>JANKKI010000053.1:9497250-12239500 GCA_025175665.1 Cinchona pubescens
TGAGGTCATATGAGTTTACAAACATATTTTGATTAACCTTGGTCCCGATTTCATATGTAATAATTCCAAAACTTGGTTATAAACATCATACACATTCTAAAATCCATCCAAACATATTTCAAAAGTCGTTAAACAAAATACAAGGGAAGAGGTCTATGTTATTTCATATGCTAGAAAGTCGTTAAACAAAATACAAGGGTAAAAGTGGCCAAAACTTGGTAAAAGAAACATAATATGTAATAGTTCCAAAACTTGGTATGGCACAAAGATCAATGAATGCGATCGCTGGCGTGGTACCTAAAACAGATATAAGAGAGACTCTTAGAAAGATGTAGAAGTTAGCTCTTTGGTCAAAATGACCTTATCACGCTCACGTATTCAAGGGACCTTGGTCATAACCTAGATGTGTACCTGCACATACTTCCATACGTTCTAGATGTGTATAAGAGGCAGGGGGTGGAGTGAAAATCCATAAACGGAAAGATTCAGCATTCCACAACAATGGAAAACACCTAAAACCATCAAAAGATCATTAAAGACCCTTTAAACATAACCAATTATCCAAATTATCCTAGTTGCGCCAAACTTCCGCTTACTTACAAAATGAAGGGAAATCAATTCCACTTGGTTTCAAGTCTCAATTCCTATCCAAACTAACCTTAAAACACTCTTAAAACATCATTACAAGCATAGACTAAGCATTAACATTCTAGGTAATCTAACCATGGAAAGTTGTTAAAAATCCCCCTGTCTCTTATACACATCTAGATGTGTATAAGTTGCTCAGCCACCTAAGTTGTGACCGCTGTCTGTTATACAGATTCGGTTTATTTTCCAACCCTTATATAAAGAGGATATGCTGGGGAATGGTGAAGAAAAGCTTAGGCACGTTTGAGCAAGCCTTTGGCATTGCTAGGAGCCCTCCCACATGCCTTGTATATAGCCCATTGGTAAAAACAATAATGTTAGCTATCGATTGTTTGTTAGCAACGGGTAGCGGCACGAACGAACCTATGCACACATGCATAGGAGTTGGTTATAGCTTGTGGCAATCTTTGGCATTGCTGGGAATTCAAGGAAAGCCTCGTGGGTGGGAAGGCTTGGTGGCAAATGAGTTGGCCGAGAAACATAGATAACATGTTAGGAGTTAGCATTATAGAGTTGAGCATAATCACTTGGCCAAGCTGAACACGATTGGTTGGCTTTGTGCAATGGGAAATGGCCAAGGAAACTGGCAGCACGTTTTAAAGTGCTTAGTGGGCAGTTACGGGCAATTACCACCAACTCAGGCATTTTCATGCCATGTATGCTGCCACGTGGTCAGGCAACCTAGTTGTAGGCCTTTCACTTGTCTACCAAAGCCAGCGGTTGGGCTGGTCAACAGTATTTGCCCCTATTTAAAGGGTTGTAGTTAGAAACTTGGCAACGAATAAGGAGGTATAGGCCAAGAGTTGTTCTACACACCACCTGTTTATGTAAAAGCTCCTATTACAATCTTTGATGATATAAAGAACTACAAAAGTTGGCCAAGGTTAGGGCCATATATTGCTTGTGTGTTCCCTTCATTCGTGTGGTTGCTTACAATATTCTTTCTATTTGCTTTATACTTCTTATGTGCTTGTGTATTGTGCATATATGAGTACTGGTGAGTGAAAATATATGGGGTAAACACTAAAATGAGTACGAGGGTTGGCTGATCAAAATTCTAGGGTGAGTTTTGGTGCTATCACAGGCTTCTTGTTCCATCTTGGCACATTAGTGTTTTGTCAAGTAGAAGTCGTGTGACAATTGTGGTATCAAAGCACTAGATTAAGGTGTTTTGGTGGTTCCTATCATAACTAGCGGAATGGTTGAACGTGTTCAGAGGTTGGAAATACTGGTTGGTCAACTCATTGTGTAGTTAGGAGACCTACCATAGGGCTATGAGTTGCGTGTCTCGCTTGATAATATCAGGGACACATTTGAGGCAACCGTTGGTAATTTTTAGCAAGTTGAGTAGACATGGGATGCCAAGTTTGAGACTCTTACACGGTTGCATAAGAGGAAATGACCATTTTGAAGAAGGCAACTACTGTTGTGCATTCGGGTGGTTCCACAAGCCATTCTTCAAGGACCAAGATGAAAGTTCCAGACCCAAAATACTTTGATGGTGCAAGGAGTGCCAATGAGTTGGAAAACTTCATTTGGGAGATGGAGCAATACTTCAAAGACAGCGGGGGCGCCTGAAGAGGAAAAAGTCTCCATCACAAGCATGTATCTCATTGGTGATGAATCTTTGGTAGAGGACACGGGCTGGTGATGAAACCGTTCTCAAATCTCAACGTGGAACTAAAGAAGCAATTTCTTCCTACCAACACTTCGTGGCTTGCATGGGAGGCACTACGAAGGCTGAAACACACAGGAAGGTTCGTGATGATGTGCAGGAATTCAGTTCTTTGATATTGGACATTCGTAGAATGTTCGAGAATGACAAGTTATTCAAGTTTATGGTTGGCTTATAGAAGTAGGCTTAAGCAAAGTTGCAAATGCAAGGTATCCAGAATTTGCAACAAGTCATCATCACTTTGACTGACAGGCTGGTTGATTTTCAGGGAGTCACCAACGAGACTGGCAAAAGTAGGAGCAACATCCTCAAAGAAAAGGACCCTAAGCATGGCAATGGGAAGTACAAAATTAAAAAGATGGCTGTGGTGATTGAGACCGAGGCCGGTGAGGTTCCTTTCAATAAAGATAAAACTAAAAGGTTTATTAGTTGTTTTATTTGAAAAGGACCACACATGGCAAGGAAATGTCCCAAGAGAGAATAACTTGGTACTGTTGTAGCTGACGAGGACAGTCTGTCTTATGTGAGAATGGGTACCTTGCAGTTGGTGGTGACACCGACAAAAATCAACTCTCCTATGCGTTGGTGAAGCATAGGGCTCCTTTAGGTAAAGGAATGGCAGTGGGTAGGTTGCCGGGTGCTAAGTAGAGATGGGTTGCTTAGCTAAGACAGTGTTGTGAGGCTAGGCAGTGGTGGTTGCCGAGCAAAACGGGCATGAGTAATGCTTGTTGGCACAGTTGAGCAGTATGCTAACGTAGCAAACAAACACTACAAAATTTGGGCAAAATTAGTCGGGCATGGGGTCTTGTTGGTTGTGGGGACTGAAAAACAAGTGTGGAAGTTTGTTATGTGGCTATGTTGATCTTGGTTTGGGGAAAACTAGGCAAGTATTTTGTGGGGACAAAGAGAGGGCATTGTGCATAGTGCCTTGGTTGTGTGTTGGCCATTAGTAAGGTTTGTTGAAAACGGAGATGGGCCATGTTGGTTTACTTACCAAAGCCTGAAAACTAATCCACGGGGTCTCAAAATGATGCAAAGGGCAGTTCTTAGGGTAGAATGTTGGATAAATTGCTTCTGTCCTTATTTAAATTTTATGCAAATTTTATTTTTACTTGTTTAATTTTGTTGGCACGGGGTGTGCCAATTAACTGATGTTGTTACCAAGTATTGGCAGAGTATGTTTGCCTATATACATTGTCAATGTAAGGTAGGTTCGCTAGACAATGGATCACAATTGATGTGATATTAAAGTTGTTATGGCAACAAATGCAGCTTAAATGAAGCCTAATCTAAGAAAGGAGGCTTCTAGTCACAACTTAGTCAAATGAATGGGAAATGCTGAAATCATGCTGGAAAATAGGTAATGGTTCTGCACAGCGGCGAGTACTTATGCAAATATCACCAACAGAGAAGTTCCGTTTGATGTTGGCATTGATGAGACCATCAATCTCTTCAAGTGATGGAGGTTTGTTTGACACTTAGTTTCTTCCATTAGCTAAAACAAGTGTGCATTCCCCAACATGCAATACCTGGGCTAGATCTTTCATGCATTCGGCAAGGGTTGGTGCCAAAATGTGTAACTGGGCTCGCACATGGAGTGTTGGCATGGTTAACATGCATTGACAAGTCATTCGGCACACTTAAGCAGCAAGGAGATGCTTGCCTGGGGGGCAAAGATATGGACGGATGTAGATGTTGGGTATTGGCATGAAAACTTTGGGGTTTGGTGTGGGTAGATTAGGCACACATGTTGCCGTCGGCTAGGCGGCAAAATGCTGGCATGAGCAGTCGATATGTGAAAACGTGGGCACTTGGGAATAGGAGGTTGTCGGGTGCATGGCTTGGGCAAACAAGTGGCTATGGAGGGTTTTTACACTTTTGGGGCACATGTGCGTGCATTAGAGTTGCCCTGGGAACTTACTGAGTATCAATAGAAAGGTATCTGTTGCTGTCATTTGGGATTCATATTCCAAGTGTTATATAGTGGGGGTATGCTATTCTCATTGGTTGGTTGGGGGCCAAGTGGGGATAAGCTTGCACACGTTTGGGTATGCCTTGTGCATGGTTAGGAACCCTTCCACATGCCTTGAAGGGGTAAGGCATGGCCTGTTGGCAAAAACGATAATGTTGGCTATCGGTTGGTTGTCGGCAACAGGCAGTGGCATGAACGGACCCGTGCACACATACACAAGAGTTGGGCATAGCTTGTGACAATCATGGGCATTTTTGGGAGCTTAAGGAAAGCCTTGTGGGTGGCAAGTCTCGGTGGCAAAACGAATTGGCCAAGAAGCGTAGGCAACGGGTTGCCTACGTGCTAAACAGTTGTTAGAAACTGCCAAGCAGTGTGCATGATGCATGTTCACTCGCACGAAAGTTGGCAATATGTTGGGAGTTGGCGTTTTGGGGCCGCGCTACGTGCTAAACAGTTGTGAGAAACTACCAAGCAGCGTGCACGATGCATGTTCGCTCGCACGAAAGTTGGCAATGTGTTGGGAGTTGGCGTTTTGGGGCTGCGCATGAGCATTTGGCTGAGTTGAACACGGTTGATTGGCTTTATGCTTGGAAAAATGGCCAAGGATTCTGGTAGAACATTTTGAAGTGCTTAATGAGCGGTTACGGGTAGTTACCACCAACTCAGGCTTTTTCATGCCATCTATTCTATCAGGTTGCCAGGCAGCCTAGTTGTAGGCCTTTTACTTGTCTCATAAAGCTAGCAGCTGGGCTTGTGTATTTTCCCCTATTTAATGGGTGGTAGTCAAAAACTTGACAACGATCTATAGGGAGGTATAAGCCAATAGTTATTCTGCACACCACCTGTTTGTGAAAAAGCTCATGCTGTAATTTTTGATAGAACAAAGAGTTACATAGGTTGGCCTTACGGTCTTAAATTGCTTGTGTGTTCCTTTCATTCGTGTGGTTGCTTACAATATTCTTGCAGGTTTCTTTATACTTCTTATGTGCTTGTGTTTTGTGTGTATATGAGTGCTGGTGAATGAAAATATACTGGGTAAACTCTAAACACGAGTGCAAGGATTGGCTGATCAAAATTCTAGGGTGAGTTTTGGTACCATCACAGGTTTTTTGTTCCGTTTGGTGTTGTGTTAAGTAGAAGTCGTGTGACTGCTTGCAACATAAAGGGACCATGATAAATATTTTGAGGATAAAAAGAAAACAATATACTTCAATATATAACTATCTCATTGCACGTTAGTAGAATTTAGATTAAAGAGTAACAATCTCGTGGACATTGTATCAACATTTAGACACACATTGTTAAAATTCAATCCATTACTAAGAGTTAAAAATGAAAAATTTTAGAGTAAAGTGCCTATTTGGTCACTAAATTAAGCTCTAGTTGTCATTTTATTCGGTAAATTTCTTTGATGGTCGAAAAGGTTACTCAACTTTTAAAATTGTGTCTAAGGGGTCACTCAGTCAATTTAAAGCGCTAAGTCTCTATTAGTCAGTGCATGTGCATGTCACATGAGTTTCAGAGGGGTAAAATTGTTAATCACTCTTTACGATGCTTTACCTTCAACATCTCCCTTTCCCATCAACCACAACCATCACATTTTCCTCTGTTAACAACCATAACAACCACTCCAGCCCTATCTCTGCCACCCTCAACCCATCATCCACCCCTAAGCCCTATCCCATCCCCTATTTAGATCCAACCCTAGCCTTTCTCCTAGCCCATCTTGCCACCTCTAACCCTTCTCCTAGTTCATCTTGCTACTTGTTACTCCTCTACTTTGAAATAAATTTCAATTTTCGAGAGTGGTCTTTGCGCGGACGATGAGTAATGTTGAAGCTATCCTCAAGGAGAGAGTGGTTGATGTTAGCATCTCCTTCGAATTTGTTGAAATGAGTGGAGGAGATGAGGAGTGGAGGAGATGAGGACTGAAGCTTCGCAGCCTTCGATGAGACAGTCGTGGAAGAAGAGGTGGAGAGTGCCGGCAATAGTGGTGGGAGAGATGGTCTTCTTGTTAGTGGTATGCCTGATCTGCTCAAATCTCGGGCATTCTCTCTAGTAGAGTTGGTACTGAGCTGCGGTCTCATTTGCCGGGCCTAGTAGCTGGATTGTGTATAAGAGAGAATGAATAGCAAAGAGAAAAAAAATAAAGAAAGGTAAAGCTCTAGCAGCCATAGCCACTGTTAATGGAATGGGAATGAAGAAAATGTTGTCAAAAGAAATGAGAACCTAATCTACTCTCTTCCTCTTATCGCTATTTTATAGGCTGGTAATTTATAGCTCTTAAAAAAAGTTTACAGATAGATTTGTGGGTGTGGAGTAGGCATGCACAATTGGCCTTGGGCTTACAAGGGGTTGAGGTGGTGGAATGGGGTAGGGAAGGGGTTGGGAGTGGCAGGATGGGTTGGGAAAAAGGTTGGGGGTTTGATTTGAGTGGGGAAGGGGTTGGGAGTGGATGATGGGCTAGAAATAGTGAAGGTATTAAAAGTAAAGTGTGATAAAGGGTGATTGGAAAATTTTATTCCTATTGAAACTCATGTGACCTGCACATGCATTGACTAATGGAGATTTAATACCTTAAATACACGAAGTGACCTCTAAGATGTACTTTTAAAAGTTAAATGACCTTTCGGACATCTAACAAGTTTGATAACTAAAATGACAATTGAAACATAATTTAGTGACTAAATAGTAAATTTTTAAGCAAGAAGGGCACTAAATTACTCTTCTATCTTGTTGGAAAAATAAGTACATGTGCTTATACATGCTTCAAAAGTGTTTTTTGATAATGCACTAAGACAGACAGATGATAGTGACAAAGCTGCAAACAAGTTAAAGTAATCGTATAGAGCAAACATTTTGATAGGAATACATTGGAAGAATAACATGTTGAACCCCAGTTTTGTTAATCATGTTTTGATGATGACCAAATACACTAATAGTTTGAAAACAAGTGACAAAAAATAAGGTAGGTTCGGACGCAAATGATCGTCCGAACAAAATAACCAGAAGACTCCATGGACGTAAATAACTGTCCGAAAGATAGAGTTTCGGATGATGGTAATCGTCTGACACAAAGAATATTGAAGTAGTCTCGAACGAAGAACAACGTCCGATCATATTTCCAGAAGACTTTGCTTCGATCGGATGCAGGTTCGGACGCTTCCTTGGACGTCCGAACAAATACTCTCAGAGAACGGACTCAACGTCTGACGCAGGGTTTAGCAGGGGCCGTCTGAACGGTCCAACGGCTAGTTCGTTCGGACGCATATTTGCTTCATCAGCCGTCCGAAAGGTCCAACGGCTAGTTTTCAGTAAGCAGAAAATAGCCGTTGGAAAGTTGTTAGAAGCATATTTTGGACAACTATAAATATCCCCTTAGCCTGAATTAAAAAAAGAGACTTCTACATTGATTACAAGTAATACTTGAGCTATTTGGGAGAAATAGTGGGTACAAGTGTTGTAATAGTGTAGGTAGTTTTGTGAAAAGAGCTTAGAAGTGTAAGAGTTCTTCAAGTGTAAGAGTGGAGAGATAACAATTGTAACAAAGAGGGGTTGTGAGTGTAAAACTCTTGGCTCAACTAAAGAAAATTAGTGTGAGCAAGAGTGATCCTCATTTGTGTACAAGAGGTTATTGTCTCACCTACTTTGAAGAGACTTTTAGTGGCTAAACTTCAAGTTGAGAACTTGGTAGTTGCCTTGTAAGAAGCTCTTTGTGGTTGTAAGCTCCAAGCTTGAGAAACCTGGGAGTTTGGTTTGATACTCTTAATCTCAATCTTCTAATTTTTTCTTTAAGCTTAAATTGTTGAATATCTATTGTATTCATTTGTGATTAAGTATTTATTTGGTGCATAAAGTTTGCATTTCTTATTAAGCTGACATCATAAGGTTTGTTTTTGAAATAACCTAATTCACCCCCCTCTTAGGGACCAACATAACAGAACAAAGTGACACAGAGAGAAAAGTGACTTAAAGGAAAAAAGCATGATCTTGAAAATGAACTCAGTAATCTTTCATAGGGAATGACTCCTTATTGTCCTAGTTCAATTGATTCTTTTTGCATGAATCGTGTTTGACTAGACTACACATATTATTGTATAAATTTCTATACTAAACGTGGGATTATTTGGTTTGATGAATAGGGCGACAATGTTGCATGGACATTGCGTGTTGCATGTTTGGATTTCGTCAATTTTTTTGTCTGAAATAGAAGACAAAATGATGTCTCCTTCCAAACCATTACCTCGATTTCTACTGTGGACCATTTTCTTTCTCCTTACAGAAGTGGGCTGCAGTTTTACCAACAATTTGTAAAATCCCACTTGAGCTATAATGTGGACAAGGTAGCTTAAAATAATTGAACATGTAGTTAAGGTTGATTATTTTATTTATTTTTTTATAAGATAAAGTTTAAAAAGGAAGGTTAATTATTTCTCTTTTTTTCAACGTTAAAATAAGTTATCGACTCATATATTAACTATTTATAGTGGTTTTTATATATCGTTCACAAATAAAGAACTGATGATAACTGTTGATAGTGAGAATCAAGTATAGAATCTTACATGCAACCCAGTTGTCCTGCTTACATTTTGATGAAGATGTGAAAGTCCTGTGCTTCTCCACGTTACACTAGCCGCAACCTTCTTTCTTCAGATGAATGATTAAAGGAGAGAATGTAATGTCAATTGACATAAAGGGGATGGAATGAGAACCAATTATTTGAGTTGATGTTAGTGTTTTGTGCAAATTGTAAAGAGGGTTTATTCTATGTAAAGAGAAAATGTTTTTTTTTGGAGCAAAGTAGGAGTTAAAAGAATGGAAAATACTAATATAGACCGGATCTTATCTCCTACTTATAAACTTTGTGGTCAAGATTAAATCTTATGACTATAAAATCTTGTTTATATCAGTTGATGTAATAAATTTTATAATATTTAATTCACACCACATAGACCAAGTCTACTTAAATATTTCCCTAAAAGAAAAGATAGATGCCTTGTCACCTTTCTATTTTTGGATACAAGAAAAGTAGAGAATTTCATGTGGACTTAGAAGTAGTGTTTTGAAACTCGGACTGGACCCACTGGTTCGACCGGTCAAACTGTGAATCAGCCATGAATCTGGTTCGATTGGATGTAATACCCGAAAATAATTAAAAACTATTGACACCCAGTCAAACCCAGTGAACCGGTAAGAGCCGGCGTATAAGGCCAGACTTGGGTTTTGATTTCAAACCTAATTCCATGTAATCTTAGATTTCCAAACCAACAAAAAAAGTATCAGATTTTTCAAAACATAGAAAACGGACAAGAAATCAAATGAATATTTTTCATCTAAAACATAAAATTATCAAGTTCCGTCAGTCATTTCAATCATTAAGCATTAATTTCATGGAGAGATTTATTTGCAAATGAAATTTTCCAATCTTGGTTTGGAGAAAGATGAGAGAGGGAAAGGAGATGGTTGCAGAAGAGGGGAGAAGAGCGGGAAGGGAATGATGGTGACAGAGAGAAGGGAGAGAAAGGGGAGAAGAAGGAGAGGGAGGTGGTGTTAGTAGTGGTAGCGAAATAAGATGGGAGGAAATTGCAAGGGGAAATCTGAGATGGTGGTAGTGGTTGTATTAGAGGGGGTGAAAGAGGAGGAGAGAGGGATGATGGTGGTGGTGGCGGCGGTAGCATGGGTGGGGTTCGGAGAAACCAGGGGAAATGTAAGGTGATGGTCATCAGAGGAGGAAGGAGAACTGGACGAGCTGTATGGTTTTTAGGCTTTTAAACTATTAGTACGATTTGTCATCATCAAAACATGTAAGGTTCGATCCCAAGGTTGCACAACATAAATACCAAAACTTAACATAGAGCCTTTAGCCACTCCGTCTTTCATCTTCATGCAATGTGAATGTTGTTCATTATATTAACATAGTAAATTGTGGTTCAACCGGTCGAATCTATTGATCCACGAACTGAACTCCTGTCCAGTTCATTTTCCAATCCGTATTTAAAAACATTACTTAGAAGAGATAATGCATGCACTCAAAGTTCTTATTTGTGATACACATTCATCCAATAATTGAATTAACTAAACTAACGTGGTAGATGGACAAGAAATGCGCAAATATGTCTTTCAAATGTCACGACTCATGAAGTGGGGGAGGGGTACTTACTAAGAGCTTGGCCATTTTGCTCCCGCTGGTGTTTTTTTTTTTCCTTCTAAAAATAAGTGACAAAATTAGTTTTTTTTTCTTTATTGAAATTGCAACTATAACCCTTTTAATTGGTTAACTATGTTACCTTAATGATCAGAAAAGTGATTTTTGGAAAGAAATGGACATGATTGATGGCAATTAAATTCTCGAAGGTGATGGCATCTTCTAGGCTAATGATATTATTATTAGGTCAATGAGTGATGTAGATAGAAATGGAAAAGAGGATTGTCTTGCAAAATGTCTGTTAAAAGTTTCGAGTAATTTTTAAGAGGGAGTGTGTCTGTCTTATGATGTAATGTTACCTTGTGCATCACATAATTTCATATTCTTATTGATGAACTGAAATACAAAAACCTGCAATGTATTTGAGAACTAGTTTTAATTGTCAAAATTTGATCTACATAAATTTCATTTTCATAGAAAAATGACTTTATGAATAAATCAATTGTACACAAAATGGTAGTAACTTAATTTGTTAGACATAATTAATTTACTAAGAAAATAGTTAACTTATGCATTATATATATTTATGCAAAATGATAAAATCATCAATGTGTTATTAAATCTGCAAAAATAGAAACCAAATTTGACCATCTTATCTAAAATCAGGGATTGATAATTCAATACTATTTTGTCACATATATTAATTTTGACAAATATTCTTGAATTTATTTTCCTCACTTATGTTTAATGGTTACGTACTTCTACTTTTTCGGTGCAACTAAGTATTGAAATTCACGAGGGGCTTGGCGCTGAAGTTGTCCATCACTTGTCCCAAATTCAAGAAAGAAAACTGGTGGTAGAAGATGAAATCACAAATTTTGTTCAAATGGGTACCATTCAAATAGGTGTTAACTCTGTGGCTACTTCAATCACAAAAGTTTCGAAGAGGAATTGAAATGCTCGACTTTGTGTTGATTTCAAACCTAATTGATTCCAATTCATAAGTACAGGACGCTCCACGTCGCAAAAGTTAAAACTGCTTGGTATTGTTATCCCAAAAGTATAAACTGTGGTCCAAACTGACAAACAAAAAATACTTAAAAAATAGAGAAAAATAATCAAGTTACCTTGAACTACGTTTTGACTTGATCCCTTTTCGAGGGGTACATGGCAGCTTGGTCATTCCCAAGTTCAGTCAAACGAACAATTCCTATTTGGGAAAATTACTGAAATAGTTCTTCAATTTTTTTACTTTAGCCAAAATAGTCTCTCGTATAACTTTTTTTGTAGCTAGAATGGTCCTCTAATTTTTATTTTTTAGCCAAGATAGTCCTTTTATGTGAAATTTATCAAAAAAAAAAAAAATTGTTTTTATTATGACTCCACCATAAAAGGACTTTCTTGGCAAAAAATTAAAGTTAAAGGACTATTCTGACTAAAAAAAAAGGTTGAGAGACTATTTTAGCTAAAATGAAAAAATTGAGGGACTATTTTGCGATTTTCTCTTCCTATTTTCACAAATAAGGAATGCAACAAAGATCAATTCACCAAAAATTATAGTCATGGTTAAGATACCAATAATAATAATAATAATAATCAAAGTGGAGAGTGACCACCTCTTTTAATTAAATTGGGGAGGGAGGCGCAAAAGGATGTCGAGTTACAAGTTAAGTAGCATTCAAGGTGATGTCTTTCTTGAAGAGTTGCAATTCAAGTGGCTCCATCTAAGTTGAGGTCGCTTCAACTACTGGACAGGCATTCAAGGTGATGACTTTCTTATAGAATTGCATATAGTCAAGTAGCTCCATTTGAATCAAGGTTGCTTCAACTGCATGCTGGTAATCCAAATTGAGGAGTTGCAAGACAAGTGGCTCCATGCAAGTCGAGGTCAGTTCAATTGAATGTGCATCGAAAGCTTCCAACCATGTCAGTGTGTATTGGTCGATGAACATAGCTCCAAGTCTAGGAAGTTTTAACTGCATTCAAGTTCATACACATGTTGAAGAGTTGCCAATCAAGTGGCCTCATCCAAGTTATGGTTGCTTTGACTACACTTTGATTGTCCAAATAGAAGAGTTGCAAGCCAAGTGGCTCCATCCAAGTCGAGGTTAGTTAAGTTGAAATGCTCGTCGAAAGCCTCCAACTGAGTCGTTGTGAAGATAGCTACAAGTTGAGGTGCCTTCAGCTGTATATCACGCCCAAAACATTCATGGTACTGGAGTTACAATGATCTAGTTACAAGCCACTCTATTGGTATGTCAACGGCGTAACTATGAGGCATGACACTCGAGTATGAGATGATCTAGTTAGGAGCCATTCTATGGGTACATCAAAGAGGCAACCAACAAGAGAGCATAGTGTTAGATTTGTGATGATCTAATTACGAGTCATTCTAGAGATATGTAAATGACAGAATCGTAAGAAAACATGGCATTGGAGCTACGATGATCCAAGTTACTAGCCACTCTAAGGATACGTCAATAACAAAATTGTAAGAAGGCATGGTACCCAGGTTGTGATAATTCAGTTGTGAGCCACACTAGTATTACATCAAAGACACAACTGACAAGAGGGTATGGTACCAAAATCAGAAAGGTCCAGTTATGAGCCACTCTAGGGTTACATCAAAGATGCAACCAAACAAGAGGGCATGGTAACAGAGTTGTAGTGGTCCAGTTACGAGCAGTTTTAAAGGTACGTCAAACATGCAACCGACAAGAGAGCATGATATCAGATTCAATGCCAAATTAAATGAAGATCCTGAAGTCGTGTGCACCAAGAAGTTAAGCCGCGCATGAGGTGCCTTGCATTGAAATAGCTGGGGATGTTCTGTCACGCAACCATAAAGCTCCACACTTTCATGCCTTTTGCAAGCTATGTCAAAGCCAATTTGCC
The DNA here is from genome assembly GCA_025175665.1 of Cinchona pubescens. Classification (NCBI taxonomy): domain Eukaryota; kingdom Viridiplantae; phylum Streptophyta; class Magnoliopsida; order Gentianales; family Rubiaceae; genus Cinchona; species Cinchona pubescens. The sequence continues at coordinate 9,510,586 of JANKKI010000053.1, forward strand.
CATAGAAGTCATTCCGTAACCAAAGTCTCCGCTGGCAAAATTACAAAAAACCGAAAAAAAAGGAGAGAGCGTGAGAGGGCCACAAGATATTATGTCTGACACTATTTAATAAACTGTCAAGATTAAGTGATGTGATTTTAGTGAAGTATTTTGACAGTTTATTAGGTGTGTGACAGGAAATGACACAGAATGTGAAACAGAAAATCCTTAACCGCGTGAGAGGATTGTGCTTACTAGTATAAATGGGACTCGAAGTATTAGAATGAGTTTGGTCACTAGCAGCAGATTAGCTCGAAAGCTCGGAGGACTGGAAGTTTCAATAAGGAATAACATCAAGGAACAGGGGGAAATAGTCATTTGACTATTTGGGGGACAAAGATATTTGTAACAAAGCTCTTTCGCAAAATATCATGCCTAAGTAAAATTCAATAAAAAAAGGCGTGACGGCATTACACTGATTGGGATTCAACATATCATCACTTTCGGTTGGCTACAATATCGAAATAGTGAAGCACCTGCTTGATTGGCCGGCTGAAACCAAATGAATTGTTGTTGGAATTAAAGCGGTTCACGTCTCCCTCAAAGGTTGACGACCTATCAGTATAAAAAAAAAAACAAGATGCACAAGAATAAACCAAGAAATGAATTGGAAATGTTCTGATTGCATAGTGGCATATATAGTCCTTGAAAGCAAGGACTTCATGAGTTCATGCGTGGCATTTGAACATGCAAAATACTGAACATAAGCTTGATGAATTTTTTCTTTTGGACAGTTCCGTAGCATGATTCTTCTATGGCACATAAGAATGGTTATAAATAAGGGGAAGAAAGAATATATTCATGACTTAATTTTAACTGATGGGGTATATTCATGCTCTAATTTTTTCTTGATGAGTATCTAGAAAAATCCTAGTTTGTTTAAACCTTGCTGAAATGACAATAAGTTTCGAGAGTTTAAAAAAAATATATATATATATATATATATATGTATATATATTCTTGAAGATTTTATTTTAAGTTTCCATATGACCTACATTTGATGAGGTATACTTTCCGTTTAAAAGAGATTTCATCCTAATGATATGGGATTGTTGATCTAATGCCTATAAAAAATTGCACGGTCACGCGGGATGATTTGTAGCCTCATTTAAGCCAAGACGCAAGACTTTTGTTTATCATCATCTTTCCAGAAGAAAGTTTTCTTTGGGACTTAATTTTCAATCTGTCAACATATTACTTCCTTAAGAAGGAAAAATAAGTGATTTGACTTTTAGTCACTTTGTAATCTCTATAATTTCGTTCAAATTTCTAGTCTTAATTTCTTGACCGAAAGCAAATCCTTTCACTGGTCAAAGGAGTGAAAAGTTGATTCAAAACTTTGTTGCAAAGAAAAGGAAACCCTTTGATTCATTGTTGTGGCTCATTCATAAGTTTTCGGAAGGCTATCGTCATCCGTATTTTGTTGATTGATTTGACCATTTCCAAAGCAAAGGATACAACTAGCATAAATTAGGGCTATGGTATGAAGAAATATTTTGATGAAGGACAGAAATAGTTGTGGCTATAAAGGTTGCAAGTTTAAGTTGGTTGACATGCATGGAGATATGCAAGAATGGTGGTTGCAAACATCCAAAATAATAATAATAAAAATAATAATAATAGTAATAAAGAATGGTGTTTCAAAGCTAAAAGGGGCACCAAGCCTTGTATTCTTATGCAAGATAAGTATGTTTCAAATCCAAGTTTTGAAGAGGGTATTTGTAGACATTAAAAGAATAATAATTAATTGAGATTATAATGAACTAGTCTTGTTTAAATTTGAACTCAACGAAATCGAGGCATTGATCCTATTGTCTCGAATATGACGGAAATAACTAGTCAAACTTCATGTTTTACCAATTGGGCTAAATGTGGAAATTGAGTTCACTAGATGGTAAATGCATTTTTAACCCAAGAGAGTAAATGGTCTACAATCAATTAAGAGATAAATTTTCTTCAATTGAGAAAATCAAGGAAATCAGTTATGCTAATTATAGGAATTAATTTATCCTTAATTAATTTAATTGATTGATTTTCCTAAATTAAAACTCTCATTCTTGACCTATAAATAGGAGGTCATCCTCATTGGTAGGGGGAACTTCGAAGGAAGAACCACAGAAGCACGGGGAAAAGAGAGGGAAGAAGCACGTCATGCAGTTATCAAAACTTGGAGGACAAGAGCTCTTGCATGTGAGAAATCAATAAGCACAAGAATAACGAGTGTCGTATCTCCTACACTAAAAACAAGTCAAGTTCTTAAGCAACTCACGCAGAAGTACAAGCACGACAATAATGAGTGCCGCATCTTCTATGCCAAGAACAAGTCAAGTTCTTCAATAATTCAATGGGAGATCAACAAGCACGACTACAAGGTGCCGCATCTTCTACACCAAGAACAAGTCAAGTAGTACTTCAACAACTCAAGCACGTAAACACTTCGAAAGCAAGACTTCAAAAAACATAGGGGATCAATAAGCATGAGAAACGAATCGTTTATGACAATCAAAATTCGTGTTCTTCAATACCGTTACAATTGAGACCAAAGTTCAAGCCCTCAATGCATACACCCTTTATTGATTTCTCCCACGAGAAACTGAAGGAACTTAGCCGTTCGAGATCAAGCCTGGTGGGCCCTCAAATTGTTATCAACATATCAATGTTTCAAGATCAAGCCTGTTTTGGCCCTTAGACAATCATCAAATTTAGAGAAATGATAATAAAAGATCGTGTTCTTCATCAATACCACTTCAATTGGGATCAATCTTCACATCCTCAATTTCAACAGTTCCAAATCCCTTGCACAAGAAAAGTTCAAAGGCTTCATTGGTGATTCAAGATCAAGCCCATGAAATAGCCCTTGAATCAATGGATTTCACCTTAGAAATGGTGTTAAAACCATAGAAATTGTAACCGCACCATTTTCTTTTTAAATTAATAAAATTATCATTTGTACAGTTTTAGATAGACACTGTGTGGCTTTGCAGTAAGGTATTCATACTCTGAAATGTTCCATCATTCCTGTCTCAACTTTCAGGCAAGTAGAAGTATGGAGAGCAGCTTGACTAATCTTGGTTGACAAATGGAGTATCAATACCAATACATGAAGACCATGAGACAATTATTCCATTACATTGGTGAGGCCTCCAATATTGATATGACTCAAGCTCCAACTTTTCCGGCTACTCCAGAGTTTGATGAGAAAGTGCAAGATGATTTGAGTGATGAAGAGGATGAAGTCACAAGTAATGATAAGGACAATGATGAAGAGGAGGAAGAGGAAGATTGGTGAAGTACCAACAATACCGAGGGAGTGTTTTTTTTGTTGTTTCTTTTCATTAATTTAGAACTTTTTATTGTCTTTGGTGTGTGTGAAAATTTTAGGAACAATGTTTCATTTTAAGTTGGGGGCGTGTTTCTGTTGGTGTTGTTGATTGTAAATATGTGTTATGTGTTGGGAATGTTTGATTATTCTTATTTTTGTTCATCTTTGGTGGCGTATTTGTTTTAGGAATTAGGTATTCTTTTTGAATTTTTTTTCCAAAAATACGAACGATGTTTGATTTTTAGGAAGTTTTTATCAACCTTGAGGATCTAACTGTATAAAAGACTCCCTAGCTATCAAATAGAAGCCTTCATGATTTCTATACCTTCTTTGCCTGAAGTATTATAGGGGTTTAAACCAAAGACTTTCCTTTTTATAGTCTTATTTGAGCTCAATTAAATTTTGTGATACGTCTCAGAGGTTTAAAATGTTTCAAAGTGGAACTAATCTTATTAGAATGTATGGGTTGAAAATGCATATAAGTTTTCAATTGCTCTTTGAATTCTTTGAGTTGTGAAGTGTTATCTCTATACTCTATATATATATTCCCTTCAGTTAGGGTATGGAAGATGAGGTTAATCTTAATGAGTTTTAATCATGATTTCCTTGCTGCAGTATTTATTTTGCTTGTGACATTCATTGGAATTGTGTGTGATTTATATGCTTACAAAGTATGAGTGGATTTTAGACCAAGGAAATGATATAGGCAAGATCTTTGGATTGTTTGTGTCAAAAAACCTACCTAAATGCCATTGTATCCTTAGTGTCCCCTTTTGAACTTTATAAGATTTATTCCTTTGTTTAAGCATGTTATTTAGCCATTATATTCCTTTATATTTTATCCTTTTTTCTATCTATCACCTTAATAGTTAGTGTTGGTTCCTCTTGGATATCAATGCTATGGTTATTGATGTAATGGTGGATGAAAAGAACTTGTTGGTGGGGGAAAGTTAATGTTACATCTTGTTTGAGGCAAACCCCTTATGTGTTGAAAAAAGAAAAAAAGGGAAAAAAAGAAGAAGAAAGTGAAAAAGGAAAAAAAGAAGAAGGATAATTCCTTCTAAGTTTGTGTAAGTATTGTGAATAAAAGGACAATTCCTTCTAAATTTTAATACAGAAGGTGTGATCTTTGCCTTCGGAAAGAGTAGTTAGCTTAATGCTATGGTTACTTGAGGGATATTCTTGAGGATTACGGTTCAATTCATTCACTAACGTGTCTAAGGTGATTTAAACTACTTTTACCCAAATATATATCCTAACTTAATCCCTTAGTCTACTTTACAAGGCTTAAAGACCTAATTGATTCTTGGTTTGAATTCATTTGTATTAGTGAGTATTTTGTGTTTTTAAAATTTCTTCCAACATGTTTGTCCCTTGCAAAACTCATATTTAATGGGTTTCTCATTGATTAGTGAGCTAGTGTATTTGCTTTCATGAGTGGGAAGTTAACACTTTCATGATGATAATTTGGGGTTGGTGAGAAATGTTCTTTTATATCCATTTGCATGTATATCTGTACATTTTTAATCTTTTCCATTGTCACGACAATTGACATGTTGAAGAAATTTAATATGCTTAAATATGTTTATGTGTAATTGTGTTATGTGTTTGTTTTACTCAGGACAATTAAAAGTTCAAGTTGGGGAGGGAGAGTGTTAACTCACTAAAAGATAGTAACTTTAATGCATTTTAGCTCGAGTTTTAATCAGTTTTCAAGGTGTCTTGTTCAATAATTAGGGGTATTTTGGTCATTTTGGGTTTTTAGTACCAAAATATTATTTTATGTATTTTGAGTGTTTAATTAAACTTATTTAGGTGTTTTATGTTGATTTTACAAGTTTTGGATCAATCGGTGGTCAAATGGATAAAAAACGGAGAAAAATATTGAAGCTGGCTCACAGGACCCTGGTGTGGGTACGCCCTTGGTGTGCAAATAATATGCTGCGGAGTTGTAATGCTGTCATAGGCAACCAAAATTAACAACTCTCAATATGTAGTAGCGGTGAGTACAGGTCGTCCCACAGAGAATACAGTTTATTCTTGTGCTAAATGGAAAAAGGGTTTTTGAATGCTTTTGAATTCAAAATTAAAACAATAAAATAATTGAAGAAAATTCTTGGTTTTGGTCATATCCACCATGGCAATTTCATTAGTCGATCCTTGACACAGAAGATAATTCAAATTTCATATCAAGCACTAATTGAAGAATTAACCCGAACGAATACCAATTCAAAGTTAATTCTTGTTTCTTTCTAAAGTTGGTTAATTTTCAACACGTTATCCAATTAACCCTAACTATTAATTTAACCAAGACACACGTCAAAGATTAATTCAATGGAAGCTTTAAGATCAACAAGAACAATTAGACTAATTAAATATAAACACACGGGGTTATGCCAATTAGATGATTAATTTCCCTAAATTCAATAACACTAATCCAGTAATTATCAAATTAAGTCGTTTCACAGATTGAATTAAGCACAAGCGATTAAAACAATCTAGCTATAGATTAATTCCAATAACTTAATATTCTGCAGCAATAATAAGTTAAAAAGAACAATCATAAATTTAATCGCAGAAAAATAATCAATACTTGAGATAAAAGTGAATAATTCAAGCACAAGAAGTCTCACAAATTTGTATACTTGACCATGGCTTCAATTCCCTCTACCAAGAAAAGGTTTTAGGGACAAAGTGCCATGAAAGAATAAAAAAAAAATTTCTACTGAAAACCCTAGCTAAACAAGAAAATAAAGTGTCGATCTCCTTTTCTCTCACCTTAAATAGGGTATTTATAATGAGTACTTGGGGTTACAATTAAGGTCAACGGATAAGAACGGAAATCGGGTGAAAAAAAATCCAATCGGACGAAGAAATCTGCCCAAAACTCAAAAGTACACAATACTGTTGCTTCGGGCGCACATGCGCTGTCATTTTGGGCGCTGCAATGCTGAAAAGTTTTCCCAACGCACATGCACTGCTCAAACCCAGTGTAGGTGCACTGGGTTTGACTTTCGGATTCGATTTTGACCCTGATGCAGACCGAATTTGGCAAAATGCAAAACATGAAAGTTGTAGCTTATGTCCTATCTTTCCAAAATATCTTGAATCATCTCAATTGGAGCTCAGATATGAACGTTATTTGAATTGAACCTACCAAATTGTGTCAGAATCGCTCCTTGCCAGTACACATTTTCCAACTTTGCAATTTTGAACAAGATGCTTATAGAATCCTGGAAAAGTCAAAACACAAAAGTTGTAGAACTCTTCAATAGATTTCCAAATCATCCAAAATCATCTCAATAGGAGTTTGGGCTCGAATGTTATGCTTGAAATACGAAACAGTATCCAAAATGGCTTCATACTCGTGCATGTTCCGCTCTTATCATTTTCTTTCATCTTTTTCCATATTTTTCAGCTCTTTTTCACTTTAACCCTACAAAAACTAAGAATAACCAAATTAAGCTCAATAATACTCAAATCTTGTTTACAACACATAAAAACGTGGTAAATGACACATAAAATATAGCACAATTATGAACTTATCAAATTACCCCACACTTAGCCTTTGATCGTCCTCGATCAAACATAAAATTAAAACATTTAAGTTTAGCACATTCTACTCAATATATTCCCTCAAATATCCACATAGGAGATAATCAATAATCAATCCACCAATCAGAGTAGTCAAAGAACCTAGGAGCTCAAATGCTAATAGAAACGAAAACATGAAATTTGTGTGTACGTGTGTGTAGCCATTCAAAAATTTAGATTTCAAAATATCTAGATTAAATCATGAAGACCCTCAAAATTTTTCTAAACACCCCATAGCACACTCTTCTTACACCCTTCCACTAATCTAGACAACCGATTCAATTTAGGTAGGACTTTCAGTTCGTACTATAGGTTAGGATATTTGTTAGCCAAAGAAGGGAGAGGATATAGCAAATAAGAACAAGAGCTTTATAGTAATGACGGCCACACATTAAAATAAAACTTCTCTTCACATGCGGAATATCAAACATCCAAAACCCACAATTGAGTAACAAATACCCATGGCGAATTTCGAACAACCAAACATGCCAACCTCCCTCGAACATATATACATTACATCATCATTTTATTTTTCTATGTCCACTCACAGTACGGGTACCAGATGGTAGGCACTACCCGCAACAAATAAACACGCAGGTACCAGTGATGGGCACTACCGTACCAGTGATGGGTACTACCTATAAATATCAAAAACACGTAGGTACCAGTGATAGGCACTACCTACAACTACAGAAACTTCCATATTTATTTTTTTCTCCAACAATTTTTTTCCGGTACCCCACTTCGCTACAAAAACATCACTCGCTTCTCATAAACTTCCACCCTTATATCCCCATAACAAATAATGTGCACCATAAGCTCTTAAATGGAAAACTTAGGATAAAACAATGAATAAAACATTAAGCTCAATAATGGTAGGTAAATTGAGTTTATGTGAAAGAAGGAGAATGATGTTTCTCTTCACAAGAATAAGGCTCAAATAGGGTACTTAGAAATAAATTGTTAAAATAGTTGGCTAGAAAGGCTTAACAAATGAAAAAGACACTACCCTCATATGTAAACAAAATTGGGTCGTCTAAAAATTAGCATCGAAAATGTAATGAAGTGACCGTTTTTGGGATGCAACATAATTAAGTCTACATAACTTTCTCCAAATATCCCAAATCAAAAATTAAAGTATGGCTTAGTGCTAAAAAATCTTGAAAATCATGAATGAAAAATATTAACACTGACTACTCATTCATGCATGGTTCAACTAATGATTTATCATGCAGAAAAATAAGAAAAATACATTAAGCAAAAATTTTCAAAAATTTCAAAAAAATAATGGTCAATTAATCCACAAAATTTTCAAAAATTTTGACAAAAGCTCAAATCAAAGGAAAAGTCAAAATATATTGCAACAAAATTGAGCAAAAACCACCGAACAACTTAAAAATCCAAATAACTTTCCCACCCCACACTTAAAAATAAGCATTGTCCTTAATGCAAAAAAAAAAAAAAAAAAAAAGAAGCATAAAATGGGAAAAAGAAAAGTTTCTCTGGATTTAATTCGCTATAAATATCCCCTTGTCGCCCTAGAAAAGCTGGATTAACACTAAACAAAACAAAACAATCGAGACAAACAAATAATTCCCTTGAGACAATAAGAAAAACAAAAAAATTGTAGAAAATAATCCTACAAGAATCAAGAAAAACTTACTCCCTTAAGGGAATACACAACTAAAAATAAACGAAAACACCATTCAAAAATAAAGCTAACCATTATGAAATAGACGAACTAGAATGAAACCTAACTAACGAAAATGACTAATATTGTCTAGAAAATCAATTACGATAAATTTCAAACAAAGAAAACGGCCCAACACATAGGGCATAAAAACTCAAGGAGCATGGGGCCCCAAATCTTATGAAAAAGGAGGAAAGGGAGGAAATGTAGAAGGGTCCTCTCCCCGATCTCTGGCCATCTGACGAGCCTCCATTGTTTGCTGCCACGTAAACTAATATTGCATAAATGAATCAAAACGTTGGCCCATCCGCTGTTGTTCTGTCAAGATTTGATGTAGAAGCTCCTAATGCGATTGTTGCGGAGCAGGTACAAGCTCATCATCTGAATCCTCATAACTTCCTCTACGTGTGATGTAGGAGCTTGAGACTGAGTGCGTTTAACGGGAGCTCGTATACCCTCCATTGCAATCATCTGCCTGGCCTCAATTTTTCTTCAGAAGGCTCAATCACCACACCACTTTCCAAACATAGAGTCATAATCAGATGGGGAAACCGTAATCTCGGTTGCCTACTGGTAGAGGAGTAGCAAATTTGTTGACGTATGAGCAGACTGACATCTATGGCTTTCTCAGTAGCAATACAATATAGCAATTTGGCCCTTTCCATAGTGACATGGGTAAGATGGTTTACCTGTAGAAGGCGACCACAAAGGAATTTAAACTAGACAAACCATGCTGGCTTAAGTTTATTTGCGTGGAAATGCCGAGTTGTCATGCCATCTGCCGTAAAAGTCCAGTCCACATCTCCATCACAAAGAACGCTTGTGATCTGTTGAAGCTCTACGTTGGCATTATGGGTGTCGGGTCATTCATCGTTACGAACATGAGTGACCTTCAAAACTCTGTTGATTTCATTGGTAGAGATGTCCACTTCTTTTACCCGTATATATATTCTGTTGGAGCTATAATGATCAAAATTAGAATAAAACTCACGCACCACCGGAATGACGGCATCTAAGGGGGTTGAAGTGAAAAGCTCCCATCTACGATTGCAAATGGCTAGCTTGATTTTTGGCACCCCTGCCAATGGCACTTGTATGCCCCTTTCCTTAATTGCAGCCCGTTTTGAGATATCATTGTCATATTTCTGTTTGGCTGCCGCAGTTAAAAACCGTAACCCGCCACCAACTCTTGGTTGTGGAGCCCCAGATGATGAGGATTCTCCGGTACCCTTGCCTGTGGCTGTTTTCTTTGCTGTTCTTCCCATTCCTATAAAACATAAACATGTATCATGACTCCCAAACAAACAATTACAACACCCCACACTTAAATAAAAGGCCATTCCCCCAAATCATAAGCCTTAGATTACATATGAAAATCCAAACAAAATAATGCCTAAAACTAAGGTCTTATATACTATGCATGAACATTCCTATGCATGAAAACTAATTAGAAAGAATTCACATGGCATAATCGATGGCCTAAGAATTAAATTCGTGCATCAATGCCTTGTGTTTGAACATTTTTATTCATTGAGATATATTATCGAACACATGGCATGCATAAAGAAAGAGGATATTTTTGTGTATATAATGAACATGCAATCCATCCTTAATCAATAATCCATACAATAATTACTCCAAATTTATGTTTGAAATTCAATCCATATGAGATTTCATCAATCAAAGCATAAAAAGACTCAACATATTCTTGAAAATTAATTGAAACCCATAAGGAAAAAATTGAAGAAAGAGAGAGAAATTCATACCTTGATTTGATTTTCCTTTAAAGAAGAAGAAATTTGGGTGTAAAATTGATGGAATTGGGGTGAGTTTTGGAAAACTTGGAGTGGGGGATTTGAGGGTTTGAGAGGAAGTTGAAAGAGTAGAGGAATGTGAAGAAATAATGCATGGATTTGGAATGGTTAAGTTCCTTTATTTCCGTAGCGTGCACGTGCGTTGCTTCCTCACCGCGCATGTGCGCTGCTTCCTCAGTGAGCATGTGCGCGCGAGGCAGTGTGTCTGTGTGATAATCGGTCCCACGCACATGCGCTGGGATTTTAGCACGCATGTGCGCTCCAGGCAGAAGCCACAATTTAAAGGGGTCTCAGCGCACATGCGCTGAGATTTTAGCGTGCATGTGCACTGAATGTAGAACAAAAATTATCTACTTTTTTTTTTATAATTGCAACACATAAACATTCTACCCTAAATCACTCACATAAAACACATAAACTTCAAAGGATCTATTTTCTCATTTTAGCCTCTTAATGCAATCGATTTTCCAATTAACAACGGAAGTTTAGCCACTAAAAGTCTCTTCAAAGTAGATGAGACAATAACCTCTTGTACACAAATGAGGATCACTCTTGCTCACACTAATTTCCTTTAGTTGAGCCAAGAGTTTTATACTCACAACAGAGGCTCTCTTTGTTACAATTGTTATCTCTCCACTCTTACACTTGAAGAACTCTTACACTTCTAAGCTATTTTCACAAAACTACCTACACTATTACAACACTTGTACCCACTATTTCTCCCAAATAGCTCAAGAATTACTTGTAATCAATGTAGAAGTCTTTTCTTCTTTAATTCAGGCTTAGGGGTGTTTATAGTTGCCCAAAATCAGCTTTCAACAACTTTCCAACGGCTATTTTCTGTTTACTGGAAAACTAGCCGTTGGACCTTCGGACGGCCCTGCTAATATCTGTGTCCGTTCTCTGAGGGAATTCGTTCGGACGTCCGAGGATGCGTCCGAACATGCGTCCGATCGAAGCAAAGTCTTCTGGAAATATGATCGGACGCTGTTCTTCGTCCGAGACTATTTCAAATTGTTTGTGTCAGACGATTACCATTGTCTGGAGCTCTGTCCTTCAGATAGTCATTTGTGTCCGTGGAGTCTTCTGGGTATTTTGTTCGGACGATCATTGCTACATCCGAACCTACCTGTTTTTCTGCACACTTGTTTTGAAAATATTAGTGCGATTTGGTCATCATCAAAACATGATTAACATAACTGGGATTCAACAATAAATGTATTAGTTCAGATTTTAATTCAAATGTGACATTAGCATCTAATTCTGGATATGTAATGCATAAAGGTTGTTGGTTCAGAGTGGGTGCGGCTAATTCCCTCAAAGTCCATTGCGCCATGTTCGTCTCTTCCTGTTGTTCCTGATCACCTACAAAGATATAGTTGAACAATTGTTCTTTTCCTAACTATCGTTCTCGAAATTCTTTTCCTAATCGGCATAATGTTCACTGTATTTTCGGATCAAATTGGAATTCAACTTGTCCAACAGATAGCGTCACTTGCATACACAATTAGCGGAAGAATAATAATAAAAAGAAAGAAAAGAAAAATTGAAATAAATAGCAGAAAAATAATTCAAACCGCTCCCCGGCAACTGCGCCAAAATTTTGGTGTGCAAATAATCATGTCTTATGCTGTGGAGTTGTAATGCTATCATAGGTACCCAAAATTGACAACTCTCAATATGTAGTAGCGGTGAGTATAGGTCGTCCCACAGATAACAGAGTTTATTCTTGTGCTAAATGGAAAAGAGGGTTTTTGAATCCTTTTGAACTCAAAATTAAAACAATAAAATAATTGAAGAAAATTCGATGAAAGAAAAGTCTTGGTTTTGGTCATATCCACCATGGCAATTTTATTAGTCGATCCTTGACACACAAGATAATTCAAATTTCATATCAAGCACTAATTGAAGAATTAACCCGAACGAATACCAATTCAAAGTTGATTCTTGTTTCTTTCTAAAGTTGGTTAATTTTCAACACGCGGTCCAATTAACCCTAACTATTAATTTAACCAAGACACGCGTCAAAGATTAATTTAACCGAAGCTTTAAGATCAACAAGAACAATTAGACTAATTAAACATAAACACACGCAGTTATGCCAATTAGATGATTAATTTTCCTAAATTCTCAATAACACTAATCCAGTAATTATCAAATTAAGTTGTTTCACAGATTGAATTAAGCACAAGATGTTAAAACAATCTAGCTATAGATTAATTCCAATAACTTAATACTCTGCAGCAATAATAAGTTAAAAAGAACAATCATAAATTTAATCACAGAAAAATAATCAATACTTGAGATAAAAGTGAATAATTCAAACACAAGAAGTCTCACAACTTTGTAGAATTGACCATGGTTTCAATTCCCTCTACCAAGGAAAGGTTTTAGGCACAAAGTGCCATAAAAGAATAAAGAAGAATTTTCTACTGAAAACCCTAGCTAAACAAGAAAATAAAGTGTCGATCTCTTTTTCGCTCACCCTAAATGGGGTATTTATAATGAGTACTTAGGGTTACAATTAAGGTCTACGGATAAGAACGTGAAATTGGGTGAAAAAGAGTCCAATACACAGAAGAAATCTGTCAAAAACTTAAAAATACGCAATACTGCTGCTTCGGGCACACACGCGCTGCCTATTTTGAGGTGCATGTGCACCCTAGGCAGTGTTGAAAATTTCCCAGCGCACATGCACTGCTCAAACCCAACATATGTGTGCTGGGCTTCACTTTCAGCTCCGATTTTTATCCTGATGCAGACCAAATTTGGAAAATTGTAAAACAATAAAGTTGTACCTCTATGTATTATCTTTCTAAAATATCTTAAATCACCTCAATTGGAGATCATATAAGAAAGTTATTCTAAATCTACCAAACTGTGTCAGAATCGCTCCTTGCTTGTACACATTTTCCAGCTTTGCAATATTTAACAAGATTCTTATAGAATCCTAGAAAACTCAAAACAAAAAAGTTGTAGAACTATTCAATATCTTTCTAAATCATTTTAAATCATCTCAATCGAAGTTTGGGCTCGAATGTTATGCTTGAAATACGAAACAGCATCCAAAATCGCTTCATACTCGTGCATGTTCTGCTCTTTGCATTTTCTTTCATCTTTTTCTATCTTTCTCAGCTCTTTTTCACTTTAACATTGACTAAAACCTACAAAAACTAAGAGTAACTAAATTAATCTTAGTAATACTCAAATCTTGCTTACAACACATAAAAACGTGATAAATGACACATAAAATATAGCACTATTGTGAACTTATCAGCCCTGGTGACCTAAGCCACACCCAGGGTTGCGGTTAAAATTGTGAAAAATCAAGTTTTTGGTTTTTATGGCTTTGTAGGTGCATTTTTTACTCCTAAACTTATGAAACCCTAACATGGGCTATAAATAGGTATTCCTAGGATATTATTAGAAGATGGGAACATATTGTAATATAACTTAGACATCGTAATTAAGGTTAGGGTTAGAAATCAGTTGGAGGAGAAAATTATCAAGAGAAGTGAAGAACACCGTTCCAAGACGAGGATTCGCACAGAGTAGGCCAAGAGTTGAGACTAAGCCCTAGTTGTTCTTCTTATTTATTTCCTTTCTTTTTCATTTATTACTCTTTCAATGGTTGTAGTTTATCGAGATGATGTATTTTACTCCAAGTATGATGCACTAAACCGTAGTCTAGGGTTTGTTCGGATTTTACGATAAAGATTTTTTTTAATACAATTGGTTATTCCCTTTTATTCTACATGCATAGCTTTACTTATTTGGATTAAACCTATTTCCTTTAGATTATTGGCCACCATCTAAAGTGATCTGTATACTTAGTTGGAATCGACACAGGAATTCTAGGGTTAGGACTAGTTCAAATAAGCATATGTTTGGCACAACTACCCATATGTTGAACCATTTCATGAGTACATATAGAAATATACCTGCTCATCTTAGGTAGTCAATTAGGGTTGCATTTATGCATTGGGCGGGCCTTAAATCAACATTGACATATAGTAGACCGGTCAAAATTAATAGATTTGCAATGTGTCTTAACCGAACTTGTGATTATCACCAAACCTCTAGATTAATAAATGGAATGTGGAATTGAAGGAATGATAAATTAACTTAACAAATTGGGTTGGTTAATGATGAATAAATCCTGGGTTTTAATCACACCTACATTGATTACTTGCTTATTTCATTAGTTGTTTATTTCATGTTTTCATACTATTCAACAATTTTATTGTTTAGGTAGGGTCGTGTATGTGTCATTTTGGTAGTGGTTGATGCAGTTAAGCATAATCCTTGTGAGAACGATCTCTACTTACTTTGTATTACTTGTTCAATCCTTATACTCGCAGACACGAATTTGAGTCAAATTACACCGCGAAAACGACAATAGCAACGAGAAGTAGAATTAAGCATGGCCCAATAGAGACAACCAAGGCAACCCGTGGTACCACTACATAATCCTGAAAATTAGTGAAACAATGGTTACAATGGGAATAATGGAGAATTTGGAGACAATGGTCATGATGGACATGTCAGGAACAATCGTTCTCTAGCAGATTATGCATTACCTAATTTTGGAGGATCTAATTCCTACATCGTCCCACCACTAGTTCAGGCTAATAACTTTGTGATTAAACATGGTCTCATATTCATGCTTTAGCAACAGAAATTCGATGAAATGTAGGGAGGGTTATCTAGTGAAGACCTAAACTGCCATTTGATGAACTTCGAGGAAGTTTGTGATGCCTATAAACAAATAGTGTAAGTGAAGATGCTTTCAAACTCAGATTATTTCTTTTTTCACTAAGGGATAAAGCAAAGTTATGGCTGCAGGGTACAAGCAAGGGATATTTACCACATGGGAAGGACTGGCCCAAGCTTTTATGACAAAATACTTCCCATCTTCCAAAATAGCAAAGTTTAGAAATGACATCACTTCTTTTAGCCAACAACATGGGGATAATCTAAGTGAAGCATAGGAGAGATACAATAACCTCCTGAGTAAATGCGCTCATCACGGTTTGCTGTTGTAGTTACAAAAACAAACCCTTTGTAATAGCTTATCTCAGGACACATGCGAGGCGGTTGATTCTTCAGCTAATTGATCATTATCCCATAATAAGTTGCTAGAGAAAACTCAAGAACTTCTTGATAAAATGTTAACTAACTTTAATCTAATAACATTAGGTTCTCAAGCTAGAGATTATAGGAAAGGGACACTTGAATTGAATACAATGGATGTGATAATGGCCCAGAATAAGCTCATAACAAATCAAATGGAGCAGCTGTAGAAAAGGATGGATGGAATCACAAAAAGTAACGTGGATACTCCAAAACCACTTGTCTGTGTTTTCTGTGCAGGTAATCACACTAGTAGTCAATGTAGTACACTGAATTATTCTTCATGTTTTTTTGCAGGTTAGGAACATGTTAATTATATGGATAACTAAGGACAAAACAACCACTTATTTGTGATTTTTGTGCAGGTGATCACAATAGTGGTCAATGTAGTACACTGAATTATTCTTCGTCTTCTTCTACAGTTCAAGAACAGGTTAATTATCTGGGTAACCAAGGACAGAACCCAACTAGTCTAGTGAACGACCAGTTTGGCAATACATCCAAGCCAAGTTTGAGAAATCGTCCAAATCTTTCATAGGGTAATCAACAGAACCAAACTCGTGGATTCTATGAAACAACTTGAATCCTAGACTCCCATTTCATCAACAACATTATTAGTCTCAACAACAATATCAGCGTCAATAATAGTTCAACCAAATTCAATCCTTGTAGTTGGAGTTTCAGTAGTTCAAAGATTCAATGAATCAGTATGTGCAATCCACTAATGAGAGGTTGAATAACTAGGATGTCTCTAATAAAAATTCAAAAATTCATATTGGGAAAATCACAAGGAAGGTTTGTAAAAAGACCAATAGGGACTCTACCTAGTGAAACCATCTCCAATCCTCAAAAGCAAGCAAAAGCTATTATATAGTGAAGTGGGAGAATAGTTGGAGCTGATGTGACTAAAGATAGTAAGGAGAAGCAAAATGAGCAGGTACAAAAGGAAAAGAAGTACTTGGTTCCACCAAGGAGGAAACCTGATAGTCAACTATCAGAATCACCAGTTAGGATTTCTTTTCCTAATTGATTGAAAACTAAAGAAGAGGATAGTAAAATCAAGATACTTTTTGGAGATTCCCAGAAAGGTGGAAATTAATGTTCCAGTTATGGAGGCTCTTGAGAAGATGCCTTGCTATGCTAGATCCAGGAAGCAAATACTCTCCAATTAGAGAAAATTGCTACATGATGAAATTTTGCACATAACAAAAGGATGTAGTTCCATTTTCTAGAAGAAGTTACCTTCGAAGATGAAAGATCCTGGCTCATTTTCCATTCCATGCACTATTGGAGGAATGGATTTCAAGAAGTCACTTTGTGATCTAGGAGCATCAATTAATTTGATTTCGTTATTAATCTACCAAAGATTGAATGCCAAAGAGCTCAAACCAACAAATGTTTCACTCAAACTGGTAGATAGAAGCATCAAATATACCCTGGGATAGTGGAGGATGTTTTAGTCAAAGTGGATAACTGTTACCTACACGCAAACTTTGTCATTTTTGACATGGAGGAGGGCAAGGAAATTCTATTAATCTTTGGTAAACCTTTCTTAGCAACTAAAAGAGTATGTAAATGCTAATTGATGTGCAAGAAGGGAAACTGCAATTGAGAGTCAATGGTCAAGTCGTCAAGTTCTATTTTTGATTCTTTTAACTTCCTTCTATTTATAATGATGCTATGATGATTGGTCTAGTTGATACACTTTTTGATGAATTTTCCAAGAGTCAATCTACACAGCTTGCACTGAAGAAAGCCATGATGCAAGCACAAGATGTTGAGAAACATGAAGAAGCAACTGAGGCTTGCATAATGATTCTGGAATTGAATCCTCTAGAAAAGCAGCTAGTACCTCAAAAAGACATAGGTAAGGGGGGTCTTCGACCAATGAACCTCCCCAAGGTAGAGTTGAAGTCACTTCATTCACACTTGAAGTATGCATCATTAGGAGAAAATTATACTTAGATTTGAAAATATCTAGATTAAATCATGAAGACCCTCAAAATTTTTTCTAAACACCCCATAGCTCACTCTTCTTACACCCCTTCACTAATCTAGATAACCGATTCAATTCAAATTTAGGTAGATGTCTTTTAGCTCGAACTATAGGTTAGGATATTTGTTAGCCAAAGAAGGGAAGGGATATAACAAATAAGAACAAAAGCATTACAATAATGATGGCCAGACATTAAAATAAAACTTCTCTTCCCTTGCGAAATATCATACATCCACAACCCCACACTTGAGTAACAAACACCCATGAAAAATCAAAATCAAACATGCCAACCTCTCTTGGACATATATATATCACATCATCCTTTTATTTTTTTATGTTCTCTCACAGTACGGGTACTAGTAGTAGGCACTACCCGCAAATACAGATACCAGTGATGGGCACTACCTGTAAATACCAAGAATACGCAGGTACCAATAATGGGCACTACCTGCAACTACAGAAACTTCCATATTCATTTTTTTCAACAATTTTTTCCAATACCCCATTTCGCTACAAAAATGTATATCACTCACTTCTCACAAACTTCCACCCTTATATCCCCTTAACAAATATTGTGCACCATAAGCTCTTAAAGGGACACAAAAAACTTAAGATAAAACAATGAATAGAACATTAAGCTCAATAAGGGTCAGTAAATTGAGTTTATGTGAAAGAAGGTGAATGATATTTCTCTTCACAAGAATAAGACTCAAATAAGGTACTTAGAAATAAATTGTTAAAATGGTTGGCTAGAATGGCTCAACAAATGAAGAAGGCACTACCCTCATATTTAAACTAAATCGGGTCGTCTAAGAATTAGTTTCGAAATGTAATAAAGTAAGTTTTTGGGATGCAACATAATTCAGTCTACGTAAATTTCTCTAAATATCCCAAATCAAAAATTAAAGTATGGCTTAGTGCTCAAAAATCTTGAAAATCATGAATGAAAAATATTAGCACCGACTACTCATTCATGCATGGTTCAATTAATGATTTATTATGCAGAAAAATGGGAAAAATATGTTAAGCAAAAACTTTCAAAAATTTTCAAAAATGGTCAATTAATCCACAAAAATTTTCAAAAATTTCAACAAGCTCTCAGATAATTTTAAGGAAAAGTTAAAATATTGCAGCAAAATTGAGCAAAATATACCAAACAACTTAAAAATCCAAATAACTCCCCCACCCCACACTTGAAAATTAGCATCGTTCTCAATGCAAAAAAAAAAGCATAAAATGGGAAAAGGACAAGCTTCTCTGGATTGAATTCATGTTTGAAGCAGTATCCACTATAAATATCCCCTCGTCACATAGGAAAGATGGAGAGAACACTAAAAAAAACAGAACAAAACAAAGAATTCCCTTAGGAGAATAAGAAAAACACGAATATTGTAGAAAATAATCCTACAATAACCAAGAAAAAATTGACTCCCTTAAGGGAATACACTACCAAAATAACGAAAAGACCATGACGAAAATAAAACCTAGCTAATGGAGAACTACTAAAATGTCTAATAAAAGAACAACGAAAATTGTATAGGAAATCAATTGCCATAAATATCAGATAAAGAAAATGGCCCAACACATAGGGCATAAAAAGGTCAAGGAGCTTGGGGTCGCCCCAAATCCTACGGGAAAAGAGGAAAATGTGGGAATGTGAAGGGGTCCTCTCCCCGCTCTCTGGCCATCTAACGAGCTTCCATGGTCTGCTGCCAGGTAAACTGGTATTGCATAAATGAAGCAAAATGTTGACTCATCTGTTATTGCTCTAACAAGATTTGATATAGAAGCTCCTGAGTCTGCTGTGGGATAGGTACCGGCTCATCGTCTGAATCATCAACTTCATCTACGTGTGAAGTAGAGGCCTGAGATCAAGTGCGTTTAACCGAAGCTCTTATACCCTCCATTGCAATCAACTGTCCAGGCATCAATTTTTCTTCCGAAGGATCAATCACCACACCACTTTCCAAACACAAACCCGTAATCAGATAGGGAAACCATAAACCCGGTTGCTTATTAGTAGCGGAGTAGCAGATTTGTTGACGTATAAGCTGAATGACATCTATGGTTTTCCCGGTAGCAATGCTATACAAAAGTTTACCGGAAGAAGGCGGCCACACAGAAACTTGAACTAAGACAAACCAAGCTGGCTTAAGTATATTAGAGTTGAAATGCTGAGCCACGGTGCCATCGGTCGTGTAAGTCCAATCCACGTCGCCATCACAAAGAACTAGTGATCTGTTGAAGCTCTACGTTGGCATTACAGGTCTCAGGCCATTCATCGTTGCGAACGCGATTAACCTTCAAAACTCTGTTGATTTCATTGGCAGAGACATCCACGTCTTTTCCTCGTACATATACTTAGGTGGAGTTATAATGATCAAAATTAGAATAAAATTCACTCACCACTGGGATGATGGCATCTATGGGGGTTCAGGTGAAAAGCTCCCATCCATGATTGTGAATGGTTAAATTGATTTCTGGCACCTCAGCCAATGGAACTTGTATACCCCTTTCCTTAATTGCAGCCTGTTTCGATATATCATTTTCATATTTCTGTTGGGCTGTTGCATTTAAAAACCTGATACCTCCACCTACTCTAGGTTGTTGAGCCCCGATGATAAGGATTCTACGGTACTCTTGCCTGTGGCATTTTTATTTCTGTTTTCTTTGCCGTTCTTCCCATTCCCATAAAAAGATAAACATGCATCATTACTCCCAAAAAAACAATTGTAACACCCCGCACTTAAGTAAAAGGCCATTTCTCAAATCATAAGCTTTAGAATATACATGAAAATTCAAGCAAAATAATGTCAAAAACTAAGGCTTATATACATTGCATGAAGATTTCTATGCATGAAAATAATCAAAAGATACCACATGGCATAATCAATATTCTAGAGATTGAATTCATGCATCAATGCCTTATGTTTTAACATGTTTATTCATTGAGACAATTTATCGAACACATGGCATGCATAGAGAAAAAGGAAATTTTTGTGTATAAAATAAACATGCAATATATCCTCAATCAACAATCCAAACAATAATTACTCCAATTACACGTTTAAAGTTCAATCCATATGAGATATATTCAATCAAAGCAAAAAAAGACTCAACACATTCTTGAGAATTAATTGAAACCCATAAGGAAAAATTGGAGAAAGAGAGAAAAATTCATACCTTGATTTCATTCTTCCTTGAAAAACAAGAAAATTGGGTGTAAAATTGATGAAATTGGGGCGATTTGAGGAAGAGATAGGAGTGGGGAACATGGAGGATCAAGAGGAATTTGAAGAGAAGATGAAGGGTATGCGGTGTTATTTGTGAAGAAGAAGGGTTTCGACCTTTACAATTCTTCGCACGCGCTTACATGTGCTCGCAAAGCAATTTGTCCGTGCGCTACTCTACCTCGTGCAAATGCGCTAGGTTTTCAGCGCGCATGTGCACGTGAGGCCGAAGCATAATATCCAATTGAGCTCGGCGCACATGAGCTGGAAATTAAGTGCGCATGTGCGAGCGAGGTAGAACAAAAATTAAATTATTTTTTCACAACGTTAAAACATAAAATTTCTACCCGAAAGCACCAACATAACACACAAAAAAATGTCAAAGAACCATGTTATCATTTTAGCCCTTTAATGCAATCGATTTCCCAATTAACAACTGATGAAATTAAAATATGCTGTCCTTTTAAACTAAAATAAGCATAAAATAAAGTTGTATTAAATAACGGAACACAAATTCAAATGTATATGGGTTGCCTCCCATACAGTGCATTTGTTTACTATCGTTAGCTCGACTTGATGCTCTTTCACCAATCAATCATAATGTGGTTCTTCCAAATTCTCTTTCACACACATTTTCTATGCAACTCCTTCATAATAGGGTTTCAGGCGATGTCCATTGACCGTGAACACTTTGGAAGTTTGAAAACTCTGAAAGAATTGCACCATGGGGAAATACATTAGTTATTAAAAATAGATCCATCCAACGAGATCACCAGGAAATAGATGAAGACATGTCTGATAAAGAAGGACTCTTTGACCGACTTTAAAATCCTTCCTTGTGATCATTTGATCATGAAAAGCCTTTGCCTTAGCTTTATATATGCGAGTATTCTCGTAAACTTCATTGCGGATTTCCTCCAACTCTTGCAGTTGTAATTTCCTCTGCATTCACCACTTGCATCCAATCCCATATTAAAACTTTTAATTGCCCAATAAGCTTTATGCTCCACTTCTACGGGTAGGTGACAAGCTTTCCCGAACATTAACCGATACGGGGACATCCCTATAGGTGTCTTATAAGCAGTGCGATATGCCCATATTGCATCATCCAACCGTAAACTCCAATCCTTACGGCTTTTTGGAGAATAAACTTAATTTCTCGGTTAGATACCTCAACTTGTCCACTGGTTTGTGGGTGATATGCGGTGGAAATCTTGTGTGTCACATGGTACTTTTTTAGTAAAGTTTCCACTATTCGATTACAAAAATGATGACCACGATCACTGATTATAGCTCGGGGAATCCCAAATCTAGAAAAGATATTGCTCTTAAGGAAATATGAAACAATCTTTGAATCATCCGTACGAGTGGCTTTAGCTTCCACCCATTTTGAAACATAATCAATAGCCAGGAGGATATATGAATAAACAAATGAAACAGGAAAAGGTCCCATATGTGGATATAGAAATCAATGCCCCAAACATCAAATATTTCACAGAATTATATCGGGTTTTGAGGCATTTCATTCTTTTGGAAAATATTACACGTCTTTTGACAATTATCACACGAACGACAAAATAGGTAAGAGTTACGAAATATGCTGGGCCAATGAAATCCACACTCTAATACCTTCACTGCTATTCTTTTGACTCCAAAATGTCCTCCACAAGCATAAGTATAGCAAAATGCTAAAATTGAATTAATTTCACCATCATTGACACACCTTCTGATTAATTGATCGGCGCAATGTTTCCATAAATAGGGCTCATCCCACACATAATATTTAGCACCACTTTTGATTTTCTCCCTTGCCGCCCTAGACAAACCTTGGGGTAATTTATTAGTATCTAAGAAATTAACAATATTTGCATACCAGGGTAACATCGCCTTCACTGAGCATAATTGTTCATCCAAAAATCTTTCTTGTATCTCTAGTTCATCCTCCACATGTGATAGTCAACTTAAATGTGTCTGCCACTTTATTTTCCATACCACTTTTGTCTTTGATTTCCAAATTGAATTCGCTCAAGAGGAGTATCCATCTTATCAACCTTGATTTTGATTCCCTTTTGGTCATTAAATAACGTAAAGCTGCATGATCAGAATATACAATCACTTTAGTACCAATTAGATAAGAACGAAATTTCTCTAAAGAAAACACAACAACCAAAAGCTCATTTTCAGTGGTAGTGTAATTTTTTTGCGCATCATTTAGTGTCAGGGAGGCGTAATAAATCGCATGAGGCGCCCTTCCAACGCGTTGCCCCAAAACTACACCCACCGCAGAGTCACTTGCGTCGCACATTATCTCAAATGGTAGATCCAATTAGGTGGTTGGATGATTGGAGTGGACACGAGAAGTTGATTCAATTTGTCAAATGCCGCCTTGCAGTCATCACCAAACTCAAATTTGACATCTTTTGCAGTAATTTGCATAAAGGTGCCGATACTTTGGAGAAGTCCTTGATGAACCTAAGGGGACTTCGGTAAAATCCTGCATGGCCAAGAAAAGCACAAATTTCCCGCACCTTCGTGGGGTAAGGTAATGATTGAATTATGTCAATTTTAGCTTTATCAACCTCAATCCCTTAGACGACACTACATGACCTAACACTAAGCATGAAATGACATTTTTCAGAATTTAGGACAAGGTTAGTTTCAATGCACATTTGTAGTATTAATGTGAGGTTATGCAAACATTGATCAAAAGAATCTCCATAAACAGTGAAATCATACATGAATATCTCAATAAAATGTTCTAAAAAATCAGAAAATATGCTAACCATACACCTCTGAAAAGTAGAAGGGGCATTACACAAACCAAATGGCATACGACAGTAAGCAAATGTTCCAAATGGGCATGTAAATGTTGTCTTCTCCTGATCTTCGGTAGCAATAGCGATTTGGAAATATCCTGAGTAACCATCAAGAAAATAATAATAAGCATGCCAGCTAACCTTTCAAGCATTTGATCAATAAAAGGTAAAGGGAAGTGACCTTCGCGAGTAAGAGAATTAAGCATTCGATAATCAATACAAACCCACCACCCATTTTGTATACGAGTAGGCACCATTTCATTTTCTTGATTTTTCATCACAGTTATTCCCGTCTTCTTAGGGACTAATTGCTCCAGACTAACTCATTCGCTATCTGAAATCGGGTAAATTATCCCCACTTCAAGAAGTTTGAGTATTTCCTTTTAACCACTTCCATTAGCATCGGGTTTAGCCTTCTTTGCGGTTGACGGGTAGGCTTAGCTCCATCTTCGAGTAGTATACGATGCATGCATGTTGATGGGCTAATTCTCTTTATATTTACAATAGTCCATGTGTATAAGCCATTTTATGCTCCCTTAGGACTTTTGGCAAACGTTCTTCTTAATCAGTGGTTAGGTCATTAACGATTATCACCGGATAAGTTTTCCCATCACCTAAATATATATATTTGAGGTGATTCAGAAGAGGCTTTAACTTCGACTTAGCCGCCTGCAAAGATTACACATAGAAGAAAAAATTATATCATTAAGGATCCTTGATGTCATATAAGATAACTTACTAATTTACGGTTGTTCAACATCACTTCCCGCTTGCTCATCTCTGTCTCCTTCGAACTCTTTTTTAAAAATATCCTGTACTATCGAATCGATAACATCAACAAAGTAAATAGAATTATCCTCGCCTGGATACTTCATGGCTGCATAAATATTATGTTGAAAATTTTTTCCATCAAATTCCATCGTCAGAATTCCAGTATCTACATCTATCTTAGTTTTGGATGTTTTCAAAAATGGTATACCTAACAAAATGGGAGCAGACTCATCATTGTTCTCCATGTCAAGTACATAAAAATCAGCTGAAAAAATTAATTCATTGACTTGGACTAAAACATCCTCAACTATACCCTTAGGATAAGCCACTGATCTATCTGCTAACTGGATAACAGTACTAGCTTCAAGTAAAGGCCCTATATGCAAGGATTTATAAACTAAATAAGGCATAACATTCATGATATAGAAGCTCCTAAATCCAACATGGCCTCCTTAATTCTAGTATTGTTTATTGAACACAGAATTGTACACATACCTGGATCTTTGCATTTGATTGGAAGATTTTGTTGTGTAAGCATGGCTGATACATTTTTCCCAACATGATCTTCTCACCCTTCGTTTGTTTTTGCTTCTTTTTATGTGTACATAATTCTTTCAAAAATTTAGCATAACGAGGAATTTGTTTGATAGCATCCAGCAATGGAATATTTACCTCACATTTGCAAAAAGTTTCATACAAGTCTCTATTGGGGTCCTCTTTTGCAAATTCCTTAAATGCATCAGGAAATGATGGGTCAGGTGTGTATTCTGGCCACTGAGTTGACTTACAGTTTTTTCTTCTGTTTGAACAGGATAGATTTCTTTCTCCACTTTGATTTTTCTCTCATTGGCCTTGTTTTGTTCAGGAACTACTTTAGTTGGAACCTCAACCTCCTTGCCGCTTCTCAACACAATTACACTAGAATTCTCCTTCCACAGGTTTAATAACTGTTTGAGAAGGCAACTTTTCAGAATTTTACGATTCCAATTGTCTGATTGCAGTCGCCATTTGTCCCATTTGGTGCTGCAACTACTGAATACTGGCCCTGGTATCCTGTTGAAATTCCATAAGATTAGTCGTTAAAGTATCCAGCATTTCCTCCAAAGACTTACTAGACTGATTATTCAGATTAGCTTCTTCTCTTTGAGCAAATGGCAACCCGTATGGTTGGAAATTCTGTTGAGACTAAGGTTTTACTGGATTCCCGTATCCCAAGTTAGGATGATCCCTCCATCCAGCATTATACGTGTAAGAATAGGGATCATAATTTGTTCGTGGTTGCCTTGTAAATCCTCCCGCACATTTACCTATTCTTGGGATTCCTCTTGTCATGTGGGACACATATCTATTGAATGTCCCTCGCTCAAGCAAATGCTGCAGGGTTGTGCCGTCTGTGCCGTTCCTGAAGCCAATTGTCGTACAAAAGAATCAGACTAGCCATTAGTTGACGTGTTCTAAAGATGAAACATTTACCTCGTTAACATGCTTGAGAGGTTGATCGCGTCGTGTCCCGAACTTTTGAGAACACGCAACCATATGGGATATAAGCTCACGAGCAGCATCTATGGTCAAATTGTCTAACGTCCATCCACTTGCGGTGTCGACCATGTTCCTTTCATTCGGCAACAAACCTTCATAAAAATATTGGATTAATAAGGAGTCACTTATCTGATGATGTGGACAGGTTGAACACAATTTCTTAAAACGCTTCCAATACTCATATAAGGACTTGTCACTGAATTGCCTTATGTCACAAATTTTGTTTCAAATATTTACAGTTCGAGAGGCTGGAAAATACTTAGCCAAGAATAGTCTGTTCATCTGCTCCCAAGTTGTAATATTGCCTAAAGGTAAATCGAACAAACCAATCCTTCGCCTCATCCTTAAGCGAGAACGAAAATGCTTTTAATTTGATATGTTCCTTTGACACTCCAGTGGGTCTCATACTCGTGCATGAACTAAACTACATGGAACTCCTTAAGATGCTTAATCGGATTTTCACCTGGCAATCCATGAAATGAAGTAATAGATCTATTAGTCCAGATTTTAATTCAAATGTGACATTTCCATCTCATTTAGGATATGTAATGCATAAAGGTTGTTGGTTTAAAGTGGGTACTGCTAATTCTCTCAAAGTTCGTTGTGCCATGTTCGTCTCTTCTTGTTGTACCTTATCACCCGCAAAGATAAAATTAAACAACTATTCTTCCCTTAACTATCTCTCTCTTAATTCTTTCCCCAATTTGTGTAACGTTCTCTACATTTTTGGATCAAATTGAAATTCAACTTGTCCAACAGATCATGTCACTTGCATACACAATTACCGAAAGACTAATAATAATAGAAAAGAAAAGAAAAACTGAAATAAATAGCACAAAAATAATTCAAATCGTTCCCCGGCAACGGCGCCAAAATTTTGGTAGAAATACTGTCGTAGGCACCCAAAATTAACAACTCTCAGTAATCGATAATGAAGTAGTGGTGAGTCAAGTTCGTCCCATAGAAAACAGAGTTTATTCTTGTGCTAAATTAAAAAAGGGGGGTTTTTCTTGAATGCTTTTAAACTAAACACTAAAACAATAAAATAAATTCTAAAAAATTCAATTAAGAAAAATCTTGGTTTCGGTCATATCCACCATGGCAATTTTACTAGTCGATCCTTGACACACAAGATAATTCAATTCTCTATCAAGCACTCTTATTTCTTTCTAAAGTTGGTTAATTTTTAACACGCGATCCAATTAACCCTAACTATTAATTTAATCCAAACATGCGCCAAAGATTAATTAATAGAAGCATTAAAATCAACAAGAATAATTAGACTAATGAAACATAAACACACGTGTTTATGCCAATTAGATGATTACAATTCCTAAATTCAATAACACTAATCGAGTAATTATCAAATTGAGTTGCTTCACAGATTGAATTAAGCACAAGCGGTTAAAACAATCTAGCAGTAGATTAATTCTATAATAACTTAATATTCTGCTGCAATAATAAGTTAAAAAGAACAATCATAAAATTAATTGCCGAAAAATAACCAATACTTGCTATAAAATTGAATAAATTCAAGCACAAAAAGTCTCACAACATAGTATAATTGACCATGACTTCAAATCCCTCCACCAAGAAAAGGGTTTAGGCACAAAGTGCCATAGAAGAATGAACAATAATTTTCTACTGCTGAAAACCCTACATAAAACTAGAAAATAAAGTGTTGATGCTTTTCCTCTCACCCTAAATGGGTTATTTATAATGAGTACTTAGGGTTACAATTAAGGTCTACGGATAAGAATGTGAAATTGGGTGAAAAATAGTCCAACCAGGCAAAGAAATCTGTCAAAAACTCAAAAATATGCAATTCTACTGTTTTGGGCGCACATGCGCTGCCTATATTGTGTGCATGTGCGCCCGAACATAATCTGGGAATTCTGCTTCTGGACGCAGCGCACATGCGCTACACAACTCCAGCGCATGTGTTCCGCTAGCATTGTTCATGTGCTCTGCTTTCCACTTCGATTTTCACCTTGATTCTTTTGGAATTGGGGAAAGTGTAAAACACAAAAGCTGTAGCTCTATGTCTTAGCTTTCCAATGCATCTTAAATCACCTCAATTGGAACTCGGACTCAAAAGTTATACTTGAAATATGGAACAGCATCCAAAATGGCTTCATACTCTTACATGTTCCGCCCTTAGAATTCTCTTTCATCGTTTCCATCTTTTTCAGCTCTTTTTCACTTTAACTCTATAGAAACTAAGAATAACCAAATTAAGCTCAATAATAACTCAAATATTTCTCAGAACACATAAAAACGTGATAAATGACACATAAAATATTGCTCAATTATGAACTTATCATCTACTTACTTGCATTACTTGTTTTGGTCAACAGATTAGTTTGAATTATATTTTAATTTGATATTAGGATCATGGTTATTGTTGAACTCCAGTTATGATAATCATGTTTTGATGATGACCAAATCTTCTGCACTAACAGT
Source organism: Cinchona pubescens (assembly GCA_025175665.1). NCBI lineage: Eukaryota > Viridiplantae > Streptophyta > Magnoliopsida > Gentianales > Rubiaceae > Cinchona > Cinchona pubescens. Next base: position 9,538,993 of record JANKKI010000053.1, read on the forward strand.
TTGAAAAAAAGTGTGTAGAGAAATAGGGAGTTTCGGACATAAATGATTGTCTGAACACAATCAAGAAAACAACCAGTAAAACTCTATGGACGTTGTTGATTGTTTGAAAGGAAGACAATTCGGCCGATCATAATCGTCTGCACAATGGATCTGAAGCCTCGGACGAAGAATAGCGTCCGATCATACTTCTAGAAGACATTGCATGGACCGGACGCAGGTTCAGACGCATCCTCGGACGTCCGAATGAATACACTCAGAGACCGGACGTAGAGGCCATGCATCGGACATCTGAAAGGTCCAACAACTAGTTCGTTTGGACGGACACTTACAGAATCAGCCGTCCGAAAGACCAAATAGCTAGTTTCTCAAGAAACAGAAAATAGCCTTTAGAGAGCTATTGGAAGCAATTTTTGGGCTTCTATAAATACCCCCAAGTCTATAAATGAGAAATATAGAGAGTAGAACTACTGCATTCAATACAAACACTTGTAAGAACAAGCTATAGCTATTTGGGAAGAAATATGCTAAAATATTGTGTGTTGTATTGGTTTGGGTAGTGTAGTTCTCTTGGCTCAACTAGAGGGAATTAGTGTGAGCAAGAGTAGACTAGTGAGTGATCTTCAAGTGTAAGAGTGGAGGGATAATAGTGTTCAAAAGTGAGGTTGTTGTGTAAAACCCTTTGGCTCAACTAGAGGGATTTAGTTGGTGCAAGGGTGAGCCTACTTTGTGTACAAGAAGGTTATTGCCTCACTTTCTTTGAAGAGGCACTACTAGTGGAAATACTCCAAAGTTGAGAAGTTTGGGAGTTTGGTTTGATACTCTCTATCTCTATCTTTATATTTGTTCTTTAAGCTTTGATTGTTGAATATTTATTATATTCATTTGTGCTTAAGTGATTATTTGTTGCATTTCTATTAAGCATGTAAAAAGGTTTGTTTTTTAAACAACCTAATTCACCCCCCCTCTTAGGTTGTTTTTGGGGCCAGCAGTTATGAGTAGAATAGATCAAACATACTTCCCCCCTATTTGATTCGCCAACTATACAAGAATTCATAAATCTCAATGCTTGCTAACCGTCAATCTTCGTGGGAACGATACCGCTCACCCTAGATTACTACTTAGCATCGTATACTTGCAGTCGTGAGGGTAGAATTAGGAGTTAGCATGATTTTTATTACTTTTTTATTTAAATTTTTTTCCACCCAAACTAGAAACCAACTACAATCTGCACACCCGCAAGTGTATGAGGAAGATATGTAGTTAGTGGTAAGAGGATCGTTCCCATGAGGATTGTAACAGCAAGTTAGGATTCAAGGGACAATTGAACCATTTAGAAGACCAATTCAAAGATTATGCTAAATTAAGGTAATGAAAACAAGTGAATAAACAAGAAAAGTAATTAATTAGATTATCAACAAGAAACAAAGGGGAATCGGGCTTAGAACATGTTTCTTCTACTATGTGGATTCTTCTAGTGGATAATCAATCAATGTATTCAATTGAGGATTCCCTCCCAAAAGCAAAACAATCCCTTGGCCTGGCTCATGATTCTAACGTAATATTCAATACAGAGTTCTAGGAATCAACTAAGAAAGCTAATAGCTTGGCTCGACTATTAACCTTTCTAACCAAGTAATAAACTAGTCTAGGAATCAACACTCAGGGCTCGTTTATTGTGTTAAACCCACAAAAATGATTCAAAGAAGGATTATTTCCTTCTCACTATACTTTCATATCATTTACCACTACTCAAAAGTCCACCACTTTCAAGTCATCCGCTTGGCATCATCCATACATGGGTAGAGTTTACTTATCCCTAACCTAATCCCTTAGAGATTTAGCTGCTTATGCTTAATAAAAGAAATGACAAGGAAGTAATAAAGCAAGAAATAAGTAAAACTACAAGAATAGCTGTCTGTCTCTTATGAACGTAACACTACTAGTCATTCGAACAAGGTAAATAAACAAACATGAACATAGAATAATTATATATCTAAAAAAAGCTAGTAAAAATGCCAATGCAATACTTTCTAAGAGAACCGTAAACTTGCATATATTAAAGAAAGTAATTTTAGAGAATTAAAATGTTGAAAATTGAAAAGATAAGACTAGAAGTGTACTGGGATAAAAATAGAAAGTCTATCCTAGTTAACAAGAACCTTATCTAAATTATCTAAATTAGGCACACCTACACTGTGTTTTTTGATGAACATTTTAGGGGTTTTTACAAAAAATTCAGCCTATCCAAAATAGGCCAATATTCCTTTTGTCTGGAATCCCATTTTGGACTGCAATCTTGATTTTAGTGTATGGAATATCAAGATCGCAGTCCTAGTGTTGCACGAAATAGGGAATTTTCCTTTCAGACCGCGATGTGAAAAATCATTCCTTGTAATTTGGCACCGCGGTCCCAAATACTTGAACCTTGGGCTTTGTCTTCAATTCTATCTGTTTGCAGCTTGGTCCTTCACTTCTTGATTCTTTCAGCTACTGCCTAATTGTAAATTTACCCTATAATGAAACACCTAAATCCTAATAAGTAATATCATAATTCTAAAATCAACATAAGAACACTATAAAAAGCCTTACTCTAATATCACTACTAACAATGCTAACCTTAAAATTAAAGAAAAAATACATGAAAACACTTAAAATCAAGAATAACACTATCAAAATAGTATGCTTTTAGAGACAAAATAACCCTAGTTTCCTAGCATTATTATATATTCTATGAATTAGCACTTTAAATGAGGCTCAAGTGAATTACTCAACTACCAAAAAATCGTTACTTGCTATAGTGTTTGTCTTTGATAAATTTCAGTCTTGCTTGATAGATTCAAAAGTTGCTGTCTGTGTTAATAATTCCGCCTTAAAATATTTATTTTCTATGCAATACGCAAAGCCAAGATTGCTAAGGTGGGTCCTCTTTTTATAGAAATTTGATTGGGAGGTAGTGGAAAGGAAAATGAGTAAGAATATGGTTGCAAACCAACTTTCAAGAATCGAAGAAGATAGACTTGTTGTCCTTTAAGAAAAGACCAATTCAGTAAGAAGTTTTGGTTGAAAATTTTCTTGTAGTCAAGGAGAATCATTCATGTGATGCACGGATTTGGTGAAATTTATTGTCACAAAGGTGGTTCCAAAGTCCTTGAACATCAATCAAAGAAGGAAGTTTTTCTTGGAACTCAAGAATTATTTTGGGGATGAACCATAACCTCTTCAAGCAATGAAATAAGCAAGTGCTTAAAGGTGTGTTCCGGAGGAGGAAAATGATGACATCTTGATATATTGTCATTCTTTCCACATAGGTAGACATCAAATAGCCCAACAAACCTCATAAATGTTGTTGCAAAGTGGCTTCTATTGGCCACACATCTTTAAGGACTCAAGATGGTTTACGCTCAATAGTGACGAATGTCAAACAGTAGGAAAAATATCAAGATGGAATGAGATGCCCCTCTATGGAATTCTTGAGTTTGAGTTCTTCAGTGTTGGGTATTGATTTTATGAGACCATTCTCCATCTCCAACTCTCATCTAACAAATACATCTTGGTCGCTATTGACTGCGTGTCAAAATGGGTGGAAGCAATTGATTCACCGAATGAGGCTAAGGTGGTCACAAGATTCATAAGAAAAAACATTTTTTCTCGCTTTGGCGTATTCCTAAGTGATGGGGTCTTATTTTAGGAATGCTCAATTCAAGTCCCTTATGTCAAAGTATGGGGTTGAAAATAAGGTTGCTTTGGCTTATCATCCCCAAACTTTGGGCCATGTGGAGGTCTCCAATAGAGACTTGAAAAGGATCTCAGAGAAGACCATTAACAAGAAAGGATTGGTGGAAAAAGATAGATAACGTTCTTTGAGCATACCACACTTCATTCAAGATTCTAATTGGGATGTCCCTATATCGCATGGTGTATGGAAAGTTTTCCATCTCTTGATGGAGTTGAAGCATTGAGATTATTTGGCAATTAAGGGTTGAGCTTTGATTTGAAAAAAGGAAGTGAAAAAAAGGCTCTTGGATTTGAATGAGCTTGATACAAATTTAGGAGAGGATGCCCATGAGAATTCAATTATTTACAGGGAAAGGACTAAGGCATGGTATGTCAAACAAATTTTGAGGAAAGATTTCATTCCTGGAGATCAAGTTTTGGTTTACTATTCAAGATTTAAATTGTTTCCCAAAAGATTCAAATCGAGGTAGGAAGATCCTTTTGATGTTGCTAGTCCTCTATTTGGACACACAAAACTCAATCACGCCATAGTCAAGCTAATGACGTTAAACAAGTGCTCTTGGAGGCAACCCAATATTTTCTTTTCCATTATTTATGCCTTATTTTTATTTTCATTTCATTTAGTAAGTAATTAGATAATTAGGGAACAAATGATGTCTTCTATAGTTAATTTTATATTTTTAAGTGCTCCTATGGAAATGTGATGAAAATGGTCTGTAAAATATGATTTTGATTTTAATAGATGATGGACAAATTGTTCAGAGAAATTGGAGAAAAGCTAAAAAGAAAAGAAAATTGCAATTTATTGATCAGAAAATTTGGGACTACAGTGTAAAAAACTAAGGGATTTGACACAACGATGTCAAACTTCTAGGGTGAAACCTGTCAACTAGGACCACCGTATCAAATTTTAACAAAGAAAAAAACACTGCAGTTTCAAACATTAGGAAGCAACTGGACAATCGAGAGCGCGGTGTGGACAAACAAAGAACAAATTTTGGACCGCGATTTCAAACTTCTACATCCCCTTTGTCTTTAGGGACCACATTGTCAAAACCCACTACAAAACTTCGACACAGCAATCTGAGAACCTAATTAGGACGACTAATTTTTCTTTTCGGACCGTGTATGAGTTATATGTGCAAAATTTGGGACCATGGTCCAAAAATTCCACCCTTACTAAACTTAGCCGAATTTCAGGCATTGTTTCCATTCTCAAACTTTCCAACAAAACCCTAACTTCAATTCCTAACTCCCATTGCACGATTTTCCTCCTTTCCACAAAATTCACCCAAAAATTCATTCTCAACCCCAAATTTAGTTTTCTCATCAGAAAGGGACTACTTCAATTCATCAAGAGGAACTCAAGATAAGTAGTCATGGTTTGATTTCAAGGTTCAAGGAGTCGTTCAACACCCAATTTCTTTGGTAAATTTGTTACAAATTCATTCTAATACTGTAAGTTTTCATGATTAATTCATTGTTGAAGCTATTTGTACTGTAAATTGGAGCATATTTGTGAATGTTGCTTGGCTTATTTGATTGAAGAATTTGGTTTTGTTGATCTTGTTCTTAATTTCTTAATTTGGACTATTTGGTGTGATTTCTTTTTGGCTTGAATTGGACTATTCAATGGCCAAAGATAGAGGAAAGAATAAGCTATAGACACACCTTCAGCACCTAAAAAGAGTAAAATTGAGGAAGGTGAGTAAACCAACTAAAAATAAAGCAAACAAATTGATAAAAAAAATATTTGCAAGCAAGAGGGCTGAAGGCTTGTCCAAACATATTGCCAAACTTGCCACAATTCAAGGGAATTGGGTTTTGACTTGTCTATGGATTGGGGACAATATGAGAGAATTTGTAAAGAAATTGAAATCCAATTGAGGGAGTGTTACTAGGGATTTTTCGATAATGAAGTTAATATGGGTTACACTAATATTGTAAAGGAATTTCATTTCTATATTTTGGATTTGGTTGATGGTACATGCAAGGTTAGGAGTAAATTGCTTGCTAGCGAAGACAAGATAAACCAGAATTTTAATGTTCCGGGAATCTATAACAGTGTGTACTTAAATCTTTTATTCAACGGGTGTCCAAATTATGTCAATATTAAACACCGTTGTGCAATGTTGATGTACCTAGGGAGACGAATGCTAGAGTGAACAAGTACTTAGGATTTCCTAGGAATGGTCTTCAATTTCTCCCCAAAAATTTGGTTCTATTTTGTGACTTGTCTCATATGGGGTTTCCAAGGGATAAGGCTTGCTTAGTCTTTTCTATCATAGAAGGGTTATCAATTGATTTGGCCAAGGTCAACACATTCAAATTTCTTGAATGGGCGATCAGGACGACCAGGTTTTGTTTTACCAAGTCTAGTATCTTAACTTTTTCTTGATGCAAGTTGTGAGATCATTCCCGATAAGCCCAAGACATGTCCAAGAGGCTGCATTGATAAGAATTATGTGTACATCATGGTCGGGTGTTCGAGAGGCACCGTAGAGGAGTTGAGCAACTAGATGCACCGTCTCTACAATCTCTCTACATCAATAGGGCAATTGGACATGTCTTCAGTCCTTCCCAAATTGATGATGAGCGAAATGAGATGCATGGCTATTGGACTTATAGCCAAATTTTCTTACACCACAACATTGCTTTTATTAATCAAGCCTATCAATTATCATTACTCAACAATTGGTTTCACCCTGGGCCACCTCCACTTTGGCATTATGGGCCTCCATAGGGAGAACCTTCCTTCTAACCACATGATGCATTAATGCAAGAAGGCCAACGAAGCCAAGTTGGTGTACAAGGAGCCGATTTGATATAGGAGAAATTTGAAGAAAACCAAGTTGGTGGAAATGATCAAGTGTTTTAAGGGTGATTCAATTGAAGAAGATGAGGACTCTCATGAAGAGAATGATGAGGATTGATGCTTGCCAGCCTTGAAAGACCCTACTCGCTCTTATTATTTGCTTGCCACCCATCCCATTTATCCCATTTATCTTATCACATCATGATTCATTAGACATTTTCTTACATTTCCTAGTTTTGGATATTTTTTTAGTCTATTATTTTGATTGGATTGCTAGTACTTTACTTAGCTTTCAATAACTATTTAAGGACAATTTAGTTGAGGTCAGGTACTTTATTTTTGTTGAGGACAACTAGTTAACATTCTTGTTGTTGCTTAACTGATGCTTTCTTGACCTTAATTAGTTGCTTCTTAGCTATTTAGTTGGTTAATTTCATATTTCTTCCGTGTGTTGAGGAAACCGTTAGGCTAGTTTGACAAGGTGACCTCTTGTTCATATGTGTTTATGTTTCAGCTGGGTTTGGAAGTGAGACTTTGGGCCAATTTTGCAAGACTTCACATTGGCTATGTTTTTGGTAGTTTAAATTGCTTTTATATCTCTATTAGTAGTTTTCTTTCTCGTATTTGGGTGAATGAAAGAATGAGTAGTACTCATGATTGAATAAAATGAAAAATGTGATGGTATGTTTGCTCTTACTGTTGTTTAGTTCTTGGAAAGATCTTTTTTTTGGTGAACAGTAGTTGTGGTTTTTAGATGGAAAAGAACAGTACTCGTTGATGATTTTAGACCTAAAATGACATATATTTTTTGTATTAGTTTGGTCATTTTTATTTCCATGATTAAAATTGATTAAATTCTTGTTGTGAAAGCTTGTTTCAAAATCTAATTTTTTCAAATTTCAAAAAATTATTGTTTTGGGATTTCAAAATAGTTTACTTGAAGCATCTTTTGTTCAATACTCAAAGGTATTATTTGTTGTCAAATTCTTCATTTGGAAAATTGTTCAAACGGTTGGAAACTATGTATAACTTAGCCATTTGTTTGTTTGCATTTTGGAAGTATTAGATCTATTTTATAAGAGTTCAATTCTACTTATGATTTTGGGTATGCTTCATTCCCCTTCCTTGGTTTAGGTTGCATTTTATCAAAAATTTATCAAAAACATATTTTTCTCCTACGACTTAATATGGCTAGTAGAGGAATTGAAATCACCAATTTCATGCCTTCAAAACGGCCAATAGGATTGTTTTAAATTGAAGCAAGTACATTGTCTTTGAAATGAGCCTTTTCATTGCTAGAATACCAACAAGTTAGGGATGAGATATTGAGTACTATCCATCACTAGTATCGAATTAAACAAACTAAACTAAATTAACACTTCCTTGTATAGCATTTGCATTTAGGTAGAGTCCGAATGATCCTTCTATTTCTAAGTGGTTACTTGGGAATGCTTGTTGGCTTACATTTCTTTTTAGTAGTGTAAAATGTGTCTTGTATCAACTAGACTTCTTTATGAAAATTCAGTGTTTTTTATTTCTTGTTTTGCCCGGAACTAGTAAAACGCTAGGTTTGGGATGTGTGATAACTCTAGTAAATAGAGTTATTTTGTCTCTAAAAATCATAGTTTTTTATAGTATATTCCCAATTTATGTGTTTATTTGTGTGTTTTTCTTTATTTTGATGCTTGTTATTTTTATATATATTATTACTTATTATGCTTTTATGTGTTATTATAGGTCAAATTTACAAATTGAGTATAAGCTTGAAGACCTAAGAAGTCAAGGATCAAAGTTGCAAAACAAAGAAGATTTCAAGACAAAATCCAAGACTTCTAATGGTTTGAACCTTGCTGCCATTTTTACAGGAAGAAATTCCAACACCATGGTCCGAAGGCCATAACCCCTTAGTCCAAGTATTCTTGGACCACTGTGTCGAACTTGAAAGCATAAAATCGAAGACCATGGTCTGAAAGCCTCTTATAGAGAGAGTTTAGCTATTTTGTAATGGCTGCGAGAATTTGTAAATATGTGACTTACTAATACATCCAAAAACACAGTGTATAGTAGTTAGATTAGTGTACTATTAACTTAGCTCTCAAGTAATTTAGTACTCTCTTTAAATTTTCAGCACTTTAAAACCTTTTGTTACCAGTTTAATAGAATACAAGTTTAAACCTTTCTTAGATTAATTTGTTGCCCTTTTTATTAGCTTTCTATAGATATAAAACGTTTTCATTTCCTAGTAGAACTACTTATTTTTTTGTTATTATGGCTTGAGTTCTTTGTTTTTTATGTTATTGCTTGTTGCTCTAGTTGTAGCCATTATGTGCTTTCATTTTACTTTGTTGTTTGTTAGTTCTAACATGAGTAGCTAGATTTTTATGGGTTCGGACTAAGGAAATGTGAATTGTATACGTGTGGTTGACTCTAAGTGGAGGAACATGACTTGGTGAACAAGTAACAATAGATGATTTGATAGCTAGAGAAGAGAGATGGTTTCTTTCCTGAACCATTTTAGTAGGTTTTAGCATACTAAAACACGAGTATTGAGCATTAATACCTATTTGTTACTTGGTTAGAAAGGTTAGTATTCTAGCCAAGATGCTACTTTTCCAATTAGTTCCTTGAACTCCATGTATTGAATAGACTAGAACCATGAGTCGGCCCAAGGGATTGGTCCAAAATTGGGAGGGAACACTTATTTCAACCCATTAACTGGTCATCCACTAGAAGAAACAGTCTCGTAGAAGGAACATTTCCAAAACTCGATTCCCCTTGGTTATTATTGTCTTACTAGTTGCTTATTTCTTACTTTACTTACTTTACTCATTTAGTCCTAATGTGAGCTCACCACTTGAATCACTTGTATAGATAGTACAAATATCCCTCGAATCCTAATAATTATCAGATAATCCTCGTGGGAACGATCCCCTTGCCAATAGCTACAAATCTTCACTTTATACTTACAGTTGTGTGGATTGTTATCTTAGTGTTTAAGAGATTTTATTACTTTGAGTGTTTGTTTTTGTCGTCATAGAAAACACATCAGACTTCACATGGTGTCCGACTAAGTTCTTTGAAAAAATTTTATACACGTGAGTATTATAATATTAGGGAATCAACTAGGGTTGCCAAAATTTGAGATCTTCTACAAGATGAAGAGTTCATAACTTTGATTTTTTTTTGATACGCTATTGATAAATCCAATAAACTAGAGTTATTTACGTCTAAATCATAGCATTTTGTTGCTTTAAATTCTAAATTTTGGTGTTAGTTTAGTTAGCTTTTACGTTATGCGATTTTATTTTTATTTTTACTGATATTATGAATTTCTATTGAATTTTAGTCAATTTAGTTACTTATTTAGTTTAATATTATGCAGGTCAATAGTTGGAAGATGGAACTCAAAATGAACAAAGTTTGAGGGCCAGAAAGAGATTAAAGGAGAATTGAAGACTTTTGATGAAAGAGAGTTGATGTCGCAACATAGAGGCGCATTCAACAATTGTATTGTAAATTTTAGCTACCATATTTTTAGTATTGCATTACTTGTGTAATACTCCAACTATATATAGATTCTTAGAAGGTGTTAATGCACACACTAGAGTAGAGTAGTTAGTAGAATTTCACATAGTTAGTAGTGTAGTTAGTGTAGTCTAAACTTCTATCTTTTAGTTTAATACAAGTTCTCTTTCAATTTCCTTTAGAACTTCTCTTTAATTTTTTGCAAGTTTTAATTTTGATTAGATAGTTTTAGTGGGTTAATATTTAGCTACAAGTAAATATAATTTTTAATTGTTTTTTAGTGTAATTTCCTGAAAATCTTTTTACTTTCATTTTAAACTCTCTTATGATGCTTTAATTTTCTTCCAATTGTAGTGATCATTAGTTTAAATTTTCAATTACTTGTTTTAATTGTTAATGATTTTCATTGGGTTTTCTTTTATTAATCAAAAAAATCCAAACATATTTAGTTGCAACTTGGTTTTATTCCCTAATTATATTAGGTCAATAGTGGTAGAAAAACGAAGTTTACTAGTTTTGCATGCTTAAGTATCTCATTGCTTTCCTTAGTTGTGTTAGATTTATTGCCTTTTTATTTTAGTTTCTTCTTAGTCATACTATTTCCTTTAAAGGTAATTTTACTTGTTTTCTTTTACATGCAATTATTTCTTTAATTAGCATGTCTAGTTTCATAATGATCATCTTAATAGATCAATTAGTCTTTTATTTTAATTTGCTTGTTTATTCTAATCATGGCTTTTAGTAGAGTTAGAATTTGCTCACTTTATGGATTGCCTAACTATACAATGACCCCTTAAATCTTGGTAATTTCCAACCCACAATTCTTGTGGGAACGATCCCGCTTACCACTATCTACTACCTACCCCGTATACTTGCAAGAGTATGGGTAGAAAGTAGTTAAAAAGTGAGGTTTATAACTTGTTTGAGTTCTTAATTGATTTTATTCTGCCTTATGCACAAACAAGTTTTTGGTACCCTTGCCAGGGATAGTTCTTAGTATATTGGTAATGTTGGGCGCTTTACATGTCTTATAGAACTTCTTTATTAGGCACTTTTTATTTCTTTAGTTAATTTTGGTGTTTCATTAGTAGTAGTTGTTAATGTTGATGACCTTATCTTGTGAATTAATTTGGCATTTTTGACTAATTACTTGAATTTATTCTTTTTAGTGCATGGTAAGAAATGACAAGGAACCTTTGATTTGCTTGGATTCTGAAAAAGAGAAGGAATTTAGAGAAATCCAAAAGCAAACAAGAGTTTAACAAGATTTGGAAAGAGTGGAAATAGCTAACATCAACCAGAATCAAAGGAAATTGACAATGAGAATGATGATCAAGAAGAAGTTATGGGTAATCAAGGAATTGGTGTCTTGGGAAATGAAAATCAGATGAACATGAATGACCACCCTTTGCGAGAGTATGCTATGCCTAATTTTGATGGGGCCAATTCAAGTATTGCAAAGATGCCCGTACAAGCAAACAATTTCGAGATTAAACCCGCAATAAATCAAATGTTGCAATCACATACTATGTTTGGAGAAGGTCTTCATAAGGATTCTTACACTCATTTGATAAACTTTAAGGAGGTTTTGGATACATTTAAATTCCATGCTATACATCCAGATTGCGTGAGGATGCTAGTTTTTTGCTTCTCATGAAGGGATAGAGCAAAGGTGTGCCTTCAATCTCATGCTCACTAACACAAGAGTTCTTGGAAAAACATTTCCCACCATCTAGGACTGCCAAATTGCGTAATGAGATCACTTTTTTCAAACAAGATGTTGGTAAGAGTCTAAGTGAAGCTTGGGAACATTTTAAAGAGTTGTTGAGGAAATGTCCCCACCATACCATTCCGTTATGGTTGTAAATTCAAACATTCTACAACAGGTTGACACAAGAGACAAAGTCTATAGTGGATACTTCCGCCGACGGCTCTATTTCATTCAAAATACTGGAAGAGGCCCAAGAGTTATTCAATCAAAAGGCTTTAAATTATTATTACCATGGGCCTATGACTTACGCGACAGTGCAATAACAAGTCAACCAAACTATATCACAATACTCAACAAGGTAGAGTGATGAATTTGAATCTTAATGATTCTTTCTTAGCCTAACAAAGCATGCTTATGAATATTATGAATAATTTTACACGAGTTTTGGAGAACTTTGGAAGCCAAACACCATAAATTCCATTGGTTTATCATTTCAATCAAATATGATTTGTGATTTTTGTGGTGGTGGACACTCCAATGGACAATGTGAGGTTCCTATGGGTAGAAATGAGCAAGTCCACTCTGTATCAAATCAACCTTCATCGTCAAGAAACTCACAAAGAGCTTATAGAAATGCATACAATCTGTTACGCAGAAATCATCCAACATTTCTTGGAGCAACCCAAACAATCCACAAAATCCTCCATACCAATACAATTCTCTACCTTAAAATTTCCATAACCAAGCCTCAAATTCCTTTAATAGACCTTATCAACCCCCATACCAAAGAAACTTCCAAACCAATTCATTTCAACCTCCATCAAACCCTCTATTTCAAAGAACAACACCAAGACCTCCATTCCAACATTCTAATTTTTCTCAATCTGTGTATAATGACCAATTTGCCCCAAGAGAAAATACATATGAAGATGGTTGGTAAAGGGAGCCGAAGTATTTTAGAAGAGAATCGGAAAAAGAAAAGAGCGAAAGAAAAGAGCAAAAGAGAGATTATGAAAATTTGAGAGCATCAACAAGGACTTTGAAAATTCAATTAGGACAATTGGCAAGAGTGAACAATGAGAGACCTATGGGGTCCCGTCCAAGTGACACCATCCCAAATCCAAGAGAGAACAAAGGAAAAGAGCATGTGCAAGCTATCACACTTAGAAGTGGGAAGAAAGTAGAAGGAGGAGTTGAGAAAAATTCATAGAAGGGCCAAGGGAAGGAAAATTTGAACATAGTGGGGAAGATAAAGGGAAGTCTTCAATGGGTCAATGAAAAATGATAAAAGATTATCAAATCCAATGTGCAATTTGATGAAGGCAAGGATCCTACAATTCAAATTTCTAATGTTGCAAATTAAGGTACCGTTTCCTCAAAGGTTGAAGGAGGACGAAGAGCAAGAAAATTCAAAAAGTTTCTTGAGGTATTTAAAAAGCTTGAAATCAACATTTCTTTTATGGAGGCACTTGAAAACATGTCTACTTATGTTAAATTCATGAAACAAATTTTCACTTCAAAGAGGAAATTGCATGGAAATGAAATCTTATGTCTTATGGATAGCATTGCTCTCAAAGTGGTTACCTCCTAAGCTTAAGGACCCCAGCTTTTTCACTATACCTTATGAAATTGGAGAGTTGCAATTTGAAAAGGTCTTCTGTGGTTTTGGTGCTTTAATTAATCTTATACCTTATAGGGTTTTCAAAAAGCTAAATGGAAGAGAGTTCAGACCTACTAATGTTTCATTACAACTTGTGGATCGAAGTATAAAGTTTCCATGAGGAATTATTGAGGATGTGATTATAAAAATTGGCAAGCTTTACCTTCCAGCTGATTTTATGTTCTAGACATAGAATCGAAGATGAAGATATGCCAATCATTCTTGGTTGATCTTTACTTGCAACCGGGCGCTATAGATATTCAAGAAGGGAAGTTGGAATTTCAGATAAATGATGAAATTGTTACTTTCAATGTTTTTGAATCATTAAAACTTCATTCTATGTATGATGATGTTATGAGTATAAATATGTAGTGGATTATCTAATTGATGGCTTTTGTAGGTACAAGTTGGTGAATTCTCCCCTAGAAAGAGCTACGCTAACTCCAACTGATGTAGCTTAAGAAGATGAAGAAGTGTTAGAATGCTTGAATCAATTGGAAAGGAATACATCATTACAAGATGAGGAAGAAGAAGGCAATGAAAAAGGTAAATAGGGGTTTTCGACCAATGAACTCCCCAAGGTAGAATTTAAGCCTCTTCCTACTCATTTCGTGTATGTGTATCTTGGTGAAAATGAGACATATCCAGTGATTGTGAATGCTTCTTTAACGGGTGAGCAACTTGACAAATTGATTGTGGTGCAGTTAAAATGTACAAAAAGGCAATTGCATGGTCAATTGACGATATTAAGGGAATTAGCCCTTCCATTTGTATGCATAACATTTTGATGAATGAGAGTAACAAACTCGTAAAGCAACCTCAAAGGAGGTTGAACCCCACATTGAAAGAGGTTGTGAGGAATGAAGTTATTAAGCTCTTAAATGCCGGTATTATATACCCTATTAGCGATAGTGAGTGGGTTAGCCCCATTCAAGTTGTTCCTAAAAGGGTGGAATTACCATAATAGTAAGTGAAACCAATGAGCTCCTCCCCTCTAGATTAGTCACAGGTTGGCGTATATGTATTGATTTTCGTAAATTAAATGAAGCCACCCGCAAAGATCATTTTCCTTTACCTTTTATTGATCAAATGCTCAAAAGATTAGCCAATTTTGTACGTTATTGTTTCCTTGATGGATATTCTAATTATCTTGAAATTGTTTTTTGTCCTGAACATCAATAGAAAACAACTTTTACATGTCCATTTCGACTACTTTTGCATATAGGAGAATGCTCTTTGGGTTTCACAATGCTCCTAATACATTTCAACATTACATGTTTTCTATCTTTCATGATACAGTTGAAAAATGCATAAAAATCTTTATGGATGATTTTAGTGTATTTGGAACATCATTTGATGATTGCCTTTCAAATTTGACTAATGTGTTAAAAAGATGTATTGACACTAAATTAGTGCTTAATTGGGAGAAATGTCATTTTATGGTGCAAGAAAGAATTGCTTTGGGTCATAAAGGTTCATCAGAAAGCATAAACGTTGATAGGACAAAGGTAGAGGTTATTGAAAAGTTACCCCCACCTATTAATGTTAAAGGTGTGAGAAGTTTTCTTGAACACGCAGGCTTTTATAGGAATTCATTAGAAACTTTTCACATATACCTAGACCATTATGTTCTTTACTTCAAAATGATTGTGTTTTTGACTTTGATGATTCTTGTTTGCATTTATTGAATGAGTTGAAACATGCCCTTTTGATGTAAGCACCAATTATTGTTGCACCCAATTGGTCTCTTCCATTTGAGCTTATGTGTGATGCGAGTAACCATGCAATAGGTGCCATTTTGTGCCAAAAAGTGGATAAAATATTGCATGTCAATTATTATGTGAGTAGAACCTTGAACGAGGCACAAATTAAATTATTCTATCATAGAAAAGGAGCTACTTGCAATAGTTTTTACATTTGACAAGTTTAGATCTTTTCTCATTGGGTTCAAGATAATTGTACACACCGATAACTCTACACTAAAGTACTTATTCTCTAAATAAGATGCCAAACCACACTTATTGAGATGGATACTTCTTTTGCAGGAGTTTGATTGTGAAGTGATGGACAAAAAGGGTATTCAAAATGCAATAGCGAATCATTATCAATGATTGAAGCATCTAGGCTTGTGAATCAAGAAAGTAGGGCCATTGTTGAGGAATCATCCAATGAAAAATTGCTTGAAGTGAAGGAAGCAAGTCCTTGGTATACCGACATCTCAAAGTCCTCCTGTGAACTATTTAGTTGCAAGAGTAATACCAAACATGCTCAACATCAATGAGAAGAGGAAGTTCTTTGCAGAAATCAAGTATTACTTTTGGGAAGAACCTTATCTTTCCAGAAATGCAATGATCAAGTTTTGAGGAAATGTTTTCTGGAAGGAGAAGTGAACAATATTTTGAAATATTGTCACTCATCTCCCCTAGGAGGTCATCATGGAGCACAACGTACAGCTTTTAAAGTTCTTCAATATGGTTTGTATTGGCCAATACTTTTCAAGGACTCTAGAAAGTTCATATCTCAATATGATGAATACCAAAGAATAGATATATTTCAAGAAGGCAAGAGATGCCTCTTAATGGCATTGTTGAGTTGGAAAATTTTGATGCATGGGGTATCGATTTTATGGGACCTTTTTTACCTCCTATTCAAACAAATTCATTTTGGTTGCGGTGGACAACGTATCAAAGTGGGTGGTAGCAATAGTTACCCGAACAAACGATGCAAGAGTAGAGTCACCAAATTTCTTAGGAAAATTATTTTTTCTTGATTTGGAGTCCCTTAAAGTATTATTAGTGTTGGAGGAAGCATTTCAAAAATTCTCATTTTGAAGCTTTGATGATAAAGTACGGTGTGAAGCATAAAATTATCTTAGCTTACTATCCTCAAACTTCGGGTCAAGTTGATGTTTCAAATCGGGAACTGAAAAGGATTTTGGAGAAAACGATCAATAGTGCAAGGAAGGATTGGGCACTCAAGTTGGATGATGCACTGGCCTACCAGACGGCATTCAAAACTCCTATTGGCATCTCTCTATTGGTCCCAAAAGCAACCTAAGAAGGGGGTGAATTAAGTTATCTCTAAAAACCTTTTAATGTGCTTAAAACAAATGCAAACTTTGTGCATCAAATAAACACTTAAGCACAAATAAATACAAAAGATATTCAATAATTGAAGCTCAAAGAACAAATACGATGATTGAGATTAAGAGTATCAAACCAAACTCCCAAGCTTCTCACAATAAGCTTGGAGCTTACATCCACAAAGAGCTTCTCCTAAGGCAACTACCAAGTTCTCAACTTGAAGTTTAGCCACTAAGAGTCTCTTCAAAATAGGCGAGACAATAACCTCTTGTATACAAGTGAGGATCACTCTTGCTCACACTAATTTCCTTTAGTTGAGCCAAGAGTTTTACACTTACAACCTCCCTTTGTCACAATTGTTATCTCTCCACTCTTACACTTGAAGAACTCTTACACTTCTTAAGCTCTTTTCACAAAAACTACACTATTACAACACTTGTACTCACTATTTTTCTCCCATATAGCTCAAGAATTACTTGTAAACAATGTAGAAGTCTTACAAATTTAATTCAGGCTTAGGGGTATTTATTGTTGCCCAAAATCTGCTTCTAACAACTTTCCAGCTGTAATTTTTTGTTTACTGAAAAACTAGCCGTTAGAGCTTTTGGACAGCCAAAGTAGTAAATGTGTGTCCTAACGAACTAGCCATTGGACCTTTTAGACATCCGAAACTGCTAGCTTAGCGTCCGTTCTATAGAGTTGTTTTGTCTTTCCTTGTTCGAACGTCCGACGCTGCGTCAGAACATGAGTCCAGTCAATGGTCAGTGTCTACTGGAATTTTGCCTCAACTGATAGGACACTATTCTTTGTACAAGGCTGCTTCAAGTTTTCTGTGTCGGACGATTATCATCGTTCGAATTTCCTTTCTTTTGGATGATCATTTACGTCCGAAGAGTTCTTTTAGTTTTTCGATGAACACCAGCGTCCATAGAGTTCTTCATCAACGTCCATAAAGTTCTTCTGGTTGTTGTGTTCGGACGATCATTGGCGTCCGAACCTCCCTATTTTTCTACACACTAGTTTTCAAACCATTAGTGCGATTTGGTCATCATCAAAATATGATTAACATAACTGGGATTCAACACTCTCCTTACTAGATCGTCTATGGAAAAGCATGTCATCTTCCAGTGGAATTTGAGCACTGAGCATATTGGGAAATTAAGAATCTAAATTTTGATATGCAGATGTGAAAGAGACATGTGAAAAGAGACTTTTTGATTTGAATGAATTAGATGAATTCCTAAGATAAGCATATGAGAATTCTTTGATTTACAAGGAAAAGACCAAGGCATGGCATAACAAGCTCATTTTGAGAAAGGAGTTCAAGACTGGGGACTTGGTATTACTTTTCAACTCATGATAAAACTATTTTCGAGAAAATTCAAATCGAGGTGGAGTGGGCAGTTTAAAGTGGTTCAAGTTTTTCCTCATAGAGTTGTAAAGGGAAAGAAGGCACTTTCAAAGTCAATGGTCATTGACTCAAAATTTATGTGGGAGGAACTATCAATGAAACACGAGAAACCATCCAATTTGCACAAGAATGATCATCATTGCCATAGTCAAGCTAATGACTATAAAATAGCACTACTTAGAAGGAAACCCAAGCTTTGGTTTTCTATTTTTGCTTAATTTTAGTGTTAGTTTGTGTTTAATATCAATTAAGTGTGATTAAGTTTAATTTAGGTTAATAACCATAGGTTTTAAAAGTTTACTGTTCAATTCAATAATTGGAGTTTTGCAAATGGATGGAAATTATCTCAAATATTTGTGTTTCTAATGTTTTTAGGTGATGAGAAGATATAACTTCAAGTAGGAAAGAAGTTGGAAAAATTGGCTAAGTGTTGAAATTGATCTTTATAGAAGTTTGGTCCCATGTCGCGACATCAACTTTAACTTATGCATAGGCAAAAAATTGAACCCCATTTCCATGCCGCGATATCACTTTTGGTGTCGCAACACCAAGGCACGTATGGGGCACATGACATAGTCTGTTCGATGTCGTGACATCCAAGCGCTGATTCAAATTTCAAATTTATCTCGATGTCGCAACACCAAAAGTGATGTCGCAACATCGACTTCGGCAAAATCATAAGCCAATTTCTTCTTCTTCTTCCATTTTTCCTTAAATCTTAAACCCTAACCATAAATCCTTCTTTCCCAACTCCAAACTTTCTCAAATTCTTCTATTGGTTCAGCACACTCTCCAACACTCTCAATTCACCTCCCCACAATATTTTCTTCATCAATTACTCACAAATTGTGGGCTTTTTTTAGGGATTCACCAAAGATTTAACTGGAGGTTCTTCATTAATAATTCAAGGATTATTCTTCACAACATGGGTAATATCTTCGAATTCATATGTGCTTAGGCCCGTGAAGATTAGAATTGTAGAAAATTTGGTTGAATGATTGGTAATTATTTGGATATTTGATTTTGTGAATTTTTGACCATTTTTTAGCAATTTGTGGAAGATTTGGTGTGAATTTTTGTGGTAATTTCATGTTAATATGATTGTGAATTGTTTGGGATAAATTGTGTTGGAAAATTTTGTGACAATTGTTTAAGATTGTATTGTATTCGGATTGTTTAATTGGTTGATAATTGAGCATTTGTTAGTAATTGTATTGATTGTATTGGGCTAATAAAAATGATGAGGAGATTTTATGGAAGTGTTGAGAGGAGAGCAAGATGAGAGAAATGGACGAAGCAGTAGAGGTAATGGTACAAGAAAAAAAAGGCGGGTAAGGGGACGAGTAGTGAAGGGAGGATCGTTGAATCGAGTAGAGGTAGTGAAAGGGTTGTAGAACCCCAATTCACTAGCGAGCATGCTAACATATTATTTCAAAATAATGAAAAACATAAGATCATAAGGAAGTGTGGTTTTTGATTTATCTATGCATTGGGGGCGTATGAAGAAGCAAGAAAAGAGATAGAAACCCAATTAGACCAAGGCATTGAGAGAGTTTTGATTGAGCAGTAGAACCCAGTTATACACAGTTGGTCAATGAATTTCATTGCAATTTGTGTGATTTAGAGGATAGCAAAGTGAGAGTTAGGGGAGTTTTAGTTGATTTTAGTGCCAATGCTATGAATGCTTATTTTAATGTACCATCTATTACTTCTTATGAGTATCATGAGCTTGTCACAACAAGGATAAGGACATGAATGAAATTAAAAGAATGTGGTGTGATGTTGACATTGCTTGGATAATGATGATATATATGGCTGGAACAGTTGAATCAAATTTTTTTCGCCATGGTTTATCTCTTGCTGCCACACTATGGTTTTATTTCATAAGTTCTAGAATATAAGGGCTTTGAGCTAAATTAAAAGAGATAAGGTAGTCTTGGTTTATGCCATTATGACAGGATGCCAGTAGACATCAGTGGTTTGATTACGCAAGAATTTCTTGATAGTGAGAGGCCTGTGAGACCTATTTTTTATGCCCCTAGTCTAATCACTCACCTATGTATTACTGCAAGGTGTCCTTATTCTATTGATGAACCAATGATGAACCAAAGAGGCAGGATTAATAAGGAGTATGTGTATAAGATTGTTCAGGAATATGAAAAACATCATTCCCTAGAACGTCAAATACCTCCACCATCCCCAAGAACTTCATTCATTCCTTTGCCACCCATATATGTGTGCAATACACCAGTCACAAAAGAGGAGTAAAATGAGTTACAAGGCTAGTAGACGTACAATCAATTGGTGATGCACAACACCAAGTTATGTTGTAATCTACCAGCAATAGGAAATGAGCTCCAGATACCTAATCAACACATGGATTCAGCCACCATTGTAGCATTTTGGACCACCTCGTGGGTAGTACTACACACCACGAGTGATTCCTATACATCAAGGAGAAGTTCAACAGATTGGTGAACCTGCTAGAGCCCAAGACGAGAACTTTGAAGAGAGTCAACAAAGCGGTGATGAGGATGACCAAGACAGCATGGATGACAGTTGATGAGACATTAAGAAGAAAAAGATTTTCCTGATAGAATTTTGAGACATTTTTAGACATTTTTACTCTTATTTCTTAGTACCTTAGTAGTTTATTATATTTTATGTTTTTAGATATGTTTATTTGGATAATTGCGTGATCAAATTAGCTAAGGACCTTAGGCTGATGCCAATTTACCTGTGTTAATATTAGATTTGAGATTTATTCATTTGAACTTCACGGTTGAATATTTGGTATGATACCTATTGTGTTCTTAGTTGATTTATGTGTTTGAAGTAGTTATAATGAGTAAGGGCCTTAAGATAACGCCATGTAGATTATTATTGATGCTTAAGGGTTGGAAATGATGAATATGAGCTTACTTGTATGGAATGGCTTGATGTGTTCTTGTTTCTATCACTTAGTTGTTCTTTTTATTGAGAGTGTGTCATGATTTAGATTATTTTTGTCTTAAGTTTGTTTTTATTTGCTATGTTGGAATTTTGGGTAAGTGGTATGATGAGTTTACTCATTAATTAGAATAAAGATTCAAGTTTGTTTATTTATTGTGTGAAACCCAGTATTTTAATAGCCTTGTTCTTTGATTTTAATTGGTTTAAAATGTTTTTCATATTATTTTTAGTCATAAAGTACTTCAACTTATTCGTTTTTCAATTCGGTAAATTTTTCGGTTTACGCGATTTCGGTTCCGGAGGGTAAACGGGTCAAAAGTTGGACTAAGTGTAATTAGTGCATTGTGGTGTGTGAGTGTTGTTTGATGGCTGATTTATAATGTTATGATTAGTAGCAAATTAAGAAAAAAATTAGTTTTTGGGTCAAATAGTCAACTTGGAGACTATTTGGTCAATGGGGTACTATTTGGGTCAACTTTGGAATTTCTTTTTAGTCTTCTTCTTGTTGTTTTTCTTCCTCATTTTCTCCAGCCTGGCCGAAATTTCTTATGCATTTTCCCCCAAAAATTTTCTTGGATTTCAAGTAGAAATCACTTGGAAGGTAAGATTTTATGTATTTTTGCATTTATGGCTTATGGGTTTTATGATTCAAGCTTTAATTTCAAGTTTTGTAGGATTCTTTATGGCTGAGAAAACCCTCTTTGCAGCCTTATAAGTTATGATTTATGTATGTTATGGGTTGTTTTTAGTGTTTTGGAGGTTGGGAAGTGATTGGGGTTGATTTTTAACAACTTTCCATGGTTAGATTACAAATTTTAAGATTATGAGTTAGGGTTTTGTCTTCCATATGTGGCCTAGAGTGTTATGCTTTGAATGCTTATGTCAATGCAGGTGTCATAATGATGTGACATAGGAGTGTTTTAAGGTTAGTTTGGATGTCTCTTGAGACTTGAAACCAAGTGGAATTGATTTCTCTTCATTTTGTAAGTAAGCGGAAGTTTGGCGCAACTAGGATAATTTGGATAATTGGTTATGTTTGAAGGATCTTTAATGATCTTTTGATGGTTTTAAGTGTTTCCTTGGTAGTGGGATGGTTAGGAAGCATGTTTGAATCATGCGTGTGGCTAATAGGTAAAATTTTCAGTTTGGTAGTAAAGAGGAATTCCAACCATAGGTTGTTGCTCTAATGTTGTAATAGAGTTAATTGTAGTGGTTATGGAGTATGGATTGTTGTGGAATGCTATTGATATAGTCCCGGCTATTGCTCCGGTGAATCTTTCCGTTTATGGATTTTGTTGGTTGGTTGAATATGTTGTTTTGAGTTGGGTTGTAACCAAGGTCCCTTGAATACCTTGGAATTGGATTTTGTTGGTTGGTTGAATATGTTGTTTTGAGTTGTTGTAACCAAGGTCCCTTGAATACCTTGGAATTGGATTTTTATTGGCAGGGAGGATAGCCTACTTATAGCCTAGGGAGGCGAAGTTTTTCGGTTTTCTGAAAACTGAGCTTATTATCTCCTAGTCTAGTCTGAATACGAATTTGAGGGTTAACTAAGTGTTTTGACAGAGACTAACCGGTAGAATGGCAGCCTTGAATGGTGAAAGGTCATTTTTGACCAAAGGGTTGTTGGTGTCGTTTTCTATCGTTTCGCATCGTTTCGTTTCCCTAGTCATTCTTTAACTTCTACATCTCTTCTAAGAGTCTCTTATACTGTTTTAGGTACCACGCCACCTACCGGCGATCGCGTTCGGTGATCCTTTGTGCAGTTTTGCTTTGATAGGTGGGTAACATAGATTCTCTTCCACGTGTATTTTGTTTAACGACTAGATTGAGAAACCATGTTTGAATGTATCTTATAACATGTATGATGTTTGGAACTACTACAGTACCAATACATTGGAATTATAAAACCTGTACCTTCGAGCCTAAAAGATACTCATGCTATTTTATTATATTCTGGATTTGAAACTGTACTTGGATTTGTACGCTATGCTTTAGCATACTATGTTTTGAAATGATTGGATCTTTTTGGCTACGCTATGCTTTAGCATACTATGTTTTGAAATGATTGGATCTTTTTGGCTACGCTATGCTTTAGCATACTATGTTTTGAAATGATTAGGATCTTTTTGGCTACGCTATGCTTTAGCATACTATGTTTTGAAATGATTGGATCTTTTTGGTTATGTTTTGGACATGCCTGACGTTTAAATGGCATGATACATTTTAGAAACTACTTATGATTATGGTTTATTGACTTTTAAAAGGCATGAGACATTTTAGAAACTGCTTTATGACTATGGTTTTCGCAAATGTTATTATCTTTATGTTTTCTTTTTATCGAAATGCTTGGCCCCATTTGAAGAGTTTTTATGATATCCACTGAGCTAGTTATGCTCACCCCACGTGAATTATAATTTAACAGAACCATCAAGCCATTTCTTAACTATAAGGTCCTTGAATATGTAATCATTGTTACACCTCTTTTGGAGATGTGTATAAGAGACAGTCTTTGCTTATGATTTCGTCTTTGACTCTTATCAGCTAGTATGCCGCCTAGGACGCGTTTTGGTTCTAGATGGTTAGAGGATCCTTATAGAGTGGGGACCCCGGACGGGAAGGTTATGGAGTCTAGGTTTGTTTTTGGAAGGTTGTCCGTTAGAGTTTTGTGATAGGAAGTTTGAGGCTGACCTTATTCAATTATCGATAACCGACTTTGATTTGATTTTGGGTTTAGATTGGTTGGCGGCTATTGGTGCGACGATTAATTGTATAGAGAGGTATGTGATGTTTCAGATGCCTGGTTTAGATACGGTAATTTTTCGTGGGAATGAAAAGAACCCAAGAGTAGGATTCTGATTATATCAGCAGTGAAGGCGTTTAAGACCTTAGATAGGGGTTGTGAGAGCTATTTGGCTTATGTGATAGACTCTGATAAAGTAGAGCCAGGCATTGAGGATACCCTAGTGGTTAGGGAGTTTCCGGACATGTTTCACCTTGGGGAGCACCGGTCTTATTTGTTCGGAAGAAAGATGGTAGTTTGAGACTTTGCATTGACTACTGTGAGCTTAATAGGGTAACTGTGAAGAATAAATACCCTTTGCCACGGATTGATGACGCCTCAATTGATAATATCAATTGACCTGTCTCTTATACACATCTAGATGTGTATAAGAGACAGGTTTAAGCATTACATAAGGTTTTATGGTCTAATCACGAGCGAGAGCTACCGGGAGCTTGAGAGCCTCATGAGATCAAGTATCTAGCTTTGTTTGCTTCGTGATTTTGTAAGTTTCGAGACGAAACTTTGTTTAAGGGGGGTTTAATGTGAAACCCAGTATTTTAATAGCCTTGTTCTTTGATTTTAATTGGTTTAAAATGTTTTCATATTATTTTTAGTCATAAAGTACTTCAACTTATTCGTTTTTCAATTCGGCAAATTTTTCGGTTTACGCGATTTCGGTACCGGCGGGTAAACGGGTCAAAAGTTGGACTAAGTGTAATTAGTGCATTGTGGTGTGTGAGTGTTGTTTGATGGCTGATTTATACTGTTATTCAGTAGCAAATTAAGAAAAAAAACTGTCTCTTATACACATCTAGATGTGTATAAGAGACAGCTAGATACCTGAGAAAGCTGCATGAATTGCTCAGCCATAATGATCCTACAAAACTTGCAATTAAAGCTTGAATCATAAAACCCTTCTCCATTTTCCCCCAAAAATTTTCTTGGATTTCAAGTAGAAATCACTTGGAAGGTAAGATTTTATGTATTTTTGCATTTATGGCTTATGGGTTTTATGATTCAAGCTTTAATTTCAAGTTTTGTAGGATTCTTTATGGCTGAGAAAACCCTCTTTGCAGCCTTATAAGTTATGATTTATGTATGTTATGGGTTGTTTTTAGTGTTTTGGAGGTTGGGAAGTGATTGGGGTTGATTTTTAACAACTTTCCATGGTTAGATTACAAATTTTAAGATTATGAGTTAGGGTTTTGTCTTCCATATGTGGCCTAGAGTGTTATGCTTTGAATGCTTATGTCTATGCACATAATGATGTTTTAGGAGTGTGCATCTTTAAGGTTAGTTTGGATAGGAATTGAGACTTGAAACCAAGTGGAATTGATTTCTCTTCATTTTGTAAGTAAGCGGAAGTTTGGCGCAACTAGGATAATTTGGATAATTGGTTATGTTTGAAGGATCTTTAATGATCTTTTGATGGTTTTAAGTGTTTCCTTGGTAGTGGGATGGTTAGGAAGCATGTTTGAATCATGCGTGTGGCTAATAGGTAAAATTTTCAGTTTGGTAGTAAGAGGAATTCCAACCATAGGTTGTTGCTCTAATGTTGTAATAGAGTTAATTGTAGTGGTTATGGAGTATGGATTGTTGTGGAATGCTATTGATATAG
Source organism: Cinchona pubescens (assembly GCA_025175665.1). Lineage (NCBI taxonomy): Eukaryota > Viridiplantae > Streptophyta > Magnoliopsida > Gentianales > Rubiaceae > Cinchona > Cinchona pubescens. The sequence continues at coordinate 9,564,288 of JANKKI010000053.1, forward strand.
TCCCGGCTATTGCTCCGGTGAATCTTTCCGTTTATGGATTTTGTTGGTTGGTTGAATATGTTGTTTTGAGTTGGGTTGTAACCAAGGTCCCTTGAATACCTTGGAATTGGATTTTGTTGGTTGGTTGAATATGTTGTTTTGAGTTGGGTTGTAACCAAGGTCCCTTGACAATACCTTGGAATTGGATTTTTATTGGCAGGGAGGATAGCCTACTTATAGCCTAGGGAGGCGAAGGCCTGTCTCTTATACACATCTAGATGTGTATAAGAGACAGCCTAGTCTGTATACGAATTTGAGGGTTAACTAAGTGTTTTGACTGGGTTTTAGCTTGTCGAAGTTGGTCGAATTTGTGAAAAGGTCATTTTGACCAAAGGGTTGTTGGTGTCGTTTTCTATCGTTTCGCATCGTTTTCGCTTTCCCTAGTCATTCTTTAACTTCTACATCTCTTCTAAGAGTCTCTTATACCTGTTTAGGTACCACGCCACCTACCGCCGCGATCGCGTTCGGTGATCCTTTGTGCAGTTTTGCTTTGATAGGTGGGTAACATAGATTCTCTTCCACGTGTATTTTGTTTAACGACTTTCGAAATATGTTTGAATGGATTTTAGAATGTGTATGATGTTTGGAACTGCACTTTTACCAAGTTTTGGAATTATTATATATGAAATCGGATGACCAAGCTATTTTATGTTAATCAATTGATATATTTGCAAACTCTTTTGATATGAAAGCAATTTAGATCTGTTTTGGTCATAGGTGACTCTTATACACATCCCCGGCTATGTATCTGAAATGTCTGATTTGGGGTGCACCGGTTCTATAGTCATCCATGGGACGCCGTGGTGACTTCTGTGAATGTGATGAACTATTTGATACGGGGCTTGTGATGGGATAACTTGACCTCCCGGTCAGACTAGTAGGTGTGGTAGATTACTAGATCCCCCCTTTCATGGTGGATCAAATTCGAGCCTAAAAGATACTCATGCTATTTTATTATATTCGGATTTGAAATGTACTTGGATTTGTACGCTATGCTTTAGCATACTATGTTTTGAAATGATTGGATCTTTTTGGCTACGCTATGCTTTAGCATACTATGTTTTGAAATGATTGGATCTTTTTGGCTACGCTATGCTTTAGCATACTATGTTTTGAAATGATTGGATCTTTTTGGCTTGGCATGAGACATTTTAGAAACTGCTTTATGAAATGGTTTTCGCAAATGTTATTATCTTTATGTTTTCTTTTTATCGAAATGCTTGGCCCCATTTGAAGAGTTTTTATGATATCCACTGAGCTAGTTATGCTCACCCCACGTGAATTATAATTTTTCATATTAGGTGCTCGTTTTTGACTCTCCACCGCGTTAAGCTTTTAGATTTTCTCCAGATTCCATATTATTCAAGGACTCTGCGGACCCGAAAACTCAAACAAATAATTTAAGATGTATAAAAGGGACCAAAGTGCCATAAGTTTTGTATTGATGAACTTTATTTTTGTTGTAGCATCTTTTGTACTAAGAAGGAATTTTGTAATTCGTATTTTTGTGTAAATAATGAAATATTCGGTTTTATAGTTAAGAAATGGCTTGATGGTTCTATTACATTGCGGTTAAGTTTGTTGCTCTGTTCGTTTGTGCCTTGCGCTTTGGTCCGGTGTACCATTAGCGCGGCGTGTTACGGTCCCGTTTTTGGGGCGTGACATATTGTGTCGGGAAGGGTTATTTGATGTTTATATGTGTGTTTGATGACTTTTGGATAGAAAAATTGATCAATTTGGTACTCGAAGATGATATTTGATTTGAAATATTATATGATTGAACTATTTGGATTGGCCATTTCATGAATTTAAGTGTGCGTGAGTAGTTCTTTTATAACAGAAGAATTTTAAAATTTTGGTATTACCATTTCCAATAAGAGGTACTAATATTTTGGGAAATTTTTGCTCAAAATATCATTTTGGATCAAATCATTGATATTACTTTGTTGGTTAATTTATCTTCTGGAAAAATTAGGTTAATTAGAATAGAAGGAAATTAGGAAATTTTGTATGATTTCATAAGGGAATGTTGGTCTAATTTGTGAATGATTAATACGAATTTTGGGTACGTTTTACTCCTCTTCCTTGGTTTAGGACTGTGAAAAAAAATGTTTTGCATTTAGTAATAAGGTGAGTACGGGATTCCAACATGTATCCATGTTGTTTCTCCGAATTAAGCCACTAGGAACTCCAATTTAGAATACCAACAAGTAGAGGAGGGAATGTTGTAATACCTATCATTGATAGCATACTTCTCATTCCTTAATAGGTTAATGTTCCCAACTTGTGTGACATGTGCGTATAGGTAGATTCTTAATAAACTTCTATCTCCATTCAATCTTGTCGAGATAGTTAACCAACTTTGTAACATTGTGTTTTGAGAGGAAATGATGTTTTGAATGAATATAACTCAATTTTTGGGAATCTTTTTTAGAATAGTTAATGATTAGTAATTTGAAGTCTTGTGTATTAATTGAACTTTTGATTAGTTAATGTTTAAGGTCTCTTGTGAGACTTCCTTATGTAGTTGAACATAAGTACGTCCATTATTCATCAATTGTTTTGTTATATTGGTGGTGTACTTGTTAATTGATAGTAAGGTTCTTTTTATTTCTTTGTTTTGCTCAACACTAGCAAAATGCTAAGTTTGGGGTGTGATAACTCTAGGAAACTAGAGTTCTTTACATCAAAATTATAGCATTTTGTTGGTTTAAATTTTAAATTTTAATGTTTATTTAAGTAGATTAGTTAATTTTTACATTATGTGTTTGTATTTTTATTGTTACTAAATATTATGAATTTATATTAAATTTTAGTCTATTTAGTTTAATATTATGCAAGTCAATAATTGAAAGATGGAAGTCAAAATGAATAAAGTTTGAGTGCCAAAAAGAGATTAAAGAATAATTGAAAACTTTTGCTAAAAGAAAGTCAATGTCACGACACCGAATTCCATGTTGCGACATCGAGGCATCTTCAACAATTGTATTAATGATATTTTTGTAAATTTTGGCTACCAGATTTTAAGTAGACTATTGACTTGTATAATACTCCAACTATATATAGATTCTTGTAGGTGTTAGTACACACCCTAGAATAGAATAGTTAGTAGAATTTCATATAGTTAGTAGTGTAGTTAGTGGAGTCTAAACTTCTACCTTTTTAGTTTAATACAAGTTCTCTTTCAATTTCCTTTAAATCTTGTCTTTAATTTCTTGCAAGTTTTAATTTTTATTAGATAGTTTTAGTGGGTTAATGTTTAGCTACAAGTACGTATAATTTTTAAATGCTTTCTTGTGTAATTCCTTCAAAATCTCATTACTTTCATTTCAAACTTTCTTAGCAAGTTTTAATTTTCTTCCAATTGCAGTGATCATTAGTTTAAATTTTCAATTACTTGCTTTCATTTTTAGTGATTTTCATTGGGCTTTCTTTTATTAATCAAAAAAATGCAAAAATATTTAGTTTCAACTTGGTTTTATAGGTCAATAGAAGTAGAAAAATAGAGTTTACTAGTTTTGCATGCTTTCTAATATAGTGCTTTCCTTAGTTCAGTTAGATTTATTGCCTTTTAATTTTAATTTCTTCTTAGTTATTCCAGTTACTTTAGATGTAATTTTACTTGTTTTCTTTTACTTGCAATTAGTCCTTTAATTAGTATGTCTAGTTGTTTCTTTTGGTCATCTTAATAGATCAACTAGTCTTTTATTTTAATTCGTTTATTTATTCTAATCATGGCTTTCAGTAGAGTTAGTATTTGCTCACTTTATGGATTGCCTAACTATACAATGACCCCTTAATCTAATATAATTTCCATCAAACAACGATCCCGGTTATCACTATCTAGTACCTTCCCCTTATACTTGCAGGAGTAAGGGTAGAAAGTAGTGAAAAAGTGATATTTATAACTTGTTTGAGTTCTTAATTGATTTTATTCTACCTAATGCACGAATAGCCATCATCTCATTCCGTTGATTTTTACATTGTTTTCCTCTGAAATGATTTCACCACACTAACACAAGAATTCATGTAATGTGAATGTTGATATAGTAGGACTTCAAATCATGTTTTTGGATTTTAATTAGTTCCCAAGTGTAGTTGCTTCACTTGTACTTAGAAACATGATAGATCATTTTCTACAAGTGGTTAAGACAATTGACTGTAAGATGTTCGTCATGAGTTATGTTTAGAGCATTTTGTTATTCTAGGGAGTATTCTAGTTTAATACTCTTATCTATATGTTTGATAGCATAATTCGCACCCACATTTTTAAAACTGAATAATATTATCCTAAAAATAATTATATATTTTGTTCTACTTAATTTGGTCAAGGTTGGTCTAGAAATGGATTTCTTGAGTTATTGAGATTTTTGTAGTATCTTCTTAGGTCGAATCAGCTACATAAGCTAGAGTGCAATGGCTTTCTCTAATAGGGGCTCACTTCTTCAAGCTCTACCCAATCTATACAAGACGTTGCTCACCTTCTCTTAGCCACTAGTGACAATGGTTATTAATGCATACATAAAGATAACAATTAGTACACTAAATCCTCCTTCTGTGGTTCCATATGATAAACCAATAAGAATATACATGTCCAATTAAACAATTTTTCCAAAACCATAATCTCATCGGAAACTAGATCTCTTCCATATCTTGAATTCTACCTTTGGCTTTTTCAAGTGTTAGCAACAGAACGTTCTATCAATCGGGAAATGTTTTTGGTAACAAGACCTAGATATATCAGAAGTGAGACTGTGGAATGAGTAACACTTCTCTTCTTCTCTAACCGATGTTGGTTTGCATGGTCTTGAAAAGTGATTCCTCGTGGAAAGATTTGCTATTAATAATGAAATAAGTAACCCAATCTCCCTAGGGACAAGAAATTTTGTCTCCAAAAGGATGGAGCTTTTGCTTGCACAATGGAAAGTGCAACTGGTTTATCTCACCGCTAACTCAAATTAATTAAAGGACAATTCTTATGTATATGGAGGAAGTAACCTAGCTTAGCAATTCAAAAAATCTTCGTTCTAAAACCGTACTTGACTTGAGAGTGGCAGTTATAAACTATGCCTATAGTCTCTTTTTCTCATGGAATGGACAATAAGGACCCTTAAAACATCTTTTTCTCCATTGGGCATACTTATAGCCAATCCCATCTTTCTTATCGTAAGAAATTGATAGTTAAGATCACCTTTCATACCTAAAAGTCATAGCAATTTGGGTTTCTGTGCACCATATTTGGATTGGCCTCTTCTTTAATTTGGAATTTTTAGATGCTTTAAGCTTTTTGGAACCCTACTTCTGGAGTTTTCCCCAACATATACCTGTATCGGGGACAGATGAATGAGAACTAGATAGAATATATTCATGAAGATTGACTTAGTGTACAAAGCAATGGTAGAGTTGAATTTCAAAATAAGGGAGTATTTCCTACTCATAAATCTAGCGAAATACTATAAATTTGAACTGGACATAGGAGCTCTTCTTCTATTACTTCATTTTTTGTGCAAGTGTCGACTACATGAGCATTCCCTTACTCGACAGATATTTCAAAAGAATCTTTCCTAAAAGCTAAAGATAAAGAGCTCCCATGCACTTTAAAGCTTCCATGATTAGGATTAGCTCTTGACGTAAGACAGGCAATATGTTTTCGTTCTTTTGTCATGTTTCCTTAACCATGGTATGGGTCAAAAGTTTCACCTCCAACCTAATATAGTAGTGCGCATGTAAGATAGCATAGTCATTCGCTTGACACTACTAACCTCGGACGTATTTACTTGCGCCGCATGGGGAAGGCAATATTTATATTCTCTTTCTACATATTAGTAATTACAATGGGGGCCCTATACAAAGTATCAATGACCGAGTATGTTTAGCTTGGTTTGAAAACTCATCAATTTATTATTGAGATTTGCATCTTGTTTCTTAAAGATTGACAACATATGGAACATCATATATTTTACTTATTTGTGTTCATTTGCTCACAACTAAGAATTTAATTCTATATATGTAGTTATGAAAAGTTGTTGCAGGTTATCACATTCGAGGAAATATCTATTGTGGAAAATGAAAAATGTAATGGTTGCTGCACCTCACAACATAAGATTTTGAAATTTGTTTGGTATTTATCATTTAATAGGAAGCGAAAATGAAATTGGCTATTGCATGTAAACAAACTATGTTATTTTAGCATGTTGTGATTCGTGTATCGAAATACAAAAACCATCAGTTACTTTTATTTTATTAAAAAATAAAAACATTGTAGTAGATGATTTCAATTGGAATTTATAGATTTTTTGATATTGGGCAATGATATTGCCACAGCAAAAATCTTATTGCCACAGCATTTTTTATTAAATGACATAAATACCCTCAAAACTATTCACACCCCACTACAATTCCTCCCTTTCCTTTATTCCCTCAATTTCCTTCTCTCTCCCCAGCAGTGTAGGCCTACCATCCCTCTTTCTCTCTTCCTCAGTTTCATACACTTAGTTCTTTTCTGCTCATTTTACCAACCCAAATAATTTGCCCAAGCGAAGAAAATCCTTTTTAGCAATTTAAGTATGAGATCAGACCTACTGAAAGAAAAAAACTAATGAATATAATAACTATCTATGGTGCTTTCTAGTGGAACCATCCTATCTTCGATAGTTGTTTGAAAATTGTCCAGACTAAAATTCAGGGGAAAAAGAAGAAAGAGTAGACGAGTAGATGGTGGTTTTAAGGAATCGAGGTGGAAGTTGAGGGGTTAAAGAAGGTGAAGAGTAGAGTGGATGAATAAGGGTTTGGATATGGAGTGAAGACTATTGGACCTATTTTTTGAGGATTTTTCCTCCCCTTCTCGCACTTTAGGATAGGGTTGTTTTCATGGAGGTGGGTTTTTACGGAGGATGAGAGGGGGGTTGAATATTGTGGAACTCGACTAGATAAATTCCCATTCATCTAAAAAATTCTCTTTTTGTTTACCTTTCTTTGTCATTGCTATGGATATTTTCTATGTTTTGAATTTTATGGGAATTCTTAACAGAAGGCAGTAATTTGACCAGCAATTTTGGCATGATTGCCATCATAGAGTGAATGAAAAAAAGAGAGTCCTTCTAGAAAGGGGAAGACGGAGGAGGAGGGAGGCATTGGAAAATTGGGAGAAGAAAAGTAGGAATTCTAAAAGGATGGGTAATTATGCCATTTTTAAAAATATGATGTGGCAATAAGATTTTTGTTGTGGCAATATCATTGCCTTTTGATATTGCTATATAGAATGCTCTCATTGGCACAAGACACATAATTGATTCTGGACTATTTTTATGTTTTATAATAATCTAACATATACAAAAGTGGGAGTTCCACATACCTAACGGGTTTGTCATATATGCCTTTATGTCAATTTTGGATTTGCGGAGGTTATTTTTGTATTTCTTGCAATGATTATGGGTGATGTCGTCTAGAACCTTCAATCATTCTATTCGACTCTTCTCCCTTCCCCAATCTATTTGTTTCCTCTTACCCTTCTGTTTCTCATGTCTTCATTGATTTTTTCAGATCCAGCAATGTTGTCACCGGAATTACTGGCAAAAGGTCACTTCACTTCCAACCCCTAAACCCTCTCATTAACCTTCTACTTTTCTATTTCTTCAGCCTATTCTTAAATTACCCCCTCAGTCAAAAAAATCACTTTTTTTTTCTAACAGCCAATTTGTGCTGAATTCTTGGGAAGAGCTTAATCAATCATAACACACCATCGAATCTTCAAGACTATCCAGATCGAGTCAATAAGTTTGTTTGATTTCTTGTCTTTATTTATGTCATTATAAATTTTACTTATTTATTAGGAGCTTTAATTTTATTTTCATAGTTTAAATGATAATTTCTATAGTTTTATATTACTTTGGTGCTTTTTTGTGGTTGTTCTTCATGTTTCACGTACTAATATAAAATTTTAGATTTGTTTTGCATGTGAAAAAATATGATTTTATCTAGGAATTGATAAAAGATTCAAATTTATCATTCAATTTGATATGTGTTTTGTATGGTTTCGTCATATGGTTTAACATGTATCGAATTTAGACTTCTGACTGAGAATAACTAGGTTTTCAAAGTTCATTTTCTATTAACTTATCAAGATTGCAAAAAAACAAAACAAACAAAAAAAAAAAAACTAAAGCATTTGATTTGAATGTTTGATTTGCAAGAAGTTGCATATGGTTCTTAATTTTTGTAACTATTAAAGACTCTTAATTTCTATGTCTCAGTAAATCTTCTTTCTATAGATTACTACTAATTTTTCATTCATACTTCATTTGGAGTTCAAACTACAAGCCAATTTTTCCTAAATTGCAATTTGTATACAATTTAATTGGTAGGCATTTGGATTTGATTTTTATTTTTAATATGCTATATGTCTCCACCTATCACATTTCTTTTCTTTTTAAAAAAAAAATTGCTATTTCATTTTCTTAAAATATAATAAGAACTAGTTAATAAACTTGAGAATGATCACAACCCATCCATTAGTTCTGGACCTTCTGGTTCACATTCTGATGGAAATCCAAATCAAAGCTGGTCAATTTTTGCTTTCATAATTAATATTTCTTTTTATGTTGGATATTTTAAATTTATCTTCTATCGTCTTTTTTGAAAAGTCTAAACTATTTAATATTTGTCTTGTGTAACTGGGTATTTTTTTCAAAATGATTACCTGGTAAAATAAAGCTAGGCTTCCCTTACAAGAAAAGGAGAAAATTACATTTATTGTTTCCCATATCCCAGTTGCATATTAGTTAGTGTGTGAAATTAACATGCACTTGGAGACTCCATTGATCCAAAATCTAAGGTTGGTGTCTAATGCCTTATTACGTTATTATATTAGCACATAGTTTTTCATTCTTTTTTACTTAATATATTTAAATCATTTAGCTTTAGATCTATGTGTTACAATATCCATTAAAGACATTTTACCAAACCTATAATTGCACTTGATATGAGTTCGAGGCTCACAGTTCAATTCTATCACAGTTTTTATTTGAATGTATATAATTTGAATTGTATAGAAGTTGATTGAATACTGTTGTTGGGTGTGCATTATTTGTTGTGCAAAATCAATTCTTTCTATGTAATTGTCTTTTTGAATACTCATTACAATAAAATCTTGTCACTTCAATACAAATTATAAGTTAAGGTAGTTGTTGTGACAATTGTTTGAAATTAAGTAGATGTCTATTGTCTCAAAAATTCAAGTTAATCCAGTTGTTGTGTAGAATTACATCTCACAGTGTTACCTGTCAGCCACAAGTGAAATAAAGTATAGTTATTGATAGAGATAAATGACAACAATCTATAAAAGTCAATAAAAGGCGTAGTAAAAAAGCTTCCAAAGCCCAAGTTTAATTTGGCATACTCTAAAAGACAAGGAACCTTTTTGAGAGTTGGCATAGTTAGGGGTATTATAGTAATTTAGCTATTTTGTAAGAATTTTTTGATTTTAGTATTTTAGTATTTTTTATTATTTTGTCTTAGAATTCATTTAGGACTTGGTCTGCTTTTTTATTTGGGTTTAAGAATAGAATTAAGTTAGAATTGTTAATTCTTTAGGAAATAAGAGGTAATCCTAATCAAAATAAGATTTGTCTGTAGAGTCTATAAATAATGTTGTTCTCCACAAATGGAGAGAAGACAATTTTCAGTTTTATAAAGTTTCTTGTAGACATATTTGCCTTCTTTAAGTGTGGTGTGATGCAATCTAGCCTTGGTTGTGATGCTTAAAGGTGCCTAGGAGTGATTCCTAGTTTTCCTAATTCATTCTTTGCTTAATTTTCAGATTTCCAGCAAGCTTTCCTTTAATTTTTTGTTCAAAAATTTTCTTTTCCCTATGAATTTTTTGTAATTATCTTGCAAGTTTAAAACCTTAATTCTATTCTCCAAGTTTAACGACCTAGTTCACAGCTTGTGCTACGTCAATTGGTATGAGAGTAAGGTTATCCTATGACGACGAGAAGTGGTCAGAGTTTTAGGCCACAATACACCGACAAGGAATGGGATGATCTCACAGATCTAATTTTGCAGAAGGTGACTGAAATTGAAGCAAAACTCTCTGAGATGGATAATTCTAATTTTCAATCAAAACCAACAGCTGAAACTAATGATTCAAGTGGGTCTGATTCTATAGCAAACAATGATCTTGCAATGGGAACAATCCCGTGATTCCAATTATCTAGGAAAATACAGCATACCCACAAACTGGTGGAGATGTTCTTGGGCCAAATCAGCACCTTGAGAGGCCACAAGCTTCTTTTCTAGATATGGCAAACCAAATTGTACAATCTGGAAGGCATTGAAGGTGTGATAGGCAAGACATTGATGATATGGTAGGAGACATCATCAAAAAAGTAAGAGTTGATATTCCAGATTTTTGATGGAATGATTGATCCTAAAGTGTTTTCTGATTGGCTTGTTACTTTGGAATGTTATTTTGATTGGTATGATATGACTAATGAAAGGAAAGTCAGGTTTACCATCATGAAACTTATTTAACAAGCTCAACTTTGATGGACAGGAGTTGAATACGATCTTCGACTTCAATGACAAGTGGCATGACTTGGGAAAAGATGAAGCTACTTTTAAAGAGAAAGTATTTGCCTGAGCAATATCAATAAGATCTCTTTGACGATCTTAGGGATGACAGTACAATTGAGTACATGAACAAATTTGAAGAGCTAAAAATTCACAGTGGAGGATCTGAAAGTCTATATCAATCTTTAGCTCAATCTAAGTTGGGTCTAAGAGAGCTGTCTTTACAACACATTTATAGGACATCAAATTTTCAATGCTAATGAAGCATTCCAATTGGCTTTACAATTTGGGAAAATTCTACGGCCACCACCTATTCAAAATCTCACCCCTCAAGTTAGGGAGACAAACACCAAAAAGTTTGCTGCAACAGGAAAATTTTACAAGCAAGCGAATCCGCAAGCAACCTACAAGCCTGCTGATCCTAGGAATAAAGTTCAATGGTTGATGAATGACAAAAATACAATAAGGATGGGTGTTTTAAGTGTGTACTTAAGGGTCATATGGCATTTGAGTGTCCAAACAAAAGAAATTTAAATATAGATGCTGAATTCGGAGAGAAGGACAATCCTAAAGCTGAGGACGATAAAGGTACACTCAATTTAAGTTGGGTTGAAGGCCTGCTAAATTTACAACCAATTTATTGGACATCAAATTTTCAATGCTAATGAAGCATTCCAATTGGCTTTACCATTTGGGAAAATTCTACGGCCACCACCTATTCAAAATCTCACCCCTCAAGTTAGGGAGACAAACACCAAAAAGTTTGCTGCAATAAGAAAATTTTACAAGCAAGCGAATCCGCAAGCAACCTACAAGCCTGCTTATCCTAGGAATAAAGTTTCCATGGTTGATGAACGACTAAAAGACAATAAGAATGGGTGTTTCAAGGATGGACTCAAGGGTCATATGGCGTTTGAGTGTCCAAACAAAAGAAATTTGCATATAGATGCTGAATTCGGAGAGAAGGACAATCCTGAAGCTGAGGATGATAAAGGTACAGATTACAAGTGATGACTTGGAAGAAGTGGAAGAAGATAAATCTTATCTTTTGGTTGTTAGGTGCACACTTGCTGTACCAAAGTCAGCAAAGAAATACTGGAGGAGGACTTCAATTTTCCAAAGATTAGTTTGTTGTGGAAAAGTGACTAGAAAGCTTATCATTGATGGTTGTAGTTGTATAAATGTTGTTTCTGAATCAATTGTGGAATGACTAAAGTTACTTACAGAGCCACATCCATAACCATATAAGGTTGTATGGATTAACAGCAGCTCTATTATAGTGATGAACGATGCTTGGTTTCATTGAAGCATGGACCTTACACTGATTCTATATGGTGTGATGTCATTCCAATGACAGTTGCACACATTCTTCTTGGCGAACCTTGGTTATATGATTGAGATGTGGAATATAGCGGGAAGGAAAACACATACTCCTTCAAGTTCAATGACAAGCACATTATTCTAAAGCCTTTAAGCACTGAAACTATGAAGAAGTACCAAGAACCAAAATCAACTAAAGAAGAAGATTCAAAGCCTAAGAAGGTGATTGAGAAGAAAAAAGCTCTTCAAATTCTTAGAAAGAAACCTTTTGAAACGAAGAGCAAAGAGAAAGGAATGGTGTTTGCAATTCTTGTATCCGAAGAAGTAAAATTTTCAACGACTACTAACATTGAAATGGTACCTCCAAAAGTTAAGAATTTGTCAGATTTTTCTGATATTACACCTGAAGATTTACCAAATGAACTACCTCCTATGTGTAATGTTCAACATGCAATAGACTTCATACCAGGTTCACAACACCCTAATTTGCTTCCTTATCGAATGAATCCAAACAAAGCTATTGAACTTAAAAGACAGGTTGACGAATTGTTAGCCAAAGGATTTATTCAAGTGACTTTAAGTCCTTGTGCTGTACCAATATTATTAACTTCAAAGAAAGATGGAAGATGGAGAATGTGTATTGACAGTCGAGCTATCAATAACATAACAATCAAGTACAGGTTTCCAATTCTAAGACTTGATGATATGCTTGACATGATGGCAAGATCAACAGTTTATACCAAGATTGACTTGCGGAAGGGGTACTATCAAATAAGGATATGACCAAAAGATAAGTGGAAGACATCTTTGAAGTATCAAGGATGGTCTTTACAAGTGGCTGGTCATGCCTTTTGGTCTTTCAAATGCTCCCAGCACCTTCATGAGAGTCATGACATAGGTATTTCAACCTTTTATTGGTCTCTTTCTGGTTTATTATTTTGATAACATTCTGATTTATAGTAAGACCAAAAAGGAGCACATTGATCATCTACAGCAATTAACGAGAGTTCTTCAGCAAGAAAAACTATATATAAACATGAAAAAATGTTATTTTATGAGTTCCAGTGCGGTATTCTATTGTCTCTAATAAAGGGATAGCAGCTGATCCAAAAAATGTGAAGGCCATTATTGAGTGGCCAGTCCCTACTACTCTACATGAAGTTCGAAGTTTTCATGGGTTGGCCATATTCTATAGGCAATTTATAAAAGGATTTAGTATTGTTTGAAGAAGGACAATTCAACTGGACAAGTTTTGCAACCAAAGCTTTTAAGGAGTTGAAAAAAATGACTCAAGCTCCGGTACTCAGGCTACCCAACTTCTCTCTAAGGTGTTTGAAGTGGTATGTGACATTTCTAATATAGGATTTGGAAGAGTTCTTAGTCAAGAAGGACATCTCATCACCTACTTTAGTGAAAAGACAAATGGAGCAAAACAAAAATACTCTACTTATGACAAGGAATTCTATGTTGTGATTCAATTAATTTGACATTGGCATCATTATCTTGATTATAAGGAGTTTGTCTTGTACTCTGATCATGAGGCTCTTAAATATATAAACTCTCAGAAGAAGTTGAGTCATCGACATGGTAAATGGTCTTATTTCTTGCACCAGTACAACTTTGTTATTAAACACAAAGCTGAAATTGAGAATAAGGTGGCTGATGCGCTTAGTCGCGTGTATGTATTCTTACATCTATAGCTGTTCAAGTAACTAGCTTTGATTCTCTCAAGCAAGATTACTCCACTCGCAAGGATTTTAAGGTCATTTATCAAGATTTAGTGGCTGGACTACAGGCTGATTATGCAAATTTTTCACTACATAGATGATGGCTACCTTATCATAGAAACTCAACTTTTTTTGCCAAGTACTTCTCTAAGGGAACAGGTAATCTAGGAATTGCAAGGTGGCAGTGCTACAGGACAGTTTGGGCATGATAAGACCATTCTTATGGTTCAAGACCGTTTCTACTGGCCAAGCATAAGACGAGATGTTGGCAAAACTATTGCCCGTTATCGGGTTTGCCAACTAACTAAAGGGCGCAAAAAGAATATAGGTCTTTACATGCCATTACCCAAACCATATGAGCTATGGCAGGATTTGAGCAAGGATTTTGTCCTCGGTTTACCAAAAACATTAAGAAGCTACGATTCTATCATTGTGGTAGTGGATCGATTCTCCAAAATGGCTCACTTTCTTCCATGTTCTAAAACATAAGATGTTGTCCATATTGCTAAGATTTTTTTCAAAGAAGTTGTTAGACATCATGGTTTGCCAAAAATTATTGTTTCAAATAGGGATGAGAATTTTACAAGTTATTTTTGGTGAACGTTAACATAGAAGATGCTGCATACAAAACATAAGTTTTTTTTTTTTCTTTCCATCCACAAACTGATGGAAAAATAGAAGTTGTTAATCGCAGCTTGGGAGATCTTCTTCAATGTTTGGTTGGTGACCATATTTCTAGCTGGAATCAAATTTTACCAATGGCTAAATTTGCTTATAACAATTCGATAAATAGATCTATTAATTATAGTCCTTTTGAAGCCATAATGGGCGTTAATCCTTGCAAACCAATTGATTTGGTTCCTTTACCATCTAGTGGCATACTGACTGTTGAAGCTGAAGCTTTCTCAAGCACATTATGGAAAAACACGATGAGGTTCAATGCAAAATAGCAATAAACAATGAGACAAACAAATGTCATGCAGATTTAAAGAGGAAATTTGCAAAATTTCAAGAAAGGGGGTTGAAGTTATGGTCCATATTCATCCTGAACGATATCCTAAGGGTGTTAACAAGAAGTTGCATTCAATAAGTGCAGGACCTTTCAAGATTCTCAATGAAAATAGGCTCCAATGCCTATGCTCTTGAATTACCAAAAGATATGGGCATCAACAACGTCTTCAACATTGAAGATTTGACTTCTTATGCTGGACATCAAATTGATCCAAGGGAAAAAGTTGCTATAGTTTCCCTTCCATCTACTGCTCGCTTGCGCGAGAAAGTATATGATATTCTTGACCATAAAATTGTGTCAACTAGAGGTGGTGGCTACCAAAAGGATCTCATTCATTGGAAGAGACGTCCACTTGCTGATTGTACATGGATTATTGATGCAGAATTTAGGTAATTAGATCCTAATTTTTATGAAAGGTATCAAGCTTTTAACTCGGGATCGAGTATTCTCAAGCCGGGGAGAAATGATAGAGATAAATGGCAACAATCTATAAAATTTATAAAAGGCGTAGTAAACAAGCGTCCAAATCCCAAACTTCGATTTGGCATACTCTAGAAGACAAGGAACCTTCTTGGGAATTGGCATAGTTGGGGTATTTTAGTAATTAAGCTATATATAATTGTAGCAATTTTCTGATTTTAGTATTTTTAGTATTTTGTCTTAGAGTTAATTTAGGACTTGGTTTCCTTTTTTATTTGGGTTTAAGAATAGAGTTAACTTAGAATTGTTAATTCCTTAGGAAACAAGAGGTAATCCTAATCAAAATAGGATTTGACTTTAGAGTCTATAAATAATGTTGTTCTCTACAAAGAGAAGACAGATTTCAATACATAAAGTTTCTTGCAGACATATTTATCTTCTTTAAGGGTTGTGTGATATAATCTAACATTGAGTGTGATGCCTAAAGGTGCCTAGGAGTGATTCCTAGTTTTCCTAATTCGTTCTTCACTTAATTTTCAAATATCCAGCAAGCTTTCCTTTAATTTTCTGTTCAAAAATTTTCTTTTTCTTGCGAATTTTCGCAATAATCTTGCAATTTTAAAACCTTAATTCTATTCACCAAGTTTGACGGCCTAACTCACAGCTTGTGTTGCGTCAATTACACGTTATTGTAACATTTCTTCTAAAGGAAATTACATTTTAGTTGCCTTATATATATAGCATACTTGAAAGTCATGTCATATTAAAATTTTGGAGATCGTCTTTGGAAATTGGGAAAATCTAATGGTCTGTATTCATATATGATAGCCTAATATTACAAACCTGTCATTCAAGATATTTTTGGATGAAAAAAGGTATTTTATATACATCTTTTAGAAATTTGTAAGACCAATTTTTAGTTATTTTATATATTATTAGGTTTTGTAGTACTTCCTAAAGTTCAATTTCAATAAATATTTAGGCTAGAGAAAGGAAGCGGACAAGAAAGAAACACAATATTAGGTGCTCCACTGTGATTATTTATGTTGTCTCCTTTTACCTATCTTTACATTTTGTACTTTTTATTCTTTTAGTTTTAGAATGTTTTGACAGTTAGCATTTTAAATGTTTCCTTTGCATGTATGGCATGTTGGTTTACATTCTAAGAGATAATGGCTTCTGGAATACTCAAATTTTTGGCCTATGTTTTAGGTGAAGGAGAATCTACTATGTTTTGTTGACATTTTCTTTTTATTGCTCTGTTATATTTTCCATTTACAAAATTCATAAAATAACTGAATTTCTCTTTTTTTACATTCGGCATATTAATTTAGCCTCAATATTCTACTCAGGTGGTTGATTATCTTATTGATTTTCTCTTACTACATTGGCTTCACCTTTGGCGAGAATTTTGTTGTCACTCCAAAATTTCTTTAGCGAGGTATACAAATATATACTTTGATGAAGAAAGAATATTTGGTAGATAGAGAAAGTAGAAAGTTGAGGAGAGAATTTAGAAATAGTGTTATGAGAAGCAAACAAGAGGAGCAATAATAATAATCTTAGCACCAAAACCCCGTATTTATAGATATAAATGAGGAGAGCTGGGTCACAATACTACTAGCTGAACCTATGTATAAATTACATATTTGTCCTTAATGAGACTATCATGTAAGCACTACTAGAATAATCATTTCAAAGTGTGTCAAGTGTATCACTAATCCTGAGCACCATCAATAGTCCCTTCAGCTTGGTGCCGAATCTTGGGGTCGGGGCCAAGCCAACGATAACAAACAAAAGTCCCTTGCAACTTTTCCTCATTCTATGATGTTGAAACTCAGTTTGCAAGATAAGATTGCCCAACCGAGGAGAATATTTCCCAAGTTGTAATATATACGAACCCCGAGCTTTTCTGAACCACTTAGCACGAAACCCAAATTATATTTATCTTTCCCGTAGAGGCAAGTTTTCCTATTAAATCTGTTGTTTTCGCAATGATTACTCCTCCATAATACCTATGGCTCACCGAGTTCCCATGCACCATAATTACATTCTCTCTACCACTCCATTAATACATTCACTGCATAGCGCTTCGTTTTCCTTACCCGATTTTATTACTTCTTCTCAAAAAACACCCTCGTTTTAAATTATTTCAAATTCCAATGCGTCATTTAGATTTTTGTTTCCCCCCAATTTTTAGGCAGAAAATTATCTATTTCCCCAAGGAGCAATAAGGGCACAACACTGGGCTATTTATACACCCCTTCTCCCAAAAATCTCACTCTTTTTATTCCACTTTTGCCTTTGCATTTCCTTACCTTCTTGAGAATTCTCTTTTCCTCTTACCTTCTCGAGAATTCTCCTTTCCTCCCCTCACTCTTCTCCTTCTTTCTTCACTGAGTTCTCTACATCACTGCACCGTCCTCCTTTTCCTTCTCCTTCTTTTTCCTACAAATTTTCCATTTCCCAGCCAGCCGTACTCGTTCGTTGCCACACCGAGCACTGTTCGTTGCAACCTTCCCAACAAAAGCCAAGTTCCTCAAGCTTTCAATTTTTTCTCCCATTCAATCGAGAGAGCTGGCCGGTACTTTCAACCCTTCCTCCTTCATAACCACTCCTCAACCCCTTTCCCTTATGAATAAGATTGAAAAACTGCTTAACCCTTTTGACAAAGCCCTCCTAGCCGCAGTCCCCTTGAATTTTTCTCCCGAACCTCTACATAATGACTACCCCGGCATATATAAGATCAAATCTTAAATACCCCGAACACCCTCGACCACGGAGACATAAAAAATCTTAGAGATAGATATCGATTCCCTAAGAACGTGCACATCAAATTCCCTACATCTTGGGACCGAGGTCACTTGCAACCTCTTGGTTACTTAACAGTTTACCAGGAGCAACTCAAGGCTGGGCTGAACCTCCTTATCGCTCCTCTTCTTGTTCAACTTTCTGACCGTTGGGATATTAGCATATCCCAAATAATCCCCAACACCATCCGGCTCATTGCTAAATTTTCTTGTCTTTGTAAATTGTACAACATTCCTCTTTCTTTAGATATATTTAGGATGATGCCAAAACTTTTCCCCATGAAGGGGTTTTTTATGTTTCTCCCCGAGCTCCGGGCAAACAGCCCACCTTAGGGAACCCTTCTTCCATTCATGATTGGAAGAAGTCTTTTTTCTATTTACGTTACTTAGACCCTCAAATGCCCCGAGGTCCCTAGAACCTCGTTAAGGAGAACATTAGGGCAAAGGCGAGAATGCCTCACCCCCGAACTCTGATGACGTTAAGAGGCTCATCAAGTCCAATCTCAAAATAAACTTTCACAACCAACCAGCCATACTCTCTGATAACATTTTGGCTTGGGTTGGGCTATTTTCTTCTCATCATACTCCCGAGGACTACAAACCTCATAAATGTGGTTGTAAAATAATTTTTGTTCTCTTCTATCCCTTTTTTATAAGTATATATATTTTTTATAGCCCGAACTGACAAACTTCTTCTTTTTGCAGAGCTTGAAGAACTCTTGAGAGGGTTGGTTTCCACCACCCCTGCCACTGCCGCAGGTTCTTCTAGCCAACCTACACCATCATTCGCCAGCGGGTCTTCATCCGCAATAATTAGTGCCATCTCGGACAGTGCTAGTGCTATCCTGGGGATAACTGCGGATCTAACAGTAGAAATAGAAACTATCCCTAGGGGGTCAAATGACGATCGGGCAGTCACCCTAGCCATACAACCTGTTGCCTGACCCGAGCTTGATGTAGTTCGACGCTTACCAGGAAGAGGACTAGGGAAACTGCTACCATCGAGGCCGTACCTTCTTCCTCACGCATTCCGACCTCATCAACGTTACCAATAGGACCCACAGGCTTGAGTACAATGGTGAGGACCTTTGGGGATGCTTCTAGGAACCTCCCCTTAAACAAATAGTACATTATTGCCTAGGTGAGATTTGCTTTCCTTAGGTCTTTTATACTTTCTTCTGCTGTGCAATAATAATTTCTAGCTAACTTTTTCCTTTTTCAATTTTTCAAGAGGCAGGAAATACAACCCCGAGGAGGAGAAAAAGTCGGATGGGTCACGGGATCTGCCTTGGGTTCAAGTGTCGATTGACTCCCTTCTGGCCCTTTCCACCTTTAAAAGCACCCAATTCAATGCACTTCTCCGATTGATATTAATGATTGGTCTCAATTTACGAGGGTGGCTCATGAGTAGGCAAAATTCATCTCTTTGCCTCCGGATGTAGCCTATATGAGGAGGCTTATCCCCCAACAACAAGCTTGACGAGCTGCACGTCAGCTTGATGAACGTAAGTATTTTTGTTTCCTTTTTTGCCCCTTTTCAAAGAATTGGATAATTTAACTTCTGATAAGATCTTGACTTGCTTGCTTGTTGGTTTTTAGACCGTCATGATTTTGCCCGCCATTGCTGAGCGGGAGGCCTTCTTCAACTCCACCATGAATTCTATGAAGTAGGAGTTGGTCTATGCTAAAGCCGAGGTGGGCCAAAAAATGAAGGAGTCTGTGATGGACAACAAGCTAAAATGCAACATAGCGGCCAGCAAAAAATACGACGAGTGAAGAGTCGAGCTGCATGGGGTCAAAGAAAAGCTTCGCCAGGCTAAAATGGAGAAGAAGACCCTAGAAGTCAACATCAACGATCGACACAAGAAGTTTGTTGATCAAGAGAAAAGGATCTTTCAACTCCAAGAGAAAGCTGAAATGGCTGAGGAAAAGTTTAGCTCTCGGGAGAAGAAGCTTACGATCCAAGGTAGGAATGCGTTCGTCATTTTTCCGAAGAGGCGGATGGCATTCACCTAGAAGGTCTTTACCATAAGGTTTACCATGGCATGTGATCACTTGGTGAAGAACTCGGATCTGTGCAAGAGTCATCCTTATGATGCCTTGGTTAATGACAAGGTTATCAATAATCTTCAATCGCAATTCAGGGCCCAAGTACCGATCCCGGGAGCTCCTGAAGCCACAACTTCGGGGAATGCCGAGCCCAGATCCATCGTTCTAGAGGCTGAGTTTGAACCTGTGAACCCAACTTCCACCTAATTGGCCTGACCCTCAAACGTAGAATCTTAGGCACATCTGTAATCATGAATTTTGTAATAGCTTGGGCCACTTTAGTTTAATAAAATTTTGAGTTTCTTAGCACTTCATTCTGTCTTCACTTCTCTCTTGTTTTAACTCATTGCTTCCTTGCTGCAAAATTATGCCAAATGCTCTAAGTATCAAGCACATAAAGTAACAAACTTATAACACTTAAGTATCACAATACATTAGCAAGATTTATGAGCATGAATTTTGTCCTTGGTTTACCAAAAACATTAAGAAACTACGATTCTATCCTTGTAGTAGTGGATCGATTCTTTAAAATGGCTCACTTTCTTCCATGATCTAAAACAACAGATGTTGTCCATATTGCTAAGATTTTTTTCAAAGAAGTTGTTAGACTTCATGGTTTACCAAAAATTATTGTTTCAAACAAGGATGTAAAGTTTACAAGTTATTTTTGGTGAACGTTATGGAAGATGCTGCATACTAAACTTAAGTTTTTTTTTTTTCTTTCCATCCATAAACCGATGGACAAATAGAAGTTGTTAATCACAACTTGGGAGATCTTTTTTTATGTTTGGTTATTGATCATATTTCTAGTTGGGATCAAATTTTACCAATGGCTGAATTTCCTTATAATAGTTCGATAAATAGATCTACTGATTCTAGTCCTTTTGAGGCTGTAATGGGCGTTAATCCTCGCAAATCGATTGATTTGCTTCCTTTACCATCTAGTGCTCGTCTATGTCAGAGTGTTGAAGCTGAAGCTTTCTCAAGCACATTCTGACATACACGATGAGGTTCGATGCAAAATTGTGATCAACAATGAGACATACAAATCCCATGCAGATTTGAAGAGGAAATTTGCAAATTTTCAGGAAGGGGGTGAAATTATGGTCCTTATTCATCCTGAACGATATCCTAAGGGGTGTTTACAAGAAGTTTCATCCAAGAAGTGCAGGATCTTTCAAGATTTTCAAGAAAATAGGCTCCCATGCCTATGTTCTTGAATTACCAAAAGATATGGGCATCAGCAACATCTTTAAAATTGAAGATTTGACTTCTTATGCTGGACCTCAAATTGATCCAGGAGAAAAAGTTACTAAAGTTTCCCTTCTACCTGCTACTCGCTAGCGTGAGAAAATATATGATATCCTTGACCATCAACTTGACCATTAATGCATTCACTGAGCAGCACTTCATTTTTGTCACCCACTTTTTTTTCTTCTTCTCAAAAGACAACCTCGTTTAAATTATTCCAATTCTCAAATTCCAATGCGTTGTTTGGCTTTTCATTTTTTCCCCAACTTTTAGGTAGAAATTTTTCATTTCCCCCCCAATTTTCGGGTAAAAAAATTTCATTTCCCCCAATTAGAGCTCAACACTGGACAATTTTTACATCCCTTCTCCCAAAAATCTCACCTTTTTTATTCTACTTTTGCCTTTGCATTTCCCTACGTTCTCGAGAATTCTCCATTCCTTTCCTCACTGTCTTTCTTCTTTCTTCACTGAATTCTCTACGTCACCGCATCGTCCTCCTTCTCCTTCTTCTTCTTCTTCCTACAAATCTTCCATTTCCCGGCCAGCCGTCCCCGTCCGTTGCCATACCGGGCACTGTTCGTTGCAACCTTCCTGGCAAAGCCCAAGTTCCTCAAGCGTTTCAAGTTTTTCTCCTATTCAGTCGAGAGAGATGGCTAGTACGTTCACTTTTTCTTCTTTCATAAGCACTCCTCAACCTCCTTCCCCTATTAATGAGATTGAAAGACTGCTAAACCATCTTTTGACAAAGCCCTCCTAGCCGCAGTCCCCTTGAATTTTCCTCCTGAACCTCCTTCAGCCGAACCTCCATATAACGACTACCCCAACCTTCAAACCTTAAATACTCTGAACATCCTCGATCCCAAAGACATAAAAATTCTTAGAGATAGATATCGATTCCCTAAGAACGTGCAAATCAAATTCCCTACATCTGAGAACTGAGGTCGCTCGCCATCTCCTAGTTACTTAACAGTTTACCAAGAGCAACTCGAGGCTAAACTGAGGCACCCAATCGCTCATCTTCTTCTTCAACTTTCTGACCGTTGGAATATTAGTGTATCCCAACTGACCCCCATTGCCATCTAGCTCACTGCTGGATTTTCTTTTCTTTGTAAATTGTACAACATTCCTCTTTCTTGAGATACATTTAGGATGATACTAAAACTTTCCCCCATAATGGGGTTTTTTATGTTTCTCCCCGAGCTCCAAGCAAACAGCTCACCTCAAAGAACCCTTCTTCCATTCAGAATCACGATTGGAAGAAGTCTTTTTTATATGCATGTAACTTAGACCTTCCAATGTCCCGAGGTCCTTGGAACCTCGTTAAGGATAACTTAAGGGCAAAGAATGCCTCACGCCCTGACTTCGTGACCTTAAGAAGTTCATCGAGTCCAACCTCAGAATAAACTTTCACAACCAACCAGCCATACTCTCTAATAACATTTTGGCTTGGGCTAGGCTATTTTCTTCTCATCATATTCCCGAGAACTACAATCCTCATAAAGGTGGTCGTAAAATAATTTTTGTTCCCTTCTATCCCTTTTTTAGTGTACGTATATATATATTTTATAGTCTGAACTGACAAACTTTTTCTTTTTGTAGAGCTCAGAGCATTCTTGAGAGGGTTGGTTTCCACCACCTCTGCCACTGGCACAAGTTCTTTTAGCCAGCCTACACCATCATCCGCCAGCAGTCTTCATCTGCAACAATTAACGCCACCTTGAACAATGTTGGTGTTGCCCCGGGGACAACTTTGGATAAAATTCTAACTTCAGAAATAGAAACTGTCACGGGGGGCTCAGGTGACGATCGGGCAGTCACCCAGCCATACAACCCATTGCCCGACCCGAGCCTAAGATAGTTCGGGTCACTAGGAAGAAGACTAGGGAAAATGCTTTCATCGAGGCTTGACCTTCTTCCTCAGGCACCCCGATCTCATCACCGTCATCAATAGGACCCACAGGCTTGGGTACAATGGTGAGGACCTCTAGAGATACTTCCAGGAACCTCCCCTTAAACAAACAGTACATCACTGCCTACGGTGAGGTTTGCTTTCCTTAGGTCTTTTATACCTTCTTCTGCCGTGCAATAATAATTTCTAGCTAATTTTTTTCTTTTTCAACTTTTCAGGAGGCAGGAAATACAACCCCGTGGAGGAGAAAAAGTCGGTTGGGTCACAGGTCTGCCCTAGACTCAGGTGTCTATTGACCCCTTTTTAGCCCCTTCCACCTCGAGAAATACCCAATTCTGACCCACTCATCCGATCGATATTAATGATCGGTATTCATAAATTTATAAGGGTAGGTCGTGAGCAGGTAAAATTCATCTCTTTACCTCGAGATGTAACCTATGTGAGGAGGCTCACCTCCCAACAGAGGCTTGACGAACTGTACGTTAGATTGATGAACGTAACTATTCTTGTTTCCTTTTTTACTCCTTTTTGAAGAATTTGATAACTTAACTTCTGACAAGATCTTGACTTTCTTGCTTATTACTTTTCAGGCCGTCACAATTTTGCCCGCCATTACTGAGCGAGAGGCCTGTTTCAACTCCACTGTGAATTCTATGAAGTAGGAGTTGGCCCACGCTAAAATCGAGGTAGGCCAAAAAGTGCAAGAGGCCAAGAAGCCAACAAGTTGAAATGCAACATAGAGGCTAGGAAAAAGTACAATGAGTGGAGAGCCGAGTTGGATATAGAGTTAGACAAAAGCTTCGCCAGGCTGAAAGGAAAAAGAAGACCCTGGAAGTCGACATCAGTGATTGAGACAAGAAGATCGTTGATCAAGAGAAAATAAGTTTTTTATACAGGACTTCATCAATTAACGTATATTTTACAGCTCTATACTTAAGTTTTCTAGCCTCAGCTAGATCTTCAAGAAGTTTATTGTTGCTAAGGCAATTGATTATAGGCTCCATCGATCCGAGGTATGTATGGATATCCATAATTTTATCCATCGGGTCCATGGACTTGACCTCTTGTACTTCTACTAATATCTCCTTTGCTAGGTGCGAATAATATTGCCGATGCCAACTTTTACAATGCATTGTAAATGCATTTTTTGCTCGGGAAATTTGATAATGTCTGCTTTTTTAAATTTTGACAGCCAACTCTTCACCTCTGTCAGATACTCTTTTAGAATCATGCCTCGGGCTTCATAATTTTCCAGCTATGAATCAGAGTGTATCTTTATAGTTCGAGCTCCCATTTTACAGGCCATTTTCATCCCGCAGATGAGTGCCTCGTATTCAGCTTCATTGTTTATTGCTGGAAATCCAAACCTCAGAGCCTATGTGAGGTAATCCCCTTCAGGGGACTCTCTTAATTATAATACCTGCTCCAGCACCGGATTCACACGAGGCTCCATCAACATGAAGCTCCCATACGAGATCTTCTTTAAGTCGAAGCTCCTTGGGTTGATCCACCGTCATGATTAGTTCTAGCTTCTCGGTCCCACAGTTTTCTACTATGAAGTCCGCTAGAACTTGTGCCTTGATGGCCATCCGAGACTTGAACTCAATGTCGAACTCAAACAGCTCTACAAACCATTTTAACATCCTTCTTGAAGTATCAGGTTTGCTCAATATGTTTTTCAAGAAAAGTTTGTTAGGACAATTATTTTGTGGCCGTGAAAGTATGGCCTTAATTTTTGAGCTGACATCACTAAGGAAAAGGCAGCTTTTTCGATAAGAGGGTAATTCCTTTCTGGTCCCTGAAGCACTTTGCTTACGAAATATATGGGACACTGCTCCCCATACTCATCCTCTTTTAAGAGAACCAAACTGATTACTAGATCTGCAATTGAAATGTACAGGTATAGTGTTGGTTGCATACATCCCAAGGACTTGATGGTGATCAATTGTCCACGAAGGCTCGATATAGGCTCACGGAATCCGCACTTC
This sequence comes from Cinchona pubescens, assembly GCA_025175665.1. NCBI lineage: Eukaryota > Viridiplantae > Streptophyta > Magnoliopsida > Gentianales > Rubiaceae > Cinchona > Cinchona pubescens. Next base: position 9,589,382 of record JANKKI010000053.1, read on the forward strand.
AAGTTCCACAAGGTCCAATTACGAGATCAAGAGCTAAGAACCTCAATAAAGCTATGTTGGGCTTAGTTGAAGTTATTAAAGATCAAGAAGAGCTCACAAACCTTTTGGAGATGAAGTCCACTAAAGAGTCTAAGATGTTCTTAGTAATGGACGTCCAAATCATTGAAGATCAAGCCTAGGATGAGAAGTTGAAGGGCCGAACACATCTCATTATTTCGGCCATGGAATATTCTTTTATTTAATTGTCTAGTCTATTATTTTGAGCCCTATTGTTTTAAGTGTTAGTGTGTTTAATTGGGCTGGTTTCAAGACGTAATTAATTATTTTTGGGCCATGTATTTCGGCCATTAGTTAAGTGTACAAGAATTGGGTTTAAAGGCTAATGGGTCAGGATCCAACCCAACTATTAAAACTAGCTATCCCACATTGGAATAATTTAGTCCTAGAATCCTCCACCCTCAACTATAAATAGAGGGGTCTTGTACACAATTGAAGAATGAATTTTGGCAATAAAATTTCAGTTTTTCTTTTTCCTCTCATACGAGTGAATTAGAATTTTAGATTCTCTTTAGTCTTGTCTAGACTAGGAATCTAGTTGGGGTTTCAAGATTGAGCACTTGAGGTTATAACCAACACCAGTATTGATTTTCTGCCAATTAGGCTTTGGATCAATTCCTTGCTCATAGTTAAAAGATTGCCTTGTGGCTAATCAAGGAGGTCTATTAACAACTATTTTCCGCTTGTGCATATAAACCCTACGTTTGTGACCAAATTCTACATACCCTGGGCATCAACCCGTATCATTGTGGTATCAGAGCTTTGGCTAGAATTTTGGTCAAACTCAAATTGTAAGTTCATCACACTGTTCATATACTATTCATATACTCATATACTATTCATCGCGACTGTTCATCAATTATACTTTATAACCGATTGGTGCTTCATTATACACATCTAGATGTGTATAAGAGACAGTCCTATCTTCTTTAATTTAGGAACAAACTCTCTTTACTAAATTTTGTGATCTTATTCCACTTTTTGTGCTTTTCTTTGTGTCCTTTTATTTCGAATTTTTGCCTTGACTCATATCCGAAAGGTTAAGCCTAAATTTTTCAAAATATATTGATCCGAGATCCTTTTGGACATTATTTCCAATCAATACGATTGGTTGCTTTGAGGATCAACTTTTGGAACCCTTTGGCTATTTTCATAGTTTTTACAAGGTTTCATAAGAGAATCTTTGAGTGAAGTGAGATTTTCAAAGAGTAAGGTGAGATCATTAAGAGTGATAAAACCCAAAGTGAGGACTTGAGTGCATTACTGGGGAGAGTGAAACCTTTGTCGTAGACCACGCCTCCTATCACATCTAATGTGTAATGGCAAGGATCTTAAATAAGATGGAGGACTTTGATGAGAAGTTTGCCACTATGAGTCTTGAAATTCAACAACTTCGAGGCAAACCACAAGCATCTACTTCAACTACTCCAAATCGAGAGACCACACGCCAAACCAATACTCAAGAAGACAAAGGAGAGTCTGATTATGATTTAGATTATGATGAATTAACCAATTTGTCTTTTGATAGGAGGCGTGGTCCACGACAAATCCAAAGAAGAGATCTCCTTTGTCTTCTTGAGTATTGACGTTTGGCGTGTGGTCTCTCGATTTGGAGTAGTTGAAGTAGATGCTTGTGGTTTGCCTCGAAGTTGTTGAATTTCAAGACTCATAGTGGCAAACCTGTCTCTTATACACATCTTTTATTCCACAATACACGCCCTGTCTCTTATACACAAGAAATATAAGTTGGCTCAGTATCCTGCTTTTCGACTATGCTATGACTTGGTGGGTATCAAATAAAAGAACGACGAGAATAGGTGATTACCCTATAACTCGTTGGACTAACCTCAAACCCCTTCTTCGAAAGAGGTTTGTACCGCTCATTATCACAGAAACAACTAAGGAAGCTCCAATCTCTCCGACAAGGAAATCTTGAGCATACTCGAGAGATGGTGCTGTCTCTTATACACATCTAGATGTGTATAAGAGACATGAAGAGACTTTCCATGGTCCCAGGATCATCATCAGCCTCATACAAAGATCTAAGATGCTCAACATCCAAAGATCTTAGCATGCACTTAAATCCAAAGAAATTAGCATGCAATGTAGTGATCAAGGTGTACCTACGGGACAAAGCATAACTTCAACTAAGCCCAACATAGCTTTATTGAGGTTCTTAGAAACCAGATCTCGTAATTGGACTAACATGTTCAAAACAATTGGCCTTGGAAAATAAAAGACTATACACTAACCCTAATGGCAATTGGATGAGTGAAAGTGAAGACGAGATGCCACCATTAGAAGGACCTGATTTGAGTGATGAAGACAATGAATACCATGAGACTGGCATGGATGGACAAGTACTGGTCGTACTAAGAAACTTGCAAGTCAATCCTAGGCTTGATCGACCCTACTAAGGCACAACGTGAGAACATATTCTACACCAAATGCCATGTCCAAGGTACGACTTGTGGTTTAATTGTTGATAATGGGAGTTGCGTGAACATAGCTTCACAATACATGGTAGATAAGCTAAATTTGCCAACGTTTAAACACCCTAGACCTTATAGACTGCAATGGTTAAATGACAATGGTGAGGTTAACTAAAAGTAACTAAGCAAGTGCATGTCTCAATTAACCTAGGCAAATATAATGACAAAGTGTTGTGTGATGTCGTCCCTATGAATGCAAGTCATTAACTTTTGGACGCCTTGGCAATTTGATAGGAAAACACCGCATGATGGTCATACTAATTGTCTTAGATTTGAAGAGGTGGTAAAACCATTGTGTTGCATCCTCTACCTCCCCAACAAGTCCTTCAAGAGCAAAATCAAATTAAAAGAATGTTGATGAGCATAACAAGGCTTTGGCCGAACTCAGGTCAAAGAAAACTAATGAAAGGGCTTTTGCTCTTGAAGGACTTGTTGGGGAGGTAGATGGAAAATTAACCCTGCAAGTTAAAGACCTACAGAAGTGTAATTTCTATATGTATCTTGCTTGTGTATAAGGATGTTTATTTCTCTACCACTGACTTAGATGATTCTCTGCCAAGTATGTTTAAAGTTCTCTTGACAGGAGTTTAGTGATCTAATATTCTAAGTCATTACACAAAATCCGAAAGTAGAAAAGTGTATAAAAAGCTCTTGTCCATTACTAAGAACAATAAGATATGGAGGACGAGTGGGAATCTTGACTGCATATAGAACTAGTCCTGAGGAGACTAAAGAGATTCAACAGCAAGTCCAAGAACTAGTTAGTCAAGGCCGTGTAAGAGAAAGTATGAGCCCGTGTGCTGTGCCTACAATACTAGTACCTAAACCTGATGGTTCATGGAGGATGTGCATGGATAGCCGTGCCGTCAATAAAATCACGGTAAAGTATCGCCATCCTATTCCCCGTCTTGATGACATGCTTGATGAGTTACATGGATCCAGCACTTACACTAAGATAGATTTAAAAAGTGGATACCCTGTCTCTTATACACATCTAGTTTTTTTTTCCTTCACTAACCCAACTAAGGTGATACGGGTTAACTAATGGCCGAAATACAAGAGCCTAAGAACATGATTATACACGCTCTTGAATGTGTATAATTAGACACACTGTCACTTAGTCACAATTGGGGTCAAATAAAGTTAGCATACAACTTTTCTTGTTTTAAGACAAGAAAAGTTGTATGCTAACTTTAAGAAATGCCACTTTTGTTTGGAAAGTGTTGTGTTTCTTGGGTTTGTTGTTTCCTCTAGGGGTATCCAAGTGGACGAGTCCAAGGTCAATCCTATCAAGGACTGGCCGATCCCCAACAGTGTTTCTGAATTGCTAGCTTCCATGGGCTTGCGAGTTTGTACAAGACCCCTCTATTTACCTATCTGAGTCTCTAAGTGGTGCTTCTTTAAATCTCATTTCTATGACGTTTGAATCTGCCTCATAACAATCAAACAAAAAATCTACCTTTTGTTCCCAATTCAAGTATTCTTCAAGATCGGCTTTACCTTGGAACGTTGCGTGTGGTCTCTTGAAGCCCCAACTAGATTCCTAGTCTAATCACACACTTCAATTGCATTTTCATTGGCCCCACATGAAGTCTGATGTTGTGAACCTGTGTAATAAATGCATTGACTGCCAACGTGCCAAGTCCAAATTGAAGCCGCATGGTCTTTATATGCCACTACCTGTACCGAGTCATCCTTATATTTCCATGGATTTTGTGTTAGGTATCCCAAGATCTAAGTATGGCAAGGATAGCATATTTGTGGTTGTAGATAGGTTTAGCAAGATGGCACATTTTATCCCCTGCACAAAATCTGATGATGCATCTCATATAGCATCTGTGTTCTTTAGGGAGATTGTGCGCTTGCATGGCATCCCACATACTATTGTTTCTGATAGGGATGTTAAATTCTTGTCACATTTTTGGCGTGTATTGTGGAATAAATTGGGTACTAAATTGTTTTTTCTACTGCTTACTGCCACTCGCAGACGGTACAACTGAAGTAAAGAGAGAAAAGCTGTCTCTGATACACATCTTAGCACGGTTGTTTGCAAATTGTTGAATTTGCTTATAACCGTGCTATGCATTCATCCACTAAGTTTTCACCATTTGAATTAGTGTATGGTTTTAATCCCACTACTCCTTTGGATTTATCGCCACTACAGCTTTCTTCTCAAATGTAGATGGACAAAAGAAGGCTGAAATGGTCAAGAAGTTGCACGAGAAGGCCCGCATAGCGCATTGAGGAAGCAAATGCTAAGATAGCTGAGGTGCGAAACAAGGGTCGCAAGAAGGTCGTCTTTGAACCTGGAGATTGGGTATGGGTTCATTGGCGCAAGGAGAGATTTCCCAACAAGAGAAAATCTAAGTTAGATTCACATGGTGATGGACCATTCCAAGTCATGGCTCGCATTAACGACAACGCATACAAGCTAGACTTACCTGGTGACTATCAAGTTTCTGCAACTTTTAACGTCACTGATCTTTCTCCCTTTGTTTTTGATATAGGTGACGATTCGTGGATGAAGTGCGTCCTGCTAAGGGGGAGGGAGATGATACATCCCAAGGACTTGATGGTAATCAATTGTCCACGAAGGCTCGATATAGGCTCACGGAATCCGCACTTCAAGTTCCACAAGGTCCAATTACGAGATCAAGAGCTAAGAACCTCAATAAAGCTATGTTGGGCTTAGTTGAAGTTATTAAAGATCAAGAAGAGCTCACAAACCTTTTGGAGATGAAGTCCACTAAAGAGTCTAAGATGTTCTTAGTAATGGACGTCCAAATCATTGAAGATCAAGCCTAGGATGAGAAGTCAAGGGCGAAATTTAGTCTCATTATTTCGGCCATGGAATATTCTTTTATTTAGTTGTCTAGTCTTTTATTTTGAGCCCAATTGTTTTAAGTGTTAGTGTGTTTAATTGGGCTGGTTTCAAGACGTAATTAATTATTTTTGGGCCATGTATTTCGGCCATTAGTTAAGTGTACAAGAATTGGGTTTAAAGGCTAATGGGTGTAGGATCCAACCCAACTATTAAAACTAGCTATCCCAGATTAAATAATTTAGTCCTAGAATCCTCCACCCTCAACTATAAATAGAGGGGTCTTGTACACAATTGAAGAATGAATTTTAGCAATAAGATTTCAGTTTTTCTTTTTCCTCTCATACGAGTGAATTAGAATTTTAGATTCTCTTTAGTCTTGTCTAGACTAGGAATCTAGTTGGGGCTTCAAGATTGAGCACTTGAGGTTATAACCAACACCTAATTGGATTTTCTGCCAATTAGGCTTTGGATCAATTCCTTGCTCATAGTTAAAAGATTGCCTTGTGGCTAATCAAGGAGGTCTATTAACAACTATTTTTCGCTTGTGCATATAAACCCTACGTTTGTGACCAAGTTCTACATACCCTGGGCATCAACCCATATCAAGTGTTCTCCTTTTTGAGGTGACACGAGCTTCGGTAAATTACTCAGATATCTCTTAACCTCCTCAAATGCCTTTTGATCTTCTTCTATCCACTGGAAATTTTCTGTTTTCTTTATGCAACTTCAAAAAATGCGAAGCCTCTTTCTGCTGACTTGGACAAGAACCAATTTAGGGCTGCCATTCTTCTAGTGAGTCTCTGAACTTCCTTTACTGAGGTGGGAGTCCTCATGTCAATTATAGCTTGCACTTTTTTAGGATTTGTCTCAATTCCCCGATGAGAAACTATGAACCCTAAGAATTTTTCCGAAGGGACCCCACATGTGCACTTTTTGGGGTTCAGCCTCATCCGAATTGATCTCAATGTTTCAAAGGTCTCTTTGAGATCCTCCAAGGTCTCATCAAAAGTTCAGCTCTTCACCATCATATCATTTGTCCTATTTGGGACTTGAACACTTTATTGATGAGCCTCTGATACATGGCTCTTGCATTTTTAAATCCGAAGGGTACTGTAGTATAGCAATACGTGTCTCGGTCAGTTATGAATGAAGTTTTCTCTTCATCTTCTTTTGCCATATATATCTGATGATATCGTTTAAATGCATCTAAAAATGTAAAACGTAAAATCTTTACAACAAAAGAATCAACCACTGTGTCGATCATGGAATACGGATAAGTGTTCTTTGGACAATCTTTATTGAGATCAGTGAAGCTTGGCACATACGCCAAGATGATATTGTTTAGTTACAATGACAGAATTACAAAGCCAGGTTGGATACAATACTTCTCTAATGATTTTTGCTGCTAAGAGTTTGTCCACCTCGGCTTCAATTACTAAACTATGCTCTGGACCGAAGAGGCATTTCTTTTGCTTAATCAGCTTGTATGTTGGATCCACTCCAAACTTATGCTCAATAATTTCTCAAAAAATGCAAGGCAAATCCTCGACAATCTAGGCGAACACGTCCTTGTACTCGGCGAGAGGCAGTATCTCACAAATTTTTATTTTCTTATCCAGGATGCTCGGGTCTAGTGGTATCTCCTCAATGAGCACCTCATCTTATGGCTCAATTTTGGCCTTGCCTTTCCCCTTAGGTTTGGGTAATTCCAATATCTCGAATGTGTTCCTTGAAGACCCTCGAGAGTATCTTCTCCTTCCTTCCTCGAGTCGGTCATCGACTCTTTAGGAATGCCCAAGATAGATGGAGCGTCGAAAGTTTGCAAGAAGGCTTTATCAGTGACAGACATGGTTTGCGATTGGGAACCCAGGGACATCATGTAGCAGGCCCGAGCCTCTTGCTGGTTCCCAATCACTTACCCTCAGATTCGTTCCTCACCATAAATTTGATCCCAATATAGAACACGGAGGGAAGGATCCTATATGTGTATTACGTAGGTCGACCAAGGATCATGTTATAAAAACTATCCCTTTTGACGATGACAAAATTGGTTATCTTGATCCTGTGCTTCGGAGAGTCCCAAGGGTCAGAGAAAGCATTATTTGTCCTTCTAGCATGACCGAGTCTCCTGTGAAGTCTACCAGAGGGGTTTTGAAAGGTCTTATCAAAGAGGAGTCCATATGCATCTTCCCCCAAGCATCTCAAAAAATGATATCAACTGAACTTTTGGTGTCTACAAATACTCGGTGCATCTAACACGTAGCCGGCCACTTGTACATGAATTAGCACAGGGTCATTGTGTGGTATGCGACTGGGGACAGGATCATCCGAAGTGTACCCGAGGCTCATAAACGATTTTAGGCACTTGTCCCGATTCTCGCCTGGGGGTACGTATCTTGCATATTTCGTTCTTTCATTACTGGAATCCCAGGTTGCTGGCCTCCCAACTATGGTATTTATTACATCGGCTACGCAGATCTGCTCATCTTGAGCTAGGGGATTATTTCTGCTTTGACCATTTCGGTTCAGCTGACGAGGTATGTATGACCGAGGTTGTGCTTGATTTGCCAGATTATTGGCATTCCTTTGAAATTTCTCAACAGTTCGACTAATGAACTGCAACAGGTGCCCTTCTTGAATCGCTTGTTCTATTCTGACCTTTAAATGATTGCAGGACTTTATATCATGACCATGCTGGCTATGGAATGCATAGTATTTCTATTTATCTCTTTGGTTGGGCCCTGACAACATTGGAGGATGAGGCTCAAGGATCCCCAGCTGTTGTATTTGATACAGTATTTCCCTCTTTGAAGTGTTTAGCGGTGTGAAATCTGAGTCTGGAATAACTCTTGTCCTCGGATGTTAGGCCTCAATATTGTTCTTCGGGTAAATTACCCGATTCGCCAACAGCCTGTTGTTAGGATAGTTCAGTCTATCCATTATTTTTGGGTTTTTGGAGGAAGAGGGGTTCAGAGTTCTTGGATCTTTTCCTTTTGGGAGTCGTATATTTCTCTCTTTGTTCTGTTTGACTCCTTGTCCCGTATAAACTCCGATGCTATCTCCAACAATTAGGAGTAAGTATCTGGCATAGTTTTAGCTAATTCGGTGTTGAAACTTTCAGGTCGGATGCCGCTGCAAAATGTAGCAATCAGAATTTTCTCATTTATGTTTTTTATTGGATCACTTCATCATTGAAGCGATCAACAAACTTGTTGAGAGGCTCCTCAGGCTTTTGGCAAATGTTCATGAGGTGCAAAGCATCCTTCTACAACACTGATTTGCTTCGGAAGTGACATAGGAAGGACTTTGCTGGCTCATGGAAAGTCGTAATTGAATTTGTTGGCAGTTCTTGGAACTATTTCTGAGCCAGTCCATGGAGTGTAGTGGCAAACAATTTGTAACGGATGGGGTCACTGTAGCCGTAGAGGCTAGTGACAGCCACCACATGTTGTAGGTAGTTAGATGGATCAGAGTCCCCCCTTGTATCGATCAAGGTTAGGCAATTTAAACTACATCGAAAGGGGCTCGGTCTTGATAGAGATCGTGAATGGATCTCTATCTATTTTTGTCTGAGGGGAAGCATGCAACACCAGGTTATTTTTCCTCAAAATCTCTTAAATTTGTTCTCGAGGCTCTGCTTCTCAAGCTATTTTAGGACAGCTGAGGAGAGGCCTCTATGTTCAGTGTTTTTCGAGAATTGTGCACCAATTCTATCATGTATCGGCAATCTTTCTGGCTTGCTTGTAGTTGAGTGTGATTCACTGGATCACTCATCCGAGCGAGAATTCTCATCAGATGATTTTGTGCCATAGATCATTCGAATTGATAGTGTTTACAGGCTGTTTTCCAGGTCTTCGGCTTGGAATTTGCTACTGTTTGGCTCACAGTGTGATCGCTCGATTAGAGCTCTCCAATGGAGTTTGATGCTCGCGCTGCTCAACGAACGCTTTAAAGGACTCAAAGTGATTAGCGATGTACTTCAAGACATTGTTTTGTTTTTACTGAGCTTCGGTGTCTGCTCCGAAGTCCTCCGCCTCATCATTCTGTAGCAAAAGATGTGGATTGCTCGTTTCGGTCTCCTTGCTGGCAGTGCGTCTTATGCCTCAGTTCTTCATCCTTTCAAAAACAAAACTAATAGAAGAAATTACTGAAAGTAGTTCAAAAAGTTAAAATTTTCTTGATTCTCACAGACGGCGCCAAATGATGAAGAGAGCATATTTGGTAGAGCGAGAAAGTAGAAAGTTGATGATAGAATTTAGAAATAGAGTTATGAGATGATTGAGAGAGGAGCAATAATAATAATCTTGGAAGCACCCAAGTCCCTTATTTATAGATATACATGAGGAGAGGTGGGTCACAATCCTACTAGCTGAACCTATGTATAAATTACATATTTGCCCTTAGTGAGACTGTCAAGTAAACACTTCTAGAACAATCATTTGGAAATGTGCCAAACCCTAATCCTGAGCACCATCGTACTTGTTTTAGAAATTGCTATGACTTGCTAATTGATTTTTCATCTTTGATTTTTTTTTTTTTTTTAGATATTTGATTATTGAATTTATTGTGATTTATATGTGTAAAAAAGAGCATATATAATTTTAGGATTATTTCAGGAGGGATTTCTGGAATATTGATTCCTCTTTAGTCTATTGTCAATTTTAGTGTAGTGTTCTCAGTCCAAATTGTCAAAATAGCGCGATGCCAAAGAGCTAGTAATAATATTAAATCCACCATAAAAATTGAAGTTAGCTCTTTAGCTTAGCTTTGTTCTTTTTATCCCCATGCTAAACTTTAACTATAGAAAAACTTTTTTGGTTGTGGTGCTCCAATTTTTGATCAGCTTTGCTACTTTAATAGCCTTTTACTTCAATCATCATTATACTGCAAATATCTTTTGTGGTAATTGCACTTTCTATTTGTTGGCAGGGATGAAAAGCTTGCAAAGTGGAAAAGATCAATATGGTACATCATCTTTGCGATTTTCATTTCATCAAATAACTTCTAGGTGCTTTGATTAAGTTGTTCAATTGGTTTACTTACTAGAATTTTAATGTGATGCTTTGAGGAAAACAACTACAAGATGTTTCTTGAACTTGCCTTCTTAGAGTTTGAGATGTAACCTGATTTGAGAAATACGAGACTTCCTATTTACTCTATCCTTGAGATGGTTTGAGGCAAATACTTTTGTTTACTAGTAGTTTTTAAGTATGATTTTACAGGTATCAGTTCTAGGAAACAGGCACACTTCTTCAGAAACAAATGGAGTTTCAGAGTCATAATCTCTACTTTCCACAAGGGATGAGAGAAAGTCAACACTTCGAAGTTGAGCTGGGTTTAAGTTAGTTGAATTGCTTCCAAGATTGAAAACTTTGTTCAAGCTTAGTTTGTTTGTTGTTAATGCTAGTTTGAACAAATTTTTATCAAGTTGAGTTTGAGCGACTTTTCTTCTTTGGATGTATTATATTTTATTCTTCTTAATGTTTGCTTAATGATAGCTCTATGTAATAGATTTATTTTAAGTTCATTTCGGTCTAAGTTTTAGCCAAATTTTGAGTATTTTTCTTGTGTTTTGGGCAATATTGTGTTAGTTGTCGGTTGTTTCTATTTAGTTATATTTTGTGAATTTTATGTGTGATTTTGTGTTTTGTAGGTTTGAAATATAGATTGGTGATTTAATGAATGAAGGATATGCAAAGGAGAGCTGAAATAAAGTATATGAGTTTTGTTGTTCAGTGTCACGGCGTTCTTATTGAAATTGTTCTATATTGCAAGAGTGTTCATCTGAAAATCCTGAAGTTTTGAGTATTTAGCACCGAAGCTAATTCTACCCGAGGCTGATTCTCAGCACTATGGCATTGTGACCTCCACCAGAGTTTGTGTATGATCAGGACTCTTTCAAGTTGGAACTTATTCCAAATCCTAGAACCACCCTCTACTTATAATTACAAATTATGGTGACAAATCTTAGGTTTTCTGCTGTCTTACAAGTCTAAAAAGTCTTTCAAGCTACAAAAATTCTGCACATCATTCTTCGATGTTTTCCTTAGGCTTTTAGTAGTTTAATAGTTCAAGTGTCCTTAATTTGTAGTTTGTAGTTAGTAATCACTCTTTTAATTGTTAGAAGAACTCTTTGGAGATCGTTGAAGCATTGTTAAGAGTTTCAATCCATGTCGAAGAAGAGTTTCAAGCATTGATTTTTTCCAAAATTTTAAATCTTTTGAGAGTTCTGTTCAATGAAATTTGGACCTTCTCAATGTATCTCTCACTATTTCTATGTATAATTACCAATATTTACATAATTAAAATTTAAAAAATAATTTAAACAAATTTCATTAGTTTTATTTCATCAATTAGAGTATCAAATCCAAAAATCAATTCATTTATAAAAAAAATTTACCATTAAATTTATATGTTACATTTGGTGCAGGAATTTTAAATTTTTGATGAAATATAAAATACCTTAATGTGAAGGTAAACCGATATTATTTTTTGTAATTCTTTTCAAGTCATTTATATAAAGTATGATTTAAATTATGTATAATGCTGTGTTTAAAAATATTTTTTATTTTTTATTTTTTTTAAAAGTGAATGAAAGTCTTTTATTTATCCCTATGCAGATAGGATCGTTATCACTTGTTCAACTTGTACATTTGTTAGTGCAGTTCAAGCGCATCACTTAATGAGATCAATATGCCGATCTTGGACCATTTATAAAAGGTTAAATATATTTACCACCCTTAGAGATTTGACCAAGTTGCCAAATTCATCCTGAGGTTTGGCAAAAATAACATTTACCCCCTTACTTTTTACAAAGTTATAACAAACATAGTCCCATAACATTCATTAGTCAACTTACATTGACAGTCAAATCTTTACGACTTCACCAAATAATTATAATAGAGTTCCTAAATTACCCCCTAAAAACTGAACTCATCAACTTTTATCATAAAATCGCAGTCCATTTGCAAAGCTCTGAAGGCAGCCACTAAAGTCGAGGTCATTTCCGATTGTATTATCTGAAAATTTTTGCAGAGGCTATGTAGTACTCATCTTCCCAATCTCCAAGCTTCTCATTGAAAGTTTCCTGCTCTCCCTCTCTAATACCAACTACTGCGGCCGCCCCCCTTCTGTCGGGTTTTAGTATTTGTTTTGTGTTACCTAATTTGGACCAATCTTATATTTAAAACCGGTTTTCGTTTTATATACCATTTTTTTTGTTAATTATTTGTTAATTTTCAGAATTAATTTTAGACTAAATTTTCAGTTACTTCTAATTATAAGATAGGTATAGGAATTGTAGGATTTTAGCTAAATCGTAGGAAATTAGAAGTTGCCTGTGTATAAGAGGCTTTTAAGAGTAAAAATAAATATAAATAGAGAACTTTATAGGGTAAAAGAATTATTTGTACGGTTGAAATTTGAAACTTGGAAAGATGAGTGTTTGTGCTCATATCGTGTATCAAATTCGGTAAAAATATTCGATCAAAGTTTTTATTTTTATTATGTTTTCGTTATTTATATTTCTCGTAGAATATTATTCCTAAAATTATAATTTTTTTTGTTGCATTTGAACAATGATTTTGATTAGGTTTTACATATTTTAATTTGAAAAATTAACTTTGAAGTATGCAAAATATATTTTTATGAATTTCGTATAAAGGTTGTTAGAAGTAATAGAGAATTTAATTTCTGAAAAATTCCACGTGACATTGAAACAAGAGTCTGAAAAAAAAAATGAGAAGCTCGGCTGTTGCACTGGCTGCCTACTCCGTGTTGCTAGTGGCTGTTGCTGGTATCAACAATTGGGACGGATGGTGACGTGAGGTTGCGGTAAGGAAAAAGGAAGAATTAAGAGAAAGAAAAAAGAGCAAAGTAGGAAAAGTAAGTGAGAAAGAGAGAGAGAGAGAGACAAAAAAAAAAAAAAGTTGACGGGACATTAACATGGCTTTTGGCAGAAAGTTGCAAAGTTTGGGTTAATTACACTTTAGGTCCTTTAGGCTTTTGACATGATAGTTTGGGATAAATTGTATTAAGTACCTTAACTTCACGATATTTAATTTTTGAATCATAAAATCTGAATACTTATTGTATATATAATTTAAATGTATTAAAGAACTATTTTATAATAACTTATTGAATACTTTTGTGGTATTATTAATATATTTTAACTATTATATTTTTATATATTTTAGTAAAAATATGATTAAATATTTTTGAAACTTGAATAATATTACCGAAGTCATATTAATCTATATATGAACCGATTTATTTGAAAATTGAACTTAATTAATTTTTGATAATTTTGTTTAGGAAATTAGTCGGATTCCTTGCTACGATTTTGTGCTACTTTGAGGTAAGTGGTATAATACTACCCCTTTGTAATTTCGAAAATATTTTGTCTAAATATTATTTTTGACAACATATTATTTTAGTTATTAAACTTGGATTTTACATGGATATTTGAATTGTTTTACATGATGAATTTATATAAGTGGCATTATTTTGAACTTTGTATAGGTATTTCGCATGTGTATGTTTGAATTATTTGTTTGATAATTAATATTGGACCAAAACTCTTAAAATAATCATGAATAGTCGGTAGAAATTATAGTTCTGCATTTTCTAATCTGCCAAATAAGACAACTTCTGGCCTCCAAACTCCAAACTTTGAACTCTGAACTCTGGCTAAAATGGTTTTCACGAGACCCTTAGCAGCTTTTTCTAATGGGGTCTCTTAGCACTAAATTGAGTACTCAGTAAACCGATGATAGCGTGTTTGTTTTATGAGTTTATAATGAACCATGATATGAATTGTGAACTCCGACTATAGATTTTGACTCTAATATTTTGATTCTAAATTTTTGAATTCTGATTAGATGAATTCTGATTCTTGTATTTTGATTCCGAGTTTGAATTTTTTTTATATCTGTGAAATCCGTTCTGCAAATCTTTGATGTAATGCCACTTGCTATAAAAGTATGTACGTTTTATTTTTGAAAAGATATTTTGAAAAGAAACCTTTGTAATTATGTGAAATAAGATTTTGTTTTGATGTGGATTAAAAAAATTTTGAAAAACTTTTGTATGACTGTGTGCTAACACTTTGTAAAATATGTATGTATATAACTTGTTTGGTCCAGTAAGGGTGGTGTTAGTTACTTGCTGAACGATTTGTTGCTCACCCCACAAAATTAACATTTTTGCAGGTTATATTAATAGATCCGACTACGGGGTTTGATCAAGGATTAGAAGTAATTTTGAATCTGGTATCCTCGAGAAACGGTGAGGGCACGGCGATCACGGAACCCCTGGGAGCAGGGCGTGATAGAATAGTATCAAAGCTATTGTTTAGAATCTATGGACAATTGTTGAGGATTAGAGTTGTTGCTGCTTAAGTATTACTTTGATGAGTTTGAATTTTTTTAATTATTACTAATTAGGCTTGTGATTTGCAGTATGTGTATCGGATTTAGTTTGACAAAAGAAAGGAGATGAAGGTATTACAGCTAAGAGAAACTAATTGAAAATATTTAAAATTTAGGGACAATTGTGAAAAGGTTTGACAAACTTCATGGAGTAGATGTCTATTGTTAAAGCTTATTTTAGGTTGATTTTTATTGGGTCAAATATTTAAGATTGGGATTTTGAAGAGCTCTGTGGGAAGAAAATGAATAATTGAGATTAAGATGAACATGATAGTGGAATATCAAAATCGTAACTCTATTAAGGATAAAGAACATGATAACATTAATGTTTTTAAATAATTTTGGAGAACGATAAAGAGTAAAGAGATTGAGAAAACGATAGTATTTGTCAGCATTTGAATTTTGATGGGTAGTAAGAATAGGAATTTGATTGATTTTTGGTACTCTTGAAGGATTCGGTTTGTATTATGTTCGTTGCTGTTAATTAAGAATGCATTCTAAAATATATTATGTGCTATTTTGACCTCTTTTGATAATAAAAGTATGATTTATTTGTTACAATTTATTTTATTTGTAAAAGCATTTTCTATACTAATATAATATTTCGAAAATAGTATATTTTTTTTAAAAAAGGGTTATTAAAGATACTTAACTTCTATGGTAGACAATTAATGGAATGAGAGAAACTTAATGGTCGTATTGTTAAGGAATGTTTGGAAGTGATTCTGGAGGAATATCTTGAAGAAGAAAAAATTGGTGATATTATTGGATTTGACCAATGCTAGTATAAGATTCAAGATTTAGTTTTAGGCCTCAATTGAACAGATTTATGATAGTGTTTATTGATAAAATTTTGATTTATTTTCTGAGTAAGGAAAGTCATGGGAAATATTTAAGAGAAATATTGGGTATTTTAAAAGAATATAGGTTTATATAAGGGTAATTTTTATAAGACATGCGATTTTTTAGAAGGAGTTAGTAGATCCTAAAAAAATTCAGGATAAAGTAAATTGGCCAAGGTTTACAAGCGTTACCAAGGTAAGAAACCCTTCAAATGAGCTAGTTACTGTGGAAAAAAAAAATCAATAAAGGATTTTCACCTATTGTAACACCATGAGGAAGGTCGGCATATAAGAAGGTATAATTGGTGTGATATTTGAGATGAGGAAATGACTTTTGACATTCGAAAGAAGAGTTGATAACATTATCTATTTTAGCCCTATCATTTGGGATTTGAGGGTTTGTAATTCTAAAGATGAATTTCAGAATAGATTAGATGGTGTGTATTGATGCAAAGCATGAGGTAACGGTTTAACCATAAAGGCAACTAGAATTTTGTGAGAAGAATTAACTTGCACATGACTCGAAATTGACGACTATAGTATTTAACTGATTTGGACATATTTACTGATCGTAATACACTTAAATATTTGTTCACTTGAGGAGGAGATAGAAAACTTGTAAAGATCAAGGAATTGAAAGAAGGCAATATGTCCGATTTTAGTGTAAGGTGTAATGATATATTATTGATATATGGGATATTATTGGTACCTAACAATAAGTTTGAGAGATGAAATTACGAAGGAGGTACTATTTGGATAATGGTGGACCACTGGACTAAATCAACACATTTTTTTTTTAATATCTAAGCATAATGAGATAACGATAAAAAGTTAATGGAGTATATGTGGGAAAATTGTGAGCTTGCATGGACTACCATGAGCACAATATTGGATCGAAACCGTCATTTTACTTCTTGTTTTGGGTTTGGTACTAAAGGGTTATGAGAATGGATTTGGGACGTAACACCGATTATCCTCAAATGGATAGTCAATCCGAGAAGACCATCTAAACATTAGAAAATATGTTACGAGTTTATGCATTAGATTTTGAAGAAAATTATGATAGACTATTATCATTAATGAAGTTACCAAGTGGTATCGAAATAACTCCATTTAAAGTTTATATGGATGCAAGACAAGAGTAGATTCTTCCTATATTAGAATTGAGTAGGAGAAAACTTAATTTCTAAATTCGACTTGGTGAAAAAGAAATTGAATAAGGTAAAAGTTATTTGGGTTAAGCTCTTGATAGGTAGGGCTATTCGAGATATAGGAATGGATTGAAAACAAGTGTATTAGTTAAGTTTTGACACATAATTTGCCAAAGTGCATGACGTATTTCAAATATCTCAACTATAAAAGTATTTACATGACTCGAGTTATGTGATTAAGTTTTACTCAATAGATGTTCGAAAAAATTCTTATGAAAGGATCACCACTAAAGATCTAAGTGCAAGGACGAAAAGTTTTATTTTTTAAAAAAAGGTAGATTTCACATGCAAAGTGTCAATAGATAGCTCAAAAGGTGGGAGGAGCGATATGGGAATTAGAAGAAGATATATAGGCGAGAATCATGTTCTCTTTGATGAAGATGTGCAAGTTTCGAGGACGAAACTTTTTGTAAGGAATGTAGAATGTAATAACTCCCGTATTTTTTTTAAACAAATATATTAATAATACTAATATTTGTTATATCTAGTATATTATGAATTTTATTGGATTTAATTGCGTATTATTGTTAGACAAAATTTGTTATGTGGTTGGTTCACACAAGAAATCTTAATTCTTGTCAATTCGGGTTTTCCTATTCGTTTTGTGTTATCTAATTTGACCAACCTTATATTTAAAAACATTTTTTGTTTTACATACAAATCTTTTGCTAATTATTTGTTAATTTTCAAAATTAATTTTTGGCTAAATTTTCAGCTACTTCTAGTTATCAAATAGGTATAGGAATTGTAGGATTTTAGCTAAATTGTAGGAAATTAGAAGTTGGGGGCTTTTAGGAGTAAAAATAAGTATAAATAGGGAACTCTATAGGATAAAAGAATTATTTGTATCGGCTGAAATTTGAGGCTTGAAGAGAGAAGTGTTCGTGCTCATATAGTATATCAAATTCGGTTAAAATTTTCGCCCAAAATTTTTATTTTTATGCTGTTTTCATTATTTATATTTCTCGTATATGGAATATCTTGCCTAGAATTATAATTTTTTTTGTTACATTTGAACAATGATTTTGATTAGGTTTTACGTATTTTAATATGGAAAATTAACTTTGAAGTATGCAAAATTTATTTTGGAAGTTTTATTTTATATTTTTTTTTATGAATTTCGTATAAAGGTTGTTAGAAGTAATAAAGAATTTGATTTCTGAAAATTATTTCCACATGACATTGGAACAAGGGTCTGAAAAAAAAAGGAGAAGGTCGGCTGCTGCGGTGGCTGGCTGCTCCGTGTTGCTGGTGGCTGTTGCTGGTATCAACAATTGAGACGGATGGTGGCGTGAGGCTCCGGGAAGGAATAAGGAAGAAAGAGAAAAGTCGAAAAAGTAAGTGAGAGAAAAAGAGAGAGAGAGAAAAACAGTTGACGGGACATTAACATGGCTTTTGGCAGAAAGTTGCAAAGTTTGGGTTAATTATACTTTTGGTCCTCTTAGGTTTTTGACATGATAGTTTGGGATAAATTGTATAACAAGTGCCTTAACTTTATGATATTTAATTTTTGAATCGAAAACTTGAATACTTATTGTATAAATAATTTAAAGGTATTAAAAAATTATTTTATAATAACTTATTGAATACTTTTGTAGTATTAGTAATATATTTTAATTGTTATATTTTTATATATTTTAGTAAAAATATGATTAAATATTTTTGAAACTTGAATAATATTACCGAAGTCATATTAATCTATATATGAACCGATTTATTTGGAAATTGAACTTAATTAATTTTTGATAATTTTGTTTAGGAAATTAGTCGGATTCCTTGCTACGATTTTGTGCTACTTTGAGGTAAGTGGTTACTACCCCTTTGTAATTTCGAAAATATTTTGTCTAAATATTATTTTTGACAACATATTATTTTAGTTATTAAACTTGGATTTTACATGGATATTTGAATTGTTTTACATGATGAATTTATATAAGTGGCATTATTTAGTTTATTTTATGAACCTATAATGAACCATGATATGAATTTTGAACTCCAACTATAGATTTTGACTCTGATATTCTGATTCTGAATTTTCGAACTCTGATTATGAATTCTGATTCTTGTATTCTGATTCCAATTTTGAATTTTTTTATATCTGTGAAATCTGTTCTGCAAATCTTTGATGTAATGCCACTTTCTATAAAAGTATGTACATTTTTTTTTTGAAATGATATTTTGAAAAGAAACCTTTGTGATTATGTGAAACAAGATTTTTCTTTGATGTCGATTAAAAAATTTTTGAAAAATTTTTGTATGACTGTGTGCTAACACTTTGTAAAATATGTATGTATATAACTTGTTTGGTCCAACAAATGTGGTGTTAGTTACTTGCTGAACGATTTGTAGCTCACTCCACAATATTAACATTTTTCCAGCAGGCTACATTAATATATCCGACTAAGGAGTTTGATCAAGGATTGGAAGTAATTTTGAGTATGGTGTCCTCGAGAAACGGTGAGAGCACGTCGGTCACGAGACTCTTGGGAGCGGGGCGTGATAGTTGTAAACTGGTCACGGATAATGTCTTCGGGAAGTCGAAAGGGTATCGCTTGAAGAAAAATAGGCCTCAAGCTATCAAACCCAAGGCCTTCCCTGTCGACCACAAGAATAGGATCTAGTTGATCCTAATCTCGATCGATGTCACCGTGTAGGGAATTTACCGATCCGTGAGTGCATTTTTATTCGTCGATTTTTTATAATTATCTTAGATTTTTTTTGCCCCATTTTTTGCTGTGAAAAAAATGAGCTTTTGGTTGAGGGAACTTAAAAAAAATGAGCTTTTGGTTGAGGAAACTTAAAAAATGAGCTTTTGGTTGAGGGAACTTAAAAAAAAATGAGTTTTTGGTTGAGGAAACTTACACTGGATGGATTTGATTTGAAAAAAAGAGATATTTGAAATATATGAATTTGAATTTGAGTGAATTTTCGATAATTAACTTAGATTTTTTTCTTTTCCATTTTTGCTGTGAAAAAAATGACCTTCTGGTTCAGGTAACTTACACTGTGTTTGGATGGGTGGATTTGATTTGAAAGAATGATTTGAATTATATGAATTTGAATTGAATGAATTTGAATTGATATAAAATTTGGATAATTTCAAATCCATTTATTTAACTATTAAAATCATTATTAGTAGATTTTAAATACATAACTAAATCAATCACCTAAATAACTTATTATATATTATAATTTCAAATCCATTCAAAATTTTCTATCCAAACACAATGTTAAGAGATTTTTCCAATTTTGATTGGATAAAATCGTTCAGAGTTTTTTGAATTGTCTAATTAAGATAATTTGAACGGGAAAAGCTTTTAAGAAGCAGCCTCCAACAAGGTATACATATCGACATGCAGTTGCTTTAACGGGGACGACATCAACAGCTCCGACGATGATGTAATTTGATGTTTGATTTTGGGATACAAGTGATTTATTTTGTGTGATCAATTGGAATGCTTTTCAATTAGATCCTTCCTTTTTTCTCTAAATCAAATGTTTGTTGGAAAATGAATATAAGTTGTATTAGATATTAAAATAAATTGCCATAATGATTTTGTGCATAGAGTCCCGACTGGGCTGCAACTAGGCCATTGGTTTCAAAGGAAATGCAATGATGCTTTGCTTTTGGTTCTTGATAGGGAAACCACCATCGATTATACAGCAGTAGCGGTAGCAAAAGGCCATCAAAAGGCTTGCAATCTTTACCTGATTCTTTAACTTTGCCAGGGCTAATTTCTGGAAAATTCTTGTATGGATTTGGTCCACAATAAGTGGGATGGATCTATTGGTCCATATTTGTTTAAATCACTCTGAAGAAGATTATTTTTAATGAATTAGAGTGTTGTGAACGAATGTAAACTAAATGGTCTATCTTATCTATCGTAAATCAAGATTCATATAAGAATTTGTCACTAATTTCTAATAGTGGCCTATGGAGATGGGAGGAGATAAATTGAAAGCTTTGTTGTTATTTCATTGTTTCAGTTAACTGAGTTTTGACTCTATTAATTGTAAGGGGTATATGTTATTTGGCCAAACCTCATAGTAGATTTGGTAATTTAGTCAAAACTTTAGTAATTTAGTCAAAACTTAAGGGAGGTAAATATAATTAACCCTAAACTTAATGGATCGAACTAGTTCAAATTTGATAGAAAGTTTTAAATACTTTGTATAAAGTTTCCTTCATAATTCTTTGGTCCACAATTATCCATGCCAATTTAAACTATTAAAATAAAGCTACTCATGAATATGTGGGTTATTGTAAATCAAGAGGTTGATATCTGTCATAAATTCAATTCATCTAAAAATTTCTCTTACCACGAAGCATGTGCAGTACAATATGTCTACAATTAAAATAAGGATAAATTACTGTAAACCCCAACGTAGTATGGCTATCTGACCCATAAACTCTCATGTGTTTTGAAAATATACTCTAAACTTCCATGTGGTATGGACTAAATGGTAAAGTGGACAGAAATCATCCAAATTAACGATGTTTGAAAAGCACGCGCTCCGAAACGAGTGTTTAATGAAAAATATAATTTTTCCTCAAAAAGTTTAGGATAAATTACTTTAAACCCCAATGTGGTATATATCTTGAACATATAACCCCCATATGTTTTTGTAAATATACCCTACACCCCCATGTAGTTTGAACTAAATGGTAAAGCATACGTAAATTATCAAAACTAATCATATTTACAATACAAACACCTCTATTACGAATTGTTACCTGAAAATTCGTTATTCCTCCCAAAAATTTTAAAATTATATGCTCAGCCTACATTTATTGTTATTTACATGAACATATTTTCAAATTTTCTACACTTATCTATAATTTATAACCAAAAAGCACTACTATAAGGATGCATAAGGTATTTTTCTCGTATTTTTTTTTATTTTATGCATTAATTGATATAGATTCTTAATTATAATAATAAATTAATATCATTTTCTTCATTTTTAATCATGCAAATTGAAAGTTATAATTTCTGAAAACAGGGAGAAATGAATTTTTTGATATTAAATTATATGTCAAGTAAAACTATAATTTCAAAAATTGTGACTTTAGATGATTTTTGTCTATTTTATCATTAGTCCAAGCCACATGAGAGTTTAGGGTATTTTTTTCAAAATATATGGGAGTTATGGGTTTGAGAGTAATACCACATGAGCGTTTATAGTAATTTAATCTAATTTAAATATAGGGTAAGAATGTAATTTCAACGAAAATCGTTAATTTGTATGATTTTCGTCCACTTTACCACTTAGTCTAGACCACATGGGAGTTTAAGATATATTTTTAAAATATATGAAGGTTATGGGTCAAATAATCATACCACATGAGAATTTACGGTAATTTACCTTAAAATAAATAAGAAATCTAAACGTGCAATTCGATTCCATTGGTGTTTAGACTGTCAAAGAGTTCAATCTAAAATCTTTAACATGTATCTTTAGCTACTTCAAATATTTCTTCTTGTACCTTTGGTTTCCAGGATAGCACATATTTATAATGTACGTACAAAAACAATTAAGAGTTATTGGGCCTGTTTGGATAGCAAATAATAGGTATTATGTGTCAAATAATATTTGGTCAACAATAATCTCTGTTTGGTCAAAAAAGCATTTTTTTCAAAAAATATTTTGCACTATTCATGTTTTGTCTTACCCATTATTTACACAATCCATTTTTTGCACTATTCATATCATATTCATTAAGTAAATAATTTTAAACAACGTGTCTTCGTCAAACGCAGTATGGTGAGGCTAAATGAATAATATTTACAATTGTCACTTTTCTATTTACATTGTAGGCTTGTAAACGAATTTGTTTTGGGTCAAATCTAGCATATCCAAGCTCGGATCTGATTAATATAATCGAATTTGGATTCGAATTCGGATCCGGATCTCCAACGGGTCTACAAAAAATAGTGATATCCGTTAGGTCTTATCAGATCCGTATCTGAGTCTTAATATTCTTTTTATAACTTTTAAAATTATATATAGAACTATTACAATTTATCAAATTTTTTCTTTTTTGTAATTATAAAAAAGTATTTAGTTCATAATTAATATTTATGCATGTATTCTACATTAAATACAAATCATATGGGCAATTTGCACAATATATATATATATATATATCTATGTATGTATATATATATATATACATATAAAATAATACTAATTTATAATAATTTTATTAAATATTAAATATTTTAATCGAATCCGAATCTTAATCGGGTAGTAATACCAAAATCCAAATCTGACCTATTTATTATAATAGCTAAACAGGTCTGAATCGGATCTAGATAATCGAAATTTGTCATAAATTCAGATCCAGATAAACGGGTCTGGATCGGGTAGGATCTGGGTTTAGACCCGACCCATTGACAAGCCTATTGCATTGTTATTTTTAAACTTTTTGATAATAACTGAAGTGGAGTTCAAAAAACAATTAAGCATGTAAACGGGTCGGATCCAGGCTAAATCTTGCAGATTCATATCTAAATCCATTTAATATTATCAGATTCGAATCCGAATTTCGATTTTTTCTAAATCTATAAAAGAAGATCCATATCCGAATTCATCAGACTTTGTCGGATCCAAATCTTGATATTATTTTATAAATTTGAAATTTTATATATAAAAACTTCAAATTTTTATAGAATTTTTTTAATTGTAAAAAAAGAAGATTTAATTCATATTCATATTCATACATGTATTTTATATTAGAGAAAAAATTATATTGGAAATAAATCTATATATATATATATATATAATCGGATCAAAACAACTAGATCCATATCAGATTGGTTTATTATACAATAATTAAATGAATCCAAATCGAATCCGGGTAATCGAATTTACACATTGATCTAGACCCAAATAAATGATTCATGAAATGGGTCTAGACGCGATTTATTTACAGATCTTTCTAATTGCTCACAAATTATAATGCTCAGATATTTTGTAGGCTTAAATTTAATTTAGAGATGTCAAATTTTTTGGAATATATTTTAAAGATCGACACTCTGTTCTCAAGTACAGTATAATATTAAAATAACAGATAAATTGAATAGATGAGTGGAAGCATTTGACAATCATGATTCGAAATATGTAACTTATTTGGTAAGGCGAATTACTCAAAATCTAATAAAAATAAAAACTCAACCACCGTAAATAGGAAAATCAATAAAGGGATTAAACAAAATACCATCTATAGTTATTTAATTAGTTGTGCAATTATTTTATTTTTAAATGGTTCCAACAAATATTATGTATTCTTTATTTCCAATCCAAATAGTTATTTCAAAATATTATTTTGTATCCAAACAATTATTATATTTTTACAAAAGTCAACATTATTTTAAAAAACCACTAAAGTCAAAAGACAATTATTATTCATCAAATAATACTCTATTATTGGTTGTCCAAACAACACCATTATTATTTATGAAAATTTTTACAATCTTATTGAAAAATTATTTTGTTGATTTTAAAATTTTAAGACTTCGTACAATACATAATATTCTATATAATTTTTTTAAAAAAAAATGGTTCTAACATGAGTGTAAAAATTTTTATTAGTTTTTTCTTTTTTTATTCGCCAGGAATGATATTAATGAGTTATCCGTTAGTACATTACCCCAAAGGCAAATATTTAGGTAAATCCGGTCTTTAGTTTTGTTTGCAAACCATGTAGTGTGAATTAAATTTTAGAGAATCTATAACATCAATGAATATAAGCAAGATTTTTTAAAATTTAATTCTAATTACAAGATCTACAGATAGGGTTAAAGATCGGGTCTATCAATATTTTCCTAGATTCCACAATGAGAGGTGGAACTCCCCACAACCATGAAAATTTACAACTCAACGGGATCCAAATGTAAGAACAACCATATTAACATTCTCGTCCGTATAATCCCAGAATGCCCCGCCTCACTCCTCGCAACTCCCATGCAATCTCAACCATAAATTAGATTTCCATTTTTTTTCCCCAATTTTTGAGTTTTGACATTTTCTCCTCCTCTGATCTGTTCCTCCCTCTCCTTTTGGAATTTTTGAAGCCTTATTCTCTTATGTAACTGTCTGACTTCATCTTTTGATATCATCATTGCTTGACAAAATCAATTAATATTAGAAATTCATAATTTGATAAAGAAAAAAAAAAACGAAAATGGACGAGCAAAATTTGGAGGAGGATGACAGGAATGCCTTGGCAGGATTATCAAACGCCCCGCCTGTACCAAGAAAAACACATTCATACAGCCAACAACTACGTTCAAACACAGGAACACATCACAAGAAACGTCACCAAGTGCGAAAACACAGTTTGGATGATGCTAAGACTATCAACATTGTCAGCAGCAATACATACAGTTATTTCTTGGAGGGTTCATCTGACGATGACGATGATTTTTATCCATATTCAACCACTACTGGCCCTGGTGGAGTTAGTGCTAGTGGTAGTGGGGACTATAATATTTGATAGTCAGAGGATTGATGGGTTAGCAGTGGGGGATGTTGGTGGGCATGAAGAATATGGACAATATCAGGATCAGCAACAGCAGCACTACCCGTCACTGCCGGAGTTTATGGGGAGTGGTGGTGGTGTTGGGATTTTCAAGGTTCCTACTCGGGCCGCGGTTCACCCTGGCCGTCCTCCTTGCATTGAGCTTAGACCACATCCTCTTAGAGAAACTCAGGTACGCAGATTGCAAAATGGTACTGCTTTTTTTTTTTCAAAAAAAAAAAAAAAAAGGGAGAAAAATAATAAAGGCCCCTTATAATGCATTCATTGATTTCTTATATGTGTGCTATAATTCCATTCAATTGCTTAAAATAGCTAAATTCATATATAGGTGGCAGTACTGTGACTAAATTGACATTGATTAAGAAGCGGTTGGCATTTTTGTGTTTTTCATTGCAAAAATGAGTGCATTTTGGATTTTTAGCAGATCTGATAATTAAGTCTGATTCTCCCGAAATACCAAGATCGACCGTTCTTGATTCATATGACATGATTTCTGCACTTTGTGGGTGGCAGTGCTGTTCGTGTTGTAATTTGTGTGTGAAACGAATTAAAATATTCTCAAACGAATTGTAATAGTGGTTTAAGGTATTAGAATTGGAATATTAAATGTGCATAACTGCATATGCTTGTTATGTTATTCTTTGTATGATTAATTTCATTTTGTACCCCTCAACTTATATCTAATTCTGATTTTACATTCTAAATTTTAGTTTTGGACACTTTGCGCCTTCAACTATCAAATTTGTCCCATTTTAACCCCTTTTTTTAACTCCGTCAAAAAAGTTACCGTAATTTTTATTTTTGCACGCAAAAATATTGTTGTACATCCTGTTGAATTTGCCGTACATACGGAAAAATTCCATTAATTTTTTAACCGACGTTAAAAAAATGACAGAAGTGGAACGAAGTAGAGAATTCAGGATGCAAAGTATCCAAAACTAAAATTTTTTGTACAAAATAGAAAATTGGTACGTAAATTAAGAGGTGCAAAATAGAATTAATCCTTCCTTGTAAGTTGAATAGGTAAGATGAATCGAATCTCTTTAAACTTAACCACCCAAAAAAGGTAATGCTAGAAACATGGGCAGGGAAGGGGAAAAATACCTGCTGATTCGGATCTGTCCGTATCCGCTTTGAAAAATGAGGGTATCCAACTCTCATCTATTGATTGGGTCAACTAAGGGTCGGGTATCCGCTTCTGTGAGGGTCGGATATAAGTCAGGGTTTTAAAAACTCGCGAGTACCCACTTTGACCCTCATATATAATGTTTCCTATAATTTTTAGTGTAAATAAGTCATTCATCCATTTTTAAAATCTTGATTTATTATAGTATAGATTTTATCTAACTTTTCTCGGATAAATTTTATGTTAGTTTTGTTTTTCTTTTTAGTTTGAAAATATTATGTGATTTCTCAAATTGAATTTTGTTAACCTTTTTTTTAACAATCTAATATTGGATTTTTTTTTTCCTTTATTCTTCTCTCAATTTATATAGAATATGTGTTAATCAACTTGTCACTTCTAAAAATTATTAAAAGTTTGGTGTTTAAAGTGAGATTAGTTTAGTTTTATTTTATTTTTATTAGAAGGTGAATGATGACAGGATAGGTACCCGACCCTCTTTACTGGATACCCACTTTCCGGATATCCGGTGATATTAGGGTCGAATCAAGGTTAAAAAATGATTGACCCGATAAGTGAGAATTAGATTAATCAAATCCCTTGAGGGACAGGTATGCCCCACACCCACCCCTACTAATCATGGCATATTTTTTTTTATATATCTGTCTTTGTTATGTGCTTCCATTGTTTGCTTTTCTTTTCCTTTCTGGAATCACAAAATGGTTATGATATCTTAAGTTGATGGTAGGTAGAGGATTTTTGCTCCAAAGTTTTCCATTTTCACTTAGTGCAATTCTTTACCTGAGGGGACTATAGATAAGAATGAAATAGGTCGTGTTATATCAAGTGGGATTCAACTTTTTTATAATTTTGTATTGTGTTCATGTTTGATTATTTATTTTGGTGTCGTATTCGTATTAAATCTGTTAAATATGTAGTTTACTCCTTCTATAATGTATTAGCCTATTTGACAAATTAAATAACTTGTCATCCATTTGAATTAAAAATCTCAAATTTTAATTTTTTAATAATTTAAATAATTATTAACACTAATCTTGTTCTTATAATAATTTACAATATATTATTAAATTATTGAAATTTGTAGAAAATACTAAAAATAAATATTATATTTGATTTCATAATCTTATTAAACTATTATTTACAAATTAAAGTATGAAATATTAAATTATAATTGAGGTAACACTTTAGTAAAATTTGCTCATTCAGTATCTTGTCAACCTACGGGTTTATCCAACCAAACTTGTTTACTTGTGTGTCATAAATAGGATGACCCGATAAAATTTGAATCTTGTCCTAACTTGTTAATATCGTACTGTGTTTGTATCATATTATCGTGTCGTGTGAAAAATTGCTAATGACTATTAACAATAGGCATGCTTTATTGTGGTTAAACAAATTAGAAAAATGATGTCAAAATAGTTTAGGATGCAGCTCTGTTTGGTTTGTCAATAATACACATTATTTATCAAATATTATTTGGTCAATAATTTCTCATATTTTTTAGAAGATAACATTTATCAAATAACATTTCACACTATTAATATTTTGTCATATTTTTTATTCTCACTATTCATTATTTGCCCTTTCATTATACATACTCTTCAAAATCTTTTGTATTCATATTTTTTCATTTTCTCAAATTAAACAATATTAAGGTTTAACTTATTTTTCTAACAAATCATTCTATTAAAATTGTTCAATCACACAATTAAATAATATTAGCTAATTGTCTGATGTCCACGCAAATTTAATTGAGTAAATGAATGACGAGAAAGAACAATGAATTCATTTAAACTAAACAAAACTTAAAATACAACATGTTATTCAATTATAAAGGATGTGGTACATTTTTGTTTCAGAATAAAAATACTGAAGTTGAATGACCGAACTCAAGGAAGAATGTGTATGGTTATGGTTTTTAGATTGGCCAATGATACTGTCATAGTATTAATCTTATTGCCACAGCTACTTTTCTCATAATGACATTAATACCCTTAATCTTAGGTCCCACGTTACATTTCTCTTCTTCTAGATCTCTAACTCTATGTTTGGAAGGAAGGAAATGGAAGGAAGGGAAAGAATTGAGAAGGAAAGTAGACATTTTTTCTTCATTTGGGAGTTTGGAATAGAAAGAAAGGAAAGGAAATGGAGGGAAGGAACATCCCTCCACATAAGCAAAAGTTTTCCTCCCACTTATAGGAGAAAAATGAAGGACAACAAAAACTTACCTTATAAACATTTTTAATATTCCAAGTCTATCCTTAAAAAGGTAATACAAACAAATTTTATTTCCATATTAATTCTAAATCTTTTCATTCCCAAACACTATTAAAGCCCTTCCTTTCTCTTCTCTTCCCTTCTCACTTAAGCCTTTTTTCCTTCTCTTCTTTTCTCTCCTAAACTCCCAAACTAAGCCTTAAACTCATAAATTCCTACCCCGCCGCTCCTCCATCTCCCAACTCTCCCCATCCCCTTTCCTCCACCTCTCCACGCTCTGTCTCCTCTAAATCCCTGCCCTCTAAAAACCCAAGTCTTACTAAAACGGTAATCTCCAACTCTGTAAAGACAGAAATCCGTCACAGTTCAACTGTTGAAAGTCCCAATTACCAGCAATTTAGGCCGAATAAAAATAGATTTGAAAAATTTTCCAAGAACAGAAAGAAGCTACTAGAGTAGTGGTGGTTGGTGGAAGCACAAAAATTCAGTATCAGGCGGAGCATTGACAGAGAGAGAAAATCTTAAAACTCGCTAGAAATTTTGAAGCCAATTAAACTAGACTTGCTTTTAACATTACTACTAGAAGACTCCAAAAGAACTTTAAAAAAAAATCCTGATATATAAGCTTCTTAGGGTAATTATTCCAATTAGCTAGTATTTGAAAAAAGTATTCACTGGTAATCAAGTTCCTAGTTGAGAAAATACCACAAAAAGAGGGAAGGGCTTTTGTGAGTTCACTATTCAGAAGTTTGGAAGAGAAACAAAAAGAATGTGGGACCCAGCAAAAAAGGTGGAGAATTTCTTATTTGCTTGTGAAGGGTGTTAATGTCATTAGAAGAAAAAATAGTTGTGGCAATAAGATAAATGCTGCGGCAATATCACTGATTTGGTAATTGTACCTATGATTGGCTCTCCGAATGAATTTAAACCCAATATGAAAGTACAATGGTAGGACATCAAACCAAATTCTTAATTTACTTTACAAAAAATAGATGTTCGTATGCTCTAAGATACATTTCAAAATTATTGTGCTTCTAAATGATCTTTTCAAATAATAATTATTTATTACTTGTAATCTAAATGATTATTTTAAAATGTTATTTCGTATATAAATAATTATATCATTATTTCAAATGTTAATATTAATTTTTAAAAACTAAAAAAGGTTTGTATACCAAATATTATTAATAAAATAATGCCTATCATTTTGAATCGAAACGAACCATTGTTATTTTTTGTTTAATCTAAAATATATAACGGAATTGTTTTGGACAAAGTTTATTACTAGTACACCAAAGGAGATGCATATGGTATGAATTGAATTGCCTATGCCGACAGGAACAGTTCCAAAATGAACGTTTCACATTGCTGGCAGGAATTTCTTTTCTAGAAATAGTATCCTAAAAATATCATGATTTACAAGGTCATATTCACTAAGTATTAACTCTATCCGTAGAGTTTTGATTTTATTGAATGAGTGTCCAAAAATTAAAGATAATATTATATCTAAAATTTAAGAATGAGAGATAAATCTATTTATACTAAAATAAATGTGTCAATGTAATTTATTGATTTAATTTTCTTTCTGAAATTACCTTGTTATGAAGTTTAATAACTATAATGTGTCTTAAAACTTGAGTATATTTTTATAATAATTGAGGCTACTTAAGTAAAAAGCATTATCTTAAAGAAATAAAAGAGGAAATTAAATCATTTTTTATGTTTCATATTAGGAATTAAATTTGATTGGAGTAAATATTCCTTCTAAAATAGAATTTTAGTAATAGGGTATAGAAATTAAAGAAGAATACGAAAAAAATGTTTCATAGAAAGAATTCAAAAGTTACCAATTATAATATCTCATTTTAGGAATGAAATTCATTGAAGTAAATTTACTTCTATAATAGAATTTCAGGGATCTATTTTAAAATTTGAAGAAGAATAGGAAATAGACAAAAATTTTAGTTGGAGAATAAATTTTGGTCAATAATTTTAGCACTCTAATAAAAAGTTTTAGATTCTGCACTATAACTCTTACTTAATCAATTTGATGACAAAGCCCATGAGTTACTTAACAATTTCATTATCATATTTATTGCCAAATATATATTACAATTAATTACTTTTCTATAATGAAACTCTAAATAGATTATGTTATAACTTAGATACTGATATTAGTATTATTTATAAATTCTAATAGATTTAAACACAATAATTACATAATTAAACAAATAGGGTTTTCCATATTGTCTAATGGGAGAATTTTTTTTTGAACTATATAGTGCAAGGCACAATTAGGTTCATGTTGTTAAAAATCTGCAAATATTTTAACAATAATAAATTATAGAAAGTGATACAAGAAAACAATTGTTTAAATTTATTCTAAATAAATAGAGTTTAAAGTAAATCATGATTTTTTTTTTCATTTTTATGAATTCAAGGAGATTTTTGAGGTAAAATATTATTATATTATTATTATTATTATTATTATGATGATGATGGTGGTGGTGGTGGTGGTGGTGGTGATGATATTTAATCTGAGCCAAAATGAAAGGCTTCATATTAATTTACATTAAAAAGAAAAATAAAAAAATTAATCAACTTGTAGAGACGAGCTGAACCTTCTTATTTTGATGAGTTTTGATTTACTAAATAGTTAATAGAAGATATACATATTTTGAACTAAGGAATTACAAGGAAAAAAGGAGAGAAATTAAAAAAAAAAAAAAAGGAAAAATGTACTTCTCGAATATGTACTAAAAGGTTAAAGGGCATTGTTCTAAGATTTAGTCTATGTCTGTTTTTTGTCAAATTAATTAAAAAGTGACAAATGTAGAGTACTAAAAGGTTTTATTAGAATTCAAAAATCAGTAACCTAATTTTACATATTGTAATATATTTTTGGAATTTCAAAAATATAAACAAGAATCAAGTAGTTAAATTGTATTTTAAAAAGTACCTATGTTGCAAAAACTAAAGAAGAATAAGAAATAGATAGAAAATTAAGTTGGATAATAATTATTACAAATTATGCTACACTTTTAGAATTTCAAAAATATAAATATGAATCACGTATT
Organism: Cinchona pubescens; assembly: GCA_025175665.1. Classification (NCBI taxonomy): domain Eukaryota; kingdom Viridiplantae; phylum Streptophyta; class Magnoliopsida; order Gentianales; family Rubiaceae; genus Cinchona; species Cinchona pubescens. The sequence continues at coordinate 9,621,219 of JANKKI010000053.1, forward strand.
AAAAATTGTATTTAAAAAAGTACCTATTTTATTTTATTATCATGCGATTTGAAATTAAAACCACTTGATGGATACTTATGATCAACTTTTATATTTTTTCTTTTTAAAATTAATTCACTAACAAATGATTTTGGTAACCACATCTAAGCATATAATAACATGATTAGAGGTCAGTATATCCTTAATTTGCAAAAATTGATATATATTTTTTACCTCATTTCATGATTTTAAAATAGTTAATTAGTACATTTTAGAATTTAGATTTTCAACTCTTACTACATATATATGCTTGGAGCAAGATATTTATGGTGAACTAAAAAGAAAACCTCAAGGAAACAGTAAACAAAAAAAATAATTGACACAAAACTTTCTCAAATTTTCAAAAATAATCCAGGCAATGATTGTTAAACAAAGAAATGAAAAGTTTAAAGCCCAAAAAAAAAAAAAAAACCCCTTAAAAAAGGTTTAAAACCAAAGCAAACCTATTGTTTAAACTACTAATAATAATTGCAACCTACTTAAACTAAACAATTAGGAAAAAATACATAGGCACTACTTATTTAATAAATAAAGTTTAATTAATTTTCTTAAAATTATTTTGCAATTGTTTCATTAGTTTAGTAGAGATTCTATGCTTACTATTTTCTTCGTAACATTTTGTAGTATGTACGATTTTTTTATGTATATGTTTTTGTATTATAATCGTCAAAGTTTAACAAAATCTTTCAATTCATTTTTCAAATTTTAATAATAAATAATTATCTTATTATGAATTAAATCAAATTTTTTTGTTTGAAAGAGGATATGTAGTAAATCTCCATCTACCAATTAACTCTATATTTTGATCACTATTTCTTTCACAACGATCTGATAAAATCAATATAATATAGGTGATCGCCACTACTTGAATTTTACACCAATGATTAGTCCCATTCTTTTACTTTGGCATGTTGATTTTTCTGTATATATAAATTTTATAGTTGTTGGATTGATTACAAATCTATTTAATAGAAATTGCAGACATTTAAAAACATGGTTAGCTAAAAAAGAATAATATAAAAGATAGTCGTATACTGTATTTTCTCTATTTGTTCACTAATAACTTAAAATAAGATTTAATTACCACATATGTCATATAATACAATAAGATTTGGTGCTCCGTTTGTATCTGATAATAACTACTTTGTGTGCTAATTAAATACTTCACTCGTCTCAATTTTATTGTCACCTATAGTGCAGATGCACTTTTTGAGAAAATTTCAATTTTATGGTGTTTATACCAATATTATCTCTAATATTGAGATAAGATAAGTCAAAAAATTATAGTATAAGTGCTTTAATAAGGGTAGAATTGAATTATGATGTCGATATAAAGTAATGACTTATTCTAGAATGGTGACATTTAGTTTGGGACGTTCGAAAATAGTAAATGTGATAACATATATAAAATACGTGGAGTAATTAATTATTTTGATTAGTAACATCATAAAGATCTTGTCAATTGTATAAATTAAGGGATACCAATATGACTATATATTTTTATGATGACTTAAAATAGATAAATACATAGTATAGAAAGCTTAGCGATTATGGAATGGGTATTATGTACAAAATGTAAATATATATGTATGTATATATATATATAGGTAATATTTAACTTTATTAGTTGTATCTGAAATAAAACTAATAAAGTTAAATGAAGAACTAGGCAATATTATTAATGAGAATTTCAAATTAATTTGAAATTGAGTTGTCATATGAACAAAAATAACGCAATTGCACTAAAATACTTACTTTTCACATAATTCTCTTTTTATTATGGAAAATGATTGATATATTCCGCTTAATATTATGTATAATTATGCCTTTTTTATTAGGAGAGATGATCTCTAATACTTGTTAGTTCTCACACTTAATTCATGTTCTTATACCAAGAAATTGAGCTTAAAGAATAGGCATTTTCAATTTTAAAAAACATAAAGGAGTATATGAATTAAAAAATATATTGTGTAAATAACTTTAACAAAGTTCGTATCTAAATTCTTTTTATTACATTTAATTTTTATAATATACCAAATTCTACCTGTTTTTATTAGATGAACATGTATAATGTTATTTTTCATTCAACACAGAAATTTGGATGCAATTTACATGCATCTTTAGATGTATTTTTACACATTTCCAAGCTAGAAATAAGAAAAAGATTTGAAATCAAAATAATTGGTTTGATTGTACCTTGAAATTTGATTGCCTATTTTGTATTGTGATTATTTATATTAATTTGACCTTAAAATTACATTTTAGCTTATGAAAGTAAATTTTCTTATAGATAGAATTTGGGAAAGTAATACAAATAACCCTTCACGTATTTAAAAATATTAATTCTATCTCTTTACATATAGAATTATCATTTAGTCAGTCCATAATAACTATATTATTTTGGTTCATGATTACACTTCCTGTGGTATTATATACTTGTGTTTCAAATGCTTAATTTTTTAGGGGCGAATTTGGAAGTAATCATATTTTCACCTCATTCATTCTCCACCTCCCACCGCCTAGAACCACCACCCTCTCCCCATCCTATCCACTATTTCTCACCTTTACCCACTGCCACTATCATCATCCCTCATCACCAAACTCCATTTACCAACAAGAAACAATTACTATATAAAATAATCTTCAATTAGTTGTGCCGATATCAAGAAATAATTGATGGTGACTATGGTCATTTTTGCGATAGTTTTTTATGAATATGGAATCATCAAGAATTAATGAAAATGGAAAAAAATTTATAATGAAGATTGAAAATTTGAAACACTTCGGAATAAAATTGAGTTGATTAATGATTAATGATAATCGTATATAATTTTTGGGAATGGTAGTGATGGTGATTACTGGAGGTCGAACATATATGGTAAGCAGAGATAAAAAAGGAGATATAGTGGTGGTCATACAAGTTGGGAGAGGTGGTGGGATTAGGCCTGTAACGAAATCTTTAATAAGTCGGATAAGGGTGTGTTTAAACTTGACTCATTAAATATAGAGAATTGTTCGTATTCAACTCAAACTTGAGTCAATATCAAAAAGTGATAATCAAGATCGACTTGAATGTTTGGAAATTTATTTTAGAAAAGTTTGGTTTGATTCATAATTTTCGAGCCAAAACCGAACACATTCATAATAGTTTATTTGTTTGTGACTTTCACTTTACTTCGCTATTTTCTTGCACAAAAGTTTTTCTCTATAAGAGTATGAAATTCAATTATGATGGTTAAAGTAAGTGATATGGATACTTGTTACGACTGTTTAGAAAGTAATTTGTAACTTGTGATTCAAATATATGCAAAATGTAAGAAAGACAGATTTAATAAGGGAAATAACCATTAAGTAGGAAAGACTGAAGATATTCTATACAATTAAATTGCCTTCATGAACTTATCAAGTCGAATAACATAAGTATGATGCTTGGCCGGCTAAAAAGTCGAAAATCAAATATTATATAAGTTTGAATTATAACTCAATGAACAATTTTGAACGATGTTGTTTCGAATCGATTTTGAACCGAATACCAAACTATTTAAATTTATTTATAGCCCTAAGTGGGATGGTGCATTCGATGAATTTTTTCCAATTTTTACCATAAAATTTAGAAATATGATGGGCGCATGCACTTTTTCAGGCCAAAAAATTATTTGCTAAAAGTAATATCATGACTAAAATGGTAAGGTTTTTTTTAGTTATTATATAATTAAAGTCATCATTTAATATGTGAGATAATATTTTTAAAATATTTGAGTGATTATTTGTACAATTTTCCCTACAATTTATTATTCTATTTTTTAAGTGTAGATATAGATGATTGTATGTGCTTTTGGCAAGTTTAGATATTAACTGTTGGACAATGACAAATTTAGAAAATGATTTGCTACAATTAAAATAGTTAATAATGGGATAACTGTGTCAATAGAGTTTTTCATTTATTGGCATTTATTGTATATTTTAATTCCTATTTCTATAGTTTTAATTTATTATATACGACATATGAATGATTATGATACATAACTTGAAGTAGCTGTTAATCAGTTAAGTAAAATGTACTTAAGTTACGTTAAATTACATAAATAAACAAACAAAGAGAAAAACAAACAAATAAATCAAATATTATTTTCTACTAAATGAGGTTGATTAAATGAATTTTTTGTTATATGATTACACTATGTCATGAATTATATCTTTATTAATTTTTAAATAAATTATATTATTACATTAAATAGTTATAGTTAAATAATTATAATTTTCTTACGTTTCTTATTTCTAATATTATTTAAATCCATTCTATTATTAATCTAGACAAAAATATATAAGAAACAATCATGGAAGAAATACATTCAACCTACAACTCACTCAAGTTCTCCCATAACCAATATTAGAAGGGTCTATTGAGAAACTTTTATTTTGAATTAGAATAATTAGTTGACATATTTAAAGAATATTGGCTCTATTAATTTTAAAAAAGTGTGCCTCTCACTCACACATAAAATTTTTATTAATTTGCAAATAATTACAAGACATCAATTTTTTTTTTATATATAAATCAAGGTGTGCTGTAATACCGTGCACTTTATAATTTATATTTATCTACATTCTTCAATTTATAAATATAGTATTTTAATTTTTAAAAAAAATTAAAAAATATAAATAAATATATTAAGTTGATCCATACATAATATTGTGTTGCTCCACTCCAAAGTAAAACTTCTGGTGTCTATTTATTGTCGGTGGAATTTACTTAGTGATCTTCCCATTTTCCTTTACTGTTTACCCACCTCACAAAGTAATCATGATTTTTTGAATACCCTTACAGGTGGGGAAGTTTTTAAGAACAATTGCTTCCACAGACACAGAACTATGGGCAGGTCAAGAATGTGGTGTAAGAGTTTGGAATTTATCAGATGCATTCAAGGCGGGGAGTGGAATAGGAGGAAGGGCAAGGAGAGGGGATGAGGATGCAGCACCCTTTTTTGAGTCGGTAAATACTTCCCCGGCACTGTCTCTGATGGTGGATCCAGGGACTAAGTTGGTGTGGAGTGGGCATAAGGATGGTAAGATTAGGTCTTGGAGGATGGACCAGCCGCACTCAGATGATACTCCTTTCAAGGAAGGTCTTTCTTGGCAGGCTCATCGTGGTCCTGTTCTTTCCATGGTGATTTCTTCTCTAGAGTTCATGAAGCATTATGGTAAGAATCACTTACCATTTCAAGTTCATTATTATTTTCGGACTCCCTTCAATATCTGTTCGCTGGTGTAAAATATTATTCGCCTATTGGCATTCTCAACTCTTCCAATTATGCGGGGTGTCAGTCCATAGATAAGAGAAACAATTTATACTAAGGCGATTGCTTTCTTATTTAGGGAATTATGGGTGGGCTATTCAGTTTTATTTCCAATTTTAACTCGTTCAACTTCAATCCAGGTGATATCTGGTCAGGCTCTGAGGGTGGTATTATAAAAGTCTGGCCTTGGGAAGCTGTTGAAAAATCTCTCTCTCTATCTCCAGAAGAAAGGCACATGGCTGCTTTACTGGTAGAGCGGTCATTTGTGGACCTTAGGAGCCAAGTTACTGTGAATGGTGTATGCAATATTTCATCTTCAGATGTGAAGTCTTTGTTATCTGATAACTTTAGAGCTAGAATCTGGGCAGCGGGGTCTTTATCATTTTCGTTGTGGTATGTCATCAGAGATTGTCTGACTGTTTCTGCATGGTAGATAAATTCCTAAGTAAAGAGCTTATTTTGCAATACTTGAGTCCTAATTTTCTTCATAGTTGACAAACTGTAGGGAGGCTCGCACACGAGAACTTATCAAAGTATTCAATATAGAAGGTCAGATTGAGAATCGAGTTGACATTTCTTCAGTACAAGACCAAGCAGTTGAAGATGAGATGAACGTCAAATTTGTGTTCAAATCAAAGAAGGAAAAATCCCAACATAGCTTTTTGCAGCGATCACGTAATGCCATAATGGGAGCAGCAGATGCTGTTCGTCGAGTTGCAACAAAGGGGGCAGGGGCATTTGTCGAAGATACTAAGAAAACAGAAGCTCTAATAGTTGCTGCAGATGGAATTATTTGGAGTGGATGTTCAAATGGTTTACTTGTCCAGTGGGATGGAAATGGCAACCGTTTGCAAGATTTCACTCACCATCAGTGTGCTGTTCTAAGCCTTTGTACATATGGCTCACGGGCTTTGGGTTGGCTATGTAAGTGGTATGGTGCAAATTTTTGACCTTGAAGGAAATTTAATTGCAAGTTGGGTGGCTCATAATGGACCTGTTATAAAAATGGTAGTAGGTAATGGCTATATTTTTAGCATGGCAAATCATGGTGGCGTACGTGGGTGGAATATAGCCTCTCCAGGGCCTATTGATAACATATTACGACCAGAATTAGCTGAGAAAGAAGACTTGTACACAAGACAAGAAAATCTCAGAATTTTAGTTGGCACATGGAATGTTGGTCAAGGAAGAGCTTCTCAGGATGCACTTATGGCATGGTTGGGTTCTGCAGTGTCAGATGTTGGCATTGTTGTTGTGGGATTGCAAGAAGTGGAAATGGGTGCAGGTTTTCTTGCAATGTCTGCAGCAAAAGAAACTGTAAGTTCTATATTCGAAAACCTTCTAGAGTTTCCACAGAAAAATTAAGAGAAAGGAGAGATAAGAAACACCACGATACATTTAATTCAAAGTGATTTTTGTAGGTGTCTCAAGTCAATTTTACATCTACTAATTCATTACGAGATTTACAATCCATTTGTCTGCGTTTGGATCGACGGATTTAGCGAAATATTTGAATCCACAATTTGTAGGTCTAAAATCAATGAATTTTAAATTTATCCAAATTAGAAAGTGTGAAAGAAAGGATTTCAAATAACTGTTAATTTGGTTGGATCTGAAATTCATCCATTTTATATTTACAAATTCCTGCAACAAATGCATGGATTTCAAGTCCATCTCAAAATCCATTGATCCAAAAGCAACCTAGTTATTATTCTCTTTTCTGCTTCTTTTGGTCTCTGAATACAATAATGTCAAAATTGTATCCTTACTTGCAGCACTACTAAAATTTTACTGTAATTATTTTCTGGCTGATCGACCATATCAGGTAGCAATTGTTTTAGACAGTCACAGGTTTTAGTTTGAAAGTTTCCTCATAGTAAATACTGTTACTGTAAATGTGGGAAATGCAGAAGGAGCAATGAACTTTAGAAAATCCATCCATAGAATTTCAAATTATCTAATGACGCCAGACATGTTTGATTTTCATAAAGAATTCTTTATTAAGGAGATGAATTTAGATTTTGTTATCTCTTTTAGTGTAGCTAGTTGCTTTTGAGAAATAATGCATAATTTATAACTGACCATTCTAATTTCAGTATCCAAAAGTTTGTGACCATTTTTACTTTTCTTGTATTCAAATTGTACTAGGCTTTGTCTTTATTTTGTGTTTAAGTGATTTTTAGAGATTGTTAATTTCGTACATTTGTTTACCCTCTTGGCTAATATGATTTTAATTGGTAAAACCCTTTTAAGTTTGTTGGTCCTTTTCAGCAAAATCTCATTGGCATTCCATCAAAACAGAGAACAAATGAAATTGATCTGATAGAACTTTTAATCCTATATATATTCCTAGATATGATCCCCAAGATCCAAAACCATTTTGTAGAATTTCATATTCATTACAAGAACAAGATGTCCAAAATTTGATATTATATTCTTCTTGCACTATTGGTCATGCTATCAATGATTTCTTCTAATGATTTGCTTTTTAGAATTTGAAACTGAGGTGGCCTAATAACTTCTGAATCTTGGTCTACTCACTGATGCAAGTTTTAGTGATAGGTTCATATAATGTTTTTCTTTAATGCCTTATAATGGTGGATACTTTGCTTGCATGGTAATGCATTGTATATTATCCAAAGAGTAGTAGCCCAAAACTTACCTCTTAGATTTAGGAAACAGGTAGGAAGGGGACTAAATATTACCTCTTTGTTCATAATCCCAAGTAAGGACAACCAAGACTATCTGATGCTGTGTTGCTCTTCAGATCTTGAAGAAGGTTATGAAATACAAGCTAGATTTCTAAACTCAAAGTCGGATTATGTTCTCTCCTTTCTTTGCATGTTATATGAAAGCGTATGTGGTTTCATGATTACCACTATTTGTATTGTAGGTAGGACTTGAAGGAAGTTCTGTATGGGCAATGGTGGCAGGATGCTATAGGAAAGACCTTGGATGAAGGATCAGCTTTTGAGCGTGTGGGGTCAAGGCAGCTGGCCGCCTTGCTTATAGCTATCTGGTAAAAATTTATTCAAGGTCCTTTAATGATCTGAGTTTAGTTTTATGTTTGAGAAAAAATCCTTCCTAATGAAATAATTTCCTAGAATGTTGTTTAACAATTTTAACCAAGGACATCTTCTTTCTGCTGAGAGATTATATTTTGTCCTCTACATTTTTGTCCTGTTTGTTTTTTGTTTGGTTATTTATAATTTTCAAACAGGGTGAGGAAGACGCTCAGAACACACGTTGGGGACTTGGATGTGGCAGCAGTAGCATGTGGATTAGGTCGTGCCATTGGTAATAAGGTAGTTAAATCAGTTTTTATAATATTCCAATAGTGCATGCGATGTTAGGCACTGTATACCTTTGTCTCTGAAATAACCTAACACAATTTGGACTTCTTGTTCAAGTGGTCTGTTATCCTCAACAATCTGATCCTAATAAAGTCCCATTTTCTAACCATGACACTAGTATGGATTTGTACATTCTTTTAACTTTACCAATTTTAGTAATGGTTTTTTGGTAGCACTTTTGAATGATTTTTTCTGGTGCATTGCTAGATGAACAGAAAAATTCTCGAATGTTGTTCAATCACCAGTTGGATGTAATTTGTATTTTTAACCGATGTTATGACCTATGCAACTTATAATGGAAGAACATGAACTATTATAAAGCACTGGTGTTAAGATCAGGCTCTAAGAGAGAAATTTTGACTTAAAATTTGAGTTTCTCCCATATGAAATACAAGTAATAGATTGTTTTAGTTCTTTCTTTTTCTCGAGTCTGGCCAACTTGCCATCAGTTTAAAGTAAAAGAGAGAAGTTGAGAGCAAACTAATTTCTTATTATTTAATGCAGCACCCTCATATTTGCAAGAAAAATGATGTTTGCCATCTTTTCTACATTAGGGTGCTGCTTAGTTTTCTCTCTTCTCAGTGTTAAGAAATTTGAATTTTGTTTGGTAATTCACATCATTAAATACAAGAGATTTTCATCTTGGTTCATGGAAGACAAATAATCTTGCCTGGTGGCAAATACATTTAATATCTCTTGATCCTTCTGAAAATGAATAAAAAATGCTGGGAAGTGGAATAGAAATCTTTTCCTCTTATGTTCTTTTAAGTTAATGAGAACAAGGAAAAGTTTTGTAATGTTGTCTTAGTTCAAGGATAATTAACACAAGAACTAAAGAACGAATATCTGTCTCATATTGTCTCTCTTATTAAGTATTCACTTATTCCTTTTGTTAAATGTAGCAGAACTGAGAATATAATTTTTTTCTCTTGAATACTTCACCACTTCCAGATACAAATATCTTGAACCAAAGATGCCAAGATGTGGCACTCATTTTTTGATTTTCTTTTTGTTGTTCTCAATTTGCTGGCAGAATTTCTTGTGGCTGATAGTCTGGTCTTGCTTTGGAATTCTGACTAGTCCAAAAAGGTTGAAGGAAAGCACAAAGTTGAACATAAAAACTTAAATTGATATGCTATAATGGGCATAGGATTGCGAATCCAAGCCCTATGAGATTGCTCGAGTTCTAATATGGATTATAAGCTTGAGTAATCATGTCACATCCAGACAACAGGCATAAAACTTTCTTTCCTGGGAATGCAATCAATTTCAGATGTTGATTATTTGTTTCGATTTCTTTTTTGGGTTTAATCTTGAGAGAAAAAGTTCAGGGTTTAAACTTTTCTATGGTGGTAACCTCCATATGGTGATATGTGATGCGAACTAATTGCTTATTCTTTTTCAGAAGATATATATCTCCTAGTATTGTGATCATCCAATTATTTACTGTGGTTGTTTAAAGTTGTTATTCAAACAAAATATTTTGAAGAAAGTATAGTACTGGATCCAAGTTCACTACTTGAATATGTGGCTCAGCTTTGATAACAAGCACTGGTAACATTGTTAAAGGGACTGAAGTCTGAGAGTTACCCAAAGGCCTATGATCTTAATAAATGAGAGCTATTGATATGTCTGGATTGAAAATCTCTTCTCTTTGATCAAGAGATTTTTTTGTATGTGGTCCTCTGATCATCTCTAATCTCAGACCGTTAGGGTTGCTAATTTTGATATTTCCTTTAGTATTTAGATTATGTAAAACTCGAAAGTAAACTCCCAATTAACAAAGTTCAGATATATGCATTTGAAGATCATTGCTTCGAGCATCTGCACTGAGTTTTTGCCATTCAGACTTTCTGCTTATCTTATACAATTTTACAGCAGGCAACTAATTTGTTTGTAAAGTAATTGTCTTTTAATCTATATTACACATGATATAATTCACATGGCTATTTCTTGTATGCAGGGAGGTGTAGGATTGAGGTTGAGAGTATTTGATCGCATAATGTGCTTTACCAATTGTCATTTTGCTGCACATCTGGAAGCGGTAAACCGTCGCAATGCTGATTTCGACCATATATTTCGAACAATGGCTTCAAGTCTCTCGTTCTTCTAACCTCCTTAATAATGCTGCTGGTATGCTTCCTTGCCTTTTTTTTTTCCTGGTTGCGCCCTTATCTTTCCGTCTATTTATTTTGGCTGTTAATATTCTTCTGGCTTCCCATGGATCCTCTCTGTCGCAGCTGGTGTCTCATCTGCCGCTCAAATGCTTCGCAGTACAAATGTATGGATGTTACATTTAGAAATTGTGGAAACCAATTGTGTCTGTTTCTCTTAAGGATTTAGCCTTTGAGTTTCTATGCCTCTTCTTTTGTAACAGGCTACTGCAATTAACCCCGAGGACGGGAAACCTGATCTTGCGGACGCTGACTTGGTTATGTTCTTTGGTGATTTCAATTATCGTCTTTTTGGGATATCTTATGACGAAGCTAGAGACTTTGTTTCCCAAAGAAGTTTTGATTGGCTTCGTGAAAAAGATCAGTTACGAGCAGAAATGAAAGCTGGTAAAGTTTTCCAAGGCATGCGTGAGGCCCTTATTAGGTTGACTCCTCCCCCAACTTATAAATTTGAAAGGGGAAAGCCAGGTTTAGGAGGTAAGAATATCAATGTAATGCAAAGAGATAATGAAAATCTTTTATCTGAGTCATTTCCAGATGAGAAGTTCCTTCTGGGACAGTGTGACACTTGTTTCCTGACATTTTGTTTCGCCTAGTAAATTAGTAAATCAAATATCAAAACTAAAATGCCAATTTTAAATACTTTCAGGATATGATTCTGGGGAGAAGAAACGAATTCCAGCATGGTGCGATAGGGTATTATATAGAGACAATCGGGCAGCTCCAGCGGAAGAGTGCAGCTTAGAGTGTCCAGTAGTTGCTTCCATTATACAGTAGGTTTCCTGGGAAACTTGCTTTACTTTCAACCTACAGGCTTACGTTCTGTGTCTAAAACCTTTTCACTTCCCCTATGTGGCAGGTACGAAGCTATAATGGAGGTAACAGAAAGTGATCATAAACCTGTACGATGCAAGTTGAATGTTGAGATTTCTCATCACTGTTGATAGATCTATTCGAAGACAAGAATTTGGGAAAATCTTGGAGTCCAATGCTAATGTCAGATCTTGCTTGGATGAACTACTTTATGTTCCAGAAACCATTGTTAGCACCGACAGGATTGTCCTTCAAAATCAAGACACATTCAATTTGAGAATAACCAACAAAAGTGGAAAAGACAAAGCTTTCTTTCAAATTGTATGTGAAGGTCAATCCACAATCAAGGAGGATGAGCAACCATCAGATTATCGCCCAAGAGGTTCCTTTGGTCTCCCACGTTGGCTTGAGGTAAATCAGAATTATCTTTACTGGACTAGGCACTTCTTCATCTGAGACTTTATGGTTATGATCTTTAGCCTTAAACAAGCAACAGCAGAGATAAATAGACTTCCCAGACATATTGTTCACATCCATGTAGTAAGTCCGTTATCATCATAATACCACATCCTATCCACAGAACCTCCCTCGTTATGGTTGATAATTACTACTTTGCTTCTTCCGGATTTAATTGAGTGTAGTCTGTCTAGAGACGTTCCTTCCATGGTAAATTAACTTGTCATAAATACTTGTAGTTTATACCAAAAAGTTCAGACCAAGGCCCACACTCAGTTTCTGGGCAATTCCTTATCCCTGTTACTTTGGACATTAATCATCGACCCAATGGAGGACTGCAGACTATGGGCTTTTAGTTTCACATCTAAGGCAGGTGCAACTTTAGTACGCCAGGTCTCTAAATGGTCAGTATGTACCAAGGAAACTCAATTTTCAAAATATGCTTTCCTAGATCTGATTTTATGACTGGTAACACAAAGAAGACCCGAATACTTGGCTGTGGTCTTGTTATTTGTTCTTGAAGTAGTATAGAGAAATTCATTTCTATATAAAAAAAGAAAAGATATATGAAAAGGAAACTAAGAAAAAAAAAAGGATATCTTAAGGGTTTTGCAAGATCTTTTGACAACAGTATTGCTTTCTTTACAATCACAAGTCACATTTTTTCTAAACGATACATCCAAGACATTACACAATTTTTGTCCAGGCATATGCTTAGTTGGAATTTCTTTGTTCTTTTTTTGCCATGATGCTGGCTTAGGCTCGCAAATATGATCCCTTATCTTCTGTAGAAACATAATTCTCCATATTTGAATGTTAGGTCACACCTGCAGCAGGCATGTTAAAACCTGATCAAGTTGCTGAGATCTCAATACATCATGAGGAGTTCCACACCTTGGAAGAGTTTGTTGATGGGATTCCACAAAGCTGGTGGTCAGAAGACACCAGGGATAAGGAAGTGGTTTTGTTGGTCAATGTACGAGGAAGCTGTACGCTGGAGACAGGAACTCACAGAATACATGTGAGGCATTGCTTCACTTCCAATGCTGTTCGTCTGGACTCGAAAAGCAACAATGCTAGGAAACACCCTGGAAATTCTCATCAAAGATCCTTACAGAAACATGTAGGTGCTGCCTCTGATACAATTGATGATCATCGAAGTTTACGTGGTCCTTGAAGCCACATGTTGAGTTGTTCAGAAACAAAGTAAATAAATGACCTAGGCAGTTTTTTGCCAAAATGGTATACAGCCTAGCAGTGCATGCTCAGACTACACTAGATAGCATTGTGTTGTAAATACTCTGACCATAGGCTTAGAGTTTGAGAACCTGGTCCGCGTGATTTCTTTTATTCTTTCATATGCTCTTTCTCACAGCCTTTCAATCATTTGTGCTGTAGTTCGTAGCGAAATTTGTTATTCTAAACAAGCATGTTGCTCTAGCAGACAGGATGTCGTATACGTAAAAACAGATGAAGGAATCTAGGGTACATTTTATATTCGAAACCCCAGCTGATGCGGGATCACAGTATCATTCGGTTTTTTTTGGCAGTGTACGTCGTTCATCTACTCGCGAAAATCAATACAGACTTTCTAGAATTCTTGGACCAACTTCCCGACTCCACGCAAACCACCAGATTAAAAGAAATAAGAAAATACACAAATAAAAAAACACTTGCCTAATAAGGTAAATCTCCAAATAAGATACTACCTCGAGCGCATTGAAGTTGATATAATTTGACTTTTTTTTTTTTGATCAATGCGCCTTGTTTTCATAATTAAATCTATATAAATTTGACTTTTTTAAAATTTTAAATTTATTTGTTTAATATGTAGTATAAATTTTATTTTGTTGAATAAATTTATTATCAATCTATATAAATTCTGCATTTCAAAATTGATCACTTGACCCAAAAAATTCAAACAATAACAAATAATAATAATCTGTCTCTAATACATAATAATAGATGTGTATAAGAGATTATTATTATAATTATGTATTATGATTATTATTATAAATATTATATTATAATTATAATAATTATCATAATCATTATCATAATCATAATCATAATCATAATTATAATGATAATAATAATAATAATACTAATAATAATAGTAATAGTAATAATAATAATAGTAATAGTAATAGTAATAGTAATAATAATAATAGTAATAGTAATAGTAATAATAAATAATAATAATAATACTAATACTAATAATAATAATACTAATAATAATACTAATACTAATAATAATAATTATTATTAATATTATTATTATTAATATTAATAATAATATTAATAATAATAATAATAATAATAATAATAATAATAATAATAATAATAATCCAATACGCATTCCCTCATTAATCCAGGCAGAAAAACAAACCATTGAGGCAAGTTCATCACAACAACAGATAAATCCAAAGGATCTACAGACATACATTTCAGCAATGGTTACTTCCTATTTATCTCAAAACAAAGGAATTAGGATAAATGAAGAAACACCATCGATAGTCCCACAAACTCAAACAACTGCCACAGGAAAGGAGAAATTGGAAGATCTTCAAACACAAAATCCTTTTTCTCAGTTAGAACAAGATTTCCAAGATCCAAATGATGTGGATGAAATTGACATACCAACACTTCTCAAACAAGCAGAAGAAATGACATTCCATTCATAGGCCAAATGGAACAACAAATGCAGTTTTGTACCTATCTTTTTCAGCTATTTGAATTTGCCAAAATCCAGATTTTAAATCAAATTTTGAGTAAATTTTTGCATTAATCGTTCTGTTTAGCAGATCTTTTTTATTTGGGATAGGATATCTTATCCATTGTAAAACTTTGTTTAAAGGGTCAAATTTCATCTTATACAAAAAATAAAGAAGTAATTGAATTTGATAATTTAGACCAAACTTTACAAATTTGGAGCTTACCTAAGAAACAAAAATCTGAAATATATAAAGCAGATTTTACTAACAAATTCAAGCTTCATACTAAATATAAGATAAAATCTGTAGAAAAAACTATTCCTATAGGTAATAATTTTGAACATTTACAATTAATTAAACCCAAAGACATAGAAGAAATACTTGATAAAAAAATTTAAATATATGCATATAGGCTTAGTCCAAATAGCCTTACAACTATTAAATAGACAAGGTCTTAATACTTCAGTTTGCATATCACTTAGAGATGCAAGACATAATTAATTTATAGATTCCTTACTTGGTCTGGTAGAAACCTCTCTTTGTAATGGTCCAATTTATTTTAATAGTTTTCCAAATTTCTCCGTTTCTCTAACAAATAAAAATTTATTTGAAACTCTTACTTTAAATATAAATACTAAAGGATATGATATGAAACCTGGATATGAAAATATTAACATTACATACAGAATATTTTATAAGTTGATGAATACATTATATCCTGGATTAGTATCTTTTTCAATTAACGAAAATTTGACAAATCAACTTCGTTGTACTCCTTTTATAGAAACGAATATGACGAGATCAAATATAGAATTACCTCAAATAATAAATTGGAATCAAGTAGATATACCTAAACAATGGATATTTGAAAGCTTAACTAGTCCATCTATACCAAAAGAACTTAAACCAACCATAGTCACAGAAATAGAAGAATCTTCAACAGGTAATGTTTCTATATCTTTTCATAGAAATTCTACTTCATCAATTTCTGAATCCGAAAGTCATCCAAACAATACTGGAATCAACAGATCTTCTTCTCTTAGAACAAATAATTTAAAACTTGAAGGAATATATGGTAAAAATCAAACTATGCATGGAATATACTCAGAAATACCACTACAAACCCAATCTGAACCAGACGTAGGATCAGAAATAGGTCTCGATTATAACGTACAGCATCCATCCTCTACAACATCATACAAAATTAATATGATATCTAATCAAACTCTTTCACAAGAACAATTAAAAGAAATCTCAAAAAGAGCTATTGAAGATTTTAAACAAGAAAAATATTAATCTTTTAGAAAATGGTTTTTCTCATATTATTCCAAAGAACAGCAAAAACAGATTCAAGATTCTTATTATGATTTTATCAAACATACTATGTGTTATATGGAATTCTTCAATTGGTTTTACGTTGAATATAAACCACAATTAATCAAAAATAATGTAGATATCTCTGTTTTAGAATTAATGTATACAGATTATGTTTTAAACGATGGAAAAAATATTTCAGTTTTTAAATCAACACATCCTCCTAACTCAGATATTAAAATAAGAACAAATGGTGCTATTGCAACCCCATTTTTACATAATGACAATCAAAGCAAACTTCCACAACAAGGAAATTTTATTGTCTTAAATTATACAATCTATTATCAACAATTAATGTGTGCTATTCATGTATGAAATTGTTTTGATAAAATTGAAAAAATTGTGGAAAAAATTCCCTCTAATTTATCCACTTCATTCAGTTATCCTCAAAAAATTATACCAGATTCAAATAAATTTCATATTCCAGTACAAAATCCTCATATAATTCCTCCAATTATTCATCCATCGCCTCCAATTCCTCCAAAAGCATTCAAAAATGATATAGACCGGATAATAGAAAAATTAGATAAAAAATTAGAAACACTTGGAATAAATACTATTCATGAAGAAAGTCAAACGGAAAATGACTCAAGACAACAAGAAGAAATAGAACTAGGAAATACTTCTTTAGATAATCTAATAGAATATGTTTCAAAAAGATGAAGAAATACAAGAAGTATTATTCAGAACCACAATTAGAATTATCAACACTAAAAAAGAAAAAATTTAAAAAATATGAAAATCCAAAACAATTTGAGAAAAAATATCCCCCATTAGATAGGTATACCCATAAACCTTACCCACAAGATTTAGAATTAGAAACAAGTAGAGTTTTAGATTCTTTAAACCATCAGTTTATTTACGAATGGAATATTGATAACTCTGTACCATATCAAATTATTAACACCTTAAAAAAAATGAATATGTTCATTACTTTACATAAAAGTAGAGGGACTTCAGAAAAAGAAGCAGTCATAATAGTTATAAATGGTTTTACAGGAGCCTTAGATGGATGGTGGAATAATTATTTAACTGAAATACAAAAAAATGAGATACTAAATTCTACTAAAACTATTACTTCTACTGAATTAACTATTGGTCATGCCTGTACATCTGCTACTCCCACTACTGAAAACATTTCTAATGCTGCATTTTCACTGTTTTAATAAGTATATTTAGACATTTTATTGGTGATTCAAAATTTTTTGATAGCATACAAAAAGAACTCTTAATGAATCTTAGGTGCCCTACTTTGTCACATTTCAACACATCTACAAAGATACTTTTTTGGCAAGAGTCTATAGAATTGATTGTAATTCCCATTTTTGGAAAGAAAAATTTATTTCTTGTCTTCCAAACCTTTTTACTCAAAGAATTTTTACTAAACTCAAAGATTACCATGATGGATATAGTGTGCCATATGATCAGTTAACATATGGAGACATTATTTCTGTTATAACAGAAGGATCTTAAACTTTGTAATGACATAAAATTAAAAGCTCAAATCAAAAAATATGTCCAAAGAAAAGAATTAGGAGATTTTTGTGCCCAATTTGCTGTACAAGAACCCAGTATGCCTTATCAAAAAGCTCAACAAAAATTACAAAAATTTAAAAAATCCATGAAAAAGACTAAACCAAAAATAACATCTCAAAAACCTTATTTTCCAATAAAAAGTATAAGAAATTTAAAAGAAAAAAATTATAAACAAGATAAAAATACTGATAAAGAGGTAAAAAGATGGATAAAAGCAAATATTACTTGTAGAAAGTGGGGAAAGAAGGGACATTATGCAAACCAGTGTAAAACAAAAACAACGACAACCCTATTAGAAAAAATTAACAACTTGACTATAGATGATAGTGATAAAGAAAACATAATATCAATGCTTTTACACACCTATTCATCCGAAACTTCTGAAAACGAAAATAGTGAAAATGAAAATGAAATATACCAACTTGATTATTCTAAAAATGAAGAAGATTATGATTGTACTTGTCAAAAAATTAATACTTTAACTGAAAATGATGAATTATTTTTGAATTACTAGAACACATACCAGACAAAGAAATTAAAAAACAATATATTACACAGTACAAAGAAATTTTATTAAATGAAAATAAAAAACCACGAGATGTGTATAAAACTATGCCAGAAAAAATTAAGGAAAAATTTGAACAAGTATGCAAAATTCTTTTAGCATACAAGATGTTATGAACCATGCATCATTTTCTGCATATAACAAACCTGTTACAATACCTGTTTTAAAACAAGAAATTAACCAACTAAAGGAAGAAATAATTAATCTAAATAAAAGATTAACACTAATAGAATTAAGCAATTTAACTATAGAACCACAAAATAATTCGATTATAAATTCTTCAAAAATAGAAAATCCCCCTAATACACAAGAAGATTCTTCAAAATTTTTAAAATTAAATATACTCGTCTCAAAAATATTTTATTTCAGTATCTTTACAAATAAATAATGAATATAGCTTTTCCACAATAGCCATGATAGATTCAGGCGCAGATATTTGCACTATGAGAGAAGGATTAGTTCCTACCAAATATTTTGAAAAATCTACTACATCTTTAAGAGCAGCTGAAGGGTCTCAAATTCAAGTAAATTATAAGCTTAATAATGTATGTATATTTTTTGAAGAAAAAAATACTATTTGCTAATTCTTACCCTTTGTTTTAACAAAATCTATTAGTGAGCATGTAATACTTGGAACACCATTTTTTGTTAAAATGCATCCTTACTATTGTAATGGAAAAGTAATTACAAACAAAGAAAAGCAACTTACTTTTAATTTTGTTACTATTGAAAAACCTCACTATTTAAACAAACTTCTATAAATTCTATTAATGAAAATATTAAATTAAAAACTAACCGAATTGCTTTCCTACAGGAAGAAGTTAAGTCACAAACTATAGAACATCAGTTGCATTTACTAGATAATCAAAGAAAGATTAAAGATTTCTTACAAAAAATTACTAGTCAAATTTGTAGTGATTTACCAAATGCCTTTTGGCACAGAAAATAGCATATTGTTGAATTACCTTATGAAAAAGATTTTAAAGAAAAAGATATTCCCACAAAAGCCAGATCATCTCAAATGAATTCTGAAATGGTTGAATATTGCAAAAAAATAAATAAATGATTTATTACACAAAAAACATTATAAGAAACATCTCATTCTCCTTGGAGTTGTACTGCTTTCTATGTAAATAAAAATTCAGAAATAGAACGAGGAACCCCCAGACTTGTAATTAATTATAAACCTTTAAACAAAGTTTTACAATGGATAAGATATCCTATCCCAAATTCTCTGTATTTGTTTGTCTGAACGATTAATGCAAAAATTTACTCAAAATTTGATTTTAAATCTGGATTTTGGCAAATTCAAATAGCTGAAAAAGATAGGTACAAAACCGCATTTGTTGTTCCATTTGGCCATTATGAATGGAATGTCATGCCTTTTGGATTAAAAAATGCTCCATCTGAATTTGCAATACATCAACCACTTGATCTACATTTATCCTAATTTTCTTTCATAATTGTTTATATTGATGATATACTGATTTTTTCTGATTCAGTGGATCAACATTTTAAACATTTAAATTCTTTCCTAAATACAACACTAAGAAATGGAATCGTGGTTTCAGAAAAAAAAAAGATGAAACTTTTCCAAACAAAAGTCAGATTTATTAGGATATGAATTAGATAAAGGACAAATTATTCCTATATCTAGATCTATAGAATTTGCAAACAAATCTCCTGATGAAATTAAAGATAAAACTCAATTACAAAGGTTTTTAGGAAGTTTAAATTATATTCATGAGTATTACAAAAACTTAGCACCAGATTGTAAACTCTTATATCAAAGATTACAAAAAAATCCTCCTTCTTCGACAAATCATCACACAGAAGCTGTTAAAAGAATCAAACAAAAAGTACAACAATTACCACTTTTATACTTATCACATAATTTTTGGTACAAAATAGTAGAAACAGACGCTTTAGACATAGGATATGGTGGTATTCTCAAACAAGTTAATCCCCATACCAATAAAGAAGAATTAATTAGATATACTTCAGGATTGTGGAATAAAGCTCAATCAAATTATGCTACAGTAAAAAAGAAGAAGTTCTAAGCATAGTCTTATGTATTACAAAATTTCAAGATGATTTACTCAATAATAAATTTATAGTCAGAGTGTCTTCTAAGATTGTTCAGCAGCCAAACAAATCATCGAAAAAGATGTAAAAAATATAGCATCCACACATTTATTTGCAAGATGGCAATCCCTACTTTCTGTTTTTGATTTTGATATTCAATATATAAAAGGTTCTACTAATTTACTTCCTGACTTTTTGACTAGAGAATTTCTTGCAGGTCAAGCAGAAGAACATGCCCCTGTTTGATTCTATTGCTAGATTTCTTGTTAGATTAAGATTTTATAGAAAAAACTTAAAAAATTTAGAAACAAACAAAATTCAGTGGTTACATAGACTTGAAACAGAAAAATTATCTAATTCTTGGGAAAAACATTGGGTAGAACAACAAATTGTAGTAATAGAAATAGATATTAATGAATCAAAAAGAAAAATAAAGAAATATAAAAGGAAAATTTCTTTGTTTCTTGCATAAATGGCATCTAGCTCTTCTTCAAAACAAGATTTTCCTATTTTACCAAGAAAATATCGATTACAGCATAAGAAATATATACCTTATGCAAGAAACAAAGAAACTTATGAACCACCAGAAAGATGGGAAAAAACAAAAAATTTATTAATATCAGAAAAAGAATGGTTTATTCATAGAATGTATGAAGAAAAGAAAAGAATAAACTCACATAGAGAGAAAATAATAGATATAGAAAACAGAATATGTTATAACTTACAAGAAAATCCTATCATTTTACATCAGTTAAGAAGACGTCATATTTCCAGATATGAGGCACACATAACAGAATATAGAGATTACAAAAAACAATGTAAACATACTTTACAATTATTATCTTTGTATGCAGCATAGAAGACATGCAAGACTTTTCTCCCACTGGGCAAGGCCCAGGAAGAGGAAGAGGAAGAGGCAGAGGTACAAACACTATGCTTACTAGCAACATGCTAGCAAGAAATTTCCCCCCTCTACCTAGTCAAACACAAATACCTCAAACTTTTAGAAATGTGATCAGTTCACAATCACCAGAAACCTCTTCTCAAAGACCACATACTCCTACACAGATGACTATACTAGGAGCCTAGTTATTGTGTACAATTCCTAAACCAAAAATTTCTCATACTCCTCCAAACCCTGATACAGCTGAAGGTACATTTTTTCCTTTGCACAAAACTATTCATGTGTGTAATATAGAGTTAGAAGAATTACCCATAGATCCTTATCAACTCATGACAAACAAATACAATCCAAACTCAGCACAATCCTATTTTCTCTCAAATGGATTTCCTTTAAAAACTCGTCATGTTTATTCAAATTTCCTTGAACATGCAATATTTAGTAATAAACCCCTTGCAAAAATCAAAGATCATGATGCATCAAACACAGAAGGATGGTTTCCCAGAGAAGATGACCATGAAATATCCTACTCATAGATTTTTATCAACAATATACCTTTTATTGAAGAATGGGGAATTTCTACAAATTCAATGGAGTTTTATTGGAAATTAGAAACTGGATATAATCATACTACAAACATTCCTGAAATCAGAAGAATTTTTATGGCAAAATGGTGGCCTAAGTGCGACATGCCAGATTTTAGTATAGCCTAAATATTCATCCAATACGCATTCCCTCATTAATCCAGCCAGAAAAACAAACCATTGAGGCAAGTTCATCACAACAACAGATAAATCTAAAGGATCTACAGACATACATTTCAGCAATGGTTACTTCCTATTTATCCCAAAACAATGGAATTAGGATAAATGAAGAAACACCATCGATAGTTCCACAAACTCAAACAACTGCCAAAGGAAAGGAGAAATTGGAAGATCTTCAAACACAAAATCCTTTTTCTCAGTTAGAACAAGATTTCCAAGATCCAAATGATGTGGATGAAATTGACATACCAACACTTCTCAAACAAGCAGAAGAAATGACAAAAATTGCAAAAACTATTGAAATAACTGCAAAGAAGAAATTATTTTTTGATTCAGAAAAAGAGAAAGCAGACAAAACATCCAGCTCATCCTCAAGCTCTTTCACACCAGTGCAAAAAGAAGACAAAAGAAAAAAGAAGACGAGTCGAGGCAGAAAAAAGTAGCTTTATTAAAGTTACTTTATCAAAAGCTGATTGTACTACCATACTGTTGATGTCCTTTCATACTATTCACAACCTGTACAAAGATTCCATTTTCTATTATAAATAGGCTAGTCAGGCAAACTTAGGAGGCAGAATTCGATTTTCTTTCCTCCTCTCTTCTCTTGTAATTCTCCTCCCACTCTTGTAAAAATTTTCTTTTAAGTAATAAATTTCTCAAGCTTTTAGTTTCCAAGAAATTTTGAAGATTTATATTCTTGTAAGTTTCTCTTATTATTTTTAATTTTAAGATTTTCTGTTTATTTGTTATGAATTTTATATTCCTGGGATTATTTGGTATCAGAGCCATGGAAGAGTAATTTGCTCTTAAAGGATTAATATTATTTAATTCTTATCATGTTAAAAGTTGAAATTTATTTCAGATCTAATCAATAAGACTTATTCTTTTAAGATTAAAATATTTTATATTAACTCTTCACAATAAGATGTTATTAAATAATATAAAATTTGAAAATGTCTAACATGATTTGTGGGTCGACACCCAAGTCGCTGAGGGTTGAGAAAACTGGGATCCATAAGCCTGAGAAAAGGGCACAAGGAGTAAATCCAGTATACTAACCCGTTGAAAGTTGACAGTTGAGCAATTCATGTTATTAAATTTTTATTATTTAATAATTAATCAATACGTGAAGAATTGTATAAAATATTTTCGTTATTAAAAGAATATTGTTCAATAAGATTAGAATCTTGAAAACAGTTTGAACATTTAACATGACTTGTTTTAAATAATATTAATTCTTTAAGGCCATCTCTTTCGTGGTTAATTTCATTATCCATGTCTGAAAATAATAATTTATCTCGTCCAATTTCATCTTATACAAAAAATAAAGAAGTAATTGAATTTGATAATTTAGACCAAACTTTACAAAATTGGAGCTTACCTAAGGAAAAAAAATCTGAAATATATAAAGTAGATTTTACTAACAAATTCAAGCTTCATACTAAATATAAGATAAAATCTGCAGAAAATAGGAAAACTATTCCTATAAGTAATAATTTCACAATCCTGAAGTATATCTAATTAATTATTCTTTATTGGTATAGGGATTAACTTGTTTGAGAATACCACCATATCCTATGTCTGAAGCGTCTGTTTCTACTATTTTGTTCCAAGAATTATGTGATAAGTATAAAAGTGGCAATTGTTGTACTTTTTGTTTGATTCTTTTAACAGCTTCTGTGTGATAATTTGTCCAAGAAGGAGGATTTTTTTTGTAATCTTTGATATAAGAGTTTACAATCTTGTGCTAAGTTTTTGTAATACTCATGAATATAATTTAAACTTCCTAAAAACCTTTGTAATTGAGTTTTATCTTTAATTTCATCAGGAAATTTGTTTGCAAATTCTATAGATCTAGATATAGGAATAATTTGTCCTTTGTCTAATTCATATCCTAAAAATCTAATAATAATAATAATAATAATAATAATATTAATAATTTTAATAATACTAAAATAATAAAAATAATAAAAATAGTATAATAATAATACTAAAATAATAATACTAATACTAATATTAATAATACTAATATTAATACTAATACTAATAATAATAATAATAATAATAATAATAATAATAATAATAATAATAATAATAATAATAATAATAATAATAATAATAATAATAATAATAATAATAATAATAATAATAATAATAATAATAATAATAATAATAATAATAATAATAATAATAATAATAATAATAATAATAATAATAATAATAATAATAATAATAATAATAATAATAATAATAATAATATTGGTTTGGGTAATATCCCAAAAGATCATCCATTATATGGACAATTGCAAAAATATTTGCTACAACAGCATAAAGGTAATACCTATGCTTCTTGAAAAGAATCTGAATCAGATTCTAAGTCTTATTTTTTGAGACCATTGAAAAAGAAATTATATTTCTTTTAGATGAAAAAGATTGTCAATGGCAAGATCAACCTTGGAATATACTTCAAAGGTATTTGACTAATTCATCTCTTAAAGTCATGTTTCCTGGTGAATCATATAAGACTCGGACTTACTATGAAAAAATTCTTACTAATAGTGAATCAGCTGATATTCAGCATTATCAACCTAATATGGATTCTACTATTTCTACTATTATTTATAATTTTTCAAAAATTATTATTAAGAGAGTTATTTCTTCTGAAGAATGGGGAATCAATCAACCCTTACAGAAAAACAATGTTTTGTTGAAAAACAACCACTTTCTTATACTTATTGGGATTGTGAAACCCAGTATTTTATTAGCCTTGTTCTTTGATTTTAATTGGTTTAAAATGTTTTTCATATTATTTTTAGTCATAAAGTACTTCAACTTATTCGTTCTTCAATTCGGCAAATTTTTCGATTTACGCGATTTCGATCGCGGGTAAACGGGTAAAAATTAGACAAAATGTAATTAGTGAAATGTGGTGTGTGAGTGTTGTTTGATGACTGATTTATAATGTTAATTTAGTAGCAAAAATTAGTTTTTGGGTCAAATAGTACAACTTGGAGACTATTTGGTCAATGGGATACTATTTGGTCAACCTTGGAATTTCTTTTTAAGTCTTCTTCTTGTTTTTTTCTTCCTCATTTTCTTCCAGCAGCAGCAGAACTCCTCTCCTCCATTTTCCCCAAAAAATTTTCTTGGTTTTCAAGTAGGAATCACTTGGAAGGTAAGATTTTATGTATTTTAGCATTTATGGCTTATGGGCTTTATGATTTAAGCTTTAATTTCAAGTTTTGTAGGATTATTTATGGCTGAGAAAACCCTCTTTGCAGCCTTATATATGTTGATTTATGTATGTTATGGGTTGTTCTTAGTGTTTTGGAGGTTGGGAAGTGATTGGGGTTGATTTTTAACAACTTTCCATGGTTAGATTACAAATTTTAAGATTATGAGTTAGGGTTTTGTCTTCCATATGAGCCTAGAATGTTATGCTATGAATGCTTATGTCTATGCTTGTAATGATGTTTTAAGAGTGTTTTAAGGTTAGTTTGGATAGCAAGAATGGAGACTTGAAACCAAGTGGAATTGATTTCCCTTCATTTTGTAAGTAAGCGGAAGTTTGGCGCAACTAGGATAATTTGGATAATTGGTTATGTTTAAAGGGTCTTTAATGATCTTTTGATGGTTTTAGGTGTTTTCCATTGTTGTGGAATGCTATTGATATAGTCCCGGCTATTGCTCCGGTGAATCTTTCCGTTTATGGATTTTGTTGGTTGAATATGTTGTTTTGAATTGGGTTGTAACCAAGGTCCCTTGAATACCTTGGAATTGGATTTTATTGGCAGGGAGGATAGCCTAATTATAGCCTAGGGAGAGGCGAAATTTTCGGTTTTTCTGGAAAACTGAGCTTATTATCTCCTAATCTAGCTGTAATACGAATTTGAGGGATTAACTAAGTGTTTTGACTGGGGTTTTAGCTTGTCGAAGTTGGTCAGAAATTGTGAAAAGGTCATTTTTGACCAAAGAGCTTTTGGTGTCGTTTTCTATCGTTTCGCGTCGTTTTCGCTTCCCTAGTCATTCTTTAACTTCTACATCTCTTCTAAGAGTCCTCTTATATTTGTTTTAGGTACCACGCCACCTACCGCCGGCGATCGCGTTCTGTAATCATTTGTGCAATTTTTGCTTTGATAGGTGGGTAACATAGATTCTCTTCCACGTGTATTTTGTTTAACGACTTTCGAAATATGTTTGGATGGATTTTAAAATGTGTATGATGTTTGGAACTGCACTTTTACCAAGTTTTGGAATTATTATATATGAAATCAGGGACCAAGCTATTTTATGTTAATCAATTGATATAGCAAACTCTTTTGATATGAAAGCATTTTATGACTGTTTTGGCTCATAGGTGACCGAGGTATATAATTTTGGATGTATTTGGAAATGTTTGATTTGGGGTGCACCGGTTCTATAGTCATCCATGTTACCCCTGGTGACTTCTGTGAATGTTATGAACTCTCTGATACGGGGTCTTGTGATGGGATAACTTGACCTCCCAGTCAGACTAGTAGGTGTGGTAGATTACTAGATCTGGCTAGTACTGTAGGTCATACTGTTGAGCCTAAAAGATACTCATGCTATTTTATTAAATTCCGGATTGAAACTGTCTCTTATACACATCTAGCTATGCTTTAAGATACTATGTTTTGAAATGATTTGATCTGTTTGGCTATGTTTTGGACATACTTTTGAGCCTAAAAGATACTCATGCTATTCTATTAAATTCCGGATTGAAACTGTATTTGGATTTGTTCGCTATGCTTTAGCATACTATGTTTTGAAATGATTGGATCTTTTTGGCTACGCTATGCTTTAGCATACTATGTTTTGAAATGATTGGATCTTTTTGACTATGTTTTGGACATGCCTGATGTTTAAATGGCATGAGACATTTTAGAAACTACTTATGATTATGGTTTATTGACTTTTAAATGGCATGAGACATTTTAGAAACTGCTTCATAACTATGGTTTTCACAAATGTTATTATCTTTATGTTTTCTTTTTATCGCAATGCTTGGCCCCATTTGAAGAGCTTTTATGATATCCACTGAGCAGTTATGCTCACCCCACGTGAATTATAATTTTTCAGATTAGGTGCTCGTTTTGGATTCTCCACCGCGTTAGCAGCTTTTAGATTTTCCCAGACTCCACATTACTGGTAGGACTCTGCGGATAATCTTCCAAGCTTCTCTTTTGTTTGGAGAGGGGTAGAGTATTACAAAAGGTTTTGTATTGATGAACTTTGTTTTTGTTGTAGCATCTTTTGTACTAAGAAGGAATTTTGTAATTCGTATTTTTGTGTAAAAATGAACTTATTCGGTTTTATAGTTAAGAAATGCTTTGATGGTTCTATTACATTGCGGTTAAGTTTGTTGCTCTGTCCGTTTGTGCCTTGCACTTTGGACCAGTGTGCCATTAGCGCGGCGTGTTACGGTCCCGTTTTTGGGGCGTGACAGGGATTATATACAAAGTTTTCATAAAACTTTTTATTACGAAAATTCTAAACACAAGCTAAGATTTACACTTGGTTTATTAAACTGTGTTCCAACATTCTGTCTCAGCATATTCCCAATTGGTTTATCCATTGGTGGACTACCCATGGACCCTCAGTAAAAATTTTACCTGAACCATTTCTTCGGTTATACCATTCATGGATAAAAATTTCTCCTACCCTCAAAAAATTATATTCCCAGGATAATATTCCTTTACCCACAGAAATAGCTACCATTTATTTCTTTCTCTGATACCATTTTCACTAAACCCCGAACTATAGCCTTAATACAAAGCCCAAACCGTATTGGAATCTCGTATTGGCTTATCACCGTATTGCAAATCCGTATTGGCTTGCAAATCGTATGAAAACTAAGTCCAAAATTTAGATCGAAGGCGGTTAGCCCAAGACCGTCCGCCACTTAACCACAAAACACATAAACTAGAGTCAAATTCTTTCTTTGTAAAATTATTTTTAATAATCAGTAATCTTGATTTTTGGATAATTTACCTTTAAAATTTTCTGTCAATGAAAGTGTAACTACTTAATTTATTTTGCTATGTTGCCAATTTTCCCCTAAACGCCTTTCACTCAACGGCTAAGCGGGTACTTTTCCAGGCCAACAAAATAAATTAAATAACACCACGACTGAAAATTTTTAAGAACCGAATCAAGAGAACTTCTTATTAAAAGGTTTTGAAAGAAAGAGTTCAAAATAGTTTACGCATAGTTCAAATACTTAAGATGTTGTTTTGACAACATATTTAGCAGTAATATTATCAAATAAACCATATTTATAAATAACAGATGGTGAAATTTTTGGAATTGTCCACTTATTAAGTAGATCTATATCTTGAGGAATATCATATTCTTCTTTTAATTTATTTTTATCATATGAGATAGATGATAATGGAAGATTATCCATAATTTATAAGATAAATATGTCAATTGTTATCAAATCTTAAATCTCTGAGCTCTGATACCATTTTCACTAAACCCCGAACTATAGCCTTAATACAAAGCCCAAACCGTATTGGAATCGTATACCGTATTGGCTTATCACCGTATTGGAAATCCGTATTGGCTTGCAAATCGTATTAAAACTAAGTCCAAAATTTAGATCGAAGGCGGTTAGCCCAAGACCGTCCGCCACTTAACCACAAAACACATAAACTAGAGTCAAAGTCTTTCTTTGTAAAATTATTTTTAATAATCAGTAATACGATTTGCAAGCCAATACGGA
This sequence comes from Cinchona pubescens, assembly GCA_025175665.1. Lineage (NCBI taxonomy): Eukaryota > Viridiplantae > Streptophyta > Magnoliopsida > Gentianales > Rubiaceae > Cinchona > Cinchona pubescens. The sequence goes on from JANKKI010000053.1 coordinate 9,650,035, forward strand.
TTTCCAATACGGTGATTTTCACTAAACCCCGAACTATAGCCTTAATACAAAGCCCAAACCGTATTGGAATCCCGTATTGGCTTATCACTGTATTGGAAATCCGTATTGGCTTGCAAATCGTATTAAAACTAAGTCCAAAATTTAGATCGAAGGCGGTTAGCCCAAGACCGTCCGCCACTTAACCACAAAACACATAAACTAGAGTCAAATTCTTTCTTTGTAAAATTATTTTTAATAATCAGTAATCTTGATTTTTGGATAATTTACCTTTAAAATTTTCTGTCAATGAAAACTACTTAATTTATTACTTGCTATGTTGCCAATTTTCCCCTAATCGCCTTTCACTCAACGGCTAAGCGGGTACTTTTCCAGGCCAACAAAATAAATTAAATAACACCACGACTGAAAATTTTTAAGAACCGAATCAAGAGAACTTCTTATTAAAAGGTTTTGAAAGAAAGAGTTCAAAATAGTTTACGCATAGTTCAAATCCTTAAGATAAGATAACAACCAACATATGATAATTAGCCTGACATATTATGTCAGGACCAAACAAAATTAAAAGGGAAAGGGAAGAAGGTACCTCAGAAGAGGCTGCAGAGGAATACCTCGGTGGTCTTCTTCTTTTATTAAACTAGAATATTTACACAAGAGTTGTAGAGATGTACAATAGGAGGAGAGAGACTAAAAGAAAAACTTAAAAACTTATTTAAAAGTTCATGCCTTCCCTGGCTATACAATTGGGGGTTATATAGGCGAACTTTCGGATTTCAAATGAAAATTAAATTATGTACAGTAGGATTTTTAAAATTCGAAATCAGTGAATATACTGTTTCTACAGTGAAATTACTGTTTATACAGTGATTTTTACTGTATATCCGTGAATGCACAGTGATTTTACTGTTTGTATACAGTAAATGTGAACAGTGAAATTACTGTTTGTGTAGGATCCACTTTGATATTGACATATATAGTAAAGATGCGTCTTCTGAGAATTTACATCACACGTAGATCATTTACATATAAATAATAATATAGTTAAACCAGTTCATGATAATGAATTAGATAAGGAAATTCCTACTGAATCAGAATTAGATTTTAATTTATGATGACTGTATTAGACTTTAGTCCCGGTTCATCTGCTAGAAAAATAATAAAACAAGAATTTTTATCTCCAAAATGGAATAATTTTCGAAAATGGTTTTTTGAAGTATATTCTTCTGAAGACCTTGATAATATTTCAAAAGAATTTTATGAATTTACTGCTTTACATAACAAAATAATTCCTTTTGTTCCGTGGTTTATAACTACTTATTTAAATAATATATATTAATATTCTTGAAAGAACATATCAATTTTTTGATGAATATGATTCTTATCAAATTATTCATATGCATGATCATAATTCTACATATTCTGATAATATTCAAACCTGTTGTAATTCTTGTAATACTATAAATGACGATAAAAATAAAGAATATTATAACATTATTTCTCAATTCCAAGATTTTCAAATTAATATGATTACAAATGATAATATTCTTGATTTACTTAAACAAATTCAAGATAATGATATTAGATCACAAATTTTAAATTGGACATCTGCATCATCTGCCTCATCATCTTCAATGCATAAATCGCATTTGGCTGAAATTCATAATGAGCCATACACAATGATAGAAGTTAAAAATAGAATTAGTAAATTATATCAATCACAAGACAATGGAATTACTTTAGCAAATTTGCATGAAGAAATAAAAAATTTAAAAAATGAAATTTGTTTGATAAAACAAAATCATATTTTTATAGATAATCGACTTTCTTTAGTTGATTCTAAAATCAGTTCATAAAGGCAAAGAAATTATTCAGCCTGTTGAAATTTCTTCTACTGATATTAATAATAATAATAATAATTTTTTAAATATTATGCAAATTGTGACATCTCAAAGATGGTATATAAAAATTAAATTTTTAATTGATAATGATTTCTTAGCTGAATCAGTTGCCATGATTGATAGTGGTGCTGATCTTTGTTGTATTCAAGAAGGTTTAATACCTACTAAATATTATAAAAAAATAGTTCATACTTTACGTTCTGGTTCTGGTGATAAACTAGAAATAGATTATAATGTGATTCACCGGCCAATTGAAATGAATTATTTGAGTCCATGGAATGATCGTCTATTGAAGAACTTGATTCATTATCATCATCTTGATCGAGATCAATAGAAAGATCTTGTTTAATATGTTCTTTAATTTGATCTTTAACTTGCTCCATATAAGCAGCAATAATTTCATCTTTTGTCATAGTGCCTGATTGCACTTGTAATTTCCTGGCAATATGCCTGAAAGGACTGGGCTCCATTGCTTGGGTAATAGTAACTGTATAACTTTGAATTTTTTTATTTTTTTTATCTGGTCCAATAATTCTTGACCAATAATTGTTTTGTTTCTGAATCAATTTTCATGAGTTTATCCCAGAATTTGGTATAATAGGTTCGATATAAATAAGGGAAATGATCAGGGGTACAACCAAATTCAGGTTCCCATTTATAAATCCAAGGAATAGAAAATTTGAGAAAGAAATAAATGGTAGCTATTTCTGTGGGTAAAGGAGTATTATCCTGGGAATATAATTTTTTGAGGGTAGGAGAAATTTTTATCCATGAATGGTATAACTGAAGAAATGGTTCAGGTAAAATTTTTACTGAGGGTCCATGGGTAGTCCACCAATGGATAAACCAATTGGGAATATGCTGAGATAGAATGTTGGAACACAGTTTAATAAACCAAGTGTGCTTGTGTTTAAAATTTTCGTAATAAAAAGTTTTATGAAAACTTTGTATATAATCCCAGAAAATAATAAGTATAAGAAAGTGGTTGTTTTTCAACAAAACATTGTTTTTCTGTAAGGGTTGAAATTCCCCATTCTTCAGAAGAAATAACTCTCTTAATAATAATTTTTGAAAAATTATAAATAATAGTAGAAATAGTAGAATCCATATTAGGCTGATAATGCTGAATATCAGCTGATTCACTATTAGTAAGAATTTTTTCATAGTAAGTCCGAGTCTTATATGATTCACCAGGAAACATGACTTTATCAGTCAAATACCTTTGAAGTATTTTCCAAGGTTGATCTTGCCATTGACAATCTTTTTCATCTAAAAGAAATATAATTTCTTTTTCTGGTCTCAAAAAATAAGACTTAGAATCTGATTCAGATTCTTTTTCAGTAACCGAAGCATAGGTATTACCTTTATGCTGTTGTAGCAAATATTTTTGCAATTGTCCATATAATGGATGATCTTTTGGGATATTACCCAAATCAATATTGGATGAGGATAAAGATCCATATCCTGATAATCCAGATATATCCTTCACTGAATTATATAATGTTTTTCCTCCCCTAGATATTACTGGGGATTTTCCTCGTCCCCTATAAGGAGACTGAAAACCTCCTCGGTTCATAAATCCTGCAAAAATTCTCAAGAATTTATTAAATTGATAATTCATATAATTATTTTATTTTTGTATGATATATTGTTTTACAGAAATTTATTTATGCTTGTTCTATATTATATTCTTGTTGTAATAAAGCATATTTCCATGAAGGATCTTGTTCTTTTGAATATTCAAAAGCTATTAATTTCTTTTTTATTTTTTCTAGTCCATTATTTGCTAAAATAATTCTAGATCGAAAATAATTTTTACTTCTTATTAAATCAAGTTTATAATTCTTATAATTTTGATTATAAAAATTTCTAATAGGGAATTCCATATTCATATAATCTATGGAAGGAATTTTTTCTAAATATTTTAATTTCAATATTCTTCCTTGCGAAGAATTCGATGGATGCGAAGAACTAGCTTTATCAGTCATTCTTGAATATTTTTTTTCTGCAAAACTTAATAAAGTTTTGTAATAAGAAATTTAATATATCATTAATAGAAATATTATAAATTTCTGAAGTCAATGAAGATAAATGTGAATATTTTAATTCTATAAGAGAATTTATATTTCGAGTAATAGGATCAGTTATAAACAATTGTTATTATAATATGTACAATAATAACAACAACAACAACAACAACAACTCTTACAACAATCTAGATCTGTTATAAGATCTAGATGTGTATAAGAACAAAATAATAATAATACTATAATATGTAGCCTGTCTCTTATAACATCTAGATGTGTATAATGTATACAGACAATTATAATAATTAATTTTATTTTTATTCCTTATATGGATTTTATTATTGTTTATATTGATGACATACTTGTTTATTCAAAAACATTAGAATCACATTTTAAACATCTTGAATTATTTAAAAAGATTGTTATACAAAATGGATTAGTAATATCTAAACCAAAACTTTCTTTATTTCAAACAAAAATTAGATTTTTAGAATACAGACATTTTATTGAAAAAGGAACGCTCACACCATTTATCTAAAAGTTTTTCTAAATCAGTAAGAGGTTTAAAATTAAAACCGTCAATATTAGGTGGAGGTTGTAAAGAAGCTTTAGCTGTATTATAAACTTCTAAAGGTTGATTTTCATTTTCTTAAATTTATAAATTAAAGAAGATAATCATTTAATTAATTTGTTCACCTAAAACTTTAATAAAAATATTAGTATAATTATTTTGTTGATACATATTATTAATATGTTGCAGAGTAATAGGTAACATATTATTTTCTGCTAATTTTTGAAAAGCATTAAATGAAAGAGAAGTATTATTGGGTAAAGTAAATAATTTTTGTGGAGGATATAACTCCGTAGATTGTTTCCATCAGAAAATTGATATGATCTTTCAAGAATATTAATATAATTATTCAAATAAGTAGTTATAAACCATGGAACAAAAGGAATTATTTTATTATGTAAAGCAGTGAATTCATAAAATTCTTTTGAAATATTATCTCAATATCAATGTCTTGAGATGTATATACATCAAAAAACCATTGTCTAAAAGTATTCCAATTTGAAGATAAAAATTCTTCTTTTATTAACTGTCTTGCAGTTGAACCGGGACTAAAATCTATAACTGTAGTCATAAATTAAAATCTAATTTATTTTCCTGAGAGTATAATTTTTTGAGAGTAGATGAAAATTTTATCCACGAATGATATAATTGAAGAAAAGGCTCAGGTAAAATTTTTACTGAAGGTCCATGGGTAGTCCACCAATGGATAAACCAATTGGGAATATGCTGAGATAGGATATTCGAACACAGTTTAATAAACCAAGTGTGCTTGTGTTTAGAATTTTCATAATAAAAAGTTTTATGAAAACTTTGAATATAATCCCAATAAGTATAAGAAAGTGGTTGTTTTTCAACAAAACATTATTTTTCTGTGAGGGTAGAAATCCCCCATTCTTCAGAAGATATAATTTTCTTAAAAATAATTTTTGAAAAATTATAAATAATAGTTAGATAAAGCATAGGTATTACCTTTATGCTGTTGTAGCAAATATTCTTGCAATTGTCCATATAATGGATGATCTTTTGGGATATTACCCAGATCAATATTGGATGTGGATGAGGATCCATATCCTGATAATCCAGATATATCTGAATTATATAAATTTCTTCCTCCCCTAGATATTACTGGGGATCTTCCACCTCGTCCCCTATAAGGAGACTGAGAACTTCCTCGTCTCATGGGACCTGTAAAAATTCTCGAGATAAAAAATCAGGTAATTATAGAATTTTCAGATCCTTTTTTATAAAATATTTCAAAATCAAAAGGAGTTAATTGAGCTTGCCATCTGGCAAACATTTGTTTAGAAATATCATTTTTAAAATCTTTATTAAACATAAATTTTACTGAATGAGAATCAGTAATTATTATAAACTTTTGATTATATAAATCATTTTAAACCTTTAACTTTAAAAGGTTTTCCTGAATCATTTATAGCTGCTTTACGAGATGCTCGTAATCTTGATTGGAAAAAATCCTTAATGGGGATAATTCAATCCAGTCTGGCAAATGGCCCAGTTTATTTTAACGTTTATCGTAATTTACAATTATCTTTATCTGATGTTAATATACTTGATGCTTTAACATTAAATGTTAAAATTCATGGTTATAATTATGTACCAGGATCTGAACTTATATGTTTATGTTATAGAGTTTGTTTTAAACTCCTTTCGACTTTGAATCCAAAGTGTAAATTAGTTGATATTTCAACTAATGAAACAATTTTAATTTTTTGAGACTAATTTTAATAAATCTCAGATTATAACTAGACAACCAATTAAATGGAATGAAATTCAATTTCCTGATCATTGGATAATAAATGAAGGCATTCCTTCTTCATCACATGCTTTAAATATTACACAGCATGATCCTCAGATTATATCAACACCAAATGGACAAATTGTTCTTCGATTTGATAAAACAAATATTCCATCCAGACATAGTACTGGTTCTAGACCATCATCATCTAGACATCCTTATAGGACATTCTCTTCAAAATCTCAATTTTCATTAATTGATGATAATTATCTACCTGCACGTTCAAAACCTGCATCATTACATACAATTGATGATAATATTCCATCTACTTCTCATGTTGATCATTTACATATAAATGAAAATAATATAATTAGACCAATTCATAATAATGAATTAGATAAGGAAATTCCTACTGAATCCGAATTAGATTTTAATTTATGACTACAGTTATAGATTTTAGTCCCGGTTCAACTGCAAGTTACAGTTAATAAAAGAAGAATTTTTATCTTCAAATTGGAATACTTTTAGACAATGGTTTTTTAATGTATATACATCTCAAGACATTGATAATATTTCAAAAGAATTTTATGAATTCACTGCTTTACATAATAAAATAATTCCTTTTGTTCCATGGTTTATAACTACTTATTTGAATAATTATATTAATATTCTTGAAAGATCATATCAATTTTCTGATGGAAACAATCTACGTGTATTATAGACATCTTCCACAAAAATTATTTACTTTACCCAATAATACTTCTCTTTCATTTAATGCTTTTCAAAAATTAGCAGAAAATAATATGTTACCTATTACTCTGCAACATATTAATAATATGTATCAACAAAATAATTATACTAATATTTTTATTAAAGTTTTAGGTGAACAAATTAGTTCTCTTCATAATAAAATGAAAATCAACCTTTAGAAGTTTATAATACAGCTAAAGCTTCTTTACAACCTCCACCTAATATTGACGGTTTTAATTTTAAACCTCTTACTGATTTAGAAAAACTTTTAGATAAAAAGTTTTCTTCTTTAAAAAATAATACTCATAATTTTGAAAATAATTTACAAACAAATCCTAATAAAGGACAAGTAATTTCTGATGAAATTAATAAACTTCGTAATAATTATAAGTTTGGTGATAAACCAACTATGTATCATTATTATTACCCTCGTCCTACTCCTCAGGATATTTTATTCGAGAAACAACAGCATATCATTAATAATAGTTATTCTGGAAAAGAAATTTATGAATGGAATTTAGATGGTTATACTGATAGACAGATAAGTAATTTAATTCATTGAATGCTTATGTATTCTACTGTAGCAAAAGAAAATAATAATAGTGACAAACGCGTTGCTTCAATGATAATTGCTGGTTTTACTGGACAACTAAAAGGTTGGTGGGATAATTATTTCACTCAAGATTTGAGAGATGCAATTTTAAGTGCTGTCAAAACAGAACCAAATACATCTCAAATTTCTGAGAGATGCAGTTTATACACTAATGATTAATATTTTAGATCATTTTACAGGACGTTATACAATTAATCATGAAAATATTCGTACTTTATTAAATGGCTTAAGATGTAAAACACTTACTTCTTTTAGATGGTATAAAGATACTTTTATGTCCAGAGTTTTTGAACTTCCAGAAAGTAATAGTCCTTACTGGAAAGCCAAATTTATAGATGGCTTACCTCCTTTATTTGCTGAACGCATTAAAAAAGCTCTTCGTAAAGATAATATTTCAATTTCATATGATTATTATACTTATGGAAAATTAATTGGTACTTGTGTACAAGAAGGCATAGCTTTATGTAATGAAATTAGATTAAATCAACAGTTAAAGAGACAGCAATTAACTGAGAAAAGACAATTAGGTCAATTTTGTAGTCAATTTGGATTGGAAGATATACCTTCCACGAAAAAATCATATAAGAAATCTTCATGGTATAACAGTAAAAGGACAAAATCCTCTCATTCTAAAGAAAAAACAAAGAATAAAGCGAGAATTTCGTAAAAAACAGAGAGAATCTCAACCTAAAAAATTTAGGAAGAAACCGATCAAATGTTATACATGTGGTAAGAAAGGTCATATAGCTCCAAATTGTACTGAAAATAAAAAAGCTAAAATTAAGCTCTTAGATTTGGATGATGAAATTAAAAATGAAATTTATAAAATTATAGATACAGAAAATAATTCTAGTACTGATAGTGATACTAGTATTTCTTCTGATGAGTATGATTCTGATCAAATTCATATACATGATCATAATTCTACAGATTCTGATAATATTATTTGTAATACTTCATCTACCTGTTGTAATACTTGTAATAATAATGTTAATACTATTTCAAATGATAATCAAAATAAAGAATATTATAACATTCTTTCTCAATTTCAAGATTTTCAAATAAATATGATTACAAAAGATAATATTCTTGAATTACTTAAACAAATTCCTGATAATGATACTAGATCAAAAATTTTAGATTGGTCTTCTACAGCTTCATCTTCATCTACATCTTCATCTTCATCTTCTAATAAATCAAATTCAGTTGTAATATCTTCTGAACCATATACATAATAATAATAATAATAATAATAATATTAATAATAATAATAGTAGTAGTAGTAGTAAATAGATTTTCCTGCTACTCAGCTTAGTAAAAGGCAAGCAACCTCAAGTACTTGTACAGAAGCTTAGTATCAAGAAAGCAACCTCTTGTACTTATATAGAAGCTCCGCAACCCTAGTATTTTAAGAGTGTGAACTAATATCTCTGATTGAAAAGAGGAATTTCTCAAACTGCACTAATACCTATACGGAAGTTGGAGGTTTAGTGTGAAATTGTATGGTAAATCCATCTTTCGTCAAGGCAACGAAACTCTTTAAAACATTATTTTTCGTCAGAAAAAGTGATTAAACTCCCTTTCATGTGCGAATTCTTGACAAAATATAAATTATAAATCTATGTAAAAATGCTTCCATAAACATTTAAAAAACCTATTTAAGCAGCAAAATTAACAAAAAAATAAAAAATAAAAACCACATTCACTGACTTGAAAATAAAAAACTTACTTAAAAAATTTCAATATTTAGTTATAATTATATGTTTCTTAGAGTGTGAGCAATCTAGTTCGACCAAATCTTAGGCAAGGAATCAAATTTGAAGTTTATATGGTAGACTTTACTAATAAGTTCAAACTCCATACTAAATACTAAGTCAAAGCAGTTGAAAAAACTATCCCGATAGGCAATGATTTTGAATATTTACAGCTGATAAGATCAAAAAACTTAGAAGAAATTAATGATACAAAATTTAAATATATGCGTATAGGTTTAGGACAAATAGCTTTACAACCATTAAATAGACAGGGTCTGAATGCTTCTGTTTGTGTAGCACTAAGATATGCTAGGCATAATAAGTTTGTAGACTCTTTACTTGGTTTAGTTGAAACTTCATTATGTAATGGTCCAATTTATTTCAATAGCTTTCCAAATTTTTCTGTTTCTTTAATGGATAAAAATTTATCAGAAACTCTTAAATTAAATATTAATACTAAAGGATATGACATGAAACCTGGATCTGAAAATATTAATATTACATATAGATTTTTTTACAAATTAATGAATACATTAAGTCCTGGCTTAGTATCATTTTCAATCAAAAGAACTATATGTGCTTGGGTGTGGATTGACTAACTTTTCTTCTCCTTCTCTCTACATTTTCTCTCACTGAAAACAACAACCATTGTTTCCTATCAAACTCGGCTATGGAAGAAGGGGAAACCCTTCGGCCCTTGGCTGATCAACCAGCAAAATCATTTACGGATGCACTCAAGGGTGTGCATCAATCCTTAGCACCCATACAGCTATCAAATCAACCATTGAAGACGCTCCAATCTTACAAAGGTGAACCAGCCGTCTTTTTCACTGAAGATGAAGTTCAAAAGCTCGCTGCTCCCTTTCGTTTTACCTTGGTGGGGAATTTTCCACGAGGCAAACCCAACATGGAAATTCAATCATGAGGAAAAGCTTCCAAACAATTGGATTCAAAGGTGAATTTTCAGTCGGTTTCCTAGACTACAAACATGTGCTCATTCGGTTTGCCTTGGAGGAAGACTACCTTTGTTGTTGGCTCAAGAACACATGGTTCATTAATGGCTTCTACATGCGTGTTCTTAAATGGCATCCTTTATTTTCCCCGAAAATAGAACCTTCCATATTGCCCATCTGGATAACTTTTGAAGGATTGCCAGCACCCTTTTTCACAAAACATGCTATTTTCAGCATTGCACAAGCAATTGGAAGCCCATTAAAACTTGATCTAGCCACAAAAAATTTCACTCGTCCCAACACGGCCAAGGTCTGTGTGGAAGTCGACTTACTAACTGACCTCCCCTCCAGAGTTTGGTTAGGTGTGGGAAACAAAGGCAAATGGCAGAAGATTAGCTATGAGGACATTCCCCATTACTGCACCACATGTCACAAGATTGGACATAGCCCGGAAGATTGTCGAACTGCCCAAACAAAGAATAAACTCAAAAAAATCACTTGGCTCCCATCAAAGCACCATCAAAAAAGAATGAAGTGAAGCAATGGCAACCCATTAATAGGAAAAAGATTGGTCTATCTGGTGTAGCTCATGGAAATTCACTGGCGAATGACCATATGGATCAAGTAGACGGCACAAAATAGCCTAGGACTTTTAGTTAACAAACAAGATGCACAGCCTAAGGTGGTTGAACGGCCACGAATGGAGGAGCATTGCATGGAGAACACCCAGAATTTACAAGGTGCGTCGGACCTTCCCGGCATTTCAAAGAAGCATGTTCTAGAATTTACAACAAGAAATTTTGTAGTTGATGTGCAACATCAAAGGCAAGAACCCTCTGAGATTTTGCCACGAAATGGGCTGGTAGCCTTCAACCCGATGGAAGACCAGTCATCTCCCCAAGAACATGAAATTTCAAAAAATGTGGCAAAAAATGGGATGATGACCACCACTTCCATGGCGGAGCAACCACTTCCTCAGCCCTCCCAGGATTTGGATAAACCACCCCCAACAATTCAGGAGATTCAAATTTTGAATTCCCCAATTGATGAGGCGGTTGTAACCCCATCAACAATTCATGCAATTCAAAAATTTAACCTTTTGGATAAGGGGCTGACCAATTCAACTTGCACAGCACCAAATCTGGAGTTATCACAATCACAACAACCTGAATTGAACCACTTAAAGAAACAACCAACTACCTCAAAGGAGCCACAAGATCAGCTCATAACCGTTACCAACAAAGATGACTCGGCTCTCATCGCAATCCAATTAATGGAGGAACTCCCTTGCTACTTTTTGGACATGGATGTTCCAAGTGCTCCAGCAATCTCTTCGGTTCAACATCTTGAAGAATTGGACATTCCTTCTGATAAAAGATTTGCCCCAAGGAAAAAGCCAAGAAGGAAACGTACCTACACTATGCCCTGGATGAGGACGAGATTGTCCAAGCCACCTTCTCCCTCCTTACATTAATATGGATCGTTTCATGGTATGGAGGACATTTGGGGGATCAACAATAAGCCCTCAATTTGAAGATTAAAGGTGTTGAAGAAAGAGTACAAATTAAGCATTCTCGCTGTGTTAGAACCAATGGTAGCCAATGACAAAATTCTTTTCTTTGCGCAAAGGCTAGGATTTGATAGCTGCTTAGCTAATCCTAATGGAAAGATTTGGCTAAGATACAGAATAAATGTATCGCCATCACAACATGGCTGAATTCAGCCCAACTCATTCACGTTTCTATCTAATCTACCCAACTCCCACATGACATTCTAGTCACTATCATATATGCCAAAAGCACTAAGAATGAAAGAAGCAGCTTATGTCATGAGCTCCGAACTGTGCAATCCCCGACTCCATGGCTGGTCGGGGGTGATTTCAGCGTCATTTCCACTTCAGATGAGTATAAAGGTTCTTCATCCTTGGATCTTGGTGCCATGAAGGACTTTAATGATTGTCTCCTTGACTGCGGCCTGATGGACATTGCTTATCAAGGATGCAAATTCACTTGGCAATTGTGAGTATGGAGAGGCTCGATCGTTTTGTTTGCAACCATGTATTCCTTTCAACCTTCCAGCATCTAATGGTAGACCACTTGCCTAAAACATGTTCGGACCACTCTCCACTACTTCTCAAAATGTCTAATGGAATGATGACAGGACCTAGACAATTTCGGTTTTTAAATGCATGGATTAACCATCCCCACTTCACAAAGGTGGTACAAAGTAATTGGCAGTTACCTTGCTTGGGCAGCCCACTAGGAATTCTTGCCTCCAAGTTCAAAAGACTAAAGGCAAAACTACGCAATTGGAGTCACACTAGTTTTGGAAACATTTTTGACAAGGTGAAAAATGCTGAGATGAAAGTTAAACAATGTGAAGCTATTTGCTTGCAACAGCCATCACAACATAACCAAATTTCTCTTGCCCATGCACAAGCTATGCATGCTAAATGCCTTGCCGATGAAGAAAGTTTCTGGAGGCAAAAATCGGGTATGAAATGGCTGTCTCAACGAGACCAGTTTGAAACTCAAAATTCTTCCACTCATCACTCCTCACAAAGAGACACAAGCTAAACATTTTGAAACTAAAGGTGCAAGGGAACTGGACTGAGGATAGGCAGCTTATTGAAGATGAGGGAGTACATTACTTTCAGGAACTTTTAGCAACTCCAAATGCTTCGGTCATTAATCATGCCTTTTTATCTACAATTACGCAGGTAATCACGCAAGAGGAGAATGAAGCATTGCTTGCTGAGCCATCCTTGCATGAGCTTAAGGAGGCAACCTTTGGTCTCAATCCACATGGAGCAGCAGGAATTGATGGCTTCAATGGAGTGTTCTTTACTACCAGCTGGGAAATCATCCAAGCGGATCTCCATAAGACAGTGAAAGCTTTCTTCCAAGGCGAGGTGTTACCCAGAACTTTCACAAGTACACTCATAACGTTGATCCGCAAAACTCAAAAGCCTTCATATTTTGATAATTTTTGACCTATTAGTCTTTGTACATTCTTTAATAAAACCTGTACTAAAATCTGCATTGGCTAATAGGTTAGCTTTAGTTCTGCCCAAAATTATTTCTCAAGAGTAGGTAGCCTATGTAAAAGGGAGAGACATTACTGATAACATATTGTTGGTGCAAGAGCTTATCGAGTTCCTGAGCCGGAAAACAAGAGGCGGCAACATTATCTTCAAGCTTGATTTAGCAAAGGCCTTTGACCGGATCTCTTGGCCTTTTCTCTATGCCGTTATGTGGAAGCTTGGATTCAGTGAAAAGTGGAATGTTATCATAAAAAATGTGCTCGAAAATTGTTGGTTTTCTGTTCTTGTCAATGGCTCCCCGAAAGGCTTTTTCAAATCCACTAGGGGTGTTCGCCAAGGAGACCCCTTGTCACCTCTCCTTTTCATAATCACAATGGAGACCTTTTCACGAGGTTTGCGAGCACAATTCCGTGAGGGAATCATCTCGGGTTACGCATTGCCAAGAAAGTGTCCACCAATCACTCATCTTGCGTTCGCAGACGACATTGTCATTTTCACTATGAGAGAAGGAGAGGCCAAATCAATCAAGAATCTCATGGAGTTCCTCGACCAGTTCGAGTCTTCTTCTGGGCAGTTTATTAACAAGTCGAAAAGCTCCTTTTACATGGCCAAAAATGCTCCATTATCTCGGATCAGAATGGTTCAATTCTGAACAAGTTTTGTAAAACATTCCCTCCTTTTCATATATATTGGATGTCTCATTCAAAAGGCAAAGAAAAGAAGGTCACTCTTTCAGCCCATGATTGAGAAAATTATCTCCAAAATCATGGGGTGGCAAATGAAATTTCTCTCTCCCGGGGGTAAGCTAATTCTGATCAGGCACATTTTAAGTAGTATCCCAATATACCTTTTCTTCATGGTACTCCAGCCTCCAAAAGCTGTAATCAAGGATTTGGAGTGCCAATTTGCAAATTTCTTTTGGGGCAATTCGGACTTAGGAAGTAGGTACCATTGGGCTTCATGGAAGTCATTGTGCGAGCCAACAGCTGCCAATGGCCTTGGATTCATGGCTCTCTTGTCTCAGATTTGGTCAAGGGTTTGGACATCAAACTATGGTGATAATTTCTAAAAGGAAACTCTTTATGGTGCTCTTTCATGAGTGCAAGATATTGTCATTCTCACCCTTGTTTAATAAATGAAAGGCATAGTGATTCATACATATGGAAGTGTATGCTTAAAAGCCGTGAGAAAGCAGAAAAAGGCCTTTTATTCTTATTGCGTAATGGACAAGTCTCCTTTTGGTATGACACTTGGCTGCCTCAAGGACCTTTGTTTCACATGGTCAGTCAAGTGTTTGAGCCAACCCTTACAGTTGCTGAATTGTGGAGTGCAAATGGCTGGAACCTTGCAATTTTAAGCAAACATTATTCCGGCGATGAGATAGGAAGACTAGAGATGATTCTTTGTGAGATACAATTCCAAGTTACTAATGACTCGGATGTGCTGGTTTGGACTCCCTCACCTAATGGCAAGTTTTCAGTCTCCTCTACCCTTCCCTCATATGTTTTCACGCTCTCTCGAAGAATGATTTGGGATAATAAACTCCAAATCAAAATCTCCATCTTCATGTGGCGCCTTTTGAATAGGAAACTCCCACTTGACGATATCATAACTACCTTTGGGATTTTTTTGGCTTCAAAATGTCCCTTTTGTCATCATCAAGAAACATTGGATCATCTGTTTACAAGTTGTGATTTCACCAGCCAAATTTGGAGATACTTTGAATCTTGGCTTCAAGTGCACTTTTCCCCGGCATCTACAGCACTAGGAAAACTTAATTCATGGTGGTGGTACGATCCTCCTACGGCAACCCTTGCAGCTGTTTAGAAACTTATACCGTCTCTGGTATCTTGGTTTGTATGGAAAGCACAAAATTTGGCAATTTTTGAAGACCTTTCCATCACACCTCAACGAACCATAACAAATATTTGCTCCCTTTTGAGATCTATCTCCGTAACTCATCCTTTTTACAAAGCTGGACTAGTGGATGACACCCTTTTAGCTCAACATATTTGCCATCAAATTATCACTAGGCCAACACGGCTGAGGAACGCATTGGCAGTTAGCTGGACTCCACCACCACATGGGATTGCAAAACTCAACGTTGATGGAGCCTCCAAAGGAAATCCAGGACCTTCATCCGGGGATGGAGTCATTCGAGATCATCAAGGACACCTCATCAAGGCTTTTAGCAACACATGCAACCTTCAAACCAATTTGCAAGCGGAAGCGTCTGCCTTAGTGGATGGCCTTAAGCTTTGTGAGAAGTTGCAGCTCATGGATGTGCAAGTGGAGCTTGATTCCCTAACCCTAGTGAACATCATTAAGGGTCGATTGCAACCAAATTGGAGCATTGATCAACAAGTGCAATTCATTAAAGCATTTAGTTCAGATAGGAACTTTACTTTTTCTCATATTTTTAGAGAAGCTAATCAAGTAGCGGATAGGCTAGCAAACGTGGGTATTATTCATTCTTCTTATATAGAGTATAACCAAGACACAATTCCAAAATCTCTTAGAGGATTGCTGCGCTTGGATGCTGCCAAAGTTGCCCTTACATAAGGCATTGTAAATCATGAATTATTAAACAAATTCTCACCCACGGGTGTTTGCTAAAAAAAAAAAAAAAAAAAAGAATTATGACAAATCAACTTCGCTGTACTCCTCTCATAGAAACAAATTTAACCAGGTCAAATATAGAGCTTCCTCAAATCATAAATTGGAATCAAGTGGATATACCTAAACAATGGATATTTGAAAGTTTAACCAGTCCCTCTATCCCAAAGGAACTTAAACCACAAATAGTTACAGAATTGAAGAATCATCTACCGGTACTGTTGCCATAAATTTTCATAGAAATTCCACTTCATCAATTTCTGAACCTAATCCACATACCTCTAGATTAAATAGATCTTCCTCTTTTAAAACAATTATTAATTTAAAACTTGATGGTTTATATGAGAAAAATCAAACTATGCATGGAATCTATTCCAAAACACCCCAATCTGAGCCTGATGTAGGATCTGAAATAGGTCTTGGATATAATGTTCAACATTTTCCACCTTCTACTACATCATATAAGATAAATATGATTTCTCATCAAACTCTTTCACATGAACAATTAAAGGAAATTTCTAAAAAGCAGTAAAAGATTTTAACCAAGAAAAATATTCATAATTTAGAAAATGGTTTTTCTTTTATTATTCTAAAAATCAAAAAAAACAAATTCAAGATTTATATTATGAATTTATCAAACATACTATGTGTTATATGGAATTTTTTAATTGGTTTTATGTTGAATATAGACCTCAATTAATTGAAGATAATATAGACATTTCTGTTATAGAATTAATATATACAGATTATATTTTAAACGATGGAAAAAACACTATTTATAAATCTGTACATCCTCCTTGCTCAGAAATAAAAGTAGGAAACTCTGCTATTGCAACTCCATTTTTGTCTAATGACAATAGTAAACTATCGCACCAAGGATATTTTACTGTTTTAAATTTACAATACATTTCTGAACAAATAGACCAAACTTCCATTCATTTATCAAATCGCTTAGATAAAATAGAAAAGACTGTAGAAAATAAATTCCCTCTACTATAACTTCTACATCATTTTCATATCCCCAAAAAGTCCTACCAAATCCAACCAAATTCAACCAAATTTCATATACCTATCTAGAATCCTCCAATAACTCCCACAATTATTCATTCTCCACTTCCAATTCCTCCAAAGGCATTTAAAAGTGACCTCGATTATATCATAGAAAAATTAGCTAAAAAAATAGAATCATTACAAATCAATACTATCACTGAAGTAAATCAATCAGAAAATGAATTAAAAAATGATGAAGAAACATAATTAGGGGAAACATCCTTAGAAAATATAATAAATATGTTTCAAAAGGATGAAGATGAGCCATTAGAAATAGGAGTTTATTCTGAACCAGAAATTAGATATATAAGCCTTAAAAAAGAAAAACGATATAATAAGTATGAAAATCCAAAACAATTTGAGAAAAAATATCCTCCATTAGATAGATATACTTATAGACCATATCCGACTTATACTACAAGACTTAGAATTAGAAACTAGCAGAGTTCTAGATTCTCTAAATCATCAGTCTATATGTGAGTGGAATATAGATAATTCTACGCCAAATCAAATTATTAATACTCTAAAAAAAATGAATATGTTTATTACCTTACATAAAAGTAGAGGTACTTTAGAAAGAGAAGCAGCAATAATTTTTATTAATGGATTTACTGGAGCATTAGATGGCTGGTGGAATAATTATTTAACTGAAAATTAGAAAAATGATATACTTAACTCTACCAAGACTATTACTTCAAATGAAATAACTGTTAGGCAAGCTTCTACTTCTTCTACACCAACTACTGAAACTATTTCTAATGTTGCATTTTCACTCATAACAAGTATATTCCGACATTTTGTTGGTGATTCAAAAATTTTTGATAACATACAAAAGGAACTTTTAATGAATCTTAGATGTCCAACTTTATCACATTTCAAATGGTACAAAGATACATTCCTAGCTAGAGTCATGAATAGAAGAGACCTTCTGATTGTAATTCCGACTTTTGGAAAGAAAAATATATTTCATGTTTACCAAACATTTTTGCTCAAAGAATCTTTGCTAAACTTAAAGATTATCATGATGGATATAATGTTCCATATGATCAATTAACATATGGAGATATTATTTCTGTTATAACTGAAGAAGGTCTTAAACTTTCTAATCATATTAAATTAAAAGCTCAAATTAAAAAATATACTCAAAGAAAAGAACTAGGAGATTTCTGTGCTCAATTTGTAGTTCATGAACCTACTATCCCTTATCAAAAAGCCTAAAAACAATTAAGAAACAAAAAATTTAAAAGAAATAACATCTTTAAATCCCAAAACCCTCAAAAAGCATATTTTCCTAAAAAATATAATAAATATAGAAAAAGAAAATTTATAGAAGATAAAAAAACTGATAGAGAAGTACAAAGTTGGATAAAAGAAAATATTACTTGTAGAAAATGTGGAAAAAAGGGACATTATGCCAACCGATGTAAATCAAAAATCTACGACAACATTATTAAGGAAAATTCATAAGCTTTCTATCAACGATAGCGATAAAGAAATTATAATCTCAACGCTTTTACATAATGAATCATCTACTTCTAATGAAAGTAGTAGTGAGGAATATGAAATAAACCAACTTGATTGCTCTTCTGAAAATGATAATTGTACTTGTCCAAAAATTAATACTCTAACTGAAAAGCAAGAGTTATTTTTTGAATTACTAGAACATATACCAGACAAGGAAACTAAAATATAATATTTGACACAATACAAAGAAATATTATTAAATGAAAATAAACCTGACAAACATGAGTATAAAACCATGCCAGAGAAGATAAAAGAAAAATTAATTTCAATTGAAAATACTTTCACAATACAAGATATCATGAAACATGCATCATTATCTGCATACAATAAACCTGTTACCATACTAGTTTTAAAACAAGAAATAAATCATCTTAAAGAAGAAATTGTTAATTTAAATAAAAGATTGACAATATTATGAATTAGATTCTTTAACAGTAAGAAATAACTCCTTAAATATGTCTTCAACTTCTAATTCACTAGAAAAACTCCCAGAATCACAAAACTCTAAATTTCTAAATATTACTACTATATATTCCTCTCAAAAATATTTTGTTTCAGTTACTCTACAAATAAATAATGAATACAGTTTTTCCACAATAGCTATGATTGATACTGGAGCTGATATTTGCACCATGAGAGAAGGTTTAGTACCTACTAGATATTTTGAAAAATCCAATACAGCCTTAAGAGCGGCTGAGGGATCCCAAATTCAAGTAAATTATAAACTTAAGAATCTATGCATTTTCTCTGAAGAAGGAAATACTTTTTGTTTACCATTTGTTTTAACAAAAGCCATTAGTAAACATGTAATACTTGGAACACCATTTTTTGTCAAAATGCATCCATATTTTTGTGATGGAAAACAATTTCAAACAAAGATAAACAGCTTACTTTTAATTTTGTTACCATTGAAAAACCACATTTAATTTAAATCACTTTTCTATAAACTCTATTAAAGAAAATATCAAATTAAAAACTAACCAAATTGCTTTTTTACAAGAAGAAGTAAAAGCACATACTTTAGAATAACAAGTATAGTTGCCAGAAAATCAATTAAAAATAAAAAAAATAACACATAAAATTATTATCCAAATTTGCAGTGATTTACCAAATGCCTTTTGGCATAGAAAACAACATATTGTTGAACTACCTTATGAAAAGGATTTTAAAGAAAAGGATATTCCTACAAAAGCAAGGCCTTCTCAAATGAATTTTGAAATGGTTGAATACTGTAAAAAAGAAATACATGATTTACTACAAAAAAATATAATAAGAAAATCTCATTCTCCTTGGAGTTGTACTGCTTTTTATGTAAATAAAAATTCTGAAATAGAAAGAGGAGCTCCAAGACTAGTAATCAATTATAAACCTTTAAACAAAGTTCTACAATGGATAAGATATCCTGTTCCCAATAAAAAAGATTTATTAAACTTAGAACCATTAATGCACAAATATATTCTAAGTTTGATTTAAATTCGGGATTTTGGCAAATACAAATAGCTGAAAAGGATAAATATAAAACAACATTTGTAGTTCCATTTGGTCATTATGAATGGAATGTAATGCCCTTCGGACTAAAAAATGCCCCTTCTGAATTTCAAAATATTATGAATGATATATTTTCTCAATACTCTTTTATAATTGTTTATATGGACGATATACTTATATTCTCTGACTCATTAGACCAACATTTTAAACATTTAAATTCTTTTTTAAACACAGCACTATGAAATGGCATAGTAGTTTCTGCAAAGAAAATGAAGCTTTTCCAAACAAAAGTAATTAAACAAAGGACAAATGATTCCTCTAGCTAGATTTGTAGAATTTACAAATAAATTTCCGGAAGAAATTAAAAATAAAACTCAATTACAAAGGTTTCTAGGTAGTCTTAATTATATACACGAATACTATAAAAATCTAGCACAAGATTGTAAACTGACTATATCAAAGACTAAGAAAGAATCATTCTCCTTGGTCAATACACCATACAGAAGCTGTTAGACGAATCAAACAAAAGGTCCAACAGTTACCACTTTTATATTTATCTCATAATTCCTGGTATAAAATTGTTGAAACAGATGCTTCAGATATAGGGTATGGTGGAATCCTAAAACAAATTAATCCCCACACTAACAAAGAAGAATTAATTAGATATACCTCAGGATTATGGAACAAAGCTCAGACAAACTATGCTACAGTTAAAAAAGAAGTATTAAGTATAGTTTCATGTATTTCAAAATTTCAAGACGATTTACTTAATAAAAAATTCACTGTCAAAGTAGATTGTTCAGCAGCTAAACAAATTACAGAAAAAGAGTTAAAAATATTGCTTCCAAACATTTATTTGCAAGATGGCAATCCATACTTTCTGTTTTTGATTTTGATATTCAATATCTAAAAGGTTCTACTAATTCACTTCCTGACTTTTTGACTAGAGAATTTCTTGCAGGTAACAAGAAGAAGGACATGCCCCTATTTGATTCTATTGCTCGATCTCATGCTAGATTAAGATTTTATAGAGAAAAATTACAAAATTAGAAGTAAACAAAATTCAGTGGTTACATAGACTTAAAACATTAGAATCATCTATTTCTTGGGAAAAACATTTTGTAGAACAACAAATTATAGTGGTAGAAATAGATATTAATGAATCAAAAAGGAAAATAAAAAGATATAAAAGAAAACTTTCTTTGTTTCTTGCAATGATGACATCTATTATTTCTTCAAAACCAAATAAGTATAATCTTCCTACTTTACCAGAAAAATATAGATTACAAAATACA
Source organism: Cinchona pubescens (assembly GCA_025175665.1). Classification (NCBI taxonomy): domain Eukaryota; kingdom Viridiplantae; phylum Streptophyta; class Magnoliopsida; order Gentianales; family Rubiaceae; genus Cinchona; species Cinchona pubescens. The sequence continues at coordinate 9,671,370 of JANKKI010000053.1, forward strand.
ATATACATACCCTATTACATGCCTGAAGACAGTTGGAAAAAGGCAAAAAAGGCTTTAATAACAGAAAAGGAGCAACATTTCCATAGTATGAGTGAAGAAAAAGAAGAAATAAACAAATATAGAAACAGGATCATAGATGTAGAAAAACACTTATGTTACAACATGATCGAAGGCAATCCTATTTTTTTTACACCAACTAAGAAATTACTATATTACTCAGTACGAAAATCATACAACAGAATACAGATATTTGAGAAAAGAATTTTCTCATTCTTTGCAAGTGTTATCTTTATTTGCAGTATAAAGTTATGTAGGAATTTACTCCTACGGGACAGGGCCCAGGAAGAGGCCGTGGAAGAAGCAGAGGAAATACAAACACAAATACCATGCTTGCTACCACCATGTTAGCAAGGAATTTTCCCCCTTTACTGACTCAAACGCAACAACATACTCCCCAAACTTTCAGAAATGTGGTAAGTCCACAACCACAAACTCCTCCACAACGATCAAACACTCATTCTCAAATGACAGTATTAGGAACAATCCCTGGATGAACTATTCTTTGTCAAATTACTCATACTCCTCCAAATCCTGATTCAGCTGAAGGAAAATTCTTCCCATTACATAAAACCCTTCATGTTTGTAATATAGAATTGGAAGAATTACCTTTAGATCCATATCTGAGCTAATGATAAACAAATATAGCCCAAACTCTGCACAATCTTATTTTCTTCCAAATGGTTTCCCTTTAAGAAATCATCATGTATATTCTAACTGTCTTGAACATGCATTATTCAACAACAAACCCATTGCCAAAGTCAAAGACCATGATCCAGCAAATACAGAGGATGGTATCCTAAAGAAGAAGACCATGAAATTTCCTATTCCCAAATCTTCATAAACAATATTCCTTTCATTGAAGAATGGGGAATCTCAATAAATTCAATAAGATTTACCTCAAAATTCAATCAAAGAGAATATTGGTTCAACTACCATAACCTTAAACAATCATTCTTCAACCAGTTTTATTACCAAAATTCTGAAAGTCTACATACTTGGTGGATTCACCTTGAACCTACAATCCTACAAAACAAAACTATACTACCTTCTTGGTTTTACTTTTGGTTTCAAAATTTTGGAATAGAAGAATCATTATTCCCCAAACCTGTTTTTGATGCATTTTAGATCTGATTTAGAGAAATAAATCTTTCAGATTTTTCTCAAGAAAATATTCCCAAAAGAGCTCTCTGTCATTTCATGATAAAATTCAAAATACCATGGTGCTCCTACTGGAAATTAGAAACTGGTTATAATTATTCTTCAAACATTCCAAAAATCAGGAGACATTTATGGCTAAATGGTGGCCAAAATGTGACATGCCTGATTTTAGAATCTAAATATTCATCCAATAATATTCCCTCTTTCTTATACCCATTTAGTCAAAATGATACAGGCACAACATCATCCCCACAAAGCCTAAATCCCAAGAATTTACAAGCATACATATCTGTAATGGTTTCTTCATACATGTCTCAAAACAAATGAGTTCAAATTAATGAAGCCACTCCATCAAAAATAGCTCAACCATCAGCTCAAACGACTACAAAAGGAAAGGAAAAATTGGAAGACTTACAAACGCCAAATCCTTTCACACAATTAGAACTAGATTCTCAAGATCCTGATGATGTGTGACATAGATATTCAGACTCTACTCAAACAAGCAGAACAAATGACCAAATTAGCAAAGACCATTGAAGTGACTGCAAAGAAAAAATTGTTCTCTGATTCTGAAAAAGAAAACGCAGACAAAGCATCCAGCTCATCATCAAGCTCCTTTACACTTGTGCAAAAAGACAAAGGAAAAAAGAAGAAAGGACATGGCAAGAAAAAGTAGCTTTATTAAAGTTACTTTGCAAAAAGCAAACTGGCAGAAAAGTAACTTTATTAAAGTTACTTTGCAAAAAGAAAACTTTTACTTTATACTGTACAAGAATCATTTTATAAATAGCATAGCAAACCAACAGAGGGAGGCATCGAATTGTTCTCCTTTCTCTCTTTCCTCTCTTGTAAAAATTCTCAAGTTTGTAAGCTGTTATTTCAAGTTGTCATCTGCAATAAAATCAGTAAGTTTGAGTTTATTTTATTTTTAAATTTTCCTTTATATCCTTTGCTAATCTGGTATTTTCATCAAACTCTATATAAAGGCTGTTCTTCACATGAACAATTAAAGGAAATTTCTAAAAAAGCAGTAGATTGTTCACCAGCTAAACAAGAACATGGTGATGAGCCATTAGAAATAGGATATTATTCTGAACCAGAATTAGGGGAAACATCCAAGTTTGGGCTATATTTGTTTATCATTAGCAATTGTAAACTACTATATCAAAGACTAAAGATGATCTGATCAATAAGACTTGTTCTTTTAAGATTTTTCATTTGCTAATCTGGTATCAGAGCCATGAAGATAACAATAATAATAATAATCATAGTCATAATAATCATAATAATAATCGTAATCATAATAATAATAATTCTAATAATAATAATAATAATAATAATAATAATAATTCTAATAATAATAATAATCTAATAATAATAATAATAATAATAATAATAATAATAATAATAATAATAATAATAATAATAATAATAATAATAATCCCGTATTGGCTTATCACCGTATTGGAATCCCGTATTGGCTTGCAAATCGTATTAAACTTACACTAAGTCCAGAATTTAGATCAAAGGCGGTTAGCCCAAGACCGGCCGCCACACTTAACCTCAAACATTTAAACTAGAGTCAAATTCTTTCTTTATAAAATTATTTTTAATAATCATAATCTCCGGTTTTTGGATAATTTACCTTTAAAATTTTCTGTCTATAAAAACTATTTAATTTATTTTGCTATGTTGCCGATTCTTCCCCTAAACGCCTTTGTCAACGGCTAAGCGGGTACTTTTCAAGGCCAACAAAATAAATTAAATAACTTTATGACTGAAAATTTTTAAGAACCGAACCAAGATAAATGGTTATTAAAAAGTTTTGAAAGAAAGAAATTCAAAATAGTTTAAACATAGTTCAAATACTTAAGATAAGATAACTATCAACATATGATAATTAGCCTGACATATTATGTCAGGACTAAACAAATTAAAAGGGAAAAGGAAGAAGTTACCTCAGAAGAGGCTGATGAGGAATACCTCGGGGTCTTCTTCTTTTATTAAATTAACAAAAGTAATTACAAGGAAAAGTAGAGATGTACAATAGAGGAAGAGAAGAGTGGACTAAAGAAAAGAAAAACTAAAACTTGGCTCTTATCCTCGGCTATACAATTGAGGATATTTATAGACAGCCGGACGTCAAAATTTTTAAATTTTGTACAAGGATTTTAAAATTTTCAGTGAAATTACTGTTTCGACAGTGAATTTACTGTTTGTACAGTATTTGTACAGTAAATCCGTGATTGCACAGTGATTTTACTATTTATACAGTAACTATGAATAGTAAAATTTTTGTTTTTTGTAAAATTTTTTCTTTGATGCTTGACAGATGCTTTGACATTTCGTCTTGAATATCGATGCTTGATGATGCTTTGATATTTCGTCTTGAATATCTTCATTGCTTCTTTTGCTTGAGTGTGTCTAAAACACTTTGAAGAATATCTTCAGGTCTTTCAAGTGGTTGCGATTTACCAGCTAATGAATTATTAGAGTCCATAGAACGTGATTCATTATCATTTACAAGTAATGGGCTCCATTGCTCGGGTAATTGAAGTAGTATCTGTATAACTTTGAATTGTTTCTTTTATTTGATCCAATAATTCTTGACCAAATAATTGTTTTGTTTCTGGGTCAATTTTCATGAGTTTTTCCCAGAATTTGGTATAATAGGTTCGATATAAACAAGGGAAATGATCAGGGGTATAACCAAATTCGGGTTCCCATTTATAAATCCAAGGGATTGAAAATTCAATAAAGAAATAAATGGTAGCAATTTCTGTGGGTAGAGGAATATTTTCCTGAATTATTTGTTCAGGAGATATACTGTCTCTTATACACATCTAGATGTGTATAAGAGACAGTGCTACAACAGCATTTTTTTCATGAGTTTATCCCAGAATTTCAAAATATCCCCAATTGGTTTTCTGTCTCTTATACACATCTAGATGTGTATAAGAGACAAAATAATTATTTGGTCTTGAATTATTGGATCAAATAAAAGAAACAATTCAAAGTTATACAGATACTACTTCAACTGTCTCTTATACACATCTAGATGTGTATAAGAGACAGAAACATTGTTTTTCGGTGAGGTAGAAATACCCCATTCATCGAAGATATTATTTTCTTAAAATAATTTTTAAAAATTATAAATAATAGTAGTAGCCATAGGAGGCTGAAAATGCTGAATTTCAGCTGTTTCACTATTAGTAAGAATTTTTTCATAATACGTGCGAGTCTTGTATGATTCGCCTGGAAACATGACTTTATCAGTCAAATACCTTTGAATTATTTTCCAAGGTAGATCCTGCCATAAGACAATCCTTTTCATCAAGAAGAGGTGGATAATTTCTTTTAATATCTCTTATAGATAAGACATTAGAATCTGATTCAGATTCATTTTCAGTAACCGAAGCATAGGTATTACCTTTATCTTTGTTGTAGCAAGTATTCTTGCAATTGTCCATATAATGGATGATCTTTTGGGATATTACCCAGATCAATATTGGATGTGGATGAGGATCCATATCCTTATAATTCTATATCTGAATTATATAATGTTTTTCCTCCCCTAGATATTACTGGGGATCTTCTACCTCGTCTCCTATAAGAGACACTGAGAACTATCCACGTCTCATGGAACCTGTAAAAATTCTCGAGATAAAAAATCAGGTAGAGAATTTTCAGATCCTTTTTTATAAAATATTTCAAAATCAAAAGGAGTTAATTGAGCTTGCCATCTAGCAAACATTTGTTTAGAAATATCATTTTTAAAATCTTTATTAAACATAAATTTTATTGAATGAGAATCAGTAATTATTATAAACTTTTGATTATATAAATCATTTTGAAATTTTATTTAAAGGTTTATAGTTTATAACAAGACGAGGAACACCTCTTTCTTGTTCAGAACAACTTTATTATTAACATAAAAAGCAGTACAAGACCAAGGAGATTTAGAAGGTTTTATTAATCCTTTTTGAAGTAAAACTTCAATTTCTTTTTTACAAAATTCTAAAAATTCAGAATTCATTTGACATGGTCTAGCTTTTGTAGGAATATCCTGTTCATTAAAATTATCTTCATATTGAAGAAAAACTACATGCTTTTTCCTATTCCAAAAAGCACTAGGATGATCAGCACAAATGGATTGTGAAAATTGTTCAGAAATAGATTTAATCTTTTCTTGAACTTTTGGCTGTTGTAAAACGTCAGAAATAGAAATACTATAGATTGATACCATTTTCACTATCATCAATTTGATTAAGATCAATAGAAAGATCTTGTTTAATATGTTCTTTTAATTGATCTTTAACTTGCTCCATATAAGCCGCAATAATTTCATCTTTTGTCATAGTGCCTGATTGCACTTGTAGTTTCCTGGCAATATGCCTGAAAGGGCTGGGCTCCATTGCTCGGGTGAATTGAAGTAGTATCTGTATAACTTTGAATTGTTTCTTTTATTTGATCCAATAATTCTTGACCAAATAATTGTTTTGTTTCTGGGTCAATTTTCATGAGTTTTTCCCAGAATTTGGTATAATAGGTTCGATATAAACAAGGGAAATGATCAGGGGTATAACCAAATTCGGGTTCCCATTTATAAATCCAAGGGATTGAAAATTCAATAAAGAAATAAATGGTAGCAATTTCTGTGGGTAGAGGAATATTTTCCTGAGAGTATAACTTTTTGACAATAGGTGAAATGTGTATAAGAGACAGTTATTATACTTATGGCAAATTGGACAAGATCCGTTATGGACATTTTCACAATGGATTTGTCTCTTATACACAAATAAATGTGTATAAGAGAAAGATAATACACTCAAGACAGTTTAATAAACCAAGTGTGCTTGTGTTTAGAATTCTCATAATAAAAAGTTTTATGAAAACTTTGTATATAATCCCAATAAGTATAAGAAAGTGGTTGTTGTTTGTCTTCAACAAAACATTGTTTTTCGGTGAGGGTAGAAATACCCCATTCATCAGAAGATATTATTTTCTTAAAAATAATTTTTAAAAAATTATAAATAATAGTAGTAGCCATAGGAGGCTAGAAATGTATAAATTTCAGCTGTTTCACTATGTATTTAGAAAACTTTCATTTATTACGTCTTGAGTCTTGTATGATTCGCTGAATTCAAAGGTATTTGACTGATAAAGTCATGTTTCTGTCTCTTATACACATCTAGATGTGACAATCTTTTTCATCAAGAAGAAATATAATTTCTTTTACGGTCTCTTATAATAAGACTTAGAATCGATTGATTCATTTTCGAGAAGCATAGGTATTACCTTTATCTTTGACAAGCAAGAATTCTTGCTACAATTGTCCATATAATGGATGATCTTATGGGATATTACCCAGATCAATATTGGATGTAGATGAGGATCCATATCCTGATAATCCAGATATATCTGAATTATATAATGTTTTTCCTCCCCTAGATACTTACTGGGGATCTTCCACCTCGTCCCCTATAAGGAGACTGAGAACTTCCACGTCTCTTATAACATCTAGAATTGTATAAGAGACAGGAATGGACAATTTGTTCTTCGATTTGATACATTAAACTGTGTTCGAATATCCTAAAAACAAAATATTTATGATTGCTCTATATGCAATTCGTGTTGAAATAAAGCATGTGTCCATAACGGATCTTGTTCTTGTATATAATCATGAGTTATTATTCTTCTTTTTATTATTTCTAATCTATTTTTTGCTATAATAATTCTAGATCGAAAATAATTTTTACTTCTTATTAAATCTTTTTATAATTATCATAATCTCTTATACACATCTAGATGTGTATAAGAGACAATCCTAATACTAACCTATAAGATATTAATTCTCTTATTGAATTAAAATATTCAAATTTATCTTCATTAACTTCATAAATTATCAATTATCCTTTATCTGAAAATATTTTCTGCAAAACGGAATAAGGTTTTGTAATAAATGTTAATTTAATATAGAATTATAATTAATTTATGAAGTTAATGAAGATAAATTTGAATATTTTAATTCAATAAGAGAATTAATATCTTTAGTATTAGGATCAGTTATAAACTGAGAAGAAATGTCTTTAAAAAAATTATCATTTACATTTTTAGTGAAATGTAATTTCGAAATTGAAGATGATAAAGTAGATGATGATGCAAAAAATTAGGAATATTATTATCAGGAATAATAATATTATCACTTGAAATCATATTTATTTGAAAATCTTAAAATTGAGAAAGAATGTTATAATGATCCTGTCTCTTATACACATCATAGATGTGTATAAGAGACAGATTCAAAAGAATTGTTGTAATATTATCGAATCAGAGAGATGTGCATAAGAGACAGGTTTAGAAGACATAATCTTCAGAATCAATACTAGTATTATCATTACTAGAACTATTATTATCTGTATTTATATCTATTATTTTGTAAATTTCATTTTTAATTTCGTCATCTAAATCTAATTGTTTAATAGACCCTGTCAATTATACACATCTATGATGTGTATTTGCCACATTTATAACAGATAATTGGTTTTATCTAGATATTATACTTCCAGAAAGTAATAGTAACTACTGAAAAGCTCAAGTTTCTTGATGGCTTATTCTGTTGATCTAACAGGTTTTAACCTTTTATCTTTACGCCATGAACATCGTAGATATGATAAGAGACAGCCAAGATATGGCTTCTAAACCTTATACTACATCTATTGACCTAATTGTCTTTTTTCAGTTAATTGTTGTCGTTTTAATTGTTGATTTAATTTAATTTCATTACATAAAGCTATACCTTCTTGAACACAAGTATTGACCAATTTGCCATAAGTATAATAATCATAAGGAATAGAAATATTATCTTTCCTAAGAGCTTTTTTAATTCTTTCAGCAAATAATGCAGGTAAGCCATCAATAAACTTGGCTTTCCAGTAGTTACTATTACTTTCTGGAAGATCAAATACTCTAGATAAAAATACATCTAGATGTGTATAAGAAAGTAATAGTAACTACTACCAAAAACCGGCAATTATCATTGAAGCAACACGTTTGTCACTATTATAATTTGCTTTTGCTACTGTAGAATACATTAGATGCGATGAGACAAATTACTACAATTTGTCTTTCAGTATAACTTATACACATTCCATTCATAAATTTCTTTTCCAGAATAACAAAATAAGAGACAGTTAGTAGATAATAATACTCTACCTATTACTTTGCAACATATTAATAATATGTATCAACAGAATAATTATACTAATATTTTTATAAAAGTTTTTGAAGTGAACAAATTTCATCGAAATTATTTTTCCTTTATTTGGATTTGTTTGTAAATTATTTTCAGAATCAAGAGTATTAATTTTTAATGAAGAAAACTTTTTATCTAAAAGTTTTTCAAGATCAGAAATTGGTTTAAATTTAAAATCATTAATTATAGGTGGAGGTTGCAAAGAAGCTTTTGCAATTTCTTGAAAATCATTATTATGATTATTAGTCGAAATAGAATTTGAAATTTTTGTATTAAAGAAAATAATTTATCCAAACTATTATGAAGGGAACTAATTTGTTCACTTAAAACTTTTATAAAAATATTAGTATAATTATTCTGCTGATACATATTATTAATATGTTGCAAAGTAATAGGTAGAGTATTATTATCTACTAATTTTTGAAAAGCATTAAATGAAAGCGAAGTATTATTTGGTAAAGTAAATAATTTTTGTGGAGGATATAACTCACTAGTTTGTTTACCATCAGAAAATTGATATGTTCGTTCAAGAACACAAATTAATATAATTATTTAAATATGTAGTTATAAACCACGGAACAAAAGGAATTATTTTATTATGTAAAGCAGTAAATTCATAAAATTCTTTTGAAATATTATCAAGGTCTTCAGAAGAATATACTTCAAATAACCATTGTCTAAAATTATTCCAATTTGAAGATAAAAATTCTTGTTTTATTATTTTTCTAGCATATGAACCTGGACTAAAATCTATAACAGTAGTCATAAATTAAAATCTAATTCGGATTCAGTAGGAATTTCCTTATCTGATTCATTATCATGAATTGGTTTAACTATATTATTATTTATATGTAAATGATTTACATGTGATGTAGATGGAGTATTACTATCTATTGTATGTAATGATGCATAATTTTGACGTGCAGGAATATAATCATCAAATAATGAAATTTGAGATTTTGAAGAAAACGTCCTATAAGGATGTCTGGATGATGATGGTCTAGAACCAATACTATGTCTAGATGTAACATTTAATGTATCAATAATCGAAGAACAATTTGTCCATTCGGAGTGGATATAATCTGAGGATCATGCTGTGTAATATTCAAAGCATTAGATGTAGTAGAAATATCTTCATTTATTATCCAATGATCAGGAAATTGAATTTCATTCCATTTAATTGGTTGTCTAGTTATAATCTGAGATTTATTAAAATTAGTCTCAATTAAAATTGTTTCATCATTAGAAATATTAATCAATTTACACTTTGGATTCAAAGTCGAAAGTAGTTTAAAACAAACTCTATAACATAAACATATAAGTTCAGATCCTGGTACATAATTGTAACCATGAATTTTAACATTTAATGTTAAAGCATCAAGTATATTAACATCAGATAAAGATAATTGTAAATTAGGATAAACATTAAAATAAACTGGACCATTAGCCAAACTGGATTGTATAATACCCATTAAGGATTTTTTCCAATTAAGATTACGAGCATCTCGTAAAGCAGCTATAAAAGATTCAGGTAAACCTTTTAAAGTTAAGTGAGGTTTAAACGCAATTTGCACTAAACCAATATGCATAAAATTAAATTTACCAGCAGTTCTATAAGAATCAATATCATTAGAATCTAATAATTGTATAACATGTTCATCAGAATTTAAAGGAATTGATTTTTCTGTTGTTTTAACAACATATTTAGATATAATATTATCAAATAAACCATATTTATAAATAACAGATGGTGAAATTTTTGGTATTGTCCATTTATTAAGTAGATTCATATCTTGAGGAATATCATATTCTTCTTTTAATTTATTTTTATCATATGAAACAGAGGATAAAGATAATTCTTCCATTATTAAAGAAGAAATATGTCGATTGTTATCAAATCTTAAGTCTCTGAGCTCTGATACCATTTTCACTAAAAGCCGGAACCTAGCCTTAACACGAAGCCCAAGACCGTATTGGAATCCCGTATTGGCTTATCACCGTATTGGAATCCCGTATTGGCTTGCAAATCGTATTAAAACTAAGTCCAGAATTTAGATGCTCAAAGGCGGTTAGCCCAAGACCGCCGCCACACTTAACCTCAAACATTTAAACTAAATCAAATTTTTCTTTATAAAATTATTTTTAATAATCATAATCTCCGGTTTTTGGATAATTTACCTTTAAAATTTTCTGTCTATAAAAACTATTTAATTTATTTTGCTATGTTGCCGATTCTTCCCCTAAACGCCTTTCTCAACGGCTAAGCGGGTACTTTTCAAGGCCAACAAAATAAATTAAATAACTTTATGACTGAAAATTTTTAAGAACCGAACCAAGATAAATGGTTATTAAAAAGTTTTGAAAGAAAGAAATTCAAAATAGTTTAAACATAGTTCAAATACTTAAGATAAGATAACTATCAACATATGATAATTAGCCTGACATATTATGTCAGGACTAAACAAATTAAAAGGGAAAAGGAAGAAGTTACCTCAGAAGAGGCTGATGAGGAATACCTCGGGGTCTTCTTCTTTTATTAAATTAAAAGTAATTACAAGGAAAAGGGAAATTAAAACTAAGTCTGAACCTAATGTGGCAAAAAAGGTCATATAGCCCCAAATTGTCATGAAAATAAAAAAGAAAAAATTAAACAATTAGATTTAGATGACGAAATTAAAAATGAAATTTACAAAATAATTAGATATAAATACAGATAATAATAGTTCTAGTAATGATAATACTAGTATTGATTCTGATGATTATGATTCTGATCGAATTAATATGCATGATTCTACAGATTCTGATAATATTCAAAAGAATTGTTGTAATTCTTGTAATACTATCCATGATGATAAAAATAAAGAATATTATAACATTCTTTCTCAATTTCAAGATTTTCAAATAAATATGATTTCAAGTGATAATATTATTATTCCTGATAATAATATTAAATTTTTTGCATCATCATCTACTTTATCATCTTCAATTTCGAAATTACATTTCACTAAAAATGTAAATGATAATTTTTTTAAAGACATTTCTTCTCAGTTTATAACTGATCCTAATACTAAAGATATTGCATATTAACAAATTCTCTTATTGAATTAAAATATTCAAATTTATCTTCATTAACTTCAGAAATTAATTATAATTCTATATTAAATTTCTTATTACAAAACCTTATTCCGTTTTGAACCTATTTTCAAGACAAAGGATGATTGATAAAGCCGATTCTTCTGAAGTTAATGAAGATAAATTTGAATTAATTTGAATATTTTAATCAATTAGAGAATTAATATCTTTAGTATTAGGATCAGTTATAAACTAGAAATGCTGTCTCTTATACACATCTAGATGTGTATAAGAGACAGATTTAATAAGAAGTAAAAATTATAATTTTCGATCTAGAATTTTTATAGCAAAAAATAGATTAGAAATAATAATCTTTAGAATTATAGATCATGATTATATACAAGAACAAGATCCGTTATGGACACATGCTTTATTTCAACAAGAGACAGGCTCTAGAGCTTTCCCTTTTAATTTATTTAGTCCTGAGAGAATTTTTACAGTTCCATGAGACGTGGAAGTTCTCGGTCTCCTTATAGGGACGAGGTGGAAGATCCCGAATATCTAGGGAGGAAAAACATTATATAATTCAGATATATCTGGATTATCAGGATATAGATCCTCATCTACATCCAATATTGATCTGGGTAATATCCCAAAAGATCATCCATTATATGGACAATTGCAAGAATACTTGCTACAACAAAGATAAAGGTAATACCTATGCTTCGGTTACTGAAAATGAATCTGAATCAGATTCTAAGTCTTATTATAAGAGACCAGAAAAAGAAATTATATTTCTTCTTGATGAAAAAGATTGTCAATGGCAGGATCAACCTTGGAAAATAATTCAAAGGTATTTGACTGATAAAGTCATGTTTCCAGGCGAATCATACAAGACTCGCACGTATTATGAAAACTTTGTACTAATAGTGAAACAGCTGAAATTCAGCATTTTCAGCCTCCTATGGCTACTACTATTATTTATAATTTTTTAAGAGTCGCCATGGAAAATTATTTTTAAGAAAATAATATCTTCTGATGAATGGGGTATTTCTACCCTCACCGAAAAACAATGTTTTGTTGAAAAACAACAACCACTTTCTTATACTTATTGGGATTATATACAAAGTTTTCATAAAACTTTTTATTAATTGAATTCTAATTCTCATAAGGTAAAGTATTATTACTACTAATTTTTGAAAAGCATTAAATGAAAGCGAAGTATTATTTGGTTGCGAACAACAGAGGAAAACCGATTGGATCAAATAAAAGAAACAATTCAAAGTTATACGATACTACTTCAATTACCCGAGCAATGGAGCCCACCCTTTCGGCATATTGCCAGAAACTACAAGTGCAATCAGAATATGACAAAAGATGAAATTATTGCGGCTTATATGGAGCAAGTTAAAGATCAATTAAAAGAACATATTAAACAAGATCTTTCTATTGATCTTAATCAAATTGATGATAATGAAAATGATGATAATGAATCACGTTCTATGGACTCTAATAATTCATTAGCTGGTGAATCACAACCAATTGAAAGACCTGAAGATATTCTTCAAAGTGTTTTAGACACACTCAAGCAAAAGAAGCAATGAAGATATTCAATCCAAATTTTTAATAGGATATAAGCATCGATATTCAAGACAGAAATGTCAAAGCATCTGTCAAGCATCAAAGAAAAAATTTTACAAAAAACAAAAATTTTACTATTCATAGTTACTGTATAAATAGTCTATAAATATCCTCAATTGTATAGCCGAGGATAAGAGCCAAGTTTTAGTTTTAAAAATCTTTAGTCCACTCTTCTCTCCCTCTATTGTACATCTCTACTTTTCCTTATAGAGACTTTTAATTTAGTAAAAGAAGAAGACCCCGAGCCTATTCCTCATCAGCCTCTTCTGAGGTAACTTCTTCCCTTTCCCTTTTAATTTGTTTAGTCCTGACATAATATGTCAGGCTAATTATCATATGTTGATGGTTATCTTATCTTAAGTATTTGAACTATGTTTAAACTATTTTGAATTTCTTTCTTTCAAAACTTTTTAATAACCATTTATCTTGGTTCGGTTCTTAAAATTTTCAGTCATGTAGTTATTTAATTTAAATCAAATTTAGAAAATATATTAGCCGTATATAATTTTTCTAATAAATACCTCGGGGTCTTGGGCTAACCGCCTTTGATCTAAATTCTGGACTTAGTTTTAATACGATTTGCAAGCCAATACGGGATTCCAATACGGTGAGAAAGCCAATACTATTCTCTTCAATACGGTCTTGGGCTTCGTGTTAAGGCTAGGTTCCGGCTTTTAGTGAAAATAATAATAATAATAATAATAATAATAATAATAATAATAATAATAATAATAATAATAATAATAATAATAATAATAATAATTATAATAATAATAATAATAATAATACAATAACCCTATTTCTTATAACTCTAATAATCAATAATAATAATAATAATAATAATGTAAATAGATTCTCCTACTACTCAGCTTAGTAAAAGGCAAGCAACCTCAAGTACTTGTATAGAAGCTTAGTATCAAGGAAGCAACCTCTTGTTCTTATATAGAAGCTCCACAACCCTAGTATTTTAGGAGTGTGAACTGTTATCTCTGATTGAAAAGAGGAATTTCTCAAATGCACTAATACCTATACGGAAGTTGGAGGTTTAGTGTGAAATTGTATGGTAAATCCATCATTCGTCAAGGCAACGAAACTCTTTAAAACATTATTTTTCGTCAGAAAAAGTGATTAAGCTCCCTTTCATGTGCAAATTCTTGACAAAATCTAAATTATAAATCTATCTAAAAATGATTCCATAAACCTTTAAAAAACCTGTTTAAGCAGAGAAATTAACAAAAAAATAAAAATAAATACCACATTCACTGGCTTGAAAATAAAAAACTTACTTAAAAAATTTCAATATTTAGTTATAATTATATGTTTCTTAGATAAGTTTTTAGCAATCTAGTTCGACCAAATCTTAGGCAAGGAATCAAATTTTCAATAATTGACAGCCATTTGAAAATGTGAGGGATGAATTTGCATTGCTTCAAATGTGAGGGACGAAAAAAGTTGTTTTATAAATGTGAGAGACGAATTTAGTACGTTCGAAAAATATGAGAGATGAATTTGCATCATTTAAAATGTTAAGGATGAAAAAAAGATTTTTCTTATATGTACGGAATGTATTTGGTCATTTTTCCTAAAAGAATTAGGAAAACAATCGTCCAAGCTAATGAACTCAAAGTTCCTTACACCCCAATTCTTTTTCCACCATTAAGCTTCTCCTCTACAACTTTGGATATGGCTAGAAATTTGCAATATGTCGGAGTATTTTAATAAAAAAATTAAAGTGAGTAAAATTACTATGAATTAATTTGAATTTAAATTTTGGGAGTTATAATTCTTTTAAATCATTTTAATTACTATTCTAATACATAAATAAAAAAACATATAGTAAGGGTTCTGCATACATTGGTTATAATGACCATATTAATGTATTTTGACCTTTGTACATTGTATGTAGACAATGGAATTTACAAATGAAAAAATTATGTAGTAATTCCACTTAACTTTATAGTTATAACTCTCATTTATTTTGTCCTATAAATAGAGGGTTATAAGAGAAAGGAAAAATACATTTTTTCTAGATTTCTTTACAACTCTGTATAGTTATAGCTACTTTAATATGGGTGAAAATATGATGTGGACAAAGTAAGATATGTGAGAAAGTTTCTACTTCCT
The DNA here is from genome assembly GCA_025175665.1 of Cinchona pubescens. NCBI lineage: Eukaryota > Viridiplantae > Streptophyta > Magnoliopsida > Gentianales > Rubiaceae > Cinchona > Cinchona pubescens. The sequence continues at coordinate 9,686,680 of JANKKI010000053.1, forward strand.
GATAACTCCAGTATACTAGAGTTATTCTACTCTAAATTGTAGCATTTTGATAATATAAATCCCAAATTTTGAGTAATTAATTGTAGGTTTAAGTTAATTCCTTTCATATGCATTTATATTTTTGTTCTTGTTAAATATGTTAAGTTTTTATTAAAAATTTAGCTTAATTAATTGTTTAATTATGTTAATTTTGTGCAGGTCAAATTTAGAAGTTGGTGACAAGCGGGATTAAACAAGCTCAAGGGACCAAAGTGCAATTATCAAAGAAAAGAAGGGTTGCTGGGAAGAGAGTCCAAATTGCGATATGGATTCTATAGATCGCGATCTTGACTCGAAAAAATCACTTAAAATATTAACAAGTCGAGATCGCGATCTCGATTCCTAGATTACGATCTCGACTCGAAAAAATCACTTAAAACATTAGCGAATCGAGATCGCGATTCTTAACTCGTGGATGGTTAAGTAATAGGGGCAATTTTGTAATAGTCCAGGAACCAATTTCTGATTCTGCCTTGTACTATTTAAGCTACTTTTACAAACAATTGTAAGAGTAAGTAGGATTAGAATTAGATAGTTAGTAAGTGTTAGGGTAGTTTAGGATATTTTGGACCGCAAACTTCTTCTTTAATATAAATTTCTCTTTAATTGTCTCTTAGATCTACTTTTCATTTCTTAGCAAGTTTTAATTTTGATTAGATAGTTGTAGTGGGTTAATCTGTAGCTTCTTTCAAGTAGATATAATTTTTACTTGCTTTCTAGTTTAAATTATTAAAAATTTCTTTGCTTGCAAATTAGGGTTCTTAGAAAAATTAGATTTTTTGTTAAATTCTTGCTTTTTAGTTAAGAATTCTCCGTTTCTTGCATTAAGTTCTATATAATTTTTAGTGGGATTTCTTTATATTTATCAAAAATCCAAAAATATTTTTATTTCAAGTTTAACTCTTTCAATTTGTAGTTTAGAATTGGTAATTTCTAGCTTTGCAATGTCTTTTTATGGTGATTTTATTGGGTTAATTTACTTGCTCTTTAATTTGAGTTCTATTTCAATTAGTTTAGATTAGAATTATTTGCTTTCTTTACTTTCTTTTACTAGAATAGATTAAGTAGTTTCTCAATTTCATAATTATTTAGTTCACTTACCTGCTTTAATAGATAATCTAGGTTAAAATTAGGTTTTAATTGCTTGCCTTGAATTATGAGTTTGAGTAGAGTAATTTCACCATCCATTCGTATGTGTTTGATCTTGCTTAACTATTCAAATACCTATAAAACTTGGTAATTGCCTTCCAACAATCCTCGTGGGACGATATCCACTCATCCTATACTACTACCAACTCCGTATACTTGCGGAAGTGAGGTAGAGAGTAGTGATTTTGTAAGGTTTCTTATTAATTGTTTGCTTTAAATTGATATCTACCTAAGGACTAGACAAGTTTTGACACCGTTGTCGGGGATTGTCCTTGGTTTTTGGCAATATCAAGCGCTATACGGGTCGTGTAGATTAAGCACTTTTGTTTAATTAAGTTGTTAATTTAGTGTATTTTTATGTTTGTTGGATATCTTGTGGAAGTGACTTGGAATTTCAATTCACTATTTGTCTTGGTTGTGTTGTAGTGCATGGTACGAGGTGATCAAGGGCCATTCATTTCTTAGACAAGGAAAGGGAAAGAGAGCTAAGGGAAATCTAGAGGTCTAGAAGGGTACAACAAGAGCAAGAAAGGATAGAAATGGCAAACGGTTTCTAATGCTCATCAAAGGAATTTGAACATGGAAAATGAAGAAGAAGAGGTTGTTGGAAATATTGGGATAGGTGGCTATGGGAATGGAAATGGCATGAATGGGAATGGAAGGCCATTAAGGGAACATGCCTTGCTGAATTTTGATGGAGCAAACTCGAGTATTGCACGGATGCCTGTGCAAGTTAACAACTTTGAGATTAAGCCCGCATTAATCCAAATGCTTCAAGCTCATGCCATGTTCGAGGGTAGTCCCTATGAAGATCCCTATACACACCTCATGAATTTTGAAGTTTTGGATACTTTCAAGTTTAATGGAGTACATCCAGATTGTGTGTGAATGAGGGTGTTTCCGTTCTCTCTTCAGGATAGGGCAAAGTCATGGTTGCAATCCCACGCCCAAGAAACATTTACTACTTGGAATCAACTTGCTCAAGAGTTCTTGGCAAAGCACTTTCCTTTCGTAAGAATTGCCAAATTGAGGAATGAAATCACCATCTTTAAGTCAAGACGTTGGTGAAAGCTTAGGAAAAGCTTAGGAGCGGTTCATGGAGTTGCTAAGGAAATGTCCTCATCACGCGATTCCTTTGTGGCTTCAAATCCAAACTTACTCTAATGGTTTGACTCAAGAGACCAAATCTATAGTGGATGCCTTTGCCGATGGATCCATCTCATACAAGACTCCAGAGGAAGCTCAAGAGTTGCTTAATAGGATGGCATACAATCACTATTATCATGGATCGATGACCTCATCGGTGACTCAATACCAAGCTAATCAAGCCAATGCCAATAATGGAGTGTTGAATTTGAACATGTACGCTCTTTTGGCACAACAAAGTATGCTTATGAGTGTGATGAATAACGTTGCAAAGGCGTTGGAGAGCTTGGGGAAACCAAGTAGTGTAAATGCCATGTCTTCTTCTCCAACCCAACCAAGCATGATATGTGATTTTTGTGGAGGCGGTCATGCTAATGGACAATGTGAGATGCCTTATGGGTCAAATGAAACAACTCAATTATGTGTCAAATCAATCATCATTTCCAAGGAACCCATTCGGAGCTTATGGGAACGCATATAATTCTTTTTGGAGGAATCATCCTAATTTTTCATGGAGCACCAAAAATCAATCTAATCCTCCTTACCAACCAAATCCCCCCTCCTCAAAATGTCCAAACACTCAAGCCTCAAGTTCCTCACCTAGACCTTATCAGCCGCCACATCGAAGGAACTTCCAACCCAACTCATATCAATCTTTTCCTAATTCTTCATTTGAAAACCAACCACCAAGGCCTTATTTTTAATATGCAAACTTTTCCCAACCTGTGTATCATGACCAATACACCTCAAGAGAGAATGTCGGAAAAGATGGTTGGAAAAGAGAGGCCGAGTACTTGAGAAGAGAGTTGGATAGGAAAAATGAGGAACACAAGAGGGATTATGAGAACTTGAAGGCATCTACAAGGAATTTGGAAATTCAATTGGGCCAATTGGAGAGGATGAATAATGAGAAATCCTTTAGGGGTGCTTCCAAGTGATACTATTCCAAACCCCAAGAAAAAATGCAAGGCCATCACCCTTAGGAGTGGTAAAGAGTTGGAAGAAAGGGTTGGGAAAAATTTGTTGAAAACTGGAGAAAAAGGAGTTGAGGATGAAGAGGAAGAAAAAGGGGAGTTTTCAAATGGGCAAGACAAAATGATGAATGAGTCTATTAAGCCCAACTCACCAAGCAATGAAGGCAAGGATCTGAAGCATGATGAGCTGAAACGTGTTAATGTGCCATTTTCTCAAAGGTTAAAGGATGAAGAAAAAGCAAAGAAGTTCAAGAAGTTTCTTGAGATTTTCAAAAAGCTTGAAATCAACATTACATTCATGGAGGCGCTTGAGAATATGCCCACCTATGCTAAATTCATGAAACAAGTCCTCACTTCAAAAAGGAAATTGCATGGAGATGAAATCTTATGCTTAACGAAGAATTGTAGTGCACTCCTTACAAAAAGGTTGCCACCAAAGCTCAAGGACCCCGATTCATTTTCTATACCTTGTGAGATTGGGGGTTTACAATTTGGGAGAGCATTGTGTGATTTGGGAGCATCAATAAATCTCATACCTTTTACAGTGTTCAAGAAGTTAAATGGAGGACAATTGAAGCTAACAAGTATCTCATTGCAACTTGCGGACCGGAGCATAAAGTTTCCAAAAGGGATCATTGAAGATGTGATTGTGAAAATTGACAAACTCTACCTTCCGGCCGATTTCATTGTGCTTGAAATGGAAGAGGATGAAGAGATGCCAATCATTCTTGGAAGACCTTTCCTTGCTACCGGTCGTGCACTTATTGATGTTTAAGAAGGAAAGTTGGAATTCCGAATAAATGATGAAATTGTTACATTTAATGTTTTTAGTTCATTAAAGCTTCCTTCAATTTTTGAAGATTTCATGAATATAAATGTGGTAGATGATTTAATTGATGATTGTTGTAGGAATGCAATGGAGAATTTCTCATTGGAGAAAGAAGTCAATTGGAGTCAAATACTCTAAATCAAGATGAAAAAGAAGGGATAAAGAATGTGAATCAATTAGAGGATGAGACCTTATTGAAAATGGAGGATGAGGAGAATCAAGAAAAAGGTAAAGGGGGGTCTTCAACCAACGAACCCCCAAGTTGGAACTTAAACCTCTTCCTACTCACCTAATGTATGCATATCTTGGTGAAAATGAGACATACCCGGTGATTGTGAATGCATCTTTGACAAGTAAACAACTTGATAGATTAATTGTGCTGCTTAAATTGCATAAAGATGCCATTGCTTGGTCCATTGATGATATTAGGGGAATTAGCCCTTCCATATGCATGCATAAAATCTTGTTGAATGATGGAAATAAATCGGTAAGGCAACCTCAAAGAAGATTGAATCCTACTTTAAAAGAGGTTGTGAGGAAGAAAGTTCTCACACTTTTGAAAGATGGTATTATTTACCCTATTAGCGATAGTGAGTGGGTTAGTCCCACTCAAGTCATTCCAAAGAGGGGAGGGGTGGTATTACCGTAATCATAAGTGAAACCAATGAGCTCCTCCCCTCTAGATTGGTGGCGGGTTGGCGAATGTGCATTGATTTTTGAAAGTTGAATGAAGCCACCTGAAAGGATCATTTTCCTTTACCTTTTATTGATCAAATACTTGAGAGGTTGGCTGGTTTTGCATATTATTGTTTCCTTGATAGTTATTCCGGTTATCTCTAAATTGTCATTTGCCTGGAGGATCAAGATAAAACAACTTTTACATACCCATTTGGTACCTTTGCATATAGGAGAATGCCCTGTGGGCTTTGCAATGTACCAAGCACATTTCAACGTTGTATGTTTTCCATTTTTCATGACATGGCTAAAAAGAGCACAGAGATCTTCATGGATGATTTTAGTGTATTTGGTGTCTCATTTGATGATTGTCTTGCAAATTTGTCCAAAGTGTTGAAAAGGTGTGTAGAAACTAATTTGGTTCTCAATTGGGAAAAGTATCATTTCATGGTGACAGAGAAAAGGAATTGTTTTGGGTCACAAAGTTTCATCAAAGGGATAGAAGTTGATAGGGCAAAGGTGGAGGTGATTGAAAAGTTGCCTCCTGCAATTAATGTTAAGAGGGGAAAGAAGTTTCTTAGGTCATGCGGGCTTTTATAGAAGATTCATTAGGAAATTTTTACATGTCGCTAGACCTTTATGCTTATTACTTCAAAAAGATTGTCCTTTTCATTTTGATGATTCTTGTTTGGAAGAATTCAATAAGTTAAAACATGCTCTTGTGATTGCACCGGTCATTGTAGCGCCAAATTGGTCTCTTCCATTTGAACTTATGTGTGATGCTAGTGACTATGCAATAGGTGTCGTTTATGTCAAAAGGTGAATAAGATGTTGCATGTCATCTGCTATGCAAGTAGGACCTTAAATGATGCACAATTTAATTATTCTACAACGGAGAAGGAACTACTTGCTATAGTCTTTGCATTTGATAAGTTTAGTTCATATTTGATTGGATCAAAGGTCCTAAATTGTTTATATCGATCACTCCGCATTAAAATATTTATTTTCTAAACAAGATGCCTAGCCATGTTTATTGAGATGGATATTTTTGTTGCAGGAGTTTGATTGAGAGGTTTTTTGTTGCAGGAGTTTGATTGGGAGGTGGTCGACAAGACGGGTGTGGAAAACATGGTAGCCGACCATTTGTGAAGGATTGAAGCATCTAGACTTGTCAATAATGAAGAAAGAGCTATCAATGAAGAATCATCAATTGAGAAATTATTTACTCCTTAACTTATGAGATCAATGATAAGTATTACAAACATTTATTCCTTAACTTATTGGTATACTAAAACGTAATTCCTAATGGCTTAATTTGGAGAAACAACATGGGTACTTGTCGGAATCCCGTACTTGCCTTATTACTACTTCAATGGCTTATTTCGGAGAAACGACATGGGTACATGTCGGAATCCCGTACTCGCCTTATTCCTAAAATTATTTTTTTCTTTTTTTTGACAATCGGTCCTAAACCAAGGAAAATGAGTGAAATATACCTAAAATTAATCTTGTATATCAATTATTCACAATTTAGAAGAACATTCCCATGCAAACACACAAAATGTCCTAAAATTCCTTCTATTTCATTTAACTCATTTCTTTCCAAAAGATAGATTATCTAACCAAATAATATAAGTGATTTGATAAGAAACAACATTTCAAATAATTTTTTCTAAATTTTCAGCACTCATTTTTGAAAAATAGTTATGCAAATTTTTGAAATCTTTACGTTGCAAATGAATTATTCACTCACACAAAAATCTGTCTCTGACTCAATCAAATATTTCAATCATAAAGTATTGAATCTCAAAATTCATCATCATTGAGTACCCAATTGATTAATTTCCATCCATTATACATCTAGTGACAATAATATGTACAAAACAACCATTCCCAACACGAAAGAAAATAAACTCCCCCAAACTTGTCTCTTTTATTTCCAATTCATGAATAAATCATTCTTCCACTATGCACCCAAAACGAAACATAAAGACATGTCTTAAAAAAATAATAAAAATTACTCAAACCATGACCTAATTTTAAGCTACGAATTAAAATTGAGTAAAAAATGCTAAGAGTAATAAACCTTGCCATGCATCTCACCAATTAAGCTCAATAAAAATCAATATCCAATTCAATCCATCAACAAATGCAGAAATGGCGTCAGCTTAGGGCCCTTAGCCATGCTACTCTTATCTGACAATAATCATGACCAAAGCTACACCAAGTATCTAGCAAGAAATTCCACAAAGATTCAATCCATGAAGTATCAAAATAATTAGTTACTTGGCGTCAGCTTAAGGTTATTAGCCAAATTACTGAAAAGGAAAATCAAATTACTCCAAATCGAAAGACTAAAAATAAAATAAAATGATGGTTGAAGTGATTTTGAATGGAAGAAAATGATTTTTTTTTTTAAAGAGAAGATTAGAAACTTTTGAGAAAAGAAGAAGAAAAGCTGCACAAGTAAACGTTTAGAACAAATTGAGATTGCGATATGGATTTTCTAGATCGCAAGCTGGCCTGATCTCGAGATCACGATCTCGAATCTGGTATCGGGATCTCAACTCGGTGCAAAATTTTCCTTTGCAGGAGTTTGGACTTGAGATCGCGATCTAAACCAAATGACCATTATGCCTTCCAGAAGTTTGAGTTTGAGATCGCGATCTCGACTCAATTTCTGCAAAGTGTAATTTTTACACTTAGCCAAGATTGCTCGATTCTTCATCACTTTTCTCCATTTGCAAGGACAACCTACGAACACAAAATTCACAAGTTAGGATGACAATTTTCACTCATTCTTTAGCACAATTTATTCAACTAAAAAAAACTTAAATTTTTAACTAAAATTCTAACCTAATTGAAACTAACTTACTTAAAATTAAAACAATGAAAAATCACACCAAGAAGAACACAATAATAATTAAATCAAAGACTTGGGTTGCCTCCCAAAGTCACTAGCTTGACTATGACACGGCTTACATTCTTGCACAAGTTGGACGATCTCTCATCCGCTTTCAATGATTCCTCCAAGGTAGGGTTTGAGTCGATGACCATTAACCTTGAAAGCTTTCTCTTTCCCTTTTATTTCCACCGCTCCATGAGCAAAAGTTTGAACTACTTCAAAGGAGCCATTCAACCTTGACTTGAGTTTTCCCGAGAATAACTTGAGCCTTGAATTGTAAAGTAGCACCAAATCACCAACTTTAAATTCCTTTCTGAGGATGAGCATGTCATGCCATGCCTTCATTTTCTCCTTATAGATCAAAGAATTTTCAAAAGCTTCCCTCCAGAATTCATCCATCTCATTCAAATCCATTTAAGTTGATTCCTAATTGAACTTCTATTTTCATGATGCCTAGTCGAGATAGTTAACTAAGTTCATAATATTTGTGATTTGAGGAGCAATGATGTTTTAAATGGATAGAACTAAAACTTTTGGTAACTCTTTTTGAGAATGGTATTGCTTGGTGATGTGAAATCTTGTGTAGTGAATGAATGTGTGCTTCTATGTAGAACAAAATTGCAATTTTCGATTGAGTCACTTAGATACTTCACATATCATATAGTATTGAATGTTTCTTGAGAGACTTCTTAATTGTTCTAAGTACATCCACGATTCATCAAGTGTCATGTCAATTTTGGTGGTGTTTATGTGTTTTAGTGTTAGTAGGTTCCTTTTAGTTTTTGTTTTGCTCGGGACTAGCAAAACGCTAAGTTTGGGGGTGTGATAACTCTAGTATACTAGAGTTATTCTACTCTAGCATTTTGATAGTATAAATCCTGAATTTTGAGTAATTAATTGTAGGTTTAAGTTAATTCCTTTCATAAGCATTTATATTTTTGTTCTTGTTAAATATGTTAAGTTTTTATTAAAAATTTAGCTTAATTAATTGTTTAATTATGTTAATTTTGTGCAGGTCAAATTTAGAAGTTGGAAGCTGGATTAAACAAGCTCGAGGGACCAAAGTGCAATTATCAAAGAAATCGAGAAGCGTTGCTGGGAAGAGAGTCCAGATCACAATCTCGACTCGGAAAAATCACTTAAAACATTAGTGAATTGAGATCGTGATCTCGACTAGCGGATGGTTAAGTAATAGGGGCAATTTTGTAATAGTCCAGGAACCAGTTTTTGATTTTGCCTTGTACTATTTAAGCCAACTTTAAAAACAATTGTAAGAGTAAGTTAGATTAGAATTAGATAGTTAGTAAGTGTTAGGATAGTTTAGGATATCTTGATTCTCAAGCTTCTTCTTTAATAGAAATTTCTCTTTAATTGTCTCTTAGATCTACTTTTCATTTCTTAGTAAGTTTAAATTTTGATTAGATAGTTGTAGTGGGTTAATCTTTAGCTTCAAGTAGATATAATTTTTACTTGCTTTCTAGTTTAAATTATTAAAAATTTTCTTTGCTTGCAAATTAGGGTTCTTAAAAAATTAGGGTTTTTGTTAAATTCTTGCTTTTTAGTTAAGAATTCTCCATGTCTTGCATTAATCTGAAGTTCCATATAATTTTTAGTGGGGTTTCTTTATTTTTATCAAAAATCCAAAAATATTTTGATTTCAAGTTCAGCTCTTTCAATTTCTAGTTTAGAATTGGAAATTTCTAGCTTTGCAATGTCTTTTTATGGTGATTTTATTGGGTTAATTTACTTGCTCTTTAATTTGAGTTCTATTTCAATTAGTTTAGATTAGAATTAATAGATTAAGTAGTTTCTCAATTTTGTAATTATTTATTTCACTTACTTGCTTTAGTAGATGAGCTTAAAATTAGGTTTTAATTGCTTGCCTTGAATTATGATTTCGATTAGAGTAATTTCACCATCCATTCTTTGATCTTGCTTAACTATACAAATACCCGTAAAACTTGGTAATTGCGTTCCAACAATCCTTGTGGGACGTACCCACTCATCCTATACTACTACCAACTCCGTATACTTGCGGAAGTGAGGTAGAGAGTAGTGGTTTTGTAAGGTTTCTTATTACTTGTTTGCTTTAAATTTGATCTCTGCCTAAGGACTAGACACTTTCCTTGATTGTGTAAATGAAAGAGAAGTAACAACCTTTAATTGGATTGTTATATTATGGAGGCGACGCACTATAACCTTATGCATCGGAGTTAAAAATTTGTAGAGACTCGAATCGACTTAAAGAGAGTGAATATATTCCACAATCCAGTTTTATTTCTTGGTAGTTATTAGTTCGTGATTCGGCCATCTACACGAATGGTGCAAAATGGTACTAAATAGTTTTCCTTTTATTGTGTTAAACAAGGTAAAATTTATCTTGTTAATATTTAAGTTTAAATTATTTTGAATGTTAGTTGGGAGTAACATGGTTTTTATGATGTGAAACCAATATAACAAAGACAACACACACAAGAAGGGGAAGAAGAAGAAAAGTTTCCTTTAAATCCTTAGTCATGCATCTTTCTGTTCAAGTACTTGGGTCCTTCAACATAACTAAAGCATAATCAAATACTTTAGAATTATTTTCAAGGACATGAGAAATGTGAAATAGTCAAAATTGGTTCCCCTTAAAACTCGACTACCTTTGTAGAATGGCCTTTATCATTTATCAGCATGACCATCTCAGATTTTTTTCCCAAAATAAGTTCATTTTTCACAAAATAAGTTCATTTTTCACAAAATATTCTATTATAATATTCTTTAATATTTTATTCCCTTACTAATATGTTTATTGCCATGTAGACTCTTAATAAGCCATGGTGGAATCAAATCTAACCTAATCTCCCATCTTTATCATTCCCAAATTTATCCAGCAATACTTTGTCTTCATTCTTCTTCTTCTTTTCTGGCTAAGACAAAAAACTACTCTAAAACAATAATATGAAATTCATGGTCAATGATGTATTAGTAGATAAAGTTGAGTAGTATTTCATATAAATCTCAAAGAATTAAAAAATTGAAATTTTCCTTCACTCTGTAAAAAAAATGGATATGAATCTATAAGTAAAAGATTGAACTTTATAATGCATTGTTTTTGCATGCAGTTTAGTTATTTTCCCATAATATGTGATTGGATTGCTGGAAAAAATATCACACTTAGATGGAATGGTATTTGATGATTTGATTAATATCTAGTGTATCTATTTTTTGAAAATTTAGACCAGTGCAATTGAAATAAACTAGCATGGATTGTGCAGAATGTTTTGTTGCTATTTGATAGACATGTAGATTTTTAACTTTCTTACTGCATTTTTTGACTCTCAACTCTCCATAAATGTAGAAAATTTTAGGACTACTTATTTGAACGTTATATATTTTGTTAAAAATAATGACGACTACAAAGTCACAGTCTTTTAGTTATTTATAATTTTCCTTTCACCATAATTCTATATATGTTCAAGTTACCATCAAAGTAATTTGTGGAAATTTTTATGCTCACACATGCTATGGTAAATAAAAGTAGTTGATGTTTAATGCAATCTTTAGAGAAAAAAGCTTGAGGACATAATTTGTCTATTAAGCTTGGTCTTATGAAGCTTTTGTTAGAGTTTCCGTCTGGAGGTTCTTGGAAGGGGTTTTGAATAAAATTGGTCTTCCCTATCTTTTTTCATGGCTGGTCATGAATAATCTTCGAGCTTATTGGTTTTCTTTGCTATTTAACCTTGAGGTTGTTGGCTTCTTTTAGTCCTTTAGAGCTGTAAAACAAGGGGGAACCCCTTTCTTCATTGCTATTTAATCTCACCTCAGAAGCTCTCTCTAGGGCTTAAAGGCCTTCGTGGAGTCAGGTAAGGTGCTTTCTTATTTCTTATTGAAAGGATGTCCATTTGTCTCTCATCTAGCTTATGTGGATGATTTTCTAATTTGCACTCGTGGGGATAAAAGCTCTTTGAAGAAGCTTTGACTTTTTGGATGTATATAAAAAAGGATTAGGTCAGAGGATCAATTTCTCTAAGAGTGCCTTGATTTTCCCCTGGAAAGGAGTAGAGCACAAGTTGCGGCAATCAAAACCCTAACGGGTATGCGTAGACAGTTTTGCCTATCACTTATTTAGGTTGCCCTATTTTTCTAACTTGTTAGGAAAACCAAGCACTTATTTCAACCTTTGTTTGATAAGAATTGACAAACACTTGATAGATGGAAGCTAAAAATGCTATCTTTAGGTGGTCGGCTTGTACTTATAAAGCATGTTCTATCATCCATTTTGATTCATACATTATCAGTTTTAGACCCTCCGAGAGGTGTTATTCAAAGCATGGAGAGATGCTTATCTTCATTCTTTTGGGGTGAATTCGAATGGGGTGGTCGGCATCATTGGAAAAGATGGAAAGATTTTTGTTGTCCTACTCAAGTGAATGGATTAGGGTTTCATAACTTCACAATGATTGTTGATTCTTTCTGGCTCAAGATGTGATGGAATTTCTATCAATCTTCTCTCTGGGCTGATTTTATGTGGGCAAGAAATATATATGGTAATTCATCCAATCCTCCTCGGATTTGGAAATGAGTGAATGAAATAAAGCATTTTGCCGACTTATATTTTCAGACTTTGGTTCGATTGGGTGATACACTTTTATTACTTGGTATGATAACTGGCTTGAAGATGGCACAATAGCAGATTTAGTATATTGAGTTGTTGTTCCAAAAATTAAAATGAAGTCACTTTTCTCTAATGAGCATAGTTGGCAACTTCACTTGTTGCAATAGGAGCTCCCAACAACCGTTGCATCAAATATTTGGGCTTTTCTTCTCTTCTTTTCGACTCCTAAAGATGTAGTTATTTGGAATTTGAGTTCTAATGGTTGTTTTACTACCTCTTCTGCTTATGAAGCTTTAAAAGATTACCGAAACAAAATGAATTCCAGGGGATTCATCTGGAGCACTCGCATCCCGTTTAAAATATCAGTTTTCCTCTGGAAGATGTAAATCGCTTTCTCCCTTTTTTTTGACATTCTTATGGATATGGGAATTGCAATGCCTTCCAAGTATTGTTTTTGCAATTCGTTGGATTCTTTGGACCATGCTTTCGTTCATTGTCAGCTAGCATAAAAAACTTGGTCTGATTTTGAATCTTGCTTGGGCATTCCTCAATCATGTTCAAGCCTCGGCTATTTTGAATAAATTGCAAGCTTGGTGGATTTCTTCTTCTTCCTTAGTGGATGGCCAACTTAGCTACTTTGACTAGCTCTTATTTGTTGGCAAATATGGTTAGCTCATTGCTCTCTTGTTTATAATGGCCTCAACACCTCCTCGAATTCCATATTTGCTGGAGTGGTGCACTTTGTAGTTCAGATAACTAACATTCACCCTTTGTTTTCTATCTCCAACTTGGCCTGTTCATTGTCGTGTAAAGTTAGGTGCAAATAGAAGTTGACTCCTTTGTTGGTGAATTGGGAGAAACTGCAGCCTGGCCATTATAAGCTTAAAATGGACGAATCCTCACTCAATTATGGATAGGCTGCCGACGGTTGGATTCTTTGTGACTCATTGGGTAGCCTTGTTCATGTCTCTATGACGTACTTCTGAGTTGCTTCGAACGCATATGCGGAGGCTCAGTCTTTTTTAGAAGGAAATAAAGTGTGTTCTACCCATGATTTTCTAATATGAAAAAGTTAGTGTGGAATCAGACTCAAAAACTCTTTGGGAAATGGTTCATAGTGATTACCATATTTCTTGGAGGATTGATCATTTGATTCAGGAAATCAAATTGCTTATAAATCACTGAGGGTTCACTTTACAAGCTATTCTTCGAGAAGCTAATTTAGTTGCAGATCATCTAGCACGATTGGGATTTTCTTTGGCCTCATCTCAATCCTTTTCATCCACTTAGTATCCCCGTTCACTTGAGGGTTTACTTCCCCTTGATAGATGGGGTGTTCCTAACATTAGGCTAAAAGTTATAATTTTCATGTACTTTTTTTGGAAGTTTGGCCTAGTCCCTCTTCATGTATTCAAACTTCTTTAAATTAATAAAATTTGGGAGTAATGCTCCCCAACCATGTACTACTGGTGGTTAGCTAAAAAAAATTAGAACTTTGAAAATTAGTACGTGCTAAATATAATCACTTGAATATCTCATTTTCTTAATTGAAATTGGTATATACGGATATATGCTCTATGCCAAATGAATGACAAAATTAATCTTAAAATGTGGGTCACTTTTCCAAAAAAGGCCTCAATTTGTCATCAGCAAATTACATCACTTTAATTGTTCTTTGTCAATATGGTCTTTAACTAAAAAAAAACATTTCATGTTAGACCAACTAATACAATAACACATTAGTTTGACTGGTAACTCTAGCTTGTATTAGAGGATGATAACATTAATATGGTATCCATAACATAGAGACAGATGTGGCATATTGAAAGATGATGTGGCAAAAAAGTATACCATGGGAATAAAGTTTTAGAATAAGTTACTTTGGAATTCTTTCAAAAAGAAGATTATTTTGGCAAAAAATCTCACCATCTCATAAACTGTGGTCACAATTGTCAAGCATAACTAAGAAGAGAAAAGTTAAAATACAAATAGATTAAAGTAGAATAGGGCTAAAAATTTTTATTTCGGTCAAGAGCTGATAATTCTGTGAAATAGAGTTACTTTACTTGTTTGATCTGAGCTAAGCTCGGATTTGAGAGTATTTTACACTTTTTGTTATGTCATTGAGTATTATTTTTTTGTTAGTTTAGGAAGATAAGGGATGGGAGATGTAGAAAGGAAGAAGATTGAGTGCTATTCCTATTGTAGTGTTGCGGCATTCTAATGTAGTACATTTGCAGTTTCGCAGTGTTCTTTAAGAAATTGAAGAGAACCCGAATGCAGAGTGTCGAGATGCTCTGACAAAGAAGAATCATAGTGTTGTGGTGTTATGACTAATTTCCAGAATGGCCAGTTCATGAGTTTATCTATTTTAGGCCTGAGTTTCTAACTATAAATAGGGCATTTTATGAGCTTTGGAAAGGTAGTATTAACATCTATCATTAGTTTAGCCATATTTTACTTTTTAGGAGACTTCTTGAGATTCGTCCTCATCCAAAAGGAGAAATCAAACACCAATTCTCTTGCCAGGGCTTTGAGTTTCTCAAAAGTTTGTCATATTTTATTGTTTTTTCCTATGACTTTAATAAAAGAATCAATATTGATCTTTCTTATAAATATGGAGTGATTTTTTTTGTTAGGCCTTGATGTAGGCACAACTATATTTTATACGCACTTTTATTGAATAATGTTCAGTTCTTCTAGTTTAATTGTACGTGCATGAATTGTGGAGTTTAATGCTTTCTTATGTATGGATTGTGTAATTTGGTTTAGTTGTCATTCAGAAAAGAAGATTTATTCCATGTAACTTGATCATATATCTAAATTGAACTTTGATCGTAGGCATAACAGTTTCTCACTATAAGTTGGATAGGATTATTTGAATAAAATAGTTCTAAATAATTTATGTGGCAAGTTTAGTAGCCTCGCAGGAGAGCTAACCGCAAAAGGTTCCATAGTTTCACACAATTCTTGTGACATTCGCCCAGATTAATTCAAAGAAGACTTAGTTTAAAATGGATAGAACTTGAAGACTACTAACTTGAGAAAAACTCGTGCTTATTAGGGAATTCTGTCAACTTACAGTTGTCCGCATGATGAATTCTAACAAGATCTAACTGTGTATACGCATAGTTGTTGGTGATGTCAATTTCCTTAACAACTTTATTAATCTGATTTCATTACATTTATTTTAGTTTACTTGTCAATAGTTATTTAGTAGTTAGAATAATATTTTCTGAATTCTTAGATAAATTAAAGCATTAACTGAAGTAAATCTCATCTGTTATAATCCTTGTGGGAATGATACCCTTACTATTTAATACTTTATTACTTGAGCGAGTAGTGCACTTGCTAGAGTGAAATTAGCACGCATCAAGTTTTTGGCATCGTAGCAGGGTACTAATTGATTTAGTTTTGTTTTAGTTTTTGTAGTTAATCTAAAACTTTTACTTATTTGTGTTATTTTATTTTGATTTGTTATTAAAGTGTATGGTTCTTTAGTTTACTTGTGATCTTTCTGGTTTATGACTAGGAACAGAAATGGTGATCTTGAAGAGTTCAATTCAAATATCAATAGTGCAGTTAGACATATTTGGAAAGTGAGATACACAAAAACACAATGGCGGACGATAATTGTAGATCGGAATAGGAAAGGTGTACGTTGAAACAAGAAGAAGAATACAAATTATAAAGAACTACATTGCACCTACAATGATGGGTTTTAGATCAAGTATTCAAAGACCTATGGTGCAGGCAAACACTTTTGACATTAATCTGTGCATAATTAATATGGTTTACTTTAATCAATATGGTGGTTTGTTTCATGAAGATCCTAATGCCCACCTTACAAACTTAATGGGTTATCCGATACTTTCCTCTACCAACAGGTGTCAAAAGATGCTATTCATTTGCGATTGTTATCATTTTCCTGGGCAAGGCTAAGTGTTGGTTGACTGTTCTGCCACCAAGGCAATTTCCACAGGGGCAATATTTCTACCCTTCTAAGACTTCACGTTTATGTAATGAAATTACTTGTTTTGTGCAGAATGACGTAAAGTCAATGTATGAAGCTTGAGATCATTTTAAAGATATGTTAAGGAAGATGCCTAATGATTATGTTGGCAAAAGGGAAACCAAAAACTTTTGCACAAGTGCTCTCGGGTGGCCAAAATCTTAACATTCAAACCCCAAAATCCAACACTCCCTTAAAGGTTCTCCAATCACACAAGGGAGAACCAGCAATATTTTTCTCCCATGAAGAAATACAACGGCTTGCTGCACCATTTCGATACACACTGGTGGGTAATTTTCTGAGGGGTAACCTGAATACGGAAGTACTCCGAAAAAGCTTTCATACCATTGGTTTTAAGGGTCAATTTACAATCGGATACCTCGACTACAAACACATACTTAATAGATTTTCTTTGGAGGAGGATTATCTACGATGTAGGCTCAAGAACACTTGGTTTATTAATGGATACTACATGAGAATTCTTAAGTGGCATCCACTATTTACCACCAAAGAGGAGCCGTCCATAGTCCCTATCTGAATTACTTTTGAAGGACTTCCAGCTATCTTTTTCAACAAACATGCCATATTCAGCCTCGCTCAAGCGATTGGGATTCAATCTCCTCTCAAACTTGACTTGGCCACCGTAAATTTCACTAGGCCAAGTGTCGCAAAGGTATGTGTGGAAGTCGACCTCATTTTCGAACTCCCTTCTAGGGTTTGGTTGGTAAGGAAGGCATTTGGCAAAAAATCCGCTATGAAGAAATGCCATGCTGCTGCACAAAGTGCAAGAAAATTGGCCACATCAATGAAGCATGCAGGAAAGGAGGGCCGATGTTGGCAAAGAAACCTATGGGTCCTAGTGAGCACATGAAGAACCATGCAAAGACATCAATCCAAACACGCTGGACACCAGTGAAACACCATGAAGCTGGAACTTCTGGAGCAAAGCAAGCTCTACCCCCTTCACTTCAAGATGATGGGATGACTTTGAATGACCAAGTTCCACTTGATGTTGATCCGTCAGCAGCAAACAAAAACCCACCTGGAGTTATTACGGAACAACGCCAAGAACTCATTACGATTCAATTCATGGAGGCGGTACAACACCAAGAACAAGGAGTTTCTCAGTAGAAAATTTCGTCACCTAACATGGCGGTTGCCACCAACGCCTCGGCTCCTAAAGGCAGTTACTCTATACCCAACAAACTAGGAATTTCAAATTTTGAATTTAGAAGAAGATAGGGTGGTTGCAACTCCTCTAACAAACCTAACAACTAAGCATCCTAATCCCTTGGATAAAGGGTTGACCAATTCAAACTGCATAATAACAAACCTGGACTTATCCTTATCAAAAGAAACTGATTTGACCCATTCAGAAGGGCAACCAATTCCTCCAAAAGAGCCACATGACCAGCCAGCTCAATTTCTTACCAAAGATGACCTAGCCCTTGCAGCTGTCCGAATAATGGAGGAGCTTCCTTTCTACTTTTCAGACACAGATCCCCGTGAGCAACAGCAACCTCGTCGATACAATACCTCGAGGATTTAAAGGATTCATCCGAGGAAAGGCCTATCCCAAAGAAAAAGATCAGAAGGAAACGCACCTACACCATGCCTCGGATGAGAACGAGGCTGACTCCAAATCGCCTTCCTCCTCCCCCAATTAATATGGACTGTTTCCTGGTATGGAACATTCGAGGAATAAATAACAAACCCTCAATTCGAAGAATAAAACTGTTAACGAAAGAACACAACATAAAAATCCTTGCTTTGTTATAACCAATGGTAGACAAAGAATGGATCCATTCCTTTGCTCATAGATTAGGATTTGATAGCTGGATGTCCTACCTTAATGGGAAGATTTGGCTTTTCTGGAATCAAGTTTTTGCTATCTCTACATTGGCAAGCTCGGACCAGCTCATTCATGTTTCTATTTCCTCCAGTCAACTCCAACATGATATCCTAGCCAAATTCATTTATGCTAAGTGCACTAAATACGAAAGAAGAAGTTTATGGCAAGAACTCCGTGCGGTGCATCCTCAAACCCATGGCTGGTGGGGGGGTGATTTCAATGTAATCTCCACTTCGGATGAGTATAAGGGTTCTTCTTTATTAGACTTGAAGCCTTAAACGAATTCAACGCCATTGCCTCCTTGATTGTGGACTAATGAACATTGCAAATCAAGGCTGCAAATTCACTTGGAGAGGTAATAGGTATGGCAACTTGGTTTGGAAAAGACTTGATCGTTATGTATGCAAATAGGCATTCCTATCGACCTTCCAGCAAATTATGGTGGAACATTTGCCTAAAACGTGTTTGGATCACTCTCCGCTGCTCCTCAAGACGTCAAATGGAGTGTCATCTGTACCGAAACAGTTTAGGTTTTTAAATGCATGGACTAACCACCCTTACTTCATGCAGGTTGTCAAAACTAATTTGCATCTTAACTGTTTGGGCAGCCTGCTTGGAATTCTTTCCTCAAAGCTCAAAAGGCTAAAGGCAGAATTAAGGAATTGGAATCACACCGTCTTTGGTAACATTTTTAACAAGGTGAGAAATGCTGAGATACAAGTCAAACAATGTCAAAATACCTGTTTGCAACAGCCGACTCAACCCAACCAAATTGCACTTGCCCATGCACAAGCCAAACGTATGCCAAATGCCTAGCCGAAGAAGAAAGTTTCTGGAGACAAAAATCGGGCATGAAATGGCTCGAAGAAGGCGACCAAAACTCAAATTCTTTCATTGCACAAACTAAGCATCTCGAGGCTAAAGGTGGATGGGACATGGACTGAAGATTGGCAACTTATTGAAGAAGAAGGTGTCAATCACTTCAAGGATCTCTTAACAGCTCCAAGTGACTCGGATACCAATCTTGATCTCTTCAACACCATCTCGCAAGTAATCACACAAGAGGATAATAATATGCTGCTTGCCGAGCCATCCATGAACGAGCTCAAGAATGCAACATTCGGCCTTAACCCACATGGGGTTGCTGGAATAGACAGTTTTAATGGAGTGGTTTTCACCACCTGCTGGGAAATAATACAAAATGACCTTCACAATGCAGTGAAAGATTTTTTGAAAGGGTAGCCGTTCCCCAGAGCTTTTACAAGCACACTCATAGCATTGATCCCAAAAATTACGAACCCTTCCTCTTTATACTGATAACTTTAGGCCCATTAGCCTTTGTACTTTTTTCAATAAAATCTGTACCAAGATATTGGCTAATAGTTTATCTTTAGTGCTGCCCAAAATTATTTCTCAGGAGCAAGTAACTTATGTACAAGGTAGAGACATCGCCGACAACATATTGCTGGTCCAGGAAATTGTTGAGTTCATAAACTGAAAAACCAGAGGAGGTAACATCATTTTCAAGCTTGATTTAGCAAAGGCCTTTGATCGCCTCTCTTGGTCTTTTCTTTATGCCGTTCTGAGGAAACTTGGGTTCAGCAAAAACTGGAATGCCATCTTGAAGAATGTGTTAGAATATTGCTGGTTCTCCATCCTTCTTATTGGCTCCCCGAAAGGCATTTTCATGTCCACTAGAGGTGTTCGCCAGGGAGACCCCTTATCACCTCTCATTTTCATAATTGCAATGGAGACCTTTGCACGAGGATTAAAAGCTCACAATATGGCTATCTTTGAAGGCCATTTCACCACACCTCAATGCACCACAATTATACACATATGCTCTCAATTACGAAGCATCTTTACCATTCAACCATTTTATAGGACTGGACTAGCTGATGATACCTTCTTTTCTCAATTCATTTGCCATCAAATACTCACCACACAGCCGAGGAGAGCATTGGCAGTCAAGTGGATTCCTCCCCCGTATGGCAGTGCAAAACTCAACGTTGATGGGGCCTTAAAGGGAAATCCAGGGTTGGCGGCCGGTGGTAGAGCTATTAGAGATCACCATGGAAACCCGACAAGGCATTTAGCAAAAATTACCTTCTCCAATCCAACCTACAAGTTGAAGGTGGATGGCCTCAAACTTTGTGCACAATTGCAGCTCACAGAAGTAGAAGTGGAACTCGACTCCCTTGCTCTTGTGCACATATTAAAGGGCCAAGCTAGGCCAGCATGGAGCATTGACCAGCAATGGCAATTCATCAAAGCTTTCACCTTAGGCATTTTACTTTTTCGCTTGTTTACTGAGAGGCAAATCAATTAGAGGATAGCGCTAGCAAGTGAGGTATTTTTAATTCTTCCTATCTAGAGTATAACCAAGACACTATCCCTAGGCCTATTAGTGGATTGTTGCACTTGGATGCTCAAGGCTGCCCGTACATAAGGCATTGTAAATTTTGATTCCTTAAATAAACTCCACCCACCTTGGGTGTTTGCTTAAAAAAAAAGTACCTAACCATGATTTTCCTTTATGGTTACAAGTACAAACATTCTACAATGGAGTAAATTCTTCAGAAAGGCACTTCATTGATGTAGCAACTGGAGGCAGTATTATGAAGAAATCACCTAAAGAAGCATATGAGGTATTGTAAGAGATGACCATAAATTCGTGTCAATTGCCAAATAATTGGGTAAGTAGGAAGGATGTAGGGGTGCATAGTATGGACCAAACATTATCATTTGCAGCACAATTGGAAACTATTCAAACGAGAATCAATAATTTATTAGTCAATACAGTTGCTTGTGATTTTTGTGGTGGAAATCACCCTAATCATGAATGATTCTCAAGCAGGTAACAATTTTAATAGGAATTTAAATGAAAATGTTAATTATGTCTCTAATGCCTATAATAGGAAAAATCCATATAGCAATACATATAATCCTGATTGAAGGAACCTTCCTATTTTTCATGGAGTAAAAATTAGAATGAGCAAGAAACAAAAGGACCCCCTCGGGATTTCAGCCAAGACAAGAAAAGAGATCACAAAATAAGGCTAAACCAAATTTGAAGAATTTTTGTCCAAATGCATGAGATCTGCAGATGCAAGAATGAACAATCAAGAAGTATCAAGGAATTTGGAAGCACAAATTGGGCAATCGGCTAACATGATGTTTCGCCGTTTGCAAGGTACACTTCCAAGTGATACTCTACGAATCCTTGAGAAGAATCAAAGATGGTAACACTCAGAAGCAGTAAATAGTTGAAGGAACTTGATTGCCATTAACTGATTTTGAGGAGAACAATGATGAAGAAAGAGTAGATAAGCAAGTGCAGCAAGAGTTAGTGAGGAAGAAGAAGAAAATGGAAGAAGATGAACCAATTCTCTGGGAAATTTTAAATCTCCCTTATCCTCAAAAGTTTAGACTAGAAAAATTAGATAAACAATTTCCTAAATTTTTGGAGATTGTTAAAATTTGCAAATTAATATCCTTTTTTTTGAAGCTTTGCAGCAAAGTCCAAGTTATGCAAAAGTTTTAAAGAAAATTTTGTCTAACAAGAAAACAATTGAAGAAATTGTAGTAGTGAAGTTGACTGAACCATGTAGTATTGTGTTGCAAAGTAGGTTGTCACCGAAGTAAACAGATCCCAGAAGTTTATTATTCCTTGTTCAATTGGCGACTATACAGTTTCAAAATCATTGTGTGATTTAAGTGCAAGTATCAATCTAATGCCTTATTCTGTTTTTGTAAAACTTGGACTAGTGTTAATAAGGGTGCTAAAATTATATTGCAATTTGTTGATCATTCTGTTAACCAGGCTAAAGGAATATTAGAAGATGTGTTGGCTAGAGTAGGAAAGTATTCTCTTTTTCTGCTGATTTTATTATTCTTGATATAAATGAAGAAGAGGACGTCCCTATTATATTAGGTAGACCATTTTTACTATTGGATGGACTCTAATTAATGTTCAACATGGAAAATTGATTTTGAGAGTAAATAATGAGAAATTGAATTTTGATATGAATAAATCTTTGAAATAACCATATGATTTTTCATCATGTTTTGTTTTTGATAATTTTGAGGATGAGTCTACTGTTGAACTTGAGAATGAGTAGGAGGAGCTAAAGAATGACATTACATTGGAGCATAAAGTGGAGGGTAGTGAATCAACTGATGAGGAAGATGATGAAGAAATTGAGAAGTTTAAGAGTTATCTATCAAAGAAAAAAAAAGAGAAAACTCCTAAAACTGAGCTTAAGTAATTACCTTCGCATCTTAAATAATCTTTTCAAGAATCAGATACATTTCCTGTCTTAATTTCTTCAATGTTTAGAGTTGAGATGAAATCAAAATTGTTGAAAGTACTCAGAGAAAGCATAAAAGACGATTGGCTGGACTATTGACAACATAAAAGGTATATCACATTTGATTGATATGTACAAAATTCTTATGGAAGAGAATGTCAAGCCGGTAACATAATCCCAAATGAGTTTTTGTTTTAATAAATATTTTAAAAACCAATCTCTATCCCTATCATCTGGTGATCCCAAAAGAGGTTGAACCCTGCATTAAAAAGGGCATTGAAGAAAGGAGTCATTAAATTGCTGGATACAGGTATAATTTATCCTATTTCTAATAGTTCTTGGACTATTCCATTATAAGTGGTATTGAAGAAAAGAGGGATTGTAGTTGTTAAAAATGAAAATAAAGAATTAATCCCATCACAAACTATGACTGGTTGGATTGTTTGTGTAGACTTCAGGATGTTGAATAAATACACTCGAAAAGATCATTGTTAACTTCTTTTTATTGATTGAATGCTTGGGAGTGTTGCAGATCACAATTTCTATTATTTTTTGAATGGAGACTCATGGTAGTCAGATAGTTATTGCTATATAAGATCAACAAAATAAGACATTCATTTGTTTGAATGGAACTTTTACTTATACGAAGATATTGTTTGACTATGCAATGCTCCAACAACTTTTCAACATTGGATGATGGCGACTTTTGCTGACATGAATGAGAAATTTCTTGAAATTTTTATGGATGATTTTACTTTTTTTGGGTGATACATATGGTGGTTGTATTGATAGTCTGTCAATTGTTTTCGAGTGTTGTGAAGAAACAAAACTTTTGCTAAATTGAGAGAAATGCCATTTTATGGTAAAAGAAAGAATTGTGATTGGTGATAAGATTTTTGAAAAATGAATAGAAGTGGATAGAGCAAAGGTAGATTTGATTGCAAATTTACCACCTCCATCAACTGTGAAGAGTGTCAGGAGTTTTCTTGGACATGCATGCCTTTACAGAGGATTCATCAAAAGCTTTACCAAGATTTCTAAACCTTTAATGAATTTGCTTGTTAGAGTTGTTGTTTTCTGATTTCAATGACGAGTGTTTATGTGCTTTTAAAATTTTTAAGAAGAGATTGAGTTTTGCTATAGTTGTTTCACCTGATTAGAGTTTACCTTTTGAATTGTAGTGCGATGAAAGCGAAGTGCAATTGGAGCAATTTTAGGGTAAAGCACGGTAAAGAGTTATGTGTGATTTATTATGCAAGTCAGACATTGAATGGAGCTCAACTCAATTATGCCACAACTAAGATGAAATATTTGGTGGTTATTTTTGCTTTTGATAAATTTCGGTCCTACTTGATTTGCTAAAAAAATTTCGCGTATAGTGACCATTCAGCTTTAAAATATATATTGGTTAAAAAACGCAAAACGGAGATTGTTGCTATAGATTCTTTTTCTTGCTCAAGAATTTGTTTTGGAGATTAAGGATAAGAAAGGGATGGAGAATCTATTAGCCGATCATTTGTCTTTTTTACAAGCAAGCCCTGTAGAATAGATAGCTATCAATGAAGAATTCCCTAATAAGATAAAATTTTTCTATGACATAGTTAAATATTAATGGGATTAAGTCAAAGGAGCCTTGTTTGCTGATTATGCTAATTATCTTGGAGGTCATTGGATGAGAAGGAACATGATGTACTAGTAAAGGGAAAAGTTTTATGCAGATGTGAAACACTATTTGTGGGAGGTTCCTAACTTATTCAAAGTATGTGTGGATCACATGATTCGAAGATGTGTGTTGGAAGAGAAAGTAGAGAGCATACTTTGGCATTATCATACTAGTGAGGTAGGTGGATATTTTGGACCTAGTAAGACTACAACAAAATTCTTCAGTCAGGATTTTACTGGCCAATACTATCCAAGAATGAATATGCATATGTCAATTTGATGCTTTACACATCTAGTTATAAATTTATGAAACACCTAAATCCTACTACTAACTAGGTAGCATCCCGCGAGTATACGGTTGTCAACTAGTAGCAAAGGAAAGTAGGGATCGTACCTACAAAGATTGGTCGATAATTACTAGGTTATTTGGATAGATTACAAGTTGAAGCGATTGATTAAGAGAAGAGATTTAACAAAAACTAGAACTAAAGATCTAAGAAAGTAATTTAAAGACTATCTATTGCATTAAAGGAAAGACTAACAAGAAAGCATGTTTAAGAAAGGAAGTAAAATAGAAGTATGTAAAAAGAAGTCATTTTTTAGAAAGCAATTAAAAGGGAAAAAATAACTTAAAGAAGCAATTAACTAATCTAGACTACTAAAAACCACTAAGAAATCATAATTAATGAAAAATTATAAACTATTCTATGATAGCATGTAAAAAGAAAGCACATTTAGAAAGCAATTAACTAGTCTAAACTACAAATTAACTTTAAGAAAGCACAATTAAGGAAAACCATTAACTAATCTACCAATTAAACTAGGAAAGCAACTAAAGCAAGCAATTACATGAAAAGCCCATAAACTAATCTATCATAATTAACCAATCTAAACTACAAATTATCACTAAAAAAGGCATTTAGCAATAATTTCTCATTTAAACTTCTTTAAAGAAAGCCCATAAACTAATCTAACAATTACTCTAAGAAAACAAATAAAGGAAGCAATTAGATTAAAGAAATTAAACTAATTAACTAAAGGAACATGAAATTAGAGGTTGACTAAAGGAGTTTTAACATAAACAAAACATTTACAACTAAAAAGCTTCAATCTTTAGCTTGGATTTGAAATCTACAAGAAAGAGAAGTTCTAATCTACTATATCTAAGAAAACCCTCCCTAAATGGGGAGGAAAAAGGTAGAAAATTACTCTCTAATCTAGCCTACTTGTACTAGTTTTCTAATGGGTCTTCTATCCTCAGATGATGCTTAAAAGGGGTATGAATAGTGTTAGGGTCGCGGGGTAATAGTGCAGTAAAATCAGCCCTGAATAAAGTTATTTTTGCTCCAACTGTCTCTAGATCGCGATCTGAAATTTGAGATCACGATCTGGACTGAAACTTCTGAAATGCAGCACTTCATAGTTTTGTTTCGAAAATCTTCATCCGACGTCTTTGTCCGATTGATGCGCCATTTTTTTCATGTGACCCTAACACATAGGAGAATATTATTATCTATAATAAACACTTAAAATAATACCTAAATATATAAATAAAATTCTCACAGTATAGCCCAAAAAAACAAATGACAAATAAAGACGAACGAAAACTTAACTCCCAACGAAGTTAAGTCAAAGACACGACACAACTCTATACACAAGAACCAAATAAAATATGCTAATTAAGACCTAAATAAGTACTAAAATACTTAATAAACACATATTACCACATTCTAACACATGAATGCAAAATAGACAAAAACACACATGAAAACACTAAAAATGCTCGAAACTAGTAGGTAAACCTTCAAATTTAGGATACACATAACTCTAGTTTTCTAAAGTTAACACAATTCATATGATATATGCCAACATATGGGTAACATCTCTCACAAACATGAAATGTCTTTTACAGATATCCTCATCTATATAGATTTTATGGGACCTTTTCCTAAATCTTCTTAATAATTATTACGTCCTAGTGGTTGTGGATTTTGTGTTTTAAGTGGGTAGAAGCTATTGCTACTCCAACTAATGATACTAGGGTTGTAGTCAAGTTTGTGAAAAAACATATATTTTCTCATTTTATAAGTACCCGACGGGCTATAATCAGTGATAATGATGCACATTATTGTAGTCATTTATTTCCAAATCTATTTTTAAAATATGCAGTCACTCATAAAATGAATACTGCATATCATGCATAAACTAGTGGTCAAGTTGATTTGTCTACTAGGGAGCTTAAAAAGATACATGAAAAAATAATGAATTACTATTTGAGAGATTGGTCGCTCAAACTTGATAATGCATTATAGGCATATAGAATTGCATTCAAAGCACCAATTGATATGTTGCCATATAGGTTATTGTTGGAAAAGAAAGTTACTTGCTGGTTGATTGGAACACAGAGCTTATTGGGCTACTAAATTTTTTTGAATTTTGATATAAAGGCTACAGGTGATCATACACTTATGACTTATTACAATTTAATGGGATAGTTGAATTAAGGGAAATGGTATATCAAAATGCCAAAATCTAAAATAAGCATACAGAGGGATGGCAAGACAAATAGCTCCAATAAAGGGAGTTTGTGCTTGGACAACAAGTGTTGTTATATAATAGCCTTCTTCAATTCTTTCTTGGAAAGTTAAATCAAGGTGGACAAGGCTATACATAGTTGTTAGTGTTTCTTCATTTGGTGTAGTGGAGATTTGCATGCGAAATGGGATGGAACCATTGAAAATGAATGGCCAGCGGTTGAAACCATATTATGGTGAGAGTATAGATAGAAGTTCTTCCACCCCTTTTTTTTGGAAGATGCATGACTAACAACTCCAGGAAATAGAGTATTTTACCTCCAAAAACTATAGTGTTTTGATAGTATTTTCCCAATTTATGTGTTTCTTTGTATGTTTTTCTTTTGTTTGACGCTTAGTAGTGTTCTAACATGCATTGGAGAATCATTAGACTTCTAGTATCATAGTTTATGCTATTTTTATATATTTTAGTGCATAATAAGTTTTGGTGGGTTATTATAGGTCAAATATACAAATGGGCACAAGCTTGAAGAATCAAGTTACAAAAGTAGAAGATTTCAAGACAAAGTCCAAGGCTTCTAGGTGGTTCGGATGGTGTTATCAATCTAAAAGGAGGAAATTCCATACTATAGTCCCCAGGGTCAAAATTCCTTAGTTCAAGCAAATTTTGACCGTGGTATGGAAATTAAAGAAGGAAATTTGACACTACGATCCGAAAGCATTCTTCAGAAAGAAATATTGACCAACTTTGTCATACTTGTGAAATTTGTAAATAGGACCACTTAATAGACCAAAATCATATAGTAGATTGTGTAGTGGTTACCTTAGTGTACTTTTAACTTAGCCTCCAAGTAGTTTTAGTTCTATTTCAAATTTTCATCACTTTAACTCTTTAATTACTAGTTTAATTTATTGCAAGGTTTAAACTTTCTTGGATTATTTTTTTGAAACCTATGCAAATGCCCAAATGGGCAAATATTTTATTGAAATTAAATGCCAAAATACATCAAGATTTACAATGCCGGATGTATGGGCAGCCCCAGAAATCCAGGACTAAAATCCTTGAGTAGATGAGGGAAATGTTTCCTGGATATATTCTACATAAGCTGAGTTGATAATGCCTACATTAGCTGAGCTGTCTGCCGCTTGATTGGCTTCTCGGAAGATGTGGGAGAAAGAGAAATGTTTGCCAACTATGAAGCTGTTGATGAATTGCATTTACAAGTCAATACTCCAAGGAGGGGTTGCTGCACCATGTAGCACATTGACAAGCATCAAGGAGTCTAGTTCGACCTCCATATTTTGCAGCTGCATTCTTTCACAAAGCTTTAATCCATTTACGAGTGCCATGACCTCTGCTTGAAAATTTGTTTTCTTACCATAAAAATTGTTGAAGGCTTTGTTAAAATGCCCATTATGATCTCAAAGAACCCCAACCCGGCTACTAGACCAGAGCTTCCTTTTTGATGCCTCGTCTACATTCATCTTTACTAGGCCAACCGGTGATGGAGTCCATTTTACAGCCCTTGCATGCTTTGGTTTGGTTTGAATCAACCATCTTCAAATACCTTTAGAGAGGAGGTTGTCATCAGCTGGTGAACCCTTTGAGAATAGGAAAATGCTGGAAATGTTTTGTAGATATACACAAATCTCCCTTATGATCTCTTGTGCATTAGACGCCCTTCCTTCAAAAACTGCTTTGTTTCTGGCTTTCCACACAAACCCACATATTAGGCATGGGAGAATTTTTTGGACAGCTCCTATTGTGGATGAAGGCGAAGTGTTCCACCACCATGAAGTTAGCTTGTCATGTATACTTGTTGTTGGGGGGAACACAATTTCTATCCGTGCCTAAAAAAAGTGCCAAACTGGTTTGGAGATTGGACAATCCACAAAGAAATGATCGTATGGAAGACGCCTGTTCAACACTCTCCACATAAAAATGGATATCTTCAGTTGCAACCTCTTGGAGTCCTAAATCATTTGTCTTGAGAAAGAGGGTGATTTTGGCTGAAGGGTTGAGGAGATGGAGAAGTCACCATTTGTGGTTAATGTCCAAATGAGCTTGTCTAGGCTGTCTATGAGATGAATGAAGTGATCTTGAAGGAGGAGATGTAGTTTCCTAAGATTTTCCCTGGAGTAACGCTTGTCAAGGGTTGACAGATCCCATCTGTTGGACCTCCAAACTTGGGCCACCGTGAGGGATTGATCAAAGACTGGTTCAACTTCAAGGAATAGGGGTCGGTGCAGCAGCCATGGATCATACCAAATAGAACAATGTTCATTCCGAATCAAGTACAGAAAATACCTTTCGGCTTCATTACGGACGCATAGCATTCTTTTCCCAGCATGATAATCCCCCATTGACTCCATTGCCATGCAGGGATGTTCATTGCCTCTTAGGTATCGACCACGAAGAAAGTTGCACCATAGTGAGTCTCCTTCCTGGAATTTCCACCATAGTGTGATGCTGAAGCCAATTTTATAACTTCAGAAATGGAGTTGATGCCTAACCCGTTAGAGGCAGTTGGATGCATATTGTGCTCCAAGAAATCCAGTGGTGTCTGTTGCCCATATATGAGAAGCTCCAAAAGAAGTTGGCAAATTGTCGTTCAAGGTTTTGAAGCACCGGGTATGGAGGAGAGAGGACAGCAAATAAGAAGGTTGGAATGCTGCTACGAACATGTTTGATGAGAACCAACCATCCGACTGGAGAAAGGAACTTGATTGCCATCCTTGGATCCTTGATACAACTTTTTCTATCATTGGTTGGAATAAAATTCTCATTCTCTTTTCCTTTTGCATAGGACACCCTAAGTACGTAAACGGTGGAGTTTTCTGGACAAAACCTGTCTTGTGCTGTATCATTCTAATCCGAGAAGTTGCAGCCTTTTTGGAAACGTAGAAGGAACTTTTTGACTTGTTGATCAGCTGCCTTGATGAGACTTCAAATTGGGATAGGAAAGCCATGAGGTGCTGGTCCTCACATGGATTTTACACCTCCTTTTTAGAATATAACGATATCATCTGCAAAGGCTAGGTGAGTGATTAGTGGGTAGCGGCTTGGTAGAGCAAACTCTGAAACTCAACCTAGGTGGTATTGTTGTTTCAGTCCACGTGAATATGGCTCCATCATAATTATGA
Organism: Cinchona pubescens; assembly: GCA_025175665.1. Taxonomy (NCBI): domain Eukaryota; kingdom Viridiplantae; phylum Streptophyta; class Magnoliopsida; order Gentianales; family Rubiaceae; genus Cinchona; species Cinchona pubescens. The sequence goes on from JANKKI010000053.1 coordinate 9,716,511, forward strand.
AGAGGAGAGGTGACAAAGATTCTCCTTGACGCACTCCTTTGGAAGACCTAAAGAAACTTTTTGGTGCCCCATTAATTAGGATTAAAAACCAGGAATCCTCCATCACATTCCTCATGAGTGAGATCCATTCTTCTACAAATCCCAGTCTTCTCATTGCTGCATATACGAAAGTCCTGTCAATGAAGTCAAACATTTCTTGTACTAGTAAGATGTTATTCGAGATATCTCTACCACTCACGTAGGCTTCCTGTTCAGGCAAAATAATTCATGGTAGTATGGAAGGAAGTCTAGTAGCCAAGTATTTTGTTCAGATTTTGTTGAAAATGTGCATAGACTAATGGGTTCAATAGTGACTAGTCACTATAGGAGGAAGGGTTCACATTTTTTAGAGTTAAAGCAATTAGGGTGAACCCTTCACGAAATCCTTCACAGCCAGGAGGAGATCCTGCTGGATTATATTCCAACAAGTGGTAAAAACACACCATTAAAACCATCTATACCAGCTGCTCCATCCGAGTTTAGGGAGAAAACCGCTTCCTTTACTTCTTTCATTGATGGTTCAGCCAACAAAAAAAGCTGCCTTCATAAGTTAGCACTTGGGAGAGAGTTTCCAACAAAGAGGGTCAAGACTTGTGGGAGAATTTTCAGTTAGGAGTTCGTGGAAAAACTTCACACCTTCGGTTTCAATTTTGTGAAGGTCATTTGTCCAGGAGTCGTTGATCTTTATCTTTGAGATGTTGAGCCGTTGTCTCTTGGACGTGAGTGAAGCATGGAAGAATTTGGTGTTTTGGTCTCCTTCTTGTAACCATTTCATCCCAGCTTTTTGCCTCCAAAGGCTTTCTTCCTCGGCTAGGCATTTGTTCCATGTGGAAAGCTTGAGCTTGTGCCAACGCAAGTTGATTGGATTGAATTGGTTGGCGTAGGAACAATTCTCCTTTAAGTTAACATCATTCTCTGCTGCATGAACTCTAGTGAAAATGTTTCCAAAAATGGTGTGGCTCTAGTTTCGCTGCTCGGCCTTCAAGCGTTTTAACTTGGAAGCTATGATTGAAAGGGGTGATCCCGTTCACGTAAGTGACTAGTTACTTTCCATGACCTGCAAGAAACTTGGATGCTTAGTCCACATATTTAAAAATTTGAATTTCCGTGGACCTGTGAAGTTGTCATTGGAAATCGTGAATAGGAGCAGAGAGTGATCTGAGCACGTTTTGAGTAAGTGGTGGACATTGATCTTTTGAATGGTTGAGAGGAATGGGGTTTTACATACAAATCTGTCCAGCCTCTTCCACACCATGCTGCCATGCCTATTATCGCCCCATGTGAATTTACATCCGTTGAAGGTCCTGTCCATTAATCTGCAATCCTGAAACAGACAATAGTTGAATTCTTCCATAGCATCGGTTTCCAAGATGGAGGAGCCCTTGTATTCATCAGAGTTAGTTATAACATTGAAGTCTCCACCAACCAGCCATGGAGAGGATGACACATATAGCCTACGAAGGTATGCCCATAACTCCTATCGTTCCGTCTTAGTGCATCTCGCGTGAATAAAAGAAGCAGCTGCATTGAGATGGGAGGAACTAGACGAAAGTATAGCATGTATGAGCTGATCAGAAGCATGCATCACTTGGACGGAAAGAATTTTGTTCCAAAATAGCCAGATTTTTCCGTTAGGGTTGACGTGGAAACAATCGAACCCTAGTTTATTTGCAACAATAGGAATCCTTGCCTTTTCTACCATTGGCTCTAATAAGGCAAGGATTTTTATTTTGTGTTCATGCACAAGCATTTTGACTCTACGAAGAGAGGGTTTGTTACCTATTCCTCTTACATTCCATACAAGGAGATGATCCATTTAGCAATCCAGATTAAGGTGTTCGGGTTGGAAGGTTGTGATACGAGCGTTGTTTTGATTGAACGTGGCATAGTGTAGATTCTTTGACGCCTTCCTTTCTTCTTTTTTGAGGACTTTCCAGATGTAGGGACTGGTTCAACATCTGCTTGGGCAGCAGCCATGTTTTGTGGAGTGTCATTATCTAAAAAATAACAAGGGAGTTCTTCCAAGACTTTGTCATTTGTAAGAAAGGAGTCGTCTTTGGTTTGATTGGTTGGAGTTCGAATTTGAGTGGGAGAAGGCATCTCCATATTTGGTGCGGCCTCTTTTGAATGAGTCAACACGCATCCAACATTGGCTGTTTGGTTTGATTCTCTAGCAACCGAATTGGTTTAGGTAGTCCCTACCTCTAGCGGATTCAAATTAACCAAGTTTGTTGTGTCAGCTCCTACTTTCGTGGGATTTAAAATTTGAACCACTGGAATTTGTGGAGAGGCTGAAACCATCCCTTGCAACCTTGGAGATGGTGGCTTTTCCACCCGGTTATCCATAGCTCCTCCGCAACTGGTTGAACTTGTGAACTTGATGGCTTTGTACCCGAGGGGCCTGGGTCCTTGCTAACGATTGGTACCTAATGCTTGTTTTCTTTTTTCATTTGCTACAATTGTTAGGCATTCTTGGAGGTGGGCTCCTAGGGTTGTTGGTTGGAAGGACAGAGCTTCCCCACCATACAGGCCTTTGAAGCATGACCTATTTTGTGGTATTTTGTGCAGTATCTCAGAAAGTCTACATAATTGATGTTTTTCCATCTTCCTTTCTTACCAACTCCAATCCATATGCGTGAAGGCAAGGTGGCTCGGAGGTCAACTTCAACACACATTTTTGCGGTGTTTGGATGGGTAAAGTTTTGCGTTGCCATATCCAGCTTGAGTGGCATGCCAACTGCTTGTGCAATACTAAAGATTGAGTGTTTATTGAAAAACATGGTTGGAAGACCCTCCAAAGTAATCCAAACAAGTACAATTGATGGCTCTGTCTCTGGCGTAAAAAGGGGATGCAATAACACATTTGAGGACACACATATAGAAGCCATTAAGGAACCATGTGTTTTAAACCAGGACCTTAGATAACCCTCTTCCAATGCAAATCGAATCATAACATGCTTGTAGTCAATGTAACCGATTGTGAAGTCTACTTTGAAACCAATAGTGTGAAAACTTTTACGCAACGATTCCATGTTTGGTTTGCCTCTCGGGAAGTGTCCTACCAGTGTGAATTTGAACGGGGCTGCCAGCGTTTCAATTTCCTCCTCGAAGAAGAAGACAGCTGGTTCTTCCTTATGGGATTGAATCTTGTTCAAGGGTTATTCTGGTTGTTTGTCTTGGCTGCCACCAAGTTGAGCTTGCGAAAAGGATTTAGGCACCCTCGGCGATAGCTGAGATTCAAGAAGAATTATGGTGGGAGAGAGAGTTTAGAGAGAAGGAAGAGAGTTTACAGAGTTTCCTGTTATAATAGATTTATTCTTGGATTAATTTGTTGCCCTTTTACAAGCTTTCTTTAGATATAAAAGTAATCTTTCGTTTCTAAGTTGTATTACTTAGTTTGTTAGAATGGCTAGTAGTATTACTTTAGTTTTGATTCTCTAACTTCTTGCTTTGATTTAGTTATTGTGTACTTTTCTTTGACTTTTTTGCTTGTTTCTTTAAGTATGAGTAGCTAAATCTTTTTGGGATTGGGCTAAAAAATTATAACTTCTATATATGTGTGGTTGATTCAAAGTGGAGGAACATGAAATTTGTGGACATTTGAGTAGTAGTAAATGTTTTGTGAGAGAAAAAGGGCCCTTTCTCAACCAATTTAGTGGGTTTTAGCAAAATACATGCATTTAGTATTAGTTCCCAGATAGTTACCTACCTGATTGGGAAGGTTAGTAGTCAAGCCAAGATGCTAGCATTTCTAGTTGATTCCTTAAACTCCGCATTGATAATTAGACTAGAACTATAAGTCGGGCTAAGGGATTGATTCATAGTTGGGAGGGATCTCATTTGGACCCAATGAGTGTCATCCACCAAAAGAATCTTTCATCTATGGACCACCTTGTAGAAGGAACGTTTTCATAGCCCGACCCCCGTTTATTACTATTGATTAATTAGTTGTTTAATTTTTGTTATTTCTTACTTTGATTGCTTATTTATCCCAGTACACGTTGTTTAGAACTATCCTCATGGAAATGATCCCCTTGCCACTAATTACAAATCTTTCCCATACACTTGCGGGCGTGTGGATTGTAATCTAAGTGGTTATAGGGGGGTTATTACTTGAGTGATTATTTATATTGTTATGAAACTTAGAACACATCAATGACTAAGTGGAAAGTCAAGCTAACGACTAAAACTTAGAACTACTTTTCTAAATTTCATTTTATTTTGTTTTGTTAACAAACGTGTTTTTGAATTTTAATTTTTTATTATTAATTTTTGTTGTTTATGTTCTATTTAGGTGTTAATAAGGTTAGAAGGATGAGTATACATTGAAGTATTGAAAAGCATCATGTATGCTGCGGCGTTGGGTTCGGGCTTTAATGTAAACGCCATGGCCATTCATTCATCAGTACTATTTGAAATAATCCGAGAGAGAAACACCGTGTTTCATTTGTACCTTAAGACTGTCTCTTACGTGGCATTGTAGAAATAAGTTTAAAAAGGAAATATTACTGCAACATTGTCAGACAAACTGTTTTGTAGCGCCACGACATTACATGTCGAATAGATATGGTATTTTTTTGGACTGTAACTTCCTAATTCCTATTTTATCACCATGTAACCCTAAACATTCTTTCTCTATTGTTAAACCTCTCAAAGAGCTTTACACATTATATATTCTAACATTGAAACACCAAATTCATTTTTCACATCATCAAACCTCACAAGGAGTTACAAGAAATTTTAAAAGCAATTGGGTCTTCTAAAAGGTTAATTGAATTGATAAATTCTGATTGAATTTGACTTTCAACTAGGGATGTAAGTTGAAGGGACCTTGTTCTTGTGTAGTTATCAGAGGTATTCCTATTGGTGGTTGGTGTAATTGGAATTGTTGGTGTTGCACTATTGCTTTTTCAATTATTTGCATTGTTCATAATGGTAGGTAAAAATAAATGAGCAATTAAAGTGAATTATGATCGCACGAACTTTCTTAATAAAGTTGCTCAAGATAAATATGAGAATGTGCTTGATAGGAAAACTGCATTACTTGATAAGGGTTTTGATTTTGATGTTTGGTGGAGTCATTATGGGAGAGAAAGAGAGTACTTTAACTGGGAAATTAAGAGAAAAAGATGGGAAAATTAGGTCTCTTCTTGACCTTATGTCCATTGTTACAGAATTTCATACTAATGCTATTGGCGATAACGGGAAAGTTGTTTAGGTTCTGGGTAGAAGAGTTTCGTATGCTAGTGAGACCATTAATGCTTTCTTTAAGACTCCCAATATTAAGATTGATGAATTTAATCAGTATATTAATGGGACTACGGTCTTGTTGAAGAAATTTGTGAAGGGCCTAGGTGATAACTCTACATAACTAGAGTTTTATGTACCCTAAGCTTATCCTGACTATTTTGGTACTAGTTTCAAGCATTCTTATTATTTAAGTGAGTAATTTTGTCTATTTTTTTTGTATATGTTAAAATTTGTTAGTATGTGCTTATTTAGTATTTTAGTTCTTATTTGGGTGTTAATTATTGTTAGGGTAGTGCACTAAACCCAATCGCGTCAACATGAGTATAATAGAATTTCTTTATGTTTAAATTTATTTCGTATTTTAATCAATGGCAAGTTTATATTTCAATCATGTATTGCTAGTAATAGACTTATTTTGAATGAGTTCATTGGGTAATGTTAAGGATTTATTCACAAGAGTTGTGAATGTGAGACACTAAATTTTTAATTACATCATTCATAAATATTTATAGTTTCTAGTGGAGGGAAAATTAGGTGCGACTACTCTTAGAAGCTAGTATCGTAACCTTCCTTTAATGTGAAAAAAGTTGTTGACAAGTAAAAATGATCAAGTCTCATATTATTTCATATGAATTGTGAGGATTGACACGATAGAATCGATTGCTAAAATCCATAACTTATATTGTATGACATGGGGTTTTCAGTTACTTTCAATATTTGAATAATGTCATGATCTTTTGACTTATATTGTTATGAAAACCTAATTCTTGAATGTATGATGTTCATGGTGTATAATATTGTACTCTTTTAGGGTATAGTAAAGCACTAATTGAATCATATAGTTCAAACATAGAGAGGTTGAATGTCACGGAAGAGTCCATTATTCTTAAGTGAAAAGTAAAGAGGGTGTCAATAATATATTAATGGTGAATATTAGCAAGGAATTCCTTGGCCAAGGTGGTTAATGTATAAAGGAATGAGTTTCCTAATTAAATGTACATGCTAAGATACACACAAATCATATAAGAGATTGCAGATCAGGTTAACAGGAAAACTATGGCCATGATTTAGATTGGATACCAAAATAGAAGGATTTTAGCATATGGTAATCATGATATAAAGGTTTATGATGAATTCCTTGCATTCATATCGTATTAATTCCATAGCCACGATATGTTGCTAGACGTCACTCGTGGACGTTGGTGGTAATTTGGGAGTTAAGAGTTAATATCTAGCAAAAGATACTTTTTGGGTTTTGATTCTAGTTATAAAATAATGGAAAAAAACCATTCACTAAGTCAGTCATTATTTATTTATAGTTTAATTACACTTTATACTCTTAAACTTTAGCATCACTAACACTTTAGTCCGTAACGTTATCTTTTGAGCACTTAGCCCCTTCCGTTATGCCAATAAAATATTTTGATCAATCCACCCCAATTTCATTTTATCATTTTTTGTTTAATTACACTTTACTCCTTAAACTTTAGTGCGACTAATACTTTAGTCTATAAATTTACTTATGGAGCATTAAAATCCTTAGATTAAGACAGTTCTATATTTTGACAATTGTAATCCTATTTTTTATTTATTTTAGTTTCATGGAATTATTTTTCGACAAGAAAAAAATTAATTTATGTATAATTTTTAATCCGAAGAGATAGTTAAGGTATGTGGAACTTTGTTATTTCCTGATCAATCTTTTTGATTGGAATTAGTTAGAAAATGTGATATAACATAACCAACATGATTTTTTGAGCACTAAAAAACTTAGATTAAGTCTCATTTATAACCATGTCTTGTTTCTCGACTAAAGTAGTTTTTTAAGGCTAAAATTTTGACAAAACGGACATATATATTGTTAGGGTAAATATTGGATTAGGTCTTTTAGTTCACAAACAAGTAATAATTAAAGATTTAATAACTCTAATCAATACTTACACACGCTCGTAAGAATACAAGATAAGTTTTTAGATCGGGTGAGTAAGGATCATTGTCACGAGAACTATTGGACAAGTACTAGGATTCACAAATCTTTATAATAGTTAGAAAAATTAATTGCAATATTTCGTTCTACCTAACTAAAGTAATTCAAATCACTAAGAAAATAAGAACAATCACCAAAACTAATTAAAACTAAAGAAAGCAATAAAATTTATCGAAAACAAACTTAAATTAAAATTAATAAACTAGAAAAGTAAACGCAATAAGATCAAACTAAAACTATGGAGTTGCAATAAAAACTAGAATTAAATTGAAATAAATAAGAAAGCAAACTCAATAGCATAGTCGAAACAAGAGTTGATGAAGCTTAAGTCTTGACAAGAACAATAAAACCCTAATCTAGTGATTTTCCTAATGTAATGTGTAATCTAACTACTGACTGCTGCATATGTTCAACTCCTCATAGAATGTGGTATTTATAGGAGATATGTCAGGGTTTAGTCTCCCCAGATGATAGAAATACGTTAAAACATGAAAAGGAGACCAACCGGGTGAAGAAAACTTCAAAAATAAGTAATTTTCATAACTAGCAGCACTTCGTGCACACATGCGCACAAATTCCGGTATCCTAGAATTTTGCTCACTGGAAGTTGCGCGTATGCACAGGCCTTGGGTCGCACATGTGCACAACTCGCATAATGCCTGCCTTGATTTTGACCTCGATGCTGATGAAATTTGAGCCATCAGAAAATTTTAAAAAATGAAATTTGTTGTCCTCTTTATTAGATTTTCGACGCATCTTGAATCACCTCGATCGGAGCTCGGAAAAGAAAGTTATGATTAAAATGCCGAAAAGTATCTAAATTCACTCCTTGCCGGTGTACGGTTTTCATCCTTTTGATTTTTCTCCAACTTTTTGGTTTTTTTGGCTCCTTTTTTATTCAAGATCTTCACAAACTAAAAATAAAACAATTATACTCATAATTCACTCAATTATTACTTGCATTACGTGAAAACCAAGGTAAATGATACATAAAATATGCTACATTTATGAGCTTATCAAATATCCCACACTTAACTTTTGATTGTCCTCGAGAAAAAATAAGGTTAAAATAGATAAGTTTATCACAAATGCACCTAACACATCTCAAAATTTATCCACATGAATAATCAAGAACCACACCACCATTAGAAGTAATCTAAAAATTTAAGAGTTCAAATGCCAAAAAATCCTAGGTATGAAATTCAGTGTGTTTGAGAGAATATAACCATTTAATAAAAATTCAATTTTCAAGACACTAGGATTCAATCATGCAAACTCTCATAATTTTTCTGAACACCTCAGAGCTCACTTTCTTACACTTCTCCACTAATATAGACAACCTACTCAATTTAAATCAAGCATGACTTTTTAGCTTATAATGAAGGCTAAGGTTTTGGCTAATTAAGGAAGGGAGAAGAATATCAGAAGACAAAGAAAGAGTTTTAAATTAATGCTGGTCACACATCAATATAAAACTTCTTCTCCAACACATTAAATACCAATCCTTCATAGAAATAACCCCACACTTAATCAACAAACACCTCATGAAAAATTTTATATAACAAACAAAAAGTCTTCCTTCTTCAATTTGAACCCAACATGCAAACCTTTTCCCCGGACATTTATTTATCAATTTTTTTTATGTCCATTCCCAATATGGGTACCAGTGATAAGCACTACCCGCAAACACATCACTGCAGGTACCAGTGATGTATGATCTTAGCCACTACCTGTATCACAACAAGACAAGTACTAGTGATAGCAACTACCTACACTTTTTCATTTTTTTTTTCTCAATTTCTCCCAGTACCTCTTGCCCCATTAATGTACACCACTCACTTATACAATCTTCCACCCTCATTCACTACCTTCTACCCTTATATCCCCTTAGAAAATTAATGTGTGAAATAAAGCCCCTAAGGGACATTTTAGATAGAAAAATTAAAGAATTTATTAGGCTTATAAAAGTAGGTAAAATGAGTTTCAATAAAAGAAAACGAATATTGTTTCTATCTATTCATTACACATTAAGACTCAAATAGGGTACAAGGGATAAAAATTTTAATAAGGTTGGCATGAAAAGCTCAAATGTCCAAAGAAATACTCTACCCTCATCCTTAAACTAAATAAAGTTATCGATAATTTTGCTTCAAAAATGTAATAAAGCAAGTTCTGAGATGCAATATGAGTGAGTTTACATAATTATCTCTAAGTGTTAAAAATAATAATATTTATGGCTATTAGTTCTAAAAAATTCTCAGAAATCATGTAAGAAAATTATTAACATCAATTACCCACTAATGACGATTTAGTTTAAAAATTATCACGCAAAAAATCAATGAGACATACAAAGTGATTCCAAAATTTTTGAAAATTTCAAAAATATATTTAACCAATTCAAACAAAAAAATTTCAAAAATCTTAAAAAGCTTTCAGATCAAAAGAAATGTGAAAATATTGCAGCAAAATTGAGCAAACTACACCAACAAATATAAATCTAGATAACTTCCTACCCCACACTTAGAAATAAGTATTGTCCCCAATGTTAAAGAATATAAAAACACAAAAAGTGAAAGGGAAAGGTAAAGGGAAAGGGAAAGGGAAAGCTTTTCTGGCAATGAAGAACGGTTGGCGTAGTGTATCCCGACATAATTATCCATGAGATGAGTTGAAACATGTCATTAACACTGAAACAAAAACAACACGTTAAGCCCATTAAGAAATTAAGAGAAAATAAGAAAATCGATGAATGAGATTCCACGACAGTCAGAAAAAAACTTAATCCCTTACAGGCATACATAACTAACAACACAAATAAATTAAAAGTAAAATGACAAAATGTACAATATCATTCTAAAGTAAAAGGCAAGGAAAACTTGAAACAACATTAAGTCCTCTTAAAAAGCACTAGAAGCCCACAACTCAATCGACATTATAAAATCAAGACTTGCTATCAGAAGGTACTAGCTCCTGTGGGAATGGAGGAAAATGTGGGAATGTAGAGAAATCCTAGCCATGCTCCTTGTCTGACTATCAAGCCTCCAAATTCTGCTGCCATGCATGCTGATTAAGAACATATGTAGGAAATTCACGTCGCATGTGCTGTTGCTCCTCTAATATTTGCTCAAGCAGCTCCTTTTGCCTTAGCCTTGGAACTGGTTCATTTGTCAACGGCTGTGAAGTCGAAGCTTGAGAACAGGTCCTTTGAACTGGGGCTCTCTCACCATCCAATTTTATAGGAGCTTACTAGGCTTTAGCTTTTCTTCGGCTAAATCAATCACAACACCATCATCAAGACACAACATAGTAACCAAATGTGGTAACCACAAGCTAGATTGCTTGACTACTGTTTTATAATGGATCTGTTGGCTAATTAGATGGCCCACATCTACCGGCCTACTCGAAGAAATAGCATATAAAATCTTGGTTTGCTCCAAAGTGACATGAGTAAGATGACTTACCAGAAGGCGACGAGCACATATGAACTTAAACCAAACGAACCAAACAGGCTGAAGCTTATCCGCATCAAAATGATGCGCAACACCCCCAACATCCCTTGCCCATTTGACTTCACCTATGCAGATAAGGCTTGTGATGTTGTTCACCTCCATATTAGCATCACGAATTGTTGGTCACTCGTCATTGTGAACTCAGTTCACTCACAATAGTCGATTAATCGTGTTCCTAGAAATATCCACAGATTTTTCCTTGACATATACTTTAGTATCCTCATATGCAGTTAAATTTGCAATTGATATAGAACTCGCGTACAACTTGGAGTATAGCATCCTTGGGAATGTAGGTGAAATACTAGACCCACATGCCCTAATGATTTGCATACCCCTCTCTTCAATTGTTGCCCTTCCCAAAATATCTGACTCGTACCAGTTTTGGGCAGTGGCATTGAGAAACTAATTTGGAACATTCTCCTCCTCATGTTGTTCTTAATGTTCCCGTTGTGGTGCCTTAGCAGAAGAGGCCCCGGCTGTTCCTCAACTTATCGGTTACTTGCCTTTGCGTGCCATGCCTGAAAAGAATGCAATATGGGATGTAAAACATGCAATAAAAACATCACCACCCCACATTTATTCAATTATAGACCCTCAAACAAAAAATTCAAATTAGTATTCACAATAGGAAATCAAACATAGTAGTGTAATACAAAGTTTTGTGTATATACTCAAGACACTCCTAGACCCCTTTTATCCACAAAAATTGAATAAGGAATAATCATATGACATGAGTGAAGTCTAAGGAATGATGTGTCTTAAATTCAAGCACAAATGCCTAGTGTTTTAAGAATTTTATTCATTGAGACATTTTATCGAACATTTGACATGCATAAACAAGTAATGGATTTTCTATATGTAAATACCACACAATTACTTCCCAATTTGAATAACTAATCAAAAATCAAACACATCAACAAGTAGTTATGCAACCAAACACAAATAAGCACAATTAATTACTGAAGATCAAAACTTTCCTTCTATTGAAGTACAATCAGAAAAAGAAAAAATAGAAGGAAATCAGTAAAATTCATAACTTAATGATGTTTATGCTTGCAAGAAAAAAGAAATTTTGATGTGAAATTAAGATATAAAGGAGTGAATTAAGGGTAAAAAGATGGTAGGGTATGAGAGGGTTTTGAGAGGAAGGGGGTTTTGAAAAGAGGAAATGGGTTTGAATGCGAAAAAAGAAACCCACGTATGGATTCTATTTCGACTTGCCCACATGCACAAGCTTTACTCACACGTGTGCAAGAAGCCTAGGGTGGAGAAATCCCCTTTCTACCATTTGCGCAAATGAGCAAGAAATTACTTGCGCATGTGCGCAAGTCAAAAAATTAAAATTGTAGCTTCTGGAATTTGTGCACATGCGTACCAATTGGTCTACATGTGCATAAATTAAACCCCCTAGACGTGGAAAATCCGTTCCCAACTAATCAAACTAACCACAAAACTATAAAACCACATTTTAGTCCGTTTAACTTGTATTTTAAGATGATATGCATACAAATAACACGGAAACAAAAGAAAATAAAAAACAAACACAAAAGAAAAATTATAAAATGGCATGGGTTGTCTCCCATGCAGCACCATTGTTTATAGTCTTAGGTTTGATTTTGGCACTTCAAATCAAGCACTAATGAGGTGAACGGTTTCCCTTCCTCGTTAATGATTTCTCCATAGTAGCACTTCACCTGGTGGCCATTAATCTTGAAATTTTCTTGGCTTCCCTTGAGCTCCACCACGCCATACAAGGATGTCCTCACTACTTCAAAGGAGAATGGTCTGGACCATCTTGAATTTAACTTTTTGGGGAATAATTTCAGTCTTGAATTGCACAATAAAACCATTTCCCTGGTTTTGAATTTCTTGCAAGAAATATGCTTGTCGTGCCAAAATTTCTTCTTCTCCTTATACAACTTTGCATTTTCATAGGCTTCTCTTCGAAAATCATCCAATTTGTTCAAATATAGAAGCCTTTTCTCCCCGGCCTCCTTCAAATTGTAGTTGAGACTTTTGATTTCCTAATATGCCTTGTGCTTGATTTCAAATAGGAGATGAGAAGCTTTGCCATAAAAGATTCTATAAGGAGACATCCCAATTGGAGTCTTGAAGGTAGTCCTATATGCCTATAATGCATTATCAAGCTTTCTGGACCAGTCCTTCCTTGAAGAATTTACAATTTTCTCAAGAATACGCTTCAACTCCCAATTGGACATTTCCAATTGTCCAGAAGTTTGCGGATTGTATGCTAGGGCTATCTTGCGGGTGTCGCCATATTTAGGATAAGACAAACTCAAACAAAGAATTTTTGAAGTGTGATCCTCCGTCACTTTGGATTGCTCGCCGGACACCGAACCTCGAGAAAATATTCTTTCTCAAAAAATTCACTACCACTCTAGCATCACTAGTTGATAATGTCTCTGCTTCCACCAATTTGGACACATAATCCCCTACTATTGTGTGATGGTGGAAAGGGACCCATAAAATCAATACTCCACACATCAAAAATTTTGCAAACTAAGATATTGTTCGATGGCATTTCATCTCTTCTAGACAAGTTACTAGTACGTTGACATTTATCACATTGTAGCACAAAGTCTTTTGCATCTCGAAATAATGTAGGCAAGTAGAGCCCACTTTGAAGGATATTTGCTGCAATCCTTTGATAGCCATGGTGTCCTCCTACACATGAAGAGTGACAATGATATAAAACACTTTTAATTTTACCTTTTGAAATGCATCTCCAGATCACTTGGTCCTTACACTAGCGAAATAGATAGGGGTCATACCGAAATGTAATACTTCATCTCGGAAAGGAACTTTTTCTGTTGATTTGAATTCATAGTGGATGGGATTACCTTGGCCACAAGGAAATTAACAATATCCACGTAACAAGGTGCACTACTATCCACTCACATTAAGTGCTCTTCCGGAAAGGTCTCATTAATCGTCACCTTCTCACCTATTTTCGTCTTCAGTTGCTCTAATATTAATAGGTGGTCTGGCACTGTGTTCTCAACTCCTTTCTTATCTACCACCTCCCAATCAAATTCCTGCAATAGTAAAATCCACCTGATTAGTCGAGTTTTGCATCATTTTTAGTCAATAGGTATTTAAGAGCCATGTGATCTGTATGAACAATCAACTTATTACCTATAAGATATGATCTAAACTTATTAAACGCAAATACTACTGCTAGAAACTCTTTTTAGTGGTGGAATAGTTCAATTGGGCTTCATTAAGAATGCAGCTAGCATAGTATATCACATGTAAGACTTTATCATAAAACTGTTGCAAGCTCCCACGGCATAGTCGCTTGCATCACACATTAACTCAAAGGGCAAATTCCAGTTTGAAGTGACTATGACTGGTGCGGTAATCAAAGCATTTTTTTTAATTTTTCAAAAATAGACTAACATTCATCATTAAAATCAAAAGGCACATCTTTTTGCAATAAGGTACATAAAGGGAGAGAAATCAAAGAATTTTTGTTTATGAAATATCGGTAAAAATCTGCGTGACCAAGAAAACTCCTCACCCCCTTCACATTAGTGGGAGGAAGTAATTTTTCAATGACTTCAAAATTTGAATTATCTACTTTGATGCCCTTAGTCGAAATTCGATGGCCTAACATAATCCCTTCTCTTACCATGAAATGACACTTTTCCTAGTTTAGTGACAAGTTAGTAGACCCACATATTTCTAATACACAAGTAAGATTATCTAAACATGAATAAAAAAGAATCACCAAAAATACTAAAGTCATCCATGAAAATCTCAATAAACTTTTTTCCATCATGTCTTATGGAAAATAGCAAACAAGTATCGTTGTAAAGTGTTAGGAGCATTGCATAACCCAAAAGGCATACGACGATAAGAAAAAGTTCCATATCAACAAATAAAAGTGGTTTTCTCTTGAACTTCAGGGGCAATGACCATTTGAAAATACCTCGAATAACCGTTGAGAAAGCAATAGAAAGCATGTCCAAATAGGCACTCAATCATTAGATCAATGAATGACAAAGGAAAATGGTCTTTCCTAGTGGCTTTGTTAAGTTTCCTATGGCCAATGCACATCCATCACCCTGTCACTAATCTAGAGGGAATTACTACATTGTTCTCATTTAAAACCATCGTGATCTCTCCTTTCTTTGGATCTACTTGAGTGGGGCTTACCCATTCACTATCACTATTGGGATAAATGATTCTGGCGTCAAGCAATTTCAAAACCTCCTTTTAACTACCTTATTTAAAATTGGATTTAACCTTCTTTCAGGTTGTCTAATTGGCTTGTAGTTATCATTAAAGGATTATTTTGTGCATTCAGACTAAAGCACTTATTCCTTTGATGTTCTCAATGCTCCATGCAATTGTCCCACGATGCTTTTTCAATACAAAATCAATTTGCCTAATTCAATGTCTGAAAGTAAAGAACTCACAGTGACATATGCATCATTTTCTACAAGAAAAACATATTTGAGATGGGAAGGAAGTGATTTAAGTTCAACCTTGGGTGGTTCATTAGTCGGAGACCCCCTTTACCTTTATTCTCCAACTTATTCTCTTTCGCAACTTCCACCAACTCCTTCTTTTGAGTGCTTTCTTGTTCACTAGTCTCCATTTCCTCTGCGTGAATCATGTCGTTGGTGTCATCCTTCACAGATTTCCTATAAAAATCCATAACCAAAGCATCAATGATATCAACATTCATCACATCATCATATTTAGAAGGAAATTTAAAAGAATAAAAAACATTAAATGACATAATATCATCATTGACTTGGAATTGCAAATTTTTGGCTTGTACATGTCTACGATGGCTCATCCGGTGGCCAAGAAAGGTCATTCTAGAATTAACGGAGTCACCATATCTTCCTTCATGTCAAACACTATGAAATCTGCTGATAGGAATACTTTGCCCACTTTGACAATGAGGTCCTCGACCACTGCTACTGGTTGCTTTACATTTTGGTTGGCCAATTGAATAGTGACGTTTGTGACATTGAGTCCTTCTACATTCAATTTCTTGTAAGTAGAATGAGGCATAAGGTCAATGGAGACACCCAAATCACAAGGGATCTTTGAAATGTCACTCCTCCTATGTCGCATGGATTGGAAAATGAGCCAGGTCCTTGAGCTTAGGGGAAAGATTCTTTTGAATGATAGAGCTGCATCTTTCGTTTAGGCTTTAGTCCCCTATTAGCTTCCCCTTGCTTGATAAAATCTGTTTCATGAGCTTAGCATAAATGGGCATGTTTTCAATAGATTCAATGAAAGAAATATTAATCTAATCTTTTTAAAAATTTCTAAAAATAACACAACTTATTTAATTTCTTGGTTTTCTCATCCTCCTTCATTCGTTGAGGTAAAGGAATACTTACATGCTTACCTGGTGCAGTCGAGAGGTCCTTAGTTTTACCTTATTGGTCAAGAGCTCTGGTAGGTTGTTCTTGATCATCACTACTCTTTGATGACACTCATTTTCCCTTTGCCTCACTTTTCTCACGGTTCTTGCGTTATCCGTGTCAACTTTCCTTGGTTCTATGGTTCGACCACTCCTTAAGGTGATTGCTTGTACTTGCTCCTTCCCATGGGTATTATCCCTTGGTGACAAGTTCATAATTGTGATATATTTTATGTGTCAATTATCATGTTTTTATGTGATGTAAGCAAGATTTGATGCTATTATTGAGCTTGATTTGAGTTATTATTGAGCTTAATTTGGTTATTCTTAGTTTTTGTAGGGTTAAAGTTAAAAAGAGCTAAAAAAGATGGGAAAAGATGAAAGAAAATGCTAAGGGCGGAACACTTTCAAGCATAACTTTGGTTTGTATTTCAAGCATAACTTTTGATCCCGAGTTTCGATTGAAGTAATTCAATATGAATTGGAAAGCCAAGGCAAAGATCTACAACTTTTGTGTTTTACACTTTCACAAATTACACAGCATCAAGGTGAAAATTGAAGCCGAAGGCAAAGCACAGTTGAGGAAGCCAGCGCACATGCGCTAGAGTTGTGCAGCGCATGTGCTCTGCGTCAAGAAGCAGATTCCCAGAAGTGGCTCGCCCGCACATGCGCGCTAAGGTCCTTGCGCATGTGCGCCCAGGATGGAACAGGCCAGGACCTCACTGAGACCCCAGCGCATGTGCGCGGATGGTAGCAGGGAGGCGTGAAGTGGATTTCCAGCAGGTTTCTTCGCCCGGACAGACTTCTTTTCAGCCGATGTCATGTCCTTATCCATAAATCCTTGCTTGTAACCCTAATACTCAATATAAATACCCCAAGTAGGGTGAGAAAAGGGATCGACACTTTATTTTCTAGTTTAGCTAGGGTTTTCAGTAGAAAAAATGAAAATTCTTCTTTATTCTTTATTGGCACTTTGTGCCTAAACCCTTTTCTTGGTAGAGGGAATTGAAGCCATGGCCAATTCTGCAAAGTTGTGAGACTTCTTGTTCTTGAATTTATTCAATTATATGTCAAGTATTGATTATTTTTCTGTGATTAATTTTATGATTGTTCTTTTTAACTTGTTATTGCTGTAGAATACTAAGTTATTAGAATTAATCTATTGCTAGATTGTTTTAACCGCGTGTGTTCAATTCAATCTGTGAAGCAACTAAATTTGACAATTACTCGATTAGTGTTATTGAATTTAGGGAAATTAATCATCTAATCGGCATAACCGTGTGTTTATGTTTAATTATTCTAAGTGTTCTTGTTGATCTTAAAGCTTCTATTAATTAATCTTTGGCGCGTGTCTGGGTTAAATTAATAGTTAGGGTTAAATGGATCGCGTGTTGAAAATTAACCAACTTTAGAAAGAAATAAGAATCAACTTTGAATTGGTATTCCATTTTGGGTTAATTCTTCAGTTAGTGCTTGATATAAAATTGAATTATCTTGTGTGTCAAGGATCGACCAGTGAAATTGCCACGGTGGATGTGACCAAAACCAAGATTGTTCTTAATTAAATTCTCTTTAGTTATTTTACCATTTTAGTTTTAGTTTAAAGGCATTCAAAACCCCAAACTGGTAAGTCTGTGGAAGAATTAATTTATTCTCTAGCTGCTAATACTTTGCAATTTCAACAGGAAACAAGAGCCAGTCTGCAAAGTTTGGCGCATCAACTAAGTCAACTGAATTCTTCCATAAGTAGACTAGAATCTCAAGTGACTGAGGGTAGATAAGATGCAGAAAAAGAGTAAGAACTAGTGATAGGATTAGTAGACGACAAGCCTATTGAGGATCACTCTAGGTCATTGCCTCTGATTTCAATGCCTCAAGATCTTCTAGAGCAAGAGCCAATCAAGGTTTTAGACTTAGTTATGGAGGAAGAACAAGAGATTCTAACCATTGTAATACAAAGGATCACCACTTGGCTATTAATAGGGATTGTATTGTGGAGCCAGTATATCCCACATTCTATTATGGATCAATCTTAAAAGTTGAAGATTATGAAGTGGCTTCTAAAGTGTTCGATATCTTCGAGTCTCTTAAGGACCATGAGGAAGAGGTTGATCATGGTTTACATATGGAGGATAATTGGGATTTTGGGATTGGTGTCGAGGTGTTGGAGGTTGGTATGAGTTATTTGGTTGTGGTAGAAAGTTTTGTAAATTCCTCTGGTGAGGTGGTTGATATGGTCGAGAGGATGAAACTTGGTTGGAAAACTTTGATTGTGGCTGGTTAGGTTGGAATGATGGATTTTGAACATTGTTTTGATTTGTCCAAGAAAAATTTGGATAGTTAAGCCAAGATGGGTTATAGGTGTTACAATAGGAATTAGGTAGATTCATTGTCCTTGAATTTTGATTGGCAATGAATTGAACTTGTTTGCCTTGTGGCATGGGTGTTTTACAAAGCACACCCATTTTGATGGTTTTCTCCATAGAAGTCACAAGTTAAGATCCCTTGAGCTGTTGAATCTTCACAGAAAAATACCGAAGTTTGAATTTTCAAGGAAAAATCCAAAGAAAAATTAAAAAGAACAAAAAGCAATCGTAAATAATTAAAAGAAAAATTAAAAAGAACAAAAAGTATTCCTAATCACTAAGAAAATAAGAACAATCACCAAAACTAAAGAAAGCTATAAAATTTATCGAAAGCAATATAAAAGTAAATGCAATAAGATCAAATTAAAACTACGGAATTGCAGTAAAAACTGGAATTAATTTGAAATAAGTAAAGAAAGCAAACTCAATAATGTATCCGGAACAAAAGTTGATGAAGCATGAGTCTTGACAAGAAGAATAAAACCCTAGTCTAGTGATTTCCTTAATTTAATGTCTAATCTAACTAATGAGTACTACGTCTGTTCAATTCATCAAACAGTGGCATATTTATAGGGGTTATATTAGGGTTTAGTCCCCCTTATACTAGATGATAAAAATACACTAAAACACGAAAAGAAATCCAATCCGACGAAGAAAATTCAAAAATAATTAATTTCTGTAACCAGGTGCTCGTCGTGCACACATGGTACAAATACCTTGCACATGTGAGTGAGAAGGGTCTCCTGGAATTTTGCTCAGTGGAAGTTGCGCACATGCGCAGGCATTGGGTCATGCATGTGCGCAACTCGCATAATGCCTATTTTTAATTTCTGCCTTGATTTTCACCCTGATTCTAATAGAATTTGTAAAATTCAAAATACGAAAGTTGTAGGCCCCTCTCTTAGCTTTCAAATGCATCTTTAATCACCACAATCAGAGCTCAGACAAGAAAGTTATCAGCAAAATGACAAACAATGTCCAAATTCGTTCCTTGCCGATGTACAGTTTTCATCCTTTTGATTTTTCACCAACTTTTTGATATTTTTGGCTCTTTTTTCATTCAAGACCTTTGCAAACTAAAAATAAAATAATTAGACTCATAATTCACTAACATTTATTTCTTGCATCACATGAAAACCGAGGTAAATGAGACATAAAATACACTATAGTTATGAGCTTATCATATACCAATGAATCTAGAATTTTAAAATAAATTTATTCTTTAAATTTATTTGTGTTCAATTAGAATATAAAAATTATAATTTGAAAGAAGAAAGAAAAGAGTGTGCACTAGTTTGATAATACTGTGTTGGTAGTTGTTAGTTGAATACTCTTACTAGGACCTAACCTTTGACTTCACTTATGGATCTTGAGGTTTAAATAGGACACACATACATTAAATAATGTATGCTAATATAAAAATGAGGTATGGCTATTAATTTAACCTAAAGATATACAAGTAATATAGTGGACTGTGACCAAATAATAAATTTTCATAGTTAATTGAGAAATTTAAGGCAAAGTGAGGCAAAAAAATATAAAAAGAATAGAATAAAATAAGGATAGAATCGTCAAAATGCTGAATTGGTACACGAGAAGGAGTTAAGTTTCAAACACAAATTAACATTAGAGACTAAAATGTTAGAGACTTAAAGTTTAAGGGGGTAAACTGCAAACAACCCAAGGGTATATTTGTCCATTTAGGCAATTTTTAATGCCCCATTTTAGTTGACTATTAGTCAAGGGACTTTTGTCCTCAGAAGATAATGTTCGGGACTAAAATGATAGTGACGCTCAAATTTAAAAGGCTAAAGTGTAATTAATCCTTAATTTATTTGATAATCATCCCGATGTCATTAGATTCAAAATCCTAGTTATTCGCACACAAGGACATGATGATCAATTTAATTCAAACTAGCCTATGAAAGTTCAAGAGTTGTACAATGTGTATTGTATTATATGGTGATGCATGGGATACACTAATAAAGCCTTGAAAGTGGATTAGGTCAATTCTAGAGATAAGACAATATGAGGGTTGATTTAAAATAATTTAAAGTTTTATAATACATGGAAAAATGTTTTGAATATGTAGTATTGAACTTGTGTCTTGAGTTATCGTAAATTATATTTAAGTTAAGTAGAGACTTGGGCTTAAAATATGATTATCTAGGAAATAAATAACATATGTTTCTTGGTCTAATTAATTTTAGAAAGTCCATGTTTAGTTATTGATGGCCTAAATAAATAGAATTAACTCGAGGAGAAAAAATTGAATTTTCGGTTCAACTGTAGTAAATTGGATTCCACCAAACCCTAATTTCCTCGAAATGGTCCACAAATACTTTTTTATTAAGCTCCCTAGGTCAGATGAGGAACTGCATTTAACCTAAAAATTAGGGAGAAAGTTTGTTCTCCCGTCTCCCTTAAAATTGTCTATCTTTCTTTTTTTCTAGGGCTTCTAGGATTAGGGTTTTTGCTAAAAAATGAATTCTTTCACTTGTTATTTTACTTCTTTTTCTAGTGCTTCTAGGATTAGGGTTTTTGCTAAAAAGTGAATTCTTCGACTTGTTAGTTTATATTGTTTGGGATCTTCGTTAGCACAAGGTATTAACATCTATCTAAGAGGAGGTGTTGGTTTGATCAAGTGCTCGTGTGGACTGTTAGAGACGTCATACATTTTGCATTCTTCGTCTTCAGCCCGAGATTGTTAATTTAATGACAGAATTTGATTTTTGAGGTAAAGATCTCTTCCTGGCCCTTTGGATAACTTCCTAACGATAAAGTTTTGTAGATTGATCCATAGATGAGGGGTTTTAGATCAATCTTATAAATAATCTAAAGTCCCTCATCCATGGATCGATCTACGAAACTTTATTGTTAGGAAGTGAACCGAAGGGTTAAGAAGAGATCTTTACCTAAAAAATCAAATTTTGTCAATAAACTAATAGAGTCTCAGACTGAAGAAGAAGAACACCAAACGTATGATGTCTCTTGCAGTCCACACGAGCACTTGATCAACCAAATTCTCCTCTTCGATAGTTGTTAATACCTTTTACTAGCAAAGATCCCAGACAACTAAAATAACAAGTGAAAGAATTCTCCTTTTTGCCAAAACACCTAGTCCTAAAACAACAAGGAAAGGGGAGAGGCAAAGAGGCGATTTTGAGTAGGGAAGAGAAAAACAAATTTTCTCCCTAATTTTTGGGTTAAAGGCCACTCCTCATCTAATCTAGGCAGCTTAAGTGACTATTTATAGACCACCTAAGGCAAATTAGGGTCTAGTAGAACCTGGTTCAATACGCTTTAATCGAAACCACTAATTTTTCTCTCGGGTTAGTTCCATGTCTTCACTTTATTACTAACTAACCATGAACTTTCCAAAATTAATTTGATCAGCCATCATATGTTATTTATTGCCCACGTAATTATATTTGAAGCCCAAGTTTCTATTCGACTTAAATACGATAACTCGACATAAGTTCACTATTCACATACAAATTTTTTTTCATATATTATTAAACTTCAAAATATTTTAAATCAACCCTCGTATTCTCTCATCTCTAAAATTGACCTCAAGCACTTTCAAGGCTTAATTAGTGCATTCAATATATGATCGTACAACACGATACACATTGTGCAACTCTTGTATCCAGTTCCGTCTACTAGTTTGAAGTTAATTGATCATCATGCCCTTGTTTGTGCGAAAATTAGGTTTATTATCCTAATGACATCGGAATGATTATCAAATAAATTTTAAAAGACCAATTAGGTCAAGAATTTTGTCCATTATCTCATAACCAACATCAACCCTAAAAACATCTTTTGGGAGATATTAATTCTTAACTCCCAAATTGCCCCTAAAGTCAACGAGTGATGTCTAGTAATATTCGTGTCTATCAATAGGATATGAGTGAGAGGAATTCCTCATAATCCTTTAAGTCCTGATTACCATGTGGTAAAATCTTTGCATTTTTTTATCCAATCTAGATCATGGCC
This sequence comes from Cinchona pubescens, assembly GCA_025175665.1. NCBI lineage: Eukaryota > Viridiplantae > Streptophyta > Magnoliopsida > Gentianales > Rubiaceae > Cinchona > Cinchona pubescens. The sequence goes on from JANKKI010000053.1 coordinate 9,739,065, forward strand.
ATGGTTTCGTTGTCAAGCTGATCTATGATCTCTTATATGACTTATGTGTTTCTTAGCAGGTATACGTAATTAGCAAACTCTTTCCTTTATAGTTGACTACCTTGGCCAAGGATTTCCTTGCTACGATTCACCATCATCATATCAATAGCATCATCTTTTCTTATTTTTCACTTTATAGTAGTGGATTCTTACGTGATATGCAACCTCTCCATTTTGAAGTATGTGATTCCGATTTGTGATTTATTAAACCCTAAAAGAATACAATATTGTATACCATGAATGTCATATATTCATGAATAATGTGTTCATTACAATATAAGTTTAAGGACCAATCCACATGGTCATGACATTATTGGATCACTAACAAGTACACGAAAGATGTGATCTAATATGTGTTGTGTTATAGTTAAATTTATTATTTTAACAATCATCAATCATGTCAATTCTCACAACTCATGTTAAATGAAATGAGACTTGATTATTCTCACTTCTGAACAACTCATGTCACATTGAGGGAAAGTCACGATACTAACTTCTAAGGGTAGCTGTACCTAATTGAGTATCCTCCACTAAGAACAATAAATATTTATGAATGATGCAATTAAAGATTTAGTATCTCATATTCACAACTCTTGTGAATAAATCTTTAATATCAGCCAATGAGCTTTGGACTAGTTCAAAATAATTCTATTACTAGAAATATATGAATGAAACATAAATCTATCAATGATTAAAATACGATATAATTTAAACATAAAGATGTTTTATTACACTCATGATGATCCGATTGGGTTTAGAACACTACCCTAACAATCTCCTACTATACTATAGTCAATCGTCTTAGTATGTTATATCTTCCCAAGATGTCGAACAAGCTATTGTAGTGTAAGTGCCATTGCAAATGGATCTACCATAGTGTTAAGCGTTCCAATTTTTTGTACTGTGATGTTTTCTTTTCCAAAGATTTCTTTGATCAGGTGATATTGTCTCTCAATATGTTTGAATTTCTAGTGAGATCTTGGTTCCTTAGCCTGTGTAATGGCTCCATCATTGTCACAATACAATGATATTGGATTATTAAGAATAGGAACGACCCCAAGTTCAGTGATGAACTTCTTAATACAAACGGCCTCCTTCATTGCATTAGATGTAGCAATGTGAAGCACAAGTGACAGAGATTCTTTAAGTCTAAGGGCCAAATATTATGTTAAATTTTACTAAACTTTTTATGTGTTTAAATCCATTACTATGTATAGCCCAATAGTAGTTTAAGTATTGTGTAAATTGGGCCTGGTTTAAGTGTTAGTTTAATTACTAGTTTTTGAACATAACTAGTAGTCTTTAATAAGGTTCATAAGGCCCATTAAAGGGGCTGCCATGGCCAAGTTTTCTTGCCCTGGTTTTGAGGATATTTTCGCTAGTTTTTAGGTCTTTTTAAGCCTATAAATTATTGAATCCTGTAACTAACTCACTAGATAAGTCTTTCTATCATATTTGTATTTGAATAGTGTATATAATGATGTACTTCAATTGGATATATAATAGATAATCCAAACTAGCTAGATGGAAAAAGCCATTTTCATAATCTTTTGTACTTCTCAAACTTTAACTTGGTATCAGAGCCATTCTCACAATATGTCTGATGAATCAACAAGCTCCTTCATCAAGGCTTTGCTCTTCTACTACTCAAAATCAAACTTTCTCTTCGCCTAACCCTCTTAATAATGCACACCATTTCATCTCTCTCAAATTGACAAAAACAAAATTTTCATTATGGAAGACTCAAATAGTTCCCTTTTTATGTGGACATGGCCTTATTGGTTTCATTGGTGGAACTTATCCATGCCCATCCAGATATGTTGCTACAAGCAGCAAAGACGATACACAAATAAAACACATGTCATATTTTCAATGGGTTCAACAAGATCCTTTACTTATAAATATGTTATATCCTCATTATCTAAGGATATACTACCTATGGTTGTTGGTTTGAAAACTTCACGAGATATATGGACAACTTTTCAAAATGCACTAGTTTTCCCCTTCAAATTCACGAATTCTCAATCTTCACACGTGTCTTCAAAATCTGCATCAAGTTGACACTGTATTTTCAAAATTTCTTCATAAGGCTAAGGCCTATGCTAATGAACTTGCTATTGCTGATAAATCTATTTCTTTGGGAGGATCTAAGTATCTATATTTTTAAGGGTCTCCGCTCAAACTTCAAGGATATTATAACAACCCTTGCTGCTCGTCCTGATCCTGTCACATTTTCTTAACTTCATATTTTGTTTGTTGACCATGAATTTATTCATGCAGACCCTAGTTCTTCCTCATCGACACCAACAATATTCGTTGAGCCTTCTTTTACTCCTTCTACGAACTTAAGTCAACAAACTCCAAATCAAAATGAACGTGGCAGTCACAGATACTTTGCTTGAGGACGTGGACGATCAAACCGAGGTCGCGGTTAAGGCCGTGGTTGATATGGTTTTTCATACTTTGCTCCTTCCACTTCACCTATGATGCAAACCTAATGTCAATTTTGTGACGGGCTTTATCACATTGCTGCCAAATGTCCTTACTATCTTAGCAATCTCTCAATCCCACTGCAAATGTTGCCTCTTTGAACTCATCAACTCATTTCAAGAATTGGTTTCCAGACACTGGAGCAACTCATCACATGTCACTGTAGACCTTGCTAGCCTAACAAGTTCTAAGGAATATAAAGGCCAAGACTACCTTCATGTTGGTAATGGTCAAGGACTTCTTATTTCTCATACTTGTAGCTCATTTGTTCATTGTCCTTCTCGTTCATTCAAGTTATCTAATGTGCTTCATGTTTTTTCAATTACCAAACCACTTTTATTTGTCAATAAATTTTGTCTTGATAATGATGTATTTTTTGAATTTCATTCATCTCATTTTTTGATGGACCAGGTAACATGAACATTGCTTCACTCCAGACCGAGTAGTGATGGACTTTACTCTTTGTCTGCATCCTCCACTCTATTCCATTCCACTTCCGTAGCTGAACATGCCTCACCTGAATGCTGGTATCGACAACTTTGGCATCCCTACACAAAAATTCTTAGAAAACTCATCCCAGATAATAAGTTACCTTATTTTTCTATCAATACTAGGGAAAGTTGTACTACTTATCATTTGGGTAAATCTAGTCACCTTCACTTTGCCGACTAGTCAAAATTCTAGTTCCTCTGTTTTGGATTTAATTTTTAGTGATATATGGGGTCCTTCATCATATTTGTCATCTGATGATGATCGCTACATTATAATTTTTGTTGATGACTATTCTAAATTTATTTGGTTTTATCCTATGGCTCAAAAATCTGATGTTTTTAAATTTTTTTTAAAGTTTCAAGTTTTTGTTGAATGTCAGTTTAATAAGAAAATTAAATCCATTCAAACCGATTAGGGAGGTGCGTATCGTAAAGTACATAAACTTTTTGAGTCTATTGGAATTTTTCATCACCTAGCCTGTCCTCATACTCATGAACAATATGGATTTGTTGAGCATCATCACCATCTTATAGTTGAAACTGGTCTAACTTTAACTTGCTTCGTTCTCTATTTCACAACAAAATTGGTATTTTGCATTTGATAGAACCGCTTATTTGCTAAATCGAATTCCAACACCAATTCATAATGGAAAATTGTCATATGTTTGTCTTACTTAGATATAATTTTACCCAAATTATCTTTTTCTTAAAAAATTCAGTTGTTTATGTTTTTCATGGTTGTGTTCGTACAATAAACACAAAATGTCTCTTCGTTCTACTCCTTGTGTCTTCTTGGGTTATTGTCCCAATCATATGGGTTATCGATGCCTTGATCCCACTGCAAGTCAACTCTATATCTCAAGGCACATTCGGTTCGAGGAATACACATTTCCATTTAAAGGTCTATCCATACTTGGTCCCATACCAGTTTGAAATTCCCAATCACCCTATCCATATCATTCCAACACATCTTGGGTTGCTTTCCCACTTTCTAATTCAAGTGTTAAACACATCCAATCTCCTTCCTTATCTCCCATAACAACCCGTCAGTCTCCAGTTCTATCTACAAGTCCAACTAGTTCCGATTTGAATAAGATATCTTCACATGGAATTCAAACTTCAAATCCAGTAGATAGGTCCCAAGTTTCTAACTCCAAAACTCCTATATCACCTCCTTCAACTTTCTAATCCTTTATCTTATATTCAAAGTTCTATCCCTTCTGATACAAATCAACCTAATGAGATTCCTCCGATTCAAAAGGCTTCTGGGATAATTCTTATCAATGATTTGACTCCACACTCTATCTCTTCCTCAGTCTCATCTGACAATAACCGAACTTCTCATTTAACCCGTACCCATCCAATAGTTCTTCATCACATGACAAAATTGACATAACATCTTCGAAAATTTTTTGAAACTGTGCTCGTTTTCAAAATTGTTCTTTTTCATGTCAATTGGAAATAGGATAACCGGGAGACGAGAACTCGCATTCGGCAAATGCGAGCTCAAATGTCGCATTCACCGAATGCGAGGTCTGGAAAATTATTATTTTTTTTAAAAAATTTAAACCCGTCTGACCTCGCATTCGGTGAATGCGAGGTCAGACGGGTTTATATCGGTTCTACGAGGGTCAATCGCAGAACCTTTCTTCTTCTCTCTCACAGAACCCCCCCTTTCTCCTCCTCCTCCTCCTCCTCCTCTTATTCCATTTACAGAACCATCAACATATTCCTCCATTCCACCACCATCTCTTTTTCCTCCCCCCTCTACAACAACCACCACCACCGCCACCCACCACCACCATATTCCTCCTCAACAAACACCACCAACATATTTCAGGTAAATTAAATTTTTTTATTTTATCCAATTATTTTAATTAATTAATTTTTTTAATTTTTTTTAATTAATTAATTTTGTTAATGTAAATATTTTAGAAACATATTTTGTGATGGTAGCTTATATTTTTGCTGTTTTAGTGTAATAATATGCTGCTTTGATTATCTTCTTTTCTGTCTGAATATTTAGAGAGAATGGTTTTTGGCTCGGGATATATGTTGTATGTTTGGTTTCTCTTGATTGCAGTGAAATTTGTGGTTATGTTCTTTGTTATACTGAAATTCTGGGCTATTCTTGGTTTTGTACCTAAAAAATTTTGTCTGATATTGAATGATCAAGAATAACCATGTTTGGATAATTTTGGCCAACAAATTTTGCTATTTGCTTGAAAGGACTAAAATCCAGATAATAGCATGATTTATGTACTTGATCTCAACATATAATTTGTCTTGCTTAAAGATTCATTAGCTAAACTCCATTTTGGACAATAAAGTATAGGTGATAAAGATGCTTCCCCATGATCTATTGGCCAAAATTCTAGTCACTATTGTGAATGTAAATGATTTGGTATATGGGGTGAGGGGCTGTTATTGCATTGTTTTCAGCCCTTGTCGGGCATATATAACTTGTAACCCTTGCCGAGTTATTGCATTGTTTGTAGCCCTTGTCGGGCATGTATTACTTGTAAGTGTTGCCGATTTGTTGTGTTGTTTGTAACCCTTATCAGGTATGACCAGCGTAAGAGGGAATCCTCAAGATATAGAGGAACTCTGTCAAATTTTTTTAAAAAAAAAAACATATTCCGTATCCAAAATTGGGGTGTAAACATGTTACATCCTTACTGGAAAATGACATTTGATGGACCCCGTCACATTCTCCTTTATTGGGGAGGAGAAATAACCCATGAAGGTGGTACTATGTCCTACCGGCCAATGGTGTGCAAGAAACTATTCCGAATAAAGCAACGGATTAGGTTTGTTGAGTTAGTTGACAAGATATGCGAATTCATGGAGGTTGATAGGGAGCAGTTGAAATTGAATATTTTGTACAGGCATATAGTTAGTCGTGGTGTTTACTCTGACATTTCATTGACAGATGATGATGGTATGGATGGTATTTTTGATTTGTTTGATGCTGATCCTACTTTTTGTGTTGAGTTGTTTATCGAGACAGAGAAAATTCCCCACGTACTTGTAACCAACAATCTAGGGATGTATGGTATGGGGCCAATGATGTCTCTCATGCATTCGACCATGGACGACCAGCCGCTACAGTCCAATGCACGGAGTCTCTTTGAACAGCCTTGGTCATTTGAGTTTTACAACCCAACGTGTTCGTTTTCAATGTCAAACTCAATGCAATCTGATCAATCAATTGGCGCGCAGTGTAATTAGGAGAAGGGACACCACAGCAGTTGAAGGCCCAAGTACCATGCAATATCAACATATGGAGAAATGTCTCTTAGATGAGGGTTTGATAGATGATAATGCTAATAGTGACTCGTCGTGGCATGCATTAGACCAGGATTACGAGTCAGGGTCAAACTCAGAATATATATCGGATGATGATTCTGAAGAGGATTTCGGGACAAATAAAGGTGAATGTCAGACGCAAGAGGATGTTCCTGCTTATCAACCCAGGGGAACGGCTTTTTTCAATGATATTGGTAATTATAGTGATTACTATCCCATGGACCGTAGTGATAAAGATGGGCTGGTTTATTGGAATGAAGAAAAAAATAATATTCGGTTGCACATGTACTTTGATAGCAAGGGGCAAGATAGTAAGGCAGTTAGAATGTGGTCTATAGCTCAAAAATGAGAATTCAAAGTCATAGAGAGCTGGAAGAGGACATGGGCAGCTAAATGCAAGACTGCGTCCTCCGGTAGATTTGCTCCCGGAGATTAATGGGTGATTGGAGTATTCGGGTATGTGGAAATGAATCTCTTATTGTGTGGAAGGTCACAAAATGGGTAAAAGATCACATATGTCTCAATGAAATATCCTGTAACAACAACAAAAATCTTACATCTACAGTCATTGCTAACCAAATTATGCACTTAATTGAAAATGATCCTGGGCACAAGGTCAAACAAATTCAGGCATCTATTAAGAACAGTTCCAAGGTTAACATCACTTACAAAAAATCTTGGTATGCTCGCTGGAAAGCGATTGTGCTTGCATTATGGAAGTTGGGCATCTAATTTTCAACAATTACCCCAATACGTTGAAGAAGTACTACGCTCCAATCCCCAAACTGTGGTGCAATGGCTACATCATCCCAACAGTAGCGAGGTTGTGAAAATTTTCAAATACATCTTCTGGGCATTTCGGCCATCGATTGATGCATTCCACATGTGTAGACCTGTCCTATCTGTTGATGGCACACTTCTACGAGGAGAGTATCGGGGTAAATTACTTATTGCCGTCGCTTTGGATGCTAACAATCAGATTTTACCTGTTGCGTATGCAATTGTTGATGAGAAAATAATACAAAGTTGGGTTGGTTCATGGAGCAGTTGAGACACCATGTTGTGCGTGACTTGGAGACCGTTTGTATAATATCTGACCGGCATCGTGGCATTCTGCATGCTATGAGTGAGTCTCCTTTATGGCAGGAACCATTTGCATACCATAAATTCTGTCTGTGTCACGTTCGAAGTAATTTGCTGACCAAATAACAGAATGTAGAAGTGAAGAAGTTGTGTTGGTCTCTTGGTGTCAAGATACAGATGCGGAAATGGAATAAGTACCAACAAACGATACAGCTTCAAAAAATCCTAAGGCTTGGAGATATCTGGCAGATATTGTGCCTAAGAGACAGGTGCCTTGCTCACGATGGAAATCGTATCATATCTACAAATTCTTCTGAGAGCTACAATAACATCTTGCGTGGAGTTAGACTACTTCTGATGTCTCAAGGCTATAATTGATAGTACATTCCATCGTTCCGTCAAATTATTTGTTGATAATATTGTACGAGGTAAACATTGTCGCACATTAATTACACCAAAGAATTGGAAAAGGTTGTTGACTGCAGACAAAAAAGGTGGGATGATCAGTTTAGGTATGGATGATCAGTCGCGAGAGCTTGTTCATCCTGGACCATATATAGATGATATTATATCACCTACGACACCGCATAGGGCTAGATCTATTTTTGACGGTCTTATCGATGATTCCACACTACAGGTTAAGCTTTGTGATGGGACTTTTTGGGATCACATGCCCATACCAGATCGGGTATGGCATTATATTTGTTCGGCAGGTTTCGAGGGCATCGTATCTTTAGGACGTATTTCAGTGGACCATGCTTTGATCACCAGTCTTGTCGAGCGATGGCGACCTGAGACACATTTTTTTCATCTGCCCATTGGAGAGGCCACCATCACATTACAGGATGTAGAGGTACTGTGAGGTTTACATACTTGACGGACCGCCAGTGACGGGTAGAGACACTACTCATTCTGCAGATACTTGGAGCCAGTTATGCATGGAGTTATTAGGTTTCATGCCTACCAGATCAGACATTGACTGTGATCGTTTGAAAGTTGGATGTTTGTCTGCTGCATTAGATCGTCCCCTTCCCGATGATGCGACTGATGACATGTGTCAGCAGATGGCACGTACATATTTACTTGTACTTATTGGAGGCATTTTATTTCCAAATAATTCAGGCAATAAAGTGCCATTACTGTATCTACAGTTGCTTTGGGACTTGGAGACTGTGGGGCGTTATAGTTGGGGATCAGCAGTTTTAGGCACACTGTATCGCAGCTTGTGTGATGCTACTTCACCCACAGCTAGAAACATCTACGGACCAGTACTATTAGTACAGGTATATTTGAATACTTTATATTCATTTATTGTATACTTTCATCAAAATTAGTAGAATGCATACTAATTAAGAATTACATTTATGGGCTTGGGAGCATCGCATCGCATGCTGACACTGCGTCCTAATTGGTTAGAGCCCGCACAGGAGCGTCTCGGAGCATATGGGTCTCGGTATATATGTTTTGTTAAACTGTTTAATTAAACATGTTTACATTGGATTTGATATTTATTAATTTGTATTGCAGGTGGGATGTTGGATTTGATTTGTGCAATGCTCCTCGTCATGTTTTATCTATTTTTCGAGATCAGTTACATACTTTGCAACCCAATGAGGTACATCCGTCGATTACATTTCTTTTGCACTTTGTCGTTCTCGTATTTTGTTTATTTACTAACTTTTTGTCGAATTGTTTTGTATTAGTTTATATGGCAACCATTCTCTGATGAGGTACTTGATATGCTTCCCCATTACTGCACTACTGGTCGTGACACATGGTGTGCAGTTACTTATTTGATATGTTGGGAGATCGTGGAATGTTACCTACCTCATCGGGTTATGCGACAGTTCGGGTTGCACCAACCCATACCAGATCAGAGATTGATTGGTAATCAATGTGCACTTCATTTGATAGACCGTCGTGGTCGGGCGAACAATGATTGGGAGTTGACCCACCGACATTATATAGATATTTGGGGCGCAAGAACGGATACAGTTGAGGTTGGTCTCCCATGTGTTGATACTACACATGCATCGGGTGATTATATGCAATGGTACCAACCGAGGACGGTAGTGTACATATCCAATCCTAGTCAACGCCCAACTTTTCCAGAATGGTACCACGGCGATGGTGCACGTGCAGATTTTCTAGTAAGTAATTATTCATTTTTTCTTATTGTTTTTCTTTTTCAAATGACTTTAGTAAAACTAATTATAACTTTTATGGTAGATGGATTCCATGGATAGATTGTACTACATGTCGTTAGACAGGACGATACTCCGGATACTAGTACTTGGGCACAGATCAGACATTTCGCTTCTCAGTCACTACATGCAGTAGGCGAATCTACTCGTCTTGATCTTCGGCCTCCGGCAGTTCCTGTTTACGGTCGACATCCACACCAGGCACATGATCCACATAGAGTAGAGCGGGCTCTGCGGCGAGGCAGGCAACACGGATGTGGTCGTCGACGTCGTCGAGTTCCATCTCCTCAGCCCCATGTAGATGCTGGATCCCCTCATGTTAATATACCATCGAGGGTGACACTTCACACATACTTTCGCCAATGCACACTCCGATGAGACCATTATCTTTCGGACAGTCGTCCACTGGACCAGATCCAGAGCATACTGGTCCAACTGTTTCAGATGAAGAACATGAACACGAACAAAACATAGCTTCGCAGGCGCAAATTGCTCACCCTACTCAACAACAAGACACACCTCTATTTAATGTCCGTCGATCAAAAAGGGTGCCTAAACCTAAAGAGTGTGGCACGAGCGGGAGATTTGGAGATCATGGACATTGACATTTGTTATTACTTCTCGCAATCATGTGTGATTGATGTCCGTTATTTGTATATAATTGTTTGCCCTTGTTGGGTATTTTTTTATTATTATTATATAGGTTTTTATTTATGTTGTTTAGCCCTTGTCAAGCTTTTATGGATGTTTGTTGCCCTTGTTGGGTATGGTTGTTGGCAGGGAGAACGTTCGTAAATAGGGGAGCTTATGTCAAAATTTTATAAAAAAATATGATAAATTAATAAATTTGCTTTCTTACAACATTTCATTCGTGTAATATTTCATTAATGTGATAGTTTATGGTTTAAAAATAATGGTTTAGTATCCCTATATATTGTGTTAAATAAATGTTTACAATTTAGTGTTTAAGTGATTTTATCTTACAGCCAAATCCTTTTTTAATTAACCAAAATATCAAACATTTTTCTATTTTTGTAATAGTGCAAAAAAAAAAAAATTCCTTCGCAGAATACGAAGTCAAATATTTTAAAAAAATATATTTTAAAATTTTTTTTTTCCCTGACCTCGCATTCACTGAATGCAATGTCAGTTTTTTTTTTTTTTTAATGTTTCATGACCTCGAAGTCATAATTTTTTTTTATTTTTATTTTAAATTTTTGCCCACATTAATAATAATCAATGAACTCATTTGGGAGATGCGAGCTGCGAGTTCCCCCCGGCGGAAATTGCATTTTCCATTGACATAGAAAAAGAACGATTTTTGAAACAAGCACAGTTTTAGAAATTTCTCTAACATCTCCACCAACTATTCATTTGTCTCAAGCCCTCTTACCAACAATGCAAGAACCTACCACCTTTACCCAAGCCAATAAATTTCCTAAATGGAAGCACACTATGAGAGAAGAAATTCGTGCTCTTCTTCGCAATAATACTTGGTTTCTAGTTCCTCCTTATCCTTCCATGAATATTGTAGGCTGCAAATGGGTTTACTGTATCAAGAGAAAATCTGGCTGCACAATTGAATGGTACAAAGAAAGGTTGGTTGCTAAAAGATTTCATCAACAAGAAGGTGTTGACTACCATGAAACCTTTAGTCCCATAATAAAACCGACCACTAAACATACTGTTTTATTTATTGCTGTTTCCAATGGTTGGAAAATTTGCCAATTAAAATGTTCACAATGCTTTTCTTAATGGCTTCTTAACCAAGACAGTGTACATGTCTCAACCTCCTAGTTTCGTTGATTCAACTCATCCTAATTACATCTGCAAGTTACACCATTCTCTGTATGGGTTGCGACAGGCTTCTCGAGCATGGTTCACTAGACTGTCTACTTTTAATAAGTCATGGATTTCTTCCCTCCAAAGCTGATACTTCCCTTTTCATTCATTCTTGTAGTGGGATTATTATCTACATCTTAATTTATGTTGATAATATTCTAGTTACTAGAAATTATCCTAGCTATGTTAACTCCCTTATTCAGATTCTTGGAAAGGAGTTTTCTATTCGTGACCTTGGAAACATTAACTTTTTCCTTGGTATTGAGGCTATTCTAATGAAAAGTGGAGTTCTACTATCTCAAAAGCAATATACTATTGACATTCTTGAGAAGGCAGGCAAGACTTCATGCAAACCAGTTCCAACACCGATATCAGCTTCTGCCAAGCTCTCACAGAAAATAAATCAATCAGCCGTCACTTTTCTTTTCTTACTCAATTGGGCTAAGTAGTGCGTGCCTTACAGTACTTAACAATTACTCGACTTGATTTGGCTTTAACCATCAATAAATTATGCCAATTTATGTATTCTCCAACTGATGAAAAATGGAGTGCTATCAATCGTGTTCTCCACTATCTCAAGCAAACTCACTCTTATAGTCTTCTATTTACCAAATCATCTACTTCTCTGCTTTAGGCTTTCTTAGACTCTGATTGGGCTGGTTGCTTGGACGATCGAAAATCTACAGGTGGCTATGCTATATATTTGGGTTCCCATCTTATTTCAAGGACTTCTCACAAACGAAGACTGTTGTGAGATCATCAACAGAGTCTGAATATAAAGCCTTGTCTGATGCTGCATCCAATCATTATTGCTAGAGCTTGGTATCAAACTTTCTCATTCACCTATGCTTTGGTGTGATAATAATGGAGCCACATATTTTTCTGCAAATCCTATATTTCATTACAAGTGGACATGCTCGCACCAAACATGTGGAGATTGATTATCATTTTGTTCATGATAAAGTGGAGTGTCATGACTTGGATGTTCAATTCATTTCTTCCAAGGATCAAATAGCAGATACTTTTACTAAATCTTTGTCCGCTGCTCATTTTGAGTGTTTGCAGGACAAGCTTAAAGTGGTTGATAGACCACATTCAGCTTGAGAGGGCATATTGAATCCTGTAACTAATTCACTAGACAAGTCTTGCTATCATATTTGTATTTGAATAGTGTATATCATGATGTACTTGAATTGTATATATAATAGATAATCCATACTGGCTATATAGAAAAAGCCATTTTCCTAGTCTTTTGTACTTCTCAAACTTTAACTTAAATAGGCCTCTACATGGATGAATTTTGCAGCATATTTTATCAATAAAATTTGTCTTTGTCATGAGGAAAAAGTTCTTTCCTTTAGTCTTTGGATTAAGACTTTGTTGGAATTATAGTTTGAGCAACAGTGATTGTTCTGGGAACTGACTTAAGATATTGGTTGGTGCATGAACAATATGAGCAGTGGGTCAATTCTTGCTTATTCTTGTTTGTTCTATTTGTGTCTTCTTTTTATTTTGCTGTCCAATTTGTGTCACCAACTTTGGATTTAGATCCTTGGGGTTTTGGTGCCTTACTTGATTGTCGGGTTTTGAGGCATCGAATATAGATTGGTATGGGGTTCACATCAATTTGGTATTAGGGGTGGTCCAATTCTAGTCAGCTCTGTTTGTTTTTTTCAGATTTTCTTTCTACGAAAATCGTATCTTAGATAAACTAAAAAATTCATTAATGTTCACAAATACTGTTCATCATTACTATTCATCAATAAAAAAAAACTACAGCAATGATTCTGTTGTTCTTGTCACAAAATTTGTATCGTTGATCTTGTAATTTGTTCTTCTTGTGTCGTATCTTGTTTCTTGGTTATCTGTCAATCTTCCTTGTTTGTGCTTCCGTGTTATTGTTGATAAAAATAACTTTCAGCCGTATTGTTCTTTTTTGTTGTTCTTCTTGATTATTCTTCATTCTTCACGTTGATTGCTTCATGATAAAAAATAGGTATTCTTGGCCGAATTAGAAAAAGAGAGAGAGAGAGAGAAGAGTTTGGCCGAAAGTTAAAAAGAAAAAAATTTGTTGACTGAAAGTTTTAAAAAAAAAAGGCGTGAAAAAAAAAGATGAAGAAGTAGAATCGGCCATAAGAAGAAAAAAGAAGGAGGAAAATTTTTTTAGGGTTGGCCTGTTGAGTTGTTTATATAGACAACTACTTGTTTTTTTTTCCTAATCCAAAAGGGTTATAGTTCTTACCTTTTTCCTAATTGTGCCCAGTTTTCTTATTCTAATCCAATTTGGAATTGGTTTCTAGTCCTAATCCTATTTGGAATTGGTTTTTAAACTAATCCTAATAAGATTTGGAAAACCCTAATCCAAGTTGACTTATGAAGCTTATCCTAATCCCAATTGGACTTGGAAGACTAATCCTAATCTTAGTAGGAATTGGATTACTTACCCTAATCCCAATTGAATTAGGAAATCCAATAAATTTGAAAACTTTCTAAATCAAAGTACACTTTTCAAATTTGTAACTCTTTTAAAAAAGTACTTAATTTTTGTTTGTTCTTTTAATTTCTTTGCTAGTCTTAAGTGCTACTTTTTTGGTCTTGTGTGCTTAGTTTTCTTTTTATTTGGCAAATTTGCTTATCAAATTCTTATTTGTTTTATATACCTATTGTCGCTTCCAGTAGTCTCGGATATTTTGTTATCTCTTATTCTTTGAGCTTAAATCCAAAAGTTTGGTGTCCTTTCAATGGCATTGACCCGTGAATAATTTTGTCATTCTTGTCTTCTGACCAATTAAGTGGTTAAGACATAATTGGATCTTGCTTGGTTCTCGTATTCTTCCAAAAACTTTGAGAGTGAACTAAAGAGAGGAAAAAAGTAGTGTGGTGAGATTATCTGAGTGATCAAAGCCATTCAATTGAGGGTATACATGAGGGATTGAGTGATACGCAATCTGAGTGCATATACTCCCAAAAGTGAGTTGAGTGGTGAGGAAACCTTTTCTAATTTTACTAACCCTAATCATTTTCTTTGTGAGTGTTTTCATTATGTCGTAGGAAGAAACTAGTTGAGCTAATTATCCCATAACAATGGAAGACATAGAATAGCAATTTGAGAGAGTATTTGCTGCCTTTGCCAAGGTTAGGGATCGCATGGATCAAATTGAGGTTCGCATGAATGATCGACAAAGAGGGAGGCCTCAGGGAATTAGGCTTCCAGCTTGTGGAGCTAATACCCCTCCATGCCGTTGAGAAGGTGAGTATGAATCCGATCAAGATAATATTTATGATGACGTTTATGATGACAGGAATGTGCGGCGTGGCTGAAGGGAGAATCTAACTTGAGATAATGACAATGGAACAATCAAGCTATCCTTACATCCGTTCCAAGGTAAAGTCGATCCTGACACATACATCGAATCAGAGTGAAAGGTAGACTTTGTATTTGATTGTGTTACAATTACTTTAATGAGAAAAAGGTAAAGTTAGCTGCCGTTTCTTTTACTAATTGTGCATTTACCTAGTGGGATCAATTTTTGATTAGTAGGCGTAGAAATAGAGAACGTACCATTGGTAATTGGACTGACATGAAATCTATTTTGTGCAAAAGATTTGTTCTATCTCACTATTACATGGAATTGCATCAAAAGCTTCAAAGCTTAAGGCGGGGTACTAAGTCAGTGGAAGAGTACTATAAGGAAATAGAGATTGACATGAATAGAGCTGATATTGATGAAGATAGGGAGGCTACAATGGTGCGGTTCATGAGTGGATTTAACAAGGATATTGTCGATGTAGTTTAGTTAGCTGCTATATATACCTTGAGGGGACGGTTCATATGGCCACCAAGGTAGAAAAGTAACTCAAACAAGGTAAACAAAATGTAAAATGTGGTTCAAGCTCTAATTGGAAGCGGAATTGGTCTAGTGCATCAAAGCAAGGTGAGAAGTCTAACATATATTAAACCTAGAGAAGTTGAAAGGCCATTTGTTCGCAATCAACTGACCAATGACAAAGTTAATTCTAATTCTAGTACTAACCAAAGAATTAGAGATCTTAAATGCTTTCGTTTTCATGGTGTAGGTCACATTACTTCCTAATATCCAAACAAGAAGGCTTTGGATACCATCTGCGGAGAATTGATGAGTGAAAGTAACGAGAAAGATGAGACCATGCCACTAATAGAAGGTTCTAGTGATGATGACTTTGAAAAGAAAGAGGCTGTCAATGTTCAAAGTTTGGTGGTTCTCATAGCTCTTCATGCACAAGTTGAGTATGAACAAAATGAGGTACAGAAGGAAAATATTTTCTATACTCGTTGTTTTGTTCAAGAAAAAGTTTGTGGTTTGATTATTGATAGTGGAAGTTGTGTGAATGTAGCTAGTCAGATATGTTTGAAAAATTGAATTTGCCAACTATTAAGTATCCTAAACCATATAAATTGCCATTTTTAAATGAAAGCCTGGTGAACTAAAAGTTAACAAACAAGTTCTAATTTCTTTAACCCCAGGCAAATATAAGGATGAGGTTGTGTGTGATGTTGTACCTATGCAAGCTAGTCATATCTTATTAGGTAGACCTTGGCAATATGATCGTAAAACTACCCATGATGGATTGAGAACAATATAGGTTTGAAAAGGATGGTAAAAAAATTGTGCTCAATCTTTACTTCCACATGAAGTCTATTAAGAGCAACTACAACTCTACAAATCACTTGAGGAGCAAGTTAAGTTGAAAGTCAAAAATCAAACTAAGGAAATTGAGGAGGTTTCAACGAAAGTGGAGGGAAAAAGTAAGCAATTGAGTTTGTATGCTACACCAAGAGGTCGAGAGTGCTTGCAAAAATAATCTACTTATTATCTTGTTGATATTTAAAGAAGCTTATTTTGCTAATTTTGACCTTGATCCTTTTCTTCCTAGTGCTTTTAAGTGTCTCTTGCAGGAAATTGATGACATATTTCCCAGGCTCTTAAGAGACTCCGCCTGGATTGCCGCTAATCTGCGAGGTAGAGATCGCTGATTACCACGATGGCTTTGGTTCGAGGATGAATCCTCTTAAGAAGGAGGGAATGATATGGATCTGGAGACGTTAAAAATATCTCAAGTTGAGGAGATAAAAGCTAGAGCAAGCTTGGACTCATCTTGCCATGAGTGAAACATATTCGTGGTGTTTTGATAAAATTGGATTGAACTATTCTCAATTCATTAATACATAAACTCCAAAATCTTTGAAGTGAAGCACAATTGGAGATTCTTTAAGTCCAAGGGCTGAATATTATGCTATATTTTACTAGACTTTTTTTGTGTTTAAGTCCATTACTATGCAAAGCCCAATAGTAGTTTACATGGTGTGTAAATTGGGCCTGGTTTAAGTAGTAGTTTAATTACTAGTTTTGCACATAATTAGTAGTCTTTAATAAGGTCCATAAGGCCCATTAAAAGGGCTACCTTGCCGAGTTTTCTAGCCCTAGTTTTTAGGAGATTTTATCTACCTTGTAGGACTTTTTAAACCTATAAATAGGCCTCTACATGGACGAATTTTGCAGCATATTTTATCAATAAAATTTTTATTTTTCATGAGAAAAAGCTCTTTCTTTTAGTTTTTGGATTAAGACTTTGTTGGGATCATCACTTGAGCAGCGGTGATTGTTCTAACTAGTTTAAGATATGGGTTCTTGCTTGAACAATATAAGTAGTAGGTCAATTCATGCTTATTCTTGTTTGTTCTATTTGTGTCTTCTTTTTGTTTTGTTGTCCAATTTATGTGACCAACTTTGTATTTCAATCTTTGGGATTTTAGTGCCTTAGTTGATCGTTGGGTTTCGGGTATCGAGTTTAGATTGCACATGGGGTCCGCATCAACTTGAGAAACTCAACAAACTCATTACTCAAGTGTTCACCTCCTTGATATGATCATAAGGATTTAATACTTTCTTCGAGTTGATTCTCTACTTTCGCTTTAAACTCTTAAAAATGAGAAGTAATTTCAAAAGCTTCAGGCTTATGCTTCATTAAGTAAATGTAACCATACCTAGAGTGATAATTTGTGAAGGTTATGAAGTCACTATAACCACCACGCTAGTTACACTTAGCGGTCCATATACATTCATGTGTAGGAGGACTAAAAAGTCACTACCTCTTTCATTTTGTCAAACAAAAGATGATTTGGTCATTTTTCCGAGAATGCAAGACTCATAAGATGGTAATGCTTCAAAACTAGAAGAGCTTAATAGTCTTTGTTTTATCATCTCTTCTAGTCTGGGTTCCTCAATATGACCTAATCTTAAATGCCATAGATTCTTAGGGTTAACAGTTTCTCTAGTTCTTTTCTTGGAGTTGTCATTCGCAATGACACTTTTGTTAAGCTTATCAACTTTCAAATTTAGATAATAAAGATCATGAAATAATGAACTAGTACCAATGAATTAATTTCCAAATAAATATATCAAACACTATTCTCGAAAGAAAATTTATAATTGTCTTTCTCTTTGCCATCAAACATGGTAAAGAAATAATGCTTCTAAGAACTGAAGGTACTAAAATAATGTTCTTTAAAATCAAGATGTGAGATGAAGGAAGAATGATCTTTGTAGTTCCTTTGGCTACAGCAACAACGTTTGCCCCATTATTGACTCAAAGAACATTCTCCCATTTGATGAGGCTCCACTTCTTATTATATTCTAAAATGATAAACAAACTTGTGAGCTCACTCTAGAATATAAAACCCAAGAAGTAGTATTGCAACCAATTGCAACACTGGTTTCAATTATTGATGAATTGTGCATACCGTCAGTTGGTTTGCCCTTCAAGGTCTTTAGGTATTCTAGACAATTCCTCTTCCAATGGCCTTCTTTATTGCAGGAGAAACACTTTGCCTTGTCTACCGAAGCTCCCTTATTTTTCTCATCTTTCTTGGACTCACTCCCAAAAATGACTTATCCAAGACATAAGAAATTCTCTCCAAGTTGAGAAAAATGTTCAAATTATGGAGCAACAATCACTATAATTATTGCCTACAAGGCAATGGGTATCAAGGATGTGAAAATGGTACTTGATGTGCTATTAGGCATCCTCAAAAAATATAAATGAGATTATTACTTAGTATAACTTAACCCTTTATTTGATTTTGGTCTTAAATCAAATAGTGAATTCACTAAGTTTTTCAAATTTCATACTTCCAAATGGAAAACAAAAATGTATGTTATTTCTATTGAATAAATCAATGACTTACCAAAGTTAATAAACCTCATGATTACCTTAAGAAATTAGGGTTATTCATATTCTTTTTTCTACAGTGCTTGCATTCTTTTTGATGATTTTAGCGTTTATGTGCTTGTTTTCTTGCGTTTCTTTTCCAATATGTTTGTTAGTTTTTTTTTCTGTGCCTAAGTATTTATTTTGATGTTATATTATAGATATTAAAGTGTGTTTTTGTTCTAGGGTCACATAGAAACAAACAGTATGTCAATCAGATGTTGGACGGAGATTTTAGATGCAAACATGGTGATGGTGAAACTGAAGTAGGCATTGCAAGAGGAGCTTGCCTCAAGTGTTAGGGATATTCGTATTCTTTTTCGTATGGTTTTGCATTAGTTTTGATGAGTTTAGGATTTATCTGCTCGATTTATGCATTTCTATTTTTATGTGCCTGTGAGTTTTTTTTTACTCTTATGTGTTTAAGTGTTTATTTCGATGTTATATTATAGATATTAATGTGTGTTTTTATTCTAGGGTCACGTAAGAACAAATAGTGCGCCAATCAAGCATTGAATGAAAATTTTAGAGGCAAAACGTCAAAACCAGACTAGGTTGGCAAGAGGAAGTCATCTCAACCTAGCTTAACAGGCAAACTGCTTGCTTGAAGTGAGCCATGATTGAATGGAGCTTGCATGATGCAAGTTTAACTCGCTTGATTCGAGTTTAGCTCACTTGATGTGAGCTATATCGAGTAGTTTCGCGATTTGTAATGTTTTAGAGTCTGGATGTTTGTTTTGTGCCCGTTTTGGTGTATATTTGAAGCTTATTCAGAGCCCTATGTTTTGTAATTCTTCAAACTATAATAATGGTCTTTAGGACCTTAAAAGCACATTCTCTTTTAGTCTCCCTTCGAGGATTGCAAGACTAGGGTTTTCTTTCTTTTCAAGATGAGTTGAAGAAAAGGTTCAAGATTGACAAGCTTGGATCTAACTTGTGATTCTTCATTATTAAGCATCTTTAAACCTTTTTATCTCTTTATTGTGCTATTTAATTCTAGTTTTGTTGCTCTTTATCATTTCACTTCAATCATTGCTTTCTTTATTTGCTTTCCTAGATTAATGTTTAGACTAGTTTACTTGCTTTCAATATTCTCTTTTGTATTATTACTTTTATCCATGTTCTAATTTGTAATGGATTAAGTTTGGGTATGGGTGATATAATTTTTCGTGGATTAATCTAAATGATCATCAATTGGAATAATCATCATAATTGGATAATGATTAACACAAGATTGGCAATTCAAGAACGTAGATAATCATCTTGTTCTGGTTCGGTTGGCCAAGATGACACAAGAATTGATCCCCCATCATAGACCTATGTTAATTATTATAATAATTTAATTCGTGATCAAAGCTTGAATTAATTAGTTAGTTCCTAATAATTTCATGCAGACAAAACTCAATTTGATTAAATTAGGATAGAGAGAAATCTACCCCTAATTAATTGATTTGATAGGATCCAATTGTGACAGAAATCTGGGTTGGGCTGATAATTGGGAATTGTGCTTCCATTTATTATGGTGGAACGAATGATGTGAAATTTGATTATTCACTGGAAATTGCTAGCCTAGCACCTAATCCATCTTCTTAAACATTTGAAAACACTCTTTTATTATTTAGAATTGTTTAAGTGCATTCACTAAATTCTAGTATAATTTTTAGTTAGTTTAGTTAAATCTCTTCAATTGGAGTTTCTTCAAATAGTGTTTTAGCCAAAGAACAAGTACTTGTTAAACCAATCGTCACAAGTTTGATACCTACTATTTGCTATATGTTATTTGACCCCATACACTTACAATGCGTTATCTAATTAATAATAGAGTTAGGTATTATACGTTTTATAACAAGATATTTAACGTATCAACTTTTTTGGTACCGTTGCCAGGGATTGGGATTTTGGCAATATTGGTATAATTTGGCAAGAATACTACTTTAAAGTGTAAATTCATTTTATTTGTGCTAGTGTCATTGTATGTCCTCAATATTTCCATTTTTGTGGTTTGTGTTCTTTTATTGAAAAAACTCAAAAAGATTTCACCTTTTTAGTAGATAGTTTAGGCTAGCTACTAGTCTAAACTCTCTTATATTTCCTTTTTGTTGGCTTTGTTTTAGTACCTGTTTTTGTATTATTTTCGTTAAAGTTGGTCTTATAAGAACATGCAGGGCATGAATTGGAATCATTCATGCCAAGGATCTTATCATCCTTAGATTATAGAGGCATGATCATTGAGCATGTTTCTGATGATGTTATGGATGCACTCCGGATTGGTGTTTTAGAATCAAGAATTTGTCAATCCAATTAGCAACCAGAGAAGAACAAGTTGATCAATTTTTTGCAAATTCCATTGCTTATAATGGTTTATATTATGATTCTTGTGTAGGTAACCATGCCAATTGGGAATGTGCATACAAAAACAATCCCTACCTTTATGATTATCAAATGGGATGGTTTGATCATCCAAATTCTTCTCAAGCTTAATTTAAAGATTATCCTTATTCTTTCCCTACACCTCAAGAGCCTGTGCATGAACAAATGGAGCCCCATAGTATGCATCCATGGTCCATAATGATGAATGCTACTCAAGGGACTTCCATGACCAACCAAACATGATGGAAGCGTATGGTAAAGAATCTTATATGAACAACTACTACTTGCCATCTCCTATGGAACAATGTAAGCTTGGGGAGATTGGCCATCATGGAGATTCTTATGAGTGCTATGCTTGTGACGACACTTAACTGCTACCTACTCAAGAAGAATAGTCAAGGTTGGTAGATGGCATATGCCCGATTATCTTTATGGAGAAGGCAGAGTGTACCTATAAAAGCATGGATGAATCCATGAGGAATATAGAAGTCTATTGTGCCAAAATAATGAGAATGATAGGTGGTGAAGACCAAAGAACTCAAACACTTTCAACAAATGAAGAGGACTATGAACACTTAAAGGTAAATGTGGAAGGGCTGAGTTATTGAGTATGTTCAACAAGGAGGAACCATAAGACCACTCAAATTTCACGATCAACATACCTAAAGAAGTGCCATATAAAGTATTTGTTGAAAAAGAACCGGTCAAGTAAAAGAAAAAAAAAGAATACATTTCAAAAGAAACCAGTTATAAAGTACCTCTTGATCTTGAATTCTCAACAACTAGGTCACTCATTATTTGTTTGGAAGCACTACTAACATTTTCTTTGAATGAATGTGAGTTTGTTCTGATGACCACAAAAGAGGTACGATATGGAGTGTTTTTGGAAAAAGAAGTGGCTCAAAGTATAGAAGAATATAGAAAAAAGAATATATTCTAGAGAGAACCGGGAAGCTACTAACTAACTATGCCAGAGTTTCACCTGTCCTTAGGAGCTTTGGATGTGCTATGCAATGCAGACAGCGGAGCAAGGACTACACCATCCTCGACAAGCCTCCTTGGCTTTGCTAGGGAAGTATTTCTTTTAATGATGCTTTTTTCTATGCTTTATATTCTTTAGTTTAAGAACCCGATAGGGTAATAAAGGCTTGACGCCATATAACTACTCAGGTTTTTGTGTTTTATGTTGTGAACTATTTTTGATTATGCTTGGATAATGTATTTTTATATGATGACAAATTAGTCTAATTTGTCAAATGATGATAGATTATATGCTTACTTGATCGTGGTTATTATGGAATTTTCAATCGAACTTGAACTTGTTTTGCTTTTTTGTTATGAAATTTCTAGTTTTTGATACATTATCTTTGCTAGTTTAGTAGTTTGATGAGAATATTATATGAATACTTGTTATAGATTTGGATTAGTTCTTGGTTGTTGAGTACTTTTTAAGGCTAATTAATGTTGTTAACCGAAGTTGGGGGGATGAATTGGGCATATAAATAATCTTTTTATTGTTTTAAACCATGTTACACCTATGTCTGTTTTGTTTTTCAATTGTTTAAATGCTACGAAGTCCAAATGATCCATACTTAGCATGGCCATGTTGGTTGAAAAAGGAAAAACAATTTCATGGATTCATATTTTTTTATTGAAGCTTTCTTTTATATGATTCACTTAAAATTGCTTATTTTCATAGTAGTACTTGGATTGCATTGTTGATGAATTCAAGGATTAGAAGTGGAACTAAGATTAAGTTAAAAATTGTTTATTTAGTTGCATTCACATTCACTTGTACTGATTTTGATCCTAATCTACTAGTGCTTGTTGATCATACAAGTATGAGTACAAGTGGTTCATGGTGTTATGTTTAGTTATGTTTTTGTGTTTATGTGATATTTTGTGTTTTAGGGTTAGTTTTTGTTTCAAAAGAAAATTTTGAGAAATTTTTTTTTCAAAAATCCAAATTTTTTCTTTTTTAATTTAGTGTCTTACTAGTAAAGTGTTTCATTCTTAAGGATCTGACTATTTAAAAGATTCGATAACTATCAAATGACAGCCTTCAGGAAATCTATACCGTCTTTGCTTGAAGTATTGTAGAGGGTTAAATAAAAAGATTTTCTATTTTTAGTAGTTTTAATATTCATTAACTTTTGTGACTATATATCAATTATTTAATGATGTTTTGAGGAGACTATTTGATGGGGTTTGGATTGAAAGTGTATTTAAGTTTTCTTTTCTTTTCGAGCCCTTTGAATTGTAAAAGTGTTATCACTATAAACATGTATATTCCCTTGAGTGAGAGTGTGTGCGGTATTTGTTTTGCTTGTGACATTCATTGGAATTGTGTGTGACTTGTTACTTGCGAAGTATGAGTGAATTTTAAACTAAGGAAATGATTTAGACAAGTTCTTTAGACCGTTTGAACCAAAAAGCCAACTTACTTATTGATATTTTATCTTTAATGTCCCCTTTTAAACCTTATAAACCTTCTTTCTTTGAATAACTATGTTATTTTAGCCAACTTACTTTTTTGGGAAAATTGTACAGTCATGTTGACAGAACTATTCTGTTGGCTTTAGGAACTTGTACAGTACAAAATTTTAAAGTATATGGTGATGCACAATACACATTATCATCTTCATATAATGTGTATCTACTAAAATATATTGAATTGTGAAACTATTATCACTATACACATATATATTCTCTTGAGTGAGGGTGTGAAAATGAGATAATTTTCGTGATTACCTTGTGATTTTGTTTTTCTTGTGACATTCATTGAAATTGTGCGTAATTTGTTACTTACAAAGTACAAGTGGACTTTAGACCAAGGAAATAATTTAGACAAGTTCTTTAGACTGTTTGAGCTAAAAAGCCAATCTAATTGATATTTTATCTTTAATGTCCCCTTTTGAACCTTATAAATGATGACCCACAATCTTATATTTTGATGATGACAAATGCAATCTAACAATCTAAACTTAAGTTGTGCAAGAATTCTATTTCATTTGTTCATAACAGGGTTTTCAGATGATGTACATCATCTGAACAGCACTAAGTTACTCAGACACACAAACTCGTCCGAACGAATTTACCTCGAACGTAATGCATCTTCCAAAAGGTCAAGCAGAGGGCAAGATTTTGAGGCACTTACACCGGATGCGTCTAACTGTCTGAACAAATTTACCTTGGACTCAATGCACCATCCGAAAGGTCAGGCAGAGAGCAAGATTTTGAGGCACCAACAACGGACGTGCCTACCTGTCCAAAGAAAATCTTATTGGATGTGCCTAACTATCCGAAGAAAGAGCAACCCTGGTCAAGCACTAAACCTTTCAGACACACCACACTGTTCGATAACTGGACTCATCAACACACATGTTTCAAAAGAAGGAATGGACACAATCTCGGCCGTCCGAATAGAATTTTCAACTCCATGATATCACTGATCGGATGCTTGTTTGGATGCTTAATAAAGATCTCGGACTTCCAAAACCTGTAACGGCTATTTTTTTAACATTATTATCTAGCCGTTAGGAAGTGGTTGGGAGCTAATTTATTGCCTATATAAATGCCAACCCATCTGTATTTTGTAAAAGTATCTTACACATTAAATACAAACAAGAAGAAAGGCAATTTGACAGAAAATTAGCTCTTTAGTGATATTGTATTAGTGTGTACTTAAGAGTGCTATTCAAATATAGTGACTAGAGTGATAATCTTGTACAAAATTGAGGTTGAGTGTAAAATCCTTGGCTCAACTAAAGAGAAGTAGTATGAGCAAGGGTGATCCTACTTTGTGTACATTTAAGATTATTGACTCACCAAATTTAAAAGGAGCATCTTAGTGGATTACTACACCAAGCTAGCTAGATTGGAAGTGATGTTTGTTTAATCTCTCTCTCCCTTTATTCATTCTATTCATTTTGTACTTAATTGCTTATATTTTGGTATCATCGTACTTGTTAAGTGCAAGATATTTTAATTGTGCATTATTTGCAAATTAATTTTTAGCAACCTAATTCACCCCCTCTCTTAGGTTGCTTTGGGACCAACAATAAACCTTATTTCTTTGAATAACTATGTTATTTTAGCCAACTTACTTTTTTAGGGGAATTCTACAGTCATGTTGATAGAACTATTCTGTTGGCTTTAGGGGCTTGTACTGTACAAAATTTTAAAGTATATGGTGTTGCACTATACACATTATCATTTTCATATAATGTGTATCTACCAAAATATAATGCATAATGCATACACAAATACATACATACATATTTTATATATATATATATATATAATTTTATCTATGAATGTGTATTAGTGTATATATCGTATATAGATATTGAAAATGATTTACAAAGTAACAGATTTAAAACTATTTACCAAAATCAGTTCACATACCAATTTTCTATTGCATCATCAACCCTTGTTAAGTGATATGCTAAAAGCATTTATATAGGAATATATATGATTACCAAACTCTATGTGTACTAAGAGTAAGTTAGTAATGCATTTAATATACATGTTGATAATAGAATATTGCACTAATAAAATATATAGTATAAGTATATAATAAGTATATAAATTAGACTTTATGTAAAATATATTTTTATTACAAGTTAATCTTAGTACAAAAACATCAGAACTTCTATGTGTGTGTGTGTGTGTGTGTATATATATATATATATATATTTTGAAAGAGAATTAGTTATTGAAACAAAAATGTTACAATAATAAGTTGTAAACTTATATTAATGTATAAGTGCATAAATTTTACATCATGTGAAGTATTAATACATTGATAATTCACACAATTATACACAAAAAAAAAAGATATTAAATTATTAAGAAAAAATATAATCATTTGTTAACATGATTAATCATTAAGAATTAATAATATTATGTACACAAATAAGTTAATATATTATTACAATATATTTTGAAATATTAAAAGAAATATACAAATTGTTTGACTTATGTTGACCGATATTTGACCAGTAAAGTCAAACAACTTGTTCGACTGGTACACCGTCAAACTAGTCAATTTGTAGATCAGTAATTTGACTTGGAAGTTGAAGTCAAAGTTGAGTCGAGTTGAGTCAAGGATTCGGTTAATTGACTCGAGTCAAAGTCAAGTCAAAAGTGGAACATGTCGAATCAAAAATAATTTTTTGACTTGACTCGACTCGTTAGTTCGACTTGACTAACTTTTGAACATCCTAATATATCACCAAACAATACGATACACATTGTGCAACTCTTTCATTTTCATCTACTAGTTTGAAGTTAATTGATCGTTATGCCCTTGTGTGTACGACCAATTAGGTTCATGATCCTAATGACATTGAATGATTACCAAATAAATTGATAATGACCAATTAGACCAAGGGTTTTTTCCATTATCTCAAATCCGACATCAAAACCCTAAAATCATCTTTTGGAAGATATTAAGTCTTATCTCCCAAATCAGCTCACCACAAAGTCCATAAGTGATGTCAAGAAACATATTATCGTTATCAATAAGATATGAACGAGAGGAATTCATCATAAACCTTTATATGTTGATTACCATGTTGTAAGATCCTTCTATTTTGGTATCCAATCTAGATGTGGCCAAGGTTCTTTGTCAAGCCAATGTGTGATCCCTTATATGATATGTGAAGAATTATTACATTGATAATTTCAATAATTATACAAAGAAAAGATATTTAAGTATTGAGAAAAAATCTAATCATTTATTAATATATTTAATTATTAAGAATGAATAATATTACTAAAATATTATGTACACAAATAATTTAATATATAATTACAATGTATTCCATTTTGGTCTCCAACCTAGATATGGCAATAGTTCTTTGTCAAGCCAATCTTCGATCCCTTATATGAATTGTGTGTTTTTGTACGTAAACTAGTCGTAAAATTTAGCGAAAATTACACTTACACTTACACTCCTAGTGGTTTGCCATTTTTGCCACATCACCCCAATATAGTTTAAAAACCTACAAATAGCCCCTGTGCTTTCGGACTAATGTGTCTAGTGAATGGAAAATCACTTTAGTAATGTTAGTTTGAATGTCACGTGCTTAGTAATTACTTGGTTATGAAATGTGGAATATTTCATAAAATTTTCCTAACTTACCTTTAATAAATCTCAATTGAATAGAATTAAATTACTTTAGGGATAAAATGAAATTGAAAAAAAAATTGGGGCCAAATTTGAAAATAAGAAAAATACAATCCCCTTTTCTCATCAGCCATGGCCATCCTCTTCGTCCCATCCATCTCTTTGTGGCCATAATTATCGCCATCTCCAGACTCTTTTCCAATCTCAATTGCCCACCGCTAGCCTTTCCTCCGCCTATAACTAGTCTTTCCACCATCCTCAATGCCTACCACCAGCTTCCACACTACCTACAATCGCCAACCACCAACCCCAACACACACCCATCCCACCACGTCTTCCCATCCCTAGATTCTCGATTACCTTTACCATACCCCGCCAATCCATAAATCCCAAACTACGATCTGTTCCACAATCCTCTCACAGTCCCATCACCAACCACATCTATCCCTAACTCAGATCTGCTACCCCTCCATTAGTATCCTCATCTAATACCCCCCACTCCTCAAATCTATCCCCACAGTCCAGATCTATCTTCTCCACCCTCGAACCCTGCCAACTCTATATCCATCTATATTCTCCTGGCCATTCCCGCTACCCACCCCACCTTCCACCTTCGATCTATCACCACCCATACCCCGATTTGTTATTTTTTAAAAAAATTTTGTTGTGAAAATTTCTCATTACTTTTTTCCTTTTTAATCAATATTTTTTTCTACTCTATCTGAATAACATTTTATGAAATTTTATTACTTTATTCTTATTTTTCTTATTTTTATATTTATTTTTTTATTTTTATGATGTATTATTTTTTAAAAAAAGAATATTGCATAATATTTGAAAGAGGGAGATGACACAATGGTATCTTCTTTAAGTTGGCCCTTTTAAGGACTTTGTTAGTGTAGTGATTTTGTGTCCACCAAACATATTAATCTGAAGCACAAGGGGCGTAAGTGGAATTTTTGCTAAAATTTATGAACACCTAACTCTACTATTACCTAGACAATGCACTGCAAGTGTACGAGGTCAAATAGTGTATAGCAGAAGTAGAGGTCAAACCAACAAGTATTGGTTTAACAAGCCAATTATTGAGTTTGAATATTATTTGAACAATCGACAATAGGAGAAAGAGTTGAATAAACTAGAATTAAAGAATTTAACTAATGAAAACAACGGATTGGGGTTAGACTAGCTAAATCCCAGTTTTGATTATTTCAATCAACAATTCAACCCCGAAACATTTGTTAGTTAGTGTATAATTTTCCAACCTTTTTATTCAGCCATTCTTTCTACCCATCACTTTAGTTAGTCATTGTTAGTAGTGCACAACATGAATACTTTGGTTATATGTAGTTAGATGGAAATGAAATGTTTGGTTGGTGGAGAAAAAGTCAAATTATATGGCTTGTGTAGGACCCAAAGAAACCTAAGAGGAAGGGGGGGAGTGAATTAGGTTTCTTAAAAAATTACTTTACAAAATATGCACTTATAAAAACTTTTGCACTAACAAGTAGATTGACAGAGATAAAAACAATTATGCTTAAGAAGTATATCGGAAAGGTAAAGAAAGAGATTACACAAACAACACTTCCAAGCTACCAAGCTTGAAGTGTTCATCCACCAGAATGCTCCTCAAATATGGTGAGCCAATAATCTCAAATGTACACAAAGTAGGACAATCCTTGCTCACGATAATTTCTTTAGTTCAGCCAAGGATTTTACTCTCAATCTCACTTTTGTATAAGATTATCACTCCACTCAATATTTTGAATAGCACTTCTAAAGTACACACTAATACAATTTTGCTCAATAGCTAATTTGCACTCAAATTGCTTTTCTTCTTGCTTGTATTCAATGTGTAAGATACACTTTACATTATAATCTGACTGTATCTAGTTGGCATTTATAGGTGCAATAAATTGGGTTGTAACTACCTCCCAACGGCTCAATAATAAATGCTCTCAAAAACCTAGCTGTTATATATTTCGGACGTCCGATGTAATTGTTGTGCATCCGACCCATCGTCCGATCTTAAATATAAGTGAGTACTGGATGCCGTTCAGACGAACGAGCTTGCGTCCGATGAAGAATGTTTCGGACGGTTGGATGCATCCGATGCAAATGCCTAAACTTCTTTGATTCTGTCTTGTTTTTTCGGACGGAGAATTGTGTTCGAGGAACAATCCTTCGGACTCACCTGTGCGTCCACTGTAAATGCTTAGAAAACTTGCTCTCTGTCTGACTGAGCAGACAATGAATTGCATCCGTGGTATTCTAGATCGGACAAGCTTGTTCGTCCGAGGTATGTAATGCTGTTCGGACGGTGTACTGCATCCGAAAGCTCTTGTTTTCAACAGATATATTGGCAGTCTTGCACAGCTTAGGTTAAGAGGTCAAATGAATTATGATGACTGTCATCATCGAAATAAGGTTTGTGGATCATCAATCTCTCCCTTTTTGATGATGACAAACTGTGAATCAAAAAATATACAATCAATTCTAACACAATAAAATAGATGCTCCTACTTCCTTTTTTGACATCATCAAAATGGAATAAGCTTTCCCTTAGAGAGTGCTCCCCCTTGCTTGAGCAAACATTCAGGATAGTCAATAAGCCCAATCAATCGAGAGTAAATTAAGGTTTAGATTACATTTAAGATAGCCCAAGCAAATTAAGACTAGAACAGACAAGATCAATAAGTACATTAACAGCCAAATATAATCTAATCTAAGAATGATACTGAGAATAGTCAACATCAACAAAACACAAAAGATGAAGGAAAATCTAAGTAGAGTCATTTTTCTTCTTGGAACGTTCTTTAAGTTTGCGCTTCTTGGTGGGTGCATCATCATCGGTAGCTTTACTGTCATCCGTATCGCGTCGTTCCATGATATAGTTGAATGTGTCATCAAAGTCCAGCTGTCTCGTCATCGTCATCATCATCATCAGCACCTTGAGCAGTGGTTTTGATGGTGCCAGTAGGGTCCTCACGATCGTCCTCCTCAGGAATGGAAAGTTCATTATCGTCATCGCTTTTAGAAGAGGATTCGAGAGTGTACTGGGATTGAATATTTGCGAACTGGACTTGAGCAAAAACCGACATGCCCAAGCTAAGCGCCTCTTGAAGAATTGTTTGACGAATTTCAAGGCGTTTGAATTTACGATTGGTATGATGCTGAAAGGAGCTCATTAGGTTGGTCAAGAAAGTAAGAAGGGTGTAAATATGAGAAAGGAAAGGTTCAGAAGAGGAGGTATGGGGATCATGGGATGGTGGAGGTGTTTGAGGATGAGGGGAAAGGGGAAGTACAAGTCCTGAGGTGGAAGCTTGAGATCTAGACTTTTAAATTTCATAAGCTGCTTTGGTGAACCATTGGTCGTTAAAAAATCTCAAACCCTTACGTTCAATGTATGCTTTGTTAAAATAAGAGGGTTCTCAATATTGTTTTTTTTCCAATAAATGGAATGTCAAAATGATCAAAAATATTAGTAAGAAATTTTCCAAAAAGGATGTTGCGGCAAGTATTAGTTAAGAAAAGTTCCCACAAAGAACAGAAGAGATAACCAAAGTCTAGTGCAATACCTTTAAAAACACAGTAAAAAAGATAGAGCTGCATTTTACCGGGCTCAGTGCGATGCCCATCACTGGGTAACAATAAATTAGTGACTAAAGGACAGAGAATGTTGAGTTCAGGAGTAAGCAAAGTAGTTTTGGCTTCCAAAGCTTGTTTAAAATTGACATTAAAAATTGCTCGGACCTCGTCAATGTCAAAACGAGTATCTAGAGCAGGCCATTTATCCAAGGAGATGAAGTAAAAAAAATCATTAGGCGATGTAACCTCACATTCAAAAATAGTGTTTGTGACATTGGATGAAATCTCAAGGTTTTTGTTATTTACACGAGATATCAAAGTGCGAATAGTGGGTCCTTTCCTAAGATTGGCAAGTGAATTGGAGCACCATATCATGATAGACTAGTAAATCTATGTGTACCAAATGACCCCAATTTTGTTTTTCAAAGAAAGTTTTTACAATAGGCAAATTAAATTCATCAAAAAGACCTTGAGAAATAGGTCTTTGAACAATGATGGACTTGCTAAGATGAGAAGTGTACTATTCAGATGTCTTGGCATCAATGAATTTAGGTAGAGAGGGATCGGTTGAGGTTTGAGGGTTTGTGGATAATTTTCCTTGCACTGGAGCCTTCCCCTTTGATTTTCATGCACGGGTAGCTGTTGAAGAAAACCGCCACGAGATCAAACCATTGTAATTTTGAAGAAGAAGATGAAGGGAAAAAATGGGATTGAGGAGATTTGGAGAAAAATGTAAGAAGATAAATGGTAGAAAGCTGAAATGGGGTTCAATGAAGATGAGGGAGGGCTTTTGAATGAAGATAGAGATGGTAGGAAGGTGAAATGGGGTTCAATGAAGATGAGAGAGGGCTTTTCTTTTAGGAATGAAGATTCTCCAATCAATTTGACAGGAGAAAGAGTAGATTGAGAGAATTTGGAGAGGGAACAAAAATCGCCAGAGCTAGGGTTTGGAGGATAGAAAATGTCCGATAGGGAGAAAATGAATAGTTTTAAATAAGAAAAGTAATTGTTCAGACGTCGGAACAATTTCTATACGTTCGATCGTGCGTCTGAACGCTGACGAACGGACGACCGAAGCTACGCTAGTACGTCCGAGGGAGTCTTGGATGATGAAAAGCGTCCGTTAGAATTCCAGAGAGTTAAATAAAAAAATTTGGAGAATTCGGATGATTATATACTTCTGAGACAGAGAAGAGGGTTTCGGACGTATAAGAGCATCCGACAGAGTATATGGTTCGGACGATCATGTGTGTCTGAACAAGAGTTTATACAGTTGTGAAATTAATGATGCCCAAACGAGTTCTGAGAGATTCAAAGCGATCTAATTGTTGGTTTATGTACTAAAGGCAACAGTGTTGGAATTAGAAATTATACTTCTTAATATTGCCAACGTTAAATGAACCTAAAGGGTCACACACTAAGAGTAAGCATTGGGTTAAGTTAATTGTTGACTAAGTTCGTTGAATAAGAATTTGTGTCTAGATTCAATGAACGAGAATTATTTACTAATTACATTGGATTTACTGGATTGTCCAGTTAAATAGTAATTATAATAATTCGTAAGGAACTATATCTGGTTACTATCATACGCGTTTATATACCTAATACGTGTGATAGAAGAATTCTAATCAAAGAGGAGTTCTTTGAATTTAGGTTAACCGATATATATAGAATATGATTCTTTAGGGTTCGTAAGGTCTAACATGCGACTCATTAGTAACACACAGTCGGACGAAAAACCCTACGAAATAGTTCTGAAACACTGCTCTAGCAAGCAACACCCTAAAATCGGAAAAGCTACTCGTGTGGATACCGTAGAGGCGTTCGTTCAATCCAGAGCAGCGCCTAAGGTCTGACGTGTTCTACGAATAGTTCGTGGTTGCCGTGGTGTCCAAATAGTGACCGTGGTGTTCAGATCGTGAAAGGTTCAGATCGCAACCAGGGTTTTGCTATCGAGCATCAAAGGTATATATATCTAAACCCTAGACGATTTAATCGGAACGCATGGATCCTCTTATAGGGATTTCCGGTGTTTTTCCGCTGCGTTATTTTTATATTATGGCTAGGAAATCCCAACACTAAAGCCAAAGGTTTAGTAAAAATATCAGCAAGTTGATCTTTTGTACATACAAATTCAACACAAATTTCCTTTTTACATACAAGATCTCTAATAAAATGGTGCTTGACATCAATGTGTTTCGTTCTAGAGTGTATGACAGGATTTTTTGTGAGATTAATTGCACTAGTGTTATCACATCTTATAGGCACACAATCAAAAATGACACCAAAGTCTTTCAAAGTATGTTTCATCCATAGAAGTTGAGCACAACAGTTTTCAGCAGCAATGTATTCGGCTTCTGCTGTAGAAAATGAAATAGAATTTTGTTTCTCTTTGCTAAACCATGACACTAGATAGTTACCCAAGAAATGACACATACCACTAGTACTTTTTCTATCAATTTTACAACTAACAAAGTCAGCATCAGAGTAACTAATTAGATCAAAAGATGAGGGTTTTGGAAACCATAGGCCAAAATTTATTGTACCCTTTAAATATCTAAAAATTCTTTTTACAGCAATTAAGTGTGATTCTTTAGGACAATATTGAAATCTAGCACATAGACAAACAGCAAACATAATATCTGGTCTGCTAGCTGTTAAGTAAAGTAGGCTTTCGATCATACCACTATAGTCTTTTTCATTAACACTATTACCTTCTTCATCTTTGTCTAGTTTGGTTGAGGTGCACATTAGTGTCCCAACTTGTTTGCAATCTTCCATTCCAAATCTGTTGAGTATAATTCCTTTGTGTACTTGATTTGTGTAATGAACGTTCCTTCTTTCGTTTGATGAACTTGGAATCCAAGGAAGAATTGTAATTCTCCCATCATACTTATTATCAAATTCTTTTTGCATCAAGTACGAGAATTCCTTGCACAAGCTTTCATTAGTTGCTCCAAAAATAATTTCATCAACTTAAATTTGAACAATTAACAAATTATTAGAATTAGTTTTGGTAAGAGAGTGGTATCAACAACACCTCTTTTAAAACCATTTTCAATCAAAAAACCACTTAGCCTATCATACCAAGCTCTGGGAACTTGTTTCAAGCCTTACAAAGCTTTAGAAAGTTTGAAAACATGATTTGGAAAATTTTTGTTTTCAAAACCAAGGGGTTGTTCAACGAAAACTTCTTGATCAATAAAGCCATTTAAAAATGCACTTTTGACGTCCATTTGGAATAATTTGAAATTGTTAAAGCTTGCATATGAAGAAACATGCGAATGGATTCTAAACGAGCAACGGGTGCAAAAGTTTCATGAAAATTGATGCCTTCTTCTTGAGCATAACCCTTTGCAACAAGTCTAGATTTGTTCCTAATGATTTCACCTTTATCGTTTTGAGACGAATTTGTTTCTAAAAACCCATTTTGTTCCGATTACGGGATGAATAGATGGTCTTTCAACTAAGGTCCATGCATTCTTTTTCTCAAATTGGCTAAGTTCATCTATCATAGCAAGGACCCAAGATTCGTCATTCAATGTATCATCCACACGTTTGGGTTCAATATGAGAAAGTAATGCACAATTACTATTCAAAGATTTATGAGATCGAGTTTTTACCCCATCTGATGGATCACCTGTGATCAAATCTTGAGGGTGACTAGGGACAAATCTCCATGCTCTTGGAAGATCTTTTGGAGTATCTTCTTTCTTCTCTCGTTCTTCATCCAAGTGATGGGTGTTGTCCTCATTGTTTGACGTGATCTCATAATGTTCTTCATGAATAGTAAGCTTTTCGAGATCCTTTTGAATACCTACATCTTCATCTTCACATACATTCTTGGAAATAATATCATTAGTTTCATCAAATTTAACATGCACAACTTCTTCAATTAAGAGAGTTCTTCAATCCTATTGTATACTCGGTATGCTTTCTTGTCACTAGAATATCCTAGAAAAATTCCTTCATCCGATTTTTTGTCAAATTTTCCAAGATTTTCTTTGATTTTTAAAATAAAGCATTTACAACCAAAAACTTTGAAATAGCTCACAACGGGTTATTTACAAAACAAGAGTTCATAAGGTGTTTTATCTAAAATAGGCCTTAACAAAACGCAATTCATAACATAACAAGCAGTACTAACAACTTCGGCCCAAAAATATTTTGGTAAATCACATTCACTAATCATAGTTCTAGCCAACTCTTGAAGTGTCTATTTTTCCTTTCAACAACATCATTTTTTTGAGGCACTCTAACAACCAAGAATTCATGTGAAATACCATTGTGATCACAAAATTTGGGAAAACCTCCAAATTTAAACTCGGCACCATTATCAATTCTCAAATGGATGATTTTTAAATTCAACAAATTTTGAATTTTGGAAAACATTTTCAAAAAATTTTCAAAGGCTTCATTGGGAAGATTTGTGATCAAGAAATAGCACCCAAGTATACCTAGAATAATCATCAACAATCAAAAAGCATATTTACAACCACCTAGACTTACATGTTGAGTTGGACCAAACAAGTTCAAGTGTAATAATTCCAAGGGTTTGGAAGGGCACAATTTTTTGGCTTAAAAGATATTTTAACTTGTTTACCAAATTGGCATGCATCACAAATTTTGTTTTTCAAAAACTTCAATTTTGGCAATCCTCTCACCAATAGTAGAAGCGGTTAAGCATTTTACATTGCTACTACTAATATTATCAAGATGAATCACATAAACATCATTGTTCCTAGTACCTTTAAATAAAGCAACATAATTTTTATTAAGAATAAGACATTCACGTTTGGTAAAAATTACATATAAATTTTTATCACGTAGTTGACTCACACTCAATAGACTGTAACTCAAATTATCAACAAGAAGCACATTTTTAATCAAAGCCTCACCATTTTTACCTACATCACCAAGACCAATTGACATTTTTCTTTCATATTATCCCCGAACGTCACCTTTCCACTACTTTTGGATATGAGTTTGGTGAAGATAGATGCATCACCTGTCATATGTCTTGAGCACCCACTATCTATGAACCATTTGGTATCCTTGGTGATATTCATTTCCTACACAAGAAATTAAGTGATAACTTTTGGTACCCACATTTTCTTGGGTCCATAAGAGTTAGTAAAATGACTACAAATCCATACGGTATTCAACCAAGTTTTTCATTGCTCTTGACATAGCAATTATTTTTCACATGTCCATGTTGTTGACAATAATTGCAAATAACATTTTTATTTCCATATAAAGATGATTTTGATTTTACAAAGCATAAGTCATTCCTTCTAAAGGTGACAAAGTTCTTGTTGATCAAAACATTTCTATTCTTTTTCATATCAATAATATTTTCCTTTTTTCTATTCAAGAGAATATTCAAGTCATCCAATCTTTTCTTCAAGGAGGCTTGTTCTTCTTTGATCCTATGTTTTCACATGCATTATTTTCTTCAAATCACTATTTTCTTGTGATAACCTATTATTTTCATTCACTAGTTTAGAGTTAGCATTCAATAGAGCATTTGATTTCTTTATTAATTCCTTATTTCTAGCATATGATTCCTTTAGCTATCATGCAATTTTAAAATGGAAGCTTCAAGATCACTGTCATCATTTTCATAATTAAAATCATCGTTAGAAGTTACCTCATCATCACCAATGGCCATAAATGTCATTTGTGCCGTCTCCATGTCTTCTTCAACTTCTCCTTCGAAGTTGCAATCATCCCATGTGATTTGAAAATTGTTGAAGCGGAGCTTTTTTCCTTCTTTTTTCTTCTGGGAATGACACTCATTTGCAAAGTGTCCGGGTTGACCGGATTCAAAGCATTTTTCATTTTGCTTTTTCATTTCTAGTTTAGTCTTCCCTTTGAAATTATTTGAGTTGATAGCTCCACCTTTTCTCATTCTCCTTTTATTGATATAGTGTTTGAAAGAAATCCTTCGGTGATGAGTGCAAGATCTCCTTCATCAAGTTCTTCATCTTTTAGGTTGATGGAAGCATTTTCATCTTCTTCTTGAGAAATCTTTAATGCAATGCTCCTTTTTGGTCTTACTTCTTCAGCATCTACCACTTTAGCCTTTAGCTTCAATTCATAGGACGTAAGAAAGTTAATTAAAGACTCAATCGACATGGAATTTAAATTTTTTGTTCCCTCTATAGCGATGGTTTTGGCCTCCCACTCTTTGGATAGAGCATTCAAGATTTTCTATTTTTCTCACCCAAGGAGTATTCCTTTCCCAAGGCTTCAAGATCCTTGATTATATGATTGAATCTACAATACATTTTATCAATGTTTTCATGTGGCTCCATCTTGAAGGACTCATACTTGACAACAAGTAAGGATTTCTTTTTTTTTCGAACATCATCGCTCCTTCATGAATTTCCTTCAACTTGTCCCAAATTTCTTTAGCAGAAATGCATCCTTTGACTCGATTTGACTCATTGGCATCCAAGGCATTGTATAGTACATTCATAGCTTTCGTATTTAAGGTCAAGTTTGCCTTTTCTTGTGGAGTGAGCTCATCCCTTGTCTTTTCTCTTCTTCTATTTCTGTGATCATCGATGATGGTAGTTTCAAAAGGACCTTCATTTACAACATACCACAAGTCAATATCAATGGATTGCAAAAATATTTTCATTGTATCTATCCAACTAATAAAGTTTATCCCATTAAACATCGGGGGTCTTGATATAGATTGACCCTCAAAGAATAAAGCATTTTTGGTTGCCATAATGGATCTTTACTCAAATGCAGTCTAAGCACAATAAAGAGACCAATGCTCTGATACCAATTGTTGGACCCAAAGCAACCTAAGAGGGGGGGTGAATTAGGTTTCTTAAAAAATTACATTACAAAATATGCACTTATAAAAACTTTTGCACTAAAAAGTAGATTGATAGAGATAAAAACAATTAAGAATAAGAAGTATATGGGAAAGGTGTTGAAAAGAAAGAGATTAAACAAACAACACTTGCAAGCTATCAAGCTTGAAGTGTTCATCCACTAGAATGCTCCTCAAATATGGTAGCCAATAATCTCAAATGTACACAAAGTAGGACAATCACACTAATTTTCTTTAGTTGAGCCAAGGATTTTACTCTCAACCTCACTTTTGTACAAGATTATACTCCACTCAATATTTTGAGTAGCACTTCTAAAGTACACACTAATACAATTTTGCTCAATAGGTAATTTGCACTCAAATTGCTTTTCTTCTTGCTTGTATTCAATGTGTAAGATACACTTTACATTATAATCTGAGTTGGTATTTATAGGTGCAATAAATTGGGTTGTAACTACCTCCCAACGGCTCAATAATAAATGCTCTCAAAAACCTAGCTGTGATATGTTTCGGACGTCCGATGTAATTGTTGTGCATCCGACCCATCGTCCGATCTTAAATATAAGTGAGTAGTGGATGCCGTTCGGACGAATGAGCTTGCGTCCGATGAAGAATGTTTCGGACGGTTGGATGCGTCCGATGCAAATGCCTAAACTTCTTTGATTCTGTCTTGTTTTTTTGGACGGAGAATTGTGTCCGAGGAACAATCCTTCAGACGCACATGTGCGTCTGCTGTTGTTGCTTAGAAAACTTGCTCTCTGTCTGACTGATCGGACAATGAATTGCATCCGTGGTATCCTTGATCGGACGAGCTTGTGCGTCCGAGATTTGTAATGCTATTCGGACGGTGTACTGCGTCCGAAAGCTCTTGTTTTCAACAGATATATTGGCAGTCCTGCATAGGTTAGGTTAAGAGGTGAAATGCATTTGTCATCTTCAAAATAAGGTTTGTGGATCATCAGCTTATTTGTTGCAAATTCCCAATTTTATGTTATGTGCTAAAGAAGAAAAAAATGTCGACAAAGAAAATGAAAAGAAAGAAAAGATAAAGAAAAACAAGAAGGAAAGAAAATACAGACAATTCCTTCTAAGTTGTATCAAGTGTTGTGAATAAAGAAGGAGAAATTCCTTCTGAATTGCAATAAAGAAGGTACATTTTTTGCCTTTTAAGTGGTACTTGCCTTAATGCTATGGTTGTTTGGGGTGCATTCTAAAGGATTGTGGTTTGAAGTAATTCACTAATGTATCTATGGTAACATAAGCACTTTTTATGTTCATATATATCCATATATATATAGGCTATATATATATATCCAAACTTTATCCCTTAATTTATGTTGCAAACTTTAAAGACCTATTTGATCTTTGGTTTGAGTTCATTTCTATTAGTAAGTATTTTGTGTGATAATTTCTTCCAACAAATATGTCACTTGCTGAACTTTTGTTCAATGGGTTTTTTATTAATTAGTGAGCAAGTGATATTTGCTTTTATGAGTAGAGAGTTCAATACTTTTATAATGGTGACTTGGGGTTGATTAGCAAAGTTCTCTCACATACATATTTGGTTCATTACTCTAATTAGTTTTCTTTTTTATGATTGTTGATACATTTAATGGAAACTTAATGTATTTTATGTGTTTCTTATTTTGTTTTGCTAGGGACTGGAAAAACCTAAAGTTGGGGATTTGATAACCCTAAGAAATTAGGGTTATTAACCTCACACATGATTTATTAAGTTTAATAAGAAATTAACTCTTACTCAATGTATTTCACACATATATTGATTAATTTAGCTTCTAATGATTTGAAACGTTACGTAATAGTTTCTTGGCGCATTTCAGTAGATAGGTGTAAACCAACATCATAAATGTGAATGGATTTGAAAATAACTACTCCCACATAACAGTTTCTTGGATAATTGTATATCCTCAACATATTGACATCTCATGCCTCATGAGTCTTATGGGCCCACCGATGTGGAGAGTTATGTTAGACCTTTTCTAATGTTAGAACCTAATATTTTAACGTTTGGAAGATTTAGGTTATTATTTAGGTTTCTCTTTGCACATGCAACCATTTTAATCATCTCATAATTAAAACCATATAAATATCACATGGGTATGGGATGCATATAAAATAAAATGATACTAATGGGCCACTAAGGGAACCAACTTGAGCCACTAAGACCAACAAAGTCACAAGGGTAGTAAACGTATAAAGGCCCAAAAAATTTGGGCTATTGTTCCCACTAGAGTCTCGAACTCTTTTAGGCTCCACATTGTTGACCTACAATCTTGGTTTTGATGATGACAAATACAATCTAATAGTTTGTAAATAAGTTGTGCAGGAATTTTGCAGTACCTGACATAACAGGGTTTTCGTACGCTGCATATCATCAGAAAAGGAGAAGTTTCGATGCAAAAGAGATTTTGAACAGGACCAAGTTTCTTGGACACAGGAATTCATCCAAAAAAAAATATCTTGGATGTAATACATCATCCGAATGGTTAGGCAGATAGCAAGGATTTTGAGGAGTTGACAACAGAATATTAACATTGTCTAAAGAAAATTCTATCAGACACACCTAACCGTCCGAAGGCAGATCAACATTTGTAAAGCATTTAATCTTTCGGATGCAGACTGCATTGTCCGAGGACCTAACTCAACAACCTATTAGCTTCGGATGAAAGAACAGATGCAACCTCGACCATCCGAACATGGATTTCAACCTTTGTGTTGTTGATGATCGGACGCTCTGTCAGATGCATAAAAAAGGTTTCGGACGTCCGAAACATATAACGGCTAATTTCTTAACATTTGTTACTTAGCTGTTGCTGCATCTATAAATATTAACCAATCTGAATTTATGAAATAGAACTTTCACATTGAACACAATCATCTACTAAAGCTATTCGAGTGAAAATAGGCTTTCAATAGTGTTGTATTAGCAAAGTGTAAAAGTGAGTGATCTTTAATTATAAAGAGTAGAGAGATAATTACTATACAAAAGTGAGGTTGTGTGTAAAACTCTTAGCTCAACTAAAGATAATTAATGTGTGCAAGGGTGATCCTACTTGGTGTACAAAAGATTATTGTCTCACTTACATTGAAGAGGCACAAAGTAGTGGAATTGCGCTCCAAGCTTGTGAAGGGAGTTTGGTTTGATCTTTCTAAATCTCAATACTTTTCTTTCTTTTATTCATACTTGTGCATTTATTGCTTTGATCATTAATTGTATTGAGCTTTTATTGCTAAATAGTTGCAATTAGTTTTTCAACAACTTAATTCACCCTCTCTTAAGTTGTTTTTGGGCCAACAATTGGTATCAGAGTATGGTCTCTTTCTTTTGCTTAAATTGCATCTGAGTAAAGATCTCTATGGAAACCAATAATGCTTTATTTCTTGAAGGTCAATCAATCATTAGATCATCTATGTTTAATGGGGTGAATTTTATTAGTTGGAAAGAAAGAATAAAAATCTTTTGGCAATCTATTGATATTGATTTGTGGTATGTTGTCAATGATGGTCCTTTTGAAGCCACTATTATTGATGATCACACCAATAGAAGAAAAGAAAAAATAAGGGATGAGCTTACCCCACAAGATAAAGCAAATTTGACTTTGAACGCTAAAGCCATGAATGTTCCTTGTACAATGCTTTGGATGCTAACTAATCTACTCATGTTAAAGGTTGTGTTTCAGCTAAAAAGATTTGTGATAAATTGAAAGAGATTCAGAAGGTAGTGATGATGTGAGAGAACAAAAGAAATCTTTGCTTGTTGTCAAGTATGAGTCCTTCAAGATAGAACCACATGAAAATATTGATAAGATGTATTGTAGATTCAATGATAGCATTAAGGATCTTGAGGCTTTGGGTAAGGAATATTCTTTGGATGAAAAAATAGAAAGATCTTAAATGCTCTATCCAAAAAATGGGAAGCCAACTCTATTACTATAGAAGAGAAAAAGAATTTAAATTCCATGTCCATAGATTCTTCGATTAACTCTTTTACATCTTATGAATTGAAGCTCAAGGCTAAAGTTGTGGATAATGACGAAGCAAGACTGAAAAGAAGCATTGCCTTGAAGACTTCCCAAGAAGAAGATGAAAGTGGCTCCATCAATTTAGAAGATGAAGATCTTGATAAACCTTGGTGATCTTGTACTCATCACCAAAGGATTTCTCAAACATTACATCAACAAAAGGAGAATGAGGAAAAAAGGAGCAATCAACTCCAATAACTTCAAAGGGAACCAAGCTAGAAATTAAGAAGCCAAATGAAAAATGAAAAATGAAAAATGAAAAATGCTTTGAATGTGGTCAAGCCGGGCACTTTGCAAATGAGTGCCCTTCCAAGAAGAAAAAAGAAGGAAGAAAGCTCCGCTTCAACAATTTTCAAATCACATGGGATGATTGCAATTCCGAAGGAGAAGTTGAAGAAGACATGGAATCGGCACAAATGGCCTTTATGGCTATTGGTGATGATGAGATAACAATTAGTTATGATTCAAATGATGATAATGATGATCTTAAAGCTTTTATTATAAATTTGCATGATAGCTTAAAGGAATAATATGCTAGAAATAAGGATTTAGTTAGAAAAAATAATGCCTTGTTCAATGCTAACTCCAAACTTGTGAATGAAAATAATAGGTTCTATCATCACAAAAAAATGATGATTTGAAGAAAAGAATGCATGTGACCACAAAGACCAAGGAATAACAAGCCTCCTTGAAGAAAAGATTGAATGATCTTGATGTATTCTTGCATAGAAAAAAGGAAAAAGTTGTTGATTTGAAAAGAAATATAAATATGTTGATTAACAAGGACTTTATCACTTTTAGAAAGAATGATTTATGTTTTGTAAAATCAAAATCCTATTTGTATGGAAATAAGAATATTATTTGCAATTATTGCCTACAACATGGACATGTGAAAAATAATTGTTACGTCAAGAGAAATGAAAAAATTGGAATGAATGCCATGTAGATATGGACCCAAGAAAATATGGGTACCAAAAGTTATCACTTAATTCTTTGGGTAGGTAATGAACACAACCAATAATGCTAAGTGGTTCATGAATAGTGGGTGTTCAAGACACATGACCGGTGATGCATTTCTTTTCTCCAACCTGAAGTCCAAAAATAGTAGAAAGGTGACTTTTGGTTTAGATACATGAAAGAAAAATCAATTGGGATTGGTGATATAGGTAAAAATGGTGAGACTTTGATTAAAAATGTTCTTTTATTTAACAATTTGAACTATAATCTTTTAAGTGTAAGTCAATTATGTGATAGAAATTTGTATGTGTTCTTTACTAAGCATGAATGTTTAATTCTTGATAAGAACTTTGTTGTTTTGTTTAAAGGTAGAAGGCATAATGATGTTTATGTGGTTTATCTTGATAATATTGATAGTCAATCCAGGGTTTCACTCACGACTGCCATACTTGAGTTTGAAAGATTCTTGGGAAGAGGATGGTTGGAACAAGCAGCTCATCCTTGCACACTTCCTAACTTTTGATCTTGGATTCGTTCAAGGTTTTACCTTAAGCTTTCGTGTTGGGATGGATGTGTTCGTCTGGGCAGCTTTCTTAACAAGTATTTTCTCAAACTCCTTAGCTATTTCTATTCTACATGCTCCACAAAACACTATTTGTTTACCAGATTGTGAAAGTTCAAGGATTTGGGATAATAGTCCTGCATTAATGGTTAGAGTTTTTATTTGGCACTTGTTGAATAATGTTCTGCCTTCTGATGCTAATGTGCAAAACAAAGGAGTTTATGTAGCATCAAAGTGTAACTTTTGTGAGGACTGGAGTCTTTAGAGTATCTCTTCCTTCATTTCCCTTGGTCATCTAATTGATGGAGAAAGGTTTGTGCTTTGTTTAATATTCATTGCAATGAGTCTTTGTGGAATTTATTTTTTAGTGCTTGGTGGATACATTCGGCCAAGTCAAGTATGAAAGGCCAACTCATGGTTCTCATCTTCGCTTATGTCTGTTGGGGAATTTGGAAGTCTGATGACAACAAGCGGTTTGAGGATAGCTATACATCTTCAGAGAAAGAAGTGTTTATTGTCTTGTCTCAGATTTTATAGATTACAACAATTTTTCTACACAGCTGCAATTTGGCCAAGGATTTTGTTTGGAAGGACAAGGGGATGGTTGGAAAATTAAAGCAAACAGGTGTTTGCACCTCTAATTATACTAAAGTGGTTACCTTCTTCTCAATTAGTTCACAAGCTCAACATAGATGGAGCATTTTGGGTTTCGCAGCAATTGCCTTCTGGTGGAAGTGCTTTGCGAGATCACCAAGGCAAGCTTCTTATAGCGTTTTCACAAACTTATGCCTATTATTCATCTCTTGAAGCAAAGGCTCGGGCTATGCTAGATGGAATTAAACTGGCTTTGGAGTATTTTGGTTGACAAGTTACACATAGAGATGGACTTGGTAATTTTGATAGCGGCTCTTAATGATTTATCCAGATTACCATAGATGATAGCTCACATTGTTTGGGAAATTCAACCTTCTTGCATAGATTGTTTATTATTCGGTTACTTACATTTTTAGGGAAGTTAACTCTTTAGCGAATTCCTTTGCCAATTTTGCTCTGGATTCTAATGCTTGTACTATTTTCACTAATTCAACTCTACCTGGGATTGCTAATGGTATTGTTAGGTTAGATTGCATTTAGCAGTGTTGCTACTACGTTAGGGGCTAGAAATTTTTTTAATTTTAACTAGTTCCAAAGGGTCTTATATCTTTGGAATTTCTTGCAATTTGCTGGAGGTTTTGGTTTCATGTCTGTCTTTATGTAACTTTTACACAAAATATAATAAAATTGGGAGTTGCGCCCCCACCAAGGTACCGGTTGTTACTTAATAAAAAAAAACACACACACACACATAAAACCTTAAAGCACTGAAACTAGTGCAAAAGTCATATGAAAAAGAGTAGAAATAATACTAATTTCTTAAGGTTATCAACACCCCTCCACTTAAGGTTTGCTAGTCCCGAGAAAAAAATAAATAAACAAAACAAAACACAAAACACAAACTTGACTACACAAACAAAGGAAAGGCAATACTAAAAATAGGATTGAAGTAATTGGCTTATAAA
Source organism: Cinchona pubescens (assembly GCA_025175665.1). Classification (NCBI taxonomy): domain Eukaryota; kingdom Viridiplantae; phylum Streptophyta; class Magnoliopsida; order Gentianales; family Rubiaceae; genus Cinchona; species Cinchona pubescens. The sequence continues at coordinate 9,783,833 of JANKKI010000053.1, forward strand.
CCTAGTCCAAAATCCAACCAACTACATGAAGCTCACATCACACAAGTAAACACACCAAAATAGCACCACGGATCCATGTCAAGAGACCTGTCTTCTACAAATTCACGAACTCAAATTAGCTAATACGGGCCCCATCAAGCAAAATACTTTGACTTCCCACAACCAACCTGAAAATTCTCAAGATCAAGACCTTATAACCATCAATAGGGCAGAAAAATATCAGTAGAGCCTTATAATGATAAGCTAGCAAATGTTACACAGCAGCAAAGCATTAAAGAACCATTAAAATTGTTTAATTCAAAATGGCAAAATAACCTTTTGTAATTCCTTTATGACCAACTTTATTTGCTTCATCTTTTCTTTTGTTTGACAAATGCAATATGCATTTTCACGTAAGTTGCCTTTTCATTTTCATTTTTACCATGCTTAGGCATTTTACTTAAAGCAAGTCTTTTTTTTTTTCTTTTAAACTCATTGGATAACATAGGATCACAAGAAACTAGCCACGGAAAAATGGGTTCTAGCTCTTGTAAGACTTAAACAACTATAATAGAACAGGCATAGGACTATTTCATATCAAACTCTGGCTATCGACGAAATTATAAGGAAATGATCTTGACAACTTTGAAATAAGTATTATCAATCAAAATGAATTTACGCAACTCCTCTCTAAAATCATTGAGTTCAAAAATTTATATTTAAGATAAGCACAACTTCACACAAATCTGAGTTTCCTCCCATTTAAGAAGAAATAATGTGACATGAAATCACGTGGTTCTCTTAAATGCCAGGTTATTACATCATTGAGAATTAACATCAAGGCAAATAGCAATATTCCATTCCACCATAAGATCACAAAACTGTTATAGAAGACAACAAACAAAAAACCTAAAAAATAATAGAAAAATCTTTTTATTTAACCTTTAGAATACTTCAGGGAAAGAGGGTATATAAATCCTAAAGACTACTGTCCGGTAGCAAGGGGGTTTTTTAAGTAGTCAAATCCTCAAGACGAAACTCTCTACTACTAAGACACTAAATAAAAGAAAATCTTTTTGGATTTTTGGAAAAAATTTCTCAATTTTGTTTCTAAACAAAAACTAACCCTAAAACACAAAACATCACATAAACACATAAATCTAAACATGATAATAAAAAATAGAATGAGGGTATTAATTAGATAACGCACTACAGTAATAAGGGTTTTATTATGTTCTTAGTTTTTTGCAACACTAATTTCCAAAAAGAACTCAATAACCAATAAAATAGAAAGGTCAAACCAAGGATTCATACAACTCTCATCAAAATTCTCAAGTACCCAACAAAAACAATGTATCAAAAACTAGTAATTCCATAATCAAATAACAAAACTCAAGTCAAAGTTGAATTGAGAATTCTATGACCAACACAATTTAGCGAATAAGCATATAATCAATCATCATTAGCTAAATTAGACTAACTTGTCATCGTCTAAAAATACATTATCCAAGCATAATCAAAAATAGATCACAACATAAAACACATAAACCTAACTAGCCACGAGATTTCAAACCTTTATTTCCCCACCAGGTTCTTAAACTAAATCTTATAAATCATAAATGAAATATGTTTCCTAAATTAAAAGAAACACTCCCCTAGCAAAGCCAAGTAGGCTTATCGAGAATGTTGTTGTGCTTGGTAAATGTATTCCAATTCTTTGCACATAAGAAGTTCCTAAGGCTAGGTGAAACTCCGACACATGTTCTCATTCTCTCCCTAACTCCTTCTAGTATACATCTCACATCTTCCACTCCTTGAGCCAACTTCATTAACACACTCGATGGCACCTCTATAGAATGTATGATAGGGTAATATAAGCAATCCCTTGGTTCATCTTCATTGTTCATGCACTATGACTCAGTCATCTAAAAATTACCTTTATGTTTGCCATCTTCCCATTCAACTAGGATCGGTGTAAGAGTCCCTTAGTTTGTAGTTACCAACTAACTTGTGAGTTTAGCAATCAATTCACATTTCTCTTAATGGATTCATCTTGGCGCTCGAAGATGTTCTGCATTAACTTCTCCACATAGGCAATCATGCTCCTTTCTAATCTTGCATGAGCATCTTCTTCTTTAAGAGTTGGTATAGCTTCCCAACATGTACATAATGGCTCGGTTTGAACACATCCATAACCCATTAACAGATTCATGGAATCTGCTTGAGTTTGACCCACCAACGTTTGTGATATTCCATCAATTTGAGATTGAATATGTTATAGGGATGCCTCTTGATTCTTGAGCCTTTCTGTTGTGCGTTGCATATAAGCTCAAACTATTCCGCCAAGATAATCAAGGCATATTCTATCCTTGTATTTTCCTCTTCCTAATTGGTTAGTAATGGTTGAAATCTATGTCCATCCTCTGTGTTGGTTTTGCTTGATTCACGTATGAGCTATTCTATCTCTTTGTTTGCTTTCATCAATGTGGAAAATAAATGGTCACTCACTCTCAAGGGCTCACTTTGTCCATATATAGTCTCTTCAGCTTCCAAGCAAATGCTGACATTCCATATCCTTCAATAAGTTCCACCCAACTTCGCTCCACCGTTGAAAGAAAACCCGCATGGCTTAGGAGCGTAGTTGAGTAACTGCATTAATTGATAAAAGTAAGGCGGAGTGGTCAGAAAAAGCCCGATTGAGATGTTGAATCGATGAGGTAGGAAAAGATTGTATCCAATCTGGATTCACCAAAACCCTATCTAGATGTTTCCAAACTACCCTACCCCTCTGGACTTCGGTACAAGTAAAATTACTACCAGTGAAATGTAAATAAGAAAAACCACAATCATTCAAGGCTTCATTAAAATTAGAAATAGCACCAAGATTTAATTGAGTTGAATCAGAATACTCTGAAACTGATGAAATAACATTAAAGTCACCTCCCACTAGCCACGGGTCGTGAATACCAATTGTCATATTATGAAGATCATTCCAAAGCTGGTGTCTCTCCACTATAGAACACACAACATAGATAAATGTGGCATAAACTGAATTATTCCAATCATCTGAAGTAGTTTGACATGCAAGTATTGACTAGAATACCCAAGCACAATGAAATGGAAGTTAGACAAACAAGACAACCAAATTTGATTGATATTGGAAAGGCTGAAAATACTCCTCCAAAACCTTAACCAAGTTCTAAACTCCTCCAATCGAGAGAATCCACCATATGTTCAGTGATAGCCAATAATTAATTTTGTGTAGCATAATCAAAGCATTGAGCCTGTGAACAAGAAGATTTGCCTGTAATACCTTGAATATTCCAAATACGACCATTAATCATTGATTATTTGGAAAAGAGAATTAGAGGTAGACTTTGAAAGCTATCGAGTAATCATCATACACGTGATCGGATATTCCTTCTGTTTACAAACTTTAGCTTGCGGCACCCGACTAGAGGCATCCTTGATGTCAGCATCGTTGCATCTATGATGAAGCTTGGCAAGAAGATCCGAACGCAAAATATAGGGATGAACCACCAAATCCAATTCAGTAAGAGATTCAAAGTACACATCCAGACGAACAGGTTGAACCTTTTTAGGAGCTACAAATTTAGCATTATGATCATCTACTACCAAAGCATGCAATTTAATGGGTTTTAGTGAACTCAACATGTTCAATCCTCAATTAATTCCAATTCTCTGAAAAGTTCAATTTGGCCGATGCATGCGAACAGAGATAACGCTTTTAAAGTAAACATTTTTAGGCTCAACCCTAGGAACCACTACATTACTTCCTTTCTGTCCATCCATAGGCTTTAAAGAGGACTAAGAAGCAACAACAACAACAATATTACTGACAGCGTCACAATCAGTCATTATTATAGCGATGGATGAATCAGCCTCGACATCTTGTGACCAATATTTTCTCATTAGTGACAGCAGCATGCACAACGGCATTTACGTTAGTAGATCGATTAGGGTTTCCAGTATCTTGAACATTTGGAGCAGTATCAACACCTTCGTCAGCATTAGGGCTTTCTTGGGCTCTAACCTCCATGTGATTGGAGATGTTCAAAGTGCAACCAACTGGAATTTGTTGTTTGTCTTGTTGAGAAGGACCCGATGCATCTCCCAAGGTTAGGGTTTGCACCACATTCGCTCGTTTTAAGAATACCTTTAGGTTGCCATTATTTAGATGCAGCCACCTTGGGCTTAAGAATTGCTTTTTCACCTTTCTCTGTAGCTGATAACTCTAGTAAACTAGAGTTATTTTCCTCTAAATTATAGCATTTTGATAGTTTAAATTCCAAAATTAGATAAGTAATTGAAGATTTTAGTTAATTTCATTCATATGCATTTGTATTTTCATTCTTGAATTAATTATGATAATTTTGTGTTAAATTTTTAGTTTAATTAAGTGCTTAATTGTGTTAATATTATGCAGGTTAAAAATTAAAGGTTAGAACCTAGAAGGAATAAAGCTCAAGGCACCAAATTGCAAAATGGATGAAATGAAGATTGCTGGAAGGAGAGTCGAGATCGCGGTCTCGACTATTCCAGACCGTTGTCTCGACCTCAAACTTTCGCAAAGGCTTATTTTGCACCGAGTTGAGACCGCGGTCTCAAAACTAAGACTGCTATCTCAACATCAGGCTAGATCGCAACCGTCTCGACTGCCAGAAAATTTTTAAAAGCATCGAATTCTCATTTTCTTCGCACAAACTCTCCCTATTCCTCTTCCTTCTTCCGAAAGCCCTAACCCCCAAATCCTCCAATTCTTCTCTCATCATCACCAAAAGTCACCAAAAACTCCACATCCACCACTAATTTCACTTTGTTTTTCTATAGGAACATCAAAGCAACCATCTTTTTGAGGATTTGTGGAAGAAATTTGACTTCAAAGGGGATTGACACAAAGGCAATTCTTGGAAAAATTTCAATTCGAAAAAGAACGGGTAATATCTTTCCTTTAATTATTAGATGTAATGAGCAATTTTTTAAGACAATTGTGGAATTTTGTGGATAAAATTGTGATAAAAATTTGTGGTATTGAATTATTGAATTGTGGACAAGTAATTGGTGCTAATTTGTGCTAGAAGAATTTTGAATTGTCCAGTTGTTGAAATTCTTGGTTTGATATGTGATTGAGTGGAATTGAAATATTCGAACAATCCCAACTTTGGGAATTTGAATTGTGATTTTGTGGTGTTGAATTTTGCTTGAAAGTTGGATTTTTGAAATTGGTGATTGAATTCCTTTTAGAATATGATAAGAGGGGTATGTGGCAGTGCTGAAAGAAGAGTTAGAATGAGAGGGAGAGGGACTGGTTCTAGAAAAAGAAAATTTTGAAAGGGTACAAGCGTAGAAGGGGGATCGGAACAACCATTTGAGGGTGGTGATTTGAACCTCAATTCTCGAGTGATAGAGCTCAACAATTATTCAAAAGTAATGAGAAGCATGAGGTAATTAGAGAGAGGAACTTTGACCTAACCATGCATTGGGGAGTATACGAAGATTCTAGGAGAGCGATAGAAGACCAAATTAGGTTAAGGCATTGGGAGGGTTTTAACGCTCAGGTTGACCCCGGGCCTACCCAGTTAGTCAAAGAATCTCATTGTAATTTATGTGAGTTAGAAGATGGCAAGGTGCGCATACCGGGAGGGGGTTTGGTAGATTTTGGTGCTGGAATCTAGAGTTTATATGTGATTAATGTGTATTTCAACATACCTCCCCGTACCTTCTAGTCAATATTTGGCATTCTTGAACAATAAAAATAAGGATATGAATGCAATCAAAGATGCCATCTATGATAGGAGGGTAGAGTGGATTAAGAGTAGTTCGTCTGCCATGGAATTAAAATTTCCTCATCAAGGACTCTCATTAGTGGCTAAGTTATGGTTTTATTTCATTAGTATTCGCATTTAGGGGTCTAATGCAGTGAACTTTATCCAGAGGGACAAGGTACTCTTAGTCTATGCCATCATGACTGGGAGCCCGGTGAATATTGGTCACCTAATTAGACAGGGTTTTTAGAGAGTGGTAGGTTAGGACGACCCATATTTTGTGCCCCTAGTCTAATTCACCATCTTTGCACCATAGCGGGTTGCCCAATTGGTCCTTTGGATTCATTGACACATCCTAGAGGAAGGATCAATCGGGAATATGTCTATAGGACGGTGAGAGAATATGAGAAGTACCACTACTAAGAGGAGCACCCTGCCCAGCCACAGCCTCAACCTCCACCACCTCAGAGAACTTCAATGATTCCAATACCCCCCAGGTGTAGTATTTAATGCTCTGGTAAGTGAAGAAGAAAGAAATGATCTACAAGGGTATTGGTCGTACAGTCAAATGGTGATGCATAACAACTTGATCGTTATTGGAGAAGCTTTAAGGGTTACTTCATTAGGCACTTGGGTCCAACCACCGTCACCTCCGGCATTGCACTTTGGACCCCGTGGACAGTACTACACACCACCGGCGGCTACCACACATCATGAGGAATCTAGCCATGCGGGTGCGACTGGAAGGAACATGGATGATGATCATGAGGAGGCCCAACCTAGTGACACTGAAGAAGGTCAAGACGAGATGGAATGAAGAGAAGAAGCCACCATTTGTTTGAGCATGGAAAAAGACCAACCTTGATCATTGAATTAATTTGATGGATGATGATGATTTTCACTGTTTTCATTGGACACCATAGCTTTTATTGGTATTACTTTAGATTATGTTTGTTTTATTTTCAATTTTTGGAATTGAAGTATTTCAGTTTTTCTTTTTAAGTAGTTTGGCTAATGGCCTTAAGCTGATGCCAAGTGATACAATTTGATGCTTTATGGATGGAATTTCTTTTGGATTCTCATATTGACACTTGGTGAAGTTTGGTTATTGCCTAATAAGAGTAATATGGCTAAGGGCCCTAAGCTGATGCCATCTTTGAACTAGTTGATGAATGGAATTGAATGTTGATTTTGTTTGAAGCTTAATTGGTGAGATGCATGGCATGGTTGCTCTTGACATTTTTACTCATTTTTAATTCTAGGCTTAAAAGTAGGACATAGTTTAAGTAGTTTTTGTTAATTTTGGTTTGTCTTGATGTTTAATTTTGGGTGAGTGGAAGGATGATTTATTCATCAACTTGAATAAAAGAGACAAGTTTGGGGGTTTTTATCTTTTTGTGTTGGAAATGGTCATTTTATACATTTTGTTGCCACTTGAAATGATTAATGGATGGAAAGTTGATCAATTAGGTACTCAATGATGATAAATTTTAATGTTCAATGCTTTGTGATTGAAGTATATGATTGATTCATTTCAAGAATTTTTGTGTGAGTGAGTAGTTCATTTGGAATATAAAGAATTCATAAACTTAGCATTACTATTTTCCAAAAAGAAGTGCTGAAATTTTAGGAAAATTTATTTGAAATGTTGTTTCTTATCAAATCACTTGTCTTATGTGGTTGATGAACTATCTTTTGGAGAGAAATGAGATAAATGAAGTAGAAGAAATTTTGGGACATTTCGTGTGTTTGCATAGGGAATGTTCTTCTAACTTGTGAATAATCGATATTTGAGATTAATTTTTGGTAAATTTCACTCATTTTCCTGGGTTTAAGGCCGAAAAAAAAAACAAAAAAAAATTAGGAATAAGGCGAGTACGGGATTCCGACATGTACCCATGTTGTTTCTCCGAATTAAGCCATTAGAGTAGTAATAAGGCGAGTACGGGACTCCGACATGTACCCATGTTGTTTCTCCAAATTAAGCCATTAGGAATTGCGTTTTTAGTATACCAATAAGTTAAGGAGTAAATGTTTGTAATACTTATAATTAATCTCATATTACTTATTCCTTGTTAGAGGTTTATTCCCGAAATGTGTGACAATTGCATTTAAGTTGATTCCTAATTGAACTTCTATTTTCATGATGCTTAGTCGAAAGAGTTGATTAACTTTATAATATTTGTGATTTGAGAAGTAATGATGTTTCAAATGAAAAGAACTAAAACTTTTGGTAACTCTTTTCGAGAATGGTAATGCTTGGTGATGCAAAATCTTGTGTAGTGAATGAATGTGTGCTTCTTTGTAAAATGAAATTTCAATTTTGGATTGATTTACTCATATTCTTCACATATCATGTAGTGTTGAACATTTCTTGAGAGATCGCTTAATTGTTCAAAGTACATCCATGATTCATCAAGTGTCACGTCAACTTTGGAGGTGGTTAAAATGTTCTAATGTTTAATAGGTTTCGTTTAACGTTAATATTTATTTTGCTCGGGACTAGCAAAACACTAAGTTTGGGGGTGTGATAACTCTAGTAAACTAGAGTTATTTTCCTCTAAATTATAGCATTTTGATAGTTTAAATTCTGAAATTAGATAAGTAATTGAACATTTTAGTTAATTTCTTTCATATGCATTTGAATTTTCATTCTTGAATTAATTATGATAATTTTGTGTTAAATTTTTAGTTTAATTAAGTGCTTAATGGTGTTAATATTATGCAGGTTAAAAATTAAAGGTTAGAAGCTGGAAGGAATACTACTCAAGGGACCAAATTGCAAAATGGATAAAATGAAGATTGCTGGAAGGAGAGTCGAGATCGCGGTCTCGACTATTCCAGACCGCGATCTCAACTCGGGAATTCATTCTACCATTTTAGAGTTGAGATCGCGGTCTCAAATGTTCCAGACCGCAATCTCAACTCGCTAAATGCTAAGTTATAAGGGCAACTTTTGTAAATTTTCAGCCCAAAAAATCCTAATTTTGCCTTGTATAATGCTACACTATTTAAGCTAAGTAGGGAGTTTTTAGTAGAGTAGAGAGAGAGAGAGTACATAATTTTTAGAGTAGAGAGTTTTAATTAGTTTTAGATAGATTAGGATAGCTTAAACTACAAGTTACTTTTTCTAATAGAAATTTCTCTTTACTTTCATCTTAGATCTTCTTTAAATTTCTTGTCAAATTTAAATTTTTATTAGATAATCGTAGTGGGTTTTTCGTAAGCTTCGCGTATATATAATTTTTAATTGCTTTCTTGTCCAATTTAGCAAAAATTTCTTTACTATCAAATTAGGGTTTTAGGAAAATTAGGGTTCTTATCAATTTCTTGCTTTCTATTTAGGAAATTTCAATTTCTAGCTTTAATTTCTAGTTAATTCTTAGTGGGCTTTCTTAATTCCAATTGAAATATCCAAAAATATTTAAATTTCTAGTTTAAATCTTTCTAATTTAATTAATTTAGAAATGAATGCTTTTAATTTTCAAAGTTTCTCTTTTGTAGTCTTTTTAGTTGAGTGATTCACTTGTTTTAAAATTTTAGTCTTAATTTGATTAAATTAGGTTAGAATTTAAATTATAGTTTTCATTAGAATAGTTCTATCATCTACCAATTGATTTAGCTTAACTACACAAGTATCCTTAAACCTTGGTAATTGCAATCGACAATCCTTGTGGGAACGATCCCTACTTCCCTTTACTACTAGTTGACAACCGTATACTTGCGAGATGCCATCTAGTTAGTAGTAGGATTTAGGTATTTAATTGAATTATAACTAGATGTGTTAAAGAGGCATCAACAGCAAAGACATCATTAGCATTATCCTTTTCGATTGAATGAAGGACTTAGGAATTTTGTTGAGAATGCTCGAGTTTAGAGCAATGTGAATAGTAGGTAGGCAGATCTTCATAAATTATATTTTAACATCTTCTCACTTCCCTTGACATTGAAAAATGTGACCTGTCTCTTTCAATAAGAGTTTGGTGACATCAACTTCCACGCAGAACTGCGCAACACTCGAACGGGATAAAGAAGTGGTCGAAGAATCCATCTTTAAAGGCTTTCCAATAATGGATGCAATCAAGAAAAGAGATTGTTTGTCATAATGATGAAAGGGTAAGTGTTCTAGGGAAACCCATACAGGAGCTACTGGAGATTCTTTGTCTACATGAAAATCTGAAGTCTATTTCAAAACTCTCATACCAAACCTCTTAAAAGAATAGAAACCTCTAAGACAACATCCACGGTAATCTTCTTCCAAATCAAAATGAATAAGCACATGACGGTAGTTTATGAATCCAAGAATTATAGGGCCCTTGAACTGACAGAAGAAAAATCTTTCCAGAGCACATTCATACTAGGTTTTCCTCTAGAAAATTTTTTGACTAGCATGTTTCAAGGGTTAAGAAAGCAAAGCTATCTCTCCATCAGAGAAGAATAATGTAGGTTTTGCTCGATAAACACCTAGTTTCTTGATACAAGAGTCACTAGCATCAGTGCATTAACCACATCTGCAAAGGATTTAAGGGCATAGGCATCTGGTTGCCTTCTAGTCATTGACAGAAAGGTAGCCATGGGAGAAGAGAAACCCTAGGCAAACTTAGAGAGAGAAAGACAGGGAGAAGAAAAGAGAGAGACGATGTTTTCACAATTGACTCTTAGTTCTTAGCCTTTTTTTAAAAAAACAAAACAAAAATCTCCATCTCTTCCCCAACCCTTCAGTGACTCAAACCCATGACCAATAGGTCATAAGGGAAGTGTTATATCACATAAGCTGACCTTCGTTGTCTATTATATTAAATCACATGTTACGTACTTATAAATTATTATTACATCTCTTTATGTTTTCTAAATATAATTTGATTACAACTCATTTCTTATCGCATAACCTAATATGATTAGATGTCCTCTACCGTACAAAAAAACACACGATTAACCACAAAAGTTGGCATCAAAATAAATTTATCACGAACCATGCCAAAGTTATACACCATGCATTGCAAAATTCATGGCTAACAGGATGACAAAATTTGCAAGGGAGAATTCGTAACTAAACACGTGGCTAAAATAGAAACGAAGTGGTTTCATTGGAAAAGTTGTTGGAATGGCTAAAGTGTATTTTGTGGCTTTTTTCAGTGGAATATTAGCAAAAAAATACAAATTTTCATGGCCAAAAATACTAGATAACTCGTGTACCACATGGGTAGGATAGGTATAGCCACGATAGTAAATTTTGTCATGAAATGCAAATGTTAGAAAGAAAACTCATTTTCTTCCCTATAAACATTGCAGTACTTGTGTTCCATGTGGGTGGGGTAAGTACAGCCACAACTTTTCAAATAGTCGTGGCTAAATTCATTGGTAAATATGTATATTTTTGTTAGAACTCTTATTTTTTAACATAATAGACTAAATGGGAACTCAATTTGCCCAAAAGCTTGGTAGTTGTAGTATTTGGTAGTCCTTGGTAGTCCACCTGTCATGCACTTCTCACAGTGCATTACTAAGATTTTTTGCTCTACTATTCCTCTTTTCTTCTCTTCTTTTTTTTGTTAGCCAAAAAATCCCTCTACTATGCACTAGCCGAAGAAAACCCTAGCCATCACTTCTCACAGCTGCTCTATTTCCCTCCTCCCTCTCTCCTTCACACTGTTTCCCTTTAGTTTGCATATAGAAAGCCTAGTTTGCGTACAAATTTTTTTCATTTTATTTTAGTGCAAGTTTTCCTTATTTACTTATTTAATTTTCATTTTCAGATTGTTTTATCCTCTATCCAATGATTTGATTTGCAGATTGAAAAAGCTGGACAAATCATTAAAAGGTAATATCAATCTTTCTTATGAAGATTTTTATATTTTAGCCTTTGTACTATGATTTTCTTTTTTTCCCCTCTACTTTGGAATTCTTCTTATTTTGCAAGTGGTAATATTGTACAAGACCAGATTTGGGTTGTTCCCCTCCTATATTTGCTCTCAAATTTCTATCCTTTGATTTTATTGCTTGATCTTGTGAATGAAAGTATTCTAATTTTAAAAACAAAAAGCAAAAAAATTGGGTAATGCTTCTAAGAGTAAATGTCTAACCCTCTTTTCCTTTCTTATTTTGTAGGTGTTGTTAAGTGTTAATTTTTATTACCTTGTGACATTTTTTGGCTCTTGAGGTTTTTAGATAAATATGTGTGTTAGGTTAAAAAAAATGTTTCCTGATTTTTTTAAGCCAAAAAAAAATATTACTCAAATGTCAACTAAAAGCACTAACTAAAACAGTGATTTTTTTTTAAAAAAAATTGCAAATTGAGGTATGTCATATTGTGAATAATTCTTCTGAACTTTTTGATACATAGTTGCAGTTTATTGAATTATGGATAATAGTTTACTTGTAAATTATTTATGAGATTGAAATTGACTTTGTATTAAGTTGTGTTTGTTGTTGTAGTGAAGTGTTATAATGTGTTGGAGTAATTATATTCTGGATGTACCACAATTGTGTGGTAATCTTGACTCTTAATTTTTCAGAGTAAAGAAATATCTTGTGGAATTGAATTTTCTTTCTCAATTTGCCAGTGTAGTTGAAAAGGAGATATTTGTCATTCTTGTTGATCCAAAAAAGTAAATGAATTAAATTGTAAGTTGAATTGGGCAGGCCATGAAAGATCAACTTGAGTTTAGCTACTTAATGAACAAAAAATAAGTTTGTACATGTTTATAGATGTATGATGCAATTCTAATTGAAAATTATGTTAGCTAACTACTTGAATCTTATTTTTCCAATGAAATGAATTGAATCGGTTGTTGTCTTAAGATAATTCACTACGTTTTTGTTTCAATTTTTATTGTTATTTGGTTGTTAAAAGTTTTACTTATCAGAGATAGTAGAAGATTTGTGGTTGATAGTTTGCATAACACCCTCTTTATCCTCTAAACCTCTTATAATATATCTTTCTCTCCCCCTCTCTCTTTATGTGTCGTATTTACTTATTTGAATCTACAACTACTTTTGTGATGTTTTAGGACAAAAAGTTGGCATTTAAAAAGTTATCTACGTGGTGTTGAAAATGCATACAGAGTTGACATTTATCTATAAGTGAAAGGAATATTTTGAAATCTCTATTTTTCATAGAGGCAAAGATGAATTTTCTTATTAGCCAAAAAATTTTGCCAGTGAAAAGAAATAGATTAATGGATAGTACACATACAACCAAACTCTTTTCAGGGCTTTTCGTTGCCTTTGGTTTTGTGCAACTCTCTATACATTACCACATCAAAATCTGAGTTGAATGGAACTTTCTTACATTGAGCACAAATGCACAATGCAGTTATATCGAAGCAATTTTCTTTAATATATTTTGTGCTTTTCAAATCTTAGTCTGACGCATAAGCTATGGACATGGGTGCGACAAGATTCAAATCTTAGTCCACTTCTTGCTAATTTTTTTTTGTTAATTTTTTAAATTAGATTAGAAAACTATTCCAATTGAAAATCATGGAGTATGATGTAAATGGGATATCCAATGCAAGAATGTGCAACTATTGATGGAGACATCTATGGCCTTTGCCTTTTAGTATTGCTTACAGCATCTTTTCCTTTTTGTTCAATTGAAGCTTTCTTGCATTTGTTCCTTGCAAATATATTCTTACTTTCACCAGTTTCATGCTTTCTTTTATTCTTTGCAGGTCATGAAAGCTCTTGAACAAATAACAATGGTGTAAATTGGGGAATCTTGAATGTTCTAGTGACATATAAGCTCCTAGTACTAGATGTTGGATGCTCTGATGTCTTCTAGAGACTGCAACTATCAGTTATGTAAAAGAGTTTGTTGGATGGTAGTTTAGACATTTTCTATTCTATGATGGAATACCAAGAGCTTGAAGAATATCCCATTGAATCCTCTTGCAACTTAGGCTAAAATAGAGCTAATGCTTCAATGTTCTTGATTATGAATTAACATCACATAGACTTTTCTATGCTATTTGACATCTGCATAATATGGTTGTAATAACTTTGAGGCAAATTCAACTTGCAATACTTAGTTTCTCTATATTCTAGATATGCTTTGCTAGTTTCTCTATATTGCTTTGCTGTAGGGACGAGTATTTTGCATAAGGGATGCAATGGATAGCTTAAGCTATTATTTTCTTAAATAATAACGATAAAGTAGTGAACATGTGTTTTATACACTGGAATTTTCATCTTATTTTCTCGTAACTATATGTAATAGCGTGATTTGCTGATAACTTTGTTGTTATTTGTATTAAATTAACTAATTAGAGTTATGGGATTGTTTATCATGGTATGCTTGTTGATAATATTAGAGTAGCCGTAAATAATCTATTGAATAAAATGCAATCAATTTAATGAACTGTTGATTTGTGACTTTTTCGCGAGTATGATGTATAATTTAGATGGTGTCACAGTGGTATAGAAAATTATACACATATTAGTAATGCAAATGCTACAATTGATAAAGAATACTAGTAATATATATGTGTTACCTTTTAGGAAGTTTATTTATATCAGAGTAAGTAGTCAATTTTGTTTTCTACGACATTTGGGCATTTTAAATTTACTCTTTGTTATTTCTTTTGCATTTGCTACTCTTTATCTTTCACAAGTTAGAATTTGATCTTTAAAGTGATTTGGCTTCAGTTTAATATACTTGCCATTTTTTAGATCACCTTGAGATGTTACCTCATCTAGATATGTTACATTTATTTATGTTTAAGAAATAAGATCCATGAAAAGTTTGGCATGGTTCTATTGTTGTTAGAAGTGTGAAAAAAATGCTAGCTTTTGAAGTTTTGTGTATTAGATTGTGGCTTTTCAAATCTTTTTCCATTGCTTTAAAAAGTAAAAAAAAATGTTGTTTTTTCTTATACTCAAAATTAGGAGTTAGAGTTTCATGTTTTAACAACATTGCATTATTCTCATTTTCCGTTATCATGATTAAGATCATTGAACTAGTGAATTATTAGGGGTCAAGCGGAAAGGAGGGTTAGGCACAAGAATCTTGTTAGCTTGCTTTGGTACTGTAGTGAAGGAGCTTATCGTTAATGATAAACAAAAAAAATTTACTTGAATATGGCACTTTTTAGTTCTTATCTGGGATAAAGGAGCTAAACATATTTGTGATTATTACATTTTTTTTTTTTTTTGGTGTATAGGATACTAGTATACGAGTATGTGGACAATGGGAATTTGGAGCAGTGGCTCCATGGAGATGTAGGGAAAGTTAATCCTTTGACTTGGGATATCCGGATGAACATTATATTGGGAACTGGCAAAGAGTGTGTATTTCAGATTTGTAATTCATCGAATGGGAACTGGCAAAGAGTATGTATTTCAGATTTGTAATTCATCGAATGGGAACTGGCATCGAATGTCCGTTGTTTTGGTTGAGTGAGATTTGCAAACGAAATGTCCATTGTTTATTTGAACTTTTTTCCTGATCCTAGGAGCCTGGCCTATTTGCATGATGGCCTACTGTAACTTCAAATATGTTGCCTTCCACATAAACACAATTGCCCAATTGTAAATATTTGCATCGTTCAGTTCAAGCATTGAACAATCACATCAACATTTGCATTGAGGTACCAAATGTTTGTCCTTTATTAACTTTGTTCGACTCTTTTCATTTTACTACGTATAATTCCTCAAAATCTCATAATATAGAACATCAACAAATTGATCAATTTTCTTAGTTTCTTATGATGGTGGTGAAGTTAATACTGCAACTCATTTCCTTAATGCCATCATTTTGAAGCATTCGTATAGTATTTCAAGCATTTTTCTTAAATATTTTAGGAGAATTGCAACTATTTTGCAGCAATTTGTTCAGAGGAAATAGCACCTAAGTTGTAACTCTACTCATCTAGAAAAGTCAAATTTCCAGATGGAAAAGTTCAAGGAACTTAATACTTTTTATATAGTTGTATGTTTAATGGATACATCTGAATTCTATTTTACAATTTAGTTTGTAATATGTTCAGGTCAACTTCTAATACATCTACATTATACATTTATACATGGGCATTGTGGGCGCAACTACAAATTTTCTATCCTGCATTGCGCAGTATTAGAGCTCCTAGTGGTTGCAAATTTTGTTGCTAATAACGTTGGATGGGGCCTTTAGATTGAATCTGAATCTTTTCTCCATTTTTTCCTTTCCTCTTTCCCTTCCCTGCCACTATTCCTTCTGCTTCTTCCTTCTCCATCGTCACCACCTCTCTCTATATTCGACGGCCCACCACCTTGATCTCTCTATCTACATCAACCCACCACCTATGACCTCTTCTCCAACCCCACCACCATCTACCATCTCTAACCCTATCACTATCTACCTCAACCAAATCCACCATCATCTACTACCACCTTCACCAGCTATTCACCTATGCTACTCTTGCAAATTAGCCACCAAGACGATCGTCATCTACTGCCGACAATATAATTTAAAAATGGTAATGTTTATTTTCTATTTTATATTTTTGATATTTTTTATTATTAAGATTCCTGTTAGAGATTTTAATTATTGTAATTTTGTGTTTAATTTCTATTAATTTTTTTTTTTTTAGGGGAAGAAATAGATGCTTCATTAGCTGAAAAATAGTTAGCATAAGCAAAACCTTTGTTAGTTTATGGAGTTCAAAACAGATCTACTTTAATTATATGAGATCTTGGAAAGAAAATTTTTTTTATTAGTATTATTCCACACACATAGAATGAAGGTAAAAAAAAAAAAAGAAAAAATAAACTTTTATTAGTTTTTTAGAATTGAATGTGGAGCAACTGAAATTTCTATATTACTGCGTATCACTGTAAATGGGGATGGAGCTCTCGATAAAAGTTTGGTATCAAATAACGCTTAGAAGTTTTGAACATTCGATTTTATCCAAGTTTGTGGCAAGAACTTCTAAGCTTTCTTGTAGCTTTGTGTCTTCATCTCCTACTATTGCATCTTGCACTCTAGTTTGAGTGCTATTAATATTCCTGCTACATTTTGGTTGATTGTAGGGTCGGAATCTTTTATGAGATGAAAAAACTTAGATGGACCGGAACAACCTATGAACTTTGTGACTACCTAAGTATTCTATACTTGCGATTTTAGATGTCATCCTTTGTAGAATAGGTTTACCTAAGTATATTGTGACTTATACCAAACTGGTCTAGTTAAGGAGATTCTTAGACAAAAACTTCAAGGCCCCATTTGGTACCCTTTATTAGAAAGGACAAGTGCACAATACTACTAAATTAAGTTCTTTTGTCTAAGTTGTGGTATTTTTTTCATTCGGGAAGCTTTGTTAGGCATGCATTATTTTCTTATTTTCTCAAAAGCCAAGAAAAAAAATTAGTTTGTGATGGAGATAAAAAGAAACGAGGCCGCTTAATTGAATTATGTTGCAAATATTATCCAAGAAATTAATGAAGGGTCTGCACTGTCTATGCAACTCATCATGCAAGTAATGATGAAACCTTGGAAAATAATTTAACTTTCTTGTGATTAGCTCTCTTAAGAAAAAGTCTTGGATAACAATTTTACTTTCTTAAGACTTCATATCTTCTTACTAGCATCCACACATGGGACATGACATAATACCTAGTAGAAGAGATTATAATTCATTTCATTTGTGTTTTACTGGTATCTTTTTTTTGTGTTAAATTTTGTGACTGAATTCTCTGTTCTTATTTTTTTTCTTAATTTTTAAGTTCTCTTGATGGATGCTTATTTGGTTCTTTATAGGAGAGATATAATTTGCGTAGTTACAAATGGTTTCAGTTAACTTTCAAATGAAAATTGATCTGTCTTGATCGCTGCGTAAGTTGATTAAGATGATGCTTTAAACTTACTATAGTTTACTACTATGGAAAGAAGAATTCGTAGTGTCTTGGAATTATTTCTTATTTTCACACCGACCAACCTACTTGCTTCTTTGATTGTGTTCAACCTTCTATATCTCGAGTGCCAATGTCCGTTGACAATTTTTATTATTTTTCTAACATATTTACAATCGATTGATTTTTGATTGTTGAAAATTTAGAAATGGTTAACATATAAAAAAGACAACAGAAATTTTTTTAAAATTGATGTGTTACTAAGAATTAATAACTCTAAATATTAACAATTAAAGCTAATTTAGTGGCTAAGTACTAAAATTTAAACTTAGTCATTTTATTACTTTTGGCATTGGAATAGGCTCATTTGCACGATTGAACTGAAATAGACGGCTCGACTAGCAGGAATCACGTTCTGATTGCAGGTTCATCTAAGACCCGCACATACTGCAGTCTCAGCAGGAGCTGTCCACTAATACTATGGTCATGCCACTGACATTTGTTAGGCTATACATCACCCCTGACAGTGACTTCTGAGTACTATGTTATTAGTGTTAGGTCTATTTTACCTATTCCTATTTTAGTAATTTTTATATTTGAACGACAAACCACTGTAGTTTTTTGACTCTAATAAGGTGGTCCATGATCTAAACAGTATCATCAGGTCCCGTTAGCTTGAGAAGTTTATTAATTGGATGACTACACCATAGAATGTACATCATCTATGGTGGAATGAATTCAAGCTAAAAATCCAAATTATTTATTGTTTTTCTTCCTATGAAAAATATTAACTAAAATTGTTGTTTGTTAAATGGCTGGGGTTGCCCTGCAATTACAGGGTAAGTTCTTGGGCACAGACCACATTAGGAGTTCAACCAGGCCCTCTATCGATCACACAAGCTGGCTTTTTCTTTTTCATCTTTTTATAAAAGAATTTTTATGCATGATCTTTTTCCTTTAATGGTTGAAACTCGCATTTCGTTAAATTTTATTGCACATTCATTATATTTTTGTGTAATTTTGAATTCAAATAAATTGATACACATAATTATAAAGAAAAAAAATAGGTATTGCAAGGAAAAAATAATTAAAAATAGGTAATATTCTGTATATTTTTTACACAAAATTTGTTAGTAAACCTGCTGCTAAATTTTGTAAAATAAATTATTTTTTTAATTTTTCGTGGCTAAATGCGTTGGAGATTGTCATAAAATATTTAAATTTTGAAGAAGTATTTTGTTGTTATTTGTAACAATTTTTGTTGCTAATACCATGACATTTTCGATGTAAAATGCTATTGCAAACAATTCGATGCTAATTCTTGCATAAATATCTTGCGAACATTTAGATGTGTAATTTTGACCCTAATGTACATTGGAAAACACATGGTTTTTTACATTGATAACTTCAACGTTTCTATAAGAATCCAATTTTGATGGTAATAGCCACGAATTTTTGCCAGTTAATTTGTTGCTATTTCCAACAAAAAATTATATCAAAATTTATTCACTGCAAATTAGCAACAACTTTCAATTTTTGTTACTATTTCATTTTTTTGACCAAATATTTCCATTTCAGTTACCCAGGAGCAAAATTACCACGAACGGTTTTTCATTGATAAATTCGTGGCTGATTAAATTAGCAATGAATTTTCTTTAGTTTTTCATTGCTAAAAATGTAGCTATTCGCATCCTTTTTTCGAGTGCTAATGTTCTCAATCTTATATGATTAAATATCCTTTTGTTATTTGTAATATAATATTATTAGTTCTTAATATCTTACAATTTTTTAATTTTTAGTTGTTTCTTAGAAAGTATAATTATCATCTTAACTCTATTTTTTTTTCGAATATGATTATTATTTTTTTAGATCTAAATCTAATATGAATAGGTCTCACTCTTAGTTCTTAATCTAGTATAATTAAATCACAATTTACATTCTTATCAAGTACTATTAGGTCACATTGTCTTTTCGAAATATGATTTTGATCACAATTCCTTTCTTATCTCTCAATCCAATACAATCAGGTCTCTTCTATTATTTCTTAATCTACTGTGATTAAATCTACTTTTGTAGTTAGTAATATAGTATCTTAAGTTCTCTTTATTAGCTCCTAATGTCATACCATTACAACATCTATCTTAATTCTTAAGCAAGTATAATTGGCCTCTTTCCTCAGTTCTTTTCCGAATACAATAAAATTTTCTTTCTTACAAAATTTAGTATTAATAGTTCTGATTATTCGTTCTTTTTCAAGTATAATTAAATCATGTTTACGTTCTTATCATATGTTATTAGATCTCATTATATTTAAAAGTCTAAATATAATTTAATTACAACTCCTTTCTTATCTCTTCATCTAATACGACTAGATCTCCACTATTAGTTCTTAATCTTGTATCATTATATCTCATTCTATAGTTCTTAAAATAATATGATTTGTTCCATCTCTTTCTTCTTTATATCGTATGATTATAACTTCTTTCTTAATTCTTTAGTAAGTATAATTGGCCTCTGTCCTCATTTATTTTTCAAATATGATTAGATCTTCTTTTAGATCTAAATTTAGTATAAATTGTTCTAAATCTTACTTCTTAATCTAATATAATTAAATCACGAATTATGTTCTTATCATGTGTTATTAGACCCTTTATCTTTTCTAAATGTAATTTGATTACAACTCTTTTCGTATTTCTCAGTCTAATATGACTATATCTCCTCTATTAGTTCTTCATCTTATATGATTATATATCATTCTGTAGTTTGTAATAAAATATGATTAGTTTTCTTTATTGGCTCGTAATATCATACCATTACAACTTAACTTCTTTCTTAGATCTTGAGCAAGTTTAATTGGTCATATTCGTAATTACTTATTCTATGATTAGTTCTTTTAATTCTAAATCTGGTATTAATAGGTTTCACTGTTAGTTCTTAGTCGAGTATAATTAATCACGTTTTGCATTCTTATCATGTGTTATTAGATCTCATTATCGTTTCCAAATATAATTTGATTTCAGCTTCCTTCTTTCCTTTAATCTAATACAACTAGATCTCCTCTATTAATTCTTAATCTTGTAAGGTTAGATCTCTTTCAGAAGTATGCTCATTTCTGAAAGACATTTCTTCCACTCGACCTTTCCCAAGGAAATCTCCAGTTGATGATCAAATTCTTCCTCATGCATTTGGCCAACTTTTGGTCACTAAAACCAGAAGGGCAGTGGAAATACGATAGGATCCCCTTCTAGTAGGCATTTTCAAGTTGAACGTAGATGGGGTGTTCAAAGGAAATCCAGGTCCAGCTGCTGGAGGTGGAATTATCAGGAGACAACAATAGTCATTTGGTTAAAGTATTCAGCAATTCCTATGGCTAGAAGACAAATCTTCAAGTTGAGACATTGGCCCTAATTGATGGCCTAAAGCTTTGCAGAAAATTGCATTTGGATTCACTGGTGGTGGAATTAGATTCACTTGTCCCAGTCAATATTCTACAAGAAAGAGCAGCTACACCTTGGAGTATTGATCATGAAGTCCAATTCATCAAAAGCTTCTTACTGGGTCAAAATTTTTCACTTAATCATGTATTTAGAGAAGCTAATCAAATAGCTGAATATTTAGCAAATGAGAGTATTTGTAATCCTTTATATATGTAGTATAACCAAAGTTCAGTCTCTACTAACGTCACAGGATTGTTAGCTTTTGGATACTAGGGTTTCCCTTACATAAGGCATTGTAAATATTGATGATTGATTAATAAATAAAATCTCTATATTGGGGTGTTCCATTAAAAAAAAAAAGATCTTTTTTTGTAGTTCCTAATATAGTATGTCAATTAGTTCCCTTTCTTAGTTCTTTATATCGCATGATTACAACATCTTTCTTAGTTCTTAAGAAAGTATAATTGCCCACATTCCTCGTTTCTTTCTCGAATACCATTAGATTTTTGTAGCTCAAAATCTAGTATTAATTGGTCTGACTCTTAGTTCTTAGTCTAGTATAATTAAATTATATTTTAAATTCATATCAATTGTTATTGGATCTCATTATCTTTTCTAAATATAATTTAATTACATCTCGTTTCTTATCTTTTAACCAAATACAGTTAGATCTACTCCAATTTTCTTATCTTTTATAATTAAATCTCCTTATGTTATTCGTAACATAATATGATTATTTATTTATTAGTTTTTAATATCATATGATTACAACTTCTTTTCTAATTCTTAACCAAGTATAATTAGCATCTTTCTTTTATTCTTTTTCGATTATGATCAGATGTTTTTTTCAATTCTACATCTAGTTTTAATAGGTTTCACTCTTACTTCTTAATCTAGTATAATTAAATCATGTTTTGCACTCTTTTCAAGTGTTATTTGGAACCATTATCTTTTCTAAATATATTCTGATTACAACTTGTTTCTTATCCCTTAATCTAATACAACTAGATCTCCTCTATTATTTCTTAATCTAGTACCTGTTTAAATACAGATTTCAAAGTTCGTAACATAGTATGTTCAGTTCTCATTATTCGTTCTTAATATCGTACCATTAAAACTTCTTTCTTTGTTCTTAAGCTAGTATAATTGGCCTCTTTCCTAAGTTCTTTTTCGAATATGATTAGATTTTTTTTTCTTAGTTCTAAATCTAGTATAACATAGGTCAAACTCTTTGTTCTTAATCTATAATAATTAAATCACATTTTACGTTCTTATCATGTGTTATTAGATATTTTTTATCTTTTCTAAATAAAAATTTGATTACAACTCCTTTCTTATTTCTCAATCTAATACGACTAGATCTCCTCTATTACTACATAATTTTGTATGATTAGCTCTAATTTTGCTAATAGTTCATAATTGAGCATGATTAGTTTTCTTTTTTAGATCTTTATGTCATACTGTTACATCTTCTTTCTTAGTTCATCAGCAAGTATAATTGGCTTATTTCCTCAGTTCTTTTTCGAATTTGATTAGATTTTTTAGTTCTATATCTAATATTAATAGGTCTGACTCTGCGTTCTTAATCTAGTATAATTAAATCATGTTTTAAGTTCTTATCTTGTGTTATTAGATAGCATTATATTTTCTAAATATAATTTGGTTACAACTCCTTTTTTTAATCCCTTAGTTTAATATGACTAGATCTTCTCTATTAGTTCTTAATCTTGTATGATTAAATCTCTTAATGTAGTTAATAATATAGTATGACAAGTTCATTTTAATAGTTCTTAACATTGTATGATAACAAATTCATTCTTTGTTCTTAAGCAAGTATAATTGGCCTCTTTCCTCTATTTTTTTTTTTTTTTAATATGATTAGGTCTTTTTTATAGTTGTAAATCTAGTTTTAACAGGTTCTTACTCTTAGTTATTAATATAGTATAATTAACTTAAGTTTTACGTTCTTGTCATGTGCTATTAGGTCTCATTAGCTATTGAAGAAAATTTGATTACAATTCCTTTCTTTTCTCTCAATCTTATATGACTAGATCTCTTGTATTAGTTCTTAATCTTGTAGGATTAAATCTCCTTTTGTAGATTGTAATATAGTGATTAGTTCTCTATACTAGTTCTTAATAGCGTACCATTACAACTTCTTTCTTAGTTCTTAAGCAAGGATTATTGACCTCTTAGTTCTTTTTCGAATCGTAAAATATCCAGTTATAAAAATTTTAATCACCTAACTCTACTATTAACTAGATAACGCACCGCAAGTGTATAGGGTCAAATAGTGTATAGCGGAATGGGGGTCAAATGCACAAGGATTGGTTTAACAAGTACCGGATATTTGGACATAACACTATTTGATAAAATTGACAAGGAAAGAAAAAGTTGCCTAAACTAAAATTAAAGCCTCCGGTACTTGTAAATATTGAAAATCAAAGAATTAGGGTTAGACTAGCAAATTTTTGACTTTGATTCAATCAACAAATTGGTCCAATTATAATGCATGAAAGTTCAATTCCCATTTGTCAATTTAATCCCGAATCCTTCGGCAATTGAACCTTATCGAATTAATGATCCAAGGGTAGATGCCTTTATGTCATAGATTAATAAATTTGAATTCTATCTGTATGGAATTATTATAAACTAATTAACTAATTTTGCCACCTTGTTCTTGAATTAGATTAATCTAACAATCAACACGGGTCTTTGACGGAGAATTAATGGACCGTATCACCTTGTCCAACCTAACCAAATCTAGAGTTAGCTACTCTCTAAAATTATCGTTTGTGCCAATTATTATCCAATTGTTATGATTACTCCAATTGATGATCCTGTTAATCATGACCCATGGGATTGCATCATCCAATCTTAATCCAAGACAAATTAGAAGATAGTTGAGAGCATAAACACAAAAAAAAATAATTAAAAGCATGTAAAGTAATCTAAACATTAATCTAAGAAAGCCATTAAAGAAAGAGGTGATTGAAAGTGAACAATTAAAGAGCAATAAGAATGAAATTAAATAGCATAATAAAGGGCTAATAAGGTTTAAGAAAGCTTTTGTAATGAAGAATCACATGTTCTTGATCCAAGGTTGTCAATCTTGAATCCCCTCTTCAACCCCTTTTGAAAAAGAAACAAAAACCTAGTCTAGTCTTATAGCCCCCGAAGGATAACTAAAAGGGAGCGTGTTTTTTAGGTCCTAACCCTTATTTATAGTTTCTAAGAGTTATAAAGTGTAGGACTCTGAATAAGTTTCGAAACTCACTATTACGAGCCCAAAATGGACACCTTGAATTCTAATAATCGTCAAAATCATGTTATAGTCTGCTCCAGTCGAACCAAGTGCAGTCTACACTTGTCTATCACAGTCAGCGCTTATGGTTCTGATCCAAGAAGGTTTGATGAGAATGTAGTAGTCCTTGCTTCTGTAGGATAGCTGTCTGCATTGCAGAGCATATCCGAAGTTCCCAAGGACAGGTGAAACTCAAGCATATTTAGTCACCACATCCCTAATACCTTCTGGTAGATACCTTGCATCGTTCACTACTTAAGCCAACTTTATCAATACATCGAATGGCATTTTTATGAATTGTGTGATAGGGTGATGTAAGCAATCCTTTGGTTCAACTTCATTGCTCATGCTCCATGACCCAGTCACCTCAAATTTACCCTCAAGGTGACCATTCTCTCCTTCATTTGTGATTGGTGTAAGAGTCACTTGAACTTCACCCACCAACTTATTTGCGAGTTTGACAAGTTGGTCTAACAATCTCCTTATGGATTCATCTTGAAGCTTTAAAGATTCGTCCCAATGTTCGAAGATGCTTGTTAACTCCTCCATATAGACAATCATCTCTCTTTCCAATCTTGCATATCATCATCTTCTTGGGTTGGTAGTGGTTGAGTGTATTCATAACCATAGCAATTATAAGTGTCTCTGATACTTGAATACCATTCTCCCTAAACTGGTATTGTCCCATAGGTAATGGTGAGTAGTAATTGCTCATGTAAGCTTTTTCACCATACCCTTTCATGCTATTCGGTTATTCATGGAAGATTCCTTGGATAGCATTCATCATTGTGGACCATAAGCACCATGGGCTCTATTTTGTTCATACCTAGGCTCTAGAGGTTTAGGAAAATAATAAGAATAATCTTGGTAGCTTGAAAAAGTATGCAGACGGTTGGACCATCCCATGATCAGGAATTGAATTAGCACGAAAGTTACTTATTTTTTCTATTAGAGCTACTAATTGGATTGATATATCAGGATAACCAATTTTGAGTGCAAGTGATAAAACATCATATGCATCATGCTCATTGGTCATGCCTCCATAATCACGGAATGATAGAATCCTTTGTGTGATTGATTCCAATTCATGTCTTGCATGCTCTTGTAAGATCAGGACAAAAACAAAACACAAACACAAGTACTAACACAAAAGCATATAACACAAAAAGGAAAAAATTGGAGAATTTAGACTAGTAGCTAGCCTAAACTAACCACTAAAATGAGAAAAAAAAAATTGGATTTTTTTAAGTAGAAGAACAAAAACCACAAAAAGGAAAATCTTTTTGGTTTGAAATATTGAGAATGACACTAACATAAATAAAAGACAAATTAAACTTCAAAATAGTATTCTTGCCAAATTATACCGATATTGCCAAAGACCCAATCCCCAACAAATGTCCAACAACTTGATATATAAAATATGTAGTTATAAAATTTATAATCACCTAACTCTACTGTTAACTATATAACGCATCACAAGTGTATGGAGTCAAATACTATATAGCGAAAGTAGAGGTTGAACCCACAAGGATTGATTTAATAAGTACGAGTTATCTGGTTAGAACACTATTTTAAAAAATCAATAAGGTAAGAAAGAGTTAACTAAACTAGAATTAAAGACTTTAACTAATGAAAAACGAAGGACTGGGGTTAGACTAGTTATTTACCCATGTTTGATTAATTCAATCAATTAATTAGTCCAATTATAATGCATGAAAGTTTTATTCCTATTTGTCAATTCATCTCCGAAAGCTTCAATAATTGAACCCTATCAAATGAATGATCCAGGTGTGGATGCCTCTACGTCCTAAATTAATAAATTTGAGTTCTATCTGTATGGAATTATTGTGAACTAATTAACTAATCTCACCACTTGGTCTCGAATTAGATTAATATAATAATCAACATGGGTCTATGACAGAGGATTAATGGACCGTATCATCTCGGCCAACCGAACGAAATCCAGACTTAGATACTCTCTAAATTTGTCGTTTGTGTCAATTGTGACCCAATTGTTATGATTATTCCTATTGATGATCAAATTAATCACTACCCAATAGAATTAGCATCATCAAACATTAATCCATACAAATTAGAACATATTTGAGAACATAAACACAAAAGAAAACATCAAAAGTATGTAAATTAATCTAAACATTAATCTAAGTAGAAATCAATTAAAGAAACCAGTGATTGAAATTAAACAACTAAAGAGGAATAAAAAAGAAATTAAATAGCATAATAAACCTTACAATCACCATTGTAAAACTTGAGGTGTGATTAATAAATTTTTCACTTGGTCGGGTGGTTGAATAAAAAGGGAAAAAATGGTCTAAGAAGGTTTAAGACATCTTCTCCAATGAAGAATCTCAAGTTTTTGGTCCAAGATTGTCAATCTTGAATCTTCTTTAATGAGAAAGTGAATCTTCCAAGTTTTTTCCTCCTTTTTGTCATCTTCCAAATTTGTCATATAGGAATTTGAGCTCGTCAATTAGGCAAGGAGAGTGTGAAAGCCAATTTTGCTAGTGAATCAGCTTGTCAATTGCCCCTTCTTGGAGCATGCTCTATAGTCACATTACCCAGCCATCCCATTAGCTGCATATCATAGTTACAATACGGCATAGGTTCGGGCTTCTTGACCTTGTACTCACCAATGATTTGGTTAACTACTAACTGGTTGGGGTGTCCAAAATTCTAAGATGTAGTTGCTTCACATCGACTGCCATTTCTAGACCAAGGATAAGCACTTGATACTCAGCAACATATTTTGAGCATTGGTATGTCAAAGTTAATGAATATGGTAATACATTGCTTTCCAAATTGATGAACACTACTCTAGTTCCAGTCGTTCCTCGATGTTCAACACCATCAAAGTATATTGTATATGGGGAAAGAACATCAACCACAAGAACGTTTTTATCGGGAAATGCATTAGACAATTCTCATTTGGCAAGTATGGGATGATCAACTAAGAAGTCAGCCAACACTTGTCCTTTTATAGCTTTCACAAGAACATAAACAATTTCAAATTGTTGAAGTTGAAGGTACCACCTTGCAAGATAATCTAACAACATAGGCCTAGTCATAACATACCTGATTGGATTCGCCTTGGATATTAGACGAAAATTTTGGCTTGAAAGTAGTGCTTCAACTTTTGTATGGAAAATATGAAAGTAATTCTTGCACAACTTCTTAGTTGGCAAGTAATTCAACTCATTCAGATTCATATTCGACTTAAGTAGTATAGAAAATTTTCTTATCCTTCGCCATTCTCTTGGACAAGGAATGCTCCTACAGACTATTCTTATGCAGCAATATAAAGAATCAAAGGCTTACTAGGGATAGACACAACTAACATTGGCAGCTTCATGATGTACATTTTTATGCTTTTGAAGGCATTGCTACATCTTTGTCCAATTCAAAAGTACACCATTCTTCATCAAGTGTCTAAAGGGCTAACATCTTCCAGCTAAATTAGAGATGAATATTTGAAAATAAGCCAATCTTTCTTGCAAACTCTTCATCTCATAGGTGTTGTAGGGCTTGGGCATCTTCAAGAATCTTCAAGATGGCACTAATTCTGTGTACAATGAAGCCAATGACATTTCCAAAAGTAACTCTAAAAGCACACTTCAAAGCATTTATCTTCAGTTGGTGTCTTGAAAGTTGCTCAAATACCAGCCTAAGCATACTAGATATGATCAGCTTGCCTCTTTGATTTAACAACAAGATCATCAACATAAAACTCTACATTCTTGTGCAGCTCATTATCAAAGATCTTTTGCATTGCCCTTTGATATGTAGCTCCCAAAATTCTTCAAGCCAAAAGGCAATATATTGTAACAATAAATGGCGTTAGGAGTTCAGAAGGTAATGAGTTTTGGCATCATTCGGATTTGATTGTATTCTGAAAATCCATCCATAAAAGATAATTCTTCATAGCCAATTGTGTTGTCGACCATAAATTCGGTTATAGGGAAGGAAAGTCATCCTTTGGACAAACTACATTGAGATCTCAAAAGCCAACACAAACACAAATCTGTCAATTCTTCTTTCTAACAGGGACTATGCTTGAAACCAAGTTGGGTACTTTACATTTCGGATGAAACCAGATTCTATAAGCTTGTTTACCTCATTTTCAATCAGCAGGACCAAATCAGGTTGAAAATGTCTTTGAGATTGCTTGAGAAAGTCTTACGTCTCACTTAATGGCCAAGTGGTGAGCAAAAACTCTTGGGTCCAAGCCAGGCATCTTTTTCTAAGTCCAAACAAAGACATCCTTGAATTCAAGCAACAATTCAACATATCTTGTCCTTCTTCAGGAGTCAAGCAAGTATCTATGTAAATTGGATGGAGATCATCATGTGTGCCAAGGTTGCCTTCTTCCAATTTAAGAGGAGCATCTCTAGCATCTTCTTCTTCAAGTGGCGCTCAATCTCAATTATTATATGGTAACATGATGTAAGACTTTCCTTGTCTTTCTCTTTGACTTTTATTAACAATAATTTCTTGTTTCACATACAAAGAATCACCATAGTGCAAGAAAAATTAGTGGCTCGTCTACTGAAGCTTCCACCAACATAAGGGGCATTACTTCCTTCTACCTTAAAAACTTGTCTATAAGCTTTTGGAAAACTTAGCCTTTCATGAATAGGTCACCTCAAAATACTTCCTTGTGGCCCAAGCCTATCAAAGAACTAACATACACGTGATAGTAGACGACCAATCTATCAGAAACTAAATCACCTTGGACGTTTGGATGCAGTTTCTTTTTTTATGGTGACATGATGCATATTAGCCCTCTTAATCGCTATGCACACAGGATAAGGCTGTCTATACCCAAGTCCCATTGATGGATTTTTGACAACGTATCCTTGGTCTTTCAACATCTTTTGGGTAAAAGTCACGCCATTTTTCTTCTTTAGTCACCTCGTCGGGAAGCTTTCCCGAAGTGCCTTATTCCTTGAGGTGTAACCAACTTTTGCAAGCTGTTTGTACACATTTGGATCAAATCTTTATTTGGTTCATGCAATAGGCAATGAATTGTGCTCTATTTCGGGCTCTATTTTTGGTCAAACAAAGCCTTCAATAGGAGTTTCCTCATTCTTAACTGCTTCAATATTAGTGAGTAGTATAGTGAACTCCTTCAATTCTTCAAATTAAACAAAATGAGATTGACCTTCTTTTCTCTTCGACTTGGGAAGCATAATGTAGGATATGTATCTTGGATTTTCGAGCACCTTCGTTTGTCGACTCTTTATTCTTTGTGTTACCTAGCCGGTAGAATTTAGCATCAGCAAAGTAAGCCTTGGCTTTAGTGAAAGGCTTATCATTAGTAATCACCTCTTCATCACGTCGTCACGAAAATACTTGAAACATTAATGGATAGTAGATAGTACACATATTGTAAGATGCTTTGACATCGATAACATGGAAGAGTACACTTGAGAATAGGTCACCAATCAATAAATCAAGCCTTATAAGGTCGATGGCTCTTTGCACCCTTTGATTGAATCCTTGGGTCATGAGACAGATTTGTGAAAGCTCATCACTTGCAATCGCAAGCTCCTTCATTGTGCATGCGGGCATAACATTCACAACAGATCCTCTATCAAGAAGTATCTGATTTACCATTTGCTCACGTGCATAGCCGCTAACAAATAGAGCATGATTGTGAGATTTTGTCCCAAGTAATAACCCTTCATCTACATATCAAAAACAATTGTTATTGCACATTCCTCGAGGCCTTCAACAACAGTAAGTTCTTCTCAAATTCTTCACCAACCTGCTCATCATCTTGGAAGTTCATAGCATGGAAAGACATGAGGACATTATCATCATTCAAGTATTCTTTTGGCATGAATTCCTTCAAAGTAATAGGATGACGCATTTTTTAAAACAATGCACCACTTTGGGAATTCGATGGTGAAGTTGTTCTTTTACATTTTCTTTTCATAATTTGCCTTTTCACTATTCAAAATTTTGGTTTTGGATCAATCTTTTGTACTTTGACATTTTAGTTCCTTTTCCAAGTGATGAGTGTCCATCTTTCGTCAGATTGACCACTTGCAATATCATCGTCCTTCAAAGGTTCTTCAGTTTCCTTTTTAAATGATGCTTCATGTTTTGAAAAAGCCTTTTCATGCAACAAAATGGGATCAAAGTCTCCAAATTTAATCACAAATTGTGTCACTTCTTTGTGGGCTGACTTTGATAGAGGACAAAATGCCCTACCACTATTCAACAAATTGTGAGAGTCAAACATTATAGTGGTTTGATTTGCACTTGCTTTGTCTTCCTCAAGCAGATTCTGCACTTTCTTTGTCTTTCTCAAGCAGATTCTTACCTTGGTGAGTTAACTCCATCACTTTATCATTGAAAATAAAACATTTTGTGAGGGGATAACTGACCAAGCGGTAGTAGCAGCAATAATTCGAGTCATTGAATCTCCTAGCTTCTTCTGGCCGCTTCATCTCAAGATGTTCAACAAGTTTATCTTTGAAAAGATTCAAACATGCCCTAAAGATCGGAGTCGAGGAAAGAGTATTCTCTCTCTTGCATCTCTCTCAACATGGGTCTTTTCGCAGCTTATCTTGCATAGAATCTACTTTCTCAGTTACCTTTTGGATAATTTTGTTGCGATCTTAACAAGTTTAGTGTTTGTTGTCATAGCCTCCTTGTTCCTAGACTTGGGAGAAAGTTTGCCCCCTTTCTTAAAGTCAGACACATTGCCTTTCTTTGTTTATACAAGCATCAAGAACGATGACTCTTTCTCTACAAGGCCAATTTCGAGACTTTGAACTTTCGTTGCCAATTTCTCAAAAATCAAGGATTGTATTCCTTGCATGATATAACAAAATCCCCACTTTATACCTTGAATGTACATCTCTATAGTGGATGTCTTAGAAAGTCGATCTCTACAATTAAGGCTTAGAGTCCTACAAGGGTCCATATAATCAACAACAGTTTCATTTTTCATTGATGAGTGTTTGAGAGTTAATTCATGATAATAGTCCTCTTAGTGCTATAGAACCGATTGAGAAATTCTTGCTCCAATTACTCACGACTATCAACTGAACAGGCTTCAATATCATTGTACTAGTCTAAGGCATTCCTTTTCAATGAACAAATAAATTTCTTGACTAGTAGATCACCTAAGTTGTAGAATTGTTGCATTTCTCGACAAAGTGCGCCACATGCTGCTATAGATTACCTTTGTCATCAAACTAGGGCTGAAACTTCGACGGTTGATAGCCACCAGGCATCATTAAGTAGTCAATTCTTGTAGTATAAAGCTTGCATATGTAAGGTTTGATTTCAAGCCACCTTCCTGTTTTACCTTGATCATGCTTTCAACGAGCTCCTTCAGTTGATCAATAGGAATCATGGCATCAAAAGTCATATGCATTTTTTTTCACCTTTTCTTTCCATTTAGACAAAGTTTTGCTTCTTGATTTCTACCATGTGCCTTTGGATCCATTTGACTTTCTTCCAGGGCACTGTCTTTCTTGCTGACAAGCTGAGCAATGGTGGCATCTTGATCCTATATATGCTTCATCATTCTTTCCATCATCCTGTTCAAGCTTTCCACTTGATCCCTTACAATTGAGGTTTGCATCATCATAGCTAACATAACGAAAAATACTGTAAAAGGTGTAGAATCTTCACGAATAGGAAATCTCATATACGGAGTTCCGTGGGAAGATGTAGAATCACTACTTGATATATTATCATTATGTTATTGCTTCGAGGCTTTGGAATTAGAACCATCTTCAAGCATTGCGAGGGTGTTTTCGATTAAAGCTCCCACATCTTTGAGCGCCAACATGGGAAAAGATATTTTGGGTGGTGTCGAGCCAAACACAAGAATTGATGCAGACTAGGCTTTCATATTGCTTTGAGAAAGGGTTCTCTTCATGCTCAATGTTGTTGGACCAACATCAAGTGGATTCGCAGAATCATGTACTGAACCCGCAATATTTTTAAAATCAGTAGTGTTAGAACGAGGCATGGATTTGTCGTTCTTTGGAGCCATTGATGCAATTTTGCAATTGAATATGCAAAATAAATAGATGGATGGTAGAGATTGCCCCACCAGGCATGCCAAAATTTGTATGAAACAAATATTTAATTCTAAAAAAAATACTAATAAACAAGAAATATAGCAACAAAATATCAAATATATGAACTTATGAAATAAAGGATTACAACCTCTATGATATTCTCAATATATGGAGAAAGTCCTAACATCAATTTTTTACTTTAGACATTGATTTGAGGGCTTCACAACTTGTTCTTAAACCTAGCATTTTCTTCTTCAAACCTTGATATGGAAAACTTGAAGGACACCTAATAAAGATCTTCAAATCTTGATATATGGAAGACTTGAAGAAAGAATTTAAAGACTTAGAGGTTAAGCCTTTAGGCTTCAGAAATATGCATGTATGTGTATGCTGAAACTCCTAAGAGTGACCCATATTTATACATATGTGGGAAGGGAAGCAAGTTGGAAGACTTGTACTACATGTGTCTACCTCCTTACTTGCACACAAAGAAATAAATTCTACCCCTTTACATATATAACACATACCAATACATAAGGACTGTACTACTTTGATATTATCTCTATTTTAATATATTAATAACAAGATAAATACTTGGGTATGTCCCCTTCCTCTCGCGTTCTTTCTAGATCCTCTCAAAATCTAAGACTCATTCCTCCACGGCGGCCCTTCAATTCTTGATTGAGAGTGACAAGCAACCTTTTCCTCATGCTCCCATTCGTTGATATTGTGTGTGGTAACACTACCTCAATTCTATTCAAGAAACCTCAACTCTATCGTGGCAAAGTAGCTCTGATATTCACCAAACAAGAGATTGTAACCTTATCACAACCTTTACGTTATGCTCTTGTTGGAAAATTTGCCAAAGGGAAACCTAGTACGGCTGCATTGTAGAAGTCTTTCACTCTCAGTTTTAAGGGATCCTTTACTCTAGGGTTTATGGATTATCGTCATGTACTCATTCATTTTGATCGGGAAGAAGATTATCAATGTTGCTGGCTTCGTGGATTCTAGTCATTTCAAGAATTTGGGATGCAGGTGCTTAAATGGACTCTAGATTTTCAGGTGGATAGAGAGTCCCCGGTTGTTCTAGTGTGGGTTTCCCTGCAACAACTTCCTCTTCAATATTATGACAAAGCCTCCCTTTACTTTGTAGCTAAGATGCTAGGGAAGCCCCTCAAGCTCAATTCTTCAATAGTAGGCATACTCGCTCAAGGCCTAGTGTGGCTAGGTTTTGTGTTGAAATTGATGTTTCAAATCCACTTCTAAATAGATTTGGGATTGGTGATAAGGATCAATATGGTCCATGACAACAAATAACGTATGAGGATCTTCCTTAATATTGCTCTTTGTGTCACGAACTCTGACATAGCACTCATGATTGCCTCACGAAAATAGATACTTCGAAGGTACACACAATAGCCTAAAAACGCTACAAAACTTTGCAGCTAAAGGTTTCAAAACAAACCTGCTAGTAAGATGCTCCAAGCATATCCCATGCAAAACCCTAACTTGGAGTCCCAAGGGAATCCATGCAAAACCCTAATTTGAACATAGATATTGATGCAAGCAATCAGATGAAAAAGATGGCTATAGCAGTTTTGGTTGAGGGCCGCACATCAGAACAACATGTGGAAACAACGAATTTGCCTCAAGATCAAACTCCAACACGAGAAGGCCCATCAGGTGTTAATGTTCAAGATAAATCCTCTAATTCCATCATATGGACAAGCTCAAATAGCCACAAGAGATGATCCGGTTACGATTGATATGACTGACAAAATTCAGGCAGAAGGTATTATTTTAAGCTTCCCTCAATCCAATCATATAGACATGGAAGTTGTTGATGATCACCATAAATGTGCTAGAAAACCTGTGTCGAAGGATTTTTATCCCTTGCCCTTTACCTTACTTTTTGACTTGATGCCAAAGAAAATTCTAACCTGGATCATAAAGCACTCATGGAGGAGTTTTGGAATTTTCTTGCTCAATTGCAAGTACACATAGGAAAGGATGAAGCTGTGGAAGATCAGGCTGCTAATGCAGCTCAAAATCCTCCTTCCAAAAAAACAAAGAAAGATTACATTATGACAAGAACAATTCTCACACGGGCTACTGCTTGTGATTCCTCAAACTCATCTTCTGATGTTTCCCAATGACGCATGCCCTCACATGGAATATAAGGGGGATCATACGGAAATCCTCATCTAGGCATCTCAAAAAATTGATCATGCTTCATGACGTTAATTTCTTTTTTGTCTATAATTGAACTATTGGAGAATGCACCTAAACTCGAAAGGGTTTGTTCTTCACTCGGGTTTTCTTTTTGTCATATGAATATCATGAATAAAATCTGGTTATTTTGGAAAAATAATTATCGCGGTGTGTTCGTTTGGATTGAAAATATTTTCTTGAGGAAAATATTTCCCTTGAAAAATATTTTACATGAAAAAATCCATTTTTCATACAATTTTTCAGTGTTCGGTTGACAAAATGAAAATATTTTGAAATAAAAATTTTTAACGATTTCATCTTTAATTTTATGAATACAAGTTAAAAAAACTTATAACAATGGTAATAAATACCTTACAAGTAATTGTAGTTAATAAAAGATTGATTTTGTTCAAAATTAAATGATAGTACAATGTAGTAGTAAAATATGCATAATAGTTATATTAGCGTAAGACTCATGACTGAGAAAAAAACGAATAGAAAAATTATATAATGAAAACGAAAATAAGTTTAGCAAATGAAATTATAAAAGTAAGTATTTGAAGTTTAATGTCACTCTTGAATTATTTAAAAAATAGCTTACGTTCAAAAATTCTGTAAATTATTCTCAGCAAGTGGAAGAAAAATTAGAAAATATTTTACACCGAAAAATATTTTCCAGTATTTGACACAAAAAAAAATTTGAAAAATATTTTTCTGAAAATATTTTCAATCCAAACGAACGCACGCATAATTATGCTTCAAAATGCTGAGTAATTTATGCACATTAAAATAGCTAATGATGATTGGCACTGTACTTGTTTCGGCAATGATTGTTTAAGCAAAATGTACATGGCAAGAGCGCACACAATTATGGGAAGACTTGAAGTCAACTTCAAATAGTATTTAAGGACCGTGGTTCATTGGTGGTGATTTTAACATTGTGGCTGCCTCTAACGAATACATTGGAGCTCGATATCCTGATTTACATGCAATGGTCGATTTTGTTGCTGCTTAATAATTGATGATTTTGCATTAAAGAGATTCCTTTTTCGGGTTGTGTTTATACTTGGACAGGGGTGCGGAATGGAAGAAGGATTTGGAGAAGACTTGACCGATCCTATACAACCAGGAATGCCAAGATTCATTTCCTATGATGAAGGTGGAACATCTTAATCGTGTATCTTCTGACCACTCCCCTTTGCTTCTTCACGTGGCAAGTGCAGCTTCTCGAGGACCCTTACCTTTTTTATTCCAAAAGATGTGATTCGTCATGATTCTTTCCTGGACTTAGTTCGAAAACAACTGGAATCAACCTGTTCATGCTCCGGGTATTTTAGGGTTCTTCGTTAAGCTTCGTGTATTGGAAGGCGTTCTAAAGGAATGGAATTCCACAGTTTTTGGTTACATTTTTTAAAACATTGCAAGAATTGAGGAAAAGCTTAAACAGAGGGAGCTAGACATGAGGCTTCTCAGCTAGAGGTGGCTAGACAAGCTTACCGCCTTTCGCAAGCTAAACTTTTACTGCACTTGAGAGATGAGGGGGAATTCTAGAAACAAAAGGCCAGAATTAAATATGTAAAGGAAGGTGAGGCAAATACCAAATTCTTTCATGCATCTGTTAGGGACAAACATGCTAGACTACATATTCATCACGTTCGGGACTCTTCGAGCAAATGGTTGGATAGTCAACAGGAGATGCAAGGTGAAGGGGTTCATTTTTTTCTCAAATTTGTTGAGGTCAGAGAACATTGATCGTGGTTGCTTGGAATAATTATTGGCTAAAATCCTACCCATTGCAACGGATGCCCAAAATGTTGATTTGTTGCTTCCAATCACTTTAGATGAGGTAAAGTCGGCAATTTAGAGTATGGATGCAGAGAATGCAGTAGGTCCGAATGGCTTTTGCGGATTCTTTTTCACCCATTGCTAGGATATCATAGGAAAAATTTCTATATCTATGCCTATTTTGAAATCTGTTCTATATGTATGCCTATATGAAATAGCGTTTCCAAAGGGGTGGAACACTATCGCATTCTCTGAATGCGAGTTCCAAAATTTTTTTTTTTAAAAAAAAAAAAAAAAAAAAAAATTAACGTTGACCGACCTCGCATTCCTCGAATGCGAGGTCGGCTCTACTAATCTTCTGCGAGGCATTGAATGCCTCGCAGAAGATCAGTCCCCCCAATTCCCCCCAATTCCCCAAGTCCCCAAATCCCGTAAAGTGAAAACTAAACTTGGAAAATATTTCGATACGGAATACTCTTTTGTTGCCCTTGTTGGGTTTGGTTGTTGGCAGGGAGAATGGTCGTAAAATAGGGGAGGTTCTGTCAAAATTTTATCAAAAATACGATAAATTAATAAATTAACGGATTTTACACATTTCGTTCAACTGTCTCTTATACACATCTATAAACATATAACAGCTGTCTAGGGATACACAATTAGATGTGTATAAGAGACAGACATCCTTCATTTTTCTATTTTTTTAATCTTTAACATTTTCCATTATTAACATCTAGATGTGTATTAAGAAATCATTCATTTTTTCTAATTTATTATTTTTGTAATAGTATGAAATCTCCATTTGCAATATACACCTCTTTACATTTGTAAATTCTACACATCAAGATATGTATAGTCAAACAGCTATAACCAAAAAAAAAAAAAAAAAAAACCTAAATTCATTACAACGGAATTTTTTTTTAAAAAAAAAAAAATTATGACCTCTTATTCGCATCTAGATGTGTATAAGGTCATTTTGACTAACTTTGATCATTTCCTGAATGCGAGGGCACGTGGAAAATGCTTTCCGGAAAAATATGAACTCGCATTCGGAGAATGCGAGTTACACTCCTCCGGAACAGCAATTTCAAATAAGCACCCAAATAGAACAAAGTTAGAAAAATGGCATATTTTTAGAATTTTCTCGATATCATAGCTCGTGATCTTCTTCTTGCTGTCCAGGGGTTCCTTGAATGAGTTCCAATTCCTAGGAGGTGGCTAGTGCTCTTATTGTTTTGATTCCCAAATGTGCTAACCCCAAGGATTTTTCTGAATTTTGGCCTATTTCTCTATGTTAATTTTTTTTTATAAAGTCCTCACAAAGATTGTTTATGATAGGCTTACTCCATTGCTGCCCTTCCTCATCTCAGATGAACAGTCAGCCTTTGTTGGAAGTTGAGGCATTTCAGAAAATGTTCTGTTAGCCCAAGAATTGATTCACTCGCTCGACAAGAAGGCCAAGGGTCATAATATTATTTTGAAACTCGATATGATGAAGGCTTTTGACAGGGTATCCTGAGACTTTCTTTAGGCTATCCTTCTCAAATTTAGTTTTCATGCTCGCTTTATCACCCTTGTCCTTAATTATCTTCGATGCAGTTGGTTCCCATTGCCAATCAATGGGGTAAGCTGTGGGCTCTTTCAAGCCACGCTTGGAATAAAGCAAGGGGATCATTATCCCTGTTCTTGTTTATTCTATTCCCTGAAGCTCTTAGCCGAGGACTCAATGAAATGCTTGTATCTAACAAAATTCTTGGGTATGCAGTACCAAGGGGCTGCCATCCGGTTACTCATCTTGCGTTTTGCGGATGATGTTATTTTATTCTCGAGGGGAAGCTGGAATAATCTCCGGACTTTGATGCAATTCTTGGAGATTTATCAAAAAGGTTCTGGACAGTGCATTAATAAACATAAAAGCTTCTTTGTTTCAGGAAAAAATTGCTCTCGATCTCAAATTAAGATGTGGGAGCATCTCACTGGATTTGTGTCCAAGAAATTGCCTTTTTCTTATTTTGGATGTAGATGTCCACTCTACAAAGGTGTGAAGAAGGCTGATTTATTTTAGCAGCACAAAGACAACGTCCATGCTAAGCTTGCCAATTGGAAACAACGTCTTTGGACTCCAGGGAGCAAGCTTCACCTTATCAAACACGTGCTCTCGACTATTCCTACACATTCTAGAAGTTTTAAAACCTCCAAAGGCAGTCCTAAATTCTCTTGAACAGCTTGGGGGGAAAATGAAAGGGCTTTTAAATGGCATTGGAGACACTGGGAATCACTTTGCTTTCCTGAGGAAGAAAACGATGTATTATTGGGGTTTAGAAAATTGGAATCTGTTATTGACTGTTTCAACTGACACCATGGCTGAAGTATCACTCAGCTGACGCCTTATATGGCTAAATTCATGAAGATGAAATATCCAAATCTTGATCACACATATTCAAATGCTTCACCAACTTGGAAAAGTATGATTCAACTAAGCGAGACAGCAGGTAGTTATATTTCTAACTTGGTGTTGAAGGGTGATTTGAATATTTAGGAAAAATTAATTTGGGAGCCTCCGGTCAATGGGGACTTTATTACTTCATCAACTTTTAAGATTGTACGGAAGACTAGACCAATACTAACTTCTCACAGATACATTTGGAGTAAACGGATACCTCTTAGGGCATCCATATGCATGTGGAGACTTTTAAATAACTTGCTTCCTTTTCCTGATAGTTTAATGAAGTTGGGATTCAATCTAGTATCCAAGTGCTGCTTTTGCAATGCGGTTGAAAGTTTGGAACATGTTTTCATATCATGCTCTGGACCTACACCTCTATAATCTGGTCACATTTTGCAGTTTTATGTGGTCTTAAGTTGGCTAAAGTCCAATCGGTTCTGTGCAATTTAACCAGTGGTGGATTTGGACTTCGAAAGAGGTCTTTCAATTGGTTCCTGTTGCAATATGTTGGGAATTATCGACAGCATGAAACGAGGATTTTTTCAACGCTACGATTGTCAACATGGACCGTATCATTGCCAATGTAATCCGGTTCCTTCAAGAGGCTTCTGTACAACAACCTTTCAACCATAATCTGGATACATTACACTTCATTGACAAATGTGGCACTTCATTTTCATTGGCAAAAGAGAAGAGACATGTTGCGGTTGGTATAAGATGGCTAAAACCACAAGCCAATTGCTTTAAACTTAATGTTGATGGCTCCTCCGCTGGAAACCCGGGTTCTTAGAGTGGTGAGGTGTATGTAGAGACAACAGTGGGAAAATAATCTTTGCTTTTTCACAATTCTACGGGAATGACACTTGTTTCGGTATGCTGAGATGAGTGCTATGGTCTCTGGTCTGGAGCGATGTGTTCAACAAGGGGGATTTCCAATTGAGGTTCATACTGATTCTAAGCTGGTTGTGGACGTCCTCAACGGTCATCTTCAACAACCTTGGAAGCTATCAAACCAAATCAAACGAGCCAAGATTTTCCTCTCTGCTTATGCTATACAAATTGCTTACACCTTTCGGGAGACAAATTCAGTAGCAAATGAGTTGGCCAAATTGGGAAGCGTTGGTCACATAATGATTTTTGATGCATCAACCCTTCCACCTTGAATTAATGGGCTTGAAAGATTAGATGCTGCAGGAGTTCCTATGATTAGAATGTGTTATGAATAATCTTATTCTTCCTATTATGTTGCTACGCTTTTTCGTAAAGTTTTTGGGTTTCCTCCTTGTACTCATTTGATTGATCAATAATAAAGGGTACATCTCCACCAAAATAAAAAAGATAAATATTTGGGTACATATCCTCTATGCCAAGTGTTGCAGACATATAACATGATACAATAATTGGGAGAGTGACACAAATAGTTTGATTGGTAAAACCACATCATCTTGACATATAAAGAAATATAATTGGTTATAAATTAACCAATTTCTCAAAAATATATATGATGTAAGATAATATTTAATTAGTAAAATTATTTTGTAGACAAATGGTAATTTTAGTCTATACTATCATAAAAGTATAAGTGATGATTTTCTCTTAAAGTGTTTCTTTTGCTTTTTTAATCTACCTCAATATCCCATAATAAAATGATGATATACTACTATAATTACTGGACAAATAAGTCATTATGTTTGAGTTTTATCCAATAATAATTTGCAAGCTTAGAATTTCTCTTAGTGTCTACATTCATGTGTTTTGAGTTATTCTAGATGACCAAAGTCAATGTGTGTACATGTATTTGGTATGGGGTAGTTCATGTATCTTAAATTAATGATAGCTCGTCTATAGGTTATTAATTGGGTTCATGTCATGATACAGATGAGAGGTCACACTTGGAGATCAAAACAAAGTGATCAAGATGATAATTTTTCTCTCCCTAATTTCCTCTATCGATCCAACAATCAAATCATTATGCAAAAGTGCGATACGGAAGTAAATTTTATACCCTAAAAAATGAATTGCAAGAACTTGTAGCTGATGAATTAGATTATATATGTGTGCCACTAAAGTTATCATGCTGAATCCATCAATCGGTCAATTAGATGACACGTGAAATTACATTTAGTAAGAATAAGGGCATATATAATATTAGTTAGTTTGAAGATGGATTCCTAAAGAAAGACGTATTGTTTCTTTTGATTGTAATAAGATATGTAGGATCCATAATAACGTATTCTTAGGCCAACCATCTTAGTATTTATACGTCAAAATGCTTAATAGTATAAAACCTATCACTAAAGGATCTATAGAAAGAGATATAACCTTGAAAATAAAAATTAATAAAGTGACAATTTTGCAGTTCCAATTTTTTTTTTTTGTTTTTTTTTGTTTTTTGGTTAGCTAACCATTGGTACCATAGTAGGAGGGGCCCTAAATATTATTAATAAGGGAAAATTGCTGAAATAGTCCTTCAACTTTTATACTTTAGCCAGAATAGTCCCTCAACTTTTTTGTAGCTAAAATGGTCCTCCAACTTTTATTTTTTAGCCAAAATAGTCATTTCATGTGAAATTTATAAAAAAAAAAATTATGGTGACTACACTATAAAAGGACTTTTTTGGCTAAAAAATAAAAGTTAAAGGACTATTCTGGCTAAAAAAAAAGTTGAAAGACTATTCTGGCTAAAAAGAAAGTTGAGGGACTATTCTGGTTAAAGTGCAAAAGTTGAGGGACTATTTTGGCGATTTTCTCTATTAATAATAGAGAGTAGGTGATACAAGGACAGGGACTAAACCAAAACCTTCCATGAAAAACATATGAAAGAGACAGATAAATGGAATGTCAAATCAAGCAATTGACTAAACATTCTAATTGAAGGAAACTATTTTGCATCCATTTCAGATAATTCCTTTAACTGTATTTGGAGCATTAGAAGAATCCAAGATCAAATTAACTATATCTAAATTGCTTCGAAATTTAGCTAGAAAGTCCACAATCGGAATCAGCTTCCCTGTAGACATGAGTAAGTGTAAAATGTCCATGAGACGTAAGAAACTGTGCCTTTCTAATTAAAGGATCCAACCTCCAAGTTACAGAAATTGCATCTAAGATCATTCGACACAAAACGATTGAGTCAGATTCAATCAGCATCGCCTTACAGTTTTTGTCCAAGCAAAGTTTTACCCTTGAGATAAGTGCTACAGCTTCCGCTTCCAAGTTAGAACAACATTAAAGGAGTAAACAAAAACAGATATTAAAGCACCAAAGTCCGATTTAATAA
Organism: Cinchona pubescens; assembly: GCA_025175665.1. Taxonomy (NCBI): domain Eukaryota; kingdom Viridiplantae; phylum Streptophyta; class Magnoliopsida; order Gentianales; family Rubiaceae; genus Cinchona; species Cinchona pubescens. The sequence continues at coordinate 9,825,950 of JANKKI010000053.1, forward strand.
GACCCCCTTCTTCCATACACCCCGAACTCGAAATAAAAGAGCCATCAACATTCAATTTTAATTGACCCAGAGGTGGACATTCCCAGAAAGCAGCCATAGATCTAAGGAGCTTAGGAGGAGCAGTCTCATATCAAACCATCGTCCCTAGAGAAGTTCGAGAGGAAGAAGCCTCAAAGGTGAAATTAAACTAAGCAAAAACAAAGTATGTTTTATGTTGGACATCACACAGTAAAAAGATAGACGTTTACCATCAAACAAAAGGGTACTGCTAGCTAACCAGAGATGCCAACAAACAATAACTGAGTATTCTTCACAAATTGAGCTTCAAGAGTCGAGGAAACATGTTGCCACCACACATTCAACTTGTGATGAATAAAGTCCACTAGAAATCTAGGAATACTGCGTAGGGTCTCCAACTCATTCCAGACTCGAATAGCCAATGGACGGGTAACAAAGAAATGATTGATAGTATCCAAATCATTGCAAAAGAAACATTTGGATGCTAAACTGAAACCTAACTCCATAAGAACATCCAAAAATGGTAGCAAACCATTTAAGGCCTTCCACAACAAAATAGTGAACTTAGTGGGAATACATATCCTTAATGATCACCCACCATTATTAGAATACATAATCCTTAATTTTGAGATCTGGATAAGGAATATCATCTATTAAATCAACCAAGGGCCCCTTTCCAAACCAGTTCGAGAACCCAAACCAAGCATCACCAGAGTGAATAGAGGTCTGAATGTAAGGCTCTACCAAAGTCTGGACTTTGAGCATTCTCCTCCAAGTAGATGAATAAGTAGTGAAAAGAACCAAACCATAAAGGCAGTGCATAAATCGGGCCCAAACACAAGAAGAGGTATAAAATTTCCACCATAACTTGCAAGAAAAAATGCACGCGTCACCCAAATGACGAAAACTCAATTCGTTATCCAAAGTAGGAAAGCATAAATCCTTCCATCCACTTATGCCAATGCCTTCTATAACCAAATTCAGACTCTCCCAAGCAAAAATTTGCTTATAGCTGGTCAAACTGGGCAAGGATAGCTTTTAGTGGATACAGAACAACCAAGACATGTATCGGAATGGATGATAAGACGTGTTTGATTAGAACAAGGCAACCTACTGCCTACATTGAGATAAAAGTTTATTTTTCCACCCAGCCAATCTATTTCAAACTTTGTCCAGAATCAGTGAGAGATAATAACATTTTTTGCAACCAGTAAAAATTGGACAACCCAGATAGGAAAATTACAAACAAGCTTTCTTAATCCCCAAGAAAGGTGAGAGGGTGAGAGCAGTTCGGTGCAAGCAATTTTTAGAAATTAGGAAAAAAAACTATTATCAAAATTTATCTGTTGCCTTGATCCTTTCTGAAAGATATCTAAAAAAGCCGTCAACTTCTTCAACGAAGCCCTACTATCTCTGGAAAAAATCAAAATATCATCTACAAATGATAATCAAGTGATAAGAGGATAGCCCCTTGGGATCGAAAATGGCTAGAAACCTTCTTGCAAAAGTTTGTTCAATACCCTTAACAAATCTTCAGCAGACAAAATAAACAATAAAGGAGATAGCAGATCACCTTGCTTCACACTGTAAGTAGACTAAAAAAAAAAGCCTTTACTTACACCATTTAAAGTAGTAATGAGAACCAACTCTCTTTCAAATTCTGCATTACAATCTACAAAAATAAAGGAGGGAAACTAAACTTACAGAGAACCGCCTGCAGAAAAGACCAAGATATACAATTGAAAGCCTTCATCATATCGAGTTTAGTCACCATGTTGTGACCTCGAACCTTCTTATCTAGAGAAGTAAAGAGTTCATGGGCAAGAAGAATACTATCAGTTGCCATTGTCCAGACACAAACCTTGATTGCTCCACTAAAATCAAATGGCAAAACACTAGCAAGACGATTTGCTAGAATTTTTTTGAAAATTTTGTTAATGAAGTTACAGAAAGAGATCGGGCGAAAGTCATTGAAAGATATTGGATTGTCTTTTTTGGGGATTAGCACAACTGGCCACTAGATATGATCCTGGGAAGAAAAGTCCTTGCAAAAAAATCATGGACAGCCATAAGAAGATCATCTACCATGATATCCCAACATCTAGCATAAAATATAGCAGTGAAGCCATAAGGCTCCAGGAGCACTATCATGATCCATATGGAAGACCACATCACGTAACTCATCCAACGTGACCGGTTTAACAAGATCCATTTTTTGATCATACGTGAAAAGGTAGGTATACCTTCTAATAATTGGCGCATGCATTGCTCATCAAACCACTGTCTGTAAAAAGATTTTTGTAAAAAATTAACAACTTCTTCCTAATCTCCTCGACTGAGTTTAGCCATACCCCTCCATGAGGTTTTAATTCTCCGAATGATATGTCTAGATCTCTTACTAATTAGTGAGGCATGAAAAAAATTAGCATATCCCTCAGAAAGCCATTTGCAAGGGGATTTTTGCTGCCAAAAATGTTTTTGACTTAAGCTTTCTGAACAAGTCTATCTTAGCACAGTGAAGAGATTGTTGATCCTCCAAAGATTAAGATGATTCAAAACATCTTTCCAATTCTGCCACCGAATTCTCTGCCTCTCTAACAGAATCAAGGATATTGCCAAAAACATTAGAATTCCTATTCCCCCTAGAACTTTGCAAAGTTGATTTAAGCCTTTTAAGTTACATGCAAAACCATGCAAGCCTGAAAACATAACTGAAACTTTCCAATCTCTCGAGATTACATCCATATGTTAGAATGCTCCAACCACATGTGCTGAAAAAGAAAAGGTTCTGGACCAAAAAAGAACTGTCATTTTAATTTGAAGTAAGAGCAAACAATGATCAGAACCAGCTCTATTTAAATGTTGAACACTCGAGTCCGGGAAAACAGAAAGCCATTGAGAGTTTGCCAAAATCCGGTCAAGCCTTTTCCAGATAGTACGACCAGACGAACTCCAGACCATGTAAAATTATTGCCCGTGAAAAAAAAGTTCAAAAACTCCACAGTCGTGTATAGACATATTGAAATCCTCCATGGTCGAACAATTCTAAGGTGAATGACCAAGATGTTCTGTTTGAATTGAAATAATATTAAAATCACCGCCTCTAATCCACAGTCTATGAGTAGACCCAGCTATTGATAGCAAATTTGACCAGGGTCTAAGATCCCTTCTTTATGACCTGGTGCACTTAGCATAAACAAAAGTAGTATACACATAATAGTTCCAAGCATCATTTTAAGTATCAAATGAATGAATTGACCTGAATTAGATATAACAATCACATGAAAAGGACCACTCCAGAAAAGTCAGATCTTATTTAAAGAGTTCAAATGACAAAAATGAAACCCCAGTCGAACACGGAATTCATCTAGCCGAGTGACATCAACCAAAGGTTACAAAACCACCAAGAAGAAAATTTTATGAAGTCGGATCAATTTTTTAAGACATCTGAGAGAAGACTTACCCGTAACACCTCGAATATTCCAAATTAAAGCATTAATCATTGGGAAGTATCAGAGGAGATTGAGTGAGAGCCCGAAGAGATTGCTTGGTCAAAATAGTGCGAGTGATGGCACAGACTTTCCACTTTCAAATCTTAGGAGGACTAGAAGATTTCAAAACCGGCTAGTCATCATGAATGACCTCTGCCTGACTAAGCATTGATCTTCAAAAATTCATCTAGCATTCCATTTAAAACAACTCGCGGCCGGAATTCCCACTCAACCATATCTAAGTGGGACAAAGAATCTATGCTATCAGTCTCTCAAACTGGTTTCTTTGCTTTAATGTTATGAAACTTAGAACTGGTTTTTTTGCAATTTCCAATTTATCCAATCTATTACCGTATTTGTAAAATTCCAAAATATTTGGAAATTTAATAAGTTGTTATCTTAATAATTTTAAAATAATAAATAATCATAATTATATTTGCTTTATAAATTATTATTCTAATATATAAGTAATAATTGCTTTGAATTTTATGTAGATTAAATAATATGATTTTATTAGTAACATTTACAAACTTTTTTAGAATAAAGTATTTAACATAAATAAGTGAGTCACAAAATTCTATACTATAATATTTTGCTTGTGTTTTACTTATATATTTTACTCATTAGTACCTTGTAAAAATAATATTATAATGAGTATATTCGTATTTTTGGTATTTAGTAAAAATATATTTTCAATGAAATTATCTTTCTATTCCAATCTATAAATTTTGTTATACATTTTGCATAGTTTAATTAGAAACTATTTTTTAGGAAGACCTATGATCATGATTGCTCTTAAAGAAAATATCAAAAGTTACAATATAGAAAGAACAATGTTAATTATCCCCTAATTTAAATAAAAATATGAGGAACTCTTAAAAGAAAATATCAAAAGCTAAAATATAAAAAGAGCCATATTGCCTATCATTCAATAATTATATCTTATAAAAAAAATTAATAATTATGTTCTTAAATTAGATACTGCTCTACCAAGTCTACTATCAAAAGCATTTCAAGATAGAGTGAAACCCATTAATTATAAATGAATTTTACAGTATTTTTTAGAAATTGGTATATCTGAGCAATAGAAATATACATTGTAACATTACAATAAAAGAAGATAACGAGTACAAAAAGTAAAGATAAAAACCACAATAAAAAAAAACTAAAAAAATGACTTTTGAAAAAGAATAAAGATATTATTTGTTTGAGGAAAAATCACCTAAATAGTCCTCCAACTATTTCACTAAAATCGAAATGGCCTTCAAAATAGTCCTTCGACTAAATAGTTGTTTGGTCCTTAAATGGCAGCTCTGTCCAAAGAATTAGTTTTTTTTTTTCAATTTTTACTGGTGTTGACTAGGGGTTGCACCGTCAAAACATATAGACCTAATAATTTAAGTGTGAAACCATTACCGTAATGTTCCTCTAACAATTTTATTAAAATTGAATTGGTCCCTCAACTAAAATATTAACCAATTTTGGTCCCTCCATTTGTAACTTCAAAACCCTCTACCCCTACCCTACCCCATCCCACCCTATCCAGCCGCTACCACCACCACCACTACCATCTTCCTTTCTAGACTATCCTCTTTGTAAATGCATTGCTTCATTTTGATAATTCACACTATTAGTGATAGAGAGTGAGAGACCAGGACGAAGAGAGGCGAGGAAAAGGAGATCGAGAATAAGGAAAGGCAGAAATCTAGGAAGACAGGAGGCAGGCAAGGGGGAATTAAAATAGGGGAGTCGAGGAATTGGGAGACCGGGGAAGAGAAAGGCAATGAAGGAGATCAAGAAGAGGGGAGGCAGGGAATCAGAGAGAGATCGGGATTTGGGAGTTGCGGAGGGAAGATTCGAACTAGGAAGTGGGTAAAAGACATCGAGAAAGAGGGATTTCAAGCATGGGATGGGGAAAAATCAGAGTGAGGGGATGAAGTAGAGAAAGGATAAGGAATGGCAGGATATGGATGGATTGGTCCGATCTAGGGTAGCAGATAGGCAGATCCAGGAAGAGGAAGAAATGGGCAATGGTGGGATAAGGAAGGCTGTAATACCCACAATTTTTATTTTATTTATTTAAAATAAAATACTTAAACCCACTAGAAGATAAAACTATGTAAGAGTCCTAAGGAATGAAATAACTAGAATAGTACTATCCTACTCCTAGTACAATTAATTTGGCAGTACATATCTGCAAATAATCTAACGATACACATATCTACAAGTAACAATTAGGCAATATATATACTATAGGGTAGAGTATTTGATTCTTTTTTTTACGTAACACAAACGTTGGAGAGAATTTCTGCCATATTAGAGGTCAGTCTTCTTCTTATTTAATCTAAATTAATTATTTTCATTTTTGATTTTAAGAAAATTAGATGCTTAATTATTTTAAATATTGAATATTAGTTATTCACTTTATTATGTTATTTGTTCAGGAAGTTAGTTCAATTAATGTAAAAGTTACTATTACTAGTTAATTTATAAAATTATTTTCTTGACATTAAAATCGGATTTGTGTATATGAAAATGATATTTCTTTTTTTTGGAATTATAATAGTATTTTATTATTACTGGATTTTTTTTTTTAAAAAAAAGAGTAATTTGATCAAAGAGAAAAGAGATCAGAGAGTAGAATTGAAGGGAGAAGAAGAAAGATCAGAGAGAGAAGACTAGAAATTAAAAAAAAACAAAAGTCAATGACTTGAAGCATTGATGGAGTTGTCGGGAGAAATAAGAAGAAAGTTAACAAAAAGTTTCTATAATTGCATCTTAACCTTTTACCAAGACCCAAAAAAACTTTTATAGTGACAAGTTAAGTCCTTTTGAATTTCTAAAATTATAGATAAGCCCAAATAATTTTTCAAATGACCCCATCAGTCCATGGGAGTCTTCTGTACTTATAGAAAGATCCTTATACTTTGTTAAAATTGCACATAAGTCCCTAAAAATTTCTATAAATAACAAATTGACCCGTAAAAGTTAAAATAAAGTTCATGTTTAATCCCAAAAGGTTATATAGAATATATAGAGACTATAAATGACCTTGTGAAATGACCAAAATACCCTCAAGTATTTTAAAAGTAACATAAAAGCCCAAATTAGTTTTTCAAAGTTACGAAAAGACCCTGAATGAATTTCTAAGTCTGTAAACTATTCTAAAATGTTTTGTTTAGCTCAAATAGAGTCCAAAAAGTTTTTCAAATATTATAAATGAGTTTATTTTTTATTAATCATAGTAAGTCTTATAAGGTTATAATAATGACTTCAAAGTACCTTATTACTACAAGAAAATTATATGATAATATAGTAAATATTATTTTTGTGAATATTAGGACAATTATAGATGTATGGAAAGGTTGAGTATTTAACATATTGTTGTAGAATATTTAAGTACATGCCAAGCATGTACTAAGTGATAGAAACGTGAATTTTAATAGGAAATACTGAAAATGTGCAAGTACAAGAGTAACATGATTCTTTGGCATATCAAGGTAGGTGAAGCTTACTCTTTGATTTGTTAATTGTTTTGGGAACCCGTATATTTTCTTAAATGATTTTATGAACTTGCATGTTTTTCTAAATTGTTTTATGAAATGTGTTTTACGAAATGATTATTTGATTATGAAAATCTGGAACATGTATGGCTATTTGATATAGATAAATGATACATGAATTTTGAAATGTAAGTTGAATTACGTGACTATATGTAATGAAAATGACATTATACGATTTAAAAAGATGATTTTGATAAAAGCATATGCGTGTGATGGTATGACTTGTCTTTGCGAAATATATATGTATGTAACTGCATGATCCAGCAAGGTGTTGGTGCTATCTACTGGGCGACTTATCGCTTACCCCATTCCTTATATTTTTTTACAGACGACTAATACGAGTACGTCATCAGAGAGGATGAAGCTTAGACACACTCGAACAAAGAAGATTGTTATTTAGTAATAGGATTCTACTATAGTTATTTGACTTTGAATAGTCCATCTGTTGGAATAAGTAGAGCATGTGTTAGGATTCTACTATAGTTATTTGATTTTGAATAGTCCATCTGTTGGAATAAGTAGAGCATGTGTGCTCGTGACACTATGTTTTTATTTATTTTAAGATTTATTATTTGAATAGGTACCGTATTAAATTGGATATCATTTGTGAGTACATATTTTCGCTGCATAATTTATATTTGAGGTTATTATATATTAATGATGCCTTGTATTCATGGTAAGAGCACGGTTTCATGGATATAGCGAATGACACGTGCCTGACAAGTGCGGGTCAGGGGCGTGACATTTTTAATGGTATTAGAGCTTAGGTTATGATCTCTATAGTGTGTCTTAGGTTGGATACTTAAGATACCAGATTGTGAGGTTTAGATATAAATGTGATGTATAAGAAGTATCATACTTAGAATACTAAGTGATTTTAGCGCAATCGAAGCGTGGTGGATTTATTTACATATAGATTTTGAATTACGTAAAGGAGTTGACAAAGGAACAAAACTGGAATTAAAAAAAAAAGAAATAAAGGAACTCTGGATATATATTGCCAAAGAGATTGGGATTTAAAATTATAATATTGGACGAAAATGAAGTTGAGCAATTGGAGGTACATAAGTATTGAAGTACTAACCCTATTAGATCATATTTATAAGGACGAGACTTGGACATGGACAACAACCAAAAAAGATGTGGACAAAGAAAAAGAGTATAGAGATAAAGTTATGGATAATCCAATCCCTCTAGTAATATAAATATTATGTCTTTATTTAGTACGAGTATTTTGGACTCTCTTAGTCAAAGAATATGGTTATATCATGAGTGAATTTTTGGATTTGGTCTAATATTTTGTGCTTTGACAATGATCAAGGATACCTATATCTAGAAATTAGACATATTGATGAATTTGTTGGATTAGGAATTTACATTGCTATACATGCAAGTACATTTTTGACATGGTTTTGATAAGTTGGAAAATTAATACTTGATTTTTCATATAGGAAAATGGCACGGCAAACTAGGTCCAAAAATAGGAATGCAAACAACACAAATGACAATAACACAAACATTGAGAACACCCCTAGAGGGAGTGGATTTGGAAGTGCTAATCGCGGGCCAAGAATAGAAAATAACCAAACTCCTGTGATTGTCCCTGTCAGATTTATTGCTGCTATAACTACAATAGCACAAGCAGTCCAAGGACAAAATCAAGGTCGAACCCAAGTACCACTAGGCCATATGCAAAATAGAGGTATACACATTTACTATGAACGCATGAAAAAGGTGCAAATGCCTACTTTCGATGGCCAATCAAACCCAGATAAGGCTGAGAAATGGTTAGGAGAAGTGGAGAATAATTTCATGTTGCTTCAAGTACCAGAAGAAATGAAACATGAAATTATTAAACCATTCTTAGTTGGTGATGCGGATAAATGGTAGACAACTATCCAAACAATCATCCCACCACCGTTTCTTTGGGAAAAGTTTAGAGTAGCCTTTTTCAAATATTTCTTTCCTACAGCTATCCGTCTGCCAAGAATTGAGCAGTTCGAATCCCTTAAACAAACCCCTGGAATGTCAATTGTAGAGCATACCAATAAATTCACTACATTAGGGTACGTAAAACCATGGCAAACGAGGAACTCAAAATGGTTAAATTCACCCGAGGACTCACAAGTGAAATGCAGACTAGGATTTCGAGTGCTACTACACTTACTTTTGATAATCTATTTAATGTATGTGTGAAAGTTGAAGCTTCTAGATACAGATATAAAGAGAGTCGATGGGGAGAACAAAGGAAAGAAGACCTAGCCAATTGCGGAAGCAATAGTAAGAGAAACAAACACGGCAAGTCAATTGGTTAGAGTACTTAAGAGGAAACGAGAACCACCACCGCCACAACGACCTAAGAATAAAGTGATAGAAAATATAGCTGAGTGTATCCATTGTCATAGACACCACTTTGGTGAATGCCAACTGAAGTAGGGAGCTTGTTTTATTTGTGGCGAAGTGGCGCATCGAATGAAAGATTGTCCAAGAAATGTGAGGAACGGAGGAGAAAAGGTAGTCGAACCAGTGGCAGCCAATCCCAAAGCCAATGCTAAAGTATATGCTATGAACGAATTGGGGACTGGAGGCTTGAAGGACATGGCAATAGGTATGGTAAAATTAACTCTATGCGTTGGACATTGTTTTAATGCTATTTGGACTTTGACATGAATCATTTGGTTATGTACTACTAAGAAGTTTGTGAATACAATTTATTGTCTCGTGACCGAATAGCCAAATAAACTTTATCAAATGCTTACCCAGTAGTTTTATAATAGAGATTGAAGGGAGAGTATTCTTAAAGGAGTGCAAATATGCAAAGTGTGAAACATCCACAACAGACGGACTAGCTCGTATGAAGGAATTTTTCTCAAACGTATTTCACCGTCTGAAAGAGTAAGGTAGAGTCAAGAGTTTTAAGGCACCTACAACGGATGCATCTAACTATCCGAAAGAAGCTTACATCAGAAGAAGCTAACTTTCCGAAAGAAAATCACTCCCAGTTAAGCATGAAACCCTTCGAACACAATACACTATCTGATGTGTGAACCTTTCAACATTAACTAGTTCGGACAAAAGAACGGATGCTAGATCGGCCATACAAACGGTATCCTCTACTCATTGATATTCAAGATCAGACTATGGATCGGACGCATGACAATTACATCCGACGTCCGAAAACTATAACTGCTAGTTTTTTAGCATTTATTATTGAGCCGTTAGGAGCTTGAAGTGGTTAGAACCCAATTTATTGCTGTTGAACCCCAGTTGTGATACTCATATTTTGATGATGACCAAATCATACTAATGATTTGCAATCAAGTGTGCAAAAAAGTAGGATAATTTGGACGCAAGGGAGAGCGTTCAAAAGAAAGGTGTTCGGACACAAGAGAGTGTCCGACAGAGAAGAATTTGAAGTAGCCTTGGACGCAGGAGAATGTCCGAAACACAACCAAAACCTGTAGGACACACATGACCGTTCGAAGAGAAGAGCTCAAAATGAAGAAGTTTCTGTCAAAGCTGTACGACGCATACAACCATCTGAAGAACTGTTCATATTGTTATCGGATGCATCATCGGACACAGAGGCTTTACATCGAACGTCTGAAAGGTCCAACGGCTAGTTCGTTCAAACGCACATTCACAGCATCGGCCGTTCAAAAAACCAAACGGCTAGTTTCTCAGGAAACAAAAAATAGCCGTTAGAGAACTATTGGAAGCAATTTCTGGGTTTCTATAAATACGTCTCCCATTGTCTGTAATTGTAAAAAATAGAGAGAATAACTATTTCATTCACTACGAACGCTTGAAAGAGCTATTTGGGAAGAAATAGGCTAAAATATTGTGTGTTGTATTGGTTTGGGTAGTGTAGTTCTCTTGGCTCAACTAGAGGGAATTAGTGTGAGTAAGAGTAGACTAGTGAGTGATCTTCAAGTGTAAGAGTGGAGGAATAACAAGTGTACAAAAGTGAAGTTGTATTGTAAAACCCTTTGGCTCAACTAGAGAGACTTAGTTGGTGCAAGGGAAAGCCTACTTTGTGTACAAGAAGGTTATTGCCTCAACTTCTTTGAAGAGGTACTACTAGTGGATATACTCCAAGTTTGAGAAACTTGAGAGTTTGGTTTGATACTCTCTATCTCAATCATCTTTATATTTGTTCCTTGAGCTTCAATTATTGAATATCTTTTGTATTCATTTGTGCTTAAGTATTTATTTGTTGCATAAAGTGTGCATTTCTCATTAAGCACACACTTAAAAGGTTTATTTTTTGAAACAACCTAATTCACCCCCATCCTAGGTTGCTCTTTGAGGCCAACAATTGGTATCAGAGCTTGGTCTCTTATATTTAGCTTAACTGCTTTTGAGTAAAGATCATTATGGCAACCAATAATGCTTTGTTTTTAGAGGGGCATTCTATTGCTAGACCTCTCATCTTTAATGGCATTAATTTTGTTTTTTGGAGGGATAGAATGAAAATTTTTGTTCAATCTATTGATATTGATTTATGGTATATTATTTGTGAAGGTTCTTTAGAAGCTAACATCGTTGATGTAAATATACATAGATTAAGACCTAAAACTAGATATGAGTTAAATGCACAAGATAAAGTAAGTTTATCTTTCAATGCTAAAGCCATTAATATTTTGTTTAATGCTTTGGATGCAAATGAGTTTTCTAAAGTAAAATGTTGCAAATCAGCCAAGGAGATATGGGAAAAATTGAAAGATCTCCATGAAGGAAATGAAGATATTAGAGAAGCAAAAGAAGTCACTTATTGTGGCTAAATATGAATCCTTCAAAATAGAATCTCATGAGAACATTGACAAGATGTATTGGAGGTTCAATGATATTGTAAATGATTTGGAAGGTTTGGGTAAAGAGTATTCCTTGGGTGGAAAGAATAGAAAAAATTTGAATGCTTTACCTAAGGAATGGGAACCTAAATCCATTCCCATAGAGGAGTCTAAAAATTTAAATTATATGCCTATCGAGTCTTTCATTAATTCTCTAACCTCCTTTGAATTGAAGATGAAATATAAGGTACAAAATGATGAGGAGGCAAAGGGAAAAAGAAGCATAACATTTAAAGCTTCATCAAAAAAGAGAAAAGACTCAAGGAAGCCTCACTTCAACAACTTCTAAATCACTTTGGATGATTGCAATTCGGATGGAGAAGTTAAAGAAGAATATGAGGAGGCTCAAATGGCTTTTATGGCACTTGGCAATAATGAGGTATCCTCTAGTTGTGATTCTTGTGAGTGATTCATGTGATAATGATGATGATGATGTTGAATCATATTTTTAAAATGCATGAATGTTGGAAAAAATCATATGCTAAGAACAAAGAGTTAAAAATTAAAGTTAATGCTTTATTGAGTGCCAACTCAAAACTTGTGCATGAAAATAATTCTTTGACAAAACAAAATGATGTTTTGAAGAAAAAATTTGTTGAAAAAACCAAGATCATGGAAGAACAAGCTTCATTGAAGAATAGATTAGATGATCTTGATGATATTTTGAAAAAGAAGAAAGAAAATGTTTTTGAAAAGAAAAGAACTAAAAATATGTTTTTGAACAAGAATTTTATCACCTTTAGAAAAATTGATTTGTGCTTTGTTAAATCTAAATCTTCTTTCTATGACAATAAGAATATAATTTGTAAATATTGTCATCAACATGGCCATATAAAGAAAAATTGTTATATTAAAAGAAATGAAATATTGGGAATAAAATCTATTTGGGTGATTAAGCAACTAACCCAATTGGACCCAAGAAAGTTTTGGTACCAAAAGTTGTTGCTTAACTTTGCATGTAGGTTGCTTGGAAGAGCACCAAGGAATTCAAGATAGATTATCAATGGAGGGTGTTCAAAGCACATGAGCTAAGATGACATTAAAATGGGTAACATCTAAAATTTTGTGTTAAGAATGTGCTTTCATTTATTAAGTTGAACTATGTTCTCTTGAATGTTACTCATCTATGTGATTGAATTTGTTTATAATGGTAGGGAATATGTATCCCCAATTTTTGTCTATAATAAGTCACTACTTGCAAAAGAAAGGGGGAGCATTCTCTTTTTTAAATGGATTACTTTGCAAGAAAATGCATCACACGTGGTTCACTGTTTTGATGATGCTTTTTGGTAAGCAATGAGCGAAAATTGTTTTGATCCTAATTCTTTGCATGAATTCCCTCATATCTTATTGAATACATATTCTTGAAGGGAAGAATTGTTTTGCATAACTTGACTTATTCTCCGTGTACTTGTCATGTGAATTATATTCATCTTTCAAGGGGGAGAATAAACTTAGGGGCAGCTTAAATTGCATTATTTTTCTTATGTTTTGATGATGCCAAAAGGGGAGAAAATAATGGACAAAACTTCTTGACTTATGCTTCATATCTTAGAATGTTTTTTAGAAATGTCCAAATGATTTGTCATTATAAAAAAGGGGGAGATTGTTGAACCCGAGTTGTGATACTCATGTTTTGATGATGACCAAATCATACTAATGATTTGCAATCAACTGTGCAGAAAAGCAGGATAATTCGGATGCAAGGGAGCGTCCCGAAGAAAGATGTTCGGACGCAAGAGAGCGTCCGATAGAGAAGAATCCGAAGTAGCCTCGGACGTAGGAGAACGTCCAAAACACAACCAAAAGCTGTAGGATGCACATGACCGTCCGAAAAGAAGAGCTCAAAATGAAGAAATTTCTGTCAAAGCTGTAGGATGCATACAACCGTCCGAAGCACTGTTCATATTGTTATCGGACGAATCATCGAACTGCAGAGGCTTTACATCGGACGTCCGAAAAGTCCAACGGCTAGTTCGTTCGGACACACATTCACAGCATCGGTCGTCCGAAAGACCAAAAGGCTAGTTTCTCAGGAAACAGAAAATAACCATTAGAGAACTATTGGAAGCAATTTCTGGGCTTGTATAAATACCCCCTTGTCTGTAATTGTAAAAAATAGAGACAAGAACTACTTCATTCAGTACAAACACTTGTACGAGCTATTTGGGAATAAATAGTCTAAAATATTATGTGTTGTATTGGTTTGGGTAGTGCAGTTTTCTTGGCTCAACTAGAGGGAATTAGTGTGAACAAGAGTAGACTACAGTGATCTTCAAGTGTAAGAGTGGAGGAATAATAAGTGAACAAAAGTAAGGTTGTATTGTAAAATCCTTTGGTTCAACTAGAGGGACTTAGTTGATGCAAGGGTGAGCCTACTTTGTGTACAAGAAGGTTATTGCCCCACCTTCTTTGAAGAGGCACTACTAGTGGATATATTATACTCCAAACTTGAGAAGTTTGGGAGTTGGGTTTGATACTCTCTATCTCAATCATCTTTATATTTGTTCTTTGAGTTTCAATTATTGAATAACATTTGTATTCATTTGTGCTTAAGTATTTATTTGTTGCATAAAGTTAGCATTTCTCATTAAGCATATTAAAAGTTTTTTTTTTTAAACAACCTAATTCTCCAACCTCCATCTTAGGTTGCTCTTTGAGGCCAACAATTGCACCTATAAATACCAACTTCTTTGTAATAATAAAAATAATCTTACACATTGAATACAAGCAAAGAAAGGCAATTTGAGTGCAAATTAGCTCTTTAGTGATATTGTATTAGTGTGTATTTAAGAAGTGCTATTCAAAATATTGAGTGGAGTGATAATCCTGTACAAAACATGAGGTTTGGTGTGAAATCCTTGACTCAACTAAAAAGAAGTAGTATGAGCAAGGGTGATCCTACTTTTTACACTAGAGATTATTGGCTCACCAAAATTGAAAGATGCATCTTGGTAGATTATTATTCCAAGCTATCTAGCTTGGATATGGTGTCTGATCTCTTTCTCAATTTAATTTATTTATCTTATTTTTAATTGCTCATCCTTTCATCATTTTTGTTGGTCCCAAAGCAATCTAAGAGGGGGGGTGAATTAGGTTTCTAAAAAAAACTTTTAGAAATATTAAACTTATTAAGATTTTTCAACTAACAATTAATATAATAGAATCAATGAAACTGTGAAGTAAGAAAGAGAGGAAATTAAACAACCAATACTTCCAAGCTAACAAGCTTGAAGTATTAATTCACTAGAATGCTTCACACACTTGGTGAGCCAATAATCTTTACAAAGTAGGAAAATTCTTGCTCACACCAAAACTCTTTTAGTTGAGCCAAGAATTTTACTCGCAACCTCACTTTCCTACAAGATTATCACTCCACTCGAAATTGAATTGCACTCTAAGCTGCACACTAATACAGTATAGCACTATAGCCAATTTCTACTAAAATTGACACTCTTTTCTAAGGCTTGTATTCAATGTTTTAGATGATCTTTACAGAATAGTATAGCAGTTATTTATAGGAGCAATAAATGGTGGTTGCAACTGCTTCCTAACAGCTAAATAATAAATTCACAATCTAGATGTTATTGAGGTTTCTGACGTCTGAGATAAGTATGATGCGTCCGACACAGCGTTCGATCTCCATGCTGTTGGTGAAGAACATCATTCGGACAGCCGTGCATGCGTCTGTTCCATTGTCCGAACGGAGCTTCGGACCGTCATGTTTGTCCGAAAGAGACTTTGTTCAGACAGTTGTGTGCGTCCGTAGAGAAGCATTAAGAACCTTGCTTTCTGCATGTTGGTTCGGACAGTGAAATGCATCCGAGAAGCTTGACATAGTTCGAATGGTGGACTGCGTCCGAACACCCGGATTCCAGCAGAACAAGTAACAGACCTGCAAAGCTTGTTTACAGAGTTTAGTGCTTATGTCATCATCAAAATAAGGTTTGGAAAATATCAATTTTGTTTTGTATTTGCCAAGTGCAAGAAATTTAAATTGTGCACTATTTTTAAATTATTTTAGAAACCTAATTCACCCCCCTTAGGTTGCTTTGGGTCCAATAGTTATTTGACTTTGAATAGTCCATCTATTGGAATAAGTAGAGCATGTGTGCTCATGACACTAAGTTTTTATTTATTTTAAAATTTATTATTTGAATAAGTACTGCATTAAATTGGATATTATTTGGAGTAGATATTTTCACTGCATAATTTAATTTGAGGTTACTGTTTATGAATGATGCCTTGTATTTATGAGAGTACGGTTTCATGGATACGGCGAATGACACGTGCTTGACAAGTGCGAGCCAAGGGCGTGACAAATTACATCCGAGATGGAGGTGAGGAAGAAGATGTGCTGGTGGTAGTAGTGGGGCTAGGATACCGGTGGACGATGGCAATGGCTAGTGGTTGGGAAATAGAAGATGAGGATGGGAAAAGAGGGTAAGAGTTAGGGTTTCTACGAATTTTTACTAAAATTTTCATTTTATCCCATTTTATTTTAATTTGACTCAAAAATTTTGTGATTTTTATTTTAATTTTGATCTCAAAACTTTGCAAGACACTTGTTTGTATCTGATTTGAGGTAATATTTCTTTGTTATTTGTGTAATTAGTTTCATTTTTGATGAAATTAATGGTAAATTTAAAAATATTGTATTTGGCTGAGAGACAAAATTGGCTAAATTTTTAATTGAGAGACCAATTCGGTTATAAATAAAATGTTGACTATTTATGTTCTAATTTCACACTTAAAGTATCATATCCATGTGATTTGATGCTTCTTCCCCTATTCAACACCAGTCAAAATTAATATATACACCACAATTTAGTAATCAAATTGGATATAACTATTTAGTTGAGGGTCTAATTAAGTTAAAATTTAAGTTGGAAGACCATTTTGGTTTTAATGAAATAGTTGGAGGAATATTTAGGTGATTTGTCTATTTTTTTTAATGAACACATGGGTTTTAGAAACTTATAAGTAAATGCCAAATGCCCAAAAAATATAAAAATACACCACATTATAGTTGGGTTAGATGGGTCTTAAATAAAATTTGTTGTGAATATAGGGGAGTAATGCTCTTCTTTTCTTTTGATAAATTGAGTCATACGATTTTTTCTTCACTTTTTAATTGTCATGAAAAAAGTTTTATGATCATGAAATAGTTAATCATGTTTGTAATTCAACCATTTTGTATGAGCCATTAAAGAGGAAATTGGCTTGTAATTTTTCATAAATGACAAGTTTTACTACTATTAGATAAAGAAAGACCCAATAAATATTTATTTAATTTTACTATAATAATAACTAGGGTAAATTACTGTAAACCCGCATGTGGTATGGCCATCCGACCCATAACCCTCATGTATTTTGAAAATATACCTTAAATCCTCATGTGGTATATATCTTGGACTCATGCCCTACCTACGTAGTGATTCTTTCAATCATGTACGTAGGTAGGACCCTCCATTCTGATTGGTAAGTATGATGAAAAAAGAAAGCCAATTGCATCAGGCGCACTGTGCTTTTCCTTGCCCAAATGTTCGCCTTTCTAAGTCAAGTAGTGCGCCGAAAACTGGAGCTTCGTAACATATTGATGAAGACCTCCGAATAACCCCCATATGTCTTTGTAAATATACTCTAAACCTTAACGTGATCTGGACCTAATGGTAAATTAGACATAAATCATCAAAACTAATCATATTTACTATACATGCGCTTCTATTAGGAGTTGTTATCTGAAAATTCTTTCTTCCTCCCAAAAAATTTAAAATTGTATGCCCTACCTACACTTATTGTTATTTACATAAATTTATTCTCAAATTTGCTACACTTATCTATAATTTACAACTAAAAAGTACAACTATAAGGATGTATAAGGTATTTTTTCGTAATTTTTTTCTTTTTTTTTTGCATTAATTTACAGATTTTTAATTGTAATATTAAACT
Source organism: Cinchona pubescens (assembly GCA_025175665.1). Classification (NCBI taxonomy): domain Eukaryota; kingdom Viridiplantae; phylum Streptophyta; class Magnoliopsida; order Gentianales; family Rubiaceae; genus Cinchona; species Cinchona pubescens. The sequence continues at coordinate 9,843,827 of JANKKI010000053.1, forward strand.
AATATCATTTTCTTCATTTTTAATCATGCAAATTGAAAGCTATAATTTTTGAAAATAGAGAGAAATGAATTATCTGAAAGTTTTGATATTAAATTACATATCGGGTAAAAGTATAATTTCAAAAACTGTGATTTTAGATGATTTTTTTCTATTTTATCATTGGTTCAGGCCACATGGGGGGTTAGGGTATTTTTTAAAAATATATGGGGGTTATGGATTCGAAAGTAATACCACATGGGAGTTTATAGTAATTTAATCTAATTTAATTATAGGATAAGAACGTAATTCAATTTAAATCGTTAGTTTGGATAATTTCCATCAACTTTACCACTTAGTCTAGACCATATGGGGGTTTAAAGTATATTTTCAAAACACATGGTGATTATGGGTCAAATAGCTATATCACATAGGGGTTTACGATAATTTACCTTAATAACTATAGCAATTTAGTTAAAGTTAAATAAAGTAAATAAAAAATGTAAATACTTCTAAGTTATTCAATGTGAACACTTTTAAGTAATTCAAATAAATATAATTTTTTATAAGAAATTGTCTACAGTTTTAATTAATTATAAACCATAAACATGCAAAGCATATGCATTTCACTAGTTATAATAAAATTCCGTTGTCTACGGTACATACATGTGATGATTTCTAATGAAAATATGACTGCCACTGAACGACAGTACATACACGTGATGATTTCTAATGAAAATATGACTGCAACTGAACTTGGGGATTAAAAGAGTGTTTTACATTTTTTAGAATCGAAATAGTGTAACATTAAAAAAATACTAGGAAATTTGAATTAGTACAATCATTTCACCATTTTATAAATCATTTGAAATTTCCCGATATTTATCTCTCTGATCAGTAGTTCAGTACAACGGAGAAGCGGATTTTCCTCTTTGTTTTCAACTGATGTCGCTAAGAATCTGTAGATTTTCTGTTGAGAACTCTTTTAACTCATTCTCACTTTTTCAGTCCCTCACATTGTTATTGTGTTTTGGTTGGCATGTTCACATTATCTCTATTAATTACATCAACTGTTTGCTTGTTTCTAATTTTACAAAACAAATTTATAATCTCAATAGTCAGATTTCATGGGATTCCGGCGGTTTAGGAACTCAAAACTACATATTTTTTTCTCTTTAATAATTAGATTGGGAAGTGATCATGAAAATAATGGCACTTGCACACAAAAGGGGGAGAGGAGAGAGAGACATTCACAGAAATACAACGATCTCTTTACCATTTGCTTTTAGGGTATAGGTTAATCCCCCAGGTTTCGTTTCATTTTTACACTGAGAAATCCTCGAGAAAGAGGGGAAATACCTGTCTACAATACAAAAAACAAAAAACAAAAAAATACCATGCCTCTACTATGAATGCTGGCCAAGAAGAGGAACCACCACTGTTACTGCCAGATTCACCTTTATGCCAGCGAGTCTCTATAAATACGGGAATTAGCACTGCAGAAAATAAGACCCACTCAACCCCCAACTTGCACGCTCAGGAGCAAAGGAACCACCTGTTTCTGTGAGTCGACATTAGAATGACATCAAGCAATTTTGACAGCAACTGGCTTTCCACGTCCCATGGAGAAACCCCTAGTCCCATCTGGCATGCGTGGCACGGAAGGCTGCTTAGCCACAGTTGGCTGCTCAATATTCATGGAAACATGTGGAGTTGCCACCGGATTACCACGATTATTGGAATTAAATGCAGGCCGACCACGTCCCTTTCCCCAACCACGATTTTCACCAACTTCACGAAACTCACGACTTCGACTTTTTCTCAATCCACCTTCCTTAATGTTGGCATGTTCCTCTCCCTGTCAGAAACAGAGAGACATAAAATAATATGAACAATATTATTGATGTCAATGCAAATATAAGGATCGACATTCTATATGTGACAAAAGAACCTTCATTGAAAACAGATTGCCTCCAACAACTCATACGTAACATAAGGAGTTTGCAAAACATGAGGACGAGTACTTAATTCCCAGATGCATATCTAACATCCAAAAGAACGGAAAGAACAAATGATCTTCATTTGTGAAGATGAAACTCTTTTGGAGCAAACTTTTTTTTTTTTTTTTTTTTTTTGTGGTTGTGCTAATATTTAATATGACAATGCCAAACTCAAAATATGGCAAATTTTTCTCAATACTGTCGGGAACAAGTGAAAGAAAATGATAAGCCAAATTGATAATCTTTTCAAGATAGAAACATCCCTCTTATTCCTAGAACCTAAAAGTGGAAGGCCATTTTTTTTGGGTCTTGAAAAGAGTCCATAGTGAACTTACCACAGGCTCATTTGGTGGCTGCATAAAATCTTCCAAACATTTCTCTTGATGCTGTATATGCTCTGGTCCAAATCCATCTTCTTCCTTAAAGCTGTACTCACCTTCTTGACCAGCTCTTTTAACACGTGTCTGAGCAGATTTGGGCTATGTTGAACATGCAAGAAATAGGTAAACCCAACATTAAGGCAATATGTTACAGTTGATGAGAACAATCAAAGAGAAAATCTCCAGTATCAGGTTTTGCATGCATGCGTGGCTGGAATTATCACTGCTCCTTGTGGTGATTTAGGTGCATCCAGTGGCAAAACTTTAAAAGAGAAAATAAACTGAGGGAGCAGAGAAAATAGATTTTGAAATTAGAACTGCCAAATCTGAGTATTTGCAACAATGAATGCAACTTTTCAAATCTGGACAAATTATCTGTAACTTAAACGATGATCAGAAAACGAAGATAAGAAAAGGCAACAAACTGAAACCGAAAAGGAAAGTTTAAGTTTCAAACAAACCAATTATGTCTACCTAAACTCACTCAACCTTGTTACCCAAACAAAACTCATTCTCCATTCTCATTCAAACTATTTACTTCTTTGAAGCTTAGCTTAAAAGTTTGTTGGTCATATAAAAAGCAGAATAAAACAGGTCTAACTGAAAATTTTGTTTGGCTGCAGAGCAGATAAGAGTAACAAATAATGAAACTTTTTGCTCCACAGTTATTTTAGCAGAAGATGACTATTGAAATTCCATGTTACAATAACTGCTACAGATCAATGTAGATGTGTATGACATACTGAGCGTTTAAGCACTAGCCTCACTTTGAGACCATTCCTCCAATTACCCTCATTTAGCTCCAAAACCTGAGAAGAAAATTTCAGATACAAGAATCAGCAAACAAAGAAAACAAGAGAGGAGAGAGATGAAAAAATGAGTATCAGTCACGTACATGCAAGATGAATACAAAGTCTCCATGGAAAAGATGGGAGACAAAATAAAAAAGTAATAAGAATGTATACCGCTTTCTCAGCAAGTTCAACTGATTCATATTCCACAAATGCATGTAACTGCAAATCAAATATATTAGTTATATGTAGAGGCATTTGGCCATTAATAATGAAATGTCACAAATATCCAGCTATATGTTGAAGATACAAAAATCCATAAATAGAAAATGTCTGTTGACGGACAAAATTGTACACAGTTATCTTTCCATGTTGGTGGCTTCTCGGGCCAATTAGTTACCATATGAACATTTTGTCTACTTTCATATATTTGATATGTAAGAAAAAATTCCTAAAACTGAAGACACCATTGTATTCATCTTATTGCCTACTCTTAACAACAATGCAATCTCTGCCATTACCAAGAAGCCAACCACAAATAACATCAGTTTAGACTAGGAGAACAATTAAAGGACCCTCCCCTGGCTGTTATCTTCTCTATTCGATAAACACAAGGAAGCAGGGAAAACAAAATGGAAAAATCCCTCCTCCATGTTCCTCCCCCATCCCATAATGAATCATCTGAACGTAATTGTCCTTTCCTAAAATGCCCAAAAAAAAAAAAGACTGTACAATGGTAATATAGCATGTCAAGTTTACTTTTGGTTTATAAATATAAGTAGTTTGGGACAAATCTGCTTCTAACTGATTTCCAAGACAAAAGCAAAACAAGAAAAGATGAACAGCTACATTTCCTACCTTAGGTCTCTTTCTTTTACACATTTCTTCAACTCTCCCCTTAAGATTTATGCAAGTTGAAACATAATAAGGCCAGAATAGACCATCACTTGTTATTAAAAAAGCATAAACAGAGTTATTAAAAGACACATGAGGGCATGTGTTATTGTACTAGTAAAGCAAACTACACTAATCTTATAAGAATACAGCCAAGAATACAGCCAATAGACTATCACTGGCCTGAGGCCTGGATTGGTTCCACATACAAAGACCCCTAAACTGTTCCATCTTCCGAATTCTTGTTTTTTTTTTTTTTTTTTTTTTGTTGGATGTTCCATCTTCCAAATTCTTAATTCATTAAAGAACTCATCATGATTGGATAGAAAATCACATTTTTATCTCTGGCCAAAGTATAAAATGGAGTATCAACTACAGCTTAAACTTCAGATATGTTTAGCCACGCTAAACCTGAGCCAAACACCAGCCCTAAAAAACACATGTTACAAAGGCTGCAACTAACACCCATGAGAAACATCAACACAAACAGGAAAAGACCTACATAATAACGTATCTTTCTGTCATGAGATAGCGATGACATCAGAAGGGTTGAGCCAGTCCAAAGATGCCATTCATATATCATATGCAACAAGTAGGGAAACAGGGTACAAGAGCAAGTGAATCATTAAAAATTTCATCAGAAGAATGGAAAGGTAAAGAGGTTTAAATGCCACTGAAAGTAGCAACTAGAAACAAACTACAGAGTCTATACCTTGCTACTGAAGTTCACAGGATCTCCTTTCATAGCTCTAGAAGTAGATATTGATGATGGCACACTAGGTTGACAAGTTCGAATTGATTTAACACTGGAACAAAAAATGTAAGAGAAGATCAGAAAGTATTATGTATGCTTTAGGGGAGACGAAGCAAAAATAAGTACCTTCCCACGGATGAGAAAATCTTCAGGAGGTTTTGATGACAGTGGTCCTCTGGTAAATTCTCAGCAATAATTATCCTAGACTACAGATTGCCAAGCAATGAAAGGAAAGAAGAGAGAAGTTATCAGTGGAAAATATGACCCCATACATAATTCATCCCAAAAGACTTAGAGATCATAGGACAAAAGAAAACCTACTTGCACATCTTCCATGTCTAATTCAGTTAGCGGATGCAGACGTCTGACTTTCTTTCCATCCTCACTAACCACCTAGGGCATGTAAAATATGTATATAAAATCGACAAGAATAACTGGAATCAATGGAAAAGCATCTATAGAAGGACAACAAAGAAATAAGGAACCCTAAACTAAGTGTAATCTCCATAGCCAGAGTACAGAAGACTTACAAGCTTTGATGAACTCCGAAGAACACTAGCAAGCTGTGATTGACTTCTTGTGAGAGTTTTAATCTTCTTTATTGATGCAATTACGGATATTGGTACTACACATTATGAAGGGGAGAATCATTTTGATCTCAAAATTACAAGAGGAATTCAGCACAACAGCAATTAAGCCGAAAAGCAAAATTTATACATGGAGGAAGTAATAACAAAAGAAATCATAACTTACAACAAGGTATCATCAATAATCTCAGAAATGGAGCAGAAGTAATTGAGTGAACATGTTCTTAAATGACACCTATCACAGTATAGCAAGTGCAAAACTTCAAGTACAGCTACAAACAAAAGGTGAATGTAACTTATAGCAACTCCTCTAGATTGGTGTCAGTTTCAATAAAGGAATTTTACCATTACCTAACAACAGTTATCAAGTCGGGAAAGGACATTCAAGTACTGCCAAAAAATGTGGCCAGGATACAGTTCCCTAAATGACATAACCTCATCAACAGATAACTTCAAAATCACCAATAAAAGACCAGGTTTGAGAAATACGTCCTCAATTTAATGTTTTGCATTTAAAAAACTTAACGTTTGAGATCCTTAAAAGTCTGAAACTCTATATAATAATGACATGTTCCATGGACAAACACATCATAAGGAAAATCCTAGGTAGACCAGTTATATAGTCTCAATCTAGACCATAGGATCAAGATTGAAACCACATCAACACAACACTGATGCAGCCAACAAGAAAGTTTAAGATTGAAGATTTTTGTGCGTATTTTAGGAGGGGTATTTTAGTCTTTTATGTTGTCGCAGAAATTATCAGTCTCTTTGTGTAGTTGAGTTTTATTTAGTTATTTTAATAAATTAGGAGTTTATAGAGTTATGTTGTTATACGAATAGTCTTACAGCCTACGTAATTTTGGAGAGAGAATGATGAATTGCAAAGTTTTAATTATTTGTCTTTGTTTATTTTGTTCTTCTTCCTCAAGAATCCGTGGATTCCCTTCTTCTTTCTTGATTTTTCCCCCTTGATTACTGTTCAAGTGTAATGTTCATAGCCCCGAAACAGCCCCAAAACCCCCTTATTCTTCTTGCTCACGCTTATGTACAAGATACCGCAATCTTGTGCTACATCAGTTTGGCATCAAGAGCCAAACTTTCCTTCCTTCTTAACATATTTTTCTTCTTCTTCACCTTCAAATGTGGTTACCAAAGCAGAGATTTCTTCAAGGTTTGATGCTTTGTCAAAGGATTATGCATCTTATAACGAAAATATTGTTGTACTTAATAAAGAGCAAGATATTGGTAGGAAATTGGAAGTCTTGCAATTATCTATGGATGATAGGTTTGACAGACTTAGGCTTTATTGTTGGGAAAATAGACATTGAAAAGGGACTTCCTACCTGTAGAGAGGATGTTCTATCCAATCTACCCCCCAAAAATGAAGCCGATGATGATAAAATTATGACTCAAGAATTCAACAAGGAGGCCATGATTACAGTGGAAGATGATTGAATGACAGAGGAAAATTCAGATGTAGATCTTGTCGAGTCACCGATAGTGCAAGATCAGGAGCAAAGTGACAAGGAATTTTCTTTTTTATCCCTTCCTGTAATTGAATTTGTCCTTGGAGAGTCACATAATGTTCAGACTATGAAGTCCCAAATTTCTTTGTTACTACCTCAAGTTTATGGAGAGAAGATCTGTTATGGTAGTGCTCATGTGTCTATCTCATGGACAGAAAATCAGACTTTCAGATTCTTTATCCTATCATTCTTTATTAAAAACTCGAGCTCGAGTTTTTTCGAACCATGGGAGAATGATGCAGCCAACAAGAAAGTTTAAAATTGAAGATTTTGGTGCGATTTTAGGCCTAAGGGGTATTTTAGTGTTTTGTGAAAATTATCAGTCTCTTTGTGTAGTTGAGTTTATTTAGTTATTTTAATATATTAGGAGCTTATTGTTGATATACGAATAGTCTTACAGCATATAAATAGCCTTTGTTCCTACATTATTTTGGAGAGACAATGATGAATTGAAAAGTTTCAATTATTTGTCTTTGTTTATTTTGTTCTTCCTCAAGAATCTGTGAATTTCTTCTTTTTTCATGATTTTTCCTCTTGCTACTGTTCACGGGGGTACTGTTCATAACCCCAAAACAGTCCCAATTCCACTCTTTCCTTCCACTCGCATTTGTAGACAAAATACCCCAATCTTGTGCTATATCAAGCACACTATTCCAATTTGAAACCATGGCGTGACTCAACTGACCACATTGTCAAGGGAGGTGACAGCCTGTAGATCAGTTTCTACCTAAGTATTGTTCCTTCTCAAAATGATTCATAGAAGAATTGCAAGAATACATAAACATATCAGATTGACTATATTTGCATATATATGCTCAAATAGAAACATAAATATCAACTAAAGTACCCATGTTAAGGTGTTACGAAGCAATAAGAGGAAAAACTAGAATTATCAAAAGCTTTCTCAAGTTCAATGAAAGAAACGGTTCTAAAATTTGCATGACTGTAGATGTCGCGTTCTTTTGACAGAAAACAGTTGAAAAACATAATAAAACCACATTTCAGGAAAGGTATTCACGAGAACTTTGACGATGTCCTTCTTATAGATATTTAGATTTACGAAAATTATGCAACCAACCTCCATCAACATGCTACCAGCCATCATACCGTGTCTAAAATTTTAGTAGATCTGTTCCAAGAACTACCATAAAAATAAAATAAAATGCCTTGCAACACTAAAAGACCAAGACATCTTTATATAAACAAAGAACCCCAAAAATTCAAAATAACAGGGAATGGGAATGACACATGAAGCCAACTTGAAGCACTACAAAAGTGGCAGTGTTAACAAATTAGAGCTCCATACAAAAAACTTGAGCAAACACAATCAAAGTTGGAAAAGCATAAAAACATGGACAATCTTACCAAATCCTTCCGGATCTTTAACCATAATCTTAAACAGAAAACCAGTAGTAGCCAGGTTTACATCACTAAAATAAAACTCCACCTGCAAAGAAAAATATATATTTGATTAGGCATTTATGGACAAAGCTTCAGAAAATAACTAACATGATCTAATGGGAGTTAAAAATCTGCCCAATCTAGAAGAAAGCCCACAAATTAATTTCTAGAGGCCCAGCAGGGTGCCCCTGAATAAAACTGGAAAGGAAACCACCTCAAATGACATTAATAAACTGGTAGTTTTTCCATATCCATCCTATAAAAAAATAGCCGGTATTCCATTTATGCGCTTTACCCTTCTCCCTCAGATTGATAATAGAAGCTAGTGCTGTAGCATGCAGCCATGCTTGACAAAATGATACAGAAAAGAAATCTCCTAATCCCATTAACCTATGAGAATACTCGTTTATCATCCAATCTATTCCAAGCGCCCCAATTTGCAAGGAGTAAGTACCAAAAGATCAGCATAAAATGGAATTATAGCATGTTGACTGACAACAATTCCGATGAGTGACGAATTTTCAAAAGGTTGGTTTAGATTCTCAAATGGTATTGCAGTATCATTATCCTCTCTCCAGCCATCACCCCCCCCCCCAACCACCCCCACCCAAAAAAAAAAAAAACCTCAATGTGTCATTACTAACATACCAAATTGTGCTCCCTTCTAGGATGTTTTCCTTCCCACATTCTCTCCGACAAACCAAACCAAACCAAATTCTAAATTGCACTACGGCACTACACAGTCTCTCATCACCATCTGAAGTTCCAAAATATACTACCTTCAGTTGTTTCACTAGAGTTGGTTCTAGCTTTTCTAATCTCTCTTAATTTTTCTGTAATTCTAAGCATAACATGTCCCCTTCTGTCCAGGAACCACAGGTTTTTCTCCTATATACAAGTATGTGGATTCACTTCTTAAAATACATGGTTTGTAATCATGATTAAGGTACTAGCATGAGTTTGTGCTGTGTACAAGGTTGTTCTCTTGTAGAGAAGAGTTCTCGTATCAATAGCAGCAGTTAGAATTTGTGTTGGCAGTTTCTGTGACAATTTCAGCTGTAAGCTTGGTGTTTTGCCATCAGCTTGAGTTGCAGATGAATATAATTTTGTCTTAAACATCTCCTGGTGTAAGAAGGTAGAGCCAACAAAAATTTTGACAAGACAGTAATGGGCAATTAGCTTTTCACAGTAGAAGATTCGCTACTTAACAAAATTTTGAGCATAACATATAATTGGCAATATAACTTTACCAAGTCCCATTTTGACTCAATTATTGTACTATCAAGTGGACCACTCAACTTCTAAAAGCTTAATGGTATAAAACTGTTCCATCCACACATAATTTTCCATAAAAATTGTCACAGATGTCCACGTGATGCAAAATAACAAACTTTTGAACTGTCTAGAAAAGATTCCTTTGGTTATCCATATACTCAAAATACTAAATTTAGGGTATATGTAAACATGCCATGATTGTAGCAAAGCTAATAATTAAAGACAATATGATATAAACTACTACTACTAAAATGTAAGCAGGACCATCAAAATCAAATTGTAATGCAATATAAGATAACAACTTTCTGTTAAAAACGTGCTTAAGACATGACACGCAGAATGTCAGAACATTAAATTGGAAATACAAGCTGCCCTCAAGAGTAAATATGTATGATGAACAACATTTCAAAGCAAGATACTTTATATGCCTTATAAGAAAACCGATATACCTTTTATCATTATGTCTCGCGCCCAATGATTACAACCCATATTTCCTATATTTATAAGATTCTCAGCTCTCTATTCAAAATAGTACCACTTTTGCCTCACAAAAAGCATCAAGCAGATGCCTAAGCCATGCAATTCTTGAATAAATACATATGATATTTATACCGAATTCAAACATAAATTAAGGGAAGATTCATAAAATTACTCTCTACACATGGAAACTTAAATAAAAACATCAGAATCGATCCAAATGCACATCCCATTTCAATTATTGTCAAGTAAAATCGGAATCCTAATTGTCTCAATATGCACAGTTGTATTTTTTTATTTTTTTTTTATTTTTTGGTATGCACATTGTATTTTCATTATATAATACCCCTGATTATCAAAATAAACATTAAAGAATAAGTATAATTACCATTAGGGGGAAAAAACCAGCAAATAAAATTGAGAAGTCATCCAAAAATACTACTAACAGCTAACAATATATATATATAATTGAACATGATAAATCAATAAGAAAAAATAAGATGAGAAATAGAAACAAAGTGCTTGCCTGGTTAATGATTTTGAGAGCAATGTCTTCTGATATACCACTTTTTGAGGGATCAAAAGCATCGGAATTAGAGTGGACCAAGAGCGAAAGGTCTTGTTGTTGATCGAGAAAGCCTCCAAGTCCAGCAGCACCGTACAATTGAAGCTGTGAACTTGGGTATCCGAAAGCAGCGGCCAAATGGGTGTCAACCGAGGACGTCACCTGAAAGATAGCAGTGGGAGAGGCCGAAGACGACGCTGTGCTGGTATTAAAGACGTGTACCAAGGCAGGAGGTCCAGGGGGTCGGGGAATGACGAAACTGGCGGCGAGATCGCTCTGCTGCGCCGACTGTGCCAAGGCTATCAAATTGCCGCACGAAGACGACAATGAAGACAGGGAGGAGGAAGATATAGACGGCGATAAAAAAGAAGGGGACGACGGAGGAGACGCCGACGCAGACGAAATAGAGCTGCGAGGAACGAATTCCGGAGCGCGGGCGTTGAGTTTACTGGCGGCTGGGGAGGCGGAGGCATATTTATAGAGACATGGATCTGAGGGTGAGGATGACAAGGAAGACTGATTTAAGGCGATGGAATGGACGGTCGCGATCGTGATCGAGGCGAGACGAAGAGTAAGATCGACTTAGGTTTTCCGGAAGATAATCTGATGTTGAAGCAGCGTCCATGAATTTTGATTTGATTAATTGGGTGTTTAGCTTTTTATTTTTTATTGGATTTAATTGGTTTTATTATTGATGATTGAATTATACTTGATGAGAATTGGTTTTGGTTAGGCGGTGGGTGGGGGGCGATGGAAGGAAGAAGGGAGAAGGAAGAAGGAAGAAGGAAGAAGGAGGGAGGGGTCCTCCAGGCAGCCCAGGGAGGAATGGGAGAGAAAGAAAGAGAGAGCGGAAGTGTGAGAGTGGAGAGGAGGAATTGTAGCTCTCTTCTCTTCAGACTCGTTTTTTCTGTTTTACTGTATGATGCGATCAGGGAGGGGACCCACTATTTGTCCTTGGAAATCCTGAAGGGTTACCTCTCGTGATATATGACCAAATTATCGAGAAACATTGAACTTGAAAATTTATTTGGTAGTACGATAAAAAATAAGGGGTAAGATAGAAAATTTTTAAACACTAAGACCTCTTCAATCACTCGCACAATTACCAAACATCAACAAGAAAAAATTATGAGATAACTATATTGCCTTTGTTGAACCTACTGGCATTAGGTGTTATCACAGATTTTTGGATTAGCAAGTTTTTGGATTCGAATTTTTGAGTTTTAAGGTCAAAAAAATTAAAATTCAATCCAATTTAATTAATACAAAATTCAAATATTAATCAAGAGTTAAAAATTTAAATTAATAAAAAAATTTATAAATCTATAATTGTAAGATTATTCATAAAAAAAATTATGTTTAGTTAAAAATAAAATCATTAGGTCAAGAATTATAAGGATAAAATATATAATGTGATGATGGATTAGATGTTATTTCATAATGAAAAGGAAAAAATATAAATTAGATGCGATAAGTAGGGAAAAAATGAAAATTAAAAAATATAATTAAACTTTATTGGGTTATTCGTTGTATTAAGTTGGGTTAGATTTTAAAAAGTAAAATCCAACCCAATCTAACCAAACTCGCTACTCAAATAATCTGAAATTCGATAATTCAATTCATTTAACTCCATATTTATTTGAGTTAGATTGAATTGGATTTTTAAATAACCAACATAACCACGTGTAATTTTATGAAAAATCGTTCTATTAATAAAACATAAAGAAGATTAGTCAACAAAAAAAAAACATAAAAAATATTCATTATAGTTTTCATTAATCACCCGTTGCCAGGCTCACCGTGGCCATTACCACCCAATTCTCAATGGCTACAAATATTCTCGTTCAAACCAAATATTTAATACAGAAAACCATATATTAAGGGTGTTTGATAATCCCTTTAAATATTTAAATTTAATTTCATTAAGTACTTTTTGTATTAAGTGTTTTTAATAACGAAATTTTTCTATTTTTGAATATATTAAGTGCCACATAATTTCTATATAAAATTTTAAATGAAAAGTCTATTATTTAATTGTTGTTGAATTTTTTACTAGTATAACAAAATTCACTCAATTTTTCTTTATGTCACATTCACATATTATTTTACACACACTTGTACACACTTTATTCATTCTCTCTCACATATAAATACGCATTTGCACACACTATATTTTTTCTCTCTCACAGATAAATACAATTACAATACTATATTCCTTCCTTCTCACATATAAACACCCACTTGAATACATTATATTCCTTTTCTCTCTCACATAAATATATATTTACACACACTATATTCCTTCTCTCACACATAAACACACAATTGCACACACTATATTTTTTTTCTCTCACACATAGACGCATACTTGCATACAGAATATTCTCTCTCTCACACAAAAAAATATACACTTGAATAAACTATATAATATACACTTGAATAAACTATATTCCTTCTCTCTCACATATACACACACATACTATATTCATTATCTCTCACACACAAAAGTACACACTTGCATACTACCTTCTCTTACACATAAAACGTATAGTTACACATACTAAATTCCTTCTCCCTCGCGCAAAATCACACATTTGCACACATTATATTCCTTTTTTCCAACACATAAACATACATTTACACCGTACTTCTTTTTTCTCACACAAAAATACACACTTGCACACATTATATTAATTCTCTTTCACATATAAACACACACTTGTATAAAATATCTCTTTCTCATACACACACACACTCTCTCTCACACACACACTCTATATTTCTCACACACCACTCCTGTCTCACACACACACACTCTATATTAATAAATTATTTATTTTGTATTAAAAATATAATAATTAAAATAATCTACTATTAAACAAATAATATTGTTATCGAACTATATAATATACACAGGCTAAAATATTTCAATTCAGTACTCAAGTTCAGCTGGTTATCAAATAGATACAACTTTATGAATTCAATAAATTAAGACTTCAACACTTAATTTTTAGTGTTCAAATTTCAAATTTCGGATTTCAATTTTATCAAACGTACCCATAGTGTATCAATTTTCAGACGAAGACGATCTTTACCATGTAAAATACCAAAGCGAAGGAAGAAACCTAAACTCTCCAAATCATTACACCAAGTGGAACTTGGGCTTGCGAGAATTACTTACTGGTCCCTTTTTGTCAAGACCAGCTGGCTTCCTTTTCTATCATGAGAAGGAGCTAGGATGAGGTTACGGGGGTAGGGTGGTCGAATTTGGAGGTTTCATGTTTTGACGGAAGGATTAGGGGGGATAGGAGAAGCTTTGTATGGAGGGGAAGGAACGGGGCATTGGAGGAATGTGGAGGAGAGGAGCTAGTTTTGGGAAGGGAATGCTAGGGGTTGCATGAAATTATTTCGAGAGGTTGGAGCAAAGGGTTATGGGAAGCGGGACTAGGTGTAGGGGAAGGAGGTAGGTGTCTGAGGGTAATTGTTTGAGGCATTTGGTCTTTTTACTTGTACCGGTTGGGTATTTGATCTTTTCACATATTCTCTTTGGGAGATTTAGATACTTGTACGTGGTTTAATATATATTCAAAGTGCATCCATAGGTATACAGATAGAATAAATAATACAGTATAAATAATGATCATTTTTACGAGGACTAAAATTAATACAGTTGATAATTACTATAATGACACATATAAAACTCTATCTAAACAATATAGTAATAGTATTATAATGAAAATAATGAAATACAAACTAAATAAACAATATAACAATAGAATTATAATGAAAATAATAAAATACTAAGTAATAAGATATGAAATCATTAGATATTAATCCTACAATTTATTCTTCATTTATCAATCCAATTTGTTTTCATTCATCATTCCTTCAATTTTACAGTTTGTTTAATAATTTAGTGTTCTTTTTGTAATTGTATGTTTCAGTAATCTTAATCAGCCCACTATATATTTATATGGATAAAATCTCCAATTTGTGCATAAATGTGACCCTAATTGACTACCTAAGGTGAATAAGTATATCTCTATCCATACCCACGAAATAGTAGTGTATATAGTCAATCTATGGGCGATTGTTCCAAACAAAAGTTATTTGAACTTGTCCAAACCTTAAGGATCATCTCTTGAATCGAAATAGGGTTTTACAATTCATCTAGAGGGTGATCAGTCATCTAGAAGTATTAAAAATAATTCAAACAAGCAAACACACATTAAAATTAAAAGGAACGCGATAAAATCTCAACAATCAATTATGATGGTAAAATTCAAATAAACTCTACTTATGAATTTAGTGCATAATCATAGATATAGACAAATCAAAAGATTGTTTCACAACCATTAGAGAGTATGAAATCACAAAAGAAAGAAAAAGGAAGAAAAACTAGGCTTAGACTGGTACCTTGCTCCTTTGCCTCGATGAATCTCATCTTGGAAATTAATTTTCGATCTTCTGACGAATTTCTCCCTGTTGCGCCCCATTTTTTAGTGGGAAAGATGAAATAATATAGTAAAGAGAGATAAATATATAAGTATAATAATAGTACAAAAATAGGGTCTAAAATCCGAGACTTTGAAATGCGACGTTTGGAGACCCAGAAATGATCTAGAATAGGATTTTTATAAAAATAAATAAATAAACAAATAATGGAGTTGCCACTCGATGTGTGAAGTATATCAAAACACTAACCTAAACCTAAAGGAAAGGAAAATATCCAAAAGGTTAAAGGGAAGTAACAAGAGTTTTAAAAACATTTAAATTGTAATAAAATAAATAAACAAATAGGTAAAAACCCTTTACAAGATGGCTTTTAGTCTACGAAAACAAAAGAAATACGTTCGAGAGTCTTATTAAGAAAAGAAAAGGTTAGACCGATCTACGGGTAAACTGGGCATCCTTTCACTTCCGATAAAATCAGTTGTGAGATTTAATTCATATTTTCTTAAAATTAACCCAAATTTACATTAACTTTGGATAAAGTCAAATTAAAAGCAAATAAAAAATAAAACATGTATAGGAAACATGGAGAACAGGGAATTCACTGTGCCAGCGTTGGACTGCCGCAGGAGCAAAAATTCGATTTTTTTGTACTAGCATTGGACTAATGTAGAGCATGAGCAAAACCAAGAATGGATATACTACACAAGCTAATAAACATATAAATACACAAAACATATAAGCAAATAAAACATAATATTCTAGCATACCAATCCTAATGAAAGTAATGAACACATAGCATATAATCCTATCTATTACAATAGGTTTGAGCTTTTTTTGATAAAAAAAATAAAATTTACTCTATCTCTAGGGTCAACGCCTATGCATACTTATACGAGGCATTACCCCATATAAATACTCTAAGAAAGCAATAAATGGATAATTAAATAAAAGAAATAAAACAAGCAACCAATAAAGCATAAAGCTAATAAAAAAAAGTAGTAGATAAAACACGTATTTCACATAAGAGAGTTTAGAAATGTATCTTCCGGAGCACAAAAATGTTTGTGGTTCTAATCCTAACTAAAGATGAGCAAACGAGTTAAAATTACCCCTTCCTCTTTATCCGAATACTAACGATGTTAAGAAAATCTAAAACCAAGTATTGGTATGACTTAGGTGAGAACAAGTATAGTTAAAGCAATTTAAACATCTAAAACTATGTCAATTTCTCAAAAAGAAGTCAAATAAGGACAGTTCAAAACCAAATTAAATCAAGGCTTAACATTAAGAAGTAAATTACATATTTCCAAGTAATTAAAGTATTAACATGCTAAAGAATAATGAATCTAGTAAAAAAAGTAACAGTTATGAAAGAAAAGAAGTTAAATTAGTAACAATACAAACTTGTGGGGACTTCATTACAAAAACCTATAAATTTTTGGGGTAAAAAATGTAATTTCGAAGAAACTTAGGTATCTACTAGGATTAAAATGCAATTTCAGCAAAGGTTAGGGACTAAAATGTAATTCAAACAAAGTTCAGGGACTAAAGTAAAATTTTAACAAAATTCAGAAACTAAAATGCAACTTCAATAAATTTTAGGGATAAAATATAATTTTAGCAAAGTTTAGGGACCAAAATGTAATTTTAGCAAGCTAGTTTGGGGACCAAAATAAATTTCAACAAAAGTTTAGGGACCAAAATATAATTTTAGAAAACATCAAGAACCATAATGTAATTTAAACATATATTTGATCCTTATAAATACAATTTTAGCAAAGTGTAGGTACTAAAATACAATTTTAGTAAAGTTTAGGGACCAAAATGTAATTTTAGCAAAGTTCAGGTACTAAAATACAATTTCAGCAAAGTTTAGGGACCAAAATGTAATTTTGACAAAGTTCCAACAATAATGGGTTTGAAATAATGCTAAAAATTAACCAAAAATAAAATATGACTCAACTCATTTTTATTGAACTAGCCGAAATGAAATTAAACCCAACATATAAAACTATCAAAGTCCAAGAGACAAAACAAGCTATAAGCCTATAACCTAGTTAATTAAATATCTCACTGGCCCAATCCAAAGTGAATTGGCCCAACACAAATTAAGCCTATTGCAACCAAAACCATATGGCCAATCAGGCTAAAATGCAACCCAACCAAATCATTAATTAAAGAAGGCCCAAAACCCATTAAATCTGAACTTTTAAGGAAAATTTGGGTGTCTTTGAATTTGTTGGGGCTAAATTAAAAACTTAGGAAAATTAGGAGGGCAAAAGTGCAATTCTAAAAAAAATTGTCTTTTTCATGCCTGCTCTTTTTTTTTTTTTTTGGGTATCTACTTCAAATTTTGTCCAAATCATATGAAATTCGAAAACCTTACTCAGTTTTCTGCATACATTATGATTTTGAGGTCAAAACAGTCCAAAAGTGACTAGAAAATGGTCAAAAGAGGCTTGGACAACTGGGTTTTTCATAATTTCACAAACCAGTACTCAACTAAACAACATAAATCAAATACAAAAATATTCCTCGCAATACATAAATCATAAATACACTTTAAATTTATCAAAAACAACAACAAACATATATTAATCAACACCAATAACAAAATTTATTAAAAAAAATAAAAAATTTAATACTTGAAAATTGACTAAAACAATTTTTTTTTGAGAAAATACACTTTGCCTTGTGCGAAATTTAATTCAAAGTGGTGGCAAATTTTCAATCAATGCTTGAATCCACAGTTCTTGACTTTTTTTCTCTCTTTTAAAGGAGAGAATTTTTGGGAAATAGGAGGAAATTTCTGATAAAAAAATGTTGTAGTCTCTGATTTTTGTAGAGAGTGAGAATTAAGAAGAAAGAGAATTGTGCAAAGTGATAGGAATAAGGAGAGAAACATATGAGAAAGGAAGAAAAATGAGGATAGATGTTGATAAGGGTTATTTTTGTGGAGGAGTTGTGAAGAGAATAAAAAGGGAAAGGGGGTATGAGGTTACGTCTAATGGTATAGGTTTTAAGAGAAAGGGTTGGGTTAGATGTAGTTGGCCTATGTAGACCATGAGAGGATAATGTTGGTATGATGTGATTAATATCAAGACCAAAAAGACCATCTCGTCCTTCGCTTAAAAAATGATTATTTTATCCAAAAATATGAATTTTTGTGAAATTGGAACTCATTTAGTTTTGAAAAATCTAAAAGACTTAAAAATTTTCCCCAATTTGGCCCTTAACGGTAAAAAATGAGTCAAAATTTGGTATTTACAGCTTACCCCTCTTTGTTTCATGTTCGAAGAGATTCTAGACAAAGATTGTAGAGCACCTAATTTTGACCAAGCTATGTGGCAAATAGATCAAATTGACATTACTTGGATAAGGAAAGAAAACTATTGAGGTAATTAGGTGAATAAAAGGTGAGGTAAAGGAAAAGAAAATTTGAGTCAATGAGGATGTTGCCACTGATGGAGGATTTCAACGTTGTCATTGCCATTGCCACCATCGTTGTCGATTCCTATTCTATTATTTACATTAATGAAATACAAAACAAAGCCTATACTATGCTTCCATACTTTTGACTTGGCCATTTCTACATCCTTGCATCTTTTGAATATCTTGCACTCTTGTTACAATTTTGAGAGTCGAAAAATTTTCTACTAGACGTTTATTTGATATTTCAAAATTCTAAACTTTTGGCACAAGAGTGCTTGCAAGGCCCTTGAACTTTTATCACTTTGCATACTTCTCCAAACATGATCATCGTATTCCTATTTCACTTACATGGAAAGAGAAAGCGCAAACTTTTCCCTGTTTCTTTAACACGGATGTTAGAAGGAGAAGGCACAAGAAACCAAGACAAAAACAAATATTGAATGACTAAAACATTTTTTTTAATAGGAGACATAAACACTAACATAAAAAAACCAAACATGGACAAACATAATAATGAAAGTGCTAAAAATTGTGATCGGGCTTTAATTGAGCTGTCTTCCCACCTTGAGAATCAGCTCAAACGTTATTCAGACTCAAAGCTGGGAATATTTATGTAGGATTGAAATGATAATTTGGGATATTGTTCTCTCGACGGACAACATAACAAGGTATATTGTCCTTCCAGTGGATGACTTAGTTAAATGCTCAGGCTGCTGAGCTAAAATTGAAACAACTGAAATTTAGATGCCCAAGCTGTCAGAATGAAAAAGTTGACAACTTGGGATACTGTCCTCCCGACAAACAATTTACTTAAATATTTAGGCTACTGAACTAAAATTGAAACGACTTTGAAATTTAAATACCCAAGCTGCTAGACTTAAATTGACACGATTGAAATTAAATGCTCAAGTTGCTGAGTTGAAATTGAACTGATTTGGGATACTGTCCTCTTGACGGACGATTTACATAAATGTTCATGTTGCTGAACTGAAATTGAAATGACTTTGAAATTTAAATGCCCAGGTGCTGGACTTAAATTGACACGACTAAAATTAAAAAGCTTAGACTTCTGAGCCAAAATTGAAATAATTTTGAAAATTAAATGTCTAGTATTGGAAAATGAAGGACATGACTGAATTTTAGAAGTTTTGGCTGCCCGACTTTAATACTTGAAAAGATATGACTTAAATCTAAGTATCCGGGCTACCAGATAGAAATAGTTTGAAAGGTCTAGGTTGCCAGACTAAAATTGAAAATAAAAGAATTAAAATTTTTTTTAATATTCTGAGTTACTAGATTGTGATTGAAAAAATAGGTATCTAAAGCTTTGGCCTGTCAGATGGTGCATTAACTAGTATGTCTAGTTGATAATCAACAAGGTTAAGCAAGGAATTATCAAAATACCATGATGAGATGTACATTGATAGGAATACAATTCTTGGAATGACTTATCCAACCAAACACAGTGTTAATTTAGGTGATCCTGAAACTAGAGGTGCAATGCAATGAAAACGTAAGACATTATCTTATGTTGAAGAAATGGTTATGAAACTGAGCAGTCCTAACCCTATAATGATCAATCAATTAACAATACTGCCATCATAGTTTTGATTCCCTTTGCAAACCATATAAACATGAGATTTCCTTTTCTTTCTGTTTTTCCATTGGTGTAGCGATGACATTTAGGAGAACAAAAGCATTGTAGATAACCCCTGTCATAACTATTGAACATCATAAGAGATTAGCTTATCCAACAGAGGTGATTTTGGCGTCCTTCTCACTGATCTATCTCTTATATCTGCAAATTTCGCCTTGATGGAATTTGTATTTTTTTTTTAAAATGTTGACATAAGCTAAACAAAAAATCAGGACATATATGCAATAGAAATACAAATGTAGATGTTGAATGTATTTTTTTTGACTCCGCTGATCATGCTCATTTGATACCTTGGATGTCACATTCCTCGATCTCTGACATTGCAAATGACTGATCAATATTAGTAGAAAATCCCGCTTAACCATGTTCAACAGCTGCATAAAGTTTTTGGTGTCGATGCCAGGGAATTATATTATTTTAGGCAATATAAAAAGTCAAGACGGTTCCTAATTTTTTCTTTTTTGTTTTCGTATAGTTATTTCCTTTCAACCATTATTTCTTTATTTAGTCATTCTGATGGTTTATTCACTTAATTGGTACGTGTAATTCTATTTCTTGAGTGTTTTGTAGTTTATGTGCTCTGCCCACAGTACAGTAACTTTTGATTCTGAGATCAAAAGAATTCTTAGAAACCATAGAAGATCGCTACTTGTATCAAACAATAATAACAAGAAGCAATTTGTTGGCTCTTTAAATCATTGGGAAACGCTCTTCAGGGTTCTGAGGAGGACCCTCTTCCTAGAGATTTGTCAGTGCGAGGTTTGTGGTATGCGAAACATCTAAATGCTATGTATTTACTGTACCGCCTAATGATAGACAGATATGATGGTCTACTGCTTCTGAAAAGACTTCTAACTATGAGTGTGAAACCCAGTATTTTAATAGCCTTGTTCTTTAATTTTAACTGGTTTAAAATGTTTTTCATATTATTTTTAGTCATAAAGTACTTCGACTTATTCGTTCTTCAATTCGGCAAATTTTTCGATTTACGCGATTTCGGTACCGGCGGGTAAACGGGTCAAAAATTAGACAAAATGTAATTAGTGCATTGTGGTGTGTGAGTGTTGTTTGATGACTGATTTATAATGTTAATTTAGTAGCAAAAATTAGTTTTTGGGTCAAATAGTCAACTTGGAGACTATTTGGTCAATGGGGTACTATTTGGTCAACTGTACCTTGGAATTTCTTTTTAAGTCTTCTTCTTGTTTTTTTCTTCCTCATTTTCTTCCAGCAGCAGCCGAACTCCTCTCCTCCATTTTCCCCAAAAAATTTTCTTGGTTTTCAAGTAGGAATCACTTGGAAGGTAAGATTTTATGTATTTTAGCATTTATGGCTTATGGGCTTTATGATTTAAGCTTTAATTTCAAGTTTTGTAGGATTATTTATGGCTGAGAAAACCCTCTTTGCAGCCTTATAAGTTGTGATTTATGTATGTTTTGGGTTGTTTTTAGTGTTTTGGAGGTTGGGAAGTGATTGGGGTTGATTTTTAACAACTTTCCATGGTTAGATTACAAATTTTAAGATTATGAGTTAGGGTTTTGTCTTCCATATGTGCCCTAGAATGTTATGCTATGAATGCTTATGTCTATGCTTATAATGATGTTTTAAGAGTGTTTTAAGGTTAGTTTGGATAGGAATTGAGACTTGAAACCAAGTGGAATTGATTTCCCTTCATGGCGTTTTGTAAGTAAGCGGAAGTTTGGCGCAACTAGGATAATTTGGATAATTGGTTATGTTTGAAGGATTTTTAATGATCTTTTGATGGTTTTAAGTGTTTCCTTGGTAGTGGGATGGATAGGAAGCATGTTTGAATCATGCGTGTGGCTAATCGGTAAAAATTTCAGTTTGGTAGTAAAGAGGAATTCCACCCATAGGTTGTTGCTCTAATGTTGTAATAGAGTTAATTGTAGTGGTTATGGAGTATGGATTGTTGTGGAATGCTATTGATATAGTCCCGGCTATTGCTCCGGTGAATCTTTCCGTTTATGGATTTTGTTGGTTGAATATGTTGTTTTGAGTTGGGTTGTAACCAAGGTCCCTTGAATATCTTGGAAATGGATTTTGTTGGTTGGTTGAATATGTTGTTTTGAGTTGGGTTGTAACCAAGGTCCCTTGAATACCTTGGAATTGGATTTTTATTGGCACATCTGACACTGCCTACTTATAGCAAATCTATGATGTATTGAGAGACATGGAAGGTATTATGAACTCTAAATCTGTTTGGATGGAAATTAAAATGTGTATGATGTTTGGAACTGCACTTTTACCAAGTTTTGGAATTATTATATATGAAATCGGGACCAAGCTATTTTATGTTAATCAATTGATATATTTGCAAACTCTTTTGATATGAAAGCATTTTCTACCTTATGACTGTTTTGGCTCATAGGTGACCGAGGTATATAATTTTGGATGTATTTGAAAATGTTTGATTTGGGGTGCACCGGTTCTATAGTCATCCATGGGACGCCATGGTGACTTCTGTGAATGTTATGAACTCTCTGATACGGGGTCTTGTGATGGGATAACTTGACCTCCCAGTCAGACTAGTAGGTGTGGTAGATTACTAGATCTGGCTAGTACCGTAGGTCATCTTGTTGAGCCTAAAAGATACTCATGCTATTTTATTATATTCGGATTTGAAATCTGTACTTGGATTTGTTCGCTATGCTTTAGCATACTATGTTTTGAAATGATTGGATCTTTTTGACTGAAGTTTAAATGGCATGATACATTTTAGAAACTACTTATGATTATGGTTTATTGACTTTTAAATGGCATGAGACATTTTAGAAACCGCTTCATAACTATGGTTTTCACAAATGTTATTATCTTTATGTTTTCTTTTATCGTTAAAATCAAAGAACAAGGCTATTAAAATACCTGTCTCTTATTAGATAAGTTTTGTATTGATGAACTTTATTTTCGTTGTAGCATCTTTTGTACTAAGAAGGAATTTTGTAATTCGTATTTTTGTGTAAAATGAAATATTTGGTTTTATAGTTGAGAAATGGCTTGATGGTTCTATTACATTACGGTTAAGTTTGTTGCTCTGTTCGTTTGTGCCTTGCGCTTTGGTCCGGTGTACCATTAGCGCGGCGTGTTACGGTCCCGTTTTTGGGGCGTGACAGTGAGAGTGCCTTAGATCATAAGCATGAATAGCTCAGCTCGGATCTCAAAGATTGAAGTAAGAAAATGTTTCAATCTAGTGACATCGATGAGGGTTTCTTTTACCAAAAAAGAAGTAGGAGGTGTCTGTGACACTTATTTTTAGCTACTTTCGACCGAACTGAAGATAAGTTTTCTTGGTTGCCTTTCGAGCGGGCATTGGAATTAAGTATGACTCACAAGAGACAGCTAAGACAACCACTGATGCCACCAGAGAATTCAGAGAACGTGGGAAACAATGGGAATAATGGCAAATTTGGGACAATATCATGATGGACTCATTAGAAACAACCGACCTCTAGTAAATTTTACTTTACCTACTTTTGGAGGATCTAATTCCTTATTCATTCTACCATACTTCATGCTAATACTTTTGAGATCAAACATGATCTCATATCCATGTTGCAGTAGCATGCAATGTTTGAGGGTTATTTAGTAAAGATCTGAACTACCATTTGATGAACTTCAAGGAAGTATGTAACACCTAGTTGAATTTAGTTTAATAGTAATTCTGATCATCTTTATGACATCAAATGGTTTAGTTGGTATCAGAGCCATGCCTATCTAGTTTGAGTAAGATACGAAGGAAACTTTTCATCATGTCTGAAGTTACTCTTGATTCAACTCCTACTTTTTGCAAATCTATTAGTAATAAAGTAGATTACTTATATGAAGTTAATATTGTTCCTGAGAGTTCAAAAAATACTAATCAGATAATCCCTACTGATCTATCTCTCATAAATCCATATTTTGCTTTTCCTAAGTCCTAGTTTTCTCTTAAATCTTTCATATCTTGGTCAGCCAATGTCCCAAGTCTGTTAAAGAGTATATTCATGCCTCAAAAATGGACAACACCAGATCCCAGCCTCCTCGAAAGAGAACATGGTTACATTATATATTTCTTCTAACTTTCCAAGACAATGAAAACAGCAGGGATATACTCATATTCATTTTCGAGCTATCAGGATAGCCTTAACCTTTCATGGTCTGAAAGGCCTTCCTGTTGTTACTAGGATTGCACTCCTAGATACCAGATTCTACAAATATCCAACATGCCTACATAGCAACCATTGAGACTACTCTAAATGCAGGAACAACTTTTGTAACTCTTTTCCAAAATTTCAATATGTCACTTGCAGACCCACATTTTCTTTTTGCCCTCAAAGTCCAGATTCAGCTTCAGGGACCAGAGCAAATTCCTAACTCACTGGCAGCAACTTTCTATTATCATATGGTATATAGGGTCCAAAATCATGCTTTTGACCTTACTCTTCCTGGATGAGAGGAAGCTCTGTTTATCAAAATTGAAGATAGACAGGCAGCTTCATGTACACATGTCCCTAGACAAATTTCAAAAAATGATCTAGTAAGATTATTACCAGATACTTGGATCACAAATTATGAAAAAGCATAGTCAACCTCAATCCAGCCAATTGAATCATCAAAAACTAAAGTAACTACTTTATCAGATGGTTTAGTGGCCATTCAATTAGACCATTCACACATCACAAACCCAAGAGCAAGTACTTGTAGCTTTCCTAGTACTAGTACAAGTACTACATTCGTTTTCCATCAATCTCCATGATGCAAATTGATATGAAGGGTCCCAGTGAATACCAGATTTACTTTGAAGAAAATGAACCAGATTATAATAATATCAGGAGCATGAACATGGATGACATCACCATCTATTTTAATAGCACAGGACAAAAGGTATATTGGTTCACTGACCCATTTTCTGGTCATTACTATTTTGAAGTCTGTTATTGTGATGAATGTTTGACAACTTATGATGATATGAGGACAAAGAAAGCTCTCGTAAGTCTAAAAAAAAGAAAAAGGCTAACAAGTGCAGATATGAGCATAAACTCCCAGATGATTTTGATGATCCTTCATCAAACAAACAAACTTTCAGAAGTACTTGTGATTCTTTAACTTGTTCCATTCCATCAAATGAATGGATGTTTCATGAGCAGCTAGATAAGACAGTGCCAACAGATCCATTATTTTCCTCTAAATTTACTTTTGAGGATGAAAAGCCTGTTACAAATCTAATAGATCTTCCTTACAAACTTCACCCAATCATCGTGTAAAAATGCCGTTGAAAGACCTAAAAAATCCCTTTCACAAATCCCTAGAGTATGCATGTTCTAACCTATTGATTTTTTGCCTCTCACTCCTTTTACAAAAGACAGAGCAGCTCATGCCCCAAAGATCCAAAATGTTGTTGTTCTTCCCACTAGAAAACAATAACCTATCAGTGCTGCAAAAGAGGTTTTAAACTGGCAAACTGAAAATGCTTTAGCCCAAACCAAAACTCTCACTCGGATTGACAATCAGGTGACAAAGACCAACAAGGTTCTGGAAAAACAAAATAAGTATTTGGAAGACAACCAAATAAAGATTCAGACTCTTGAGAAACGATTGGCACAATTACAATTTGAGACAATTCCTTATGGGATGTCAGTTTATACATTTGCTGCCCAACAGGAAAATGAAAGAAACTTCCTTCATAATCAGATTAACAGTTTAAAGAAAATAGGAGAATTTTCTACAACAAAGTTTGATTTTGGGACAAGCATAGTTCAAGCTCCTATGTGAATAATATGTTTTATGCCAGACCTATTCAGCCTTATTATCCGTCTTTATTTGGTGCTTTTGGAGCTACATCAATTTACAATTTCTCATATAATCCACCAAGAATATCATTTCAGGAGGAATTCACATATATTCCTGAACCTGGTAAGCCTTCTACCAGAGACATAGCAGCTTGGTGTAGATTCAAAAAGGAGCAAAAGAAGTAGCAAGATGCTGAAGCAAAAGAAAAGACAAAAAAACAACAAGGAGCACAGTTGGAAACCCAAATGAGGCAACAAGAAGAACAAAACAAAATGAAGCAAGTTATTCTAAACAATCTTTCATGATCACTCTAGCTCAACAATCTCAAGCTCTAATACAGCAGGATTCAAACCCTATTAGTTTATTTTTGAAGCAATTATCACAACAATCAGAACCACAAATTGCAGTTGTTCAAGATGTGTAGGTTCTGAATTTTCAGAATCCTCTGATGAAAGCCAACAAAGTGCAACCTGAATCAGATTCTTCAGAAGAAGAAAAAATTCCCATATTTATGGCAGGAGATGATGAAGGACCTACAGTTGAACATCCAGATGATGAAGAACCAATGAATGTAGGAGGAACAAGTGCATTTACTTCTACATCTTACAAATCTTCAGGAGGAACATCTAGAACTTCATTGTTCACTCTAGATGATATTGCAACTGTCAAATGGGAACACAAACACTCCAGAATTTCATGCGTATGACAATAAAAAAGATCAACACAGAAAGTAATTTTGAAATACTGTCAGAATTCACAGCAAGATTCTTGGGAATGTTAAAAAGCTGGTGGTCAACCATTGGAGAAAATGAAAGAATATTTTTCATTACCAGACATACATTTGTTGAAGTCATAGCTTTAATTCATTAAGTATTCCTTGGAGAACCAACAGAGGATTTAGAGCTCAAAAGAAAAGAATTTTTTTCAATTAAAATGTTATTCTTATTTTAAAAAAGACATTGATAAACATATGAAAAGAGAACTGATTAATCTTTTTTATGTTTTGGGTGCAGATCCAAGTTTGAAACAAGTGTTTTTGAGTTCATTGCCTAAGACATTGCAAGATGGTGCTGAGATCTATATTCACCACAAATATGGATCTATAATTGGTCTTTTCCCTAGACAAATTAGGCAATCAGTGATACTGGCAGTTGAAGACTTGTTCATAAGAGACAAGTAATGCATGAACACTTAAAAGAAGAGCCATGCATTAATGAATCATGGAAAAAACTAGAATTGGTCATCAAAAGCAAATGTAAAGCCTGCACAACCAAAGGAAGTCAAAAAAGGAAGAAATTTAAGAAGTTCAGGTTCTCTTCTACAAAATCTCCTAAACCCAGAAAATGAGATATTTTAGAAAGAAAAGTTGTAATTCCCAAAAGAAGAAGAAGAGGAAGAAATCTTCCAGGTGCTACATTTGCAACCAAAAAGCTCATTTTGCAAAAGACTGTCCTCAAAACAAAAAAGGAATGAAACTAATTGAGGATGTACATTCAAGAGCAAATGGGTGAATACATTTCTTCAAATGATGATCTTGAATCCATTTTCTCTGAAGAAGCAGAACCCTCTGATCAAACTTTTTTAGCTTTAGAAGTACCAATCCAAATGTTCAACATCACACCAGCAAGTCGGGAACAGGATCCCATTCTCCCTTTTAATCTTTCATCTCTTGTTGCACAAACATTGATTCATGTTTATCCTACTAAATATGATAAACCAATTCCTATAATAGTATTTTTTTGATACAGGTGCAGCAATGTCAATAATGAACCCAGAGGTTTGGCTGATGAATACTGGAAACCTCATAAACAAGATTTCAGAGCAGCAGATGGAAGAATTTTTACTTCACATTTGATGATTCCCAAACCTTATTTTGATGATGACATATGTACTAAACTCTGAAATCAAGCTGTGCAGGTCTACTATTTTGTTTGCTGGAAACAGGACTTTCCGACGCAGTACACCATCCGAACTGTACTAAATATCTCGGACGAACAGGAACATGTGTCCGATAAAGGTTTCAACGAACGCATTTCACCGTCCGAACAGATAGGCAGAGGATCATTTTTTCAAGCTCCTCAACGGACGCATACAACCGTTTGAACGAAGTCTGCTTTGGATGAACAAAATTTTCTGAAACAATTATTCCCTGATCTAGCATTAAAACCACTCGGACGAAATATATCGTCCGAAGTGTGAAACTCTCACATACATCTAGTTTGAACGATGGAACGGATGCATACTCGGCTGTCCGAATGGCATCACCGCACACACTTAAGTGAGTCGGACGTTGGGTAGGACACACAGTTATAATATCGAACGTCCGAACTCATAACGGCTAGTTTTTGTGCATTTATTATTGAGCCGTTGGGAAGTAATTACAACCAAATTTATTGCTCCTATAAATACCAACTCTATTGGTATTGTAAAAAGACTTCAACACATTGAATACAAGCTAGTCGAAAAGCAATTTGAGTACAAATTAGCAATTGAGCAATATTGTATTAGTGTGTCCTAGTACATTGAAGTACAGTTCAAAAATATTGAGTGGAGTGATAATTTTGTACTAAAGGGAGGTTAAGAGTAAAATCCTTGGCTCAACTAAAGTGAATTAGTTTGAACAAGGATTTTCCTACTTTGTGTACATTAGAAGATTATTGACTCACCAATTTTGTGAAGCATTCTAGTGGATTAACACTTCAAGCTTGGTAGCTTGGAAGTGTTGCCTGTTCAATTTCTTTCTTTACCCTTTTTATATTCCATAAGCTTAATTGTCCTTATATCTATCTATCCATTTGATAGTTTAAAAGATTTTATTGGTGATTATTTTGTAAAGTATTTTTAAGAAACCTAATTCACCCCCCTCTTAAGTTGCTTTGGGGCCAACAACATTTGATTACTAAAGGACAAATCACAATCCAATTCTTCCCACAATGCAAGATTCGTACTCAGATTTTTGGGTGCACACTTCCAGGTAAAGATATCATAATTGGTATGGATCTTTATGAAAGAACTCCAGTGTTTCCAAATTCTTTAGGAAGGTATCAAATGCAAGAAATTTTTCAAAGAATACATTGATATTCCTCGACTGTATCTTTCAACTATTTTAGATTACCAAAACTTAATTTCCCAGAAATAATCCAAACTTATTGAATAATCATGTGCAGAATCTCATTCTAAATTTTTAGAGAAATGTTCTAACTCTTTGTGGCAGAATCCAAAGTTTTTGGTAGTTACCCTTCAAGAAGAATGAGGATGTTAATCCAACAAAGCAAGTCATTGAAGAATGAATCCTGAGCATTCTCGTTTAGCAGAACAAGAATGTCAAGATCTTCTTAAACATGATTTGATTGAAACTTCTCATTCACAATGGGCATGTAAAGAGTTTTATGTGAATAAAAGATTTGAGCAAGTTCGTGGTAAGATGAGGCAGGTAATTAATTATCAACCTCTAAACCATTTCTTGTAAGATGATACATTTCCATTGCCCAATAGAAATACTCCATTTTCAAAATTTTCAAATGCAAACAAATGGTTTTCAAAATTTGATTTAAAATCAGGTTTTTGGCAATTGGGTATAGCCCCAGAAGATAGAGCAAAAATGGGATTTTGCCTTCCAAATCACCATTTTTAATGGAAGGTAACGCCTTTTGGTCTAAAGACAACCCCTTCATTGTTTCAAAAGGCCATGGTTAAAATCTTTGAACCAATTCTTGACAACAGTCTCTTCTACATTGATGACATCCTTTTGTTCAACCAAAACTTTGAAGACCACATAAATCTTCAGAACTAGTTTTCAAAAATTGTCCAGAACCATGGAATAATACTTTCTGAGAAGAAGATGATTCTAGCTCAAGAAGAAATCTCCTTCTTAGGAATGAAATTTTTTAGTGGACAATATACCCCAGACCAACACATTTCTGAAGCCATAAACCATTTTCCAGACCATAACCTTTCCACTAAAGAAATCCAACAATTTCTTGGCCTTGTAAATTATGTTCGAGACTTCATACCCAAAATTGCTAAACCAATTCACTATGATTCATTGTCCAAACTTTCAAAAAAGAAACCCATTCCTTGGGGTGAATCCCAAACCCTAGCAATCCAAACTATCAAGAAACAGTTACAGAATTTACCATCTCTCCACCCTCCAGCTGATGGAAAAATAATCATTCAAACTGATGCTAGTGATAAATACTGGGGAGCCATTTTCCTCATTTAAAATGAAAGAAGAAGATCTCTTTGCAGTTTTGCCAGTGTACCTTCAAAGAGATCCTTGCAGTAAAAAATGCTATCAAGAAGTTCAATTTTCATCTTCTTGGACATAACTTTATGATTGAATTAGATATGAGCAGTTTTCCTAACATGCTCAAATTCAAGCAGAAAATGTTACCTCATCCACAACTACTCCAATGGGCACAATGGTTTTCTCAATACACCTTTGATGTAAAACACATTAAAGGAAAACAAAATGTTGTAGCTGATTTTCTGAGTCGATCATTCCAAACTAGTGAGTCATATCCTCCAAGTCTACCTTATCTTTCTTATGATCCATGGAAAAAAGAAGATCTTGATTTTCAAAGGACAGTCTATGAATTAGAAATTTTTTCTAAATATGAAGGATCAATTCTTAATCCCTTTGGAGTCCATCCTGTATATCCATTTGCACAAATCTTCTTCATAAATCCAAATGATTTTCCACCTCTTTTACTAAATTTCTTTTGGTATTTATGTCACCAATTTCATGTCTTGTTAGAATTTGAGTGTAAAAAGTTTTTGAATCTTAGACCTTCATATTTATGTGAATTTTTGTCTTGGTTTAGTCCTATGTCGTATTGGCAAAACCTTTTTCATTCCAGAAAAGGATTTTTGCTAATTCAAGTTCACTGACCAGTTCATCTCTCTGGTCAGATGCTACAAACTTTTCCATCTCATATAAATCTTAAAGAGTTTGTTACTTCTCTTCATAACTTGGAAGAAGAATACTCAGAGTTCCAAAAAATCATTTTCTAGGAGAATAGGATAATTCCACAAGAAATATGTCTACGACCAGATGCAGAGATCATGCAATACTAGAGACAATCACCCACATTGGGCTAGGGTTCAACAAGCCAAACAAGAATATTTCATGGCATTTCAAGGTTCTCAGGATCCATATTCACAAGAGTTTCCTGAAAGTTCGCAATCCCAATCACGTGAACAACAAAAGAAACAGCCTGTCAAGATAAAATCAGAAGCAAGAAGGATAAGAAACAAAAGAAGAAATAAAGACAAACATGAGTATCACATGGAACTTTTGAACATTACAGATCCAGATTCCACTCATTCGAAACAGACAGTTCAGATGACAATGACATTTAGAATTATTGAGTCAGTAATCAGAAATTATTATACTATATTAATACGTGTCTAAGTTTGATGTCCATGCTTTATTAAAGTTTGTCTCACGTCTGTACCTTTACTTTTTAAAATTTCATGTCTGTACCTTTACTTTTTAAAGTTTGATGTCTGTACCTTTACTTATTAAAGCTTGTCAGGAATCTATACCTTTACTTTATTAAAGCCTAACAGTCTTGTAATAAGTATGGTTTTGAAGTAAGCACTTACGTTTTAGGATTGTTGCTTGTATCTATACAAGGAACCTCTTGTTCTCCTTTTAGAGCAGAGGAGTTGGTAGAAAAGTTTGTAATAAGTTTTCTTATCAATAAAAGAGTGTGTTTCTTAAAATGACTTTCTAAATTCTCTTCTCCTAAGTATCTTATCTTAAATCCAATTAGATATGAAATGATCCAGTAAAAGCATAAGGGTGATCAAAATCATGAAAAAATTAAGTTTAAAACTAAGATAAAGTGCAGGGCCTTATTAAGCCAAGGAGGGCGTTTTGTCGGCCTAGCTTACCTTCGATGGTTTGAATTTAGTTTAATAGTAATTCTGATCATCTTTATGTTCTCTCACTGCAAGACTACAAGGAAGGGACATTTACCTCATGGGAAAGACTTGTCCGTGCATTCATGACAAAGTACTTTTCCAACTTCTAAAATAGCTAAGCTTAGAAATGACATCACTTCTTTTAAAACATCTCCAGGAACATTGGAAAAATCTTAGTGAAGTATAGGAAATATACAATGACCTCCTAGGTAAATGTCCTAATCATAGGTTGAAATTGTGGTTGCAAATCTAAACCTTGTCTATCTCAAGAGACACGTAAGGCGATTGATTCTTAACCTAATGGATCATTATCATAGAATAAAATGTCAGAGAAAGCTCAATAACTTCTTCATAAGATGTCAACTAACTATCATCAATCACCAGATTCTCAAGCAAGGGATCATAGGAGAGGGGTACTTGAACTGAACACCATGGATGCGATAATGACCCAAAATAAGCTCATAGCTAGTCAAGTAAAGCAGCTGTCAAAGAGGATGAACGGAATGATAGTAAATGTTGAGGCTACTCTACAGCCGCTTGTTTGTGATTTTGTACAGGTGATCATCCCAATGGTCAATATAGCTCACTAAATTATTCTTCTTTTGTAGGTCACGAATGAGTTAATTACATGGGCAATCAGGGATAGAACTAGACTAGGCCATGGCACTGAAAAACCAGTTTGGGAACATTTATAACCTAAATTGGAGAAATGATCCGAATCTTTCCTAGGAAAATCTGAAGAACCAAGCTCATATTCAGTCGAACAATCCAACCCCTATTTTGGCAGCAAAAGTATCAACCCTAATAGTAGTTCAATCAAATTCACTCTCTACAACTGGAATTTCAGTAGTTTAGAGATTCAATAACTTAGTTTGTGTAGTCCACCAATGATAGGATGAATAGTCAGGAGGCTTCAACTAAAAATCTAGAGATTTAGCAGGGCAAATTGCAAGGAATCTATTACGGGAACAATAGGGATACTGCTTAATGATACTATCTCCAATCTACGAGAACATACAAAAGTTGTTACACTATAGAATAGGCAAGCAGTTTGCACTAAGGGTACCAAAGAAAGTGAAGTAAACCAGGATCAGCAAGTATAAAAGGAGAAGAAGTACTTGGTTTCACCAAAGTGGAAGCCTGATAATCCGCCGGTAGATCTCTCGCAGTTAGGATTCCTTTCCTAACTAATTGAAATCTTAGAAAGAGGACAGTAGGTTCAAGAGGTTTTTTGGAAATTTTGAGAAAGGCAGAAATTAATATTCCACTCATAGAGGCCCTCAAGAAGATGCGTTGTTAAGCAAGGTTCATGAAGCAGATACTTGCTAACAAGAGAAAATTGCTAGGAGATGAAGTTTTACACCTGCAGAGGGATGCAATGCTATTCTCCAAAAGAAATTATGCCCAAAAGAAGGCAAAAGGGTAGTTACAATCGTTTGTTCTAGGGACGTTTACTACGTGGGATAGATTGGCCGAGAAATTCTTACACAAATATTTCCTACCAGCATAAATGGCCAAGTTGAGGAATGATATTACCTCATTTACACAACTTGATCAGGAAACATTCAATGAAACATGGGAGCAGTTTCAAAAGTTACTAGAAAGTCTGGGCTGCCTTCGTGGGATGCAAATCCAAATGTTCTATAATAGGTTGTTCCCAACTACTCAGAATACATAGTTGATACAGCTACTGGAGGGCATTCATGTATAAGACTCCAGATGAAGCATATGAACTACTTTAGAATATGGCAAGTAACTTCTACCAAAGGTCAATATGTGTAGTAAGAAGTAGAGAAATCCATGAACTGGAATTAATTAATTCACTGACATCTCAAACACAAGCAATGGCAACACAATTGGAACTTTTAACAATAATAAAGTTTGTTCTTGTAATTCTAATGAGGAGTCTGATGAATTTTGTACAAGAAATCATGTCGTTGGATAATTTGTGGCAAATCAATCGAGAATGTAGAATAATCCATATTAAATACATTTAATTTAGGATGGAGAAACCACCTAAACTTTTTGTGGACTTAAGGAGCACAAAGGCCATCATTTCAATACCAACACAAAATCCACTGTAGCAAGGAAAAAATAAGCCAAGTTTAGAGGAAATGTTGACTACATTCATGAATGAAAGACGTGTAATATGAAATTTGGAAGGGCAAATAGGATGGAATTAAACTTTCCAAGCAAATGGTTAAGCGATCTCAAGTTATATTGCCAAGTGAAGTTTGTAGGCTTGTAATAACTCTTCTATCAATAAACGAGTGTTCTCTACATCTATGGCTTTCTAAAAAGTTTTCTTTTCCTAAGTATCTTATCTCAAATTCAAGTAGAAAGGAAATGATCCAGTGAACGCTTAAATGATGATTCATATATGATGAAAGGATTAAGTTCAAATCTAAGATAAAGGGCCTTGTTAAGCCAAGAAGGGCATTTTGTTGGCCTAGCTTACCTTCGATGGTTTGAATTTTGTTTAAGTAATCATTCTGATCATCCTTGTGCATGTACTTAATATCAGAGCCATTTCTATTTGATTTGAGGAAGATACAAGGGAAACTTTTTATCATCATGTCTGAAGTTACTCTTGATTCTGCTCATACTTTCAGAAAGTCTGTTAGTAATAAAGTAGATTATTTGTAAGAAGTAAATATTGTCCCTGAGAGTTTAGAAAATACTAACCGAATTAGATGTAATACCTATTGATCTACCTTTTATCAACCCATATTCTGCTTTTGCAAAGTCTAAGTTCTCTCTTAAATCTTTCAGATCTTTAGTCAGCCATCGCCCAAAAACTGTGAAAGAGTATATCCATGCCTCAAAGATGAATCAACAACAGATTCTTGCTTCATCTAAAGAGCACATGGTTACACTTTATATCCCTTTTGATTTTCCACGACAATAGAGACAACAGGGATATACACATATCTATTTTGGAGCAATAAGGATAGTTCTCACTTTTCATGGCAGAAAAGGCCTTCCTGTGGTAGCCAGAATTGCACTTCTGGATACCAGATTTTGTAAATATCAATATGCCTGCATAGCAACAATAGAAACAACTTTAAATGCATGAACAATTTTTGTTACTCTTTTTCCAAAATTTAACATGTCCCTTACAGATCCACATCTTCTTTCTGCCCTCAAGGTTCAAGTTCAGCTTTAGGGAGCAGAGCAAATTCCTAACTCGCTGGCAGCAACCTTAAGGAGTACTATCAGATGGTGTACAGGGTATCCAAAATCATGCCTTTGACCTAACTCTTCTGGGAGGAGAATAAGCTTTGTATATAAAAATTGAAGATGGTCAGGCAGCTTCATGTACCCATGTTCCCAGGAAAATTTCAAAAGATGATTTGGTAAAGTTATTTCCAAACACTTGGGTCACAAATTATGAAAAGGCCCAGCCAGCTTTGATCCAGCCTATTAAATCATCAGAAACAAAAATCACAACCTTGACAGATGGTTCAGTGGCTATTCAATTTGATCACTCCCATGTTTCTAAACCAACGACCAGTACTAGTTGCTTTCCTAGTACTAGTACAAATAATTATCTGCCATCTATCTCAATGATGCAAATAGACATGCCAGGTCCTAGTGAGTACCATATTTATTTCAAAGAAAGTGAACCTGATTATAACAATGTCAGGAGCATGAATATGGATGATATCACAATCCATTTTGACAACACAAAACCGAAGGTATATTGGTTCATTGATCCTTTTTTTGGTCACTGCTATTTTGATGTCCGCTATTATGATGAATGTTCGACCACTTATGATGATGATGAGGAGGAAGACATCTCCCGCACGGCCAAAAGAAGAAAAAGGCTAACAAGTGCTGATATGAGCATAAACTTTCCAGATGATTTTGATGATCCCTCATCAAATAAATAAAATTTCAGAAGCACTTGTGATCCTTTAACTTGTTCCATTCCTTCTGATGAGTGGATGCCAGCAAACCCAATTCTTGTCTCTAAACTAGATTTCAAGAAAGAAGAACTTGTCACAAATTTAGCAGATCTTCCTTGCTTCAAGCAATCATCTTGCAAAACTTCTGTTGAATGCTTGAAAAACCCCTTCCACAGATCCTGAGTATATGTATGTTCCAACCTGCTGATTTTCCACCTCTCATTCCTTTTACAAAGAAAAAGGCAGCTCATGCCCCAAAAATTCAAAATGCTGTTGTTCTTCCCACTGGAGAACAAAAACCCCATCAGTGCTGCAGAAGAGGTCTTAAACTGGCAAACTGAAAATGCTTCAGCCCAGAACAGAGTTCTTAATCAAATTGACAGCCAAGTAACAAAGATGAATGATGTTTTGGAAAAACAAAATAAGCATTTAGAAGGCATCCAAATAAAGATTCAGACTCTTGAGAAAAGGATAGCCCAATTACAATTTGAGACTATTCCTTACGGGATATCAGTCTTTACATTTGCTGCTCAACAAGCTAAGGAAAGAAATTTCCTTCAAAATCAGATTAATAGTTTGAAGAAAGCAGGAGAATTTTCTACAACTAAGACTGATTTTGAGAAAAGCATCACCAGTTCTTCTGTGAATAATATGTTTTATGCCACACTTGTTCAGCCCTATTATCCTCCATCATTTGGAGCTTTTGGAGCCACATCAATTTATAATCCATCATATAAGCCACCAGGCATATTACCTCCAGAAGAATTTACATGTATTCCTGAACCTGGTGAACCTTCTACCAGGGACATAGCAGCATGGTGTAGATTCAACAAGATAGCAAAAGAGGAGGCAAGATGCTGAAGCAAAAGAAAGGGCCGAAAAGCAACAAGAAGTCCAACTGGAGGCCCAAAGAAAACAGCAAGAAGAGCAAAAGCAAGAAGTAAGTTCCTCTAAGCAATCTTTTATGATATCTCTAGCCCAACCACCTCAACAAGATTCAAATCCTATTAGTTCATTCTTGAAGCAATTATCTCATGAATCAAAACCACAAATTGCTGTTGTTCAAGAAACTAGTGAAGAATCAGATCTGAACCTTCTTAAGCAGACCAGCAAAGTGAACCAGAATTAGATTCCTCAGAAGAAAAAATTCCCATGTTCATGGCAGGAGAGGATGAACCTACAATTGAACATCCAAATGATGATGAGTATATGGACTTAAGTCGTAAAGGAATTTTGCAGTTGTATAATATTCCCAATGCCATTATCCATTTAGTCCTACCCGCTTATATCCGATGTGTAACATCTCGATCTATACCACCATTACTCTGAAGAACTGATGCATGTTCCTAAATATTTAAAATTTTCACTTATGGGAATCTCTTGATCTCCGATACTCACCCGTATTCTATTCTTACTTGCACACTTACTAAACTTAAATTTCATAATTTAGTTTTTGATCTTGCCTCAAGTGTTTCTCTCCAAATCTCAAGTTTAACATTAACCCCATTTTTTGTGTCATCTACTAAAACAATGTCATCTGCAAATAATATACACCATGTTATTTTCTCCTGTATATGCCTTTTAAGTTCATCTATGACCAAAGCAAATAGATAAGGATTTAGAGTTGAACCTTAGTGTAAATCTATATTTATAGGGAACTCTCGTGTCAACCCTCCTAGTATTCTCACACTTGTAACCACATCCCTAAATCTCTTTTATTGACTCTATATATATGCTACTCTAACTCCTATTTTTTCTAAAACTCTTCGCATAACTTCTTTAGGGACTCTATTGTATGCTTTTTCAAGATCAATAAAAATCACATGTAAATCCTTTTCCATATCATGGTATCTCTCGGTAAGTCTCTTTAAGAGATGCACGGCTTAAGTAGTCAATCTCCCTAGCATGAAACCCAACTGATTATTTGACACTTTAGTCTCATTCCTTAACCTTCTCTCTATCACCCGCTCCCAAAGTTTCATCGTATGGCTCATTAACTTAATACCTCTGTAATTCGTACAATTTTGTATATCCCCTTTGTTTTTGAATATAGGTATGAGAGAACTATTCTTCCATTGGTCAAGCATCTTTCTACTCTTCAATATTTTATTGAGAAGATTGGTAAGGCAACTTATTCCCTTCTTTCCTATGCATTTCCATACCTCGATTGAAATATCATCGGGGCCAACTGCTTTTCCTTTCTTCATCTTCTTCAAAGCCTCCTCCACCTTTGATTCTTGAGTCCTTCGATAATACATTACATTTCTATACTCCTTAGACTTAACTAACTCTCCTAAAATGATATCGTTTCCATTACCTTCATTAAATAGTTAATGGAAGTATCTCTGCCACACCTTTCCTTAGTTTTCTCATCTCTTACTAGCACCTTATTGTTTTCATCCTTGACGCACTTGACTTGGGTTAAGTCTTTAGTCTCGTGGGCTCTTGTTTTAGCAATTTTATAAATATCTCAGTCCCTTTCCTTAGATTCTAATTTTTGGTAAAAATCTTGAAAAGCCCTATCCCTCGCTTCACTTGCAACCTTTTTTGCCTCCTTTTTAGCAAGCTTATATTTCTCAATATTTTCATCACTTCTACAACTATATAAAGTTTTATAATTAGCCCTCTTAAATTTGATTTTATGTTATACACCTTCATTCCACCACCAAGATTCCTTTCATAGGGCATAACCTTTTGACTCTTCAAGTATCTTTTTAGCCACTGTTCTCACTCTAGTTGCCATGTCATTCCATAAAGTGTCAAATTCTCCTTGTAAGTCCCAAATACTTTGCCCTAACAAATCTTTCTTAACATCACTTTCTTTCAAAAATTCAATCTTCTTTTTATCCTCACCAGAAAATTTTTTTGTAAAATTGTCTAAAAAATTGAATCAGGGTTACAACAAAGTGCAATTTAAGTGGTAAGACACTTTTCCTATAACCTAATAGTTATGGGTTCAACTCATTAAGGGATACTCGGAGAAGTGATTTAAAAAGAAAATGAATTCAATGAACTCCATCATCATATCCCCTAAAAAACAAAATTTCAACTTCTAGATTCAACTCCATTATTTTAAATCTATATCATTTTGTTTGTCTCATCATTCAAAATCACACAACTTCTTGTATTGCTAGTGCCTACATTAAAAATAAATTCCAAATCCACCACTGGCAATTAGGTTGCTTTATTGTGTCTGAAGTGAGGACGACAAAGTGTAGGGAAAGTGCAAAAAGGCGCTAGAGCGAAGCTGAAGCGCACAAAAAGCATGTTTTTTTTTATTTGGACTTTTATGTTTGTTGTTCTCTTTTTTGATTGTTGGATATCTTTTTATTTTATTTTTTTATCATTGGATGAATAATATGTGCTGGGTAATGCACTTATTTGCAGTGTTTGTGCTAGAATATTGTTTTTATTATGCATATTTTATTGTTTAGAAGCTTGCACATGTTGTTATTGCATAATTATAAGACATAAACTTATAAATAAGAATAATTTATGATATAAAATATAACCTACAATGCGCTTTGCCTAAAAAAACGTGTCCTTCGCTTTTGCGCTTAAACCCCAGAAGGCCCTTGCGCTCTAGTGCGCTTTGCACTTTTAACTACTATGTATCTGAAGGCACTAAAAACCTCCCACATCTTAAGGCTATCATTGCTGTTTTAATAGTAAATTGACCCCTCCTGATCTATCTAACATTATCCCTTTTTCCAGGTTTAAGGAGAAAGTTTTAAGGAGTGGCGTCCAAGAGTTTCTTGATCATATATGTTCTCCTTCCTCGACATGGCCACATCCTGGTACCTTGATCAATAATTGAAGCAACCTCAACCTTGTGTTCATTTAGTTTCCCGAAAGGCAGTGCTAGTATTCTCAGATATATACAGATGCAACAATGGAACACAAGGAAACGGTCAACATACCAAAGAAATGAGTCATTCTTATTTCTAATATCAACACGGATTAGTTTAATAGTATCACTTCTTAACATGTTTTAGGATAACATATCTATTCCAAACCTAAGGTTATTAGCCTGTGAGTTTTGCATGCCTCCCAGTTTCATCTGCCACCAGAGTGAATATTTTCTCTTCCTGATCATAAGCAAGCTGCCTATAACCTTATCATCTGAATAGCAGCCTTGGGCAAAATTGAAAATGCTGCTATTCTGTACCCAGACATATAAAACTAATTTTACATGAGTTGCAAACTACATACATTGCTTATCCTTCTATTTGACCATCTGTTTGTTATTGCTAAAATTTCATCAATGCTTTACAATCACTGACAGTGATTATTAGCGAGGAAGCTGCCTTCGAGCCATCTCTATTAATACTTACCTCACCAGGATGTATTTTGTTGTTTCATCTATTGTACAATAAATCTGTGTTTGTTCCTTTTGATTCTATTAACTAACACCATATCCAATTATAGAGTTGCAATTATTCTAATATCTATTCAAGGAAACACTACTTTTGCCATTGATCTTTATTTGTCTTTTTACATAGTTTCCTCCCTTATGTCTGCTTTTATTTTGTCGGATATCTAGCCAAAAACAAATAATCAAAAAGAGAGATGAAAGGATAAAATTGATAGTAAATCTCCATTTCTTATGTATCTTATTATTATATTGCTACTTGAGTATTGCTTAAAAGATGTACCTCTTTTTCCTGGACTGGATGTGCTATTTCTGTGGTAGCTGCCTCTTTATACTTGCAATAACAGAACTAATAGTCTTTATTCCAAATGGCTATCAAATTTGTGCGACATGTATGCTTCTGGAACTTTTCTAATTTAAGATCCAGTTAAAGGATTTCAATTACTTGCAGTTGATTTACTTTTCATAGTATTCACTTGATATATTTGACCTACTTGTTGAAGCCAAAAATTGGGATTTAAACATTTTGTATATTTTTTGTACCTTATGGGTTGATGTTTGAATGATGGAAAGAAAGGAGGCTTTGTTGAATTAGTCAGGACAATTGGAATTGGCTTAATATTTTTTGGAAGTGTTATTAGGCGCAAAATGTTTAGCTCTCAAACCATAAATTAAGATCTCACACATTGCAATTATCTATTTTTTCCCCTCTTTCTTTCTTAAACCTCTTTCTTCCAACTTTTACCTTACTTTTTCGGAGAACTAATTTGTTTCCTTCCAGGTTGGAAGGGAAGCTATATTGAGATTTTATTTTTGTAGTCAAACTATAGCATGAGAAAATAGATGCCAACTGGCCATGCCCGCTGATAACAGTTTACCTAGGATCTGTAGTTGGGGGCATTGCCTCTTGATGCAAGTTCATTAATGTAATGCTATTGCATCTGACATTTTAGCTGTGCATGGTACTTTCTTCGCATCAAATCCAGATTCTAACTCTGATTTGGACTAAAAGAGCAGAAGACATGAAAACATGTAGTTTGAAATTAGGCATGGAAGTTGCAACCTTGGCCCACTAGGTTAGTGTGGAGAAAGTGGAGAAAAAGTGGGGCACTACACAGTTTTATGTTTAAGGTACTTAAAAAGAAGTTATCGTTGTAACACGATAATTTATGGAAAATGCACAAAATTCTAGCACTATTCTAGAAAGAAAGTAGTCACTTTTCTGGGATAGAGAGTGTACTATAAGTGTGTGTGAGCATGTGCATGCTTTACTTTAGGCATGCCTCTCTTTGATATGCAGATATAAATGTCAGTCATTTGCCATCATTATGTACCTATAATGAACAACAATTATGAACTACTTTGTATTTTATAGTTATGAATTGGGGAAACCTTATCTCCGTGCTATGATGGAGTGCGATAATAAGCAGTTAGCCTTGGGACTAAGAGAAAAACTAAGGTTTTGGAAACTTGCTTGCAGCAGATGAAAGCGTGCTTTATAGATGTATGTCTATACCTTAAACATCCTTCTTTCAGCAAATGTTGACAGCAGTCACACAGGTCAACATGTTTATAAATTCTTTATGTTGTTCATTTCAATCTAGGATAATTTTGATATAGGTTGTTTTTCTTTTGTGAAGCACTTATCTGCCAGTCTTCTAGTGTGCGATGTTAGTTTTCTTAGAGTCAGTTGGCTTGGGTAATACTATGTTTTTTTTCTTTTTTTAATAATAAAATATATCAAGAGATGGTCCACTCTTGATTATGTCTGAGTTTTCAATGAACATGATAGGCGCATCCATTGGTTTTGTCTCGGCTATCTAGACTGTCATAAAGCTTCTAATGAAGATTCCACCCAATGTGTTGTTTATTTTACCATAAAAATTTTGAAGGCTTAGTGGAAATTGAGTTATATTTATTTCATAATTGTAATATCCGAAATG
Organism: Cinchona pubescens; assembly: GCA_025175665.1. Taxonomy (NCBI): domain Eukaryota; kingdom Viridiplantae; phylum Streptophyta; class Magnoliopsida; order Gentianales; family Rubiaceae; genus Cinchona; species Cinchona pubescens. The sequence goes on from JANKKI010000053.1 coordinate 9,885,938, forward strand.
TTTGTCCTTGTACATATTTGGGGACCGTTGAAAGCTTTTTCTCTTTTTTTCTTTAGGTTGAAATTTAAAGCTCTTTCGGTTAGATTCCTTATCCACTCGGCATTTCTACAGGTCCAAGGCAAACAAAGGAAAGCTCTTTGAAGCCATGGCAATATTCTTTGAGGGGTCAAATGATAAGTTCATTTGGTGATTTGGATAGTGTAATTCACCAGCTGAATAATCTGTGCTTTCTTATGCAGGTAAAATAGATCTAGTGGCAATGAGCACAATACAGGTGGAGATGTTGTTCGGAGATGCAGTCTTTGCCATGAATTTGATGAAGATATTTCTCGTTTATAGAGAGAATTTCTTTCTCATGTTGACATTTTTTCCATAGTAGTGCCATCAGTACATCCTATGTTTCACTTAATAAAAGCATTTTAGTTGAATCAGGAAAATATGTTAGCACCTGTAGAATTAAAAAATTATTCCTCTTTTGCATCTTTAGCTTCATTTAAAAATCAAACTTCATTCCATCTTGGTGCTACCATCATAATTCATGGTTCTCCAGATCCCCAAAGGTTCAACTCTTTTGATAGCATATCTGAAACCTATTACATTTGTACTTAGCCAAGAGCTTCTAAACGAATTTTAATTCATCAATAAGATCTTGGGCCTCTCCACTTATTGCCAAATGGTTTTGAGTTGGATGTTCAGTTTCTTTAACATAATATCAAAACTAAAGTTGGGTGTTCACCCGTCTACACATAACTCGGACTTTATACATTGGGCTTTTGTTCATTTGGTTTCAGCTATGCCAATGCTTTTGTCCACTTGGTTTGCATTTAGCTCATTGATTTTCTCCTTTCCAGGCCAGTTCACTTTGTTTCACTCTGAAAACAGCTATTCTTCAGCCAAAATGTGTGATAGGGGATGTTAAGCAAAAAATAATCTCCTATTAATTAGCCAAGAGCTCCTGAACTACTTAACAAGATCTTGGGCTCCCTCCACTCAATGCTAATTGGTTTTTGAGTTGGATGGTCATGTTCTTTAACAAATAGTAATATCTCTAGGGATCAATACCTTAGACTTACTCTGAGATGAAAAGTTTTGAAAGCAAGTAGACAATTTTTGGCAACTTTACAAAGGATATTTTACCTTTAAATCTGAAAAGTATGAGCAGTCTCAGTAATCATTCTGTCACATTTAAGTCTCTCTTTCTCCTGTAGCCATATGTCCACTGTGTGTTTGCTCATTTTTATTGTTCTAATTTCCTATAAAATGGTAGAAGTATTTCAATCTTTCCTCTTTCTTGTCGTATTAGTAAGTTTTCAGAATTAATCTCGTACACCTTATATTGAAGGAATCTTTTTTCTCCCTCTTTTCAAGATGGAAACTTCATGGTTGGATGCTTGGGTTTCCCACAGGTTGGTGCTTCTTTTCTTAGATGCTTGTGATATAATTTTATAGAATTTCTATTTTGTCCAACAACTTGGCTACTTGAGAAGTTCAATTCAAGAAAAATACCTAGACATAAGATGAATTCTTGTCATGGTAATTAGGGTGGTTAAACAAAATTTATCAGATTTATTTGATTTCTTGTCTTTCCTTTCATAAGGTCAATTCGTTTAGATTCCTTGAGATTGTCCATGTTACTAATATCATGATTTACCAATACACCTCTTGAGATTAGAACTGCTAGTACACCACTTTCCACCAACTCCTGTCAAGTAAAGACAAATATAACTATTAAACGGAAATCCTTTCATTCACTGAATGATATTATCAAAAATTGAAAAGAGGAATTATATTAATCTCATTAGTTACAGCAGAATATATACAATCACCCTAGCATAAATTATTAAATCAGATCCCTTGATTTGTGAATCACCTAACAGAATAGGAAACTTAGGTATATAGGCCTAATTCTAAGGATACAATCTATTATCAAATGAATATCCTAAATTAGCTAACTAATTATACACTGTTTTCCCACATTCCCTCTCAAGCTGGTGAGGTATTCTCCATTCCCAACTTGGAAAGGATAGTTTGAGAAATAGAGCTACTCAACCCTTTGGTAAGGACATCAGCAAGCTGACCATATGTAGACACCTAAGGTGTACAAATCAATCCATTCTCCAACTTTTCTTTGATAAAGTGTCTGTCAACTTCAATGACAGATGCTTTGTCCGGTCATGTTGTACTGGGTTGTGAACTATGCTGATTACATTTTTTGTCACAATAGAGTCTCACAGGGCCATCCCACTTAATTTTCAAATCTTAAAGGATGATCTTCACCAAAGTAGTTCACGCATCTCGGGCCACTGCTTAGAATTCAGCCTCTGCACTCTACCAAGCTACCACACTTTAATTTTTTACTTCTCCATGTCACAAGATTCCCACAAAGAAAGGTGCAATATCCTGAGGTTGATCTTCTATCAACAATTGATCTAGCATAATCAGCATCAGTATATGCCTCAAGTATCAATTCTTCATTTCTTCTAAACAAGATACCTTTTCCTGTTGTTTCCTTGAGATAGTGTAGTACTCCATGAACTGCTTGTAAATGAACTACCTTTGGGCTATGCATAAACTGACTAATCACACTCATTGCATATGCTACATTTGGTCTTGTGTGAGACAGATAAATAAGTCTTCCTACCAGGTGTTGATACATTCTATAGACAAAGATCGCCATCCTCCTCAACTTTTCCAAGTTTAAGATTGGGATCCATGGGAGTACTTGCCGGTTTGCATGTTTTCTTACCTGTTTTCTTGAGAAGATCTATGACATACTTTTGTTGAGAGATAAAAGTTCCCTACCTAGAGTGAGCAACCTCAATCCCGAGAAGATACTTCAGTCTCCCTAACGTTTTAATCTCTAATTCTTTAGCCAAATATTGACTCAAGACTTGTTTTTCCTTAGTATCATCTCCTGTCGCTATTTTGTGATCAACATACATTTGAAGGGCTGTAAATCTCCATGTGTAGGAGACTATTTAATGAACCATATGTGATCCCCTTGAATTTGTTTCTATCCCATAGCTAGCATAGCTCTTGCAAATCTTCCAAACCATGCCCTTGGTGATTGCACACAATGCCTTTTTCAATTTACACACAATATGAGTAGCCAAATTCTTCCCATATCTTGGTGAAACTTGCATATAAATCCCTTCATCTAGTTCGCCATGTAAGTTAGGATAAAAAGCATTCTTGACATCAAATTTCTACAACTTCCAACCATAATTAACTCTGGTGATAGGAATACTCTAACAGTGTTCATCTTTGAAATAGGAGCAAAGGTCTCAAAATAATCAATTCCATAGGTTTGAGTGTACGTGCATTGTATCTCTCAATTGACCCATCTGCCCTATACTTCACTGTATACACCTACTTACAACTCACCGGTTTCTTTCCTGTAGGTAACTAATTCCCAAGTCTTGTACTTTTCGAGCACCTCCATCTCCATATTCATAGCTTGTTTCCATTTTTCATTAGACAAAGCCTCTGCTAAGATGGTGGGAATGGTAACGGTGTTTAGGCTTACAAGAAAAGCTCAATAAGATGGTGAAAAATTCTTAAATGACAAAAAAGAATGTGCAAGACTGTATAATGGTTGCTTTGTGCATTTTCTAGTTCATTTCCTAATGGCAATTGGAAGGTCTTGATCATCATTATCTAGATGAGATTCAGTTTCATCTTGCAATCCCATGGATGGTTAGAAATCGTTACTTTATTCCAAGGATCTGAGTTGGACTCTTGAACCAATGGTGGTTCAGGAACAACCATCTTTCTCCTTGTGAACACTTTGCCAAACCTCACTTTTCCAGGAGCAGAATCGGTCATTTCTTTGGGTTCATTTGGTGCTTCAGTACTAGTTCAATTTTAGGTGTGGGTTTAGGTATAGGTTCAAAAGAACCCTCAAGGACATGGTCAAAACAAGGTGACCAAAGAGATGCATGTATAGGGTCTGAGGTTTTAGGTTTTAGTTATAGGAATTGATGACAAATCAAGCAAAAAATCTTCATTATCTTTCGTAGTTGAATTCTCCACCGAGACATGGAATTTCTTTGACGGAGGGTGGTAACACTTGTGCCCCTTTGGAGTCTAAGAATAGCCCACAAAGACATATTTAGAGCCCTTGGATCTAATTTCCCCTTGGTGTAACTATGAACATGTATAAATGACACACCCAAAAATTCTAGGAACAATGTAGGTTGTTTGCAGTGTTTTATGTCTAGGCAAAATGTTGAAAGTATGTCCATAGCACTCCTTAAACCCAAGACTCTTGAAGGAAAATGATTTATCAGATGAGTGGCTGTAAAAACTGATTTGCCCCAAAAAACCTTAGACACATTTTTTTGAAACAAGGCTCTGGTTTTTACGAGGAGATGGCCATTTGTTCTCTCTACTACCTCGTTTTGCTGTAGGGTATTGACCCAAGACAACTCATGTACTATTCCTTCTTTTTGAAAAAATGGAGTAAGAATTTGATTGAAATAATCCCTGGCATTATCTGACCTTAACCTTTTGACATTAACCCCAAATTGGTTTTTGATCATGGAATAGAAATTTGGGAACACAACACTAACATGAGACTTATGTTTAAGCAGAAAATCTAGGTGACACGAGTGCAATCATCAATGAAAGAAACAAACCATCTTGCCCTAGAAGCATTAGATGGACCCCAATTATCAATGTGAATAAGATAGAAAGGATATATATAGATTCTTTTATAACTAATTGGAAAAGGTACACGCTTGTGTTTAGCAAGTTCATACACCTCGCACTGAAAGTTTTCAACATCTAAATCCTTAAACAAAGAAGGAAACATAACATTAATAACCCTAAATGATGGATGTCCAAGTCAGCAATGATGAAGTAAAATTTTTTCTTTATTGGCTAAGAAAAAATCTAATATGAAGGAAGAGGGTAATCTATCCTTGGTCATGTGCATTTGACTTGGTGCTTCAAGATAGTAGAGTCCATTCCTTTCTCTAGCACATCCAATCATCCTCCCTGAATCCTTTTCTTGAAATATATAGTCACTATTATGAACATAAATCTCGAGTGAGTTTATGTATAGAGACCATATTTGTGGACAATTTATGAACATGGAGGACATTTTCAAAGTCACCAATGGTCTTATTTTGGCATCCCCAAAACCTGTTATAGTGGTTAAGGATCCATCTACTGTGGCTATTTTCCTACTGCTTGGACATGAGAACTATAGGTTGAAAATATTATTGGATGAATAGGTCATGTGATCGGTTGCTCCTGAATCCATGACCCAGGAGTTGGTAAAGGTTTTATCTGAGATATTTGATCCAATAGAAGATGGAAACTCACCTGAATATGCCAAAGAACAAGTACCTAGAGATCCTCCAAATTTTTCAAGACTATTGATAAGTGATCTTAGCCTCTCAATCTCTTCTTGGTTGAGACTACTCAGCTCTTGTGATGTCGATTCGCCTCGTGATCTGATTGCAATATGGACTTGTCCATTGTTCCATGGTTGTCCTCCTTTTTTGCCATGCTTTCCATGAAGTTTCCAACATTTTTCACAGTTGTGACGTGACTTCTTGTAGTAAGTGCACCATAATCCATCACTATTTTGGGTTTTCGATTGGCCACCTTTTTCTCTTTAAGTGTTTTTTCTCTGTGCATGGTTTTGGCTGATTTGTTGTTACCACTAGCCACCATAGCCGAACTATCAGTGGTTTGTGGTTCGAACAAGCATCAACCCTCTTCTACTTTCTCTACTTCCGACTAGAGCCACTACTTCAGTAAAGCTTGGAACCTTTGGCTTCCCAAGAATCTAAATCCTTATTTGATCGAATTCTGGATTAAGTCCAACTAGAAAATCATAAACCCTATCTTGTTTAGTAAAGTCCTTTAGAATTGCTGTATCATCGAGGTATTTTGATTTATCACCCGGTAGTGATCTTACTGCTGCCACAAGGATTTTAGTTGATTCACATATTTATTGACTGTTTTATTCCCTTGTTTTGTGACCATAGTTTTTACCTTGACCTCGTACTCTTGAGCCATGTCGTTGGCTTTGGTATAGGTTTGCTGAATAGCATCCCATATGTCCTTTGTAGTAGCCAAAAACATGCATGTGTCACTTATTTCTGGAATCATAGAATTCCACAACCATGCCATGATCATATTGTCGTCTTCATCCCATGCTCCAAACTTAGAATCCCGTGATCTAGGACCTGTACCCATGTATCAGACGGCTAATCTTTCCTTTTTCTTTCAACACTGTAGGAATGAGTTGAGACCACTTAAGGTATTTCTTTTCATCTAACTTGTAGGAGGCTGGAATATTCTACAATTCTCTTACTTCTTGGGGTTGGATTGCTTCTCCATATTGGGCTGTAGTAGTAGTCTCCCTGATTTCTGAAGTCTTGAACAATCAGCAAATCTATGATGACGTCAACAATAATGACTGGGGCAAAAGTGGCAATGAAGGCCAATAGATTTTTTAAGCCTTGATGAAACAAGCCCAGTTTATCTGGAGAAACACAGAGATGTTTGATTGCCAATGACGGCCAAAAAACAAAGAATCCCAGAACAGAGCCTAAAGCTCGAATACCTTGTCAGAAATTAAAAAGTGGAATTATACTGATCTAAATAATTTCAACAGAATATATGCAACCACCCAAGCATAAATTACTAAATCAGATCTCACGATTTGTGGATGAGATCCCATGATTTGTGGATCACATAACAGGATAGGAACTCACTTAGCTATATAGGCCTAATTCTAATAATACAATCTATCATCAAAAGAATATCCAAAATTAGCTAACTAATTATACACTTTTTTCCTTATATATGATACAGGATAGCAAGATAAATTTGGTATAAACATATAGATGCAGGAAAAAGATAAACTATCTGCATCCCCTACCCAGCCACTGTTGATCTTCTCTCCCAAACCAAATCACCCTTCTAGTCGGTTTTTTCATCCCTGTAGTAATAGACCCTGCCCCAAGGCTCCTCCAAAAAATCCTCCCTCTTTAACAGTTGTTACCACCAAACCTTGACTCCCAGGATTCAACCTTCACACTCATCCCCTTCTCCAGGATCATGCCACGTACTTTCTTTATGTGGGCATGATACATGAGTGTTTGTGCAATTGCTTGCGGCTTTTGTGCATGTGAGTCTTTCATGCTTGTGTATGGGTGGTGTTATGATGCGAGGCATTCAAGAAATGGTGGGAAAGGCTTCCCTACAAGAAGGAATATTGTATTAGGCCTTAGTGGGCGTTTATATAGGCAAACAAAAAGAAACAAAAATAAGGCAATTAGGGCTAGCCATGTAGTGAACGAAAGAGTAGGAAAAATGGAGAGAGAGGGAAAAGAAAAAGGGGTTGTTGGGGGTAGTGGCTTGGTGGGACTAGGTTGATGAGCAGACTATTTCAGAGATGGATTAATGGTGTTGGAGATAGATAGAGATCTAGATGTGTATAAGAGACAGAATCCAATTTAGGGGGGAAGTGAAAATAATCCAACTAGGAAGCAAGTACATAATGTGGACAACATACTTAATGCTTTCTAGCTAGTTGGTTGATGTTCAATTTGTGATCTTATGATATATCAAATAAGTGGGACCATAAGCTCTAGGTTTTATGGCTTCTATCTGCCACCACACAATATCCCCTAAAGATATGCTTGATTGTTTAACTCAATGTGCTTTGAGTTGCAAAAAGAAAAAACTCCAGAAAGAAGAAAGTTGAAATCTCTTTTAAAGGGAAATAAAAATTTAATCACTGGAAGAATTGGAGGTAGCAGAATCTTTCCAAGATGACCCCAGTGTTAGAATTTGTATTTGTGGTTTAAGCGGTATGCCTACCCCGAAATCCTCTCCCTCTTTCGTGCCTATAAAATCTTTTCTTACATATTACTTCGAATCAGTTAACTAAAATAGTCATAAGAAACTACAATTGTACAATAGAGTTACTGTATATATCATGTGCTTACCTCTAGAAGAGGTAAATTCTTTCTTTTCCTATTTAACATAGAAGTTAATTGTGGTAATATTATAATACTAAGATGCCTAGTTTCTCAATTGGCAAGTCTTGGCCAAACTAAAACAGGTTTGGCTACTTTATAGGCACTGGTAGGTAAGGAACACTTTGTCTGTCTCTGTCCAACTTTAAGATGATTTATATGTATGAAAAGATAATGGAAATAAAGGACGGGTAAAGAGAAGTTATTTGTTAGCCACAATAACCATGAGCTAAAAGATTGTTACCTACATAAAGGCACCCTAACATCTAGTTGGGAAATTTTTTTTTACACCAATAGGTTGTTAAAATAAGGAGGATATTGTTTTTTACCAGAGAGGGGGATATCAAAGTGATCAAAACTTTAGTTAGGAATTTCTTGAAGGGAATGTTCCTACGAGTATCAGTCAAAAAAAGCTCCCATAGAGAGCAAAAGAGATAACCAAAGTCAAGTTTGATGCCTTTTGAAAACACAGTAAAATAAGTACAACTGTATTTTGCCTGGCTCAGTGCGATGCCCGTCAGTCGGCAAAAGCAAATTAGTAACTAACGAGTATAAAATGTTGAGCTGGCTTCCGAAACCTGTTTAAAATTGACATTAAAAATTTGTTTGACCTCTTCTATATCAAGGAGAAAAAATAGGAAATTTCTTCAGGAGAAACAACTTCACATTCAAAAATGGAATATATGACATTTGAGGATAGCTCGAGATTCACATTGTTGACACGTGAGACTAAGGTTCGAATAGTTGAGCCCTTCCTAAGATAAACGGTAAACTGTAGAACACCATATCGTGATAGACAAGCAAATCCAAGTGAACTAATTTACCCCAGGTTTGGTTTTCAAAGCATGCTTTAATAAGAGGTAAATTCAATTCATCAAAAAGGCTATTGTAAACAAGTTGTTGAACAATAATGGATTTGATAAGAAGAGAGGTGTACCTATTGGATGCCTTGGAATCAATGAATTTTGGTAGAAAGGGATTGGAAGTGGATTGGGGATTTGAAGATGTTTGACCCTGAACCAGAGCTTTGCCCTTAGATTTTTTCCTTATGGTAGCCATTGAAGATCGTACCATTGTGAATTTGAAGAGAAAGATGAAGAGGAGAAAAGTGAGATTGCAGAATTTTGTGGTAAATTCCAAGGAATGAGAAGTTATAATGATAAAAAGAGGTATAATGGAGATGGGTGAATAGTTGGGAAAAAAGATTTCTTAAGCAATTTCAGAGGAGGAGGAATTGAGAGAATTTGGAGGAGGTGCTTGAGTCGCTAGAGCTAGGGTTCGGTGGGGAAAGTGTCCGATAAGGAAAAATTGAAGGGATTAAAATGAGAAGAACAATCGTTTGGACATCCAAATGACTCGTATACGTCCGATCGTGCGTCTGACCACAAATGAACAGATGACCGAAAAGCTATGATGTGCATCCGAAGGAGTGTTGGACGGTGATAATCCTCCACAAGAAATTCCAGAGAGTTTGGAGAATGAGAGGGAATGTTCGGACGATTATAAGCATTCAAGACAAAAGAGAGGAGTCCGGACGTTCGTGTTCGTTCGAAAGATCTGATACCATTGGACGCATATTTTTGTCCGGAAGCACAATTTATACATATTTGAAATCAATAATGCCCAAACGAGTTCTGAGAAATTCAAAGCGATCTAGAGCAAAGGGTTTGGTAAAAATATTAGCTAGTTGATCTTTTGTACATACGAATTCAACACAAATTTCCTTTTTGCATACAAGATCTCTAATAAAATGGTGATTGACATCAATGTGTTTGGTTATAGAGTGCAAAAGATAGGATTTTTTGTGAGATTAATTGCATTGGTATTATCGCATCTTATGGGCACACAATCCAAATAGCACCAAAATCTTTTAAGGTATGCTTCATCCAAAGAAGTTGAACACAACAATTTCTAGCAGCAATATATTCAGCTTCTGCTATAGATAGAGAAATAGAATTTTGTTTTTTACTAAACCAGGATACCAAGAAATTACCCAAAAAGTGACACATACCACTAGCACTTTTTCTATCAATTTTACAACCAGCAAAGTCAGCATCAGAATAACTAATCACATAAAAATTAGTGGGTTTAGGATACCAAAGTCCAAAATCTATCATCCCTTTTAAGTATCTAAAAATTCTTTTTACTGGAATTAAATGTGATTCTTTGGGACAAAATTGAAATCTAGCACACAGACAAACAGCAAACATAATATACGGTCTACTAGCTGTCAAGTAAAGTAGGCTTCTGATCGTACCTCTATAGTATTTTTCATCAACACTATTACCTTCTTCATAGATGTCTTTGTCAAGTTTGGTTGAAGTGCACATTGGTGTTCCGACTTGTTTGCAATCTTCCATTCCAAATCACTTGAGTAGCTCCTTTGTGTACTTGATTTGTGTAATGAACGTTCCTTCTTTTGTTTGGAGAACTTGAAGTCCAAGGAAGAATTGTAATTCTCCCATCATACTCATTTCAAATTCTTTTTGCATTAAGCACGCGAATTCCTAGCACAAACTTTCATTAGTTGCTTCAAAAATAATATCATCAACATAAATTTGAACAATTAACAAGCCATTAAGATTAGTTTTGGTGAAGAGAGTGGTATCAAAAACACCTTTTTGAAACCATTTTCAATTAAAAAACCACTTAGCCTTTCGTACCAAGCTCTGAGAGCTTGTTTCAAGCCATATAATGCTTTTGAGAGATTGAAAACATGATTTCGAAAATTTTTATTTTCAAAACCTGGGGGGTTGTTCAACAAACACTTCTTGATCAATAAAGCCATTTAAAAATGCACTTCTGACGTCATAGTCCATTTGAAATAATTTGAAATTGTTAAAGCATGCATATACAAGAAACATGTGAATAGATTCTAAACGAGCAACGAATGCAAAGGTTTCCTGAAAGTCAATACCTTCTTCTTGAGCAAATCCCTTTGCAACAAGTCTAGCTTTATTTCTAATAATCTCACCTTTATCATTTAATTTATTTCTAAAGACCCATTTTTTTCCAATCATGGGATGAGTTGATGGTCCTTCGACTAGGGTCCACACATTATTTTTCTCGAATTGGATAAGTTCCTCTTGCATAGCAAAGACCCAAGATTCGTCATTCAATGCATCATCCACACGTTTAGGTTCAATGTGAGAAAGTAAGGCACAATTACTATTCAAAGGTTTATGTGAACGAGTTTTTACCCCATCGGACGGGTCACCTATGATCAACTCTTGAGGGTGACTTGAGATAAATCTCCATGCTTTTGGAAGATCTGTTGGAGAATCTTCGTTCTTATCTCCTTCTTCATCCAAGTGACATGATGAGTGTCGTCCTCATTGCTTGTCTTGGTCTCTGGACGTTCTTCATGTGTGGTGAGCTTCTCAAGTTCATTTTATATACCTACATCTTCATCCTCACAAACATTCTTTGAAATATTATCATTAGCCTCATCAAACATAACATGCACAACTTCTTCAATTAAAAGAGTTTTTCTATTGTATACTCGGTATGCTTTCTTGTCACTAGAATATCCTAAGAAAATTCCTTCATCTAATTTCTTGTCAAAGTTTCCTTGATTTTCTTTGATTTTTAAAATGAAGCATTACAACCAAAAACTTTGAAGTAACTCACAACGGGCTTTTTGCAAAATAAGAGTTCTTAGGAAGTTTTCTTTAAAATAGGTCTCAAAAGAACTCGATTCATAACATAACAAGCTGTATTGACAGCTTCGGCCCAAAAATATTTTGGTAAATCACATTCACTAATCATAGTTATAGAGGCCTCTTGAAGTGTTCTATTTTTTTTTCTTTCGACAACACCATTTTGTTGAGGAATCCTAACAACCAAAAATTCATGTGAAATACCATTGTGATTACAAAATTCGGGAAAACCTTCAAATTTAAGTTCAGCTTCATTATCACTTCTCAAATGAATAATTCTCAAATTCATCAAATTTTGTATTTTTGAAAACAATTTTACGAAATCTTTGAAAGCTTCATTTTTGTGAGTAAGAAATAGTACCCAAGCATACCTAGAATAATCATCAACAATTACAATAGCATATTTACTACTACCGAGACTAGCATGTTGAGTTGGACCAAATAAATCCAAATGCAATAATTCTAAAGGTCTACAAGTAGACACACAATTTTTTGGTGTAAAAGAAACTTTGGCTTGTTTACCAAATTGGCATGCATCACAAATTTTATTTTTAACAAGCTTTTGTTTTGGCAAGCCTCTTACCAACTCCTTTTGAGCATGATTTTTTATTAAATCCATATTGAAGTGACAAAGCTTTCTATGCCAAAGACAAGGATCATCTATGGAGGTACGGTTAGACATTTTACATTGCCATTACCAAGATTGTCAAGATAAATCACATAAACATCATTGTGTCTAAAACCTTTAAATAAAACTGAGAAATTCTTATCAAGAATTAAGCATTCATGCCTGGTAAAGAATACATATAGATGTTCATCACAAAGTTGGCTCACACTTAAGAGATTGTAATTTACATTGTCAACTAGGAGGACATTTTTAATTAAAGTCTCACTATTTTTACCTATATCACCAATGCCAATTGATTTTGCCTTCTCGTTTTCTCCAAAAGTCACTTTTTCACTATTTTTGGATATGATTTTTGTGAAGAGAGATGCATCACCCATCATGTGCCTTGAGCACCAACTATCTATGAACCCTTTGGCATTCTTTGTGATATTCATTACCTACACAAGAAATTAAGTGATAACTTTTGGTACCCATATTTTCTTGGGTTCATAAGAGTTAGTAAAATTACTACAAATCCATATGGTATTCATTCCAAGTTTTTCATAATTTTCTTGACATAGAAATTATTTTTCACTTGTCCACATTGTTGGCAATAAATTACAAATAATATTTTTATTTCCATATAGAGAAGATTTTGATTTTACAAAAGAAAAATTATCCCTTCTAAAAGTGACAAAGTTCTTGTTGATCAATACATTTCTATTCCTTTTCATATCAACAATATTTTCTTTTTTTCTATGCAAGAGAACATTCATGTCATCAAATATTTTTTTCAAGGAAGCTTGTTCTTCCTTGATTCTGGTTTTCACATGCATTCTTTTCTTCAACTCAGCGTTTTCTTGTGATAGCCTATTATTTCATTCACAAGTTTAGAGTTAGCATTTAATAAAGCATTTGATTTTTTTTACTAACTCCTTATTTCTAGCATATGATTCTTTTAAGTTATCATGCAATTTTAAAATGAGGGCTTCAAGATCATTATCATCATTTTCATCATTAGAATCTTAAGTAGAGGTTACCTCATCATCACCAATGGCCATGAATGCCATTTGTCCCGACTCCATCTCTTTCTCAACTTCTTCTTCGGAGTTGCAATCATCCCAAGTGATTTGAAAGTTGTTAAAGCAGGGTTTCCTTCCTTCCTTCTTCTTCTTGGAGGGGCACTCATTTGCAAAGTGTCCGGGTTGGCCACATTCAAATCATTTTTCATTCTGCTTCTTGATTTCCAACTTGGTCTTCCCTTTGAAGTTGTTTGAGTTGCTTGCTCCTCCTTTCTCATTCTTCATTTGTTGATGTAGTGTTTAAAGAATCCTTTGGTGCTGAGTGCAAGATCACCTTCATAAAGTCATCATCTTCTAAATTGATAGAGCAACTTTCATCTTCTTCTTGAGAGGTCTTCAAGGCTGTACTTCTGTTTGCTTCTTTATCATCCACCACTTTATACGAAGTAAGAGAATTTATTAGTGACTCAATGGGTATGGAATTTAAGTTCTTTGCTTCCTCTATAGCAATAGTCTTTGCCTCCCACTCTTTGGAGAGAGCATTCAAGATGTTTTTTCTATTCTTTTCACCCAAAGAATATTCCTTCCCCAAAGGCTTATCATTGAATCTACAATACATTTTATCAATATTTTCATGTGGCTCCATCTTGAATGATTCAATTTGGCAGCAAGTAGAGATTTCTTTTGTTCTCTAACATCATCACTTCCTTCATGAATTTCCCTCAATTTGTCCTAGATTTCTTTTGCGGAAATGCATCCCTTGACACGAGTTGATTCGTTAGCATCCAAGGCATTGTATAGTACATTCATAGCATTGTCTTGTGGAGTGAGCTCATCCCTTATTTTTTCTCTTCTTCTATTTGTATGATCATCAATGATGGTGGCTTCAAAAGGACCTTCATTTACAACATACCACAAGTCAATATCAATAGATTGCAAAAAGATTTTCATTCTATCTTTCCAACTAATAAGGTTATCCCATTAACAATAGAAGGTCTAGTGATAAATTGACCCTAAAAAAAAAGTGCATTATTGGTTGCCATAAGGGATCTTTAGACCTGTCTCAAATGCAATTTAAGCAAAGTAAAGAGACCAATGCTTTGATCCATTGTTGGTCCCAAAGCAACCTAAGAGGGGAGTGAATTAGATTTCTTAAAATTTATTTACAAAAGATGCTCAATTCAAATTTGACAAATAAGATGATAGAAACAATTAAGCATAGAATGAATGGAATAAATTAAGAGAATGATTAAACAAATAGCACAGCCAAGCTTGCTAGCTTATTCCACTAAGATGCCAATCATCTTCAAGTGTACACAAAGTAGAATCACCCTTGCTCACACTACTTCTCTTTAGTTGAGCCAAGGATTTTATACCAAACCTTACTTATGTACACGATTATCACTACTCAATATTTTGAATAGCACTCTCATATACACACTAATACAATGCCACTAAAGAGCTAATTTGCACTCAAATTGCCTTTCTTTTTTCTTGTATTCAATGTGTAAGATATATTTGCATAATACAAAAGGGTTGGTATTTATTGGTGCAATAAATCAGCTCCCAACCACCTCCTAACGGCTAGATAGTAAATGCTGAAAAACTAGTCGTTAAAGGTTTCGGATGTCCGAGGCAATTTTTCAGCGTCCGATCAATCGTTCGATCTGAAATATCAGGGATTTGAGAATGTTGTTCGGATGGCCGAGCTTGTGTCCGTTCCTTCGTCCAAACTAGGTATGTTGAAGAGTTCCGACATCGGACGATGTAGTGTGTCCGAAAGGTTTGGTGCTTAACTAGGGATGCCTTTCTTTCGAACAGTTAGCCTCGTCTGATGTAATCTTCTTCGGACAGTTAGATGCCTCCGTTGCAAGTGCCTCAATACCTTGCCTCTGCCTTGACCTTTTGGACTGTGAATTGCGTTCGAAATGAATTTGTTCAAACGAGCTTGTCCATCCGTTGTAGATGCTCCATAATTTGCTTTCTGCCTGATCGTTCGGATGGTGCATTGCGTCCATGGTTAACTAGTTCAGACGATCCTGTGCATCCAAGAAACATAGTGCTGTTAGCGAACGGTGTACTTCGTCCAAAAACTCTGCTAAGAGAAAATTACTAGCAACCCTGCACAACTCAAGTGAAGTGGTTAAATCACTTTTGCATCATCAAAGCCAAGTTTGTTGATCATCACTACTTGTTCTCCCTAAGTTCTCCAACACTTTTGCAACATTGTTCATCACATTCATAAACATAGTTTGTTGAGCTAGTAGAGTGTCTTGCACATTCAAATTCAATACTCCATTTTGCATATTCGCTTGATGGGCTTGATGTTGAGCTGCCGGCAGAGTCAGTGGTCCATGATGGTAATGGTTATTAGCTATTCTATAGAGCAATTCTTGACCTTCCTTCGATGTCTTGCAGGATATGGAACCATCGGTGGAGTCATCTACTATTGATTTCATCTCTTGTGTCAATCCATTGCAGAAGGTTTGAATTTAAATGCAAGTGCGATTGAATGATGAGGGCACTTTCTTAACAAATCCTTAAAATGCCCCCAAGCCTTACCTAAGCTCTCGCCGAATGAATGAATATCTTGCTTAAAGGAGGTAATCATGTTGCACAACTTGGTGGTCCTCGAAAGTGGGAAATGTTCTGCCAAAAATTCTTGTGCTAGTTGGGTCCACGTGATAAACATCCCTTCGGCATAAGATTGAAGCCAAGATTTCACCTATCCCTTAGAGAAAAAGGGAATATTCTCATTCTCACACAATTCAGTTGCACACCATTGAATTTAAATGTGTCATAACCTCCTCGAAGTTCATTAGATATGTGTATGGATCTTTATTAGTACCACTCCCAAACATTGCGTGAGTTTGTAGCATCATATCAAAGCGGTCATGATTTCAAAAATATTTGCTTGCTTGAGCATCCATGCAATGCTGGAATTTGCCCCATCAAAGCTTGGTACAACATATTCTCTCAACGGTTTTCCATTCATGTTCATACCATTCCCATTTCCATAACCCGTCAATTTTATAATTTTCGGTGACTTCTTCTTCATCATTCCCATTGTTCAAATTCCTTTGATCCATTTGGTTGACATTCGCCATTTCAATTCTCTCTAACTCTTGTTGCACTATTTTATGCTTCAGGATTTTTCTCAACTCTTTTTCTCCTTCATCGTCCAAATAAATTAAAGGTCCCTTGTCTCTTCTTACCATGAACTACAAAAACCAATTCAAGTAATTAGTTCAAGTGCCAAGATAATGCAACAAGAAGGATCACCTACATAAACAAATAAACCAAAATTAACAATTAAATTAAACAAAAATGGCTAATCTACATGACCCGTAAAGCGCTCAATATTTCCTAATACTAAGGACAATCCTTGGCAATAGTGCCAAAAACTTGTCAAACCCTTAGGTAAAGGTCAAATTAAAGCAAATAAGTAATAATAAAACCTCACAAAATCACTACACTCTGCCTCATTTTCGCAAGTATACAGAGTTGGTAATAGTATAGGATGAGTGGATATTGTTTCTACAAAAATTGTTTGGTAAGCAATTACCGAGATTTAATGACCTTCGTATAGTATCTAGGCGAATCAAATTGAGTAAAGAGATCTTATTCAAAGCCATAATGCATGTAAACAAGTAAATTAAATACTAAGGAAAGTAAATAAAATTAAGTAACCATGAAACTAAGAAACTAATTAACCTATTCTAATGAAAGAAAGTAAATAAAAGTACTCAATTCTACATTAATTTAACTAAAATATGATCAGAATTAAAGAGCAAGTAATTAATCTAACTGAAAAAAACACTAAGAAAGCTTATAATGAAAGAAAATGCCATTTCTAATTTACTTCAAATTTAAATATTTTTGGATTTTTCATAATAATGAAGAAAGCCTACTAAAATCAACTAGTAATTAAAACAAGGAATTGAAAAGTTTCAATTAGAAAGCACTAAACTAACAAGAACACTAATTACTCTAAGAAAACTTGAAAAGTGAAGTAAAGAGATTTGCAGAAATTTAAAGTAGAAAGCGAGTGAAAATTATATCTACTTGAATCTAAGGATTAACCCACTACAACTAGATCTAATCAAAATCTAAACTTGCAAGAAATTAAAAACCAGATCTAAAGGAAAATTAAAGAGGATTTGTATTGATACAAATCTTGATATTCAAGTCATTCTATTCTACTCTAATGTAATCTAAAAACTACAAACTACACTATCTACTATGTATATTAGCACATATCCATTGTACCTTAAATAGTTAAAGTATTATGCAAACCAAAAATTAGGAGTTGGCTGCTGAAATATTACAAAAATGCATTACTAGTTTTACTGAAACGCGCCTCCATGTCGCGACATGGACAATTTGATGTCGTGACATGGCCTAAAAAAATATTAATGTTGTTCCATCTCCACATCGCGATTTGGAGAAATCCATGTTGGAACATGGACCTTTTTTCCAGTAATTCTTCAATTCTTCTTAATTTACACTCTGACCCTCGTACTTTGTTTATTCCAGCTTCCAACCTCCAATTTAAACCTGCACAATATTAAACTAATTAATTAACCAATTTAACTCAAATTCTAATGTAAAAACTTGTCAAATTTAATAATAGTTAAAATATAAACACATAATACAAAAATTAACTAAAACATTCAATTAATAACCAAAATTCAAAAATTTACCTATCAAAATGCAATGATTTAGAGTAAAATAACTATAGTTTTTTAGAGTTATCACGTAACCTAATATAGGGCATGTCTTGTGTATGCCATCACAGAAGGAAAATCATTCAATATGGGAAAAAGTCATTTACCAAGAGTTTTTACTAAATGGGTGAAGGGCTAGTCCAAACTTTTTCTTGCCCAATCTAATTTCTATATTGTGTATTGATGTAGGTTGGCTACAAACCTTTCTAAGGGAGAGAATCAATGGTGACTATGCCCAAAATATGGTGCAAGATTTTTGATAACCTACAACCTTGGTTTTGATGATGACAAATGAAACTTAACTATCTTAATTGAAGCTTTGAAGGATTGCTGTACTTTTGCTCCTTAGCAGGGTTTTCGGACGAAGAACACCATTCGAACAGTTCTACTATATATCTCGGACGCACAAGCTCGTCCAAACGAGATTATTATGGACACAATACACTATTCAAACGATCAGGCAGAGAGCAATATTTTGAATCATCTACAACGGATGCACTAGCTCGTACGAAGGAATTTTCCTGGGGCATATTTCACCGTCTGAAAGAGTAAGGCCGAGTCAAGAGTTTTAAGGCACATGCAACGGACGCATCTAACTGCCCAAAACAAGCTTACATCGGCCGAATCTAACTTTCGAAAGAAAAACATTCCAGTTAAGCATTAAACCCTTCGGACACAAAACACTGTCCGATGTGTGAAACTTTCAAACACACCTAATTCGGACAAAGAAATGGATGCAAGCTCAGCTGTCCGAACGGTATCCTCTACTCTCTGATATTCAAGATCGGATGATGGATCGGACACATGACAATTACATCGGACGTCCAAACCTATAACGGCTAGTTTTGTAGCATTTATTATTGAGCCGTTAAGAGGTGGTTAGAGCCCAATTTAAAGGATTGCACCTATAAATACCAACTCCTTTGTATAATGAAAAACATCTTACACATTGAATACAAGCAAAGAAAGACAATTTGAGTGCAAATTAGCTCTTTAGTGATATTGTATTACTGTGTATTTAAGAAGTGCTATTCAAAATATTGAGTGGAGTGATAATCCTGTACAAAAGGGAGGTTTGGTGTAAATTCCTTAACTCAGCTAACAAGAAGTAGTGTGAGCAAGGGTGATCCTACTTTGTACACTAGAGATTATTCGCTCACCAAAATTGAAGGAGCATCCTGGTGGATTATTATTCCAAGCTATCTAGCTTGGATGTAGTGTTTGATCTCTTTCTCAATTTAATTTATTCATCTTATTTTTTATTACGTATCATTTCATCATCTTATTTTTCAAGTGCAAGAAATTTATATTGTGCATTATTTTTTAAATTATTTTAGAAACCTAATTCACCCTCCCTCTTAGATTGCTTTGGGTCCAACAATTGGTATCAGAGCATTGGTCTTTCTTTATTTTGCTTAAATTGCATTTGAGTAAAGATCCCTTATGGCAACCAATAATATTTTATTTTTTGAGGGACAATCTATCACTAGACCCCCTATGTTTAATGGGATAAACTTTATTAATTGAAAGATAGAGTGAAAATATTTTTGCAATCCATTGATATTGACTTGTGGTACATTGTAAATGAAGGTCCTTTTGAAGCTACCGTCATTGATGATCATACAAATAGGAGAAGGGAAAAGACAAGGGATGAGCTCACTCCACAGGACAAGGCAAATTTGGCCTTAAATGTGACGGCTATGAATGTATTGTACAATTCCTTGGATGCTAACGAATTAACTCATGTCAAAGGATACATTTTCACAAAAGAAATTTGGGACAAATTGAAGGAAATTCATGAAGGGAGCGATAATCTTCGAGAACAAAAGAAATCTATACTTGTTGCTAAGTATAAGTCCTTCAAGTTGGAACCACATGAAAATATTTATAAAATGTATTGTAGGTTTTCAATGATGTCATGAAGGATCTTGAGGCCTTGGGTTATGAGTATTCTTTAGGTAAAAAGAATAGAAAAATCTTGAATGCTCTATCTAAAGAATGAGAGGCCAAAACTATCGCTATAGAGAAAGCAAAGAATCTAAACTCCATGCCTATTGAGTCCTTAATTAACTCTCTAACGTCTTAGGAATTGAAGCTTAAGGCAAAAGTGGTAGATGATGAAGAAGCAAGACTAAAAAGGAGCATTGCATTAAAGACTTCTCAAGAAGAAGATGAAAATGGTTTCGTCAATCTAGAAGATGAAGATCTTGATGAAGGATATCTTGCACTCACCACCAAAGGATTTATCAAACACTACATCAATAAACGAAAAATGAGAAGAGGTGGAGCTATCAGCCCAAATAATTTCAAAGGGAAGACCAAGCTAGAAATGAAAAAGCAAAATGAAAAGTGCTTTGCATGCGGTCAACCCGGACATTTCACAAATGAGTGTCCTTCTAAGAAGAAATAATGAAGGAAGAAAGCCCGGCTTCAACAATTTTCAAATTACATGGGATGATTGCAACTTTGAAGGAGAAGTTGAAGAAGAAATGGGATCAGAACAAATGGCTTTTATGGCCATTGGTGATGATGAGGTAACTTCCTCTTATGATTCTAATAATGAGAATGATGAAAATGATCTTGAAGCCTTCATTTTAAAAATGCATGATAGCTTAAAGGAATCATATGCTAGAAATAAGGAGTTAGTGAAAAATCAAATGCTTTATTAAATGCTAACTCTAAATTGCTATCATAAGGAAATGCTGAGTTGGAGAAAAGAATGCATATGAAAACAAGGATCAAGGAAGAACAAGCCTCCTTGAAGAAAAGATTGGATGACTTGAATGTTCTCTTACATAAAAAAAAAGGAAAAATTTTGTTGGTATGAAAAGGAATAGAAATGTTTTGATCAATAAGAACCTTGTCACTTTTAGAAGGGATGATCTTTGTTTTGTAAAATCAAAATCTTCATTTTATATGGAAATAAAAATATTATTTGCAATTATTGCCAACAATGTTGAATGTAAAAATAATTCCTATGTCAAGAAAAATGAAAAACTTAGAATGAATACCGTATGGATTTATAGTAGATGCACTAAATCTTATGGATCCAAGAAAATATGGGTACCAAAAGTTATCACTTAATTTCTTGTGTAGGTAATAAACATCACCGACAATGCTAAATTGTTCATAGATAGTGGAAGTTCAGGACACATGACCGGTGATGCATCTCTCTTCACCCATCTCAAGTCCAAAAATAGTGGAAAGGTGACTTTTGGGGATAATATGAAAACAAAATCAGTTGGCATTTTGATGTAGGTAAAAATGGTGAATCCTTGATTAAAAATGTGCTTCTTGTTGATAATTTGAATTACGATCTCTTAAGTGTCAGTCAACTATGTTATAAGAATCTATATGTGTTGTTTACCAAACACGAATGTTTAATTCTTGATAAAAATTGTGTCATCTTATCGCTAATTAAAGGTATTAGGCATAATGATGTTTATGTGATTTATCTCGATAATATTGGTGGTAGCAATGTAAAATGTTTAACCGCTTCTATACATGATCCTTGGCTTTGGCATTGAAGGTTTTGTCACTTCAACATGGATTTAATCGAAAATCTTACTAAGAAATAATTGGTGAGAGGCTTGCCAAAATTGAAGTTTTTTAAAAAACAAAATATGTGATTCATGCGAATTTGGTAAACAAGTTAAAGTGTCTTTTAAACCAAAGAATTGTGTGTCTACTTCACCTTTGGAATTATTGCATTTGGACTTGTTTGGTCCAGCTCAACACGTTAGTCTTAGTGGTAGTAAATATGCGTTTGTGATTGTTGATGACTATTCTATGTATAATTGGGTACTATTTCTTGTTCACAAAAATGAAGCCTTTGAAAATTTTGTAAAAATATTTTCTAAAATACAAAATTTGTTGGATTTGAAAATCATTTGTTTGAGAAGTGATAATGGAGCTGAATTGAAGTTAAATTTGGAGGTTTTCCTGAATTTTGTGATCACAGTGGTATTTCGTATGAATTTTCAGTTGTTAGAGTGCCTCAACAAAATGGTGTTGTTGAGAGAAAAAATAGAACACTCCAATAGTCATCTAGAACCATGATTAGTGAATATGATTTACCAAAATATTTTTGGGCAGAAGCCGTCAACACGGCTTGTTATGTTATGAATCGAGTTCTTATGAGACCTATTTTAAATAAAACTCCTTATGAACTATTGTTCTGCAAAAAACCTGTTGTGAGCTATTTCAAAGGTTTTGGTTGTTAATGTTTTATTTTAAAAATCAAAGAAAATATTGGGAAATTTGACAAGAAATCTGAAGAAGAAATTTTCCTAGGTATCCTAGTCACAAGAAAGTTTACTAAGTATACAATAGAAGAACTCTTTTAATTGAAGAAGTTGTGCATGTTACATTTGATGAGGCTAATGATATTATTTCAAAGAATTTTTGTGAAGATGAAGATGCAGGTATACAACTAAAAGGAACTTGAGAAAGTCACCATACATGAAGAACATCAAGAGACCACAAGCAATGAGGAGAACATTTATCACTTGGATGGAGAAGAAGAAAAGAATGAAGACACTCCAAAAGATCTTCCAAAGCCTGGAGATTTGTCTCAAACCATCCTCAAGATTTGATCATAGGTGATCCGTCTGATGGGGTAAAAACTCATTCCCATAAACCTTTGAATAATAATTGTGTCTTACTCTCTCATATTGAACCTAAACGTGTGGATGATGCATTGAATGATGAATCTTCGTTTTCTTCCATGAAAGATGAACTTAACCAATTTGAGAAAAACAATGTATGGACTTTGGTTGAAAGACCCTCAATTCATCCCGTGATAGGAACAAAATGGGTTTTTAGAAACAAATTAAATGATAAAGGTGAGATTATTAGAAATAAAGCTAGACTTGTAGCAAAAGGATATGCCCAAGAAGAAGGTATTGGCTTTGATGAAACCTTTGCACCTGTTGGTATGCTTTCCATTTAGAATCTATTCGCATGTTTCTTGCATTTGCGTGTTTCAATAATTTCAAGTTATTTCAGATGGATGTTAAAAGTGCATTTTTAAATGGCTTTATTGATCAAGAAGTTTTTTGTTGAACAACCCCGCTGGTTTTGAAAGTAAAAATTTTCCAAATCATGTCTTCAAACTCTCAAAAGATTTATATGGTTTAAAACAAGCTCCCTGAGCTGGGTATGTAAGGTTAAGTGGTTTTTTAATTGAAAATGGTTTTAATAGGGCTGCTGTTGATCTACTCTCTTCACCAAAATTAATTTTAATGATTTGTTAGTTGTCCAAATTTACGTCGATGATATCATATTTGGAGGAACTACTGAAAATCTGTGTAAGAATTTTTCTTGTCTAATGCAAAAGGAGTTTGAGATGAGTATGATGGGAGAATTACAATTCTTCCTTGGACTTCAAGTTCACCAAACAAAAGAAGGAACTTTCATCACTCAAATAAAATACACAAAAGAACTATTCCTTCAAGCGTGTTGGAATGGAGGATTGTAAACAAGTTGGGATGCCAATGTGTACCTCAAACAAGCTTGACAAAGATGAAGAAGGTAATAGCGTTGATGAAAAACATTATAGAGGTATGATCGGAAGCCTACTTTATCTAACAGCTAGTAGGCTAGATATTATGTTTTCCGTTCGTCTTTATGCTAGATTTCAATCATGTCCTAAGGAATCACATTTAATTGCTGTAAAAAGAATTTTTAAATACTTGAAAGGAACATTAAACTTTGGTCTTTGGTATTCTAAATCCACTAGTTTTGATTTGATTACTTACTCAGATGCCGATTTTGCAAATTGTAAAATTGATAGAAAAAGCACTAGTGGTACATGTCACTTCTTGAGTAATTATCTGGTGCCTTGGTTTAGCAAGAAGCAAAATTCTATTTCCCTTTCTACAGCTGAGGTTGAATATATTGCTACTGGAAACTGTTGTGCTCAACTTCTGTGGATGAAACTTACATTAAAAGACTATTATTGGTGTTGTTTTTGATTGTGTGCCTATTCGATCCGATAACACTAGTGCAATTAATCTCACTAAAAATCCTGTCTTGTATTCTAGAACCAAACACATTGATGGCAAGCATCACTTTATTAGAGATCTTGTGAGCAAAAAGGAAATTTGTATTGAATTTGTGTGTACTAAGGATCAACTAGCTGATATTTTTACCAAACCTTTGCCTTTAGATCACTTTGAATCTCTAAGAACTTGTTTGGGCATCATTGATTTCAAAATTGTATGAATTATGCCTTCGGACAAAAATTTGGTATCTGATCCTTCGGACGAATATGAACATCCAAACTCCTTACTCTATTGGACATACATGAATGTTTGAACTCCCCTCTTTAGTCTCGGACACCAATAAGGGTCCAAACTTTCCTTCTCATTTCTCAAAGTCTTTGTAAATTCTTGCAGACGCTTGTCACCGTCCGACACTCCCTCGAACGCACAGCATCAACTTTTGGCCGTCCGTTCATACTTATGCATTCGGACGCATGATCGGACGCATATGAATCGTTCAGATGTCCGAACAATTGTTATACTCACTTAAATCTCTTCATTTTCTTCCTGTCGGACAATTTCCCCTTACCGAACCCTATCTCTGGCTCCTGAAAACCTCCTCAATATTCTCTCACTCTCTGCCTCTTCGTCTGAAATTGCTTAAGGAATTCCCTTCCCAATTCCTCACCCATCTTAATTGAACCTTATTTCACCCATATTACATCTCATTCCTTGCAATTTCCCACAAATTCATCCAAACTCACTTTTCCTCTTCATCCTATTTATAATGGTTCGATCTCGCGGTGGATCTTCACAGGCTACCAGAGGCCGAAAATCGAAAGGCAAGGCTGTGGTGCAAGGTCAACCATCCTCAAATCCTTAATCCGCTCCTGATCCCTCTCAACCAAAATTCATTGATGCCAAGACATCTGATCGGTACATTTCTCTTCTTAGCAAGTCTATTATTGTTCAAAGGCCTGTTTTTCCTAAAGTCTTTTTGATGAGTTAAATCTATCTCTTATTAAATCATCCTTTGCAAACCAAAATTGGGGTCATTTAGTTTATTTGGATTTGCCCATCTAACATGACATGGTGCTACAATTTACTGCCAATCTTAGAAAGGGTCCTACTATTTATACGTTGATTTCTCGTGTCAATAACAAAAATCTTGAGATTTCCTCCACTATCATTAATTCTATTTTTGAATGTGTAGTTACCTCTCCTAATGATATTTCCTATTTTTTCTCTTTAGATAAATGGCCTACTTTAGAAACTCATTTCGATATTGAAGAAGTCCGACAGATTATTAACGTCAATTTTAAATAGGCTTCGGAAGCCAAAACTACACTTCTCACACCCGAATTCAACATTTTATACACTTTAGTCACTAATTTACTGCTACCGACTGATGGGCATCGCACTGAGCCTGGAAAAATGTACTTATTTTACTGTATTTTTAAAGGTAGCCCACATGACTTTGGCTATCTTTTTAAACTTGCTCTCTATGGGAGTTCTTTTTAACTGATACACGTAGAAACATTCCTTTTGGCAAATTTCTCTCCAAAGTTTTCAATCATTTTGACATCGCCTTCACTAGCAAAAACAATATCCTCCCTACTTTAACAAAGCTTACACTGACCGTAAAAGTTTGCGATTTTTAATGACCAATCCTTGTGGGTTCGACCCCTACTTCCGCTATATACTATTGATGCCGTACACTTGCGGTGCGTTATCTAGTTAATAGTTAGATTAGGAGATTATAATTTTTATAACTAGATATTTAACGTAACAAGTTTTTGGCGCCGTTGCTGGGGATTGGGTCTTTGGCAATATCGGTACAATTTGACAAGAATACTACTTTGAGGTGTAAATTAGTTTTATTTGTTTTAGTTTGTTGTGTGTTTTCAATAATTAAGAAAAAAAACCAAAAAGATTTTTCCTTGTGTTTTGTGTCACTTTTATTAAAAAAATCCAAAAAGATTTTCTCTTTAGTGGATAGTTTTGAGTGGCTAGCTACTTGAGTAAATTCTCCCATTTTTCTTGTTTGTGTGCTTTTGGGTAAGTACTAGTTTTTTTTTTGTTTTTTTTTGTGTGTTTGTCGGTCTTATAATAACATGCAAGGAATGAATTTGAATAACTCATGCCATGGATATTATCATCCTTATGACTATGGAGGCATGACCAATGAGCATGTTTCTTATGATTATCCTCCCTACCCTTGTGATTATCAAACGGGATGGTCAAGCTATTGAAATTCTTTCTCAAGTTACCAAGATTATCCCTATTCTTTCCCTACACCCACAAAGCCTTTATATGAATCAATAGAGCCCTAATTCTTTCACCAATCAATCCAAAAGTATGATGAGACAGGATCAATGGACTTGTGGATAGGAATTCAAGAACTTTGAGAATAGTGTACTAAACTCGGAGAAGAACAAGCTCAACTTCAAGAAAAGATATCAAGATTCTGTGAAGAGCAAGCAGCATCCAACAGGTTACAAGACCAATTTGCTTAGTTCAAAATTCCATGAGTGGTAAATAGTGAAGAACATTGGACCTCTCTACCAATGGGTAAAGAATAGTTCAAGAAGAACAAATAAAAAATGTCTTACAAGAAACTCGTTCCCAAGAGCCTCATGAAGTTGAAGTTACAACAACCGAGACACTCAATGCTTATGTACAAGAATCACCAACTTTTTTGGTACATGAGTGTGAGTTTGTCCCGGGTACAACAAAGGAGGTTCTATTTGGGGTGTTTGTAGAAAAAGAGCCAATTTTAGAAGGAGTGAAAGAAGAAGGATACATTCTAGAGGAGCTCGGGGAGATACAATTTTCTTATGCCGAAGGTCAGTTCCTTAGGGACTTAGGATGCACTAAGCAGTGGAGCACATTTACTAAGGATTACAACATCCTCGGCAAGCCTCCTTGGCTTTACTAGGGGAGTATTTCTTTTAATTTTGTTTTATTTATTTATGCGTTAATTTATTATGTATTTTAGTTTAAGAACCGGTGGGGAAATAAAAGAGTTTTTAAGCCTCATAATTAGTTAAGTTTATTTGTTTTAGATTGTGAATTGGTTTTAGTTATACTTGTGTAGGTAATGACAGTGATAGTAGGTTAATCGAGTATAGTTATAAGCAGTTCACAAGTTTCAACTCACCTGATAGATATTTATGATGGGATATTCTGCACCAACCATCCTTCATTGCCAGAGAAGCTTTCCCTTTCCCTTTTTGTGCTTTTATCTTCATTAACATTGGGGACAAAGTTTGTTTCTAAGTGTAGGGTGAGAGTTATTTGGATTTATATTTCCTTGGTGTAGTTGCTCAATTTTTCCTTCAATGTTTTAACTTTACTTTCGATCTGATAGTTTTTAAAAAATTTTGATTTTTTTTGTGCTAATGAGTTGAATCTCTAAAATTTTTGCAATCGCTTAGCAAGTTTCTTCGATTTTCTACTTGATAATTTTTGAGCTAAGTTGTCATGAGTAGGGTAGTTGATGTTAATATTTTCCTAGCATGATTTCTATTATTTTTTAGCACTATTAGCCCTACAATGTTGTAACTTTTTGGCATTAAGAGAAAATTGTGTAGATTCACTTATATTACACTCACTACACTTGCTTTATTACATTTTTTAGGTGAAATTTTAGATAATTTGAATTGATTTAAAGATGAGGGTAGGCATTGCTTTGAACGTTTGAGCCTTTCAAGCTTACCATTATTGTAAAATTTATCTCTAGAACTCTATTTGGGCCTTAATCTATTTTGAATGGATAGATGCACCATTCATTTTTTTCTAACTGATTTTTTATCTGTCTTTACGAGTTATCCTAAATGTCCCTTAAGAGCTTTAATGCCACATTCATTGTTTTGGGGATATAAGGATGGAGGTAGTTGTATGAGAATATTTCAATGAATGGTGTACAGTAAGGCGTAGGAATGATAGAAAAAATTTATGTTGGAATATTGCAGGTGGTGCCCATCATTGGCACCTGTATGGAGTGTTAGCAGGTAGTGCCTATCACTGGTACCTACTTTAGATATTTTTTGCAGGTAGTGCCCACCACTGGTACCCGTTTTGGAGAAGAAAAAAAAAGGTGATATTTTTACATGATGTTGGTGAGTAAGGCTGAAATTGAAAAAGAATAATTTTATTATTGGTGTTTGGTCAACTATATGTGGGGTTTCTCTTTGAAGGATGAGTGTTTTAATGATCAAAAAGAAGTTTTATGTTAATGAGGCGCAAATTAATTTAAAGCTCTTTTTCTTATTTGTTTATCCTTTTTCCCTTCTTTGTTAGCCAATACCCTAGCCTTACATTACAAGCCAAAAGTCCTACCTAATTTAAGTCGAGTCGATTATCTACATTAGTGGAGAAATGTAAGAAGAGTAAGCTATAGAGTGTTTAGAAAAATTTAAAGGGTTTGCATGATTTGATCTCTGTGTTTTAAAAGTTATTTCTTGAATGGCTACGCACACACCTACACAGGAATTCATGTATAGGGGTTTATTATCATTTGACTATTTTTCTTATGATGATTAATAGTTCTTGGTTATTTATGTGGAAGATTGATGAAATGTGTAGAGTATATTTGTGATTTATTGCTATGTTTTGCTCGAGGACGATCAAAAACTAAGTGTAGGGTATTTGATAAGCTCGTAAATGTCATATATTTTGTGTGTCGTTTACCTCCGTTTTAATGTAATTTGAGTAATAATTGAGTAATTATGTGCTAAAATAGTTTATTTTGAGTTTTGTAGGGTTTGATAGAAGAATGAGTTAAAATGGATCACAATATTGTAGGAAAACGTTGGTGTATATTGCACCGAATATAATTTGGAAGATCAAACATAATTCTCTTGTTTGTGCTCCGAATGATGTGATTTTGGTTGATTTTGAAAGATATGGAAGATTTTCACAACTTTTATATTTTGAGTTTTCCAGGATTCTATAGGCATCTCGTTCAAAATTGCAAATTTAGAAAATATGCACCGGCGAGGAGCGATTCTGACATAGTTTGTAGATTGATCATAACTTTCTTGTACTCCGAGGTCAAATGGAGGTGAATGAAGATTTTTTAGAAAGCTAAGACATAGGTCTACAACTTTTATGTTTTGAGTTCTCCCAAATTCTGCCTGAATCATAGAGAAAATTAAAGATGAAGTGAAGGAACTCAGTAGAAGTCGCGCCCAGGCGCTACAAAATTGCAGCGCCCAGGCGTGAAGTCCAGTAAGGAAGTTGTTGCACACTGGAAACCGTGCCCAAGAGTTGCAAAAGTGCAGTGTCCGGTTGTGGGTCGTCTAGTAGCTCGTGTTAAGTGACTTATCTTGCAGGAAAAGTCCCCTAGTGGGCATGGTTACATGGAAAAACATGTACTTATCATCCCGTAACCCCAAAGCCCTACAAACACCTATAAATACCCCATTATGAGAGGAGTTGAAGGAGGGACATCTTCTAGTAGTTAGCTTAGCCATTAGAATAGAAATTCATTAGATTAGACTAGGGTTTTCTTTATTTTTAAGAAGGATTGAAGAGGAGGTTCAAGATTGACTACCCTAGAAAATATAACCTTGAACCAAGACCTTGAACCAAGAACTTGCGATTCTTCATTAGAGAAGCATTCTTAAACCTTTTCTTATGTTATTTAATTCTTGTTTTATGATTCTTTTATTGTTTAATGCTTTCTAGGGTTACATATTTTTCCTTGCTTTCAAATTTAATGCTTTCTTTACTTGCTTTTGTAGATTAATGGTTAGAGTAGTTTATTTGCTTTCGTAGATTAATTATAATTTTAGTTCTTAGATTAATTTATTCAAATATCTTCCATAATGATTTCTTCAACAAATAACCGGTAATTGCTAAACCAATCCTTGTGGGTTCGAACCCTACTTCCGCTATATACTATTGATGCCGTACACTTGCGGTGCGTTATCTAGTTAATAGTTGGATTATGAGATTATAAATTTTATAACTGGATATTTAACGTATCACCTTTTAACAACTTTTCACTAATAGTCACAAGTGCATATTATCGATATACTCAGGTGAGTAAGGATCTTTCTCAGAGAGAATGTGTAGACATGTCACGATATTCTAAGCTGAATTCTATCCTGAGGATCATAATGGAATGTTTTTAGTTTTCTTGATTTAAATGTCTAACTAAATAACCAAAAAAAAAAAAATTAAAGAGTGCAAGTTAGTTTTTCAAATAACGAACAAGATGGATTAGGTACTAGACTAGTAATTCTCACTAGTTATTTGTTATTCAAGTCGATTAGTCCAATTGTATTGCATGTAAGTTCAATTCCCAATTATCAACTGAACCCAAATTTTTCGTAAAATTGGGTCATATCAAATCATTAACTAGGAGTAGATTCCTCAATGCCCTAGATTAATCAGCTCGAATCCTACGTGTATGGAATTATCATGAACTAACTAATTGATCCAATCACTTTATCTTGAATTAAATGAATCAAACAATTAAAATTGATCTATGATAGGGGATCAACTTCTGTATCACCTCGGCCAACCTATCCAAAACAAAAGTTTGCAAAGTTCTTGATTTGCCAATTTGTGCTAATTATTAGCCCACTTGTTATAGAATTATTTTGAACCAATTAATTAATGCCGCCACTTTGATCTCAAATTAAATTAATCAAACAATTAACAATAGTTTATGACAGGGAATCAACTTTCGTAACACCTTGGCTAACCTAACCAAATCTAGAGTTAATTACTCTCTAAAATTGTCTTATTGAGTTAACTATCACCCAATTAATGTAATCTTCCAATTGACCTTCGTTTCGATTAACCCATGAAAAATTGTGTCACCCGTACCTAAATCCTAATGAATTTAGTGCTTCATGGTTTGGATGAATAACTAATAACCAATTGGAATGCAAGAATTAATGTTCAATTAAATAATAAAATTAATGCAATTGAAACTAAACAAAGATAATTAAAAAGAACAAAATTACTGGAAATAAACTTTATGATTAAATCCAAACTTGAATTGAGAATCTCTAATTTGAAGTTGATAATGTGATAAAATTAAAGAAAACTACGAAGTTCTAGGATCTAGAAAACAATCTGTCATTACTAATAAAAATCCTATAATAAAATCTATGAGTTTGATTAATTCAATCCCTCCTTAGTAACAATACAATTTCATATGTCTAAGAACACGTGAAAAGCCACGACTAGTCTTGAACAATTGCAAATTGCAGTTGATTCGGCCTGGCCAATCACTAACTGCACTTGGTCTTTCAATTTAAGCATAGAATACATTTCTCTATTGCAATCCGTGGTAGTGGTTTTGATGAAAATGTAGATAGCACTCATTTCCCTTTGGTTGAAACACAGACTGTGCTTGGTCCTTAAGCCTTCAATCCAAGTTTTTCCAATCCACATCCCATCCTCTGGCGCACTTGTGAAAAGACTATCTTGCCCCTCCAATGTCCTGCATGTCACGCCCCAAAAACGGGACCGTAACACGCCGCGCTAATGGTACACCAGCCCAAAGCGCAAGGCACAAACGAACAGAGCAACAAACTTAACCGCAATGTAATAGAACCATCAAACCATTTCTTAACTATAAAACCGTACTAATATTTCATTTTACACAAAAATACGAATTACAAAATTCCTTCTTAGTACAAAAGATGCTACAACAAAAACAAAGTTCATCAATACAAAACCTATCTAATACAGTCAACCTTGGAAACAAAAGAGAAG
Source organism: Cinchona pubescens (assembly GCA_025175665.1). NCBI lineage: Eukaryota > Viridiplantae > Streptophyta > Magnoliopsida > Gentianales > Rubiaceae > Cinchona > Cinchona pubescens. The sequence continues at coordinate 9,917,674 of JANKKI010000053.1, forward strand.
CTTCTGGCTATTTGATTATCCGCAGAGTCCTTTTTAGTCTTCTTCTTGCCTTGCGCTTTCTGTCTCTTATACACATCTAGCTGCGGTGTGAGAGGCTGTCTCTTATACACATCTAAATGTTTATATTAGCACGTGGGGTGAGCATAACTAGCTCAGTGGATATCATAAAAGCTCTTCAAATGGGGCCAAGCATTGTGATAAAAAGAAAACATAAAGATAATAACATTTGTGAAGACCATAGTCATGAAGCAGTTTCTAAAATGTCTCATGTCATTTAAACGTCAATAAACCATAATCATAAGTAGTTTCTAAAATGTATCATGCCATTTAAACGTCAGGCATGTCCAAAACATAGCCAAAAAGATCCAATCATTTCAAAACATAGTATGCTAAAGCATAGCGAACAAATCCAAGTACAGTTTCAATCCGAATATAATAAAATAGCATGAGTATCTTTTAGGCTCAAAGGTATGACCTACAGACTAGCCGATCTAGTAATCTACCACACCTACTAGTTTGACTGGAGGTCAAGTTATCCCAAAGACAAGACCCCGCATCAAATAGTTCATAATATCATAGCAATCACCATGGCGTCCCATGGATGACTATAGAACCGGTTCTCGTTTTCATTAATTCCCTAAAATTTCTTTAATTATATACCTAGGTCACCTATGAGCCAAAACAGTCATAAAATGCTTTCATATCAAAAGAGTTTGCAAACATATCAATTGATTAACATAAAATAGCTTGGTCCCGATTTCATATGTAATAATTCCAAAACTTGGTAAAAGTGCAGTTCCAAACATCATACACATTCTAAAATCCATCCAAACATATTTCAAAGTCGTCTGTCTCTTATAAGTGGAAGAGTGTCTATGAGACCCACCTATCTTATTAAGTTTATCCACATTTGTGTAGGTGGCGTGGTACCTAAAACAGGTATAAGAGGACTCTTAGAAGAGATGTAGAAGTTAAAGAATGACTAGGGAAGCGAAAACGACGCGAAACGATAGAAAATGACACCAACAGCTCTTTGGTCAAAAATGACCTTATCACAAATTCCGACCAACTTCGACAAGCTAAATCCCCAGTCAAAACACTTAGTTAACCCCTCAAATTCGTATTACAGCTAGATTAGGAGATAATAAGCTCAGTTTTCCAGAAAAACCAAAAAAACTTCGCCTCCGTTTTCGCTTCCCTAGTCCTGTCTCCAACACAAATCCAATTCCAAGACTATTCAAGGGACCTTGGTTACAACCCAACTCAAAACAACATATTCTAACCAACCAATGCATAAACGGAAAGATTCACTGGAGCAATAGCCGGGACTATATCAATAGCACCCCACAACAATCCATACCCCATAACCACCCTGTCTCTTATACAATTAACTCTATTACAACATTAGAGCAACAACCTATGGGTGGAATTCCCTCTTTACTACCAAACTGAAATTTTTACCGATTAGCCACACGCATGATTCAAACATGCTTCCTATCCAAACTAACCTTAAAACACTCTTAAAACATCATTATATGCATAGACATAAGCATTCATAGCATAACACTCTAGGGCCACATATGGAAGACAAAACCCCAACTCATAATCTTAAAATATGTAATCTAACCATGGAAAGTTGTTAAAAATCAACCCCAATCACTTCCCAACCTCCAAAACACTAAAAACAACCCATAACATACATAAATCATAACATATAAGGCTGCAAAGAGGGTTTTATTTTCAGCCATAAAGAATCCTACAAAACTTGAAATTAAAGCTTGGATCATAAAGCCCATAAGCCATAAAGTGCTAAAATACATAAAATCTTACCTTCCAAGTGATTTATACTTGATATCCAAGAAAATTTTGGGGGAAAATGGGGAATTATGCATGGAGAAGTTCGGCCAGCAGCTAGGAGAAATGAGGAAGAAACAAAGCAAGAAGAAGACTAAAAAGATTCCAAGGTTGACCCAAATAGTTCCCCATTTGACCAAATAGTCTCCAAGTTGACTATTTAACCCAAAAACTAATTTTTTTGCTACTAAATTAACATTTTCTTTTTTTGAATAATTCAGCCATCATACAACACTCACACACCACAATGCACTAATTACACTTTGTCCAATTTTTTTGACCCGTTTACCTGCCGGAATTGAAATCGCATAAACCGAAAAATTTGCCGAATTGAAAAACGAATAAGTTGAAGTAATTTATGACTAAAAATAATATGAAAAACATTTTAAACCAGTTAAAAATCAAAGAACAAGGCTAGTAAAATATTGGGTTTCACACTGCACACAATATAAAACACAATAAATAGACATCTTTGCCTCCTAAACATATAATTAATTACTTAAACAACACAAAATCCTATAAATTGCTAAACACCTTTTTCATTAAACAGAAAACACTTTAAATTGGGACTAAACTTACTCAAATACACAACAAGTGAGGCATAAAAATAACACTAAATATAGTGTTATCAGCAATCATAAGTGATGGGGCCTCACATTTCAAGAACTCTCAATTTAAAGCTCTAATGTCCAAGTATGGGATGATACATAAAATTTCCTTACCTTATCATCCCCAAACTTCAAGACAGGTTGAGGTTTCAAATCGTGGATCGAAGTGTATTTTAGAGAAAACTGTGAATGCTTCGTGAAAGGATTGGGCCCGAAAATTTAATGAGGCACTACGGGCTTATTGAACTGCATTCAAACACCCCTAGGGATGTCCCTATATAGGTTAGATTTTAGAAAACATGCCATTTACTTGTGGAATTAGAGAATAAGACATTTTGGGAAATTAAAGCATTGAACTTTGATGCAAAAATCGCTGCTAAAAAGCAATTGTTGGAAGGTTTTGAGTTGGAACAGTTGAAGCATGAGGCATATGAAAATTGAATCTACATGAAAAGAACAAAATGAAGGCATTATAATCGCATCTTCTAAAAAGAGTTTCAACCGGATGACAAAGTGTTGATTTACACTTCTCGCCTTCAACTATTTTCAAGAAAACTAAAATCAAGATGGAATGGTTCGTATGAGGTTCTTCATGTATTTCCTTATGGTATGGTGGAGTTGAAAGGCAAAGATGCTATGATATTCAAAGTCAATGCGAGTAGGCTTAAGCACTACCATGTAGCAAAATTGATAGTGGACGTGAGGACGTCTGCTTTTCTGATAGTCCCAACGAAAGAAAAAAAAAAGTCAAGCTAATGACTTTAAAAAAGCACTTCCTAGGAGGCAACCCAAGCATTTTAGTCCTTAATTTATTTTGTTGTGTTTTTGTTAAACTTAATTGTGGTAGTCTTTAATTTAATTTTCAATTTTAAGTTGAGAATTGATACTTATGTATTTTTTATTTTTCTATTGCAAGTTGTGAATTGATGTGGAGATTACTACCGGATTATGAGAAGGTTTGGTTCGCTCTAAGAATACCAAAATGCACAGGATGATTGGCTCTGAGCAAACTAACCAGAGTAGGCTTCTCTTGGACCAAAACTAGCAAGAAGAGTGCTCCGCTCGAAGCAAACCTGGCAAAATAGAGTTTGCTACAAGAAGGAGATTAGTTCACTCGAAGTGAACAACCTAGAAGGCCGTTCACTTAGAGAGAATGGACAAAAGGAACTGTTTTCTTGGAGACAACGGGTGAAACTACTTATTTTAATTACTGGCCCAGCCATCTCTTTTATTTTCTTTTAAATTTCTCATTTCCCAATCTTTTCCTCCTTTTCTGTTGCAACCTTGTATCCCCAAAATCCCTTTTTTTCTTTTTCTTTGTCCAATTAAAACCCATCACTCCTACCTTTATCTCCCTCTTTTCTACAATTATTTAACCCTAGTTTTTCTAATTCTTCTTTGTCCTTCCATCTATTTCAAACCACCACTACAGTAATTACTTTGATTTGATAATTTTGGTGAGTCATAATTGTTATTGCTAATTTTTTATTTGAATCACCTAGTTGACTTCTTGATTATCTTGAATTGAAAATGGGTAAAAAGTGAAAGCAATCTGAATCAATATCATCTTTTGATAGTAATAATTTTTTGTCTACAGAAGCAAAAGAACTTCATGATAGACTTTAGATATGCAGGGAACCTATTCATGAGAGCGGCTTTAATTTATCTTCTATTAGAGATGAAAATAATGATAATGCAAGTAAGATGCATTGTAAAGTTTTGGTCACAATTCACACTAGAAGGTGAGTTGAGTTTTGTAAATTTCTTACTTTTTAGGTAAATAGAAACTTGGTTTGTGAATTCATTGGCAACATTCTTGATATATTTGGGCATGTGGTTAACGTTAGTCAAGTTCCTATAAGTTTCAAGAAGGAGGTCATCAATGATATTTACAACCTCTTTACTAATCCTAATAATTAGGTCACTAAGTGATAGATTATGATGAGGTAGCAAATGCGTTAACTAAGATGGGAAAGTAACTTGGGATATGGAGGAAGATGTGAGAAAGTGGATTAGATTGAAGTATTTATGTCTTGAGGCACATGTGTGGATGCAATTTGTGTGTGCTCAATTTATTCCTATTTCTCACAATACTGAAATCACTCCATATTGGGTTTGTTGTTGTATGCAATTTTGAAAGGTTTTGCTATTAATGTTGGCAAGCAGATGTAGCAAGAGATTCTTCGAAATGGGAGCGATGTGGATGTGTGTTTGATTTTTGGTAAAGTTATTACGTAGTTGTCCCATTTGCAAGGCTTCATATGTAAACTAATGAGAAAATCATGCCTTAGAGACCAATTGACAACAAGTGTTTGAAGTACCTTGTTACACAACATCAGACTTGTATGCTTAGGGTTTGAGTTGAAGATATGGGATTGAAGGATGATATTGGCGACACTGATGTAGAAGGTGAGGATGATGATGAAGAAGAGGCTCAATTGCCATGGTAGTTTAGGGCAAGGTAGCAAGCACAAGGACCTCTACTAGTGCCACCACCTAGGCCGAATTCAGATTATGTTTAGTTTTTGCCAATTAACGGGATTCTCAAAGGGAGCTTTTACGCTACCATAGCTAGTACTTTGATGAGATGTGTCAGAAAATGGACTTTTTGGCATGGCAGTTGAGGCAAACTTTGACATGTCCCATTGGCCTACGAGTACCCCATCATCGAATTGGCATTAATTTTGGCTAGAAGAAGACGAGATGGTAGGTTTTTGTAGAGAAGCATCAATCCCTCGGGAACGAATTGATTGACCTTCAATTTTTTGTATTTTTTAGTTCAAGGAAGTTTTTCTAATCTCTTTCTTTAGTTGTTAATTTTGCATTTTTCTGAATATTTTGTATACTATTTGTCACAGGAATGTGTAGTAGGGAAACTAGTAATTGTGAAGTCTTTGTTATTTTGGTACTTTTGTGGCAAGTTGTTGTTATGTTTCTAGTGATATTTGCAGAGTCATATGTTAGTCTATTTTGTGAAGTTTTCTTGTGCTTGAAATGGCATAATATTGTTACATGGATTTATGTTAATTGTCAATGGTGTGATACCCTAGTATTTTTGGACCACATGATCATATGTTTCATTGTTTTGCTTAAATGGGTGGAAGCCAGGATATTGGAATTATACTTTCTTTTAATACAAATTTTTGGAGTCATTGATATTAGAAAGGAGTTGCGCGAAATATTTTGATTGACAATACCTATTTAAGAATTTTGAGGTTTTTATCTTATGACTCGTCAATTGATTAGAGTTTGAAATGAAGTAGGCCTTTGCTTGTTCATATGTGTGTTAATGCATGGTATAGTATTGGGTTTTATTACTGTTATTGAAGTCTTAACCACATGATCGACTTATCTTTCTATGGCTATTTCCTAGTGTGCTCCAGCTGTGAATTAAAAAAATGGCTTGCTTTTGTGAAAATATGTAAGCATGTAAAAAATAAAAAATAATGAGGCAGCTTGCACAAGAATCCGTCTTGCGCTAGCTAAGAAGGAAAAAAGATGAGCCAAATTAAAGGTGGTCATAAGGATTGTTGAAAAGTTTTGTTTGTTGGTTTTGATTTAAATGATTTTCTAATAGTTCTTAATGCTTTTCCATTGTGTGCCATTTGCATGATAATCATTTTAGGGTTCTGCAGATCTCTTTGTTACATTGATGATTATAGGGTTTTAATCTTAGGAATTTTCAAAGTTGGTTGTGGGAAATAAAAGTTTTTTGTTCCACGTGGCCCATATTGGTTGATTTGATTTCTTGAATTTGTTTTAGTTTTCTTGATGTAATTTCCGGTTGTAGTTTTTGGTATGCGTACATGTATAACATATGCTTCTTGTGGCTGGTTGGCTTTAGGACACGGTTTATGAGCCAATTGCTTCAATCTAGTTTTAGCATTGTCATTCCTATGTTGTCGTGGTGTTTGATTTGTTTTAGTCCTTGGTTTGTGTGATAAGTTTATATTTAGACTTATTTTTAATGCATCACTTGTTATAACGCTCAACCAATTAAGTTTAGTCCCGATTTTTGGTGTTTTGTGTTATAAATTGGTGTTTAATAGTTTATAGATTTTTGTGTCATTTTAGTAAGTTAAATGTGTGTTTATGAGGTAAAGATGTCTATTTATTGTGTTCATATGTGCGCAAGACATTGAGGGGCAAAATGATGCATATGTGAGCCAAGGAGCAAGTGATGGGGTCGTGGAACAAGCTCAAGAAGTCGATCTAATTCAAGTTCCAGTTGAGCCAATCACGAGCTTGAAGGCCAAGAAGTTGCACCATGTCATGCTGAGCTTTGTGAATGAGATTTTGGACCAACAATCATTATTGTTTGCGAATGGGGGCCAAGAATTCATTCATGCTCAAGCTAAGATACCCATGCATGTTTTATAAGTCCAGCTCTAAGAATATTCAAGTCCAAGAAACCCAAGAATTGAAGAGTTTCAAGTGTTCGAAAACCCTAATTTGGGCCAAGGCCCTATTCGACCATCTATTCCTAATTAAATTGCAGGATTTATTGTTCAATATTTGTTAATAGGATTTTTATCTTATTTGGGGTGAAAATATCAGCCTATGTCAATGTCAGTTTAGCTGATTTTATGTCTAGTATTCAAATCCTAAATCTGCTAGCTTTTGGCAAGGTTGTTGCCTAGTAGTATTAGGCCTATTTTGTAGAAAGCCCCTTGTTACGTTAAAATCACCCCCAGTCGATTATTCATTCATCAATATTGAATAAAACTTCGTGAGAAAATTCTCCAACTTGTCTTCCAAAACCTTGGGTATTTTGCAAGACTGATTCTTCGACTACCTATCCTAAACAATATCAGTTCTTGTCTTGTTATAGATAGTGGGTCAATATCTCGTGTAGTCGAGAATAGATACTTCAAATTCTTGATTTCTTAGTAAACGGATTTGAATCTATCAATTCGGATTTGTTTAGGTATTGTTGGGTTCCGCATCGATTCCAGGCCTTATCATTTTATTTGTGGTATTTGCATCACAAAATGGTCATTATGTCACAAGCACAAATCGGAAGGAATTCATGATGGAGGCCTAGAAGTTATCTGTTGTCGCACTTTACCAAGGTAGAATAAGTGCTATCAACGCTTTCATCAGAATTACTATTGTTGGCAACAATAGAATAAAGAAGAACAAGCGTTGTCAATGATAAACCAAAAGACCAATTGTCTGATATGGGTTATGGGCCTTGATCCTTTTCTATAAATATTAGGATTTATTTTGCAACGATTGTTGTCAGACTCTTAGTTTTGTTTTAGAGTTGTATTTTATCTTTAGAGCATATAAATACATACTTTCTCCAATTTATCATATTATTAAAATTCAATTCAGAGATTCCTCGATTCAGGTTTAGATTCAATCATCAAGATTATTTTCGGTAATTTTGTCCCCTTTATTTATTCTCATTTAAATTCAATTGCAATAATTTGAATCTTTAATTTAGCCATGAATTCTTGCTATCTAATTCATTCTTGTCTAACTACTCAAATCATGATGAGCACTAAATTGACTAGGATTTGGGTGTGACAAATGCAATTAACCATGGGTTAATTCGAACAAGGATCAATTAGAATAATTATAACAATTGGGTAACAATTAAAACAATAAGACAATCCTAGTGAGTAATTGTTGGTCCCAAAAGCAACCTAAGAGGGGGGGGTGAATTAGGTTGTCTCTAAAAACAATCCTTTTTATGTGCTTAATAGAAATTCAAACTTTATGCACCAAATAAAAACTTAAGCACAAATGACTACAATAGATATTCAACAATTTAAGCTTAAAGAACAAATAAGAATATTGAGACTAAGAGAATCAAACCAAACTCCCTAGCTTGGAGCTTACAACTACAAAGAGCTTCTTACAAGGCAACTACCAAGTTCACAACTTGAAGTTCAGCCACTAAAAGTCTCTTCAAAGTAGGTGAGACAATAACCTCTTGTACACAAATGAGGATCACTCTTGCTCACACTAATTTCCTTTAGTTGAGCCAAGAGTTTTACACATATCACAACCTCCCTTTGTTACAATTGTTATCTCTCCACTCTTACACTTGAAGAACTCTTACACTTCTAAGCTCTTTTCTCACTACCTACACTATTACAACACTTGTACCAACTATTTCTCCCAAATAGCTCAAGAATGATTTGTAATCAATGTAGAAGTCTCTTTTTCATTAAATCAGACCTTGGGGTATTTATAGTTGCCAAATATCTACTTCCAACAACTTCACAACGGCTATTTTCTGTTTACTGGAAAACTAGCCGTTGGACCTTTCGGACGGCCGATGCAGCAAGAGTGCGTCCGAACAAACTAGCCGTTGGACCGTTTAGACGGCCGCTGCTAAATCCTGCGTCCGACACTGCGTCCGTTCTCTGAGGGTATTCGTTCGGACGTCCGAGGATGCGTCCGAACATGCGTCCGATCGAAGCGAAGTCTTCTGGAAAATGATCGGACGCTGTTCTTCGTCCGAGGCTTGCTTCAAATTCTTTGTGTCGGACGATTACCATCGTCCGTCCGTAAGCTCTGTCATTTGAACAGTCATTTGCGTCCGTAAAGTCTTGTGGTTGTTTTGTTCGGACGATCATTTGTGTCCGAACCTACCTATTTTTCTGCACACTTGTTATCAAACCATTAGTATGATTTGGTCATCATCAAAACATGATTAACATAACTGGGGTTCAACAGTAATTACATCTAGATTTGGTTGAGTAGGCCAAGATGATACATAAGGTGGACTGGTGTTAATTAGTAGATTAATTTAATTCGAGATCAAAGTGGCTGAATTAATTAATTAGTTTATGAAAATTCCATACGAATAAGACTCAATTTTATTAATCTAGGTCATGGAAAAATCTACCCATAGTTAATTAATTTCATAGGGTTTAATCACCGAAAGTCGTGGTTGAGCTGATATTTGGAAATTGAACTTCCATGCAGTATAATTAAACCAATTGTGCTTAATTCTAAATTATTATTAGAAATTTCTAGCCAAGTACCTTACCTATCTTCTTCACCATTTGTAATTGAAACACTCTTTTTATCACTTTGCATAATTTTTTCATTCTTTAAATTTCGGTAATTTTATTTTTGAGTTTTAAATTCTAAAATAATCCACGTCTAGATAAAAATTAGTTTAGAATTTTGTACATGTCTATACAGTTTTCATAAGAACGTTCCTTATTCACTCTACTACATTGCTACTATGCACTTGTAGCTATTAGTGGAAAGTTGTGAAAAAAGGTTATTTTAACTTTTCATACATCATTATGTCGTTTGTTCTATTTTTGTTTTGGTCGGAACTAGCAAAACACTAGGTTGAGAAGAGTTGAGAACTCTATAATTAGAGTTAAATTGGTTGTTTTTAATGTTTTGGTCAGACCTAGGGGCAATGGGGTATTTTCTAAGGTTTTGGTTAAACTATGGGCAAACAGGGTCAACTCTAGGGTTTTTGTCAAACACAAGGACAAATAGGTCAAGGTTTTTGATCAAATATCAAGAGAAGTGGTAATTTAAACTTAAAGGATTTCTACATAGTGAAACATAGGAGTAAAGTGACACGAGTTGAACAAGTTTTAATTCCTTGTTCCACACTTCTACTAATATCCGTAAGTATACAGTTATCAATGTAGGGAGTAAGGGTCGATCCCACGAGCGCTGATGCAAGTACCGAGATTCTAATGCAATTTCTATTTAGATAACCAGTTTGCAATATTTTTGGATTTTAAAAATGAATTGCAAAATTAAATTAAAAATTATAAACTGGAAAACGAGAAAATTAAATTTGAAATACCAGTAATAAATGAATATGGATAGAATACAAGGTTAGCAATAATCTGAGATCATTCAAATGTCGAGTCAATCAATTAATTAAATTATAATTAATGGTGATTTTACTCCCATATATCAACCCAACCCCAAAACCTTCGGTGAATGAATTCTATCAAATTAATTAAATAGGGTTCGAGGATACTTTCTTCTACCTAACCTAGCTAATTAACTTAAGTTATTAATTTCTTGGAATTTGAGTTTTCTTCCACAGAATACTTGGGGAATTAACTAATTAAATCTGTCAACCTGAACTAGATTAATTAGCCTAACAATTTAGCATAGGTTAACGATTAGGGTTCAAAAACCTTATTTTCCCAACTAACCTAACAAGACTATTTATTAGCCTATTATTATAATTAAAATGATCAACCCCTAAATAGATTTTCCCCATGATTGATTGCATTACCTGTATCCAAACCCTAACTAATTTAGTGATTCATAATGTGCAAGAATGAAAATAAATAAATTGAATTAATCACAGACATCATAAACCAATAACTAAAAAAAATACAAATGAAAATAAAATAATTAAAAACCACAACACTGGAACCGAAAGAATTGTAAAAAAAACTTGAATTAAGTATCCTGAATGATCCACAATTCAAAGAGTCGATCCCTAGAATCGAAAAGTAATTAAACCCAATTATTGTTCGAAACCCTAGACAAAAAAAACTAAGAACTGAAGTATGAGAATCGCTCAATCATAAGCGTTACATAATCGGTCCCCCTTTTTATAGAAAATGTTGAAAAGGCCCAGGCCCAAATCGGGTCTACCTCTATGACAATTTCACTAGTCGATCCTTGACACTCAAGATAATTCAATTCTATATCAAGCACTAATTGAAGAATTATCCCGAATTCCAATTCAAAGTTCATTCTTGTTTCTCTCTAAAGTTGGTTAATTTTCAACACGCGATCCAATTAACCCTAAGTATTAATTTAATCCAGATACGTGCCAAAGATTAATTAATAGAAGCTTTAAAATCATTAAGAAATATTAGACTAATTAAACATAAACACACTCGGTTATGCCAATTAGCTGTTTACATTCCCTAAATTCAATAACACTAATCGAGTAATTATCAAATTCAGTTGCTTCATAGATTGAATTAAGCACACGCGGTTAAAACAATATAGTAGTAGATTTATTCGAATAACTTAATATTTTGCAGAAATAACAAGTTGAAAAGAACAATCATGAAATTAATCGCAGAAAAATAATCAATGGACGCAAATAAATTACTTGATATATAATTGATAAATTCAAGCACAAAGAGTCTCACAACATAGCAGAAGTGACCATGGCTTCAAATCTCTCGACCAAGAAAAAGGGTTTAGGCTCAAAGTGCCATAGAAGAATGAACAATAATTTTTGACCGCTGAAAACTCTAGATAAAACTAGAAAATAAAGTGTCCATGCTTCTCTCTCACCCTACATGGGATATTTATAATGAGTACTCAGGGTTACAATTAAGGTCTACGGATAAGAACGTGAAATTGGCTGAAAAAGAGTCTAACCGGGCGAAGAAATATGCCAAAAATCCAAAAATATGCAATACTACTGTTTTGGGCACACATGCGCTGCCTATTTTGGGTGCATGTGCGCTCTAGGTAGAGCTGGAACTTCCTCCTCTAGTCACAGCGTACATGCGCTGCACATCCCCAGCGCATGTGGGCTAGACCGTCATTTTCGACTTCAATTTTGACCCTGATTCACACCAAATTTGGCAAAACTCAAAACATGTGGAATTAAAAGTTTTAGCTCTATGTCTGATATTTAAAAAACATCTTGAATCATCTATATTGGAGCTTAGATAAGAATGTTATGCTGAATCTACCAAACTATGTCAGAATCGCTCCTCGCAGGTACACATTTTCCAACTTTGCAATTTTGAACAAGATTCCTATAGAATCCTGGAAAACTCAAAACATGAAAGTTGTAGAAATCTTCAATAGATTTTCAAATCATCCAAAATCATCTCAATCAGAGTTTGGACTCAAAAGTTATACTTAAAAAATGGCTTCATACTCATGCATGTTCCGCCCTTAGCATTTTCTTTCATCTTTTCCATCATTTTCAACTCATTTTCACTTTTACCCTAAAAAAACTAAGAATAACCAAATTAAACTCAACAATAACTCAAATCTTTCTTAGAACACATAAAAATGTGGTAAATGACACATAAAATATAGTACAACTATGAACCTATCATCTGATTGTTATCCTCATACTCTCCTTCATTCTCCAATCGTTCGCCAAGTTAATTGGTGGTACTTCTTGTTGCCCATAGGTTGACGTGCAACCCTCCCATCGACAAGGTCTACTTGCTGCTGTTGCAAAGCTTGTCTCCTTAGTTGCCTAAAGGTTCTGTCAATTTTGAAATCAAACTCAACTAAAGTTCGACAAGATCGGTGGATAAACTATTAGGCATGAGAAAATCGTTACGAGTACCACTTTAATTAACACAATAACCAATAGAAAGAAAACAAAGTAATAGCTCATGAAAAAGTAACAAAAATAACATGAACAAAGAAATTAAAATCTAAAGTAGGAATTGTTTTAGAAATTAAAATCTAAAGTAGGAATTGTTTAAGAAATTAAAATCTAAAGTAGGAATTGTTTAGCATCTCAATATTGCCAATACAGTATACAGCAATGGCACCAAAAACTAGACACGACCTGAACAAGTTTTAATTCCTTGTCCTGCACTTCCACTAATATCTGCAAGTACACAAGTATCAATGTAGGAGGGTGAGCAAGGGTCAATCCCACGAGGACTGATGTAAGTATGGAGATTCTAATGCAATTTCTATTTGGATAACCAGTTAGCAAGATTTTTTGATTTTAAAAATGAGTTGCAAAAGCAAATTAAAAATTATAAACTAGAAAGAGAGTAAATTGAATTAAAATACCAGTAATAAATAAAGACGGGTCAAATGCAAGGCTAGCAATCATCTAGGGTCATTCAAATCTCAGGTGAATTGATTAATTAAATTATAATTAATGGTGATTATATTCCCACATATCAACTCAGCCTTGAAACCTTCGATAATTGACTTCTATCAAATTAATTAAATAGGGTTTGAGAAACCTTCTTCTAACCTACCTAATTAACTTGAGTTATTAACTTTCTAGAATTCGAGTTTCCTTCAAATAATATTAGCAAATAAACTAATTAAAACCATTAACCTGAACTAGATTAATTATCCTAATAATTTTGCACAAGTCTAGGATTAAGCACAACAAATGGCACAAAATAACACTAAAACTTAACAACTTAAAATATATAAAATAACTCTAAAACTAGAGTTATCATAAAGGGGTCATTTCAAATGTTTGGTCAATATAGGGGAAAATGAATAATTTCTAAGATTTTATGTTTAAATTTTGGGCTAAAGGGATCATTTTATTGTTTTTGATAAAACATAGAGGCAAAGGAGTCGATTTTTGTGCTCCACTTGTATTTAAATTATCTAAATATAGCCCCGATTTTAAGTCTTTTGTGTTAGTTAAATTGGTGTTTAGTGGTTTATAGGTTTTGTTGTGTTAGTGATTTGTTTGTTGTGTTAAATAGAGAAAGATAGCTATTTATCATGTTCTGTTTTTGTGTACAGGTTGTTGAAGGGAAAGATGGTCATTTTGCGTGTGGGGTGGGATCGAGTTCGAGCCAAATTGACTGCCTTTCAGTTGAGAAAGTTCTCTTCAAGTGAACCAACACAAGGAAGATGTTCGCTTCAAGTGAACACAGCAAAGGAAGGTTCACTCATAAGTGAACCAGTTAGAAGAGCAAACAACCCAAGGCGAGGGAACTAGTTAGAAGATCAACAACAAAAGACAAACCTTTCACTTTCAGTGAATGGTCTAGAATGAGGTTCACTTTGAGCGAACTAACCAATCCAATTCGTTCGCTTGTAGCAAATAGGCTGAATCTGACTACTATTGGATATGATTTTCTATAAATATGTGGTATGTTTGTGAGATATTTATTATCAAACTCTCACCTTTTGTTCTTTGGATTTTTATTATTCCTTCTTAGACCATAGAACTCAATATTTTACTCTTTTTTTTTTGCGCAATTAAACATCAATATAGTGATTTTCATTTCTAGTTTCATATTATTCTTCAAGGATAATTCCAATAATTTCATTCTTTTGAATTATTCTTTATTTAAGTTCCATTGCAATAATCCTAGTTCTTATTTAATTATGGCTTTTTGTAATTTCATAGTTTCTTGTTTGTTTATTTCAATTATCATGCACTAAATTAATCATGATTGGGTTAGGTACCGGTGATGCAATTTTTCCTAGATTGACTCAAAGGACTATTAATTGGAATAATCACAATAATTGGGTAATAATTAACATAAAATTGACAAATCAATAACGTAGCTAAGTCTTGTTTTGGTTAGGTTGGCCATGGTAATACAAGAGTTTATCCCCCATCATAGATCGTGTTAATTATTACACTAATTCAATTCACGATCAAAGCTGGCCAGATTAATTTGTTAGTTCTAGATAATTCCACACAGAAAAAAAAAACTCAATTAATTAATTTAAGACACATAGAGATCTACCCTTAATTAATTGATTTGATAGGATCTAGTTGCCAAGAGATCGAGATAGGGTTGATATTTAGGATTTGAACTTCAATTCATTACAATTGGACCAATTGATTGAAATTTGATTAATCAAGGGAAATTGCTAGCCTAGTATCTAACCCACCTTCTTAAATATTGAAAATGCTCTTTCATTATTTCACATTAATTTATTGCATTTATTTAATAATCCATTAACTTTTAACTTAAATTTAATTCTAAAAATCCAAAAAAAAAGTCATTTGTGGTAGTCTAGATAGAAATTGTCAAAGAATTTCAGTACTTGTTTGTTTAGTCTTTGTGGGAACGATCTCGATGCACTCTACTACACTAATACCATGCCCTTGTGGAGATTAGTGAAAAGTTCTGAATATGTTAATTTAACTTTTCAAACATTTGTATTCATCCTGAATCTTCTAGAGATTAAACTTGTGAGAGAGTTTGATGCCAATTTTCTTGACAACAACAATGGTGAAGTCACTGTTAGGGGTACAATGTCATGAGGCTACTAATGCTTTCTTTAACACTCCTACCATTGATGGTGGTGATTATAAATTATTTTGTGGCTGTGTTAATGTCCGTTGGACTATTTGGTGGTTTAATTTCTATTTTAGGGTTTATCTTTCTATTGAAAAAAAATCAGAATTTTTTTTGGAAATTCTAAAATATTGTGTGTTTTTAGTAGTTTTGTGTATAGGATCTTAAATTTTGTGACTAGGAGACTCTAGTTTAAATATGTTTCAAAGGAGATTATGTGTTAGAAGTTTTGAATTTAAAGTGTATACAAATTTTTTTCATTTTTGAACCCATTGATTTGTGGAAATGTTACTACAAACACATACATGAACTTCTACATGTTGTGTGATATGAGAAGAATGAGAGATTTGATATTTTTGTACGAGCGTTAATTGTGATTAGGCCATGAGATTTTGTTTAGCTTGTTGTTCACATTATACCTAGGGGTCAGTTAAATCATGAAAATCAAATGAAACAAGATAAATTATCCCTAAGCAATTACTAACCAATACCCATACGCCTGCAGGTCTACAGGGTAGGTTCGTACCTAGCGGCTAGAGGTATCGTTCCCTCAAGGATTGAGGGGTGATTACTAATCTAAAAGGGATCTTTCTGGTAATTAGACTACACAATAAGGAAAGTAAGATCCTACTTGCTATCAATAAAATAACAACAAGTAGGCTATCAAAAGATCCCTCTTAATAAGAGCAACTAAATAGACACTCTTAAAGAAATAAAAAGGCATGCTACGAACTATAGAGATTTTAACTAAACTAAATTCAATTAAACACTTAATGATGAACATTAAGTAATGAAATCTAGAATTAAAAATTGCTACTAAAATGCTTTACTAACTAAAATGTACTTCAACTAAGGGTAGTTATTAGATAAACAAATCTACACTAAATAGTAAATTAAAGCTAGAAAATAGTCAAATCAAGCTTAAATGGAATTAAGCTACTATACATAAAGATTTACGAAAGTCTACAACTAGGAAATCAAAGCATTAAATGGCACAAAAGATAACTATACTAAGCCCTACCCTAATAAAGCCCTTAAATACTACTATACAATGATTGAAACATGAAGGAATTTACTCTAAATGGATGTCTCTACCTAGATGAATATTAATGTTCTACAATTTTAACTATTTTGGAAAAGAAATAGAATGCAAGATCTAGAAATGTAGATGAAGATTTAAGGCTAAAGAAATGATATTATAAACTAACCCACTACTAATTGATGTTTAGAAATGAAGAAGACATTAGATTAAATGCAAGATTAACCACAAAAAAAGCAATATTACACTAAGACTATGAAACTAATTAAATTAGGCTAGAATGGAAATGCAAGAAAGTTAAAGTAAAGATGAGTAAAATGGATATCAAATTGAAGAGAGATGCAAACCCAATAAATTAACACTAAAAGATTTAGTTTTTTCAACTATGATTAAGCTAAAATTAAGTTTGAAGATGAAGATTAAAAAGGGGTCTTAATAAGACTAAACAACCCTATCTACAACTAAAACTAAACTACTCCTACTACTATGGGCTAGTAGGTGTAATGTTAGGGTAACTTCAAAGTTTTTAGCTAAGTCAAAGTGTTAACTTTGTGTTTAGAACCGCAGTCTCCTTTCTACCTATACAAATCTGAAGACCATGGTTTAAAAGTGTTCTCATTCTAGCTTGGAAACCCCGATTTACATCTCGCACATTTGTATGTATGTATGCAAGACCGCAGTTTGTGCCCTCTGTAGCTAAAGGGGTAGAAAGTGCGGCTTAGCTCCTCAAGGCTTGCAAATTTGGACCACGGTATTTAAGTAGTTGACTGGCTCTGACTGATCTGATTAATTGCATTCCAGTCCCTAACTTCTTCAACTTTTCAAATAACTTCCAAATTTTGAAATTACCTGCAAACACACACCATCCCTTATAAATTAAGATACACCTCTCATATTATATAGCAATTATGTCCAAGTTTGTGCATAATTCTACCAAAAATCCTAATATACATTTAATTCTCTCACAAACATGAATAAACCTAAAATCTAACCAAAAGAATATAAAACCAAACGGAATAGGACTAAAATAGTCAAAATTGCACTGGAAATAAAGGTAAAATAACTCCATGTGACAGAGTTATCACTCCCCAAACCTAGCATTTTGCTAGTCCCGAGCAAAACAAGAGAATATAGAACTAAAAACACACAACGAATTAATGATGAGATCGTAAACGAAATGCCAACGAAAACTAAGAAGCATTCAACATGTGCAAATAGCGATTTAACTTAACAAACTAAACATGTTCATTCGCTTGCTAATATGAAAAATTAAGAAGCTAGTTCAAATGCATGGCCCGTGTTGATTAGTGAAGTATTAAGAGAATGCCCATGCGATTCCAAGATGAAACAAGAATAAACATGCAACTTTTTCAAAAATTAGTTTCAAGTGTAGAAAGATCACTAAGACTTAGTTTAGGAAGTAGTAGAATGCAAGTGAACATACAAGAATGTTTATGGAAACCATGAGATTTAGCTAAAAACATTAAGCAAGGTGGTGTTTCACCCTATAAATTTCTAAGCTCTCTTATAGCCCAGAAATAGGAAATATTTACACACCACCTTTACAAATAAGATAAAGGATCTCGTAGGACTTTTAGGTTTGTAATGTAGGTTAGGATGAAGAGAGGATATAAATTTGGATATCAATGACTTGAATTCACCCTTAGTCAATACCACAAATGCTAGGACTAGAACCCTTGAACAAACGTCCCCGCACACGCAAAAACCAAACATCACTTGAATCACTAAATTGCTATATTGATGTCTAAGGACATATTTTTTATTCTTTTTTACAAAATAATACATATACAATATTGTAAAAATAGGAATAAATAAATAAATTTATATATATATAGAAACGACAAGATATCTCGACTTCATTGTGTTTACTCACAAGAAGGAAATTGATACCAGATGTAATCAACAACGACCCAATTTTTGAACCCATAACCAAAAGATATGATTCACCCTATTACTTTTCACTTCTATACTTAGGTCAAATTCTGACTGAGGTAAACGGGTGAAAAGATGGTAATAAAATAAGGATGGATGGTTTAATTGTGTGGTTGTGAAAGAAATAAGGTTTGAAGGCTCAAATGGGAACACAGGGGCTAGAATAAATCTTAGGCAGGTTTTTGGCACAAATAATCCAAGAAAAAGCATAGTTTATTAATTCCAAAACTCGGGTATGTAACAACCAGGAGATTCCCACATTCGACTAATGTCTTGGACTAGAACTCACTAACTCACAAAACATTTAATCATGCAAGTCATGCAAATGAGCGAAGAGACTTAAGTCATTTCTCTCTACACTATCTACCAAATTCCAAAAACTTCAACATGTTTAGATCAACTCAACTAAGAAATAAATAAGGCATTCAAACAATAATTGCAATCAAAATAGAGCATAACGTCTAAACTAAACCAATGAAAAGCATTTTAAATTAAGTGATAGACAATTAATAGAGTTTATAAAGTTAAAAGCCTTTTTTGCACAAGTAATGCAACAAATTTACCTAGGAATTTCAAGCAATCCCAAACACACAAACCAAGCATAACTCTATATAGAACACCACCACACTTTCCATCTTATTAAAATAGATGAGTACCACTCATCCAACTGCTCAACATTAAGCAAATTAAAAGAAAATAAAGCATAGTAACAAAAACATAATCTTTAGTTCAGAATAAGCCAAAGTTGGACTAAGTTGACAAGGCATCCACATATCAATTCCATAAATAATAAACTGAGGTTAACCGTACCAAAATGGCCCAATGGTCACCCTTTTAAAACTACCAATTATGTTGAGGGGTCAAACCAATCAAGCATCTAACTACAACCACTAACCAAAAGCATTATTGAAACTAAATAAAAACTACAAACTATCCATCGATCAACAAACCAAAGAAAGTAAAAGAAGTAGTTGTGGGAATATATCTCTCTCTTTCTCTGCTCATAAACTGGTAAAAAGAGTGAATGGGGTAGGGTAAAAGCATGAAATAAGTGAAAGGAAAGTGGCCTCTCAAATGGGGCAATTGTAATAGATTTCAATCATTGTCTTCCTAATTCTCCTCATCCTCTTCCTCTTCCTCTGCTCCAGAAATGTCAAACATGCCATTATTGACATTCTCCCGGTTGTCCTCGTTACCATCTCATTCTTCTCCATCCAAATTCCATACTCCCTCGCCACTTCATGTTCTCCTTATTGTTGAGCTTTACCATGTGGATAGAAGTACACCTGGCAACGTGGCAGTCCAAAGTGCCAACTAGGTAGAGGTCTCAAGTGAATCCAACTATTGGTAGTGGTCTTTTGGAGAGCTTGAGAAAGTAAGACCATGTTGTTGTGGAAGGCCATCTGACAATAAGTCAATATACCCAGAGCTTTTGTTGCTCTATGTCTATCTGGGGAGGATTGTATACAAAGTCACCTACCATGTTGAGAAATTGTGAATATGGAGGAGGAACTTGAGCTGCCTGTGATCTAGAACCTGAAGTTTCTTGGCCCGGATGATGCATCTTGTACTTATTCACTATGTTCCACACATAATCCCCATTGAATAGATTCTTCAGGTGGATTTCCTCTTATCCTAGGTAGACTTCAACACCTACATCTAAACATAGTTTAGTAACCATCTTAGGAAGAGAAAAAACTGGTTTAGCTGATCGGGAGTTTCTCAAGAATTCCAAGTAAATAATCTTGTTGAGGTCTAAGCTCAACCCTTCCAATATACCAAACACAAAACATGCCTTGTCTCGCTACACAAAGCTGAGGTACCCACAATTCGGCAAAAAAATAATATAATCAAATTTTGGGAAGTAACTGCATGGCTCTTTAGGAAGTCCTCTGATTCTAGTTTGTGTCTTCTTGTTCTCCCATTTAGGCTCTCTTCCACAAAGCCTAGCCCACACCTTAGTATAATCCAGGCCTCCTGTTCCAGATTCATCAAATCTATATAGGCTGCGTCGTTATGCCTTGGTGTAACCAAAGTTGAAGTTATCTTCCTGACACTAATGTCATACCAGTTCCCCCTAGCAATGACTCTATCATTGCTAGTATCCATTCTACTCAAATTACAGTGGAATTTCTTCGCCATGTTCACATACCCTTTCTGTACCGACTTATTGAATTTGACCCAAGTTGTCACGCCCCAAAAACGGGACCGTAACACGCCGCGCTAATGGCACACCGGTCCAAAGCGCAAGGCACAAACGTCAACAGAGCAACAAACTTAACCGCAATGTAATAGAACCATCAAGCCATTTCTCAACTATAAAACCAAATATTTCATTTTACACAAAAATACGAATTACAAAATTCCTTCTTAGTACAAAAGATGCTACAACGAAAATAAAGTTCATCAATACAAAACTTATCTAATACACTACCCCTCTCCAAACAAAAGAGAAGCTTGGAAGATTATCCGCAGAGTCCTACCGAATGTGGAGTCCGGGACATTGCGGTTAAGTTGCTAACGCTGTTCGTTTGTCCTTGCGCGAGCACCTAATCTGAAAAATTATAAGTCACGTGGGGTGAGCATAACTAGCTCAGTGGATATCATAAAAGCTCTTCAAATGGGGCCAAGCATTGCGATAAAAAGAAAACATAAAGATAATGACATTTGTGAAAACCATAGTTATGAAGCAGTTTCTAAAATGTCTCATGCCATTTAAAAGTCAATACCATAATCATAAGTAGTCTCGTTAAGGCTACGATTAGCATCAATGATCTGTCTCTTATACCAGATCTAGTAATCTACCACACCTACTAGTCTGACTGGGAGGTCAAGTTATCCCATCACAAGACCCCGTATCAGAGAGTTCATAACATTCGCAGAAGTCACCATGGCGTCCCATGGATGACTATAGAACCGGTGCACCCCAAATCAAACATTTCCAAATACATCCAAAATTATATACCTCGGTCACCTATGAGCCAAAACAGTCATAAAATGCTTTCATATCAAAAGAGTTTGCAAATATATCAATTGATTAACATAAAATAGCTTGGTCCCGATTTCATATATAATAATTCCAAAACTTGGTAAAAGTGCAGTTCCAAACATCATACACAATTTAAAATCCATCAACAAACATATTTCGAAAGTCGTTAAACAAAATACAAGTGGAAGAGGGTCTATGTTACCCAAGAGACAGCAAAAACTGCACAAATGTCATGAACGCGATCGAGGCGGTAGGTGGCGTGGTACCTAAAATAGATATAAGAGGACTCTTAGAAGAGATGTAGAAGTTAAAGAATGACTAGGGAAGCGAAAACGACGCGAAACGATAGAAAACGACACCAAAAGCTCTTTGGTCAAAAATGACCTTTTCACAAATTCTGACCAACTTCGACAAGCTAAAACCCCAGTCAAAACACTTAGTTAATCCCTCGAATTCGTATTACAGCTAGATTAGGAGATAATAAGCTCAGTTTTCCAGAAAAAACTGAAAAACTTCGCCTCCCTAGACAGCACCAAGTGTGTGAAGCATTCTAGTCGGAATAATGTTACAACAAGGGTGGTATACCACATCTCCATTTGGTTAAATACACCTGAAAGTGGACCATATTCAAGGGATTATATTTACAAGGCCCATTTGTGTTCAGGTTACAACCCAACTCAAAGGTACACATCTAGATGTGTATCCATAGACAGATGCTAAAATGCTTATGCTATGCTTGGACTATAACAATAGCATTCCACAACAATGGAAAACACCTTATACCATCAAAAGATCATTAAAGACCCTTCAAACATAACCAATTATCCAAATTATCCTAGTTGCGCCAAACTTCCGCTTACTTACAAAATGAAGGGAAATCAATTCCACTTGGTTTCAAGTCTCAATTCCTATCCAAACTAACCTTAAAACACTCTTAAAACATCATTACAAGCATAGACATAAGCATTCATAGCATAACATTCTAGGCTCATATGGAAGACAAAACCCTTACTCATAATCTTAAAATTTGTAATCTAACCATGGAAAGTTGTTAAAAATCAACCCCAATCACTTCCCAACCTCCAAAACACTAAAAACAACCCATAACATACATAAATCACAACTTATAAGGCTGCAAAGAGGGTTTTCTCAGCCATAAATAATCCTACAAAACTTGAAATTAAAGCTTAAATCATAAAGCCCATAAGCCATAAATGCTAAAATTTAAAATCTTACCTTCCAAGTGATCTTTTAATATCTCTGTCTCTTATACACATCTAGATGTGTATAGTGGAGGAGAGGAGTTCGGCTGCTGCTGGAAGAAAATGAGGAAGAAAAAAACAAGAAGAAGACTTAAAAAGAAATTCCAAGGTTGACCAAATAGTACCCCATTGACCAAATAGTCTCCAAGTTGACTATTTGACCCAAAAACTAATTTTTGCTACTAAATTAACATTATAAATCAGTCATCAAACAACACTCACACACCACAATGCACTAATTACATTTTGTCTAATTTTTGACCCGTTTACCCGCCGGTACCGAAATCGCGTAAATCGAAAAATTTGCCGAATTGAAGAACGAATAAGTTGAAGTACTTTATGACTAAAAATAATATGAAAAACATTTTAAACCAGTTAAAATCAAAGAACAAGGCTATTAGGATAAATACTGGGTTTCACACAAGTTCCCTTAGTCAACTGTCTATCAATTTCCATACAAATATCCTCATACTCACCTCAACTTCTGGACGTATCAAAAGCCCTATCATGAATAATACCAACTTTAGTCCACTTTTTAAATTTTTTTGCAGCTTTAAGACTCACAAAGATGTTCTCATCATATCCCTCACATCCCCTTTTCAAGATTGCTCCCCGAGTCCAGTTTTTCTCTTTTTACCAGCCAGAACCGTAATCACAGCTTTTCCTTACCCTTTATCCCAAGCAATTTGATTCAATTAATGTATGACAAATTGAGCAAACAAATAATGTCAACAATTAAAACAAATTAACTCTCAACAATGCATCCAATCAATCCTAACGAACACAAGTCGTCCAATCAGCAAATATACACCAAGATTCGCAAAATTTTTACCAATAAAGTTTGAAAGAATGAATTGGAATTAAGTTACCCATGAAAATTGGAAGTAGAAGGCTTCTTGTTGATGCTTCTCGCTGTACACAAAAAATCCCGTTACTCCTTGCTTGGGGAAACTTCGGGAAGTGATGGATGAAGTTTTTGAGAAAAAGATTAGTTTTGTAGAGGGAAAAGGGTAAGAGAAGTCGACTAGGGAAGAAAGGAATTAGGATATTTAAAAAAAAAAAAAAAGCTTGGCAAAATCTATTTATAGTGACAGGAACAGGCACCACATTTTCCTTTTTCCAGCTTAAATTCTGGACCGCGGTTTATAGGTATGCCTAGGGTTTCCTCTCCAAACTGCAGTCTGTAAAATTCCTTCCTTGCGAACCAAATTGCGATCTAAAAGGCTAAGAAAAACTTTAAATTGAAAAAGTAGACTGCGGCTTAGGAACACAGTTTTCTTTCTAGAGAGAAAATATTTCATTCCCAAAAACACTGATGGAGCACGGTTTCCTTTTTGGCTCCTCAACAAACCTGAACGCGGTGCAAAATACTTGAATTTTTTTTTTCAAGTTATCACTTAGTACACTGCAGTAGGGGTGTGCATTAGTTAACTGTTATGCAATATCAGTTAATCAGTCAAATATTTTAGTCAAAATTCAAAAATGAGTCCTAAAATTGTTAACCAGCTTCAATTTCGAATTGAATTCGAAATAGCATTTGATTAACCAAATTTGAATTTGGAAATCAGTCTCGAAATTCAATTAACCGTATTCGCCAATTAAACCCATCAACATTAGACTGAAATCCTTTACCAAAACTAAAAAAAAAAAAAAAAATTAAAGCAAAATCCACCAAATAATAAAATCGCCATAATTTTATTTCTTGTGAATAAAACTGAAAACAAAAAATTCTGCAAAAAATTTAGCACATTTCTAGAATCACAATTATTACATAACAAATATTTAGCATAACACAACATCCAGAAAACACAAATAAATTCTATGACTATAGAAAACTATAAGTCTATAATATTAACAAAACTATACTTTATTCATATGAATGCAATGTGTTTTTAATATATATATATGTATGCATATATGCACACTAATGTGTGATTAACACTAATTATAACTACATACACGTTACTACGTATATACTGATAACTATATAATTAATATATAAAATGCGTGACTGATACTGACTATATATAAAAATGACTAATATACAATTATTTTAAACTACAAATTGGTGTTTCATTTTGTATTCATAGTTTGTATAGAAAACTATAAGTCTATAATTTATTAAAACTATTCTACGTTTAAATGAATATATTATTTTAGTAATATATATATATATATATATGTTGTGTGATTACACTAATTATAATTACATACACGTTACTACGTATATACTAATAACTATATACATTAATACGTATAAAGTGTGACTAATACTGAATATATATAAACATAACAAATATATAGTCATTTTAAGACCACAAATTAGTGTTTCATTTTGGATTTGTAATTTATATAGAAGGCTATAAGTCTATAATATTATTAAAACTAGACTATATTTAAATGAATGTAATGTATTATTAAAATTTTATATACGTAAATTCTATATATTATACGTGTGTACATATGTAATATTATTTATGTGACTACATATGTATTCTTAAGTAAAATTAAAATATTAATTTATAAGACTATATTGTATAAAAGATATATGTATTTAAAAAGAAGAAATATATACAAGTTTCAATTAGCTTTTGGTGGCAATTGTCGTGTAGGTTAGTCTTGAAAGAAGTCTAGAGTTCAGTACTCTTTGCCTACATTTTTTTACGAAGGAGTTACTCTACTTATCCATTACTACAAATTTGGTAAACGAAATCAGTAAATTGATTAACCAATTTTATTTAACGAATTCTAAAATCAAAATTCAGTTAATTCCAAATTGCAGAACCCAGTTCTAGTTCACACTTATTTTTGAATTCTAGAATTCGGTCAGGCCCATTAACCAACTGAATTCCAATTAACTGATTTCAAATTTTCAATTTGGAATTGAAATCGGTCACAAATTTGGTTAACCACATTTCTGCACACCCCTATACTCCGGTTTAAAAATGCTGTTTTTTACTTTCAGAGATCAAGGTTGATCCCAGGCCATGGTTGAAAAAGTATGAAAATCGTAGTCTAAAAGACTAAGAAATTTTTTTTAGCAAAAATCAACATTGCACTGCGATTTTTGATTTTTCTTTTCCGAAAGCTAACCCGTGGTCCATTTTACTTACAAAAATTTTTCAACAAAATCACTAGCTGACCGCAATTTAGAATTGAAATTTAATTTCTAGAGAACTTGGAGGTTTACAAATCACGAATTAAAAAGTGGGAAAACTGCAGTTTGCATCACTTATAAAGAAAATTTTCAATTTTATTCACCATTCCTTCCTTGGCATCCCTTTCACCTACAAACATATAGACACGAGATTAGAGAGTCATTCCAATACTATTTCAACCAAATCAATTCTAGCTAGAAACTTAAGCATAAAATCACTAAAATTACGTTAATATAATCTATCTAAACCTAATTCAAGAAAACACAAGCAAGCAAGGGTAGAAGAAACTTGGGTTGCCTCCCAAGAAGAAGTGCTCGTTTATATTCACTAGTTTGACTATGGCCATGATTGATCAAGTTGAGGTAAATTGGATGGCTTTCTGTTCCTCTTTAATCACCCTTCCATAGTAGAGCTTGAAACGGTGGCCATTGACCTTGAAGTTCCCTTCACTTCATTTTAGCTCTACCGCTTCATAAGGAAACACTTGCACCATTTCATACGGTCCATTTCATTGTGACTTAAGCTTCCCGGGAACAATCTTAGCTTTGAATTGTACAAAAGAACTAGGTCACTAGCCTTGAAATTCTTCCTTGAAAAGTGTTTGTCATGCCAAGCCTTTGTCCTTTCCTTGTAAAGCCTAGAACTCTCATACGCTTCTCTCTGGAATTCATCAAGCTTATTCAAGTAAAGAAGCATTTTCTCTTCCACCTCCTTCAAATCAAAATTGAGACTCTTGATAGCCTAATAAGTTTTATGTTCAGTCTCCACCAGATGACATGTCATACCATAGACCATCCTATGGGGGACAGGGCAATGCTATAGGTGTATCGAAAGCAGTCTTGTATGCCCATAGAGTATCATAAAGTTTCTTGGACTAATCCTTCCTTGATGAATTGACAATCTTTTCCAATATTCTCTTATGCTTTGAATAGATACTTCAACTTGACCAGATTTTTGAGGGTGGTATGCAAGTGAGATTTTGTGAGTGACCCCCATCCTTGGAAAGAATTGATTCAAATAAGGCATTCTCGAAGTGTGTCTTTCCATCACTTAGCAACGTCTTTTGGACCCCAAATCTTGCAAAGATGTTTTTCTTCACAAAGTTCACCACTACCCTTGCATCATTAGTTGGAAGAGCTATGGCCTAAACCTACTTTGACAAGTAGTTTATTGCCACAAGCATGAATTTGTTGTTGTGGGAGGTGGAAATGGCCCATGAAGTCTATGCCCTACACATAAAAAAATTCACACACCAAGATATTATTCAACGGCATCTCATCCTTCCTTGTGATGTTTTCTGACCTTTGACAGTAGTTATTATCATTGGATGACAAAGCCCCAAGCACCCTGAAATTAGGTCGACCAATAGAAGCTGCTTTGCAACACTTTAACAGTGGTACGTTGAGACGCACGATGACCTCCAAGCGGCATGGAGTAACAATGAAACAACACATTTAGAACTACCTCTTTCGGCACACATCTCTGGATCACTTGATCTTTTCATCTTCTATACAAATATGGATCCTCTCACATGTAGTACTTCATCTCTGATAGGAATTTTTTCTTTCAATTTGAGTCCATGTTTGGGGATGTCACCTTAGCAAACAAGAAGTTGACAATGTCCGCATAGCATGGTGAATTCCCTAGAACCACAAGGAGTTGTTCCTTCTCTAATAGTTACCTCTTCTCCCACACGAACCGTTAGGCCTTCTAAGCATGAAAGGTGATTAGCCACAGTGTTTTCACTACCTTTATTGTCAACGATTTCCAATCAAAGTCCTACAAGAGTTGAATCCAATGAATTAGTCTTTGCTTTGCATCACTTCATTTAGCAAAAAGATATTTGAGGGCCAAGTGATCGGTGCGAACGATCACCTGGCTTCCAATCACATAAGATCAAAATTTATCAAATGCAAAACCATTGCAAGGAGTTCTTTTTCAGTATTGAAGTTGTGAATTTGTGCTTCATTGAGGGTGCGACTAGCATAATACACTACATGCAAGAATTTATCTACTTTTTGGCACAAATCTGCCCAATGGCATAGTCACTTGCATCACGGATAACCTCAAATGATAAATCCCAATTAGAAGTAACTATAACCGAAGCAGTGATCAAAGCATGTTTCAAGTGATTAAAGGCATGAGAACAATCATCATCAAATACAAAGGCTACATCTTTTTACAAGAGAGCATATAAAGGTCTGGAAATGATAGAAAAAATCCAAATAAATTGCCAGTAAAAACCAACATGACCCAAGAAACTCCTAGCAGCTTTCAAATTAGTGGGTGGTGGCAATTTTTCAATGATTTCCACTTTGGCTTTATCCTATGAAGTTTTTATATGATACCCTATGACCTAGAACAATTTCTTCATTGACCATGAGTGACATTTTTCCCAATTTAAGCACAAATTGGTCTCCTCACATCTAGCAAGCACACAAGTCAAATTTTTCAAAAAAAAAATAAAATGAATCACCGAACACGCTAAAATCATCCATAAAAATCTCAATGAATTCTTCAAGCATATCATGAAAAATTGCAATCATTTGTCGTTGGAAACTGTTTGGAGCAATACACAAGTCGAAAGCATCCGTCTATACGCAAAACTTTCGTAGGGACAAATGAAGGTTGTTTTCTCTTGGTCCTCGAGGCTATGACTATTTGGAAATAACCCGAATACCCATCCAAGAAATAATAAAATGCATCTCCCAACAAACACTCTAGCATTTGGTCAATAAATGGTAAAGGAAAATGATACTTCCTAGTGGCTTCATTGAGTTTCCAAAAGTTTATGCACATTCTCCACCCGGTGACTACTCTAGAAGGGCTCAATTCACTTTTCTCATTTTCAACAACCATTACCCCAATTTTCTTCGGAACTACCAGAGTTGGGCTCAACCACTCACTATCATTTATGGGGAAAATAATACCAGCATCTAAGAGTTTGAGAACTTCCTTCCTCACTACTTCCCTTAGGGCGGGATTTAACCTACGTTGAGGTTGTCTACAAGGCTTGAAGTTGTCATTTAGGAGGATCTTGTGCATACAAAATGTAGGACTAATACCCTTCACATCAATAATACTCCAAGCAATCGACTAGCGATGCTTTTTCAAAACACAAAGCAATTGATTTGATTCATCATTAGATAGCAAAGCACTAACAATGACCAGATAAGTATGATCATCATCAAGAAATGTATATTGTAAGTAAGATGAAAGGGGTTTCAACTCAACCTTGAGGGGTTCGTTGATCAGAGACCTTACTTTACCTTTCTCCTCGATGAAGTTCTCCTCTTCCTTTACTTTCTCATATACTTGATAGTTAAGGCTTTCTAGATTGCTGCATTCATGCTCGTTTCTTCAATTTCTTCTTGCATTTGTGCTATCTCTTTGTGGATATTACCAAGGCTATCCCTACAGAAATTATCAACAATCAATTCTCATTACATCGTCTTAGGAAGATGGAAATTTTAAAGAGTCAAAAACATTAAATGACACTACATCCTTATTGACTCTTAGTTGAAGCTTCACTTCTTGGTCGTCGATCAATGCCCTTCTAATGGCTAAAATGGTCTCCTTAAAATCAATGGCATTTCGACATCCTCTTCCATATCAAGCACAATAAAATCGACTGGTAGATGGACTTTCTCAACTTTCACAACAACATCCTCAACGATCCCTACCGGTTGTTTAAGACTTTTATCGACTAATTAAAGAGTGATATTGGTTGGCTGCAACTCTTCTCTGATGACCTTCTTGAAGGGAGAATAAGGCATAAGATTGAATATTGCCTCTCAATCACACAAGGCCCTCTCAAAATATGTCCAACCGATCCCACAAGGAATTGTAAAGGATCTTCCTGGAACCATTAACTTAGGTGGAAGGTGTTTTTGAATTATTTCACTACATCCTTCATTGAGACATAAGATTTCATTCCCCACGAGCTTTCTTTTTTTAGTTGACATTTGCTTCATAAACTTTGCATAACTCAGCATATTTTTCAAAGCTTCTATGAAAGGGATGTTGACCTCAATTTTCTCAAAATTCTCTAGAAATATCTTAAGTTTCTTTTGTTTTTCATCCTTCTTTAGCCTTTGAGGAAATGGGATCTTAATATTATTAGTCATCAACTTAGGAGGACCCTTGTCTTCCTGTGGTCTTCTAGCGGGGATTTTATACTTTTTGGGCTCATTATGTTTCGTGCCTTCTTCCCTTGGAAGTTCCTTACTCTTCTTGTCATTTTCCTTGGAACTTTCTCCAACTTCCATGTTACTCCCTATTGGAATCTCTTCCTTATTATCATCAATCTTTTCCATTGCCCCTTAGGGTTTATCCATCAACTCCTTCCCGCATTGAAGAATGTTACAGTTCTAATTGCCTTTGCATGCTCTATGGTTTGGTTCTCTTGGATTTTGGATGGTGACACTTGGAAGGGAACCAAGTGGTCTCTCAAATAAATGCCTTGTAATTTGGCCCCTATAGTTCTCCAAATTCTTGAAAGAGGATTCTTGATTTTTCATTGCATGAGCCTATCTTGATTCTTCATAAGCAAATCTTGGAATTGAGGTTGGATTTGTTGTTGTTGAGGTGGGTTGTTATGGTGCAAATTTTGGTGTGGCTGGAAAGTTGAGCTACTTAATTTGCCATGATGAAATTGTGGAATATGATATTGACAACAAATTTTTCTCCATGATGAAATTGGGGTCTAGGTGGTTGGTTTTGGTATTGGTGGTTTGGATTAAAGGGCGGTCTTGGAGAAGTATATTGTGCTTGAATGTGATAAGGTTGTTGGGGCTGGTTTCCACTCCAGGAAAAGTTTGGATGGTTGCAACACCTAGGGTTGTAAGTGTTTGAATAGGGATTGTTTTGAGGTCTTTGGTTAGGGAGGTGGCTGACATATTGAACTTGCTCATAGTTTGATGGCTTTTCCATGTAGCATTGACCTCCTATATAATTTCCTTCACAAGATTCACAAGCTCCAAGATTATGATTTGACAGAGCAGTCACCGCATTAACATTGAGGTTACACAATGACTTTGCAATCATGACTTTGCAATAGTGGATGATTGAGCATTCAAAGCTTGGTGTTGAACAGGAATAACATTAAGGGGATCCACTGCATGCTATTCCCTTCCTCTCCGTCGAACAATCCCATAAGGAGTATATTGGAGATTATGAGAAGCCATTTTGGTTAACAACTCTCTAGCATCCTCAGGTGTCATTAAGGAAAAAGAACCATTAACTAATTTGACTAATAAAGTATTCCTGAATTGTCAATTCAATAAAAAATTTATTTAGAGTAGATGAGTACTTGGTACTCTAAACTCTCCTCCTTCTCTCTACTTTCGCACTCTAAACTCGACCTCTACACACCACTATGTTATCACCCTTGGCACTCTCGATCATGGCCGATCTAGTCGCCATTCAACCACCGGTTGAAGGGCAACCAAAAACTTTTGCACAAGCTCTATTGGATGGACAAAAATCAGGCATTCCATCATCGAAACCCCACATGCCTCTTAAGGCACTCGAATTGCACAAAGGAGAACCAGCCATTTTCTTCTCTAAGGATGAAATTCAAAAGCTTACAGCACCATTTCGGTTCACACTGGTGGGAATTTCCCGAGGGAGAAGCCGAACATGGAGACACTTCGGAAAAGTTTCCACACAATTGGCTTTAAAGGACAATTTACTATCGGGTATCTTGACTTTAAGCACGTTATCATCCGATTTTCTTTGGAGGAGGACTATCTCCGTTGCTGGCTTAAGACTGCTTGGTCCATCAATGGCTTTTACATGCGTGTTCTTAAATGGCATCCTCTCTTTACCACGGATGAGGAACCTTCCATAATCCCTATATGGATCACTTTTGAGGGACTCCCATAATAGATCTTGCAATCTTTTTCAACAAGCAAGTCGTGTTTAGTCTTGCTCAAGCTGTTGGTACTCCTCTCAAACTGGACATAGCCACCGAACAATTCACCAGGCCAAGTGTTGCAAAGGTATGCGTTGAAGTTGACCTCCTATCTGAACTCCCTTCAAGGGTATGGCTAGGGGTTGGAAAAGAGGGTTTTTGGCAAAAAATCACTTATGAAGATGTCCCATTGTACTGTACAAAGTGTAAGAAAATTGGCCATTCCATTGAAACATATAGGCTGGGAGAAATGAGTTTGTCAAAACAAGCTATGGCACCGGGAACAAACAATCCAGTAAAGAAGCCTATTCAAACACGTTGGACTCCGGTGAAGCACCAAGAAGCAGGTCCATCGAGAACAAAGCAAACCCCACCTTCTACACTTGTTGATAATGGAGCAAAGATGGTTGGTCATGCTATACTTGATGGTGTCCTAGCAGCCACAAACACAATAATCCCATTGCCGAATTTTTCACAAGGCGTTGATGGTGTTTCACATATGAGTGAAAACTCATCTCAAGGTCGGCAACCAAGCAAAGAGGTGTCAGTAGTTGTGGAGGAGAAACCAAAAATGGTGGAGGAGCAACCAGAAACGGTGGAGGAGCAACCAGAATCGGTGGAGGAGCAACCAAACCCGGTGGGAAAGCAACCAGAAACGATTGAGGGATTATCCCAACAACCTGTGGTTCAAAATTCAAATCCCAATTTCCATGGGATCACTCCAACAACCTTGGATAAGGTTATTAATTCAAACCAGAAAATGGTACCTTATCCACATGAGCAAACTTTGCAAGTTCAAATATTGAACCCCTTGGATG
Source organism: Cinchona pubescens (assembly GCA_025175665.1). Taxonomy (NCBI): domain Eukaryota; kingdom Viridiplantae; phylum Streptophyta; class Magnoliopsida; order Gentianales; family Rubiaceae; genus Cinchona; species Cinchona pubescens. Next base: position 9,950,234 of record JANKKI010000053.1, read on the forward strand.
GTGGAGCCACATCTGATTTGGAAGAGTCACAACTAAACTCGACTACCCTAAAAGCAAGGGATAGCTGAATCTCAAAAAATCCCTAATTGGATGATTCTCTCATCTCTCATGGTAAAATTATGAGAAGAGTTACCGTGTTACTTTTCGGACAATGAATCTCCCCATGCAAACCATGCAGAATGACGGAGGTTATCCAGCCATCTTCTCCCACTCCACAGCCAACTGGTAAGTCCTTGTCCAAAAAGAAAAAACGCAAGAGAATCTACACCATGCCAAAGCCACTGCGCACTCAGTTGGTTAGGAAAACTACCACTTCGTCCTTCTCCCCTCAGTATTAAATGGATAGTGTCCTAATATGGAATATACGGGGGATAGCTAATAAACCCTCATTACGTAGGTTGAAGTTATTTATCAAACAGCACAAAATAAAAATTCTTGCTTTGCTGGAGCCCATGGTGGACAAAACTCGAATCTCTTTCTTTGCACACAAATTAGCTTTTGATCGCTGTGAATGTAACACCAATGGCAAAATTTGGATTTTTTGGAATAATGAGCTTGGTTTAGCTCCCACTTTTAGCTCAGACCAGCTTCTACATGTTTCTATCTCCTCTTCTCTTCACAATACTATCTTGCAAGCTTCCTTTGTATATGCAAAATGCACAAAATTGGAAAGGAGAATTCTATCTGGGCAGATCTCCGAGCTGTCCAACCTCAAACTCCAACTCCGTGGCTGGTGGGCGGTGACTTTAATGTTATCTCAAGCTCCGATGAATATCAAGGTTCTATCTCTTTGCAACTAGATGCGATGGGTGAATTCAATGATTGTCTTCATGAATGTGGCTTGTTGGCCCTACCTTTTCAAGGTTGCAAATTCACTTGGCGTGGGAACAGGTTTGGAACCGTGGTTTGGAAGCGGTTGGATAGATTTTTTTGTAATGCTGAATTTATGGCAGCCTTCCAACATATTAATCTTGCGCACCTTCTCAAGACGTGCTCGGATCACTCGCCACTAGTTCTCAATGCTTCTTCACCAATAACACCAGGCCCAAAGCCATTTAAATTCCTTAATATGTGGACTAAACACAAGGATTTTTTGCAGGTTGTGAGCAACAATTTGCCCTTGCACTATACCGGTTCCCCTATTTCTATTCTTGCTTCCAAACTTAAAAGACTCAAAGCCGAACTGCATAGAGGAATTGGAGTCACACCATATTTGGCAATGTTTTCGTAAAGGTACATGAGGCTGAACAAGAAGTCAAAAGCAAGGAAGAAGCTCTTCTATTTCATCAATGCCAAAGTAATCAAATTGCTTTGGCTCATGCACAAGCTGTTCACATGCGGTGCCTTGCAGAAAAGGAAACCTTTTGCTGCAAAAGGTGGGGGTGAAATGGCTGAAAGAGGATGATAAAAACTCCAAAATTTTCCATTCTACCCTTCTTGCTAAAAGGCAGTGATTGCATATTTCCAGAATCAAAGTTGACGGGCAATGGACTGAAAATTTGTAGCTTATTGAGGATGCAGGTATTACCTACTTTAAGGAACTCCTGACTTCTCATACCACTACCTTAGACCCATCATTACTTGACCACCTCATGTGCAAGGTCTCGGATATGGATAACCAATATTTATTGTCTGAGCTGTCAATAAAGGAATTAAAGGAGGCAGTTTTCTCCCTAAACCCTAACGGTGCAGTGGGAATTGCCTACATGTTTACGGATACAATGGGACCTTTTTCACTACTTGTTAGGATATCATCCACCTAGACCTCCTCCTCGCAGTATGTGCTTTTCTCAAAGATGCAAGATTGCCACGGATGTTCACTAGCACTCTTATTGCATTAATTCCAAAAGTAGCCAACCCCAATTCCTTTAGTGATTTTTGGCCTATTAGCTTGTGCACCTTCGTCAATAAAATTTGTACTAAAATTTTGGCCAATCGCCTTGCCTCTATTCTGCCGAAACTCATCTCACCGGAACAAGCAGCCTATGTTCAAGGGAGAGACATTGTGGATAACATCCTTCTTGTCCAAGAGCTGGTCGACTTCATAGATCAGAAAACAAGGGGAGGGAATATGATTGTTAAACTTGACCTTGCCAAAGCATTTTATAGGCTTTCTTGGCCTTTCTTCTATGCAATTCTACGGAAGTTTGGGTTTGCTGAACATTGGATCTCCCTTATGCAGTATATTTTGGAAGATTGTTGGTTTTCAATACTCATACCTTAATGGTGCACCCAAAGGCTTCTTCAAATCCTCCATAGGGGTTCACCAGGGAGACCCTTTATCACCTCTATTATCATCCTAATGCTGGAAATGTTTTCTCAAGGATTGAAGGACCAATTTCGATAGGACAAAATAACACACTATTCCCTTCCGAAGCAGTGTCCAACAATCTCCCACTTGGCCTTTAGCAGATGACATTGTTGTTTTTATGAAAAGAGATATTAAGTCCATTCGGCAACTTATGAGCTTTCTTTCGAGGTTTGAGCTCTCCTCCGGACAACTTTTCAACAAGTCCAAATGCTCCTTCTACTTACCTAAAAGGTGGTTCCATCTCAAGTCCGATTGATCCAAGCTAAGACGGGCTTCATCCACAAATCCCTTCCATTCATATACTTGGGCTATCCTATCCTAAAAGCTAAAAAAAATGCAATCTCTGCCAGCCATTAATAGAAAAGTGGCTGCCCGAATTCATGGTTGGCAATCACGCTTACTTATCCTAGAGGGATTGTGGCTCATCCTTATCAAGCACGTTCTCAGTAGCATCCCAATGTACATATTGTCGATTCTATCACTTCCAAAATCAGTCCTCAAAGAGCTGGAACGGCAATTTGCCAATTTCTTTTAGGGTTGCTCAGAAGGGATGTTAAAGCATCATTGGATATCATGGGCTATAATCTGCCAACCAACGTATTCAAATGGCCTACGAGTTTCATCACTTGAAAAGGTTATTCGCGGCTTTTGTATCAGACTTTGGTGGAAATTCTGAAAAGGCGACTCTTTGTGGTGTTCTTTTCTTCAACGACGTTACCTTAAGAACCAACATCCTACCTTAGTATTGGCATCACCAGGTGATTCGTTTACTTGGAAGAGGATGTTACATGTTCGTGAAGACGCAGAAAAGTGGTTGCTATTCTTACTACGGAAGGCTGATTGTTCTTTTTGGTTTGATCCTTGGACCGAACATGGGCCTTTATCCCACATGGTGGAACATGTTTATGATGAACAACTTAAAGTCTGTTCACAGGTTGGGGGTACTAATGGCTGGAATCTTTCCCTTTTTGATGAGAGATATTCCAATGAGGAGATACAAAACATTGCAGCATTCCTCAACACAAGACGGCTATACTTGTTGGATGAACCGGATTTCATTGTTTGGACCCTCGCACACAAAGGCTCCTTCTCACTCTCATCCACTTTCTCTCCCAAGTTGCGAATTCACTCTCGGCAAATGATTTGGGATGTAAGACTCCAATCGAAGATATCCATTTTCATGTGGAAATTATTGAACAATCGGCTGCCTCTTGATGATACCTTACGGAAAATTGGCTTTTCATTAGCCTCCAAGTGCTACTTATGTTGCAATGAAGAGTCTATGAACCATCTTTTTGTGGAGTGTGAAACATCACAACAAATCTGGCATTTCTTTGAAAATTGGCTAGAGATGGTGATTACTCCATCCACGACTATAATGGATAAACTTAATTCCTGGTGGCGGGATGCTGCGTCATCTTCCGCTATTGATGAGCCATTCATGAAATTCTTCCTAGCATAATCTGTTGGTTCTTATGGAAAGCTAGGAACATGGCTGTCTCTTAGGAAAAAGTATGCATGTGTATAGGATTATTGTGCTGCATCTACTCTTACTTAGCGAATATTTTCCTAGGCCCATCCCTTTAAACGAGTATCCACAGCAGATGATTTGTTACTCTCACGCGGCATTTGCAAGCAAATTCTCCAAACCAAACCCAAGAAAGTCCTAGTTGTCAAATGGGACTGCCCTACCCAATGATGCCTTAAGCTCAATGTGGATCGAGCCTCCAAAGGTAACCCAGGGATGGCAGCGGGTGGCGGCATTCTCCGAGATCACAACGACCAATGCATTCGAGCATTTTCCAATAACTATCAACAACAAACTAACCTACAAGCTGAAGCATTAGCTCTTGTAGACAGACTCAAGATGTGTCATAATTTATAGGTCCGCTCACTGGTGGTTGAGATTGACTCTCTCCAGCTAGTTAACACCTTGAAGTGCAAGGATCATCAGCACCAATTTGGAGCATAGACCCACAATTGCACCTCATCAATAGCTACTGTGTTGTGAAAGAGATTTCATTCAAGTATGTCTTTAGGGAGTCTAACCATGTAGCTGATTGTCTAGCTAATGAGGGTATATCAAAACCTATGTATGTTGAATATGATTGCTATACCAATCCCCAGCCGGTCAAGGGATTGGTCTACCTAGATGCTATAGGCTGCTCTAACATTCGGCTTTGTAATCCTTGATTTCACCAATAAAATTTTTGCCCTCTTCCGGGAATTTGCTATAAAAAAAAAAAAGAGCCATTAACTGATGCATTCAAAATTGTCTTGAATTCTTGGAGCAACCGAGTAAAAGGTAAGAATTTGCATCCATAATGGTACCCCATAATGAGGACATTTTCTCAATAATTCAGAGAACCTTTCCCAAGCTTCACTAAGTATTTCCTTGTCCTGTTGTTGGAAAGATGTAATCTCATTTCTTAACCTCATTGTCTTCGACAATGAGTCCCGAGAGAGGAATCTCATCAAGAATTCTTGCACTAGTTGTTCCCATGTACTGAATGTACCCGGATCAGAACTTAGCAACCATGCCTTTCCCTCAAAGAAAAAGGAAAACATTTCATCTTCATGGCATCCGAAAAAACTCCATTGAATTTAAAAGTGTCAAGAACTTTATCAATGTTCCTCAAACGAGCATGGGGATCTTCATTTGGTCCTCTCCCCAAAAATAGCGTGGGTTTGGAGCATTTGAATTAGGGCCTCTCAGATTTCAAAATTGTTCGCCACCACCGACACTCTTGTAATACTAGAACTGGTCCCATCAAAAGTAGGCATGGCATACTCCCTAAGCCATCTATTCCTTCCATTACCATTACCATTACCATTACCATTGTCTCCATGACCATTATTCCAAATTCCTTCTTGATCATCATTTTCATCATTTTCATTATTATTTCGAACATTTTGATGTAAGTGTGCCATTTCTTCCTTGTCTTGGGTTTGATGTGATCGATGCTTATCCCTTCGAATTTAAACCAATGTCCTTTCAAGTTCCAAGTCAAATGGGCAAAACCATTTTCTCCTTATGACCATGCACTACGCATCATAAAAGACAAGAGTCAAATGCCAAGGAAAATTACACAACTAAGAAACCAAGTATTTACTACTAATAATTGTTATTACAACAAATAAAAGGATGTCTAAGTTTGCACGACCTGATTTATCACCAATATTACCATTGCCTTTTACAATCCCCGACAGCGCGCCAAAAACTTGTACGTGTTATACCTAGGGGTTGGTTAAATCATGAAAATCAAATGAAACAAGCTAAATTATCCCTAAGCAATGACTAACCAATACCCACATGCCTGCAAGTATATGGGATAGGTTTGTAGGCTAGCAGCGAGAGTGTATCATTCCCTCATGGATTGAGGAATGATTACTAATCTAAAAGAAGTCTTCGTGCTAATTAGACTACACAACAAGTAAGATCCTACTTGCTATCAATACAGTAAGCAACAAGTGGCTATCAAATAACAAGAGTTACTAAATAGACATTCTTAAAGAAATAAAAAGGCAAGCTATGAACTATAGAGATTTTAGCTAAACCAAATACAATTAAACACTTAAAGATGAACATTATGTCATGAAATCTAGAATTAAAAACTACTACTAAAATGCTTTACTAACTAAAATACACTTCAAATAAGTGTAGTAATTAGATAAGCAAATCTACAATAAATGGTAATTTACAACTAGCAAATAGTCAAATCAAGCTTAAATGGAATTAAGTTACTCTACAATAAAAGATTTACAAAAGTCTACAAACTAGGAAATCAAAGCATTAAATGGCACAAAAGAGAACTATATTAAGCCGAACCCTAACAAAGCCCTTAAATGCTACCATGCAATTATTGCAAAAATTGGAATATGAAGAAATTTACTCTAAATGGATGTCTCTACCCAGATGCATATGAATGTTTTACAATTTTTACTATTTTAGGAAATAAAAAGAAATGCAAGATATAGAATTGTAGATGAAGATTTAGGCAAAAGAAATGATATTCGAAGCTAACCCACTACTAATTGATGCTTCGAAATGAAGAAAACACAAGATTAAATGTAAGATTAACCACTAAAATGCAAGATTACACTAAGACTATGAAACTAATGAAACTAGGCAAGAGTGGAAATGCAAGAAAGTTAAAGCAAAGATGAGTAAAATGGATATCAAGTTGAAGAGAAATGGAAACCCAATAAATTAACACTAAAAGATTCCAATTTTACAACTGGGATTAAGCTAAAATTGAGTTTGAAGATGAAGATTAAAAAGGGGTCTTGATTCTCTTGATAAGACTAGACAACCCTCTCTACAACTAAAACTAAACTACATCTACTACTCTGTGTTGGTAGGTGTAGTGTTTGGGTGACTTCAAAGTTTTTAACTAAATCAAAGTACTGACTTTGTCTTCAGTACTCCAATCTCCTTTTTGCCTACACAAATTTGGAGACCACGATTTCCAATAACTGTTCTCATTCTAACTTGAAAATCGAAGTTTGGACATTTGTATGTACGTATACTAGACCTTTGTCTGTGCACTCTGTAGCTAAAGGGCTAGAAACCGCAGTTTTGCTCCTCAAGGCTTGCAAATCTGTACCGCTGTATTGAAGTAATTGACTGGCTTTGACTGATCTGATTAATTGCATTCCAGCTCCTAACTTCTTCAACTCTTCAAATGGCTTCCATATTTTAAAATTATTTGCAAACACATACCATCCCTTACAAATTAAGATGCACCTATCATACTATATAGCAATTATATCCAAGTTTGCGCATAATTCTACCAAAAATCCTAATATACATCTAATTCTCTTGTAAAAATGAATAAACCTATAATCTAACCAAAACCATAAAAAAACAAACCGAATCGGACTAAAATATTCAAAATTGCATAGAAAATAATGGTAAAATAACCCTATTTAACAAAGTTATCACTTGTTAAATTAGTTGGAATTTTTTGAATTTTATTTAGATGTGAAATAATCTTGAACTATGGAAATGATTTAGACCTTTTTTTGAACCGCTTACCTATTTGATATGAGTCCCTAGTTTCCCTTTTTTGAGCTTTACTAGCTTACTTTTATTTGACAAGCCATGTTATTTATCCAATTTATCTTTCTATTATGTTTTACCTTTCGTTTTTGTGAAACCCAGTATTTTAATAGCCTTGTTCTTTGATTTTAACTGGTTTAAAATGTTTTTCATATTATTTTTAGTCATAAAGTACTTCAACTTATTCGTTTTTCAATTCGGCAAATTTTTCGATTTACGCGATTTCGCATAACACTTTACATTTTAAACCAGTCCGCCATCACCTTAACTTAACACCATTGTGGTGTGTAGTGTTGTTAGATGGACTGATTTATACATGTTAATTTAGTAGCAAAAAAATTAGTTTTTGGGTCAAATAGTCAACTTGGAGACTATTTGGTCAACTTGGGTACTATTTGGGTCAACTTTGGAAGTTTTTTAAGTCTTCTTCTTGTAAACAATGTTTCTTCCTCATTTCTTCCTAGCAGCAGCCAACTCCTCTTCCTCCAGTGTGTACAAGCTGTCTCTTGGATTTCAAGTAGAAATCACTTGGAAGGTAAGATTTTTGTATTTTAGCACTTTTTGGCTTATGGGCTTTATGATCCAAGCTTTAATTTCAAGTTTTGTAGGATTCTTTAGGGCTGAAAAATAACCCTCTTTGCAGCCTTATATGTGTTGATTTATGTATGTTATGGGTTGTTTTTAGTGTTTTGGAGGTTGGGAAGTGATTGGGATTGATTTTTAACAACTTTCCATGGTTAGATTACAAATTTTAAGATTATGAGTTGGGGTTTTGTCTTCCATATGTGGCCTAGAGTGTTATGCTATGAATGCTTATGTCTATGCACATAATGATGTTTTAAGAGTGGTTTAAGGTTAGTTTGGATAGGAATTGAGACTTGAAACCAAGTGGAATTGATTCAAAGCATCTTGTAAGTAATCGGAAGTTTGGCGCAACTAGATGATAATTTGGATAATTGGTTATGTTTGAAGGATCTTTAATGATCTTTTGATGATTTTAAGTGTTTCCTTGGTAGTGGGTTGGATAGGAAGCATGTTTGAATCATGCGTGTGGCTAATCGGTAAAAATTTCAGTTTGGTAGTAAAGAGGAATTCCACCCATAGGTTGTTGCTCTAATGTTGTAATAGAGTTAATTGTAGTGGTTATGGGGTATGGATTGTTGTAGAATGCTATTGATATAGTCCCGGCTATTGCTCCGGTGAATCTTGAATTACAAAATGTCATAGTCTGGCGATCGCGTTCAGTGATCATTTGTGCAGTTTTTGCTTTGATAGGTGGGTAACATAGACCCTCTTCCACTTGTATTTTGTTTAACGACTTTCGAAATATGTTTGGATGGATTTTAAAATGTGTATGATGTTTGGAACTGCACTTTTACCAAGTTTTGGAACTACACATATGAAATCGGGACCAAGCTATTTTATGTTAATCAATTGATATGTTTGCAAACTCTTTTGATATGAAAGTATTTTATGACTGTTTTGGCTCATAGGTGACCTAGGTATATAATTTTGGATGTGTTTGGAAATGTTAGATTTGAGAACCGGTTCTATAGTCATCCATGGGACGACCATGTAACATCTATAATGTTGTACTTGGATTTGTTCGCTATGCTTTAGCATACTATGTTTTGAAATGATTGGATTTTTTTGGCTATGTTTTGGACATGCCTGACGTTTAAATGGCATGATACATTTTAGAAACTACTTATGATTATGGTTTATTGACGTTTAAATGGCATGAGACATTTTAGAAACTGCTTCATGACTATGGTTTTCGCAAATGTTATTATCTTTATGTTTTCTTTTATCGAAATGCTTGGCCCCATTTGAAGAGCTTTTATGATATCCACTGAGCTAGTTATGCTCACCCCACGTGATTTATAATTTTTCAGATTAGGTGCTCGTTTTGGACTCTCCACCAGCGTTAGCAGCTTTTAGATTTTCTCCAGATTTCACATTACTGGTAGGACTCTGCGGATAATCTTCCAAGCTTCTCTTTTGTTTTGGAGAGGGGTAGTGTATTAGATAGGTTTTGTACTGATGAACTTTGTTTTTGTTGTAGCATCTTTTGTACTAAGAAGGAATTTTGTAATTCGTATTTTTGTGTAAAATGAAATATTCGGTTTTATAGTGGAGAAATGGCTAGATGGTTATATTACATTGCGGTGAAGTTTGTTGCTCTGTTCGCCCCAATTTTGGGGGGTTTTGAGAGGTCCTTGCTTATGTAATCTTTGTTGTACCTCTTTTGTTGAATCTTGAAGAGTTATTCTTTGCTCATGATTCCGTCTTTGACTCTTATCAGCTAGTATGCCGCCTAGGACGCAATTTTGGTTCTACGGTCGCGGTAGAGGCTCACAGCAGGACCTCACTGGGAGCGTCCGGTGGTGGGGATCCGCCGCAGAGATCCTGTAGTCGAGCGCTTCGGAGAGTGTTACTAGGCCTACGGTCTACCCTAGGGACGAGGCGGGCCGTCAGTTCCTCCTCCGACCGGTGGTTGATTATGGCGCCATTGCGGCGGTTGAGGCACAGTTATTCGACAGCTTGACGCCGAGCGACCTCCGTTGCTCCACCACCTCCACCACCGCGTACCGACATTCCATCCCTGTTTCAGACGCTCAAGAAGGCCGGGCTACCTACGTTTGATGGTGCTCCGGATCCACTTAAGGCGGAGTCATGGATGGGCGAGATAGAGAGGGATCGCATTTGAGTTATTTCAGATTTCGGTGGAGTCACGGACACTTTGGCTAACCTTATTAGCTTTACCAGGATGATAGCTAAAACCAGGTCATAGTCCTTCAATAGCTCAAGCCAACGCCTTTGCCTCATATTAACACTTTGACTTGGGAGATATTCCGGAGCAGGGCTCATTACTTTCCCCGTCCATCGAGCTCAAGATGGACGAGTTTTATCTACTGGAGCAGCGAGATCACGGTGGTGCGATGCATTCCAGCTTGAGGCTTGGGAGTATGTTCCCGCCGTCGGCGTGACGAGCAGCGTATGTATCATTTCCGGAAGGGTCTTAGAACCGAGCTTCGGAGAGAGAGATAGTGGGTCGTCCCTGGACTTATGAGGAGATGTATAATCTAGCCATCCACTGGATTCGGAGCGAGGCGTGAGGAGAGATCGGGATACCTTTCGGAGGGTCGAGCTCAACAGACAGAGCTAGCCGACCATTTCGGCCTCGCCTCGGCCTCGCGTGGACACGTCAGCTCAGGACACTTGCCTCAGACCGATTCAGTAGTTGCAGGCACTATCTTAGTGAATTCCATACCTGCTTATGCTTTATTTGATTGTGGGGCATCATATTCATTTGTAGCTAGATATTTTCTTAGATGTCTGTTCGATAAACCTTGATGGTTAGAGGATCCTTATAGAGTGGGGACCCCGGACGGGAAGGTTATCAAATCACCCGGACGTGTTTCCCAAGGAGCTGCCAGGTTTACCTCCGTCGCGGGTTGTCGATTTTGAGATTTGCTTAGAGCCAGGGGTGGCACCAATTTCAAAGGCCCCCTACCGTATGGCACCTGCGGAGCTAAAGGAGTTGAAGGAGCAGCTTCAACAATACGGAGAACTCTTGGACAAGAAATTCATTCGTCCAAGTGTTTCACCTTGGGGAGCACCGGTCTTATTTGTTCGGAAGAAAGATGGTAGTTTGAGACTTTGCATTGACTACCGTGAGCTTAATAGGGTAACTGTGAAGAATAAATACCCTTTGCCACGGATTGATGACTTGTTTGATCAGCTTATCCGTGACAGGGTCTCTTATAACATCTAGATGTGCTGTAAGAGATTATCAATTGAGGGTGAAGGAAGAGGATACCTAAGACAGCTTTTCGGACTCGCTATGGCCACTACGAGTTCTTAGTTATGCCTTTTGGTCTAACTAACGCCCCTGCAGCCTTTATGGAGTTGATGAATAGGGTGTTCAAGGACTATCTGGATGTATGTGTAGTGGTCTTCATCGATGATATCCTGGTTTATTCTCCGAGCGAGGAGGCTCATGCTGAGCATTTGCGAGCAGTTTTGAAGCTTGAATGAGGAAAGAGCAGTTGTATGGTAAGTTTAGCAAATGCCACAGGACTAGGGAAGCGAAAACGACGCGAAACGATAGAAAACGCCACCAATAGCTCTTTGGTCAAAAATGACCTATTCACAAATTCCGACCAACTTTGAAGCCGTCTTATCCTACTCATGACCTGGAGTTAGCTACGATAGTGTTTGCTCTCAAGATTTGGAGGCATTACCTGTATGGAGAGCGGTGTGAAGTGTTCACTGATCATCAAAGTCTGGGAAGTATCTCTTCACTCAAAAAGAGCTTAATATGAGGCAAAGGCGTTGGCTTGAGCTATTGAAGGACTATGACCTGACCATTAGCTATCATCCTGGTAAAGCTAATAGGGTTGCCGATACTTTGAGTCATAGGCTCTGGCCCTAGTATGGCTCTTTTGATTTGTCAATTTGAGGCTTTGAATTTGGAGGTTGTTGAGTCTACTGAGCAGACTTTGGCAGCATTGGTTGTTCAATCTACACTGGTGGATCGCCTTAAGGTGTCCCAGTTAGATGATCCTAAGCTACGTAAAGTAATGTTGAAAGTACGAATGGTGAGACCTCGAGTTTGAGTTAGAGCCGATGGTAGCTTGTGGCGAGACAGACGTTTATGTGTGCCGAACGACTCCGAATTAAAGAGAACTGATGAAAGAAGCTCACTCTTCGTGCTTATCTATTCATCCCGGGGTACGAAGATGTATAGGGACTTGAAAATGAGATTTTGGTGGTGGGAATGAAAAGAGATAGCGAGTGGTCCACCACTACGATCATTGGAGATACCAGAGTGGAAATGGGAGCATATTACTATGGATTTTGTTCATGGGTTACCACGGACTAGGCGAGGTAATGACAGTATATGGGTGATTGTTGACCGCCTTACAAAGTCCGCCCATTTCTTACCGATGAAGGTGACCGCTACTTTGGAATCATTAGTGAAGTTATATGATCAGGAGATGTCCGTTTGCACGGTGTGCCTAAGAGCATTATTTCTGATCTCGATCCCGTGTTTCTATCCGTGTTCGGACAACCTACCGAGAGCTTGTGGCACAACTTTGAGTCTTAGTCTGCTTATCATCCTCGATGATGGCCAATCTGAGCGTACTATTCAGACATTGGAGGATATGTTGAGAGCTTGTGCCATAGACTTCCATGGAAGCTAGGATGAGCATGTGATGCTTATGGAATTCTCGTATAATAACAGCTACTCACAGCAGCATCGGTATGGCACCATTTGAGGCTTTGTACGGTCGTAAGTGTAGATCACCTTTACATGGGATGAAGCCCAGCTGCAGTGATAGCCCTGATCTGAACAGGCCTTAAAAGTACCCATCACATTGCTCATGATAGCCAGAATATTGAAAATCGGCTCAAGATCGTTAGAAGAGCTGGGCGGATCGCAAGAGAAAGCCAATGGAGTTTGCGGTTGGGGATAAAGTGTATGTGAAAGTATCGCCGACTAAAGGGGTAGCTAGGTTTGGGAAAGGTGGAAAGTTGAGTCCATGCTATATAGGCCCCTATGAGGTATTGAACAAGGTAGGTGATGTATGGCATACCAATTGGCTTTGCCTCCGAAGTTGTCTAGAGTTCATAATACCTTCCATGTCTCTCAGTTGAGGAGGTATATCCCTGATCCCTCTCATGTGTTGAGCCATGAACCTTTAGTAGATCAGGAGGACACGACATACGAGGAGGTTCCGGAGAGGATCTTGGATCGACACTAGACAAGATAAGACATTGAGGAATAAAGTTATCCCCTACGTGAAGGTTTTATGGTCTAATCATTCTGAGCGAGAAGCTACCTGGGAGCTTGAGAGCCTCATGAGATCGAAGTATCCATCTTTGTTTGCTTCGTGATTTCGTAAGTTTCGAGGACGAAACTTTGTCTAAGGGGGGTAGAATGTGAAACCCAGTATTTTAATAGCCTTGTTCTTTGATTTTAACTGGTTTAAAATGTTTTTCATATTATTTTTAGTCATAAAGTACTTCAAGATATTCGTTTTTCAATTCGGCAAATTTTTCGATTTACGCGATTTCGTACTGGGTAAACGGGTCAAAATTTGGACTAAGTGTAATTAGTGCATTGTGGTGTGTGAGTGTTGTTTGATGGCTGATTTATAATGTTAATTTACTGTGCAAAAATTAGTTTTTGGGTCAAATAGTCAACTTGGAGACTATTTGGTCAACTTGGGTACTATTTGGGTCAACTTTGGAAGTTTTTTAAGTCTTCTTCTACATCTCTGTCTCTTGTTTCTTCCTCATTTCTTCCTAGCAGCAGCCGAACTCCTCTTCCTCCATTTTCCCCAAAAATTTTCTTGGATTTCAAGTAGAAATCACTTGGAAGGTAAGATTTTTGTATTTTAGCACTTTTTGGCTTATGGGCTTTATGATCCAAGCTTTAATTTCAAGTTTTGTAGGATTCTTTATGGCTGAAAAATAACCCTCTTTGCAGCCTTATATGTGTTGATTTATGTATGTTATGGGTTGTTTTTAGTGTTTTGGAGGTTGGGAAGTGATTGGGATTGATTTTTAACAACTTTCCATGGTTAGATTACAAATTTTAAGATTATGAGTTGGGGTTTTGTCTTCCATATGTGGCCTAGAGTGTTATGCTATGAATGCTTATGTCTATGCACATAATGATGTTTTAAGAGTGGTTTAAGGTTAGTTTGGATAGGAATTGAGACTTGAAACCAAGTGGAATTGATTTCCCTTCATTTTGTAAGTAAGCGGAAGTTTGGCGCAGGCTACAACTAGGATAATTTGGATAATTGGTTATGTTTGAAGGATCTTTAATGATCTTTTGATGATTTTAAGTGTTTCCTTGGTAGTGGGTTGGATAGGAAGCATGTTTGAATCATGCGTGTGGCTAATCGGTAAAAATTTCAGTTTGGTAGTAAAGAGGAATTCCACCCATAGGTTGTTGCTCTAATGTTGTAATAGATTAATTGTAGTGGTTATGGGGTATGGATTGTTGTAGAATGCTATTGATATAGTCCCGCTATTGCTCGAAAATCTTTCCGTTTATGGATTTTGTTGGTTGGTTGAATATGTTGTTTTGAGTTGGGTTGTAACCAAGGTCCCTTGAATACCTTGGAATTGGATTTTGTTGGCAGGGAGGATAGCCTACTTATAGCCTAGGGAGGGGCGAAGTTTTTCGGTTTTTCTGGAAAACTGAGCTTCATAGCTCCTAATCTCTTATACACATCTAGATGTGTATAAGAGACAGTCTCCGGTATGGGTAGCTTGTCGCTCAGCTAACTCTCTTTGCGATTCCCTGACAATGTGTATGATGTTTGGAACTGCACTTTTACCAAGTTTTGGAACTACACATATGTCCTCGGGACCAAGCTATTTTATGTTAATCAATTGATATGTTTGCAAACTCTTTTGATATGAAAGTACTTTCATATGACTGTTTGGCTCATAGGTGACCTAGGTATATAATTTTGGATGTGTTTGGAAATGTTTGATTTGGGGAGAACGTTCTATAGTCATCCATGGGACGCCATGGTGATGCATGATCATATGAACTATTTGATCGGGCCCTCCAAGGATCTCTCGCCAACTTCATCCCAATGTAAAGGTGATCTACACTTACGACCGTACAAAGCCTCAAATGGTGCCATACCTGTCTCTTATACACATCTAGATATTTTATTATATTCTGGATTTGAAACTGTACTTGGATTTGTTCGCTATGCTTTAGCATACTATGTTTTGAAATGATTGGATTTTTTTTGGCTATGTTTTGGACATGCCTGACGTTTAAATGGCATGATACATTTTAGAAACTACTTATGATTACACATCTAGACGTTTATAAGAGACAGCCATTAGCCGCCAACCAATCCATACCCAAATGGTTTTCGCAAATGTTATTATCTTTATGTTTTCTTTTATCGAAATGCTTGGCCCCATACACATCTAGATGTGTCGGCCAGCAGCAAGGAGGTTCAGTGAGTCCGAAATAAAGCAAGAAGAAGGCTTAAAAAGAAATTCCAAAGTTGACCCAAATAGTGCCAAATTGACCAAATAGCTGTCTCTTATACACATCTAGATGTGTATAAGAGACAGTTTCAATAGCATTCCACAACTCTCCATACACATCTAAGTAATACAATTAAATCTCTTCCCTTATTAAAGCAACTTTGTTTTTAACTAAGCATCTTTTGTACTAAACTGAATTTTGTAATTCGTATTTTTGTGTAAAATGAAATATGTGATAGTTTTATAGTGGAGAAATGGCTAGATGGTTATATTACATTGCGGTGAAGTTTGTTGCTCTGTTCGTTTGTGCCTTGCGCTTTGGGCCGGTGTCCCATTAGCGCGGCGTGTTACGGTCCCGTTTTTGGGGCGTGACAGTTTTACCCAGTACCTTAGCTAGTGTTGGTCTTCTAATGCATCAATGCTATGGTTGAGATGTTTATGGTGGTTAGTTGGGAATGAAGTGTTATTTGATAGGGGAAGAATTTAATCATATTACTTTAATGTGTATTGTGTACTAATCCCCTATCTTATGTTGTTTATACGAAAAAAGAAAAAGAAACGCCATAAAAAATATGGTTGAAAAGAAAGAAAAATGTGTTTAAAAAATGATCAAGTGTTTAGTGTTTGTGAATAAATAAGGCATACTTCTTTCTAGTTCAATAAAGAAGGTAAACTTTGCTTTCAATGGTGCTTGGTTAAATATTGTGGTATTTTGGGGGATATATTAGTGGAACATGGTTCGGATTATTGACAAACATATTTAAGGTGATATAAGTTACTTTTACCCAAATTTTTCCTATCTTTATCCCTTAGCCTACGTTACAAGGTTGAAAAGTCATACTTCATCCTTGATTTGAGTTAATTTGTACTAGTGAGCATTTTGTGTGTGAATTATTTCCATTTTAGATGTCACTTGTTAATCTTTTGGTCAAAATAGGTTTTTCATGATTGGTGAGATGAGCGAAATCTGCTCTTTAACTCTCTCTGTGGGTGGACAGATTTCATGATGATTTGGGATTGTTATCAAATTTCTCTTATACACATGTTTGGTTCAATCCTCGTACTTAATTCTCTAGTCCTTACTTGTTACGATTATTGATACATTGACGGAAGTTAATGTGAGTATTGTTGTTGAATACAAGTTTAGATGTGTAACTTATCCCAAATGAGAGTTATTAGCATGTGTTTTGAATAGGTTTTGATGCTAATTCTTAGTGTTTTCCATGTTAATTGAGTGGTTTTATCCATTTTAGGGTTTCTGTCAGAAATATGATTTTATGTGTTTTAGGTCATTTCTAATGTGTTTTAATGTGTCTTTGTAGGCTTTGAATGAATTGGGGACAATTGGATGATGAGCACGCGAATCAAGAAGATCTACTGAGGATTGAACAAAACTAATATTGGCAACATCAATCAAAGAACAACTCATAGCTGCCAACTCTCTATCTAGTTGGGCACTGCAACACCTAGGGTGAGGTTGGCAACGCTGACCAATTTGATAGAAGACTAGGATTGTATGTTTTTTATGTTCTTGAGTTCCATTTGGGTTCGGTTTGATCTGTTTGTAGCTATTTCTACCCCAAGACACTTCTTCACCTACAAGCCAATAAATAGTACTCTTTTATACCTATTTTAACATTAGTTATTCTATCATTAGTAGAGTAGCCATCGTTAGGGTTTTAGTTTTCTACTGGATTTAGAACGAAGAGCTTAAGGGCTCAAGCATGACAACCTTGGATCATCACTCTGGTGATTTTTGTTGTGGCTTTTATTGTCATTAGCATTAGTTTATCGTACTTTATGGCATACTTTATGACTTCAATGGCTTGTTTAGTAGCAACAATGTTCTAAACATTTCTAGTTAAGGTTTTCAAGGTGTAATCAATTGCGATGGCTAAACTCTTATTCTTTCATTATGCATGATGGATTTTCATTTAAGATTGAGTATTTGCTATGTTATTTAATGCTTTCAAATACTTTATCACTATTTGAATGAATCAAAAAATATGTGATGAGATAGACCATATAATTTATGTATGAAAGACCAAGTAGTAAATACCATCAAATGAGTTAATGTCGTACCATGANTGATTAACGTGATTGTTGGTTACCATAGTAATTTCCATGATATAAATCAATGTTCTTTCACTCCTAATTATTCCTGCTAGACCAAAACAACTCAATTAATAAAAATAGAGTTATTATTGAATTATCATTGTGTAATAACTAAAATAGGGGAATTTGACCAACAATCTTGGAATTCCAACATGAATAACTTGGATTGAGTTTGTGCCTAGCAATTATTGAAACTGAGAAACCATAAATCTTGTCTAATCTTGAATGAACTCTAGTTAATCTTTTGCCCTAGATTAATTTTTTGGCATTTAAATAATTTCAATTTTCTAAAAATTGATTTTCAGAATAGTAGTGAAATTATTAATTTCAATGCTTATTCACTAGTTCTGGTGGGAACGATACTTACTCATTCTATATTACTTTGATATGCTCAAATGCACTTGTGATTGTAGGAAATCGACCCCTCAATGGAAAGAACATTTCAGAAAATATCTTAATGGCTCAAGAATTGGTGGAATTCTTTATTTAAAAAAAGTAAGAGGAGGAAACTTGATTGTCAAGCTTAATATGGACAAGGCATTTTATAGAGTATCAAACTTTCTTTATCAAGTACTCCAGAAGTTTGGCTTTTCTTCACAGTATTTATCTCCTATTGCTAATTGTGTTGATTTCAATTGATCTTCTATACTATTTAATGGTTCCCCAACTGGATTTTTCAAATCTTGTAGAGGAGTGAGACAAGGATCCCCTATTCCCTTCTTTATTCATTGTAGCAGCAGAGGCTTTTAGTAGAGGGTTGAATAACCAATTTTATACAGGGAGGATTGGTTACTATGCAGTGTCCAAAAGATATATGTATTCCCATAACTCATTTTGCATATGTTGATGATATGGTTTTCTTTATTAATGGAGGGAAGAAGTCATTGGGCAAACAGATGAAATTTATTCATAAATATGAAGTAGCTTATGGACAAAAGGTGAATATTCAAAAAGGTAATTTCTACATTTCTGCAAAGTCATCATCTACAAGGGCAAGAACAATTAGCTTTAATGGTTACTGGTTTCACAAAGAAAACTTTGTCTTTCATTGACTTGGGGTATCCTATAAAGAAGGAATGAAGCTTAAATCACTTTTTTGACCAATTCTAGACAAGATCACTACAAAACTAATTGATTGGAAAGAAAAGATCCTTTTTGCAGGCACCTGGTTGCTTCTTATAAAGCACATTCTAAGTTCAATTCCAATTTATCGAATGTCTTTCCTAGCTCCTCCTAAAATAGTGCTGATAGAAATGGAGAGAAAATTTGCACATTTTTTCTAGGAGAATCTAACTTTGGAAAGAGGCTTCATTGGAGAGCTTTGAACAAGATTACAATGCCAATACTAGAAAATGGGTTAGGAATTTAGAAATTTTCTAATATAGTTCAAGGCATGTCTCTGAAGTTTTGGTGGTCCTTTAGAACTAAAAAAAAAAATCTCTTTCGAGTAAATTCATAACATCTAGATATGTCCATAATGTCTTACACCCTAGTTGTGCTGAGGAAAAAACACTGGAGAATTCTTTACCTACTTGGTAAAGCATGGTAGTAGTTAAAGATGTTGAACCACATCTTTGTTGTTTTGGTTAGAGATTAAGACGTCTTTCTTGATTCACAACTGGGGTGCTGATAAAAATCTTATTCCTATAGATTAAGTCCTTTTCATGATTTGAAGAAGAAGCAAGCATGGAGAAATGATGCATGGGATTTTGGTATAATACTGGAAAGTTGCCCTTTCTTTAATGAGAATTGTCTAAGGGATAAGACAGTTTGCCTTTCTCAAAATAAAGATGTATATGTCTTGAAGAAATCATCTACTGGAAAATTCTCAGTAACATCAGCAATTAACATGGTTAGAGGTTGAAAATCAATTTTATTTTCTAGAAGAACGATATGGGATACAAGATTTCCTATTAATATTTCTATATTCATGCAGAAGCTTCTGAACTCTTTATTGTCATTAGATGATCTTTCATAAAAGGAAAGATTTTAGTTGGCATCTAAGTATCAGTTTCAACTTTGGATATACCTTTTCTTTATTGTCATCAATCTAAGAATATCTGGGATCATTATTATCACCTTTTATTTTAGTCTTCATGTAGTTAAAGGGATCAGGCAAAACCTAAATAGCTGGTGATTGCATGGAGAGATGGATTTTCCAGCTCACATAATCTCAATCTTTGAGGGGTTTTCTAACTCTTATAGTCTAATTGTTGATGCATACTATTTCAGTTGCTTTCCTTTTTTCTCCAAAATCTCAACTAGAGTTGGCTGACATTTAGGAGAGATGGATTCAATGCTCAGAAGGTTGGAGAATTTGCAGAACTATAGCTACGGAATGGCAATGTCCTCCAACTAACTTGTATAAGTTGAACACAGATAAAGTATCAAAAGGAAATCTAGGTGCAATATATACGGAAGAAACTCTCAGGGATTCAAATGAACATGTTCTAGCATGTTTTACCTCAACTTATGCTCTAGATGGTACAAATATTTTGGCAAAATCAAAATCGTTGTTGCAAGGATTGAGATTATCTTATCGTGTAAGCAGCATGATATTAAAACATCATCATAGAGCTGGACTCTCGGAATTTTGTCATTGCTTTAAAAGAACTTTTAAAGTTCCTTGGACTATAGACTCAACAAATGCTACAGTATTATCGATTGTCTACAACATGGAGGCTTCATTTCAACATATATACAGGGAAGGCAACAAGATGGATGACTTTCTCGCAAGCTTAGGCTATGAGTCTCATTATAATGTGATCTACAATCATTATATTATGCCTACTTTTGCTAAATCTTTAGCTCAGTTGGATAGAATTGGTTGTAAAATTTTAAGGATTCAATTTTACAAAAATTAGGGTTAGGGTTCTCATAACTCTTTCTCTTAGGAGGTTTTGTCCTAGTCCCTTCCTAGTACTTTTTTCCAACATTAATAATAGAGTGTTCGACCTCCCACCAATGGGATGGTGCCTTTCCCAAAAAAAAAATCTTAGACCAAAATAAAAATAAAATAACACTAACTCATTGAGTTATCACGATTATGAATCTGAAATTGCATGTCTGTTCGGTGAATTGTTGATTAGGTTTTTGAAAACAATGAACGAGCAGTAAAAAACCTTAATTATCCTAATCAACTCCCACACACACTCGCAAACTATACAAGGTGTAAGGATCGTTCTCACAAGAACTATTGGAACAACTACTAGGTTCACAAACCTATTTACTAGTTAGATGAAATAATCAGAGGTTTTTGACTAAATTTAATCACAAGAAATTGACACAAAGACAAGAATGTAAAATTCTAATCCTACCGAAAGCAATTAAATATAATTGACTAAAAACCTAATTTAATCAACCCAACTTGCGAGAATTTAAATAAGAACAAGAATTTAAATTAGTCTACCCTATAAAAGCAATCAAAAGTGATGAAATAAAACCCTAACTACTAAACTACGAAGCAATTATGAATTTAAAGGAAATAAAACAAGAATGATAATTAAAGAACAAGAACGCAATGAAAATAAAAAATTGAATTGCATAAAAATCCTCCTTAAATCAAACTCAGTAATTGCAACAAAAATCAATGTTGATGATCGTCAAATCTCAAATCCTTGACAAGAGAACAGAATTCTAGCTTGAACGCTTGAGAAAATCTACCCTACGGCTAAATTATTATTCTAACTATAGAAAACTAAGAAACTAATAATGGTTTATGATGATTCTTGTTTCCTTTCCTTCTCTTGGTGCTTTTGTAAGTGTTTTTAGGATTTTGGGGCTCTAGGATGATAAGTACACAATTTTTCATGCAAACGGGTTCACTGGAGGACTTTTCTAGCAAAATAAGCAAACTTATGAGACCTATCCAACAATGCGCACTTGGGCGCTGCAAATGTGTCATGGCTGGGCACTGCTGGTAGAACCAAAGATTGGAGCTACTGTCTTCGCGCCTAGACGCTGCATTTTCGTCGCATCTAGGAGCGCTTGGCAACACCAGCTCCAACTTTCTCGAATTTGACCATGATTCAGGTCGAATTTGGACAAATTTAAAACATGAAAGTTATAAGATAGATCTTTGTCTTATCTTACAAAAACATCTTGAGTCATTCCAATTAAAGTTCGGACAAGAAAGTTATGCTCAATCTACCAAATTATGTCCACATTGCTCCTCGCCGGTGCACATAAATTCCAATTTTGCAATTTTTCTCCAATTTTGTGATCAATTTCAATTCTTTCTTCACTCAAACCCTACAAAACTCAAAATAAACCATTTTAGCTCATAATTACTCAATTCTTTCTTATACATCACTAAAAATGAGGTAAACGATACATAAAATATACGATATTTACGAGTTTATCAACTACCCCACACTTAGTTTTTGATCGTCCTCGAGCAAAACATAGAAATAAATCACAAACATACTCAACATATCTCATCAATTATCCACATAAATAACCAAGAACCAAACCATTATAAGGAAAATAGTCAAATGATAATAAAACCCTATATATAATTCCAATGTAAGTGTGTGTATAGCCAAACAAAAATAACTTTTAAGATACTCAAATCGCAAATCATGCAAACCCTTTGAATTTTTAATACTCCATAGTTTACTCTTCTTACATTTCTCCACTAATGTAAACAACTGACCCAACATAAATTAGGTAAGAACTTTTAACTTATAACGTAAGGCTAGGGTTTTGGATAACAATAAAGGGAAAAGGATAAACAAACAAGAAAAAGAGTTGTAAATTAATATGCGCCTTATTAACATAAAACTTCATTTCGAACACTACAACATCCATTCTTCAAAGAAGTAACCCCACACTTAATTCTCCAAACACCCATAAATATTTTGTGCAACAAGCAAAATAGGATCCTGCTTTGTCAATTTCAACCCTACTCGCCAACACTTTGTAAAAATATCTCCTTTTTTTTTCTTTTTCTTTTTCCCAAAATGGGTACCAATGGTAGGCACTACCTGTAAAAAATATCTAAGCAGGTACCAGTGATAGGTACTACCTGCTAACACTCCATTGCAGGGGCTAGTGATGGGCACCACTTGCAAACACTCCAATAATGTTTTGTAGGTGCTAGTGATAAGCACTAGCTACTATGGTCCAAAAAAAAATAAAATTAAAACACACCTATCCCTTAAACTATAAACCATTCATTATAACATTTTCATCCAATTACCTTTCATCCTTATATCCCCTTAACAATTAATGTGGCATTAAAGGTCTTAAGGGACATTTATGAGAGCTCACAAAGATAGATAAAGAGTTAGAAAAAAAAAAAGGTACTTCTGCCCATTCAAAACAAATTAAGTCTCAAGTAGGGTTCTAGGGATAAATTTTACAATAATTGTTTGCTTGAAAGGCTCGAACGTCCAAAGAAATGCCTACCCTCATCTATATTTGTTTAGTTTCTTGATTTTATTGTTTCTTAATATCTCAAGGATTGTTGTGTTTTGTTTTTATTTTAGTTGTTTATATTTTCCACTTCAACTCAAGGGTATTTAGTTCAATAGAAACGATATCAAACGTTCTTCATTGACAGAGAAGCTTCCCTTTTTCTTCTTTATTTTTGCATTGGTTCGGAAATACCATACTTTAAGTATGAGGTAGGGAGTTTTGTTTGTTTGGTGGCTTGTTTGTTTATGTTGTTCAATTTTTGTTTTTATATTTGTAGCTTAACTTTTGATTTGAGAGCTTTTCACATTGTTCAAAATTTTGTTCCCAAACTGGTTAGCATGTTTCTTTGATTTTCTACTCGATAATTTTTAGCAAAGTTGTCATGAGTAGGGTAGTCGGTGTTAATATTTTCCTAACATGATTTCTAATTTTTTGAGCACCAATAGCCCTACAATGTTGTAGCTTTTTGTCTCTAAGAGGTAATTGTGTAGATTCACTTATATTGCACTCTAGACACTTGGTTTATTACATTTTCAAGGTGAAATCAACTCAAAATTTATCAAGTTATTATTGGGTCAATCAATTTATGACACAAAATTAAACGGATTGAATTGGGTCAACCCATGGATTGACACGACAACCTATTAAGTTCTGAATGAATAAATTTTGCCGAAATGTTATCTAATTGCAGTTACTTATTATATAATAATATAGAATACTTTAATATTGTGAATAATAGATTTAATATAAGATTATTAAATCAAGCATAATAATTATTTGAAATATTGTCTAAAAAGTTTAAATAATTTTTTAAGTGTTATGACAACAAGGTTAATATTGATAATTTTTAAGTTATTAAATAATTCAAAATTTGAGATTTTAATTCAAATGGGTCTCAATTTATTTAATTTGTCAAATAAACTGATACTCTTTGTTAGAAGTAGATGGGTCAGATACGAATACAATAGAACACGAATAAGTCAGACACCAGCCCGGCATAATAAAAAATGGGTCCCACATGACACGACAAGATAAAAAATGAGTCACACATGAAACGACAAGATATTGATCTAATACCACCCATTGACACCCCTAGTTATTAAGTAATTTTTAGGAAAATATTTTTAGTAGACCCGGTCTTGACGCTACCTGCACATCTTGTTGTCAGGATTAAAACTTATAGAATTTTATTTATATTAACTGATGTCATAGATTACATAAAATTTAATCCACATTACAGTATCTACAAGTAGGCCAAAATCAAATGCATCCAAATATTTCTCATTCTTTTAACATTGCAGAAAGAGACAAACAAACAATAAAGTCCCTCTCCCTCTTTCCCAAAGGGACGAATAATAAAGTCAAGTTTCTTCTTTCTAGAATTTGAAATTATATCAATTCACTGCCTTACCAGCCAACCAGACTCCCAGTCCAAGCAGAAAATCCTACATGCATTTTATTAGTCACAAGCATTGCTATCCTTCAAGCACACAGACACGGACCTTCATTCTCCACATTTTCCAAAACCAAACTTTGGCATTGAAACATCAGTTTATGGGGAAGGAAGATGATGATGAGAAAGATAAGAAAAGCAAGAAAAAGAAAGATAAGAAGATGCAAAGTACTCATGAGTCAAGAAATCAGTTACAAGAATTCAACAAAATCACCAGCAGAAGAATCCATACTAGAATGAAGAATTGTAGCAACATTTGCACTTTTGCTCTTTGACTTTGACTTCTATTTCTGTTGATGCTCCCAATGGTTTCCTTCGTTGGATAATTTGGGATGACAAAAGAACTTGAGTCGCGCAAGAAGGTAAACTGTCCTAAAGAAACTATTTCATCTATTGCAAAATATTTTCACAGGATTAAACAAGCCTTCCTCTGTAGTAGAGGAACAGGAACACCAGAATCAAACCAGTAATTAAGAGCAGAAGAGTGGAAGAAATGTGAGTAATTTCTGTGTCGATTTGAAGTAAGAAGAGGGCTGTATTTATAGGCCAATTTTTAAAACGTTAGTGGGATGAATGTTGAGAATTTTGTGCAGAACGTTGAGTGTTTTAGCAACATTAGTTTGACTTGGTTTGTGCATATTTTCAGGAAGAATGTTAAGAATAACGTTGGATAGAATCTTCAGTAGAAACGTGGGGCAAACCAAGTAAAACTCTGACTTGGTTAAAATTCTATCCAAAAAGGTAAGTCATTGGAATATCAAGTAAAAATTATGAGCATGGTGCAAATTAAATTAGTAAAACAAAAAATTCAGGTTTATTGAGCCAAATAGAAAAAGAGTAAAATTAGACTGGGCCATTTCTAACCCACGCGCAGGGGGCCAAAACCTGCCATTTTGCACTTGGATTGGCCCAACTTGGCTCTCCCCGCATGCGTGTGAGCCCACCACTAGCTCTCTTGTCATCACAAGCCCACTAAAGTGTCAATTAATATAAAGTAGATTTTCCAATGTAGAATAGGAACTCTTTTGAAATACTAATTTATGCTAACAATTCCCCACGTATTTCAAAAGATTTTGAGTAAAAGAAGTAGAGATTTACTAGATCTGTATGCATGCAAATGCAATAAGTTTGGTGTTTTTTGGAATATGAACCAAACTTAAATTGATAAAACATGGCTTACATAATTATTGATGAAATATAACATTTTTATGAACCAATAATTCTCCTTGTACGTCAGAGATTTCATCAATCACATTGCAGACCCACAATTTTGCTGTTCAACGCATTTTTGAACAAATAACAGGCTGTGCGCATGCCTATTAGTTAATGAGAGCTCTAAATATTTGGCCAAAATCTTATAGGAGCAACCCTACTCTACTCTCATATTGGTAAATTTATCAAGTGTATATTGCTTTAAATACACCATCTCTAAAGAATATAAATTCATTAAGAATTTTTAATTCATTCTCACAAATTGTAGCTATCAAAGCATTCATCTTAGGAGGGACTTAACTTGAAGTGTTTCAGTGTCAATAGTGATATGTTATTACCCATATGAACCTATTTTATGGGATCTCCAATCACATAGGTTAAGTTACCATCTTTATTGATATCTTGTTGGCTTAAGTCCCATTTCGTTCGAAGTTTGAAGAACCAATTTTCTTCCCACATGTTTAGTCAGAGGATTGGCCAAATTCACTTCTAACTTCACATAGTCAATGGAAATTATTCCATTTCTGAGCAACTACTTTACAACATCATGTCTCAATTTTATGTGTGCATTTTTACAATTATAAGACTTATACTTATACATTCTTGGCAATAGCAATTACCGCTTGATAATTATAATGTATGGATACAAGAGGCAACAAATCCTTAATTAAAGGAATATTAGCTAAGAAGTTTCTTAACCAATCAACCTCAGAACCAACCAACTCCATAGTTACAAACTCTGATTCCATAGTTGATTTAGCAATGATCGTTTGTTTAGCTGATTTACATGCTATTGCACCACCACTAAGGGTGAACACATAACCACTAGTAGATTTTGTCTTATCTAAATCAGTGATCCAATCTGCATTACTGCAACATTTTAAAGTAGTAGGAAATCCACTATACAGGATACCATAATTCATGATAACTCTCAGATATTTCATTAGTCAAACTAATGCTGACCAATGCTCTAGTTAGGATTATGAGTATATCTACTCAGTCTACACGCAGCATAAGCTATATCAAGCCTTATTAAATTCATTAAATGCATTAGACTCCCAATAATCTCAGCTTATTTAGACTGAGAAATTGGGTCACCACTATTCTACCAATTCTTTTTCAATTGAGTGTTGGCATTTAAGGAGTGCTCACAGGTTTTATATCAAAATTTTCAAACTTCCTGAGAAGTCTCTCCATATAATGTTCTTGTGACAACATAATACCATCTCCTTCCCTTATGACTTTAACACCCAATATCATATTTGCTTCACCGAAATCCTTCATATCAAAGTTAGGAGACAAAAAAATTTAGTACTTTGTCCAATATTTAAACTCGTACCAAATATAAGCATGTCATCAACATATAATCAAATTATCACATAATCACTATTAACTGTTGGTCCCAAAGCAACCTAAGAGGGGGGTGAATTAGGTTTCTAAAACATACTTTTAGAAATATTAAACTGATTGAAATTTTTTAACTAACAATTAATATAATAGAATCAATGAAATTGTGAAGTAAGAAAGAGATGAAATTAAACAACCAATACTTCCAAACTAACAAGCTTGAAGTATTAATTCACTAGAATGCTTGGAAAACATCAATCTCTCCCTTTTGTAATGATGATGACAAACAGTCATGGAATAACCAATATGTAAAATCAACATATATGAGTGATAACCAATCATTTTGCAATATAAATTACTACTCCCCCTTTTGACATCATCAAACAAAGCTCCCCCTGAGAAAGTGTACCCAAATATTCAACAGGAATAGTACAAAAGGATAAAGTAATTCATAAAAGGATAAAACCGAGAGCGAATCCAACTAATCAAAGGAAAAATTCAAAGAAATGCCAAAACTAAAATACATATTATTAAAGAATCTAAGTCGAGTCATTTTTCTTCTTAGAGCATTTTTTGATCTTGCGGCATTTGGAAGGGACGTCATCATCAGTAGCCTCACTGTCTTCATCTTCTTCATTACGGCGTTGCATGATGAAATTGAATGTGTCGTCAACGTCCTCATCGTCGCCTTCATCTTCATTGGCAGCACCTTAATTATTTGTGTCCTCTTCATCATCCTCACGAACATCTCCTTCTTCGACATTGTCATCACTTTTGGTACGAGAAGTCAAGCGGATATTGTGATTGAATATTGGCAAATTGAACCTGAGCTGAAGCAGACATGCCCAAGCGAAGTGCATCTTAGAGAATCAACTGACGAGTTTCAAGTCGCTTTAACTTACAATTAGTGCGACGTTGAAAGGTACTTACTTGAGTGCTCAAAGAAGTAAGAAAGCCACAGATTTGAGAAAGTGAAGGTTCGGAGGAAGATGGACGAGGATCATGGACTAGTGGAGGTGTTTGAGGAGGAGGAGAATGGAGAAGTGCCAAACCAGATATAGAAGCCTGGGATTTTGAACATTCAATATCAAAAGCTGCCTTAGTTAACCATTGATCGTTAAAATAACGGAGGCCTTTCATTCAATATAAGATTTGTTGAAATAGGGGGGAATTGTTTGTTTCCACTGAAAGGTACATCAAGGAAATCAAATACTTCGGTGAGAAATTTTTCAAAAGGAATGTTTCGTTGGGCATCCGTAAGAAAGAGTTCCCACAGGGAGTAGAAGAGCTCCCGTGAGCAATGTAGTTTTGGATTCCGAGGCCTATTTGAAATTGATGTTAAAAATTCCTCTGACCTCATCAATGTCAAATCGAGTATCAAGAGTGGGCCATTTATCTAAAGAAAAGAAATAAGAAAAATCATTTGGATTTGAGACTTCACATTCAAAAATAGTGTTGATGATGTTGGAGGAAATTTCAAGATTTGTGTTATTTACACGAGAAACTAATGTGCAAACAGTGGGACCTTTCCTAAGATTGGCTGTGAATTGAAGCACCATGTCTGTTGAACCCTAGTTATGTTAATCATGTTTTGATGATGAACAATAAGATACTAATAGTTTGAATAACAGTTTGTGCAGAAAAACAGGTAACAAATTTGCAGAAAATTCACTAATGAATGTGTACTAGAATACTAGAGAAAATAGCCGTTGGGAAGTTGTTGAAAGCAGATATTTGGCAACTATAAATACCCCTAGGTCTGATTTAAGTAAAGAGAGACTTCTACATTGATTACAAACAATTCTTGAGCTATTTGAGAGAAATAGTGGGTACAAGTGTTGTAATAGTGTAGGTAGTGTGAAAAGAGCTTAGAAGTGTAAAAGTAAACTTCTTCAAGTGTAAGAGTGGAGAGATAACAATTGTAACAAAGGGAGGTTGTGAGTGTAAAACTCTTGGCTCAACTAAAGGAAATTAGTGTGAGCAAGAGTGATCCTCATTTGTGTACAAGACGTTATTGTCTCACCTACTTTGAAGAGACTTTTAGGGGCTGAACTTCAAGTTGTGAACTTGGTAGTTGCCTTGTGAGAAGCTCTTTGTAATTGCAAGCTCCAAGCTTGAGAAGCTAGGGAGTTTGGTTTGATTCTCTTAATCTCAATATTCTTATTTGTTCATTAAGCTTAAACTGTTGAATATCTATTGTATTCATTTGTGCTTAAGTTTTCATTTGATGCACAAAGTTTGAATTTCTATTAAGCACATAAAAAAAGGTTTCTCTTTAGAGATAACCTAATTCACCCCCCCTCTTAGGTTGCTTTTGGGGCCAACAATTGGTATCAGAGCATTGGTCTCTTTACTTTTGCTTAAATTGCATTAGAGTAAAGATCATGGCAACCAATTCTAATACTTTATTTTTAGAGGGGCATTCTATCACTAGACCTCCCATGTTTAATGGCATTAATTTTGTTTTTTGGAGGGATAGAATGAAAATTTTTGTTCAATCTATTAATATTGAATTATGGTATATTATTTATGAAGGTCCTATTGAGGCAAATATTTTTGATGAAAATACTCATAGATTAAGGCCTAAAACCAGATTTGAGTTAAATGCACAAGATAAAATAAATTTATCTTTAAATGCTATCAAGAGTGGGCCATTTATCTGACCTCATCAATGTCAAATCGAGTATCAAGAGTGGGCCATTTATCTAAAGAAAAGAAATAAGAAAAATCATTCAGATTTGAGACTTCACATTCAAAAATAGTGTTGATGATGTTGGAGGAAATTTCAAGATTTGTGTTATTTACACGAGAAACTAATGTGCAAACAGTGGGACCTTTCCTAAGATTGGCTGTGAATTGAAGCACCATGTCAATATAAGCAGGTAAGTCAGTATGAACTAACGTTGACCCCAATTTTGTTTTTCAAAACTCGATTTGGCAATGGGAAGATTAAATTCATCAAAAAGACTCTGAAAAGCAGGGCGTTGAACGATTATAGATTTGCTAAGAAGAGATGTATACCATTCGGATGCCATGGCATCGATGAATTTTGGTAAGGTTGAATTTGATGAGGCTTGAGGATTAGCAGATGATTCCCCACACATCGGAGCTTTTCCTTTTGATTTTTGTCCACGAGTTGCTATTGAAGAACCTCCAGGGATTTTACCATTGTGAATGAAAGGAAAGAAAGAAAAAAAATTTTAATTTTTTTGTAAGGTTGGTGGGACTTTGATGAAATGAGATGGTAGATGGGTGGAAAGGTGCAATAATGGTGATGAATACTTTGGGAATGACAATTTTCCAAGCAATTTGTGCAGAGAAAGAAGAAGTAGGAGGAATTTTTGAGAAGTAAAATTTGGCCAGAGAGGGTTTCGGTTGGTAGGGTGAGTCCGGAAAGGGGGAAAGTTGATGGTTTTAATCGATTTTTTTCTTTCTTTCCTTTGATTCACAATGTTGTTCGGATGATTGGGTGCGTCCAACGAAGAGATTATGCCAAATTGAACTGTAAAATCCCCAAACATTTTCTGAGAGATTCAAAACGATCTAGAGCCAAGGGTTTTGTAAAAATGTCAGCCAGTTGATCTAAAGTAGGCACGAAATCAACACGTATTTCCTTTTTACAAACAAGATCTCTAATAAAATGGTGCTTAACATCAATGTGTTTGGTCCTAGAGTGCATAACAGGATTTTTTGTGAGATTAATTGCACTAGTGTTGTCACACCTTATAGGAAAAACTAATCAAAAGTTGGACTAAGTGTAATTAGTGCATTGTGGTGTGTGAGTGTTGTTTGATGGCTGATTTATAATGTTAATTTAGTAGCAAAAAAATTAGTTTTTGGGTTAAATAGTCAACTTGGAGACTATTTGGTCAACTTGGGTACTATTTGGGTCAACTTTGGAACCTTGTTAAGTCTTCTTCTTGCTTGTTTCTTCCTCATTTTCTCCAGCTGCTGGCCGAAATTCTCTTCTCCTTTTTCCCCAAAAATTTTCTTGGATTTCAAGTAGAAATCACTTGAAAGGTAAGATTTTATGTATTTTAGCATTTATGGCTTATGGGCTTTATGATTCAAGCTTTAATTTCAAGTTTTGTAGGGTTCTTTATGGCTGAGAAAACCCTCTTTGCAGCCTTTTATGTGTTGATTTATGTATGTTATGGGTTGTTTTTAGTGTTTTGGAGGTTGGGAAGTGATTGGGATTGATTTTTAACAACTTTCCATGGTTAGATTACAAATTTTAAGATTATGAGTTAGGGTTTTGTCTTCCATATGTGGCCTAGAATGTTATGCTATGAATACTTATGTCTATGCACATAATGATGTTTTAAGAGTGTTTTAAGGTTAGTTTGGATAGGAATTGAGACTCGAAACCAAGTGGAATTGATTTTCCTTCATTTTGTAAGTAAGCGGAAGTTTGGCGCAACTAGGATAATTTAACACTAGGATAATTGGTTATGTTTGAATGATCTTTAATGATCTTTTGATGGTTTTAAGTGTTTCCTTGGTAGTGGGTTGGATAGGAAGCATGTTTGAATCATGCGTGTGGCTAATCGGTAAAAATTTCAGTTTGGTAGTAAAGAGGAATTCCACCCATAGGTTGTTGCTCTAATGTTGTAATAGAGTTAATTGTAGTGGTTATGGGGTATGGATTGTTGTGGAATGCTATTGATATATTCCAACCATTGCTCCGGTGAATCTTTCCGTTTATGGATTTTGTTGGTTGAATATGTTGTTTTGAGTTGGGTTGTAACCAAGGTCCCTTGAATACCTTGGAAATGGATTTTGTTGGTTGGTTGAATATGTTGTTTTGAGTTGGGTTGTAACCAAGGTCCCTTGAATACCTTGGAATTGGATTTTGTTGGTAGGGAGGATAGCCTACTTATAGCCTTTCTCTTATACACATCTTTGCTAGCATGTAATACGAATTTGAGGGGTTAACTAAGTGTTTTGATGGGGTTTTAGCTTGTCGAAGTTGGTCGAAATTGTGAAAAGGTCATTTTTGACCAAAGAGCTATTGGTGTCATTTTCTATCGTTTCGCGCGTTTTCGCTTCCTAGTCATTCTTTAACTTCTACATCTCTTCTAAGAGTCCTCTTATATCTGTTTTAGGTACCACGCCACCTACCGCGCGATCGCGTTGCTGTGATCATTTGTGCAGTTTTGCTTTGATAACGTCTTGTACACATAGACCCTCTTCCACTTGTATTTTGTTTAACGACTTTCGAAATATGTTTGGATGGATTTTAGAATGTGTATGATGTTTGGAACTGCACTTTTACCAAGTTTTAGAACTATTATATATGAAATCGGGACCAAGCTATTTTATGTTAATCAATTATCATGTTTGCAAACTCTAGCAATTGATATGAAAGCATTTTATACTGTTAGAGCAAATAGGTGACCTAGGTATATAATTTTGGATGTGTTTGGAAACCTTTGATTTGGGGATTTACCGGTTCTATAGTCATCCATGGGACGCCATGGTGACTGCTGTGAATGTTTTGAACTAATTGACTGCGGGGTCTTGTGATGGGATAACTTGACCTCACAGTTACCCTATTAAGGTGTGGTAGATTACTAGATCTGACTAGTACTGTACCTGTCTCTCATACCTTCGAGCTGTAAAAGATACTCATGCTATTTTATTATATTATGGATTTGAAACTGTACTTGGATTTGTTCGCTATGCTTTAGCATACTATGTTTTGAAATGAATTGGATCTTTTTTGGCTATGTTATAACAAGCCTAGCGTTTAAATGGCATGAGACAGTTTCTAGCTATCCTTCATAAATGGATCTTTTTGGCTATGTTTTGGACATGCCTGACGTTTAAATGGCATGAGACATTTTAGAAACTGCTTCATGACTATGGTTTTCGCAAATGTTATGATATCCACTGAGCTAGTTATGCTCACCCCACGTGACTTATAATTTTTCAGATTAGGTGCTCGTTTTTTACTCTCCACCGCGTTAGCAGCTTTTAGATTTTCTCCAGATTTCACATTACTGGTAGGACTCTGCGGATAATCTTCCAAGCTTCTCTTTTGTTTGGAGAGGGGTAGTGTATTAGATAGGTTTTGTATTGATGAACTTTGTTTTTGTTGTAGCATCTTTTGTACTAAGAAGAAATTTTGTAATTCGTATTTTTGTGTTTAATGAAATATTCGGTTTTATAGTTAAGAAATGGTTTGATGGTTCTATTACATTGCGGTTTAGTTTGTTGCTCTGTTCGTTTGTGCCTTGCGCTTTGGACCGGTGTGCCATTAGCGCGGCGTGTTACGGTCCCGTTTTTGGGGCGTGACACATACCACTGGTCCTTTTTCTATCAATTTTACACCTAGCAAAGTCAGCGTCAGAATAACTAATTAAATCAAATGTAGAGGACTTTGGATACCACAAACCAAAATTCATTGTACCCTTCAAATATCTAAAAATAAACAAACCTTTTTATAGCTATCAAGTGAGATTCTTTGGGCAAGATTGAAATCTAGCATATAAACAAACAACAAACATAATATATGGTCTGCTAGCTATTAAGTAAAGTAGGCTTCCGATCATACATCTATAGTGTTTTTCATCAACTCTATTACCTCCTTCATCTTTATCAAGTTTGGTTGAACTGCACATAGGCATACCAACTTGTTTGCAATCTTCCATTCCGAATCGTTTGAGTAGCTCCTTTGTATACTTGATTTGTGTAATAAACGTTCCTTCCTTTGTTTGGTGTACTTGTTGTCCAAGGAAAAATTGTAACTGTCCCATCATACTCATCTCAAACTCTATTTGCATTAAATGTGAAAAATCTTTGCACAAGCTTTCATTAGTTGCTCCAAAAATAATATCATCAACATAAATTTGAACAAATAACAAACCATTGGAATTTGTTTTTGTAAAAAGAGTGGTGTCAACTATACCTCTTTTAAATCCATTTTCAATCAAGAAACCACTTAATCTTTCATACCAAGCTCTTGGAGCTTGTTTCAAACCATGTAAAGCTTTAGAGAGTTTGAAAACATGATTTGGAAAATTTTTATTTTCAAAGTCCAGAGGTTGTTCAACGAAAACTTCTTGATCAATAAAACCATTTTAAAATGCACTTTTGACATCCATTTGAAATAATTTGAAATCATTGAAACATGCAAATGCGAGAAACATGTGAATGGATTCTAATCTAGTATCCACGAGTGCAAAGGTTTCATCAAAGTCAATACCATCTTCTTGAGCATAACCTTTTGCAACAAGTCTAGCTTGTTTCTTATGATTTCACCTTTATCAGTTAATTTGTTTCTAAAAACCCATTTTGTTCCAATTACGGGATGAGAATATGGTCTTTCAACAAAGGTCCATACGTTATTTTTCTCAAATTGACTAAGTTCATCTTGCATGGAAATGACCCAAGATTCATCATTCAAAGCAACATCTACATGTTTAGATTCAATGAGAGAAAGTAAGGTGCACAATTACTATTCAAAGGTTTATGAGAACGAGTAGTTACCCCATCGGATAGATCACCTATGATTAAATCTTGAGGGTGACTAGAGACGAATCTCCAAGCTTTTGGAAGATCTTTTGGAGTATCCTCGTTCTTTTCTTCTTCTTCATCTACTTGACAGTTGTTGACATCATTGCTTGATGTGATCTCTTGATGATCTTCATGGATAGTGAGCTTCTCGAGCTTCTTTTGAATACCTACATCTTTATCTTCACATAAATTCTTTGAGATAACATCATTAGCTTCATCAAAGGTAACATGTACAACTTCTTCAATCAAGAGCGTTCTTCTATTGTATACTTGGTATGCTTTCTTGTCACTAGGATATCCTAGAAAGATCCCTTCATCTGATTTTTTGTCAAATTTACCAAGGTTTTCTTAGATTTTTAAAACAAAAAATTTGCAACCAAAAACTTTAAAATAGCTCACAACGGGTTTTTTACAAAAAAGGAGTTCATAATGAGTTTTGAGCCTTTAAAAATGATCTTAATAAAACTTGATTCATGACATAACAAGCCGTGTTAACGGCTTCGGCCCAAAAATATTATGGTAAGTCGCATTCACTAATCATAGTTCTAGCGGTTTCTTGAAGATTCCTATATTTCCTTTCAACAACACCATTTTGTTGAGGGACTTTAACAACCAAAAATTCATGAAACATACCGTTGAGATCACAAAATTTCGGAAAACGTCCAAATTTAAATTCGGCACCATTGTCACTTCTTAAATGAATGATCTTTAAATTCAATAAATTTTGATTATGGAAAATAATTTTAAAAATTTTTCAAAAGCTTCATTTTTGTGAACAAGAAATAATACCCAAGTTTACCTAGAATAGTCATCTACAATAACAAATACATATTTGCAACCACCAAGACTAGCATGTTGAGTAGGTCCAAACAAGTCTAAAAGTAACAATTCTAAAGGTTTATGACTAGACAGAAAATTCTTTAGTTTAAAAGAAACTTTAACTTGTTCCTTTAACAAATTGGCATGCATCACAAATTTTATTTTTCAAAAACTTTAGTTTTGGCAAACCTCTTACCAAATCCTTCTTAGCAAGTTTTTCATTTAAATCCATATTAAAATGACAAAGTCTTCTATGCCAAAGCCAAGGATCATCTATGGAAGCGGTAAGACATTTTACATTACTATTGCTAATTTTATCAAGATGAATCACATAAACATAATTGCGCCTAGTGCCCTTAAATAAAACAACATGATTTTTATCAAGGATAAGACATTCATGCTTGGTAAAAAACACATATAAATTTTTATTACAAAGTTGACTTACACTTAATAAATTGTAGTTCAAATTACCAACAAGAAGCACATTCTTTATCAAGGTTTCACCATTTTTACCTACATCACCAATGCCATTTGATTTTGTTTTATTGTTATCTCCAAATGTTACTTTTTCGCTATTTTTGGATTTGAGATTTGTGAAGAGAAGCATCACCCGTCATGTGCCTTGAACATCCACTATCTATGAACCACTTAGCATTATTGGTGATGTTAAGTACCTACACAAAAGATCAATTGATAACTTTTGGTACCCACATTTTCTTGGGTCCATTTGAGTTAGTGGAATTGCTATTAATCCATGCGGCTTTCATTCCAAGTTTCTCATTTTTCTTGACATAACACATATTCTTGACATGTCCATGTTGTTGGCAATATCTACAAATAATATTTTTATTTCCATATAAAGAGGATTTTGATTTTACAAAACATAAGTCATCCCTTCTAAACATGATAAAATTTGTGTTGATTAATACATTTCTATTTCTTTTCAAATCAACAACATTTTTTCTCTTTCTAGTCAAGAGAACATTCAAATCATCCAATATTTTCTTCAAGGAGGCTTGTTCTTCCTTGACCTTTGATCTCACATGCATTTGTTTGCTTCAAGTCACAATTTTCTTGTGATAGCCTATTATTTTCATTCACAAGTTTAGAGTTTGCATTCAATAGAGGATTTCATCCATTTCTTCATTAACTCCTTATTTCTAGCATATGATTCCTTTAAGCTATCATGCAATTTCAAAATGAAAGCTTCAAGATCATTTTCATCATTGGAGTCATAGTTAGAATTTACCTCATCATCTCCAATGGCCATAAAGGCCATTTGTGCCGACTCCATTTCTTCTTCAACTTCTCCTTCGGAGTTGCAATGATCCCATGTGATTTGAAAGTCATTGAATCTAGGCTTTCTTCCTTCCATCTTTTTCTTGGAAGGACATTCATTTGCAAAGTGTCCGAGTTGACCGCATTCGAAGCACTTTTCATTTTGCTTCTTCATTTCTATCTTAGTCTTTCCTTTGAAATTATTTGAATCTGTAGCTCCACCTCTTCTCATTCTCCATTCGTTGATATAATGTTTAAGAAATTCTTTGGTGATGAGTGCAAGATCTCTTTCATCAAGGTCTTCGTCTTCTAGATTGATGGAGCCATTTTCATCCTCTTCTTGAGAGGTCTTTTGTGAAACTAGATACCAGTATTTTAATAGCCTTGTTCTTTGATTTTAACTGGTTTAAAATGTTTTTCATATTATTTTTAGTCATAAAGAACTTCAACTTATTCGTTTTTCAATTTGGCAAATTGGAGAATGAGAAGAGGTGGAGCTTACGATTCAAATCAACGAATGGATTAAGTCTAATTAGTGCTGTCTCTTATACACATCTAGATGTGTATAAGAGACAGGCTGAATTATTCAGAAACAAATGATAATTTAGTAGCAAAAATTAGTTTTTGGGTTAATTAGTCAACTTGGAGACTATTTGGTCAATTGGGGAACTCTTATACACATCTAGAGTGTGTATATATCTGTTTTAGGTATACCACGCCACCTACCGCCGGCGATCGCGTTAAGTGATCATTGTGCCAATCTTAAAATTTTCTTGGATTTCAAGTAGAAATCACTTGGAAGGTAAGATTTTTGTATTTTAGCACTTTTTGGCTTATTCTAACTTTATGATCCAAGCTTTAATTTCAAGTTTTGTAGGATTTGTAACATTCTTTATGGCTGAAAAATAAACCCTCTTTGCAGCCTTATATGTGTTGATTTATGTATGTTATGGGTTGTTTTTAGTGTTTTGGAGGTTGGGAAGTGATTGGGGTTGATTTTTAACAACTTTCCATGGTTAGATTACAAATTTTAAGATTATGAGTTGGGGTTTTGTCTTCCATATGTGGCCTAGAGTGTTATGCTATGAATGCTTATGTCTATGAACATAATGATGTTTTAAGAGTGTTTTAAAGTTAGTTTGGATAGGAATTGAGACTTGAAACCAAGTGGAATTGATTTCCCTTCATTTTGTAAGTAAGCGGAAGTTTGGCGCAACTAGGATAATTTGGATAATTGGTTATGTTTGAAGGATCTTTAATGATCTTTTGATGATTTTAAGTGTTTCCTTGGTAGTGGGTTGGATAGGAAGCATGTTTGAATCATGCGTGTGGCTAATCGGAAAAAATTTCAGTTTGGTAGTAAAGAGGAATTCCACCCATAGGTTGTTGCTATCTAATGTTGTAATAGAGTTAATTGTAGTGGTTATGGGGTATGGATTATTGTGGAATGCTATTGATATAGTCCCGGCTATTGCTCCGGTGGATCTTTCCGTTTATGGATTTTGTTGGTTGGTTTAATATGTTGTTTTGAGTTGGGTTGTAACCAAGGTCCCTTGAATACCTTGGAATTGGATTTTGTTGGCAGGGAGGATAGCCTACTTATAGCCTAGGGAGGGGTGAAGTTTTTCGGTTTTTCTGGAAAACTGAGCTTATTATCTCCTAATCTAGCTGTAATACGAATTTGAGGGGTTAACTAAATGTTTTGACTGGGGTTTTAGCTTGTCGACGTTGGTCAGAAATTGAGAAAAGGTCATTTTTGACCAAAGAGCTGTTGGTGTCGTTTTCTATCGTTTCGCCGTTTCGCTTCCTAGTCATTCTTTAACTTCTACATCTCTTCTAAGAGTCCTCTTATATCTATTTTAGGTACCACGTGACCTACAGTAGGCGATCGCGTTCAGCTGATCATTTGTGCAGTTTTTGCTTTGATAGGTGGGTAACATAGACCCTCTTCCACTTGTATTTTGTTTAACGACTTTCAAAATATGTTTGGATGGATTTTAAAATGTGTATGATGTTTGGAACTGCACTTTTACCAAGTTTTGGAACTATTACATATGAAATCGGGACCAAGCTATTTTATGTTAATCAATTGATATGTTTGCAAACTCTTTTGATATGAAAGCATTTTATAACTGTTTTGGCTCATAGGTGACCTAAGTATATAATTTTGGATGTGTTTGGAAATGTTTGATTTGGGAGAACGGTTCTATAGTCATCCATGGGACGCCATGGTGATTTGCTATGATCTATTATGAACTATTTGATGCGGGGTCTTGTGATGGGATAACTTGACCTCCGGTCGGACTAGTAGGTGTAGTAGATTACTAGATCGACTAGTACGTAGGTCATACCTTTGAGCCTAAAAGATACTCATGCTATTTTATTATATTCCGGATTGAGAGATCTCTTCAGATTCCACATTACTGGTAGGACTCTGCGGATAATCTTCCAAGCTTCTCTCATACAATTTGGAGAGGGGTAGTGTATTAGATAGGTTTTGTATTGATGAACTTTGTTTTTGTTGTAGCATCTTTTGTACTAAGAAGAAATTTTGTAATTTATCTCGTATTTTTGTGTAAAAATGAACTTATTCGGTTTTATAGTTAAGAAATGGTTTGATGGTTCTATTACATTGCGGTTAAGTTTGTTGCTCTGTTCGTTTGTGCCTTGCGCTTTGGACCGGTGTGCCATTAGCGCGGCGTGTTACGGTCCCATTTTTGGGGCGTGACATCTTTAGAGCAATGCTCCTTCTTGGTCTTACTTCTTCACCATCCACCACTTTGGCCTTCAACTTCAATTCATAAGATTTAAGAGAGTTGATTAGCGATTCAATAGGCATTGAATTTAAATTCTTGGCTTCCTCTATAGCGATTGTTTTGGCATCCCATTCTTTGATAGTGCATTTACTATTTTTCTATTCTTTTCACCCAAAGAGTACTCCTTACCCAAGGCTTCAAGATCCTTAATGATTTCATTGAACCTACAATACATTTTGTCAATATTTTCATGTGGTTCCATCTTGAAGAACTCATACTTGGCAACAAGTAACGATTTATTTTGCTCGCGACCAACATTGTCGCTCCCTTCATGGATTTCCTTCAACCTATCCCAAATTTCTTTTGTGGAAATGCATCCCTTCACACAAGTTGATTCATTAGCATCCAAAGCATTATATAGCACATTCATGGCTTTTGCATTTAACGTCAAGTTTGCCTTGTCTTGTGGAGTGAGCTCCTCATCAATGACAGTAGCTTCAAAGGGACCTTCATTAACAACATACCACAAGTCAATATCAATAGATTGCAAAAATATTTTCATTCTATCTCTCCAACTAATAAAATTTGCCCTATTGAACATAGGGGGCCTAGTAACGAATTGACTCTCAAAAAATAGAGCATTGTTGGTTGCCATAATAGTTCTTTTCTCAATAGCAATTTAAGCAATAAAATGAGACCAAGCTCTGATACCAATTGTTGGTCCCAAAGCAACCAAAGAGGGGGGTAAATTAGGTTTCTAAAAAATACTTTTAGAAATATTAAACTTATTGAAATTTTTCAACTAACAATTAATATAATTTCTAGAGTCAATGAAACTGTGAAGTAATAAAGAGATGAAATTAAACAACCAATACTTCCAAGCTAACAAGCCAGAAGTATTAATTCACTAGAATGCTTCACACACTTGGTGAGCTAATAATCTTTACAAAGTAGGGAAATTCTTGCTCACACTAAAACTCTTTTAGTTGAGCCAAGAATTTTACTCACAACCTCACTTTCATACAAGATTATCACTTCACTCAAAATTGAATTGCACTCTAAGCTGCACACTAATACAATATAGAACTATAGCCAATTTGTACTAAAATTGCTCTTTTCTAAGGCTTGTATTCAATGTATTAGATGATTTTTACAGAATAGTAGAGTAGTTATTTATAGGAGCAATAAATGGTGGTTGCAACTACTTCCTAATGCCTAACTAATAAATGCACAAAAAGTATCCGTTGAGGTTTCGGACGTCCGAGATAAGTATGATGCGTCCAACACAGCGTCCGATCTCCATGCCGTTGGTGAAGAACATCGTTCCGGACGGCCGTGCATGCGTCCGTTCCATCTTCCGAACGGAGCTTCGGAAGGTCATGTTCGTCTGAAAGAGACTTTGTTTGGACAGTTGTGTGCGTCCATAGAGAAGCATTAAGAACCTTGCTTACTACCTGTAGGTTCGTACGGTGAAATGCGTCCGAGAAGCTTGACATAGTTCAGACGGTGTACTGCGTCCGAACACCCTGTTTCCAACCGAACAAGTAACAGACCTACAAAGCTTGTTTTCAGAGTTTAGTGCCTATGTCATCATCAAAATAAGGTTTGGAAAACATCATTAACAACTTTAGTATGTACACATTTATCCATTTCAATAGAAGAAAGCCCGTCTCTTGTTAAGACTTAATCAAATTTCTTATGCCACTGTTTGGGAGTTTGCTTAAGACCATAAAGAGATTTAACTAATTCAAAAACTTTATTTTCTTGTCCAAAAATAGCACATCCTTCAGGTTGAACAATATAAATCTCTTCTTCTAAATCAATATTTAAAAATGCTATTTTGACATCCACTTCATGGACAAAAATATTAAAAATAGAAGCTACGGCAAAAAAAAACTGAATAGAAGAAATTTTTGTTACTGGTGCAAACATATCAAAATAATCAATATTTTATTTTTGAGAAAATCCTTTTGCTACTTATCGAGCTTTACATTTATCTATAGATCCATCAGGATTAAGTTTTCTTTTGAAAATCCATTTACAAACACAATAGGTTTTGCTCAACCAAAATCCAAGTTTTATTTTTCATAATAGAACCAATTTCAGTCATTATTGCTTCTTTCCAAAATGTTGCATCAGAAGAAGAAATGGCATCAAAATAAGTTAAATGATCATTATCAATAATAAAGGTTTGAAAGTCATTTTCATAAGAAAATTCTTTTATAGGCCTTTTGCTCCTTCTCAATTCCTCATCAAGGGTTACTTCTCTATTTATTTGAATAGGTGCATGAGAAATTTTATTAAATAATAGAAAAATATGTTCAAAGAATTCAACATTTTTTTTGTCTCAATAAATGTATTGCATTCAAGAACATCAGTATTTAAAGCAAGAAACATATGTGAAACACAATGTTTAGCATATCCAATAAGCATACAATCAGAAATTTTGGAACCTATTTTTATCTTCT
The DNA here is from genome assembly GCA_025175665.1 of Cinchona pubescens. Classification (NCBI taxonomy): domain Eukaryota; kingdom Viridiplantae; phylum Streptophyta; class Magnoliopsida; order Gentianales; family Rubiaceae; genus Cinchona; species Cinchona pubescens. Next base: position 9,992,028 of record JANKKI010000053.1, read on the forward strand.
TAGGTTTAGGCAATAATATTTTGGCAAGACACCCCCACACTTTTAAATATTTCAACTTAGGTTTATAAAATTTTCATAATTCATAGGGTGTTTTGCCAATTCTTTTATGTGAAATACTATTTTGCAAGTGACATGCAGATAAGGTAGCTTCACCCCACAAATTATCAGGTGCATGAGAACTAACTAACATAAAGTTCATCATTTCTTTTAATATTCTATTTTTCCTTTTATCCATTCCATTAGTTGAGGTGAATAAGAAGGTGTTATTTCATAAATTATTCCTTCCTTTTCACAAAAATCATTCAAAAATAAATATTCTCCTCTTTATCTGATCTAATTCCTTTTATTTTTCTACTAAGTTGATTTTCTGGTGCTTGCTTCAGTTTTATAGGAAATAAAGGCACTAAAAGCTTCATCTTTATTTCTAAGTAAATACAAATTAGTAAATCTAGAAAAATCATTAATAAAAGTCACATAATATTTTTTATCACATCTAATCATAGTTTGTTTCAAGTCACCTAGATCAATGTGAATTAAAGACAACAATTCCATTTCTCTATTTACAAAAAAAAAAAAATAAGTCTTTTTGGTAATTTTAACTTTGCACATATTTCACATTTATCAATACTATTTGAATCTAAACCAGATATTAAGCCTAGAGATTGCATTTTCTTTATATATGTAATATTAACATGTCCTAATCTAGCATACCATAAAGAAATTGAATCAACAATATAAGCAGAAGTAAATGTATTTTCATTGATGACATTTGAAACATTCAAGACAAAAAGTCCCTAGTTACAATAGCCCTTTTCCCACAAACACATTATTTTTTGTCATTACAATCTTATCATATTCAAATGATACTTTCACCCTAACTTTTTCTAACCTAGCAAGACTACAGAAAGAAGATTTGCTCTAATAGTTGGAACATGTCGCATATTCTTGAGTGCTAAAGTTTTTCCTGAAGTTAATTACAAGAGGACTTTGCCCTTACTCAAGACCTTGGTAGTTCTTGAGTCTCCAAGGTAGACTACTTGTTTATTATCCCCTATTGAAGTATAGGAGTTAAATACTTCTCTATTTGCACAAATGTGCTTAGTAGCCCTAGAGTCTACCACACATTCTTTCACATTGGTTACAATGTTCACTTGAGAAATGACTGCAACAATAATTTCATCTCCTTTAGCTAGGTTAGCTTTAGGAGGATTAGTCATTGCTTTATCATTTTTCTTTCTACAACTACACTAAGCAGCATGACGACTTGGTTTTCCACACAAAATAATTGACTTTTTTTTTTTTCTTAAAGTTGGGATTATTAGGCTTGTAGTTTTTGGACTTATTTTTGGACCTCTTAATATTGCTTTGTACCAGATTTGCTTTAAGCGTCATCTCCTTAGGATGAAGGATTCCTTTCTGTTGATGTCTTCAATCAGTATATGTATCGGTAGCTCCTCAACAGTAAAATTTTTTTGCTTGTGCTTCAAGCAGTTTGTAGTCATTCGATGAATCTGGCAGCTTCTCAATCAGCACCCTCGTAGCAAACTTCTCTGGTAGCGAGATCTCCTCGGCTTTCAAATTTTCAAGCAAATTTTGGTATTCATTGATCTAAATCTTTGTTTCATTCTCATCAGTCATCTACCATTGATAAAATTTTCCTACCACAAACCTTTGTTTGATAGCATCTTCAGTATTGAACTTTTTAATCAATGCTTCCCAAATTATTTTTCCTTCCTTGTAGCTACATTACACATCAAACAAGCTTCCCAAATTATTTTTCCTTCCTTGTAGCTACATTACACATCAAACAACTTATTAGATATAGTTTGTAAAATAGTATGGCAACATTCCATAATAGTATGTTGCCATGATTCTGTGTCTTAACATCATCATCTGGAATAGGTTGTGATTGAAGTCCGACAGAGTGCATGTGCAACTCCATGAACATCGAGTAGGGGAAATACACGTTCTTTCCATCTTTTAAAATTTTCATTTGTAAAAATTTCAATGTTGGATATATCAAGAAAAAGCTTCGCATATGGAAGAGCGACAGGAGTAGCTATTGGAATAGCTACAGCAGTGGACCGTGACGGTTGAACATTGTTTTCAAGAACAGGGTTAGCAGCAGCAATGTTGGAGGGCATAGTTTCTTTAGATTATTAGATAATTTGGGATGACGAAAGAACTTGAGTCATGCAAGAAGGAACACTATCCTAAAGAAAGTATTTCGGTTATTGCAAAATATTTCCACTAGATTAAACAAGCCTTCATTTGAAGTAGAGGGAGCAAGAACACAAAATTAAACCAACAATTAAGAGCAAATGAGAGGAGGAAGAGGTGAGTAATTTGTGTGGTGATTTGAAGTAAGAAAAGGGCTGTATTTATGGGCCAATTTTCAGAACATTAGTAGGGCGAACGTTGAGACGAAAATTTTGTGCAGAACATTAAGGGATTTCAGCAGTGGGTTGTATTTATAGGCTAATTTTTAGAATGTTAGTGGGATGAACATTGAGAATTTTGTGCAAAACGTTGAGGGATTTCAACAACATCGTAAAACTAAAAGAAAAGAGTAGAGGAAGAGGTGAATAATTTCTGTGTCGATTTGAAGAAAGAAGAGGGCTGTATTTATAGGCCAATTTTTAGAAATGTCAATCTGACTTAGTTTGTGCAGATTTTCACACGCAAGGGAGCAAATCCACTAGTTTGCACATGGATTGGCCCAACTCAGCTCTCCCCACATGCACGCGAACCCATCACTAGTTCTCTTGTCATCACAATCCCACTAAAGTGTCAATCAATATAAAGTGATGTAAGGTGCAATAAATTTTCTAATGGGAATAGGCAAAATTTCTCAAGTTTAGACATGGTGTAATGTCTGATTTATCATATATCCGATTTTATGTTGACACGTGTTAAATGATCCCTTCAAGTACCATAAACAGACTCGGCTACTTTTAACATTATGAGAGGCAAGTTAGTGAAATAAATTTGTAGTGGGGCCCTCATGTAAAAGTAGATACTAATATAGGTAAATAAACACTTTTAGTACCCGAAGTTCAGCTTGTTGACATTTTTGACCCTTAAAGTTTCACAAAAAATAAATCACATCCCCTCATCTTCTAAGTTTTAACATCCCCTCATCTTCTAAGTTTTAACATCCCCTCATCTTCTAAGTTTTAACTCTATTAGGACAATGGACATAAAATAATATAATTTTTAGTTTCTATGTCTCTACCTTAACAAACATTTCATTCCTTATCTGATAAATTCAAAAAAATTACCCTTTATCTTTACTTTTTCTTGGCTAAACAACAAAAATTGCTCTTCCTCATAAATTTTAACAAAAAGTTATGCTATTTTTCTATCAATTATCCTAATCTAGAAAAAAATTGGAAGATGAAGGATGTGATTTATTTTTTGTGAAACTTTAGAGACGAAACATGTCACTAGACAAATTTTGGGGACTGAAAATATTTTTTACCCTACTAATATTTATGTGATTTGGTCGAGTGGTGATGATGATGGAAATCTAGACATGTGGGACAGGCTATCTAATGAAATTAATGTGAGAATAAAAGTAATAAAGAAAATACTCCTCTGTTTAAAAATAGTTGTCACTTTAGACAATTTATCTTGTGTTATATTATCTCTTATTTTACAAAATTAAGAAATTATTAAATGATATTTTTTCAACTTTTATCCTTAATGCCACATTAATGAAAAGAGAATTATGTAGTTGGGATATTAATAGAAAAGAATAATTTAATCACTTTGAACTATCTTTTTGCAAAATTAATGCAATTTATTACTTCATCCATTTCAAAATAACTGTCACTTTAAACAATTTGTGTTGTTTCATATTATCTGTCACTTTAAAAAATCAAGAAAGTATTAAATAATATTTTTTGAACTTTTACTCTTAGTACAATATTAATGAAGAGAGGGATAAGATTATATAATTTTGATATTAATGTAAAAAGGTAATTTAATCACTTTGAACTATCTTTTTGTAAAAATTGATGTAATTTAATAACTTCCATAATCCATGTGTACCAAACAAACATGACAGTTACTCTTTCTATTTCAAAATAACTGTCACCTTAATATGATTGTTGTAGACACCTATTTTTATCTCTTAAGTTGTCACCTATTTTTCTCTTAATTTGACTCTTAATTTTCTTTTTAATTCACTTTTTAATTTCTTTTTAACCTGCTCTTTGATTTCCTTTCAATTTACCCTTTAATTCCTTCTTAATTGGTCTTATGGTGTTTAATTATTATGTGTTTTATGCATTTGAAATACTAAGAATGAGTTTTAATATTTTTAAGCCTTTAGAATTAAAAAAAATCAAAAAATCAAAATTTAGCACTTGAACAAGACGTCTGCTGCGATCTGTTCACGCGTGAAACATCACTCGACAGAGCTGTTTTGGCCACATTTTTCTCTGCATTTTTTCAGCCCATTCTCACCAAATATCAGATGCTCCATACCCCCAACATGACAAGGAATGGTCTTTGACCATTTTTACACTCAATTCACTTCGTTAAAAGCAAAAAAAATCAGTCTAAAGTAGGAGGACGAAAATTTCTGCAAGAAGAAAAGAAAGAAAAATTTTTCTAAGTTTAAAAATCTTCCAAACAGCCAACTTTGAGCCAAAATTACAAACGATTGAAAAGGAATTAGACTAAACTCAAAGAAGAAAAGTTGTAGAGGGTACCTGGGAATACAACTTCTCTTTGTAAATCTCAAGCAAAATCATTCATTTGGAGGGTCAAAAGCGTGGTAGAAGAAGGCTGGTGGCCAAGAAAATCTGCAGAAAAAAAGGAGAAATTTTTTAAGTCTGAAAAATTTTCCAAACAGCCAACTTTGAGCCAAGATTCCAAGCGATCGAAGAGGAATTAGACTAAAATCAAAGAAGAAAAGATGAAGAGGGTACCTGGGACTACAACTTCTTTTCGTAAATGCTCAAGCAAAATCATTCATCGAGTGGGTGAAAAAACGTGGTGGAAGAAGGCCTGTTCATCAACCGGAAGCTTGGAGGTGCTGAAAGCAAATTCGGCTCAAACGCACTCCAAGCCAAGTATAACCAATTCCACCATATTCCTGAGGTTGAGGTGAGTTAAATGGGCTTTTGAAGCGATTGTTTTGTTGACAAAATGCTTATCTTACTATTTTTACATTATTTATGACTTAATTTTTGAATTTAATTTTATAGTTCATAATGTTTAAATTTAATGTTTTTATTGGCTTTAGAATATTTTTGGAGTGTCTCTAAAGATTTACACGAAAATTTTGTGGATGTTTTATGCAAGTTTGTGTTTGGTTCATATACCCACTTTCACCCTTTGATTTATGTTTATGTAGTTGTTTATGTTAATTAATTGTTATATCTTCATGATCTATGTAAAAATTTTAAATTTTATGGCTATTTTCTTAGAGTTTTTGGGTTAAGGTTTGAAGGTTTCACTTTTATTGGGGTGATTATGGAGTTGGAAGAAATTTGAATGGTTGTTTATCGTTGGGGAAGAAGAGGAGAAGTTGGGGGAATAAGAGAAACTTTCAAGTGTATAAATAAAAACAAACTGAACCATAACCCAAAAATGGCTTTGGGCCAGTGGTTCAACAGCAAGTATTACTCCATGTGGTTTGACTCTCCTTGCCCCCATTTAGGTTTTTAGTTTTTTCCCCTTGGGTCCAACCACGTCATCGATGACGTGGCGCCATGTTATCCACGTCAGCGATGACGTAGCAATTCCTATAAAAAAAAAAAGTTCAAAAAAATTTTTATTTGAGTTTTTATCCTCCAGATTTCAGATTTTTACATTTTAGCCCTCAAATAATTTTCTATATTACATTTAGGCCCTTAAGAAATTTTCTTTAATATTACTGTTTTTTCTTTTCAAATTTCTTCTAAGTTACATTTTTAATGACAATAACCACCAAGCTTTAATTTGATTTTTGTTGACATTTTAGTATGTTTATGGCATTACCCTTTGATTGTGAAATTACCGTTTTGCCCTTATGAGTATTAAACTGTAAATAGGCTCTAATTTTACACATATTTTTCAATTAGTTTCTTTTGTGATGATTTGTGCTTTATTTTTTATGTTTGTTGGTCTCGATATAATATTTATGCTTTTTCTTACTTGTTAAATGATGTGAATCTAATCTTCTGTCCTCAAATTTTGTTTAGTTGCACGATTAGATATTAAATATTTGAATCAAATTCAATTTAGTCCATGACTTAATAATGTATCAATAATATAAAATCGGGCTAGAAGTAAACTCTGGCGTGCATGACAAACGACTGTTTTGCCCCTTGGGAGTTAAAGGGCACTACAAGCTAAATGTGTGCGACTTTAAATTGGACCCCGGGCTAAATTTACCTGTCAATGTTATTATTTACCATTTATTTTCATTTCCTCATTAATATGTACATATTTTATTACTTTTAAACTATCTCAAGCACACGTACGCTACAAAGTCAGCGAATAATGAATACTAAAATTAAAAAAAGAAACGCGATAAAATCATGCAACCGGTCCAACGCCGGGTAAAGTGGGTGCCGAGAGAAATTCAAATCTATCCCAAACCTTCCCATTTTACAACAGGATTCCCGAACTCATGTTTTTTTTTTTTTTAATTACGTGGACCAGGAGTCAATTTAGACTAGGGTTTATTTTCTCTTTAAATTTAGATGTATTTTTGTGTCCCGACGTACCAACACACCGGGTGGCGACTCCAATCCTGTGCTTCCTAGCTTAGATTATTTTTGTACAATTCATAGTCGGATTTAAAGCCCCGTTACGTAATAGTAAATAGGTGATTCATTTAAATTTGTAATAGTAAGTAGGGAATTTATGTTTGTAAATAGTAAATAGGATTTTTGCATTTAATCACCTATTTCACGAGCACCACATGGCGACGGTACCGGTCCCAAAGGTGCCGGCCAGACCGCTAGTTGTGGGAGGGTGCGACAATTGTGCAACTGAAAAATTATTACATGTTAGCAATATATTCTTTTTTCTGTGGTGACATTCTAAAATTCATAATGACGTTAGTTATGTTAAAAATTATTTTTTGTGTTTGATTGGCATTTTTTTTAGTTATATTTTAACTAGTAAAGGATAAAAATTAAATTTATGTTCAAAATTTTGTTTGATGTGTTTTTAGTATAAAATGTTATTTTCTTCATTGTAAAGTATTGTGTGAATTTTACAAATACGGAACTATTTAAATGTTACTGTAGATTCGTATAAGTAATGCAAGAAAAGAAATGTAACTTTATATTACAATTTTACCTTCAAATTATATCAATCGTAATTTGCATGAAACAAATCAAAATTTTGATTTTCTCGATTAAGACATGCCAAACTTAATGCATTCACATTGAATCAATTGAAAAAAAAAAAAAATTAGAAGTTGAAGTTAATTGAGAACACATCGAATGTTCATATAGTTAATTGAGAACACATCAAATGTTGATTTAGTCAATTTAGAAAAAATAATGGTTGGAAGATATATTGAATCTAATGACAGTCAAAATTTATTTTATTGAACAAATTAAAAGTAGTTCTATTTGAGGACAAATCATGCGTCAGTGTATTCAATTAAGAACAAATTAATAGTTAATATATTCAATTAAAATTAAATAAAAGTTATTCTACTCAATTGAGACTAAACCAAACGTCAATGTACTCAATTAAAAACAAGTTAAAAGTTCAATTTAATTGAAACTAAAGCAAATGTTATTCTACTTAAAAATTAAATATGCTTGCACACAATTGAAAATAAACTAAAAGTTATTATATTCGATATAAACTAAAGCAGAAGTTATTTTACTCAAATGATAATAAATCAAACACCAGTGTACTCAATTGAGAATATATTACTAATAGTTATTGTATTCAATTAAAATTAAAATGATAGTTATACTACAAAATTGAGAAAATCAAAATTGGTGGTGCACACAAAAGAAGTCAAACATGTCATATTATTGGTTTATTGAAACATCAATACAGAAGATGAATAATATAACATTGAGAGAATCCCAAATTCATTGATCAAAACAGAACATTGAGAGAATTCATTTATTTTCTTCAAATCTTTTAGAATTTACTAAGTAATAACATTTTTATTATTATTATATTATTATTACTATTATACAAACTAAAATTTTGGGGACTAATATTTATGTCTAAAATAGGTTTAAAGTTGTACTAATTACCAAAAGAGTCATAACTATCAGTTAAGCGACTCCTCAACTCGACTTTGACTATAATTTTCAATTAAATTATCGGTCGAATATTAGTTAAATAAGTTAAACAATTTTATTTATTTTGATATTTTAGCATATTATTTTGATATCTATATACACATACACACATGGCTATGTTTTTTTTTTTTTTTTCTTTTTTTTGTATTATCTATGAAATTATATTATCTTTTATTTCTATTATGTGATATTTTAAATTTGTGAATATGGAATTTGTAAAATGATTTACTAAATGTTAGAATTAAAATACAGAGAAATAAAAAAAAGATTGATGTTTGACTTATTTATTTTGAATTTAATAGGTTCACACTATTGAACCCTAGTTATGTTAATTATATTTTGATGATGACCAAATCACACTAATGGTTTGAAAATAAGTGTGCAGAAAAATAGGAAGGTTCGGATGCAAATGATCGTCCGAAACAACCAAAATACTCCACGGACGCAAATGGCTATCCGAAAGACAGAGTTTCAAACGATGGTAGTCGTCCGACACAAGGAACCTGAAGCAGTCTTGGACGAAGAACAGCGTCCGATCATATTTTCAGAAGACATTGTTTCGATCGGACGCAGGTTCGGACACATTCTCGGACGTCCGAACGAATACCCTCAGAGAACGGACGCAGCGTCGAACTCAGAGGTTAGCTGCGGATGTCCGAAAAGTCCAACGGCTAGTTTTTCAGTAAATAGAAAATAGCCGTTGGATAGTTATTGGAAGCAGATTTTGACAACTATAAATACCCCCTAGTCTGGCAATGCAAAGATAGAGTGCTCTAGAATTACTGCATTCAATACAAACACTTGTAAGAGCTATTTGGGAAGAAATAGACTAAAATATTGTGGGTTATATTGATTTGAGTAGTGTAGTTCTCTTGGCTCAACTATAAAGAATTAGTGTGACCAAGAGTAGTCTAGTGAGTGATCTTCAAGTATAAGAGTGGAGGGATAACAGTGTACAAAAGTGAGGTTATTGTGTAAAATCCTTTGGCTCAATTAGAAGGACTTAGTTGGTGCAAGGGTGAGCCTACCTTGTGTACTAGAAGGTTATTGCCTCACCTTCTTTGAAGAGGCACTACTAGTGGAAATACTCCAAACTTGAGAAGTTTGGGAGTTTGGTTTGATACTCTCTATCTCTATCTTTATATTTGTTCTTTAACCTTTAATTGTTGAATATTTATTATATTTCATTTGTATTTAAATGTTTATTTGTTGCATTTCCATTAAGCACATTAAAAAATGTTTATTTTTGAAACAACCTAATTCACCCCCTCTTAGGTCTTACAATGCTTTTTGGGCCAACACACACAATAACGATCTAGTTAATTTCAACTCATGTTTATTCTTGTTAATTTCGAATCATGTTCGTATCATGTAATCAACTAACCTCCCTCAACTTTAATTGGGGTCAATTATGTTAGGTCTAAAACATCAGGGACTAAATAAGATAAAGTTAAGAAATTCAAGGACATGATGTACATTGCCCATGGAGAATATCTTTAATCGGAGGGTGTGAGATCAAATATGTTTCAATTACTTCACCTTATTGATGGAAAGCCAAATATCTTTTTGCCGCCAATAAAATTTTCACAAAAATTGAGTTCATAAATGGTTTTATGCTTATCGCCAGGATGATTTTAACGAAATTTAATTCATACAAATTGTTGTGGTTGTCGCCAAGAATATAACCATGACAAGTTCTATAAATTAGTTCTTTGGCTGCGATTGACCTTTACCAACTACAGACAAAAGAAACTTATATAATTCCATCAAATCATAGGAACATTAACCAGTACAAAGAAAGCTTCTAATGTCGCCGTGAGATCTTGATTTAATGCAGAAATCAAAACTCGCCTTTATGTCCTTATTCAACTTGATATTGTTACCCTCTTCCCATTTTACTGCGTTTGAACATTTACCAATACATTGATTCGATCCAACTTTTTCACTGTTGGAAGACACATATTGTAATACCCGCAAATTTTGTTGGCAAAAATAATAAATAGGAAAATAAATATTTGAACTATATTAAATAATAGAGTTTTAGTAGAAAAATAATATTAAAGTAATTATCCTTGTAAATTTTTGAAACTAGCCTAACTATATTATCGGAGAAATTTTAGGAATAAATTGCCTATAAATATTGGGTCTTAAGGCTAAAAAACTACAATATATTTTTCAGAAAATTCGCAAGAGAGAAGAAGAATTTTTCCAACAAACGTTTTCTTTTTTTATTTTAATTTTCGTAATTTAATTATTTATATTATTTTAGGCTTGAATATTATAGATTTATAATTAGAAATCTTTTATAGATTAATTGTGTAGATTATTAAGGACCATGTATAAATTAATTTATGCCTATTTACGAATTTAATTGCCATTTATTTTGAAGCATTTTCGTATTTAAATAATATGAAATTTAAGAAAATATTGTGGGTTAATAATTATTTTCATATGGAATGCATCTTTAATTTTGAGTGTATTTTTCTACAAAAAAAAAATAAGAAAAGTAGATTGCTTTGTGTTTTTGAAAAAAAAAAATGAATAAAAGAAAGAAAAAAAAAAAAAAGAACAAGAACAGGTACACATCTTTCTGTGTCTGCCAAAGGAAAAGAAGATGATGTTGGTGTGTTATAATTACAAGTTAGTCCTTTAGTTTCATAGAATCTTATTAAGGCCTGATTGATTTTGAAAAGCCACAGATTAGATCCCTATGAACTTATAAAAATTAGATATTTATCCAAAATGATTTTAAGTGGTAATACAAAGTCCAGAACTCTCAAAATTACTTTTTGAACCCTTATATGAAATTTCTGAAAATTATACTATGACCCGAAAGTTTTAAGAAATTATTCTAAACCTAAAAAATGTTTTACAAATTATAAGAAAGCCCTCAAATGTTTTTCTAACGTTGTATAGAGCCACTTATTATTTTATCCTAGAGTTTCTAAAGACTTGTAATAGTAAACTAAAAGTTACGGAAATTGAATTGACTAAACTAGTAAGGACTCAATTGAGTTATTAAGACAATTTTAAGAGATTATATTATTACATTTAAGCAAACTAAAAGTACTTTTCACTTTTTATATCACTAATGAATTTTAAAATATTTAAAATATTAAATCAATCATGGTCCCTAAAAATTTGCAATAGGGTTATAGTGAGTTGAATTAAGAGTTTATTAAGTGATCATTAATTAGAGAATATCATGATTTCTTATAGGAAAATATTAGCATCAAGATTAAGTACGATTATTGAGCTCAATTGAGGTAGGTGGTGCTTACCCTCTAAATTTCCAAATTATTTTATGTACTTCGATATTTCTTAAAATTGCTTTATAAACTCACATGAATTTCAAAGTCGTTTTACGAAAAGTGTGTTTTATGAAAAAAAAAAAAAATTCTATGAAAAATTGGATCATATATGGTTATTTGACTTGTTTGGTTTTAAAGTATATAAAAATGTGATACATGCATGATTTTGAATATGCATGATATGTGTGTGATGTATGGGTAAAATATTAATGAATAAGGGCTCTAAACGAATATAAGATAGTCGGTAGAGATTATAGTCCTAAACTCTCCGATTAATTATGATTATGATTATGAAAATGATCATGATTATAATAATGATAATAATAATGATAATGACAATGATAATAATAATGATTAGAGAAACCGTCAGGTGATTCCATGGAAACCTCTTGACAACATTTTCTAGTGAGATCAAGCATTAGGCTGAGTACTTAATAGCCGATGAATGCATGATTAGTTTTGAGCCTCTTCTGATAAGTGAATGCATGATCGAACATGATTTTACTGAAATCTATGATTATGAAAATGAATATTTGATGTATGTATGATTATGAAATTTATCAAATGACAATGACTTACTTATGATTATAGTATATTTCTGAGTATTCCAAAAGCATTAGCTAATGATTTTATAAATGATTACTTATGATTATAGTATATTTCTAAATATTTCAAAAGTATTAGATAATAATTTTATAAATGATTTGAAAATATGATTTTCTTGAAAATATGAGCATGTGATAGTGTGACATGATTGTGAAAGTATATATATGTAACTGTATGATCCAGCAAGGAGTATCTATTAGCTACTGGGCGACTTATCACTCTTCCCATTCCCTATATTTTTGTAGGGACGATAAGTACGAGTATGTTATATTAGAGGACGAAGGTTAGACGCACTCGAACAAAGAATACCGTTAAGATTGTTTAGTGGTAGGATTTTAGTAGAGTTAATGGACATTGAAATAAGTTGAACCTGTGTGCTCATGATATTATTTATTAGTTTTGCATTTTACTGAATTTATTAAATGGAATAAGTACCAAACTCTTTTGGTTATCATTTATGAATAGACGTTTTTGCTCCTATTATTGATGTTAGAAATTTATTGATATATGATTTATGCCTTGTATTCGTGGAAGTATGGTTTAACGGATACGGCGAATGGCATGTTCCTGATAAGTACGGGTCAAAGGCGTGACACATATATATATATATATAGCTTGATTTGCAATTTGCACGCATTATTTCTTTATACAATAAAAAACAATCTACAACAAATATTTCAGGAGGTTTGCAGGCAAATCTTGAGAGTAGATCAAATTCAAAACTGCATTACATAAGGAACAAGTTTTGGTGGATTCAGGATCTTGCATGTGAATTCCTGCACATTGAATCCATTTTCTTCTGCAATTCGGCTGTAATAGAAAACAACCCAAATTTTTAATTTGCTTACACACAATTTTCAAACTATATATAAAAAAATAAACAAAACAAAACAAAAATACAAAACAAAACAAAATATCCAGCATAAATGAATGCTTTTTGCATCACACAAACATTTAACTGGTCCTGTTACTGCTGTTTTTAAATCAATTTAAATTGAATAGGTAAGAAAATTAATTAAATGGAATAGTATTTTTACCTTTGCATTGGTGCCTAAAGTCTTATAATTAGTTTCGACATTAGAAGTCACTCTTCAATTTCAAACATGGAAAAGGAAGCTTGTACAATTTCTGCAGGAAGGGGATATTTTGAGAAGCGGCCGCCTAACCATAATTTTGAAACCACACTCCCTTCTACTACATCCTTTCGTAGGGAAGCCCTCTTTTTGGGAATTATAATTACAAAATTACCCTTTTATTTTTTTAAGTTATTTCAAATTAACATGACACGGAATCGGTTGCAATTCTTTACTTATATGTAGTGATGATGTGGATTAATGACACATAGCATATTACCTAGATTGTTCTAGAAGTGCTTACGTGGCAACCTCATTAAGGGCAACTATGTAATTCCGCTTCAGCTGGACTAACACACATTTTTAGATAGCCTTATGCCTCCTTATGTAATTTTATAAATAAGGGGCTGGGGTGATACTAAAAAGGGATCGGAACTCAGATAATCAAACACACTTCTTACATTCAGCTCTTCCACTTTCTCTCTCCTCCTAGAATCAAATTCAGAGCTTCTTCAATTGGCCCCGTCTGTGAAAATCGACAGATTTCCATCACTTCCAATCAATTCTCAATTTTCTAAATTCTTTGTATCTGCTTTGAGGAGGATGAAGAACCGTGGAACACGCCGAACCGTCAGTAAAGACGCCGAGACGAGCAATCAGCACCTCGTGGTGCATACTGACGAACTAGAAAACGTCGGTACACCAACTGAGGATCAACAAAAGCAAAATGATGTCCTGAAGTACATTGCTGACCACTTCGAATCTTTTCGAGCATTCGTGGAACAGCGCGAGAGCAAAACACGTCTGAGAGCTCGAACTGAATAGTCACTCCACAAGCTGAACAGAAGCGTGACCCAGGCCGACGACTTGGCAAAGACGCCCATTGATGCCATGAGCCCAACCGATCTACATCATAAACTAACAAAGTCATGCTCGAATGAGCAGTCAGATGAGTCACACTCATCAACAAGCGAAACATTACTGATGCGCGAAAGAATCGGTGCGCATTCTTCAAAAAAATCAGGATCGAGAGGACTCTCTTCGGTTGTTTTAAAACAACTCGAAGAGCAGAGCCTCAAAAATAAGATCCAAGAGATTTTGAGAACAAATAATTTACTTCTGAATGCTCCTGCTACGGCAGAGATTGATAGAGATCCATTCACGATCTCTGTCAAAATTGAACCTCTTCCAACACAATTCAAGTTGCCGGACCACAATCGCTCCAAGGGAGAGTCTGATCCGTCAGATCACTTGCACCACATCGTGGCAATCACTAGTCTGTATGGCTACAGTGACGCGACCCGATGCAAGTTGTTCGCAATAACTCTTCGAGGTCCGGCACAAAAATAGTTCCAGGATTTGCCACGAACTCAATCGCCACTTTGCACGATTGCTTGGTGAAGTCATTCCTGGGTCACTTCAGGAGTAAATCAATATTGTAAAAAGACACCTCACATCTCATGAACATCCGGCAAAGATCTGAGGAATCACTTAGTAAATTTTTGGACCGCTTCAATGATGAGGTGGTCCAAATCAAAAACATTGATGAAAGAATTCTGGTGGCTGCTTTCTGCAGTGGTATCAAACCAGGCAACTCAATGCTGAGCTGGCTAAAAGAATGCCGAGCTCCTACTCTAAACTTCTTGAAAGAGCATTAGAGTTCATACGGGGTGAAGAGTCAAACAGGATAAAAAGAGAACTTTACGATACACAAAGAGAAAAAGTCCTCAAGACTCTGAACCCCTCATCATCAAAAAAGATGAGGATCGCTGATAGGTTGAGCTATTCCAGAGCCACACCTTTGGCGAACCAGGTGGTCTTCCCGGGCAACAATATCGGGAACCGACCCCCACGAACAAGGAGTCATCCCGAGTCTGACTTCACACCTCTCAATGCATTGAGGAGGGACACAGCTGTAAAATTTTATTCCAAATACAATACCTGGGGCTTTTAGAGCCACCCCCTCGAATGGTGTCAGTCCCAGATAAAAGAGATCGGGCAAAGTACTGCGCTTTTCATGGTCAACACGACCATGATACCGAAGCATGCAACCACCTAAAGGTTGGGCCATCCAGGAAGGACATTTATAGCAGTTCATCTCCCAAACTGCGGCAGAGTTCCAAAGGAACACAGCCAATCAAAGGAATCCAGGGCAATCTCGCCCGCCGCCTCGTCAACAGAATCGAGGCGACCAAAACAGGAACAATCCCCCGACAAATGAAGACGAACAGATCCGTGTTGCCGAGGTGATAAATACAATTGCTGGAGACCTGACGATCGAGGACTCAAACAATGCCTAAAAAAAATACGCCAGAAACATTACCTCAGGCGAGGATCGGGAAAAGTGACTAAAGCCATTTATGTCCCTCAGATACACCTCTGAAGACTCCGTTCCCAGCTGAATGCCACATAGTGGTCCCATGGTAATTCACGTAAATGTGGCTGGATACACTTGTTTTGTAAATGCACCATGTGTTCGTCGACACTGGAAGTTCGGCGGACATAATCTTTTGGGACGCTTGGGTTAAAATGCATATGGACAATTCTTTGATAAAACCCTTCAAGACCCCATTGCTTGGCTTTACCGGAGACTCGGTAGTACCCGAGGGGCAGATAATGCTCCCATTGTGTCTTGGAGCTCCCCCGAAACATAGAATTGAGATGACCAACTTCGTCGTCGTCAAAAGGGACAGCTCTTACAATATGATCCTAGGCCGACCCAAGCAATACACCGACAGGATCCTTCCCTCTGTGTTCCATATTGGGATAAAGTCCATGTTGAGGGATGGATCTAAGGGAACAGTTATTGGCAACCAACAGGAGGCCCGAGCCTGTTATATAATGTCCTTGCGGTCCCAATCGCAAATGATGTCCATTGCTGACAAGGCTTACTTGGAAACCTTTGATGCCTCATCCAGCTGGGATGGCTTTGAAGAACCTTTGACAAGCCAGAGGGAAGGAGAAGAAAAGGTGCTAGTAATGAAAAGCCCCGGCTCGTAGCTACTGAGATCCGCGAACCTCCAGAGCCCAAGGGAAAGGGCAAAGCAAAAATTAAACCCCAGGACGAGGTTCAAATAGAAGAGGTGTCACTAGATCCGAGCCTCCCTGATCAAAAAATCAAGATCTGTGCTACCCTCCCAACAGAGTTTAAAAGCCTTCTCTTCAGGCTGTTAGCCGAATACAAGGACGTATTCGCCTGGACCGTTGAGGACATACCATGCATCCCTCGGAAAATTATTGAGCATAAACTCGGAGTGGATCCGGCATGTAAACCAGTGAAGTAAAGGAAGCGCCTCTTCGATCCTGAGCGTAGTTTGATAATCGAGACTGAGGTGGATAAGCTCTTAATGGCCAGATTAATTAGAGAAGTATTGTATCCCACCTGACTGTGTAATCCAGTCCTTGTAACAAAACCAGATTCTACTTGGGAAATGTGCCAAGATTTTACTAAGCTTAATAAAGCTGTTCAAAAGACAGTTATCTGTATCCCCAAATCGATACAGTATCCTGTAGATTCATTTGTTGGATTTTACATTCTACATTTTTTATATGCATTCAAGGGCTACCATCAAATATATATGGCTAGAGAAGATGAAGAGAAAACCTCTTTCATCACTGAGCAAGGCACGTACTGTTATAGTACCATGCCCTTCGAACTCAAAAACGCTGGAGCCACATATCAACGTCTCGTCAATAAAACCTTCAAGCCCCAGATAGGACAAAATATGGAGGTATATATTGACGACATGGTGGTTAAGAGCCGAACCTATGAAGAAACCTTGGAAGATCTAAGGGAGACATTCGAGACATTAAATCCAAATGAGGCTGAATCTCAAAAAATGTACATTTGGGATCCCCTCGGAATCCCAAAAAATGTACATTTGGGGTCCCCTCGAGAAAATTCTTGGGATTCATTGTCTCTCACCGAGGAATCGAGGCAAACCCTGAAAAGGTACAAGCCATAATTAATATGAAAACTCCCACCTCGGTGAAGGAGGTTCAAAGACTAACCGGTAGAAGGCCGTACTGGTGGCGGCCCTAAATCGATTCTTATCCAAATCAGCAGAAAGGGGCCTGCCATTCTTTCGAGTCATAAAGAAGACTGAGGGCTTTCAATGGACCGAAGAGCTTCTAAAGCCTTTGAAGAGTTTAAAGAATACTTGGGCACCTTATCGAAGCTCGCTACCCCACGAAAAGGAGAACCGCTATACCTGTATATCTCAGTTGCCGAACCGACAGTCAGCTCGGTTCTCTTTAGGCAAGACGAACAAGGTAACCAATGTCCTGTGTATTTCGTAAGCAAAGTGCTTCAAGGTCCAGAGAAGAACTACACCCCTATTGAAAAGGCAACCTTCTCGTTCGTGGTGTCGGCTCGGAAGTTGAGACCTTATTTTCATGGTCACAAAATAATAATTTTAACCAACCTTTCTTTGAAAAATATCTTGAACAAACCAGATGCTTCAGGCCGAATGCTAAGTGCTCTGTAGAGCTGTTTGAATTTGACATAGAATTCAGGCCTCGGACCGCAATCAAAGCTCAGGCTTTGACTTATCAGATTTTATTGCAAAAAACTGTGACATCGAGAAGATTGACCTCATCACGGTGACTGATCCTGCAAGGGAACAAGAAATAAGAGAAGATCTTCCATGGGAGCTTCATGTTGACGGAGCTTCGTGTGAGTCCGAAGTCGGGACAGGGATAATAATCCGATATCCAGAAGGGGATTATCTCACTTATGCCCTCAGATTCGGATTCAAGGCAACCAACAACGAAGCTAAGTATGAGGCTCTTGTCTGTGAGATGGAAATGGCCCACAAGATGGGTGCCCGAACCTTAAAGATACATTCAAATTCTCAACTAGTTGTAAATCAAAGCCTGAAAAATTACGAGGCTCGAGGAGTGATTTTGAAAAGATATCTAACCGAGGTCAAAAACTGGATTGGAAAATTCAAAAAATTGGACATCATTAAGATTGCTCGAACTAGAAACACACACGCCAATGCTCTATCAAAACTAGCCTCGGCAATATACTCGCATTTAACAAAAGAGATTTTGGTAGAACTGCGATGAACGCAAGTCTATTGACTTCTCTGAAAAAGTCTCATGTGTTCAAACGGACCTCGATTGGATGGGACCCATAATAAATTACTTGAATAACGAGATGCTTCTCGAGGATCCTGTTGAGGCTAGAAAGATCAAATACAGAGCCGCCAAGTATGCCCTTATTGACGGAATCTTGTATAAAAAAGCATACTTGTGCCCCCTGCTAAGATGCGTCGCACCATCTGAAGCTAACTATGTTCTGCGAGAGGTACATGAGGGCATATGCGGAAACCACATTGGTCTTCGGAGTTTAGCTCGCAAAGTTTTACTGACTGGGTACTACTGGCCAACTTTACATTCTGATGCAAAGACTCTGGTGTGGAGGTGTCATCAGTGTCAGATACACGTGCTAATACCCCGAAAACCTGGCTCGGATATGGTTCCTATTCAAAGCCCATGGCCATTTGCTCAGTGGGGAATCGATATCTTAGGCTTACTTCCCAGAGGAGTTGGCAAACTTGAGTTCTTAATAGTTACCGTTGACTATTTCTCCAGCCTTTATCATGTTATCCACCAAGTGGATTGAGGCCGAACCTCTGGCTACAATCTCGGGAAAGGCAGTAGAACAGTTCTTTTAGAAAAATATTGTTTGTCGGTTCGGTATCCCTGTTGTGCTCGTTTCTGATAATGGGAAGCAATTCGAAGGAGAACCTTTCAGGAGCTTCTGCGCCAACCTCAGAATTAAACAACACTTCACCTCGGTCGCCCACCCGCAAGCAAATGGACAGACTAAAGTGTGCAACCGGGCTATAGTGCATACCTGTCCTTATACACATCTAGATGTGTATAAGAGATTTGTCCTGTATGCCCTACACATCCTATGGGCATACAGGACCAAGTCTCCGAACGGTAATACCGATACTCCATTCAGTTTGACCTACTGGTCCGAGGCTGTTATCCTTACACTGTCTTGGGCTACCTTCGGCTCGAGTATCCTTGTGTGATTTGGAATCCAATCATGAGGCCCTGCGAGCTAAATTAGATTTACTTGAGGAGAAGAGGTTGGATGCATCCATCCGGGAAGCCAAGTACAAGTAGAGAAGTCATGGCTAAGCACTATAACGCCAGGGTCAAGCATCGGTATCTACGGCCCGGAGACTTGGTGCTTCGAAAAAATGAGGCAAGCCGTGTAGAGGGGACTAAAAAGTTAGATCCAAACTGGGAAGGACCCTATCGTATAATAGAAGCTCACACTTCGGGCTATTAGAAGTTGGTTGATATGAGAGGGGATCTTGTTCCTAAAATGTGGAACATTGTAAATTTGAAAAAATATTATCAAGGAATATAATGAAGGTCCCTTTTCAAATGTCAGATGTTCGAACTGCTCCAACTATAGGAGTTTGGATCCAATTGAACAAAAAAAACAAATGATTGAGGGCCGAGGCTTAGCAGTCCCCCCCTCAAGGGCCGAGGCTCACATTTGTGATAACGCAACGGAAATATTTGCCAGGGTTTTGCTTTCGAGTAACAAAGGTATATATCTAAACCCTAAACGATTTAATCGAGCATGGATCCTTTTGTTTCATGCGTTATTTTGATATTGTAGAAATCCCATGCTATCAATCCGAAACAGTTTAATTGATAACGCGGCTCGATTCATTTCCTTACGAAATATCAAAATAACGCAGCGGAAAAACACCGAAATCCCTAAAAGAGGATCCATGCTCCGATTAAATCGTTAGGTTTAGATATATACCTTTGTTACTCAAAGCAAAACCTGGTTGCGATCGAATCTTTCCACGATCGAACACCACGGTCACGATTTGGACACCACGGCAACCACGAACTATTCGTAGAACACGTCGACCTTAGGCGCTTTCTCTGGATTGAACGAACGCCTCTACAGGTATCCACACGAGTAGCTTTTCCAATTTTAGGGTGTTGCTTGCTAGAGCAGTGTTTCGAAAATATTTGGTAGGGTTTTTTCTTACGACTGTGTGTTTCTAATATGCTGGTCAGAACCCAAACCCTAAAGAATCATATTCTATATATAGAATAATGTAAACGACAAAGAACTCTTCTTTGATTAGAATTCTTCTATGTCACGTATTAGATACAGGTACATTCGTGGTATTTATCATTAACAGATTATACTCATAGATCAAGATTGGCCTCTAGCAAGGCATCATGACCACCCAAGTTAAATGAAGAGCATTGACTTCTGACATAACCTGATCAAATACCCATGTAGATAATCCTTTTGTCACACGATGTCTTAGTTGGACATAGAGCATGGACAATGTCATCTCACAATTTCTAGTTGTTCAATCAGAATCTTTATAATCATCCGGTTAAAATAGAACGTATGATTGTGTCAAAACACATAAGTTATACAATGACAGGTAGGAAACTATAAATCTGTCTCTTATACACATCTAGATCGTGTTATAAGAGACTGTAGAAAAGACATATGACCCACCTGATGAGAATGTCTCATAACGGGTCACTCCAGTATTTTGTTCGACACCAAATACCCATGCTTTTTATTATATCCATATATCCATAATCAATACGGCTTGTTATATTACTGTCTCTTATACACATCTAGACACGATTCCCATCTCCTTCTAAATGACTAGTGATTCAATATCTGTCTCTTATACACATCTTAGATGTGTATAAGAGACAGCGCAATATGAAAGATCATGTCTCTTCTCTTATCTGTTTAAAATTATCCATTAAAAGTCTCCCAATTAAACAATTAGGTCCAATCATACATATGTCTAAGACCTATTGACCGATCATGGCGATCATGTTTTGGTTGTGGTAGTGGTTTAGTTAATGGATCAGCAATGTTGTCATCAGTTGGTACTTTGCATATTTTGACGTCTCCTCTCTCAAGATGTGTATAATGAGACAGGGACTAACCTCAACCAATATCTCAAATTCTTGATCGTTAATGGTCTATTGCAATTAGCCAAATGCACATAAGATGACATCAATTATCACATCTAGATGTGTATAAGAGACACTAATCCAGTTGATATCTATTCCTGATCACTCATGACAAATTTCCTAATCCAAATCGCTTCCTTAGCATCCGATCCGCTATATATTCTGCCTTGTAGAATCTGCTATGGTCGCTTGCTTTGAACTCTTCCAGCTAACAGACCTCCATTTAAACAGAACACATATCCCGATTGTGATCTAAAATCATCTCTCCGAAACTTGCATCTGTAACCACTTACAACAAGCTCTTTTCCAGCCATCTTGTTCATTCCAGCCTGATATGTCGCTGGATGCTGTCTCTTATACACATCTAGATGTGTCGATGACTCTCACCAGATCCGATTGGTATCTACTCGTTATGCTCAAAGCATATGAGACATCGGTCAGTACATAACATCGCATACATGATGGATCCTATAGCTGATGCATATGGAATCTCACTCATGCGATTTCGTTCATCTTGTGTCGCAGACACCGAGCCTTTCCAAGACTAATGCCATGCGACATTGGCAAGAATCCTCTTTAGAATCTTGCATACTAAACCTCTTTAGTACTTTATCTATATAAGTACTTTGACTCGTGCCAATGAGCTTTTGAGATCTATCTCTATAGATCTTCTTTAGGGTTCTAAGGTCGAACATGCGACTCATTAGTAACACACGAGGCCAATCTTGATCTATGAGTATAATCAAATAATGATAAATTAAAGGTGTTTACAGGTATGTCAGCTTCCAAAATTCTCAACTTGTACAAAACCCTCAGGTTGTGTCATATACACATCCTCGAGTAAGTTTCCATTAAGAAACGCTGTTTTGACATCCATTTGCCATATCTCATAATCATAGTATGCTGCAATGGCAATAATATTGGTTCGTTCTTAACATTTTACAGCGATGCCTTGCAATATTGAGATTTTTTTCAGAATCACTGTGGATTTTGGACACCCTTTGTGTTAAGCTACATATATAGTCTTTTCTCTTCTTCTATTCCTCGTAGTCCGACTAGTCATAGCATCTTGGTAGCTAGTGGGCTCATGGTGATCCATGAGTAACACATCATTTGTATGTGTAATAAGAAATCCATATCTCTCGGCATATTTCTAGCTCTACCGGATCTACGAGTCCTTGTGTTTCATGTGGAAGCTCAACAACCGATTGTGAGTCATTCCCATGTTCCAATTGTGTTGTCTCATTCGAACCAACAACTAATTGTGATTCTTGATGAGATTGCACGAAGAGAGTGTTGTCTTGTGGATCTTGTACTTTCTGTCGTAGTGGCTTAAAATCGTTTTGGTAATAACGTCGGATAAATAATTCCAAAAATATCCCATTTCGGCAACAAACACTTTGTTTTCGAGATACACATCTAGATGGTTACTAGTTGGAACACGATTCAATGTGAATGCAGCTGTTTGTAAAGCATAACCCCAAAAGGATAAAGGGAGATCTGTATGACTCATCATGGATCGAACCATATCTAATAGGGTTCGATTCCTTCTTTCAGATACACCATTCCATTGTGGTGTTCCAGATGTGTTAAGTGACAGGTGCAACTCATGTCTCTGATTCTATTAGAGATAGTAATTTATTTCTATTTTGGGGTGTAATTATATAAATACGGCCTGCGTGTCGTTTCTCAGACTTCATCCTAAAACTTTTGAACATTTCAAAAGACTCGAGCTATTTGACAGATTCTGTTGTTGAACTATATGTGTTGATTCTGTCTCTTATACACATCTAGATGTCCATAAGAGGAGCTTTAGTCATCTTTCCCAACAAACAAGATTCGCAGATATCATAAGATTCAAGATCAAATTGATTCAAAAGCCCATCTTTATGGAGTTTTGATATGCGCTTCTCATTTATGTGACAAAGGCGACAATGCCATAAGAAAGTTTGATTTGAATCATCCAATCTAGGTTTCTTTGTATTTATGTGATAAACTATCTCTGGATTGGGCTTTTCAATGTTTAGAACGTAAAGACCATTATGCAAATCAGCATTTCCATAAAACACGTCTTCACGGTGAATGGAGAATTTTTTATTCTTAATAAAGACATCAAATCCATCAACGATCCAAACACATCCAAAGCCGTTATCATCAAAAGCAGGTACATAATAACAATTATTCAAAGTTAAAATCAGCCCGGGAGGTAAAAGGAGTTAGAGATAGTTCTCAACGGCTCATTGGCCTGAGTCAAAGTACTTATATAGATAAAGTACTAAAGAGGTTTAGTGATAGAAGAATTCTAATCAAAGAAGAGTTCTTTGAATTCGCAACCCTAAATGATTTATACATCTAGATGTGTATAAGAGAGGGTTTCCGGTGTACTAAAGGCAACTCATTATTTTGATACAGTCTGTAAGGAAATTCCCTAACAGTGGTATCAGAGCCGCTTGCGTTTTCAATTAAACCGTTTCTGGATTTCCAATGACCGGGCTCATTGCAAAAGTGACAAACTCCTTCCTGGAGGCTTAGGCTTGTTCGGTTCTTGGTCTCTTATACACATGTCCTGCGCCAAGTAAGATGGAAGCCTTATTTGACCTTCCTTTCGTTTTTATCCCCTTACCTTTATGAACCATTAAAACTTGGCCAGGCAATTTTTTGATATTACTGTAAGGAAATCCCAACACGTACTGCTCCAACTCTAAAGACTAAAAGTTTTGGATCCAATTGAACAAAAAAGTAAATGATTGAGGGCCGAGGCTTAGCAGTCCCCCCTCAAGGGCCGAGGCTTAGTAGCCCCCCAAGCAAAAACATAGCCGCGCCAACCCTCGGAAGTTCAGACAAGGCACTGTCAGATGTTCGAACTGCTCCAACTCTAAGAGTTTCAGATCCAGTTGAACAAAAAAGCAAATGATTGAGGGCCGAGGCTTAGCAGTCCCCCCACAAGGGTCGAGGCATAGTAGCTCCCCAAGCAAAAACAATGTCGCGCCAACCCTCAGAGGTTCGGACAAGGCACTGTCAGATGTTCGAACTGCTCCAACTCTAAGAGTTTCGGATCCAGTTAAAAAAAAAAAACAAAAAAAAGTAAATGGTTGAGGGCCGAGGCCAGACAATTTCCCCGCAAGGGTAGAATCTAAGCAGCCCCTCCAAGCACAATGAGATTGAAGAGGATCCTATCCTCAAAAAGGCTTGATTGCCTTGTTTAAACAAAGCATCATCTTTTGAAATTTCAGAGAGTATGACTCAAATTAAATGGCTAAGACAAACATAAGCAACCAACTTTAATCATTTTGCCTCTGTTCGGAACGATCCGAACAAAGCCTAAGTACAGAAAAAATGGAAGTCTTCGACAATCTTTAAAAGTTTGAAGTGCTTAAGTATGGGAAGTTTTGTTACTTGCTTATATCATAAAACTTCTGTTTTTAGTGCAAGAAATGATAAAATTGAAATGCAAGTAAAAGGCCAGAAGCAAGGAAGGCGAGCCTCATACCAAGAGGGCAAAAGTTACCAAAACTTAGTAATTTCATTAAAAAAGACCTGACTATTACAAAAGAAGTTCTTAGCTATTTACAAAGGGAGTTCCTAATTATTATAGTAAAATCATATCAGCCTGAGCACCAGAAGTGGAAGGCTCAACAGTGGAGGTGAAAGCTTGGTTCGAGGGCTCGGACTCGGCCTGGGGTTCGGATCCTGGATCAGCAGAGTCGCTCCAGAAGTTCCAAGAATCGAAGCAGGGGCTTTGAGAAATTGAGCTTGTAGGCCGTTGATGACCTTCTCGGTGACGGAAGCATCGTACGGCAGCCCCTCATACAAATCAGGGTTCTTCACCAAGTGGTCACAGGCTAGTGTGAACCCCATGGAGAAGACCTTCTTCGTAAATTCCTATAAGAGACGAGATCAACAGAGGCCACAAATTGATTCCTACCCTCGATTCGCAACTCCATCTCCCGATAGGCGAACTTTGGCTACGACATCAGGGCTTCTTCTTGAAGTTGAAGGACCCTTTGCTCCAGATCTGCGATCTTGTTGTCTCGATTGCCAATATCTACCTCAAGGGTCTTCTTCTCCAGCTCGGACTGTCGAAACTTGTCCCTTACCTCAGTCAGTTCGGCCTTCCACTCTTCATATTTCTTGCCCACCTCGATATTACATTTTAGCTCGTTGGCCTTAACAGCCTCCCTGACTGCCTGATCCACGCTGGATTTCGCATGGGCCAACTCTTGCTTCACAGACTTAAAGGCCGAGTTGTAAGGAGGCCTCCCGATCTGCCAAGGCGGGTAAAATTGTGACGGCCTACAAAAGAAAAAGAGATTGGATGAAATCCGAGGTGCCAGAAATATAAATTTCACAAAGGATTAGATAGATTTAAGTTCATCAGGCTAACGTGAAGTTCGTCTAGCCTTTGTTGAGGGGTGAGCCTTTTGACATAGGCCACATCCCAAGGCAAGGCCACCATTTTGGCCTGCTCCCGAGCCACTCTCGGAAATGGGCCCCGATCATTAACATCGATCGGTGGGGTGGGTCAGAGATCAGAGCTCCCCGAGGTAGAAGGAACTGAAAGAGGGTCAACAGACAGCCGACCCCAGGGCACATCCTATGACCCCGCAGATTTCTTCTCCTCCTCGGGAGTGTATTTTCTATCACCTAAAACATTTAAGTGTTAATTCATGACACTGAAGAAAGATTAAGGAATGGGAACAAATAAGGTCCAGTTGTACTTACCATAAGAAGTGATGAGTAGATTGGATAGGGGGTACGTTGCCCGAGCCAGTCCCTGGGGTCCGAACCCTCGCTATTGGAATCATAAACCTCAGGGGCAATGACGAGGAATAGAGGGTCATGGCGGAAGAAGGACCTCCCTGAGGTCAGCAACCTCCCTAGTCCTCTTCCTGGTAACCCGAGTTGGCTCGGGTTCGGTGGGCCGAAGAGCCAGAGTAACTTCCCCGGTGAACTGGCCACCTCAGTTTGATTCAGGGGTGCAGAGGTTGAAGGTGTAGCCTCGGCACTCCCTGATGGGGTATTGATGGTGGCGGATGAGGA
This sequence comes from Cinchona pubescens, assembly GCA_025175665.1. Classification (NCBI taxonomy): domain Eukaryota; kingdom Viridiplantae; phylum Streptophyta; class Magnoliopsida; order Gentianales; family Rubiaceae; genus Cinchona; species Cinchona pubescens. The sequence goes on from JANKKI010000053.1 coordinate 10,018,332, forward strand.
TCCACTTGCTGATGAAGAAGGCTGGCTTGAAGTGCCCACACCGGTGGCAGGTGTGGTGGACAGCAGCCCCCTGAGAAATGCTCCGAGCTCTGCAGAAGATGAAAGGTCAGAAAAACAATATAAAAAAAGAGAGAGAAAAGTAAGAGATAAGCAGGAAATGGTGATAGTGACCTTGTTGAGGGTCGTAGCTCGGGTGGATGTCGTGGGTAGGAAATAGTCCTGCCCAGGCCATAAATATTGTTCGATAGGATGGCAGGTTGGTTATTGAAGTTTATCCGGAGGTTGGATTCGACGAGCCTACGGGCATGGAGGGAGTCCGGGGAAAAAGTCATTTTTAGTTTTTAAGTTTTCTTTTTCCAGTCATGAATAGATGATGGGTTACCCGAAGTGAGCAGTTTGCCCGCAATTTAGGGGGAGATGTAAAAAAATCCCTTTGTAGGGGATAATTTCAGCATCATTCTAAATGTGTCTAAGGAGAGGGGGATGTCGTGTTATCTACATAAGAAGGTGAAGCCAGCGATGACCCGAAGTGCATTTCGGGTCAGCTGGGATATGCTGATATCCCAGTGGTTCGACACGTTGACGAGGAAAGGGGCTATGAGGAGCCTCAGCCCTGCCTCGAGTTGTTCCTGGTAGACTGTTAGGTAACCAGGCGGTGGCAAGTGGCCTCGGTCCTCGTGGGGCAGGAGTGTAATGTGCACGGTCTTGCGAAAACGGCACCGATCCCTAAGGATTTTGATATCCTCCGGGGTCAAGGGAGTTTGATATACTTTGGGTTTGAAGGTTAGGGTGGTCGTTTTGTGGAGGTTCGAAAAAGAGCGGATCGGGAGGAAAGTTTAATGGCACTGCTGCCAGAAGCGCTTCGTCGAAAAGATTTAGCAACCTGTCAACGGCGTTTACCGGGGAAGGAGGAACGGGTGTGCTAATAAGAGAAGTGAGAGTGAACGTACTGGCCATAATCTTCTATTTTGAGGGCGTGTGGAAGTTTTTAAAAAAAGCTCCTAGTGGTGTCCTGTGGTGGCGTGGAGCAACGGTCAGAAATCGGCAATGGTGAGACGGCAGAGGATGAAGGAAGAGAGGGAGTGTAATATGTAAGTTTCTGGGGAATGAGAGTAAAAAAGTGAGGGCGTGTAAGTACAGGAAAATAGAGTAAAAGCGAGTAAGGAAAAGGTGAGTAAGAAGAAGAAAGAAGATTTGGGGGTGAATGGGGGTATAAATAGGTGAAAAACTTCCAGAATGTGCTGTGTTTCTGGGAGAAAAAATTGCGACGGTTTCGAATGTAAAAAGACTTTTAGGTGGGAAAGGCGAGGCGTTATGGCGTGATAAATGGGGTATGGCGTGAAAATCGAGACGTAGTGCCGGTGTTATGGCGCGTAAAACTAGGCATTTTGCAGCAAAATCGGGGCTAATAATACAGGGCAATAAATGCGAATTCAGTGCAGGGAGACTTGACGAAAACGTCACCCTTGAGAGTTAATGCTGCAGTTATGACTCACCGAGGATCCAAGGGTCGTTACGACCTCGGGTCGGCAAAGGTTACGAAAGTGCTCCGAAATCTTCACCGCGGCTCGGTATAACAGTCTTGGTTGTCATCGATTGGGGACTGTGAACAGTCGTTGTCAGCTCGGCCCCTATCTGTGAGGCTCGGCACCAAGCCGAGGGGACTATTGATGATGTGGATTAATGACACATAGCATATTATTTATATTGTTCTAAAAGTGCCTACGTGGCAGCCTCATTAAGGGCAACTATGTAATTCCGCTTCAACTAACTATGCAATAATTCCGCTTCAACTGGACTAACATACAGATAGGATAGGCTTATGCCTCCTTATGTAATTCTATAAATAAGGGGTTGGGTACTACTAAAAAGGGATCGGAACTCAAATAATCAAACACACTTCTGACATTCAGCTCTTCCACTTTCTTTGTCCTCCTAAAATCAAATTCAGAGCTTCTTCATATATAATAAGCACTTTTTTGAAATATTTATTTATTTTAATAAATTATTAAATAATTTAAAAAAATAAATTTTTATTTATTTTTTATTAATTTAATAACTGTTATATTAATTCTATATTTTAGTGTATATTGCTAATAGTTAAAACTTACCCTAAATTCAAACCCTTCAACCTCGTATTCTTCTTCAAGATTCCATCTCCAGAAAACCCAAATCTTTACCTAATTCATCCAGGCCTAGATATAATAGACAGTCTACTAAAGAAAATGATTTACCCAAAAAACCAGCCTCTTCCCGAAGTTCCAAAAAGAAACCTTCTTTCCTTTCGTTTTTTCCCAATGGCAATCTGGTCAAAAAAACCCACTTCAAAAACTACCTCCCAAAGGGGGAAAATTCAGCAATATTTGGGGTGGTTAATGAATAAGATTTGAAGCAGAAGAATCAAGATAGCGATGGTTTAGTAGTTGGGCCTCCCGCTGATTTTAATTTCAGTGTTGACGATAATTTGATTAACACTGTCAATTTTACTCCTCTTGGTAAATTAGCATGCGGGCCTAGTTTAAACTATGCAATAGTTGATGATGATTATTATGATTATAAGCCTGTGGGAGAGGGCTCAAACTCAGGTCATAGTAGTATAGTTGTCAAAACCCCGCCTGTTGAGGCTTCAATGTCTACTGATATCCAGTGTGGTGGTGGATCACCTACTCTTGTTCTAGCTTCAACTGCAACACCTATTTGTTGTGGTGCTGGCCACCTTGTTTTGGGGGTCGATGCTAAAAGAAAATGTAGGCCTCCGGGGATTCCAACTATAGGAGGTCCTTCTGATTCAGCTGATTCTTGTGGTAAAATTTGTGTCCGTGAGGATGGTAGTAATGAAAATGCTGATGTTCTCTTTATCAAGTCAAGAACTTCCTTAATTCCTTTGCCTGCTGAGGCTTCCATGAGATGACTGTTGTCTCCACCAGGTAAGGAAGATGAAGATGCGGTTCAAAAAGATGATAATGCAAATTCTGATATGCTGTTTACGGGTTCAGCATCAGTGTGTGTTTCATCATACCGCCAATCTCCTTCTGATTTGGTAAGTTAGTGACGACAAAAATCATAGTGGCAACCAGGATGCAACAAGAAGTACGGGGAAGACTAGGATAGTATTATTATCTCTAAGAATAATTCCTGACTTTCAAGGCTTATAGGAGACCCCCTGTGAAAAGTATGGAAATCCTTTAGCCACCCCCAGGCTAAATGTAGTTGTAAGACTGATGACAGGCACAAAGGAGGAGAATGTGTCTTATGGTTTTGTGGGGGATACAACTCCATCTTCTGTTGATGCATTAAGCAGAGAAGCAATGTTATTCAGACCCCGATATCAAACTCAACTCCAGATAGGAATGTTGGCATTTCCTGGATAGACGCAGATGATTTTTGAACAAATGAGTGTAATCCTGAGCTGGGCCGGTTGGCAGAGATTTTTCGTAGAATAAGTGGACCTCCAAGAAGTCAAGTGCGAAGGTGGGATCCTCTTGGTTTGAGTTCACAATTTACCGACTTGAGTTCACCCTCCCGCTCAATAAACCACATACAACTTCAGAAGAATTTGGATAATTGTGCTTCTTGGATTTCTGATACCACAGTGGGAAATGTGTCGTCTCAAATGGAGATATCATGGAGGGAAGGTTTAGTGAGTAGGATTTTTGATACCGATGAATTAGATTCCTCCAGATGCTTGTCAGATGATGTGGTGATAGATCTGATGAATTCCCGCATAAATCACCAAAAGCTTTTCAAATGGAAGAATGTGATCTATTCAGAAATGGAGATCTCAAATCTCCAGAGTTTCTTGAAAGCATGAACCAGAAGTTCTTGGAAAAGGAAATAAAGCATTGTCTCCTGTAGGAACTAATATCTGTGCGGAGTCCATAAGCACAGATGCAGGCCGTCTGGTAGCTTCTGAAGATTCAGATTGGACATTTAGCTACAAAAACCAATTGTTTGAAGTTTGAATGGTGACTCTCTTTTTTCTGAAAGTAAGTTCTTGCACTTTCTGTTAAAGTTTGTTTCTTTTCAGAGAGAAGTAATAACTGCTTCTGAAGCCAATTATGTATTCTCAGAATGGAAAGATGAAAAAGAAAATGATTTTGTATCTCCTGCCACTAGCTTAAATCACCAACAGCTTTTGAATCCTTTGCAATAAATGAAATCGTCCTCTCAGCTATGGTCCTCATATTTTATTGAGAAGAAAGGCAGCTCAACTTGGAGCAGGGATAAAAAGTTTCTCTTGTTGAATCTAGTATACTTGCAGTGTCCATAGCATGCATGAAAGGGCATAGTTGCCGTAAAAGATTCACTCGAGTGGACTACTCTTTGCAAAACCATCAGCTTGAAGAATGAGGTGCAACTGTTTCCTTTTATTTCTAATATTAATTTATTCAAAGTTTCTACCGTCCATGAAAATTGGTTATCTTTGTTGAGTTGTTGTACCAAGAACTGCCTTGAATTCACTGATGTACTATTTTCTTTTGTAGTTCCTGTAATCCTAATGCCCATCAAGCCTACTTTCAAAAGTTTCTGGAATCTGATTTGTTCTGATTCCATGTTACCTGTGGTAGTGTATTTGAATAGACAAATTGCTTTGCCAGGCCTAATGAATATTGGCATGTCTAATTATGCCATGAACAAATAAAAGCTATCTCCCTGTTGTTGAAACTCCAAAAACTGCCTGTACACATTATGTCAACCCAGCCTTCCCTGCCTTTTCAGACTGAAAGTCTGTCTAGACTGCTTACTACCCCCGCTTGATCCTAATTGCACCCTTAACATAAAAATACACTCTTTAAACAATGTTGGTCACAATTTACGTGGCTTACTTATAATTCTCCACCTTGCTAAGTCAATATGTATGAAGTAGTGGTTGAACAATCGTTATAATAATGGTGATGATGTAGCTTTGTAAATTAAAGTCATGATTAAGTGGAGAGGAGTTAACCTAGTCAAATTTTGAAATGGCAAAAAATATAAACATTCTTGGAGACTTCTGTGAATTGAAAAAAGATATGTCACATAATTGAAGACTCTGAAGTCTGGACTACAAGAGCTGCAAACTCATTCTCTGAAGTTCACGACTTTTTGTCAACATACAAAACAACGTAAGACTCTTTTACTAAGAACTAAGACACCTTGCAAAATCAACAAGATATGGACATAGGTTTCATTTACTGCAACTCAACTAAGTACTACTCGACATGGCTCTCTCTTCACATTCTGGCACTGTCTATCCTTTTGCTTCATTCAAGGAAGCCACCAATCTTCTTTATAGTATTGAAAGTAATTTGCCAGCTCAAGTGAATGGTGGTTGATGTTTGCTATATAACCGACTTGATGCAACCATCTTTACACTTTCACCATGAGGCTACCAAAGCATATCTTAGCAAGATATTTCACCAGAACATATAACATATAACAACATTGTGTGTGTGTGTGTGTGTGTGTGCGCGCGCGCGTATGTCAGAGAGAGGGAGTACATAAGTTGCACTTTCTACAGTTTTACAGGATACGGGGGGAATCTTTCTTGTGATCATATTACTTGAGCTATGGAAAGGCATTGTTGACTTGCTATCCGTTACCTTACTGCAGAACATTTGTCTTTACTCACAGAATCTGAATATACTGAATGAAAGGCTACAAAACTTCTCATGGCAACTCATAGACACAGAGACGTAATTATGTGATGGTCAAAAGTTTTCTTACATCTAATGACATAAATGTTAGAAGTAAAACTTGTTGCTAACACTAACTGCACAAAAGTTTGGGAGAACACAATAAGGCTGATAGTAGGCCGCTGCCATCCTGTTGAAACAAATAAGCAAAGAAGAAAATAAAGGTTATATCAACTATGACTAACTGGTGTAGCAGAGTGGTCAATGAACTTTACATGGAGAACTTAAGTGAAAACTGAGAAAGTTTATTTGCCTGACCATCCCTTGAATGCGTGGTTTTCCTATAAGTTTATAACATAAAATCGAAGTTGTCAGATATTGAAGGAGAAGGGAACAGTTTCAGAATGATTTTCAAGTTTAGAATGTTGACTTAGTGTGGTTCCTACCTGAATTATTTAATTTTGTAGTGTCCCAACTCTGGTATGTGTGTTCCTTGAGCCATTTATCCCATTGTACATATTGTGCTATACAGTGTATTAATTGTCTACTTCTTCATGCCAGAGTTGTGGCTGGCATTACACTTGCTTGTGATTATTTGGCCTTGGATGCTAATCCTTTATATTTTGTAAAATCTTTTTATGGTCAGCTTTTTTTCACTGGATGAAACTTTTTCTTGCCCTAATAAAATAAGAAAGAAGTTAACTGCAGTTTGTCTCTGTAGCTTCCACTCTATTGGGCCTATGTCTGTATATATATTGGTGGAGTAGTTCAGTAGTTGTATTTTGGTAGAGGCAGCTCAAGAATGGGCTGCTAAATTCATCACTCTACTGTTTGTAAAGAAAAAAGTGACACTTACTAAATTTCACCATAGGAGTCAATTTCTTACATATGCATGTTTCTGCTTCCAGATAGTGGCCTGTTCTTAAAATACTCATACTTGCTTCATTCTGACTTTAGTTGTTATTGCTTGTGCACTATCTGAAATTTTGATTTTCCAATTCCTGCAACCCTTTTTCTTGCATCTTGCTTTCATTTTTTGCCTTTTCTTATTAGCAATGGTTAGTGTATGTGGCAGGGGATGCTCGTCTATTTTGGGTTATATTTTGACTTGTGAATCAGTTGTTTCTTCGTATACTTGATCCTATAGTTCGCTTTTGTTTTGATGGTATAGTCTCTCCTTAGATACAAAATTCTTAATTTTTATGGAACTTGCTTAATGTTATAAATGTTAGCATGGTGAATTCATGCTCTTTTAATGACAACTAGTGAAGGAAAAAGAGTGAGTCTTGATTAAAGATGGTTGAAGTTGCCAGGGTGCATGTGTTGCCAAACCAATCTATGTCATGGCTTAAACTTATTATTGCATAGCGTCAAACTTTCTAAATATGCTGTTCATGGTCAGTAATTTCTGATGTCTGACTAACTGGTAAACCAACGAAATATGATCTTGATGTTGTATTTCATTAGCAGCCCTCAGAAAAGACCTTCCTCTGACTCTTCTGCTGGTCTTATGTCCAGATTATGTTTTTAACTATATAGCCCAGTTGGCGGGTTAGTTGTATACCAATTTGAAAGGCATTGCAAAGAATATTTTGATACTCGTGGAAGACCATGTCAAATGGGAGCTCAAGCAGGCTTCTGGATCAAGAATGTAGCCGTGACTGCGATGTTTTACCTAACAGCAGTAGTTTCTTCGTAGGCAGCCATGGTGCGCGAAGATAGGCTTAGATAAATCCATCATTTGTCGTATTTCAATCTTTTTCAGAAGAACCAAAATTTCGCTCTGAGCATGCCTTAGTTGTGTTCGTTTGTATTGAAAATATTTTCTAAATAATATTTTTTAAAATTTTTTTGGTACCAAACACTGAAAAATATTTTTCAATGTAAAATATTTTCTAATTTTTCTTCTTCTGGTTGAAAATAATTTACGAAATTTTTGAGCATAAATTATTTTTTGAATAATTCAAGAGTGACATTAAATCTCGTATATTTACTTTTATAATTTCATTTTTTTAATTTATTTTCGTTTTCAATTCTTTTCTATTCATTTTTCTCTTAATCATGGGTTCTACACTAATATAATTATTATTATGCATATTTTATTACTACATTGTACTATCATTTAATTTTGAATAAAATCAATCTTTTATTAATCACAATTACTTGTAAGGTATTTATTACTATTGTTATAATTTTTTTTTAATTTGTATTTATGAAATTGAAGATAAAATCGTTAAGGATCAAAATTTTTATTTTAAAATATTTTCATTTTATCAACCAAACACCGAAAATTTTTATGAAAAATAGATTTTTTTATGTAAAATATTTTTTAAAGGAAATATGTTTTTAAAGAAAATGTTTTTAATCCAAACGGACACACTCTGTTGGTTTTTCCTTAAATTTTTCTATGTGCTTATGGAATCTCATATTTTTAAAATGCTTCCAGAGAATGACAAGGAAATACTAACTGAGGCCATTATTATTATTTTAGGGGTTAATTTTACTTTAGAATAATTATCACTTTAATTTCTAATATTATTTTTTTAAGTACTTAAATCTCTAACGGTCAAAGTTAAGGGTGTTAGATTTTTTACACAAAACAATATTTTTACCCTTAAATTGTTAATGTGTGAATAAATTTTTTCACGACACAAAGTATTTTATTTTATTTTCATAAATAGAGTTTGATGAAATTTAATCATATGATGATGAATAATAAAAGAAATTATTGAATTGTCAACAAAACATCGATAAGAGAGGAAAAAAAATGACGAAAAAGAAAAAAAGAAAAAAAGACAAAAGATTAGAGAATAGGGGTATATGTATTTTTGTTTAAAAGATAATTGAATGTTGAGTTAAATTTAATGAAAATATATAAGTATTTAAAAATAAAGTGATAGTATGTATTAACATTAAGAATAAAATAAAATTAACCCTTGTTTTAGAGGTAACGTTATGTGGAGACCTTATCCGTAACTCCTACAAAGTACTACTGTTAGATTTTGAAAATAGAAAATACTTAAATAGATTTGATTTTTCTTTCAAAATAAGCTGTTTGTAGTCTATTGTAGTTATTTGAACGGGCGAAATTGGAGTAGGTAATGACGAAACGAAAACCCAAGGGACGAATTAACTTTTTTGAGAATATACTCCTCTTCAAGACTTCAACCATAAAAGTCAGTAAGGTTAGGTAAATTGACGTAAGTGTGTTTTGATTATCATCTTTAAAGACTGAGAATAAAATATAGTTTAAATGAGCAACTCTGTATCTAAAAAAAAAATTTATTAATTTTTCAGTTATGGATTCGAGTCAATGCAATGTATGTAAAGAGGGAAGAATTTTTTTTTAAAAAAAGAATATCATCTTTAAAGACAAATCTCTGCCAAAGAAAAACAAATCACTTTATTTTTATAGATAGATATAACTAATACCAAGTTTCATGAAGAAATGGATTTATTGCATGTTGATGTTAGAATTTGTCATGTTAGAATTTGCGGTATTATCCATTTTGATCAAAATTTTACGATTTTATTCTTGAAAAAACATTAACATGGGAGGATGGTCTCCTATTTTATAAGTCAAATTTTTTCTTAACTATCAATTAAGGTGAGATCTTTGACTTCTTTATCTTACATCACTACAAGTCCCCATCTAAGGAAAAATCTTGTATATAATCCGAAGGTCTAATAAACGGCGATATTAAAATTTGTCGTGCGTTCATATAAGATATTATCTATTGTAACCGGAATATCACAATTTTGCCTTGAAAAGTTCAACATTATTACAGCCTTCATGGGAGTAGAGGACTATGTAATTTGCTCTACCATGTAAAAATTTCCAAATTTTTCTTTTTTTAAAACAGTATAAAGCGATTATTCATTTAAAATTTACATTACACAAATGTTTTGTTTAAATATATATATATATATATCCAAAGAAGGGGCGTGTTTTTTTAACCCCTTTGAATTATATACACACAATTATTGATCATCAGTTGTCTTCAAAGGGGTAAAAAAAACATGCCCCCTCTTTGGATATATATATATAAACAAAACATTGTGTAATGTAAATTTTAAATGAATAATCGCTTTATTGAACATGCAATTTATTGATAATTCGTTGTCTTCCAAAGGGAGAAAAAACAGAGAAGAAAAAATCTCATTTTGGTTTTATGTGAATAATTATTATTTAGGATATTATTCAAAATAAATACTCTAGCAACTCTTTTTAATATGATGTATGTGAAATAAAAAAGTAACTAAAAAATAGTTTTAGAGAATTATTAGAATGTATAATTTAAGAAATAACTCATTAAATTGAGCATTTTTTTTCCTTTTTTTTTTTTTCTGAGTTATTTCTTGTATCAAACCCAGCATTAACTTGTTATTTGACAACAGAACAAGGAGTTTGACATAGTTTACGCTGAAATGCCTTCTTTTCTAACTGATTTCAAGTTAGCTGGATCATTATTTTGGTTAGTGTATTTTAAGCTTAACCCCCACTCTAATTATTTTTATATTTAAGGTAAAATGCAAATAAATCCCTCCTCCCTCGATTAGGGGAATAAGCATTTTAAGTCCCGTGATTATCAAATATATGTTTGACTCTCTCCTACTTCATTTTTTTTTTTTAATAAAATGAATACAAATTTTCAAAACCAATATTTGCTTGTAAAATGGCATATACGTCTTTAACCAATTTGTGTTTCAAAAAATTTTGAGATCTAATTGAAAATAAAAAAAGATCATAGAGTTTTAGAATCAAATTAAAAATAAAATGAGATCAAATCAAAAATAAAAAAAAATCCAACCTCATGATTCCTCTTCCCTACCCCAGCCACCGGCACTGCCACACCTACCCCAGCCCTGCCACCACCACTGCCCACCTAGCCCTTCTACTCATCCTTCCTTTTCCCTTCCCCAAAGCCGCATCTCTTTCCTGATGCCCATATTGCCATTGCCCCTTCCCTCCTTTCCCACTGCTCCTGCTACTCCAGTTCCATTCCCCCACCATCCCTACTATCCTAGCTCCATTCCCCTGCCACCTGTTGCAACTCTATCTCCATTCTCCGCCACTCCCTAGCCCTTCCCCATACTTACTCTGACCATGATTTCACCTCTCCTGCCCCTCATCAACCTCAATCTCCCCCTCCTGTTTCCACCATATCAGACCTGAAACCAACCTGCATCAAATCTACCACCTTGACTTTCAAAACAATCCATATCAGATGTACCACATTAACACACAAACATAGAAAATCCAAATGACACAAAACATTATCAAAATTCAGATTTGAAACCATATCGGTGAAATCCATAATTTTAATAACTAATTCAACCAACACAAAAATTCAATTTTGACAAGGGGAAGCTTACGGTGATAGTGATAGATCGGGGAGTGGACAGTGGTTGACCGGGGGTGGTTGGTGGCTGATCAGAGGGTGGCAAGTGGTTGGAGGGATGGTAATGTAGAGGGGAGATCGATTAGACCTAGTAGGATGGGGAAGGAAGATCGGGCCTGGGAGGAAGAGTGAGAAAACAGAGGTGTGGCTGGGGGTTCGGGGTAGGGGTGTAAACGGGTCGGATATAGTATATTTAGATCCGAATTCGGACCTGTCTACAAAAGTATATCTGTATTCGGATCCGTCGAGTCTTGTCGGATCCGGGTCTGGATAATTTTTTTTAAAATTATATGTAAAACTATTATAATTTATCGAATTTTCTCCTTTTTTTTTTTTTGATTATACAAAAGTATTGAGTTCATAATTAATATTTATGCATGTATTTTATATTAAATACAAATTACATGGGTAATTTACACAACATATACATATGTATATATACATATAAAATAACACTAATGTATAATAATTTTATTATATATTAAATATTTTAATCGGATTCGGGTCTTAATTGGATCAGAATACTAAGATTTAGATCCGATCCGTTTATTATAATAGCTAAACGGGTCCAGATCGAATTCTGATAATTAAAATTTGTTATAGATTTAGATCCGGATAAACGGATCGGGTCCGGGTAGCGTCTAGGTCTGGGTCCCGACCCATTGACAGGCCTAGTTGGGGGTGGAGGGTAAGGGTGGCGGGGCTGTTTACAAGTAGTGGTAGTGGTTGGGGTGGGAAAGAGAAGAAAAAAGTTAGGGTTTCTTTAGAGGTAAAAAAGTCAATTCATATCTTTTTCTAGTGTTAATTTAAAAGAAAATTCACATTTGATAATGGTCGATCATCAAAATTTATAATGGTTGACAGTCAAAATTTACCAATTTTGATAATTTTTATCCATTTTATAGAAAAAATTAAAATATAAGAAAGTCAAATATACATTTAACATAATTACGGGAGATAAAATATTTATTTATCTAATCATAAAATTATTTGTATTTTACCATTATATTTATGATATTCATTTTTTTTTTGTGTAACCATTTTCTGCTACTAGATAAAGATCGAAGTGGCCCAAATTTGTATTGGTGAAGCTAACTGAACCTTTATCTTTTAGTATATCATGGAAGCAATTAAGTAATCATGTTCACCTCCTGTCAGTAAAAGTGGAATGAAGCTTAAATTTGAAGATCAACTTTTACATGTGGCTTTAGATTAAGGATTGCCCATACGCCCACTCGTTTAATTTGCTTGTACGAACTTACAAGGGTTTCTTTTCTTTGGAAAAAAGATGAGAAAGACTTGCATCAAAAATCTTTTTGACAAAACAGGCCTAGAGGTCAATGGTTGCGTGGACAAGGCAAATTGGAGGTGGAGGATGCACCTAAAAGCTCAGACCAAGTCAACCAAGAAATTATAGCTAGGTTCGTACCTTTCAGGGAAAAATATAATTTTCAGATTTCAAAGTTTGAATCGTAGTTGATTTTGATTTTTAAAATTTCAAACAAAACAAATTTAGTTCTTAAATTTTTTTAATTTTTAATAATTTAGAATAAATTTTAAAATTATATTTATTATAAATGGAAAAAATCACGGTCTTTATTTTTTTCAAACGGTAATAATTTAATCTATTTCTATCTATTTAAATCTATGGGGAAGGGGAGGCCCAACTGGACCAAGGAACAAAGAATATAACCTATATCCTAAGAATACGAGGGGATTCGAACTCCTAACCTCACACCCTTTATTTGGTGTCCAACTCACCTAATGTGAGGTGGTTGAGAAGGTCACGGTGATTATAAATCTCAAAATCCAAACATGAGAAAAATGCAATTTTATCCGCTAAAATTTAGGTTGTGGTACGTCTTGGTTTCTAAAGTTTCAAACAAAAAGTATTTAATTCTCAAAATTTCTAATTTGTATCAATTTAGAACAAATTTGAAAATTTTGTAAATTATAGACCAGGAAAATATCACGTGCAATGCACGTGATTATTAAATCTAACTTGGATTATAACATCTCCTAGTCGATTTCAATCCATTAATTCTAGTGTTGGAAAAGTTATATTCAAATAAAGGAATATAATAACACAATAATAATTTATTAATAAATTATAAAAAATTAATTCAACAATTAGAAAAGCTTGTTTATGATCGAATCACATTAATTAGTGTTCTTCTTAAAAGTGATGTCCTCTAGTGCACTAGGTTAACGTGGCATTCCTTCTTTAAATACAATAGCCTTCAAGTAAGTTTGACGTAGCAAAACACTATCCAAGAACCGATGTTACTCTTATATTCAATTATTTGGATATATAGTTTAGTAGAGTGTAATTTAGTATAATGGTTGTAATAGTATAGAGTATGATTAGGGAGAGAAATAACGTAGTATGTATTATATCAAATATATTTATTTGTGGGAGAAAAAACTCCTATTTATATTATTTTTTAAACAATAAAAAGTAGTATTGGATATGGATCTGTTGGAGATGATAATCCAAGTTATATTATTTTTTAAACAATAAAAATATTAATATATGAATGTGCATTAGTGTATATATTGTATATAGATATTAAAATTGATTTACAAAATCCCAAATTCAAAACCGCTTACCAAAATTAATTAATATAGAAAAATTTTATTGAATCACCAACTCCTGTTAAGTTATATCTTATAAGTATATAAAAATATATAGGATTATATAACTCTATTTATACTAATAGTAAGTTAGTAATGTATTTAATATACTTGTTAATAGTCAAAATGTTATGTTAATAAATTATGTAGTATAACTGTATAAGTATATAAATTAAATATTATGTAAAATATATTTTTATTACAATTATAAGTTATACAAACTTAATATATAAACATAAGAACATGTCTGTATAGATATATTATACGTTGATATTTCATTAATACTTTTAGAATATATAATTATTTAATTCTAGTATCTATGTGTAATAGAAAGAAATTAGTAATTATATTTAATTAATTATTGAAATAAAAATGTTACATTAATAAGTTGTACACTTGCATTAATGTATAAGTACATAAATTATACATAACATCAATAATTATATAGAAAAAGATATTTAATTATTAAGAAAAAAATAATATTATCAGTTATTAACATATTTAATTATTAAGAATTAAGAGTATTATGAGTAAATATTATATACACATATACATTAATATACTATTATAATTATAGATCTTTACACACACACATATATATATATATTTGTTCGACTTATTTGACCGGTTAAGTCGAACGACTTGTTCGACTGGTAAACCAGTCACACCAATCAATTTATAAATTGATATTTGATCGGTAATTTGACTTGAAAGTTGAAGTTAAAGTCGAGTCGAGAAGTCGTTTAATTAGTTTGATTTCAAGTCAAAGTCGAGTTAAAAGTCTAATAAGTCAAGTTAATTTTTTTTTTTTTGACTTGACTCTTGAGACAATTCGACTTGACTGACTTTTGAACACCCCTAGCTTCGACTCAGTTAATCAAATGTATTTTATTAATCTTGTAAACTCGTAGAATTATGCATTTATTTGTTGCGGTTGTTTGGTAATTGAATGCAATTCAGTTGTTCATTAGAACCGTAAAAGATTAGAAATATCCATTCTTTTATAGCTCTTCTACAAAGCACAATAACTTTAGAACGGGGTATTTTATCTATAGGATAATTTTAAAAACCTCCCTTAAAGTTTATAGTAATATCACATAACACTTTTAAACTTTCAAAGATCTCATAAATCTCTCTTGACTTTTGATTCATGGTAACATGCCAGCCCAAATTAAGAAAGGAATTATTAACATTTTGATAATTTTGCCCTTATTACTTTAGACATATAACGAAAATGTATTATTTCATACATTTTCGCTCTTTTGTATTTATTAGTTCTTTTCAAATTTGTGCTTTTTCCTTCTTGAAATTGTTGGTTTGTTGTAGACAAAATAAATGGTAAAGTTTTAAGTGTTGTATCTTATATAATTGTTTAGAGTGTTTAGTCCATTAACTTGGTTATAAAGAAATTATTTAATTTTATAAAACTATTTGGGCTCGCATTTAAAGATTTTTATGTCTTCTTTTTATTAATTTAATAAAATAGCCCGAAAGTATAATCCTCCCAAATTTGTACATAAAAAGTTCCCTTACAAAATTTTCTAATTTGGAATGCTAAATATATCTTCAAATCCTCCCAAATTAAAATTTAGTTTGCAAAGCATTGTAAATACAATGAAACGTAGAATTAGAGTTTAATAGCATATTAACAAATTGCAATTTGTAAATAAATTAGTTTAATATAGAATTAATTTTTTCCAACTATCTAACTAAGTAAATTTTGAAACTAAATTAACTTGTATGTCAAAAAGGATAAAATTGGAATTAAATTGGGTTCTCTATCATAAATCATATTCTTTAATACTTTTTTTTGTAAATTGAGGTTTATGAGATTTTTAAAAGTTTAAAAGTTCCAAGTAATATTTGCTTATCTCTTAGGGGAGGTTTCCAAAATTTATCCGTTTATTTATTTTGCTGCTTGCAATTTGGAATGCGAATCTGCTGTTAAAAGCTAGTCTTGCTTAATATGCTAAAACAATTGCTTCCCAACTAGAACAAACCACTGCCTATAAATCACACATTTCTAAATTATGTAGCTGTACTTTTCAATTGCTTTTAAAAAATTTGTCGTTAAGCCTTTTGGGTGTTAAGTTTCCTTTATCACTTATTAGAGTAAATTTTGATTACTCACTATACAATATGTGAGTGAGTATCACAGCGTTTGAAATGAATGAAAAATAGAGAGATTCCACTATTATGTAATTATTTAACGATTTGTAATACTCACTCTGTATTATGGAGTGGGTAGCAAAGAATTTTTTCACATATTGATAGGACCATTTTATAGCTACTAATATTATTACATGTGTTAATTTTCACAATTTCATGTTATCAGTATTTAAATGTATTCTAATGGTTGGGTCACGCGATACTACTAAAATGAGCGATCACATCAAGAAATGAAGAGAAGATGCTAGTAATTCTTTGCTTTTGGCAAAGAAATATTATGATGCATCTTACGAGCAACAGTTTCCAACTACATTGCATAAAATAAATGAAATTTGATCTTGTATTATTATACTCTTACTGTTTGTATTTACTTGATAAAAAATTATACTACATGGACAACTAACATAGTATATAAAATATTTAGTAAATTAGACCTGTAACAATTTAAAAATTTATATCGAGTCATATGATGTCGGATGATATTAGTATCGACTTCAATATTTTGTGTATACTCCTATACAGTATATATATTAATGTGAGTGATTGAAGGGCCAATATGTTTTGAATATTTGCTGTTTGCCTGCTTGTATGCTTGTGGGGCGAAGTCAAACATGCTTCCAACTAATCTGCAGCTGCTATTCAATTCTTGTTCATAAGGGGAAGAAAGAGTTGAGAATTGAGGAGAAAAACTCTGATTACCGACTGCCTCTCACCAAACCCAAATAGAAGAAAAAGGAGCCAAAATCTCTCTGTGCTTCAATTATAATTCATCACTAGGCTACTTTTCCTTCTCAAGTTCAAAACAGAAAATAACTACCTACAAATTACAATGGAAGGCCTGCTTCCAATGGTATACAACACCATCAGGAAAAGCAGAACTAGGCGCCACTACGAATATCTTGGCTCAGATGTAGCCGTAACGGCAGCACAAAGCTACAATATTGCTGATTTTTACTCTAATGAATATGATGATCTCAAGAAGACCATGACAGGACAATATGCTGCTGATGATCATGAGAAGAACAGGATTGATGATGACTTCAACAATATTAATGGAGAGAATATTAAAGGACACCATCATCGGCGGTATAAGTCCTTCCATGTTGATAATAGAACAGCCCAGTCAAAGAAACTAGTGCGTTTCAGGAGCCATAGATTCTTCTCATGCGTGACTGGTGCATAATTATTATTACTACAGCTGAAGATCCAAGTAATAGCTTAAATTATATAATCAAGCTTAATTTTGATGTTGTTGCTGCTTTCATTTATTGTTGTTTTGTTCCTGAAATTAATTGAAAAAAAATGATCCATGTTAATTAGGCTAGATTTCTTTAGGCTTCTGCCGAGTGCTATATATGTAAAATTGTACATATCATGATTAATAATACAATCCTATTTCCTCCAAATTAGCTAAGAGTTCGGATTAATAAGGATTGTATGTGTTAGAGGTTTTCAATTTCTTTCAATTTGGGAATAATATGATAAATGATGGGGTTTGATAAATCGCAACCACAACTAGAAGAAAATATATTGAAGCAAACCTTTTAATTATGGGATAATCGAGGTTTTAGAGAATTTCACTAATTACCCTCCTTGCACTTGGTGTTTTTCATTATTGTCGACTCTTCAGGGGAAAGCATTCGGCATTCCAAGGGCAGACTCAATTCGCATCAACATTCCAATAAACTCAGATCATCTTGCAAAACTAAGATGGGAAAAGATCAGAATGGTCTGTGCAATTCAAGTTCATTTCTTAACCCTACTTGTGATTTCTGGAAATTCACCAAGGGGTAGAGGTTGGTAGGAAGTCATAGTGAGAGTGGAGGGAGAAGAACAGAGATGGCTGGGGAAGGGTGTTTATTTTTCATAAGTTCTTCAATTGGTATTGATTTTGGCAATCCAAAATCAGTTTCAGGCACTCCATTCTTTGTTTTTTTGTTAAATAAAAAGACATAAAAACTTATAAGTTAAATTCTCAAAAAAGAAAAAAATCAAATGCCAAAATTACCATAAGGCATAATAACTGGTCAATTTGCATAATCTTAACAAAAGGACTTCTGTAAACTATGAAACTCTACCTAAAAAAATAATGTACAAGTGAAAGAGTTTCTTTATATTAAGATTATCAAAGTCCAAATTGATTTACACTAGTGAATTTTTAACATGGGAGTGTGATAAATAATTATTTGGGAGTAGGAGAAAACAAAATTTAGGGTTATAAAATGCATCCTCATTGTGATGAAAGCACAATAATATTAACATCTAATTTTTGAAGAAAAAATACATCCTAAAAGACCTTAATACAACAGTCCAATAATGTTTGATATTAAAGTTATCAATAAAGAGTTCCAGAAAATAATTATAAATCATTGACAGAAAACTACTTGAAAACATATTAAACATCATATACAAAAAAAAAAAAAAAAAAAAAGCTCCTGAATTCTTCAGTTATAGATCATAAAAGAATCATACTGACCAAAAAAAAAAAAAAGTTAAAGAATTATCGGAAATATTAGCTTAAAAAGATTCTAGTATTTGACAGTAATATGAAAATTTCTCCAAATTAGTGTTACTCACCATATTAATAATTCACCCAATTTCATAACATCTATAAAGTCATCGTTATTGAAATTTTTCACATTAAGGAACTAAAATAAAAGGCAAATATAAAACATACAAAGGGGATAATTTTTTATGAAAACTAAACTATTGTGTGAATGTTTATGTCATTGTATTGAATAAAAAATAAGTCGACTCATGGAGTAACTGGATTGATTTTGAAGTGCGAAAATCAATTGCCTTCCCAATTTCCTTTTCTGACATTTGTATTCTATCAAAAGCCAAAGATAAAAGGTAATTAATTATAGTAACTTTGTTACATGGATGTGTCCGTAATTTTTTTTTTCCAGCATAAGGAATTAATGTTGTGTTTTGATTGATGAATTTGGGAAGAATTTGAAATTTATCTATTTTTTTTTGGGAATTTATAACGTTAAAATGGATGAATTTTAAATACATCCAAATTAAAAAATGTGAAATAAAATATTTCAAATAATTTTTTAATTTAGATAAATTTGAATTTCATCCATTTTGCTTTTACAAATCCCTCTAACAAAAAGATGAATTTCAAATCTTTCCTTAATTTTATCTATCCAAACATAACATAAATGAATTTTGTCACAAACCTCAAAGAATGTTTCTATATCATCCCTTATATTATTTTTATTACCAATACTGCAATTGCTGTAGTAAATTAATCTGCGATAGACAATTAGGTTTAATGAGTAATATTTTGCCAGTGATTATACAAGAAATGTCCTAGACCTCGCAAGGTGTGACAAGTATCAGACGAATTTATGATTTCTTTATCTTGTGAAAGTATTTCAATTTTCTTTGAAATCAAGCAACGAGGTTTAATGCCAGTCCAGACACTTCAGCATTTCTTTCTTCGGTGAAAATAATGAAAGAAGAGGACAACTATTAAAAGAGTAAAGACTGAGACCACTTCAGGACAATGCCACCGCACTTACCTGAAATAAGCAACCGAAACTAGGAGTGTGAATGCATCATGTCAGATTTTTATTATATCGAATTTTTATCGAGTTTGTATTAAAAATTTTAAATTCAGACACGACTCATTAAGTTTTGGTGTCGTGTCGGGTCATGACCTTTTTGTTAAGGGGCTAATTTGACACGACTTATATAACCCGTTAAACTTTTTCACTATTACAACAATTACTTAATTTATTCGAATAACACAATAACCTACTAACATGTTGACCCTTTAATGACACAATAACCCATTCCACTATTATTAGGATTGGTAAAAATGTGTTTGTTATTATAATTATTGAGTTAAATTCCAGAAATGCCCTAGTTATTTATTGGGTCGTGTCGGGTGATTCAAATTTTAATGGGTTAAACGGGTCATGTTAGGTTATTTAATATCTTAACGAGTTATCAGGTCAACTCATGGGTTGACACTGACATGAACCGTTTAATTTCAGGTCATTAACAGTTGATCTGGTAGCAATTCAATTAAATTCGGATCATGTTTAGACCTGTTAATTTTGTGTTGGATTCGTATCGTATTTGAAATTGCCACCCCTAATCGAAACACAAGAAAAGGTGTAAAAAAAAGAGTCATTCAGTATCTCCATTTTAGTAGTATTAATTTATAGTCCAAGAAACCACATAAATTATGAAATTAATTTTGTATTTACAAACTAAAAGATGTACTATCGATCTGATAAACATTAAAATTGTTTTCTGTTTCAGACTCTCTATATTTTGACATCCGCTAAAATTTTATTTAGGTATTCTATAATGCCTAAGCATATTTATATACACTTGAGAGATGTACGTGAGATCTTTAGGAATTTTTATCCAAAAATAGTGAATAAATCAGTCTAACTAGTTTGATCTCACGACAGTGATGAATCAATCCCACAACAGATTTAATTTGATACAGAGATAAGTCGGTGAGTCAGTGATTTATGTGCTGACTTGATTTAATAAGTTTTATTAGGCTTATACTTTATACCAATCTCATCAGTATAATATTTATCATGTCATTTATCTAACAATATTTATCAGACTCCAACAAAATTTATCAGTATCCGTAACCAATAACAATAATATCCATCAATAAATTATTATTCATTTTAGAATAAAAATATCAAAGTCCCTTCACCTACAAAATGGCAAATTGCACCTTCCTCTATACTACATTCTATATGGGCTACTGTCAAGATATTATTTACCATATATCATGATTTTCATATACCAATTAAATTCTATTAAAAGCATTTATAAAATATTTATATATAAATGGATATAAACATAAAAACTATTTAAAATAGTATTGACCGATTTCTTTGAGTCCAATTATGATGAAAGTCAACTGAATATACTTTCTTGTTATTGAAAATAGTCGATTCCATGTTTAGCATTTATATAATTTCATTAGTATACACATAATCCAATATTGTCTATATATAGCCTTTAGCATTTATATAATTTCATTAGTATACACATAATCCAATATTGTCTATATATAGCCTTTAACTCAGTATCAACTTTTGACAAATCAAAATTATGTATATAAAAATTAAATATACATAAATCTCTTGGGTTTAAGGATAAAAAAATGTGATAGAATATAATTTGACATAATATTTATAATTATTTCATTTAACAGGTCTAATTTAGTGTGCATACAAATTACAGTACACCTATTTATTTTTTTAGGGTCACTATCTCAATGATAGACTATATCATTTTATCATATAGTAGCACAACAATGAATACAGACTTTATTATTTTATAATTTAGAACAAATTTAGATATTAACTATTAAATTATTATTCCCCATTATTGGTTTATCAACCAATAGAATAATTTGATAACATCTAAATAAAGTGTTATTCATATTGTATATCAATATAATTAAAATATATATAAGACAAATATTATGCGTATGAAAAATAATTTTTATTAATCAAATAATTTATAATAAGTTTTGAGGATATATAACTCGAGCAATCTCTCACTTGAACTCAAGATTTTTTTTTTTCTTCCAAAAAACTGCATAGGTTCAAGAGTTTTCTCAAAAACTTTTTGAATTAAAGGTATATTAAAGCAATTAACTACATATTAGTGGAAGCAATTTTTGCCATTGTAACATATTCGCAACGTATGGTATTACAAATTAAGTGAAATTTACGTTTAATGTGTTTTGTCCTTTAATGAGAAGTAGGTTCTACGACATGTGCTATTGCACTGTTATTTTAACAATATATAGTGCTAAATGAGATTTAGTTGAAGGAACAACACTAAGTTCTTGTACAAACTTATGAATTCAAGAAGTTTTTTTGCAGCTTCACTTACTGCTATATATTCTAGCTCCGTCGTAGAATTCGCAAAGGTATCTTACTTGCAACTTTTCCAAATACTATCCCATTACTAAGATTTAATACAAAACGCAGAAGTATTTTTCTATTATCTATATTATATTGAAAAATCTAAGTCTGTATAACTATGGATAAACAATCATCAATTCCATATATCAAACAATAATGTTTAGTTCTGTTTAAATATATGAGTATATGTTTTACTATTTTTCGATGTTCAAAACTAGGATTGCATTACTA
Source organism: Cinchona pubescens (assembly GCA_025175665.1). Classification (NCBI taxonomy): domain Eukaryota; kingdom Viridiplantae; phylum Streptophyta; class Magnoliopsida; order Gentianales; family Rubiaceae; genus Cinchona; species Cinchona pubescens. The sequence continues at coordinate 10,040,304 of JANKKI010000053.1, forward strand.
TCTACTTACAAAACTAACCGTTTGGCCTATATCTGGTCTAGCGCATAAAATTGCATACACGAGACTTTCTAATATTGAAGCATAAGGATAAGTTCTCATCGTTTCTCCCTCTTCTTGTGTTTTGGGATATATTTGTTTGAAAAGTTTAATTTCATGGTTAAGAAATGGTAAGAATCCTTTTTTGGAATTTTTTCATGCAAAACCTAGTCAATAACTATCAATATAAGTAGCTTAAGAAATGCCTAACATCTTTTTTTTTTTTTTAGTCTCTAAAGAATTTGATCTGAATAATATAAGCAATGCTTAAGAAGATTTTTCATTGCAAAATGACTAGATAACCATACATTCCCTGATGAAATTGCGCCTACATCATTCCCGATAAGAAGAATGTTGTTGAACCCCAGTTATATTAATCATGTTTTGATGATGACCAAATCGCACTAACGGTTTGAAAACAAGTGTGCAGAAAAACAGGTAGGTTCGGACGCAAATGATCGTCCGAACAAAACAACCAGAAGACTCCATGGACATAAATGACTGTCCGAAAGATAGAGGTTCGGACGATGGTAATCATCCGACACAAAGAATTTGAAGCAAGTCTCGGACAAAGAACAGCGTTCGATCATATTTCCAGAAGATTTTGCTTCGATCGGACGCAGGATCAGACGCATCCATCGGACGTTCGAACGAATACCCTCGGAGAACGGACGCAGCATCGGACGCAGGTTTAGCAGCAGCCGTCCGAAAGGTCCAACGACTAGTTTTCCAGTAAACAGAAAATAGCCGTTGGGAAGTTGTAGGAAGCAGATTTTTGGCAACTATAAATACCCCTAAGCCTGAATTAATTAAGGAGAGACATCTACATTGATTACAAGTAATTCTTGAGCTATTTAGGAGAAATAGTGGATACAAGTGTTGTAATAGTGTAGGTAGCTTTGTAAAAAGAGCTTAGAAGTGTAAGAGTTCTTCAAGTGTAAGAGTGGAGAGATAACAATTGTAACAAAGGGAGGTTGTGAGTGTAAAAATCTTGGCTCAACTAAAGGAAATTAGTGTGAACAAGAGTGATCCTCATTTGTGTACAAGAGGTTATTGTCTCACCTACTTTGAAGAGACTTTTAGTGGCTAAACTTCAAGTTGTGCTTGGTAGTTGCCTTGTAAAAAGCTCTTGTAGTTTGGTTTGCTTATTCTCTTAATCTCAATATTCTTATTTGTTCTTTAAGTTTAAATTGTTGAATATCTATTGTATTCATTTGTGCTTAAGTTTTTATTTGGTGCATAAAGTTTACATTTTTATTAAGTACATAAAAATGTTTGTTTTAGAAATAACCTGATTCACCCCCTCTTAGATTGCTTTTTGGGCCAACAAATGTCATCAACATAAAGAACAAGATATACAGTAATGCTCCCACTAACCCTTTTGTAAACACATAATTCATCCATATTTTGTGAAAAAAATGAAACGATTTGATTGCTTTATCAAAATGGATGTTCTAACTATGCGATGCTTGCTTAAGGTCATAAATATGTTTTTAACAATTTTCATACTTTTGATTTATGGTTATGAGATATATAACCTTCTAGGTGATTGATATAAATTTCTTCGTCAATTTGACCATTCAAGAAAGCAATTTTTATATCTGTAGACAATGAAATTTTATTTTAATTAAAATTATCATTTGTCTATAAATGCAAAAATTGGATATTTATGGTCCAATTAAATAATGCCATATGTCATATATATATTTTGGAATATTGGTTAATTTAAAACCAATTATATTGCTCCACATGTCAAGATGAGGTGGTTCGACCAATCAAATGAATTTGTGTCGCTCTTCCAATTAAATTGTGCCATGTCACATGTCTACAAGACTTGGCCAATAAGGATATATGTACTCTAGTATTTATCTCTTTATTAATAAATTAAAATAAGGAGATAATATCAAAGTAGTACAGTCCTTATGTATTAATATCTCTTATGTGTGTAAAGAGATAAGAATTTGTTTCTTGGTATGCAAGTAAGAGGTTACACATGTACTACAAGTCTTCTACCTTACTCCCTTCCATGCATGTATAAATAAGGGTCATCCCTCATAAACACATATACACATATACACAGACACACATATTTCTGAAGTCTGCAAGCTGTGGAAGCTCTGAGTCTTCAAATTTTCTCTTCAAGTCTTCCATATATATAACCACAATATAGGTTTGAAGATCTTCATCAAGTGTTCTTCAGGTCTCCCATATCAAGACTTGAAGAATTCAATATTTGATTCGGGAATAAGCTGTGAAGCCCTCGGATCGCATCTGAAGTAAAGAATCGAAGGAATTTTCTCCACATATTGAGAATATCCTAGAGATTGTAATCTTTTATTTCATATATTCATATTTTTATCATTATATTTCTTGTTTGTTCAATTTTTACAGACTCGAAATATTTTGTTGCGCACAATTTTGGCACGCCGGTGGGACAATCTCTACCTTCCATCTCTTTACTTCATATATATTCAACTGCAAATCTACATCAATGGCTCCAAAGAACGACAAATCCATGCCTCGTTCTCTGCTGCTGACCCAAAAACTACTATGGGATCTCGCAAATGATTCTCATTCTCGTGAATCCATCTTTCAACATCAAGTCTAATACCCTATGCCATGTAAGTAAACCTGATCTCTTATAGTAGCATCTTTTAAAAAGAGCCAATTATTTCGAAGCAAGTATCCATCATGCAGCTTCAATACATCTCTCCCATGCTCATCTAGATGTTGTCGCTTTCACTCGAGAAAACCCTCGCGATGCTTGAAGCAGGTTCTAATTCCAACCTGCATCAAAACATGATGATGACGTATCAAGTAACAGATCTACATCTGTATAAGAGGGACTCCTTGTACGAGATTTTCTGTTCTAGAAGATTCCGCAACTTCTACATTTTCGTTATGCTGCTATCGTAACGCAAACATCAACTCTAGAGCATCAAATGGCAAGCCTAACTAGAATGATGGAAACAATGATGAAGCGCATACAAGATCAAGATGCCGTCATCACTCAATTCCGTCAATAAGAAAGACAAGATGCAATGGAAGGAAGTCAAATTAATTCAAAGGCACCTGGCAGACATCAAGAAGCTGAAACTTCACAAAAAGGAAAGGCGAAAGAAGTTTCTATGACTTCTGATGGAATGATTCATGCCGATCAATTGAAGGAGTTCGTTGAAGGTATGATCAAGGTGATTTAAGATATGAAGATGGTTCAAAATCAAACCCTATATACGCTAAGCCTTATTCCGCAAGAATCGACAGCTTGATGATGCCTTGTGGATATCAACCACCCAAGTTTCAGCAGTTTGACGGCAAAGGAAATCCGAAACAGCATGTGGCACACTTTGTCGAGACATGTAATAATGCCGGAACTTATGGTGATTTGTTGGTCAAGCAATTTCTCCGCTCACTAAAAGGTAACGCATTCGACTGGTACACTGATCTTGATGCTGGTTCGATTGATAGTTGGGAGCAATTGGAGCGAGAATTTCTCAACCGGTTCTATAGCACTAAGAGGACTGTTTCTATGACTGAACTTTCCAACGCCCGTCAGTGGAAAGACGAACCAATTGTTGATTATATTGATCGATTGAGGACTTTAAGCCTTAATTGTAGAGACCGACTCTCCGAGACGTCCGCCATTGAAATGTGCATTCAAGGCATGAAGTGGGGCTTCGTTATATCCTACAAGGCATCCAACCTTTGATTATAAAGTTATCCGACATTTGAGAAATTAGCAACAAAAGCTCATAGTCTTGAAATTGGCCTTGGAAATCAAGAACCGCCTGTTCCTGATCCTCGCAATAATAAAGAAAAACAGGACTTTAAGAAAGGGGGCAAGCCTTCTCCCAAGTCTGGAAACAAAGAAACTATGATAACAAATACTGCACCTGTTAAGATCGCGACAAAAGTCAGTCAAAAGGTGTCCGAGAAGGTAGAGCCTGCGCAAGGTAGGCCACAAAGAAAACCGACACTCAGGGAGATGCAAGAGAAAGAATATCCTTTCCTCGACTCTGATCTTCGAGGCATGTTCGATGATCTACTTAAAGCCGAACTCTTTGTTTCCCGAGATGAAACGGCCAGAGGAAGCTAGGCGACACATGATCCAAACTATTGTTGCTACCATCGCTTGGTTGGTCATCCCCATCACAAGGTGTTTTGTTTTTAAAGATAAGGTGATGGAGTTAGCCTGCCAAGGTAAGATTTTGCTTGAGGAAGATAAAGTCCCAAGCGCAAATCAGACCACTATAATTCCTGACTCCCAAAATTTGTTGAAGAATGGTAAAGTATCTCATCTTCCATCGAAGATAAGAACCATACAGCCCACAATAAAATTTGGAGATTTCAATTCCATTCCATTATATGACAACCTCTTTCCACAAGGTAAAGTACCTTTTGAAAGGCAAACTGAAAAATTATTGAAGGATGATGATGCCACAAATGATCAGTCAAATGAAGGATGGACACTCGTCGCTCGCAAAAGAACCCAAAAAATTAAAGCGCAAAAGACTAATCTACATCCAAAATTTCAGATGGTAAAAATACGGGTTGCAAAAAGAAAGTCCAGAAGAATAACAATTTCGTCATCAATCCCTCCAAGTGGTGTGATGTTTCAAAATATCCGTCGACCTATTACTTTGAAAGAATTCATGCCAAGAGGATACTTGAAAGATGACGACGTCCTTTCATCTTGTCATGTTGTGAACATCGATAAAGTTGATGAAGAATTTGAGATTGAAGAAACTCACTGTGGCTGATAAAGTCCTTGAGGAATGTGCTACAACGATTGTTTTTGATGATGAAGATTTATTGCTCGGGACAAAAGCTCACAATCGACCCTTGTTTGTAAATGGATATGCACGTAAGCAAAAAGTGAATCGGATACTTCTCGATGGAGGATCAGCTGTGAATATAATGCCTTTACGTGCAATAAAGGAGCTTGAAATTACAAGTGATGAACTCTTACAAAGCCGTCTCATGATCCAAGGATTCAATCAAGGAGGGCAAAGAGCCATTGGTCTTATAACACTTGATTTATTAATTGGCGATTTATCCTCAAGTGCACTATTTCATGTTATCGATGCAAAAACATCTTATAATATGCTTCTTGGGAGACCATGGATTCACGAGAATGATGTTATACTGTCAACTCTTCATCAATGTTTCAAATATTGCCATAATGACGTCATAAAGAAAGTAGTTGCTGATGAAAAACCTTTCACTGAAGCCGAGAGTTACTTTGCTGATGCTAAATTCTACTCCAGGGTAACACAAAGAAAGAGTTAACAAAGGAAGATGGTCAAAAATCTAAGACACATGTCTTACTCTATGTTCCAAAGTCAAAGAGAAAACAAGGTCAATCTCCTTTTGTTGGAAGCGACGAATTAAAGGAGTTCACTGTACCACTCACCAAAATTGAGGTGGTCAAGCATAGCGAAACTCTTCTTGAAGGCTTTGTTCGGCCAAAGGTGGAGTCCGAAATAGAGCACAATTCATTACCTAAAACACGAACCGACGAGCGATTTGGTCCAAATGCATACAAGTTGCTCGTGAAAGCTGGTTACGATCCTAAGGAAGAAGGAACTTTGGGCAAGCTTCCTGCAGAGATAAATGGAGAAGAGACACATGGCATGACTTCTACCCAAAAGATGTTGAAAGACAAGGGATATGCTGTCAACAACATGTCAATGGGACTTGGGTATAGACCACCTTCTCCTGTGCGTTTAGCAATAAAAAGGGCTAATTACGCATCATATTACTATCAAAGAAGAAACTGCATTAAAAGGTGCAAGGCGATCAGTCTTTGATAGATTGAGAAAGGTTACACCACGTGTTTCGGTGTTTGATAGGCTTGGCCCACGAGGAAGAGTTTTGATGAAGCAACCTATTCATGAAAGGTTGAGTTTTCCAAAGGCACAAGAGTATATTTTTAATACGAAAGGAAACAATACTTCCTGCAATGATGGAAATTTAAGAAGACAAGTTATTAACCTTTTCATACATTACGGCGATTTGTTAAATGTAAGAAAGGAAACCATCATTGATATATGCACCAAGGAGGAAGACAAGGAAAGCATTGCCTCCTGCAACCATATCACTGTTCGAAACGAAGAGCCTTTAGAAGAAGAAGATGCCGGAGATGCTCCTCCTGAATTGGAAGAAGGCATGAAGGCAACCGTTGATGAGTTGAAGGAAATCAACCTTGGCACAAATAATGATCCTCGCCCAATCTACATAGGTACTTGCGCTGACTCCTGAAGAGGAACAAGCATATGTGGAACTATTGCTCAAATTTAAGGATGTTTTTGCTTGGAATTACAAAGAGATGCCTGGCTTAGATCCAAAAATTGCTGTTCATCACTTGGCCATTAAGCGAGGTGCTAGACCCGTTAAACAAGCCCAAAGACGTTTTCAGCCTGATTTGATCCCATTAATTGAGATAGAGGTGAACAAGCTCATAGAAGCTGGTTTCATCCGAGAAGTAAAATACCCAGCGTGGATTTCAAGTATAGTCCCCGTGAAGAAAAAGAATGGACAGATTCGTGTTTGCGTTGATTTTTGAGATCTCAATGAAGCTTGTCCGAAAGATGACTTTCCTCTCCCTATTACTGAATTGATGGTCGACGCCACAACTGGTTATGAAACCTTATCCTTTATGGATGGATCCTCGGGATACAACCAGATCCGAATGGCACCAAGGGATGAAGAACTTACTGCTTTTCGAACTCCCAAAGGCATTTATTGCTACAAGGTCATATGCCTTTTGGCTTAAAGAATGCGGGAGCCACATATCAAAGGGCCATGCAAAAGATCTTCGATGACATGCTTCACAAGAATATAGAGTGCTATGTTGACGATCTCGTTTTCAAGTCGAAGAAACAAATTGACCATGTCCAAGATCTTAAAATGGTGTTCGAAAGACTTCGAAGATACCAACTCAAGATGAATCCTTTAAAGTGCGCTTTTGGAGTTACCTCTGGAAAGTTTCTTGGGTTTATCGTACATAGCCGAGGAATTGAAATTGATCAATCCAAAATCGATGCTATCTCAAGGATGCCCGAACCGCGCAACATTCATGAGTTGAAAAGTTTGCAAGGAAGATTGGCTTATCTTCGAAGATTTATCTCCAATTTGGCTGGGAGATGTCAACCATTTAGCCATTTGATGAAGAAGGGTGTGCCTTTTGAGTGGGATGAAGCATGTAGTAATGCTTTCAAAAGCATAAAAACATATCTCACGAAACCACCCGTATTAGCTGCTTATACACAGCTTAGTCTTTAATTCTTTATATTTCTGCACAGGAACGGTCTGTAGGAGCATTACTTGCCCAAGAAAATGGTGAGGGTAAAGAAAATGCACTATATTATTTAAGCCGGATGATGACACCAAATGAGTTAAATTATACGCCGATTGAGAAGTTGTGCTTGGCTCTCATATTTGCCATTCAAAAGTTAAAGCACTACTTTCAAGCTCATACTATCTCGTTTGATATCCAAGGCAAATCCGATCAAGTATGTTATGACTAAGCCTGTGCTGTCAGATCGTCTTGCAAGGTGGTACCTTCAAATTCAACAATTTGAAATTATTTACCTTCCTGCGAAAGCTGTCAAAGGACAAGTATTGGCAGACTTCTTGGCCGACCATCCCATTCCAGCTGAGTGTATAAATTGATTGATACACACTTCCAGATGAAGATGTTTTCATCCATCGAAGTTCTTCCGCCTTGGATAATGTATTTTGATGGTGCCTTACATCAAGGGGGTGCTGGACCAAGGAATTGGAGTAATATTCATCACTCCCGAAGGAGATATGTTGCCATATTCATTCACTTTAACACATCAATGTTCAAATAATGTCGCTGAGTATCAAGCACTTATCCTTGGTCTCGAAATGGCGGTTGATATGAAGCAACTACAACTTAGAGTTTTTGGAGATTCCAAGTTAGTAGTCAATCAGCTCCTTGGCAAATATGAAGTCAGGAAACCTGAGTTGTGGCCATATTATAATTATGCTAGGCAACTAATGGGGTGGCTAGGTGATGTGACTATAGAGCATGTTCCAAGGACAGACTTTATTGCACAAGCTGATTCTATTAGCAACATTAGCAGGAAGATGCTCATCTTGCCTAATCAACAAGTTCAAGTCCCCAGCTGTCAAAGTTGGGTTATGCATCCTCCAACCAAAGCGCTTTTCGGTTCGTGCTTTTTCATTTCCATGCTCTGTCTCTTATATTTATCTAGATGTGTATAAGAGACAGGTACAACCAATCCTTTTAATGCGGAAGTGCAGCTTATGCTATACGCACAGGAGAAGGTGGTTTATACCTGTCTCTTATACACATCTAGATGTGTATAAGAGACAGCTTCCATTGCTTGCATAGCTTCATCCTCACCGAGAGGCTCACTCAGAATATGTGGTGCTTATACACATCCGATGCCCTAAGCTGCACTTCCGCATTAAAAGGATGGGGTACTACTGGCCGACCATGGTGAAGGATTGCATAGACTATGTAAGAAGATGTCAAGCTTGTCAGTTTCATGCCAATTTCATTCATCAACCACCTGAACCGTGAAGATGAAACTGTGGCATGAAACTGACAAGCTGACATCTTCTTACATAGTCTATGCAATCCTTCACCATGGTCGGCCAGTAGTACCCCATCCTTTTAATAGCGGAAGTGCAGCTTAGGGCCTTAGTTCTTATACAGCATCTTGACTAAGCTAAGAAGTAAAGAAAGAAAATGTGGTCGATTTTATTCGCGTGAACATTATCTATCGATACGGGGTTCCACGATATATCATCACTGATAATGGAAAACCTTTCTGCAATGCTGCAATGAACAAGCTTTGCGAGAAGTTTGGCTTTAAGCAATATAATTAGATGTGTGTACTAGTTTAACAGCTGCTTATGGACTTGCTTGATTTAACAAAACTCTATGCAATTTGCTAAAAAAAGTTATTGACAAGTCAAAAAGAGATTGGCATCAAAGGATTGGTGAGGCTTTTTGGGCATATAGTTTCGAACTCCTACTCAAGCGACTCCATACGCACTTGTCTACGGTGTCGAAGCAGTTCTTCCACTTGAATGTCAAATACCTTCTTTAAGGATTGCTGTGCAAGAAGGACTTAATGAAGAAGATAATGCTCGTCTTCGTCTTGAAGAGTTGGAAGCACTTGATGAGAAAAGGTTGGAAGCTCAGCAACGACTTGAGTGTTACCAAGCTCGCTTTTCTAAAGCATTCAATAAGCGAGTTCGGCTGCGCTCTTTTCAAATTGGTTGCGATATCGTTCTTGCTGTTCGAAGACCAATCATCCTTGCGCATGGAGGTCAAAGGAAGTTTGTCTCAAAATGGGATGGCCCTTATGTTGTTCAAGAAGTCTATACAAATGGCTCGTACAAATTGATCGCTGAAGATGGATTAAGGATTGGCCCCATCAATGGCAAATATTTGAAGCGATATTATGCATGATTTAGATGCTCCTTGGCGCACGAGCCTAAACTGCATGTTGCTCCTGGCCCGCATGAGCTAAAATTGTGGACGGCAACCACCAATAGTGTAGTATGTGGTTAAACTGCTGAAACACTCCACCAAGTCTAAGGTGGTAAACAAATAGATACTCCTGACCCGCAAGAGGTCAAACTGTGAACGGCAAACCCCTCATATTTTTCCACAAATAAAGGAACTACATGTGACTTGATTCCCTTTTGGGATACGTAGGCAGCTTAGAGGACAACTTCTAAGTTCAGTTACACCCCTTTAAAACCAACTCATTTTCCTTAACCAGCGAGAAAAATGTGATATTTCAAATTAAATTCATAGATGTTAGTTACTTTACTTGTCTTAAAAAATAAAAATAAAAAAAGAAAAAAAAAATCGCAAGATAAGAAAAAGTAATTAATGTCTTGAAAGAAAAGTGTCCAAACAAATGAAATTAGGGAAAAAAGGGGGATTTGATATGATTCAAATATCAAACTTGAGGTCCACTACAGCTATCTTGCTTGCTTCAAGGATGTTGCTCATCTTCTCAAGCTCCCTAGCATCTTCATTTGTCAGGAAGGTAGTGCTTTGGATGGAAGATATTTGATCTTGTGCTCTTAATACTTCAACTTGCATTTGCTTGAGATTTTCATATTCTCGGTCAATGGTCGAGCTAACTTCCATGTTTTGCTTCTCCAAATCATCAAGATCTTTTTGAAGAATGATTTTTCTATCCTCAATAGATTCCCGCTTTCCATGAAGACTTTGTAGATGGTTGGTTGCCTTTTCCTCCATTGCTTTGACTTCCAAAAGGTCAAATTGTGCATTTGCCTTGGAGAGAATTGCTGCATATGCTTCTTTTGAAATCTTCTCCGATGCTAAAGCTCTTGAAGAGTCATACTTCTTGGCTTTTGTGAGCAAGCCTGCTAAAGAGTCTATTAAAGGAAGAGCAATTGAAGAATCTATCCTTGTTATTTCTTCAACTACCTCATTGATGCATTCCTCCAAAGAAGAGATTTGGTCTACCGAAGTATTTGAGATATCATTGCAAAGTTCTTCCCACAGGCTTTGTATATATTTTCGTTGGCATGATTTTATCACCTTGCGGCCATGAAATTCAGAAATTGGTGTTCTAACTTGCTTGTGGAGACTTCCATGGTGATTCAATGGTATCTGTGATGGAGCATAGTCCTCTGCCGGCTTGTCAGTTATGAATTCACGCATACTTGGATTGCTAGTAACATTCTCATGCAATTCTCTATCCATATTCGTCTTATTGATGATAATGTCTTGATTACTGAATAAATGGTCTCCAACTCCTTCTGGACGGGCACCTCAATGGTAGTGAAGAAAAAAAAAAAAAAAAAAAAAAGAAGAGAAGAGTCAGACCAATGTCAAGACACATCAAAAAAAAAAAAAAAAAAAAAGAAAAAGAGGAAGAAAATATATGACGTATATTTACGTATTCTGCCAATTCTTTTGGTGACATTTTTGAGGCAGGTGTTGATTCGGAAAATAATGAGTTAATAGAAATGTTCTCCAAACTAGAAAGTTTTGACTTTTTTGGTCGATTCCAGTGACGATCTTTATTACAGCTTTCTCCAGAATGTTCACCTCTACTTGAACAAATTCTCTGTCATCCAATATCTTGATCGTATTATTTTTTGATGCTTCCCAAGAAGTTGAGTTCGAGAGGCCCTCATGATTCTTTGGAGATATGATATTGATATTTATCTCCATATCCTCCATACCTTTCAATAAGGGTGTTCCGATAATCTTTGGAGCCTCAACATTTGTGGGTTTGACCGAAGTTGGTCGTCCTATCTCCGTTACTTGCTCTTGCTTTCCTCTTAAGCCAGGTGATTCAAGGTTTTGGCCTTTTTGCCTTATTGAAGGAGGCTCGTCTACTGCTATAAGTTCTTGGGAAGCCTTGTCTATCCTTGTCTTTGCAGTCTTATTTGGATTCGTCCTGGCTTCCTTTCTCTTAATTATATTATGGTCATCTTTTCCATACTTTAAACACTTTGGAGAGGCATCGTGCTTGGATCTCTTTGATGGGGGTGTTCTCGCTCTCGTATCTTGAGCTTCATCCTCATTGGCTCTCTTGACGCTAAGTTTGATGATTGTGCTTGGAATGCTCTTCGATCGCATCGACCACCAGGTGTCATACTCTTTTGTAACTAATGGATGTCTTCTTTGTGAAGGTATTGTCAGGATAGAATGAGTTGATGTACGAATTGAACATTCCCACAACTGAACAGTTTCTCCCAAGGTTTGAGTATGAGTTATCTCCTTCAACTTGTTTGGAATATTTTGGCAAAAACCAAATTGCCTGCTAAATCTGCACGGGTCATACAACTCGTTGATAAAAATGTTGTCCCATCGAAAGGTCAAAAAACATGATCGTTGACTGATGAAATATTCCATGCATTGCGGTGATAGATTTCCATCATCTACGAGGACTTTTTCCTCTTCTTGGGTCATGCGTAGTCTAGGAAAACTTGATGGGTTCACATTTTTAATGATATCTTCTACGTCCGTAGTGTTGAAGAATTGTGCCATCTTTTCCCCACTAAATTTAGTCATTCGGGCGAGACAGCTTGTTCGATCATTTATGTGATAAGTATCAAAATATTGACCAATCCATGCATAGACATAGTGAAATGGGAAAATAGCTGGGCACTCTCGTAAGTTCGGAGCTTGAACGACCTTTCTTAAGCCGTCATAGATGCTGGCAAGAACTGGGATTGCGAGAGAAAACTTCACTCCCGTTGCCATTAAGCTTGCCACCTTGAAGACACTTGGACGTATGTGATCCATCTCCCTACTTGGTAAGAGAAATTTGCAAATCCAGCCATGCTAGAAAGGCTCCCACATACACTTCACCCCTTAGAGAGTCTTCGATGTTCAACGTATCAAAGGGGATGTGTTCATTATTGATTTTTAGTAAATAAGAATTGTCCACATTTCCACATGGGTTGAAAGTCTTCTTGGGTTTTGTGTTGGTGCTTCGTCTTTGACCCCTTGGAGGCGGAGTTCGATATCTGGATTGTCCTCGGAACCAAAACTGCACCCAGTCCTTAACATGAACTTCTTCACGACCATTTTTGGTCTCCTGTAGTATGCTGCAAACAAGTGTCTACAACTTGTTGGAAGTGAAGATTTTTCATCCCCATTAATGTTGAGAAGTTCTTTGGCTGTTGGCACAACCTCATCGTAAAATGAGCCGCAGATAGGAAGACCTCCAAGTTTATAAAGATCCCAAAGGGAAATTGATAGCTAACCTGTCGAAGTATGAAGACTGTTTGTTGAGGGGCACCAATATTTGCAGAAGGCATTCAAGATGTTATTGCAACGGTACAAACATATGAGTAGCGCGACGCGTAAACAGCATCATAGACATGAGCCCTCAAGAGTGTCTCCTTGTGTCGCACGAGCACGTCTTCCGACCATTCCCAGTAGTTGGAAGTATGTCTTGCTTCACCAAAGTATGAGGAAGGACCATTCCAATGGTTTTACCGAGATTAGAACTCAACAAGGGAAGTATTTACTTGGCAGCACTTGGCTCCTTGATATGAAGAGAGGAATTTAGTATGAGCACTTCTTCACTCCTGGTTGCAGTAGAAAATGACGATGCAGCGATTGTTTCTTTGTTTGACTTAATTGTCCAATTTTTGAGATGTAGCGACTCATCAAGAGGAATGTAAGGTTGTGCTAAGGAACCGATGGCTGGCTTGCAGATATACAACGACAAACTCTTGGACCGAAATCCTTCTCTTTCATCGAAGAAAGAGATGTGTGGTAACGGTGTATCATAATCCTTGATTTGCATGGTTGATGTGGCTGCATGGCAAATAAAATTCGAATCCACCCTAGCAAAAACTAAGGGTGGCAGCGGTGTGCAATTGCAAGGCAACTCACCGTAGCAAGCAATGGCTGGCCAGAATGCACAAAGCTTTCTCCAATTTTTCAAAATAAACCGATGGGGATTGGAGGTTCTGCTCGATTTTATTTATAGATGTCAGAGTTGTCCCAAATCGTATACAATTCGGATGAAAGAATTTCTTGTTATACTTCATATGGGATTAGAATTGTTATTGATTTCGGAATCCATTCGGCATGGGGATTTTATTCGTTTGGCAATTAACTAGTGCACGAGCGTCTTTGGGAGTTTAGTTTGACAAGGAATTGTCTCAAGTTTAGTTCGAAAGGGTATTGCTTTCAAAGACTTGTTTAATTTCAATCCTAATTGGAAACTAAGTTGTTAAACAAATTACGTCAAAATCGGCAATAAATGGGCTTCGGAATTCATGCAACGTGAGTATTTAATTTCTTTGGGTGGTGACTTGTTTACCACCTTTAGAAGTCCAATTTAATAAGTGATTGGTTTCGACTCAATTCGGCGAATTTCGGCTTCAAGACTAATTAAATGAAAATTGAAACTTACGACTTATTGAATTCGAGTGGAATTGCTTTTGTCAAAAGTAAGGCTCGCTTGGACGGTGCTAAGATCAGTTTAGCTCCAATACGTTTTGGGTTCGGATTAGTTCAAGAAGACAGCTTAACTTGAAGTTTGGATTTAATTGGTCCAGATGTGCTCGGTTGATGCAATTTGGAAGTAGACTACTCATGCATGAAGGTTTGAGGTGATTCAAGTCTTTGGCTACATTGAAAGGTTATAAATACTCAAGTTTTGATTATTTGTTAATTCCATTCGTGGAATGCATTGGAATGAGTAGAATTTTTGCTTATTCTTTTGAATTATAACTTTAAGCCATTTAAGTTTGAAGTATTTCAACAAAGCCTTGAGAAAATATCGAAACTTGTCCGCTCAACCGCATGTGATATCCGGCACTCACGAACAAGTCTCGAGGGGGCATTTGTAGACAATGAAATTTTATTTTAATTAAAATTATCATTTGTCTATAAATAAATTGGATATTTATGGTCCAATTAAATAATGCCATATGTCATATATATATTTTGGAATATTGGTTAATTTAAAACCAATTATATTGCTCCACATGTCAAGATGAGGTGGTTCGACCAATCAAATGAATTTGTGTCGCTCTTCCAATTAAATTGTGCCATGTCACATGTCTACAAGACTTGGCCAATAAGGATATATGTACTCTAGTATTTATCTCTTTATTAATAAATTAAAATAAGGGGAGATAATATCAAAGTAGTACAGTCCTTATGTATTAATATCTCTTATGTGTGTAAAGAGATAAGAATTTGTTTCTTGGTATGCAAGTAAGAGGTTACACATGTACTACAAGTCTTCTACCTTACTCCCTTCCATGCATGTATAAATAAGGGTCATCCCTCATAAACACATATACACATATACACAGACACACATATTTCTGAAGTCTGCAAGCTGTGGAAGCTCTGAGTCTTCAAATTTTCTCTTCAAGTCTTCCATATATATAAAGGTTTGAAGATCTTCATCAAGTGTTCTTCAGGTCTCCCATATCAAGACTTGAAGAATTCAATATTTGATTCGGGAATAAGCTGTGAAGCCCTCGGATCGCATCTGAAGTAAAGAATCGAAGGAATTTTCTCCACATATTGAGAATATCCTAGAGATTGTAATCTTTTATTTCATATATTCATATTTTTATCATTATATTTCTTGTTTGTTCAATTTTTACAGACTCGAAATATTTTGTTGCGCACATAATATCCATTAGTCATATTTCATAATCATAATATATTGCAATTGATAAAAGAATTCTAATGGATTTAAGCTTGGCTATAGGCAAAAAAGATTCCTCATAATCAATTTCAACCTTTTGAGTATAACCTTTTGCTACTAGCCATGTTTTGTAGATCTTCTTCTTTCTAGTAGATCCATGTTTTCTTTTGTAGATCCAATTACAACCTATAGATTTAATACCTTTAGGTTAATGTACTAAAACTCAAATTTGATTGAATACATTGAATTCATCTCTGATTGCATACCTTTTTTTCAATACTCGGTATTTTTATCAATGATTGCCCCTTGATGAGCCGAAGGATCTATATCAATTTCTAGTGATTTTATTTGATAAATCTCATTTAACGAAGTGAATTTAACTGGTGCCTTAATTATCCTTTTACCTCTTTGAGACTCTTGTCTTTCAATTGGTAGAGGAGACAAATTTCTTTGGTCAATATATTCTTCAAGAACAACTTTTGTTCTTAATTCCATTTAAACTATAATTTTTCTCAGTAAAAATAGCATTTCTACTTACAAATACCTTTTGTTCAATAGAAATAAAAACAAGAGTTATTTTGGGATAACTTAAAAATAGGTATCTATTAGTTCTTGATTCCATTTTGACCATGTTAAACTTTCTATCATGAGTAGTACAATCCTATATTTTTAAATGGTTCACATTGGGGTTTCTTCTTAACCTAAAGTTCATATAGAGTTTTAGTAACTGATTTTGTAGGAACTCTATTTAATAAATAAATAGAAGTTTCCAAAGAGTAATCCCAAAAAGAAATTGGCAACTCTGATACGTGGTATAAAGACTTGGGGAAGGCCGAGTCGACTCTACCAACTCGTATCCAAAACGGTCCTTCCCGACCGACCTACATATATTAAGTATCATTTTTGCCTAGTTAATTTCTTAAAACTAATTTACAAGCAAATATTTGTAATTTCCACCTTAAATTTTATAAATTTGGACAAATTTTGATTTGTCTGATACCAATCTAATACTACAGATGTGAAACAATCATCACCGCCAACACGACCAATACCACAACTTTGAGCTGTGCTTTGATATGCTCATCATAGAATGTTTTGCAACACCGTAATGTAGTACATTGGGAGGAATTAATTGAGAAATAATTCAATTTTCTTTTAAGTAGTCTTTATAATCATCTAACATATATTTACTGTCACTATCTGTTCTAAGGACTTTAATACATTTTCCAAATTATTTTTCTCTTCATTAGGGAATTCTTGAACTTATCAAATGTTTTTTATTTATGTTTCAATAGGTATAAGTAGAAATACCTAGAAAAAGATCAATAAATGTAACAAAGTTAGAAAAACTCCCTCTTGCTAGATGAATAAATGTATTGCAAAAATCAGTATGTATTAATTCCACTTTGCTAGTGGCTCTAATTCCTTTTTATGTTAAAGGAACTTTGGTCATTTTAGTTTCAGTGCGCAAAAGCTGTCAAGATCACAATACATCTAGACTCTTATACACATCTAATATGTAAAAGCTAGATGCTTTCACAAATATAAAATTTTTTTGTTCCGTTCGAACGGCTATTATTCAAGATATTATTTTGAGTATTAATTGGAATAATATTGTAACTACTTTTTGAAATGTGATATACGTGAGATAAAAGGGTAATTGAAAAATGTGTCTAAGTAATGATTGCAAAATATTTTTTAGAAAATGATGAATAATTAGCCATAAGAACATAACTTTTCTTTTTTTCCTTCTTTCAGTCTGCGAACAAAAATCTACAAGGCTTGTTCCTAATAGGGTTCAAAGCCTTCACTAAGTCGTAACCAAGTCAAAGGACACCGCTCCGATTCTGTTCCGAGATATGTCGGATATGCTGGAAGCGGTGTCGAATCGCTTTACTCACACGATTCATGGCAATTCAGAACAGTGAGTCAAAAAATCACCTTTAGTCGGCCGAGTCACAGTGAGTTGATTCAATGATTCTTTAAAATTGTTACTTTAGCTTCTATATGAGAAAATGGAAAACCTGGATAGGAAAAAAGGATGAAAAAGAGGGGAATGCACTTACTTTCACTAATTCCATGTTTGAATTGGAACCATGATGAACTTTAGACTAGAATTTTAGGATTCGTTACAAAAAAGGGAATCAATTTTCCCAAACATAATTGCACAGTGAGTATACATTATTGCCGTGATTTAGAGACGCCCATTTCAGACCACAGGAGAAATTGTAGGAGAATTTAAAGGAGGAGAAATTGGAAAAATAAAAATTGATGGCTGGATAATATTTGAGAGGTTGACCAGAGGTTAATATATGAGGTAATTAAGTTTTACATGTTTCTACAATAGTAGAAATGAGTAGTATTTTATGCTTTAGCATATTAGTTTTTTCTGGACTTTCTTTGTTTCTTTTTAAAACTTTTCTATTTCTTTTTTTATTATTAAAAAGATATTTTTATGCACTTCTATGCATTATATATTTTGATTATCAAGAATAAAGTGAAATAGAAACATTTCCTATTCTATTATTTTTGTAAGTGATTTTGGTCTATTTTCAAATTGTTATGTCTACAGATTATAGAACTTCTTTACAGATAGTTAAATAAAGTAATATTTACTGAAATTTTATTATGTTACATGTAGATAGTTAAATAAAGTAATATTTATTGAAATTTTATTATGTTACATTTTAATCCCTTCGAACATTAATATTAAAAGTTGCAAATTATTAGATTATTTGTTATAATCTCAAAATTGCATTGTAAGGAATCATTTAACAATTGCCAAGTCTTTTTATTTATCTCAAACTAATACTAGTTAGGACATAAGATGTTGCTAATTTTGTTTGACAAATGAATTTGATACAGTGCTATATATTTTAAAGATGTTTTAAGATTTTTTTTTGGACATTTTATATAGCAATACATATATATCGTCTGATACACGATTGTTACACCGTGAAAAATATGGAATAGTAACATCTGATACTATGGCCGTGACTTTGAACCATGGTTCCTAATGGAGTTCAATGGTATCTTGATATTCGTTGTAGTATAAATTTCAAAGGAAGTTCAGGTTTATCTATAACCTTAGGGATAGAGTTTTCCAGGAAGATGATGCCATTGCCCATGATCCAATCTCAAGTTGAAGAATTCATTCACTTTAGTGATTCCTAAGTAGAGAATCCTAAACTGAAAGAGTTACCATAGTTTTTGCCTGCATTAGTCAAAATGGATAAGATGGCAATTCTTCCAATCCTGCCTTCAGTGTACTTCATATTTAGAGAAGGAAAACATCATTATTCAATGTGTGAGCCAATATAAAGAACTGATGAAAAGAGATGTAATCTCTGCATAAGCATCATAACATTTTGGTTGCTGATCTCAGAAATAATTAGGTTTATATTTCAAGCATATACTCTATTTTTCCTGCAAGAGCAGGAAAAATAAAGTGTATTTCAACAAATTTCACATGCAAGAGCAAACTAACTAAAATTTTCAAGGCTTGTCCCCATGCAACAGTAAGCAATAAAAAACTAGAACGCTCGTACTTGTCTTATCCTTTGAGCTCTGTTACGTGGACTCTCCTCTCACTCCTACAATACCCATGTCTTGTCGTGCCGGTCTGTGTCTTGTCTTGTCTTGTTGATTGGGCATGGGTGTCCAACAGGGTCAATTTTCAACTGGGAAAAAAAACCCTTTGAATATGGAGGTTGTGACTTCATCGCCAACATGAAGGACCAAATAGATATAGGGGAATTTGAGATGAGAGAAAAATGGAGAAGAAAAGAAACTAGGAAAGAAGAGAAGAAACATAAGAGAGAAACCGGTGAGAATTATTTATCAGATCTCAGTGTACACAACGAAGCAGATACATTATTGGTAGATTTTGAAGAGGATACATTTATATCAAGATGCACAGTTTGAATTCACAAATTAAAAACAATAAGCCCTCACTCATTCTTAGTTTTATTTTAGTCCCTAACAATTTTTTAACCCATTCTTTGAATGGGAATAATAATGTATGATATCGTCATTTGAGACAATTCAAACATATAAATAGGATATCCAATTATTATTGTTTTTAACACTCCACAATTAGATTTAAATATTTCACTTTCACTTTTTAATAATATAACAGGCCTATATACCCACAATTAAATAATTTAAAAACAAAGATAATAAGGAAAGTGATAAACATCTCTATTTGAAACATTTTAATTTATTAAAAATATGATACAAACAAGAAATATGAGTATAGGAATTCTTATTATCATCTCTAATTGATTTGTTCCCATAATCAATTGAAAAATGACAAATACATTTATATAAAAAGAAAATAGTAGTTGCAGCACCAAATTCAATATCTAATCTACTAGAATCTTCATCATGATTTTTTTCATTGTCAATAATTCAAACTCAGTCCCATTAGATGAGCATTTAAAGTAAAGAGTAAAATAACTCTTGTAGATGAGAAATTAAACAAAGAGTAAAAAGCAATCTACATAAACAAACAAAATCAACATGGAAGCATGGTGTTTCAACACAATGAAGCTCAATAAAATGGAAAGCTGAAATTAGAAAAATCTAATATACATCTGACTACAACATAAATATCTATATAGACATAAATTGCCTTCCTATCCAAGAAAGTATTTTGGAGATTGTTTTTTCTAAACCACATAATAGCAATTTATAATTACTATACAACTGACTGCAATCCACAGTCATCGTTTTAATCATAATTACTATACAACTAACAAATAAGGAATATACATTGAAATTGGGAGAATATGAAGCAATTATCCAATATCAAGTAAATTTAAAGTTTTAATAAACTTGTTGTCACGATTGAGATTGACAACTAGGAGGTACAATCCACAACTTGAAAAGGCGACTAATGGAAGTAAGATTTGGAGTCACTCCCGATTCAATTTTTCCCCAACACTAAGAAATTCCAGCACTTTGCAACTCATACTATAGAGTTCATCCTTTATTCCCGAGTTATTCTTATGTAATTTCTTTACTTTCTTCATTCACGTATCTTTCATATTCAAAATGAAGAAAATGACATATTATATATAGTAGGAGTTAAAAAAAGTTTGCGTGAGCACAAAAGAAATCCAAACATAAGATAGATGTTATAAAAGGTTAAGGTTTAGCCGCAATTTTAATTGGATCCCATTTACAAATTGAGTTTCATTTTTAAGGTCTCCAAAGTATAAGTAAGCAAGCTTCTTATGATAAGCATAATCACACCTTATCAAATAAAAAACTTGTGCTTTGATGATTACAATTGAGATTTAAGGGGAAAAAGATCTTCAAAAAGATCGCTATTCATAAGCATTCAGATTTAATTAAAAACAATTACTATATACCAACATCCAAAGAAAGCATAATATTACGACTCATAAAAATAACTTTTTTAGATACACGTAGAGCAAACTTACATGTATAGAAACCAATATTAAGAATTTATGGCAAATCTTTTGCCAAATGGAAACAATCACCCATCTTTCATTTTCTAAGAAGCACGTGGATAAATTCAGCACAAAATATATCAACAAAGTGAATACAAATGAGCTGGAAGCTTTTGTGTCGGCAATAGAAATTAAAAAGGTAAAACATTACATGAATAAAAAAGTTAAATTTAAAAAAATATCACCACAAATAAATTTCAATAATAATTACATAAATATTGTAAAAAAAGAAGAAATAATTGATCAAATAGAACAGGTAATCTCTTGCTTAATTATATAGCCAAAGTATAGATAAGTTGTAGAAGATAAACTTCAGAGATAATGATATATCAAGAAAAACTATTGCTATTAAGGTTCTACACTGGTTACATCTGAAAAAAAACTGAACCTAAAGAATAACTAATGACTACTAGGCTTTAAGTCACTGTGTAAGTGATGCCTTATTTTGAAATCACCAAATTATATCATTTATTAAACACCTAATTCCTACTACTAAGTAGATGGTATCCTGCAATTATACGGTTGTCAACTATTAATAGAAAGAAGTAGGGATGGTATCCACAAGGATTGTCGATAATTACTGATTATTCTGGTTAGATTACTAGTTGAAGTGAATGATTTTAAGAAAAAGATTTAGCTAAAACTAGAATTAAAGAACTAAGGGTGTGTTTGATAAAATTGAAATATGAACATTGAAAATTAAGCGTTGATGTCTTAATTTACTGAATTCATAAAGTTGTATGTGTTTGATAACCAGCTGACCTTGAGTACTGAATTAAAATATTTTATCTCGTGTATATTATATAATTCAATGATAATATAATATTTTTTTATAGTAGATTATTTTAATTATTATATTTTAAATTTATAATAAATATTTATTAATATAGAGTATGTATGTGTGAGAGAGGGGTGTGTATGAAAGAGATATTATGTACAAGTGTGTATTTATATGTGAGAAAGAATGAATATAATGCATGCAAGTGTGTTTTTGTGCGGTATATAATGTATGCACTTGTGTGTTTATGTGTGAGAGAAGGACTATAATGTGTGCAATTGTGTGTTTATGTGTAAGAGAGAAGAAATATAGTGTACAGTACAAATGTGTATTTATGTGTGAGAGAAAATGAATATAATGTGTACTAGTATGTGTAAAAGAGTGTGTGAATGTGAAATAAAGAACAATTGAGTGAGTTTTGTTATATTAGTAAAGAATTCAGTAAATTAAGTGATAGACTTTTCACTTAAAATTTTGTATAGAAATTAAGTGGCACTTAATGCATTCAGAGGTAGGAGAATTTCATTATCAAACACACTTAATATAAAAAATACTTAATGAATTAAGTTTAAACAGTTAATGGAGTTATCAAACACTCCTTAAGAAAGTAGTTTAAAGACTATTTAATGCATTAACACTAAAGAAAGCATTTCTAAAAAAATGAGAAAAAGGAAGCATTTTTAGACAGCAATTAGAAAAAGCAAGTGAAAGAGAAAGCATTTTAAGGAAGCAGTTAACTAATCTAAATTATAAATTAATACTAAGGAAGCATGATTGAAGAAAGCCCATGTACTATTCTAAGAAATCGTGTAAAAAGAAAGCTATTATATTTTTAACTATGCTAAACTACAAATTAACACTAACAAAACAAAATTAAGGAAAGCCCATCAACTAATCTACCCATTGAACTAGGAAAGCAAGTAAAGAAAGTAATTAGATGAAAAGTCCATAAACCATTCTACTAATTACACTAAGAAATCAAGTCGAGAAAACAAGTAATGAGAAGCAATTAATTTAACTAAACTAAGGAAACATGAAATTAAACCTTAACTAAAGGAGTTTAAACATAAAGAAAGTACTTACAACTAAAAATGTTCAATCTTTAACTAGAACTGTCTCTTACTGTTGGTCCCAAAGCAACCTAAGAGGGTGTGGGGGGGGGGGTTGAATTAGGTTTCTAAAAATACTTTTAGAAATATTAAACTTATTGATTTTTCAACTAATAATTAATATAATAGAATCAATGAAACTATGAAATAATAAAGAGAGGAAATTAAACAACCAATACTTCCAAGCAAGCAAGCTTGAAGTATTAATTCACTAGAATACTTCTACACACTTGGTGAGCCAATAATCTTTACAAAGTAGGAAAATTCTTGCTCACAATAAAACTCTTTTAGCTAAGCTAAGAATTTTACTCACAACCTCACTTTCGTACAAGATTATAACTCCACTCAAAATTGAATTGCACTCTAAGCTGCACACTAATATAATATAGCACTATTGCCAATTTGTACTAAAATTGCTCTTTTCTAAGGCTTGTATTCAATGTATTAGATGATCTTTACAGAATATTAGAACAGTTATTTATAGGAGCAATAAATGGTGGTTGCAACTACTTCCCAACGGCTAAATAATAAATGCACAAAAAGTAGCCGTTGAGGTTTCGAACGTCCGAGATAAGTAGGATGCATCCGACACAGCGTCCGATCTCCGTGCAGTTGGTGAAGAACATCATTCGGACGGCCGTGCATGCGTCCGTTCCATCATTTGAAAGGAGCTTCGGACGGTTGTGTTCGTCCGAACGAGACTTTGTTCGGATAGTTGTGTGCGTCCGTAACTGAAAAGTAGTGAGAACCTTGCTTTCTGCCTGTTGGTTCGGACGGTGTACTGCGTCCGAGAAGCTTGACATAGTTCGGACGATGTACTGCGTCCGAACACCCTGTCTCCAGCAGAACAAGTAACAGACCTGCAAAGCTTGTTTACATAATTTAGTGCTTATGTCATCATCAAAATAAGGTTTGGAAAACATCAACTACAAGAAAGAGAAATCTTAATCTAAGAAAACCCTCCCTAAATAGAGAGAAACAAATAAGAGAACTAATTTTTACTCTAGCCAACTCCTACTAGGTTTTTAATGGGTCTTCTATGCCTCAAATGAAATTTAAAAGGTGCATATATAATGCTAGGATCATGGGGAAATGATAGTAGCCCAAACCAGATGTAAAAATTGACATTTTGCTACTGCGACTTCAACATTATAGTATGGAATTTTGATACCGCGGTATTGACAGTAACTTCTGCTGCATATCACTATTTTGCTTTGAAAATTTTCGTCCAATGTTCGATTGTTAATACGCCTTTTTTTCATACTACCCTAATACATAGGAGAACATTATTAGCTATAATAAACAATTAAAATAACTCCTAAACATTTAAATAAAATACTCACAAAGGAGACAAAAATGAAAGACAAAGAAAAAATGAATGAAAACTCCCAACAGATTTAGATTAAAGACAAGATACAAATTCTAAATACAAGAATCTAATAAAATATGATAATTTACACTTAAATAAGTATTAAAACACTTAATAAATATATACTCACACATAAATGTAAAACGAGATGAAAACACACATTAAAACATTAAGAATACTCAAAACTAGAAGCAAAATCATCAAGTTTATGGTACATATAACTCTAGTTTCTTAGAGTTATCACACCTCCAAACTTAATCTTCTTCTCGTCTCGAGCAAAACAAGAAAGAAAAGGATCACAACTAAGAACAAAAACACCAACATAAAGACAACATAAAAGTTGACTAATGGATGTACTTTGAATGAATAGGCAACCTCTGAGAGGCTATACAAAGACCTCAACTAATATATGACAATTGAAAAATTCAAATCAATCATTCTAACTTTTCGTTTTTCACAAAAAAGAATGGTTCAATCATTGATAAAACTTTCAAAATACTATGCATTATATTCAATCAAAAAGGTTTTCACAAGTATTGCAAATCATGCAAAACATATTTTATTCAACTCAAAAGGACCATAAATCAATCAAGCCATCTCAACAATCCAATTGGAAGTGAAAGGATTCTCTACCTAAAATACACATGTCAAACAGATTGGAGTATTAATCCAGAAAGGAATATTTTGATTGATATCAATGATGAGTAGTACACAACATCCTATCCCTAACTTGTTGGTATACTAAAACGGCGAGATTCATTTCAAAGAATTTGCTTCTACTTACCTTATTTTTAAAAGTAATCCTAATGGCCACTTCGAAGAAACAACATTTTTTATGCCAGAATCCTGTATTAGCCTTATTTCTACTATAAGGGAATATTTCAGAGAAACAACATTCATACTTGTGATATCAGAATTGTTGGTCCCAAAGCAACCTAAGAGAGAGGTTAATTATGTTTCTTAAAATTAATTTGCAAATAATGCTCAATTCAAATTTCTTGTACTTGAAAAATAAAATGATAGAAATATAAACAATTAAGTATAAAATGAATGGAATAAATTAGAGAGTGATTAAACAAACAGTTAGGTCTGTCAATGGGTCGGGTCTAGACCAGGACCCGACCCGATCCGGACCCGTTTATCTGGGTCTGGATCTATGACAAATTCTGATTACCGGATCTGATCCGGTCCCGTTTAGCTATTGTAATAAACTGGTCGGATCTGGAATTGGTGTTCCGATCCGATTAAGACCCGGATCCGATTAAAATATTTAATATATAATAAATTATTGTATATTAGTGTTATTTTATATGTATATATACATATATGTTGTGTAAATTGCCCATGTAATTTATATTTAATATAAAATACATGCATAAATATTAATTATGAACTCAATACTTTTTATAATGTAAAAAAAAGAGAAAATTTGATAAATTGTAATAGTTTTACATATAATTTTTAAAAAATTATTAAGACCCGGATCCGGATCCGGATCCGAGATCCGACAAGACCCGACGGATCCGGATACGGATCTACTTTTGTAGACCAGTTCTGATCCGGATTTGAAACTGGTAATATTAATCAAATTTGGGTCTGGTTATGCCGGATCTGACCCATTTACAGCCCTACAAACAGTACATCCAAGCTAGCTAGCTTGGAGTAGTAATGCACTAAGATGCTATTTCAAATTTGGTGAGCAAATAATCTTCAAGTGTACACAAAGTAAGATCACTCTTGCTCACACTACTTCTCTTTAGTTGAGCCAAGGATTTTATACTAAACCTCACTTTTGTACAAGATTATCACTCTACTCAATATTTTGAATAGCACTCTTTAAGTACATACTAATACAATGTCACTAAAGAGCTAATTTGCACTTAAATTGCCTTCTTTTTGCATGCATTCAATGTGTAAGATTGTACTTTACATAATACAAAGGAGTTGGTATTTATAGGTGCAATAAATCATCTCCCAACCACCTCCTAACGGTTAGATAATTAATGCTGAAAAAACTAGCTGTTATGGGTTTCGGACGTCCGAGGTTATTTTTGAGCATCCGATCACTCGTCCGATCTAAAATATTAAGGAGTTGAGGATGCCGTTTGGGCGACTGAGCTTGCGTTTGTTCCTTCGTCCGAACCAAGTATGTTGAAGAGTTCGGACATCCGACGGTGTAGTGTGTCCTAAAGGTTTGGTGCTTAACTGGGAATACTTTTCTTTCGGACAGTTAGTCTCGTCCGATATAATCTTCTTCGAACAGTTTGATGCGTCCATTGTAGGTGCCTCAAAATCTTGCCTCTGCCTTGACCTTTCGGACGGTGAAATGTGTCCGAGCTAAATTCGTTCAGACGTCCGTTGTAGGTGCTCCAAAATCTAGTTTTCTTCCTGATTGATCGAACAGTGCATTGCGTCTGTGGTAATCTCGTTTGTCCGGACGAGCTTGTGCGTCCGAGAGACATAGTGCTGTTCGAACATTGTACTTCATCTGAAAACTTTGCTAAGAGCAAATATACTAGCAATCCTGCACAGCTGAAGTTAAGATAGTTAAATCACATTTGTCATTATCAAAACCAAGGTTGTAGGGCATCAATCTCTCACTTTTTGATGATGACAAATCACATGGCAAATTAATTTACAACAGCCATGATCACATAATCAGTTCAAATAGCCATCTAACAACCATGATCACGCAATCAATTCAAGTAGCCAAAATAGACATCTTACTTCCCCTTTTGGCATCATCAAAGAAAAATAAGCTCGCCCTAAGAGGATGCTCCCCCTTACGCAGGCAACAACAAAAACTAGTCATAAAACAAAAAAGCAGAATAGTGAATAATCATAACCAAGTGCATAAGTACAACTAGAGCAGTCAATTGCAACAAAAGTCTAAGTACAATAATCACAAGATATTAAAGAGGAACTAAGGTATGGAAGTTGAGATCATCATTCTTCTTCTTGGAACATTCCTCACGTTTGCGTTTTTTGGCTGGTGCATCATTCTCCGTAACCTCACTGTCTTGTACACTTAAATCTTGAGGATCACGACATTGCATGATGTAGTTGAATATGTCATCAACATCGTCGTCGTCATCATCATCAGCGCCAAGAACAGTAGATTTGTCAGGATTGGTGGTACCAACTAGATCCTCACAGTCTTCGGGCTCAGGATTGAAATGATCACCATATTCATTGTCATTGACATCACTGTCGGAGGAGCACTCAAGAATGTATTGGGACTGCATATTGGTAAACTGAACCTGAGCTAAGGCAGACATTCCTACACTGAGTGCTTCTTGAAGGATGGTTTGTCTTGTCTTAAGCCTCTTTAGTTTCCAAATGGTGCTGCGTTGGAAGGAGCTCATTTGATTGCTCAAAAAGGTAACAAGTGTGCATAGATGAGAGAGTGAGGGTTCTGAAGATGAAATATAGGGGTCATGGGATAGTGGATCTGTACAGCAGGAAGAAGAGGGTTGAGTAGGAGGAGCTGAGGGAGTGCAAGGCCGGAGGTGGAGAATGTGATTTGGACTTTTCAAGTTCATAAGCAGCCTTTGTAAACCATTGATCATTAAAAAACTGTAAACCCTTTCGTTCAATATAGGCTTTGTTGAAATAAGAAAGATATTGTTTTTTGCCAGAGAAGGGGATTTCAAAATGATCAAAAACTTTGGTTAGGAATTTTTCAAAGGGAATGGTCCTTTAGGTATCGGTCAAAAAGTGCTCCCATAGAGAGCAAAAAAATAACCAAAGTCAAGTTTGATGCCTTTAAAATCACAATAAAATAAATACAATTGCATTTTGCCTAGCTCAGTGTGATGCTCGTCAATCGGCAAAAGCAAATTAGTGACTAACGAGTATAAAATGTTGAGCTTAGGACTAAGTAGTGTAGTTTTGGCGCTCAAAACCTATTTAAAATTGAAATTAAAAATCTATTTGACTTCTTCTATATCAAAATGAGTATCTATCAATAGCAAGCCATTTATCCAAGGAGAAAAAAATAAGAAATTTCATCAGGAGAAACAAATTCACACTCAAAAATGGAATTAATGACATTTGAGGAAATTTCAAGATTCACGTTATTGACACGAGAGACGAAGGTTCGTATAGTCAAACCTTTCATAAGATTAGCAGTAAATTGCAACACCATATCATGATAGACAGGCAAATCCAAGTAAACTAAATTACCCTAGGTTTGTTTTTCAAAGCATGCTTTAATAAGAGGTAAATTCAATTTCATCAAAAAAGCTATGTGAAACAGGCTGTTGAATGATAATGGATTTGCTGAGAAGAGATGTGTACCTATCGGATGCCTTGGCATCAATGAATTTTGGTAGAGAGGGATTGGGGATGGATTGAGGATTTGAAGATGTTTGATCCTGCACCAGAGCTTTGCCCTTTGATTTTTTCCCTCTGGTGGCTGTTGAAGATCCTCCATGTGATCATACCATTGTGAATTTAAAGAGGAATATGAAAATTGAGGAGAAAAGTGAGATTGAGTGATTTTTTAGAAAATTCCAATGAATGAGATGTTACAATGGTGAAAAAAGGTTTAATTGAGATAGGTGAGGAGTTGGGAAGAGAGATTCCTTAAGCAATTTCAGAGGATAAGGGAGAAATTGAGGGAATTTGGAAAAGCTTCTTGAGTTGCTAGAGCTAGGGTTCGGTGGGGGGAAGTGTCCGATAAGCGAAAAATGAAGGGATTTAAATGAATAGAACAATCGTTCGGACATCCAAACAATTCGTATACATCCCATCATGCGTTCGATCACAGATGAATGGACGGCCGAAACACTATGTTGTGCGTCCGAAGGAGTGTCGGATGGTGATAATCATCCATAAGAAATTCCAAAGAGTTTGGAGAATGAGAGGGAAAGTTCAGACGATTGTAAGCGTCTGAGACAAAAGAGAGGAGTTCGGATGTTCATGTTCGTCCGATAGAGCAGATAGTTCGGACATTCATGTGCCTCCGAAAGATCAGATACGTCATAGGACGCTTATTTTTGTCCGAAACTATAATTCATACAGTTTTGAAATCAATAATTCCCAAACAAGTTCTGAGAAATTCAAAGTGATCTCAAGCCAAGGGTTTAGTAAAAATATCAGCTAGTTGATCTTTTGTACACATGAATTCAACACAAATTTTTTTTTTGCACACAAGATCTCTAATAAAGTGATGCGTGACATCCATGTGTTTGGTTCTAGAATGCAAGACAGGATTTTTTGTGAGATTATCGCATCTTATGGGCACACAATCAAAAATAGCACCAAAATCTTTTAAGGTATGCTTCATCGAAAGAAGTTGAGCACAACTATTTTCAGCGGCAATATATTAGGCTTCTATCTTAGATAGGGAAATAAAATTTTATTTTTTGTTAAACCAGGACACCAAGCAATTACCCAAAAAGTGACGCATACCACTAGTACTTTTCCTATTAATTTTACAACCATCAAAGTCAACATCAGAATAACTAATCAAATCAAAATTAGTGGGATTTAGGATACCAAAGGCCAAAATCTATATTCTCTTTTATGTATCTAAAAATTCTTTTTACTGCAATTAAATGTATATTCTTAGGACAAGATTGAAATCTAGCACACAGACAAACAACAAACATAAATCCGATTTACTAGCTGTCAATTAAAGTAGGCTTCTAATCATACCTCTATAATATTTTTCATCAACACTATTACCTTCTTCATCTTTGTCAAGTTTGGATAAAGTGCACCTCGGTGTTCCGACTTGTTTACAATATTTTATCCCAAAGAGCTTGAGTAGCTCCTTTGTGTACTTGATTTGTCTAATGAACGTTCGATCTTTTGTTTGGTGAACTTGAAGTCCAATGAAGAATTGTAATTCTTCCATCATACGCATTTCAAATTCTTTTTGCATTAAGCACGAGAATTCCTTGCACCAGCTTTCATTAATTGTTCCAAAAATAATATCATCAACATAAATTTGAACAATTAACAAACCATTAAGATTAGTTTTGGTGAGCTCAGAGAGTGGTATCAACAACACCTCTTTTGAAACCATTTTCAATCAAAAAATACTTAACCTTTCATACCAAGCTCTGGGAGCTTGTTTCAAGCCATATAAAGCTTTTGAGAGTTTGAAAACATGATTTGGAAAATTTTTGTTTTCAAAACTAGGGGGTTGTTCAACAAAAACTTCTTGATCAATAAAACCATTTAAAAATGCACTTTTGATGTCCATTTGAAATAATTTGAAACTGTTAAAGCATGCATATGCAAGAAACATGCGAATAGATTCTAAACGAGCAACGGGTGCAAAGGTTTCATCAAAGTCAATACCTTCTTCTTGAGTATATCCCTTTGCAACAAGTCTAGCTTTATTTCTAATAATCTCACCTTTATCATTTAATTTTTTTCTAAAATTCCATTTTGTTCCTATCACGGGATGAGTTGATGGTCTTTCGACTAAGGTCCACACATTGTTTTTCACAAATTGACTAAGTTCCTCTTGCATAGCAAAAACTCAAGATCTTCGTCATTCAATGCATCATCCACATGTTTAGGTTCAATGTGAGAAAGTAAGGCACAATTATTATTCAAAAGTTTATGAGAATAAGTTTTTACCCCATCGGATGGATCACCTATGATCAACTCTTGAGGGTGACTTGAGACAGATCTCCATACTTTTGCAAGATCTTTTGGAGAATCTTCCTTCTTTTCTCTTTCTTCGTCCAAGTGATGAGTGTCGTTCTCATTGCTTGTCTTGGTCTCTTGATGTTCTTCATATATGGTAAGCTTCTCAAGTTCCTTTTGTATACCTACATCTTCATCTTCACAAACATTCTTTGAAATAATATCATTAGCCTCATCAAACGTAACATGCCAATGTTGGTGACTGGAGATAACTCTCTTCGATTTAGACTATCCTCAATCTAGATAGATATGTCCCCGTGATGGACTACGCCGGTTTTGGCCACGTCCGTTTCCGCTCCAAAGAAGAAGGTTTGGATCTTTCAATCTTATGTCGTGAGGCCTCAGATGTGACCTATGTTAGGTCCACAAGATACCACAGCTTTTGGTGCTCTATGATTCACCTCCAGATCGGTCCATCCTTGCTTGCCTCTCTGTCTCGTAATGTCTTGTTTTGCTCCTTTCCGGTGACTAGACCCCTTAGGTTAGGCTAACGTAACATGCATAAAATTTTCAATTAAAAGAGTTTTTCTATTGTATATTCGGTATATTTTCTTGTTACTAGAATATCCTAAGACAATTCCTTCATCCGATTTCTTGTCAAAATTTTCAAGATTTTCTTTGATTTTTAAAATGAAGCATTTAACAACCAAAGACTTTGAAATAACTCACGACGGGATTTTGGCAAAATAAGAGTTCATAAGATGTTTTGTTTAAAATAGGTCTCAAAAGAACTCGCCAAAAATATTTTGGTAAATCATACTAATCATGGTTTTAGCGGCCTCTTGAAGTGTTCTATTTTTTCTTTCGACAATACCATTTTGTTGAGGAAGTTTAACAACTGAAAATCATGTGAAATACTGCTGTGATCACAAAATTCGAGAAAACCTCCAAATTTAAATTCGGCTCCATTATCACTTCTCAAACGAATAATTTTCAAATTCAACAAATTTAGTATTTTGGAAAATAATTTTACGAAATTTTTGAAGGTTTCATTTTTGTGAGCAAGAAATAGTACCCAAGTATACCTTGAATAGTCATCATCAATTACAAAAGCATATTTACTACC
Source organism: Cinchona pubescens (assembly GCA_025175665.1). NCBI lineage: Eukaryota > Viridiplantae > Streptophyta > Magnoliopsida > Gentianales > Rubiaceae > Cinchona > Cinchona pubescens. Next base: position 10,071,987 of record JANKKI010000053.1, read on the forward strand.
ACCAAGACTAGCATGTTAAGTTGGACCAAATAAATTCATATGCAATAATTCTAAAGGTCTAGAAGTAGACACACAATTTTTTTGGTTTAAATGAAACTTTGACTTGTTTACCAAATTGGCATGCATCACAAATTTTGTTTTTAACAAACTTTAGTTTTGGCAAACCTTTTACTAACTCCTTTTGAGCTACATTTTTTATTAAATCCATGTTGAAGTGACAAAGCCTTCTATGCCAAAACCAAGGATCATCTATGATAATGGTTAGACATTTTACATTACTATATAATCACCAAGGTTGTAAAGATAAATCACACAAACATCATTGTGTCTAAAGCCTTTAAATAAACTGAAAAATTCTTATCAAGAATTAAGCATTCATGCTTGGTAAAGAATACATATAGATTTTTGTCACAAAGCTGGCTCATACTTAAGACATTGTAATTTAAATTGTCAACTAGGAGCACATTTTTAATTAAAATCTCACCATTTTTGCCTACATCACCAATGCCGATTGATTTTGCCTTCATGTTATCGCCAAAAGTTGCTTTTTCACTATTTTTGGATGAGTTTTGTGAAGAGAGATGCATAAGACCCGTCTTATGCCTTGAGCTTGTCTATCTATGAATCATTTGGCATTCTTGGTGATATTCACTACTTACACAAGAAATTAAGTGATAACTTTTGGTACCCATATTTTCTTGGGCCTATAAGAGTTAGTGAAATTGCTACAAATCTATACTGTATTCATTCCAAAATTTTCATTTCTCTTGACATAGCAATTATTTTTTACATTAATCTGTCCACATTGTTAGCAATAGTTGCAAATAATTTTCTTATTTCCATATACAGAAGATTTTGATTTTACAAAACATAAATCATTCCTTCTAAATGTGGCAAAGTTCTTGTTGGTCAATTATTTCTATTCCTTTTCATATCAACAATATTTTCCTTTTTTCTATGCAAGAGAACATTCAAGTCATCCAATCTTTTCTTCAAGGAGGCTTGTTCTTCCTTGATCCTTGTTTTCACATGCATTCTTTTCTTCAATTCAGCGTTTTCTTGTGATAGCCTATTGTTTTCATTCACAAGTTTAGAGTTAGCATTCAATAAAGCATTTGATTTTTTTACTAACTCCTTATTTCTAACATATGATTTTTTTAAGCTATCATGCAATTTTAAAACGAAGGCTTAAAGATAATTATCATCATTTTTATCATTAGAATCATAAGTAGAGGTTACCTCATCATCACCAATGGCCATAAAGGCTATTTGTGCCAATTCCATATTTTCTTCAACTTCTAGTCACCTTTGGAGTTGCAATCATCCCAAGTGATTTGAAATTTATTAAAGCGAGGTTTCCTCCCTTCCTTCTTCTTCTTGGAGGGACACTCATTTGCAGAGTGTCTGAATTGGCCACATTCAAAGCATTTTTCATTTTACTTCTTAATTTCCAGCTTGGTCTTCCCTTTGAAGTTGTTTGAGTTGCTTGCTCCTCCTTTTCTCAGTCTCCATTTGTTGATGTAGTGTTTGAGGAATCCTTTGGTGATAAGGCGAGATCACCTTTATCAAGATCTTCATCTTCTAAATTAATAGAGCAACTTTCATCTTTTTCTTAAGAGGTCTTCAAAGCTATGCTTCTTTTTGGTCTTGCTTCTTCTTCATCCACCACTTTGGCTTTGAGTTTCAATTCATATGAAGTGAGATAATTTATTAATGACTCAATGGGTATGGAATTCAAGTTCTTTGCTTTCTCTATAGCAATAGTCTTTGCATCCCGTTCTTTGGGGAGAGCATTCAAAATTTTTCTGACCTTTCTTCTCACCCAAAGAGTATTCCTTCCCCAAGGCTTCAAAATCCTTGATGATATCATTGAATCTACAATACATTTTCTCAATGTTTTTATGGGACTCCATCTTGAAGGATTCATATTTGGCAACCAGTAAAGATTTCTTTTGTTCTCTAATATCATCACTTCCTTCATGAATTTCCTTCAATTTGTCCCAGATTTCTTTGGCAGAAACGCATTATTTGGCCCGAGTTGATTCGTTAGCATCCAAGGCATTGTATAGTACATTCATAGCCTTGGTATTTAAGGTCAAATTTGTCTTGTCTTGTAGAGTGAGCTCATCCCTTGTTTTTTCTCTTCTTCTATTTGTATGATCATCAATAATGGTGGTTTCAAAAGGACCTTCATTTAACATATACCACAAGTCAATATCAATAGATAGCAAAAAGATTTTTATTCTGTCTTTCCAACAATAAAGTTTACCCCATTAAACATAAGGGGTCTAGTGATAGATTAACCCTCAAAGAATAGAAAGGAATTGTCTAGATGCATTATTGGTTGCCATAAGGGATCTTTACTCAAATACAATTTAAGCAAAATAAAGAGACCAATGCTCTGATACTAATTGTTGGTTCCAAAGCAACCTAAGAAGGGGGTGAATTAGGTTTCTTAAAATTAATTTGCAAATAATGCTCAATTCAAATTTCTTGCACTTGACAAATAAAATGATAGAAATATAAATAATTAAGAATAAAATGAATAGAATAAATTAAGAGAGTGATTAAACAAACAGCACATCCAAGCTTGCTAGCCTGGAGTAGTAATCCACTAAGATGCTCTTTCAAATTTGGTGAGCAAATAATCTTCAAATGTACACAAAGTAAGATCACCCTTGCTTAAACTACTTCTCTTTAGTTGAGCCAAGAATTTTACACTAAACCTCACTTTTGTACAAAATTATTACTCTACTCAATATTTTGAATAGCACTCTTAAGTACAAATAAATACAATGTCACTAAAGAGCTAAGTTTCACTCAAATTGCCTTTCCTTTTGCATGCATTCAATGTGTAAGATTGTTTTACATGATACAGAGGACTTGGTATTTATAGGTGCAATAAATCAGCTTCCAACCACCTCCTAACGGCTAGATAATAAATGTTGAAAAAATTGTCATTATGGGTTTCGGACGTTCGAAGTTATTTTTGAGCCTTCGATCTGAAATATCAAGGAGTTGAGGATGCTGTTCGAACTGTCGTGCTTGCGTCCGCTCCTTCGTCCAAACCAAGTATGTTAAAGAGTTTAGACATCAGACGGTGTAATATGTCCGAAAGGTTTGGTGCTTAACTTCGGATGCTTTTCTTTCGGACAGTTAGTCTCATCCGATTTAATCTTCTTTGGACAGTTAGATGCATCCATTGCCGATGTCTCAAAATCTTGCCTCTACCTTGACTTTTTGGACAGTGAAATGCGTCCGAGATAAATTCGTTCAGACGAGCTTGTGCGTCCGTTGTAAGTGCTCCAAAATCTTGCTTTCTGCCTGATTGTTTGGACGGTGCATTGTGTCTGTGGTAATCTCGTTCAGACAAGCTTGTGCATCCGAGAGACATAGTGTTGTTTGGACGGTGTACTTCGTCTGAAAACTCTGCTAAGAGGAAATATACTAGCAATCCTGCACAGCTCAAGTTAAGATAGTTAAATCACATTTGTCATCATCAAAACCAAGGTTGTAGGTCATTAAGAATCTTTTACTTGCCTTATTCCTAAAATCTAAATATTTTTTTTAATGCGTCCTAAGATAAGGAAAGTGACAAAACACACAAAAAATTATATCAAGAACTGAACATTCACAAGATAGAATAACAATACTCCATGCATTAATCAAACAAATGGCCTAACTCATCTCCAATCACTTAGACATCTTTCCAAATGATAAATTTGACAACAAAGAGTACTTCTAAGAATGAGTACAAGGAATTTCAAATGAATTCTTTTAAAAACACAACATCTTTCTGAAATTAGCAATAAGTGGCGTTTGAAATCTTTGCTCATAAGAGAACTTAACACAACTCAAATAAAAAATTTGGAATGTCCAATCCGAATATAGCAACCATATGCTATTGTAAGTCAAATATCATCATTGAGTACCATCTTCTTTCTTTTTTCCATCCAATAATCACCAAAACTTTTATACAAATAAACAAAAAATTCTAAAAAATACAATAAGACTCAAAAGTACACTATGACACTTTTAATATTATTCAATGATAAATACAACTCATTCTACCATTCACTCATATTACAAGAAATAAGAAAAATAGTACTAGAAAGTATAGAAACACATAACTAGCTAAACATGATATAAGGTAATGACTTTAAACTGTATTTAGACTATCAAAAAGCTCGTAAAGAAAATTGACAAAATATTAACTAAGTGAATGGGGATACAACTAATTAAGCACAAATTGAATTTAAACACGAGTTTCCTTAATCATTGAATTCACCAATAATAAGCACAACATTTATCAAGGTTAAGCAAAAGTAAACTATATAAATGCTATTTTCATATGGCAATTAAACATGATCCCTAGAAATTGATTGTTCCTTCATACACAATTATGGCTAAACTAAGAAAAGGTCCTTGAGGCTTCACGGGTTCAAACAATTAAAACAACAAACACACATAAAGGTAATGAGATTTAACACAAAAAATGGGTTATCAAAATACCCAACTCATCCCCTAAACTTAGTTTCACGCATAATTGGTATCAAAGAAACATTCAACCACCAAGATTACTCTCAAATCATATCAAGCATTCACATGAATTATGAATTTCTCAAAATAAGATCAAACACTTAGCAATTAAAGTGTATCATCAACTAGTATTTCCACGACTAAAAGGTAAAACCAAGTCCAAGTTCATTCCCTAAAGCATGTATGTTATTGACAAATCACAACATGTCATACATTGTCAACAACATTCTCATCAACAACCAAATTCGACCAAGTATATCAAAAATCATTTACCAATCAACAAGTCACATCTAAACTAAGTACAAGGTTAAAAGTCTAGTCATATTACCCACTGGATTCTTAAACTAAAGTAAATAAATTAAATTAAAGCATACATAAATAAAATGAAAAGAAATACTCCCCTAACACCAAGTAGGCTTCCTAAGGATATCGTAATCCTTTGTGAACTTACACTATTGCTTAACTCTTCTGAAATCCCCAATGATTTGAACTTCAACATAAGTAGCTTGTATATCCCCGATCCCATCTAAAAACTATCCTTCTTCTTTTACTCATTTATTCACGAACACTCCATGTAGTATCTCATATGTTGTAACCGGGACAAACTCACATTCATACACATTTTGGGTTGGTGATATTTCTACATAAGTGGTGAGTGTCCCGATTGGTAAGAATTCACAATTAAGAGGTTCTTGGTACCCAATTTCTTCCAAGATATATTCATCCATTTTGTCTTCTTGAACCAATTCTTCACCTACTAGGGAGAGTGTTGGAATCCCTTGTTCTTCACAATTTACCATTCATTGAATTTTGGCAAGTTGGTCTTTATTGTAACCTTTTGGTGGATCCGTTTTGGTCTTCGAAGAATCTACTATTTCTCCTTGGAGTTGAGCTTATTCCTTATGGAGTTTAGCTTATTCTTCATGGTCTTTGGCTAGTTCTTCTCGGAGTTGGGCTAGTACTTCTTAGAGTTCTTGAAATTGCCTCCACACGTCCATTGATCATGTCTCATCAACTTCTTGAGTTGGTTGGTGAAGGAAATATGGCTCCATTGATTCATATGAAGGCGCTTTAGGTGGAGGGGCATACCTCCGTTACTATAAAAATGATAATTTCATTGACATAGTTCTAATCAATTCTTTGCATGCACTTGAAGCAACAAACAACACAAATAAAAACAAGAACAGGAACTAAAACAAAACAAACAAGAAAATTAGAAAAGCTCAGACTACTAACTAGTTTAAATTATCCATCACAAAGAAAATCTTGTTAGATTTTTAAAAATAAGAACACAACTATAAAATGAAAATCTTTATGGATTTTTCGAAACTGCTAATAGACAAACAATTATACAAGAAAAATAAATCTTTTTAGTTTTTCAATAGATTAGACAACTATACAAGAAAACAAAGAACTTCAATCTAGCCTTTAACCAAATTATATCAACATTACCGAAAACCAAACCACGGCAATGGTATCAAAAAATTTGACATTTTTTTTTTGATGACATTTAGTTATTTCATTTATAAAACACTTAAATCCTATTGCAAACTAGGTGGTATCCTGCAAGTATACGCTTGTCAACTAGGTAAAGAGAAGTAGGGATCGTATCCACAAGAATTGGTTGGTAATTACCAATTATTTGATTAGATTACTAGTTGTGATTGATTAAAAGAGCAATTAATTAAAACTAGAATTGAAGAGAATAAGAAAGCAATTTACTGGCTACTAGCAAAGCATTTTAAAAGTGAATATTAACACTAAAGAAAGCATGTTTAAGAAATCAAGTGAAAGAGAAAGCATTTTAAAGAAACAATTAACTAATTTAAACTATAAATTAACTTCACTAAAAAAGCATGATTAAAGAAGCCCATGTACTATTCTAAAAAATCATGTAAAAAAACATTTTTAGAAAGCAATTTAACAAGCCTAAACTACAAATTAACAATAAGAAAGCATAATTAAGGAAACCCATCAACTAATCTACCCATTAAATTAGGAAAGAAAGTAAAGAAAGCAATTAGATGAAAAGCCCACGAAATATTCTACAATTATATTAAGAAAGCAAGTAGAGAAAGTAAGTAATGAGAAACAATTAAACTAATTAAACTAAGAAAATATGAAATTTAAGCTTAACTAAAGGAGTTTGAACGTAAAGAAAGCACTTATAACTAAAAAGTTTCAATCTTCAACTAGAACTTGAAAACTACAAGAAAGAGAAATCCTAATCTAAGAAAATCCTCCCAAATATGATTTTTTGGGAGGGGGGAAGGAGGGACGGGGAAGAGAGAGCAGAGAGAGAAAGGAAGAGAACTAATTTCTATTCTAGCCTACTTCAACTAGATTTCTAAATTGAGTTTTTTTATGCCTTAAATGAGGTTTAAAATGGGTTGAATTATAATAACTAGGGTCATGGGTAAATGATAGCAACCCAAATCAACCATAAAAATTGACTCTTTTTTTTTTTTGCCATCGCTGACATCGATAGTATAGTATGAAATTTCAACGCTGCATTATTGACTGCAACTTTTGCAACATATTACTGTTTTGTTTTGAAAATTTTCGTCCAATGCCGATTGATGTGCCATTTTATTCACGTGACCCTAATACATAGGAGAACTTTATTAACTATAATAAAAACTTAAAATAACTCCTAAACATTTAAATAAAATACTTAAAAGAGACAAAAAACGAAAGACAAACGAAGACGAATGAAAACTCAATTCCCAACAGAATTAGGTTAAAAACAAGATACAAAATAAAATATGATAATTCACACCTGAATAAGAACTAAAACACTTAGTAAACATATACTAATACATTCTAACACATAAAAGTAAAATAGAAAAAAATACACATTAAAGATTCATTAAGAATGCTCAAAACTGGAAGTAAAATCATCAAGTTTATGATACATATAACTCTAGTTTCTTAGTGTTATTATACCTCCAAAATTAATCTTTTGCTCGTTCCAAGCAAAACAAGAAAGAAAAGGATCTCAACTAAGCATGTATACTACAAAAACGCCACCATAAAGACAACATAAAAGGTGACTAATAGATGTACTTTGAATGAATAGGCAATCTCTCAAAGATCTCAACTAATATATGACAATTGAAATATTCAAATCAATCATTCTAACTTTTTATTTTTCCCAAAAAGAATGGTTCAATCATCAACAAAACTTTCAAAATACTAAGAATTGTCTTCAATCAAAAAGGTTTCCACAACTGTTGCAATTCATACAAAATATGTTTTATTCAACTCAAAAGGACTATAAGTCAATCAAGTCATCTCGACAAGTCAATTAGAAGTGAAAGAATCGTTAGGACTCTACCTAAATGCACATGTCAAACAATTTAGAGTATCAAGCTAGCAAGTAATGTTTTAATCAATATTAATGATGGATTGTACACAATATCTTATCCCCAACTTGTTGGTGTATTAAAGTGGCGACACTCATTTCGAAGACTTTACTTCTACTTACCTCATTTTTAAAAGCAATCTTAATGGCCACTTCGGAGAAACAACATTTGTGAACCAAAATCCTGTAGTAGCCTTATTTCTACTATAAGAGCATAATTCGAAGAAGTAACAATTGTGATATCAGAATCCCATACTCGGCTTATTCCTCAGAACAAAACATTTTTTTTTAACGCATCCAAAACCATGGGGACAAAATGCACCCAAAAATTATATCAAGAACTAAACATTCGCAAGCAAGACAGAATAACACTCCATGCAATAATCAAGGCCTAACTCATCTCCAATCACTTCGACATTTTTTCAAAAGATGAACTTGACAATAAAAGAGTACTTTTGAGAATGAATGAAGGTGTTTCAAATGAATTCATTTAAAAACACAACACTCTTTCTTGGTGTTTAAAATTAGCAATACGTAGTGTTTGAAAACTTTCCTCATAAGAGAACCAACATAAGTCACACAAAATTTAGAATGTCTGATTCGAATATAGCGACCATATGTTATTACAAGTCAATTATCATCATTGAGTATCAGTCACTCTTTTTCATCACCAAAACTTTTATTCACATAAACAATACATTTCCAGAAATACGATACGACTCAAAAGCACACTACCACACTTTCATATTATTTAATGATGAGTACATCTCATCCTGCCACTCACTCATATCACAAGAAATAAGAAAAATACTACTAGAAAGCATAAGAACACATAACTAGCTAAACATAATATAAGGCAATAACTTTAATTATACTTGAACTATCAAAAAGTTCATAAAGAAGATTGATAATATATTAACCAAGTGAGTGTAAATGTAACTAATTAAGTACAATTTGAACTTAAACACACGTTTACCCTTAGTCATGAAATTCACCAACAATAAGCACAACATTAATCAAGTAAGCTAAATAATGAGTGATTCCAAGAAAACCATATAAATGTTATTTTCAATTAAATATGAGTCCTAGAAATTGATTTTCCTTTAACAACCAATCATGACTATACTAAGGAAGGGTCTTTGGAGTTTCACGGAATTCAAACAATTTAAAAAATATATATATAAAGATAACGAGATTTAACATAATATATGGGTTATCTAAATACCCAACTCATCTCCAAACTTAATTTCACACATATTTGGCTTTAAAGAGACATTACTTAGTTGAAATTACATATTTGACTTTAAAGAGACATTCAAACATTAAGACTACTCCTAAACTATATTAAGCATTCACACGAATACCTCCAAATAAGATCAAACACTTAGCAATTAAAGTATATCATCAACTAGTATTCCCACTACCAAAAGGTTTTTAGTCCAAGTTCATTCCCTAAAGCATGTATATTATTCATAAATCACAACAGGTCATACATTGTCATCATAATTGTCATTAACAACCAAATTCGTACCAAGTATATCAAAAATCATTTACCAATCAATATGTCATAACTAAACTAAGCACAAGGCTACAAGGTTTTATTACGCACCGATTTTTTAAATTCAAGCACGTAAATCAAGATAAAGCATACGAAAATAAAATGAAAAGAAATACTCCCTTAACGCCAATGAGATTTTCCAAGAATATTGTAATCCTTAGTGAATTTGAGTCATTATTTTGCTCCTCCAAAATCTCTAAGGATTTGAAATTCAGCATAAGTAACTTGTACATCCCCAATCCCCTCTAGAAAGTATCTTCTTCTTTTACTCCTCCTCGAGCTAGCTCTTTATTCACTAACATTCTATATAGTATCTCCTTTATTATAACCAGGACAAACTCACATTTATACATAATTTGTGTTGGTGATGTTTTTATATGAGTATCGAGTGACCTGATTGTTGAGAATTCACACTTGAGAGGTTTTTAGTACCTGGTTTCTTCCAAGACATATTCATCCATTTTATCTTCTTATAAACTGGTTCTTCATCCATCAGTGAGAGTGTTGTAATCCATTGTTCTTCACCATTTATCATTCTTGAATTTTAGTAAGTTCGTCTTATAACCTTTTGGTAGATGTGTTTTGATCTTCGAAGAATCTAACTATCTCTCCTCAGAGTTGAGTTTCTTCCTCAAGGAGTTGAGCTTTTGTTTTCATGGTTTTTGGCTAATTCTTCTCAAAATCTAAGTTGTTCTTCTCGGAGTTAGAGTAGTTCCTCTCTGATTTCTTAAAGTTTATCTACACGTCCACTATCTTGCCCCATCAACTTCTGGAGTTGGTTGAAAAAATATGACTCTATTGATTTGTATGAAGACTCTTTATGTGAAGGTAATGAATAATGATTTTCTTAGTAACTCTCATATGGATATGGATGGCGAAACCATCCCATTTGGTAATTTAAGAAGTAGGGGGAATAATTATAACAAGAAACATGCTCATTGGATATACCTCCATTATTATAAGAATGATAACTTTCTTCGCATGAATAATTCCAATCTATTCCTTGCTTGTTTTTGATGCAACAAACAACACAAATAAAAATAAGAAAAGGAACTAAAACAACGCAAATAAGAAAATTAAGAAAATTTAGACTACTAACTAGTTTAAACTATCCATCACAAAGAAAATCATCTTGGATTTTTCAAAATAAGAATACAATTACAAAATAAAAATATTTTTGAATTTTTCAAATAGACCAAACAACTATACAAGGAAAACAAATATTTTTGACTTTTGAATAGATGTGACAACTATAAAAGAAAAATAAAGAACTTGAATATAATCTTTAAACCAAATTATATCCCCAATAACGGCATGAAAAACTTGTTTCCTTATTTTTAAATCACCCAATTAGATTATTTATAAAACACCTAAATCTTACTACTAATTAGGCGACATCCCACAAGTATTCATATGTCAACTAGTAATAAATTGATGTAGGGATCATACCCACAAAAATTAGTTGATAATTACCGATTATTATTTAGTTAGACTACTAGTTGAAGTGAATGATTTTAAGAAAAGATTTAACTAAAGCTAGATTTAAAGAACTAAGAAAGTAATTTAAAAATTATCTAATGTTTATAAGTAATTTAAAAATTATCTAATGTATTAAAGTGAACATTAACACTAAAGAAAGCATTTTTAAGAAAACATGTAAAAAAGAAACATTGTGAGAAAGCAATTAGAGAAAGCAAGTGATAAGGAAAGCATTTTAAGTAAACAATTAATTAATCTAAATTATAAATTAACATTAAGGAAGTATGATTAAAGAAAGTTCACATACTATTCTAAGAAATCATGTAAAAAAATAGCTTTTTTAGAAAGCAATTAACAAGTTTAAATTACAAATTAACACTAAAAAAGTATAATTAAGAAAAGCCCATCAACTAATCCACATATTGAACTAGGAAAGTAAGCAAACAAAACAACTAGATGAAAAGCCCATGAACTATTCTACCAATAACAAAATCAAGTAATGAGAGAACCGCAATTAAACTAATTAAACTAAGGAAATATGAAATAAAATTAAAACTTAACTGAAGAGGTTTGAACATAAAGAAAGCACTTACAAGTAAAAGTTCCAATCTTAAACTAGAATTTGAAAATTACAAGAAAGAGAAATCCTAATTTAAGAAAAACCTCTCTAAATGAAGAGGAAAAAGAAAGAGAACTAATTTGTACTCTAACCTACTCCTACTAGGTTTCTCATGGGTCTTTTATGCCTAAAATAAAGCTTAAGAAGGATATATATTGTGTTAGGGTCGTGAGGAACCAATAACAACCCAAATCAACTAAAGAATTTACTTTTTTGCCACTTCCAACATTGATACTGCGGTATGGAATTTTGATACCGTGGTATCAACTACAACTTCTGCGGCATATCACTGTTTTGTTTCGAAAATCTTCATTCGACATCCGAATGATGTGCTGTTTTTTTCATGCGACCCTAATACATAGGAGAACATTGTTACATATAGTAAACACTTAAACCAAATAAATCCTAAACATTAAAATAAAATACTCACAAAAAAAGACAAAAAACGAAAGGCAAACATAGATGAATGAAAACCTAACTCCCAACAGAATTAAGTTAAAGATGAGACACAAATTCTAAATACAAGAATTTAATAAAATATGATAATTCGCACGTAAATAATTACTAATACACTCAATAGACATATACTAACACATTCTAACAATAAAAGTAAAAATAGACGAAAACACACATTAAAACATTAAGAATGCTCGAAACTAAAAGCAAAATCATCAACTTTAGGTACACATAACTCTAGTTTTCTAGAGTTATGAGTATGATCCCACGAGTGTGTAAACATTCCATGGCTCAAGCTATATTAAGTGTGAATCCAATTGCAATACACGTATCCAGCATCTTGGGTGCAAGTTTATCAACTAAAATCCATTAATGTATGACAACTATCACCAAAAATTAAGGTTTAGAAAGGTCAATGAAATGTTATCAAATCACTCACAACCAGGATCAACAATATACTGTAAAGCCATTGCAAACAGAAAAGCAAAAACAATAAAAAAAGTTCATATAATGAGCATAAATCTTATACAATTAGAAAATCAAGATGCAGTGAATCTGAGGAGCAAAAAAGGGATTTAATAAGCTCACTTACTGTACCTTATAGACTTTGGCACGAGCACCTTCTCCAATCTTTGGACCAATAGATAATGCAACCATTTGGGGTCCAAACTGAATTCTCCCACTAAGCAGAACCCATCTCCCATTTTCACTTTCTATGCCCAAAATTCCAACTGAGTAACTTAAAACATTTGTTTTTTCCAATAAAAAAAATTAAAACATTAGAATTTTTCATCCATCTTAAAAGTACCTAAAAACCCATTTTTCTTTGCTGCAATATATTCCCAAGGCCAATCTTTTGCACACCTAAAAAAACACAAAGCAATTTCGATGGGGCATTTAAAAAATCAAAAAGATTGTGTTTTGCAATAATATTTTCAGTGAAAGAAGTCAATAACAAAAGGAAACGGATCACCTTATGAGCGATATGCTCAATTAGCTCAATCAAAAACTTCCCGAGCCCCTCCCTCTAAATACGAAATACGAATCTCTAGTTGCAATTCATACACATAAAAAACCTATATTTCTTCCTCCACAATAAATTGATAATGTACAAACCAACAATAAAATCCAAGTCCAAATAATTATTTAGAAAAATAACTATACTAATATATAAAACTACTCACATTCTCCATATTATATATTTGAAAAAAAAAATCTACTGTCCTACAAATACAGTCTCACCAACTGAACCGAACCTAAAGGGAAAAAAATATGACATCAATCTTTTTGAACATTTCTTCATGGATAATTTAAGGAATATAATTAAAAAATTTTGTGAATAGTACAGAATAAAAACTGTACACTACAAAAAGTAAATATGATTACAAAACTAGCTTAAGTAGTATGACACGTAAACTTTGATTTCCATTTGAATCTAGAATGCATTATTTGCTAATAATAGGTTCCTCTTTTTTTTTTTTTTTAATAAGAAAACATTAAATTTCTGTACAGAATAAATAAAGATAAGTCTTCGCAAAGCATTTACCCGGTCCAGAAAAAGATTCTCACCATGTGGAGTTTTGAATAATGCCAGTTGAAGCTCTTCCTGCAATAATAATGACAATGACAATGACAATGACAATAATAATGCCATCACTCAATGCATCAAATTTCAGTTCCAAATCTTCCCTGATGAAAGATCATATTAACCCAAATGTCAACAACTTAAAATTGTGACATCAAAATCACCCCCCAAAAAAGGCAAAAAGCCTGTAACTTCGCAAAGATACAACATCATAAACAGGTTTTATACTTTTCACCTCACAAAATTCCTAACTTCAAATTTCTTAATCATGAGAGGGACGCATAAATCAATCGAAAATGAATAGAACACTTAATATCAACAACTCCTCCCATTACGGAAAAACAAATAAGCTATTCATAATTCCTCCAGCCAAAAACTAAAAGTGACATTAAAAAAAGCCCATACCTTTGCAGAGATAAGGCATTATATTATACACAGTTTTAGCCTTTTATAGGGAGAATATTTCAATCTGTACGAAAAAATCCACTGTGAAATCAGCACTTTGTGCAATTATACAATTCCTAATTACTTCAATACTTAAAAAGAAAGCAAAATTTAACTACTTAACTGGAAGGCTGAATAAAATAGCTCATTCCCAAATTAACCAAATAAAAGACCTAAATAACAACTGAAAGGGGAGAGAGCTTACAGCATATTGGGTCGGATAGATGATGATAGCGGTGATGACAGAAGGACTTGAAAGAGAACGAGCGTGAATCTGAGATGGAGGAAGAGAAATTAGGTTGAAAAGAGATAAAGAGGACATCTTGATAAAAAAAAAAAATTGAAACTGAAAAAGAGATAAGGTGGTTAAGAGAACAGGATTTGAGCAGAGAAGCAGGAGGGAATCTGATAACAGGATTAGCGTGAATCTGAGATGAAGGAAGAGAAATTAGGTTTGAAATGAGAGAGAGAATTGAAACTGAAAAAAGAGATAAGGCCAGGAGGAAGGGATAAGCACATAGAAGATGGAGGAAGCGTGAATCAGAGATGAAGAGATTTGGAAGATAGAAGGGGAAAGTGATATGCATACATATTGTGGCATTTCATTGGATTTACTCGTAGTAAAACAAAACACTAACAGTTCTCTTTTTCATGCATTTCCACCATGATCATTTCTTATGAAACTTCTATAAGAACATGCAGAGGTAAAGCACCTGGTCCAGTGTCTGCACTTCCTCCGAACCGGATGTCAGGTACAAACATGAAAGGCCTGCCTGAAGATGTTAGAGATAACATAGTATCAAAAGGAACCTCACATTCATAAATATGACCTTCTTATATATATGATTATAGAAACTTGGACTGCAGCAAGGGGCATGTGCCAACCAAGCCAACCACAAAACCCAGGTTTCACGTTATTAGGAAATCAGAGTTATGTAATTCTTTCAGGTGATATGTGAAATATAGATAAAATTTCACAAAGCAAAATCAAAGGGATAATTAGGGTACAGAAGTTAATTTGGACCCAAAGCTCTAAGTTTCACACATTAGAGAAGTGAGATAGCACACAGATGCCTACCATGTTCATATGACTTGATCTTACTAATCCTTTGCCATTGAAATACCTGCAAACAAGCTCCTTGTTTTCCTCAACTGGGGATTCAGAATCAATTGCAAGGAAGCCCTCAAATGCAATAGAATATTTCGTGTTTCATGACTAACATATACATAGAGTTTCAAACATGTAACAGATAACCAAGTTACTCTCATGAACATCATATAAGAAACCAAAAAACTATGTGAAACCCCTACAGAAGTGTTTAAAATAAATAAATTTATACAATATAAGAGAGTTGTAATTCCAGCTAAATGACAACAGAAAATCCAATAATCTTGTTGGTTCTTTGTCAGATCATACAGTGAGAGGCTCTTGTTCATTATTTTTCTCATACTCACCCTATATGTAGCGGACAACTGCAAGATGAATGAGTAACTCTTACAAAGCTATTGTATAACGAAAAGGCCTTACTAGCTCTTTTACCTCCATTCCCCTTCAAATGGTACAAATAATATCAATCATCAAGTTAAAACAAGGTTCCATGACATGGAATTTTGAGTTTACGAAAGATTCCAGAGTCACGTTTACAAAACACATAAGAAGACAAAAGACATGGTTAACATTGGCATATTACTTCGTAAAAGTTTGAATTCCTATTCCAAGTTCAAACTAATAGCGTCATACTAAATGCTTCTGCATAAACAGTTGAAACACTGCATCCATCAACTTTTGCTCTTCCCTGTTCTTAAGCACTCTTACTACCTTTCTTCTGTTCCTAGGCAATCAAGAAAAAATGGAATCAGAAATTTACGTGGCTGGAAACTGCTAGAAACTGCTAGTTAAAAGTAACGGAGAAGAGAATAGTTAGTTCCCTATTGAGCTAGAACATTTTTGAGTTTCAAATGTGGTCATTCTAAGTTGCATGAAATGTACATTAAAGTAACTGATTCCTTAAGTATATTAATCAGATGGTAGCAATATTCAATGTTTGGGACCGGCAATGGCAAGATCTGTCAGCAACCAAGGTGGAAGATGTTATGACTGACTAATCCAAAGAACCTACCATGCTAATTTCCTAAATACTTTATGACAAAATGACAAACCTTCTATTGGAGATTGTAACAGGGAACCAAAATGTCAATGGAAGAAAAGCATATTTTAGAACCATTTTGGACAATCATTCCTGCATGATTAAGAATTTTCCTTTCCCACCCAGCCTTCCCAGTTCCCCTGCACAGACGGGAGGTCAACACACACACACACAAAAAAAACAAACACCTTCTCCCTTCTTTTTCTCAGTAAATCAATCCTGTAGCAATATCCTGTAATATCTCAAAGCACCACTTTAAAAAAGCTTCTTTTCTTCATAACTCCTCCAAGTTTTCTTCTTCTTCAGATTTTTTTCGAGTTAACTTCTTTTATTAGAAAAGAGGTTTAGATCAGTCCTAGGAGTCCGCATGTTTTGAAGAAAATATGAGGAGCTCAATGTTGAAGTTCATAATTTAAAAATGTCTATATTGCTTGTGGAAGACTAAACTGAAGTCTTGAGACTGCAGGAAACAACAAAGAATGAGAATCCAAAAGCAACAATAACATCCTGATAAAACAAAATGTCGTAGTGGATTTTGAGTTTTAGTGCCTAATACAGAAGCAAGTCCTATGGTTGGAAACATACTCCTTAAGTTTATGCTTAAGTTCATGCATTAGGAAATAACAAAAACGTAATAAAAAAATTTGACCATTGGAGATTCCATGTGACCTTACTTTCCCACAAGGTCATAATGCTTTTGTTTGTATCTTCATATCGACTCCCAAGTGCTTTTTATTCTAGCTTTATCTTGAGTTCCATATATGTCTATAGCTTTCCACTCAGAATAGAGTCAATAATACATTATGAACCAATAAATGCAAGAACTCAAATTCAAAATTAGATATGAAAATCCACTTAACTCTGAAAGTGTTGCAGCCCTTAAATGAGTACATATACATCAGACCTCCTATGGTTCCCTGGCAAAGGGAAATCCCACATTGTCATAAAGCCACCGGCTATATTACTGGATATTCCTTCTATACTATTTTTACTTTGCTTATAGAATTTATCTTTTAAGTTTATGTGTGGAGTATATTTACACATAAAAAAAGAGAACTTTATTTTTCACACAATTTTTGACTTTTTTCTTCTAACGCTATGTTCTTCCCTCCTGTTGCATTTGCTGCTAAAGTCATGCAGAGGGTGATATTCTACAGATTCCAACTGTTCTTTTGCTCTTTCAACCTTCCGTGTTTCAACTTTCTGCAGTAACACATAGATAAGAGCATTAAGTTCTTCATACAATTCCCCCATAAGTCACCAAAAAATCATTAAGTCTACACTTACGATGGCCTTGTCATAATTGGCAATTTGTTGCTTGCAAAGCCTAAGGAGCTCCATCTCAAGTGCACTAATTCGAGACTCAACAGGTACATCACATTGCTCAACCATCTGCTTTTGTTTACCCCGAATGACCTCTGGTTGCCACACATTCAGTGCAACAGCAGCTTGCCTGATAGCATAGAACCATTCCCAATGTCTCATAAATAAGCCCAAATGTTCCAATTTCACAGAAACAAAAGAGCAGACTTCACAAAGTGGAATTTTAATCAATTTTAAACACCAAACTCAGGCAAACATTCAGAAGCAAAAGTATGTGGAATGCAAGTATGAAAAAATGTTTTTGACTTTTTCTAATTCCAAATGAACTATAAATTCCAGAAAAGCTCTAAAAGATTATTACTGACAACATCCAAGAAATCCACAGATAAACAAAAAAGACAACAGATATGGTATACTATACACAAATGCATGCAAGCTATCACTGTTGGTTGCAAACTCTACCTGACTCTGCGCAAGTTGAGTAATTCAGCAACTGTTATCCTCATTTTTTCCCTCTTTCCTGTTCCTCCACTGACTGAAGCTCCATTTCGCGAATCTTCCTGGAGGACTCAGCTATTTCACTTTCAATTCTAAGAACAATTCTTCTATGAGCCAACCGCTTCTGCTCTCTGTCCCTTTCATACCTTTATTTATTTTATTTTTTTTTGGCATTAGTATTTGCCACCTGCCAAAAAATTAAGTATCATCTGTAATTGAATCTCAAACAGGAAACAATTTAAACCAGAATGGACTCACAAAATACTATCAATGTAAAAATTAATGTTACCAGGCTGTTCTTCCAAGAGAAATCGGAAAGCAGAGACAATTACTTTAATTTCTCAACAGCAGCAATAGTTTTGAAGCAAAAGGCAACCCTCAAAACTTGCAATTCGCAATACAGTAATAAAAAGAAAAGTTCGATTCTTTTTTGCTGTTTTTCATGGCATTGGTGTTTAAAATGGTGGAATGTGGATTTTAATGCATAGAAATGATATAAACCAACAAATAATTGGACTACATGATCACCCAATAAACAATCTATCCCCAACGACTATGTTCACCTCAGCCGACCAACCAAAAAGAAAAAAAAAAAAAAAAAGAACTAGTATATCTCCTAGCAGCTTCCGGCTTGGGAAACAAATCAGCTTTTTATAAACCAAAGAGGCAAACAGTTACCTAAAAGACAAAATAGGCAACAAAGAAATAGAAGTACACAGAAAGAGATAAAGCGGTCTTAGTAGTACCTAAGTTTGTAGAGGGCTTTAGAAGAAGAAGACGACGTCGTACAAGGGGAGGATTTATTGGAAGGGAGGTTATGAAGAGGGGGGAAATCAGAGAGGAGCAAAGAGGACCAGAGAGAATCTTCGGAGGATACTATTCTATTGAGGCGTCTGCAAGTGATGGAGAGGCAGCAGAGGTCCTTGTAGTTCAGACAAGGATTTACAGCAGCGGTGGCGGTGGAGGTGGAGGTGGAGGTGGTGGATACTCCAATCTCTAATATTCTCCTCCACAACTCGTCCGGTAAAATTGACATCCCCCACCCCAAGACGGTAACACCCACACCTTCGATCGTAATAGTAAAAATTACTCTTCTGTAGTTTTGTGACTTTTTTGGGAGCGACGAACTCAAGAAGGATGGGAAGATAAGGAAGAAGAAGACAGTCCACCGCCCACCCACGCATAAACTTGGTGTACCTATCTTTTTACCAATTTAGTCCTCTATCTTTTTTACTTTAACAAATTAGCCCCTCATCTTTTAGTTTAGCTATAGGTAAAAAGGCCATTTTAGTCCTTATCCATGGGGTAATCTCCCAATTTAATCCTTTATATATTACAACAAACTAATTTAATTCCTAATCTTTTAAAATATTGACCAATGTAAGATTTTTGATAGAAAACTTTGATAAATTAACAGTGAAGGCCACATGAATATCTTATGGTTTTGAAACACAAATGACTAGAGTTTAAAAAGTTGAAAAGGATGAAATTTGCTTCAATTTATATCACTGAGCATTGTTCAAAAAAAATGAGACAAAATTAAAGTTAGGTAATTATGAGAGAAAATGTATATATATATATATGGGGAGCATTGAGGAATCAGACATTTTAATCTCCATTTGTTTGCGTTTTAACAACCACGTGATATTTATATGGCTTTTATTGTTAATTATCAAAACTTTTCATAAAAAGCCCTACATTGGCTAATATTTTGAAAGATGATGGACAATATTAGCTTGTTCTAATACAAAAGGAATCAAATTGGAGCAATACCCCAAAGAAAGGGAACAAAAATGGTCTTTTTTCCTTAGCTGTATTAGTCCTTCAATTTTTTTATTTTTTTTTACCAATTTCATCCTTCTCCAAAAAGTTAATTTTGTTCAAAAAGTTTGGCCATATCATGGGCAATTTAGGCATTATGAGAAGGGTGCGGATATTGGCCGAGCCAATTCTTATCCAGCTAGTGCAATTTTACTTTATAATAGACAAAAATATCCTCATTTAGTCAAACCCTCTTCTTTTCTCTCTCCTTGCTCTATCCATTTTAGTCCTTATCTTTGAGGGTAATGCCCCAATTTGGTCCTTTATGCATCATAACATACTAATGTAGTTCCTGATCTTTTAAAATATTGACCAATGTAGGGTTTTTGATAGAAAAGTGTGATAAATTCACAGTGAAGACTACATGATTATTATATGGTTTTTTAAACACAAATGACTAGAGTTTAGTAATTTGAAAATCATGAAATTTGCTTCAATTTGTGTCACTGAACATTGTTTGAAGAAGATGAGATAAAATTAAGGTTAGATAAATTAGAGAAAATGTAAAAAAAAAAAAAAAAAATGTTGGGAGCATTGAGGAATAAGACATTTTAACCTCCACTTGTTTACGTTTTAACAACCACGTGATATTTACATGACTTTTATTACTAACTATCAAATTTTTTCGTTAAGAGCTGTACATTGGCTAATATTTTGAAAGATGATGGACTAAACTAACTTGTTCTAATACAAAAGGAACCAAATTGGGGCAATACCCTAAAGAAAGAGAACAAAATGATCTTTTTCCCTCATAGCTGTATTAGTCATTCAAAATAGTTTTTTTTTACCAATTTTATCCTTCTCCGAAAAGTTAATTTGTTCAAAAAGACTGGCCCCTGATGACCTATAATCTTGGTTTTGATAATGACAAATGCAATCTAATAATCTAAACTTCTGTGCAGGAATTCTATTTCATTTGTTCACAACAGGGTTTTCAAACGATATACATCGTCTGAACAGCACTAAGTTACTCGGATGCACAAGCTTGTCTGAACAAAATTACCTCGATGCAACGCGTAGTCTGAAAGGTCAGGCAGAGAGTAAGATTTTGAGGCATCTACAATAGATGCGCCTAACTGTTTGAAGGAAATCTTATCGGAGGTGCCTAACTATCCAAAGAAAGAGTAACCCTAGTCAAGCACTAAACCTTTCGGACACACTATACTGTCCGATGATCGGACTCATCAACATACCTGTTTCGGACGAAGGACCGAACACAATCTCAGTCGTCCAAATGGAATTTTCAACTCCGTGATATCACTGAAATTGGACACTTGTTCAAATGCTTAATAAAGATCTGGGACGCTCGAAACCTATAACAGCTAGTTTCTCAGTATTTATTATCTAGCCCTTAGGAATGGTTAGGAGCTGATTTATTGCATCTATAAATGCCAACCCATATGTATTTTGATAGAGTATCTTATACATTAAATACAAATAAGTAAAAAAAGGCAAATTTGAGTGCAAATTAGCTCTTTAGTGATATTGTATTAGTATGCACTTAAGAGTGCTTTTCAAAAGTTCTAAGTAGAGTGATAATCTTGTACAAAAGTGAGATTGAGTGTAAAATCCTTGGCTCAACTAAAGAGAATTAATATGAGCAAGGGTGATCCTACTTTGTGTACAATTGTGATTATTGACTCACCAAATTTGAAGGAGCTTCTTAGTGGATTACTACTCCAAGCTAGCTACCTTGGAAGTGTGGTTTGTTTAATCTCTCTCTTTATTCATTCTATACATTTTGTACTTAACTAATTATATTGTTATCAACAACTTACTTGTTAGTGTAAAAGATTATAATTGTGCATCATTTGCAAATTATTTTTTAAGAAACCTAATTCACCTCCTCTTATGTTGCTTTGGGTTCAACAATTGGTATCAAAGCATTGGTCTCTTTATTTTGCTTAAATTGCATTTGAATAAAGATCTTTTATGACAGCCAATAACGCTTTATTTTTTGAAGGTCAATCTATCATTGGACCTCCTATGTTTAATGGGGTGAACTTTATTAGTTGGAAAGATAGAATGAAAATCTTTTTGCAATCTATTGATATTGACTTGTGGTATATTGTCAATGAAGATTCTTTCGAAGCCACTATTGTTGATGAACATACAAATAGAAGAAGAGAAAAACTAAGGGATGAGCTCACTCAATAAGACTAAGCAAAGTTGACTTTAAATGCTAAAACCATGAATGTGCTATACAATACCTTGGGCGCCATACAATACCTTGGATGCTAATGAATCTACTCGTGTCAAAGAATGCATTTTGGCTATTTTATCAATCAGGAAATTTGGGACAAATTGAAAGAAATCCATGAAGGAAGCGATGATGTTAGAGGACAAAAGAAATCCTTACTTGTTGCCAAGTATGAGTCCTTCAAGATGGAACCACATGTAAACATTGATAAAATGTATTGTAGATTCAATGATATCATTAAGGATCTTGAAGTCTCGGGTAAGGAATAATCTTTGGGTGAGCAGAATAGAAAAATCTTGAATGCTCTCTCCAAAGAATGGGAGGCAAAAACTATTGCTATAGAGGAAACAAAAAACTTAAATTCCATACCCATTGAGTAATTGATATACTCTCTCACTTCATATGAATTGAAGCTCAAAGCTAAAGTGGTGGACGATGAAGAAGCAAGACCAAGGATAAGCATTGCCTTGAAGACCTCTCAAGAAGAAGATGAAAATGACTCCATTAATTTAGAAGATGAAAATCTTGATGAAGGTGATCTTGCATTCATCACCAAAGAATACCTCAAACACTACATCAACAAATGGAGAATGAGAAAAAGAGGAACAAGCAACTCAAATAATTTCAAAGGGAAGACCAAGCTGGAAATTAAGAAGCAAAATGAAAAATGCTTGAATGTAGTCAACCCGGACACTTTGCAAATGAGTGTCCCTCCAAGAAGAGGAAGGAAGGAAGGAAGGAAAGAAGCCTTGCTTCAATAATTTTCAAGTCACTTGGGATGATTGTAACTTCGAAGGAGATGTTGAAAAAGAGATGGAATTGGCACAAATGGCCTTTATGGCCATTGGTGATAATGGGGTAACATCTACTTATGATTCTAATGATGAAAATGATGATCTTGAAGCTTTCGTTTTAAAATTGCATGATAACTTAAAGGAATCATATGTTAGAAATAAGGAGTTAGTTAAAAAAAAGAATACTTTATTGAATGCTAACTCCAAACTTGTGAATGAAAATAATACGTTATCACAAGAAAATGCTAATTTGAAGAAAAGAATGCATGTGAATACAAAGATCAAGAACAAGCCTTCTTGGAAGAAAAGATTGATGATTTTGATGTTCTCTTGCATAGAAAAAGGGAAAATATTGTTGATATGAAAAAGAATAGAAATATGTTGATCAACAAGAACTTTGTCACTTTTAGAAGGAATGACTTATGTTTTGTAAAATCAAAATCTTCTTTATATGAAAATAAGAATATTACTTGCAACTATTGCCAACAATATGGACATGTGAAAAATAATTGTTATGTCAAGAGAAATGAAAATTTTAGAATAAATACCATATGGATTTTTATTCAATTTACTAACTCTTATGGACCCAAGAAAATATGGGTACCAAAAATTATCACTTAATTTCTTGTGTAGGTAATGAGCATCAACAAAAATGCCAAATAGTTCATAGATAGTGAGTGCTCTAGATATATGACAAGTGATGCATCTTTCTTCACCAAACTCATATCCAAAAATAGTGGAAAGGTGACTTTCGGGGATAACATGAAAGCAAAATCAATTGGCATTGGTGATATAGGTAAATCTGAAAGGATGGTGAGACCTTAATTAAAAATATGCTTCTAGTTGATAATTTGAATTATAATCTCTTAAGTGTGAGCCAATTATGTGATAAAAATCTATATGTATTCTTTCCCAAGTATGAATGTTTAATTCTTGATAAAATTTTTGCTGTTTTATTAAAAGGTTTTAAGCATAATGATATTTATGTGATTTATCTTGATAATTGTGCTAGTGAAAAATGTAAAATGTTTAACCGCTTCTATAGATGATCATTGGCTTTGGCATAGAAGGCTTTGTCATTTCAACATGGATTTAATTGAAAATCTCGCTAAGAAAGAATTGGTAAGAGGTTTGCCAAAATCAAAGTTCTTGAAAAACAAGATTTGTGATGCATGCCAGTTCGGTAAACAAGTTAAAGTTTCTTTCAAACCGAAAAATTGTGTGTCTACTTCTAAACCTTTGGAATTATTACATATGGCTTTATTTGGTCCAACTCAACATGCTAGTTTCGGTGGAAATAAATATGCTTCCTTATTATTGTTGATGACTATTCTAGATGTACTTGGGTATTATTTCTTGTTTACAAAAATGAAACCTTTGAAAATTTTGTAAAATTGTTTTCAAAAATACAAAATTTGCTGAATTTGAAAACTATTCGCTTGAGAAGTGATAATGGACCTGAGTTTAAATTTGGAAGTTTTCCCGAGTTTTGTGATCACAAGGGTATTTCGTATGAATTTTCAGTTGTAAGAGTGCCTCAACAAAATGGTGTTGTTGAAAGGAAAAATAGAACACTTCAAGAGACAGCTAGAACCATGATTAGTGGTGTGACTTACCAAAATATCTTTAGGCCGAAGCCATTAAATACAGTTTTTTATGTTATGAATCGAGTACTTTTGAGGCCTATTTTAAACAAAACATCTTATGAACTCTTGTTTTGCAAAAAAGCCGTTGTGAGTTATTTCAAAGTTTTTTGGTTGTGAATGTTTCATTTTAAAAATTAAAGAAAACCTTAGAAAATTTGACAAGAAATCGGGTATGAAGTAATTTTCTTAGGATATTCTAATGACAAGAAAGCATACCGAATATACAATAGAAGAACTCTTTTGATTGAAGAAGTTGTGCATCTTATGTTTGATGAGGCTAAAGATGTTATTTCAAGAAATGTTTGTGAAGATGACGATGTAGGCGTACAAAAGAAACTTGAAAAGCTCACTATACATGAAGAACTTCAAGAGACCAAGGCAAGCAATAAGGATGATACTCATCACTTGAATGAAGAAGGAGAGAAGAATGAAGATTCTCCAAAAGATCTTCCAAAAGTATGGAGATTCATCTCAAACCACCCTCAAGAATTAATCATAGGTGGTCCATCCGATGGGGTAAAAATTCGTTCTCATAAATTTTGAACAATAATTGTGCCCTAGTTTCTCACATTGAATTTAAATGTGTGGATCGTGCTTTGAATGACGAATCTTGGGTTCTTGCTATGCAAGAAGAACTTAGTCAATTCGAGAAAAATACTGTGTGGACTTTAGAATTGAAAGACCCTCAACTCATCCCGTAATAGGAACAAAATGGGTTTTTAGAAACAAATTGGATGATAAAGGTTAGATAATTAGAAATAAAGCTAGACTTGTTGCAAAGAGATATGCTCAAGAAGAAGGAATTGATTTTGATGAGACCTTTGCACCCTTTGCTCGTTTAGAATCTATTCGTATGTTTCTTGCACATGCATGCTTTAATAATTCTAAAATATTTCAAATGGACGTTAAAAGTGCCTTTTTAAATGGTTTCATTCATCAAGAAATTTTTGTTGAACAACCTCCAGGTTTTGAAAATAAAGATTTTCCAAATCATATTTTCAAACTATCAAAGGCTTTATATGGGTTGAAACTAGCTCCTAGAGCTTGGTATGAAAGATTAAGTGGTTTTTTGACTGAACATGGTTTTAAAAGGGGTGTTGTCGATACTACTCTTTTCACCAAAACTAGTCTAAATGATTTGTTGGTTGTTCAAATTTACGTTGATGATATTATTGCAGTGATCAGTTGTAGCAACTAATGAAAGTTTGTGCAAGGAATTTTCTTGTTTGATGCAAAAAGAATTTGAAATGAGTATGATGGGAGAATTAGAATTCTTCCTTGGACTTTAAGTTCACCAAACAAAAGAAGAAACCTTCATCACACAAATCAAGTACACAAAGGACTACTCAAATGCGTTAGAATGGAGGATTGCAAACAAGTTGGAATGCCAATATGCATCTCAACCAAGCTTGACAAAGATGAAGAAGGTAATAGTGTTGATGAAAAACTCTATAGAGGTATGATCGGAAGTCTACTTTATTTAACAGCTATTAGACTGGATATTATGTTTGTTGTTTGTCTTTGTGCTATATTTCAATCTTGTCCTAAGGAATCACATTTAATTGCTGTAAAAAAAAATTTAGATACATGAAAGGGACGTTGCATTTTGGTCTTTGGTATCCTAAATCCACTAGTTTTTATTTAATTAGTTAGTCGGATGCCGACTTTGTTGGTTGTAAAATTGTTATATTCTGAAGTACTAGTGGTATGTGTCACGTTTTGGGTAATTATTTGGTGTCCTGGTTTAGCAAGAAACAAAATTCTATTTCTCTATCTATGGCGGAAGCCGAATAAATTACTGCTGAAAATTGTTGTGCTCAACTTCTGTGGATGGAACATACCTTAAAAGATTTTGGTGTTATTTTTTATTGTGTGCCTATAAGATGCGATAATACTAGTGCAATCAATCTCACTAAAAATCCTGTCTTGCATTCTAGAACCAAACACATTGATGTCGAGCATTACTTTATAAGAGATCTTGTATGCAGAAAGGAAATTTGTGTGTACAAAGATCAATTGGCTGATATTTTTACTAAACCCTTGCCATTGGATCGTTCAGAATTTATCAGAATTTGCTTGGGCATTATTGATTCTAAAATTGTAAAAGTTATGTTTTCGGACGCAAATGTGCATCCTAAGTCCTCTGTTCTCTCGGACGAAAATGACCGTCCGAACTTATTTTTCATACTTTTTGCCGCTTCGAACATTTCCCTCTGTCTGAACATCTCCTCTTATTTACCAAACACTCTAGAAAACCGTACGGACGATTACCACCGTCCGACATTCTTTTGGACGCATAGTTTAGAATTTCGGTCGTCGGTTCATCTGTGATCGGATGCATGATCGAATGAATATTAATCGTTCGGACTTCCGAACAACTGTTCTATTCGTTTAAAACCTTTCATTTTTCCCTTTTCAGATATTCTGTCCCCACCGAACCCTAGCTTTGGCGAAATAGAAGGAAACCATCAAATTCCTTCAATCTGCCCTTTCTCCTCAGAAATTCATAAAAAAATCTTCTACCTAACTCTTCACCTACCTGATTTGCACTCCTTCTCACCATATTAACATCCTCCTTCCTTCAATTTCCTAAAAATCCCTTCACTCTCATTTTTATACTCTCCAATTTCTTCTTTGATTCGAGATGGTTAGCTCACGTGGAGGGTCTTCAACTGCCACCAGAGGGAAGAAATCGAAAGAAAAGGCTCTCTGGTACAAGGTCAAACATCAACAATCCTCAACCCACCTCCAAACCCACTTTACTTAAATTTATTGATGCCAAGGCATTAGATAGGTACACTTCTTTGCTTAGCAAATCCATAATAGTGCAATGTCCTGTTTCTCAAAGCTTATTTGATTAATTAAACTTGCCTCTTATCCAGGATTGCTTTGAAAAACAAAAATGGGAAAATTTAATTTATCTTGATTTGCTCATTTATTATGATATGGTTTTACAATTCACCACTAATCTTCACAAAGGTTCAACTGTTCAAACCTTAGTTTCTCGTGTGAATTCTAATGTCATTAATTCGATTTTTGAGTGTGAAGTTATTCCTTCTGATGAAATTTCATATTTCTTCTCGTTAGATGAATGGCCCGTTATAGATACTTGGTTTGACATCGAGGAGGTTAAACAATTTTTTCATATCAATTTTAAACAGGCTTCGGAAGCCAAAACTACTTTGCTTAGTCCTGAGCTCAATATCTTGTACTTAATGCTTGGTTACTAATTTATTATTACCTACTGATAGATATCGTACTAAGCCAGGAAAAAAGCAATTGTATTTATTCTACTGTGTTTTTAAGAGAATCAAACTTAATTTTGGATATCTATTTTGTTCCTTATGGGAATTATTTCTGACTGACACTCGTAGGAACATCCCTTTTGAAAAATTCTTCACTAAAGTTTTCGATCAGTTTGATATTCCTTCTTCTAGAAAAAAACAATACCCCCATATTTCAATAAAGCTTACATTGAACGAAAGGGTTTGCATTTTTTCAATGACCAATGGTTCACAAAAGGCTGATTATGAGATTCAGAATGCTAAAACACATGCTTCAAATTCAGGACATGCACTACCTTACTCTCCTCCTCCTCAACCCTCCTCTTCCGCACCTCCACTATCCCATTCCCCATACATTCACTCTTCGGAACACTCCATTTCCCAACTGTGAACACTTGTCACCAATCTCAGCAATCAAATGAGTTCATTTCAACGCCGAATTGGCACACTTCGGAAGTTAAAAAGACTAGAGACCAAACAAACCATTCTTCAAGAAGCGTTAAGTCTTGGAATGTCGCCTCAGCTCAAGTTCAAATTTTCAATATTCAGTCGCAATACATTCTTGAGTCCTCTTTCGACAATGACATTGACGATGTTGACCATTCCAATCTTGAGCCTGAAGCCCGTGAGGATCCATTTGGTGCAACCAATCCAAAAAAATCCACTATTCCTAGCATTGATGCTTATGATGATAAAGACGTTGATCTCACATTCAATTACACCATGCAACGCCGTGATCCTTAAGACCTGAGTGAATAAGAGAGTGAAGTTACGGATGATGATTTACTCGCCAAAAGTGCAAATGTGAGGAAGGCTCCAATAGGAAAAATGATTTAGATTCTACCCCCTAGTTTCTCCTTGGCTTCATGTGTTTGTCCCTTGCTTTATGTTTATCCTTGGATTCATATGTTTGAACTGTTGGCCCCAAAAGCAACCTAAGAGGGGAGGGGGTGAATTAAGTTGTATCTAAAAACAAACCTTTTTAAGTGCTTAATGAAAATACAAACTTTATGCACCTAATGAAAACTTAAGCACAAATGAATACAATAGATATTCAACAATTTAAGCTTAAAGAACAAATAAGAATGTTGAGATTAAGAGAATCAAACCAAACTCCCAAGCTTCTCAAGCTTGGAGCTTTCAACTACAAAGAGTTTCTTACAAGGAAACTACCAAGTTTACAACTTGAAGTTTAGCCACTAAAAGTCTCTTCAAAGTAGGTGAGACAATATCCTCTTGTACACAAATGAGGATCACTCTTGCTCACACTAATTACCTTTATTTGAGCCAAGAGTTTTACACTCACAACCTCCCTTTGTTACAATCGTTATCTCTCCACTTTTACACTTGAAGAACTCTTACACTTCTAAGCTCTTTTCACAAAACTACCTACACTATTACAACACTTGTTCCCACTATTTCTCCCAAATAGCTCAAGAGTTATTTGTAATCTCAATGTAGAAGTCCTCTTTTTAATTAATTCAGACCTAGGGGTATTTATATTTGCCAAATATCTGCTTCCAACAACTTCCCAACGGCTATTTTCTGTTTACTGGAAAACTAGCGGTTGGACCTTTCGGACGGCCGATGCAGCAAGAGTGCGTTTGAACAAACTAGCCGTTGGACCGTTCAGACGTTTGCTAAACTCTGCGTCCGACACTGCTCCGTTCTCTGAGGGTGTTCATTCGGACGTCTGAGGATGCATCTGAACATGCATCCGATCGAAGTAAAGTCTTCTGGAAATATGATCGGACGCTGTTCTTCGTCCGAGACTTGCTTCAATTTCTTTGTGTCGGACGATTACCATCGTCCGAAACTCTGTCTTTCGGACAATCATTTGCGTCCGTGGAGTCTTCTGGTTGTTTTGTTTTCTGCACACTTTTCAAACCATTAGTGCGATTTGGTTATCATCAAAACATGATTATCATAACTGGTGTTCAACAATCTCCCCCTTTTTGATGATTCGACAAATCATTGGACAATTCAAAAAACAACCATAAAATATGAAGAA
Source organism: Cinchona pubescens (assembly GCA_025175665.1). Classification (NCBI taxonomy): domain Eukaryota; kingdom Viridiplantae; phylum Streptophyta; class Magnoliopsida; order Gentianales; family Rubiaceae; genus Cinchona; species Cinchona pubescens. The sequence continues at coordinate 10,101,755 of JANKKI010000053.1, forward strand.
CAACACATGATAATTTGTCCATTATTTCTCCCCCTTTTGGCATTATCAAAACATAAGATAAATAATGCAATTTAAGCCCCCCCTAAGTTTATTCTCTCCCTTGAAAGATGAATATAATGAGTACATGGAGAATGAGTCAAGTTATACAAAACAATTCTTCCGTTCAAGAATATGTGTTCCATAAGAAATGAGAGAATTTATGCAAAGATTAAGGACCAAAACCATTTTCGCTCATTCGTTACCAAAAGCATCATCAAAACAATGAAGCATGTGTGATGCAATTTTTGCAAAATAATTCAAAAAATTTTAATGCTACCCCTTTCTTTTACAAGTTGTGACTTATTATAGGAAAAAATAGGGATACAAATTTCCTAACATTCTAAATAAATTCAAACACAACATAGTTCAACCTGATAAATGAAAGCACACAAAATTTTAGATGTTACCTATTTCAATATCATAAAATAAATTTAGCTCATATGCCTTGAACACCCTTCAAAGATAATCTATCTTGAATTCCTTAGTGCTCTTCAAGCATACCTACATGCAAAGTTAAGTAACAACTTTTGGTACCCAAACTTTCTTGGGTCCAATTGGATTAGTAGCATGCTTAATCACCCCAATAGAGTTTATTCCCAATTTTTCATTTCTCTTAACATAACAATTTTTCTTTATATGGCCATGTTGATGACAATAATTACAAATAATATTCTTATTGCCATAAAAAGAAGATTTAGATTTAACAAAGCACAAATCATTTTTTCTAAAGGTGATAAAATTTTTGTTCAAAAACATATTTCTAGTTCTTTTCTTTTCAAAAACATTTTCTTTCTTTGTTTTCAAAGTAACATCAAGATCATCTAATCTCTTCTTCAATGAAGCTTGTTCTTCCATGATCTTGGTTTTTCCAACAAATTTTTCTTTCAAAACATCATTTTCTTTTGTCAAAGAATTATTTTCATGCACAAGTTTTGAGTTGGCACTCAATAAAGTATTAATTTTAATTTTTAACTCTTTGTTCTTAGCATATGATTCTTTCAAACATTCATGCATTTTAAAAATAAATGATTCAACATCATCATTATCATTATCACATGAATTATCACAAGAATCACAACTAGAGGATACCTCATTATTGCCAAGTGCCATAAAAGCCATTTGAGCCTCCTCATATTCTTCTTCAACCTCTCCATCCGAATTGCAATCATCCCAAGTGATTTGGAAGTTGTTGAAGTGAGGCTTCCTTGAGTCTTTTCTCCTTTTTGATGAAGCTTTAAATGCTATGCTTCTTTTTCCCTTTGCCTCCTCATCTTGTAGCTTGTATTTCAACTTCAATTCAAATGAGGTTAGAGAATTGATCAATGAATCAATAGGCATAGAATTTAAATTTTTAGACTCTTCTATGGCAATGGATTTAGGTTCCCATTCCTTAGGTAAAGCATTCAAAAATTTTCTATTCTTTTCACCCAACAAGGAATATTCTTTACCCAAACCTTCCAAATCCTTTACCATATCATTGAACCTAAAATACATCTTGTCAATGTTCTCATGAGGTTCCATTTTGAAGGATTCATATTTAGCCACAAGAAGTGACTTCTTTTGCTCTCTAATATCTTCACTTCGTTCATGGATTTCTTGCAATTTGTCCCATATCTCCTTGGCCGATATGCAACCTTTTACTTTAGAGAATTCATCTGCATCCAAAGCATTATACAAAATATTAATGGCTTTAGCATTTAAAGATAAATTTATTTTATCTTGTGCATTTAACTCATATCTAGTCTTAGGCCTTAATCTATGAGTATTTTCATAAAAAATATTAGCTTCTAAAGGACCTTCACAAATAATATACCATAAATCAATATCATTAGATTGAACAAAAATTTTCATTCTATCCCTCCAAAAAACAAAATTAATGTCATTAAACATGGGAGGTCTAGTGATAGAATACCCCTCTAAAAATAAAGCATTATTGGTATTGTGTCATAATGATTTTTACTCAAAAGTGGTTAAGCTCAATATATGAGACCAAGCTCTGATACCAATTGTTGGCCCCAAAAGCAACCTAAGAGGGGGGGAGGGGTGAATTAGGTTATATCTAAAAACAAACCTTTTTAAGTGCTTAATGAAAATACAAACTTTATGCACCAAATTAAAACTTAAGCACAAATGAATACAATAGATATTCAACAATTTAAGCTTAAAGAACAAATAAGAATATTGAGATTAAGAGAATCAAACCAAACTCCCAAGCTTCTCAAGGTTGGAGCTTTCAACTACAAAGAGTTTCTTACAAGGAAACTACCAAGTTTACAACTTGAAGTTTTGCCACTAAAAGTCTCTTCAAAATAGGTGAGACAATAACCTCTTGTACACAAATGAGGATCACTCTTGCTCACACTAATTACCTTTAGTTGAGCCAAGAGTTTTACACTCACAACCTCCCTTTGTTACAATCGTTATCTCTCCACTTTTATACTTGAAGAACATCCTCTTACACTTCTAAGCTCTTTTCACAAAATTACCTACACTATTACAACACTTGTTCCCACTATTTCTCCCAAATAGCTCAAGAGTTATTTGTAATCAATGTAAAAGTCCTCTTTTTAATTAATTTAGACCTAGGGGTATTTATATTTGCCAAATATCTGCTTCCAACAACTTCCCAACGGCTATTTTCTGTTTACTGGAAAACTAGCGGTTGGACCTTTCGGACGGCCGATGCAGCAAGAGTGCGTCCGATAAAACTAGCCGTTGGACAAAGGGAGGTTGTGAGTGCTAAACTCTGCGTCCGACACTGCTCCGTTCTCTGAGGGTGTTCATACAGGACGTCTGAGGATGCGTCTGAACATGCATCCGATCGAAGTAAAGTCTTCTGGAAATATGATCGGACGCTGTTCTTCGTCCGAGACTTGCTTCAATTTCTTTGTGTCGGACGATTACCATCGTCCGAAGCTCTGTCTTTCGGACAATCATTTGCGTCCGTGGAGTCTTCTGGTTGTTTTGTCTTTTCTGCACACTTTTCAAACCATTAGTGCGATTTGGTCATCATCAAAACATGATTATCATAACTGGGGTTCAACATGAACTACATTTGTTGAACTTGGATGTATTTTCTTGACTGGTTTTTTATTAAACGGAGAACTTTTTACCTTTATCCTATCTTGTGGCTTACGTAAGGGGGAGTGTATTTTGTTTTGATGATGCCAAAAGGGGGGAAAATATAGTTTCTTGTGTGTTTATAATTAATTGTGTGTTTGATTGATCATGGTTGATGGATTATGCTTGTTGGATTAATTATCTGAGCTATGATTGGGTTGATTTTCCCTATGATTTGCCATCATCAAAAATAGGGAGATTGATGACCTTCAATCTTTGTTTTGATGATGACAAATACAATCTAACAATCTAAACTTAAGCTGTGCAGGAATTCTATTTTATTTGTTCATAACAGGGTTTTCAGATGATGTACATCGTCCGAACAACACTAAGTTACTTGGACGCACAAGCTGTCGTCTGAACAAAATTACCTCAGAAGTAGCGCACCATCTGAAAGGTCAGGCAGAGAGCAAGATTTTGAGGCACCTACAATGGGCGCGCCTAACTGTCCGAAGAAAATCTTATCGGATGTGCCTAACTGTCCAAAGGAAGAGCAACCATGGTCAAGCACTAAACCTTTTGGACACACTACACTGTTCGATGATAGGACTCATCAACATACCTGTTCCGGACGAAGGAATGGATACAATCTCGGCTGTCCAAATGGAATTTTCAACTCCATGATATCACTGATTGGATGCTTGTTCGGATGCTTAATAAAGATCTCGGACGTCCGAAACCTATAGCGGCTAATTTCTCAACATTTATTATCTAGCCATTAGGAAGTGGTTGGGAGCTAATTTATTGCATCTAGAAATGCCAACCCATATGTATTTTGATAGAGTATCTTACACATTGAATACAAGCAAGTAAAAAAGGCAAATTTGAGTGCAAATTAGCTCTTTAGTGATATTATACTTAGTGTGTACTTAGGAGTGCTTTTCAAAAGTTTTGAGTGGAGTAATAATCTTGTACAAAAGTGAGATTGAGTGTAAAATCCTTGACTCAACTAAAGAAAATTAGTGTGAGCAAGAGTGATCCTACTTTGTGTACATTTGTGATTATTGACTCACCAAATTTGAAGGAACTTCTTAGTGGATTACTACTCCAAGTTAGCTACCTTGGAAGTGTTGTTTGTTTAATCTCTTTCTTTATTCATTCTATACATTTTGCACTTAACTAATTATATTGTTATCAACTTACTTGTTTGTGTAAAAGATTTTAATTGTGCATCATTTGCAAATAATTTTTTAAGAAACATAATTCACCCCCCTCTTAGGTTACTTTGGGACCAACAGTGCATCATGGGCAATTTAGGCATTACGAGAAGGGAGCAGATATTTCCAGCAATTCTTATCTAGCTATAGCAATTTTACTTTAATGGACAAAAATATCCTTCTTTAGTCAAACACTCTTCTTTTTGCTCTCTCCCTGCTCTATCTCCTCTCACCAATCCATCTAGCCCATTTTCTTTCTTCCTCGAATCTCCCTCATTCCCTCATTCCATCCTCGCCTCTTTCTTTTCCCCTCGCACCTCATTCCAACTTATCGCTTACTTGGTGACTTTTCCATCCTCTTGTTCCCCTCCCAATTCTCCCATCCATCACTACAACACACACAGACAAAAAAAAGAAAAAAACACTCTTTCTTATCTCTCCCATCACAGTTATATAAAAGACCAAATATTTAACCAACTCTACTTTCTATAGCTAGGAGTGGTTAAAGAAAAAAAAGAAAAGAAAAGACCAAATCTGTACTTCAATCCCATCAGTCTTCAACTCAAAAAGTGTACTATTCAAAATCCATAAATTTTAAATCTAGAAATAGTAGTTTATACCTCCAAAAATCTACTACTATTACAGCAATTACTTATGTATTAAAGATTCACAAGATACAATCTTCAGGCCAAAAAACTAACTCTCTATTGCAAGGAGAGCTCAAGGTGGTGCGAAAGGAGAATCAACAAGACGCAGGGTGAAAGGCATAGCAAATGAAACTGCTGATCATTTCAGACCACTGCCATCCCATTCTTGAGTGAGCTGGATCGCAGCCACGTTATATGGCTCTTTTGGCCAATCAATGCAAGGTTACTGTGGCAATGTTTGTCGACCAATCATTCCCAAATGATTGCTTTCCATGTCCCCCAATTGATATAACTTATGTTTTCCTCTAGTGTGTTTTTACATCATCGATTAGGTGCATTACTACCGATAACTAAAGAAGCAGGCAACCCACTCTACTTCATTATTCAATCGCGATAGCCTGCCTTTCTACAAAGATCCCAAACACATCCCTTATATCCTTCCAAGTCCTAACCACTTTTCCTATAGATTTTACTTCAAACTAACCTAAATAGAAAACCCCTTCAAAATCACAATTTCATCATCGAGAACTTCAAATACCTAAATCTTGACATTGGATTAAATAGCCCATACATATAACATATTCATACAAACTTATACACAATTCCATATACTGATTGAATATGCATGTGAACAAAGGAGGATAGAGGTAATAGGAAAAGGGGTTTTGGAATTAAGAGAGAGAATGAGGTGAGAAGATAGGGGAAAAGAACCCTAAGCTAATCTTGATTCTTGAGGCTATTGTTACCCTAATTTTTCGTCTTATGCCCAGTGAGAAAACCCTTATTTTCCCAGTGAGAAAACATAACTAGCTTTATATTTTATTAGAGAATGCTTGTGAGTAAGGAAGTAGCCAGTTATATAAGTCTGAGAGGGAGTTTTTATTGTTGTCTTATGGTTATAGAGGGTAGAGAAGAGAATCTGGGAAAAACTGGAGTGCGGGAAGAGAAATGAAAATAGAGTGGTTGACTAGAGGTGGAAATTTTGTCCAATAAAACAAAATTGCTCTAGTTAGATACGAATTCCTCTAGTAATATCCACACCCTTACAAGAACTATCTTACACTAAAATCACAACAAGGGTCGCTAGTGGTCAAAATCGTGGGATGAATTTTTAGTGAAATTGGGAAAAATTTTAGGCTCTAGACTATACCTCAAAATTCGGCAAATATAAGAAGGAAGTATCATGGGAAGGGCTTCTCATCTATACTACATTAAAAGAGCTAATATGATTTAGTGATTTAAATTTTCTTTTCGAAGTTACTCTTACTATAAAAGTTAATTACTTTGTTATGTCTCCTAACTTGAATACCTTTTTTTATAATTATTTAGGTTATTATATAAATACTCCTCAAAGAGTAAAAAAGAAAATAAAATCAACTTTTAAGGCTTCATATTAAGAAATAAATTTGACTAAAATAAATTTCCTTATGTAATAGAATATTAGGAATGAGTTTCAGAAATTAAGAAGAGTAAGAAATAATTTTATTAGATGGATTTTATAAATCAAGTAATAATAAAAGAAATAAAATTTACTTGAAAATTAAATTTACATATTTCATTTATACTTTTATACAGTCGTAACGAGGAAAAAATCCTAAAAGTTACATAGGAAATAAAATTTAATTTTTTAGACTTATATGTAGAATTAAATTTAATTGAACCAAATTTCCTTATCGAGCAGAATTGTGGGATAGATTTAGAAATAAAAGATGAATATTAAATAAAGTCATTAAAAAGTTAATTGAATGTATACTATAATAAATGAAGAAGTTTGATTTAGCATTTGATTTTCTTTCCCAAGTTACCCTTACTATAAAATTTAAATGACTTTGTTATGTTCTCAACATAAATGTCTTTTTTTATAATTTTTTAAGTTACTTATGTAAATACTCCTCAAAGAGTAAAAGAAACAATAAAATCTACTTTTAACACTTCATATTTTGGGATGAGTTTTAGAAATCAAGCATAATAAAAATATAAAATTTACTTGAAAAATAAATTTACATATTTCACCTATACTTTTGGACCTTTAAAGAGGAAAAAAAAAATCCTATTAAGGTACACATAAAATAAAACTAACTTTGTGTTGAGATTTTATTTAGAATTAAATTTGATTGAAATAAATTTTATCATAGAGTAGAATTCTGGAATAGATTTAGAAATTGAAGACGAATATTAAATAAAGTTAAAAAATAAACTTAATGGAATAAAATTTCTCATTAAATAGAATTATGCGTAAGATTGTTATCAACATATATACGTTATGGATACATTAATGGACTAGACAACATTTACAAGTAATTAAAAAAACTAATTATTTATTAACAACTATTAAAAGAAACTAATAATTTTGATGACGAAATGCAGTTTAGATGGTAAGAAATTTCCTCTAAGATCTAAAACATGGTTATTTAATTTTAAAGAATTAAATAGCATTTTGGCCATTCAAACTAAGCAAAAATCTAAATATAACCTTTTTAAATTAAAAAGGTCTCAATTTGACCCTCAAAATTGGAAAAAAAATATTCCAATGTAGTCCTCTAAATTCAAAGAATCTTAGTTTGGTGCTCAAAACTAAAACAAATGTCAGCTTAACGTGGCCCCCGAATCTAAATATTATGAATTTGACCCTCCAAATTGAAAATCTGTTATAATTACACCTCCAGATGTGTATTCCAAGACAAAAGAAAAAGAAATGTCTCTATATCACATCTAGTGTGTAATTTTAAAATGTGCTTTCAATCTGATTAATTACTTTACCATTAGAATAAGATTTTTCTACAGAATAGAGAATTCCATCTGGTATCATATCTTAAGGATGAATTGTGTTTTGTGTGTTTAGTTAGTAAAGTTTTTATTTATTTATTTATTTATTTCTTGGTTTGTTCAGGACTAGCAAAATATTTGTTTGGGGATGTGATAAATATAGCAAACTATAATTATTTTACTATTAAACTATGCAGTTTCATTTGCATTTCTTCTAAATATCATAAGTTTTTACTTAATTTTATTTATTTTAGTTACTTATTGAGTTAAGTGTTTTGCAGGATGAGATTTGAAGGATGGAAGTAAAAATTACAAAAGTTCAAGGGCCATCAAATGCAATTGATGAAGAGTTGAAGACTAGAGTTGAAAAAAACTTGATGTCACGACATGAGTTATTTGATGTCACGACATCGAGGCAGGATTTAATATTGCATTTTTCAACTTGATGTCACGACATCAAATAATTCATGTCACAACATCGAAGTGCTAGCAACTTTAGTATCTAGGGCATTTCTGTAATTTTGGCTTGAAGATTTTGATTCTTGTCTTGTAATTCACTCAAACATATATAGAGAGTGATAGTAAGTGATAATACACATAGTGGTAGTGTAGTTAACTTTTAGATTAGTGTATTGTAGTTTTAACTTAGAAGTCAAGCTTATTTTTAATCAAAATTCTCTATTAATTTCTCTTAGATCTTGCTTTAAATTCCTTGCAAGTTTTAATTTTGATTAAATAATCTTAGTGGCTTAATCAACAGTTACAAGTAGATATAATTTTTATTTTCTTTTTAGTTAAATTTCTTGAAAATCTACTTACTTCCATTCCAAACTTTCTTAGAATTCTTGATAATTTAGTGATTTCTATCTTAGAATTTCATTTCCTTATTTTAATTTCAAGTAATTTTCTTAGTGGGCTTTCTTTTATTAAATAAAAAATTCAAAAATATTTAGTTTAAAATTAGTTCCCTTTGCAAATTTCATTAGTTTTAATTTAGTAAAAAAAAATAGAAATTGCCTTATTTTCATGCTCTCTAATTGCTTTCATTAGTCAATATAGGATTACTTGTTTTTTGATTCTTACTTTAGTAAATTTAGTTGATTTAGATGTAATTTAGTTGTTTTCATTAGAATAGATTAGTTAGTCCTTTAATTAGTTATTTGCTTGCTTAATGAGAGTAGAAATTACTTGTTTAATTTCCTTGCTCTTAGTAGTTAAAATAGTTCTCAAATATACTTGTTTGATTGAGTTTGTCTAGGTTAGATTACCTCATTTTATTGATTCGTCTAACTACACAATGCCCTTAAAATCTTGGTATTTGTCAACAAACAATACTCGGGAGGAACGATACCCATTCATCCTATACTATTATCCACTCCGTATACTTATAGGCGTGAGGATAAAGTTTAAAGGATTTGTGTGGATTTTTTTTATAACTTGTTTTTATATTGATTGATCTCTATTCGTAGCACAAATAGTAGGAAGATTCTTTTTTCTCTTCTTCTCTCCAAATCTCAACTCCCAAACTAAGCTTGAGTGTCTTATGTATATCTAGAGCACAATTTCTCTCTTTGTTGCAGACTAGTGTGGGTACTAATTGTTTGATTTTTATTGTAATGAATTAAAAAGTAAAACATGTTTGAAGATACTATCTATTTGACTTTTTAATTCACTTAATTTTCTTCTTATATAATTTCTATTTCAATGTTTAATTAAGCCAAAATTTTTTTTGTAGTTCGCATGAATTTAAAGAAATATTTGATCATAAGTGATTTTTACACATTTCTTTTAGATATAATTTGTTGGAAATATTAGAGATTTGTTTAGTTTAGTAGTTCAAACAAATTTTCATAAAAGTTAAATAACTATGTCTTGCGAATAACACATGCTTTGCAATTTTTAAAATAGAAGTTCATTTTTTCGATTAAAAATTATTGAAACATTCTACAATGAACTCTTTGGTACTTTATTTAACTTCACAAATCGAATAACACATCTACAAATCTATAAGCCGGTTCCAATTCCAGTATAACCGGCGGTTCCGATCGGTTCTCCGATTCTGTCTGGTTCCGATCACGGCTTTTCGGTCCCAGTTCCAATTTTGAATTTAAAAAAAAAAAAAATTATAATTCAACTTAATATGATATACAAAAAATTATATTTTATTTATATGTCAATTATAGATTTTGTTTTTCGAAAACAAAAAAAAAGTATGCTGTTGCATTATTTATTGAATCATTAAAAATTGAAGTAAAGATACATTTTGACTAATCTATAACTAAAAGATAATTTAAAGAAAAATTAAATGTATCAATTACATTGGCCTATAAGACTATAATAGGCTAATGTCATTAAGAATTTTTTGAACGTCCGAGTTTGTTCCACTTGAAGAAGCAACTATAGTACTTTTATCACTCTTGTTCATATCTGTTCGGTCTTAATCTCGATCTCCTTATCCCTTATACTCGTATCGTACCAATCTACTAATAATGCTTGAATCTCCAAATGGTTGGGGCTCAATTGAGCCAGTCTCTCATCCAAAATGCTCCCATCCACACTGAAAGCTTGTTCGACCGCTATAGTTGATGCCGGTGTTGCTAAAATCTACTTTGCAATAAGAAAAATGATGGGGTAAACCTTTGATTTATTACCCCACCATTCCAGTACCGAGAATTCTTTGCCTTCCACTTGCTCCTGGCTATCATCATCTTGGAACTCAAAAGAAGTAGTTAGATAAATATCAAGTTCCGTATTGCTAGCGCCGCCCCTTGACATTTTCAAAGTATGTAATATTTTTTTAGACGGGGGGATATTTATAGGACTAGTAGTACTAGTAGTATTTTGTGGACTACTACTAGCACTAGATTATTATTACTACTACCGGCACGAGTATGTGGAACTTGAGTTTGATAATCACTATATAATGTACAATTACACTCTTTAGTCATTTCAATAATTTCAATTGGATCCACTACGTTGACTTTAAGAACAATATATTCTGACATTTTATTTATTATAGTATAAATATGCTTCCAACTATTGCATCAAACCGTCAATTTTAACACGAGGATCTAAATCAGAAGCAACTAAATAAATAGGTGGAATATGATAATAATAATTAACCCATTTTTGTAACATATCAATAATAGCACTTTGCAAAATAATGTCATTTATACTATCTTCTAAAATACTAATTATATCATATGCTTGGGGTATAAATAATTGAGATGTAGGAAAATAAACGCCAGATAAAGTACAAGTAGCAGTTTAAAAAACATGCAAAACTTCTACCATTTCGGCCTTTGGAGCCTTAGAAATAGGAGGTTTTGTTGATTTACTTCCGGAATCGGAAGTTATGTGAATATCATCTCTTATAAAATTAATAAAAATTTCATTGGAATTTTGACTATCCATTAGAAAATAGTAATTTGAACTTTTGAAAAAAAAAATATTATAAAAAATAACTAATAGAATTTATGAAAATTAGAGAAAATAATTGACACTTGAAAATAGTATAATAAAAAATTAATTGAAATTATAAATATATAGTATATAGACAATAAATAAAAATTGATAAATAATATTAGAGATTATGAAAAAATTGAGAGTATTTGAGAAATGAGAGGGATTGAATTGAGAGAATTGTGTGTTAAAAATGGTAAGAAGAAGGGATATTTATAGATAAGTTTTGAAAAAAAAAAGAAAAAGGGAAACAGCTTATGGCCGTTGGAAACGGCCATAAGCCAACGTTGAGTAAAGAAATTCCAATGGTCAAGTGACCGTTAGTGTGTCTGCTATGTCAACAACACCAACGGTCATTTTAAATTCTTTAATTTTGTTTTTTTTAAAAAAATTACTCCATTCCAGTTCTGATTCCAAAAAACTAGTGAACCGAAATTGGAACCGGAACCTTGTATGCGGTTCTGGTTTTGGTTCCTAGAACTAGATTGGACAAACCGGAACCGTGGTCACCACTACCATTCGTGTGCAAATGTTAAATAGCAATTTCTAATTTAGGAAACAAAATCTCTCTTAAATATATAGTTTGCATAACTATAAGAATTATAACATGAAAATAGGAAAAAGCAAAAAAAAATAGTCTAGCACTATTTAGCAATTTACGCGTGAAATTTAGTGATTATTTTATTATGTTAAAACTATCAATCTGTATGGTAGTAAATTAAAAGGTAGATATTCAATATTATAAAATTTATTTGATAGAATAAGATCAACAACATATAGTTTGCTGCAGTGGCTATCAACTTGTATAGTAATAATTCAAAAGTAACAGTAAATATTTAATATTTAGGTTTCATTAGACAATGTATACTTTAGTTAAAAAATCTAATTAATAACTGATTTGATATCCCCATTTTTTAGTTATATGGTTTTGTCTATTAATATTCAACATTAGCTATTTGCAGGTTCAAAAAAAATAACAATAATTTTTTATAGGAGGATAATAATTATCTATTAAGAATTTTAATTAACACTCCCTCCGTCTTATTTATAATTTCACACTTCCCATATTGGGATATACTTATAAAAATGTCACATTACTTAAAATAGATGATTTGCATTGCTTAAGTTTCAAATTTACCCTTCCCAAACATTCAAAACATTCCAAACTCTGATAACCATTGGGCCCAATAATTAATTTAATATCCCACTCTCGTATGTTCTCTTTCCTCTCTCCTCTCAATAAAAGCTCTCTATTTCAAATATTTATCCTTTAGTAATCTGAAGTCAATTAAAATTAATAAAGGCATTTGTGGACATATGATAGAAATCTATAATTACCTAAAAATTTGTACAAATGTGTAAGATGACAATTATATTGGGTCGGGAACTAAAAGTAAATTAAGATTGTAAGATCAGGATTATGTTCTTTTAAGGAAAATATAAAAATAGGTGTGAATCACATTGTTTGCTCGCTTTCTTACTTATCCAATCAATTTAACAATAATCGAAAAGATATGTTTTATATTATATTTATTTTTTAGTACACCACACAGAAACCAAATTCTTTCATGTTCTAGACAACAAATCTTTTTCATCATTACAAGGTCTAGACAACAACATTAGAAACAAAATAAATGGCATTGATGGAAGGAAGATGAAGATGTTGACAATATCTATGAAGGATAATGTCATTGTTGATTCTAGTTTAGATGGCCTTGAGCCTTTTAAATAATTTTATGTCTCCTTTATTCTTTTGTCTTTTTTCTCTTTTTTGTATCAAAAATGGAAAAAGATTTTCAAATTATTCTCACAAAAAAGTTCAAAAATTTTATACGTGATAAGTCTTACTTTTTTTTTTTTAAAGATAATTCGTACCATTATTTTACTTAATTCTAAAAAAATTTTATTTGCATACTTTTATAATTTCTAAATTCATCCTTAAGATATGATACCAGATGGTTGATGTCGTGACATCGAGCTGAAAAATGCAATATTAAATCCCGCCTCGATGTCGTGACATCAAATAACTCATGTCGTGACATCGAGTTTTTTTCAACTCCAGTCTTCAACTCTTCATCAATTGCACTTTGGCCCTTGAACTTTTGTAATTTTGACTTCCATCCTTCAAATCTCATCCTGCAAAACACTTAACTCAATAAGTAACTAAAATAAATAAAATTAAGTAAAAACTTATGATATTTAGAAGAAATGCAAATGAAACTGCATAGTTTAATAGTAAAATAATTCTAGTTTGCTAGATTTATCACATCCCCAAACATAGTATTTTGCTAGTCCTGAACATACCAAGAAATAAATAAAAAAAAAAACTTTACTAACTAAACACACAAAACACAGCACCAAAAGCGATACACAAAAAGATGAACACTCGATGTACTGATGAATAATAAGAAAATCTCTCAAAGGACCTCAAATACCATATGATAATTGAACGATTTCAACTAGTCACTTCAGGGTTTCTATTTTCCCAAAAATTATAAGTTCAAGTGCCACTCAAAACTTCAAATTACTAAGTGTTAACCATTCTTGAAAAGGTTTTCAAAAAGCAAGTTCTATTCATTCAAAATATATTCTTTTCTCAAATCATAAGTATTACAAAGTTGTTTAACCATCCCGACAAGGTCGCATGGAAATAGAAGTTCATTAGGAGTTTACCTACATGCACATATCACACAATTTAGGAAACATTAATCTATCAAGGAATGAGTAGTATGATATCAATGATAAATATTACAAACATTCCCCCCTCGACTTGTTGGAATTCTAAAATATAATTCCTAATGGTTTAATTCGGAGAATTAAGATGGATACATGTTATAATCCCATACTCGCAGAATCCCATACTCACCTTATTCATAAATGCAAATATTTTTTTTTTGCACGGTCCAAAAACAAGGAAGTGGAGAGAAATGTACCTAAGATTAATAATTAATATCAATCATTCTACACAAATTATAATAACATTCCCTATGCAAATACATAAATGTCCTAAATTCCTTCTATAATATTTAAACCAATTTTTCCAAAAGACAAATCGACCGACAAAGTAATATTTATTATTTGATTAAAAATAATATTTCAAATGAATTTTAGCCAAAATATTAGTCCCTTTTTTTTGAAAATGGTAATACCAAGTTTTTGAAGTTCTTGAGTTGCAAAAGAACCACTTATACACAAGTTCATAGAATTGATGTTTCCTAAACCTTATTTTGATGATGACATAAGCGCTAAACTCTGAAAACAAGCTTTGCAGGTCTGTTACCTTTTCTACTGGAAACAGGTTGTTCGGACGTAGTACACCATCCGAACTATGTCAGCTCTTTCGGACGAACAGGAGTGTCCGATACAGATTCACTCGAACGCATTTCACCGTCCGAACAAACAAGTAGAAAGCAAGTTTCTTAATGCTCCTCTACGGACTCATACAACTGTCCGAACAAAGCTTCCTTTGGACTGTACATGACCGTCCGAAGGTTAGACCGGGCAATGAAGCGGATGCATGCACGGCCGTCCGAATGATATCCTTCACCAATTGCACTGAGGTCGGACGCTATGTCAGACGCATCATACTTATCTCGGATGTCCGAAACCTCAACGGCTAGTTTTTTGTGCATTTATTATTTAGCCGTGTGAAGTAGTTACAACCACCAATTATTGCTCCCATAAATACCTGCTCTATTGTTCTGTAAAATCTACCTAATACATTGAATACAAGCCCTAAAAAAGAGCAAGTTTAGTACAAATTGGCTATAGTGCTATATTGTATTAATGTGCAGCTTCGAGTGCAATTCAATTTTGAGCGGAGTGATAATCTTGTACAAAAGTGAGGTTGTGAGTAAAATTCTTGGCTCAATTAAAAGAGTTTTAGTGTGAGCAAGAATTTCCCTACTTTGTAAAGATTATTGGCTCACCAAGTGTGTGAAGCATTCTAGTGGATTAATACTTAAAGCTTGTTAGCTTGGGAGTACTGGTTGTTTAATTTTCTCTCTTTCTTTCTTCACAGTTTCATTGATTCTATCTTCATTATATTAATCTTTCTAAAAGTATTTTTAGAAACCTAATTCACCCTCCCCTCTTAGGTTGCTTTGGGACCAACAAGAATGTCCAATTCAAATAGTTCAATCATATGATATTGCAAGTCAAGTGTCATCATCGAGTACCAAATTGATGAAATTTCCATCCAAGTGCCATCAAACACAAACATGCAAATATAAAAGCACTA
Organism: Cinchona pubescens; assembly: GCA_025175665.1. NCBI lineage: Eukaryota > Viridiplantae > Streptophyta > Magnoliopsida > Gentianales > Rubiaceae > Cinchona > Cinchona pubescens. The sequence continues at coordinate 10,117,186 of JANKKI010000053.1, forward strand.
TTCTCGACACAAGTAACGAACACCCCCAAACTTGACATTTTTTTTCACTTGATGAATAAAACTCATCCATCCACTTACCCAAAAGTCAACAAACAAAAATCAACATACGATTAAACTCAAAGCCATAATAACATAATCTAAAGTAAATCTAATCAAAAGAAGTCACTAAGAGCAAAATTAAGCAAAAAAAAAAAAGTGGACATTCATGTAGGCTCACAAAAGTCAATCTAATCACTTAAACTAGAATCAAAAATAGGTTATTTGGCATCAGCCTAAGGCCCTTAGCCATTATCATAACTCAATTAAGTAAATCACTGGAAGCAAAAAATGCTCAAAAACCAAGTATTCATCAATAAAGTTCAAAGTGATCACAATTCAAGCATCAATAATAATAAGTATGTTGGTATTAGCATAAGGCCCTTAGCCAATCTACTCAAAAGAAAGTTTCCAAACCAAATTATCCAAATGCAATAAACAAACATAATAAAGTGCTAAAAGTGACTGAAGAAATGAAAGCAAAAGTAGTTTTCAAATCCATCTAAGTTCATAAACTAAATTAGGTAAAATGAACTGTTGTGAGCGGTGTCTTTTCAAAATCTTCATTCTTCATCCTTTATTGCATTAAGGTCCCACTCCATTTCATCTTCTTGCCCATCTTCTACACCACTATGCTAGCTCTCTTCAAAATATTCACCTTGGGCTCCACCAATGTCCTCTACTTGATGTGATTCTCCTGGATGCGATGGTCTGATCTTGGATGGTGTATAGTATGCATGACTACGAGATGGACCATAATGGCAAGGTGGAGGTGGTCTTGGTTGAGTCCAAGTGTTAAGTGTCGTGACCATGAAAGCCTCACCAATGACCATTACGTCCAATATCCTTGAAGCTCATTACATTCCTCATCGATGTTTGGTGCATTGAAAACATATTTTGTCGACATGGGAATATGCAGCACTCGTAGGCGTGGCGATGGCGGCATAGGGGCTCCTTCGAGCTGATGATGTCTCTCAAATTCCTGAACCATCTTGTAAAGATAATCCTTGTTGATTTGACCCCTTGAATGGGTTTGAGGTTCACCAGGAATGACGGGACAACCTACATTGATACACAAGTGTGTTATTAAGCCTGGTGCATAAAATATGGGTCTCCCGAATCTCTCACTGTCTAGGAACCCTTGTCTAATCAATCTTCCAACATTCAAAGGCATCCCTGCAAGAATAGCATAAACTAAGCCATGCTCGCAGAATATACATAAGACTCACTAAATTTGGCCCCCAAATTCTACAGTTGATGAGATAAAGCAACAATTTAGCAAATAATGACAAACCGCTGTGAGGAAATTTAAGCTCTCTATTCCTTGTTGAATTCATAACCTAATCAACATTAGAAGAACACTAAGCATTTTTCATAGCTATCATATCCTTGTTTCTTTCATTTAGGAATTCCTGATATTCCATACTATCAACAGAAGGTAAGTTAAAATATTCATTGATCTTTTTAGCACTAAAATCCACCAATACACTTCTAACTCTCACTTTCCCCTTAAAGGCGTAGCGCATGTATTCTTCCTTTATGAGCGAGACTCTATTTAGATTTGCCACTCCTTGGGTGATGCCAATCAATCCCTATCAATACCAAGGCCAAAAAATTAAGAACACAAATCCAATAGTCCAAACAAGATGTCCAAATAAGAACATCCATGCCTAACTGTACAAGAATGACAATCCACATATTGGTATGCTGCTGCCCTCAACCGACGATGCGGGACAAATCCAATCAGCTTACCACTCCTCAAGCTCATAGACATTATAATGAAACTTTTTAATCAATTTTTATAACCTAGTGGAATTGCCTTATCAAATTCTTCCTAATGCCTTGCCTGAAGTTGGGCCTCTAATTATTTCCTAGCTCCATTGTAATGTCCCCAATGCATTGACGAGTCAAATCCTCTTTCCTTAATAACCTCATGCTTCTCATTTGCACAAAACAAATCACGAGCTTGGTCACTCTCAAATTGGGGTTCTACAACCAGTTCATTTTGCTATATTGGTTCATCACTCGTTCCTTCCCCCATTTTTCTCTTCTTGGAAGTCTCGCCTCGACCTTTACCCCTACATCTACTTCCACTACCATAAACTTCCTAGTTATCTTTTCAACAATTTCAATCAAAAGCAATAATATTCTTCTCACAAGATTCTCAATTCCACAATCAAGCCAAGAACAATCAACCACAACAAAAGTTCACCAAAATTTCAAAAATTAAGTAAACTAATTTTCCAAATGACCTAACAAGCAATCCACCACAACAATTAAGCCAACAAATTCACAACCAAGTTAGCAAAAAAAATTCACAATAAATTTGCCCCAATAAAATTACCAAAACAAATTAACCACAATTTCTTGACTTTCCAAATGATCAATGAACACAAATTTACCAAAAATTCTAACCAAAACTATCCAAAACAATAAACTTACGGGCCTAAGCAGAAGAGAATTGGAGGACATTAGCTGTTTAATTGAAGAAAAACACGCTTGCATTGTAGAAGAAAACCCTTTGAAACTTGGAAAATTCGTCCTTGAGAAGCCCTCTTGAAGATGAATGATGACGACGATGGGTTATTGGGGTGGATTTTGTAGAATTTGTAGAGGATTATTAGGATTAGAAAGAAGAACTAAAGAAGAGGAAAGAAGGGGTATACGGTTAGGATTTGGGGAATTTGGGAATTTGAGAGTTTGAGTGAAGAAGCAGAGTGAAAGTCGGATAAAATTATACTTCTATCCATTTTATTGTGACAACATCAAGCTTTTTATGTAGTGACATAAAAAACCATGTGCCTTTCATGCGCGCCTCGATGTCGCAATATCGAGTTTTGATGTCGCAACATCAACTGATACATGTGCCTCTCACATGTTGGGTGTTGCGACACCAATTCTCGATGTTATACGTCAAAACAGGGATCGATTCTGTCTATCCAAAATAATGCATTTGGTGTCATGATACCAAATTTGATGTCATGACATCAAATTGATTCTTCTGCAAAGGCCATTTTTAACACTTAGCCATATTTTCAATTTCTTTCTCACTTCACCCCAATTCTTTTCACCACTTACAAACATAAAAAACATAGGTATTAGAAAATCATTTTACTTCATCCTTTAGCAGAATTTATTCAAATTAAAAGCAAAAATTTCAAACAGAAACTTAACTAAAAACAAACCAAATCACACCAAATCATAAAATAACACCTAAATTAAAAAAAATAAGGAATTTAAAGCTGGGAAGTGGGTTGCCTCCCAAGAAGTGCTTTTTTTTATAGTCATATTAGCTTGACTATGTCATTACTTGATCATTTTTGAACAAATTGGACGATTTTACGTCCATCCTCAATGACTCCTCCAAAATAATGTTTGAGCCGATGCTTATTTACTTTAAAGTGGATTCTTATCCTTCAAACTCTACTACTCCATTGGGAAACACTTGAACTACCTTGAATGGTCCATTCCATCTTGACTTTAGCTTCCCTAGAAAGAGTTTGTGCCTTGAATTATAGAGCAAGACCAAGTCACTGGCCTTGAATTCCTTTCTCAAAATGGACTTATCATGCCATATTTTGGTCTTTTCTTCATAAATCAAGGAATTTTCAAATGCTTCCCTCCGAAACTCATCCAATTCATTTAAATCCAAGTGACTATTTTCATATTCTTCATTAAGATCAAAATTTAATCTTTTTACTGCCCAATAACCCTTGTGCTCCAACCCTACCGGTAAATGACATGCCTTACTATAGAGACTATTCGGTAGGAAGATATTCCAATTAGAGTTTTAAATGCTGTATGGTAAGCTCTTAAAGGATCATCCAACCTGATTGCCCAATGTTTTCTTGAATTGTTTTTCATTTTCTCTAAGATTTTCTTCAATTCCCTACTTGATACTTCAACTTGACCCAAATTTTGAGGATGGTATGCTAAAGCTATTTTGTGCTTCACCCGATACCTCGTCATCAAAGCTTCAAAGAGAGAATTCTTGAAGTGTGTTCTCCCATTTCTAATAATGGTTCTTGGCACTCCAAACCGGGAGAAGATATTCTTCCTAAGGAATTTGGTCACAACTCTTGCATCATTGGTTGGAGTGGCAATTGCTTCCACCCATTTCGATACATAATCCACTATAACCAAAATATATTTGTTGGAATATGATGTTAGAAAGGGTCCTATAAAGTCGATGCCCCATGCGTAAAAAATTTCCAATTCTATAATCCCATTGAGGGGCATGTCTTGTGTTCTTGAAATGCCTTACATTTAGTTGCCAACCCTTTGGTATTCATCACATTCAATACAAAATCTCTTGAATCCTTGAAAATGCTCGGCCAATACAAACCACTTTGTCACATTTTAATTTCTATTTTTTGTGCTCCATATTAAATGCATTTATAAGCTTGATCAACTTATAAATCAATTTGTAGCCCTAATTCAGAAATCAAAAGAGGAGCTTTAGAGTAAGTTATTGGTCTAATTTGCCTTTGTTCAGCAGTCTATAGGTAAGGACGGATCTTTTGTGAACACAGATCGACAGATACCTCATCTTAGGTAGTCTTATAGAGTGGTTATCGATGCATTAACCTTGGCTTAAATTCACATAGAAATATAGTGAGTTGACTCGGTTTAGTAGATTTGTGAGAAAAGTCGAAAGATATCTCATAATTGTATAAGACTCTGACCAGTAAATAACATAAGTGAATCAAGAATTAATAGAACAGATAAATGGATCAATTGAAGGGATTGGTAAGGGATGCGTGAACCCTAGATAACTACGAACATCTATATCAATTATAGACTTTCTCCACTCTTTACTTGAATTAATGATTTGTTCATATTTTTTGTTTTATTATTTTCCATTTCATTGTTTCTTAGTTTAGATAGAATCCAAAGTGTAACATTTGGTGCTTAATAGGGTGTTCTGTAGTCTCTGTAGGAACAGTACTCTACTCATCATTATATTACTTGTTCAATACGTACACTTGCATACTTGTGAGTCATGCCTAATAATAGTTAATCACAATACAACAAGTTTTTGGCACCCTTACTAGGAACTTTAATTAGTTCTTACGTTGTATAGTCTATTAACATCTAATCAAGCACTTCAATTATGTCTAAACATAATTTCTTTATTTATTTGTTTTTTGTTTTGCATTATTTTATTTTATTCTATTTTATAGTTTTTGATTTTCGTGTTTTGGTTGATAGGTACTTTTTGTTTTTTCCAAGAAGGTCAATCAGGGAAATTCTACTTTTAGACTTTGAATTTCATCAAACCACACGTGGACTCGGGAAAGAAAGATAGACGAGGGTTCCAACCGATAATTGAGATGGTAAGTTCTAGTCAACCCAGTGGTACAACGCCCACCGAACAAGGAGGAGTCGATCCCTTAATGGACTTTACTGTGCCAAACTTAGATGGATTTTGGTCAAGCATTATCAAACTGCCAATCCAGGTGAATAACTTTGAGCTAAAGTAATGAATAATCCAAATGGTTCGAACGTCAGCTATGTTTGGTGGAGCACCAAATAATAACCCGAATAGGCATATATTCAATTTTTTTGAAATATGTGACACATTCCGTCATAACGAGGTATCTGATGATGTAGTCAAACTTTAGCTTTTTCCATTCTCTCTCAAGGGTAAAGCTAAAGCCTTGTTGATATAACAACCCCCCAATTTCTATTGTAACACGAAACGGTTCAGCACAAAAGTTTTTTAGTAAATTTTTCCACCTTCAAAAATGACATTGAGAAATGATATCACTTCTTTTGTGCAATAGGATAATGAGACACCACTTTTTAAGGCATGGGAACGTTTCAAGGATTTATTAAGATTTTGTCCATATCACGGTTTGCAAGGCTGGTTGTAGATTCCAATATTTTACAACAGGTTACATAGACATAGACCATTATTGATGTAACAGGAAAGCTGGAAATAATGAGAAAAAGTTATGAGGAGGCCGTACAGATGCTTAACGACATGTCCTCAAACAACTACTAGTAGGTGATAAGTTCATAATTGTGCTATATTTTATGTGTCAATTACCACATTTTTAAGTGTTGTAAGCAAGATTGGAGTTATTATTGAGCTTAATTTGACTATTCTCAGTTTTTGTAGGGTTAAAGTGAAAAAGAGCTAAAAAAGATGGAAAAGATGAAAGAAAATGCTAAATACGGGACAAGCACGAGTATGAAGCCATTTTGGATGCTGTTTCGTATTTCAAGCATACAATTCGAGTCCAAACTCTGATTGAGATGATTTTGAATTATTTTGAAAGATAATGAAAATTTCTACAATCCTTTTGTGTTTTGAGTTTTCCAAGATTCTATAGGCTTCTTGTTCAAAATTGCAAAGTTGGAAAATGTGTACCGACAAGAAGCGATTCTGACACAGTTTGGTAGATTCAGTATAAATTTCATAGACAAGATCCAATTAAGGTGATTGAAGATTTTTTTAGAAAGATAAGGCACAGAGCTAAAACTTTTATGTTCTGAGTTTTCCCAAATTCGGTTTGTATCAGGGTTAAAATCGAAGCCGAAAGTGAAGCCAAGGCACATGCACTGGGGTTGTGCAGCGCATGTGCGTTGGCAACTTTTCAGCACTGCCTAGGGCGTACATGTGCCCAAAATAGGCAGCGCATCTGCGCTCGAATCAGTAGAATTGCGTATTTTTTAATTTTTGATAGATTTCTTCGCCCGTTTGCACTATTTTTGACCCGATTTCATGTTCTGATTTGTAGGCATTAATTGTAACCCTAAATAATCAATATAAATACCCCATTTAGGGTGAGAAAAAGGGATCAATGTACTTTTATTTTCTTATTGGCTAGGGTTTTTAGCAGTAGAAATTCCTCTTTATTCTTTCATGGAACTTTGTGCTTGAAACCTTTTCTTGGTAGAGAGATTTGAAGACATGGTCAATTCTACGAAATTGTGAGACTTCTTGTGCTTGAATTACTCATTTTTATCTCAAGTATTGATTATTTTTCTGCGATTAAATTTATGATTGTTCTTTTTAGCTTATTATTGTTGCAGAATATTAAGTTATTAGAATTAATCTACTGCTAGATTGTTTTAACCGCGTGTGCTTAATTCAATCTATGAAGCAACTAAATTTGATAATTACTGGATTTGTGTTATTGAATTTAGGGAAATTTATCATCTAATTGGCATAACTGCGTGTGTTTATGTTTAATTAGTCTAATTGTTCTTGTTGATCTTAAATATTCTATTAATTGATCTATAAAAGCGTGTCTGGGTTAAATTAATAGTTAGGGTTAATTGGATCGCGTGTTGAAAATTAACCAACACTCTTTAGAAAGAAATAAGAATCAACTTTGAATTGGTATTCGTTCGGGTTAATTCTTCAATTAGTATTTGATATAAAATTGAATTATCTTGTGTTAAGGATCGACTAGTGAAATTGCCATGGTGGATATGACCAAAACTAAGACTTTTCTTACATCGAATTTTATTCAGTTATTTTATTGTTTTAATTTTAGTTAAAATCATTCAAAACTCTCATTTTTCCATTTAGCACGAAAATAAACTCCGTTCTCTGTGGGACTTGTACTCACCACAACTACATATTGAGAGTTGTTAATTTTGGGTGCTTACGATAGCATTGCAACTCCGCATCATATTATTTCCATCTCACCAAAATTTTGGTGCCGTTGGGGAACGGTTTTGAAGTATTTTTGTGCTAGTTATTTTAGTTTTTGTTTTCTTTCTTTTTATTATTATTTTTCCACTAATTGTGTATGCCAGTGACCCGATCTGCTGGACAAGTTGAATTCCAATTTGATCCAAAAATGTACAGAGAACATTATGCAGATTGGGAAAAGAGATACGAGAAAGACAGTTAGGGGAAGGACATTTGTTCAATTTTATCTTTGCAGGTGATCAGGAACAATAGGAAGATCAATAGGAAGAGATGAACATGGCACAACGGACTTTGAGGGAATTAGCCGCGCCCACTCTGAACCAACAACCCTTATGCATTACTTATCCAGACTTAGATGCTAATGTCACATTTGAACTAAAATCTGGACTAATCCATTTATTACCTTCTTTTCATGGATTGCCAGGTGAAAATTCGAATAAGCATCTTAAGGAGTTCCATGTGATTTGCACAAGTATGTGACCCACCGGGGTGTCAGAGGAGCATATCAAGTTGAAAGCATTCCCATTCTCACTCAAGGATGAAGCAAAGGATTGGCTATTCGATCTGCCTTTGGTTAGTATCACAACTTGGGAGAAGATGAATAGACAATTCTTGGCTAAATACTTCCAGCTTTTCTAACTACAAATATTCGCAAAGCGAAAATTTGTGGAATAAGGCAGTTCAATGAAGAATCCTTGTATAAGTATTGGAGCGCTTCAAGAAATTGTGTGCAAGTTGTCCGCATCATCAGATAAGTGACTCCATACTAATTCAATATTTTTATGAAGCGCTTCAACAAAGTTATGATCCCTATTTGAACACGTACAATCCTAGATGGAGGGATCATTCTTACTTGAGATACGGGAACCCAGCCCCAAATCAGCCTCAACAAAATCGGCAGAACTTCCAACCTTATAGGCCACCATTTGCTCAAAGACAACAAGCAAATATGTATAATCAATCTGGTAAGTCTTTAGAGGAACGACTGGATATTTTAATTGAAAATACGATTCAATTTCAACAGGATACAAAGGCTAGTATTCAGCAGTTGCAACATCAAATGGGACAAATGGCTACGGCGATTAGCAGGTTGGAAGCGCAGAGCTCCGGGAAGTTGTCGTCTCAAACCATCATCAACCCCAAGGAGAATGTGAACGCAATTATGTTAAGCAGTGCGAGGAGTGGTAAAGAGATGATATGTAGTGGAAAACAGTTCCTGAACATATGGAAGCCGAAAAGAAGAAGACCACAGTCGAAAAAAAGGTTGAACCATGCGAGAAGAAAAGCAGCAGCAATGAAGATAAAGCTGTTCCTGTATGGCCTGAAGTTAAGCCTAAACCCCCATTTCCCGAGACATTGAAAGAGTTTTCGAAAGAGGATCCCGACAAAGAGCTATACGAGACTTTTCGTAAGTGTGAGGTAAATATTTCCTTATTAGATGCTATTAAACAAATACCTCGCTATACTAAGTTTTTGAAGGAGTTGTGTTCCCATAAAAGAAAGAAAAAAGAGAAGAAAGTTAGAAAGGTAGAGGTGGGGAGAAATGTTTCGTCTATTATTCAAAAATCCCAACCTGAAAAATGCAAGGACCCAGGTATGTTCTCTATTCCTTGCAAGATAGGCAATACATACGTTGAAAAAGCCATGCTGGATTGAGGTGCATCTATTAATGTAATTCCATATTCCTGTATGATGCATTGAAAATTGGACCATTGAATAAAATTGGTATAATAATTCAGTTGGCTGATAGATCTTTGGCCTATCCTAAGGGAATCGTAGAGGATATCTTAGTTCAAGTGGGAAGTCTAGTTTTTCCTGCTGATTTTTATGTGTTAGAAAAGGAGCAAGGTGATTCCACTACTCCTATTTTGTTAGGAAAACCATTTCTAGCTACTTCCCAGACAAAGATAGATGTTCTTAAAGGCACTCTTAGTATGGAATTTGGAGATAAAAGCATTAATTTTAGCATTTATGATGATGTTGAACCGTCTGACTATACTAAACTTGTTTCTGTAATCGATGTGTGTAAGCCTCTAATACAGAAAATTCATGAACATACCAATAATCAGGAGGTGGACAATAACCGTGAAGAACATCTCAAGGAAAAGAACAAGGACTTGTTGAAACAAACAAGTAATGGAAGTTCTAACGCTTTACCACTTTCTAACGAGAAATTGAAGTTATCTATTGTGCAGAGGGAACAATTTCAAATTATAATCACCTTCCTGGTCATCTTAAGTACATATTTTTGAAGGATAAGGAGAGGGTGATAATCTCAAGTCAACTTAGCAAGTCGCAAGAAGAGCAACTTGTTCGGGTCCTACAAGAGAAAAGGAGAATGAATCCATCATTTGCAAATATAGTGAAGCGGAAGATTCTTGGACTCCTCCACATGGGAGTTACTTGATTGATTGGTGAACGAACATCAAGTCGAGCCAACGACAGTAAACAAAGGTGCTGCATGGGAGGCAACCCATGTCCATTTCAATTTATTTAATTTTTCAACTTTATTTTTGCTCATTTTCGTTTTAAAGGACAACATATTTTAGTTTCGTTGATAATTAGGAAATCAATTGCATTAAGAGGCTTAAATGATACAATAGATCTTTGAGGGGTGTATGTGTTATGAGGGTCATTTAGGAATGTTTAAGTATTGAAAAAAAAGAAGTGCAATTTTCATTCTGCCTTCAGCGCCCATGCGCGCTCAAGGTTCCGCGCTTGTGCGCTGAACCCCTTTTGAAATTTGCCCTCTGACTTGCGCGCACATACGCCCTCACAGCCCAGAGCATGTGCGCGGAATCGATTATCCAACGGAGCCTCAACCTCGTACGTACACACGCTGAAGAAGCTGCGCATGTGCGCGTGAGGGGATGAAGGAACTCAACCGTTCCTAGTTCCCTTGTTTCTTCACATTCCTCTTCTATTTCAACTTCCTCTCTAACACCAAAATCCCCCACTTTTAGATTTTCAAAACTCATCCCAATTCCGTCATCTTACATTCAAATTTCTTCTTCTTAAAAAGGAAAATCAAATCAAGGTTGAATTTCTCTTTCTTTCTACAATTTTTTTTATGGGTTTCAATTAATTTTCAAGAATATGTTAAGTCTTTTATTGCTTTGAATTGATGAAATTTCATATGGATTGCTCTTAAAACATAAATTTGGTGTGATTTTTGTTTGGATTTTGATTGAGGATGGATTGCATGTTTTCATAATATACCCACAAATTTCCTCTTTCTTTATGCATGCCGCGTGTTCGATAATATGTCTCAATGAATAAAAATGTTCAAATGCAAGGCATTGATGCATGAATTTAATTCCTAGACCATTGCTTATGCCATGTGAACTCTTTCTAATTAGTTTTCTGCATAGGAATGTTCATGTTTTGTATATAACCCTTAGTTTTAGGCATTATTTTGCTTGGATTTTCACGTGCAATCTAAGGCTTATGATTTAGGGGAATGACCTTTTATTTAAGTGTGGGGTGTTGTTGTTATTTGTTTGGGGGTGATGCTGTTTGTTTATGTTTTATAGGAATAGGAAGAGCAGCCAAGAAAATAGCCACAGGTAAGGGAACTGGAGAATCTTCATCATTCGGGGCAACACAATTAAGGGTTGGTGGCGGTTTACGTTTCTTAACGGCGGCAGCCAAACAAAAATATGATGATGATATCTCTAAACGGGCTGTAATAAAGGAAATGGGCATTCAAGAGACTTCCGTTGGAAGGGGTGCCAGAAATAAAGTTAACTATTCGCAATCGTGGATGGGAGCTTCTCACTTCAACCCCCATAGATGCCGTCCTTCCGGTGGAACGTGAGTTCTATTCTAACTTTGATCATTATAGCTCCACCAGGGTATATGTACGAGGGAAGGAAGTAGATATCTCTGCCAATGAAATCAATAGAATTTTGAAGGTCACTCATGTTTGTAATGATGAATGGCCCAACACCCATAATGCCAATGTAGAGCTTCAGCAGACTACCAGTGTACTTTGTGACGAGGATGTGGATTGGACCTTTACGGCGGATGGCATGACGGCTTGGCATTTCCACGTGAATAAACTTAAGCCAGCATGGTTTGTCTGGTTTAAATTCATTTGTGGCTGTCTTCTAACGGTAAACCATCTCACCCATGTTACTATGGAAATGGCCAAATTGCTGTATTGCATTGCTACTGTGAAAGCCATTGATGTGGGTAAGCTAATACATCAACAAATTAGCAACCTTACTCCGCTACTAGTAGGCAATCGGGATTGTGGTTTCCTCATCTGATTATGACACTATGTTTGGAATGTGGGGTGTTGATTGAGCCTTCTGAAGAAAAATTGAGGCTCGGCCAAATGATTGCAATGGAAGGTATACGAGATTCGGTTAAACGTACTAGAGCCCAAGCTTCTACATCACAAGTGAAGGAAGCTAATGATTTGAATGACGAGCCAGTACCTGCTCCTCCACAGTCTTAGGAGGACCTTCTACATCAGATCTTGGCTGAACAACAGTGGATGAGCCAACGTTTTGATTCATTTATGCAATATTAGTTTACATGGCAACAGAAAATGGAGGCTCTTCAGATGGCTAGAGAGCTGGGCTCGACCTTTCGACATACCCACCCTTTCCACCTTTTTCTTAGGATTTGGGGCCCCATGCGCCTTGAGTTTTTATGCCCTATCTGTTGGGCCATTTTCGTTGATAGTTATTGCATTGATTTCCAAGACAATTTGCTTTGTTCTTTTACTTAGACATTTATTTTCGTTGGTTAGGTTTCATTTTAGCTGGTTAACTTACTTTTCGTTAGGTTTCTTTTCATTATTTTGGTTCTGTATTCCCTTAAGGGAGTAAGTCTTATTGATTATTGTAGGAGTATTTTCTCCAATTTTCTTGTTCTTCTTATTGTCTCAAGGGAATTATTTATTTGTTTTATTTTGTTTTGTTTAGTGTTAATCCAGCTTTCTTTCACGACAAGGGTTATTTATAGCGGATACTGCTCCAAACGTGAATTAAATCCTGAGAAGCTTCTTCTTTTCCCATTTAGATGCTTTTATTTTTTTGCATTGAGGACAATGCTTATTTTTACGTGTGGGGTGGGAAAGTTATTTGGATTTTTTAAAATTGTTTGGTGTATTTAACTCAATTTTGCTTCAATATATTTTGACTTTTCCTTTGATCTGAGATCTTGTCAAAAATTTTGAAAATTTTTATGGATTAATTGACCATTATTTTTTTTGAAATTTTGAAAGTTTTCCTTAATGGTGTTTAACGTATTTTTTTTTCATTTTTCTGCATAGTAAATCATTAGTTAAACCATGCATGAATGAGTACTAAGCCATACTTTAATTTTTGATTTGGGATATTTAGAGGAATTTATGTAGACTCAATTATGTTGCATCCCAAAAACTCACTTTATTACATTTTTTAAGCTAATTTTTAGACAACCCAATTTAGTTTAAATATGAGGGTAGTGCCTTTTTCATTTGATAAGCCTTTCTAGCCAACCATTTTAACAATTTATTCTAAGTACCTTTTTTGAGCCTTATTCTTGTGAAGAGAAACATCATTCTCCTTCTTTCACATAAACTCAATTTACCTACCCTTATTGAGCTTAATGTTCTTTTAATTGTTTTATCCTAAATTTTCCCTTTAAGAGCTTATGGTGCACATTATTTGTTAAGGAGATATAAGGGTGGAAGTTTGTGAGAAGTGAGTGATGTACATTTTTTTAGCGAAATAGGGTATTGGAAAAAAATTGTTGGAGAAAAATGCAAATAAATATGGAAGTGTTGGTATATGCAGGTAGTGCCCATCACTGGTACCTGCGTATTCTTGATATTTACAGGTAGTGCCTATCACTGGTACCTGTATTTGCAGGTAATGCCTATCTTTGGTACCTGTGTGTTTATTTGTTGCGGGTAGTGCCTACCACTGGTACCCGTACTAGGAGTGGACATATAGCTAAAATCACTACGTGATGTATATATGTCCGAGAGAGGTTGGCATGTTTGGTTGTTTTGAATTCTTTATGGGTGTTTGTTACTCAAGTGTGGCGTTGTGGACGTTTGATATTTTGCATGTGAAGAGAATTTTTATTTTAGTGTGTGACCACCAATGTTATAAAGATCTTATTTCATTTTCTATATCCTTTCCCTTCTTTGACTAACAAATATCCTAATTTCTAGTTCGAATTGAAAGTCCTACCTAAATTTGAATTGAATTGGTTGTTTAGATTGGTGGAGGGGTGTAAGAAGAGTGAGCTATGGGATATTTAGAAATTAAATTTAGAGGGTCTTCATGATTTAATCTAAATATTTTCAAATCTAAATTTTTGAATGGCTATACACACATACACACGAATTTCATATTTTAGTTATACACACGAATTTCATATTTTAGTTTTTATTATCATTTGAGCTCTGGGGTTCATAGACTACTCTGATTGCTGGATTGGTTATTGAATATTTATGTGGATATTTGAAGGAATATGTTGAGCAGAATGTGTTATGCTTAAATTTTTTAATTTATATTTGATCGAGGATGATCAAAGGCTAAGTGTGGGGTAATTTTATAAGTTCATAATTGTGCTACATTTTATGTGTCAATTATCACATTTTTATGTGTTGTAAGCAAGATTGGAGTTATTATTGAGCTTAATTTGATTATTCTTAGTTTTTGTAGGGTTAAAGTGAAAAAGAGCTGAAAAAGATGAAAGAAAATGCTAAGTACGGGACAGGCACGAGTATGAAGTCATTTTGGATGTTATTTCGTATTTCAAGCATAAAATGTGATTTTCTTGAGTCCAAACTCCGATTGAGATCATTTTGGATGATTTAGAAAGATACTGAAGAGTTCTACAACTTTTATGTTTTGAGTTTTCCAAGATTCTATAGGCATCTTGTTCAAAATTGCAAAGTTAAAAAATGTGTACCGGCAAGGAGCGATTCTGACACAGAGCTACAACTTTCATGTTTTGAGTTTTTCCAAATTCGGTTTGCATCAGGGTCAAAATCGAAGCCGAAAGTGAAGCCAGCGAACATGTGCTAGGGTTGTTCAATGCATGTGCGCTGGCAACTTTTCAGCACTGCCTAGGGCGCACATGCACCCAAAATAGGCAGCGCATGTGCGCCCCAAGCAGCAGAATTGCGTATTTTTTAATTTTTAACAGATTTCTTTGCCCGCTTGGACTCTTTTTCACCCGATTTCACGTTCTGATTTGTAGGCATTAATTGTAACCCTAAATACTCAATATAAATACCCCATTTAGGGTGAGAAAAAGGGATCAACACTTTTATTTTCTTATTGCGCTAGGGTTTTTAGCAGTAGAAATTCCTCTTTATTCTTTCATGGCACTTTGTGCCTAAAACCTTTTCTTGGTAGAGAGATTTGAAGCCATGGTTAATTCTACGAAGTTGTGAGACTTCTTTTGCATGAATTACTCACTTTTATCTCAAGTATTGATTATTTTTCTGTGATTAAATTTATGATTGTTCTTTTTAGCTTATTATTGCTGCAGATATTAAGTTATTAGAATTAATCTACTGCTAGATTGTTTTAACCGCGTGTGCTTAATTCAATCTATGAAGCAACTAAATTTGATAATTACTGGATTTGTGTTATTGAATTTAGGGAAATTAATCATCTAATTGGCATAACCGCGTGTGTTTATGTTTAATTAGTCTAATTGTTCTTGTTGATCTTAAAGCTTCTATTAATTGAGCTTTGGCACATGTCTGGGTTAAATTAATAGTTAGGGTTAATTGGATCGTGTGTTGAAAGTTAACCAACTTTAGAAAGAAATAAGAGAACAGATCAACTTTGAATTGGTATTCGTTCGGGTTAATTCTTCAATTAGTGCTTGATATAAAATTGAATTATCTTGTGTGTCAAGGATCGACTAGTGAAATTGCCATGGTGGATATGACCAAAACTAAGACTTTTCTTACATTGAATTTTATTCAATTATTTTATTATTTTAATTTTAGTTAAAAGCATTCAAAATCCCCATTTTTCCATTTAGCACGAAAATAAACTCCGTTCTCTGTGGGATGACCTGTACTCACCACTACTACATATTGAGAGTTATTAATTTTGGGTGCTTACGACAACATTCAACTCGACAGCATATAATTTGCACGACTAGTAGGCAAGTGAGCACAACATGCTTGCAAAAATAATAGGAATGTACAACATGGACTCATTCACCACTCTAGCTACACAAGTGAAGGCCCTCACAGAAAAAGTTGAAAGAGTGAATATGCAGCCAAAATAGGTACACTGTACGGTAGCAGCTTGTGTAATATGCCACGAGGGTTGACACCTCACTGAGCAATGTCCAATTAATCTGGAGGATTTCAATTATACGGGCAATTTCATCCAATCACAAAACAATCGATACTCTAACATGTATGAGTCTGGTTGGAGAAACCAATAGGGTAGTGCCAGCAGCTTAACCAGACCACCAGCGCTGCCTGAATTCCAAGGCAGAATAGGCAAGCCAACCAATCTCAAAAAAACAAGATAGTATAGAAGATCTTTTGCAGCAATACATGGTTAAAATAGATGAAGTGCTACCAAATCAAAATGCAATATTTCAAAGCCATACAACATTAATAAGAAATTTGGAGACCTAAATGGAGCAACTCGCCATTGCCATAAATAATAGGCTTTAAAATTCTTTGTCAAGTGACACGGAAGTTAACCCGAAGAATGATAGTAGGGAGCAATACAAAGAGGTTACTCTCTGTAGTGTCAAGGAATTTGTGCCCGAGAACCAACCAGTGAAAGAAAATGAGTATGAGGATAGGTAACAGTTGAAGAAGAAAAGATGGGAGAAGAATGAGCAACTTAAAGAGTATCAAGTCTAGCCATCTTTCCCTTCGGTACTTTATCTGATATTTTCCAAACCTTATTTTGATGATGACATAAGCACTAAACTCTGCAAACAAGCTTTGCAGGTCTGTTACTTGTTCTGCTGGAAACAGGGTGTTCGGAGCCAGTACAAAGTTCGAACCAATCGGCAGAAAGCAAGGTGCTTAATGCTTCTCTACGGACGCACACAACTGTCCGAACAAAGTCTCTTTCAGACGAACATGACCTTCCGAAACTCCGTTCGAACAATGGAACGGACGCATGCACGGCAGTCCGAACGATGTTCTTCACCAACTGCATGGAGATCGGACGCTGTGTCGGATACATCATACTTATCTCGGACGTCCGAAACCTCAACGGCTACTTTTTCTGCATTTATCATTTAGCCGTTAGGAAGTAGTTGCAACCACCATTTATTGCTCCTATAAATAACTGCTCTACTATTTTGTAAAGATCATCTAATAACATCGAATACAGGCCTTAGAAAAGAGCAATTTTGGTACAAATTAGCTATAGTGCTTTATTGTATTAGTGTGCAGCTTAGAATGCAATTCAATTTTGAGGGGAGTGATAATCTTGTATGAAAGTGAGGTTGTGAGTAAAATTCTTGGCTCAACTAAAAGAGTTTTATTGTCAGCAAGAATTTCCCTACTTTGTAAAGATTATTGGCTCACCAAGTGTGTGAAGCATTCTAGTGAATTAATACTTCAAGCTTGTTAGCTTAGAAGTATTGGTTGTTTAATTTCTCCTCTTTCATACTTCACAGTTTTATTGATTCTATTATATTAATTATTAGTTGAAAAATCTCAATAAGTTTAATGTTTCTAAAACTATTTTTTAGAAACCTAATTCACCCCCCTCTTAGGTTGCTTTGGAACCAACAATTGGTATCAGAGCTTGGTCTCATTTTATTGCTTAAATTACTTTTGAGAAAAGAACTATTATGGCAACCAACAATGCTCTATTTTTTAATAGGGTCAATCCATTACTAGGCCCCCTATGTTCAATAGGGCAAAGTTTATTAGTTGGAGAGATAGAATGAAAATATTTTTGCAATATATTGATATTGACTTGTGGTATGTTGTTAATGAAGGTCCATTTGAAGCTACTATCATTGATGATCACACAAATAGAAGAAGAGAAAAGACACTCCACAAGACAAGGCAAACTTGACATTAAATGCAAAAGCCATGAATGTGCTATATAATGCCTTGGATGCTAATGAATCAACTCACGTAAAGGGATGCATTTCCTCTAAAGAAATTTGGGATAAATTGAAGGAAATCCATGAAGGGAGCGACGATGTTCGTGAGCAAAAGAAATCCTTACTTGTTGCCAAGTATGAGTCCTTCAAGATGGAACCACATGAAAATATTGACAAAATGTATTGTAGGTTCAATGACATCATTAAGGATCTTGAAGCCTTGGGTAAGGAGTATTCTTTGGGTGAAAAGAATAGAAAAATCCTAAATGACTCTATCCAAATAATGGGATGCCAAAACAATTGCTATAGAGGATGCCAAGAATTTAAATTCAATGCCTATTGAATCATTAATCAACTCTCTTACATCTTATGAATTGAAGTTGAAGGCCAAAGTGGTGGATGATGAAGAAGCAAGACCAAGAAGGAGCATTGCTCTAAAGACCTCTCAAGAAAAGGATGAAAATGGCTCCATCAATCTAGAAGATGAAGATCTGATGAAGGAGATCTTGCACTCATCACCAAAGGATTCCTTAAACATTACATCAACAAACGGAGAATGAGAAGAGGTGGAGCTACGAATTCAAATAATTTCAAAGGAAAGACTAAGCTAGAAATGAAGAAGCAAAATGAAAAGTGAATGCGGTCAACTCGGAGACTTTGAAAATGAGTGTCCTTCCAAGAAAAAAAAAGGAAGGAAGAAAGCCTAGATTCAATAACTTTCAAATCACATGGGATGATTGCAACTCCGAATGAGAAGTTGAAGAAGAAATGATGAGTCGGCACAAATGGCCTTTATGGCCATTGGAGATGATGAGGTAAATTCTAACTATGACTCCAATGATGAAAATGATACATTGAAGCTTTCATTTTGAAATTTCATGATAGCTTAAAGGAATCATATGCTAGAAATAAGGAGTTAATGAAGAAATCAAATGCTCTATTGAATGCTAACTCTAAACTTGTGATTGAAAATAATAGGCTATCACAAGAAAATTGTGACTTGAAGAAAAGAATGCATGTGAGATCAAAGGTCAAGGAAGAACAAGCCTCCTTGATGAAAAGATTGGATGATTTGAATGTTCTCTTGACTAGAAAGAAAGAAACTGTTGTTGATTTGAAAAGAAATAGAAATGTATTAATCAACAAAAATTTTATCATTTTTAGAAGAGATGACTTATGTTTTGTAAAATCAAAATCCTCTTTATATGGAAATAAAAATATTATTTGTAGATATTGCCAACAAATTTTAAGAGAGATTTTTGTTCGCCGGCTCTTATCTAATATAGATGGAAGTGATTAGTAAGAATTGACCATTAAATTATTGCATATGTGCTTTAACAAATTTTTTAAGGTAAATAAATTGTTTAATTGAAAATTTTGACTATTTCTTATCATGCGTTGATCTTGATCAAGTAGAGAGATACAATATGATGGAATGGGAAGGGCAGGGAGTTAAAACCCAGTTTATCTTAATTTCACCATAGATGTGCATGCAAGGTAAGGGAGTTAAAATTTTCATGAATGTGTTATTATCTTGAAAAAATAAAAAGGAAGTACGAGAGTTTTGTATTATGTGTACGATTTGCTTAGTTTTTAACCTCTTTCTCCAGCGTCAGGGCAGGCCACTAGTACACATTTTAACAGTTTATAGTTATTCTTACAGTGGTTTCTATTAATTTATCTTTATAAGATGATAGTTATCTATATGTGTTTGTAGTTAAAAAAATATGTCATAGATGATAGAAGCATTTAAAGATTCATTAAGAAGAAAAAAGAATAGAAGTTACGAGCTTGTAGACTTTAAGAAGATATAACACTAGTTGCAAAAAGTGCACCTATTAGGATAATTAAAAGCTGAAAGTAGGGAGCAATACTTTTTTTTTTATTGAATCATATTTCATGGTATTAAAGGGTAAAAATGCAAAACATAAGTATAAAAATAGTAATGACTGAAATATAAAAAAAATGTCAATTTCTTTATCCTCTTACAGTAACTAAAATAATAGAAGAAGCAATGTTGGTTTGTTTATTCTCTTTAAAAGTATATTTACTTGAGCAAAGACTAAAAAATGAAAATAATTCAAAACAAAATCATTCTTAGTATAATCTATCCAATGGTGACTAAATCCTGTCTCAAATCAACTCAAGCTACAATGCTCCAACAGTCCTACTTTTATATGCACATAAATAATGAATAAATCCATGTATATATAGGTATTCATTATCGAAAAAAAAGCATATAAAAAAATCAAATATGTGGGCCAATTAAAGTGATAAATGATAGTAAATACTCAATATAAATCTGTTGCATTAGCACATTATTTGTCCTTTTTCTTTTTCTTTATAACAAAATTTATTGATGGCTTTACAATATAATGGTCAAATTGTATTTAATTTACTACTAATAATGAAAATTTGAAATATCACATGTAATTAATTTAAAAGAGATTCAAGAACTAAAAGAAAGATAGATTCTTCGTGATCCTTCCTTTCATCAAACGAATAACTAAAAATAGAGTATTAGATGTTTTTCTGGTTTTTCCTTGAATGTTCCAGTCATTCAGTGGAAAGCATAGAACAAACCAATACTCTAAAAGAGTTAAAACCAAAAAAGTTTAATCACACAACAAATTTACTTTGAAAGTTGTTATATATAAACGCCAATCATTAGAAGAAGTTATATTGAAAACTCTTACAAATGAATGTTGGGGTAGAATTCAATTGTTATATATTATACACATATCATCCTTAGGCACATGATATTTTACTGTAAAATTACATGAATTATTCAATAAACTTACAATCAAATTGACAAATATTTAAATCTATAATAAAAGTATTACTTGATATTGAATGTCATTCAAGAAAATACTAGAACCATCATGCATGACTTTATTTAAAAATGTTATATTTATTTATGTTTGATGTTCAGTTAATGACAATATATGAATAGTTGATGAGATATTGATAAATTAAATTTTTTATTATTTTTTCACAATCAATTATCAAGTTCAAACTTTTCGTCTCATCATACAAACAATTGTAATTGTAGGATGAGAAATCACCTAAATGCTTTAGAGATTTAGTGACAATCACAACCAAGGAATACAAGTTTCTTATAGAGCTAGGTGAGATTGATAGTAGCTGCAGAAGCAATTGCACAAAAATACCCAAGCAAAATAAGAAATTGCATCAATAGCTCAAAATAATAGAATTAACAACGAAGAAATCAAAGAGTAGCCCTTTATACAACATAAAAATGCAGTTGAATTTCTAAGCTTCCTTCTAGTTTCCGTCCTGGTGCAGGTTCTTGAGTTAGGTTGAGTAGTCCTTATAAAAAATAGATAATTAAAAATATAAATTATTGGAAACACCTTGCTTAATAAAAACACTGTTCCTTTATATGTGAATTTAGTATATTTGATTAATTAGTTTATCGTAGATAAAACTCAAATTGCTTATTTACGTTAGTATTATCTTCTTTAAAAATTACATTGGATATTATTATCATTAAGTATTAACTTTTTAACTAGACCTAATGAGATTTTGATAGTTTAACTAATAATTTTCATTACAATTCCGATTCTAAACCAAGCAACTCATGGTTATTAGATCAATTAATCTTATTTACTGCAATTCTGTTCAATCAAATACTAACTATTGACTTATTAATTACCAGTCAAAAACATTGGTGAACACGTGCAGCGCACGTGCATCTTACTAGTTTACATAAATGTGGGAGAACTAAATTGAGTGAACTAGGAAATGGTGGTCATAAGTTATGTTAAATGCTTGGACATGAATAGTGAGACTAGAAAGGTAACATCTTCACACCGCATTTGTGAGGCTAACACAACAAACGCGAGTTGAGTGATCTACTTCCACAAATTCAGCACAAGATTAGGTTAATTAATAGTCAAGCCAAGATTTAATTCGCCTAATTTGTTCCTAAAACTCCGAGTACAAACAAAGTATTGTCACACACCTGACTCGCACTTGCCAGGCATGCGCCATTTCCCGTATCCGTGAAACCGTATGCTCACGAATACACGCATATATCCTATATGTTGACAAACCAATAATAAATATTACAATAGTGGAAGCAACTATCTTTAGATAATAATTTAGATTGTGCGGTAAATAATAATCTAGGAATCTAAAAGTACAACTTGCCAATCCTAGTAAGACTCAATCTATAGTTTTCAATTTCCGTCATTGTAGTACCTGAAGTGAATCTGCATTTACTAGATCCGAACTATATCTCTAATTAATTTGAAAAAATATTATGACGGGGTGAGTGACAAGTCGCCAAGTACAATAACACGTACTCCCTGCGGATCATGCATTTATATATACATGTATTTCATAATCATTTCACATTAACACATGCACATGCTTTTAGTTTAAACCATCTTTTCAAAATTGTGCACTATTAAAACTTATGTAGTCAAGTAATTCAATCCACATCTTGTAAACTGTAATCTTTATGTCTAGACTGTACTGTATCAAATCACATATCATGTACTTTCAAAAAATCTATAACAAGTCACAAAGCCACTTACAAATCTTGTATCAATTTATGGTGGCTCAAAACTGAACACACCATCATCGGCACTAAATACTCAGCCTAGAGATTAGTTCCACTAGAAAGGATGTCAAGAAGTTTCATAGTTCTGTTGACCTATCATAAACTGTAACTACCATGCACTGTATTGTCATATATTGTAATTGTCATGTCATGTATTCAAGAGTATAATCCGAACTAACTATTTCATGTTCGTTTACAGGAACAAACTATTATTATTACCCATGCAACACATAAATGAGGATCAAGCATATTCAAAATTATGCATACATATCATATTTTTCTATAATTTAAAATCAAGCAAATCACTTATCCATAGATGATCTAAATTTTATAGAAAAAAAATCATTTCATATAAATACATTTTCACAAAATAACTTTTAAAAATCATGTGAGTTCATAATGCAATTCCAATAAATATTGAGGTTCATAAAAAAATTTGAAAATTCAGAAGGTAAGCACTACCTGCCTCGGTATGCTAATAAACGTGTTACTCTTGTGATGGATCCTCTTCGGTGTTACCTATAAAAATTCATAATTTCATTATTTAATATGTCCACCATTTATTTAAAATATTCTATAATTAATCATGTAGTAATCCTACTCATTTATTTAGTCTATACTTGCCCATTAGTATTTGAGAAAAATATTGGCTATAGTATTAAATAGTATTTCTTTATTAAAAATGTACTTTTAATTCACTATTAAATATTTATATAGTTTTTCTATATTTGATAAAACCAATTTATAGTAACCTTTGAAAACTTTTTGGACACTGTTTGAATATAATAAAACCTTTCGATACTTTTACAAATTTAGAAAACCATTCGGGACTTTTTACAAACTTAGAAAAAACATTTGGGGTCCCCTCGTTAACTTTTTTAAAGTTATAGGGTTTAATTTGTCAATTATGGAAACTTTTTTGGGTCTTAGTAAAATATTCCTTAACTATAAGGTCCATTGTGTAAATTCTGGAAACATCCAGGTACTACTAATGGTCTTTTAAAATCAAATGGGTCAAATTAATACTTTGGAATCTCAAAAGGGCATGCTATTTTAGATTTAAAACTTTCAAGGATTAAGTAAAAACTCGAATAAAACTCTAGGGACCCATCTGTCAATATTAAAATCGATATGCAAACTAATCTTCTTCGTCCCGTCTCTTCTGCTCCAACTTTCTCAATCTTTTCCCTCTCTCTTTTTCCTACTCTTTCATCTCCATCTCTCTGATCTTCTGATAACAAAGGCAATTTATGGTTGAAAAGAAAAATGACAGTGAGTCTTTATTAATATGGTGAATTTGTACAACTAGATGATTCAGAAGAGAATGATCCTGGAAGTTATAAACTTGAAGATGAGATCAGGATTAATCCCTAATGGACAACTTGATGATTGCACAGAAAATGAAGGAAGATTACATCAAATTCAGCTTGAATCCCAAGCTACCTTTTTTCCAACTACTTTATAGACTGTTCCTATAACTAACTGCCTAACTGCTTGCTGAGCAAGGTGCCAGGATCTACCGACTGAATATACAATCCTTCCAACCAATGCATTTGCTGACCTGGCCCGTAAATCCTTCTACTGACTTGGGCCAATAAAATCCCCTCGTATCAATGCCATCCTGAATAAGCACCCTTGTCCTCAAGGGTGGCAATGAATTCAGGAAATTGCAAAGCAAAGGTAGAGTAATCTTCCCATGTTGCATCTTCAGGAAAAGAATTAGACCATTGGACCAAAATCTGAACAACTAGAAGCATGCCCTTCTTAATCAACCTCACTCTCCAAAACAGCAATAGGAAACTCAAGACTCTCCGAACTCAAAGTGGAAGGTAAAGTACCAGGGCAGGAAGCTAGACCATACTTCTTTTTGTGCTGGGAAACATGAAAAGTAGGATGAATCTTGGAATTTAACGGTAACTGAAGTTGGTAGGCCACAGAACCAACTTTGGAGATAATCTGGAATGGACCATAGTATCTAGGAGCCAGTTTTTGAGAACTCCTGAAATGGACAGTTTGCTGCCTGTATGGTTGAAGTTTAACATATACCCAATCTCCCACTAAAAAAATTCTGTCAGTCCTATGTTTATCCGTCTGTTGCTTCATCCTTTTTTGAGCCCTTCGTAAATGAAATTTCAACAACCTTATCATGGCTTCTTGGGCTGTCAAGCTTCAGTTCACCTGCTCATTGGGTGAGGTTCCTGATAGGTAACGAACATGGTGTGGAGGTGGCTGTCCATAAAGGATTTGATAAGGTGTGAAACCAACAGCTGAATGAAAGGTAGTATTATACCACCTATGAAAATTCAGCCAAGGAAAACCATTGAGACCATTTCTTAGGTTGATCCCCAGTCATACACCTGTAGGTTTCTAAACATCTATTAAGGACTTCAGTTTGCCCATCACTTTGAGGATGGTAAGCAGAAGAAAAATGAAGTTGAACTTGCTGTAAAGAAAACAATTCTTCCAAAAGTGGCTCGAGAAGATTGCATCCCTATCACTCACAATACTTTTAGGCATTCAATGTAGCTTAAAAACATTATCCACGTAAGCTTGAGCAACATCAGCAGCTGAATAAGGATGACCAAGAGCCATAAAATGGGCTGATTTGCTCCATCTATCAACAACTACCAATATTACAGTTTTACCTACTGAATTAGGTAAGCCTTCAATAAAATCCATAGCTACATCCATCCATACTCCCTCTGGAATGGGTAAAGGCTAAAGTAAGCCTGGGGAGGCTATAGTTTCATACTTAATCTTTTGACATGTGTCACAAGCCAAGATGAAGGATCTGACCTGAGAATTCAGTCACTTGATCCTTCCAGTTTAGCAAGGAAGCAATCCTGTGATAAGTAGCATGTGTACCAGAATACCCTCCTGCAGCTGAGGAATGGTACAATTTAATTAGCTCAATTCTGAGTTCAGCATTGTCCCTTACAACCAACTTTCCTTTCCTTGTGAGTTTCCCCTAACTCCAAGAATAATGAGGATGTTGAGAGGGATCTTGCATCTTATCCTGAATAATACTCTTCAATTTAGTGTCAACTTCCCAAGTTTGCTGAATTCTCTGTAACGGATCAGTGCTAACCATGCTCACTGCCTTCAATTCCACATCCATTAACTAGTCCTGAGATCTTCGAGAAAGAGCATCAGCAGCCAGGTTATCATGCCCATTTTTATAGACAATTTCATAATCATACCCCATGAGTTTAACTAACCATTTTTGTTGTGCTGGGGTAGAAATCCTCTGATCAAGCAGGTACCTCAAGCTCTGATGATCAGTTTGAAATTTGAAATGAACTCCAATCAGATATGGCCTCCACTTTTCCAGTTATCTGTCCAGCCATTACAATAGCAATCATTTCCTTCTCATAAGTAGATAATGCTAATTTTCTTGCAAATAAAGCATTACTCATGTAAGCTAGAGGTCTTCCCTTCTGCATTAGCACTACTCCCACCCCAACTCCACTGGCATCAGTTTCTAGGACAAACTCTGTGGAGAAATCTGGAAGAGCTAAAACTGGTGCAGTGGTCATCACCTCCTTTAATTTGACAAATGCTTCATCAGCTTGCTCATTCCATACAAATGCTTCTTTTTTTAGCAGATCATATAAGGGCCTGCAAATGAGACCATAGTGTTGTATGAACCTCCTATAATAACCAATTAAACCAAGGAAACTCCTGAGTTCCTTTTGTGATTTTGGCACAGGCCATTCCTTCATAGCTGCAATTTTGTTAGGATCTAAAGGGTAATGATGTGACCCAAATATTCTATCTTTTGTGCTCCAAAACTACATTTACTCTTCTTAACAAATAGACTGTTCTGCCTTAATACTTGTAAAGTTTGTTCCTTATCACAAAGTGTAGTAGATGTTCTTCCCAAGTCTTACTGTATACTTAAATATCATCAAAGAAGTTCATTAGGTTCTGGAAGGTTGAGGGTTCATTAGTTAAACCAAAAGGCATAACTAAGAACTCATAATGCCCTTCATGAGTTCTAAATGCAGTTTTTTGGATATCCTCGGAGCTCATGATAATATGATGATACCCAAATCTTAGGTCCATCTTAGTATAGAATTTAGCTCCAAATAGTTCATCCAGCAACTCCTCAATGGCTGGAATAGGGAACTTATCCTTAATAGTCATCTTATTAAGTTCCCTATAGTCAATACACGTTCTCTAGGTACCATCCTTTTTTTTTACCAATACTACTAGAGATGAGAGGGGCAGACACTTGGTTGGATAATTCCAGACTTCAACATTTCCCTCACTTGTTTCACAATTTCATTTTTTTTGGAAACAGGGGTATCTATATGGCCTCACATTCACTGGTTCTGTTCTATTCTTTAGAGGTATATGGTGATAGTGTGAAGTCTTTGTGGGGGTAATGAAGTTGGTTCCTCAAATAAATCACCATATTCAACAAGTAATTGATCAAGCTTAGAGGTTTGAAGCTCAGTTACCTTCGATGGCAAGGTCTAAATCCCTTTAGCTCCAGTGAGGTAACATTCTCCCTGCCTAGTTAGCTCTATGGAACATAAAAGGACTTGGCCAATTTGATGAGGTTTCCTTAATGTTTTCTGCATTGTTTAGCAGAATCTAACTTCAAGAAGGTTGAGTTGATCCCCTCAGCACCACCTTTTGCTGCTTAACCGTAAACTCCATTCTCAACTGTGAGTAATTCCATTTAATGCCCCTAAAGTCACCAACCACTGGCATCCCAAAACCATTTCATATCCCCAACTGGAAACACCCTCAAGTCAGTATTAAATTTTACCCCTTGTATTCTCCATTTAATGTTCCTGCACTCCTCTTTGCTAACCAATTCCCTTCCATCTGCTATAGAGATTTTCATGGGAGAAGCTAGCTCTCAATCTTGCATCCCAATCTTTTGGCTGCATTAGGGTGTATGAAATTGTGGCTACTTCCTCCATCAATCAAAATATGGACCGGTTGTTTATTTACATGTCCAATCACCTTCATGGTCTGGAAATGGGAGACTCCTACCAATGCGTGTAAAGAAATGGCAGTCACTATCTCTTGTACTTGTGTTTTTGGGTCCTCTTTTCCGTCATCTTTTTCCCCTCCTTCCTCTGCATCCATGAATTCCTCTTCCTCCTCATGCATTTCAATGGTAAATAATTTCCTCTTTTTACATTGGTGGCCGGGGGTATATATTTTTCATCACACAAAAAACATAACCCCAAGGTCTTTTTCCTGTCCATTTCTGCACTAGAAATCTTTTTAGCAGAAGAATTTCTAGTGTAAGATAACTGTCCTTCTCTTTGGGGCTTGTAAGGTACAATAACCTGAGTGCTTGGAAGATTCTTGGCCTCAAATGCTCCTTTGTTGGTCATACTTGGGGCTGGTAACAATGCATTAGGTTGTTGAACCCCAATTTTGGTCTCCCAAGATTAATATGATTTTCTTCCAATCTTGCCAATTGCATGGCATAACCCAATTTCTTGGGCATGAACATTCTTACCCCAGCTTGAATCTCAGGTTTCAGACCAGTCAGGAAGCAACTAATGGTATATTCTTCAGGCAAGACAAGTCTATTGATTACCTCTTCAAATTCTTCAGTGTAGCTCTTGACAGTGCGAATCTGCTTTAGTTTCATCAAGTCAAACATAGGATCATCATAGATATTATCTCCAAACCTCTCTCCCAATGCTTTAATATACTCTTCCCAAGTAGGAAATTCTCTGATTATTCTGGTTTTCATGAAAACTTGGTGCCACTGTAAAGCCTTCCCTTCTAAGTGGATCACCATCAACCTTACTTTGGCATGATTAGGGGTCTCATCCACTTCGAAAAACTGCTCATATTTATACAGCCATTCTCTAAAGTTTTCTCCTCAAAACTTTGGAAATTCCACCTTGGAAAACCTAGTTCTGGGGGCAAAGTAAGGATTCTGATTTCTATCCCTACTCGATGTTAGTGACTGCTTTTGATTTTGTTGCATCATTTGGTGCCCTATCTCTAACACAAGATTTTCAATTCTGACATCTCCTTCTCATTCCTTTCTTGGTAATCTCTCATCATATTCTTGAAAGATTCTTCCAATTTCCTCACATCTTGGGACCTTGTTCCATCTGCCAGGGCTGCCGAGGATCAGAGGCTCTGATACCACTGATAACAATGGCAATTTATGGTAAGGAAAATGACAGTGAGTCTTTATTAATATGGTGAATTTGTACAACTAGAGGATCAAGAAGAGAATGATCCTGGAAGTTATACACTTGAAGTTGAGATCAGGTTTAATCCCTAATGGACAACTTGATGATTGCACAGAAAATGGAGGAAGATTACATCAAATTCAACTTGAATCCCAAGCTACCTTTTTTCCAACTACTTTATAGACTGTTCCTATAACTAACTGCCTAACTGCTTGCTGAGTTGGCATCCCATCCTCCACCGATTGAAGATACAATCCTTCCAACCAATGCATTTGCTGACCTGGCCCTTAAATCCTTCTGCTGACTTGGGCCAATTAAATCCCCTCATATCATCTTCACTTTCCAACTCTGTCTCTCTTCTCTCTTTTTTGGAGACGGATCACCATGTCGGTACTCGCTTGCATGGCTCACTGACGACAATAACGATGGGAATCATACCATTTCGCCCAATGTGATTTTTTTTTCCAGCAGTTAGAGAATCTAGTTCAAATTATGATTATTATTATTATTGTTATTATTATTATTATTGTTGTTGTTGTTATTGTTATTATTATTGTTGTTGTTTTTATTGATGTTGTTGTTGTTATTATTATTATTAAAATAAAAATTTTCAGCCGTTAGATTATTAAAAATTAGTCAATAATATAATCTTAGATTGAATAGACTAGCACCTATACTAATAATCCAATGAAAGAAACAACTAAAATTCACAATAAATAGATAACCTATTTTTGAATCTTCTAATACATCATCTGACCTCTATATTAAAAAAAAAAAAAATTGACTAATTAAAGGGATAAAAAAAATGAAAGAAAACTAACCTCTAGAATTTTTGGAAGGATTCTCTCGATGTTCTCAAGGATTAGTACAAGTTTCTTAGCCTTAAAATGTTACTAGTATATATAGCATATGATTTCCTAAAAACTCCTACAATTTTGCTGTTAATCTTCAAGATTGGCAAGACATTTATTCTAACAATATTTTCCTAAGCATAATTTGTATATTTACTTATATAATTTGGTTTCCTTAACAAAAATATAATTCTTGTTTCCTAATCTTCCTAAATTATTTTAGAAAGTTTTATATTTTAAGTTAATTAACCCCTAAAATTTTGGGATTTCACATTCTATCCACCTTACAAAATTTTTCGTCCTTAAAACTTCACGAATTTGATTTTCACTCCAAACTCTAATATCGATGTCTTGGCATCCACACATCCAAAATTTCTATTTTGGTCTTCGGTGACCATGAACTCATCTATAAAAATGGAGTATTTGAGATTATTTTGTCACTTTTCAACTCTTAGTCCTTAAATTACGGCATAAATTTGCCTACCAGTACCCCAATCCATTTATATTAGCATAGGACTTTAATTCCAAATGGGCTTATCACAAATCTTAAGGTTATGTAATCTTTGAACCTGGAATATTGGAATATGTATTTGAATAATAATGCCCGATATATCACTTAATCACCCTATTTGCAATGCTTCATTATCTTGTCATTTACTTATTCTTAGATTAGACCATGGGTGTTTCGTTACCAACTTGTTCTCTTAAGTTATATTACCAATCTTTTAAAATCAGTCCCAATTTCTATTTTCATGTTAGAGTCATAGGTTTAGTATGTACTCCAATGCTCCTCGGCTATCAAAATCAAGTGCTAACAAGGGTATCTTTTCCAAACTTACTAATACCATGAGGAATAGTACCTAAAATGTTGTGGTTTAATACTTAAATAGTCTTTTATCTCCAAATTCATAATTATAGTGTACATAAATACTTTATTTTTTATTTTTTTTCCCTTACATTTACTTAACCAACAAATCAGGGTGACACACTTAATTGAAAGTTTCCTAAAGTATGAGATATGACACGAAGACATCCCATTTATTTATGTTTTCTCACATATGACCTTTGAGATGTCTTTATAGTTATGTAAATTTATCACCTTTAGGAGGAATTCCTCTAGACAAAACTACTATTTTATGTTTAATAGGGAGTCACCATGTATACTTCATGACGGGATTTCTCTCTTGTAAATTATGTCTATCACAATCCAAGGGTATTGCCTCTCTTTCTCAACCACCTTGAGACATCTTTTGAGTTTCTTGATCTCTTGAACTTGTTTTTGAACTCTGTCATACAAGGATCTATAATCTATAATCCGACGGTTATTGTATATTATAAGTCTAGGTACCAACTCTATAACAGGGTCAACCAAGTTGGACATTTGTTGTCTCTTCTCTCGGTAAGGGTTTTTCCAATGAACTCCATCATCAAGTCCTCAAGCATTCATCGTCTACAATCGAAATCAATAATTATAGTAGTACCACTTACTAAATCTGAGCTCAATCAAGACAGGTTCAAGGTTGCGTGCTTCTATTTCCTCTATTTTGTTTATACGTACAGTTAATCTAATCTATATCACGCCAATTTCCTTAAGTGCTAATATAATATATATACTGTTGACTATTTACAATTGTGGTAAAGATCCACTTATTCTTTTTTTCGTTTTCATTTCCTAATTCCTTAAAACTTAGGATTATGGGTTGCTACACTTCCTTATGCTAAATTCAACTTAATATCCACAATGTGATATTTTCTTTTCCTCTAGATTGTATCGAAATTCTAGAGTTCAACATAGTAAACATCTTGTCTAAGAACCTAAATTCTAGTACCATTAAAATTATCTTCGAGTTCCTTTATTTTTCATTAATCAACATAAGACCAAAAGGCAAGCTTCCATTGTACCAGCAGCTAAATCAGTTATCATCTAAATCTTGATACTTTTTATTGACTATGCCTAAGTTCTATAGCCCAACATCTTAGCCACCTAGTTCAATATGTACTATAGAGATGATAACCTAAACTCTGATACACTTAAAAATGTCACGCCCTGACCCGTACTTGCCAGTTACGTGCCATCTGCTATATCCGTAAAATTGTACTCTCACGAAAATAAGGCATATATGCTATATTGACAAACCAATAATATATAGTATAATAGTGGAAGCAACTATCTTTAGATAATAATTTGTAATGTGCGGTAAATAATAATCTAGGAATCTAAATGTATAACTTGACAATCCTAGTAAGACTCAATCTATGGCTTCAATTTTTGTCATTCTAGTACCCAAAGAGAAGCTCCACTTACTCGACCTGAACTATATCTCAAATTAACGTGCAAAAATCTTATGATGGGGTAAGCGACAAGTCGCCCAGTAGATTGCACTTACATTCTCCTGGATCATGTAGCTACGTACATACAAGTATTTCATAATCCTTTCACACTATCACGTGCACATGTTTTTCGTTAAACTATCTTTTTAAATCATGTACTATTAAAAATTCATGTATTCAAGTAATCCAAGCCATATCTTGAAAACTATAATCTTTATGCTGTACTGAATCAAATCGCATATCATGTACTTTTGAGAAAATCTATAACAAGTCACGAAAGCTATTTACAAATTGTGTATCGATTTATGGTGGCTCAAAACTAAACACGTTGTCAACGGCACTGAATACTCAGACAAGTGATTAGCCCCACTAGAGAAGGTGTTAAGAAGTTCCGTACTGTAACCGTTACGTATGTTACCTCATATATTGTAATTGACATGTCATGTATTCAAGAGTTTATTCCTTATCGATTATTCATGTTCATTTAGAACCACAACCTCTTATTATTACCCATGCAATAGTACATATCAAACATATTCAAAACTATTCATAATTATCATATTTTTCTATAAATTTAAAGTCACACAAATCATCACATAACCATACATGATCTAGATTTTATATAAAAATAATCATTTCACAGAAACACACTTTCGTAAAATAACTTTTGAGAATCATGTGAGTTCATAAAGCAATCCCAAGAAATATTGTGGTTCATAGAACAGTTTGAAAATTCAGAAGGTAAGCACGACCAACCTTGAAATGCTAACAAACGTGTTACTCTTGTGTTGGATCCTCTTCGGTGCTACCTATAAAAGATCGATTATTTCATTATTTGATATGTCCACCATTTATATATAATACCCTATAATTAACCCCTTAGTAATAAAAAAACTTTTTTCTCCTCCTTCTCTCTACGTTTTCTCACTCTAAAAACCAAGACCTAACAAACTCTTTTGCTTTCTCGGCCATGGCCGATCAAGCTACCCTTCAACCACTGGTTGAAGGGCAACGAAAAACCTTTGCACAAGCGCTTTCGGATGGCCAAAATTCAGACATTCCTACGCCAAAATTTGATGCACCCCTAAAGGCCCTCCAAAGTAAGTATAAATCTCACAAAGGTGAACCAGCTATTTTCTTTCAAATGATGAAATTCAACAACTTGCTGCACTATTTCATTTTACTTTGGTGGGGAACTTTTCGAGGGGGAAACCGAACATGGAGACACTTCGCAAAAGTTTTCACACAATAGGATTCAAAGGTCAGTTCACAGTAGGATATCTTGACTATAAACACATCCTCATTCGATTCTCATTGGAGGAGGATTATCTCCGTTGTTGGCTGAAGAATACATGGTTCATCAATGGTCATTATATGCGAGTCCTCAAGTGGCACCCACTCTTTACTACCGATGAGGAACCATCCATAGTCCCTATTTGGATCACTCTCGAGGGACTCCCAGCAATCTTCTTTAATAAGCACGCTGTTTTTAGCCTCGCTCAAGCTGTTGGGACCCCTCTCAAATTGGATATGGCAACTGAACAATTTACTCGGCCAAGCGTTGCAAAAGTGTGAGTAGAAGTTGACCTCCTGTCTGAACTCCCTTCAAGGGTAAATGGTTAGGGGTGGGAAAGGAGGGTATTTGGCAAAGAATCACCTACGAAGATGTACCATCCTACTGTACAAAATGCAAGAAAATTGGTCATGCTATTGAATCATGCAGGGTGGGTGAACTGGTTTTAACCGAACAACCAACGGCTCTAGGTGAAAACATTCAAAATCCAGCAAAAAAGACTGCACAAAAGTGTTGGACACCCGTAAAGTATCATGAAGCAGGTCCATCGGGAATGAAGCAAGTAATATCAACTACTCTTGTTGACAAATGGATCAATTTGACCAGCCATGCTCCACTTGATGTTGTCCAATCAGCTGTACACACGGTTGCTCCATTACCAGGTGTTTCACATGGTGCAAATGGCATACAAATGCGTGGTAGTTCAGCCCAAAAATAGCCACCAAATGAGGCGGCACCACCACTCGTGGAGGAGCAAACAAACACGGATGAGGGATTATCCCAACAACCTGCAATTCAAAATTCAAATCCCAACAAAAATGGAATCGGAAGACACACTCCAACAACCCAGGATAAGGTTAATAATTCAAATCAGGAGATAGATTCTAACCAACATGAGGATATCTTGGAAGATCAAAATTTGAATCCTTTGGCTGGTGGGGCTACCTCAGTTTTGGAGGAGTTACATGAGTTTCGGGTGTCCTAAAGGAAGCTGAATTTCAGCCAAAGCATCCCCAAACTCGAACCTCAAATAATCTTTCATTGGATGATTCCAACATTTCTCATGGTAAATTAATGGAAGAATTACCGTGTTACTTTTCTGACAATGACTCTCCTCATGCAAACCATGCAACGACTGAGGATATTCAGCCATTTCTCCCCACTACACAACACGCCGGTAAGTCCTTGTCCAAAAAGAAAAGGTGAAAAAGAATTTATTTCATGCCAAGGCCAATGTGAACTCGGTTGGCTAGAACAATTACCACCTCGCCCACCACCCCTCAGTGTTAAATGGATAGCATCTTAATATGGAATATTCGGGGGATAGCAAATAAATCTTCCGTTGCGTAGGTTGGAATCACTCATCAATCAGCGCTGAATAAATATTCTTGCATTATTGGAACCAATGGTGGATAAAGCTAAAATTTCTTTCTTTGCACAAAAGCTGGGTTTTGAATGTTGTGAATGTAATACAAATGAAAAAATATGGATTTTTTGGAATAGCGAGCTAGGATTTGCTCCCAACTTCAGTTCGGACCAGGTCTTACATGTTTCTATTTCTTCTTCTTCTCAAAACACTATTTTGGCAGCTTCTTTTGTATATGCAAAATGCACGAAATCGGAAAGGAGAGCACTCTGGAAGGATCTCCGTGCCGTACGACCTCAAACTCCTTGGCTGGTCGGAGGTGACTTCAACGTTTTCTCAAGTTCCGATGAATACCAAGGTTCTTGCCCGTTGCACCTTGATGCCATGGGTGAATTCAATGATTGTCTTTATGATTGTGGCTTGATGGACTTACCTTTCCAAGGTTGTAAATTCACTTGGCATGGGAATAGGTATGGTACCATGTAAATGCCATGTATGGAAGCGGCTGGACAGATTTGTATGCAATGCGGAATTTATGGCAGCATTCCAACATATTAGTGTTGAACATCTCCTCAAGACGTGTTCGGACCATTCCCCACTCGCTCTCAAAGCTATTCCAGCAATAATACCAGGTCTAAAGCCATTTAAATTCCTTAACATGTGGATTAAACACAAGGATTTTTTACAGGTCGTGGGTAAGAATTGGCAATTGGAATGTACCGGTGCCCCTATTTTCATCCTTGCTTCCAAAATTAGAAAAGTCAAAGCCGAGCTCAGGAACTGGAGTCATACAGTGTTTGGTAATGTCTTCACAAAGGTGCATAAGGGTGAACAACAAGTAAAGAGTAAGGAAGAAGCTCTCTTACTAGATCACAGCCAAAGTAACCAAATTGCTTTGGCCCATGCACAAGCTACTCATATGCGGTGTCTTGCGGAAGAGGAGACCTTTTGGCAGCAAAAAGCAGGAATAAAGTGGCTAAAAAGGAGGACCAAAACTCAAAAATTTTTCCACTCCACCCTTCTAGCCAAAAGACAGCGATTGCGCATCTCTAGAATCAAAGTAGATGGGAATTGGACTGAAAATACGCATCTCATTGAAGAGGCCGGGGTTAACTTCTATAAGAAACTCTTGACCGCTAACAACTCTGCAGCCTTAGACCCATCGCTTCTAGACCACCTCAAGGGCAAAGTCTCAATAGAGGATAATCAGCACTTATTATCCGAGCTTTCCATGAAGGAACTGAAGGAGGTAATGTTTTCTCTCAATCCAAACAGTGCAGCGGGCATTGATGGCTACAACGGGACCTTCTTTTCTACTTGCTGGGACATTATTCACCATCCATTCTTTCCTGCAGTGCGTGATTTTCTCAAAGGTGCAAAGCTGCCCCGCATGTTCACAAGCACCCTTATTGCACTAATTCCAAAAGTAACCAACCCCAACTCCTTTAGTGATTTTTGGCCCATTAGTTTGTGCACTTTTTTTAACAAAATTTGCACTAAAATCATGGACCAATCGCCTTTCCCCCATACTGCCTAAGCTCATTTCTCTCGAACAAGTGGCCTACATCCAAGGAAGAGACATTGCAGATAACATCCTTCTTGTCCAAGAGATAGTTGATTCTATAGACCGGAAAACAAGGGGAAGGAATATGATCATTAAACTTGACCTCGCCAAGGCTTTTGACAGGCTTTCTTGGCCTTTCCTTTACGCAATACTTCAGAAGTTTGGATTTGCGGACCACTGGATCTCCCTTATACAGCATATATTGGAGGACTGTTGGTTTTCTATGCTCATAAATGGAGCACCCAAAGGATTTTTTAGGTCATGTAGAGGGGTTCGGCAGGGCGACCCCTTATCACCTTTGCTATTCATCTTAGTGCTTGAACGTTCTCTCAAGGATTGAAGGATCATTTTCAAACAGACCAAATATCATGCTATTCTCTCCCGAAGAAGTGCCCTATCATCTCTCACTTGGCTTTTGCAGATGATGTTGTCATCTTCACAAAAGGAGAAATCGCCGGATCCTAAGTCCATCCGAAACCTCATGAACTTTATTTCAAGGTTTGAGCTCTTATCCAGGCAGCTCTTTAACAAGTCCAAGTGCTCCTTCTACCTATCCAAAAAGGCACCTCCAGCTCGGGTTCGGTTGATTTAAGCAAAGACCGGCTTTGTTCACAAATCCCTCCCTTTCACCTATTTGGGCTGTCCCATTCAAAAGGCAAAACGAAGACGTAACATCTTCCAGCCACTAATAGAAAAAGTGGTCGGCCGAATTCATGGTTGGCAGACGTGGTTCCTCTCACTCGGAGGCCGGTTGATTCTCATCAAGCACGTTCTAAGCAGCATCCCAATTCACTTATTGTCAGTACTTTTACCCCCAAAATTAGTACTTAAAGAGTTGGAGCGTCAATTTGCTAATTTCTTTTGGGGTTACTCGGATGGGGTGCTAAAGCGACATTGGATCTCATGGGTTACAGTGTGTCAACCTACATATTCAAATGGCCTAGAGGTTCCCTCATTGGAGGAGGTTTGGTTCGTGGCTTTGGTATCAAACTCTGATGGAAATTTTAGAAAGGCAAATCCCTGTGGTGTTCTTTCCTTCAAATTTGTTACCTTAATAGTTAGCATTCCACGTTAATCTCGGCATCACCAGGTGACTCATATAATTGGAAGAGAATGCTGTGAGCTCGTGATGATGCAGAAAAATGGCTGTTATTTCTCCCACGTAAAGCGGATTGCTTCTTTTGGTTCGACCCATGGACTGAACATGGGCCTCTATCCCACATGGTTGAACAAGTCTATGATGCATAGCTCAAGGTTTCATATGTTGGGGGTCATAATGGCTGGAACCTTTCTCTTCTGGATGAGAAATACTCTAGACAGGAGTTACAAAACATTGCAGCAATTCTTAGCTCAAGACCACTCCATCTGACCAACGAACAGGACCTCATTATTTGGACCCTCACATCTAAAGGTTCCTTCTCACACTCATCCACGTACCCCCCTAAGGTGCGGATACTCTCTCGGCAAATGATTCATTATGGGACAAGAGACTCCAGTTGAAGATTTCCATATTCATGTGGAAATTGATGAATAAACGGCTGCCGTTAGATGATATCTTACGGAAAATTGGATTTTCGTTGGCCTCTAAATGCTGGTTTTGTTGTCACGAAGAATCCTTGGAACACCTTTTTGTGGAATGTGAAATATCACGACAAATCTGGCGTTTCTTTGAAGACTGGCTGGAATTGCCTATTGCTCCATCTACGACTATATTGGATAAGCTAAATGCTTGGTGGTGGGCAGCTACGCCTTCATCCGCAATTGGAGTAGTTCATAAAATACTCCCTTGCATAATATGTTGGTTCTTATGGAAAGCCAGGAACATGGCGATTTTGGATGGCAACGTTAGTATTGCAACAAGGATTACCGCGGACATTAGCTCTTATTTGGTATCTATCTTTTCAATCCATCCTCTTACAAAGGTATCCACAGCCGATGACATGCTACTGTCACGGGGCATTTGTAATCAACTCATCCAAACCTAAACCAAAAAAGTCCTAGCCGTCAAATGGGACTGCCCTCCATACGGTTTTCTTAAATTAAATGTGGATGGTGCTTCCAAAGGAAACCCAGGAATCGCAGCAGGTGACGGCATCCTAAAGGATCACAATGGACAATGCATTCGGGCGTTTTCCAATGGCTACCAACAACAAACAAACTTACAAGCTGAGGCATTGGCCTTAGTAGATGGACTTCACATGTGTAGTATACTGAATGTGCACTCACTGATTGTTGAGATTGATTCCCTTGTATTAGTTAACTCTTTGGTGGGCTCATCGGCATCGATTTGGAGTATTGATTCCCAACTGCGATTCATCAACAGCTTTTGTACCAGGAAAGACATCAAGTTCAAGCATGTATATAGGGAAGCTAATCAAGTTGCTAATAGTTTAGCTAATGAAGGCATTTCAAAACCTATGTATGTTGAATATGATCGCTACACCATTCCTTACACTGTTAAAGGTTTGGTTGGCTTAGATGCTAGGGGCGTATGCCCTAATATTTGGTTTTGTAATCAATGATCCCATCAATAAATTAGTTCGTTTGCTTAAAAAAAAAAAAAAAAAAAAAACCCCTTAGTAATCCCACTCATTTACTTAATCTATCTTGCCTATTAGTATTTGTGAAAAATATTTATTATAGTACTATATAGTTTTTCTATAGTAAAAACATACTTTTAATTCACTATTATATATTTATCTAGTTTTTCTACATTTGGGAAAACCTATTTATAACCTTTTAAAAACTTCTTGGACTCTATTTGAGCATAAAAAAAAATCTTTTGGTACTTTTACAAATTTAGAAAACCTTTCAGGACTTTTTATGAATTTAAAAAAAAATTGGGGTCTTTTTCGTTAAATTTATTAAAGTTAAAGGGGTCAATTTTTCAATTAAGAAACTTTTTTGGGTCTTAGTAAAATATTCCTTAACTGTAAGGTCCATTGTGTAAATTTCAATAACCTTCAGGGAGTACTAATGCTCTTTTAAAATCATTTGTGTCAAAAGAGATTTGCTTAGATTAGTACTTCCGAATCACAAAAGGGCATGCTATTTTACATTTAAAACTTCCTGGGACTAAGTAAAAACTCTAAAAAAAACTCTAGAATTTGTCAATATTAAAACAAATTTCCAAACCCATCTTCTTCCTCTCACCTATCTACTCCAACTTCCTCAATTTTTTTTCTCTCCCTCTTACTCTTTCATCTCCATCTCTCTGATATCTTCACATTCCAACTCTTTCTCTCTTCAATCTCTCCTATCTCTACCTTTCAGTTATGGATATTCGCCGCCATCCACCATGGCAGTAGCATCAAGAGCAACCAACAGCACCCGTGTCTTGGCTTCTGCGCAGTCACCATGTCGGTACTCACCTACGGGGCTTGCCAACGACAGTAACGATGGGAACTGTACCTCTCCGGGCAATTTGATTCTTTCCCTAGAAATTAAAGAATCTAGTACTAATTCTTTAGGAACTAGAAGAAGAAGATGATGATGATGATGATGATAATGATATTATTAGTAAAATGTCACCACCAATGGTCATCAAATTATTAGGTTATTGTATACAATATCACTGAACTATTTGTTTTGCAAATTTGGTCAGTGAATTACCTTAAGTGTATGTCTGGAATCGCTCCATCTGCAAATTTGATCATTAAACTACTTTAAATATGTGTCTGCAGTCTCTGCAGAAATAAAAGAAGGGCCCCAAACACACATTTAAGGTTGTTCGTGACCAAATTTGTATTAGTGACCTTATATGTAACAAGATAATAGTTTAGTGACCATTTATGCATTTTGCTCAATTATTATTATTATTATTATTATTGTTATTGTTATTGTTATTGTTATTGTTATTGTTATTATTTTTATTATTATTATTATAAACTTTTTCAGCCATTAGATTATTCAAATTAGTCACTAATATAATCTCAAATTGAATAGACTAGCAACTCGACCAATAATCCAATGAAGTAAACAACTAAAATTCACAGTAAATACATAGCCTATTTCCGAACTAATATGTCATCTAACCATTTGTAAAACAATAAAAACAACATCGACTAATTGAAGGGATAAAAAATGAAAGAAAACTAACCTCTAGAATTGTTCTAAGTATTCTCTCGATGTTCTTAATGATTAGTAGAAATTTCTTAGGCCTATGATTTCCTAAAATTGCACCTACAATTTTGCTATTAATCTTCAAGGTTGTCAAGGACATTTATTCTAATTATATTTTCCTAAGCCTAAT
This sequence comes from Cinchona pubescens, assembly GCA_025175665.1. Classification (NCBI taxonomy): domain Eukaryota; kingdom Viridiplantae; phylum Streptophyta; class Magnoliopsida; order Gentianales; family Rubiaceae; genus Cinchona; species Cinchona pubescens. The sequence continues at coordinate 10,157,378 of JANKKI010000053.1, forward strand.
TTTTATATTTACTTGTATAATTTAGTTTTTGTAACAAAAATATAATTCTTCTTTCATAATCTTCCCAAATTACTTTAGGAATATTTATATTTTAAGTTAATTAACCCCCAAAATTTGGGGTTTCATATTCTACACACCTTTCAAAAAGTTTCCTCCTCGAAACTTTGATTTTCACTCCAAACTCTAATATCAATGCCCTAGCATCCCTACGTCCAAAATTTCTATTGTATAAAATGGATGCCCCGTCCCACATCAAAAGTAGGAAGAGATATTGTATTGTTTATAAAATAATTACCATCTCGGGTCATGGGCAACTAATAACTTGGTTTAAACATTTTGAACCCATTGTTTCTGCTCAAAAGCTATTGGGCCAGCCCAAGTCTAGGGTGTTACAGTTGGTATCAGAGTGAACCTTGTGTGGTCTCTGCATGGGGTGAGATTGGGCCAATGGTATTGAGCCATGCTATGCGGTATACGTGACATGTTATTAATGTTATTGGGTCCCAACTTGGTCTTTGCAAGAAAGCAAAGCCTAGAGGAAGGGTGAATGGATGTTCCATCCCACATCGAAAGTGGAATAGGATATTTTATTGTTTATAATATATTGGGTCATGGGCTTTAATAACTTAACTTAAACATTTTGAACCCGTTTTTTCCACTCAAAAGTTATTGGGCAGCCTAGGCCTGGAGTGTAATATTTGGTATCAGAGCAAAAATCGTGTAGTCTCAGCATGGGGTGAGATTGGGCCAACGGTATTGGGCCATTCTATGTGGTGTATGTGACATGTTATTGATGTTCAATTGGGCATTACGAGGATGCAAAGCCTAAAGGAGGAATGAATGGAGCTACTAATAACTTAACTTAAGCAGTTTGAATCTATTGTCTTCACTCAAAAGTTATTGGGACATCCAGGCCTAGAGTATTACAAGGACTATGCGCTAGGCCAAATGATTAGCACCTAGTTGGGAGTGAACTCTTAAATGAACGAATTGATTGTCACCCATTAAAATTCCCCATCAAGTAAACCATACATGTCCTCCGATTATATCTTCTAAATCGTCCGCTCTAACAATTCACCCTTCCCTTCCAAAGGGCGATTTTAGTAAATAACCAAATACGATACCCTACACTTTGTCTCTAGGGACTGAGGAGAAAAAGGGCTCGACAGGAAGAGACGATTCTTTATTTCTATCCCGTTGGATTTCTTTTTCATTTTAGCATATCGATATAGGCTTAGCCTTTTTTACTTTTTTTATATCGTTTCATAAACAAAAGTATAGTTGTAGTCCAATCCCTATTATTTATTTGTCATTTATGTGTTAATTTTAGTTTCTTAATTGCTAAATGCTAGCTTCACTATCTTTCTTTCTTTTGATCCATTTGAGATTGTTGTTTAGATAGTGCTTATAACCCTGAAATCCTGTTAATCACCATTCCATCGTGAGAATGATACCCCTCGCCACTATCTACAAATCTACTCAGTATACTTGTAGGTGTGCAGATTGTAGTCTAATTATCATAAGGTGGTTTTATTTTATAACTTGAGAGTGATTATGCATGTATTTCGTACACTTAGAAAAATCTAACTTAGTTATCTAGACTTGATTTATGGTTCAAAAATATGTTTTAAACAAATGATTTGAAGGGTTTTAAAGTGTGGTTTGAGCTGGCTAGGAACACTTGGTTGCATTCTACGATTTCGGTTTATGATATTTGAGGTTTAAACTTGTTTTGGCTTGTCTAGTTCAATTTCTGTGTGTTTGTACTTGTTTCTAGACCAATTGTTTAGTGTTTGAAGATTATATTTATCCCTACTATGTGACTGGTTCATGGCTGATTGGAGTGACCAGCCAACATATTCATAAATTCCTAGAAAATAACTAATGTCGTGTAGCTCTATTTTGCCTATTTTCTAGTGTTATGGCATTCCATCCCTACCCCTATTTTTTAATTTTATTTTCTGGATTCTTGGCTTTATTATGTACCTCTAAGGCTGCCCAAATTAATGGTGTTACCTTCCTTTGAATATAGGTCAAATAGATAGGGTTTTCGGCCAACCATAGCTAGGTTTCCATGGCAGAAAATTGAAAGGTAAGTAGTGTTTACACATTTTCATCGACCATATGGAATATGAATGTTCTAGAAGACCAAAATATGTAAAATTAAGGCAAGTATGGTTAGTTTCTTAAAAGAGTACTTGGAAGAAAAAAGTACTTTGTTACTTAATTGTTTATTCAATCTTGTTTAATGTTATTGCAAGTGTTATTATGAATGAATGAAGGACAATGAAAGTTTAATGGATCAGTGAATTAAGTGGACTTAGTTTTATGTTTATTTATATGATTACAGTAGAATACTCGACTTCGTTATTCTTATACCCAGTCTATAAGAAAGGCAATGATAGACTCTCTGTTATGCCTAGTCTATTCAGGTGAATAATAGATTATTCTAGGTCCAATACTGAAAGATTTATGCAAACCATTAGCTTTACAGTGATTATTATACACACATTTATTAATAAATATAATGTATATCTTGCACACTTTGATGTTTATATGTTGTAATTGTCTATAATTAGGTTTAAATGAAATTTACTTAGCATTTTTTTGCTCACCCCGTTATTTGATATTGTTTTTGTAGTAGAGGACCAACTTGAGAAGCCTGTTCGTTCATACTTGACTATAGAGTAGGGCGAGGAATACGGTACGGACTCTAACTATTGTGGTTAGGGTGTGATAGTAAGTTTACTGTGAGGTTTTCGGCTTTTGTTTAGACTGCATGCCAATGACCAAGTTCTGGTTATAATGTTCGGGCTTATATAGAACCATGTATAATGCCTTGGGACCATCATATTGATATTTATATATATGTCTGTTCTGTTGATGTAAATGTTTTTGTTACTTGTGGAATTGTTATGCCTAGTTTTGGTTGGTTTAATCAACAATTGATAGGAATTAAATGAGAATGACACTCGCACATAGCGAATGATTCAAGGTAAATCAACCACTAACTGTGTTTGGGTCAGCTGGGGTGAATTGTTATGCAATTTTGATAATTTTTAGGGTTTTTGGTGTCCGTTTTGGACCCGTAAATTTTCGTTTCGAACTTATTCAAAACCTACACTTTTTAATATTTAGAGACTATAACTAAGGTCTTTAGGACCTCAAAGTCTGGTTCTATTTCAGTTTCGCCTAAGGAGCTGCAAAATTACACTAGGGTTTTCTTACTTTTTCATCAAGGGTTGAAAAGAAGGTTCAAGATGGACAACCTTGGACCTAAAACTTGTGATTCCTTATTAGAGAATCTTTCTTAAACCTTTATTAGTTTTTTAATTTCAATTTTATTATTCTTTCATCATTTGCCTTCGATCACCATTTTCTTTAATTTCTTTCTTAGATTATTGTGCAATTATTTTACTTGCTTTTATTGATTTCTTTTTGTGTTTGTGCTTTCAATTATGTTCTAATTTGTCATGCGTTAAGGTTGGATGATGTCGATTCTATTAGGTTACAATTAATTTGATCATTAATTGGAATAATCATAATAATCGACCAATAATTAACACAAATTGATAATTTTAGAAATTGATCATCTCTAGATTTGGTTAGGTTAGCCAAGGGAATAAGACTTTTGAACCTCCATCAAACACCGGTGTAAAATTATTAGGCTAATTATTCTAGTTCAGGATGATAGAATTAATTAGTTGATTCACCGATTGTTCCCGGAAAGAAACACAAATTCCATGATGATAATGAACCAAATTGGTTAGATAAGCAAGACCTGGTTTCTCAAACCCTATTTAATTAATTTGATAGGATTCAAGATTTACCAATTACTTTATGGTTGGGTTGAAATATGAGAATAGACTATCCATTAGTTATAATTGGACCAGTTAATTGGAATGAATCAATCAAAACTAGGACATGACTAGTCTTAACCCTAATCTATTGTTTTCAATATTTAAACTCTTTAATTCTATTTTGTTCAATTTTCTCTCCCATTAACGATTCTTCAAATAGTATTTGAACTAAATAACTGATACTTGCTAAACCATTCCTTGTGGGTTCAACCCCTACTTCCACTATATACTATTTGACCTCGTACACTTACAATGCATTATCTATTTAATAGTAGAGTAAATTTTATAACTAGATATTCAACGTATCAAGTTTTTGTCTTCGTTACTGAGGATTGGATTTTTGGCAATGTTGGTATAATTTGGCAAGAATACTACTTTAAAGTGTAAATTGTGTTTTATTTGTCTTAGTGTCATTGTGTTTTCTCAGTATTTTGAAAAAACCAAAAAGATTTCTCTTTTCCATGATTGTAATTATTTTATTGAAAAATCCAGAAAGATTCCTCCTTTTTAGTGGATTGTTTAGGCTAGCTACTAGTCTAAATTATCATATTTTTCCTTTTCGTGTGCTTTTTGTGTTAGTATTTGTTTTTGTCCTTTTGTTTTTGTGTCAGTCTTATAAGAAAAATGTTCGCCTCCACAAGCGTTATAATTTGCTTGTTCAAGTAAAGTTCAATTCAAACCAAATCAAGTAATAAAAGTCTCACTAAATCTTTTAACTCTAACCTCATGCCCACAATTATAAGGGGTAGGTAATAATAGGTAAACTAGTATCGTCCCTCAAGGATTGTTGGATGGCAACTAATAGGATTCAAAGATCATTGCACAGTTAGGCCAAGTCAAAATGGAGAAAATAGAGAAGAAACTAACCTTACGAACATCCATACACCAAACATTAAAATAAATTAAGATTAAGAACTAGTTAAAACTACTAAAAGTAAGGCAATTAAGCAAGTAAATCATATTCTAGTTAACTTAGTAAACTATTAACCAAAGAAAAAACTAAATTACTCTAGCGAAAGCAAGTAATATATTATTAAATCAACTAAATTAACTAAAGTAATATGAGAATTTGGAAGCACGTAAACCTAAATTGGCAAAAGAAAACATAAAAAGAAACATGAAAATGAAATATCTCCATTTTCTTACTAAATTGAAATTATAGAAATTTGCAAAGAAAACTAGATTAAAACTAGAAATTTTTGGATTTTGGATTTAATTAAAGAAAGCCCACTAAAAATTACCAATAACTAATGCAGGGAACTGAAAATTTCAACTAGAAATTCACTAAATTAGCAAAGAATTAAAAACTTTCAAGGGAACTTGAACTGAAAGCAACTTGAATTGCAAAAAAATTGAAGCTAAAACATGTAAAAATTATAACTATTTGAACCTAATTAAAAACCTGCTAAGGCAACTATGAAAGTTTAAAACTTGCAAGATTTTAAAGATTACATCTAAGATTGAAAGAAAGAGAACTTTACAAGTACAAGCAATTGCATTAAAATGAAACCTGGATGTTAAGCTATCCTAACTACTCTAATTATTTAGAAAATACTTACTACACCTACACTATGTGTCCTATAGTAGAATACAATATATGATTTAAGGAAGCTATAGCCTAAAATTGCAATAATGCCCTCATAACTTAAGCTGTAACATCTCGATGTTGCGACATGGAATAATTGGTGTCACGACATCAAGTTAAAATTTAATCTTGCTCTTCCACCTCAATGTCGCAACATCGAGTTTCTTCAAGCTCGCATCTTCAATCTTCATCTTTTGTATTTTGCTCCTTTGACTCTTGTAATTTTGGACTTTCAACCCTTAATTCTATCCTGCAAAACACTTATCTTAATAAGTAATCAAATGATACTAAAATTAAGCAAAAACTCATGTTAATATCCTAATATTTACAAGCAATGCAAATGCAATTACCTAATGCAAGAAATTAAACTAAAACACTTAAATAAACACCAAAAATAAGGATTAAGCTATGCGTCAAAAAGTTTTACAAATAAAATAACTCTAGTTTACTAGAGTTATCACTCCCACAAATTTAGCATTTTGCTAGTCCCAAGCAAAGCAAGAAAGAAAAAAACATTAACTCAACAAGTAAACATAGGTATACACCACCAAATTGATAGCACAAATGGTGAACAATGGAAGTACTTTGATTAATTAGGAAACCTCTCAAGGGACCTCAAATGCCACATGGCATTTGAACCATTTTAACTAGTCATTTCAAGTTATCAACTTCCCTAAAGAAAACGAGTTCAACTGCCAATAAAAGGTTTCAAATAACCAAGTATTAACTATTACGAAAAAGGTCTTTGAATAGAAAATTCCATTCATCTAAAACATAGGTTTTTGTTTTGCTCAAAACAAGAGGATTACCAATTTTTTCAACCATCTCAACAAGGCCGTATGGAAATAGAAGATTATTAGGAGTCTATCTAATATGCACATGTCACACAATTGGAAATATTACTCTATGAAGGAGTAAGAGTAGTATGATATCAATGATGAGTATTACAAACATTTTCCCCTCGACTTGTTGGTATTCTAAAACATAACTCTTAATGGCATACTTCATAGAAACAACATGGGTACACGCAGGAATCCCAAATTCGCCTTATTACTATTCTAATGGCATATTTCGGAGAAACATCATAGATACATGCCAAAATCCCGTACTCGCCTTATTACTAGAGCAAATGTTTAATTTTTTTTTATTCCACAGCCCTAATCCAAGGAAGAGGAGTAAAACGTACCCAAGATTAGTATTCAAGAACAATCACTTACAAGATAGAATAAAACTCCCTGTGCAAAAACACAAAATGTCATAAATCACTTCTATTACATTTAAACCAATTTTTCCAAAAGGTGACTTGACTAACAAAGTAATACTATTAATTTGATTAAAAGTAATGTTTCAAATGAATTTGTGTAAATAATGTGAATCCTCTCTTTTTGGAAATAGTAATACTTGGCTTTGAAATTCTTTTGTCGCACTTATACAAAAGAAGTACTCAACACACACCAAAATCTATGAAATGCCAAGTTTAAATAATTCAACTATAGGTATCGCAAGTCATTTGTCATTATCGAGTACCATAATCAATCAATTTTCCATCCAAATGTCAATACACAAATATTTACAATCACAAGAGTGACCACTCTTCCAACACAAGTAAAAGACACCCCCAAACTTGTCACTTTTAATCTATTAATGAGCATGACTCATCCAACTTCTCACCCAAAATTTAAACAACGACAACACATAAGCAAATTCAAACAGGAAAATGATAAACTAAAGCAAAGTCCTATCCAAAAAGTTTTCCAAAAACTTAATCAAAACAAAACAACAACAACCATTAAGAAGCCAAATGACAAATAGCCAAAACCAAGTATTCATCCATTTAGACTCAAAATGATAAATCAAACATTCAAGCATCAATAACACATCAACTTGTCATCAGCTTAAGTGCTCTTAGCCAATCTATTCTACCAAAAGTCACCCAGTAAACATAATACTTCAAAATAATAAAGAAAACAAAAATAAAGTACTAGAAATGATAAGAAAATGGGAAACTGCAAATGTTCTATCAAACTTTCAAAATAATTCATAAATTAGAGCAAGATTGAGAGAATTCAAGAGTAGGAGGATATCCATGTGCCGCAATCCATAACTCTTCATCTTCGGTCTCATTGATGTCTTGTTCCGTCTACTCTTTGCCTTCCTTTGCATCGCTATGCTGGCTCTCCTCAAAATCTTTATCTTGGATCCCACCGATGCCACCAGCTTGCTGTGATTCTCCTTGTTGCGCTGGTCCCTCGGGTGGAGTACAGAAGGCTGGCCTCGATGTGGACCAAAATGCCACACATTTGGGCTGGATCCATGAGCTAAGTATGGTAGCCTTGAGAGCGTTGCCACTGAGTGCCAAGTTGTTATGAAGAAATGTAAGTCCAGTATCCCTGCAACTCATTGCGCTCCTCATTGGTCGTTGGTACGTTGTACACATACATCAGCTGGTATAGGAATGTGTGGTACTCGTGGGTAAAGAGGTGGATGTACAATGGCTTCTCCAGACTAGTCGTGCCTCTCAAACTCTCTAACCATCTTATAGACAAACTCTTTGTTAGTCCTGGCTCTTTGACGAGTTTGAGGCTCTCCAAGAGTGATAGGACATCAGCAACAATACATAAATGAGTTATCAAACTCGGAGCATAAAATATAGGACTCCTAGATCTCCCACTGTCAAGAAATCCTTGCCGGATTAATCTCCCAATGTTGAAAGGCAATCCTGCAAGGATAGCATAAACAAGACATGCCTTATCCTGTTGGATATAACTCATTGAGTTAGAGCTTTAAATCCTATAGCTGACAAAGTACAACCACAATTTTGCTAATAAAGTGAGATCCCGGAAAGGAAACTTTAACTCCCTATCATTGGTTACATTCATAACCCAATCCACATTAGTAGTACATAGAGTATTTTTAATGGCCATCCTTTGTTTTGTCTTGGAGAACACTCTTTATATTCTTCACTGTCAACAGAGGGCATACTAAAAAATGCATGAATCGTATCAATTCTAAAATCAATGAATATGCCTTTAATTCTCACTTTCCCCTCTTTAAGATGACACAAGTTACAATGAAACTCTTTAACTAAATTTGTGTATCCTGGCTCAACAGCTTTGTCAAAACTCTCCTATTGTCTAGCTTTGAGCTAGGCTTCTAACTCCTTCCTAACTCCCTCATAGTCTCCCCAATGCTTGACAAATCAAACCCCCTTTCCCTAATGACTTTGTGCTTCTCATTTGCATTGAATAACTCTCAAGAAGGGTCACTAGAGAATTGAGGTTCAACCAATGGCTCAACCGGCTCACTACTCGTCCCTTCTCCCACTTCCCTTACCTCTTCCTTTTCTACCATTACCAAACACTCCCCTTGTTATTGTCTTTCAACAAATACAATCAACAATCACACAAGATTCTCAAAATAGTTGCAATTATGCCTTCAACCAGCACCCAATAATCTAATAATACATCCCAATTGATCAAGATAATACCCATTTTCACAATTCAAAAAACATCAACATGAAAAACCCACAAAAAATCAATAAATTCAACCAATAAAACAAAAAACCATTTCAATTATTCAATCACAAAATAAAAGTCCACAAATTCAAGGGAAAATTAGCCAAAAGAATTCCAAAATAATCAAGTCCAATACTTCAAAATTGATAGTAAACAATAACTATGGGCTTGAGCACAATAGAGAGATATTACCCAAAAATTGAAGACTAAATTAACCTCTTGAAGCCCCTGGAATTTGTCCTTGAATTTTTGTGAAAACCCTCCTTGAAGATTTGAATTCCTCTTTGAATTCCCAAATTGAAGATGAAAGATGATAAAAGGGGTTTGTTTGGTATTGATCTATGGTCGAATTGGTGGATTAGAGGAGAAGAAAAGAGATTGGAGAAGGGGAAGAGAAGGGGAGAAAAAAGGGGGGACAGCTAGGTTTTGGGTAAAAAGGGTTTATCTATGGTTTGAAAAAAATAGGTTGAAATCGTATTTAAAAGCTTCTGCCAGATTTCGGTGTTGCGACATCAAATTTTTGATATCATCAACAGCCATGTGCATGCCAAGTGCGCCTTGATGTTGCGACACGGGATTGTTGGTGTTAAGACATCGATAGTCATGTGTGCCCCTCATGTGGTTGATGTTGGGACATCAACTCTCGATGTCGCAACATCAAAGCATACCAGAACTTTTGGCTTTGCTAAAGTCTGATGTTCATGTATTGACACCAAACTGAAATATGGTGGATTGGATTCGATCTTGCAACATGGAATTCTCCATGTCGCGACATCAAAATAGAATAGCTTCCTCCATTACTTAGCCAAAATTTAAAACTTCAATCCACTTCTTCTCATCACCTACAAACATGAAAAACAAAAAATATATGCAAATATTTCACTTCAGTTACTTATTAAAATTTATTAAAAGCATAATAAAACACTTGCAACGTAAATTCAACCAAAATTAACCTAATACTATTCAAATAAAATCAAATTTTAACAAGAATTAAAGCTAAAAACCACATAAAACATGAAATTAAACATTGGGTTGCCTTCTAATAAGCACTTGTTTATAGTCATTAGCTTGACTATGGCCTGAACCACTAAGAATGGTTGGCCATCTTTAACTTTTGGCCTCCATTGGAAAAGTTTGACTGCCTTCTTGTCAACAAAGAATGGTTGCTTCATGGCTTTCACATGGATGTAGCTATTCTTACATGTACTCACCATAGCAAATGGACCAAACCACACACCCAATTGTTTTTCATACCACAATCTCCTTTTCTTACGTATTTTTACTCTCTTGTCATCATCAACATCCATATGCTTGGCACTTAGCTCTTGATCCTTCTTAACATCACTACCAACATCAGGTGGGTTCTCCTTCCATTCTTGCTTCAAGTCATTCTTTGCTTTACCCACCATCTTGAGTAGCTTGTATCCTTCATCTTTGGGTGTATCTTCTTTTAACTATCAACAAAAGAATCATATGAGTTATTATTAAAGCATGATTCAAAATTTTCATTTAACCTATCAACAAAAGAATCAAATGAGTTATTATTAAGCATTCTTCAAAAATTGGAGCATACTCATTTGATTCAAAGACATGGAATTCAATGATTTCAACTCCAATTTAGAGTGTCAATTTCTCTTGATTCACGTCAATCATGGCAAGTGCGGTAGGTAGAAAAGTTCTTCCCAAAATCAATGGAATATTTGAATTCTCTCCCATCTCTAGCACTAGGAAATCCACCAGAAAAATGAGTTTATCCATTTCAACAAAAAAGTCTTCCAATAAGCCATATGATTCCTTTTCGGACATGTTCGCCAATTGGAAGGTGATTTGTGTAGGCTTTGCACTTGTTATCCCCAAGTCAAAGATCACTTTAGGCATCACATTTATGCTTGCACCCAAGTCACACAAGGATCGGTTCAATGTATAGCCCTTAATATTTACCAGTATGGAAAACTAGAATCTTTTAGAGAGCTATGGTAGCAAATCCTTTGAACAATTGCACTACACTTTGCATTGAGACACACCCTTTCTTCATCATCCCACTTCCTCTTCTTATAGAATTTCCTTCATAAATCGGGCATAGTGGGGTATCTTAATGAGTCTTCAACCAAGGGAATATTGATGTGAAGCTTTTTGAATGCTTCAAGGAATTGGTTGAACTGCTTCTCCCTTTCTTCCTTCTTTGGGTTAATCAACCTTTGAGAAAATGGTATCCTCATTGAAGAGTGTAACTATTTTTCCTCTTTTAGGATTTGATTTAATTCACTCATCTTTAGCCTTGTCATCACTTTTGGTTCCGATTTGATCTTTTACTTTGAATAGTTAGGAGACCTCTTAAAGGACCTCGACGACCATATGACAATTGAACTATTTTAATAAGTCATTCCAAACTTTTCAACTTTTCCTAAGAAAATGAGTTCAAATGCCAACAAAAGATTTCAAATAACCAAGTGTTAACCATCATCAAAAAGGTTTTTGAAAAACAAGTTCCATTCATTTAAAATATAGTGTTGCTCAAATAAAAGGATTACAGCATTTTTCAACCATCTCGACAAGGTCATATGGAAATAGAAAATCATTAGGAGTCGACCTAATATGCACATATCACACAATTGGGAGTATTACTCTATCAATTATGGGTATTATAAACATTTCCTCATCAACTTGTTGGTATTCTAAAACGTAATTCCTAATGGCTTAATTTGTAGGAATAACATGGGTATATGTCAGAATCCCGTACTCACCTTATTACCACTCTAATGGCTTCTTTCGGAAAAACAACATAGGTACATGCCGGAATCCCGTACTTGCCTTATTCCTAAATGCAAAGTTTTTTTTTATTTTGTTTTTTTTATGTGGCCCTAAACCAAGGAAAAGGAGTAAAACGTACCCAAGATCATGTTCAAACCAATCACTCACATGTTAGAAGAAAACTCCCAATGTAAACACATAAAATGACCTAAATCACTTCTATTCCCATTTCAACCAAAATTTTTTTCTTCAAAAGATGAATTGACCAAAAAACAATCCTATTGATTTGGTCAAAAATAATGTTTCAAACAAACTACTATAAAAATGTGAATGCTTCACTTTTTGAACATAGTAATACATGGCTTTTGAAATTCTTTTGTCGCAAAAGAACTACTCAACACACCAAAATTTGCGAAATGCCAAGTTTAAATAACTCAATCATATGATAGCAAGTCATTGTCATCATAGAGTACTGTAATCAATCAATTTTCCATCCAAAGTTCACCACACAAATATTTACATTCATGAAAAGAAACCATTCCAACACAAGTAAATAACACCCCCAAACTTGTCATTTTATTCAAATGATGAGTACAACTCTTCCTACCGCTCACCCAAAATGGAACAAACGCATAATAATACTACTAGAAAGTTTAAAAACAAAAGACTAGGCAATTATTTTGAATTACACTTGAACAATCAAACAGCTAAAATAGAAGATGAACAAGTTCATACTAGCCAAGTGAATGTAAATGCAACCCATTAAGCAGAAATTGAACTTAAAAACAAGAGTTCAACCGTTTAATTATGGACTTCACCAACATTGAGCACAACACAAATCAAGACTAAGCAATGAGCAAATCTCAAGCAGATCATAAAAATGAAATTTCCAATTAATCATGAATCCTAAAAATTGATTTTTCTTCAACAACGAAGGGTCCTCAGGGCTTCACGGGTTCAAACAATTTAAAGAAAAAGAAAAGCACATATAAGGGTAACAAGGTTTAACACAACGAAAAGGTTATCTAAATGCCCAACTCAAACCCCAAAGCTTAGTTTCACACATAATTGGCTTCGAAAGGACATTCAATCACAAAGACTACTCTCAATCCAAATCAATCATTCATATGATTTTCTCAAAACAAGCTCAACTATTTAGCACATGAAGTGTATCAACAACTAGAATATCCATAATCAAAAGATAAAACCAAGTCCAAGTTTAACCAATAAATCCTAAGTCATGTACATCATTCACAAATCACAACAAGTCATATATTGTCATCACCATTCTCATCAACAACCATATTTGTCCAAGAGATTCCAACAAATGATTTGCCAATAACACAACACAACTAGATAAAGCACAAGGCCACAAGCCTTTATTACCAACAAGGTATTTAAACTAAAGCAAGCAAAGTAAAGAAAGCATAATAAAAAAAAAATGAAAGAACTACTCCCTCAACACCAAGGAGGCTTCCCAAGGATATTGTAATCCTTGGTGAATTTGCACCATTGTTGAGCTCCTCCGAAGTCTCCAATGAAATGAACTTCGACATATGTAGGTTGTGCCTCCTTTGCCCCCTCTAGAATGTATCCTTCTTCTTCTACTCCTCCAAGAACCGGCTCTCTTTCTCCACGAACACCCCAATAGAACCTCTTTTATTGTAATTGGGACAAACACACACTCATGCAAAGGAAATGTTGGTGATTCCTCTACATAAGCATTGAGTGTCTCGATTGTTGTAAGACTTCAACTTCATGAGGCTCTTGAGAACCGGTTTCTTGCTAGACATTTTCAATTTGTTCTTCTTGAACCAGTTCTTCATCCATTGGTAGAGGTGTTGGAATATATTGTTCTTCACCATTTTCTATTCCTTGAATCTCGGCAAGTTGGTCTTGTAACTAATTGTTGGATGTGGCTTGCTCTTCACGGATTCTATCTATTTCTTTTTGAAGTTGAGCAAGTTTTTCTCGTTCTTTGGCCATCATTTTTCAAAATTCAGCCCTTTCATCTAGAAGTTGGGCTATTTCTTCTTGAAATTCTTGAATTTTCATCCACTTGTCCATCCTTCTTACGTCTTCACTTTCTTGAGTTGTTTGGTGAAAGAAATATGACTCCATTTGATCATATGAAGGCTCTTGTGATGGAGGGAAAGAGTAGGAATTTTCTTGATAGCTCTCATAAGGATATGGATGGCTAGACTATCCCATTTGATAATTTTGGTGGCTCTCATAAGCATATTGATGGCTGGTTTTCTAGACCATCGCACTTGATAATCTAAGAGAGAAGGAGAGTAATCATCACAAGAATCATGCTCATTGGGCATACCTCCATTACCATAACAATGGTAATCTCCTTGGTATGAATCATTCCAATTAGGTCCTTGCATGTTCTTGAACAATCAACAACACAAATAAAAACAAGAAAATGATCTAAAACAACACAAATAAGAAAATTAGGAAACTTTAGACTACTAGTTAGTCCAAACCATCCATTACAAAGAAAATCTTTTTGGATTTTTGAAAATAAGAACACAACAACAAAATGAAAATCTTTTTGGTTTTTCAAATGGGTGAAACAAATATACAAGAAACAAAAAAAAAGCCTTCAATCTAGTCTTACCAAATTATATCGATATTACCGAAAACCAATCCCCGGCAACGGCGCCAAAACCTTGATGCCTTTACACACCTAGTTATAGATTTAAAGAACACCTAATTCCTACTACTAACTAGGCGGCATCCCGCAAGTATACGGTTGATGTCAACTAGTTGCAAAGGGAAGTAGGGATCGTACCCATAAGGATTAGTCGATCATTACCGGTTATTTAGTTAGATTGCAAGTTGAATCAATGGATTAAGAGAAGAGATTTAACTAAAAGTATAACTAAAGAACTAAGATAGAAATTTAAAGACTATCAATTGCATTAAAGTAAAGACTAACACTAAGAAAGCATGTTTAAGAAAGTAAGTAAAATGGAAGCATGTAAAAAGAAGTCATTTTTTAGAAAGCAATTAAAAGGGAAAAATAACTTTAAAAAATAATTAGCTGATCTAGACTACTAATTACCACTAAGAAATCATAAATAATGAAAGCACATAAACTATTCTATGAAAGCATGTAAAAAGAAAGCACTTTTAGAAAGCAATTAACTAGCCTAAACTACAAATTAACATTAAGAAAACACAATTAAGAAAAACCCATTAACTAATCTACAAATTAAACTAGGAAAGCAAGTAAAGAAAGCAATTACATGAAAAACTCATAAAAACTGATCTGTCCTACTTAACCAATCTAAACTACAAATTATCACTAAAAAAGAATTGTAAAGAAAGCCCATCAACTAATCTAACAATTAGTCTAAGAAAACAAGTAAAGGAAGCAATTAGATTAAAGCAATTAAACTAATTAACTAAAGGAACATGAAATTAAAGGTTAACTAAAGGAGTTTTAACATAAACAAAGCACTTACCACTAAAAAGTTTCAATCTTTAGCTTGGATTTGAAATCTACAAGAAAGAGAAATCCTAATCTACTCTAATCTAAGAAAACACTCCCCAAATGGGGAGGAAAAAGGAAGAAAATTACTCTCTAATCTAGCCTACTTCTACTAGCTAAGTTCCATCCTCAAATGAGGTTTAAAAGGGACATATATAGTGCTAGGGTAGTGGGATAATTGTGCAGCAAAAATCAGTCCCGAACAAAGTCATTTTTTGCTCCAGCCTCCTCCAGATTGCGATCTCAAATTTGAGATCGCGATATGGACTGAACAAAAACTTGTGAAATACAGTACTTCACAGTTTTGCTTCCAAAATCTTCATCCGACGTCCGATTAATACGCTTTTTTTTTCATACGACCCTAACACATAGGAGAACATTATTATCTATAATAAACACTTAAAATAACACCTAAACATTTAAATAAAATTTTCACAAAATAGGCAAAAAAACGAAGGACAAACAAAGACGAACGAAAACTTAACTCTCAATGAAGTTAAGTCAAAGACACGACACAACTCTAAATAGAAAAACCTAATAAAATGTGCCAATTATCACCTAAATAAGTACTCAAACACTTAATAAACACATACTAACACGTTCTAACACATAAAATAAAAATAGATAAAAACACACACGAAAACACTAAAAATGCTCAAAACTAGGAGCAAAATCATCAAGTTTAGGGTACATATAACTCTAGTTTCTTAGAATTATCAATGATTCAGTAATTCTCAATCGAGGAAATGGACTTCTATTTTAAAAATTACAAGGTAGATGTTAAAGTTATACAAAGGACACAATTATTTAGCTTTTATAAAATTGTTTGAACTACTAAACTAAATAAATCTCTTATATTTCCAAAAAAGTACATCTAAAGAAAATATATAAAAATCACCTACGAGCTAAATATTCTCTAAACTCATATGAACTACAAAAAATTCTTTGGCTTAGTTATAACATTGAAACAGAAAGGTATATAACTAGCAAATTAAGTAAACTAAAAAAAATCAAACAATTTGTATCCCTCAACATGCTTTACTTTTTAATTCATAGTAATAAAAATAAATAATTTGTATCTTCAAACGTACAAAGCACAGGCTCCCATACTAATTAACATAAATAGTGTACCTTAGAGATTAATTATCTCTAGATTTGGTTAGGAATTGGCCGAGAGAATAAGGTTTTTGAACCTCCATCATACACCGGCATTAATTTATTCGGCAAATTATTTTAGTTCACGGTGATGAAATTAATTAGTTGATTCGCCGAGTGTTCCTGGAAGGAAACATCTATCAAATTCTATGATGATAATGACTCAAATTGTTTAGGTAAACAAGAGATAATTTCTCGAACACTAGTTAATTAATTTGATAGGATTAAATTACTGATTGCTTCGAACTTGGGTTGAAATATGAAATAGAATCTCTATTAATTATAATTTGATAAGTTAATTGAAATAAAACAATCAAAACTAAGAATTGGCTAATCTTAACCCTATTCCATA
Organism: Cinchona pubescens; assembly: GCA_025175665.1. Lineage (NCBI taxonomy): Eukaryota > Viridiplantae > Streptophyta > Magnoliopsida > Gentianales > Rubiaceae > Cinchona > Cinchona pubescens. The sequence continues at coordinate 10,174,095 of JANKKI010000053.1, forward strand.
GTTTTAATTATTTAAAGTTTTTAATACTATTTTGTTCAATTATCTCTCCCGTTATCGAATTTTCAAATAGTATTTGAATAACTAGTATGCACTAAACCAATCATTGTGGGTTCGACCCCTACTTTTGCTATAACTAGTAGAGATAGGTAGTTATAAATTTTATAACTAGATGTTCAAGGTGTTAAAGACCACGACCACCTTTAGCTATCACTGGACTTTCTCGTCATTGCCAAGAGGTGAGTGATAGTACTGGTACTAGGTTCTAGCTCAGGAGAACCACGTGTTCTAGAGATCTCACTGCAATTATTGTCACTATTTTCATATAAGAAAGTGTAGGTAGAGGTCAAAAGCATGTTTGGCATGTGGTAGATTCGAGCATAGGATTAGAGATTACCCCAAGCTAGACTAAAGGCACCATACCAGCTGGGTCTGCAGGTGAGGAATGGCAGTGGTATTAGTGCTAGCACAGCACGTGTTTATGCCATGACTCAGAATGAGACAGATATATCAGACCAGGTTGTGAAATGTACGGTATTGACTAATGATGTGCCTTCGCACCCCGTTATTTGATATTGTTTTGTTAGTAGAAAATAGAAGCATGTTGGTCACGACTTGAGTGCAGAGCATGGTAAGGAATACAGTACAAACTCTAGCAATTGGAGTTGTGGTGCTATGGTCTGTTTAGTGTGAGGTTTTTGGCTTTTGTTTGGCCTGCGTGCTAATGAACTAGTTAGGGTTATTATGTTCACAGAACCATGTTTAAAGTGTTGAGATTGTTGAATTTATAGTTGTATATAAATGTGCGTTGTGTTGATATAAATGTTTGATACTTATGGAATAGTTATGGCTAGTTTTGGATGGTTTAATGAGTATGGTTTGTATATTCCTCTTATACATTGCCTTGCATTTTTAGGGTAATCTCGAGATAAAATGTGTCATTGCCCCATTCTAGGGACGTGACATATGGAAAAGAGGTTGCACTAGAGATTAGGGGACAAAATTACTTATCCTACTTAGGAAAATGGTTGGGATTGCAAAAATTTTCCTCAATTGTTAAAAGTATGTCTATGAAGTTATGGTGGAGTTTTAAAACTCGACACTTGACGACCTACAACCTTATTTTGATGATGACAAATGTAATTTAACAATTTTCACTTAAGCTGTGCAAGAATTCTAGTTTATTTGTTCTTAGCAGAGTTTTTAGACGAAGTACATCGTTCGAACAACACTATGTTTCTCGGACGCACAAGCTCGTTCGAACAAATTTACCACGGACGCAATGCACCTTCTGAAAGATCAGGCCGAAATCTTGCTTTCGGCAAGATTTTGGATTATCTACAATGGACGCACAAGCTTGTCTGAACTAATTTATCTCGAATGCAATGCACCGTCTGAAAGGTCAGGAAGAGGGCAAGATTTTGAGGCACCTGCAACGGACGCATCTAACTGTCCGAAGAAAATCTTATCGGACATGGCTAACTGTCTGGAGGAAAAGCAACCCTGGTTGAGCACCAAACCTTTAGGACACACTACAACGTCCAATGACTGAACTCATCAACATACCTAGTTCGGACGAAGGAACGGACGCAATCTCGGCCATCAGAATAAAATCCTCAACTCCTTGATATTTTAGATCGGCTGATTGTTCGGAAGCTCAATAATAACCTCAGACTTCTGAAACCCATAACGGCTAGTTTTTCAACATTTATTATCTAGCCATTAGAAGGAGGTTGGGAACTGATTTATTGCACCTATAAATTCCAACCCTTTTCTATTATGTTTAATGAACTTACACATTGGATACAAGCAAATAGAAAGGCAATTTGAGTTCAACATGCAAATTAGATCTTTAGTGATATTGTATAAATGTGACTTAAGAGTGCCATTCAAAAATATAGAGTGGAGGGATAATCTTCTACAAAAGTGAGGTTTAGTGTAAAATCCTTGGCTCAACAAAAGAGAAGTAGTGTGAGCAAGATTGATCCTACTTTGTGTACATTTGAGATTATTGGCTCACCAAATTTGAAGGAACATCTTAGTGGATTACTACTCCTAGCTACCTAGCTTGGATGTGTCATTTGTTTAATCTTTCTCTTAATTCATTCTATTAATTTTATACTTAATTGCTTATATTTTTATCATCTTACTTGTCAAGTGCAAGAAATTTGAATTGAGCATTATTTTCAAGTTAATTTTTAGAAACCTAATTCATCCCCCTCCTGAGGTTGCTTTGGGACCAATAATTGGTATCAGAGCTTTGGTCTCTTTATTTTTCTTAAATTACATTTGAGTAAAGATCCTTTATGGCAACCAATAATACTTTATTCTTTGAAGGTCAATCTATCACTAGACCCCTTATGTTTAATGGGGTGAACTTTATTAGTTTGAAAGATAGAATGAAAATATTTTTGCAATCTATTGATATTGACTTGTGGTATGTGGTAAATGAAGGTCCTTTTGAAGCCACCATTGTTGATGATCATACAAATAGAAGAAGAGAAAAAATAAGGGATGAGCTCACTCCACAAGATAAGGCAAATTTGACCCTAAATGCCAAAGCCATGAATGTAGTATACAATGCCTTGGATGCTAATGAATCAACTCGTGTCAAAGGAAGCGTTTCGGCCAAATAAATTTGGGACAAATTGAAAGAAATTCATGAAGGAAGCGATGATGTTAGAGAACAAAAGAAATCTCTACTTGTTGCTAAGTATGAATCCTTCAAGATGGAACCACATGAAAACATTGATAAAATATATTGTACATTCAATGATATCATCAAGGATCTTGAAGCCTTAGAGAAGGAATATTCTTTGGGTGAGAAGAATAGAAAAATCTTGACTGCTCTCTCCAAGGAATGGCAGGCAAAGACTATTGCCATAGAGGAAGCAAAGAACTTAAATTCCATACCCATTGAGTCATTGACAAATTCTCTCACTTCATATGAATTGAAGCTCAAAGCCAAAGTGATGGATGATGGGAAGCAAGACCAAAGAGAAGCATAGCCTTGAAGACCTCTCAAGAAGAAGATGAAAGTTGCTCCATCAATTTAGAAGATGAAGATCTTGATGAAGCTGATCTTGCACTCATCACTAAAGGATTCCTCAAACACTAAAGCAACAAACGGAGAATGAGAAAAGAAAGAGCAAGCAACTCAAATAATTTCTAAGTGAAGACCAAGCTAGAAATTAAGAAGCAAAAGGAAAAATGCATTGAGTGTGGTCAACCCAAACACTTTGCAAATGAGTGTCCCTCTTAGAAGAAGAAGGAAGGAAGGAAGCCTCGCTTCAATAACTTTCAAATCACTTGGGATGATTGCAACTCCAAAGGAGAAGTTGCAAAGAAGAGATGGAATCAACACTAATGATCTTGAAGTCTTCATTTTAAAATTGCATGATAGCTTAAAGGAATCATATGCTAGAAATAAGGAGTTAGTCAAAAAATTAAATGCTTTATTGAATGCCAACTCTAAACTTGTGAATGAAAACAATAGGCTATCACAAGAAAATGCTGAGTTGAAGAAAAGAATTCATGTGAAAAAAAGGATCTAGGAAGAACAAGCCTCCTTGAAGAAAAGATTGGACGATTTGAATGTTCTCTTGCATTGAAAAAGGGAAAATATTGTTGATATGAAAAAGAATAGAAATGTATTGATCAATAAGAACTTTGTCATTTTTAGAAGGGATGATTTATGTTTTGTAAAATAGAAATCTTCTCTGTATGGAAATAAGAATATTATTTGCAAATACTGCTAACAATATGGACATGTGAAAAATAATTGCTATGTCAAGAGAAATGAAAAACTTGGACTGAATACCGTATGGATTCGTAGTCATTTTACTAGGCATTTTTCTGATGTTTATTTTACTCTTATGGACCCAAGAAAATGAGGGTGCCAAAAGTTGTCACTTAATTTCTTGTGTAGGTAATAAACATCACCAAAAATGCCAAATGGTTCATAGATAGTGGGTGCTCAAGGTAGATGACCGGTGATGCGTATCTCTTTACCAAACTCATATCAAAAAATAGTGAAAATGTGACTTTTGGGGATAACATGAAAACAAAATCAATAGCATTGGTGATGTAGGTAAAAATGGTGAGACATTAATTAAAATTTTGCTCCTAGTTGACAATTTAAATTACAATCTCGTAAGTGTGAGCCAACTATGTGATAAAAATCTATATGTATTCTTCACCAAGCATGAATGTTTAATTCTTGATAAGAATTTTTCTGTTTTATTTAAAGGCTTTAGGCACAATGATGTTTACGTAATATATTTTGATAATTTTGGTAGTAGCAATGTAAAATGTCTTACCGCCTCCATAGATGATCCTTGGCTCTGGCATAGAAGGCTTTGTCATTTCAACGAAGTGATGGATTTAATTGAAAATCTTGCTAAAAAATAGTTGGTAAGAGGTTTACCAAAACTAAAGTTTGTTAAAAACAAAATTTGTGATGCATACCAATTTTGTAAACAAGTCAAAGTTTTGTTTAAACCAAAAAATTGGGTGTCTACTTCTAAACCTATAGAATTATTGCATATGGACTTGTTTGGTCCAACTCAACATGCTAGTCTTGGTGGTGGTAAATATGCTTTCGTAATTGTTGATGACTATTTTATGTATACTTGGGTACTATTTCTTTACAAAAATGAAGCTTTTGAAAATTTCGTAAAATTGTTTTCCAAAATACAAAATTTGCTGAAATTGAAAATTGTTCGTTTGAGAAGTGATAATGGAGCCGAATTTAAATTTTGAGATTTTCTGAATTTTGTGATCACAATGGGATTTCGCATGAATTTTCGGTTGTTATACCTCAACAAAATGATGTTGTTGAAAAAAAATATAACACTTCAAGAGGCCGCTAGAACCATGATACCCTAGTAAGTGTGATTTACCAAAATATTTTTGGGCCGAAGCCGTTAATACGGTTTGTTATGTTATGAATTGAGTTCTTTTGAGACCCATTTTAAACAAAACTTCTTATAAACTCTTGTTTAGCAAAAAATCTGTTGTGAGCTATTTCAATGTTTTCGGTTGTAAATGCTTTATTTTAAAAATCAAAGAAAATCTTAGAAATTTTGACAAGAAATCGGATGAAGGAATTTTCTTAGGATATTCTAGTGACAAAAAAGAATACCGAGTATACTATAGAAGAACTCTTTTAATTGAAGAAGTTGTGCATGTTACGTTTGATGAGGGTAATGATATTATTTCAAAGAATGTTTTTGAAGATGAAGATGTAGGTATACAAAAGGAACTTGAGAAGCTCACTATACATGAAGAATATCAAGAGACCAAGACAAGCAATGAGGACGACACTCATCACTTGGATAAAGAAGGAGAAAAGAACGAAGATTCTCCAAAAGATCTTCCAGAAGTATGCTGAGATTTGTCTCGAGTCACCCTCAAGAATTGATGATAGGTGATTCGTCAGATGGGGTAAAAAGTCGTTCTCATAAACCTTTGAATAATAATTGTGCCTTACTTGCTCACATTAAACCTAAACATGGGGATGATTCCTTGAATGATGAGTCTTGGGTTTTTGCTATTTAAGAGGAACTTAGTCAATTCGAGAAAACTAATGTGTGGACTTTGGTTGAAAGAACCTCAATTCATCCTGTGATAAGAACAAAATAGGTTTTTAGAAACAAATTAAATGATAAAGGCGAGATAATTAGAAATAAAGCAAGACTTGTTGCAAAGGGATATGCTCAAGAAGAAGGAATTGACTTTGATGAAACATTTGCACCCGCTGCTTGTTTGGATATGTTTCTTGCATATCCATGCTTTAATAATTTCAAATGAACGTCAAAAGTGCATTTTTAAATGGCTTCATTGATCAAGAAGTTTTTTGTTGAACAACCCCTTGGTTTTTAAAATAAAGACTGTTCTTTTCCAAATTATGTTTTCAAACTTTCAAAAGCTTTATATGGTTTGAAACAATCTCCTAGAGCTTGGTATGGAAGGCTAAGTGGCTTTTTGATTGAAAATGATTTTAAAAGAGGTGTTGTTGATACCACTCTTCACCGAAACTAATCTTAATGATTTGTTGATTGTTCAAATATATGTTGATGATATTATTTTTGGAGCAACTAATGAAAGTTTGTGCAAGGAATTCTCGTGCTTAATGCAAAAGGAATTTGAAATGAATATGATGGGAGAATTACAATTGTTCTTTGGACTTCAAGTTCACCAAACAAAAGAAGGAATGTTCATTACACTAATCAAGTACACAAAGGAGCTACTCAAGTGCTTTGGGTTGGAAGATTGCAAACATCTCGGAACGCCGATGTGTATCTCAACCAAACTTGACAAAGATGAAGAAGGTAATAGTGTTGATGTAAAACACTATAGAGGTATGATCGGAAGCCTACTTTATTTGATAGCTAGGAATAAGAGACCGGATATTATGTTTGTTTTTTGTCTATGTGCTAGATTTCAATATTGTCCTAAAGAATCACATTTAATTGCAGTAAAAGAACTTTTTGGATACTTGAAAGGGACAATGAATTTTGGCCTTTGTATCCTAAATCCACTAGTTTTGATTTAATTAGTTATTCCGGTGCTGACTTTGCTGTTTGAAAAATTGATAGGAAAAGTACTAGTGGTATGTGTCTCTTTTTGGGTAATTGCATGGTGTCCGTGTTTAACAAGAAGCAAAATTCTATTTCCCTATCCACGGCAGAAGCCGAATATATTGCTGTTGGAAATTGTTGTGCTCAACTTCTTTGTATTAAGCATACCTTAAAAGATTTTGGTGCTATTTTTGATTGTGTGCTAATAAGATGCAATAATACTAGTGCAATTAATCTCACTAAAAATCCTGTCTTGCATTATAGAACCAAACACTTTGATGTCAAGCATCACTTTATAAGAGATCTTGTGTGCAAAAAGGAAATTTGAAATGTTGAATTTGTCTGTACAAAGGATCAACTGGCTGATATTTTTATTAAACCTTTGCCTTTAGATCATTTTGAATTTCTCAGAACTTGTTTGGGCATCATTGATATCAAAATTGTATGAATTATGCTTCCGGACGCAAATATGCGTCCTAAGGTATCTGCTCTCATGGACGAAAATGAACATCCAAACTCCTCTCTTTTGCCTCGGACACTTCCAATCGTCTGAACTATACCACTCTTTCTTCAAACTCTTTGAAAATTCTTACAGACGATTATCACCATTCGACAATCTTTCGGACATACAGTGTAACGTATCGGCCGTCCGTTCATCTATGACCGAACGCACGATCGAACATATATCAATCGTTCGAACTCCAAATGACTGTTCTTCTCTTTTAAAACCTTTCATTTTCCCGTTATCGGACAGCCCAATCCTATCGAACCCCAGCTCTGGTGACTTAAGAGTCTCTCTTTTCTTTACCAACTCCTTACCCATCTCAATTAAATCTGCTACTTTTCACCATTTTAATATCATCTTTTTAGAATTTCATAAAAACAATTTACTCTCACTGTTTTCCTTCTCCAACTTCCTCTTCAAATCAAGATGGTACGATCACGGGGAGGATCTTCAACAGCCACCATAGGGAAGAAATCAAAGGGAAAAGCTCCAGTGCAGGGTCAAACATCATCAAATCCTCAACCTACCTCCAATCCTTCTCTGTCAAAATTCATTGATACCAAGGTATCAGATAGGTACACTTCCCTGCTTAGCAAATCCATAATTGTTCAACGTCCTGTTTCTCAAAGCCTTTTGATGAATTGAATTTCCTCTTATTAAGGAATGCTTTGAAAAACAAAAATGGGTAAATTTAATTCACTTAGATTTACCGGTCTATCATGACATGGTGGTGCAATTCACTGCTAATTTTTGGAGAGGTTCGACTGTTCGAACCTTAGTCTCGTGTAAATAACATTAACCTTGAAATTTCTTCCAATGTCATTAATACAATTTTTTGATTTGGAGTGTGAAGTTCTTTCTCCTGATGAAATTTCTTATTTTTTCTAATTGGACAAATGGCCTGCTACAAATACTCGTTTTGATATAGAGGAGGTCAAACAAATTTTTAATGTCAATTTTAAACAGGTTTTGGAAGCCAAAACTACTCTACTTAGTCCTGAGCTCAACATTTTATACTCCTTGGTTACTAATTTGCTATTGCCTACTGATGGGTTTCGCACTGAGCCAAGCAAAATGCAACTGTACTTATTTTACTATGACTATAAAGGCATCAAACTTGATTTTGGTTATCTATTCTGCTCCTTATGGGAGCTCTTTTTGATTGATACTCGTACGAACATTCCTTTTGGAAAATTCCTAACCAAAGTATTCGATCACTTCGACATTCCGTTTTCTGGCAAAAAAAAATACCCTCCTTATTTCAACAAAGCTTATATTGAACGAAAGGGATTGCATTTTTTTAATGACCAATGGTTTACAAAAGCTGCATATGAGCTTGAAAAGTCTAAAATACACATGCTTCCACTTCCGGTCTTGCACTACCTCACTCTCCTCCTCCTCAACCCTCATTTTCACACCTCAACTATCCCATTCCCCACACATTCACTCTTCAGAACCCTCACTTTCCCATCTATGCACAGTTGTTATCTTTCTTATCAATCAAATGAGCTCATTTCAATGCCGCACCTTTCGGAAGTTAAAAAGGCTAGAGACTAAACAACCTATCCTTCAAGAAGCGTTAAGTCTGGGAATGTCTGCCTCAACTCAGGTTCAATTTGCCAATATCCAGTCCCAATACATTCTTGAGTCCTCCTCTGACAGTGATGATAACGACATTGAATATGGTGATCATTCTAATCCTAAGCCCGAAGACCGTGAGGATCTAGTTGGTGCAACTAATCCTGATAAATCCACCTCTCCTAGTGTTGATGTTGATGATGATGAAGACATTGATGACACATTCAACTACATCATGTAACACCGTGATCCTCAAGACTTGAGTGAACAAGACAGTCAACTACATCCTCTGAGGCTACGGATGATGATGCACCAACCAAAAAGCTCAAACGTGAGGAACGCTCCAAAAAGAAGAATGATTTAGATTCCACCCCCTAGTTCTCCTTAGTTCCTTATGATTGCTGTACTTAGACATTTGTTGCACTTGGTTGTAGTTGAATATGATTGTTCACTGTTCTGGTTTTTTGTTTTTTGACTATTTTTAATTTTATTTATCTTGTGGCTTGCGTAAGGGAGAGCATCCTCTTATGGGGAGCATATTTTGATTTGATGATCCCAAAAGGGGGAGAAATATAGCTATTTGAGTGTTTATAACTAATTGTGTGATCATGGTTGTTGGATTTTACTTTATTTGAGTTGATTTGCCCTTTGATTTTTCATCATCAAAAAGGGAGAGATTAATGACCTACAACATTGATTTTCATGATGACAAATGTAATCTAACAATCTTAACTAAAGTTGTGCAGGAATTCTAGTTCATTTGTTCTTAGTAGAGTTTTTGGACGAAGTACATTGTCCGAACAGTACTATGTTTCTCAGACGCACAAGATCGTCTGAACGAATTTACCATAGACGCAATGCACCGTCTGAAAGATCAGGTAGAAAACAAGACTTTGGAGCATCTACAATAGGCGCACAAGCTCGTCTGAATGAATTTATCTCGGACGCAATGCACCGTCCGAAAGGTCAAGCGGGGGGCAAGATTTTGAGGCACCTGCAATGGACTCATCTAACTGTCCGAAGAAAATCTTATCGGACGTGACTAATTGTCCAGAGAAAAAGTAACCCTGGTTGAGCACCAAACCTTTCAGACACACTACACTATCCGATGACTGAAGTCATCAACATACCTGGTTCAGATGAAGGAACAGACACAATCTCGGTCGTCCGAAGAACATCCTCAACTCCTTGATATTTTAGATCGAATGGTTGTTTGGATGCTCAATAATAACCTCAGACATCTGAAACCCATAACGGTTAGTTTTTCATCATTTATTATCTAGCCATTAGAAGGTGATCAGGAGCTGATTTATTGCACCTATAAATGCCAACCTTTCCGTATTATGTTTAATGAACTTACACAATGAATACAAGCAAATAGAAAGGCAATTTGAGTGCAAATTAGTTTTTTAGTGATATTGTATTAGTGTGTATTTAAGAGTGCTATTCAAAAATATTGAGTAGAGAGATAATCTTTTACAAAAGTGAAGTTTAGTGTAAAATCCTTGGCTCAACTAAAGATAAGTAGTGTGAGCAAGGGTGATCCTACTTTGTGTGCATTTGAGATTATTGGCTTACCAACTTTGAAGGAGCATCTTAGTGGATTACTACTCTAAGCTAGCTAGCTTGGATGTGCTATTTGTTTAATCTTTCTCTTAATTCATTCTATTCATTTTATGCTTAATTGTTTATATTTTTATCATCTTACTTGTCAAGTGCAAGAAATTTGAATTGAACATTATTTGCAATTTAATTTTTAGAAACCTAATTGACCCCCATCTTAGGTTGCTTTGGGACCAACAACCCTTCTTCCACTTTGCAGGAAGTTTATGGATTCCACTTATACAGATAATGCTTCGCGTCCTTCTTGTGCTACTAAAATTACCAAATCTTTATCCACATGGAAGAGGATTTAGCAGCAACAGATTTGGTTGAGCCCTATATTTGTGTGAGAGTAAGAGAAGGAAGTGTATCGTTTTGGTTTGATAATTGGTATAGGAATGGCATTGTTCTTTGTTCAGGTTTACCTTTGTAGGATTTGAAGCTGAATCAAGTTTGAAAATGGGAGGAATAGAATTCGGAAGCTATTAAGTCAGCATATCCTACCTTTAATCTGGACTGGTTACCATAGAAGCAGTTGTCTTTTTCTCATGGGGAAGACAGTTTTGCATGGCAGTTCATCAGCTATAAAGAATATTGCTAAGGGAGAATTCACAATATTCTCAAAGAAGATGATATGGGGTGATACATTGCGTATCAAGGTATCAGTTTTCATTTGGAAAATTATAAACTCATCTTTGCCTCTAGATGACATGTGGAACCGTATATAAGAAAGGATTTCATGTTGCCTTCCAAATGTCACTTCTGTGGCAATGAAGAGAAATTATTTTTGTGAGAATTTCATAGCCAATAACCTACAACAATATTTGAATATTTGGTGGCTTAATACAACAATATTTGCAAACTAGGAATTGCTACCCAGTTTGGTTTGTTAGGAAATATGGAAGGCCAGGAATAGGAAGTTTCTTTGATAGTTTGACTGGGATGTCAGTTGTCCTTCCAGTAAAAAATTTAATGCATTATATTTTTGCTGCCTTTCCTTTTCAGGACAAATCTTCATCAAATTATGTGTTTCTTTAAGGATACTAGATCAAGTGCTATTTAGGGGTCAAGTAAACTTGAGTTGCTGTTGTACAATGGAAATGTCCTCCAACAAATTGGAGCAACTCAATACTGCATGTAGGGGCAATCCGGGGATAATAGCTAGGGAAGGAGTACCGAGGAATTCAGAGGGACAAGTTATAGCAGCATGTGCATCCTACTTCTCAAATTCTGGAACTGTATGAAGTATAGTGGCTGAGGCAAAAGCTCTTTTGCAAGGGATCAAACTTTGTTTCGACAAGGGAATCAAGAAGGTAATTATTGAGCTTGATTCTGGGGTCCTTCTCAATATTTTCAAAGGAACAGCTAGACCTCTATGGTTCATTGATGCTTTGGAGTAGAAATATTCTACTTACCTCAGGTAGATGAATGTTATTTTTCATCACATTTTCAGAGAGGGACCAAGATTGTAGATCACTTGGCAAAACTTGGATGTGTTTTAAATTGTAATGTGCTTTGTGATTGTAATAGTTTGCATTATTATGCTAGTGCCTTAGCTTTATTATATAGGACTGTTTATACTTATATTAGAATTAAGAAGTAGAGCTAATGTTCTTGCAACATTTGTTTGGAGGTTTTAGTTTGATCCCCTCTATGTAATTTCTTTCATGTTAATAAAAGAGCGATCAACCTCTCACTGATGGACAGGTGATTTAAAAAATATATATTTTATTTCTTTTAATACATTTCAACATCAAAATAATCTAGACGTATTACTAGAAATATTTCAATTTTACAAAGCTAAACATTTAAAATTATAAACTTTTCCAACTACTTGAAATTTATGCATGTCACGATATTGTTGGAAAAATTAATAACAACGCGCCATTTGTAGAAATCGTTTTGTATCGGTGCTGGTTTTGAAGGGGTATTTTCTAGGTGTTGTTCGTATTCTTGAAATGCGAACTAAGCTTAACTCGTATTCCGTAAATGTGAGTTAAGTCAAAATTTTGAATTTTTTTTTTTAAAATTGCTTAGTTTGTATTTTGGGAGTACGAATTTTGGAATTTTTTTTTCTTTAAAAATTGCTTTGTTCGTATTAGAGAAATATGAACTAAAGTTTAGTTCGCATTTCTCGAATATGAACTATGCGTGAGTTTAAAAACCCTTCTTCCTTCCTCGTCAGATAGTCGCGTACAAAACCAAAAAAATAATAAAAACCCAAAGTTCCCCTCCCAAATCCCTCCGACATAAAATCCTCCAGTACCACCACTAGCAAAGCTCATCCATTTTCCACCATCATCTCCACCTTCTACAACACAAGTCAACCGTCATCATCTCCGCCTCACAACCACCATTATCTACCATTTTCAGTTTTTTTTTTTTTCAATTTTAGTTTTTTCAATTTTGTTACTTTGTACTTAACATTTCAATGTAAGTTTTTAAAGCCATTTTCAGTTTTTTTTTTTTTTTTAAATTTGTACTTAGCATTTCAATGTTAGTTTTTAAAGCCATTTTTAGTTTTTTTTTTTTTAATTTGTACTTAACATTTCGATGTTAGTTTTTAAAGCCATTTTTAGTTTTTTTTGCTAAATTCTTTTTTTTTTTATTGTGATTTTGTGGTTTAATTTGCGTAAACCCGTAGTTTATTGGTTTAAAGGATTCCGGGTTGGTTATAAAGGATTTTAGCTAGTTTGGTTGGAATTTAGCTACAGGAACTTGGATTACAGTCTGTAGTTATATTAACAGACTGTCTCTGTATGCTGCAGATGTTGACTCATCATCAAGGGGTTAAATCAATCCCAATTTTCCTGTCTCATTTAGTTTTTGATATCACTACGTTAGCGAAATGAGAATTCGCATTAACTCGCATTTGGAAAATACGAGTTAAGTAAAAAATTTGAATTCATTTGGTGAGGACAAAATATAAGATGATGATATTTAAAAAGCTGAAAGAATTCATAAATTCTATTCAATTCCTTAGGTATCTTTGGTTCTTTTCTTATGGTTGCATATGGATCGTGTGTAAAGTTCTGCAATAGTAGGAAACATTTGTGTATTTACTTGACCATTTTCTTTTAGGACTTTCATAAAGTAGTTTGCTTCATTAGGTTGTTTAAGCTTGAAGATTAGGAAAATGAATATTAATTCTTCAATGCAATTTTTTTTAACCTCCCAATTTTTTTTAAAAGTTTTCAAATACTCAATAATGGGGTCTAAATATGTTCATGTATATAGGAACATGACGTTTGATAGACCCCGTCATATTGCCCTCTTTTGGGGAGGGAAAATCTGGTTGACGAAGGTGGGGCTATTTGTTACCGTCCGGAGAGAAACAATAAGACATTTTGAATCCATCATAAGATTGGATTTAATGAGTTGGTTGACAATATCTATGAGTTCATGGAGCTTGACAAAGTTCGGTGCAAGTTGAATATCATGTACAGACTTCCATGCGGTTGCTTTACTACTGTATTAGTGGATGATGAAAGCATGGAGAACATTTTTGATATGTTTGAAAGAGATCCTATGTTCATTGCAGAGGTGTACATCGAGAAGGAAGAAATTGCCCAATTCCCTGAACCCAAACCTTGGGATGTATGTCACAGGGTCAATGACATCTTTGTTGCAATCGTATATGGACAATGTGCAACTGTAATACTACGCACAGAGTCTTTTCGATTATCAAAGGGCGCTTGATTATTACAACCCTACAACTTCTTTTGTAATGTCAAACTCAATGTCTTCTAATCATACTCTTGGCATGACAAGTGATGAAGGGGCTTGCATAGATGAAGCAGGACCAAGTACCCTTCATACAGAAGGAGCCGAAGAGGACACGGGGTATGTGCATGGGCTTGATTCTGTTCCAGATTTAGATTACGATATGTCGGATACTTTGGAGGGTGATTTTGATGATGACAGTGACTCATCGTGGCATTAGGCGAAAGAAGATTATGACTCATCGTGGTATCGAAGCCTGACTCTAATGATGATTTTCAACACAATTTCGATAGTTGCCAGATTCGAGATGTTCCTGCGTATCAACCTAGAGGACTGGCATTCTCAATGATGTTGGACACATGGATCAATATGACCCTATGGATCATAGTGATGATAAGGGGATGTTTTACTAGAATGAGAAAAAGAATGCTATTCGGTTGAATATGTGTTTTATTAACAAGGAGCAACTAAGCAAAGCTGTCAGGCTATGGTCTGTCGCACAAAATAGGGAATTTAAAGTGGTGGAAAGCAGGAAAAGAATATGGTATGCCAAATGCAAGTCTTGGTCGTTCAACAACTTAACGTCCTCATCCTAGGTTGTGAATAGTGAATTCGAGCTCATCATGACGACACACTTGATGTTTGGAAGGTCACAATGTGGGTGGTTGATCACTTGTGCCTTGGGGACATCACTGAAAATAACAACCAAAGTTTAACATCAGCGGTTATTGCAAGTCGCATTGTGCATTTAGTTGAAAATGATCCTGGCCTCAAGGTAAAACAAATCCAACTACACATCAAGGACAAGTTGAAAGTTGATGTTATGTACAAGAGGGCTTGGCATGCATGGAGGAAAGCAATTCAACTTGTTTATGGAGGTAGGGTGATTAATTTTGCACAATTACCACAATTTGGTGAAGTACTAGTTCGATCCAATCCATAGATTGTGGTACAGTGGCTGCATCATCCCGAGAGTAGCGATAATGTGAAGATAGTCAAATACATATTCTGGGCATTTAGGCCTGCAATTGATGCATTTCATCGGTGTAGGCCTATTGTATCGATTGACGGCACACATCTAAGGGGGGAATACCGAGTAAGCCCTGAAAATTACTTGTTGGTATTACTACAGATGCAAACAGTAGTATAATACCGGTAGCATATGCTCTTGTTGATAAAGAAACGATTGAAAGTTGGGGTTGGTTTATGGAGCAGTTCAGACATCACATTGTTGGTGATATGGAGACTATTTGTGTTATATCTGACAGGAATCGTGATATAATTCATGCAATGATTGAGTCCCCTTTGTGGTGTGAACCTTTGACCTATCATAGGTTCTGTCTTCGCCATGTGATGACCAAGTTCAAGAAGGTATGCCTGAAGAAGTTATGTTGGTCTCTTGGTGTTAATGTACAGATGCACAAGTGGAATAAGCATAAAAAAAATTACAGCACGAGTGCTTAGACACACGGGCATACCTTAATTTCAAGGCTTTAATTGATTGCACATTGCATCGAACAGTTAAATTGTTTGTTGACAACATTGCAAAAGCTGAACATTACCGCATGCCTCTTATGCCAATACATTGGAAAAGGTTGAAAGAACTTGACTGTCTTCTAAAAGGCCGAGGCCATAAGGTGATGACCTTTGATCATTCTACAGGCATATACAGAATCAAGACATACAACTGTGTAACTAGACTTGGTAGTAATATACAAATTGTCAAATATTTAGACAAAACATGCTCCTATCATAAATGACAAATGTATAGATTATCTTGCTCACATGGGATGGCAGTTTGCAGGTTTAGGGGTGATGAACCTATACACATTGTCAACTATCACTATACTACTATCATATATCATCAACAGTTCACGACTAGTAAGTTTGATCCAATACCGGACCCGAGACCTGACTAAGTGGCCAAATACAGATTGGGAGTAACGTGGAGAAATATAGTTTGTTCATCGTCCGACATGTAGGTTGAGTGCATGCAAGTCACATTCGGAATGAAATGGATGTCAGGGATCCCGGTGAGCCAAGAAAGTGTAGCATATGTTATTAGCCAGGGCACAACTGCAGAAAATGTCCTTCCCGTTGTTAGTTTTTACTCAATTGTATTTATTTGCAGAATTGGCCTTTTATTGTATTGTTAAAATATCTTATTTGTATAATTTGACCCTAGTCGAGCATATGTTTGGTCATGTAGGTTTGATGCATTTACAATATCTGGACATTACATTAATTAACGCCTTTGTTTTCTTCGTCGCTATAATTGCACATAATTTTAGAATGTTTGCTCAATTATTCTCTTTATATATCAGTTGTTAGTGATGGATGATCAACCACATGGCGGTATTCATCCCAGACCATATATGCATGATCTTATACCCCCTACATCACAGCATAGAGCATGGGCATTGTTAATTGGTCATATTGACTCTAACATACAACTAGGTGTGAGACGCTATAATGGGACATTTTGGCATCATAGACCTATTCCTGTGCATGTTATTGATTATATATAATATAGCTTGGTTTGCTGGTGTTACGTTGTCTGGATATGTTCAGGTCGATCATACCCTAGTCACTAGTTTTGTTGAGTGGTGGCGACCCGAGAGTCATATACATTTCACTTGTTGGTAGGAGAGGAAATGAACACACTACAAGATATTGAGGTTTTGTGGGGTCAGTGTATTGATGGAGCACGAATTTCAGGGAGAGACATTTCTCATACACACCATGAAGAAGTAGGCTTCTACCAGTAGTTGTTGGGTATTACGCCTAGTGAGACAAACATAAAATGAGACCGCCAAAAGGTTTCCTGCTTATCTGCTGCATTAGATCAATACTTCCCAAATGGTGCACCAGATGAGATATGTAGATAGCGTGCACGGACGTACATACTTTTGTTACTTGGTGGACTTCTCTTTCCTGATTATTTAGGTAACATGGTGCCGTTATGCTTTATGATGTTGCTTAGAGACTTGGAGACAATTGGATATCTTAGTTAGGGATTTGTAGTATTAGCTTTTTCGTATTGTGGATTGTGTGATGCCTACTTCACCCATTGTGTGCTTCCCTTTTGATACATGTATTATTTATGGTCTACATAAAATGTTAATTCTACTTTTTATTATTTTATATAAATATTAATTATTGTACAACAGTTATGGGTTTGGAAGCACATACCAATTATGCGGCCCGATAGATTAGAGCCGTCGCAGGAGTTTCACGGAGTATATGCCTCTAGGTAAATACTTTGGCAAATGGTAGTTTAATTTCATATCTCATAAAATATTTATTTCTTTAATATTAAACTTGTCGTGAATACATTGTTCAATAGTTGGGATGTGAATTTTGATTTGCATAAAATAGTAAGATATGTCTTACTTGCGTTTCGAGATCAGTTACATGGCCTACGACTCGTAGTGGTATTTATTAATTTGATTTTCATCAGATTACATACATTCTGATGTTACTTAATTGAACATTAATGAAATTTTTATTTCGTAGTTTATATGGCAGTCATAGACAGATGATATACTTGATCGGCTTCCACATTATTGCACTGCTGGTCGTCACATATGGCAATCAGTCACATATCTTATATGCTGGGAGGCTGTGGAGTGCCACAATACTTCCTCATCGTGTTATGCGACAATATGGAATGCACCAACCTATTCCAAACGAAAGATTAAATGTTGATCAAAATGTACCCCATGCGACGGGTAGTCGTGGTAGCCTTAACACTAATTTGCTCACAGTTCATCAAGTTTATGTCGATGCTTGGAGATCACATTCTGATATAGTTGAGATTGGTGTTCCATGTATAGATACTATGAATGCGTCTTTGGATTACTTGCATTGGTATCGACAGAGGATAGTTATATATATATATGTAATCCGAGTTGGCAGATTGATTTCCCAGAGGGCTACCAAGGTGACAGTGCACGAATAGATTATCTAGTAAGAGTTTACTTATTTTCATTTTTATTCTAAACTTTTTCCTTATTGTGTTAACTTATTCTATCTCACTTTTATGTAAATGGATCGCATGTGTCAAATGTACCACATAACCCTAGACTTGGTTGGGGATGACGATGATCGGGTAAGAGCTATTGGTACACAATTTAGAGATTAGTCGTAGCTCAGTCTCTATATGAAATAGGACAGACGGGACATCTTCAACTTGTTCGTGTAGTTGTTCCCAATTATCATCCAGAACCAGTTCTGTTGAAACTCAGTTATGATAATCATGTTTTGATGATGACCAAATCGCACTAATGGTTTGAAAACAAGTGTGTAGAAAAATAGAGAGGCTCGGACACAAATGATCATCCGAACAAAACAACCAGAAGACTCCACGGATGCAAATGACTGTCTGAAAGACAGAGTTTCGGACGATGGTAATCGTCCAACACAAAGAACTTGAAGCATTCTCGGACGAAGAACAGCGTCCGATCATATTTCCAGAAGACATTGCTTCGATTGGACGCAGGTTCGGACGCATCCTTGGACGTCCGAACGAATATCCTCAGAGAACGGACTCAACGTCGGATGCAGGGTTTAGCAGCGACCGTCCGAACGGTCAAATGGCTAGTTCGTTCAGATGCACACTTGCTGCATCGGCCGTCCGAAAGGTCCAACGGCTTTGTAGTTTTTCAGTAAATAGAAAATAGCATTGGAAAGTTGTTGGAAGCAAATTTTGGGCAACTATAAATACCCCTAAGCCTGAATTAAATAGATGTGTACTTCTACATTGATTACAAGTAATTCTTGAGCTATTTGGGAGAAATAGTAAGTACAAGTGTAGGTAGTTTTGTGAAAACAGTTTAGAAGTGTAAGAGTTCTTCAAGTGTAAGAGTGGAGAAATAACAATTGTAACAAAGGGAGGTTGTAAGTGTAAAACTCTTGGCTCAACTAAAGGAAATTAGTGTGAGCAAGAATGATCCTCATTTGTGTACAAGAGGTTATTGTCTCACCTACTTTGAAGAGACTTTTAGTGGCTAAACTTCAAGTTGAGAACTTGGTAGTTTCTTTGTAAGAAGCTCTTTGTGGTTGTAAGCTCCAAGCTTGAGAAGTTGAGAGTTTTGTTTGATACTCTTAATCTCAATCTTCTAATTTGTTCTTTAAGCTTAAATTGTTGAATATCTACTAGGTTGTTTCTTGTATTCATTTGTGCTTAAATCTTTATTTGGTGCATAAAGTTTGCATTTCTTATTAAGCACATCAAAAGGTTTGTTTTAGAAACAACCTAATTCACCCCTCATAGGTTGTTTTTTGGGCCAACAAGTTGCACATCCATAGCGGGTCCGACGCACCTCTCAATCAGGATGATAACGTGCTGGTGTTCGTTGCGCATAAAGAATTAGGTCACCTGAGCCTGAGCCTGAGCCTGATACAGGATTGCATGATATGTATGAAGATGATGAGAATCCATATTTACCTACGCCACCCCACTCTCTGGCAGGTTCTCGTGCATCTATGCCATTTTCTAGTGACTAGTTCCTTCGACAAGACACCATTCCATCGGAGTCATCATCATCAATACCTTCTGTGGCCTAGATGGCATGTCATTAGGAACTAGTCCTGAAAATTTGTCACAGCCTGGTTTTAGGGCCCCGACGTCACTCTTACTCAAGAACTGTTTACCAGAGTACGTGACACAATACAATTTTACAATGTTCACCGATTAAAGAGGATACATAGACCGAAGGATTGTAGTACTGGTGGAAATTTGGGGGGCATAGGCATTGGTTATTATAGTATAACTATAGAATGACTTGTGTTATTGATTATTGTACTACTAGGGTACATTTGTTTTCTTTTGCCTATACGTATTGCCCTTGTTAGGTTTTTATTTATATTGAAAACCCTTGTTGGGTATGGTTGCTGGCAGGGAGAATCTCTAACAAATATGGGAAACTCTATCAAAATTTATTTTAAAAAAAGTAATGATTAAATGAAAGATTATATTACTACTAAACCCTAAACTTTTTTATTTCTAAATTAATTTCATAAGTATTGATTATATAATATTATTAACTTACAACACGTTTGTCATAACAGGTGAACGTCAAAATCAACATCAAAAAAATCTCTAAATGTGTACATATTGCACTTCTATGTTATTGTTTCTCAATACTTTTGGGTTAGTTTAAAGTATGAAATTAAGAGGTTTGGGTCGTAGGTCTGTCTTATAAGACCTACTGTCCAATAATTTCGCTTCAACTAAAGAAGGAAGAGCCAGATAAGGGAAGCTTAGTTCGTGTTCAATGAATACGAACTAAGCATTTTTTTTTTTTTTTAAATTATGCAAAATTTGGCTTAGTTCATATTCCACGAATACAAACTAAGCAATTTTAAAAAAAAAAAAAAAATTATGCAAAATTTGGACCTAACTTGCATTTAGAAAATGCGAATTAGGCTTAGTTCGTAATACGAACAGTACCTGACAGAACTCCCCTACAAAATCAACACTAATACAGAACACTTTGTAGAAATGACATGTTCTTGGAAATTTCTCGATATTATTGTAATTTGTAGAACCTATTTATTGATTTTAACTTGTTATTTATGCCCATTGTTTTAAAATATGAAGTGGCGTGACATGAGCGATTGTTGCTTATATTTTATACTTCTAGTATAAAGTAGTACTACGACAATGAAAACTAGAATAGTGCTATACTAAAATTCATCCTTGGACCGATCAATATACATATTTCAAGGGGGAATGGCAATTCTCTGGTCCGAATTTGGTCTGCACCTCCATTTCTCTCACTCTCTCGTAAGGATTTTGTCCAGCAAATTTGCCCATGTATAGTGTGAATATAAGAATGTCAATAGAACGGGTATACACTGAATTTGATATGTTCCAAATCTGTTTAGTTAAGTCTGAATTGTGTATAATATTGATTATGAGATTCAATCTAGTTCATTTACACATGATAATACAATATATGAATTTTGATGCTCTTATTTGAATAGAACCCAGATCAATTACAATTGCAAATATATATGCGTGCGCGTGTGAGTTAGTATATTTTCTAGCGTATTTAGATGTATCAATTACTTATATAGCTTATTAAACATAGACTAATAAGGAGCACATGTACAGTATTTTAATTTTTATTTAAAAAATTAAAATTTTTGAGATGTCTCAAAATTGTGAAATGTCACATTTACCCGAAGCTGGACACTAAATTCAACTAGCTCCAATGACGAACTAGTTCAAATATGAAATTGTCCAAATAGACCTATCAAGTAACAGGATATGGAGTAATACTGATTTAATTCGGATCTAGATATACTAGTACCTACTCAAATCCTACTCCTGTTGAGTCCCGTTGAATCCACTCATTGTATTAATATTATTTTGGTATACCGGTTTGAGCGATGAGGACCATGGAATCTAAACAACATAACCAATAAAGGTATAGATAGAGAGAGGCAGAGAGTTAACCCTTTTTCTTCTCCTCCTTCATTTTCGTTCACGAATATAGCAATGGATTAACTTCTTTTTCTCTTTTGTTTTCTTCGTCTTTTCTTTTCTTTACTCCTTATATCTTCAACCATTCTGTTTCTAATTCCGATTATTCTTTATATTTTTTTGTAAGTTTTTTATATATTATTTCTAATTTGTTCTAACTTATTCTTCATGGATAATTTGGTATCTTTGGGGTCTATAAAAGTTCATCATGGTCATGGTTGTAATTAAGGAGTCAAAGGGTATTGAATTACGACTCAAATTCGTGATTGCTGCCGAATTTTAATTTTGATAAATTCAGGGAAGAGGGCTTATGCATACTGGATTTTTTAAGCACCTAAGATTGTAGGAAATATTTAGATTATAGGTTTGATACTGTTGCTATGGTGTAAAGACAACATCCTGTTAGCTGGTAAATGATTATGCGAATAAAATGGCAGTTGAAATCCAATGAGACTCCTGCTATTTCACATGCAAGAAAGAATGAGAGGGTATAGTTTTATGTCCATATGATGATAATGAGAATAAGTGAAGCAATATTGTGTTTTTGAAGGAAACCTTTCTATGGCTAAGAACTCAGGAGAATGTTGTTCTTGTTCATGTGGTTGTGGAGCTAAGAAACTGAAATGTAAGTTGGCTAATTCTGATTCTGAAGTTGGCAGAAATGACAACCTTGGGCAAGAAAAGAAGCTTAGTAGGGAGAATAGACTAGAGCTGGGTAGGCTGTTTCAGGATGCTGTGAGTAGTCTGCGAGATTGGGATGTTGCTAAGAATTTGATCATGTTAGCAGATCCACATTCTCTCAATGATACCTAATGCATTTCTCTGGATTCGGTTTGGTTTCTGAGCATACAGCAAGATTTACATGGAATTACAAGGCTAATAAGAAAGATCATTGGTAATGGCGCTTATGATTTCACCCGAGCTATTCTTAGGACTTCGTTTCTTGCTTCCTGCGTTTCAGCCTGTCAAAGTCAAAAGATGATCCATGCAGATACTGTAACAGTAATGGCACAAAGGTAAAAGCTTTTGCATTTTTCTAATCCGTTCAGGTAATTATGACTAAAATTAATGTTTGTAAGGGTAAAAGACTAATTTAATTTCTTATTTTTAGACTATCAACCAATATGATCCTTTATATATCATAAGAAAATAATTTAATCATTTATTTTTAAAAAAATTAATCAATCTAAACTCTACGACAAAAATCATAGATAAACTAATGAATTAAGTCACGTGATAATGATGTGTGGCCATTAATTTGCAATATATGTGTTGTCAACGGTTCTATTAGTTTGTCCACAATTATTGTTACAAGTCTTGTATTAGTTAAATTTTTTTAAAGACAAAGAACTAAATTAGACTTTTTAATTGAGAAATGACCAAATTGGTCCATAGCCTAAAGATGAAGAAGCAAAGTCGTCTTTTTCGGTTACTTTGAGTATATTAGTATTCAGGGTTTTAGCACTTAAATGCATCGTTGTTTCATAGTTCTGTAGATCATATTGGTACTATACAGTCTTCTTTGATATTATTTAGTGAAATGATTATACAATGATTTCTAAAGGATCTATTTTTATATTTTTGCATTCTGATATCAAGGTTGATGTCCCCTATCATGTAATACAACTTTTAAGTTTTGAGCTGTGGGGCAAATATGAACCAGAAGTTAGGTTGATGACAATAAGATATTGATATACGAGGTTGTGTAAATTTGCACGAAATTGTGCATTTATCTTGTTTGAGACATTAGTACCTGTGAATGACTAGAATTTTGTCGTTTCCTTCTTCAGGCTGCATGAACGATTGCATGAATGTAATGGGGATGAGATTTTGAAGGTCCAAAAGTTTACTTAATGGGCTCTCAAATGTATCAGTTTCCACTTTCTTTGTCAGGGAATGAGTATAGAGCTAGTTACACCGTTCCTGAGATCCAAATACAGTTATCTACTTTCAAGACCTTCCTTGATCTTGCAGGGAAGCACCTTACTGGAAAGGACTTCACAGAAGCGTTTGACGCAGCTTGTTTTCCATTGACACTATTTGCAAGTTCATTTGATCCTCGATGGGCATCAAGTCCAGCTACAATTGGAACTCAAGGGTTACTAGTACTGTTGATAGATAGTGGTGCAGACAGTGTCAACCAATGGTTTCTTCAAGCATCACTCTTTGGAAGTACGGAGCTTGTCCGCATTTTATTGCAGGTACAATATTATAGATCTTCTAAAACTTAGACGTCATTGATTCACTGTTCTTCTAAAGAAGGAGGAAGTTACCTCAACATTTTGATGAATTGTATTTTTGTTCCACATTTGTTATGAACTGTTCCCTCCGTTTTATTTATTTTGTCACACTTCTCATTTTAGTATGTTTTAATAAAAATGTCATATTAGCTAAAATAAATAATTTTATTTGTTAAAATTTTATATTTATCCTTCTAAATTAACATTAAAAATTTTCCTAATTCCAATAACTAATAGACCATAATAATCAATTCATCAATAAGGGCATTTGCATACATTTAATAAAAATTGATAATTTTTTTTTTTTTGCAAATGTATAAAATAATAATTAATTATATTAAGGGGAAGGGAGTATTATTTACTCAAGTATTCCATCGTTATACTTCTCTTTCTTATTTTGGAATCCTGACTCATATCTTCCTGTTTGTTGTCCTTGTCCTTTTTTATGAACATAATCGTGGGCCAGCTAACTAATGTACCCCCACACGTTATATTGGGAAAATTCGTGGTTAGGGAGTCATGTTCAAAGGAAATATCCATTTATTCAAATAATTTATTTTTTAAAAAAGAAATTAAATTAATCTTTTTATCTTGGTTATGTGACTAATTTTTAACCACAAAATGCATGCTAGAGGTGGTAGTGGGCCAGGTCGGAAGCCTGCCAAAACAAGTGAAAAATCTCCGTGGTCGGCGGTGGGCCGGCCAGGCTAGGCCCATGGTGGGCCAAGCCGCCCACTGACTGTCTTCCAATTTAATTTTTTAGCTGGCCCATGGACTGGTCTTCCAATTTAATTTTTTACTTAAATTTTAAAAATATTTTTTCGATAAATTTACATGTTTACTTATTAATTATTATTTTAAAATTAATAACTTATTAATTTAAAATTATTTACTTACTATTCATTAGTAATTTATTAAATTATAACTTATTAATTGTTCGAATTACTACTTACTAGTTAATAGTACTTTAGTAATCAAAATTGGTAATTATATATTAGACCAAATTATTAGTAATTAAAGTTCACAATTGAAACTAATACTTATTATTCGAAACTAATACATTTCTAGAAATTTAAATTTTTACTTATTAATTATTATTTTAAAATTAATAACTTATTAATTTAAAATCATTTACTTACTATTCATTAGTAATTTATTAAATTATAACTTATTAATTGTTCAAAAATTTGAAAGCTAATAATTCGCTTTTGTAAATGCCAATCTACATCTATCCAATGTGCAGTGATACAAAAATAAATTTCATTTGTGATTGCTTTCCAAGAATGGGCAGCAAAGGCAACTTTACAATTAGTCGATGTAATAGTAGCTATCAATTCATTTTTCTTTTCCTTATACATTCTTTTAAAATCACTTTTCAAAGTACTTCTAGGAACCTTTTTAAATTGTGGGTTCGCGGTTTCGTGCATGTAGTGTTCTAAATTGGAACTTTGACTCAAAATAAAAGGCAATTCATCTCTAACTATCCATTTAGCATTTCCTCTCTATTTCTTTCATGTGAACATATTTAAAATTCCCCGTTACCATACCTTGTGTGGTGTGAATTTGTGTTTGAACCATTTTTTATTTTTCTTGAGCTTCACTATATTTTTTACTAATATGCCTATTAAGTGTTTCGGTTCCCCCCCCCCCTTTTGTGCTTAAATGATATAGGTGGAACACATAATTTACAAGTAACAGTTCCATTTTCTTCATCTCTTTTAATAAATTCCCAAACGAGACTTTTCGTTTTAATAGTAGTGGGTTGTTTACTGGGTACTTGTTCATTTTGGTTATCTATATCATCTAAATCAACAAATATTGTAGGACCATCTCGTAGGGTGTGGGGTGCTTGTGATCCTTGTTCCATTTTCTTGTAATAGAAAATTTTTTTAAATAGAGAAACAAATAAAGTGGTAATATGAAAACTAAAGATGCAAGCTACTAAATTTTCAAATAAAAGAGTATAACAAAACAATAATAAAGAAAAAAAATAACAGAGTCGATAAAGACAATTAATAAATTAAAAGGTACAAAATAAACCAACTTGGAAATTGAAATGTTGAATTTCAATTTATACACTTGAGTACTTGAACTCCACTTGAGCACTTCACTATTTGAATTTTGGATAACTATCCAAATCTTCAATTGAGCTCTCAACTTAAGATAATTTTAAATTTCTAAAATACTATATATTATAATTTAAGTAGTATGAAAGAAATTATAATAGCACTTGGAGATAGAATTAGAGAGTAGAAAAAAAAAAAAAAGAGAGAAAGTAGAGAGAAATTGTTGTGTGATTTGTTGGAAAACTTGTGTGGTATTTATAGAAAAAAATTTTCAATATTACCCCCCCCAAAAACTAGCCATTTTATAGCTGTTAGGGGGGTAAAACAGTCATTAATTGTATTTTTTTCATTTTATAGCTGTTAGGGGGGTAAAACAGTCATTAATTGTATTTTTTTTTTTTTAAAAAAAAAACCCAAACGGTCGGCCCGTTGACCGGCCAACCCATTGACCGTGGGCGGGTCCCGGGCCGGTTCAAATTCGGGTCGACGGGTACCCTTGTGGCCCGGCCCACTGCCACCTCTAATGCATGCACCTTGATCTACTTAAAAATTTTCATTATATTGTCTTAATTTGGAAATTTCTTAGATAGACTTATGGCATGAATTCCTTGATACATATTGAAAGGAGTTGTTTCAACTTGGACCAAGGGGTATCATGGACCAGATCTATGTAAAAAAATTTGTTTTAATTTATTATTTTAACACAGTTATTTCCTTTTAACATTTAATTTCTTTCATACTGTTTCCTTATGTTGCTTTACAGTATTAATTTGGGAAGTATATAAAACCTCAATTTTCAAGCAACACCATTTCTTCATAAAAAGGTTGACACTATTTAGGATATAGAAGAAATCTCCTAGTCATTTGTTTCAATCTTGACATGATTAGGGAAATGGAATTTATCTTCATCTGTTTATGAAAATGTTCAACACAAATTTCAGTTTTAACTTGAGATGAATAAAAAACACGAGGAAATCGTTACACAAGGAACTTAGTAGGTTGCTTCATTACAGGTTTTCTATAGAATCTTAGTTCAGGAATTTTTGGTGCATCACATCTCTTTGCATGTAGTGTAGTTGTCCTTGTGGTGTTTGTTTTTTGCTATGATGCTGAAAGGTTGGATTGATTATTTAATACGATTGCTCGATGATTCTAAGAATTTCTCATATATAAATTCTAACTGCAAGTTGGGGTTGTATGCCAATTTGCACTTAAGTGCAGACATTGTAACTCGAAAAAGATTTTTCATGAGTAGATTGACTTTAGTTCCATTTTCACTTGTTTTGCAGGATTAAAATACATTTGACCCTGGAAAGTTCTGTAAATCAACTTATCCCCAGAAAGTATTTGGAATATGGGTAATTCAAAAAATGGTTCCTAAGATTACATTTTTGGATTGCAATTATTACATGGTGCTCGTTACTTTTTCTTTTCTGAAATAAAGATGTTCCACTAAATATTTTTTGATTGCCTAGATCCCAACTTCTGGTTTAAACACAACTTCTGAACTTTTGAATGTTGAGATTATCAAGTTTGTAACGTTCTTGTTTTATATTTTACCCTTTTGCATGGCAATCCTAATCATCGAGGTCCTAATTTTGGATCACTGCTTATATATTTTTGTATTCAGTTTTTGGAGTTACTACCATTTTTTAGGGTTTTAGTCATTCCTTCTTTTGGTTGCTACTTTTGGATTTTAGTAGATTGCTTTAAGGAATAGCTTGGATATTGATGTTGACCTGGCTTCGGGATTTGCTTCACATTATGGGAAAATGGACACTATGGAATGTCTTGTGGAAGAAGGAAATGCTATGGCTTTCTTGGGTCCTTTGATGAGAGCAGCTGAAAGGGGTTGCACGCCTGTGGTCCAACGGTTTGTAAGAAAAGGTTGTCGAGACATGGAACTTTGTCTTTCTCTCACAGTTGCTACTTCCTGCAATCAGGTTGAGGTTGCTGCATATCTCCTTCCTCATGCTCCTAAACATGTCCTTGCAGCTCTCAGTATTGAACTAATTCTCAAGGTCACTGCAGAGCGAAGTGGGGGATCTCTTGATGGGGTTTCATTTCTCCTGCGCTCAGACTTCCTGGGTAATCCAACTGCTACATATGCTGAAAAATTTCTAAAATTGTGCTCCTTTTCAAAATTGTTCTTTTTTTATGCCAAATTCAAATGTTGTTTCCGGGCGAGCGGAACTCGCATTCGGAGAATGCGAGCTCAATATTGATTTTTAAAAATAAAAAAAAAAATATTTTCCCAGACCTCGCATTTTTGAAATGCGAGGTGATACAACTATTTTGAAAAAAAAAATAGTTTTACACCTCGCATTTAGCAAATGCGAGGTCTGGCAAAATTTTTTTTTTTTTTTTTAAATTTTGCAAATTTGAATATTTATATTGCGAAGGGAAATTTTGCACTATTACAAAAATAGAAAAATGTTTGATTTTTTTGTTAATTAAAGAAGGATTTGACTATAAGATAAAATCACTTAAATACTAAACCGTAAATTATAAACTATAACATTACCGAAATAGTACTAAGATATTTAGGAATAGTAAACCATTATCTTTAAACCATAAACTATAACATTAACGAAATACTACGCGAATGAAATGTGTAAAACAGCAAATTTATTAATTTATCATATTTTTTGATAAAATTTTGACATAACCTCCCCTATTTTACGAACATTCTCCCTGCCAACAACCAAACCCAACAAGGGCAACAAACATCCATAAAAGCCCGACAAGGGCTAAAAACCATAAATACAAACCTAATAACAGTAAAAAAGCACCCGACTAGGGCGAACAATGATATACAAATAACGGACATCAATCACACATAATTACGAGAAGTAATAACAAATGTCAATGTCCATGATCTCCAAATCTCCCTTTGCATTAGAGGTGGCAGTGGGCCGGGCCATGGACCTTGACATTCGGGACCTTATCGACACACATAAAATAAAGGAGTGTCTTGCTGTTGAGTATGGTGAGCAATTTTTGCCTGCGAAGGTTTGCTGTGTTCGTGTTCATGTTCTTCATATAAAACTGTTGGACCAGTATAGGTTCTGGATCAGGCCTAGTGGACGACTATCAGAGAGATGATGGTCCCACCGGAGTGTGCATTGGCGAAAGTATGTGTGAAGTGTCACCCTCGAATGGTATGTTAACATGAGGGGATCCAGCATCTACATGGGGTCGAGGGGATGGAACTCGACGACGTCGACGACCACCGCCATGTTGCCAGCCTCGCCGCGGAGCCCGCTCTACTCTATGTGGATCATGTGCCTGGTGTTGATGTCGAACGTAAACAGAAACTGACGGAGGCCGAAAATCAAGACGAGTAGATTTGCCTACTGCATGTAGTGATTGAGAAGCGAAATGTCTGATCTGTGCCCATGTACTACTATCCGGAGTATCGTCCTCAGTCATGTTGTCTAACGACATGTAGTACAATCTAGCCATGGAATCCATCTATCGTGAAAGTTGAAATTAGTTTTACTGAAGTAACTTGAAAAAGAAAAATAATAAGAAAAAATGAATAATTACTTACAAGATAATCTGCACGTGCACCATTTCTCGCCGAGGTAGCCTTCTGGAAAAGTAGGGCGTTGATTAGGATTGGATATGTACATCACCGTTCTCGCTCGGTACCATTGCATATAATCAACCGATGCATGTGTAGTATCAACACATGGGAGACCAACCTCATTTGTATCCTTTCTTGCGTCCCAAATATCTATATATTGTCTGTGGGTCAACTCCCAATCATTGTTCGCCCGACCATGGGGGTCTATCAAATGAAGTGCACATTGATTACCAATCAATCTCTGATCTGGTATAGGTTGGTGCAAACCGAACTGTCGCATAACCCGATGAGGGAGGTAACATTCCACGATCTCCTAACATATCAAATAAGTAACTGCACGCCATATGTCACGACCAGCAGCGCAATAATGGGGAAGCATATCAAGCAGCTCATCAGAAAATGGCTGCCATATAAACTAATACCAAAGAAGTCGACAAAAAGTTAGTAAATAAACGAAATTCGAGGACGACAAAGTGCAAAAGAAATGTAATCAACGGATGTCGTTTGGTACTGCAGACCTCATTGGGTCGTAAAATATGTAACTGATCTCGAAAAATAGATAAAACATGAGGAGGAGCATTGCGCAGATCAAATCCAACATCCCACCTGCAATAAAAATTAATAAATATCAAATCCAATGTTAACATGTTTAATTAAACAGTTCAACAAAACATATGTACCGAGATCCATATGCTCCATGATGCTCCTGTGCGGGCTCTAACCGGATAGGACGCAGTGTCGGCATGCGCTCCCAACCCATAACTGTATACAAATAAATGAATATAAAGTACTCAAATATAAAATATATGAATATAAAGTACTGAAATATACCTGTACTAATAGTATTGGTCCGCAAATATTTCTAGCTGTGGGTGAAGTGGCATCACACAAACTGCGATACAGTGTGCCTAAAACTGCTGATTCTCAACTATAACGGCCCACAGTCTCCAAGTCCCTAAGCAACTGAAGATACAGTAGTGGCACTTTATTGCCTGAATTGTCTGAAAATAAAATGCCTCTTCAATAAGTACAAGTAAGTATGTACGTGCCATCTGCCGACACATGTCATCAGTCGCATCATCGGGAAGCGGACGATCTAATGTAGTGGACAAACATCCAACTTTCAAACGACCACTGTCAATGTCTGATCTGGCAGGCATGAAACCCAATAACTCCATTCATAATTGGCTCCAAGCATCTGCGGAACGAGTAGTGTCTCTACCTGTCACGGGCGGGCCGTCAATGTGTAAACCCCACAGTACCTCTACATCCTGTAACGTGATGGTGGCCTCTCCAATGGGTAGATGAAAAGAATGTGTCTCAGGTCGCCATCGCTCCACAAGACTGGTGATCAAAGTATGATCCACTGAAATGCGTCCTAAAGATGCGATGCCCTCGAAACCTGCCAAACAAATATAATGTCATACCCGCGCCGGTATAGGCATGTGATCCCAAAAAGTCCCATCACAACGCTTAACCTGTAGTGTGGAATCATCGATAAGACCGTCAAAAATAGATCTAGCCCTATGCGCGCGTCGTAGGTGATATAATATCATCTATATATGGTCCAGGATGAACAAGCTCTCGCGACTGATCATCCATACCTAAACAAATAATCGTGAAAAGAATTAATGATTGTACAATATGTTTTGATAGTAATCAATGATCAGACAAACATTTTTTGATAATACAATATTTTTTGATAAACGAATACATTAAAAACAAACTACATTCATAGAATACAATGAGTACGTAGACAACACAATACAAAGACAAATCATTGTTGTCGCGAAGGGCAACTCCTGCGATTATGTTCCGGTTCATGATAATTCGTACATCTTCTAGGTTCACGGCGATCCCTAATATTCATCTCGTTTCGTATGCGCCTCGCATGTACACGACCTGCCCGACGTTCAACGAACATATTGCCATCACCACGTAACTGCCAATGAATAGGAGGCAACTCATATGGATTAGATTGTGGAACAAATCTACTAATGCTGTACTGGTCTCGATATATGCAAGGGGTGTAATGGTCTCGCAAGCAGTCGGGTTGGTTCATCACCCTTATGCCTGCAAACTGCCAAAGCATGCGAACATGGAAACCTATACATTTGTCACTTACCACAGGTACATGTCTACTGTACATAATTGACAGTTTGTACATTGCCATCACAACCAGTCACACGACGAGGTGTTTTAATTCGATACACACCAGTAGACTAATCAAAAACCATGACTGTGTGTCCTGCACCTTTTTTGTCTGCTGACAACAACCTTTTCCAATTCTTTGGTGTAATTGATGTGCGACAGTGTGCACCCCGTGCAATATTATCAACAAATAGTTTTACGCAACGATGGAATGTACTATCAATTATAGCCTTTATCGGAAGTAGTCTAACTCCGCGCAACACGTTGTTGTAGCTCTCAGAAGAATTTGAACCATGTATTTCCCACCTACAATTTTCATCGTGAGCAAGGCACCAACGGTCAAGCCCAATATCTGCCAGATATTTCCAAGCCTCTGGATGTTGCAGCTGTATCGTCATTGTTGGTGCTTATTCCATTTCCGCCTGTGTAACTTGACACCAAGAGACCAACACAACTTCTTCACTTCTACATTCTTATATTTGGTCATCAAATTACTCCGAACGTGACGCAGACAGAACCTATGATATGCAAATGGTTCCTGCCATAAAGGGGACTCACTCATAGCATGCACAATGCCACGATGCCGGTAAGATATTATGCAAACAGTCTCCAAGTCACGTACAACATGGTGTCTCAACTACTCCGTGAACCAACCCCAACTTTGTATTGTTTCCTCATCAACAATTGCATAAGCAACAGGTAAAATTTGATTGTTAGCATCCAAAGCGACAGAAATAAGTAATTTAACCCGATACTCCCCTCGTGGATGCGTGCCATCAACACATAGGATAGGTCTACACATATGGAATGCATCAATCGATGGCCGAAATGCCCAAAAGATGTATTTGAAAATTTTCACAACCTCGCTACTGTTGGGATGATGTAGCCATTGCACCACAGTTTGGGGACTGGAGCGTAGTACTTCTGCAACGTATTGGGGTAATTGTTGAAAATTAGTTTGCACCAACTATCATATGCAAGCACAAGCATCTGTCTCTTATACACATCTAGATGTGTATAAGTAAGTGATGTCAACCTTGAAACTGTTCTTAATATATGCCTGAATTTGTTTGACCTTGTGCCCAGGATCATTTTCAATTAAGTGTATAATTTGGTTAGCAATGACTGTAGATGTAAGATTTCTGTTGTTGTTACCGGATATTTCACCGAGACATACGTGATCTTTTACCCATTTCGTGACCTTCCACACAGTAAGAGATTCATTTCCACGTACCCGAATACTCCAATCACAATCTCCGACTGCTGATCTGCCGGAGGACGCAGTCTTGCATTTAGCAGCCCATGTTCTCTTCCGGCTCTCTATGACTTTGAATTCTGGTTGTTGAGCTATAGACCACATTGTAACTGCTAACTTGCTCCTTACTTTCAAAGTACATGTTCAACCGAATATCATTTTTTTCTAATCATTCCAATAAACCAGCCCATCTTATCACTGCGGTCCATGGGATAGTACTCACCGTAGTTACCAAGATCATTGAAAAAAGCCATACCCCTGGGTTGATAAGCAGGAACATCCTCTTGTGTATGACATTCATCGTTATTTGTCTCCAAATCCTTGTCAGAATCATCATCCGATATATCTTCGGAGTTTGACCCTGACTCGTAATCCTCGTCTAACGCATGCCACGACGAGTCACTATTACCACTATCCGCTATCAAACCCTCATCTACGAGACCTTTCTCCATATGTTGATATTGCATGGTGCTTGGGCCTTCACCTGCTGTGGTGTCTCTATTACACTGCGCGCCAATAGCTTGATCAGATTGCATTGAGTTTGACATTGAAAACGAACAAGTTGGGTTGTAAAACTCAAACGACCACAGATGTTCAAAGAGACTCTGCGCATTAGACTGCAGCGGTTGGTCGTCCATGGTCGAATGCATGAGAGACATCATTGGCCCCATACCATACCTGTCTGACCCCTACATTGTTGCTTACATGTACGTGGGGAATTTCCTCTGTCTCGATAAACAATTCAGCACAAAAAGTAGGATCGGAATCAAACAAATCAAAAATACCATCCATACCATCATCATCTGTCAATGGAATGCCAAAGTAAACACCATGACTAAATATATGCCTGTACAAAATATTCAATTTCAGCTGCTCCCTATCAACCTCCATGAATTCGTATATCTTGTCAACTAACTCAACAAACCTAATCCGTTGCTTTATTCGGAATAGTTTCTTGCTCACCATTGGCCGGTAGGACATAGTACCGCCTTCATAGATTATTTCTCCTCCCCAATAAAGGAGAATGTGACGGGGTCTATCAAATGTCATTTTCCTGTAACGATAGAACATGTTTAGACCCCATTTTGGATACGGAATATGTTTTTTTTTTTAAAAAAATTTGACAGAGTTCCTCTATATCTTCATGATTCCCTCTGACGCCGGTCATACCCGATAAGGGTTACAAACAACAGGTACAACAAATCAGCAACACTTACAAGTAATACATGCCCGACAAGGGTTACAACCAATGCAATAACCCGGCAAGGGTTACGAGTAATATATGCCCGACAAGGACTACAAAAAATGCAATAACATCCCACAATTTTAGTATAACAAACAACATAACCACAAATTTCACCGCAATCAACAGAAACCAAACCTACAACATATATCCCGAGCCAAAGACTATTCTCTCTAAATATTCAAACAAAAAAGGAGATATAATCAAAGCAGCATATTATTAAACTAAAATACAAAAACATAAAAAATATAAGCTACCAACACAAAATATATTTCTAAAACATTTACATTAACAAAATTAATTATTTAAACAAAATTAAAAAAATAAATAAATTAAAATTATTGGACTCCATAAAAAAATTTAATTTACCTGAAATATGTTGGTGGTGGGTGGCGGTGGTGGTGGTTGTGGTGGTGGTGGAATGGAGGTGGTGATTGTTGTAGAGGGCAGGAAAAATAGATCGATCTGGTGGTGGAACGGAGGAGGAGGAGGAGGAGAAATTTCTGCAAAAATTTTGAGGAGGAGGAGAAGGAAGGGTTTGTGCAGAAAATTTGAGGAGTTGGAATTTCTGAGAGGCCAAAGCTGGCCTCGCAGAATAAAAGGCCCGACTGACCTCGCATTCGGAGAATGCGAAGTCAATGCGAGGTCAGTCAACATTGACTTCGCATTCTCCGAATGCGAGGTCTAGGAAAATATATATATATTTTTAAAAAAAAAAAAAATTCAATATTGAGCTCGCATTCGGGGAATGCGAGTTCCGCTCTCCCGGAAACAACATTTGAAATTGGCATAAAAAAAGAGTAATTTTGAAAAGGAGCACAATTTTAGAAAATTTTCAACATATGCTGTTGCAGACAACATTGCTAGGTCAAACGATAAGTCTGTTGCTCCTGAGATGAGGGCTTTTCTTCAGGAGCATTGGTCTGAGGCAGCTTTCCTACTTGGATTAAGTCAAGTACAAGAACATCATGTGAACTTGGTGCGCATTATCAAATGGAGTGAGTCTCCTATTTGTTTAAGGGATCTTCCATGTGCTTTGAGGGTAGCGATAGCATATCTGCCGCTGTATAGGAAGTGTTTGAAGGCAGGAGGTTCCTTGTTATCCCAAAGGCTTAGAAGGCAACTTGTGGATGCAGTAAGAAGGCTTGGATGTATGGAATTGAATGAGGCAAGCCACGGAAGACAATTACTGGTAGTGTTAGAGCATCATCTTCCTTCATTTTTGGTCAATCCATCGTAGCACCGGGGGTTCAATAGTTAGGAATTTTCTTTTTACCCTAAAGTTTGGATTTCGTCACCCTCTCATTTATGTCATTGACATTAACAAAATGAGAGCTCAGGTACAAGACCACAAAGTTTGTCAACTTCTTGCCAAAATGAGCCTGTACTATATTATTGGATTTCTCCACAAATTGTATCTTCGTGTGTATGTATATTTAACATCTTTGAGTACAATAGAGACACTAAATTCAGAAGGTTTCAAGGTGAAGTACAGAGTTTAATGGGCTGCTGCTACTTCATATGCCACTGTATGCTTCTTCACTGTCTAAACCGTCCAAAATAGATTTAAAAATTAACTACTACTATTAAGGATTTTACATGATTAAACGGTATTTTTTATCTATACTATATTAAATGAGTGAATATGATTTAATGATTTAGATTTTCTTTTCGAAATTACCCTTATTATAAAATTTAATTACTTTGTTATGTTCCTTAATTTAAATGTCTTTTTATAATTATTTAGATTATTATATAAACACTCCTCAAAGAGTAGTGAAAAAAAGAAATAAAACCTACTTTTAAAAATTTTATATTAGGAAATAAATTTGATTGAAGTAAATTTTCTTATATAATAAAATATTAGCAATGATTTTTAGAAATTAAAGAAAAGCAATAAATAATTTTATTGGGATGGATTTTAAAAATCAATAACATAATTGTGAAACCCGGCCCAGTCCAACGGTTCAACTGGTCAACCTGGTGAACCGGCCACTAGATCAGAGTTGAGTTGGTTCTTATTCTGACCGGATAAGAAGAGAACCCGGCTGAACCCGTGGAACCCGCCGATTGAACCAGAGAGACCGGGAACCTGGCCGGTCTTTTAAGGAACTTGGGGGTTTCAAAAATTGGAAGAAAAACTCATTTCTCAAGACTCGAACTCTAAACCTCCAAGTAAATGAGTATGGAATTTCAACCATTACACCATTTGCTATTTGTTTGATTGCTACCTTAACTTTTATTTCTTTTACCCTTTTCAAATTTCATACTTCACTCTTAATTTCTATATATTTGTAATACATCATTATACTACAAAAGTTTAAACATAACTATTTTAATATGTTTTGTTTTGTTTTTAAATAATTAGTTATTCTAAACTCATCAAGAATAGATTAAAATTTAATAAATATGTTTTATAAATGTTTTCAATAGATATTTTATATCTAGTAATTTAAAATTGTTATATATTATTAATAAAATTATATATATTAGTAACCAACCGGTTGAACTACTGTAACCCATTCACCCACCTCCCTCGCCGAGTTCTTTCCCGGACCGGATTTACTAACTATGATCAAGAATAATAAAAATAAAATTTACATATTTTATTTATACTTTTGAACCCTTAACAAGAAAAAATTATAAAAAGTGTATAGAAAATAAAATTAAAATTTTCAGATTTATATTTAGAATTAAGTTTGATTAAAGTAAATATACTTCTAGTGTAAAATTTTCTGATAGTTTAGAAATAAAAGATGAATATTAAATAAAATTATTAAAAATTAATTGAATATATGCTATAAGAAGTGAAAGAGTTTCATTTTTAAATTTTCTTTTCCAAGTTACCCTCACTATTAAATTTATGGATTTTGTTATATTCCAAACTTGAATCCATTTTTTGTAATTTTTTAGGCTATTTATGTAAGTACTCCTCAAAGAGTAAAAGAAGAAACAAAAGCTACTATTAAAACTTCATATTAGGAAATAAGTTGAATGAAATGATTAAATTTTCTTACATAAATAGAATATTACGAATGAATTTTAGAAATTAAAGCAGAGTAAGAAATATTTTTTGAGATGAGTTTTAGAAATCAAGCAATAATAAAAATATAAAATTTACTTTAAAAATAAATTTAGATGTTTAACCTATACTTTTGGACCCTTAAAGAGAAAAGAAATCCTAAAAAGGTACACATGAAATATTGAAACTTCATTTAAAATTAAATTTGATTGAAGTAAATTTTCTCATAGAGTAGAATTCGAGGATAGATTTAGAAATTGAAGATGAATATTAAATAAAGATATCGAAAAACACTTAATGGAGTTAATAAAATTTCTCATTAAGTAGTATTATGCATTTGATTATCATCAACATATATAAATTGTGGATACATTATTAGACTAAACAACATTTATATACAATTAAAGAAACTAATAATTTATTAAAAGCTATTACAAGAAAAAGAAAATTTTGTTTGACAAATAAATGAAAAGAAAGAAAATAAGGTTATTTTAATTTCTTTAAAGAGTTAAATACCATTTTGGCAATTTAAACTAAGCAAAAATGTCAATATGACCTTTTAAATCGAAAAGGTCTTGATTTGACCCATCAAATTGAAAAAAAAAATATTGACACGACATGAGCCATTAATACCCTTAACATATATTAATATCTTGTGTGTATTTTTTATATTATATATTAATATCTAGTATTATAGTTTTTAAATTAACTTATTTAGTCAGTATATTGACTTGAAAGCTGAAACCAAAATTGAGTCCAGAAGTCGATTACTTAATTGATTTCAAATCAAAGTTAAGCCGAAAGTCGAACAATAAAGTCAAATTATTTTTTTGACTCGATTCGATTCGATAGTTTTGAATAAACTAACTTTTGAATACCCTTAACGTGAGTATCTAACCTAAGAATATATATAAGTCATAATAGCCGCAAGAGTGTTATGTTTCTAAATTATAATACGAATTAATTAATTATCATAAAATCATGAAATAAAGTAAAATATATACAACAATTAAATTTTGTTCAAATCACGGTTGTCCTCCAAATTCGAAAAGTCTCAATTTAGTCTTTAAAACTAAAAGAAATGTCCCAATGTGGCCCCAAAACAGAAAATCTGTTCTAATTTGTGCTCCTAACTATATTTCGATAAAAAAATACCATTAACCTTTTAAAATGACACAATTTTAAAATATTATTTCAATCCTAAGGATTACATTAATGTTAGAATAAGATTTTTGTACAAAATAGATAGTTCCATATGGTATACATTTTTCAAGGAAGAAATTTAGAAATTATACAAGTATGTAAATATTTTTTTTTAGGATTAGGAATTAAATGAAATAATAATAGG
This sequence comes from Cinchona pubescens, assembly GCA_025175665.1. Classification (NCBI taxonomy): domain Eukaryota; kingdom Viridiplantae; phylum Streptophyta; class Magnoliopsida; order Gentianales; family Rubiaceae; genus Cinchona; species Cinchona pubescens. The sequence goes on from JANKKI010000053.1 coordinate 10,212,487, forward strand.
AATTATATTTAAACAAAAAGTAGGACTTATCACATATTAAACTTTTGGACTCTTTTGAGAGGTTAATCCCAAAAAAATTTCTATTTTTTGATACAAAAGGAAAAACAAAGGAACAAAGGAATATAAAATTACTTAAAAGCCTAAGGCTGGGAATGTTCAAATCCAACCCAACGGGTCCAACCCGAAAATTCAACCCAATACAGATGAATTTGGAGTTAAATGGGTCAAGTTATCAAGTTTCGAATTACTTGGGTTGGGTTACCCAAAACACATTTTGGGTTTTGTTTTTTAAAATCCAACCCAACCAAATAATATGATAACCCCATATAATTTACTTATATTTCGTAACCATTTTATATGACTTATACTTTATTTTCTTTCCATTCTTCACGTAACATTCGTTTAACATGTTCTATAATTTTATTTTATTTTTCATTCTTGAGTTAGCCATTTAATTTTGATAAAACATAAGTTGTAATGGCTGACTTTATACTAATTTTTTTGGGGGGGAAATTTTAACCCAAGTAACATGAAAACCTAAGTAATCTGCCCGAGTAATATGTTGGTTAGGTTTACTTGGGTTTCAATATTATTTGGGTTGGGTTAGATTTTATTTTTCCAAAACAAAAAACCAAAAACCTCTTCAATCCAATAACCCAAACCTTGAACACCCTACTCATGGCTTGTCAACTAAATTTGAATTAACAAAGATATTTTCCGCCATAGATATTGTCAACATTTTCACTTTCCTCTTCCATTGCCATTTATTTTGGTTCTAATATTATTGTCTAGACTTTGTAGGGATGAAAGAGATTCATTTGTCCAGAATATAAAAAGAATTTGGCTTTTATGTGGTTTACTAAAAAACAGAAGTATCTTTTTTGTTATAGTTAAACTAATTTGATGAGTAGGAAAGGGGATAAAAATGCGATCAACAATTGTTTTAATTTTCTTAAAAGAACATAATCTTTATCTTGCAATTCTTACTTTGCTTTTAGTTTCCTTTTCATGCATTGAATAATTAGCACATATTTAATTTAAGTTACGCTTTACCTATAATAAAAATTAGTTCCTAAATTATATTAGCTAAAATTCCTAATAGATAAGTATTGTCATTTTACAAAAAAATTATTGTTATTGTCTTTGTACCTGTAAATATTCAATGTTGAATATTAGTAACCATATAAATTTACAAACTGAAAATAAGCATATCAAATCAGTTACTAATTAGAATTTAAATAAAGTGTACTTTGACTAATAAAACCTAAAAACTAAATGTATATTGTAACTTTTGAATTATTACTATACAAGTTGACAGCTACTGCAGCTATATGTTGTTGATCTTGTTCTATCAAATAAAATTTATAATATTGAACATTTACATTTTAATTTACTACTATACTGATTGATATTTTTAACATAATAAATTAATCACTAAATTTCTTGTCATAAATTGGTAAATGATAGTAGACTATTTTTTACTTTTTTATTTTCATGATATAATTAATTCCTATAGTTGTACAAACTATATATTAAAAAAAGATTTTGTTTCCTAAATTAGAAATTGCTATTTAGTATTTGCACGCGAATGGTTCGCTCATCAAGTTAGTTTCAAGAGAGGTATAAGGATTCAAGAATAAATATACACCCTAATGCACTTGATAAATCCATAATTGTTAGGATAGAACTAAATGTATCCTGAATAATTAAAGAGAATAAATTATTCCAATAAATTCTATAAATTGTCAATGTCATACCCCTAACCCGCACTTGTCAGGCATATGCCATTTGTCGTATCCGTGAAACCATACTCCCACGAACACAAGGTTTTAATCATATATCTATAACATCAAATAAAAAAAATATGACAATAGAAACATCTACTCATCAATAAAAAATCAAAATTGTACGGAACTTATTCATATGATAAATTCTGAAATGCAAAACTACTAAATAATGTCACGAGCACGCAGGCTCAATTTGTCCCGAATAACTAGGCTAACTTATGTTATCCATTGTAACATGAACTTTAACTAAGAATACTAACTTCTCTTTCGGTTTCCACCAACTAGACCTTGTGTTCTATAACGACGTACTCATATTCGTCGTCTGCACAAAATTATATGAAATAGCACATAACCCTACTAGATCATATAGTTACATATGTACCTATATACTTTTCACAATCATGTCACACAATCACATGCTCTCATGCTTTAAAGAAAATCATATTTTCAACACTATATACTTCACATTTATAAAATTATTAGTTAATGATTTTGAAATATTTAATAATATACTATAATCATAAGTCATTTTCATTTGACTAATTTCGTAGTCATAAATGCTTCAAGTATTCATTTTTATAATCATAAAATCATGTTAAATGATGTATTCAATTATCAGAAGAGGTTCAAAACTAACCTACATTCATCAGCTACTAAGTACTCAGACTAGTGATTGACCTCATTAGAAAAGATTGTCAAGAGGTTTCCGGTTACCACCTAACGGTTTCTCTAATCATTGTCGTTATCATTATCGTTATCACTATTATTATTATAATCATGATTATTTTCATAATCATAATCATAATTAATCAGAGAGTATATGATTATAATCCCTACCTACTGTCTCATATTCGTTTAGAGCCTTCATTCATTAATATTTTATCCATACATCACACACATATCATATATATTCAAAATCATACTTGATTGTGGATTAACTCATTTTTTTTATAACTTTATAACAAAACAAGTCAAATAGCCATACATGATCCAGATTTTTATAGCAAAAATAATCCATTTTGTACAGGCATGTTATTTCATAAAACAACTTTACAAATCATGTGCGTTCATAAAAACATTTTGGAAACATCGTAATTCATAAAACAAATTTGAAAATTCAGGGGGTAAGCACCGCTTACCTCAAATAAGCTCGATAAACATACTTAATCTTGATGTTGATATTTCCTTTTCAGAAAACATGATATTCTATCATCATTGAACACTTAATAAACTCTTATCCCAACTTACTATAGCCATATTGCAAATTCCCAGGGACCATGACAGGTTTAATACTTTAAATATTTCAAAATTCATTAGTGATGTTAAAATGTGAAAAACACTTTTAAATTTCTGAAATGTAATAATATAATCTTTTAAAGTTTTCAAAATAACTTAATTGATTCCTTACTAGATTTAGTCAACTCAATTTCCATCACAAATTGTTAGATAACTTTTAGTTTACTATTACAAGTTTTTAGAAACTCTAGGGTCATTTTGAAAACTTTAAGAAAAAATTTGGGACTTTCATATAACTATATAAAATAATGAGTGGGTCCATACAACTTTATAAAAACATTTGAGGGCTTTCTTATAATTTGTAAAAACATTTCAGGGATCTTTGTATCATTCTCAAAAAATTTTGGGCCATTGTACAATTTTCCAAAAACTTTAGGCGGTCATAATATAATTTTAGAGGGTTATGGACTTCTTTGGTTCATTTTAAAATGTTCTGGGTAGATCTCCAATTTCCAGAAGTTCATAAGGATATAATCTGTGTCTTTTACAAATAAGCCGACCATAGGACAAACACGAAAGAAACCTCGGGGGCTTAAGAGCAATTATTTAAAACAACCACCATCTTCTCCGTTTTAGGTCGCACATAGTGATCTGCAACTCTAAATTTTTTTCTCTTTCTTTTTATTTTTCAATAAAAAATAAAACAATTTTCCTTTTTTGGGAGTTTCTTTGTAGAAAAATACATCCAAAGTTCAAGATTTATTCTATATGAACATAATTATTAACCCACAGTATATTCTTAAATTTTAGACCATTTAAATACGAAAATATTTCAAAATAAATGACAATTAAATTCCTAAATAGGCATAAATTGGTTTATACATGGTCCATAATAATCTACACAATTAATCTATAAAAGATTCTAATAAATCTACAATATTTAAGCCTAAAATCATATAAATAATTAATTATGAAAATTAAAATTAAAAAAAAAACCTTACTAGTTTGTTGGAAAAATTCTTCTTCTTTCTCCTACGAATTTTCTGAAACATATGTCGTAATTTTCTAAACCTAAAATCCCATATTTATAAACTATTAATTCCTACTTTTTTCTCCTACAATTTAGGCTATCCAAGAATCACAATGATAATTATTCTAGTACTATTTCCCTACTAAAACTGTAGCCTTTTATATATCCCAAATATTTATTTAATTTCTATTAATTATTCTGCCTTACCTAAAAAATTTTTGTAGGTATCACATTCTACCTCTCTTATAAAAATGTTTGGTTCTCGAAACTTAGGCATCCCAATCACATAAACCACATAAATCAATTATCTCCTAGCAGCACAAGGTCTTTTTCTCTTACACCACGTTCATGTAACATGTACTTAGACAAAAAATCAACTAGTTACCTCCCTTTTGTAGCATTATCTAAATCTTCTGCCTCATACTCAGTCATGTAGTGAACCCTAGCATTAGCCTTAGGTAGTACCTTTCTTGGCTCCACAACTTTTCTAATGTTACCTTCTCATTTGGACACTCCCATTGACGTTGTCCAACTTGACCACATTTAAAGCACGTTTCGGTTTTTAGCTCGCATTCTCCATAATAGCGCTTGTGGCAATAGTTGCATTCAGGTTTATTATTGTTCCCTTCAATTCTCAATGGCGGTGGTAGTCCACGCTTTCTCTTAAGTACCTTCATGAGTTTTCCAGACACATTCAATCCTGGCACGTATTACCGGCCCTTCAATGGTTTGAGCCTTCTTTCGTTATTCTTTTCATCAAGTCTCATCATATTAACCTCGACTCTTAAACAAGTATTGAATAACTCATCATATAACTCATCATAGTTAGCAGTATTGGCACTAGAAATCTTAGACTACATATGGCTTGTCAACCTATGTCAAAACCTAACCATTTTCAATTCTTCGTTTTCCATGATAGCAGATACAAAAAGTCCCAAATTATTAAACTTATTATTATATTGCACTATAGACATGTTTGGGGTTTGCTTACGGGCATCAAACTACTATATTTTCTATATACACATAGGTGGTAGAAAGAAATGATTTAGGAATGCCACCCTAAACTTAGTCCAATCAACAGGGAATGCGACAGTTAGTTGAACCGTAGCCCACCACTTTGCTACCTTTCCAATCAAGAACGGTTTAATCACTATGTGTTTCATTTCCATTGGTACTTGTAATAATTCAAAATTACTTTCTACTTCACTGAGCGCACTTCTCAGCCTTATCCAAGCATGGTTGTCCATCAAAAGTAGGCACATGTACTTTATTCATCCTCTCATAGTAAACATGAGCAACAGTTTGCATTTGTGCATTAACTTGAGCTGCTTGAGCTTGCACTTTTACATGTCCTTGAATAACTTGAGCCATGTTAGCTATGGCCATAATAAACTCAGCGGGTACAATCATAGGGGTCACATTAGTTCCTACTCCAGATCCATAATTAAAAACAGGGTTTGCACTTGGACTGCCACTGCCTCATGGTGTGCCTCCAATGTTGGGTTGCCTATATTTGCCTCGGGATTGTTGGTATTGGCCACAAAATTGATGGTTCGTGATCTAGTTTGGCGTGCCATTTCATTCACCAAATAATCTAGGGTTAGTTTTTCAACTTATCAAAACTACAAAGAAGTGTGCTTGTAGTAAACCAAATATAATCATCGTCAATCACTATCAAAATATGGGTCATCAAACCAACTTCAATAATTCACTAATTTGACAATATACTTATTTTTTTAAAAAATTTTCTTTTACCGAAGGAGTTCAAAATCCTTTCTCATTCAGTCTTAATTCGTTTCAAAGCTTAATCTCTTATTAATATGATCCAATAGGCTTAGTACTTTAATACTCATATAGCTCTAGTTGCATGACCACAACTTTTAGTCTAATAACATAGTTCCAACTCCCAAATCCATCGACTATAGATATCATGTGAGATCATTCATTTCCTCCTTAAGTTAACTCATAATCCATGGGCTATGATTCTTACACATTGCCATTGCATCAAAATCACTTAATATTCCAAGTTCTATACTTCTTACTCATCTTGGTTCCTTCTAAGACTCACAAACTAGTATCTTAACTATTAACCTAAGTCAAACTGCAGATATCATAACCTAAGCTCTGATATCATTAAAAATGTATTGCCCCTGACCCGCACTTGTCAGACACGTGCCATTCGCCGTATCCATGAAATCGTATACTCCCATGAATACAAGACATCTAATAATCATATATCTATAACATCAAGTATAAAAATATGACAGCGGGAAACATATACTCATCAATAAAAATCAAAATAGTATGGAACTTATTCATGTGACAAATTCTAAAATGCAAAACTACTAAATAATATCAGAGCACGCAAGCTGAATTTATCTCGAATAACTAATCTAACTTATATTCTCTATCGCAAATGAACTTTAACTAAGAATACTAACTTCTCTTTCTGTGTCCATCGGCTAGACCTTGTCTTCTATAACGACGTACTCATATTCGTCATCTACGCAAAAATATGGCAAAGAAGATAAGCGACAATATGCCCAGTAGATAGCACATACTTCCTTCTAGATCATGTAGTTACATATATACATATATACTTTTCACAATCATGTTACACTATCACATGCTCATGCTTTCAAGAAAATCATATTTTCAAAACCATATACTTTACATTCATAAAATCATTATCTAATGCTTTTAAAATATTTAATAATATACTATAATCATATATTAGTCAGTTTCATTTGACATATTTCATAATCATACATGCATCAAGTATTCATTTTCATCATCATAAAACATGCATTCACTTATCAGAAAAGGCTAAAAAATAACCATGCATTCATTGGCTATTGAGTAATCAGCCTAGTGATTGACCTCACTAGAAAAGATTGTCAAAAGATTTTCGGTTACCACCTGACTGTTTCTCTAATCATTGTCATTATCATTATCATTATCATTATCATTATTATAATCATGATTATTTTCATTATCATAATTATAATTAATCAGAGAATTCTGCCTGCATCGTAGAGAAATTGAAGATGAAGTGAAGGAACTCACTGGAAGTTGCGCCCAGGCACTGCGAAATTGCAGTGCCCAGGCACGAAGTCCAGTAAGGAAGTTGTTGCTCACTGGAAACCGTGCCCAAGCACTGTAAAAGTGCAGCACCCATGCGTGGGTCGACGGGTAGCTCGTATTAAGTGACTTATTTTGCAAGAAAAGTGCCCCCGTGGGCCCGGTATCATACTTGGAAAAACATGTACTAATCATCCCGGAACTCCAAAACCCTACAAACACCTATAAATACCCCATTATGAGGGGAGTTGAAGGAGGGACATCAGCTACTAGTTAGATTGGCCATTAGAATAGAAATTCACTAGATTAGACTAGGGTTTTCTTTATTTTTATGAAGGATTGAAGAGGAGGTTCAAGATTGACAACCTTGGACCAAGAACTTGTGATTCTTGACTAGAGAAGCATTCTTAAAGATTTTCTTATGTTATTTGGTTCTTGTTTTATGATTCTTTTATTGTTTAATGCTTTCCAGGGTTACATATTTTTCCTTACTTTCAAATTTAATGCTTTCTTTACTTGCTTTCGTAGATTAATGGTTAGAGTAGTTTATTTGCTTTCGTACATTAATTATAATTTTAGTTCTTAGATTAATTTATTCAAATCTCTTCCATAATGATTTCTTCAAATAGTGTTCGAGTCAAATAACCGATAATTGCTAAACCAATCCTTGTTCTTATCTGGGTTCGACCCTACTTCCGCTATATGCTATTGATGCCGTACACTTGTGGTGCGTTATCTAGTTAATAGTTGGATTAGGATATTATAAATTTTATAACTAGATATTTAACGTATCAAGTTTTTGGCGTCGTTGCTGGGGATTGGGTCTTTGGCAATATCGGTATAATTTGACAAAAATACTACTTTGAAGTGTAAATTAGTTTTATTTGTTTTTGTTTCGTTGTGTGTTTTCAATAATTTAAAAAAAAAAATCAAATAGATTTTTCCTTGTCTTTTGTGTCACTTTTATTAAAAAAATCCAAAAAGATTTTCTCTTTTAGTGGATAGTTTTGGCTAGCTACTAGTCTAAATTCTCCCATTTTTCTTGTTTGTGTGCTTTTGTGTTAGTACTTGTTTTTTTTTTTTTTTTTTGTGTCGTTCTTATAAAAACATGCAAGGAATGAATTGGAATAACTCATGCCAAGGATCTTATCATCCTTATGACTATGGAGGCTTGACCAATGAGCAAACTGGATCTATTTCTTATGATTAGCCTCCCTACTCTTATGATTATCAAACGGGCTGGTCAAACTATTCAAATTCTTTTTCAAGTTACCAAGATTATCCCTATTCTTTCCCTACACCCACACTGCCTTTATATGTATCAATGGAGCCCTAATTCTTTCACCAATCAATCCAAAAGTATGATGAGACAGGATCAATGGACTTGTGGATTGGAATTCAAGAACTTCGAGAAGAGTGTGCTAAACTCCGAGAAGAACAAGCTCAACTTCAAGGAAAGATATCTAGATTCCGTGAAGAGCAAGCCACATCCAACAATCGGTTACAAGACCAATTTTTCAAGATTCCAAGAGTGGTAAATAGTGAAGAACATTGGACCTCTCTACCAATGGATAAAGAACCAGTTCAAGAAGAACAAATCAAAAATGTCTTACAAGAAACCAGTTCCCAAGAGCCTCATGAAGTTGAAGTTACAATAACCGAGACACTCAATGCTTATGTAGAAGAATCACCAACTTTTCCAGTACATGAGTGTGAGTTTGTCCCAGGTACAACAAAAGAGGTTCTATTTTGGCAATCGCTTAGCTTGTGTCTTTGATTTTTTACTTGATAATTTTTTAGTTAAGTTGTCATGAGTAGGGTAGTTGATGTTAATATTTTCCTAGCATGATTTCTAATTTTTGAGCACTATTAGCCCTACAATGTTGTAGCTTTTTGGCATTAAGAGAAAATTGTGTAGATTCACTTATATTACACTCCATACACTTCCTTTATTACACTTTTGAGGCAAAATTTTAGATAATTTGAATTTATTTAAAGATGAGGGTAGGCATTTCTTTGAACGTTTGAGCCTTTCATGCTAACCATTACTGTAAAATTTATCCCTAGAACCCTATTTGAGCCTTAATTTGTTTTGAATGGATAGATGCACCATTCGTTTTTTTCTAACTATTGTTCCTTAAGAGCTTTAATGCCACACTAATTGTTATGGGGATATAAGGATGAAAGGTAATTGTATGAGTCTCTTGAATGTTTCAATGAATGGTGTACAGTAAGGTGTAGGGGTGTTCAAAAAATTTTATGTTGGAATATTGCAGGTGGTGCCCATCACTGGCACCTACATTGGAGTGTTAGCATGTAGTGCCTATTACTGGTACCTGCTTAGATATTTTTTACGGGTAGTGCCTACCACTAGTACCCGTTTTGTAGAAGAAAAAAAATAGGTGATATTTTTACATGATGTTGGTGAGTAAGGTTGAAATTGAAAAAGAATGATTTTATTATGGGTGTTAGTAAAATGACTACAAATCCATGCGGCATTCATTTCAAGTTTTTCATTTCTCTTGACATAGCAATTATTTTTCGCATGTCCATATTGTTGGCAATGGTTTCAAATAATATTTTTATTTCCATATAGAGAAGATTTCAATTTTACAAAACATAAATCATCCCTTCTAAAAGTGACAAAGTTCTTGTTGATCAATACATTTCTATTTTTTTCATATCAACAATATTTTCCTTTTTTCCATGCAAGATGAACATTCAAATCATCCAATCTTCTTTTCAAGGAGGCTTGTTCTTCCTTGATCCTTGTTTTCACATGCAATCTTTTCTTCAACTCAGCATTTTCTTGTGATAGCCTATTTTTTCATTCTCAAGTTTAAAGTTAGCATTCAATAAAGCATTTGATTTTTTTACTAACTCCTTATTTCTAGCATATGATTCCTTTAAGCTATCATGCAATTTTAAAATGAAGGCTTCAAGATTATCATCATTTTCATTATTAGAATCCTAAGCAGAAGTTACCTCATCATCACCAATGGCCATAAAGGCCATTTGTGCCGATTTCGTCTCTCCTTCAGAGTTGCAGTTATCCCAAGTGATTTGAAATTTATTGAAGCGAGGTTTCCTCCCTTCCTTCTTCTTCTTGGAAGGACACTCATTTGCAAAGTGTCCGGGTTGACCACATTCAAAGCATTTTTTATTTTGCTTCTTAATTTTTAGTTTGGTCTTCCTTTTGAAATTATTTAAGCTACTTGATCCTCTTACCACTTTTCTCATTCTCCGTTTGTTGATGTAGTGTTTGAGAAATCCTTTAATGATGAGTAAAAGATCACCTTCATCAAGATCTTCATCTTCTAGATTGATAGAGCAACTTTCATCTCCTTCTTGTGAAGTCTTCAAGGCTATGCTTCTTTTTGGTCTTGCTTCCTCATCATCCACCACTTTGGCTTTGAGCTTCAATTCATATGAAGTGAGAGAATTTATCAATGACTCAATGGGTATGGAATTTAAGTTCTTTGCTTCCACTATAGCAATAGTCTTTTCCTCCCATTCTTTGTAGAGAGCATTCAAGATTTTTTTATTTTTCTCATCCAAAGAGTATTCTTTCCCCAAGGCTTCAAGATCCTTGATGATATCATTGAATCTACAATACATTTTATCAATGTTTTCATGTAGATCCATCTTAAAGGATTCATACTTAGCAACAAGTAGAGATTTCTTTTGTTCTTTGACACCATCACTTCCTTCATGAATTTCCTTCAATTTGTCCCAGATTTCTTTGGCAAAAATGCATCCTTTGACACGAGTTAATTCGTTTGCATCCAAGGCATTATATAGTACATTCATAGCTTTAGCATTTAAGGTCAAATTTGCCTTGTCTTGTGGAGTGAGCTCATCTCTTGTTTTTTCTCTTCTTCTATTTGTATGATCATCAACAATAGTAGCTTCAAAAGCACCTTCATTTACCACATACCACAAGTCAATATCAATAGATTGCAAAAAGATTTTCATTCTATCATTCCAACTAATAAAGTTTATCCCATTAAATATAGGGGATCTAGTGATAGATTGACCTTCAGAGAATAACTCATTATTGGTTTCCATAAGGGATCTTTACTCAAGAAAAATAAAGAGACCAATTCTCTGATACTAATTGTTGGTCCCAAAATAACCTAAGAGGGGATGAATTAGGTTTCTTAAAATTAATTTGCAAATGATGCTCAATTCAAATTTCTTTCACTTGACAAATAACATGATAAAATATAAGCAGGATTAAGTATAAAATGAAAAGAATAAATTAAGAGAGAGATTAAACAAACAGCACATCCAAGCTAGCTAGCTTGGAATAGTAGTCCACTAAGATACTTCTTCAAATTTGGTGAGCCAATAATCTCAAGTGTACACAAAGTAGGATCACCCTTGCTCACACTAATCCTTTTTAGTCGAGCCAAGGATTTTACACCAAACCTCACTTTTGTACAAGATTATCACTGCACTCAATATTTTTGAATAGCACTCTTAAGTACACACTAATACAATATCACTAAAGAGCTAATTTGCACTCGAATTGCCTTTATATTTGCTTGTATTCAATGTGTAAGTTGATGAAACATAATACAAAAGGGTTGGTATTTATAGGTGCAATAAATCAGTTCCCAACCACCTCCTAACGGCTAGATAATAAATGTTGAAAGAACTAGTTGTTATGAGTTTCGGACGTCCGAGGTTATTATTGAGCATCCGAACAAATGTCCGATCTGAAATATGAAGGAAAGGTTGAGGATGCTGTTCAGAGGACCGAGATTGCATCCGTTCCTTCGTTCGAACCAGGTATGTTGATGAGTTCAGTCATCAGACGGTGTAGTGTGTCCGAAAGGTTTGGTGCTACTTTTCTTTCGAACAGTTAGCCTCGTCCGATATAATTTTCTTCGGACAGTTAGGTCCGTCTGTTGCAGGTGACTCAAAATCTTGCCTCTGCCTTGACCTTTCAAACGGTGAATTGTGTTCGAGAAAAAATTCAGTCGGACGAGCTTATGCGTTCGTTGTAGGTGCTCCAAAATTTTGCTTTCTGTCTCATCGTTCGGACGATGCATTGTGTCCGTGGTAATCTCGTTTGGACAAGCTTGTGTGTCCGAGAGACATAGTGCTGTTCGGACGATGTACTTCATCCGAAAACTCTACTAAGAATAAATAAACTAGAATTCCTACACAGCTCAAGTTAAGATCGTTAGATTACATTTGTCATCATCAAAACCAAAGTTTTAGGACATCATGAAGCATTGCTCTATGAAATACAATTGATCTAATTGACCCAAGATTTCGATAACTTGTGAAGATTGTTAGCCCAACACTCGTCCCATCTTTTCTGCTACTTGAGACACTTTATTAAGTAATTTGTGTTGTTTTCTTTTTACAGTCTTTCATTATTAGTTATTTATTTATTTTTCAATATAATTTTAAAATCCAAAAGAATCAGAACTCTGTCGTCTAAATAGAAATTAGATTAGAATCTCAATACTTACACAATCTTTGTAAGAACGATCCTTACTCTTCCTACTACATTGATACCTGCACTTGCGAGTATCAATGCAAAAGTGTGAAAGAGGATGTTTAACTTTTCTGACAGCAAGTTTTTGGCAATATCAAGACGCTAAAACAATTCATAATTTAAACTTTCATTTTATTTTTATTTGTTTTTCAATTACTTTTCTGCGAGCCATTTTTCCATCAATCTCTCCATTGGTCATTTTGTCATATAAATTAGTGCTTGTAATGTTTTCTTTGTGCACTTAATAGATTATGTCAAATCTAATCGAAGTCTTGTGAAGTTTGATCCTAAAATTGATAGGACCTTTAAGCATTTAAGGAAACAACACTTCAACAGCAACAAGAGGTAGAATTAGACATGGCCAACAAGAGAAATCTAAGCCAACTGATGACACAACAGGCTAATGAGAAAATGTGGAAAATAATGGTAAACTTGGTAACAACAATCAATATGTACCTATCCAGAATAACCGACCATTGGGAGATTATACTCAACCAACCTTTGAAGGGTCCTAATCTAGTATCGTACCACCTCCCATAAAAGCTAATAATTTTGAGATCAAGTCTGATCTCATAGTAAATCCGAATCACCACTTGATCAATTTTTGGGGAAGTGTGTGACACTTTCAAGCAAAATGATGCATCAGCAGATGCCTTTAAATGAAGGAAATTTCCCTTTGCATTGAGGAATAAAGCTAAACTGTGGTTGCAAGGGTACAAACATGGAACATTCAACACTTAGGATGGATATTAGCCGAAGCATTCATGTCGAAAAACTTCTCCCCGTCGAAAACAACCAAGCTAAGAAATGACATTAATTCTTTCAATCAACAAGTTGGGGAAAACCTTAATAGAGCTTGGAAGAGATACAATTATCTTCTAAATAAGTGTCAATCATGGATTTCTCTTATGGATACAAATGGAGATATTCTATAATGGGTTGAATCATGAAACCCGTGAATCTATTGATGCCTCAAGCAATAGATCTCTTATGTTGAACAAAACACCGGGGGAGAAACAGGAATTGTTAGATAAGATGTCCAATAACTATTTCATGTCTTCTACAGCATAAGCCTGAGAATAAAATAGGAGAGTACTAGAATTGAGCACTTTAGATGTAGTGTAAACTAAACAAAAAGCTATGGTTGGGCACATAGCATATATGGCTGAACAAATTGAGGGATTGAAAATCAACACCATGGCTACAACACAGCTATTAGTTTGTAATTTTTCTGTAGGTGATCACACGACAACTGGATATGGTCAATGTTGGACACTGACACCATATTCTTCTGCAGGTACTAAATAGGTGAACTATATGGGAAACCAAGGCCAGATGTAAAATCAATTTAGAAATTGGAATAATTCCTATAGTAACACGTATAATCCAGGTTAGAGAAATCATTCAAAATTGTCATAAGAGAGTCAACAAAATTAAGTCAATAACCAACAACAGGATTCGAATGTCCAACCCCCATTCCAAAAGTACCAACAACCACAACAACAGATATATACACCTCTAACTCAGTAAAGTTAATTGGAAAATGTTTTCACTCAATATATCTAAGCCAGTAATGAGAGAGTGAAAAGTCAAGAGTATATTATTAGAAATCAGAATGCCTCAATAAAGAACTTAGAGAACCAAATGAGTCAAATAGTAAGAAGCCTAATTGAAAGACCACTTGGAGCTTTACTAAGTGACACTACTGCTAACCCGAGGTAACATGCAAATGCCATTACATTGAGAAGTAGCAAAACTATTGAATCTAAACTTATCTACATAGTCAGGACTATGAAAAGGGGAAAGAGAGTAAGTTTGGGAAAGAGAAAAAATATGAAGAAGGAAGGTGACAATAATGGCACTAAGGTAAGGGAGGAAGAAACATCAAGGTATAAAATCCCTGTGAAAAGGAAAACTAAAATTTAACTTACCCATCCTTCAATAAAAAATCTATTTCATAACAGATTGAAGGACGAGGGTGATCTGAAGAAATTTAAGAGATTCCTCAAACTTTTCAAGAAAGTTGAGCCCAACATATCATTCATGGAAGCCCTCGAGAACATGCCACAATATGTAAAGTTCATGAAGCAAGTGTTGACCAACAAGAGAAAGTTATTAGGGGATGAGCTTTTGTGTCTAATTGAAGGATGTAGTGTCTATCATCCAAAAGAAGTTACCTTTGAAGATGAAGGATCTTGGTTCATTCTCTATTCCATCACTGTTGGGGTATGGAAATTGAGAAGTCTTTTTATGACCTTGGGGCATCTATCAATATGATATCACTATCTATAATTTAAAAAAAAAAAAAAAAAGTGAATGGAGGAGAGCTCCAACTAGCTAATGTATCTCTTCAGTTAGTAGATAGAATAATCAAATACCCCAGCGAATTTCATCATTCTAGACATAAAAAAGGATAAAGAGATGCCTTTGATTTTTAGCTGACCATTCCTAACAACTGGCAGGGCATTGATAGATGTCCAAGAAGGAGAGTTACAATGAGAGTCGATGATCAAACAATCAATTTTTCTATTTTTAAATTCTTTCAAACTTCCTACTAATTGTGATGATATGGTGTTGATTGACACAACTGATGATGTTGTTGATAATTCTTGTAGGTATGAGAATCCACGTTCTCCATTGGATGATAATTTGAAGGAATGTCTTGCAATAACAACGGTCTTGGAAGAGACTTCAGTTGAACCCTACCAAAAAGAGAAGTATATTTTACCTCCAGCTTGGAAGGCAAAAACAAAGAAAGAGGTGTTTAAATGGGTTGATAGGAGTTGTATCAACTCAATCCCTAAGATGGCAACTGGGTGAAATTGATTGGTTTTAAGTGGAATAGAGGTTGAGTACCCTTAGAAGTGAAAGTTATGTGGGGACACCTTCAAGAGAAATAGAAGGATGGATTTTCTTCATTGATGTTTGGAAGATTCCTCTTAGTAAATATGGAGTTGTGTTCCTAGTTTATATTTTAGTGAACTATTCAAGTTTATCTAGAATGAGGGTTATTTTGATTATTTAGAAGGTACCAAAAGAGATGATGAAATGTCTAAAGCAGAGTATCAACAAGACAAAGTAAAGGAATATGCCAAGATGAAAACATTACTGAGGTAGTGGGAAAATGAAGAGATGATAAAAGTAGTAAACATTTGTAACAAGTAGCTTTTCAGTATATTACCATCAAAGAAGAAAGATTGAGAGAGTTTCACTATACCTTGTGTCATTGGTGATATTTTTGTTGATAAAGTTTTGTGCGATTTGGGTGCAAGTATGAATTTGATGGTCCTACTTTTCTGCATGATAGATGTATAGGATTGTCGAGTCTCGAGAAGAGCCACCAAATCATTCAATTGGCAAACAAAAGTACAATGGAGCCAACAGGGGAAATACATAATTTGTTAGTCAAACTAGGAAAAATTAAATTTCCTGGTTGACTTTAATGTCCTAGATGTGGATGAAAAAGATGCAAATAGTATTTTCATCATTTTAAAGCCTTGATTGATGTACCAAGGACAAGTGACTTTAAGGGCAGGAGAAGAATAAGTTGTATTCAACATAATGGAAGAAGGGGTATTCCCATATGGACATTTTAAATGGGCAAGAGTTGATGGCCAAGTGAAGGGGAGCATACTGAAGATCTATCGCGGAGGCATCATTGATAATGGGACTTGAAGAAGTCCAATTTGTTGTTTAATGGCTGGGACCAATAAAGTCAGGCTAATGACTTAAAAGAAGCTTCTTGGGAGGCAACTCAAGCAATTTTAGTTTATTTAATTTTCTTGTGTTTTAGTTTAATTTTAATTTTAATTTAACAATCGGACCTTGTTTTAGTAAATTAAAAGTTAAGATTTCATGAATAATTATTTTTCTTATTGTTTGGTAAGTATTTAATTGGCAATAAATGGAGTTAAAAGAAAGGGATTTCAATTTTTTTTTTTAGGCAGAACAAGGTCACTCGTAGACTGCAAGTGATCCAAAGCATATCAATCACTAACTGCGAAATGGATAGAAGCATGTCCAGTATTAGCAACCAAACCAAAGAAAACCAATCGTTGACTATGAGTAAAATAGAACGGCTTCCACAGTTAGTGAGAGGAGATTGTGACTAGAATAGAGGGATGCCCAAAGTTAGTGAAAACAGGGTCCAATCACAAACTACAATTGTACTAAGTGAGCCAAAAAATTTAAAAACCCTTCAACTTTTGTTCCCATGGTCTACACCTCTTATATTTCCTTTCTTTTCTCCCCTCAATTTAAAAACCTTCCTTCTCAAACCCTCTCGACAAAACCTAAATCCTCCATCCTCTTCTTCTTTTCTACTCCTTCTATATCTTATTCATCTTCCCATATTTCTACTTCATCCTTTATCCCTCTTTTCCTCTTCTTTCCCTAGCCAACACAAATCAATTACCCTTATTCTTTTTTCCTCAATCAACCAATCAACTAACCAAAAGCAAAACCCCGACAAATTGCAAATTGGGGCTAATCAACTTGTTGACCCTTTTGGTTTCAATTCATTCAAGGACGACTTCAATCGTGTTGAAGAGCTTGCTTAGGGTTTTCTACAAGAGAGTATTTCACAGCACAATTTTTGGCATTGAGTAAGCTTATTCTTGCTCAATTTTGGGTAAAATTTCTGGAAATTGTAGTGGTATCGATGCTTGCAGTTAATAAATTGTATGGAGTATGGTATTTTTGGAATTGTTTGATTGGTTAGCGGTACAGAAGTTTACTATGAATTGTATTTGGGTGGCGTATTTGTGATTTTTATGGCTTGTTAATATATTTTAATTATCATAATGGGGAAGAAACAAAAGCAAGCCGAGGATAACTCTACACTTTTGATGATAATGTGTTTGTTTCCTTGGAAGCCAAAAGATTGCATGATAAACTTCAAAGAGTCTTCTTTATGAGCGGGGTATTGAGTTAAGCCATGTTCGAATAGAAAATAACGAGGAAGTAGTTGAATTGCATCAAAACATTGCGGATAATATTCAAAGGAAGGGATGGAGAGATTTTTGTAGAGTGCCAGTCAGTACTAGGAAAGAAATATTCAATGAGTTTTATCATTTACCCACTAATCCTAATAATCAATTTTACACATTCTTGGAGAGTAAAATAGACTATGATAAGGTAGCTAATGTGTTGACTGAAGGTTGGGGTGATGTTTTCCAAACTTTATTTTGATGATGACATAAACACTTAACTCTGTAAAACAAGCTTTTGCAGGAACAGCTCTTTCGGACGCACAGAACCCTCCGAACTAGGTCAAAAGCTCCTCGGACGCATTGCATCGTCCGAACAAACTGGCAGAAAGAATGGGATCCTACTGCCTTTTCTTCGGACGCGCTCAGGACCGCCGAAACCTCTGTCGGACGCAGGCACGGACTTCCGAACGAAGCATCTCAACAAACTGAAAGAAGATCGGACGCTTCCTCGGACGCATTCAATCCTCCTCGGACGTCCGAAACCCCAACGGCTATTTTTTGTGCATTTATTACTTAGCCGTTAGGAAGTAGTTGAAAGCTCTATTTATTGCTCTTATAAATAGGTGCTTTAAGAACCTGAAAAAATCATCTAATACATTGAATACAAGCCTAAGAAAGAGTAATTTGAGTCCAAATTGACTATAGTGGTTTGTTGTATTAGTGTGAAGTTGTGAGTGCAATTCAACTTTGAGTGGAGTGATAATCTTGTATGAAAGTGTGGTTGTAAGTAAGAATCTTGGCTCAACTAAAAGAGTTTTAGTGTGAGCAAGAACTTCCCAACTTTGTAAAGATTATTGGCTCACCAAGTGTGTGAAACATTCAAGAAAATTGATACTTCAAGCTTGCTAGCTTGGAAGTATTATTTACTAAGTTCAATTTTTCTCTCTTTACTTTACTGTTCTAGTAAATTTATTATATCTGCATTTGAATTTAAAAAGCTTACTATTTTCTGAAAGCATAATTTTTAGAAACCTAATTCACCCCCCCTCTTAGGTTGCTTTGGGACCAACATGGGGTACTTGGGAGATAGTGGATGGGCAGAGAAAGTGGATTAGGCTTAAGTATTTATGTTTAGAGGCTCGGTCATGGATGTATTTATTTGTGCAAGGATATTGCCTGTTCGCATACTGTTTAGGTTACTCTGACAAAGCTCTTTTGACTTTTGCTATCATGGAGAATTTACTATTGATGTTGGATAGGAAATTCAGTAGGCGATCTTTCGGAGCGGGGACTCCTTTGTTATCATAGCCAAAACTTTGAGGAGATGCACCAAAAGATGGACTTCGTATCTTTGCAGTTCAGTCATTTAGGAAATTTTGATACATCCCGTTGGCCTCAAACAACGCTACCACTGAAGTGGTATTATAGGCCTTCTGATGCCGATATTGAGGGATAAGGACCGAGAACAACGGAGGAAGGTGAGAAGCTGGTCCGTCTATGTGGACATGATGACTTCTCACATCTGCATTTGAGTCGGGGGAGATTTCTAGTCTTTTGTTATGGTTTAATGTGTTACCATTGTCAACTACTTGTCGTAGTCCTTTCTTTGTGTTCGCAAGTACTGGTTTAGTTGGAATGTCTCTATGTTTAGTTGTGTTTAGTCGTTTGTCAGCTTTTTATGCTAAATGAAGATGTGTAATGATGTTAATGGGAATGTTGTATTATTACTTGGATTGATTTTAGCTGCCAATGACATGATAACTTAGAATTTTTGTTCCACATGATTTATGTTGCACATTTTTCCTTAAAAGGAGGGTGCAAACTTGAATTTACGTCAAATATGTTTTCTTAGGTATAAATTGTTGAACTCGTGGATATTAGAAATGAGTCACGTAAATCATTTTGGTTGCCCATACTTATTTGGAAGTTGCTGGAGTTGCTTCATAATTTGTAATTATTGATTAGGATAGAGTAGGATATGATGTAGTCCCTTGAATTTCTATTTATGTGTTAATTCATGGTGAGGTATTAGTTTCTACTATGGTTATTTAATTCTTTTACATTAATATAACTCGTTTTTCCGTGGCTAGTTCCTTGGGTGCTCTTTGTGCATCAATGAGCTTTAAAAATGACTTGCTTTATGTAAAATGCATGAGCATGTGTTCGGGTAAATGTTAATTAGGTAATTCAATTCACAAACAAATAATAATTAAGCCTTAAAAACCCTAATCAACACTTAAACACACTCGCAATGATACGAGGTGTGTTCGTAGATCGGGTGAGTAAGGATCATTCCCACGAGAACTATTGGAGAAGTACTAGGGTTCACAAATCTTTATACTAGTTAGACAAATTAATTGAAAGATTCTATTTCTACCCAACTAAATTAATTCTAGTCACTAGAAAATAAGAACAAATACCGAATCTAATTAAAACTAAAGAAGGCGTGATAAAATTCACTAAAAGAAAAATTCAATTAATGAACTAGAAAAGTAAACACAATAAGATCAAATGAAAACTACAAAATATTAGTCAAAACTAGAATTAAATTGAAAATAAATAAAGAAAGCTCAATTGCATAGCTGGAACAAGAGTTAATGATGTTTTGAAGTCTTGACAAGAAAATAAAACCCTATTCTAGTTATTTTTCTAATTTAATGTCTACTCTAACTAATGACAACTACGTATGTTCAAATCCTCATACAATGGGCTATTTATAAGGGATATATCGGGGTTTAGTCCCCTTAGCTGATAGAAATACGATAAAACTTGAAGAAGTCCAACTAGGTGAAGAAAACTTCAAAAACATCTAATTTTTGTTACCAGCTGCACGTCGTGTGCACATAGCACAAATTCCTCATGCATGTGCACAAGAAGGGTTTCTGAAAATTTTGCTCTCTGGAATTTGTTCACATGCACAAGCTTTGGGTTACACATGTACACAACTTCTACGTGAGCCTGCTTCAGTTTCCACCTCAATTTTGAACTCATTTCTGATAGAATTTGGGAAAACTCAAAACATGCAAGTTGTTTCTCTCTCTCTTATCTTTCAAAATCATCTTGAATCACCTTAATTGGAGATCAAACAAGAAAGCTATGATCAAAACGCCAAACAGTGTTCAAATTCGCTCCTCGCCGTTGTACGTTTTTCATCCTTGTGATTTTCCTCCAACTTTTTAATATGTTTTTACTCCTTTTTCATTCAAAACCTACAAAAACTAAAAATAAAACAATTAAGCTCATACTTCATTCAATTATTGCTCACATTACATAAAAATGAGGTAAATAACACATAAAATATAAGATAGTTATGAGCTTATCAGCATGGTAAGAAACGAAATATATATAAAGGCAGCTTGCATGAAAATGAGTCTTTCTAGGCCCCAAAAATACTAAAGAGACAAATAAAAGGTAGTCATAAAGGAATTACGAAGGTTATATTTCCATTTTTGAGTTCAAGTTAAATTATAATTGTTCTATAATGCTTAGCCTTCGTGTGACATTTGCGTGCTTGTATTATAAGGTTCTACTGATCTTTGTTTAACTTCTTGATGGTTATAAGGTCTCAAGTTCTAACATCTTTTGAGTTAGTTGTGGGAAATCAGAATCTCTTACATGACGTGGCTCAAATTAGTACAATTGAATTCTTAAATTTATTTTCTTTTCAGGAAGTCTATTTGATGTTTATTCGTATGGATTTTTGGGTGTCTGCGTAATCGTGTAATATGAAGTTCTTGTGGTTGGTTGGATTGCGAATTAGGTTTACGAGTCAATTATGTCAATCCGATTTTAATCTCTCCATTCTTGTCTTGTTTCGTTTATTTTGTTGTCAGTTTAATTTTACTCGGGATTAGCAAAATACTAGGTTAGGGGGATTTGATAAATCTATATATAAATTTATTTCTTTTTTAGTTTCTTTTGTTTTGAATTTGAATAAGCTTAGTCCCATTTGTGGGCATTTTGCCCTCTTATGAATTAGAATTTAGTAGTTTATAGATTCTTGTGTCATTTTTGTGTTTAATTATGTGTTTATGAAATGTAGATATCTATTCATTATGTTTCATGTTGTGTGTAGGTGTTAGAGGGCATAAAATTGTCATTTTGCATGAGCGGAGCGAGGGTTGGAGTGAGGATTTTCAAGATGAAATGCAGCTGAGAAATCCCAACCGCAAATTGCAGTTGGGCAAATGAGGGACTGTCGTTGACTGCACCACCATCAGAATCCCTTTTGCTGTCTAGGACAGGAATTAAGCACCACCATCAAAATGCCTTTCGCTAACTGCAATAGGAATTAGGCTTCCAATCGCAAGTTGCGAGAGGACTTGTAGACTGTGGCTATCTAGGCCAAATCACTCGCAGTCTGTGAGTATGCAATGTGGGAATAGACTTTGTTAGTTACTTAAATAGGTGCTTGAGTGTAACAAAAAGAGAACACACTCTTCTAGCTTTTAACTTAGAGTTTTAGCATTATTTATTCTCAGACTTCGAACCGTTATTTATTGTTATTTCTTAGAAACCATTTATTTATCAATTCAAACTTAAATTTTCATCAAGACTATTTATGGTAGCTTGTTCTTTTTTATTATCTTATATTTAATTTCAATTGTGTTAGTTTTATTTATTGTTTAACAATGAATTCAAGTCAATCAATTAATTATTGCTTTTCTAATCAAGCCAAGAACCATTAATTTTCTTAGGTTTCGGGTGCGGATGATGCAATCATTTATGAGTTAATTAAATCAAAGGACAATTTGAAAGTTGTATTAATTGGACAATCTTTAACACAGAAAGACAATTCTAAAGAGTAGTAAACTTTAGTTTTGGTTAGGTTGGCTGATGTGAATTAACTAATTACACCCTTATGTGATAGACCCAATTAGATTATTTAATTAATTGATCTGAGATCAAGGTGGTGAGATTAATTAATTGGTTCACAAGAGAATTTCATACAAATAGTATTCAAATTAATTCAATCAGGATAAATCTAAAAAGGTCTTGACCCTTAATTTAATTAGGATAAAGAATGTGTCGACCCCTAATTAGTTAATTTCATTGGGTCCAATCACCTAAGGTCGGGGTTGGGTTGAATTTTGAAAATTGAATCTCCATGAAATATACTTGAACTACTTGACCTAATATTTGAATAATCTGTGAAGATCCTTAGCCACTCGACCTATCTATTTTACTGCTTGAGACACTTTATTATTAATTTGCATTGTTTTCTTTTACCTTCTTTGATTATTAGTTATTCATTTGTTTTTCAATATGATTTTAAATCCAAAAGAATCACAACTTGGTCATCTAAATAGAAATTAGCTTACAATCTTGGCACTTGCTTACTTGATTTTTGCGAGAATGGTTCTTTCTCACCCTACTACATTGATACCGTACACTTGTCGATATTAGTAAAAAAGTGTAAAAGAGGTTATTTAAATTTTCTAATAACAATAACCTGTAGTTGGCCGTCAAGCCACGGGATAACTAGTCGTTGAATAATTGGAATCACAATAAGCTTGAGGAACCAAAGATGACTGACTAAAGAAAATATTCCTTGACTAGGAGAGCTTTTTCAAGTAACGTAACAATCTATAGTAGCATCAAGATAGGGCTGGCACAATTGATGCATAAACTAACTAAGAATATTGACAGAAATGAGCAGTGTCAGGATATGTAATAGTTAAGTAAATCAATCAAGCAACAAGACGTTAATAGAGGAAGGATCAGAAATTATATCCAAGTAAAAGTAGAGAGTTTCAAATTTTGTTCCATAGGAAAGTCCGCTGGACGAGCAACAGTAATTCCAACATCATCAAGAATATCCATAACACATTTATGTTAACAAAGATACAAACTATACTTTGATTGACTAACTTCAATACCAAGAAAATATTCAAATGACCAAGATCTTTAATATGAAATTGATCCTAAAGAAACTATTTCACAAATTGGATCAAACTATGATGAGCGCCTGTAACAATAATATCATCCACATAAACGCACATCTAGAACAAAAACAAAACCTTCATGACAGTTAAGGATAAACAAAGAATGATATGCTATGAGAAACAAAAATTTAGAGAACCAACTCTGAGATGCCTGAGTTTATATCAATATTTATGCAATCGACAAACAAGGTTCTTCCCCCTTCCGTAATACCCAAGAAGAGGAGACATATAAAGCTCTTCATTAAGATCTCAATGTCGAAAAGCATTATTTACATCAAGTTGATGTAAAGACCAATGGCGTGCAATAGCAATGCCAGGAAGAAAACAAACGGTAACAAGTTTAGCAACTGCAACAAAGATGTCATGATAATTAATAACTTCAACTTGTGTATATCCTTTAGCAACGAGGTTTATAACATTCGATAGATCTATCTGAATGCCATTTGATCTTACAAACCCGTCTACAGCCAATAGGTTTCTTGCCAAGAGGTAATGGAACAAGAAACCATGTATTGTTCTTAGACAATGCAACAATGACATCCCTCATAGCATCTTGCCATTCCGTGAAATTTTATTGTTTCAACAAAACTACTAGGTTCACATGTTATAGACAAAGAATTAAGAAAAACAACATGAGAGGGAGAATAATGAGTATATGAAGTAAAATTAGAAAGTGGATACCTGAATCTCCAATTGAAGACGGTAATTGAGAACAAATAAAGGAACATTGGTACTCTATAAGATAGGTTGGTTGTCTACATACACGAGAAGAATGACTAAGCACAAGACTCGAATTTGGATTTCTAATTAGGGTATTGCTTTCATTTTGATCTAAAGGAGGATTAGGAGACATTGAATTTTCTAAATACTCAATTACTTCAACAAAAGTAGATGGAAAATGGGAAGAAACAAAAGTGCCATTGTCAACTTCATTCTCTTGTGCTAATATAGGTAATGGCAATATCGGGATAGAAGAATCCACAGGTGAAGAAAACATATAATATGGAAAAACATGTTAACAAAAAATAACACCATGAGTGACATAAATTTTTATAGTAGAAAGATGCTGGACAAACATTTTATAACCTTTTTAACTATAAGAATATCAAATAAAAATACCTAGAGATGCCTGTTTAATCAAATTATGGGACACGTGTATTATGACAAAAACATAGACAATTAAAAGTCAAAGTTGAGAAAATTTAGGTTTTTTATGAAGAAGAATTTCATAAGGACTTTTACCTTTTAGAACTTTGGTAGAAGATGATTAATAAGATAGGCAACAGTTAAAATGCATTCCTCCAAAATTCTATAGGTAAATTTCCATGAAAATGTAAAGCACGAGGGCCATTAAGTAAATGCCTACGTTTTTGCTCAGCCACATTATTTTGTTGTGGTGTATCGATATAACTAGATTAAATAATTCCCTTAGAATTTAAAAAATTAGATAATTCCTTATATAAAAAATCTTTTCCATTATCTGACCAAATCTAATGAACATGAGCATTACATTGATTTCGAATCATAAGAATAAATCAGACACAAGTTAGGAATTTCATTCTTATGAGCCATTAATATCAAAAGTCTATGTGCAATGGGAAAAATCATCAATAATAGTTAAAAAATATCATACTCCTAATAAAATATTTTTTCGAAATAGACCCCAAACATCAATGTGAATTAAGTCAAAATTTTGATTTGAGTAAATAGTACCATAATTAAAAAGGTAATCTAGATTGTATTGCACGTGAAAAAATATTGCAAGTGCAATTATCGGAAAGAGATATAATACAATCTAGTTCTTTAACATAGGAGACAAAAATATAACTCAATGCCTTGAGCACCAGTGCCATAAATGAAAATAGTTTTAAACGTGATCGTAGAAGAAAAATAACGGACTGATGGGATTGATGGTTCTACGTAGTAAAGACCACCATATATTTTACCCTTCCCAATCACCAACTTTTGCCGTATAATAATTAGAAGAGAAAGGAAAAATGCTATTGAACTCCTTGATAAATTTTCTTTTAAAAGAAGGTACATGCAAATCATTTGATAGTATGCAACCAGAAAATAGTGGCATACTACCAATATGCAGAACAGGTACATTTGAACTAGCAGATAAACGAACTGAATTAGAAAATGTGGGAGCTTAATATAAAGAAACATAGAAATGTCAGAGCAACATGATCAGTTGCACCGGAATCTATTATTCAAATGCAAGAAGAGGAAGGTGCATGAGACAAACACGTTTACCAACAAAATTTGCCAAAGGATGAACTTTGCTCGGAGGAAGTAAAGCAAGAAGTTGTTGCACCTGTTTTGAAGTAAATTTTGGAACAATAGGGGGATTGGTAACTTGTAAGTCACCAATAGTAGGCTATATAGGTTTGCAACTAATTATAGTTTCTTCTCTCCCTTCCATGATTAGATCGCCTACGACTACACCGTGACCACCGAAAAGGGTGACCATACTTCTTAAAGCATCAAATTTTAGTATGACCATCAATGTTACAATAAGAACAATTAAGTCGATAAGATGAGTGAAAAAATATGGATAAGATGTGTTCAACTCTACTTGATATGACTCATCTCATGGACATTTGGTTGAGCAACAATGGAAGACGAGACTAAATTATTAGTCATGATTGCTCTGATACTGTGTCAAGAAAACGAATAATAGGTAAAAACTAGTCAACTTTTCATTACTTATACAAATATATGGCTAAACCTATCTAGTGATTGATACAATTTGAAATTAAATATTTACAAGATCAATGAATTCAAATTAAAATATAAAACTAATCATCTAATCTAATCAATTCAACTAACTAAGATAAAACTTAATATAATTAGTTTAATTTCGAATCTTTAAATATTGAAATTAAACTAATTATTTTTAGGACTCCGAATTCATACGAGATCACATCATATGGTGCAATCTTCAGGGAGTATTCCGATTAAAGTTTCTATATTTCATGTGGAGTGTTCTTATGAATATCTTCCTTTAGCGGAAACTTTTATGAGGATGGATCTTTATCTTGTTTCAAAATGTCAATTTTGTCATTCAATAGACTTTGGAGCATGTATTCTGCAAATCGTGACTTCACCTTCTCCATTTGGTGGCACTATAGCAAAGTCTTTTGAATTCCTTGCTTTCAACCACCTTCCGTCTTGCAGCTGCTTCAAGCTTGGGGGATTTCACAACCCGAGCTTCGACATGCAGCTTCCATGATGCCGTCTTTCATATGTTGGGGCATTTGGAAAGCCAGGAACTCGTTATCCTTTGAATCATGTCCTGTGACTGATGTTGGGGAATTTGGAAAGCTAGGAACTCGTTATTCTTTGAATCATTTCCTGCGACTGTTGTGCAATTTATTCGTCAAACCAACTTCTTCTTAGTGTTTGGATTGGCCAGCTAGCCCGTCCATTCGGCACCATCACCTGTTACAAATCTTCAAGGGAATGGTATCTCATGCCATTAGTTACTCTACCCAGAATGCATCCAGTTGCGCTGTCTTAGATTCCCCCAGCTTTGAATGCATATAAACTTAACGTGACTAACGTCGATGGCTCATAGTTCAGAAATCCAGGCCTTTCGGGGGTAGAGCTGTTACGGATCACAATAATCAACGGCGTTTTGGTTTCTCTGAATTTTTCGCTAATGTACGAGCCTCGAAGGTGAAATTTTGGCCTTGGTATCCGGTATCAAATTACGTATTCAACACAATTTCTTTCGTTCCTGCACTGGTGGAGACATTCAAAAACATTACATGATATATGATCCATCAAACTTCCACCGCAACCGTGGTATTTGGATTCATTGTACAGACAAATCATGAAGTCAACAGAAACTTCCCCATATCGATTCTGTGCATTCAAAATCTGTAGCTGATCATTTATCCTAGCTTGCAAGCACAACTACTATAACAAGAACATTCACAGCTTCAAATATTCATGGCAGATTACAAGGTTAAGTGTATTAGATGCATTAGGAGTACCTAATATTCGGCTTTGTAAAAACCCTCCATAGCACTTTCGTATTTCATTTCTTATCAAAAAACAAAAAACTAGACACCTAAAAATATTACACGTCTATATCAATAGTTATTATATATATATATATATATATATATATGTGTGTGTGTATGTATTCACACTATATATAAAAGTATTACTTGCCATAGGATTTTTGACACTTTTTTATTTCCAACTTACCCTTATAGTAAATGCATAACATCCTATCAAACCCTTAGGTAGAAGTCAAATTAAATCAAACAAGTAATAATAAAACCTCACAGAATCACTACAGTCTATCTCACTTCCGCAAGTATACGAAATTGGTAGTAGTATAAGATGAGTAGGTATCGTTCCCACGAAAATTGTTTGGCAAGCAAGTACTGAAATTTACAAATCTTTGTATAGTTAAGCAAATTCAAATAATAGGAGATGAAACTACACTAATTAAAACCATAATTAAACTTAAGCAATTGAAATCTAAATTTAAACTAAATTATCCACTAAAGAAAGTAAATGGAAATAAGCAACTATGAAATTGAGAAGCTATTTAATTTACCCTAATAGAAGGAAGTAAATAAAAGAACTTAATTCTAACTCTAATTTAACTAAAATAGGATTAGAATTAAAGAGCAAGTAGTTAACCCAACTAAAGAGACTATAAAAGAGGTTATAAAGTTAGAAATTACCATTTCTAAACTAGAATTTGTAAAGAGATAAACTTGAAATCTAAATATTTTTTTGATTTTCGATAACAATAAAGAAATCTTACTAAAAATTAACTAGAAATTATTGTAAAGAATTGAAAATTCTTAACTAGAAAGCATTAAATCACAATAACCCTAATTTCTCTATGAAAAGCTTGAAATGAAAACAAAGAGATTTTCACCAATTTAAACTAGAAAGTAAGAAAAATTATATCTACTTGAAGCTAATGATTAACCCACTACAACTATATAATCAAAATTTAAACTTGCAAGGAATTCAGAACTAGATCTAAAGGATAATTAAAGAGGACTTGTATTCAAATATAAATAAGAGTCAAACTATTCTATTCTACTCTAAACTAACTAAAATTACTAACTACCTACTTACTCTATCCCTAGTGTACCAACTTACTTCTCTATTACATCTTTAAAGTAGCTTAAATAGTGGATTATTACACAAGGCAAAATTAAAAATTGGCAGCTAAAATATTACAGAATTGCCATCACTATTTGTGTTGGAAGCGAGCCCATGTCGCGATCTGGAATAATTGAGATCGCGACATGGACCTCAAATTACATTGACCTATTTCCATGTCAGATCGCGACTTGGAATAATTAAGATTGCAATCTGGAATCTCCTTCCAGTATTTTTTCAATTCCACTGTAATTGCATTTGGTCCTTGCACCTCGTTCATTCCAACTTACAACCTCTAATTTAAACCTACAAAATATTAAACCAATTAAGTAATTAATTTAACTAAAATTCTAATCAAAACTTATCATATTTAACAATAACAAAAATATAAACACATAATAAAGAAATTAACAAAAACCTTCAATTAATTAACCAAAGTTCAAAATTTAAACTATCAAAATGACATAATTTAGAGTCAAATAACTCTACAGTAATTTTACTAAAGTCATCACACCCCCAAATTTAGTGTTTTTCTAGTCCCAAGCAAAACAAAAATTTAAAAGAACCCACTAGTAATTAAACACATACACCACCAAAATTGGCAAAACACTTGATGAGTTGTGGATGTACTTAAAACAATTAAGAAATCACTTAAGGAACTTTCAATTCTATATGATAAGTGAAGTATTTAAAGGAGTCAATCCAAATTTACAAATTTTCTAAAAACAAGCTCAAGTTCATTTGTTACACAAGATTTCAAGTCACCAAGAATTACTATTCTCAAAAAGAATTACCATACGTTTTAGTTCTATTCATTTAAAACATCATTTATTCTCAAATCACAAATATTATAGAGTGGGTCAATTATCCCGATTAGGTCACATGAAAATAGAATTTCAATTACGAATCTACTTAATTGCAATTGTCATACAATTTGGGAATAGACCTCTAATTAGGAATAAGTAATATGAGATCAATGATAAGTATTACAAACTTCATTTACTCCTTAACTTATTGGTATACTAAAATGCAATTCCTAATGGTTTAATTCGGAGAAACAACTTGGGTACATGTCGGAATCCCGTACTCGTCTTATTACTAGCAGCAAATTTTTTTATTTTTTTTTGTCGACGGCCCTAAGCCAAGGAAAAGAAGTGAAATGTACTTAAAATTAATCTCAAATACTAATTATTCACAAATTAGAAGAACATTCCCTAGGCAAACACACAAAATGTCTCAATTTCCTTCTTTTTCATTTAATCTACTTTTCCAAAAGAAAAATCGGCTAACAAAATAATATAAGTGATTTGATCAAAAACAATATTTCTAATAAATTTTCAAAAAAATTTTGTATTTCTTTTTGAAAAATAGTAATGCCAAGTTTCTGAAATCTTTATGTTGTAAAAGAACTTCTCACTCACACTTCAATTCATGAAATGATCCAATCAAATATTTCAATCTATAATATTGTATGCCAAAACCCATCATCATCGAATACTCATTGAGTATTTAATCACTTTTTCATCCACTAGTCATCAAGTCACATCAATAGATAAAATAACCACTCCCAACATGAGAAATAGACAACCCTAAACTTGTCTCTTTTATTCAAATTGATGAAGAATTCATCATTCCACTCACCCAAAATCCAACATTAAGATATAGCAACAATTAAACAAGAACTACATAAACTATGACAAAATTTTAATTGAGCAATTAATATTAAGTCAAAGTACTAAAGGTATTTAACTAGGCCATGTATCTCATCAATAAAGCTCCATAAAAATCAATATCCAAATCAAGCCATCAACAATTGCAAACATGGTATCAGCTTAATGCCCTTAGCCACTCTACTATTATTAGTCAATGAAAATGACCAAAAACCACATCAATTTAACAAAGCAATTCTCAAAATGATTTAATCCATGAAGCGCTAAAAAGATATCTACTTGGCGTCAGCTTAAGGCCGTTAGCCAATCTACTCAAAAACTAAAATATCCCAAAATAAAAAGATACTAAAGATAAGAGTAATTAAAAATAAAGGTGCTAAATAATGAAAAAAGAAAAAGAAATTTGTCATCTTCATTATCATCAAGGAGAAGAAGAAATCTTATAATTCTAAAATCCTGCTTGTATCAAAATCGCAATTTGGGTTCCAAATCGCGATTTGGCCTGATCTCAAAATCACGATCTGGGTTTTGAGATCGCGATTTGACTGGTCTCAAAATCGCAATTTCAATTTCCAAATCGCAATCTCGACTCGTGTGAAATTTTTGCCTTTGCAAAAGTTCGAGTTTGATGTCGCGATTTGGGTTCTGAAATCGCGATTTCGCCCAAATGACCAAAATACCCTCCAGAAGTTTGAGATCCAAATTGCGATTTGGAACTGAACTTCTACAAAGTGTATTTTTGACACTTAGCCAAAATTTCTCCACTCTTCATCACTTTTCTCCAAGTTCATGCACAACCTACAAATACAAAATTAACAAGTTAAGATGACATTTCACTCATTCTTTACACATCTCACAACACAATTTATTCAATTCTAAAGCATAAATTTTTAGACTAAAATTCTAACCTAATTCAAACCAAATTACTCAAAATCAAACTAATTAAAAATCACACCAAAAGAAAATAATAATAACTAAATTAAAGACTTGGGTTGCCTCCTAAGAAGTGCTTTTTTATAGTCACTAGCTTGACTATGGCATTGGTGTTCATTCCACGCACTTGAGGATGGTCGGCCATCATTTTCCTTTTGGTCTCCACGGAAAAAGTTTGATGCCCATGTTCTTTATGAGTAAAGCTTGATTCTCGGTTCTCCCATACACAAGCCTTTTCTTCCAGGCCTTAGCCATCACTAGTGCACCAATTAACACATCCAATTATTTCTCAAACAATTTTCTTTTCTTTTTGTAACTTTTCAACTTCTTTACATCACCATTTTGCCAATCCATTGCAAAAATCTCTTAATCCTTCGTCAAATCACATCCCTTATTGCGTGATTTTTCCTTCAATTCATTTTTCGGATCTTTCTTTTATTTCTGACACT
Organism: Cinchona pubescens; assembly: GCA_025175665.1. NCBI lineage: Eukaryota > Viridiplantae > Streptophyta > Magnoliopsida > Gentianales > Rubiaceae > Cinchona > Cinchona pubescens. Next base: position 10,244,200 of record JANKKI010000053.1, read on the forward strand.
TGCTTGAGTAAATTGCCTTGGTTAACTTCATTTTGCTCCTCATTTGACCTAGCAATAAAAGAATTAAGACATTGGTTAACACATTTCTCTTCAACAATGAGAATATTATCATTATATTCACAAACATCAAACTCAATTGATTCATTTTCAACTTGTAAAATCAACTTTCCTTTGTTCACTTCAATTAATGCATGGGCAGTTCACAAAAAATGGCCTCCCTAGAATCAATGGAATCTCACTCTCTTCACTCGTATCTAGCACCAAGAAATCAACAGGAAATACCAACTTTTCAACTTGAACAAGCACATCCTCCAACAAGCCTTATGGTTTCCTCTCTGATAAATCCGCCGATTAGAGTATGATATTAGTTGGTTGACATTGTTGATTTCTAATTTGTCATAGATGGCCTTTGGCATAATATTTATGCTTGCCCCCAAATCACAAAACAATCGATGCCACATTTTTTCTCCAATATTCACCGGTATTACATCTTAAAACTACCAGGATCTTTGAGTTTAGGGGGTAGCCTCCTTTGAACAATGGCACTACACTTGGCATCAAGGCATACTTTCTCATCATTATCCCACTTTCGCTTTCTTGCCAAAAGATCTTTCATGAAACAAGCATAGTTAGGCATCTTGGTGAGGACATCAATTAAAGGAATGTTGACATTAATCCTTTTCAATATATCCAAGAAGTGGTTGAATTGCTTCTCTTTTTCCTCTTTTCTTGGATCAATGAGTCTTTGGGGGAATGTCACTTTCAGCGATTAATCCATCTTCAAGGTTCTTCCACGTGCTTCTTCTTGGATACCTTGATCTCATCCTTTTGTTCATTCTTGTCTGCATCACCAACAACTTTCCTTTCATTCTCAATTACCTTAGACTTTTGTTCCTTGCTTCCTCCTTCCACCTTTTTCTTCTCATTGGATTTCACCAACTTTTTTCCATTCCTTAAGATTATGGCATGGCATTGTTTCTTTGGATTTGGAATAGTGAATATCACTCGAAAGTGCCCCAATAGGTCTTCCGTTGTTCATTCTTGCCAATTGATCCAATTGAATTTTCAAATATCTTGTCGAAGCTTTCAAATTCTCAAAATCTCTCTATGTTCTTCCTTTTTCCTTTCCAACACTCTTCTCAAATACGTTGCTTCTCTTTTCCAATCATCTTCACGTACATTCTCTCTTGGAGAAAATTGGTCATTATACATAGGTTGGGAAGAATTGGCATATTGGAAGAGAGGTTGTGGTTGTTGATTTTGAAATGGAAGTGTAAGGGAAGATTGATATGAGTTGGTTTGAAAATTTCTTTGATGTGGTGGTTGATAGAGTCTAGATGGAGAACTTGAAACTTGATTGTGTTGGAAATTTTGAGGTGGGGGGATTTGGTTGATAAGGAGTATTGGATTGATTGTTGGTATTGCTCCATGAAAAGTTGGGATGATTCGTCCAAGATGGATTATATGTGTTCCCATAAACTCCGGATGAGTTCCTTGGAAATAATCTAATTTGAATGATTGATTAGACACATAGTTGAGTTGCTCATTGGACCCATAAGGCATTTCACATTGCCCATTTGCATGTCCGCCCCAGCAAAAGTTGTACACCATGCTTTATTGAGTTGAAGAAGAAGACATTGCATTCACACTACTCGGATTCCCTAAGTTCTCCAATACTTTTGCAACATTGTTCATCACAATCATAAACATACTTTGTTGTGCCAAAAGAGCATCTTGCATATTTAAATTCAATACCTCATTATGTGCACCAGCTTGATTGGCTTGGTGTTGAGCTACCGGTGAAGTCATTGGTCTATGATAATAATGATTGTAGGCCATCCTATTAAGCAATTCTTAACCTTTATCCGGTATCTTGTAAGATATGGAACCATCGGCAGAGGCATCCACTATGGATTTCGTCTCTTATTTCAATCCATTGTAGAAGGTTTGAATTTGAAGCCATAATAGAATCGCATGATGAGGACATTTCCTTAGCAAACCCTAAAACTGCTTCCCAAGCCTTTCCTAAGCTATCACCAACACCTTGCTTGAAGGAGGTTATTTCATTCATCAATTTGGCAGTTCTTTAAGGTGGAAAATGTTTTGTCAAGAATTCTTGAGCAAGTTGATTCCAAGTGGTAAACATCCCTTGGGCATGAGATTGAAGCCAAGATTTCGCTCTATCCCTTAGAGAGAAAGGAAATACTCTCATTCTTACACAATCCGAGTGCACACCATTGAATTTAAACGTGTCTAAAACCTCTTTAAAGTTCATTAGGTGTGGACCCTTCATTAGGACCACCCCCAAACATTGCATGAGCTTGTAACATTTTTACCAAAGCGGGCTTAATCTCAAAATTGTTTTGCAATGCTAGAATTTGCCTCATCAAAGCTTGGTATGGCATATTCTCTTAACGGTCTTCTATTCATATTCACGCCATTTCCAATTCCATTTCCAAAACCGCCCATTCCTTGATTGCCTTCAACTTCTTCTTCATCATTCCCATTGTTCAACCATTTCTTTGATTTTGATTGACATTATTCTCTCTTGCTCTTGTTGTACTTTTCTAAACTTTCGGATTTCCCTTAACTCTTTTTCTCTTCTTCGTCCAAGCAAATAAACAATCATTTATCTCTTCTTATCATGCACTACAAAAGTCAAAGCAAGTAGTCAATTCAAGTGCAAAGATAATTCAACAAGACAAACAACCAACATAAACGAATAAATAAAAATTTAAACACTAAATTCAACTAAAATGCTTAATCTACATGACCGTAATGCTCAATATTGCCAAATACGAAGGACAATCCCTGGCAACGGCACCAAAAACTTGTCAAGCCTTTTGGTAGAGGTCAAATTAAAGAAAACAAGTAATAATAAAACCTCACAAAATCACTACACTCTACCTCACTCCGCAAGTATATGGAGTTGGTAGTAGTGTAGGATGAGTGGGTATCGTTCCCACGAAAATTGTTTGGCAAGTGATAAATCTAGAAAAATAAACTTATATGTATCCTAACACACTTGAAGGTTGGGCTACTAGTTTCAATCATTTTTAGTGTTTTCATGTCTGTATTTGTCTATTTTGCATTCATGTGTTAGAATATGATAATATGTGTTTATTAAGTGTTTTAGTACTTCTTTAGGTCTTAATTAGCATATTTTATTTGGTTCTTGTGTATAGAGTGGTGTCATGTCATTGACTTAATTCGTTGGGAGTTAAGTTTTCGTTCGTCTTTGTTTGTCATTCATTTTTTGGGCTATTTTGTGAGAATTTTATTTATATATTTAGGTATTATTTTAAGTTTTTATTATAGATAATAATATTCTCCTATGTGTTAGGGTCGCATGAAAAAAAATGATGCATCAATCATACGTCGGATGAAGATTTTCGAAGCAAAACTGTGAAGTGTTGCATTTCAGAAGTTTCAGTCCATATCGCGATCTGGAGATGGCTGGAGCAAAACTGACTTTGTTTGGGGCTGATTTTTGCTGCACTATTACCCCACGACCCTAGCACTATTTAGGATATGTACCCATTTTAAGCATAATTTGAGGCATAGAAGACACATTAGAAAGCTAGTAGAAATAGGCTAGATTATAGAGTAATTTTCTTCATTTTTCCTCCCCATTTGGGGAAGGTTTTCTTAGATTAGAGTAGATTAGGACTTCTCTTTCTTGTAGATTTCAAATCCAAGCTAAAGATTGAAACTTTTTAGTTGTAAGTGCTTTGTTTGTGTTAAAAATCCTTTAGTCAAGCTATAATTTCATGTTTCTTCAGTTAATTAGTTTAATTTCTTTAATCTAATTGCTTCATTTATTTATTTTCTTAGAGTACTTGTTACATTAGTTTATGGGCTTTCTTTAAAAATGCTTTTCTTTAAGTGATAATTTGTAATTTAGATTGGTTAATTAGTATAGATTAGTTTATTGGCTTTTCATGTAATTGCTTTCTTTACTTGCTTTCCTAGTTTAATTGGTAGATTACTTAATGCGTTTTGCTTAATTGTGTTTTCTTAATGTTAATTTGTAGTGATTAGGCTATTTGATTGCTTTCTAAAAGTGCTTTCTTTTTACATGCTCTCATAGAATAGTTTATGGGCTTTCATTAATTATGATTTCTTAGTGGTAATTAGTAGTTTAGAAAAGTTAATTGCTCCTTTAAGTTATTTTTTCCTTTTAATTGCCTTCTAAAAAATGACTTCTTTTACATACTTCCATTTTACCTATTTTCTTAAACATGCTTTCTTAGTGTTAGTCTTTACTTTAATGCAATAGACAATCTTTAAATTGCTTTTTTAGTTCTTTAGTTCTAATTTTAGTTAAATCTCTTCTCTTAATCAATCGCTTCAAATTATAATCTAACCAAATAACTGGTAATTATCGACCAACCCTTGTGGGTACGATCCCTACTTCCCTTTGCTACTAGTTGACAATCGTATACTTGCGGGATGCCACCTAGTTAGCAATAGGATTTAGGTATTTTATAAATTTATAACTAGGTGTGTAAGGCAATCAAATTTTTGGCGCCATTGTCGGGGATTGATTTTTGGTAATATCGATATAATTTGGTTGGAATACTAGATTGATGTCTTTTGTTTTCTTGTATAGTTGTTTCACCCATTTGAAAAACTAAAAAGATTTTCATTTGTAGTTGTGTTCTTATTTTCAAAAATCCAAAAATATTTTCTTTTTTGATGGATGATTTAACTAACTAGTAGTCTAAACTTTCCTAATTTTCTTATTTGTGTTGTTTTAGATCATTTTCGTGTTTTTATTTATGGTTTTGATTGTTCAAGAACATGCAAGGATCTAATTGGAATGATTCATACCAAAGAGATTACCACTTTTATGGTAATGGAGGTATGCCCAATGAGCATGATTTTTGTTATGGTTACTCTCCTTTCCCCTTAGATTATCAACTAGGATGGTCTAGCAATCAATACGCTTATGAGAGCCACCAAAATTATCAAATGGGATGGTCTACCCATCCATATCCTTATGAGAGCTATCAAGAAAATTCCTACTCTTTCCCTCTATCACAAAAGAGCCTTCATATGATCAAATGGAGTCATATTTCCTTCACCAAACAACTCAAAAAAGTGAAGACGTAAGAAAGATGGACAAGTGGATGCAAATTCAAGAATTTCGAGAAAAAATAGGCCAATTTCTAGACGAAATGGCTCAATTTTGAGAAATTATGGCCAAAGAACGAGAAAAACTTGCTCAACTTAAAAAAGAAATAGATAGACTCCATGAAGAGCAAGCCACATCCTACAATTGGTTATAAGACCAACTTGTCGAGATTCAAGGAATAGCAAATGGTGAAGAATAATGTATTCCAACACCTCTACCAATGGATGAAGAACCAATCCAAGAAGAACAAATTGAAAATGTCTTGCAAGAAACCGGTTCTCAAGAGCCTCAAGAAGTTAAAGTTACAACAATCAAGAAACTCAATGCTTATGTAGAGGAATCACCAACTTTCTCTTTGCATGAGTCTGTGTTTGTCCCGGTTACAATAAAATATGTCTATTTGAGGTGTTCGTTATGGAGAAAGAGCCGGTTCTAGGAAGAGTGAAAAAATAAGAATGCATTTCAGAGGGGATTTGGGAGGCACAAGTTATATATGCCGAAGTTCATTTCCTTGGAGATTTCGGAGGAGCTCAACAATGGTGCAAATTTACCAAGGATTACAATATTCTTGTGAAGCCTCCTTGGTAATGAAGGAGTAGTTCATTTTTTTTTCTTTATTATGCTTCTTTACTTTTCTTGTTTTACTTTAAATACCTCGTTGGTAATATAGGATTGAAGCCTTGTGCTTAATTTAGCTGTGTTGTGTTATTGGCAAATGATTTATTGGAATCTCTTGGTCAAAAATGGTTGTTAATGAGAATGGAGATGACAATATATGACTTGTTGTGATTTCTGAATGATGTACATGATTTATTGGTTGAACTTGGACTTGGTTTTATCTTTTGATTATGGATATTCTAGTTGTTGATACACTTCATGTGCTAGATAGTTGAGCTTATTTTGCGGAAATCATATGAATGCTTATAGATTTGGATTATGAGTGGTCTTTGTGATTGAATGTCCTTTTGAAGCCGATTATGTGTGAAACTAAGTTTGGGGGGATGAGTTGGGCATTTAGATAACCTTTTCGTTGTGTTAAACCTTGTTACCCATATATGTGCTTTTCTTTTTCCTTAAATTGTTTGAACCCCGTGAAGCCCCGAGGACCCTTCCTTAGTATAATCATAATTTGTTGTTGAAGAAAAATCAATTTTTAGGATTCGTGTTTAATTGAAAATTGCATTTATATGATTTACTTGACATTTGCTCATTGCTTAGCCTTGATAAATGTTGTGCTCAATGTTGGTGAATTCCATAATTAAAGGGTAGAACTCTTGTTGTTATGTTCAATTTGAGCTTACTTTATTGCATTCATATACACTTGGTTAATATGTTGTTCATCTTCTATTTTTGCTTTTTGATTGTCCAAGTGTAATTCAAAATCATTGCCTAGTCTTTTTTTTGTTTTTTATTCTTTCTAGTAGTATTATATTATGCGTTTGTCCTATTTTGGGTTAGCGATAGGATGAGTTGTACTCATTACTTGAATAAAATGACAAGTTTGGGGGTGTTATTTACTTGTGTTGGAATGGTTTTTTTTTGTAAATGTAAATATTTGTGTGGTAAATTTTGGATGAAAAATTGATTGATTATGGTACTCGATGATGACAAATGACTTGCAATATCATATTATTGAATTATTTAAACTTGGCATTCCGCGAATTTTGGCGTGTTTAGTTCTTTTGTGACAAAAGAATTTCAAAAACCATGTATTACTATGTTCAAAAAGTGAGGCATTCACATTTTTATAGTAGTTCATTTGAAACATTATTTTTTACCAAATCAATAGTATTACTTGTTGGTCAATTCATCTTTTGGAAAAAAAAAAAAAATTGGTTTAAATTGAGTAGAAGTGATTTAGGTCATTTTATGTATTTGCATAGAGTGTTTTCTTCCAGCCTGTGAGTGATTGGTTTGAATATAATTTTGGGTACGTTGTACCCTTCTCTTCCTTGGTTTAGGGCAGCGTAAAAAATAAAAAATAAAATAAAAATAAAAACCCTTTGGTTTTGTGAATAAGGCAAGTACGGGATTCCGACATGTACCCATGTTGTTTCTCCGAATTAAGCCATTAGGAATTACATTTTAATAAACCAACAAGTTGAGGAGGAAATATTTGTAATACTTATCATTGATATCATACTACTCACTCATTGATAGAGAAATATTCTCAATTGTATGACATGTGCAAGAAACTCAATGCTTACATTTTAGTATACCAACAAACTGAAAATGTCTTGCAAGAAACCAGTTCTCAAGAGCCTCATGAAGTTAAAGTTACAACAATCGAGAAACTCAATGCTTATGTAGAGGAATCACTAATTTTCCTTTTGCATGAGTGTGCGTTTGTCCCTGTTACAATAAAAAGAGGTTCTATTTGAAGTGTTCGTGGAGAAAGAGCCGATTTTGGGAGGAGTGAAACAATAATGATGCATTTCAGAGAGGATCGTATAGGGAGGCACAAGCTACATATGCCGAAATTCATTTCTTTGGAGATTTCAGAGGAGCTCAACAATGGTGCAAATTCATCAAGAATTACAATATTCTTAGGAAGCCTCCTTGGTACTGAGGGATTGCTACTATTAAAAATATTGAAAAAAAAATTAACTGTAGTACATAATAAAGATTCATTATATTATGTTCAAAATTTTCTACAAATAATTAGAGTTTAATAAATATGATTTTTTTTCTCGTTTGCATCACAACAAGGGATCTTTAATATAAAAAAATGATTATGAGTGATATTTAAACCGAAAAAATGTGAACGGATTTATATTAATTTAATACTACAGAAAATTAAAAAATAATTAACTTGTAGAGACAAACCTTTTTATTCAGTTTAAAGAATAGCTTATAGTTAATTTAAGTATTTGTAACTAAATAATTAGGAGAAAGAAAAAGAAAAAAAAAAAGACAAAATGTAGGCAAAAATATTTTTTTAATGTTAAATATAGTAATTATGAAGGTTTAAGGCATTATCGGCTTTAGGATTTAAGCTATGGGGAATTTTGTCCAGTTCGTTAAAAAGATTAAGATGTGGAGCGTTTAAAACTTTTATTGGTTGAAAATTATTGTATATTATCCTTTCCTTTAACAAATATAAGGTTGAAAAAGTATGATTCTCAATTAGGTTTTTGATACACAATTTTTTTATTTTCAAAATATTCTAAAATTTTGTTACCGTAAAGGGAAAACAAATGTCGTGTAATAGAATGACTTCTAAACACAATAATTACATTCTAATAATCTAATTTCCCATTTCATTCTTGATCTCAAAAAATTTGACATGAAAAAATAAGTATTGAAATTCAAGATATTAATAAGCGTACATGTACTAAAATTATTTTTTGTGTACTCTAATGCGTCCAATGCTAAAAGGAAATTTTAGGAACATGAAACAAGTCTTCAAAGTATAAAAAAAAAAAAAATTGTCCTTAACTTTATTTAGAAACATTTGCATTTCAAAAGTTTTTCTAATCTTCTAAGTAATCACATACTGTCTAGGTCAATTTTTAGTACCACTTACACAGTTGTATATTAATTACTACATAATTAGTCTGTTTACTTACAATCTTTTGCAAAACCTATATATTAATAGAGCATAATAGTCCATGAATTAGGTTCAAATAATATATCTGATAGCTTATAGAGCACACATCGTTTAATAGATATACAAAAAATCTACACATGGACAAAATAATAGAAATCAACCATAGATATTACGTAAAACAATCTATAAATAAATAGAGATAAATAACTATATTAGTAATATTATATAGGAGTAATGTTAAATTATAATATTTTTCAAGTAAAAGCATAATTAACAAAATTGCCATGTGACATACATGAATTTCAAGATGTAAAAATAATATTTTTTTTATTTGTAAAGTTCAAACCAACATTTACATGTTTTAAGTTCTCGCTTACTCAACCTTTTTTATGAATTCGTATATGATGTTTCCCAAATCTTATTTTGATAATGACAGGTCTGCTAAGCACTAAACTCTGAAAATAAGCTCTGCAGGTCTGTTATCTTTTCTCTTGGAAACAGGTTGTTCGGAAGCAGTATACCGTCCGAACTATGTCATTTTTCTCAGACGAATAGGAGTGTCCGATACAGATTCACTTGGACGCATCTCACCGTCCAAACAAACAGGCAGAAAGCAAACTTCTTAATGCTCCTCGACGGACGCATACAACTGTCCGAACAAAGCTTTCTTCGAACAAACAGGACCTTCCGAAACTCAGTCCGGACAATGAAATGGACGCATGCACAGCCGTCCGAACGATATCCTTCACCAACTGCACTGAGATCGGATGCTGTGTCGGACGCATCATCTTTATCTCGAACGTCCGAAACCTTAACGGCTAGCTTTTGTGCATTTATTATTGAGCCGTTTGAAAGTAGTTACAACCATAATTTATTGCTCCTATAAATACCTGCTCTATTATTTTGTAAGATGTATCTAATACATTAATACAAGCCTTAGAAAAGAGCAATTTTGACTGCAAATTGGCTATAGTGTTATATTGTATTAGTGTGTAACTTAGAGTGCAATTCAAAATTTTGAGTGGAGTGATAATCTTGTACAAAAGTGAGGTTGTGAGTAAAATTCTTGGCTCAACTAAAAGAGTTTTAGTGTGAGCAAGAATTGCCCTACTTTTTAAAGATTATTGGCTCACCAAGTTTGTGAAACATTCTAGTGGATTAATACTTCAAACTTGATAGTTTGGAAGTATTGGTTGTTTAATCTCGTTTCTTACTTTCTTTACATTCCTTAAGTTTCATTGATTCTATCTTCATTATATTATTTGTTAGTGAAAATTTTCAATAAGTTTAATCTTATAAAAGTAATTTTTAGAAACCTCATAGGTTGCTTTGGGACCAACAATTGGAATTAGAGTTTGGTTTCATTTTATTGCTTAAATTGCTTTTGAGAAAAGATCTATTATGGAAACCAACAATACTCTATTTTTTGAGGGTCAATCCATTTCTAAGCCCCCTATGTTCAATGGGATAAATTTTATTAGTTGGAGAGATAGATTAAAAATATTTTTACAATCTATTGATATTGACTTGTGGTATGTTGTAAATGAAGGTCCCTTTGAAGCTACCATCATTGATGATCATACAAATAGAAGAAGAGAAAAGACAAGGGATGAACTCACTCCACAAGACAAGGCAAACTTGATTTTAAATGCAAAAGTTATGAATGTGCTATACAATGCCTTGGATGCTAATGAATCAACTCATGTCAAGGGATACATTTCCGCTAAAAAAATTTGGGATAAATTGAACGAAATCCATGAAGGGAGCGACGATGTTTGAAAGCAAAAGAAATCCTTACTTGTCACCAACTATGAGTCCTTCAAAATGGAACCACATGAAAATATTGACAAAATATATTGTAGGTTCAATGACATCATTAAGGATCTTGAAAACCTTAGGTAAGGAGTATTCTTTGGGTGAAAAGAATAAAAAAATCTTGAATGATCTATCCAAAAAATGGGAGGCCAAAACAATCGCTATAGAGGAGGCTAAGAATTTAAATTATATGCCTATTGAATCACTAATCAACTCTCTTACTTCTTATGAATTGAAGTTGAAAGCCAAAGTGGTGGATGATGAAGAAGCAACACCAAAAAGGAGCATTGCATTAAAGACCTCTCAAGAATATGATGAAAATGGCTCCATCAATTTAGAAGACGAAAATCTTGATGAAGGAGATCTTGCACTCATCACCAAAGAATTTCTTAAATATTACATCAACAAACGGAGAATGAGAAGAGGTGGAGCTACCAATTCAAATAATTTCGAAGGGAAGACTAAGCTAGAAATGAAGAAGCAAAATGAAAAGTATTTTGAATGCGGTCAACCCGGACACTTTGCAAATAAGTGTCCTTCCAAGAAAAAGAAGGAATGAAGGAAGAAATTGCCGCTTCAACAACTTTCAAATCACATGGGATGATTGCAATTTCGAAAAAAAAGTTGAAGAAGAAATGGAGTCGGCACACTTGAATGGCCTTCATGGCCATTGGAGATGATGAGGTAAATTCTAACTATGACTCCAATGATGAAAATGATGATAATGACCTTGAAGCTTTCGTTTTAAAATTGCATGATAGTTTAAAGGAATCATATGCTAGAAATAAGGAGTTAGTAAAGAAATCAAATGCTTTATTGAATGCTAACTCTAAACTTGTGAATGAAAATAATAGGTAATCACAAGAAAATAGTGACTAAAAGAAAATAATGCATGTGAAATCAAAGGTCAAGGAAGAACAAGCCTCCTTGAAAAAAAGATTGGATGATTTGATGTTCTCTTGACTAGAAAAAGAGAAAATGTTGTTGATATGAAAATAAATAGAAATGTATTGATCAACAAAAATTTTGTCATGTTTAGAATGGATGACTTATGTTTTGTAAAATCAAAATACTCTTTATATGAAAATAAAAATATTATTTATAAGTATTGCCAACAACATGGACATGTCAAAAATATGTGCTATGTCAAGAAAGAATGAGAAACTTGGAATGAAAGCCGTATGGATCAATAGCAACTTCACTAACTCTAATGGACCCAAGAAAGTATGGGTGCCAAAAGTTATCAATTGATTTGTTGTGTAGGTATTTAACATCACCAACAATGCTAAGTGGTTCATAGATAGTGGATGCTCAAGACACATGACGGGTGATGCTTATTTCTTCACAAACCTCAAATCCAAAAATAGTGAAAAAGTAACATTTGGGGATAACAATAAAGCAAAATCAATCAGCATTGGTGTTGTAAGTAAAAATGGTGAAACCTTGATAAAGAATGTGCTTCTTGTTGATAATTTGAACTACAATTTATTGAGTGTAAGTCAATTTTGTGATAAAAATTTATGTGTTATTTACCAAGAATGAATGTCTTATTCTTGATAAAAATCATGTTATTTTATTTAAGGGTGCTAGGTACAATGATATTTATGTGATTCACCTTGACAAAATTAGTAATAGCAATGTAAAATGTCTCACCGCCTGATTTCCATAGATGATCCTTGACATTGGCATAGAAGGTTTTGTCATTTTAATATGGATTTAATTGAAAAACTTGCCAAGAAGGAATTGGTAAGAGATTTGCTAAAACTAAAATTTTTGAAAAATAAAATTTGTGATGCATGCCAATTTGGTAAACAAGTTAAAGTTTCCTTTAAACCAAAGAATTATGTGTCTACTTCTAAACCTTTACAATTATTGCACTTAGACTTGTTTGGACCAACTCAACATGCTAGTCTTGGTGGTTGTAAATATGCTTTTGTGATTGTGGATGATTATTTTAGGTATACTTAGGTATTATTCATTGTTCACAAAAATGAAACTTTTGAAAATTTTATAAAATTATTTACCAAAATTCATAATTTATAGAATTTAAAGATCACTAGGTTGAGAAGTGACAATGGTGCCGAATTTAAATTTGGAGGCTTTCTCGAATTTTGTGATCACAACGGTATTTCACATGAATTTTCGGTTGTAGAATTCCTCATTAGCACAAAATGATGTTGTTAAAAGAAAAAATAGAACTCTTCAAGAAACCACTAGAACTATGATTAGTAAATGAGATAGTGAATGAGATCTACCACAATATTTTTGGACCGAAGCCGTTAACACGGCTTGTTATGTCATGAATCGAGTTTTGTTGAAATCTATTTTAAACAAAACTCCTTATGAGCTCCTATTTTGTAAAAAATTCGTTGTGAGCTATTTTAAAGTTTTTGGTTGTAAATGTTTTATTTTAAAAATCAAAGAAAATTTTGATAAATTTGACAAAAAATCGGAAGAAATAATTTTTTTAGGATATTTAATGACAAGAAAGCATACCGAGTATATAATAAAAGAATGCTTTTGATTGAAGAAGTTGTACATGTTACATTTGATGAAACTAATGACGTTATCTCAAAAAATATATGTGAAGATGAAGATTTAAATATTCAAAAGGAGCTTGAGAAGCTCACTATCTATGAAAATCATCAAGAGATCACATCAACCAATGATTAGTCAACAACTATCAAGTAGATGATGAAGAAGAAAAGAACAAGGATATTCCAACAGATCTTCCAAAAGTATGGAGATTTGTCTCTAGCCACCCTCAAGATTTGATCATAGGTGATCTATCCGATGAGGTAACAACTCGATCTCATAAACTTTTGAACAGTAATTGTGCATTACTTTCTCACATTGTACCTAAATATGTAGATGATGCTTTAAATGATGAATCTTGGGTCATTGTCATGCAAGATAAACTTAGTTAATTTGAGAAAAATAACATATGGATTTTTGTTGAAAGACCATCAATTCATCCTGTAATTGGAACAAAATAGGTTTTTAGAAATATATTAAATGATAAAGATGAAATCATAAGGAACAAAGTTAGACTTATTGCAAAAGGTTATATTCAAGAATAAGGTATTGACTTTGATGAAACTTTTGCATCCGTTGCTAGATTAGAATCCATTCGCATGCTTCTCGCATATGCATGTTTTAATGATTTCAAATTATGTTTCAAATGGATGTCAGAAGTGCCTTTTTAAATGATTTTATTGATCAAGAAATTTTCGTTGAACAACCTCCCGATTTCGAAAATTTTTCAAATCATGTTTTCAAAATCTCTAAAACCTTATATAGTTTGAAACAAACTCCAAGAGTTTGGTATGAAAGACTAGGTGATTTTTTGATTGAAAATGTATTTAAAAGAGGTGTCGTTGACACTACTCTTTTTACCAAAATGAATTCTAATGGTTTTTTAATTGTTCAAATTTACGTTGATGATATTATTTTAGAAAAACTAATGAAACTTGTGCAAGAATTTCTCACACTTGATGCAAAAAGAGTTTGAGATGAATATGATGAGAAAGTTATAATGTTTTCTTGGACTACAAGTTCACCAAACAAAGGAAGGGACGTTTATTACACAAATCAAGTACACAAAGGAGTTACTTAAACGATTCGGAATGGAAGATTGCAAACAAGTTGGTACGCCTATGTGCACCTCAACCAAACTTGATAATGCTTTATCAGAAGAATGAGGTAATAGTGTCGATGAAAAATGCTATAGGGGTCTGATCCGAATCCTATTTTATTTACGGCTAGCAGACCAGATATTATATTTGTTGTTTGTTTATGTGTTAGATTTCAATCTTGCCCTAAAGAATCGCACTTAATGGTTGTAAAACAAGAATTTTAGACACTTCAAGGGCACAATGAATTTTGGTCTGTGGTATCCAAAATCCTCTACATTTGATTTAATTAGTTATTCTGACGCTGACTTTGCTTGGTGTAAAATTGATAGAAAAAGTGCTAGTGGTATGCGTCATTTCCTGGGTAATTGTCTTGTCTTGGTTTAGTAAAAAATAAAATTCTATTTCTCTTTCTACGGCTGAAGCCGAATACATTGCTGCTAAAAATTGTTGTGCCCAACTTCTGTGGATGAAACATATTTTAAAAGATTTTGGTGTTGTATTTAATTGTGTGCCTATAAGGTGTGACAACATTAGTGCAATTAATCTTACAAAAAATCCTGTAACTTTACACTCTAAAACCAAACACATTGATGTTAAACACCATTTTATTATAGATCTTATTTACGAAAAGGAAATATGTGTTGATTTTGTGTCTACTTTAGATCAACTGGCTGACATTTTTACTAAACCCTTGGCTTTAGATCGTTTTGAATCTCTCATAAATCGTCCGGGAATTTTAAATTTCACATCGACATAGTTTCTTATTTCGGACGCGGGCATAGTTTCTTAGTTCGGACGCACTTACTTTTCCGAACAACACACTCTGTCGGACGCTCTCACTCGTCCGAAAACCTCCTCTCAGCCTCAGACGCTTATGATCGTCTGAATTTTTCTCACTTTCTTCATTTTTCCACTAGAATCCTACCGAACGCTTCCCATCGTCCGAGAAAATATCGAACGCACTAGCCTTGAGTTTCGGCCATCCGTTCATCAACTTTCGGATGTGTACAAATCGTTCGGACATCCGAACAGTCCCTCAGCTCGATAAAAATCATAAATTTTCCCCTTTCAGACTCAATTCGCCCTAAACCCCGAAACCTTATCTGGCGAAAACTTTTCCCTCAAAATTCCTCCCATATCTTCCTTCTCTCGATAAATTGATTGAGGAATTTTCATTCCCAAACCGTTCATTACCCTTATTGCATTCCATTTAATCAATCTACCATCAAATTTCATCAAATTTCCACCAACTTCCCAAAGCAATCAAATTTTTTTTTCTTTCTCTTATATACATTCATTTCACAATGGTTTGATCTCGTGGAGGCTTTTCAACAGCAACTCGTGGACGTAAATCAAAGGGAAAAGCTCCAGGGGAATCATCCGCTAATCCTCAAGCTTCAACAAATCTACCCCTACCAAAATTCATCGATGCCAAGGCATCTGAACGGTATACATCTCTTCTTAACAAATCTATAATCGTTCAAAGACCTGATTCTCAAAATCTTTTCGATGAATTCAATTTTCCAATTGTCAAATCTTGTTTTAAAAAACAAAATTGGGGTCAGTTAGTTCACATTGACTTACCATGTTTATCATGACATGTGCTCCAATTCACAACCAATCTTAGGAAAGACCCTCACTGTTCGCATATTAGTTTCTCGTGTGAACAGTACAAATCTTGAAATTTCCTCCAACATCATCAATACTATTTTTGAATGTGAAGTCTCATCCCCGAATGAATTCTCTTATTTCTTTTCTTTAGATAAATAACCCGCTCTGGACACTCGATTTGATATTGACGAGATCAGAGCAATTTTTAACATCAATTTCAAACAGAGGCCTCAGAAGCCAAGATTTCTTTGCTCACTCCTGAAATGAATATTTTATACACTCCTGTCACAAATTTGCTGTTACCAACTGACGGGCCCAGAAAAATGCAACTTTACCTGTTTTACTATTTTTTTAAAGGGATTCCTCTTAATTTTGGGTATCTTTTCTATTCCCTGTGTTGGCCCCAAATGCAACCTAAGAGGGGGTGAATTAGGTTGTCTCTAAAAACAAACCTTTCGAAGTGCTTAATGATAATAAAATTTTATGCATTACAAATGAATACTTAAGCACAAATGATCAAAGATAAATATTTAGCAATCAAAGCTTAAAGAACACGTAAAAGATTGAGATAAAGAATATCAAACCAAACTCCCAAGCTTCTCAAGCTTGGAGTACATCCACTAGTAGTGCCTCTTCAAAGAAGGTGAGGCAATAACCTTCTTGTACACAAAGTAGGCTCACCCTTGCACCAACTAAGTTCCTCTAGTTGAGCCAAAGGGTTTTACACTACAACCTCACTTTTGTACACTTGTTATCCCTCCACTCTTACACTTGAAGATCACTCACTAGTCTATTCTTGCTCACACTAATTCCTACTAGTTGAGCCAAGAAAGCTATTGTGCTTGTACCAATAGAACCCACAATATTTTAGCCTATTTCTCCTCAAATAGCTCTTACAAGTGTTTGTATTGAATGTAGTCTTATTTACATTGAAACAGACCTAGGAGTATTTATAGTTGCCAAAAAGTCTGCTTCCAACAACTTCCCAAACATTATATCTAGATATGTATAAGAGATCCAGGATGCGTCTTAAACATGCGTGCATCGAAGCGAAGCTGTCTCTTATACACATCTAGATGTGTATAAGAGTCCGAGGCTTGCTTCAAATTCTTTGTGTCGGACGATTGCCATCGTCCGAAGCTCTGTATTCTTGTTTTGTTCGGACGATCATTTGCGTCCGAACAAACCTATTTTTCTGCATACTTGTTATCAAACCATTAGTATGATTTGATCATCATCAAAACATGATTAACGTAACTGGCGTTCAACACCCTGTGGGAACTCTTTCTTACTAATACCCGCCGAAACATTCCCTTTGAAAAATTTATCACCAAAGTATTTGATTATCTTGAAGTACCTTTCAACTAGGGAAACAAACAATTCCCTCCCTACTTCAACAAAGCCTACTTTGAGCTGAAGGGTTTTCGTTATTTTAATGATCAATGGTTAACTAAAGCAGCTTTTGATATTGAACGATTGAAATCCCAAACCTCTACCTCTGGTCTGGCACTTCCCCATCCCCCTTCTCCTCAAACACCTCCACCAGTCCATGATCCTCGTCCTTCTTCCCCGAACCTTCACTTTCACAAATTTGCAGCCTTCTCAGTTCTTTGAACACTCAAGTGAGCTTCTTTTAACGTCACACTAATCGCAAGTTAAAGCGACTTGAAACTCGTCAAATGATCCTCCAAGAGGCACTCAACTTAGGCATGTCTGCTTCAACTCAAGTTCAATTTGCCAATATTCGATCACAATATCTCCTCGACTCGTCTACCGAAAGTGATGACAATGACAATGCCGAAGAAGAGGATGATCGTGAGGGCAACGACGAGGACATCAATGATCAA
This sequence comes from Cinchona pubescens, assembly GCA_025175665.1. Taxonomy (NCBI): domain Eukaryota; kingdom Viridiplantae; phylum Streptophyta; class Magnoliopsida; order Gentianales; family Rubiaceae; genus Cinchona; species Cinchona pubescens. The sequence goes on from JANKKI010000053.1 coordinate 10,261,795, forward strand.
GATGCTGCTAATGCTGATGAGGGCGATTCCCTGGACGAGGATATTGACGATACATTCAATTTTATCATGCAACGACGCGGTGACGGAGGTGACGATAGTGAAGCTACTAGTGATGATGCCCCTTGCAAATAGTGCAAGATCGAAAAACGCTCTAAGAAGAAAAATGACTCAACTTAGATTCTCTGTTAATTAATTAATATGTATCTTGGCTTTGGAATTACTTTGGCATAGATGTTGGAATTGAAATTATTTTGGTTTTATGAATTGTTTTGAATTGAAATAGATATTATTGTCATGACTTAATGTTGATATTGGTGTTGATATTGATGTTGATGCTGGTTTAACTTTGATGATGTTAATGTTGGCTATTTGAGTACACTTTCTCAGGGGGAGTTTTGTTTGATGATGTCAAAAGGGGGAGTAGGAATAAATATACAAAATTATTGGTTGTACTATTACTCATATCTGTTGATTTTATATAATTGGTTATTCCTTGATTGTTTGGCATCATCAAAAAAGGAGAGATTGATATTTTTCACATTCAACCTTATTTTGATGATGACGACATAAGCACTAAACTTTAAAAATAAGCTATGCAGATCTGCTATCTTTTCTACGGGAAACAGGTTGTTCGGATGCAGTACATCGTCCGAACTATGTCACTTTTTCGGACGAATAGGAGTGTCCGATACAGGTTCACCCGAACGCATCTCACCATCCAAACAAACGGACAGAAAGCAAACTTCTTAATGCTCCTCAACCGACACATACAACTGTCTGAAAAAAACTTTCTTCGGACTAACAGGACCGTCCGAAATTCAGTCCAGACGATGAAACGGACGCATGCACAGCCTTCTGAACGATATCCTTCACCAACTGCACTGAGATCGGCGCTGTGTCGGACGCATCATCTTTATCTCGGACGTCCGAAACCTCAACGGCTAGTTTTTGTGCATTTATTATTGAGCCGTTTGAAAGTAGTTACAACCACAATTTATTACTCCTATAAATACCTGCTCTATTGTTCTGTAAGATTCATCTGATACATTAAATGACAAGCTTTAGAAAAGAATAATTTGGCTGCAAATTGGCTATAGTGCTATATTGTATTAGTATGTAATTTATAGTGCAATTCAAAATTTTGAGTGGATTGATAATCTTGTACAAAAGTAAGGTTGTGAGTAAAATTCTTAGCTCAACTAAAAGAGTTTTAGTGTGAACAAGAATTACCCTACTATGTAAAGATTATTGGCTTACCAAATTTGTGAAACATTCTAGTGGATTAATATTTCAAACTTGTTAGTTTGGAAGTATTGGTTGTTTAATTTCCTTTCTTACTTTCTTTACATTCCTTAATTTTCATTGATTCTATCTTCACTATATTATTTGTTAGTGAAAATTTTCAATAAGTTTAATCTTATAAAAGTAATTTTAGAAACCTAATTTACCCCCTCTTAGGTTGCTTTGGAACCAACAGTATAAATATGAAAATTTAGTCAAATGCAACAATAATAAAATTGAATGTTATTTATATGTATATAACTCTTCAATAACATCGGTTAAGTAAAATTTATTAGAGGCTAAAAATGAGAAATAAAACATATGTAAGTGAAATAGAAAATGCAACAACTAACATACGCAGGTCGAGTTTTATAAGTTAAATTTTACTTCCCACATGTAATGAAAATGATAGAATTCTTCTATTAAACTTGATACATGTAACTGTGTTTATTTTAGAAAATAAAAATTATACCTTAGTATATGAAAGGTTAATAAAAAATTTAAACAAAAATGGATTAATCCTTAATTATTTTATAAATTTATCGATGGTTGTATAGGTATTTTTCTCTCAAGTCATTTGGTTAAAATTTACATAATTATGAGTTTTATTACAAATTTTAATTACATATATATGACTAATTCATAGCTATGCTTTTCTCAAGTATCAATAAATTAATCGAAATAAATTCCAAATAAAATACTACATGATGCACTTTCTATTGTATCACGAGTAATTTTTGAAATTGTGTTTGTTTTGAAATTCATTCTTTTTTGATGTTGATTGAGTTTGAAATGAGATTTCCGTCAAGATGGAACTCGCATTTGTTGAGTGCGAGGTCAAGTGATTTTTGATTTTTTTAAAAATAAAAAAAAATTGCATGACCTCACATTTGGTAAATGCAAGGTCAAAACATTTTTTTTTTTTAAATCCCTGTCATCGTCATGGAGGATTTTTTTTTTTTTTTTTAAATATTCAATGAATGTGAGGTGTTAAATGTTTGGTCATGGACAATTTTTTGTTATCTAAAATACCCTTAACGCTAAATTCTAAACACTTATTCTAATACCATATATAGGACCGATAAACCGTCATTGTAAAACCATAAACTCTAACTTTAAGGAAATATAATACGAATAAAAAATATAAATAGAAAGCAAATTTATTATATTTTTTTTATAAAAATTTGACATAACCTCCCCTATTTTATGAACATTCTCCCTATTTTGAGTATATGCAATGGTACCGATCGATAACGGTAATGCATGCATGTGTAGTCAAAATAGAGAAAATGTTCATAAAATAGGGGAGGTTTATGTCTAAATTTTATCAAAAAAATATGATAAATTAATAAATTTGCTTTTTATTTAGATTTCATTCGTATTATATTTCCTTAAAATTAGAGTTTATGATTTTAAAATAACAGTTTATTGGTCCTGTATATGGTACTAGAATAAGAGTTTAGAATTTAGCGTTAAGGGTATTTTAAATAACAAAAAATTGTCCATGACCAAACATTTAACACCTCACATTCGTTGAATATTTTTTTCAAAAAAAAAAAAATCCTCCTAGACGAGGTCAGGGATTTAATAATAAAAAAAAATGCTTTGATCTCGCATTAGCAAAAAAAAATGTTTTTAACAAATCAAAAGTCCCCTAACCTCACATTCAACAAGTACAAGGTTGTCAAGGAACTTGCATTTGTTGAATGCGAGTTCCACCTTGACGGAAATCTCATTTCAAATTAGCATAAAAAAAAAATGATTTTCAAAACAAACACAATTTCAGAAATTTCTCATTGTATCACATGCAAAGCACGTATGTACTGCCTAGAAATTTTCATATAGAAGAGAAAGTTTATTTAATTTTTTGAGAACAAATGAAATTTTATAGAGCATTCTAGTAAATAACAAATAATATAAAAAAAAATCAAAAAACGATAAGGTGAAAACAATTATAAACAAAAGAGAGGATATTAAATAGATATCTAAAATATGAAGCTCTTGCGTAATCAGCAAAATTTAGATACTTAATACTCAAGTTATCATTCAGTTATGAACCTTTTTTTTTCCTGAAAAAGTAAAGAGTGTGTTTTTGTGTGATTGTGAAAAAGTCATCATAATTCATAAATATTCAATTGGTGCAAACATGAAAATATTCACAAAATGGGATTATAGTCAAAATTTGGAAATTCTACGGTTTTTTTTTTTCTTGGCACAGTTGATCTGACCCCTTTTGTTGTCATATGGGAACTGTTAATCTGTCTATACATGACCCTTGGCAAGTTTTTAGTGGAAAATATATGATTGTTAGATCATCTTACTGGTGTCTCGCAGATTCACTGAACACACAAGGGAAAGAATGGATAAGATGAATGCTTCTCTAGGTAATTTGTCCTTTGAGGTCTTGTTTTCCTGCCATCTGAGCATGTTAGATGGATCTTTCTTTGAAATCTCTGTTTGCCATCTTTATCTTGCAGCAGAGGTAGACAAAATAACGATTTGCTTAAGCAATTGCATATCACATAACACCACCTTTGTTCTCTTTATGCTAAACACCGAAAGGAAAGAAGTAAGAAGAGTTCTTTCAACTCCTTACTTAGTGGAGATCTATTAGAAATGGACTTGCAATATCACATGAAGATCGACAAAATCTTGTTGCTGGTTGTTCTTTCCAGGAAGAGGAGTGATCTGGACTTGACATGAAGCCTTGGAAATGTATGCAAGTTGTTAGCCCGTCGACAAGAAGAAAATTCAGTCATGTTTGATTGAAAACTGATACATTCTTCAGTCTTTCCAATGTGGAAAACCGTTGCAGGCGTTCCCCAATCGCTAGCCCTCTGCATCAAGAAAGAAGAATAAAAAAATAAGTGGGGGAGTGTACTTTGGGACTAGGAATTTCTTAGAAACTACATTGTTTTTTAACAGGAGTGAGCCATGCAGGCATAGTCCACAACATTAACATCTTATGCACTAATATCCATGGGTCATCTGATAGAGATTACAAAAAAGCAGCTCAGATTTAGTATTGACACACAAATTTTTGCTTTGGTGTAAGTTTAGCCATAAAAACAAATCATCTGTGAAAGTGTAAGTTTAGCTATGAAACTAAATCAACTTGCTTAAACAGTAAAATATCTGAGTCAACTAGAATTGAGAACATTAACAAAAAAAAAAAAAATCACCTGCAAGTCAGACTAATGCATTCATTGTCCAATAGGCCAACTGGGTGTCCATGATCTTGCACAACTGGTACTTGACTTGTACCATGTCTATACATCAAAGTTTGAGCAGAAAGAAGCGTCATGTTTGGTGTTACTGATAATGCCATCTGACACTCTTCTCCTTCAGGTGGACCACACACATCAGATACTATAAGCTCCTACAATTCAAAATGGCAGAATTTCATTCATGAAATGTGCAAAAAGAAAGAATGATTGCATTCACATACATTTATTTGGGAAGCAAGCACACTAACAGGTAATAATGCTTTTCCTGCATAGCCAAAATTCTTGTGTCCCTGGTCAAACATGCACACTAATAGGTAATAATGCTTTTCCTGCCTAGACTAAATTTTTGTGTCCCTTGATGCATTAAGTAGGCATTTTTGTTTTGTCATTTTCTGTTCCAACTTTGCAATTTAGTTCTTAGTGTCCTTCAAGGAATTAAATGAACATAGCTAATATCTTTTACTGATAGTTTAAGTATTTTGTGGTAACTTCTATACAATATTTAATAAAGCATTTCCTTCAAGTTAGCATCTATACAATATTTAATAAAGTATTTCCTTCAAGTTAGCATTTATCATACTCCATCTGACAGGCATGAATGAGGTTGAGAATCTGATTTTAAAATGTTTCTCTTTTTGAACTTAGAGAAGATTTAGCTATTTAGATAAACAGCAGAACACTGGTCTCAAATATTATTTAGTAATGATGAGGAAATCAATGATAAATAGCAGTCCAGAGGCCACCTTAGGATTTCTAGCTTTTGCCTTTGACAATTCATTGAAATGTTGAATATTAGCAAGCGTTAGCAGGCCTATCAGGAAATCCTTGTCATCAACTATGACAGCACAAGATTGCTTCTCAGCCAACATAAGAGATACTGCTTCTGTTATTGAAGTGCTCATTTGGACAGTCGCATAGCGGGTTCTCATAGCCTGTGCAACCAGAATCCTCTCTGCTATGTCATTTGTATCATTACACACATCCAGATAGAGTAGCCTGCCATGTTCACCAAGGTCACTTTCATCTGAAGTTTCTTCAGCACCAGAATGGGTAGAAGATATAAGTGATGTGCTGGAGGAAGATATTTCAGGCTCTTGACTTAAACAGGAATCCCCATTGTTAACTTTGTTTCTTCACAATCACACATCCCACAACACCCTTTTTTCTTGTCTGCCCAGATGTAATCCATGATGAGAGCCCCACAGCTCCTAGAAGAGGTAGAACTATCCTGTAATCTTGTGTCAACTCAAAAAGAAGCAAAACTGCTGTAAGAGGCACGTGGCATACCCCTGCCAGAGTAGCAGCCATACCAACCTGTGCAACAAACCAAAATAAAAGTTATATTTACGATGATCGAAACATGCCAAACAATAAAAGCTTTCTGAAGAAACAGCATGAAGACAGCCCCTGATAATTTCCAAATATTCTGATTTACTATGTTACAGGTAAATTCTCAAATACCCAGCAAAAGGATTCCATTTCCAGCCAAACTAATCCACAGTAGAAGATGATCTGTACTATGTTATGTTTTCTATCTAAACCAAGTTGCAATTTTTTCTCAGAAATAGGCCGTTATTCCAAGGCTAAATTGATCATATGGACTAGAAACTTGATTAAGATGCAGAGAACAGACTGCTTGCGGAAGAGGGCTTCCCACGAGGTGAAATCTACTTGAAGAAACAGATATTTTAGTACCTTAACTATAAACCTTGTATACGGTATCCAGGACGTTTATTGTGAAAGAAACAGACTTACGACTGTCTTTCTGTACCCAACAGATAGTCTATATAATTCTAGCGAGCACCATCCCTCCAAGAAAAAAAAGAAAGAAATAAGCCAACAGTGCCTATTTTAACTTCATTCAGGATAAAGGTTTCCCAGAAGAATAATCAACCTGGTTTTATCACTTTTTTCTCCCTCTCTTCCCATTTGAGCATTCGAGTATCAGGCTGAGAGAGGAAAAGCTGAGAGGATCTTATCCAGTTTCACTTGATTGAGATGGTTTATGCTCGACTTTAATAGTAAAACCAGATATGTAAGATAGATCTTAATCAAGTTTTGCTCGAATAGTAGCTGCAGAATGCATGGGAATTTTTGAGCAAGGGGGTCAAGTGACAAGAATGCTTGGGAATTTTTCCAAAGATTATTAACCTATGCTAAACTAATTTTGGAATAGGTAGAGGGGGAGAGGCTTATGCCAGATGGTACATTTCTGTTATGTGTAGTTTTGAATCTGTTTTTGTGGAAATGAGAGGAGCACAGAATGACAAGAAAGCATAATAAAAAGGATTTAGTAGGATGAAGTAAACTAAGAAGCACACATACAGCTAAAGCTTTGCAACATCTCGCCATTTTGAAGGCCGTATAACACCAAATATTTTAAAGATTACTCCTTCATGAATTTATCATCACAGCATTTCAAAAGTAGAAGTAGAAGTAGAAGGTCAAATATTTTTCACTTCATGATGGGGTTTTCAACAATGGATAGCCAATTATGAGTTGTATAAAGAGATCATATAACTCAATCGTTATTTTTCACTACTTCGAAGGTAAGGAATTTTAACTTGACTCATGCTCATACAAACTACTTGGCATTTTAGTAAGGCATCAGAAGTCTGAACCAAGACCCATGCCGATACATTGACTCGTTGAGTGTTGAAAAGGTACTAGCCGGAATCTTCTTCTTCTTCTTCATCTTCCTTTTTTTTTTTTCCTCCAATTGCAACTGGCTTGATTTGGTCCAAAACTAACATCGTTTTGACATTTAGAGCCAACAAAGTGTTCAAATTTTTCAATCAATGGAGTGTCTAAATATCATCGAACGAGTCTAGATATAATTGACTATGACAGTCAAAATATAGGATAGCATCGGAAAACTTGGAGTTGGAAGCAAACCTTTCACCTTTTACAAGAACCAACAAATTTTCGAATGAAGGAATAGAATAGGGGAAGAGATCAGATGGACAACAGACTTCAACTTAGAAACGATGTAGATTGGGCTAAGGAATTGCAAATCTGAAAATTTTGATGCCCAATAGTGGCTGGTTCAGTTTGAAAATCATCAATTTAGCTTTATCACTGGTACCAGAAGGGAATTTATGCTGCCTGATGCTTGACACAATAAGGGAGGACATCAACCTTTTAGTGTTGTGTTGTGAGAGAAGTATAGAGATATACCAATATGAACTATCCTTCTGGATCCATGATATGCCACACTAAAGAGTTTTTCCTTTCTTTTTATTTCTTTTTGTTTTGAATATTTTCTCTAGAAGGTTTAAACAACCAATTAACAAGAAAAAGAGGAAGGAAGGAATTGAAGCTAGAAAATCCTACCACAAAATTAGAAAAAACTATGTAAACGTTAAAATCCATTACAAAGGCCAAATGCTAATGTCAAAGAGAAGAAAGAAATATACTCCATGACCAGAAAACCATGACGGAAACTTTTCATGCCAAAGAATATGAAGGATATTCCTATTGGCAGGCTTTAATATTGGGAAAGGAAGAAAAGTGGTTTGGGAAACTGCCATGTTGCAATTTTTTGGTGCTGAAAGATGAAAGAAACAAAATGGACTTCTTAGCATAAAAGCTGTGAGAAATCTATGTGGAAAACAAGGTAAAGATTTTAATAAAGAGGCTGAACAGAAGTCTTTTAATTCTATTTATTAGTTGGAAGTCCATATCAATATCATCCTTGCTTTGCTTTACCCTGGGTGGACTTTCCAGTTTCCATAACCAATAGTTTAAAGAAGCAAAAAAAAAAAAAACTATAAAACATGTTCAACCTCTTCACATGCAAGGCACAAGACCACAAGTCTACTGGAAGATAACACCATCCAGATCAACAAAGGTGTTCATGGAAACCCATAAAACACAAAGTAATGCTATAAATTGATCTGTTTATGAGTCTGGAGGCATATAAACTCACTCGTTAGAGTAATTGAATCATACCAGGCCATATGCTTGTGGTGCTGCGACTTCCAAAAAGGGCAAATGAATACTTGGATTGGATTGAGAAATCACAAAGCTAACGACTTTTCCATATGCCATTCCTGTAGCAGCACCAATAAACAAGGATGGTGCATAGTAGCCTCCAACTAATCCAGAAGCCCGACAAAGTGAAGTTGCTAAAATTTTGACTGCCACAAGCTGAAGCAACAGATTAGCAGAAAGGCCTTCCACAACAGAGCAGGGGCGAGATTCTAACAAAAGGTCAACATTCTCAAAACCCCAGTAAAGAATTTCCGGATATGCTAATGCTATTAAACCAACAGTCAACCCACCAAATATGGGGAAAATGGTGTTTGGAACACCAGTAACCTTCTCAATAGTGTCAATGGATACTCTCATAAATGTTGTGCATCGAGATAAGGTTACAGAAACCAAGCCACAAAGAATGCCCAGCAAAAGATAAAGAGGCAGTTCTGAAATGACAAGAAAAGATTCAGTGTCTTCGTATTAGCTCAGAATTTACAAGCTTACTGCAATTTACTTTCAGTTTTTTGTTACAAAGTACAGAAAAAATGGTGATAACAGATGTATAGGATATCACGTTAATGAAGTTTCCTGAACAACTTAGATAGTTCAAAGTGAGGCAAAATTCCACAACTGTTCTATATAGAAGAAATAAACATCCCTTCTAGATAACATAACATTGGATCGAAACCGGAGTTAGAGCAATTTCTGTGTTTTCCTGTCACTATTCTTTTACTCATGCAGTTCAGCAATTTATCAACATTCCTGAAGCGTATTTTACATCCAAAAAAGAAAACTTAAAACCTGGTCTCTGATTCACATATTTGTTCACTCTTGCTTTCAGTGTAGTAAGATCTTGAGAGAAAACAAAATGCTATAGAAGGACATTCTGCTTTTGAAATTACAGTGTTCCATGTAAGAAACAACCACAAGTTCCTGCAGCGTGTAGAATTTCCCAGTGGAAAAAAAGATCCAGAATACCTCTTTAGCAAGAAATGATTTTTCTGATGACATATAAAAATGAATCCACTTCACAAACTTCAGATGAAAGCCCATGTATTTATTAACAGTTTGAATAGGAAGCCCCTAGTTACATGCCCATGGGCCCCTTAATTCTTGACTTTACATTTTCTTCACTACTTCCCCTCCTAATAATTATGTCACCCAAAGACCTCAGATGAAGATTAATATCCAGGATTTACCTTCTTGAAGAAAATCATGTCGATGTAGATTTAGATTTTAGAGCACAAACAAAGCTTTATGTAAAACCTAGAAATAGAGTCTGTTCTAAGCAAATTGACAAGACGTAAACTCAAAATCTCAGGAAAAAGATAACCCTAAAGAGAAGCTAGTGATACACTATCAAAGAAATAATGGAATGTTATCTTCAACTGGAGACACCAGCACCTAATTGAAGATGGTTTATTTGTATTCAGGAAGGGAGGCTATTTGGCTTGCTTATATAATTAATTTTCGGCTCTTCCTAGTCTACTTACTCCATTGAATCAGAAAGCTTGGGTCTAATCGGTGTATTTCAGGTACTGATTAAGGATATTTCAAGTAAACAAGAACAGAAAGTTACCACTTGGTGAACGGAAGTCATAATTTGGCACTATAAAGGTAGGTTCAGAGCCAAGACCGATTTCTGTTACTAACGAAGCTATTACAGAACTAAGAATGACCATTGAAGTTGTATTTGTCAATGATGAGGAGGATTCTGCTGGTGATGGCTTAGCACAGCACAGACTCTATTGCAAAAAAGCAACCAGCAAGAGCCGCGTTGAACCCTTCAAGACAAATGGAAGTGAAAAAGTTATTGGGGATAAATGGCAAAACTCTTAATTGCATGTAAAAAAACTTAAACTCACCAGTGCCGTAACAGCTTACAATTCAGAGGCAAAAGAAATGAGAATTTGGTTGGGAAAGATCTTGAGGATAAGAAGATGAACAGATAAGGATGTTAAGAATGATTAGGATGCTGATGCTATGAAGGTATAGAAGATAAGAAACTAACAAAGACTGATTGCAATTGATTTTGTCTCCAAGAAAGATATCTATGAATAATATTGTGTACACAACCATTGCGTGTTAATGTTGATTGAGCATAGCACGGAAACAAATAATAAATGGACAAGAAGCAAATTCTCACAAAAAGAGAAACAGTTTCATAAACATGAATTAAGAAAACGAACTATATTAGTACAAATTTGATTCCCAGATAAAGTTCAGAGATAAATACAGACAATAGGAGCAGGAAACTATACATGTTATGGGCCAGGAAATGCCCTTCCAATTTGGATTTGATTTCCTTTCTCCAGGAGTTAATCAGCTTTTGTTTAAGCTTCTTCCAAGTTTTGCAACCAATATTCATCTTCTATTATAATTGTACACATGACAACATGAAATTAGTGATATTAAACATTAATCCATCGTTTACTCAGTAAAGAAGTACTGGCCAGAGGCACAAACAGAGAAAGAAATTTGATATCAGCACAAATCTTTTGTTTGCACAATAAAGAAGTTCCAGCCATGTACATAGACCAACATAAATTTGTATCTTTCATTTGAATCTAATAGTCTGCAGTTCAATGTGAAAGGTTATATTGGTGGTATACAGAAGAGAGATTCATTGTCATTAAGAAATTTCAAGTCTCCCACAATTATACATTAAATTTTATGTCTCCCACGTGTAAAGATAATCAACCATGTTTTAGTGTTATTGGCCAAAATAATGGAAGCACTAAAAGAGAGCCAAACAAATGAAGGAAAACCAACCAGAGGAAATTCCAGCAGCAGACCCTGCAGCCTTCAGTGATAGCTTTCTCTGAGAACCATTGTCAAACAAAGTACCAACTCCCTTGGCAATAGATGTACCTATCTCAACGCTCGGACCTTCTGGTCCCAATGAATTCCCAGTACCCAAGGTGACACAAGCAGCCACTGCCTTAAAAATCGGTTCTAGTGTTGCTTTCACAGTAGATGACAAAATCCAATTTTTTGATTCCTTTAAAGAAGTTTGAAGCAGGTTTAACATACTAACTAACAAACCACCACAAGCGGGTACTAACATAACTTGTCGCCATTTTACTTCAACTGGCTCCTCTCTTAACCATGAGGCACCTCGATCAGGAATCCCATCCCAAAAAATGTCCCGAATTTCATGCACCTAATCAGTAAAGCAAGATCTGTTATGAGCAAGAATCTAAAGTATGTTTGAAACTGGTCACCCTCATAAAGTCTATCCACAAATTAAATTGAATAAAGTATCACAGTTATGCTAGGTAAAGAAAAGGTATGAGATGGAGTTGCATAATAGATTAGGTTAAACTAAACCATATGAATGTTGTTAACAACTTACATTGCTCAAACATTAACTGGCTAAAGCAGCAGAAGAACACTGAACAAAGTGAAGAACCCAAGTTACTTGAAACCAAAATGGAAAACATTGAACACTTCAACTCCAAGGTCAGCTTTTACCAACCAATTTATCTCTCTTCTGTACATGCAATTGAACTATGTCATTGAATGTAAGTCATATACCCTTTATCCAGTATTCTGTTTCTCTCTTTATAGAACTTGCTTCATAGTAAATGAACTTTGTGTCTTCATTTTGAATTATGGGAATTGGTCTTCATTTTCTTCAAAAGCCAAGCATGAGGCAGTTAAGAAAAGTCAAGGGTGAGATTAGAATGAGACATCTCTAATGAATACTGCTTAGGAGGTTCAGGGAAAGAAAGACAAGGAACAGCTAAGGACTGAAAGATCTATTCTACCATTTTCTTGATAACTCCATGAAACTTATTCTTTGGATAAATCATTGTTTCTTTTCATGCCAGTTTCAACATCCAAACAATTCTATTGCACACAGTCACAGGTAGCTAGCTATGTTACATGTTAATTCTTAACTCTAAGGTGTTTACTAGTTTTGAAATAACACCATTCATCTCTCCCAATTTTGTAAATTGTGCACAATAAACATATATACCACGGATGTCGTACAGTGAAATTCACAAGCAAATAAGATCAGATCACAAAATGCAACAAGGCAGAAGCATATGATGAGAAAACAAATGACGTTTACATAATAGAGGAAAAAAGAAATGTGCAACAGCTAAAAGATCTTCCAGTCACTATAAGCTGAAAATTGCGAGAAACTAGCATATTAAGACTAACAAATTTTGTAGAAGTTCCCTTTTTTAACTTGTTGAGAACCTCGAAGCCTAACTTAATTTTTTCTTTGCTCAGACATAGTGAATTCTCTTCAGACCAAATTGATGGACAGTTTTATTAAGGAGAGAGATAATACCGCCATATTAAAGAGCACAACGCCGATGCCAGTGAAGAGACCAACAAGGCAAGCATTGATGATGGCCTTATTTTCTGGAGAGATAACATCATCTTCATCATCTTCATCTTCTTCCGCCACTACTGGAGCAGCAGTACTAGACAACACCACTTCTCTCGGCGGATGGTGCTGCAGCTCACTGTCATTTTCATCCTCATTGTTGTTGCGACCATTACACAGTACTAACAAACTTCTTCTTCTTCTTCTCCCACTATTCAACGTTTTAGGACTAATTGTAGTGGTGTGGGACTGTGTCATCATAAGCGAGGATTCTTTAAAATTGTGGCAAACAACTGGGGATTTTCTATTACTAATATTACTAGAGTTTATTATTGAATAGGAATATCGTAGTGTTGGAGGAGGAGGATTGGGAATGCCCAGGCGCGGGCGCAAGAAGAAGACATCAAAATAATCAATAAAACAACAGAAGCATTCAATAGAATGGGGCGCGGCTGGACAACCCATAACTCTCTGCTCTGTTCTTGAATTGGAAAACTTTTCAATTCAAAGAGATGAATAAGAATATAACCAAAAGGAATTATTGGAGAAGAAGAATAGCCTGGAGCTTACCAAGGATCATCAGCTGTTTAGTTGCGGTTGTTGTTGGATAACCGGGTGGGCCCCTGCCTTGGGGAGTTGAGGCTCACAACTCAGTATTACTACTTGCAAAAGCTGTGTGTGGCCTACATCCCCATCCGCAAACCGCCGAAAATTACCTAATACTCCGTGAGGTAGATTTGGTAAGTACGAAAACTCGGACCAAAAGATGAACTGGACAAAGAATCCGGTTTGTAGTTTAACGGGTTTGATCGATTTAATCGGACGGGTCACACTTTATTAATAAAATACATAATCTGCAACGGATTCCAATCTTTCTAGCACTTCACCCTTTTTTTTTTTTTTCATTTTTGTCATTGTTTTATGGAAGAAAAGGGAACTAAAACCCTAACAATTATATCCAAACATCCTAGCAGCTACTTCACCTCTTCTTCCCATTCCCTCACCTTCCCTCTCCCTCCCCCTCTGCCGCCGCCGCCTAGACCACCATAACCACCACCATCTCCTCCCCTCCAATAGCACATCTAGATGTGTACTATGACCACAGACACTACCACCTGTATAGTTAGATGGTGTATGGGGAAGAGACACCTTCTCCCATCTGAGATGGTGGTTCCCCTCTCCTTTGTCACCACCACCATCTTCCTTTCCTCTCCCATTCATCCCAAACCCAGATTGTGAATTTTATCGGCAAATAGATCTCCATGCATAAGTTAATCTTGAAATGGTTGATAGAATTATTTCGATTGATTTCTTATCTATTTTCTTTGTTTGTGAAATATTATTTTTGTTGGTTGGGAATCTGATTTTTGCTGGTTGAGAAATCTGAGATTTGGGTGGGATTGGATTGAAAAATCAAAAAAGTCCGGATTTTGCCCATGGTCACCGGTTCTCCGAGTTTGAGCCGGTGTCAACCATTTTTTATCATTGACGGATATTATCACATGAGCAAGAATTTGATGTAATATTATTATATGTATTATTAAATTTATTTTTATTTTTATAATTAATTTCAATCGATACATTTAATCACTAATTATTTACTAATCACTTCTAATTCTTTTATTTTTATTTTTTATTTATTTTTATTTTTTTATAATTTTTTTTTTTAAATTACATATCCGTTTTCACTAATATACAATTGGACTGAACTCATAACGGATTTTCAGTTTAATGATCAAACCTACCATTCCAATTTGATTTTCAAAACACTACAAACATCCATTTAAAGTATAGTAGTTTGGTATAGTAAAATTCCATGCTTGTTTTATATGAACATCACATTGTAGTGATGCGGTTCATTATGGTTAAAGATTCATTCTATATGCAGGTCGGGATCGGGTCAATTATAAAACAATTTTAAAATTTTTCCTAATCAATCGCATGAATTCTAAATTTTAGCCGTGTTTCTTTTTCTTAATTTTAAACTAAAGAATGCTAGTTGACAAAGAAAAAATTGAATATTATTGAATCTAATGACTGGAGTGGTTGGATAAGTTAAATTGCCAAACTCAAAAATCTATCACTTGTTCGAGTCATCTCTTAATTCAAGTTTAAAAATATTAACGTGAACCATCCCAAATCATTCATTGATTGCTCAAGCCCTTCATTTCGCATACAAAATTAAATTTACCTAAGATTTTTCCTATGAGTATTGATTACTTTTTTTCAAAATCACCTTGTACAATTGCACACATTAATTCTACACAAAGGGCCTGAATAGTCAATGAATGGTTTGGGTAATTCAATTCAATATCTTTAACTCGAACCAGGAGATGACTCGAACAAGTGACTGACTCTTAGGTTCTCAATTTAACAAGTCCAACTAGTCATTCATTTCATTAATTTTTCCCTTTTTTTTTTAGTTCAACTAGTGTTGTGTAGTTTAAAATTACACCTAGAAGAAAAAGGCAGGCAAGGGTAAAATGTATAATGCAGTTGGCTTGGTGGTTGAAGTCTTGGATTTAGGGTCTGTTTGATAACAGTGAATTTTGAATGTGGAAATGTGAATACTGAAATACTTAAGATATTGAATTTTAAATACTAAAAATAAATTTTTGAATGTCTGAATCTAAATGCTGGATTTGTCAATACTGTTTGATAAATATATGTAGTTGAATGCTTAATAAATCAAATTGTATAATTATGCCCTTCCTTTAATTCATCACTAAATATGCAAAACATTTTTTTTAAAAAATTTAGATCATTAACAATATTATTGAAAATAAACAAGTAAAAGAATTTTTTTTTAAGAAATTAATTACACAAAATAATAAAATAATATCATAAGTAAAATAAAGTGAAATATAATTTGTTACTGCCATACCATTATATTTAAATTCTTATACTATACAATATCATGTATTTTAAATACTTATACAATATCAACCTTAAAGCATAAAGGCATGATACCCCTAATCGGACCATAGAATTCCCAATGTATATTAATTAGATGAAGATTCAGATATACACGAAAGAGTGTAGAATAGATAACCAAGAGGGACAATTTTGACAAATGACATAAAGTTATTAAAAATGCTTTGATGAGCGTGTTCTGCTTTCAACATTAAGTTAGAACCTTATCTTTTAAAATTTGTTGCATGTATAAGTACCTCTTAAAACTTTAAGTAGATAAAGTTTTGGTTATCAAACACCATACAAATAGCAAATTTCTTAATTAATTCGATTTCAACATTAAGTTAGATTATCAAACACACCCTTAAAATTGATTTTGTTTTTGAAAGGTTTTTGGGTTCAAATCCTAGTTCTTACATTTTTTTTTAACCCAAATTTCTCATTTTTATCATTGAGAAAAATATCATTTTGGTCCCTTACTTTTAGGTTCTTGTCTAATTTGGTCTCTCATGAATCATTATTAATCAGTATAGTCTCTTATATTTAAAATAATACCTAATGGATGTCTATGATACTTTATGGATATGCCATTAAATTGACAAAAGAACCGCCAATTTGGTCTCTTACCTCTATGTTATAGTCCAATTTAGTTACACCAAATGCAATTTGAACCAATTTGACTCAAAAGTAAGCCGAAATATGTAAACAATTGTTAATATAAAAAATCACCATATTTGCACGAATACTTTATTATCATTGATAATATTTGCACAAAAATTTTCAACAAAAAATTCAACCCGAAAACCACTCCAAAAAAAAATTAATTGGAAAAATCTACTTGGAATACTGCTTCAAATATTCATTCTACATTAGTTTGAAATTAAAAAATTTTAAGTTTTGTTAAAATTGAACCTTTTCAATATTGCTTCCACAGTTTCAAAATAGGAAAAAATGCAAATTGAGCCCTCAAAATTTGAGTTGTGATTGTTTTGATCCCCAAATTCCAGGCAAAATGTATTAGTCCTGAAACTTTTCAATCTTCTACTAATTTCGGACAATTTTGAAAATTTTGTTTAATTACAGATGAAAAAGTCATGTGCAATTAAATCTCAAGTTCTAAACATGGAAAAAAAATACAATTTTAGCTTCCAAAGTTTAGATCGTGGTCCGTCTTGGTCCCTAAATTTCTAGAAAAAGTACATGTAATCCTAAACATTCTAATTTCTACCAATTCAAGACAAATTTAAAAATTCTATTACTTACAGATGGAAAAAATAATGTGTAATGCACATGGCTATTAAATCTAATATGCATGGTTTATAATGATCCACGTTGGACAAGTTAAATTACTTTATCCCACATTTTCACCAATATCCATAGGTACATAGTTATTAGTGTAGTAGGGTGAACAAGAGTCGATCCCATAAAGATTGGTAACAAGTACCGAGAATCTAGTCTAATTTCAATTTAGACAGTCGGGTTGTAAAGAATTTAGATTTTAGTATTAAAATTACTTAAGAAATAAATAACTAAAATTTAAAGAATGACTTAATGAAACTAAAATTAGAAACAGTTGATTCTAAAAGTGGGTCGAGTGCTAGGCTAGTAATTTTCTTGGATTTAATCAAATTTCGGGTTACCAATCAATTTAAATTATATTTAATGGATATTCTATTCCCATGTTTCAACTCAACCCCGAAACCTTCAATAATTGAATCATATCAAATTAATTAACTAGGGTTCGAACGTTCTCTTAACTAATTAACTAATTCGAGTCTTTATCTTTAAGGAATTCGAGTTTTCGCCGGGGAACACTCGCCTAATCAATTAATTAATTTCGCCACCTTAGTCTAGAATAATTAGCCCAATAATTTAACACTAGTCTATGATAGAGGTTCAAAAGCCTTATCCCCTCAGTCAACCCAACCAAAATTAAGGTTAGCTACTCTTTAAATTTGTCTATTTATGTTAATTATTAGATGATTAATATAAGTTAGTGATCAACCCTTAATTTTAGATTAACCCATGAACAATCGTGTCACTCATACTCGAACCCTAATTGACTTAAAAATTCATAGTGTGCGGGTAAGAGCACGAATTAATTAAATTACTAATAGACATGATAAATTGATAAATGGAAATTAAAAGTGCAATTGTGAATAAATAAATAAAAGATAAGTTACCAGAATCAAAATTATTGCAAAAGAGCTTGAATTGAATTACTTGAACAATCCGAAAGTCGAAAATTATTTTGCGGAATTGAAGATTAATTAAACCCTAAAGTTTGAGAAAAGTAGTTCTAAAAACTCTAGACAAAAGGCTGAAAATAAGTTCTGAGAATTACTCGCATTCTATTGTTACATTAGCCCCTACTTATAACAATCGCATAATATGCCCAGGCCCAAAACAGAACACCCATAGACTGTAGGTGGTTTAGCCTTATTCTCTCGCAGTCTGCAGCTCATTCGTAAACTACGAGTGATACGCTTGATTCAATTGCAGTCTGCAGCTATGCTTCTGTTTATGCCGCACTTTGCAGCTGTTTAGCTGCAGTCCAGTAATAGTCTGCTGATGGTTGTCATCAGTACTCCTCAACTTCTTTGTTCAAGCAATCTACATAATTACCTCCTTAACTTAAACTCCACTTTCCTTTATTAACTAACCACTTTGCCCCTCATGTCATCTGCAAGTGAATAGATAAATATATTAATAAAATGCACAATTAACTACAAAATTACTTAAAACAACACACTTAGCTATGAACATCCTAAACATGAATTTACTTCCCTAAAACACGACAAGCAGGACTAAACACACCTAAATACATAACAAAAGAGGTATAAAAATAACTCTAAATATAGAGTTATAGTATATCACCTCCTAACCAATTTAACCTATTTAACATAGTGTTACAAAGTTATATCCAATGAAAGGATAAAATAACACAATAATAATTTACTAATAAATTTAATTTAATTCAAGGATTAGAAAAGCATGTTTATGGTCGAAGAACATTTAATTAGTGCTTTCCTTAGCAGTGATACATCCTCTACTATATTGGATTGATGGGGCGGTCATCCAAGTATGACCTACAAGTAAGTTTGATGTAGCAAATCACTACCCACGACTTACTGATAGTGCCCTTATACTCAATTATTTGATGTATAGTTTAGTAAAGTGTAGTTTAGTATAGTGGTTGTAATAATATGGAGTATAATTAAGGGGAGAAGTAACATAGAATATGTTGGTATCAATCGGTCTTCTAGCCAAAAATTGTATGAATAGTATGTATTATATCAAATGTGTTTATTTTCGGTGGAGAAAACTCCTATTTATACTAGTTTTTAGACAACTGAAAATAGTTGTTGAGGTGAGAGAAATTTTAATATTGTTTCTTTTTCCCGTTACATTCTCTAATATAGGAGTGTTAGTTTTGAAGATGATAGTGGTGGGTCTAAAAGTAAGAGTGTTGCTTCTGAATATAGGAGTGGTTGGTCAGATAATGGGGGTAGTAGTAGGATGATGATGCCCAAATAACAATGTTAACAACGAATTCGATGGTTTTGTAGAATGGTCTTCTCTAACTAACTCTAATTGTGATATGAGTAATGATGAGAATGATGAAGTATTTCTAGATGATAATGAGGACAAGAATGTTGAATGCACAAGCGTTGATAGTCAAAGAAAAAAGTTGAAATATGTTAAATGGGTTAAAATCGACTGGGAATGTTATAACCCAAGTTAGAGTCAACAATCACTGTAATGCACGTGACTTTTTCCATCTAAAATTTACAGAATTTTCAAATTTGTCTTAAATTAGTATAAATTGGAAAGTATGAGGATTAATATGTTTGGTTTGAAATTTTGGGGACCAAGATAGACCATAACCTAAACTCTTAGGGTTAAAATTGTATTTTTTTTCCATGTTTGGAATTTGAGATTTAATAGTTACACGGAATGCACATGACTTTTTCCATTTGTAATTGATGGAATTTTTAAATTTTTCCTAAATTGGTAGAAATTGGAAAGTTTGAGTATCAAATGTATTTTTCTTGGAATTTTGAGCACCATGATGGACCATAACCCAATCTTTGGGGGCTAAAATTGTATTTTTTCCTCCTTTTAAAACTTAGTTTGTACATTAGAAAAGCTATATTATGAGCAGAAACAAATTTTCTTGATGCATTACGAGAAAATTTTAAATTTTAACAAAAACTAAATTTCTAAAATTTTAAATATTTCTGGAAATTCAATTATTTTTCGAGTTCATTTGGTATTATTTCAATATTCCATATTTTTTTCACTAGTAGCTCCCTTTTGAAAAGTAGTTTTACGGATGTATCTTTGAAAAGAAACTTTTTTTTTTTTTTTGTATATATTGTGAAACCCTGGATTGAGCTTTTATAATTTTGTGTGTGAGTTAGTGTAACTTGAGGAAGACTTAAGTGGTAATTTTGTGGGAGTTTTGTTGCGAACCCCATGCACAATCTAGACTCGATGCCATGAAATTCGACGATCAAGTAAGGCACCAAAACCCCAAGTATTGAAATTTAAAGTTGGTCACACAAATTGGACTGCAAAGAAGACAATAATAGAACAAATAAGATTAAGCAAGAATTGATCTGCTCCTTATATTGTTCAAGCTAAAGCAATCTATAAGAACCAATATCTTATATCGGTTAGAACAATCACCATTGGTTAAGCGATGATCCGAACAAAGTCTTAATCCTAAGACCAAAAGAGAGAACTTTTTCCTCACAAAAAAGATGAAAATTTATTGATAAAAATATGCTGAAATTCATCCATATAATGATGTCTATTTACAGGTTTACAGAAATCCTAAAAACTAGCTAAAGAGTCCTAAAATTTAGGCAAGGAGGGGAGGCCAAAGCTACCCCCAAATTTTGCCTACGGGCGTTATTAAGGCTAATTAATGAGTCCAAAAACTAAGAATTAAACTAGCACTCAAAACCAGTCCAATTTACACAATCCTTTAACTACTATTGGGCTTTATATAATAATGAACTTAAACAAATAAAAAGTCTAGTAAAAATATAACATAATATTCAACCCATGGACTTACAAGATCTCCAGTTATACTTTATTTTGAAGAATTGGACTTCATGTATTAGTGAATTGAGGATAGTCCAATTTAACTTGATCGAACACCACTAATGTGCTTTAATCTTGGCATGCTCAAGTCCATGCCTGCTTTAGCTTCCATCTCCTCAACTTGACACATCTTTAGCCTACCCTGAATTGTATCATTCCTTTCCTCCTTGGAAGGTTTCATCCTCGAATCAATACCATCACGGCAATCAGCTGGGTCCTTTACACCGCAGATTAGTGGCAATCCAGGCAGAGTCTCTTTGGGAAACATGTCGTCAAGTTCCTGCAAGAGAGACTTAAAAGCAATAGGAAGAGAAGGATTAAGGTCAGAGTTAGCAAAATAAGCTTCTTTAAACATCAACAAAATAATAGACAAATTATTTTTTTACAAGCACTCACGACCTCTCTAGGTTTAGCATACAAACTCAATTGCTTACCTTTCCCCTTCCCTTTAGTTGAAATGTCCTTAATCTCTTTAGATTGATTTTTGACTAACTTACCGTTTTGTTTGCTCACAGCTTTCAACTTACCATACACTTCAAGTGATTTGCTAGGTTGTTAACTACTCTTGATAGACTTAATGTGCTAGTAAAGGTTTGAACACAATTTTGTGACCATCCTTTTCAAACCTGTACTTATTTTCAAATCCATCATGAGCAGTTTTATGGTCATATTATCAAGGTCTACCAAACAAGATATGACTAGCTTGCATAGGCACAACATCACATAAAACCTCATCCTTATATTTGCCCAAGGTTAAAGAAATTAGAACTTGTTTGTTAACTTTTAATTCATCACTTTCACTTAACCATTGCAATCTATACGGTCTAGGATGCTTAATAGTTGGCAAATTCAACTTTTCGACCATTAACTAACTAGATATATTCACACAACTTCCTCTATCAATAATCAAACTTCAAACTTTCTCTTGAACAAAACAACAAGTATAGCAAATGTTTTCCCTTTGTACCTCACTTTGGTCATACTCAATTTGTGTATGAAGAGCTTCAAAGACCACCAAACTTTGCTCATGGATAGCTTCTTCTTCAATCTTATCATCCGACTTGGACCCTCAAGTGGTGGCATGGTCTCATCTTTGTCATTACTTTCACTCACCAATTCTCTACGGATGATATTCAAAGCCATCTTGTTTAGACATTGGGAAGCGATGTGACCTACACCATGACAACAGAAGCATTTAAGATCTCTAGTCCTTTGATTAGTACTAGAATTAGAATTACCTTTGTCATAGGTGAGTTGGTTGCGAGCAAATGGCCTTTCAACTTCTCTAGGTTTAAAGTATACTTCTCACCTTGCTTGGATGAACTAGGCCAATTTGGCTTCCAATTAGAATTTGAACCCGATGTTACCTTTTGTTTACCTTGTTTGAGTTGTTTTTCTACCTCGGTAGCCATGTGAACCATCTCCTCAAGGTCTACGTAGTGGTGCAACTCGACTACGTCAGCAATCGCCTTATAAAGTCCACTCAAAAGCCATGCCATTATAGCCTTTCTATCTTTATCAATGTCAACCCTAATCATGGCAATCTCTATCTCTTTATGGTAGAATCTCTTTCACAGACCTAGTACCCTGCCTTAAGTTTTATAACTTTAGATATAATTCCCTATAATAGTGAGATGAAACAAATCTTTTGGGCAAAACAGATTTCATGTCAGTCTAATTATCAATGGTATGTTCTCTATTTCTATGCCTACTTATTAATAATTGATCCCAACAAGTCAAGGCATAATGAGTATAAAAGACGATAGCTAACTTTACCTTTTTCTCACCAGAATAGTTGTAACAATAAAAAATAAAGTCTACTTTTCGCTCCCATTTGATTTATGCATCAGGATCGACTTTACCTTGGAATAGGGATAAGGGTATTTTGATTCTACCAATGTCGTTATCTCGGGTCCAATTCTATCTTCGACCATGCTACATATTCCTGTAACCATAAACCTCATTGTCAATATTATCTTGATTAGATTCGTACTCACCTTCTTGATGACATGGAGGGGTATTAGTTTTACAAACTAGACGCCTAACTCCTTGAGGCCTCCCTCTTTGTTGGTCTTATATAATTCATATGAGCCTCTATTTGTTGGATCCTATCCCTAAAATTACCAAATGCAGCAAATACTTTCTCAAATTGCTATTGTATGGCCTCCATTGTTATGGGATTACAAACTTGACTAGTTTCTTTCTGTGACATAATGAAAATAGTCACTTAGAAAAAGAAAGTGATTAGGGTTAATAAAATCAAAAGAAGTTTCTTCACTATTCATGTCACGCCTCGTGCCCGCATACGTTGGCACGTGATAGTTGCCACACCCTTAAAAGTTACCCTTCAAGGGCACAAGCCACCAAAACGAAATATAATCAAAATAACTTCGATAAATTACAAAACAGTCTATAACAATTAATGTCTTAAATATGCGGCTAAATAAATATAAACTAAACAATCCAATGGTCCCAAGATAACACAAAATGGAATTCAAAATATCTGAATATTCTTCTAATTCTTAACCATCTAATAATACTAAACCGTTAGCCCGCACCAACTCTTTATAGACTTGATCTATTCTCGTACAGTCTCTATTATGTAAAAGGTTATAATGGGTTCAGCGACAAGTCTCTCAGTAAGTAACTAACACTGTCTTTGTTGGACCAAATAAGTTATATATATAGATATGTATTTCTCAAAGTTTTTATCATACAATCATATACCAATTTTTTGAAAAGTTTTTATCCAAAATCAAAGCAAAATCTTATTTCATATAATGTCAAAAGTTTCTTTTCAAAATGTCTTTTTAAAAACAAAACGTATATATATCTAGACTAAGTGGCAATACATAAAAAATTTACGAAACAGATTTCATAATGACCAGAATCAGAATTCATAATCTGAGTTCCAAAGTTTATATCATAGTTTATTATAGGCTCATAAAATAAACACGCTATTATCAGTTTACTGATCTTAACTTAGTGCTAAGAGACCCCAGTACAAAAGGTTGTCAAGGAGTCTGGCCAAAACTTACCTTGACACGAAAACGAAATATTGGTTCTTAGGTAACCCCAAACAGAATCAGAACTAGATCTTAGGTCACCTGAACAGAAAGTTAGAACTATAGTCCTATCGACTATTCATGATTATTTTAAAAGTCTCAGTCCATTATTAATTACCGAGCAAATATTTCAAGCACATACACATACAAAATAATTATACAAACTTCAAAAGCAATGCCACTTAGATAAGTTCATAATGTCAAAAAATTCAAATATTCATGTAAGGTCTAAGTTTAATAATCAAAATAACGTATTGTCAAAAAATAATATTTAGACATGTATTTTTCGAAAACACAAAGAGTTAGTAACCACTTATCTTGACGTAGAAAAATTATAGCCATTCCAATAAATTTCCTATACAAAAGTTCATCACACACTACTTAAGTTCAATCGCAAAACAAGCAAACTCATATATAGAGTATCATGCCATCTACAAATTAGCCATGTCCCAAAAAATATCCTAACCAAAGTATTAATTCAAAATCTATTAATTTTTGAAAATATTATACCCCAAAAATAATCCTTCATTATAGTCATAAAAATATTTGTCACATTATTCTTGCATATGTACTATTACAAAAGTACTATATTTTTTTATTCCAAAATATTTAACCATGTAGGTGTTATTAAAATAATTTTTCCAAAATAAAAGTTTAGGATTAACCCCTTTATATTGTATTCAAGAATATAAGATTTTCAAAAACATCAGTCTTACTAATTAATACTTTCAAAATTATTTTATTTGGTTACTACAAAAGTTAGAAACCTTATATTTACTTATGTCAAAAGAATATAAATATCTAGTCTAGAAATCATATTATAAGTAAACAAATGCCTTGTTACATAAATACATCAAAGTAGTAAGAAAAGCAGTCTAAACTGCCTGAAGGAGTATACTAATATTTTTTTTTCAAAACATTTCTTTTCTTCATTGAACTCCCGTGACAAGCCTTATTTTCTTATTCCTCTTCTGCTACTTCTTTCATTCCTTATTTCTTGCCAACCCGTCTGCCAACCTCATCACAACGCCAGCACAACCAAACAAACATTATTTCCGACTCCAGCAGCCACGAAGTAGAAGAGCAGTGGCATACGGAGACATAAACGGTAGTCCGGCAACTACGAGCAACAGGAGCGATTCACCCACCTTGCTCCGGGGGCTCGTCGGCGACTACAAGGGGTTCACTGGTGGCCCTCCACAGCTGCCAGTGGTCATCTCAAACTTAATTTTTTTTCCTTTTCTTTTGTTTTTTTTTAAAAAAAAAACCGTATGTGTTCATGCAACATAATTTTCAAAACAAATCATTATATTCCAAACTAATTTCCAAATTTAAAAATACATATTACCCAACCAAAATTCACAAATTAAACATTATAATATCAATGAAAAATCAAACCTAGGCATGGTATCCACTATACAAAAGTATAAACAATATAAACGGAATTATCAAAAAATTTAGATTGTAAATTTATACCAAATTCGACATACGACAAGCTCTGTGGACAAAAAACTCCCTCTCTCTAAAGTTTCAAAATCTCAGCCAAGCAAATAACGATATTACCCTAGAAAATCCCTTATTTATACGTATTTTAACTCCCAAAAATTTCCAACTTCTAATTCCTATAAGTTTGCTAAAATTCCTACAATAATTTTGTAACTAGAGGTTGGCTGAAAATTTAGTCTAAAATTAATTATGAAAATTAGAAAATAATTAACAAAAGAATTGTGTTTAAAATGAACAACATTTTTAGACACAAGGTTGGTCTAATTTAAATAACACAATATGAATAAGAAAACCCGGATTGACAAGAATTAAGTCTTCTCATGTGAACAAACCACAGAACAAATTTTGTCCAACAATGACAAGTAGTTCGAACCAAATAAAATTTGCATTATATTAGATATTGTCAAATATTAGTGTTATTATTATTATATTTGTTTCAAAAAAAATCGGGGGTTTTACAACTCAACTTACTTTTGGGAGTATATGCACTCAAATTGTATCACTCGATCCCTCATGTATACCCTATGGCTTTTATCACTCAAATGACATTCATTTCCACCACACTACCTTTTTCCTCTATTTGGTTTACTCTTAAAGTCTTTGGAAGACTACGACGATCAAAGTGAGCTTCAATTATATCTTAACCACTTAATTGGTCGAAAAACAAGAATGAGCATATTATTCACGGGTCAATGCCAATGAAAGGACACCAAGCTTTTAGATATAAGCTTTAAAGAACAAGAGACAAAAAAATATCCGAGATTACTGGAAGCAACAATAGGTATAGAAAACAAATAAGAATTTAGTAAGCAAATTTACCAAATGTAGAAATCTAAGCACCCAAGAACAAACAATTAAGTACTTAAGACTAGCAAAGAAATTTAAAAAAGCAACAAAAATTAACTGCTTTTGAACAGAATCACAAATTTTAAAAGTGGACCATGATTTAGAAAGTTTTCAAATTTGGTGTATTTCCTAATTCAATTGGGATTAGGTAAGTAATCCAAATTCTACTAGGATTAGGATTAATTTTCCGAGTCCAACTAGGCTTAGGATTTATGTTGAGAAGTTTCCTAAGTCAACTTGGATTAGGGTTTTCCAAATCCTATTAGGAATAGGATTAGAAACCAATTCTAAATAGGATTAGGACAAGAAACAATTTCATATAACATTAGGACAAGAAACAAATTCCAAATAGGATCAGAATAAGTAAACCAAGCATAATTAGGGAAAAAAAAAGGTAAGAACTAAAATCCTTTCAGATTAGTAAAAAAAAGCATAGTTGTCTATATAAACAATTCAATAGGCCAACCCTAAAAAAAAAATTTCTTCCTTCCTTTTTCTTCTAATGGTCGATTCTACTTCTTCGTTTTTTTTTTTCGACACCTTTTTCTTTTTTTTTCTTTTATACTTTCGGCCAACAATTTGTTTTTAACTTTCAGCCAAACTTTTTTTTCTCTCTTCTTTTCTAATTCAGCCAAGAACACCTTTTTTTTTATTATTTTTATTATTTTTTATATATCAATAAGAACAAGGAAGCAATAATAACGAAGATTGACAAGCAATTAAGGAACAAGGTACGATATAATAGCACGATGCAAATTTTGAGATGAACAATGGAATCAAAACTGATTTTTTTTTTATTGATGAACAGTTACAATTTATTCGTTTATATTTTTTTATCTAAGATATGATTCTTAGAAAGAAAATCTGAAAAAATTAAAAAGAAAACAAACAAAATTGACCAAAATTTAACTAGTTCTGATATCAAGTTGATGCAAACCCCGTGCACAATCTAGACTAAATGTCATGAAACACAACGATCAAGTAAGGCACCAAAACCCCAAGGATCGAAATCTAATGTTGATCACACAAATTGGACAACAAAGAACACGCAAAGAAGACAAGAATACAATAAATAAGATTAAGCCAGTATTGACCCACTGCTTATATTGTTCAAGCAGGAACCAATATCTTATGTCCATTAGAACAATCACCGTTGCTCAAGCGATGATCCCAACAAAATTTCAATCCTACGACCAAAAGAGAAAACTTTTTTCTCATGAAAAAGATTAAAATTTATTGACTAAAATATGATGACTATTGCCCATTTATAGGCTTACAAAAATCCTAAAAACTAGCTAAAAATCCTAAATTTTAGGGCAACGGAGGCGGCCAAAGAAACCCCAAAATTTGGACTATGTGGGCCTTATTAAGGCTAATTAATGAGTCTAAAGACTAAGAATTAAACTAGTAATTAAAACTAGCCCAGTTTATGCAATCCTTTAACTGCTACTAGGCTTTATACAATAATGTATTTAAACAAATAAAAAGTCTAGTAAAAAAATAACATAATATTCAACCCATAGACTTAAAGGATCTCCACTTGTGCTTCACTTTGAAGAATTGGACTTCATGTATTAATGAATTAAGGATAGTTCGATCTAACTTGATTAGAATGCCACTAAAAGATTAGGTATGAGGTACTAATAATATGTAGGAATATGTGCTCATCAAATTCCCTGACACTTTTTTATCTTGCAAGTCCTTGAGCAAGGAAAAGAATTTCTAAGACTTTGAAAACTAAAAACTGATACTAAAGCACAATAAGATGCCATGACTCATAAATGTAAAACTAAGTTTTCAAACACATATAATCATTGAAAGCCTCTTTGAGACCCAGATTATGGTTTTCATCTTCCAACAATATCGAAAGCATACATATATCATAAGCAAGAAAATAATCAACAATGAGAAAAGCATTAAACTTATGAACTCATCTACTTGAGCAATTTCTAACCCTTCTTAGAATAAGGATTAAGTGAATTGCTTATCATGCCAAAATAATGGGTCCTCTCTTTGATATCTCTCCATCACTCTATTGTTTCAAGTTCAAAGTGTTTGCACTAAAATTCAATCAATGAATATGATCTACCATGAGCTTGAGTGTCCATCTTGTCTCCTAGATACTAAAAAAGTATTGCATGCATAACATAAATCAAAAGGTCTTGAATCAGGGATATATCGAGGCTGGACATCAGATAGGTAAAAGAAAGAGGAAGATAAAGAATATGGTTAAAAAAAATCAAAGAAACTAGTAGAGCATATAAAGATGAGTTGTGAACTCAATGGCATATAGCCTTAATGTATGGAATCCATCACAACCAATCAACCACATATATTGAGTTTTGTTTGATTCACAAGTTCTCACAATATAAAATTTTACTTAGATCACAAGGGAATACTTTCTTATCTTTCTTTTTCTTTTTGAGATACACATTCAGCCATCATTTTCTTTTTTCTCTTTTCCTTTTTTTTTTATGACTGAATTATCACTTTTCAATCAAACTCTTTTTTTTTTCAACATAAACCACTATCCTTATGAATTCCAACCACTACCCAGTGTTCATAAACGTACACATGCTTTACTATTCCTTTGCCAAGAAGAAGGGAACATATGAGAAGTTTGTGCTCATAAACATGAGTTAAACAAATAAAAAAAATAATAGACTCAAAAGGGTTCACTAATGGATAATCATGCATAGGGTTGGCTATTTAGGCTTAAAGTGGTTAAATCCTAGTGTATTCATCATATATCCATGTATACATGCAATTAGATGTAATCATTGTCAACAAGATTTAACGCAAGTTCTAGAGATACATACAACATTGAATGAATATCCCTCATCAAAGAAAACATGTGAGGTTCAAAAACTCACATTGGTTCATCCACTACATTAGTATGACAAGCTTTCAAAGCCAATCCTTAAACCAAATAAGGTTAAAAATCACAATTTAGCTCATTCATTTTGTTTGTACATTTAACATACTCAACTAATTCTTACTCATAACACGTATATCCTCATCAACCATTGGGAAATCGAAAGGCAAATAAATAAGGGTGCATAATCTAAAACTCAACACACACTTACGCAAAACAAGTACACTCAAAACATAATAGAAACACGAAAGTCTTTCTCCTCATACTTAAACACGACATTGTCTCCAACATAAAAGGAATAAAAGGAAATGAAATCATATTTGCTTTGGTTGCCTCCCAAATAGCGCTTTTATTTAACGTCTTGACTTCATGCTTGCTTATCACTTGTATGCATCAATCAAAGTCACTTCCTTCCACCACATTGGTTGGAATACTTTCATGAAATTGTTTTAGATGTTGTCTATTACCCTTGAATGCCTTGTTTGTTTCGAAACTTTTAATCTCAACTGCATTATGAGGAAAAACATTAGTAATAACAAAAGGTTTAATCCAACGGGAAAGGTTCTATTCCCATGAATTAGGAGAAAGAATGGTCGGTTTCCCTTTTTATCACCCATCTCCTTTTCTAGTTGCCTAGATTGAAACTCCCATTGTATCATACTCGGCTGGATCCTTCTTATAGACATCTTCTGTCCCGCTCGTATCCCAGGAAATAAATTCAATCGGGAATGAAAAGGAAGAACTTTCTGCCTAACATTGAATGTTTTCCTCATAATAATTCTATCATGAAAAGCCTTGATTTTCTCCTTGTAAATGCATGCATTCTTATATGAATCATTGCTCAATTATTTTAACTCTTGTAGTTGCAATTTTCTATGATTACCAGCCTTATCCATGCATATATTGTATTGTTTGATTGACAGCCCAAAATGCATGATGTTCCAACTTAACAGGCAAGTGACAAGTCTTACCATAAACCAACCTATAAGGAGACATACCAATGGGTGTTTTATAAGATGTCCTATATGCCCATAACGCATCTCCTAATCTTAAACTCCAATGCTTCCTATTAGGTTGAACAGTTTCGAGGATGGATTTAATCTCTCGATTGGATATTTCAGCTTTTTCACTTGTTTGAGAATGATAACTGGTTGATACCTTGTGCATGACATAGTATTTTCGAAGCAGCACCTTCATGGATCTATTGATGAAATGGGTTCTTTGGTCACTAATGATTGCCTTAGGAATTCCAAACCTGTTAAAAATGTGAGTTTTGACAAAATCTACAACAACTTTAGCCTCATTAGTAGTGTGGCTTTTGTGATGCGAACCCCATGTGCAATCTAGACTTGATGCCACAAAACCGAAACCTAACGATCAAGTAAGGCACCAAAATCTCAAAGGATTGAAATCCAAAGTTGACATGAGTCACACAAAATTGGATAGCAAGAACACGCAAAGAAGACACGAATAGAAAAAATAAGATTAAGCAAGAATTGATCCACTATTTATATGGATCAAGCAGGAACTAATATCTTAAGTCAGTCAAAACAATCACCATTGCTCAAACAATGATCCCAACAAAGTCTTAATGATAGGACAAAAAGAGAGAACTTTTTCTCACCAGAAAACTTGAAAATATTATTCATAAAGATGCTGAGAAATTTGTCCATATGATGCCTATTTATAGGCTTAATAAAGTCCTAAAAACTAGCTACAAATCTCCTAAAAAGTAGGGCATAGGATTCGGCCATAAGCAGCCCCAAACTCAAAAGTTTCTAGAACTTGTTTCCTTGCTAAACAAGCCAAAGAATCCCTTAATTCTAAGACACTAGAATTCGGCCAAGGTAGGCCTAATTATTAAAGACTAATAATTATGTCCAAAAACTAATAATTGATCCAACACTTAAACCACCCCAATTTACACAACGTTAACTTTAAAGTATTTTGGAATTTACACAATAATGGACTTAAGAAAATAAAAAAACAAGTAACAATATAACATAATATTTGGCCCTTGGACTTAAAGGGTCTCTATTTGTGCTTCACTTTGAAGAATTGGACATCATATATTAATGACTTGAGGATAGTATAATCTAACTTGATCAAAACACCAAGAATGTACTTTAATCTTGGCATGCTTGAGTCCATGCTTGTTGTAGCCTCCATTTCCTTAACTTGACGCATCCTTAGCCTATCCAAATTTGTATCATTCCCTCACTCTTTGGAAGGATTCGTTTTTGAATCAAAACCATCAAGGTAATCAGCTACGTGCTCTACCCTGCAAATTAATGGTATCCAGGCAGAGTCTCTTTGGGAAATATGTCATCAAGTTTCTACAAGAGAGACTTAAAAGCACTAGGAAGAGAAGTATCAAGGTCAGAGTTAGTAAAATAAACATCTTTAAACATCAACAAAATAATAAGCATATTATTTTTATTACAAGCATTGACAACCTTTCTCGGTTTAGCATACAAACTTAATTGCCTACTTTTATCGGCCCTTTAGTCGAATTTACTCTTACTCCTTGGATTGTCTTTGTCTGGCTTTCCTTTTTGTTTACCTTTTTCGACTTGCCGTGCTCCTCAAGTGAATTGTGGTGTTGTAGCTACTCTTGATAGACTTGATGTGGTGCTAAAGGTTTGAGCACGATTTGTGACAATCCTTTTCAAACATGTACTTATTCTCAAATCCATCATGAGTAGTTTTACAGTCATATTGCCAATGTCTACCTAACAAGATATGACTAGCTTTCATTTGTACAACATCACACAAGATCTCATCCTTGTACTTGCCTAAGGTTAATGAAATTAGAAGTTGTTTGTTAACCTTTAGTTTACTACTTTCATTAACCATTGCCATCTATATGGTCTAGGATGCTTAACAATTGGAAATTCAATTTTTTGACCATTAACTGACTAGCTACATTAGCACAAATTCCACCCTATCAATAATTAATCCACACTTTTTTGAACAAAATAACGAGTATAAAAGATATTTCTCCCTTTGTACTTGATTTTGTTTCATACTCAACTTGTGCATGAAGAGTTCTAAGAACTACCAAATTTTTATCATGGATAGCTTCTTCTTCAATATCATCATCACTTAGACCGTCAAGTGGGGGCATGGTCTCATCTTCCTCATCACTTTCAACACTTACTAATTCTCCACGGATGTTATTCAAATCCTTCTTGCTGGGACATTGGGAAGCAATGTGACTTACACCATGACAACGAAAACACGTAGTATCTTTAGTCCTAGGTTTTTAACTAGAATTAAACCTTTGTCATTGGTGGACTGAATTCGTACAAATGGCCTTTCAAATTCTCTAGATTTAAAGTTAGACTTCTCACCTTGCTTGGATGCACTAGGCCAATTCAGCTTCCAATTAGGGCTTGAACTAGATGTTATCTTTTGTTTACCTCGTTTGAGTTATTTTTCTACCTTTGGTAGCCTTGTGAACTATTTCTTCGAGATCTACATAGTGGTGTAACTTGCCTACATCAACAATCTCCTCATTAAATCCACTCAAGAATTGAGCCATTTTGGCTTCCCTATCTTCATCAATGTCAGCTCTAATCATGGCAATCTCCATTTCCTTATGGTACTCTTTCACGAACTTAGTACCCTATCTAAAGCTTTGAAGCTTTTGATACAATTCCCTATAATAGTGAGATGGAGCAAATCTTTTGTGTGAAATAGCTAGATTTCATGTCAGCCCAGTTATCAATAGTACATTCTCTATTTCTACACCTACAAATCAACAATTGATCCTACCAGGTCAATGCATAATTAGAAAAATTAATGGCAGTTAGTTTTACCTTGTTCTTATGAGAATAGCTGCAACAATTAACATAAAGTCTTCATTTTGCTCCCATTCGATGTACGCATCAGGATCGGCTTTACTTGGAATGGAGGTAAGCACAACTTGATTTTTCCAATATCATTATGAAAGACTCGAGTCTGATTCTCTCTTTGGCCACACTGCACATTCATGTCATCATAAACCTTATCTTCAATATTTTCTTGATCAGATTCATACTTACCTTCTTGACGACGTGAAGAAGTATTAGCTCTACGAGCTTGATAACTAACTCCTTGAAGCCTCTCTCTTTGTTGATCATTAATGTGAGTCTTAATTTGATCCATGCGATCCTTAGCATTGCCAATTGCAGCAAATACTTGCTCAAATTGTTGTTATATGGCCTTCATAGTTATGGGATGATTAGCTCGACTACTTTCTTCTTGCGACATAATAAACTACTCACAAAAAAAATGAGTGATTACGCTTAGTAAAATCAAAAGAAATTTCCTCACCACTCAACTCACTTTGGGAGCACAATTACTTGAATTGTCTCACTCAATCCCTTGTACATACCCTGAATTGAATGGCTTTTATCACTAAAATGATCTTACCAACACTATCTTTTCCTCTCTTTAGTTCACTCTCGAAGTTTGAAATTGTCAGATTGGAAGACTACGAGGACCAAAGTAAGTTTCAATTATGTCTTAACCACTTAAATGGTTGGAAGACAGAAAAACAAATGGTCACAGGTCAATGCCAAATAAAAGATACCAAACTTTCAAATTTAAATTCAAAGAACAAGAGACAGTAAAATATCCAAACAACTAGAAATAGCAAAAAGTATAGAAAGCAAATAAGAATTTGGTAAGCAAATTTACCAAATAAAGGAGTCTAAGCACAAAAGAACAAATAATTAAGCACTTGAGATTGGAAAAGAAACTAAAAGAACCAACAAAAAAATTATGTGCTTCTGAACAAAATCACAAATTTGGAAAGTAAACCTTGATTTAAAAATTTTCCAAAAATGACAGGTTTCCAAAAATAGAAAGTTTCGAAAAATGGAAAATTTTCAAAAATAGAAAGTTCCCAAATTTGGCAGATTTCCTAATTCAATTGGGATTGGAGTAAGAAATCCAAATCCTACTAGAATTAGTATTAGTTTTCCGATCTCAGCAACTGGGATTAGGATATGTTTCCTAAGTCAACTTAGATTGGGATTTTTTTAAATCTGAATAGGATTAGTGTTAAAAATTAATTACAAATAGGATTAGGACAACAAACCAAATCCAAGTAGGATTAGAATAAGGAAACCAAGAACAATTAGGAAAAAAGTTAAGAACAAAAACCCTTTTGGATTAGGAAAAAAGCAAGTAGTTGCCTATATAAATAACTCAATAGACCAACCCTAAAAAAAAAATTTCTCTCATTTTTTCTTCTTATGGCCCATTCTACATCTTATTTTTTCATGCTTTTTTTTTTTTTTAACTTTCGGCCAACAAATTTTTTTTTTTTTTAAAACTTTCGGTCAAACTTTTTTTTTTTTTCTCTTTTTTTCCCTGTTTGGCCAGGAACACCTTGTTTTTTTTATTAGGCAACAATCAACAAGAACAATGAAGAATAATGATGAAGAACAATAAAGAAGAACAATAAAGAAGAACAATAAAGAAGAACAATACGACTAAATTTTTTTTTACGTAAGATCAGCAAGAACACAAAAGCACAGACAAGAAAGATTAACAGATAATCAAGAAATAAAGGTATGGCACAAGAACAAGGCACAAGAACAACAACTTGACAAGAACAATAAAGAATCAAAGTTGTAATTTCTTTTTTAGTGATGAACAGTAACGATGATCAGTAACTTTTTTTTTTTGGATATCTAAGACATGATTTTCTTGGAAAGAAAGTTTGGAAAAATTAAAAAGAAAACAAAAAGAACAGACCAAAATTGGACCAATTCTGATACCAAGCAGATGCGAACCCTGTGCACAATCTAGACTCGATGCCACGAAACTTGACATTCCAGTAAGGCACCAAAACCCCAAGATCAAAATCCAAAGTTGGTCACAGAAAATTGGATAGCAAGAATGCACAAAGAAGACACGATTAGAACAAATAAGATTAAGCAAGAATTGACCATGCAGCAACCAGTATCTTAAGTTGGTTAAAACAATCACCGTTACTCAAGCAATGATCCCAACAAAGTCTTAATCCTAAGACAAACGAGAGAACTTTTTCTCACTAGAGAACTCGAAAATATTATTCATAAAGATGTTGAAAAATTCATCTATATGATGCCTATTTATAAGCTTAACAAAGTCCTAAAAACTAGCTTAAAATCTCCTAAAAAATAGGCATAGGACTCGGCCATAAGCAGTCCCAAACCCAAAAGATTCTAGAACTTGTTTCCTTGCAAAACAAGCAAAAGAATCCATTAATTCTAAGATGGAAGAATTCAGCCAAGGTAGGCATAACTGATGGGCCTTATTAAAGACTAATAATTATGTCTAAAAACTAATAATTAAACCAACACTTAAACTAATCCAATTTATACAACACTTTAATCTATTATTGGGCTTTACACAATAATGGACTTAAACAAATAAAAATCGAGTAAAAATATAACATAACATTCAGCCCTTGGATTTAAAGGATCTCCACTTGTGTTTCACTTTGAAGAATTGGAAATCATGTATTAATGACTATGAGGATAGTCTAATCTAACTTGACCAAAACACCATGAATGTACTTCAATCTTAGCATGCTCGAGTCCACACTTGCTCTAGCCTCCACCTGTTCAACTTGACACATCTTTAGCCTACCCAGATTCGTGTCATTTTGCTTTCACGCATTTAGAAACATAATCAAAAAGTAAAACATAAATGTTACCAAAAGAAGAAGGACAGTACCCATGAAATCAATGCCCCAAACATCAAATATTTCAATTGTAATTTTGGGGTTTGTGGCATTTGATTTTGATGAGTAATAGTACCTATTTTTTAACAACGTTCATACCTTTTGCAAAATTCATATGTATCATGAAACAATATAGGCCAAAAGAAACCACAATTTAATACCTATGTGCACTTCATTTTACTCTAGAATGCCCTCCACATGCATATGTATAACAGTGTGTAAGAATAGAATTATGCTTAAGTTGAGGTACACATCTCTGAATCACTTGATCAGCACAAAATTTCCACAAATTAAGGGTCATCCCAAACATAATACTTTGCATTAGCCTTGAACTTATC
The DNA here is from genome assembly GCA_025175665.1 of Cinchona pubescens. Classification (NCBI taxonomy): domain Eukaryota; kingdom Viridiplantae; phylum Streptophyta; class Magnoliopsida; order Gentianales; family Rubiaceae; genus Cinchona; species Cinchona pubescens. Next base: position 10,297,999 of record JANKKI010000053.1, read on the forward strand.
TATTTCAACTTTTGAAAGTCTTAATGGTACTTCCTTAATCAAGGTAATTAGCAATATTAGCATACCAAGGACGAGTACCATCGACAACATACAATCTCTCATCCGAAAATGCATGATGTATTGGTCAATTTTAACTCCAGCTATTTGCAAGCGATTCAAGTGATCTACTACATGGTTTTCAACTCCTCGTCTTTGATTTCAAATCGAATTCTTGCAAAAGCATGATCCATCAAATCAATCTTGGCTTGGACTCCTCCTTTGACAAAATGTGTTTAAGAGCTGTATGATCAAAGAAAACAATCACTTTAGTGGCAAGTAAATATGATCTAAACTTTTCTAAGGTCAAAACAATTGCAAAGAGCTCTTTTTAGTAGTGTGATAGTTGCATTGTGCATTGTGCATTGTCCAATATCTGGGTCGCATAAGGGATAACATGAAAATTTCGACCAATTCTATACTCATTTATTGGCCTAGGATAGCCCCAACACTATTGTCACTTGCATCACACATGATTTTGAAAGGCAATTCCCAATTTGGAGATTGCATAATAGGAGCTGAAGTGAGTAACACCTTGAGCTTATCGAAAGCTTGCTTGCATGGCTCATCAAATACAAACTCCACGTCTTTGGACAACAACTTGCTTAGGGGTGATGCAAGCTTGGAGAAATTCTTTATAAATCTTCTATAGAAACCAGCATGTCCTAAAATACAACAATTTCCCACACATTTTCAGGATAAGGCAAGTGTTGAATAGCATCTATCTTGGATATATCTACTTCTATTCCTCTAGAAGAAACAACATGCCCTACGATATGCAAAATCATCATGAAAAAACTCAATGGTTGTAAATATGCTCATCATGCATCTTTGAAAGGTTGCCGGTGCATTATATTAATCAAATGGCATTCTACGATATGCAAAAGTTCCAAAAGGGCAAGTAAAGGTTGTTTTCTCTTGATCTTCAAGATCTCTGAAATCACAATTTAACAGTAATCACTATAACCATCAAGCAAACAATAATATGACATACCTGCCAAGCGTTCAAGCATTTGGTCCATGAAAGGGAGTGGAAAGTGATCTCTACGTGTGGCTAAATGTAACTTACAGAAATCTACACACATTCTCCAAGCACTAGCCACACATGTGGGTATGAACTCATTCTCTTGATTTCAAACCAGAGTGAGTCCCATTTTCTTTGGTACAATATAAATTGAACTTGCACAATTACTATCAGAGATGCGGTAAATTATTCCAGCTTCAAGAAGCTTAAGGATCTCTTTCATCACAACCTCCTTCATTGGAGGATTTAGCCTCCTTTGGGCCTCCCTTGTAGGCTTTGAATTCTCCTCCAAAAGAATGTGATGCAAGCACTTAGAAGCGCTAATTCCCTTGATGTTAGAAAAGTCCATCCTATTGCCTCTTTATGTGCACGTAACACACGTAAAAGTTTTTCTTCCTACAAGCATGTTAAATTATTTGCCACAATAATTGGTAATGTGTAATTCTCACCCACAAAGACATATTTCAAGTTTTCGGGTAAAGGTTTCAGCTCAAGCTCAGGTGGCTTCAAGATAGAAGGTAAAAGTTTTTGATGAGAAATAGGCAAATGAATGATTGAAACTTCATACCTTGATTGCACAGAAGGTAGCATATTTAATGCCAAAATTGCATCCACAAGTTCATCATCAAGTGTGAATTCACCCTTCAAGTTAGACAGATCTAAACTTTGGTGAATAGTGACATTCAACTTATCATCACAATTTAACTCAAAAGAATATTGTACAAGAGAATCAACAACATCTACAAACATAATTGAATGAACGTCACTAGAAAAATGCATGGCTTCAAAAATATTGAATCCAACAACTTCATCATCAAATCCCATAGTTAAAGTTCCATCATGCACATCTATTTTAGTTTTAGCAATTTTTAAGAATGGTCTTCCTAAAAACATAAGTACACCACTACAACAAAAGTGCACAGTATTTACAATACGTTAAATGTGTCGCAAAAAGTAAAAAATCTATCACAAAAATGCTTTTGCGGCACTATTGTGGCATAATACTTTTGTGTCATCAATGCAGCCATCATAAAAGAAAACAACAATTTTTTAGATTATGCTGCACGTATTTGCAACACATTTGCAACACAATTTGCGGCACAATTTCACTGCACTACAAGTGTTTTGTGGCACATTTTTGATATATTTACGGCACAATTTTATTGTGTCACAAAGTTTTTGCGGCACATTTGTGGCACAATTTTCCTACGCTGCAAATATTTTGCAGCACATTTTTGACATTGTGTAATATATTTACAACACTTCTTTTGCAGCACCATAGCGACCCTAAAGTGGACAGTAATTTAAGCCAAAAAAATTTATACATTTTAATTCAAGCAAATTTAAGTGAGCAACAAAAACTTCACATACTTTAAGAAAACTCATGCAATTAATTCAACAAAAGTCATATATACAACTTCCCAAAAGTTGAAATTATAGTAAATAACCATATTCAACTTCCCAAAAGTCATATATACAACAACTAAAACAAAAGGTTAATTTCTTCAAGTGTGCTAATCATCAAGCACTCTTCAAGTCCTGGATAACAACATCAATAGCCATATTCATACCAATACAATAAGCACGCACACGACTTGGTTTTTCATGTCCAATGATTTTCTCATATATGCTATCTTTGATAGTATTATCAATCATGGATGTCTCTAGCAACTTTTGCAACTCTTCATTCAAATTTGCCAAAATTAAGAAGTAGGGAGAATAATTAATTATTGTAATGATAGATCAAGAATGGAATAATTGAAATTACTCTTACAAGTTTTTGAGAAGCAAACTCATCCACTTGTTTTTCCATCTTTTGCCTGTCTTGAGTGAAAGAAAACATCCAGTTTTGAAGGCTCCATTCCAGTTTTAGCATGTAGTTGTGAAGCATGTATGTAGGATGGATGAGAAAATGAGACAACAATGACAAAGTGTCATTGCAATGTACAACATATTAGTACAACACTGTCCAGAATTCATAAACAAATTATGTCCAAAATAATAATCCCAAATAGACATGTTTCCAACTTTCAAGCAGAATCTTTCCTAATTTATGGACAAAACCATATTTCCAAAATAAAAGTGTTTTAGATGTCAAGGATCAGACTCAGAGTGAAGAGTTGGTGAATAAATGTGATGTCTTTAAGGCAAATCAAAGTAGTTTTGGGGTCACAAAGTCAACAAAAAAGGTAAACCAGACTGCAAATTCATCTTTGGAGAGAAAAATGTGAGTGGGATTGGAGAAAAAGGGATTGCAGAAACAGGTTCAATAATTAAGAACTTTACTTCCTCTTTGGTGAAGAAGTAACAGAATAGTCCAAGTGTTTCCTTTGACATTGATGAGGACTTTGCGTTTTTATGGCTAACATGTCTCCAACACACAAGGCCAAAGAACATCCCTCAGATTATGCTAGCAATCGAGAATTGAAACAAGACATATACCTCTCGTGTTTTCCCGAAGATTAGCATGACCTTTTTGCTTAGTTCTATGTGGCATTTGTTGCTTCATATGACTCATTGTGTTTTTTTTTTCTTTTTTGCTCTGCTCCTGGTTACATACAAAAGAAAAGGAACAAAATTGCATAAGAATTTACAATCTCTCTACAATCATAGCCATCAAAATCCCCAAAACACAAGAATCTAATTGAAGAGTATAAGAGGTATAACGAATCAACACTTGCCTTCACATCTGTTGGGCTCCAATATTCAATCAATATGGGCCATTGGTCTTCATCAACTTGTGCAGGACAATGTGCCAATAACCATGACCTATTGCACTTGTATGGAATAAAATATTTATTCTTTACTTTTGATTTACAATCTGTCCACAATTTGCTAGCTCTATGCATCTATTCTTTTTTGCATGAGTCATCAATAGTTGTATTTCCTATCACAAAAAAGAAATATTAGAATATACAAAGTACATAAGTAATACATAACATAAAAAGTATACAATGTTATTCTAATTGTAATTACTAGAATAACCTTGATATCTTCCCAAAATCTTTCCATAACTTATTGTCATCCCTATTTCCCTCTCATACACAGACACACGTATACAGATATGGAAAAACTAATTATTGACAAGAAAAAAGCATACACGATACCTTAACTCATCATTCAAGAGAAAAAGGTATCTAAAATTTCTGTAACAAATATTAGTGCACTCCAATTGTGATATGCAAAATAAAAACAAAATTCCGTGGCAACTAATTACTTTGATCACATGATTAGCAAAACTTAAAAACAAATGATTAACAAAAGTGCAAATTAAGTACAATTTTTATTTACTCGTATCTAAACTTTCTCTGCCCCTAGTTCATAAGTACTATGAAAAAAATACTTACAAAAAAATATGATGATGTAGAAGGTTATGCTACAAGGGATCTGTTACCTTTATTGATTGTTGCATGAAGAGCATTGCAATTAATGGGCCAAATAATTTTCCAGAAAGTCGAGGGAACCTGTTAATAATGGAGCAAGCCCCAAGGATAGCCAAAAGAAACAGAATTTTGCTGTCCACAGTTGAGTTGTAAAAGGAAAGGGGTATTCTGAGAATCGAACTCAGGACCTCTCGCACCCAAAGCGAGAATCATACCTCTAGACCAAATGGCCGTTGGAACTTTTAATGAAAAATTATATTTATACTACCATTAAAAATATGTAGACTAGAAGATGAACTTGTATTTTCCTAGTCCACTCACCTGATATGGGGAGAGATCAACAAAAATGAATATATTCAATACAAGATGACAATACTAGTTTAAGTATTGGTATTAGTTGTTAGAGTAGTCCAAGTCAGGCAAAAAATAAATTAAGACATTGTAGAAAGAGTGCTTGCGTTTCTTGTCTATGTGGGGTGGGGGGATAATGGGAGGCTGGGAGCTTTGTGTTTTACTAGGAATCTATTACAACCCATCAAGCCATTATAGCACACGCACACACACACACTATTAAGTGTATTGAGCATACACAAGATCGAACATAAAAACATACACAAATACCACGTATTTGTGAGTGCAAAGGAATCAAATATTCATTTTTCTTTTATAACCCATATCATATCAACTCTCATTATAATAACACCTTATTCCCTAGATGAATCTAAAACCTGTAGAGTAAGATATGTGAATACACCTTATTTTTTTAGCAAAAGTAGAAAGACTAAAAAATAAAGCAGTATAAGAATGAACCACATTTACAATTTGAGTTTGCTTAACTCAATTTTCTGGGTAGTACATGTACGTGCCTCGTAGTTAATCTATTTGCCCAAAGAACTCAATTTTGTTGGAGTTGTCATCAAGTCAAGCTGAAAAAAATAGCCAATTTCAATGTCAATTTGGATCTTAATTAGATATGCAACTTCAGTAAGCATTAATGATCTCAATAGAGCATGTTTTTTCACAAAATCCAACTGCATTATCAAATTTTTACAGATGATGCACATAATTTAAAATTGATTTGTGAGGGTTTTAGTTCTAGGCAATCAATTAGCTTATCCACCAATTCCTTCTTGAAATAAGAACAAGAGAAAGAAACATGGTACTTGCCTCGTAGTCTATTTGCGAGTTTTCAGAATTGAAATAAGAACAAAACTAAATAATACCTTTATGGAATTGAAGCATGGGAATTTTGAAGTGACAATTATAATGAAACCAATTTTCTTTAAGTGTTCTCTCTAGCTCCAAATCCTGCACCGGCTATTTCAGTGACCTAGTAATGAGAGACACTTTTACAGTTGGCCATCACTAGAAGACCTATATTTACTTTCCTTCTCAGCTACCTCATTGTCCTCACTTACACTTCAAGGATGGTCTCATCCTCTCCGGCGACCAATCTCCTACTATGATTATCTGCAAAACCGAAATAGAAACTAATTTATGTGAAGAATTCATCAAACTAGCGATTAACAAGACTAATCCTGATAAAAGTGATAGATTTATGCGGAGTTCCAACTTAAAGGAAATAATCATAGCCAGAGTGCTAGGCTCGTACATCTAGATCCATAAATATTTGTAGGCATCCAAGTGATCACTGCTAAGTTTATAAACAATAAATGTCATCATGTCAAACAGCTTTAATTGTTCCAGAAGAATGTTTATATTGATAAGCCCATAAATGTTGTGTATTTTGTGCCATTTACCTCTGTATTAATGTAATTTAAGCAATAATTGAGTTAATTATGAGCTTAATTATTTTATTTTTATTTCGTGAAGGTTTTGCATGAAGAAGAAGCCAAAAGGATGAAAAAATTGGGAACAAATAAAAAGGATGAAAAATGTACACCGGCAAGGAGTGAATTTGAACACTGTTTGGCATTTTGATTATAACTTTCTTACCCAAGCTTCAATTGAGGTGATTCAAGATGTTTTGGAAAGTTAAGAGAAAGAGCTACAACTTTCATGTTTTGAGTTTTTCAAATTCCTTCAACAGCAGGGTCAAAATTGAGGCAGAATGTGCATGTACGCATGTGCGCAAGTCGAGAAAAAGAAATTTTGCTTCTCAAAATTTGAGTACTTTTTGCGCACATGCGCAAGAAAATTCTGCACATGTGCATACGACGAGCAGCTTGCTTGTTTTGGAAGTTTTCTCCACCCAATTGCACTCCTTTATGAATTTTATTGGATTTCTACCATCTAAGTGGTCAAAACCCTGATGTATCCCCTACAAATACCCCACTGTATGAGGAGTTGAACGTACACAGTCGTCGTTAGTTAGATTAAACATTAGATTAGAAAAATCATAGTTAGGGTTTTATTCTTCTTGTTTAAGACTTCAAGCATATCAACTTTTTGTTCCGGCTACCTATTGAGTTTGCTTTCTTGATCTATATTCAATTTAATTCCAGTCTTTATTGAAATTTCATAGTTTTAATTTAATTTTCCTACATTTACTTTTCTAGTTCATTAAATTAAATTTGATTTCGGTAAATTTTATTGCTTTCTCTAATTTTACTTTATAGCTTTCTCTAGTTTTAATTAGCTTTGATAATTGTTCTTAATTTCCTGGTGGTCAAAATTTATTTAGTTAGGTAGAATAAAATCTTGCAATTAATTTGTCTAACTAATTCATTGGTTTGTGAACCCTAGTAGTACTTGTTCAATAGTCCTTGTGGTACCGATCCTTACTCGCCTGATCTACAAACATACCTCGTATCCTTGTGAGCGTGTATAAGTATTGATTAGGGTTATTAAGGTTAGGGTTATTAAAGTTTAATTATTACTTGTTTGTGAATTGAATTACCTAATCAATATTTACTCGAACATATATCCTAATAAAAGTTTGTAGTTTTGAATCTTTGAATTTATTGTATAGGTCAGAATGTACTAAGATATACATCAAGAAGCTAGTATAAATTATATCTGAAGATAGAAGAGAAAGTGGAAGTAAAGTCAACTAGATTTGTACAGATATGTTACCTCTGTGCAAATTTTTTATTTTAATGGCTAAAGAAGCCTACCTTGGAAATACCTTTCTATAGTTAGTTCTTATCCAGAAATTCAATAACAAACCAAAAAAAAGAAGGGGAAACAAACCTCATAGTGAGATAGGAATACCGTAAGCAAATTTCGTGTAGAAATAATAATAACTCCACCAAGACACAAAGATATATGAATATTGTAGACCCTTTTCTTCTCCCCTACTTCCACACACTACATGCACTATTTCCAAAGCAAAAGTACCTTTTAGTGGGAAAAGCACATGGAACACTACCAGAAGCCGTCATCGACATTCCCCAAAACCCCCTCATGTTTAGGGTTATTACAAAGATCTAAATGATTCATTCTTCAATCAATCTCAAAGAAGAATTGAGAAAGATTGAGTCATGTTATAAAGTGGAAATTAACCCTAGACTAATCATGTCAACTATTTGGCATAGAATATCCTCAAAAAGTACCGGCATTATTATTCAAGAATCAAGGCCCTCTCATTTTAGAAAACTCTTGTGAATAAAGATCTTGTGAATCTTGAAATGCCATGAGATATTCTTGTTTGGCTTGTTGAACTCTTGCCCAATGAGGATGATTGTCTTCTTGTATTCCATGATCCTGCATCTGGTCCTGGCCATATTTCTGGTGGAATTGTTTTGTTCTCCTGAAAAATGATTCTTTGAAATTCTGAGTATTCTTCTTCCAAGTCATGAAGAGAAGTAGTAAACTCTTTAAGAATGATATGCGATGGAAAAGTTTGTTGCATTTTTCTAGAAAGATGAACAGGCCGATGAACTTGAATTAGCAAAAATCCTTTTCTGGAATAAAAAAGGTTTTGCCATATGACAGGGGACTAAACCAAGACAAAAACTCACACAAATATGAAGATTGAAGATTCAAAAACTTTTTACATTCAAACTCTAACAAGACATGGAATTGATGACATAAATACCAGAAGAAATTTAATAAAGGTGGTGGGAAATCATTTGGATTTATGAAAAAAATTTGTGAAAATGGATATACAGGATGGACTCCAAAGGGATTATGAATTGATCCTCCATATTCAGAGAAAGTTTCTAACTCATGAACTATCCTTTGAAAATCAAGGTGTCTCTTCTTTTTTTCATGGATAAGAAAGATAAGGTAAACCTGGAGGATATGACTCACTGGTTTGAAATGATGGAATGGAGATGATGGAATAGAGGAAAACATATTTACAGAAGGTAAATATGTTTGGAAGTTTTGAGATCGACTCAGAAAATCAACTACAATATTTTGTTTTCCTTTAATGTGTTTAACATCAAAGACGTATTAAGAAAACCATTGTGCTCATCTGAGTAACTGCGAATGAGGTAACATTTTCTGCTTGAATTTGAGCATGTTAGGGAAACTGCTCATATCTAATTCAATCAAAAAGTTATGTCCAAGAAGATGAAAATTGAACTTCTTGATAGCATTTTTTACTGTAAGGATTTCTTTGAAGGTGGAATGATAATGAATTTCAGAATCTTTGAATCTACCACTGGCAAAATTGCAAAGAGATATTTTTCCTTGCTTTTCAATAAGGAAAATGGCTCCCCAGTATTTATCACTAGCATCAGTTTGAATGATTCATTTTCCATGAACAGTTGGGGGGTAGAGAGATGGTAAATTTTGTAACTGTTTCTTGATGGTTTTGACTGCTAGGGTTTGGTTCAAAAGTTTGGACAAGGAGTGAATTGGCTTAGCAATTTTGGGTATGAAATCTCGAACATAATTTACAAGGCCAAGGAATTGTTGGATTTCTTTGGTGGAGAGATTATGGTCTGGAAAACGGTTTATGGCTTCAGAGATGTGTTGTTCTGCGGTATATTGTCCATTAGGAAATTTCATTCCTAAGAAGTAGATTTCTTCTTGAGCTAGAATTATTTTCTTCTCAGAAAGCATTATTACCTGGTTTTGGACAATATTTGAAAACTGGTTCAGAAGGTTTAGGTGGTCTTCAAGGGTTTGGCTGAACAAAAGATGTCATCAATATAGATGAGACTGTGGTCAAGAATTGGTTCAAAGATTTTGATCATGGCTTTTTAAAACAATGAAGAAGCTGTCTTAAGACCAAAAGGCATTACCTTCCATTGAAAATGATGATTTGGAATGTGCAAAAGTCTGTTTTTTCTCTGTCTTTTAGGGTTATACCTAGTTGCCAAAAAACTGATTTTAAATCAAATTTTAAAAACCATTTGGCATTTGAAAGTTTGGAAAATAGAGTATTTCTGTTGGGCAATGAAAATTTATCATCTTGCAAAAAATGGTTTAGAGGTTGATAAACCAATCTCATTTTACCACGAACTTGCTCAGATATTTTATTCACATAAAAAGCTTCACATGCCCACTGTGAATGAGAAGGTTTAATCAAATTGTGTTTACAAAGATCTTGACATTCTTGTTCTGCTAAACGAGAATGTTTAGAATTCATTCCTGAATGACTTGCTTTTGTTAGATTAACATTTTCATTCTTCTTGAAGGGTAACCTGACAAAAAATTCTGGATTTTTCCACAAAGGGTTAGAACATTTATCCAAAAATTTAGAATGAGATTCCGCACATGATTGTTCAATGAGTTTGGATTTTATTTGGGAAATCAAGTTTTGAAAATCTGAAACCGTCTTTAAAGATACAGTAGAGGTATATCAATGTATTCTTTGAAACATTTTTTTGTATTTGATACCTTCTTGAAGAATTTGCAAACTTGGAGTTCTTTTGTAAAGATCCATACCAATTATGTTGTCTTTACCCGAAAGTGCGCATCCTAAAATCTGAGTACGAATATTGCATTGTGGGAAGAACTGGATTGTGATTTGTCCTTTAGTAATCAAATATGAAGTGAAAATTCTTCCATCTGCAGCCCTGAAATCTTGTTTATGTGGTTTCCAGTATTCATCAGCTAAAACTTCTGGATTCATTATGGACATTGATGCACCTGTATCAAAAAATGCAATTATAGAAATTGGTTTATCATACTTATTAGGATAATCATGAATTAATGTTTGTGCAACAAGAGATGACAGATTTAAAGGGGGGATGGGATCCTGTTCCCCGCTTGTTGGTGTGATGTTGAACATTTGCACTGGTACTTCTAAAGCAAAAAGAGTCTGGTCAGAAGGTTCTACTTCTTCAGATAGTGAAAATGGATTCAAAATCATCATCTGAAGAAATATATTGGCCCTTTTGCTATTGAATATCCTCAATCAGTTTGATTCCTTTTTTGTTTTGAGGACAATCTTTTGCAAAATGACCTTTTTGGTTGCAAATGTAGCACCTGGAAGATTTTTTCTTTTTCTTCTTTTGAAAGTTAAAATATTTTTTGCTCCCAAAATATCTCTACTTTCTGGGCTTAGGATATTTTGAAGAAGAGAATATAAACTTCTTGAATTTCTTCCTTGTTTGACTTCCTTTGGTTGTGCAAGCTTTGCATTTGCCTTTTATGACTCTAGTTTTTTGCATGATTCATCAATTCATGGGTCTGCTCTTAGATGTTCACGCACCACTTGTCTTTTGTGACGTAAGTCTTTAAGTGCCAGTATCACTGATTGCCTAATTTGTCTAGGGGAAAGACCACTTATAGATCCATATTTGTGGTGTATATAGATTTCAGCACCATCTTGCAATGTCTTAGGCAATGAACTCAAAACAGACACTTGTTTGAGACTTGGATCTACTCCCAAAACATAAAAAAGATTAATTAATCTTTTCATATATTTATCAATGTCTTTCTTAAAATAAGAATAACATCTTAATTGAAAAAACTCTTTTCTTTTGAGCTCCAAATCTTCCGCTGGTTCTCTAAGGAATAGTTGATGAATTAAGGCTATGGCTTCTTCAAATGTCTGTCTGGTGAGAAAAAAATATTCTGTTATTGTCTGTAATGGTTGACCACAAACTTTTCAACATTCTTGAGAATCTTGCTGTAAATTCAGACAGTGTTTCAAAATTACTTTCTGTGTTGATCTTTTTTACTGTCATCCACGCATGAATGATAGTGATGTCATCTATGTTCACACTTCTGATATTGTTGTAGTCTGGCTCACTTTCTTCCTAGTAAATCTGGTATTCACTGGGACCTTTCATATCAATTTGCATCATTGAAATGGATGGTAAATAAGAGCTTGTGCTGGTACTAGGAAAACTGCTAGTACTTGCTCTGGTGTTTTCATAGCCGTCGTCCACCAGAGACATAGCAGCCTGCTGTAGATTCAAAAAGGAGCAGAAAAAGAGACAGAGAAAGAACCCCACACTTAATCAACAAACACCAGTGAAGAATTTCAGACAACAAACAACAAAAAGTCCTCTTTTTTCTATTTCAACCCAACATGCCAACATTTTTTTGGACATTTCTTTCATATTTCTTTCTGTCATGTTTTGTCATTTCCACTCCCAATACGAGTACCAGTGATAGGCACTATCTGTAAACACATTAATGCAAGTACCAGTGTAGGCACTACCTACAATTTTCAAGAACCTATTATTATTATTTTTTTCCAATACCCTCTCCTTGCCCCATAAATTTATACCACTCACTCATAAAATTTTTCACTCTCATTCAACTACCTTCATCATTTATCCCCTTAACAAATAATTGCACGCAATAAATCTCTTAAGGGACTTTTCGGATAGAAAAAATAAAAGAAATTATTAAGCTTTTAATGGTAGGTAAAATGAGTTTTAATGAAAGAAAGCAAATGGTGTCTCTCTCCATTCATTACAAATTCAGGCTCAAACAGGGTACTAGGAATAAAAAATTCAATGAGGGTTCGCTTGAAAGGCTCAAACGTCCAAAGAAATACTCTATCCTCATCTTTAAACCAATTCAAGCTGCCTATAAATTTCACCTTGAAAATGTAAGAAAGCAAGTTTCTAGGATGCAATATAAGTGAGTATACATAATTATCTCAAAGTTTCAAAATAAAAATAATTTGTGGCTATTTGCTCAAGAATTCTCAAAAATCATACAAGGAAAACATTAACACCGACTACCAAACTCATGAATGATTTAGCTCAAAAATTATCTTGAAAAATATCAAAGAGAAAGGCTAAGCATTACAAAATTTACTAAAAATTTCAAAGATTCAACTAATTCAAACAAAAATTTTCAAAAATCTTGGAAAGTTCTTAGATCAATAGAAAAGTTGCACAAAAATTGTAGCAAAAAGAGCTATAAACACCACTGATAAGAACAACCGTAAATCTAGATAACTCCCCACTCCACACATTGAAATAAACATTGTCCTCAATGTTAAAGAAAATAAAAGCAGAGGGAAAAGAAAAGCTTCTCTGGTAATGAAGGACATTTGGTGCGGTGTACCCCAGCATAAATAATCAGAATAGGAGTTGTAGCTTGGTGTCAACAAAAGAACAAAAGCAACATGTTAAACCCTTTAAGAAATTAAGAAAAGCAAGAAAATTGAGGAATAAAATTCCATAATATTCAGGAAAAAATTTAATTCCTTAAGGTCAATATATAACAAACATACTAACATAACAAATAAGTTGGAAATAAAACAACAAAAAGTACGACTACACCTCAAATAAAATGCAAGAAAAACATAAAACGTCATCAAGTTTCTCTTGGACAACAATAGAATTCCAAAGCTTAATTGACATGATAATGGATAAATCAGGACTAGCCATTAGAAGGTGCCAAAACTTGCGAAAATTGAAAGAAAGGTGGAAATGGCTCTTGTGGTCAAGTCGTCCTCTCACTCACGTGCCAACTAGTGAGCCTTCATGTTTTGATGCTAGGCATGCTGAAAGTGAATGTATGTATCAAATTGGAATTGCATGCACTGTTGTTCCATCAAAATTTGCTCAAGAAGATCTTCCAGACTATGCCTTAGAATTGGTTTAGTACTTGATGGCTGTGAAGTTGAAGCCTGAGAATGGGTTAGTCTAACTGGGCCCTCGCTCCTTCTAATGCAATAGGCTTACCTAGCTTCATTTTCTCCTCTGTCGGACTGATTTCTACACTTCCTCAAAACACAATGCAGTAATCAAATGTGGGAACCATAGGCCAAATTGTTTGACTATTGTTGTATAACGAATCTGCTGGCTAATCAGGTGGACCACATCCACCGGATTGCTCTAAGCAATGGCATATAAAAGTTTAGCTCACTCTATTGTAACATGAGTAAGATGACTAACCAGGAAAAGGTGAGCCCATAAAAACTTGAACCAAACTAACCAGTTTCTTAGTAATTCTACACAACAAGTTGAAGCGTAATAGCATTAGAATGATGTGGGCACCCGTGCTAATAAGGTTCGTGATGTCATTAAGTTCTATGTTGGTGTCACGAATAGTCAACCACTCATCATTGCGAACTCAGTTTACTCTCAATAGTCGATTTATTCGTATTTCTAGAAATATCTACATTTTATACCCTGACATTTACCTTAATGTCACTATATGCAGTCAAATTGGCATAAAATTCTCGCACAATTTGTAGTACGCATCCTTGGGGATAGATGTGAAATAATTTCAAATACATGTCCTAATGACATCGCGAATCTCCGGTGCTCCAGTACTAGGGATTTGTATACTCTTTTCCTTGATTGCTGTCCTCATCAAATATACAACTTGTACTTTTTCCTGGCAACAACATTTAGAAATTGCTCCTGAACGTTTTCCTCTTATGGATACCCTTGAGGTTCTTGTTGTTTCATAGCGGAAGAGAGGCTCCAGTCGTCGTGTAACTTGCCGGTTGTTTCCTAACACATCTTGCGTGCCATTCCTACAAAATGTGTAATATGAGATACAAAACACCTAAATAAAACCACTACCACCCCACACTTATTCAATTTTATAACCTCAAACTAATAATTAACCTTAGTATTCACAAGATAAAATCAAATATATTAGTGCCAATACTTAGTGATGTTTATATGTTTTTCGTGGGATCCGAGTGGTCCGGGAGGGACCACCATGGCTGTTTCTGCTATAAAATAAGGCTGTCCATCTATGGATAAATTCCAATCTTGTGCTAATAGTTAGTATATGACACCTCCCTCACCTGTTCCTTTTTTCCCGATTTCTTCTTTAGGGATCTTTTTGGATTGATGAATCTTGTATATGTTCCTATGAAAAGGAATTTGTCCATTTTTTGCGGGTCATGGAAACACATAAGAACTCTTGGATGGAAATGGTCACCGGTAGTCCAAGATTCAAGTCAGAAAAAAGTGAGACAAAGATGAAAAGAAGGAAAACAATCCCTAGAAGAAGAGCTCGACCTCTCTCTTATACACATATGGAGACAAACAACGACTAGGGAATTCTCAAGCTATAGGTCTTCCAACTTCTAATCAATCTTTGTAAAAAGCCTCTCTTCCTATATATATGTTATAGGGTAGGCAGCAAGGCAAGTATTCTCATAAAAGAAAAAGGGCAGGGATGTAAGAGCGATGGCATACCTTGAGTCACTCCTTTTTGTTGGGTGAACTCTCCTTCTTTCAGACACTCCTAGAAACTTTTTAACCAATAAAATGAATAGAGAAGAATCATATGTCATAATTGAAGTCCTAGGAATTGAATTCATGCACAAATGCCCAGTGCTTTAAGATTTTTCTTCACTGAGGCATTTTATCGAACACTTGGCATCAATAAACAAAAAATGGACTTTCCTCTATGTAAATACCACACAATTACATCCCAATTCAAAGAACAATTCAATAATTAAGCATATCAACAATTAATTATTCAAACCATCACAAGTAAACACAATCAAATTATCAAGATCAAAACTTCTTTTCACTAAAATTAACAAAACCCAAAAAGGAAAAACATATGAAATTCAATGAAATCCATACCTTAATGGTGTTTACTCTTGAAAGAAGATGAAATTGATGTGAAAGGAAGGGACAAGGAGTGATTTTAGTGCATAGAAAGTGTTGGGGGTTAAGGATTGTGAGAGAAGAATGGTTGAAAGAGGGATTATGTCATTTGAGTGCTAAAAATAAAGGGGTTCGGCTATTTAACTCGCCTCGTGCACATGCGTACAATGACTCACGCATGTGCGTGAGAATTAGAATGGGTTATGTTCGGTTTTGCCCCTTCCGCAAATATACAAGGTAGAAGCACACATGTGCCCGAGTCACAAAACTTGAAATTGAGCTTCTAGATTTTGCACACATGTGCACCAAATGGTGTGCATGTGCGCAAAATAAATGCCATTAACTTGTAAATTCCTTTCCGAAACCACTCAAACCATCAACAAGCCTTAAAATTTTATTCTAATATGTTTATCTTGCAATTTAAGATGATACGCAACACAAATGACAAGAAAACTAAAGAAAATCAAAAGCAAACACACAAAATAAATTATAAAAGGACATGGGTTGCTTCCCATGTAGCACCCTTGTTTATAGTCTTAGACTCGACTTCGACACACAAGATTAGGCATTGACGAGGTGAACGATTTCCTGTTCCTCATTGATGATTTCTCCATAGTAGCGCTTCACCCGGTGGCCATTAACCTTGAAATTTCTTTGGCTTCTTTGAGCTCCATTGCGCCATACTTGAATGTCTGCACTCCTTCAAATGGTCCGCACCATCTTGACTTCAACTTTTTAGGAAACAATTTGAGTCTTGAGCTGTATAATAAAACCATTTCCCTGATTTTTAATTCCTTGCCCGAAATATGTTTGTCATGCCAAACCTTTGTCTTCTTTTTACAAAGCCTTGCATTTTCATAGGCTTCTTTTCGGAATTCATCCAAGTCATTCAAAACTAGAAGCCTCTTCTCCCCAACCTCCTTCAAGTCATAATTGAGACGTTTTAATTGCCCCGTATGCCTGGTGCTCGATTTTAACCGGGAGATGACAAACATTACCGTAAATCATTCATAAGGAGACATCCCAATTGGTGTCTTGAAGACGGTCTTGTATGCCCATAATGTATCATCGAGCTTCTTAGACCAGTCATTCCTTGAAGAATTCATAGTATTCTCAAGAATGTCCTTCAACTCCCGATTAGAAACTTCCATTTGTCTAGAAGTTTGTGGATGATATGCTAGGGTTATCTTGTAGGTGGCGCTATATTAGGACAAGTTGGGTTCAAAAAAGGAATTCTTGAAGTTTGTTCCTCCCGTCACTTATGGTAGCTTGAGAGACACCAAACCTTGAAAACATATTCTTTCTTACAAAATTGACCACCACTCTAGCATCATTGGTTGGTAGTGCCATTACTTCCACCCACTTGGATACATAATGCACCACCACAAGAATGATTTTGTTTTTGTGTGATGGTAGAAAAGGGCCTAAAAAATCAATACCCCATAGATTCTTTAAAGATCTCACAAACTAGGATATCATTCAAAGGCATTTAATCTCTCCTTGACAAATTACCGGTATGTTGACATTGATCACATTGCAACACAAAGTCTTTTGCATCATGAAATAATGTAAGCCAGAAGAGTCCACTTTGAAGGATTTTTGCACTGTCCTTTGAGAGCCATAATGCCCTCCCACCGGTAAAGAATGACAATGGTATAAAACATTTTGAATCTCACTTTCCGGTATGCATCTCCGGATCACTTGATCCTTACACTACCGATAAAGATAAAGGTCATCCCAAATGTAATATTTCATCTTTGAAAGACTTTTTGGTATGCATCTCTGGATCACTTGATCCTTACACCAGTAGTAAAGATAAGGGTCAACCCAAACGTGATATTTCATTTCCGAAAGAAACTTTTTCCTCTTATTAGATCCATAGTGGATAGAATCACCTTGCCAAGGGAAAATTAACGATATCCATGTACCAAGATGCGCTACTATCCACTCTCAGGTTAAGCGCTCCTTTGGAAAGGTCTTATTTATTGGCACTTCCTTACTGATCTTTGCCATTGTTCCTTCTAACCTCGAAAGGCAATCTACCACAGTATTTTTAGCTCCCTTTTTATCTACAACCCCCCAATCAACTTCCTGTAACAGTAAAATCCACCATATTTGTCTAGGTTTAGTATTATTCTTAGTCAATAGGTATTTAAGAGCCGAGTGATCTGTATGAATAATCACTTTACTACCTATGAGATATGACCTAAACTTATCAAATGCAAATACTACTGCTAGTTACTTCTTTTCAGTGGTGGAATAATTCATTTGTACTTCATTAAGGGTGTGGCGAGTATAGTACACAACATGCAAAACTTTATCCTTCTTTGACATAATACTGCTCCCACGGCTTAGTCACTTGTATCACACATTATTAATTCAAAAGGCAAATTCCAATTTGGAGTTATTATGACTAGTGTGGTAATCAAAGCTTGAATTTAGTATGTGCAGACAAACAATTTTTTGTTCATCATTAAAATCAAAAGGCACATCATTCTGTAGCAAACTACATAAAGGGCGAGAAATCAAAGACATTTTTTTTATAAAACGTTGGTAAAAACCAGTATGACCAACAAAATCCCTCCCCCCTTCATATTAGTAGGAGGTCGCAATTTTTCAATGACTTCTACTTTAGACTTGTCTACTATGATACTCTTAGCAGAAATTTGATAGCCTAAGACAATCCCTTCCTTTACCATGAAACAACAATTTTTCCAATTCAATGCCAATAAGTAGATTCACATCTTTCCAAAACATAAGCAAGGTTATCCAAAAAAGAATCAAAAGAATCACCAAAAACACTAAAGCAAATATAAAAATTTCAATAAATTTTTCAATCATGTCACAAAAAATAGCAAACATGCATCATTTGAACATGCCAGAAGCATTGCACAACCCAAAAGGCATATACCGGTAAGCAGAAGTTCTATAAGGACAATTAAAAGTGGTTTTCTCTTGATCTTTAGGGGCCATGGTCTGTTTGGAAATAACCTGAATAATCATCTAGAAGGCAATAAAAAGCATGTCCTGATAGGCGTTAAAACATTTGATCAATGAATGACAAGGGAATGTGGTCTTTTCTAGTGGCGTCATTAGGTTTCCTATATTCAATGCACATCTGCCACCCCGTCACTAATCTACAGGGAATTAACTCATTTTTTTCATTCAACACTACCTTAATCCTTCCATTCTTTGGCACTACTTGAGTCAGGCTCACTCATCACTATCATTGATTGGATAAATGATACCAGCATCTCGCAATTTCAAAACCTTCTTCTTAACTACCATTTTCAAAGTAGGATTTAACCTTTTTTGATGTTGTCTAGTTGGCTTGTAGTTGTTATTAAGGAGTATTTTGTGCGTGCAAACTGTAGGGCTTATTCCTTTTATATGTTCAATGCTCCATGCCATTGTGCCCCATGATGCTTTTTCAAAATAAAAATCAACTTTCCCAATTCAATGTCAGAAAGTGAGGCACTAACATCAATAACAAGATATGTATTATTTTCTCCTGGAAAAACACACTTTAAGATGAGAACGAAGTGGTTTGACCTCAACCTTGGGGGGTTCGTTAGTCCGATACCCCCTTTACCTTTACTCTTCACATTGGTCTCTTCCATAGCTCTCTTGAACTCCTCATCTTCAATGTTCTCTTGTTTGCTAGGGTCCATCTGACCATCACGGATGCCTTTCATGTCTATGGAGTCTTTTTCTACAGATTACCTATACAAATCAGCAACCAATTCATCAATAATATCAACAGTCATTACATCATCATATTCAGTAGAAAATTTAAAAGAATAAAAAATATTAAATGAAACAGTGTCATTATTAACTCTAAATTGTAGATTTCCAACTTGAACATCAATAATGCCTCATCTGGTGTCCAAGAAAGGTCTTCCTAAAATTAATAGGGTCACCATATCTTCCTCAATGGCGAACACTATGAAATCTGCCGATAGTAATACTTTGCCCGCTTTGACAACGATCTGATCCTCAACCATTCCCACCGGT
Organism: Cinchona pubescens; assembly: GCA_025175665.1. Classification (NCBI taxonomy): domain Eukaryota; kingdom Viridiplantae; phylum Streptophyta; class Magnoliopsida; order Gentianales; family Rubiaceae; genus Cinchona; species Cinchona pubescens. The sequence goes on from JANKKI010000053.1 coordinate 10,317,363, forward strand.
TGTCTTACACTTCTATTGGACAATTGAAGAGTGACATTTTTAGGCTTCAAGTCCCCCTCCTTTCAAGTGAAATTTGTAGGTTTCAGTCCCCTTCCTTTCAACTTCTTATAAGTAGAATGAGGTATAAGGTTTATGGAGGCATCCAAATCACAAAGAGCTCTTTGAAACGTCACCCGTCCAATCTCGCATGGAATAGAAAATGAGCCAGGATCCTTGAATTTAGTGGAAAGATTCTTTTGGATGATGGCACTGCATCCTTCATTTAGACACAAGATCTCATATCCCATTAGATTCCTCTTGCTTGACAAAATTTGTTTCATAAATATAGCATAGTTGGGCATGTTTTCAATAGCTTTAATGAAAGGAATGTTAATCTCAATCTTTTTAAAAATTTCCAAAATTATCTTGAATTTCTAAGCTTGCTCATCCTCTTTCATTCTTCGAGGAAAAGGAATACTTACCTATTTACCCATTTAAGCTTTCCTAATAAGAGATCCTTGTTCTCACCTTGTCGGTTAAAAGCTCTGGTACATTCCTCTTCGTGATCTTTGCTCTTGGAGGATTCTCCCTTTGCCTTCTCTTTACTCTTCTCCATAATTCTTGCATCATCTTCTTTAATTCTTCTTGGTTCCACAGTTTTTCTACTCCTCAAAGTAATTCGTTGAACATGCTCTCTCCTATGGGTGTTATCCCTTGGGTTAGGAATGGTGTCACTTGGCAATGCCCAACTAGTCTCTCACTATTTTGCTGAGCTAATTGTCCCAATTGAAGTTCCAAGTTTCTTGTAGAAACTTGCAAATTCTTATAGTCCCTCTTTAGCAATTCATGCTCCATCTGCAATTGTTCCAATTTCTTCCTCAAATTACCTTCGTTGGGTAGATCATTTGGGATTTTGAGGTAGGGGGTATGGTGGTGGTGGTTGGTATGTATTATTTGGTTGAGGTAGAAAGTTTTGGACATTCCTTTGGTAAGGTGGTTGATATGGTCTAGATGCTCTAGGATAATGCCTGGTTAGAAAATTTTGTTGTGGCTGGTTAGATTGGAAAGATGGATTTTGAACGTTGTTCTAATTACTCCAAGAAAAATTTGAATGGTTACGACAAAATGGGTTATAGGTATTACCATAAGAGGTATTCCTTGAGTTGGAATTTTGATTGAAAATATACTCGACTTTCTCACATTGCATCATTGATGTTTCACAAAGGCCATTTTGATGATTCCTTCTGTAGAAATCACAACTGACTATCCATTGAGATGTTGAACCAATGGAATTCACTAGATTCCTTCCTATATTCTCTATGGATTTTGTCAAATTTGTCATCACATTCAAATCATACCCTGTTGAGCTAAGAAAACTTCATTGAGGTTAATTGTACCACCTTGTTGGGCATTCACTTGATGCAGTTTCTATTGTGGTTGTTGTCCAACTGAAGGAGTAACTATCCCATGGTATTAGTGGGTTGATGCCATTTTTTCTAACAGTTCTTGTGCTTCTTCCAGGGTCCCCTTAAGAGGAAAAATACCTCCTGCACTTGCATCAACAATCAACCTCGTCTTCGAAAATAATCCATTGTAAAATGTTTGAACTTGTAGCCACAATAAAATAGCATGGTGTGGACACTTTATAAGTAACTCCTTGAAGCGCTCATACATGCTCCTTGAAGCGCTCATACATGTTGCTTAAGCTCTCCTCACTGATTTGTCTAAATGAAGTAATGTCATTGCAGAGCTTTGTAGTTCTAGCCGGTGGAAAGTGTTTGGCTAAAAACTCTTGAGCCAATTGATTCCACGTCATAAAAATTCTTGGTTGAAAAGATTGCAACCTTGACTTTGACCTATCTCTCAAAAATGGAAAGGGTATCATTCTAATACAATCTAGAAGCACTCAATTGTACTTGAATGTGTTAGTGACTTCCTCAAAATTTACCAAATGTGCATAGGGATCCTCATTTAGCCCACCTTCGATCATAGCATGGGTTTGGAGCATTTGAATCAAGGCAGCCTTAAAATTTCAAAATTGGTAGCTTATACGGGCATTCAGGCAACGCTAGAACTTGCCGTTTCAAAATTTGGTATCGCATGATCTTTAAGGGATCGTGGATTATCATTTCCTCTATTGCCATTGTTACCCACTTCCTCGTCTTGTTCCTCAACATTGCGGTTCGGATTCTCCATTGTATTTTTTCCTTGGCTTGATTCTTGTTGTTTCCTGCAGTTTTTGACTAGGGTTCGTTCAATCTCCAAATCACTGAGATGTAGTGGTTGATCGAAAGAATGATCTTTTACCATAAACAAGACGAAAGAGACCAAAGGTCAACTATCAAAGCAAGATCCAAAAGAAAAATAAAAAACAAAAAGTAATTGTAAATAATTAAAAGAAAATAAAACGTCTAATCTAGTAAGGCTCGCTAAACCTAATTTTTCTACCAAGAATAGTCCCCAATAACGGCACCAAAAACTTGTTTGATTAAATATTTGATTAGGTAATTCAATTCACAAACAAGTAATAAACCTTAGAAACCTTAATAACCCTAACCAACATTCACCCACTCACAAAGATATGAGGTAAGTTTGTAGATTGGGTGTGTAAGGATCATTCCCATGAGGATTACAGAACATTACTAGGGTTCACAAACCTATTTACTAGTTAGACAAATTAATTCAATAGATTTTACTTTTACCTACTTTGTCTGCCAAATTAAATCTATTCTAATCCCTAGAAAGATTAAAGGTAAAAGCAATTATTAAAATTAATGAAATCTAAACAGAAGTAATTAATTCTACTAACTATTAAAATTGCAAAATAAAACTTTGATTAACATTCTAGCGAACGTAATGAAGAAATTTAACCAAGATAGAATTAAATTAGATCTACGAATTGTAATGAAGAACTAAAGTAAATAAATATGTAAAAACAAAATGAATGAAAGAACACTGAATTAAATTAAATCGAAAGGATAAAAACTATGTATTATAGCCGAAGATAAATGTTGACGAAGCGTGAAATATTCAAAAGGAATGAAAATTACAATAGTCTTGAATCTTGAACAAAATTATTCTAGAGAGCATTTCTAGACTAATCTACTTCTAATGCTAACACTAACTAATGATTAATTGCTCAACTCATCTATATTGGGGTATTTATATGGGATATTAGGGTTAAATTCCCTATCTAATGATAGAAACGTGAAAGCCCTTAAAAAAGAGTCCAACCGAACGAAAAAGTCTACTAAAATAACAAAGTTTGCTAAAGTATGCAGCATTCTCGTGCATGTGTGCGTTTAATAGTACCAACCTCCTCCTTTCTGAAAGTTACGCACATGCGCAAGCTTTCGTCGCGCATGTGCATGATTTCTAGAAGGGCTGATCAAGTTCCATCTCGATTTTGACTTTGATGCTGATGGAATTTTGGAAACTAAAAAACATGAAAGTTGTAAGTTGCTCTCTTAGCTTTCTAATGCATTTTAAATCAACTTAATCAGATCTCGGACAAAAAAGTTGTGCTTAAAATACCAAATAGTGTCTTTTAATCAAATTCGCTTCTCACTGGTATATGTTTTACATCCTTATGACTTTTCTCTAACCTTTTGATCCTTTTTAACTTATTTTTCATTCCAAACCTACACAAACTAAAAATAAAACAATTAAGTTCATAATTAACTTGAATATTGCTTGCATCACATGAAAATGCTATAAATGATACATAAAATATAAGACATTTTTGAGCTTATCACTATAACCTGAAAATTATAGAGAAAATTCATTCTTCTCCTTCCTTTAGCCATTTCTTCCCTTCTTTCCTTTTTCCTAGTGCTATTAGGATTAGGGTTTTTGGCAAAAAATGAATTTTTTTCACTTGATAGTTTATTTGTTTGGAATCTTCGCTAGAACAAGGTATTAACAATTATATGAGAGGAGGAGTTGTTTGATCAAGTGCCCATCTGGACTGTTAGAGCATCATACAGTTGCTGTTCTTCTTCTCCAACCCAAGGATTTGTCAGTTTATCATAAGAATTCAAATTTTTAGGTAAAGAACACATCTCATCTTGACCCTATGAGTTACATCCTAACAATAAAATTTTGCAGTTTGATCCATGGATGAGGGGTTTAGATTACTTATTTGAATGTTTTCACTGCGTTTAAATTTTTAAATGTCTGCTTATCGTAATAACCTCATCCTTCTAAGTATCAAAGCTAGGACTATGAAACTAATTGTTAGAATGTTTTGATGCAATATTTTATCTGTACAATCTGTTTACCACTTTTTTGATGTTATTGTGATGTTTTGATTAACAAGAGAAAAAAAATATCACACCTATGGTTTCGGCCAAACTAGATATTTCGATGAAACCCTTGGTTATGGACAACCTAAGGGTGCAGCCAACCTTTGGGTTTTGGCCTTGGGATGTTTGAAGCCATATGGATGGTTTCAAATCATTAAAACAGAAAAAATAAAATTTTAAAAAAAAGAATCTTGAAGGAGGAAGAAATCGGTAAAACTAGAGTTTCAATCCTAAGTTGTACCAAAACCTACTCATCATTGATGGCTGCTTTGGCAGCCTATTACAGCTCTTCTAGGGTTTGTATGGTTTCTGGAATGAGCCTTAATGGAGTGCTAGGAAGCCCGAAATTTACGTGTTTCAGGTTTTAACTGTTTTCTCGATTTTAATGGAAAAATTAATTTTTATTTTATATTTCAGTTATTTTCTAACTAAATGATTAAAAAGGTGTTTATAGCATTTTAATGGACTAGAGATATTTATTTAATTAATTATATTAGATTTAATAAAAAATTTTGATTTTGGGCCTAAAGTAGGCTTCCAAAATTTTGCATGTTTACATAATTGTTATGTTGCAATTCTTGCTAATGATGCATAGTGGGTCTGAGAAGACCTTCAATATTTTTTTATGGGTTGTAAATTTTTATAATGGGCTTGCAAGCCTTTTATCCCATTAGGTATTGTAATTCCCCCAATATGAGAAAATATTTGTATCCCTTAGAATATTTTTTCTTGGAAAGTTTGGGAAGCATTACAAGATTAAGGAGTGGACTTGTATAAACCATGGTGAATCAAAGGCATTGGAGTGGACGTCAAGACCAATGTGGAGGGTAGAAGAGTTCAAGACTACAGTGGGAATAATAACCCAATTTTTTAGGCCACTGTGATTGGTTACTGCCCTTGAGATTCGAACCAACTTAATGGCCCAAGTTGGATCCCTAGTGGGCCATTAGCATCATTTTATTTTTTATATTCATATGTGATATGTATATATTTTTAATTATGAGATAATTAAAATAGTTGCATGTGCAAAGAGAAACCTAACTAATAAAGTAAATCTTCCAAGGATTAAAATTTTGGGTTGTAACGTTAGAAAAGTTCAAACATAGCTCTCCACATCGTTGGGCCCATAAAGCTCAAAAGGCATGAGATGTCAATGTGTGGATGATATATAATTATTTAAGAAACTATTATGTGATGGCAATTATATTCAAAATCCAATCGCATTTACGATGATGGGTTTAGACCTAACTAATGAAATGAGCTAAGAAACTATTATAACGTGAGGTTTGAAATCATTAGGAGTTAAATTAATCAATACATGTATAAGATAGAATATGTGAGAGTTACTCTCTAATTAAAACTTAATAAATCAAGAAACTATTATATGAGGTTTATTGACTTTAATGGGCCATTAATTTAAACGCGTATTTCCGTTTTTCATTTGGAAGTGTGAAATTCGAAAAACTTAGTGCATGGTACTATTTGATTTAAAGACCAAAATTAAATAGAGAGATAAATTAAACTAACTAATAATCTCATTTGTATTTTCTAAAGATGTCTAGTAGCATATTAAGCCCTATTTTTCGGATCCTTGATAACTATTGTCTTGTAGGCAATAATTACAATGATTGGCTGTATAATTTGAGAATTGTTCTCAACTTGGAGAAAATCTCTCATGTTTTGGATTAGTCATCTTCATGAATGACTCCAAGAAAGATAAGAAAAATAAGAGAGCTATGGCTAACAACGAAAGTGTTTTCCACTTAGATATGGAAGGCCTTCAATTAGAAGAGGAATTGTGTGAAGTACCTAAAGACCTTGAAGGTCAAGGAAACTGGAGGTATGCACAATTTATCAATTATTGAATCTAGTCTTGCAATTGGTTCCAATACTACTTCTTGTGTATTATATTCTAGAATAGGCACACATATTTGTTCATGCTTCCATGATCTTTTCAAAAGGATGAGACTCATCAAAGGGGAGAAAGTTCTTTGAGTTGGTAACGGGGCAAATGTTGCTACTATAGCCAAAGAAGCTTCTAGGATCATTCTTCCTTCATCTCACATTTTTATTTTAAAGAACATTATTTTAGTACCTTCAGTTCTTAGAAACATTATATCTTTACAATGTTTGGTGAAAGACAATTATGAATTTTCTTTCAAGAATAATGTTTGCTATATGTATTTTGGAAATAAATTAGTTGGCACTGATTCATTATTTCTCGATCTTTATTATCTAAATTTGAAAGTTGATACCTAACCAAAGTGTCATTATGAATGAAACTGCCCTAAGGAAAGAACTAGAGAAATTGTTAACTCTAAGAATCTATAGCACTTGTGATTAGGTCATATTGGGGAATCTAGACTAGACAAGATGGTAAAATAAGGGCTATTAAGCTCTTTTGCTTTTGAGCCATTATCACCTTGTGAGTCTTGCAACCTCGACAAAATGACCAAATCATGTTTTGTTAGACAAAATGAAAGAGCCAATGATTTTTTAACCCTCATACACATAGATGTATGTGGACCACTCAGTGTATCAACGCGTGGCTGTTGTAGTTACTTCGTAACTTTCATGGATGATTACTCTAGGCATGATTATGTGTAATTAATGAAGTAAAAGTCTTAAACTTTTGAAAAGTTCAAAGAAATTAAGGCTGAATTAGAGAATCGACTCAGAAAAAGTATTAAAGCCTTATGATTAGATCAATGTGTCAAATACTTGAGTGACAAGTTTGATGAGTTTCTCAAATCTAGTGAAATAGTTTCACAGTCAACTCCACTAACAACGGTTGTAACCACAACTCAATGGTGTTTATGAGAGGAGAAATAGAACTTTGATGGACATGGTTTGGTCCATGGTAAGTTACACAGACTTACCAGAATCCTTTTGGGGATATCCATTTCTTACGATTGTTTATATATTTAATAGGGTACCATCTAAATCTATCCCTACTACTCCATATGAAATGTGGAAAGGGAAACAACCAAGCCTTAACCACTATAAAATCTGGGAATGTACGGCTTTCATCAGAAAGTTTAGGATAGAAAGATTAGAAACTAAGTCCATTAATAGATGGTTTGTTGTATGTCTAATAAGCTCATAAGTGTAGTGTATTTTGTGTCGTTTACCACTGTTTTCATATAATTTGAGAAATAATTGAGTGCCTTATGAGCTTAAATGTTTCTTTTTAGTTTTTGTAGGTCTTGCATGAAACAGGAGTCAAAATGATCAAAAGTTGGAGAAAAATTAGAAGGATGCAAAATGTACACTGGCAGGGAGTGAATTTGGACATTGTTTGATGTGAAGTTTGAGCATAACTTTCTTGTCTAAACTCCAATTGAGGTGATTCAAGAAGTTTTGGAAATCTGAGGTAAAGAACTACAACTTTCATGTTTTATGTTTTTGGAAATGATATTGGAATCAAGGACAAAATCGAGGTTGAATTTGAAGCAGAGTGCAAAATACACACGTGCGCAAGGAAAAGCATGTGCATGTTAGGGAGCCAAGAAGAAAGAAATTTAGCCACTGGAAATTGTGCACATGTGTGAGAAATTGTTGTGAATGTGCCCATAACCAGTAGCTGGTGACATAAATTACTTGTTTTAGAAGTTTTCACCACCTTATTGGACTCATTTTCATGTTTTGGCATATTTTTATCACCTTAAGGGTCTAAACCCTGATTATCCCCTATAAATACCCCATTATGAGGGGATATGAACATACATAGTCATCATTATTTAGGTTAGGCATTAGATTAGGAAAATCATAGTTAGGGTTTTATTCTTCTTGTTGAAGACTTCAAGCATTAAACATCAACTTTTGTTTCGGCAATGCTATTAAGTTTGATTTCTTCATTTAAATTCAATTCAATCTCGGTTTTTATTTCCATTCTGTAGTTTAATTTAATCTTCCTATGTTTACTTATCTAGTTCATTAATTTAAATTTACTTTCTGTGAAGTTCATTGCTTTCTCTAGTTTTAATTGTTTTCGATGATTGTTCTTATTTTCTTAGTAATTAGAATAGTTAAGAATAACAAAGCTCTTCCAATTAATTTGTGTAACTGGAAATAGGTTTGTGAACCTAGTACTTGACTAATAGTCACTTGTAAGAATGATCCTTACTCGCCTCGTATCCTTACAAGTGTGTGTAGGTATTGATTAGGGTTATTAAGGCTTAATTATTTCTTGTTTGTGAATAGGATTACCTAATCAATATTTACATCGAACAAGTTTTAGGTGCAATATTAGGTTTAGCAAACCTTACTATATTAGAGTTCTTATTTTCTTTATTTACGATTGCTTTTTGTTCTTACATATACTTTTAAATTTTTATTTTGGATTTATTCTTTAATATTCAAATTTTGGTTTTATCTTTTTCTTGTAGTTTATAGTAAATACTCACTCTTCCAACCAACTACTACATCCAGGTGATTTAGAGATTGAGCAAACTATAACCAAAAACCGCAGGAAACCACAAGAATCAAGCCAAGGAGAGAATATAATGGAGAATCCAAACCATAATGTTGGGGAACAAAAAAGGACAAGGATGGCTGACTATCCTTAAATGCTTACAATGATCTAAAGTGCCAAAGTCAAGTCTAAGACTATAAATAAGGACGCAATGCATGGGAGGCAACCCATGTCCTTTTACAATATGTTTGTCATGTTTATTATGTTTGTTATGTATGCCCTTAAGGGATTAAATTTTCCTGACTATTGTGGAATTTTATTCCTCGATTTTCTTGCTTTCTTAATTTCTTAATGGGTTTAACGTTTTGTTTTTGTTATAGTGTTACTGACATGTTTCAACTTGCTTCATGGATATTCCACATTATGTTGGGATACACTACACTAACTGTTCTACATTACCAGAGAAGCTTTCCCTTTCCTTTTTTGTGCTTCTATTTCCTTTAACATTGGGGACAATGTTTTTTTCTATGTGTGGGATGGGGAGTTATCTTGATTTATATTTGTTTGATGTAGTTTGCTCAATTTTTGCTTCAATATTTTAGCTTTTCTTTGGATCTGAGAGTTTTCCAAAGATTTTTGAAACTTTTTGTGCGATTTAGTGGAAATCTTTGAAATTTTTCAGAATTTTGCAATCACTTAGCATGTCTCTTTGATTTTCTGTGTGATAATTTTTGAGCTAAACCATCATGAGTGGGTAGTTGATGTTAATATTTACTTGCATGATTTTTGAGAATTCTTCAACACTAATAGCCAAAAATTATTTTTATTTGTGACACTTAGAGATAATTATGTAGACTTATTTATATTGCATCCCAAACCTTGTTTTTTTACACTTTCGAAGCCAAATTATAGATAGCTTAAATTGATTTTTGTTTTTAAGATGAGGGTAGAGCATTTCTTCGGACATTTGAGCCTTTCAAGCCAACCTTGTTGAAATTTTTATCCCTAGTACCCTATTTGAGCCTGGATTTGTAATGAATGGAGAGAAACACCATTCATTTTTCATTTAAACTCATTTTACCTACCTTTATATGCTTAATAAATTCTTTCATTTTTCTACCCCAAATTGTCCCTTAAGAGCTTTATTGCAAATATTTTTTTGGGGATACAAGGGTGAAGGGTATTTAAATGAGGGATGAAATTGTAGGAGTGAGTGATGTACATTTATAGGGCAAAGAGGAAATATTGGAAAAAAATTTTGAATTGAGAAGAAAATTTTTGACAAGTGCAAGTAGTACCTATCACTGGTACCTGCCTTGTTGTGATACAGGTAGTGCCTATCACTAGTACCTGTATGTGCAAGTAGTGTCACTGGTACTTGCATTGCTGTGTTTGTAGATAGTGCCTATCACTGGTACCTGTATTAGGAATGGACACAAAAAAATCCGAAAGATATACTCATAATGATAAATAAATGTCCTGAAAAAAGGTTGGCATGTTGGGTTAAAATTGAAGAAGGAAGACATTTGGTTGTTGTGTAAAATTTTTCATTGGGTTTTTGTTCATTAAGTGTGGGGTTATCTCTGTGAAGGATTGGTATCTAATGTGTTAGAGAAGAAGTTTTATTTTGATGTGTGGCTAGCATTTATTTAAAGCTCTTTCTTTTGTTTTTTGATATCCTTATCCTTTCCTTGATTAACCAATACCCAAGCCTAATGTTACAAGCTAAAAAGTCCTACTTGATTTAAATTGAGTTAGTTGTCTATATTAATGTAAAGGTATAAGAAGAGTGAGTAATGGGGTGTTTAGAAAATTTTTAAGAGTTTGCATAATTGATCCGAGTGTCGTGAAAAATGAATTTTTATTGAATGGCTATATTCACACACATAGCGGATTTCATGTCTAGGATTTTATTAGCATTTGAATTCTTGAATTCTTAGATTACTTCTTATGATGGCATGCTTCTAAAACTTGATTAATCATGTAGACAATTGTTGAGATGTGTTGGGTGTATTTGTTATGCGCTTATCTGTTTTAATTTTATTTTTCTCGAGAACGATCAAAAGCTAAGTGTGGGGTATTTGATAAGCTCATAAATGTTGTGTATTTTATGTGTTGTTTACCTTCGTTTCATATAATTTGAGCAATAATTGAGTGAATTATGAGTTTAAATGTTTTATTTTTAGTTTGTGTAGGTCTTGAATGAAAAAGGAGTCAAACTGATAAAAAAGTTGGAGAAAAATCAAAAGGATGCAAAACGTACACTGGTAGGGAGTGAATTTGGTTATTGTTTTGTATTTTGAGCATAATATTCTTGTCTTAACTTCCATTGAGATGATTCAAGATGTTTGGAAAGCTAAGAGAAAGAGCTAAAACTTTTATGTTTTACATTTTAGCAAATTCTATTGGCATCAAGGTCAAAGTAGAGGTTGAATTTGAAATAGATTGTAGAGCGCGTACGTGGGCAAGGAAAAGCCCTTGCGCATGTGTGCAAGCTGATAAAAAGAAATTTAGCTACTGGAAGTTGCCACATCACAAGAAATTGCTACACATGTGTGCACAACAACCAGCTGGTGACGTCAATTACTTGTTTTAGAAGTTTTCTTCACCTGGTTGGATTCCTTTTCGTGTTTTGGTGTTTTTTTATCATCATAGGGGTCTAAACCCAGATGTATTCCCTTTAAATACCCCATTATGAGGAGAATTGAACATACGTAGTCTTCATTAGTTAGGTTAGACATTAGATTAGGAAAATATAGCTAGGGTTTTATTCTTCTTGTTCAAGACTTGAAGCACATCAACTTTTGTTCCGGCTATGCTATTGAGTTTGATTTCTTCATTTAAATTCAATTCAATCTCAATTTTTATTTCAGTTTTGTAGTTTTAATTTAATCTTCTTGTGTTTACATTTCTAGTTCATTAATTTAAATTTACTTTTGGTGAATTTCATTGCTTTCTCTGGTTTTAATTAGTTTTGGTGAAAGCAAATTGTTCTTATTTTCTTGGTGATTAGAATTACTTTGTTTAGTAGAACTAAACTCTTGCAATTAATTTGTGTAACTAGTTCATAGGTTTGTGAACCCTAGTACTTGACCAATAGTTCTTGTGGAAACGATCCTTACTTACCTGATTTACAAACTCACCTCGTACCCTTGCGAGCTTTTGTAGGTATTGATTAGGGTTATTAAGGCTTACTTATTACTTGTTGTGAATTGGATTACCCGAACAATATGCTAAAGATAGTATAGGATATCAATTTGTTCTGGGCGAACAAAGGGTTGCCATCAGTAGGAATGTCCTTTTTCTTAAAGAAGAGTTCATTAAAGAAAGGCACTCAGATGGACTATAATACTAGAGGAAACTTCTTCTCAACAAATCAACATGGACACATTTGAAGAAAATGTAGATGAAGTACTAGCTCTAGTTGTAGCATGAACTCCTTGTAGATCTAGTAGGATATCTCATCCACTAGAGTGATATGGGCTTACTCCTATTGTATAAGAGCACAAGAATTGTTTGCTCTAGGAAATATTGATCATAAAGATAATCCTGCTATATACAAAGAGGCGATGTCTGACATCGATTCTGGTAAGTGGCCAGAAGCAATGAAATCTAAAATAGATTTAATACATACCAACCAAGTCTATGATCTAGTAGATGAAGGAATAGTTCTAATAGGGAATAAATGGGTCTTCAAGAGAAAGATTGGTGTGGATGATTAGATAGTGACCTATAAAGCCAGGCTTTTAGCTAAAGGGTATCTCGTCAAGTCCATGGTATGAGGAAAATTTTAGCCAATAGCCATGTTCAAATCCATCAGGATTTTGCTAGATATAGCAACATACCATAATTATGAGGTCTGGCAAATGGATGTCAAGACTGTATTTCCGTGTGAATATGTTCAAGAGGATATATACATGGAATTAACTGAAGGTTTTAAATTTATTGCTGAAACCAATAAGGTATGCAGGCTTGAGAGATCCTTTTATGGTTTTAAGAAAGCATCGGTTCCAAAAGTTGGAACATCCATTTTGATGAAGTGGTCAGGATTTGAATTCATTAAAAATGAGGATGAACCATGCGTGTATAAGAAGATTAGTGGGAGTGCAATCACCTTCCTAGTTCTGTATGTTGATGACAAACTATTGATCGGTACTGATATTGGCATGTTAACATCGGTGAAAATATGGCTTTCAAACACTTTTTCCATAAAAGATTTGGGAGAAGCAACCTATATCCTTGGAATTCAAATATATAAAGATAGAGTTAAAGGGATAATAAGTCTTTCCCAAATTCAATATATAGACACCATGTTGAAGAAGGTTAGAGAATTTTATCACTTTTTACACATGGAATTCACCTTTCTAAAGAGATGAGTCCAAAATCACCTAAAAAAGGTATCGAATGACAAAGTTACCTTATATCCGCTATAGGTAGTCTAATGTATGCCATGCTATATAAAATACCATATCTTAGTCATCCTATAAGTGTTACTAGAAGATATCAATCTAATCTTACAGGGGAAGAGCATTGGATTGTTGTTACGAATATCCTTAAGTACTTGAGAAGGACAAAGGATGTTTTCATGGTTTATGGAAATAGAGAGCTAAAAGTAGATGGATATATAGATTCAGATATTCAGTTTAACGTGGATGATAGAAAATCAACATCGGGTTTTATGTTTACTCTTAATGGAGGAGTAGTCAGTTGGAAAAGTTCCAAACAAAATACAACTAAAAACTCAACTACAAAGGCTAAATATTTTACTGCACCGATGCTGCAATGGAAACCAATTGGATTAAGAAGTTCATCACTGAACTTGGGATCATTCCTACCATTCATGATCCAATACCTTTGTACTGTGTCAATAATGGAGCTATTGCATAGGCTAAGGAGCCAAGATCTCACAAGAAATCCAAACATATTGAGAGATGGTATCACCTCATCAGAAAAATCAATAGAAGAGAAGATATCATGGTATTTGGGTGGTTAACAATGTGGCAAACCATTTATCAATATGGCACTGACACTACAACAACTTGATTGACATCTTGAGAAGATAGGTATGAGATACCAAGACGATTGGTTTTAGTACAAGCGGGAAATTCTTAGAGTAGTGCTCTAAATCCAATCGGGTTGTCATGAGTGTAATAGAACACTTTTATGATTAAATTTATCTCAAATTTTAATCAATAGGAAATTTATGTTTCATTCATGTATTTCTACTAATAGACTTATTTTGAACAAGTCCATTTGGAGATATTAGAGATTTATTCACAAAGGTATGAATATGAGGCACTAAATCTTTAATTACATCATTCATAATATATATAGTTCCAAGTGAAGGGTTACGTCATTCATAATATTTATAGTTCCAAGTGAAGGGTACTCAATTGGGCACGACTAGCCTTAGAAGCTAGTATCTTGACTTTCTCTCAATGTGACATGAGTTGTTCACAAGTGAGGATGATCTAGTCTCATATCATTTCACATAAGTCATGAGAAATGTCATGATAGATAGATTGCAAAAACAATGTGTTGAACTAGACAATAACTTATATTGGGTCACATGGGGTTTTTACTTACTTTTCAATGATCCAATAATGTCATAATCGTGTGTATTGGTCCTTTGAATTATAGTGTTATGAACAATTCAAACTTGAATATGTGAAATTCATGGTGTATAATATTGTACTCTTTTAGGGTATAGTAAAGCACTAACTGGCATCATATAGTTCGTACATGGGGAGGTTGCATATCACATAAGATTCCATTACTCTTAAGCGAAAAATGTAAAGGGTGTCAATATTATGATAATGGTGAATCATAGTAAGGAAATCCTTGGCCAAGATAGTTAACGTATAAAGGAAAGAGTTTCATAATTAAGTATACATGCTAAGATATATACAAGTCATATGAAAGATCACAGACCGGTTTGACAAGGAAACCATGGCCATGATCTAGATTGGATACCAAAATGGAAGGATATTATCACAAGTTAATCATGATATAAAGGTTTGTGCCATGAATTCCTCTCATTCATATCCAAATGTCAGCCACGATATGTTGCTAGACGTCACTCATGGACTTCAGGAGCTATTTGGAAATTAAGCGTTAATATCTCCAAAAAAATGCTTTTAGGTATTTTATGTCAGTTATGAGATAATGGACAAAAACCTTGACATAGTTGGTCATTGTGAACTTATTTGATAATCATCCTGATGTCATTAGGATCATGAACCTAGTTGGTGATCAATTAACTTCACATTAGCAGACAAAACCGCAAGAGTTGCACAGTTTGTATCGTATTGAAATTTAGATGGGACACTGTGAGGGTTGATTTAAAATAATTTGAAGTTTAGTAATATATGCAAACATGTTTTGTATATGAATTATTGAACTTATATCTTTAGTTATCATATTTAAGCCGAGTAGAGACTTTGGTTTAAAATATAATTGCATGGGAATAAATAACTTATGTGGTCTAATTTAATTTATTTTAGAAATTTTGTGGTTATTTATTCACATAACCCAAAGACATAGTATTAATCCGGGTAGAAAAATTTGGATTTCGGTTCAACAGTATTTAACCGTGCTCTACTAAACCTTAATTTTCCATAAGTAGTCTATAAATGCTCACTTAAGCTCCATAGGTCATAAGAGCAGTAGCTATAACCTAAAAATTAGGGAGAAAATACGTTTTCCTCATTCCCTTAGCTGTTCCTACCCTTCTTTCCCTTTTCCTAGTGCTTCTAGGAGTAGTGCTTTTGGCAAAAATTGAATTCTTTCACTTGCTACTATATTTGTTTGGGATATTTGCTAGCATAGGGTGTTAAAAACTATATAAGAGGAGGAGTTGGCTGATCAAGTGCTTATGTGGACTGCTAGAGACATCATAGGTTTGGCGTTCTTCTTCTTTTGCCAAGGACTTTGTCAGTTTATTGCAAAAATTCAAATTTTGAGGTAAAGATCTTATCTTGACCCTATAGGTCACATCCTAACAATAAAATTTCATAGATCGATCCATAGGATAAGGGGTTCAGATTATTTATTTGTTTATTTCCATTGAATTTAAATTTTTAAATATCTACTAACTGTAGTAGCTCATCCTTCAGCACATTCCCAAATAGCATGGTTACTTGCAATGAATCACTCTAGAAACCGTTAGAAGGAATGGAATTTGCACATAAAGGATTGGCTTGTTCCGTTAAGGCTGTTAATTTGATTGACATATTATGATTCTATCCAAATTCCATCCAAATCATCACAAGAACCGTGGCATCACTTATGCCTCTATAATCACGAGGATAATAATATCATTCATATGAGTTATTCCAATTCATATTTCACATGTTCTTAGACATAAAAACAAATACTAAAAAAAAAAGCACACAAAAAGGAAAACTGGGGAATTTTAGATTAGGAGCTATCCTAAACTATCCACTAAAAGTGAAAATCTTTTTTCTTTTAAGTAAAAGAAAAGCAAAACACGAAAAAGGAAATTTTTTTTGGTTTTTTAGAAATATTGAGAACACATTGATAATGACACTAGCACAAATAAAACACAAATTACACTTCAAAGTACTATTCTTGTCTAATTATACCGATATTGCCAAAGACCCAATCCCTGGCAACGGCGCCAAAAGCTTGATACTTTAAATATCTAGTTATAAAATTTATAAATGCCTAACTCTACTATTAACTAGATAATACAACGCAAGTGTATGGGGTCAAATAGTGTATAGCAGAAGTAGGGGTTTAACAAGGATTGGTTTAAAAAGTACCAGTTCATTGGCTTGAACGCTATTTGAAGAATCTTCAAAAGAAGAGAGAGCTGGATACACAAGAATTAAAGACTAGCTAAAGAAAACAATGAATTAGGGTTAATACTAGACAATTCCTAGTTTTGATTAATTCATTCAATTAATTGGTCCAATTATAATGCATGAAAGTTCAATTCCCAATTGTCAACCTAATCCCTACTTTTCGTGAGTGGGTCCTATCAAATTAATTACTAGGGATAGATTCCTTGGTGTCCTAGATGATAATAAACTCGCGTCTTGTTAGTATGAAATTATCATGAACTAACTAATTAATTCAGACGATTTTATCTCGAATTAAGTTAATCTAACAATTAATACGAGTGTAAGACAAGAGTTAACTTTCATATCACCTTAGACATCCTAACCAAAACAAGAATTAGCTATGTTATAGATTTGCCAATGTATGCAAATCATTGCCTAATTATTGTGGTTATTCCAATTGATGATCAGGTTAATCATTAGTCAACGGAATCGACATCGTCCAACCGTAATCCATAATATTTAAGATGTGAATGAAAGAAATGACACAAAGAAAATAATGAAAGCAAGTAAATTAGTCTAAACATTAATCTAGGAAAGTGAATAAAGAAAGCATTGATTGAAGGAGAACAATTAAAAAGCAATAAAACAACAATTAAATTGAATAAAAAATATCTAAAAAGGTTTAATAAAGTTTCTCTAATAAAGAATCGCAAGTTCTTGATCCAAAGTTGTTAGTTTTGAGTTTAGACATCTAGATGTACCTCCATTTCAACCTTCTTGAAAAAGAAAGAAAACCCTAATCTAATCTTGCAGCCTCCGAAGGGAAGCGTAAAGAGAACTTGTTTTTGAGGTGCTAAATACCCTTATTTATAGTTTATAAGACTTACAAAGTGTAGGGTTCTAAATAAGATTTGAAACGCATTAAAATAGGCCCAAAATAGAAACCCAAAACTCAAAAAATTATCAAAATGTGTATGCCCTCAGTCTAATTGAACCAACTACTGACAATGCTTGACTTCCCTTTATTCAAGCACTGAGAGAACTTATGCTTCTGATAGAAGCACAAAAGTGCCTTGTCCAATCACTGAGGGTGATTGGCCATTCAACAACTTCCGTAATTTTGTAATTTTGGCTCTAATCTTCATCCAACATATGATTGACGCACCGTTTGTTCCTTTACGATGGTAAAACAAAAACACACATTACTATCAATAATAGAACTCTAAAATAATATTTAAACACTCTCTACAACTATAAATAAACATATTTATAGACAAATAAGAATGCACAAATAACACTAATTCTAGTAGGAATTAGATAAACAACCTAAACACAATGCTAAACAATTCACATATAAATATAAATTTTAACTCTCAAAAAACAGTCATTTACATTCATTTTGGCTTGAATTTTAGTCAGTTTCGGAGGCATCTTGTTCATTAATTAGGGGTATTTTTCTAAATTTAAGATTTTCATGTCTAAATACTAATTTATGTGTTTTATGGTGTGTTTATAGGTTTGGGATCAATCGGAGGCCAAACAGATCGAAAATGAAACGGCAAGCTAGCTTATAAGGCCCGACATGGGTGAGCCTGGGACCTGAGTTGTGCCTAGGGACTGGCCATTAGATGTGAGTGCACCCTAGGGTGCTGAGCTATACCTGGGCTATAGGCTCAAAATGGGATTTGGCAAATTTTTAAATTATATGGCTTTCTAAGGGCATTTTTTACCTCCATACTTGTAAAACCCTAATAGGGCTATAAATAAGCGTTCCTAGTCTCTGCCCTATTATTAAGAGGAAAATAGCAGAGAGATGAGAAACATCATAACATCAATTTATTGTTAGAGCAGCCATTCAGGGAAAATCATCCGGAGGAGCAAAGAACACCATTCCAAGAAAAGGATTCACACAAAGAAAGCTAAGAATCGAGACGACGACCTAGTTTCCTTTCTTATTTATTTTTCTTGACATTATTTACTCTTTCAATGGTTGTAATGAATTCATCTGATGTATTTTACTCAATGAACATGCACTAAACCCTAGACTAGGGTTTCTTCAAATTTTATCATGACGATGGATTAAGGATATTTATTTATTCCTTTTGATTCTACCATGTGTTTACTTATTTGAATTAACCTTAATGCCTTTAGATGATTAGCCACCATCTAGAGCTATGTAGCCTTATTTGAAATCAACAGAGGAAATCTTGGTTTAGGATGGGCTCAAATAGCCTTTATTTGGAACAACCGCCCATAGGTTCAAACACTTCTTGGCTACAGATAGATAGACAAGATGAAAATATACGTGCACATTTTAAGTAGTCAATTAGGGTTCCACGAATGCATTAGTCGGAGATTTAATCCACATATACATATAGAAAACTAGTCAAAATTAATAGATTTGCAATATTTCTTAACTAAACTTGCAATTATCATTGAACCCCTAAGTTAGTAAACGTGATGTACAATTTAAGGAACAATGAATTGACTTAATTAATTGGATTGGTAAATGAAGAATAGATCCTTTGTTTTAATTATATTGATTTCTTGTTTAATATGTAATACCCACACATTTGTCCATCAAATTGATATTCCTAAGAACATTCCTTAATGTTTATTCTTGAGTTTAGTGACTAATTTCCCCTTCCTAGTTTCTAGCGTGACACTTGGACCTTTTTCGACCATTTTACTTGGACTTTTCTAATCATTCCATGTTGAAATTCTCCTACCATTCAACATCCATTAATGTTTTTTCTTATCATTGAATAACATTCACAAACATCTCTTCTTAATCCCTACTTGTGTATAAGAGACCATTCTACCTTCCTAATTCTAATTTTATTTCCAGAGTAGCAAATAGAATAAGGTTGAAATTGTAACACCTGGATCTTTTCACTCATTTCAAGGCCTTTTTTATCCACTCTTATCTTTTAGAGTATCCATTAATATCATTCCTTATTTTTTAAAGACTATTTTTCCCTTTCTAGACATTTTCCTTAGTTGGTGGGCTAATGTGCAATTAAGTGGAACTTGAGGGACTAAACTACAATTTTCAAAAATTCAGCAATACATAACAAGATGGAAGCTAAAATCCCTCATTATCTACTCCTCATAACCAAAAATAACACCCTAGAACTCTTTCATTTTCTCCCAACTTCTTTTTCTCACTATTTGAAATTTTAGCTAGGAAACTTGTTGCTTGAACTAATTTGAAAGTTCAATAGTGGTCCTAATTCAACATTTCAGGTTATTGAGTGAGTTTTTGTGGAATTAATATCCATTTATTTAACTAGGGTTTGAAGGTTCTTTTTCAAGATCTAATCAAAGTGTCTAAATCGTATTGTTAATCATTGATTCTTGTTGCCAAATTGTTCTCTACTATGTCCAGCCTTTATTTGTGAGTAAAACCACTTGTTGAACATGAGATTTGAGGGTGCTAAGACATGTGTAAGCTTCTTGGTGCTTAATCCTTGAGTTTTTGGTGTTTAATCACACTTTCACTTGCCTAGGACTTCCACAACTTGTTCCTACATGTTTTAGCACTTATTTCTAATCATTTGGAGTGATTTTTGACCATCATATTGAGCTGCTTCATGGTTCGACTTGGGTGACCAGCTAACTTGTTCTATCCACCTACTAGCTTTGTTCATAATCACCTACTAGCTTATTCAGGTGCACCATCTACCTTTATCATCCCAAACTCCCTTCTTGTTTTTTCTTCTTTTTTTTTCCCCAAATTATACCTTAAGGGCTGCTCTAATGTGTGTTATTGCCCTCAAATGGTTTTCGGTTAAGGAGGTTAGGTTTCCAACCAAGAGATGATTAGAGTTCCAAAAGAGCAAATTGCAAGGTAAGTTGTTCTTACACCTTTTTATTGATTGTATTAACAACTAAGGTTTACACCTTTTTATTGATTGTATTAACAACTAAGGTTTACACCTTTTTATTGATTGTATTAACAACTAAGGTAAGTGTTACTTGAACCTTGTTATTAATTGTATGTAATATAGTTTAATGTGCAGCTGTGTAATGTGTTAAAATAAGGTAAGTGTGATCAATTTATAAAGGTTTACGTCACGCAATGTGAATTAAATGCCTTATATGATATGCTATGCCTTGTAATGTTGATTGCTTACTAAAAGTTCAATGGATCACTTTAGTGGATTGGTTTTTACTTTATGTCATACACTGGGGTACCACTCTGCTTACTGAATACTGGTAGTACCCAACATTGCTTGTGCCTAGTTTATTCGAGTGAATAATAGATAGACCTGGATTCAGTAACTGGAAGACTACTATGAACCATGAGCTTACTAAATTTGTCAGGCTCAACAGATTGTATATTTTGATTATTGCTTATATTGTTTTACGTTGAACACTGCATTGACTATATACTTACATTCAGTAACTAGGTTTAATTGCTATTTATTGAGCATTGTTTTGCTCATCCCATGCTTATATTATTTTGCAGTTTGTCGATCTGTGGTGGTTTCGCTATTCTTGTTGTGGACCTAAACTGGGAGGAGACTTTGGTGCGGGCTATAGCCAGCTATTGTAGCTAGAGTGTGATGGTGGTATAGTGAGAGGTTCTCCTGTATGCTTGGTCTGCATGCCAGTCTATCTTGTTAGAATTTGTTTTGCTATTGAATAGTTTGTTCGTGACTTTAAACCTCTCCGCCCTTAGTTGTTCTTAAGAATGCTTGTGTTTATATAAAGAATGTTCCATTCTATTCTGTGTATATTATGGTTGGTGTGATGGCATTCAAAGTTCTTTTTGAGATTATGGTTGTTAGATATTCTTGATATCGAGGCTTGCACGCTTAGAGTATGCCTGAGGTTCTTGCAGCATGTCTGGGTCCCGAAAGAAAATAGATATGTCTTCAAACAATTACCAGTGGTCCAATGAAAGAGCCATACAAAGAAAAATAGTAGGGTTTAGGAGGTTGATGTTGTCACAGCATTCAGAGCACAATTAGCTGCATTGAGCAACGAATTGACAATACGTTTATTCAAGGCAAATAACTCCAAAGTCCTTTGATATCTTACGATGTATGCCGCAAAGGACATTCTACTGAGTAGTGCCCTAACAACTAGGAGGCAGTTGACTATGTCGGCAACAACAACCAAAAACCAAGGAAATCCCTACTCCTAACCTACAATCCATGTTGGCGAGACCAACCAAATTTTTCTTGGAGTAACAATTAGCAAGGTGGACCATCATCAACCTTGAGATCACAAGCACCACCAAGATTTCAGAATTAAAATAGAATCCCACAACAAGGGCTCGAAAAGAAGAAAAGAGTGAAAGATTTACTCAGACAATACATGGAAAAGAATAATGCAAACACTTCAAACTTGAATGCCATATTGCAGAGCTACATCGCATCCATTCATAGCCTTGAGAGACAAATGGAGAAATTGGCCCATTCTATCAATACCAAGATACTCTCCCGAGTGACACCAAGGTAAACCTTAGAAGGCAAGGTAAGGAGCAATGTAAGGCGGTAACACTCAGAAGTGGTAGACAGTTGGGATTCAAAACCACAATACTAAGATGAAAGATGCCAACCAACTGGGAGGGAAAAGATGCTAGTTTAGAATCGATTGTACAAGAAGGTTATCTAGGAAATGAAGTGGTACTTCCAAAGGTGCCATTTCCTCAAAGATTGGAAAAATAGAAACCAGTCAGTCAATTCAAGAATTTTTAGAGGTTTTCAAGAAGCTTCAGATTAATATACCATTTTCCAAGGCATTGGAAAAAATGCCAAGTTATGTAAAGTTCATGAAAGACATCTTGTCTAGAAAATATTAGAAGAATTTGAGACCATTGCTCTAATAGAGGAATGTAGTCCTGTCTCTTATGGGCAGTGTTACAACGAAGCTACCACCTAAGCTAAAGGATCTTGAAAATTTTTACCATACTGTGCACAATCAGAACACACTTGTTAAGCAAGGCTTTTGTGATCTTAGTGCAAGTATTAACCTAATGCCTCTTTCTATTTTTTGGAAATTAAATGTGAAAAAAGTGAAGTTTGAAAAAATTGTTAGGGCAAAGAAACCACTCCTATCAAAGCCTTTCCCAGCTCCCGGTTAGAGCAAAGACCTTTGGAAGTATCTTCTGTGGCTGATACACATGCACGACACACTGGCTATATTGAAAAAAATTGCTTAGAAAGAGCTTTCGAAGGCTTTGAGGAGGCCAGAGCAAGTTGGGTGGGGTATAGAGCCGTAAGCATGGTGGGGGATGAGAGAGGATGTGCTCGTGCAATTCATAGAAGGATATGATCAACTACTTGATTTTTGGGAACTTTCACTCTTCTATAGAAAATCCCTTTAGCTCTACAGATGACTAAGAAGGTAGGATCAAAGCGGCGTGACTGCCAAACAGCAACACTGCTCATCCTAGCGCATAACCCTATGATTTCATCACCGATTGTATTGTCTTGACTGTCTCATCCAGGTTTGTAATGGCAATTTCATGGAACAGGTTGCCGTGTACGTCGCACTCACAGTCATTAGTTTAGTTGGCTCTTCCTGATAGGCTAAAAAATCTTTTGCAACCCTCCAGCTTGAGGATCACTCATTAGCATGTTTGAGGGGAATGATCGAGGACGTGTTCATAAAAGTAGATAAATTTATATTTCCTATTGATTTTGTTCATGATTATGAAGAAGATGCAAATATTCATATAATTCTTGATAAACCTTTCTTACCTACAAGTACAACTGATGCACACTTGGGCCAAGGAACGAGTGATGGGTCATGAAACAAGCTCAAGGAGCTCAAGGAGTGGATCCAATTCAAGTTCCAGTCAAGCTAATCACAAGGTCAAGGGACAAGAAGTTGAATCATGCCATGTTGGGCATTGTGAAGGAAGGATGTTGGCCTCCAAGCCTTACTATTTGCTTGTGGCAACCAAGAGTTCATTCAAGCTCAAGTTAAGAGGCCCGTCCATATTTTTGAAGTCCAAATCCAAGAAGAATTAAGTTACAAAAGCCCAAGATTCGAAGAGTACCAAGAAGGGTTCTAAAAACCTTAATTCGGCCAAGATCCCTATTCAACCATCCATTCCTAATTAAATTAGGATTTAGTTTCAGCATTTGTTTCTAGTAATTTTTTTACTTGGTTAATTAATTTGAACAAAAATATCGATCTATATTAATTTTAGTTTAGCCGGTTTTAGTCTTGTGTTCCAATCCTAAACTAGTTGGGATTTGGCAAGTTATTGTCTTTGTGTTGGTAGGACTTATGTGCAGGGTTTGGGGCTGGCTTTTCACGTTAAAATACCTCCCTCCCCATAGCTGAAACATTCATTTAGATTAGGCATTCAATTTTTTTGAGAAATCCTCCAACTTATCTTCCAAAGACTTGTGGAATTTTAAGCAAGATCTCTTAACTCTTGTGATTACCAACCAGAATACTATTGGTTCTAGTTTCATTATAGAGAATGGATTGATATCTAGCACAATCGAGAACATACATCTTTGAATTCTTGATACCTTAATCAAAGGGTTCAAATCCACCTAGTCGAAGTTGCTTAGGCGATCTTGGTTTTTACTTTCAATCTCGAGTCTTGTCAGTTTAACTGCACGTTTCACATCAGAGTGGTATCACGAGCTTTGGTTCCTAAAAAAATTTGTTTGATTGTGTTCTCATAAGTCTTCTGAGATTATATCCTAACTATTTTTAATATTTTCTTGTTCGAATTCTAGTTGAATTTTTTTTTTCAACAGCTCGCGTTCTTATTCTTGTTCTAGTTCTTGCTCATTCTTGTTCCTAGAAAATGGCATTCTTATTTTTCTCTCTTGAACTGAATTATTGCTGTAATTTTACTCATATTCATGTGTTTTTCATTGTTCTTGTTGATAAAAAAATTGGAATAACAAAACCCTAGATTCCGATTAGGGTTTTTCATGCGATTTTCTTTTTCTTCAAGCTTTGTTCTTGTGCAAGTTTTCTTGTGATCTTGTTTTGACTTTTTTTTACTATTGGAATTTGTGCCATAAGATGCTATTCTCTTAAAAACCAACCCCAAACCCTACACGTAAGTCCTACCAACACTAGAACAATAACTTGCCAAATCCCAACTAGTTTAGGGTTGGAACACGACTAAATCTGGCAAAATTAAAATTAATATAGACTGATATTTTTCTCGAAATCAATTGACTAGATAAAACAAAATTCCTATAAATGAATGCTGAAACTAAATACTAATTTAATTAGGAATGGCAAAAAAAGGGTCTTGGCCGAATTAGGGTTTCTAGAACCCTTCTTGGTACTCTTTGAATCTTGGGTTTTCAGAACTGGATTCGTCTCGAATTTGGACTTCTAAAACATGGATGGGTCTCTTATCTTAAGCTTGAATGAACTCTTGACCGCCACATGCAAATAGTAAGGCTTGCTAAGGATCCAGCATCTCCTTGACAAAGTGCAACATGGCTTGATGCAACTTCTTGGCCCTTGACCTTGTGATTGGCCTAACTAGAACTTGAATTGGATCTAATCCTTGAGCTCCTTGAACTTGTTCCATGACCCCATCACTTGTTCCTTTGCTTACGAGTGATCTTGTTCTGATATTTTATTGCTGGAAATTCGTGTAGTAGCCTGTTGTTGAAAAATAAATATGGGAAAAAATTGATTTTCCAAAACCTTATTGCATTAGGGTTTTGCATGGTTATTGTGTAGTCTGGAATTTGCTGCTATTCCTTGTTCATTCATACTTGCACAACTTGAATCCTTTTCTAAGTTGGATTTCATTGCCAGTTTGAATTCTTTTCCAACTTGGAATACATGATAAAATTGCATCTTATCTAGAAATTGTCGTAAATCCTTTTCCTGCTAGGATTTATTTCAATTTGTGTTTCTTCTTTCTTTCGAGTATAAAAAAAATTCTTTATTCAGTTTTCCATAATTAATGGCATTTTATTCTTAGGTTGTGAAAGAAAAAATTGTGACATTCCGAAATTACCACAGTCCCCTCGAGTTAATTTTTCTAGTTCGAAACCCTAGTTTTGGTTTGATCGTCTTATTGTTCGGCTTTCTAAAGTGCTTTGTGTGCATTCTTTGATATATTGATCTTCCATTACTTTGTTGTTTTCTTTCATGCTTAGTTTATAGTTACTAATTGTATTTTAAAGTGTTAGTAATTATTTGTGTCATTCTTGTGTGTGCGAAAGACTTTCAAGGAGAATTTATACGAGAGAAAAAAGGCAAGAGTGGTGGGCTCATTAGAAGGTACAAGCCTTGAATTTAAGTAAAACACGAGTGAAATTGTGTGACATCTTTAAATTTGAGCATAAACACTAAGAGGGTGCTGTGAGGTCCTTCTTTATTTTACTAACCCTAACTATTGAAACTCTCTTGTTTCATTTTGTTTTCGTTCTTTTGCAGGTTTAAAATATCCCAAGGAGGAGAGAGTTCAAGGCCCTACAAGTTAATATCTTAGAATCACATGTTGGCGAGATGGCAATGTCTCATGAATGTATTCAATGCGCTCTCGAGACATTAACTAAGGCGCGAAATGAGACAAATCAGCAAATTGGCCGAGCTGAGTGTTATGCTCACACAATAAGACAAGCTCATCGAGATATGTATCTTAATTACGATTCTAATGACTATGAATCTAACGACGAATTGTATGACATAGGTGCAAGATCAAGGAATCACTGACATGTTTGGGATGGTGGTAAAGTTGACAACAATACTGGTAACATTAAATTAACTATCCTTACATTTCAAGGTAATCTTGATCCTAGTTTTTATCTCAAATGGGAGAAAAATGTAGAGATTTTTTTTTTATAGTCATAATTACTCTAAAAGAAAGAAAAACAATTAGCCATAGCTCTTTTTTGTGATTATGCTTTAGAGTGTTGGGTTCAATTTAAAACCAGCTGAATTAGGTATGGAAAACCACCAATAAATGATGGACATCCTTAAATAAGTTGCACTAAGAAAAAGATTTATACCTTCTACATATCATTGTGATTTGCATCAAACATTACAAACTTTAAGGCAAGGTAATAAATCTGTAGAAAAATATCATAGAGAGCTTCAAAGATGTCTAATAAAAGCAAATGTAGATGACGATCATGAAGATGGTATAGATTGATTATTGTGTGGACTTCATAGAGAAATTGCCAACATTTTAGATTTTTATCATTATATTGAATTGCACGATATAGTCGAAAAAGCAATAAAGTGGAAAGGCAACTTAAAAATGGAAGTAAATCTAGGGTTGAGTCTAGTTCTAATTGGCATAGAAATTGGTCTAATAATCCTTCACTCCTAATCCAACTCAAAATAGACCAACTAACCCTAAAACTAATGAATCCGAACATAGACCTATTACACATCCTATGGATTCTTTGGTTAAAGGTTCTTCTTTTAACACTTCAAAACACACTCATGATATTAAGTGTTACTGGTGTTTGGGTACAAGACTACACATCACGATGCAAATGAATGTCCCAACAAACATGAACTTTTGATGCAAGGAAACGAAGTGGTAAGTGAAGGAAGCAAGGATGAAGTTGACTCAATGCCAGCATTAATTTTGAGATACCCACCTTGGTGATTTTGAGGGCACTTCACGCTCAAACCAAAGATGGCCATAATGAGGTACAACTTGAGAACATTTTCTTCACTGAATATGTGGTTCAAAATTGTGCATGTGGTTTGATCATAGATGGTGGTAGTTGTGTTAATGTTGCTAGTAAGTTAATGGTCAACAAATTAGTTTGCCTTGTCAAAAACATCTGCGTCTGTATAAATTACAGTGACTAAATG
This sequence comes from Cinchona pubescens, assembly GCA_025175665.1. NCBI lineage: Eukaryota > Viridiplantae > Streptophyta > Magnoliopsida > Gentianales > Rubiaceae > Cinchona > Cinchona pubescens. The sequence continues at coordinate 10,344,650 of JANKKI010000053.1, forward strand.
AATGTGGTGAAGTCAAAGTAACTAAACAACCTCTAGTTTCATTAGCAACTGGAAAATATAAGGATGAAATTTTGTGTGATTTTGTTCAAATGCAAGCGAGTCAAATAGTGTTAGGTATACCATGGCAATTTGATAAACACACAAACCATGATGACTATTTGGAATAAGTACACATTCCTTAAAGTTGGACAAAAGATTTTACTTCAACCATTGCATCCTCATCAAGTGAGCAAGGAACAATTATATATTAAAAACTCATTTGTTGAATAATACAAGGAAAAGGCCAAATTGAAAAAGGGTAAAAAAGTTGAAAACCCTAATGAAACCCTAAAGTTCAAAAACCTTAAAGGTGAATTGGTTAAACATGAAAATTCTAATGGTAAGGAATTAAAAAAGAAATCTAATTTCTTTGTAGGGCTCGAAGAGGTTCAAACAACCATGAGTTTGAATGTGGCTATGTTTTTGCTTATATTTAAAGAAAATTATTTTATACAGTCAGACCTTGATCTAGCCTTGTCTAGATATTTTAAGTCTCTTTAGCAGGAATTCAAGGATATCTTTCCTGAAGAGATTCCTCCTGGCTTGCCACCTATTAGGGGTATTGAGCACCAGACTGATTTTGTTTCGAGCATAGTCATCCCTAACAAACCCACTTATAGAGCCAATCAACAAAGGAGACAAAGGAAATTCAAAAGCAACTTGTGGAATTAATGGCTCAAGGGTTCACGCTAGAAAGTATGAGTCTATGTACTATGTCAGTGATTTGGTGCCAAGGCAGGATGAGTCATGGCATATGTTCATCGATTGTCATGTAGCAAACCTCATTACAGTAAAGCATCGCCATCCTATTCATCGGCTTGATGACATGTTGGAAGAGTTGCTTGGTTCTATGATTTTCACCAAAATTGACTTAAAAAGTGGATATCACCATATTCACATGAAAGAATGGGCTGAATCGAAAACTACATTTAAAACCAAATATGAACTTTATGAGTGTTTGTCATGCCTTTTGGTTTGACAAATACACCAAGTACTTTCATGAGATTAATGAAACATATTTTGCATGCCTTCGTAGGGAAATTCCTTGTGGTTTATTTTTATGATATTTTGATTTACAGCAAATTCCTAAATGAATACCTTGTGCACGAACGTCTAGTACTTGAAACTTTAACCTTCATGATGAAAAGAACAACTATATGCTAACATTAAAAAGTGCTCATTTTGCATGACCAAAGTTTTTTTTCTTGGCTTTATTGTTAGTTTAAAGGAATTTAGGATTTAGGTAGATAAAGAGAAGGTTAAAGCCATTAATGGTTGGCCGACTCCTATTAATGTGTCCAAGGTGCAAAATTTTCATGGGTTAGCAAGTTTTTATCACAGGTTTGTGAAAGACTTCAGCATTGTAGCTACCCCTCTAACAGAAATGATCAAGAAAGAGGTAGGTTTTAAGTGCGGTGAAGTACAACAACATACTTTTCAGACGCTAAAGCTTAAGTTATCTACTACTCCATTTTACTTTTACCAATTCTTTCTAAACCTTTAGAAGTAGAATGTGATACTTCAGTTGTTGGTATAGGTGCGGTTTTGATGCAAGATAAACATCCAATTCCATATTTCAATGAGAAGTTGAGTGGAGCTACATTGCACTACTCAATATACGACAAGAGCTCTACACATTGGTTCGGAACCTAAACCTTGCAAGATTGGCAACATTATCTGTAGTCTAAAAATTTGTTATTCGGATAGACCATGAATAGTTACAAATTTAAAGGGCCAAGGTAAGTTAAGCCAACATCAAGCACGTTGGTTAGAATTAATTGAAATATTTCCATATATTGTATAGTATAAGCAAGGAAAAGATAATGTAGTCGCTGATGCTTTGTCTAGTCAGTATGCTTTAATTACAACTATTAAAAATTTCTTGGTTTTGTACATATAAAAGATTTGTATGCAAAAGACCTTGATTTCTCAAATGTGTTTGAAGTATGTAAGTTGATCGGATTTGATTAATTTTGTCATAATGAAGGTTATCTTTTTTGTGAGAATAAATTGTGCATTCCTAATTACTCTTTGCGTGAATTACTTGTTAGGGAAGCACATGGTAGAGGTCTAATGGGTCATTTTGGTGTGGCTGAGACATTAGAAATGGCTAAAGAACAATTTGTCTGCCCAAACATGCACAAATATGTGGAATTGTGTGTGTGTGCTAAGTGTCTTACTTGTAAGAAAGCTAAGTCCAAAATCAATCCACATGGTCTTTACATGCCTTTGCCTATTCCAAGTCATCCTTGGTTCGATGTGTCCATGGATTTTGTCTTAAGGTAACCAAGAACTCCAAAGGGTCATAATTCAATTTTTGCAGTACTGGATATGTTTTCAAAAATGGCATATTTCATACCGTGTAATAAAACTGATGATTTTGTGCATGTTTCCGAATTGTTCTTTAAAGAGGTTGTTCATTTACATGGGGTTCCTCAAAAGTATAGTTTGTGATAGAGATGTCAAGTTTTTGAGTCATTTTTGGCATGTCTTATGGGGTAAATTAGGCACTAGATTATCATTTTCTACTGCATGTCACCCTTAAACTGGTGGCCAAACCGAAATGGTCAATAGGACCTTCGAAACTTTGTTGCATGCTATTTTAAAGAAAAACTTAAATCATATGAAGATTGTTTACCATTTGTTGAATTTGCTTATAATCGTATAATTCATTCTTCTATAGATTTTTCTCCTTTTGAAGTTGTTTATGGTTTTAATCTAGTAACAGCTTTAGATTTGATTCCTTTGCCTTTGAAGGAGCTAACAAGTTTTGACAGACAGAAAAAATTGAATTGATCAAGTCCATTCATAAGAAAGCTACGCGACAAATGCTCAAAATGAACCAACATAAAAGCCACAAGGATTAATAAGGATCATAAACATGTAGTCTTCTAACCGGAAGATTGGGTTTGGGTAAATTTCTGAAAGGAGAGATTTTCGAATAAAAGGAAATCGAAGTTGGATCCTCGTGGAGATGGACCTTTCCAAGTGCTTGAAAGGATCAATGAAAATGACTAATATTGACCTTCCTGGTGAGTATTGTTGGTCCCAAAGCAACCTAAGAGGAGGGGTGAATTAGGTTTCTTAAAAAATATACTTTGAGAAATATTGAGATTTTCAAATTAAATGCAGATATAACAAAATCAATAGAACAGTAGAGTATAGAGAGAAAAATTAAACAATCAATACTTCCAAGCAAGCAAGCTTGAAGTATCAAATCTCTTAAATGCTTCACACACTTGGTGAGCCAATAATCTTTACAAAGTTGGGAAGTTCTTGCTCACACTAAAACTGTTTTAGTTGAGCCAAGAATCTTACTTACAACCACACTTTCATACAAGATTATCACTCCACTCAAAGTTGAATTACACTCACAATTCCACACTAATACAACAAAGCACTATAGTCAATTTGCACTCAAATTACTTTTTTCTAAGGCTTGTATTCAATATATTAGATTATTTTTTCAGGTTATTAAAGCACCTATTTATAAGAGCAATAAATAGTGGTTTCAACTACTTCCTAACGGCTAAATAATAAATGCACAAAAAATAGCCGTTGGGGTTTCGGACGTCCGAGAAGTATTGAATGCGTCCGAGGCAACGTCCTATCTTCTTTCAGTTTGTTGAAGAGCTTCGTTCGGACGTCCATGCATGCGTTCGTTCCTATAATCCGACAGAGATTCCGGACGGTCCTGAGCGTCCGAAAGAGAAGCAGTAGGATCCCATTCTTTCTGCCAGTTCGTTCGGAGTTTTGACCTAGTTCGGACGGTTCTGTGCGTCCGAAAGATCTGTTCCTGCAAAAGCTTGTTTTACAGAGTTAAGTGTTTATGTCATCATCAAAATAAGGTTTGGAAAACATCAAGTATAACTTTAGTGCAACATCTAATTTTACTGATCTTTCTCTTTTTTATTTTGATGCAAGAAGAGATTCAAGAATGAATCATCTAAAGAGGAAGAGAGCTGATGCATACGTGGGCCAAGGAACAAGTGATGGGGTCATGGAATAAGCTTAAAGAGCTCAAGGAGTTGATCCAATTCAAGTTTCAATCGGGCCAAGAACTTGCATTAAGCCATGTTAGGCTTTGTCAAGGGGATGATAGAGCAAGCCTTACTATTTGCTAGTGGCAGGCAAGAGTTCATTAAAGCTCAGGTTAAGTGGTTCGTCCATGATTTAAAAGTCTAAATCCAAGAAGAATCATGTTCCAAAAGCCCTTGATTCGAAGAATACCAAGAAGGGTTCTAGAAACCCTAATGCAGCCAAGACCCGTATTCGGTTATCCATTCCTAATTAAATTAGGATTTGGTTAGCATTTGTTTTTAAGGATATTGTTTTATTTGTTTAATTAATTTGGGTGAAAATACCAATCTATATTAATTTTAGTTTAGCCGCTTTTAGTAGTGTTCCAATCCTAAACTAGTTGGAATTTGAAAATTTATTGTCCTAGTGTTGGCAGGACCTATGTGTAGGTTTTGGGCCTAGTTTTTCACTTTAAAATACCCCCCATATCTAGACCATTTATTCAGTTATTCAATCAAATTTTGTGAGAAATTCTCTAGCTTGTCTTCCAAAGAATTGTGGTATTTTGCAAGATTGATTATTGTAATTACCAATCAAAATACTATTGGCTCTAGTCTCGTTATAGACAATAGATCGATATCTGGTATAGTGAGAGTAGACATGTCTTTAAATTCTTGATTCCTTAGTCAAAAGGTTTAAATCCATCTATTCGGAATTGCTTAGACGATCTTGGTTTCTGCATTCAATCCGAGTCTTGTCAGTTTAACTGTAGGGTTCGTATCAAGAGCCCTCATTGACATGGAAAATTGTGAACTCACCATGAGAATGAATAACGTAAAGGTAAAATTTAGTGTTTTTAAAGATATAAAAATGCCTAGCCAAGAGGAGAAGTATTTTGCAATTAATGCAGTCAAAGATGAAGCTATAGTTAAACCTTATGAAGAAAAGCTGGCAAGCTTGATTATAGAATGGAAAAAGATGATTAAAAATGAGGTATTCAAACAGGTAGATCAAAGCATCATTAACTCAATCCTTGATAGAAATTGGGTAAGGTTAATCAACTGCACACAATGAAGAGATGAGAAAACTGTGTAGGTAAGCAAGAAGAATGAGTCAGACCCTATAATTGCAACCAAGGGATCGAAATTTTTCATAAATTGTCAAGAGATTTTTAAAAACATCCAAAAAGATGAAGTTTCTCATCAACCCATTTGTTTAAGACTTGAGAAACATAACAGCAAATCTTGTTCTAATCTCTTTAGTAAATATGCAGATGATGTGCAAGTATCGAGCATTTTGGAGAATTATAAATATACTAAGGAGTATATCGACATGCAAGCAATGTTAAGAAGTGGGAGAATGAAGAAATGCTTAAAGTTGCAAAATTCTGTAATAGACAAACCTTAGCATACTATCTAAAAAGAAGTAATATCCAGGTTGTTTCACTATACCTTGTGTTATTGGGGATATTTTTGTTGATCAAGCTTTATTTGACTTAGGAACAGGTATGAATCTAATGCCTTTACCTCTTTGCAGGAGAATAGGGTTGATGGATCTCAAGGAAAGCAACCAACTTATTCAATTGGCAGATAGAAGAATGGTAGACCCAATGGGAGAATTACATAATGTGCTCATCAAAATAGGGAAATTCAATTTTCTGGTTGATTTCTATTGTCCTAGACATGAATGAAGAAGATGAGGATGATAAATCTATCATATTTGGATGGCCATTCCTAACTATGACAAAAGGTTTAATTAACTAGACCAAGAACAAGTCGTACTAATGGTCAGAAATCTCTGTTACATCTAATGTCATGAAAGTCAGCGCATTTCCGTGTGGCCTTTGGAATTTGAACAAGTTAAGGTTATCCTCAAGGGAGATTCAAGTAGTTTAATAACCTGGACTAATAGCTACGTTTAGCTATAGCATTAAACAAGCACTTCATAGGAGGCAACCCATGTTTTCCTAATGTTGTACCTTCTAATTTTTAGTTATTCTTGTGAAATTATAATTTTGAACTACTTTTTTATTTTTATGTGTTTAGGTGTTATGAATAAACTATGGACATAATTTTGGGCTTAAAATTGCAAAAAAGATGGAAAACGGTTGGAAGAACGGTCGAAAAACCAAGTACGGTCAACCAGGTCGGCTGCGGTTACGCCTAGAGAGTCTAATCAGCCGTACCTAGCAATTGTTGGCTTCGTGTAGGCGGACCTCATAGGCTGGTTACACCCAACTTGATCCAAATTATAGGGAAGGGCTAGGAGTTCAACCCATTTATCCACCAAATTGAGATTTTTCCACATCTAAAACACCCTCAAAACTCTTTTAAACACTTCTAAATCCTTTCTAACACAAAATCCACTTGATTTAGACTTGAAGTCTTCCATAAATTTCACAAAATACTCACCTTTGTTTGATCTTTAAACTTACTAAAGAAGAAGAAGGGAGTTTTCAACAAGAACATCAAAAAGGCAAAACTCTTGAAGAATCTTTTGAACAACTCAAAGAGGTTCCAAGAAGAGTTTATAGTCTTCCAAATTGGTGATTTCTATCCTTTTCAGTACGTTAAAGTTAAATTGTTGGCTTTATTTGTGCTTAAATTTGTGAAATTCCTAAGTTGAACATTGAGACTTAGAAATTTTTCTCTCTACATTTTCTCTAGACTCTATCTCTCTAGTCCAAACATTCCAACTTGATGTGCTTTTCTTGGCACAACTGGCTAACCCTCAGCCTAGGGTTGAAGTGTACAAATCTTGTTCTTTTGCAGATATGGTGCAAGGGAATCAGCAAGGAACTTCTCAACAAACTTGAGCCTTTATCAAGCCACTCAGATCGAAGAAAGGAGAACCTGCCATCTTTTCTACCAAGAAAGAAGTTGCTTATTTGTCAAAGCCTTTAAACTTGCTTTAATGGGCAAACTCTCACATGGAAGGCCAAGTATGGAAACATTGAGGAAATCTTTTCTTTCTATTGGCTTTTCTCATTGATAAAAGGCATGTTCTTATTAGATTTCAATTGGAGGAGGACTATTTACGATACCGAATGAAGGGATTTTTTATTGTGGCTAATTTTCCCATGAGAGTGTTTAAATGGAGCCCAATGTTCAAGCTAGATACAGAGTCATCTTTGGCTCCCATTTGGATCTCTTTTGAAAGTCTTCCATTTTGTTGCTATGACAAGGAGTCTTCTTTCTTTTCACTTGCACAAGCAGTTGGTACACTTTTACAAATGGACATTGCTACTGCTACAATTTCAAGGACTAGCCATGCAAAGGTGTGTGTTGAATTGGATTTATTGTCTGAATATCCCAATCGAGTATGGATAGAGTTGGGTTATAAAGGTTTTTGGCAATATATCACTTATGATAATTTGCCTCCTTACTACCAAAAGTGCAAGATGCAAGGACATGCTGAAGCTGAATATAACATAGGGAAGTCTCATAATGAGGTGAATTCAAAACAAAAATAAAATACAAGGGAAAGAATGTGGTACGTATTTATCAAAAGAAAGTAAATCAACAAGAAACAATTCCACAAGCAAATATAGTTTCCAAAATAACAACTAATAGGAAGAATGATCAAGTGATTATCCCAGCAGTAGTCTTATCCAGTAATGGTGCTAGCATTTCAGGCACAAATGAGTTTCCACAAATAAGTGCTAGGGATTCTATACAAGCATAATGTCTAGTTGCTCAAGCAGCCATGGAGATTCTTCCATCTAGAAAATATGAAAGATGATGCTCAGGTGGTTACAATCCCTACTTTAAGGAGTCCATCCAGGAGAATTTTCTTCACTTAAAAATCAAATTCAAATGTTGAAGAGAAAGATGATGAGTTAGTTGCTTATCTACCTAATTCCTTGGACAAAGGGACTTTGAATAGGTCCAAGGATGAATTTTCTATCTCAGCAGGTAAATCCACTGAAGAATTACTTGCTTATCTTTTGGAACTTGACTGCTCTAAAAACAATGTTGAAACTATTAGTGGCTAGAGGGTATTTAATACACTTATAGCTAAAAGGTTCAAGTCCTTAGAAGCTCATTCCCCAAAGACAACTACAAGGATAAGGAAACCAAGAAGAAGAAGATTGTATATTGGTCGTATGCATGCCATGCAAACTAGGTTAAGTTCTCAACCTAGCATCGTCCATATTCCTGAAACTCCTGAATGATTAAGTTTCTCATTTGGAATATTCATAGATGGTGTAGGTAATAAGCCTTCTCTGATGAGGTTAAATCTTTTAATTAGAGAAAATAATGTTCAATTCCTGTGTTTGATTGAACCGATGGTAGATAGTAGCAGAGCTAATTCTTTTTGTTTCATATTAGGACTTCATCATTCCTTGACTAACCCTAATGGAAAATTGTGGCTTTTCTGGAATTCTAATTTTTAGGTTGTTCCAAAATTTTTTAAGTCTAATATGTTGGTTCACATACAAATTTCTTCAATCCTTTTAAAAATGATTACACAGCTTCTTTTATGTATGGTAAGTCAACAAGAGAAAAGTGTAGGGCTCTTTGGGATGCATTAAGGGATCATTAGGCTTTTATTCCTCAGATGGTGGTTGGGGACTTCAATGCCATTTTCTCTCTTGAGGAGTATCGGGGCTTTTCATCACCTGATTTACATTTAATTGAGGATTTGAAAGCATGTTTGGAAGATTGGGTTTGCTAAATTTTCCATTTACTGGTAATAAGTACACTTGGTATAATAGACTTGGTAATAGGCTAGGTACTGCAGTTAGGAAGAGGTTGGATAGAGTTGTTTGTAATACTCTTTTTTAAGAGGATTATTATTAAATTTCCATTTCTTATTTAAGACATGTTTAGACTACTCTCCACTAGTTTTTCCTTTGATTCTACTATGTTTGCGGACCCAAGAAATTTAGATTCCTTAATATGTGGATCAAACACCCTGTGTTCCATCAGATGGTGGCTGTAACTCGGAACTTGCCATGTTTTGGAAACCCTCTTCTCAAATTGGCTACAAAAATTAAAAGACTTAAAGAAAAGCTCAGGAATTGGAGTAAGGTGGTATTTGGGGATGTTTTTGCCAAAATGAAAGCTACAGAAGCTTATGTTCAATCTAGATACCTAAGCTTACAACAACTTGCTTCTACTGAAGCTCAATTATACCTTTCTAAAGCTAAAGCCATTCTCTTTGAAACTGTAGCTGAGGAGGAGAGTTTTTGGAAACAGAAGGCAGGAATAAAAAGGCATACCAACTCCACATTTCTAGGATCAAGATTAATGATAAGTAGACTAAGGATGTTGCTCTTGTTGAGGAGAAGGGTATTAATATTTTCCGGCAGCAACTTACTACCAATAATGAGCCTACTGAAGAAGACTATAACATTCCCCTTTTGATGTTCCAAGAAGATAATAATAGATTAGTGACACTCTAATTATGGAAGAGTTGAAATTGGTTATCATTGGTCTTGATTATGAGACTGCAGTTGGAGTTAAGGTATATAATGGTGTCTTTTTCACCTCTTGTTGGAATATTAATCATTAGGATTTATTTGAAGGAGTCCAATCCTTTCTCTAGTTCTCCTGTTTCTAGAGCTTTTTCTAGTATTTTGATTACCTTGATCCCCAGGAAGGATAATCTTTCCCCTTTTGGAGAATTTAGGACTATTAGTTTGTGCTCTTTCTTTAATAAGGTGTGCACTACGATTCTAGCTAATAGGCTATCAAAGGTTTTTCCACACAATATTTTTTTTTGAGCAGGCGTAAATAGCTTATGTGTGCCGAAGAAGTATCACTAAAAATGCCTTATTGTCTCAAGAGTTGGTGGATTTTTGATACCTTACACACCTAGTTATAAATTTAAAAACATCTAAATCATACTTCTAACTAAGTGGCATCCCGCAAGTATACAGTTGTCAACTAGTAGTAAAGGGAAGTAGGAATCGTACCCACAAGGATTGGTCGATAATTACCGGTTATTTGATTAGATTACAAGTTGAAGCGACAGATCGAGAGAAGATATTTAACTAAAACTAGAACTAATGGAACTAAAGAAGCAATTTAAAGTAAAGATTAATCACTAAGAAAGCAATTAAAAATGAAGTATCTTTAGAAAGGAAAAAAAAAAAGGAACAATTAAAATGAGAAGCATATTAAGCAAGCAATTAGTTAATCTAAACTATTCATTATCCCTAAGCAAGTACAATTAGAGAAAGCCGACAATCTATTCTAAGAAAGCATGTAAAAAGAAAGTATTTCTAAAATGCAATTAACTTAACCTAAACTAAAAATTAACACTCGAAAGCACAATTAAAGAAAACCCATTAACTAATGTACCAATTAAATTAAGAAAGCAAGTAAAGAAAGCAATTAAAGAAAAGCCCATAAACTAATTTTTCCTAATTTTCCAATCTAAACTATGAATTACCACTAAGGAAGCATAATTGAAGGAAACCCATTAACCAATCTAACAATTACACTAAGAAATCATGCAAAGAGAGCAAATATATGAAAGTATTCTGACTAGTAAAACTAAGGAATTATGAAATTAAAGTTTAACTAAAAGAGTTTTAACAAAAATAAGGAACTTACCGCTAAAAAGTTTCAACCTTTAGATAGGAAATTGTGATTACAAGAAAGAGAAATCCTACTCTAATCTAATATAAGAAAACCCTCCCAAATGGGGAGAAAAAAGGAAGAAAATTACTCTCTAATCTAGCCTACTTCTATTAGCTAAGTTAACCCTCAAATGAGGTTTAAAAGGGGTATATATAGTGCCTTAGGGTAGTGGGATAATTATGCTGCAAAATTAAACCCTTGAACAAAGTCAAATTTTGCTCCAGCTGCCTCCAAATTGCAGTTTGGAAAATGCAGATCGCGATGTGGACTGAAACTTCTGAAATGCAGCACTTCATAGTTTTACTTCGAAAATTTTTATCTGATATACAATTGATGCGCTATTTTTTTCCATGTGACCCTAACACATAGGAGAACATTATTAGCTATAATAAACACTTAAAATAGCCCATAAATATAAATAAAATTCTCTCAAAATGGGCCAAAAATGAATGACAAACAAAGACGAACGAAAACTTAACTCCCAACAAAGTTAAGTCAAAGACACGACACAACTTTAAACACAAGAACCAAATAAAGTATGATAATTAAGACCTAAATAAGTACTAAAACACTTGATAAACGCATATTTCCACATTCTAACACATAAATGCAAAATAGACAAAAACACACACGAAAACACTAAAAATGCTCAAAACTAGCAGCCAAACTTACTTCAAGTTTAGGGTAAATATAACTCTAGTTTCCTAGAGTTATCACAGCTCCAAACTTCAGTTTTTGCTCGTCCCGAGCAAAATAAAAGACAAGAAAAACAACAACAAAAACGGACAACGCAAAACACACGACACTAAACACAAGACACAACACACTAGACACCACGAAGATGACAACATAAAAGGTGAATAATGGATGTACTTTTAATAATTAAGATACCTCTCAAGGGGCCTCAAATACCATATGACAATTGAATATTTTAACTAGTCATTTCAAGGTTTTTAACTTTTCCAAATAAATCGAGTTCAAATGCCAACAAAAGGTTTTCAATAACCAAGTATTAACCATCATCAAAAAGGCTTTTGAAAAACAAGTTCCATTCATCTAAAACATAGTTTTGCTCAAATCAAAAGGATTACAATATTTTTCAACCATCTCGACAGGGCTACATGGAAATAGAAGATCATTAGGAGTCTATCGAATATGCACATGTCATACAACTTTGGGAATATTATTCCGTCAAGGAGTGAGTAGCAAGATATCAATGATGGGTATAACAAACATTTTCTCCTCGATTTGTTGGTATTCCAAAAAATAATTCCTCGTGGCTTAATTCATAGAAACAACATGGGTACAAATCAGAATCTCGTACTCACATTATTCCTAAAAGTAAAGTATTTATTTTTTTTACGCTGCCCCTTAAACCAAGGAAGAGGAGTAAACCGTACCCAAGATTATATTCAAACCAATCACTCACAAGTTCAAAGAAAACTCCCTATGCAAACACATAAAATGACCTAAATCACTTCTATTCCATTTAAACCAATTTTTTTCCAAAAGTTGAATTGACCAACAAAGCAATCCTATTGATTTGGTCAAAACACTGTTTCAAATGAACTACTATAAAAATGTGAATGCCTCACTTTTCGAATATAGTAATACATGGCTTTTGAAATTCTTTTGTCACTAAAGAACTATTCAACACACAACGAAATCTATGGAATGCCAAGTTTAAATAATTCAATCATATGATATTGCAAGTCATTTGTCATCATCGAGTACCGTAATCAATCAACTTTCCATCCAAAATTCACTGCCCAAATATTTATACTCACAAAAAGAAACCATTCCCACATGAATAAATATCACTCCCAAACTTGTCATTTTATTCAAGTGATGAGTACAACTCATCCTACCAGTCACCCAAAATAGAACAAACACATTATAATACTCCTAGAAAGCACTAGATTGTATAAGTTGATTCTCTTAGGCCATGATTTTGAGTTACAGTTGAACAATCAAAAAGTTAAGATATAAGATGAATAACGTACTAGCCAAATGAATGTAAATGCAACCCATTAAGCACAAATTCAACTTAAAACAAGAGTTCTACCATTTAATTATGGACTTCACCAACATTGAGCACGACACAAATCAAGACTAAGCAATGAGCAAATTTCAAGTAGATCATATAATTGCAGTTTCCAATTAAACATGAGTCCTAAAAATTGATTTTTACTTCAACAACTAATCATGGTTATACTAAGGAAGTGTCCTCGGGGCTTCACTAGGTTCAAACAATTTAAAGAAAAAGAAAAGCACATATAAGGGTAACAAGGTTTAACACAACAAATGGGTTATCTAAATGCCCAACTCATCCCCCAAAACTTAGTTTCACACATAATTGGCTTCAAAGAAACAATCAACCACCAAGACTACTCTCAATCCAAATCAATCATTCAAATGATTTCCGCAAAATAAACTAAAGTATTTAGCACATGAAGTGTACAACAGCTAGAACGTCCAGAAGTAAAAAAAAAAAAGAAGTAAAAATCTAGTCAAAAGTCATTCCATAAAGTATATTTATCATTCACAAATCACAAAAAGTCATATATTGCCATCAACATTTTCATCAACGGCCAAATTCATCCAAGTGTATCCAAATTCAATTGCCAACAACAAAACACAAGCTAAACAAATCACAAGGCTACAAGCCTCATTACCAACAGGGTACTTAAACTAAAGCATTAACAGCAGGAAACTAAAATAAAGCATAATAAATAAAAAGGAAAGAAATACTCCCTCAACACCAAGGAAACTTCCCAAGAATATTGTAATCCTCGGTGAACTTGCACCAATGCTTAGGTCCTCCAAAGTTCCCAAGGATTTGAACTTCGGCATATGTAGTCGGCACCTCCCCGGCCCCTCTAGAATGTGTCCTTCTTCTTACATTCCTCCTAGAATTGGCTCTTTCTCCACGAACACCTCAAATAGAACCTCTTTTATTGTAACCGGGACAAACGCACACTCATGCAAAGGGAAAGTTGGTGATTCCTTTACATAAGGATTGAGTGTCTCGGTTGTTGTAACTTCAACTTCATGAGACTCTTCAGAACCGGTATCTTGCAAGACATTTTCAATTTGTTCTTCTTGAACCGGCTCTTTACCCATTGGTGGAGGTGTTGGAGTCCATTGTGCTTCACCATTTACAATCCTTGAATTTGGGAAAGTTTGTCTTGTGATCTAGTATGTTCTTCTGGAAGTAATATAGCCATCGCCTATCAATATTGGGCTAGTTCTTCTGAAAAATCTTAAACTTGTATCCACATGCCCATTCTTCTTGCCTCTTCACTTTCTTGAATTTTTTGGTAAGAAATATGACTCCATTTGATCATGTGAAAGCTCTTGTGGTGGAGAGAAAGAGTAGGAATTTTCTTGATAGCTCTTATAAGGATATGGAAGGCTAGACCATCCCATTTGATAATCTTGGTAGCTCTCATAAGTGTTTTGATGGCTAGACCATCCCACTTGGTAATCTAAGGGGTAATGAGAATAACCATAACAAGAATCATGCTCATTGGACATACCTCCAATAGCATAAAAATGATAATCTCCTTAGTATGAATCATTTCATTTACCTTCTTGCATGTTCTTGAACAACCAACAACACAAATAAAAACAAGAAGACATTCTAAAATAGCACAAACAAGAAAATTAGGAAAGTTTAGATTACTAGTTAGTCTAAACCATCCATCACAAAGAAAATCTTGTTTGGATTTTTTAAAATAAGAGCACAACTAAAAAATAAAAAAAAATAAAAAAATTGGCTTTTCAAATGGGTGAAACATCTATACAACAAAACAAAAGACTTCAATCTAGTCTTCCAACAAAATTAAATCGATATTACCAAAAACAATCCCCGACAACGGCGCCAAAAACTTGATGTCTTACACACCTAGTTATATATTTATTAAACACCTAAATCCTACCGCTAACTAGGTGGCATCACGCAAGTATGTGGTTGTCAACTAGTAGTAAAGGTAAGTAGGGATCGTACCTATAAGGATTGGTCGATAATTACCATTATTTGGTTAGATTACAAGTTGAAGCGATGGATTAAGAGAAGAGATTTAACTAAAACTAGAACTAATGGAACTATAGAAGCAATTTAAAGTAAAGATTAATCACTAAGAAAGAAATTAAAGAGGAAGTATCTTAAGAAAGAAAATATAGGGAACAATTAAAATGAAAAGCGTATTAAGCAAACAATTCGTTATATCTAAACTATTCTTTATCCCTAAGCAAGTAAAAGTAGAGAAAGCCCATAATCTATTCTGAGAAAGCATGCAAAAAGAAAATCTTTCTAAAAAGCAATTAACTAACCTAAAATACAAATTAACACCAAGAAAGCACAATTAAGGAAAACCCATTACCTAATCTACCAATTAAACTAAGAAAGCAAGTAAAGAAAGCAATTAAATGAAAAGCCCATAAACTAATTTATCCTAATTAACCAATCTAAACTATGAATTACTACTAAGAAAGATAATTGAAGGAAACCCATTAACTAATCTAACAATTACACTAAGAAATCATGAAAAGAGAGCAAATATATTAAAGTAATTAGACTAATAAAACTAACAAAATATGAATTTAAAGTTTAACTGAAAGAGTTTTAACATAAATAAGGAACTTGCCACTAAAAAGTTTCTATCTTTAGCTATGAAATTGTGATTAGAAGAAAGAGAAATCCTACTCTAATCTAATCTAAGAAAACCTCTCCCCAAATGGGGAGGAAAAAGGTAGAAAATTACTCTCTAATCTAGCCTACTTCTACTAGCTAAGTTATCCCTCAAATGAGGTTTAAAAGGGGTATGTATAGTGCTAGGGTAGTGGGATAATTGTTCAGCAAAATCAGCTCCGAACAAAGTCATTTTTTGTTCCAGCCACCTCCAAATCGCGGTTTGGAAAACCCAGATCGCGATGTGGACTAAAACTTCAGAAATACAACACTTCACAGTTTTACTTCGAAAATCTTCATCCGACGTCCGATTGATGTGCCATTTTTTTTCATGAAACCTTAACACATAGGAGAACATTATTAGCTATAATAAACACTTAAAATAACCCCTAAATATATAAATACAATTCTCACAAAATATGCCAAAAAAACTTAAAATAACCCCTAAATAAAATAAAGTATGCTAATTAAAACCTAAATAAGTACTAAAACACTTAATAAAGACATATTACCACATTCTAACACAAAAATACAAAATAGACAAAAACACACATGAAAACCCTAAAAATGCTCAAAACAAGTAGCCAAACCTTCTAGTTTATGGCACATATAACTCTAGTTTCCTAGAGTTATCAATTTTATTGACAAGAAAGTTAGAGGGGGTAACCTAATTTGAAAGTTGGACCTCACCAAAGCTTTTAATCATGGAGTTTTTTTTATAAAGTGTTAGCTTATTTTGGTTTTTCTCAACAATGGATCTATTTGAAGAAATCGACTCTTGAGAATTGTTGTTTTTCTATCCTTATCAATGGATTCCAAAAGGTATTTTCAAGTCTTATAGAGGAGTTATTTTTTCAAGTCTTGAAGAGGAGTCAGGCAAGGAGACCCTCATCCCGCTTCTCTTTATCATCATGATGGAAGCTTAAAGTAGGGGTTTAAACCAACAATATGCTTTGAAGAAGATTGGTTTTTATGCAATGCCAAGAAGTTTTATTCCTATTACATACCTTATAATTTTCAAATCCTCGAAGGTAAGCTAGGCCAACAAAACGCCCTCTTTGGCTTAACAAGAGCCAGCACTTTATCTTAGATTTAAACTTAATTCTGATCACCCGTATGCATTCACTGGATCATTTCCTATCTAACTAGATATGAGATAAGATACTTAGGAGCGAAGAGCTTAGAAAGTCATTTTTAAGAAGCACACTCTTTTATTGATAACAAAACTTATTACAAACTTTTCTTCCAACTTCTCTGCCTCAAATGAGAAGTAGAGGTTCTTTATATAGATACAAGCACCTATCTTAAGACGTAAGTGCTTACATCAAAATTAGACATACTCATTACATTCTGACAGACTTTAATAAAGTAAAGGTACAGATTCCTGACAATCTTTTATAAAGTAAAGGTACAGACATCAGACTTTAATAAAGTAAAAGTATAGACATGTGACAAACTTTAATAAAGCATAGATATCATACAATAATTACTGACTCAGTAATTCCAAGTATCATTGTCATCTGAACTGTCTGTTTCTGAAGGAGTGGAATCTGGGTCTGTGATCGAGTTTTGTTCAATAGTTCAATGTGGTACTCATGTTTAGCTCTGTTTCTTCTTTTATTTCTCATCCTTCTTGTTGCTGATCTTTCCTTTACAGGCTATTTATTTTGTTGTTCACGTGATTGGGATTGTGAACTTTCAAAAAACTCCTGTGAATATGGATCCTATGAATCTTGAAATGCCATGAGATATTCCTATTTGGCTTGTTGAATTCTAGCCCAATGAGGATGGTTGTCTCTTGTATTCCATGATCTTGCATCTGGTCCTGGCCATATTTCTGGTGGAATTGTTCTATTCTCCTGGAAAACGATTCTTGGAAACTCTGAGTATTCTTCTTCCAAGTTATAAAGAGTAGTAAACTCTCTAAGAATGATATGCGATGAAAGAGTCTGTAGCATTTGTCTGGAAAGATGAACTGGCCGATGAACTTGAATTATCAAAATCCTTTTTTGGTACGGAAAAGATTTTGCCAATACAACAGAGAACTAAACCAAGACAAAAAAACTCACACAAATAAGAGGCTTTAGGTTTAAGATTTAGAAACTTTTTACATTCAAACTCTAACAAGACATGGAATTGGTGACATAAATAGCAGAAGAAATTTAGTAAAGAAGGTGGGAAATCATTTGGATTTATGAAAAAGATTTGTGAAAATGGATATATAGGATGGACTCCAAAGGGATTAAGAATGTATCCTCCTAATTCAGATAAAGTTTCTAATTCATAAACTGTCCTTTGAAAATCAAGGTCTTCTTCTTTCCATGGATATGAAAGATAAGGTAGACCTGGAGGATATGACTCACTGGTTTTAATTGATGGAATAGAGGAAAACATATTTATAGAAGGTACACATGTTTGGGATTTTTGAGGTCGACTCAGAAAATCAGCTACAACATTTTGTTTTTCCTTAATGTGTTTAACATCAAAGGTGTATTGAGAAAACTATTGTTCCCATCTGAGTAACTGTGGATAAGGTAACATGTTAAGGAAACTACTCATATCTAATTTAATTAGAAAGTTATGTCCAAGAAGATGGTCTTGAAAATTGAACTTTTTGATAGCATTTTTTACTACAAGGATCTCCTTGAAGGTAGAATGGTAATGAATCTCAGAATCTTTGAATCTACCACTGGCAAAACTACAAAGAGATCTTTTTCCTTCTTTTTCAATAAGGAAAATGGCAACCCAGCATTTATCACTAGCATTTAGTTTGAATGATTCTTTTTCCATCAGTTGGGGGTGGAGAGATAGTAAATTCTATAACTGTTTCTTGATGGTTTGGATTTCTAGGGTTTGGGATTCTCCCTAAGGAATGGTTTTCTTTTTTAGAAGTTTGGACAAGGAGTTAATTGGCTTGGCAATTTTTGGTATGGAATCTCGAACATAATTTACAAGGCCAAGAAATTGTTGGATTTCTTTGGTGGAAAGGTTATGGTCTGGAAAACTATTTATAGCTTTAGAAATGTGTTGTTCTGGAGTATATTGTGTCCATTAACAAATTTCATTCCTAAAAAGGAGATTTCTTCTTGAGCTAGAATTATTATGCATTTTGTTCAGAATTCTTCTCAGAAAACATTATTCCATGGTTTTGGACAATATTTGAAAACTGGTTCAGAAGATTTAAGTGATCTTCAAGGGCTCGGCTGAACAAAATGATGTCATCAATATATATGAGACTGTGGTCAAGAATTGGTTCAAAGATTTTGATCATGGCCTTTTGAAACAATGAAGGGGCTATTTTAAGACCAAAAGGCATTACCTTCCATTGAAAATGATGATTTAGAATGCAAAATCTTGTTTTTTCTTTGTCTTCTGGGGCTATACCCAGTTGCCAAAAACCTAATTTTAAATCAAATTTTGAAAACCATTTGGTATTTTAAGGTTTGGAAAACAGAGTATTTCTGTTGGGCAATGGAAATTTATCATCTTATAAGAAATGGTTTAGAGGTTGATAATTAATTACCAATCTCATCTTACCACGAACTTGCTCATATCTTTTATTCACGTAAAAAGCTTTACATGCCCACTGTGAATAAGAAGTTTCGATCAAATTATGTTTAAGAAGCTTCAACTTGACATTCTTGTTCTACTAAACGAGAATGTTCAGGATTCATTCCTGAATGACTTGCCTTTGTTGGATTAACATCTTCATTCTTCTTGAAGGGTAACCTAAAAAAAAAACTTTGGATTCTGCCGCAAAGGGTTAGAACAATTTTCTAAGAATTCAGAGTGAGATTCGTCACATGATTTTTCAATGAATTTGGATTTTATCTACGAAATCAAATTTTCGTAATCTGAAACAGTTGAAAGATACAATCGAGGAATATGAATGTATGTTTTTGAAAAATTTCTTGTATCTGATACCCTCTTGAAGAATTTGCAAGCTTGGAGTTCTTTTGTAAAGATCCATACCAATTATGATATCTTTACCTGGAAGTGCACACCCTAAAATCTGAGTACGAATCTTACATTCTGGGAAGAATTGGATTGTAATTTTCCCTTTGGTGATCAAATGGAGGTAAAATTCTTCCATCTACAGCTCTGAAATCTTGTCTGTGATGTTTCTAGTATTCATCTGCTGCCCAACACATCTAGATTCCTTATGGACATTGTTGCTCCTGTATCAAAAATTGCAATTACAAGAATTGGTTTATCATACTTAGTAGGACAAACATGAATCAATGTTTGTGCAACAAGAGATGACAGATTAAAAGGGAGAATGGGATCCTGTTCTCTGCTTGCTGGTGTAATGTTGAACATTTGGATTGGTACTTCTAAGGAAAAAATAGTCTGATCAGAAGGTTCTGCTTCTTCAGAGAAGATGGATTCAAGATCATCATCTGAAGAAATGTATTGACCCGTTTGCTCTTGAATATGTTCAATCAATTTGATTCCTTTTTTATTTTGAGGACAATCTTTTGCAAAATGACCCTTTTGATTGCAAATGTAGCATGTGGCAGATTTTTTCTTCTTCTTCTTTTGAGGATTAAAGCTTTTCTTTTTAAAATATCTCTATTTTTTGGGTTTTGGAGATCCTGAAGAGAAGAATTTGAATTTCTTGAGTTTCTTCCTTTTTTGACTTCCTTTGGTTGTGCATCATTCCAGCATTGCATTTGCCTTTTATGACCAACTTTGGTTTTTTGCATGATGCATCAATGCATGGGTCTCCTCTTAAATGTTCATGCACCACTTGTCTTTTGTGACATAAGTCTTCAAGTGCCAGTATAACTAATTGCCTAATTTGTCCAGGGGAAAGACCAATTATAGATCCACATTTGTGGTGAATATTGATCTCAACACCATCTTGCAATGTCTTAGGCAATGAACTCAGTAACACTTGTTTCAAACTTGGATCTGCACCCAAAATATAAAAAAGATTAATTAATCTTTTGATATGTTTATCAATGTCTTTCTTAAAATAAGAATAGCATTTTAATTGAAAAAACTCTTTTCTTTTGAGCTCCAAATCCTATGCCGGTTCTCCAAGGAATACTTGATGAATTAAGGCTATGGCTTCTTCAAATGTTTGTCTGGTAAGAAAAAATATTCTTTCATTATCTGCAATGGTTGACCACTAGCTTTTCAGCATTCTCGAGAATCTTGCTGTGAATACCACATCTGACAGTATTTCAAAATTAGTTTCTATGTTGAGCTTTTTTACTATCATCCACGCATGAAATTCTTAGAGTCTTTGCTCCCATTTGGCAGTTGGAATATCATATTGAGTCAACAATAAAGTTCCAAATGTTCCTCCTGAAGATTTGTAAGATGTAGAAGTGGATGTATTTTCTTCTACATTCATGGGTTCATCATCATCGGGATGTTCAACTATAGGTTCATCATCTCCTGCCATAAACATGGAAATTTCTTCTTTTGAAGAATCTGATTCAGGCTCACTTTGTTGAATTTTATCAGAGGATTCTAAAAATTCAGAGACTCCACTAGCTTCTTGAACAACTGCAATTTGTGGTTTTGATTATTGTGATAATTGTTTCAAGAATGAACAAATGGAATTTGATTCCTGTTGTACCGGAGCTTGAGATTGTTGAGCAGAGTGATCATGAAAGACTGTTTCGACGAACCTGCTTCATTTTGTTTTTGTTCTTCTTGTTGCTTCCTTTGGGTTTCTAAGTTGTGCATCTTGTTGCATTTTTTTTTCTTCAGCATCTTGCTGCTTCTTTTGCTCTTTTTTGAATTTAAACCAAGCTGCAATGTCTCTGGTAGAAGGTTCACCAGGTTCAGGAATATACGTGAATTCTTCCTGAAATGAAATTCTTGGCTTATTATATAAGGGATTATAGATTGATGTAGCTCCCAAAGCACTAAATGAATGTGGATAGTAGGGCTGAATAGGCCTGGCATAGAACATATTATTCACAGAAGAGCTTCACCTGCCGCTTATTCCAAAATCAGGTGGATAATAGGGCTAAATAGGCCTGGCATAGAACATATTATTCACAGAAGAGCTTCAGCTGCCGCTTATTCCAAAATCAGAATTTGTTGTAGAAAATTTTCCTATTTTCTTTAAACTATTAATATGATTTTGAAGGAAGTTTCTTTCCTTTTCTTGTTGGGTACAAATGTATAAACTGACATCCCATAAGAAATAGTCTCAAATTGTAATTAGGCCATTCTCTTTTTCAAGGGTTTGAATCTTTATCTGGATGTCTTCCAAATGCTTATTTTGTTTTTTTAGAACCTCATTGGTCTTTGTCACCTGGTTATCAATTCGAGTGAGAATTTTTTTCTGGCCTAAAGAATTTTCAGTTTGCCAATTTAAAACTTCTTCTACAGCACTGATGGGTTTTTGTTCTCCAGTGGGAAAACAACAGCATTTTGGATCTTTGGGGCATGAGCTTCTCCGTCTTTTGAAAATGGGATGAGTGGTGGAAAATCAACAAGTTGGAACATGCATATTCCAGGTTTGTGGAATAATTTTTACAAGGCTTTCAACATCATCTTTACAAGATGATTGGGTGAAGCACGGAAGATTTGCTTCAGAGGCAAACATTGGATCTGGGGGTACTACCTTAACTAGCTGCTTATGGAATATCCATTCATATGATGGAATGGAGCAAGTTAATGGATCATAAGTGCTTCTGAAAGTTTGTTTGTTTGATGAAGGATCATCAAAATCATACTGATCTGGAAGTTTATGCCCATATTTGCACTTGTTAGATTTTTTCTTCTTTTAGACTTGCGAGAGCTTTCTTCTTCCTCATCATCATCATAGGTTGTCAAACATTCTTCACAGTAACAAACATCAAAATAACAATGACCAAAAATGGGCTAGTAAACCAATACACCTTTTGTCCTGTGCTGCTAAAATAAATAGTGATGCCATCCATGTTCATGCTCCTGATATTGTTGTAGTCTGGCTTACTTTCTTCCAAGTAAATCTGATATTCACTGGGACCTTTCATATCAATTTGCATCATGGAAATGGATGGTAAATAAGAGCTTGTGCTGGTACTAGGAAAACTGGAAGTACTTGCTCTTGGCTTTGTGATGTGTGAATGGTCATATTGGATGTCCACTGAACCATCTGGTAAAGTAGTTACTTTAGTTTCTGATGATTCAATTGTTTGGATCAAGACTGGCTGAGCTTTTCTATAGTTTGTGATCCAAGTGTCTGGTAACAATCTTACCAGCTAATCTTCTTTTGAAATCTATCTGGGGACATGTGTACATGAAGTTTCCTGTCCATCTTCAATTTTGATATATAGAGCTTCCTCTCCTGTAGGAAGAGTAAGGCCAAAAGCGTGATTTTGGACCCTATGTACCATCTGATAATGGAGAGTTGCTGCCAATGAGTTAGGAATTTGCTCTGCTCCCTGAAGCTAAATCTAGACTTTAAGTGCAGTGAGAAGATGTGGGTCTGCAAGTGGCATGTTAAAATTTGGGAAAAGAGTTACAAAAATTGTTCCTGCATTTAAAGTAGTCTCAATAGTTGCTATGCAGGCATGTTGGTATTTGCAGAATCTGGTGTCTAGGAGTGCAATCCTAGCAACAACAGGAAGGCCTTTCCGACCATGAAAGGTTGAGGCTATACTGATAACTCCAAAATGAATATGAATATATCCCTGCTGTTTCCATTGTGTTGGAAAATCAAAAGGAATATAATGTAACCATGTGCTTTTTAGAAGAGGATGGGATCTGGTCAGAGTTGATCCATCTTTGTGGCATGAATATATTCTTTGACAGACTTGGGACGTTGACTGACCAAAGATCTAAAGGATTTAAGAGAAAACTTGGACTTAGCAAAAGCAAAATATGGATTTATGAGAGGTAGATTGGTAGGGATTATCTGATGTGTATTTTCTGAACTCTCAGGAACAATATTGACTTCATACAAATAATCTACTTTATTACTAATTGATTTACGAAAAGTAGGGGTTGAATCAAGAGTAACTTCAGACATGATGAAAGATTTCCTTAGTGTCTTACTCAAACCAGATAGACATGAAGATTCATGACTGGCTCTAATACCAACTTTACATAAAGATGATCAGAATTATAATTTTCAAATCCTGAAAGGTAAGCTAGGCCAACAAAATGCCCTCTTTGGCTTAACAAGAACCTGTACTTTATCTTCCATTTAAACTTAATTTTGATAGTATGCATTCATTCGATCATTTCCTATCTAACAAGACACTACTAGAAAAATCGTTAGCAAACAGCGACGGAATTAGTGACGGATTTTATCAAAAAATCCATCGCTACTGACGTTAGCGAAGGATTTTGCGACATACCTCATCGATAAATTTTAGCGATGGATTTTCTATTACCCTTAAATGATGTTAGCGACAGAAAAATCCATTGCTAAATAGTGACAGATTTTTCGGTCGCTAATTAGCGACAAAATTTAAAGTTAGAAACGGAAATATCCGTCGCTAATTAGGATTTATATAAAAAAAATTTGGGTTTGCGATGGATTTAAAAAAAAATTTGCGTTTGCAACGGAAAAATCCATCGCAAACCCAAAAGAAAACTTTTATAAAAAAGTACTAAAAATCTAGAAACCATAAAGATATTTTTGCAACAAAATTTGTTTTTTTGAACTAACAAATTTCATTCAAAACCTATCCAATTTTAGCACTACATTTGTGCATTTCAAATTCAACACCAATAATTGGAAAAATGCCAAATGCTAAAAAATTTATATAATAATTATTACTACTATGTACTACACTACTAGTAAATAATAATAATGTGAATTAAAAATACTAACAACACATCTTATTACTTACTAGTACTATTTAATACTACAACTAATTCTATTTTATACTACCAGTACTAAAAATTTATATAATACTTATAATTACTACTATATTATATAAAATAAATTTGAAAAAGTAAAAACCATCCAATATTCAAAAAAATAATGTAAAATAATTGGAAAAATAAAAAAATCCAATATATACTAATAAATGTAAATAAATCCAAAAAGAATAAAAATTAGTGTACAAATACCTTACATTGCCAAAATAAATGCTTTTGTTGTCGTGGATTGGTAGTGAGCAATTAGTGATGGTGGTTACGATGGAAAATGATTTTTCAAGTAGGTGGAGAGAGATGGAAAAAAAGGAGAGGGGAATGGGGAAGAATATAGAAAGAAATAGGAAAATGTGGAAGAAAATAGGAAAAAGAGGAAAGGAAGTAGGAGATTTGTGATGGTGGATTTTTTTAGGGGATAGGAGGAGGAAGGTAGAAAGTGACGGATAGTAGTTGAATAGAGTTATAGAATATGTGGATTTTTGAAATGGGTAAGAAAAGAGGTCATTTTATATCATGACTGTCACTTAGTGACAGAATTTTCTGTTGCTAAATTACTGTTTTTATTTTTTTTTAAAAGTATTACTTAGCGATGGATTTCTGTCACAAATTTGAGATACTGATCTACTTAGCGATGGAAAAATCCGTCACTAATTTCAAATACCGATCTATTTAGCGACGAAAAAATCCGTCGCTAACTTTCTAGTTCAAATTTTTTTAAATTTTTAATGTGAATTACCGATCTCCTTAACTTACGATTTTTAAATTTTTTAAAACATTACTTAGTGACGGATTTTCTGTCGCTAAAATGAGATACCGATCTACTTAGCGACGAAAAAATCCGTTGCTAACTTTTATAATCTATTTTTTTTAAAAAAAAATTTCCTAAGAAAATTTGCAACGAAAAAATCTGTCTCTAATATTTTGAATGTTTTTTTAGTTTTCTTTTAAAAAAAAAACCTTTGCACCGGATTTTACGACGAAAATTTGCAACGGAAAATTTTCGTCACAAAATCCGTCCCTAAAATTTTCTGTCGCAAAATCCATTGCAATTAGCGACGGAAAAAAATCAATCGCAAAAATCTGTCGCTAATACGTGTTTTTCTAGTAGTGAGATATGAGATAAGATACTTAGGGGTGAAGAACTTCGAAAGTCATTTTTAAGAAGAACACTGTTTTATTGATAACAAAACTTATTACAAACTTTTCTTCCAAGTATCTAAACGCCTTTGAATGTTCTTCGGGCCAATTGGTAAGTATTGCAAAGAGCTCTTTCTATATAGCTGGCAAATGTTCTCTTAGAAGAGCAAGGATGATTTCTAAGCTTATTCGTTTTGCTAGAAAGTCTTCCCCAATGGTATATCTTGTTGTGCAAACCAAAAAGCAATAAAAAGGAGAATTTTGTGCCAGCCTATGGTAGAGAAAATAAGTTGTCTGATTCCAGTGGCTGGCATTCTAAATTCCTATTTCTTGACGGGAAGCTAATTCTATTGAAGCATATTTTGAGCATCATTCCGTTATATTTTCTTACTATGATGAATCCTCCCAAGGCAATTCTGAAGAATATAAATAGTTTATTTGCTAAATTCTTTGGGGTTCTACTGATGAAGGAAGTAGAATGCACTAGATTTCTTGGACCACATTTGTCAGCCACTAGAATTTAATGGGCTTAATATATAATCTATGCAGGAGTTTGCTGAAGCTTTTACAAACAAGCAACGGTGGAGATTCAGGCAAGGGACTTCCTTTTTGGAAATATTTCTTGGTAACAGATATTTATGAGAGGGAACTCATCTAGTTATGGTTCAAAATTCAGCTAGGCAATCTTCATGTTAAAGAAGGATGTTGCAAGTGAAGAATGAGGTTGAGAATCATATTCAGTTCATAATTAGAAAGGGTTTGATGTCCTTTTTGGGGGATAACTGGTCAGGGAAAAGGCCTTTCTTTAAAGAGGGATGTAGCTCAAGTGTTTGATCCCCATCTTACTGTTAGGGAGGTTCAGGACAATTAGTGGAATCTCATGCATCTTCATGCAGACTATTTACTAAAAGAGTTGGACACTATAAAATCTCTCTTGTTTGGAATTTAGTTGGCTCTGAATGATGAGAAGGAAGATGAGCTAGTGTGGACATTGAATTCTCATTGTGGTTTTTCCATTTCTTCATTGTTTAAAAGAAGGGTTGGCCTTAATTATTCATGGACTAGGAATATGATTTAGGACTCTAAAATACCTCTCAAAATCTCTATTTTCATGTGGAAATTGTTAAGTAGACACATCCCAGCTGATAGTATATTGATGAAGATGGGATTTTCTATGGATTCCAAGTGTGGCTTTTGTGATGATTAGGAATCCATAGATCATATTTTTCATTCTAGCACATTTCCTTTGGCTTTATTTTGAGAACTAGTTTCAACTACAATACTTCAAAGAAAATCTGCAGCTTTCCCTCCAATCTCGGTCTAAGGATAAATTCCAGTCCCTCCTGTGTGATTAGAATTCTTCATAAATATTACCTTTTCTAATTTCTTGGCATCTATTGAAATCCAAGAACAAGGAAAAGTATGAAGATTTTCTTCCTTCTTCAAGTCAAATATCTCCAATTTATTGGCAAAAATAATACTTATTTTTTCAACTTATCCCGTCACTATAGCTCATAGGATGAAGAAACATTTCTCAGTAGTTGGCTGATTGCCAATTCCATTTCTTGCAAGGCAAGAAACATCATTTGTGTCTCTTGGAAGGCTCCAAACAAGGATGGTTCAAGCTCAATAGTTATGGTTCATCAAGGCAAGGTGGCTCTTTTGGAGGATGATTATTGAGGAATTCTAGTGGCAATTTGATTTTAAATCTCCAACTTTTATGGGACCTACTCTATTTTTGAAGCTGGAGTTTGGGCATTGCTGGATGGTATTAATTTGTGCTTAGATAGAGGTTTTGAGGTTGTTAAGGTAGAAGTAGACTCTTTCCGATTTTTCTATTTAATAGCATTGAAAAACTTTGTTTTGGATTATTGATGGTATAGTGCAAAAGATTATGGCTAGAATATTTTTTTCTCAATTCAGGTTATTTCACATTCTAAGGCAATCAAATGTTGTGGCAGAATTCTTGGCTAATGAAGCTCATCAGCATAAAGGCTACAAGGCTTATTCCCCTTCTGAAATTCCAGTTGTAGCTAAGG
This sequence comes from Cinchona pubescens, assembly GCA_025175665.1. Classification (NCBI taxonomy): domain Eukaryota; kingdom Viridiplantae; phylum Streptophyta; class Magnoliopsida; order Gentianales; family Rubiaceae; genus Cinchona; species Cinchona pubescens. The sequence continues at coordinate 10,372,006 of JANKKI010000053.1, forward strand.
GCCTCTCATGTTAGATAAATGGGCTATGGTTATAACAGCGTTAATACCTAGATGATGTATAGCCTGTTTTCTTGTCTTTTTTATCTTGTTATAGTTCCAAAGCTATATTTGAAATTCTTTGTTGCTGGAGGTTTTGGTTTTGTCTCATTCCATATGTTCTCTTTCTTTTGATTTCAAAAATTGGGAGTGAGGTCCCCCAACAATGCATAGGTGGTTACTCATTAAAAAAAAAAGCTGAAGTCTTCTAAGTGTCTATGTGTTGAAATTTCATAAGAAGAAGTTGATTCTTCTTAATTTGCATTAGATCTGTCTCTTATACATTGGTATTCTTTATGTTGTTCATATATATTTCAAGATTATTTGAGTTATTTCTTTGAATTGTGAAATCACAGCTTCTAAAGGGAATGGTATTGCTAAATTTAGTAGCTCTTCGACGAGAAATTACTCTAAATCTCAATTATCTAATGATAAAGCTTATGATATGTTTAAAGAGAACTCAAATAACAAGAAACTAATTCTTGAAAAAGGTTTTAAACTTGATGTTATACGGACACATAACTACCTCTTAAATGAAGTTGAAACTATGATTATGAAGACATGTTAGGTCAAATTTTGTTTGCATTAAGAATTTGCCATAGAACAAGAAGTAAGGGAATTTTATACGAATTTTATTGAACAAACAGTGGTTTTGTTTTGGTAAGAGGTAAGAGAGTTCATTTTACTCATAATTCGTTAAATGACTATTTTGGAGTTTAACACATGGATACAGATGGATAAGCTAGATACCAAAGACAATATGATCTGGATTTGGTTAAAATATCTATAAATTTCTTTGTAATAGTGTTGAAGTGACTTGGAATGTTGCAAAAAATGCTTCGGAAATGAAACTTTCTTTTCCAATGAAATTTTTATCTCCGATTGCAAAAGTTTGCTTTAGCTTCATTAACACTTCAATTTTTTCTAGCTTTGCATGCAACCAATGTGATAAAAATTGAATTGTATTGCTATATTTTTTGATAAAAGGGAAAAGCATAAATATCAGTAGTGTTATTCATGATGAAATTTTTCATTTAGCTAGAACTAAGAGTAAGGGACTTCGGTTTCATTGCTTAATTACTCAATTGTGCATTGATGCAGGTGTTCGTTGGGATGATGAATTTGATAAAAGGATTGTTACGAATAAGCCAACCAACAATAAAGCAGTCACAAGAATGAACGCAATTTCAAACCAATCAAACAAAATAAGGCTTATCATCCAACCACAAAAGAAGCATGGAGAGTTGCTTAACGAATCTAAGCATCAATACCAATACATGAAGGCCATAGGACAATCATTCCACTACATAGGTAAGGCCTTGGCATTGATACGAGTCATGCTCCAACTGTGCTGACTACTCACAAACATGAAGAAGAGCAAGCAAAGGATGATTTAAGTGATTCTAAGGATGAAAACATAAGTGAAGATGATGAAGAGGAAGAAAAGGATGATTGATTAAGCCGCAAACTAAATTAGGTGAGTGTTGTTTTTGTTGTTCCTTTTATATATTTTAATGTTTTTCTTATCTTAGTTATGTGTGGAAACATTAGGGACAATATTTCATTTTAAGTTAGGGTGCGTTTGTATTTTTGGTGGTGTGTTTTTAATATGTGCTTTCTGTAGTGAATGTTTGATTTTTTATTTTTTTGTTTGATGGAATATTTGTTTTGGGAATTAGTTTTCTTTTGAAAAAAGAAAAGGAAGATAAAAGAGAAGAAAGGAATAAAAGAAGGACAATTCTTTATAAGTTTGTCTTTAATGTTATGTGTAAAGAGGGAAAATTCCTTCTAAGTTGCAATCCCAAGGATAAAGAAGGTGCATTTTGCCTTTGAAAATTGTGGTTGGTTAAATGATATGGTTACTTGCAATATGTTCCACAGGATTATGATTCAAGTTATTCACTAACGTGTTTAAGGTAATTTAAGCTACTTTTTTCCATATATATCCTACCTTGATCCCTTAGCCTGCGTTACAAGCTTTAAATACCTACTTGATCCTTGGTTTGAGTTCATTTGTGTTAGTAGGTATTTTCTATGTTTAAAATTACTTCCAACATGTTTGTCCCTTTTCAAGCTTATGTTCCATGGGTTTTTCATTGATTAGTGAATGAGTGCTATCATCTTTCACGAGAGGAGAATTAACACTTTCATAATGATGATTTACGGTTGATTAGCAATGCTCTTTTATATTCATGGTGAATCTGTATCTCTTCTTGTTTAGTTTTACCTTTGTTACGACAATTGACATGTTGAAGGAAATTAATGTGCTTGAACAAGTTGTTGTGTTAAGGTGTTATTTTACTCAGGATCTTTAGTAAAAATTCAAGTTGGAAGGTGTGTTAAATCTCTAAAAAATAGTTATTTGCATGCATTTTGGCTTGAGTTTTAATCGGTTTCCAAGGTGTCTTGTTCATTAATTAGGGGTATTTTGGTAATTTTAGGATTTTAGTGTCAAAATATTAATTTATGTATTTTAGTATTTCAATATACTTATGTATGAATTTTATGATGCTTTCATAGCTTTGGGATCAATTGGAGGCAAAATGGATAAAAAATATAGCAAAAATGGCGAGCTGGCTTATAGGGCCCAAGCGCAAGTATGCTTGGGAGACTTGAGTCGCGCCCAAGGACTACTCCCTAGGCAAGGGCACACCCTAGAGAGCTAAGCTGAGCCACACCTGAGCTACGGTCTCACAACGGGATTTGGTGAGTTTTTTACTTGTATGGCTTTCTAGAGGCATAACCCTTAACCCTAACCCTAACCCAAAACCCTAAGCCCTAGGGGCATTTTCAGCCTCCAAAACTTGTAAAACCCTAATAACACATAGGGGCTATAAATAAGTTTTCCTGGGCTATTATTAAGAGGAGAAGAGAAATAACAAAGAGAGAAGAAACATTGTAACATCAATTTAGGGTTAGAACAACCATTTGGAGAAAATCTTCAAGAGGATCAAAAAATACCTTCGAAGAGGAGGATTCACACGGAGAAGGCCAAGAATGGAGACTAAGCCTAGTTTCCCTTCTTATTTATTTTCTTTATTCTTATTTACTCCTTCAAAGGCTATAGTTTATTCATATGATATATTTTACTCTATGAATATACACTAAACACTAGACTAGTGTTTGTTCAAATTTTACCATGACGATTGATTAATGATATTTATTTATTCCTTTTGATTCTACACATATGAGTTTGCAAATTTGAATTATTCTTAATGCCTTTAGATGATTAGCCACCATCTAGAGTGATCTATAGCCTTATTTGGAATCGACACAGGAAATCCAGGGTTAGGATTAGCCTTTGTTTGGAACAATCGCCCATACATTGAACTGTTTTGTAAGTACGGATAAAAATATAGCTGCTCATAATCAGGTAGTCAATTAGGGTTGCATGAATACATTAGTCGGGGCTTTAATCCAGATAAACATATAGTGAACTGGTCAAGATTAATAGATTTCCAACGTATTTTAACTGAATTTACAATTATCATCGAACCCCTACCTTAGTAAACGTGATGTGGAATTGAAGGAATAATAAATTGACTAAATTAATTGGATTGGTTTTTAATTATATTGATTTTGTGTTTAATAATTCATTATTTATTTCTTATTTTCATGATCATTTAACTAGTCTATTGTTTAGAGATATTTGTGTGTGTGACACTCTGGTAATTGTTGATAGAGTTAAGCATAGTCATCGTAGGAACGATCTATATTTACTCTGTATTAGTTGTTCCATCGGTGTATTTGCGGACGTACTTTGAGTCTATAACTAAAGAACATCAAATAAAAACTAATACACTAAACTAAACGTATATTAAAACAAGAAATGGAAATGATTAGCACAAAAACACACACATAAAAACTTAAAGATCCAAAACTAGTGCAAAAATTGTACAAAAAATGTAGGAATAACCCTAATCATTTAGAGTTATTACACTACTTAACTATTAATCTAGCTCATGTATAGATGAAGACAAATAATGTATTATTCTATCTAGCTCATATATTGTATTAAAACTCGATCTTCTTAAAAATGTCTTCATTTATATGGGTAAGAGATTTGTAGGCTAATATCTTAGTTTGGGAAGAAATCAAAAAGCCTTCTCAGTGACCGTTTTCTATATCTAGTGGGTCGCATAGACCACGTACAACCTATAGGTCATATGTGTCACATATAAACCAGGTCGTATTTGGCCTATGTGCCCTACGCTTTTTATAAGTAACCTATGCAGCCTACACATCCCCACCCTTTCTCCTCAAGTTATTCTCTTCTTCTCTTTCTTCCTCCTGTCCTTCCACAGGACGAGCTTCACCCTTCCCTTCCCTTCTTCTCTAATATTATATCTAGAATGTCTTCAATTTGCCTATTAAGTCCCAGTTTAGTCCTTGCAGAAAAAATAAATTCCATTCGATTCCTTGAAACAAAGGTACTTTATTTCTACCTCTTAAATATTTAATAATTGTAATTTATATTTTCAAATAACGTGTTATCCAATGTGTTAGTTTATTGCTATATAATATGTTAAATAATAAATTAGTATAAGACATTTTTAGGTTTATATGTTACATAATTTTTATTCATGACATCATATACACTTGTTAGTATAATTGTAATTTAAATTTTTTATATAATATGTTAAATAATATGTTAGTTTATTGTTATATAATCTATTACCTAATATGTTAGTATAATACATTTTTTTAGGTTTATATTTTAGATATCATTTTAGTCATGACATCCTGTGTACTTGGATTTTATTTAATATTTTAATGATATATATGTGAATGTTTAATTCTTGTAATTTAGCTATAACTGTTTAATTAATTTGTGTGTTTAATAAATAGACTTGAACTAGTTTTTTTATTACTAAAACATAAAATGCTAACACAATATAAATTTATTAAAAGTTTGAAAGTAAAATTGTAACAAAAAAAAATGCTTCAATTTTTGTGCTAGCGGATTGGACAAAATATTGAAAATTTGTAAAAAGATTTATAAAACTACTGTAACACACCTCAAACAGTATGTAGTAAAGAAAATAATATTTGTACCTCAAAATAACCTCAAACTAAATTTAAATTTTGGCATAAAATTTAGGATTGACATCAAAATATAATTTTTGTTGGTTTTCATTCCAATCCTAAATTTTAAACAATTCTTGAAATTTATAATTTATTTCCTAGACAACAACTTGGAACCAATATACCTTCATATGAAATCAAAAATTTTAAAAAATAATTTACCGAAATCCCAAGTAATCTTTAAAACTCATAAAATTCATGAAAAAAACTTTAGATATAATATAATTAGTTTTATACCTTTGGGTACTGATAAATTACCCTAAATTGCATCGATTTATAAATAGATCATTGTATGTAAAAAAGTATTTTAATTTTTTTATCCAACCCAAATTTCACCGGTATAGATTAAAATGAATGGCAATTTTGAAAATAAACACTAAACGAAGAACACTAGATTAGATTAAAACTTAAAGAAATACACCAAAGTTGTAGGGGAAGATTAATAGTGTAGGATTTTGAATGGAAGATTAAAGGTCTTAAATGAACGATAGTTTTGGAAATGGAAACTAAACACCCATATTAGAATAGATTAAAATTTAAAAAAATAAATCAAACTCTAAAAGTGACTAATGATTTTACATATCTTGATCTGACATATTATCGTCCGTTGCATTATAAGGATTAGCTAGTGAGCTTGTAATGTCAGATTTGGTCAACTAGTGGTTGATTGCAATGATTTAGTCTTAAACCAACTCTATCGAATGATATCAGCAGATACAATTAAGTATGAGGTTGTTTTCTATCCTAGAACAACATTCTCATATTGTTGCCGATTTATTCTATTCAATAAGAAATCCTATAGCATTTTGGTACAAGAGCACCAAAACTTTGTAGTGTCTCTCTTAGCCGATCCGACTCTTGGCAGGAAAATGTCCACCTCAATGAACTCCGCAACAATATTCTCTTAGATCGGACTCACAGCAATCACGATAATCATCTTTACGTTCCTGTAACAACCACATGTTATATGTAGGGCAATTTGTTATGATTGATTTAGGGTTTGGGTTGGTGGCATTTGTAATATCTTAGACAAAATAAATAAGATAGTTAGGTACATGTGCTTGATTTTGATGTCAATTTTTATGATGGCAATTCAATTTGAGTATTTATTGTTTACTGTAAGTAGGGATAGATTCTGATTTGTAATAGTATTTTCTTGCAAAGTTTACAGCTATGAATGCTTTTGCCTATTATCCTGATGTCTATGCTAGACCACAGTCTGATTCATGAGTTATTATGTCTTTAGTACTAGTATAGGTTTGTGAGTATTTTGGTAGGTGAGCCATTGATGACTCCATTGACATCTAGGATTAGACAGTATGATGATGATTATCGGTCGTATCATGCCACGCACAAGGGTGTCTTATGTTATATACGATTAGCTGGACGAGGGTCTATATAGAGTAGGTTGTATCCAATATGATCATGCTTTGATTACCGCGCTTATTGAGAGGTAGAGGCAGGTGATACATACATTTCATCTGCCAGTTGGTAAGGCTACTATAGTAAAATTACAGGATGTAGAGGTCCTGATTCGACTCCGTATAGATAGACAGGCTATCACTCATATCGGAGAGAACAAGGAGACAAGCTTTGGGAGGCTATTTACACTAAATTTTTGGGTTTTAAACTCAAGCCAGGGATTATTAAGAAATGTCATTTTAGAGTTAGTGCGTGCCAGCATATGATAAGAATTATAGTACTAGATGATACAGATGAAGAGCCATTATAGTAGTAGGCACGCATGTACATATTTGTCTTGATTGGTGGATTGTTGTTTCCACATTAGTCTAGTAACTTGATCTCTATGAACAAAAGCTATTAATATTACAGGATTTGGAGTATGCAAGGCAACTTAGTTAGGGTAGTGTGATTATAGCTACTCTATATCGCACATTATGCATGCGGTATATGTGAGACACCGATTGCAGTATGGGCCCATTGTTGTTGTTGTAGGTTTTTTTTTTTTTTTTTTAAAGTTTTTGTATCATTGATTGATGGTTGTTATTTCATGAATCCTTATTAATTTGTTTACATGTAAGCTATGGGCATGGGAGAGATTCCCCATGATGCAAACTACAAGTTGCAACGTTAATGATGTTGTACCATTTAGACTTCATCGAGGTGTATATTGACGTGTGTCATTTGATCTGGAACGATTGCCATCAGTCCTTATAGTATATAGAGATCATCTAAGGGCTCTCCACCATAACCAGGTTGGTTGTTTATAATAAATCTTTTTCAATACGTGATTTCATGAGTTTGGAATAATTATTTGATATCTCTTGGTAAAATTGTTGTTGTAGTTCGTTAGAATGTACAATAAATAGCCAATGTGCTGGTGACATTACCATTATACTGCATAGCTGGCCAGCACATATGGAGAGCTCGATGTCTTCTCATTGTTGGGAGATTGTGGAGTTTCACAAGCCTCATATGGTGATGCTGTAGTTCGGTTTGCGACAGGACATCCCTTTTTACGTTGATACAGATGCTTGCCTTTATCAACTGGTGCGTGTTGGTAATGCCGACAATGATTGGAGCCAACATCATTTCCAATACCTTGTTATGTGGGCTAGTCGTGCATCAATGGTTGAGGAAGACGTGTCAATTAAAGGCCTCCTATTCCACACGTTAGACTGTCTTAAAAGGTATAGGGTGTGTAAATTGCTATATATATATCTGCAGTCCTACAGCATCTCTAGTAATGTTTGATGGATACCAAGTGAAGCAATGCAATCCGAGTATCTAGTTAGGCATTACAATGCATTAAATAATTTTTACTCAACATGTTTTTTTTTTTAACTAACAAGATTACTTTGTTTATTTGTAGACTAATATTGTCATGCAACGTGGTTAGATGACAGTTTAGGTTACTCTCGAATATTCTCAGGCCTAACTACAACTATTTTCAAACATGAGGACCATAGCTTTTGGAGCAATTTAGCATATGGGCAACAAGTTGGAGTTGCCATGAGACCATATGAGCCTCGTCTTGTTGAGATCTTTTAGTCTCAGCATATATCCCATTAGTCGGCCTTCGTAACTGGAAGAGGTAGCTATTTGTCCTAGACATAGAGGTCGACGACCCCAACATGGCCCTATTGAGGCTCCCTAACTAGTTTACATGGGTGGTAGAGATGGAGCTGGCCTGTCTTATTCACATAACAGTCACGGAGCAGGCACATCTTGTTCACAAGATGGTTATGGAGCTAGTTCATCTCATTCATATAATGGTCAAGGAACTGGTCAGCCTTATTCACATGGAGGCAACTGTGCGGGACCGTAACACTCACAGTTACAGTATACCCAAATGACCCCCCACACACCTATGCATACATTTGGGCTGGGTTCACACCATGCATTGCCTATTTATCATCCTAGTTTTGACTTTATGTTTGTAAAGAAACATCAGCAGGAAGAGAACAACAACAGGATAAGCAACTACAAAAGGATGGAGACCAACATGATGAGGGCGACCATGTACATCTGTTGATGATATTACGATAACGAATTGCAATGCATCAGTGTTGTTGCATCGATGAACAGACCCTACATTATCCTCAATGTCAGCGATATTGATACGTGATCTTTATGTGCATGTTATTGTTAAAAATATTTCATCTTATGTATTAATACTAATGTTTTATAATAAATTTAGACATGGTTGTTGATTAATTTGGATAAAGGTCACATTCTTTGAAAATGACCTGTATAACACTGTTTCTTTATGAGAAATATCACTACGCTTGATGGTATCCATGTTCATTGTTTGCTATTTGATCTCGTATTGGTAATTTTCAAATGGCTTATAAATTTATCGTAAAATTTAAAGCCAAGTGGCCTATTGAAATGCTTGGATGTAGTTGCCATTTGGCTGATACCGTTTCGTACTCTTTGTATCTACATGAAAGGTATTCGGCTAGTTGAACTACGACAATATAGATGGAGTGGGAATGCGGATAAGCAAAAGGAACTGAAATTTAAACTAGACAAAGTAATAAACGACATCGTTGTGTTGTTAGATGGGTAGGATGACAGGATAAAACTCAATCTTCCCTGTTTAAAAGTATTGATGATGAAACAGTCTACTGTTAGAGAAGTTGAACAAGCTTTGCTTCACATACATGAACAAAATAATCACATTGCCCTGTGTTGGAAACGTGGGGACGCGTATCATGATGGTTTAATAGGTAGACATCATGGAAGGAATGATTAGGCTATCATGGCTTTTGATGCATGGGCATCCCTAATGTATGACAGTGACTTTGAGATTATTGATGAATTATGACACAAACATGGATCCTTTACCCATGTTCCATCTAATTGGTGGAACGGAATTGAAATAAATTGTTTTAGTTCAATTATTCTTATTGTTTCAATTTGGCTTCAATTCTGCAATGAATACTTTATCGCAAAATTTATTTAATTTGATTGATTGTTTGCTATTATTGGTCATCTACGAGAAATAAACTCTTTATAATGTCGTATAAATGGTTAGCTCGTTCAAATAGTTAGCTCGTATAGATGGTTACCAGTACATAGGTCGTATAAATGCTTAGAATTTTCTAGGCCGTATATATGGTTACCATTTTGTTGGTGGTATATATGTTGATTGTTTTGTCAGTTGTATAGATGCTTAGCATTTTCTACGTCGTATATATGGTTACCATTTTGTAGGTCATATAGATGCTTAGCATTTTTTAGATCATATAGATAGTTACCATTTTCTAGGTCGTAAAGATGGTTAGCTACTAAGGATCTATAAATATTGAGTTGATAAAGGAACATTGCATCCATACAATTCTAGCTTCCTAAATCAACACACATTAAAATGTCTTTCGGGAAATATGCTAATTAGGTTCTACTTTTATTAGAGTAGGAAAATATTCAACATGCCCCATTGCGGTTTGAGTTACAAACCGCAGCGTGCTAACAAGTTCTTTTCAGTTCGTCGACAAATAACTTTTGCTAAGCTATAGTCAAAGATATTCAACTACATAAAATTAGATCCAAGTTCATATACTTTGAACTTGACATTGCGTGTGCCTCATTTTGATGGTCATGGATACTATATGTGGTTCGGACTCTCGTTGACAGATGATGATAATCTACAAACAGTGTATGGTGTAAAATAGAAATGTCACGTTTCCAAGCAAAGATCTATGTTAAAGTTAAATAGATAAATCAATTCATTCCCGGAGGCAATTCCTAGTTAAGTTTGAATATGCCTGATACCATTTCGCAACCTTATGGCAGTCTCACAAACTTTTCAACAACTTTTTAGCAATGCTCCTTAGACTAATCTTGTTGGCTACTCTTGGTCTTGTTATCAATAAAGTTTCAAAAGTAGCTCTTCGTATCGAGCGTTAGTCCCATGAAATAGAAAATCCAATTCAAACAATTCAACACGACATGTATGTGGGACATGACCCCACGAACATAAACCCAATTATTGATGAAAATAGTGACCAAATTTATAGCGACTCTAAAGATAATTCTGATGATGACTGAAAAACTACTGATGGATTATACTGGTTTAACTGGTAGTTCTAACGATGACATGGACCCAACAACCACAACAATTGAATATCCTTCAACTTCCCATGAAGCATCTCATGTGAATATATTGTAGTGCCATCATATGCCCTATGGGCACTTGTCTTCTACTCGTATATTGACAATACTCTTTCTTTTGACGCAACTGACAGAGGACATATGAAGCACATGAATGTCTAGAGTGACACTAACATGGAGCTACGTTTGTGCATGCTTTATGAGAGTAAGAAAAATCTTTAAAAGGCAACTCTTTTATTGACCACCAAACACAATAGGGAGTTCACTAGGACGAAAAGAGCAAGACTATGGAGTGTCTATCGCACATACAATCGTTGCAAATAGATGATCAGAGCTGTTGAAACGAGCACTCATAAAATGTGGCAGATAGCCAAAATTGTTGACATTCACTCCTGCATTGGCACAAGTAACAACAATGATCATAACCAATTGAACCATGAGATTGTAGTTGAGAACGTAATTCACTTAATTGAAAAGAAACCCTGCAAACCTATGAAGAAAATTTAAGCACACGGACATGTCATATAAAAAGTCATGGTATGCTCATTGAAAGTCCATTGACATAGTTTATGATGATTGGTCATCATCAGTTGCAGAGCTACCAAAATATTTCAAGGAGTTGGTAGCACAAAATCCTGGTAACATTGTAGAGTGTCGACATCATTCACAAAGTCGTCGTCCAAAAAGATCCTTGACTTTGTATTTTGGGCATTTGCACCATCAATCAATGCATTCCAATACAGTAGACCTGTTAGATGTGTAGATGGCACGTTCCTAAGGGATGCTTATGAAGAAAAGCTTCTGCAAGTCACCGTCGAGCACAATGCTAGCAACCGCCAACTACTACTGGCATATGCACCTGTAGATGAGTAGACAAATGAAAGTTGGAGTAGGTTCTTGACCCAACTAAGGGTTCATGTTCGCCATGATGTGCACCATATTTGAGAGTCATATTAGACCGCCACAAAGGTATCATCACTATTGTGAAACCCAGTATTTTAATAGCCTTTTTCTTTGATTTTAACTGGTTTAAAATGTTTTTCATATTATTTTTAGTCATAAAGTACTTCAACTTATTCGTTCTTCAATTCGGCAAATTTTTCGATTTACGCGATTTCGGTACCGTCGGGTAAACGGGTCAAAAATTAGACAAAATGTAATTAGTGCATTGTGGTGTGTGAGTGTTGTTTGATGACTGATTTATAATGTTAATTTAGTAGCAAAAATTAGTTTTTGGGTCAAATAGTCAACTTGGAGACTATTTGGTCAATGGGGTACTATTTGGTCAACCTTGGAATTTCTTTTTAAGTCTAATTCTTCTTGTTTTTTTCTTCCTCATTTTCTTCCAGCAGCAGCCGAACTCCTCTCCTCCATTTTCCCAAAAAAATTTTCTTGGTTTTCAAGTAGGAATCACTTGGAAGGTAAGATTTTATGTATTTTAGCATTTATGGCTTATGGGCTTTATGATTTAAGCTTTAATTTCAAGTTTTGTAGGATTCTTAGGGCTGAAAATAAACCCTCTTTGCAGCCTTATATATGTTGATTTATGTATGTTATGGGTTGTTGTGTATGTTTTGGAGGTTGGGAAGTGATTGGGGTTGATTTTTAACAACTTTCCATGGTTAGATTACAAATTTTAAGATTATGAGTTAGGGTTTTGTCTTCCATATGTGGCCTAGAGTTTTATGCTATGAATGCTTATGTCTATGCACATAATGATGTTTTAAGAGTGTTTTAAGGTTAGTTTGGATAGGAATTGAGACTTGAAACCAAGTGGAATTGATTTCCATTCATTTTGTAAGTAAGCGGAAGTTTAGGCGCAACTAGGATAATTTGGATAATTGGTTATGTTTAAAGGGTCTTTAATGATCTTTTGATGGTTTTAGGTGTTTTCCATTGTTGTGGAATGCTATTGATATAGTCCCGGCTATTGCTCCGGTGAATCTTTCCGTTTATGGATTTTGTTGGTTGAATATGTTGTTTTGAATTGGGTTGTAACCAAGGTCCCTTGAATACCTTGGAAATGGATTTTGTTGGTTGGTTGAATATGTTGTTTTGAGTTGGGTTGTAACCAAGGTCCCTTGAATACCTTGGAATTGGATTTTATTGGCAGGGAGGATAGCCTAATTATAGCCTAGGGAGGCGAAGTTTTCGGTTTTTCGGAAAAGAGCTTATTATCTCCTAATCTAGCTGTAATACGAATTTGAGGGATTAACTAAGTGTTTTGACTGGGGTTTTAGCTTGTCGAAGTTGGTCAGAAATTGTGAACAGGTCATTTTTGACCAAAGAGCTTTTGGTGTCGTTTTCTATCGTTTCTGGTTCGGACGTCCGTTCATCCCTTCTGTAATCATTTGTGCAGTTTTTGCTTTGATAGGTGGGTAACATAGACCCTCTTCCACTTGTATTTTGTTTAACGACTTTCGAAATATGTTTGGATGGATTTTAAAATGTGTATGATGTTTGGAACTGCACTTTTATCAAGTTTTGGAACTATTACATATGAAATCGGGACCAAGCTATTTTATGATAATCAAATGATATGTTTGCAAACTCTTTTGATATGAAAGCATTTTATGACTGTTTTGGCTCATAGGTGACCTAGGTATATAATTTTGGATGTGTTTGGAAATGTTTGATTTGTGGAGAACCGGTTCTATAGTCATCCATGGGACGCCGTGGTGACTTCTGTGAATGTTATGAACTCTCTGATACGGGGTCTTGTGATGGGATAACTTGACCTCCCCAGATCTAGTAATCTACCACACCTACTAGTCTGTACTACACAGTCAGACTAGTAGGTGTGGTAGATTACTAGATCTGGCTAGTACTGTAGGTCATACTGTTGAGCCTAAAAGATACTCATGCTATTTTATTATATTCTGGATTGAAACTGTACTTGGATTTGTTCGCTATGCTTTAGCATACTATGTTTTGAAATGATTGGATCTTTTTGACTATGTTTTGGACATGCCTGACGTTTAAATGGCATGATACATTTTAGAAACTACTTATGATTATGGTTTATTGACTTTTAAATGGCATGAGACATTTTAGAAACTGCTTCATAACTATGGTTTTCACAAATGTTATTATCTTTATGTTTTCTTTTATCGCAATGCTTGACCCCATTTGAAGAGCTTTTATGATATCCACTGAGCTAGTTATGCTCACCCCACGTGACTTATAATTTTTCAGATTAGGTGCTCGTTAAGCTCATTCTCCAGCCAAGGCACAAACGAACAGAGCAACAAACTTAACCGCAGGCCAATTTGGAGAGGGGTAGTGTATTAGATAAGTTTTGTATTGATGAACTTTATTTTCGTTGTAGCATCTTTTGTACTAAGAAGGAATTTTGTAATTCGTATTTTTGTGTAAAATGAAATATTTGGTTTTATAGTTAAGAAATCGTTTGATGGTTCTATTAAATTGCGGTTAAGTTTGTTGCTCTGTTCGTTTGTGCCTTGCGCTTTGGACCGGTGTGCCATTAGCGCGGCGTGTTACGGTCTCGTTTTTGGGGCGTGACAACTATAATGAAAAATTTAGCATTTTGGAGACCACCTTGTAGGGTGTATCACTTCTGTCTCATTCATGTCAAAAGTATAAGAAGTTCAGAAGCTAAAGGCTGAAGGACCTGCATTGGCTGGCTGGGGGTGTTAGACAACATCAAAAGTTCAATTAGTATATAGAGCAGTTATGCTTTATGAGCCCTGAAACTTATGATTAGCTCATGAATAGGAATATCCGACCCGAACAGTGGCTTATTTCTCTTGTGATGGCGGGTTTTGTTGGGGTATTTTACCAACCAACATTGTAGAAAGTTGGAATGAAATTATGAAAGAAGCCTGCTATTTGCCAATTAGGACTTATGTTGACTTCACTTTTCATAAAGCAGTTGAACATTTCAACTAGCACAATAATATGGCAAGACATGCTGGATTCTACTTATCAAAGAAATTTTGGAAAAAATGTCTCAAATTTGAGAATACAGCTCGGAGCCATACGGTTTAAAAGTTTGACCATCAACATCAAATATATAACATTATATTAGCTCTCCGGTCTGATAAGAGGGGTAGAACTATGCAAATTGCGAACTTACAAGAAAAAATGGGCACCTATGGGAAATGGACAACACTTCAATTTCCATGTTTGCATGTCATGGCTGCATGTTTTAATTGTGGCATCAATCCAATTACATTTTTTAGTAAAGTGCACACCAACCAAATATATCTGCAAATGTATTCCAGTCATTTTGATCCATTTCGATATCCAGGCTATTTAGAAGATGCTGATATCAGTCTTACACTCTTTCCCAATAGGATGCACTAACTAAGCACGAAAAAATAAGAAATGCTAGGATACACAATGAGATGGATACGAGATGCCTTGATGCTCTAGGGAGATACAACACATTACGTATGACCAATCATAATGCCAGGAATTGTCTATCCAACATTAATATGGGCTAAGAATTTTTTCATGTAATTTCAAGAATCTTGTCAATATTTTAGGGTTTGATGTACTTGTAAGTCTTAAGTTGTTAGAATTTTCGGTATTTAATATTAGTTTACATAATTATTGCTCTTTAAAATTTATTAACTCTTTTATTTACAGACTTCAAACTACCTTTACTAAAAAATTCATTATCCCTTTAACTAAACTATATAACCAACTACGAACTCAATCCACAATATACTAAGAGATTAACCAAAAAAACCCTTAATAATCCAAACCCTTCTATTTTTTTAATTATTCGGGTTTTAGGTAGCATTGGTCATATTAATAATGCTATATAACCAACTACAAACTCAATCCACAATATACTAACATTAACCCTTCTATATATATATATTTTTTAATTATTCAAGAGCCAAGTAGCATTGCCCATATGCTACCTAGGCCGTATGTGACCCAAGTGGCATAGGCATATGCTACCTGAGCCGTACGGAGCACATACAACTCATGTAGCATATAGCATAGGCACATGCTATCTGGGTCTTATTATGCACATATGGCCATTGCCACCTGGCTAGTTTCAAAAAAAAAAATCACAAATATTGAATTTTTTTTTCTTCGTAAACAAAGAAAAAGCCGAGTTTTATACTAATAAGGAGTATAGGTGTGCACAATTCAAAGAAAAATATTGTAGGTATTGCTCAACATAAAATAGGGAGTTTTAGCATAATTTACCATATAAAATCAAATCGTGATTATAACAAATTAAGAAATAAGTTCACAATTTTGGACAATTTAAGATAAATAATTTCCATTCCACCTTTGAGGTTGACATACTCATTTATAGGGATGCCCACTCTAGTTTTAAAAATTACACTGATTCTTTTTCATTACATGAAATGACTATAATAACCTTAGTATAATGTTTAAACAACAAATTTCAAAAGGGAAAAAATAGTAGAAGCCACACTCCTTCCCCTTAACAATTGACAAAGTAGCATCAACACCCTTCTTACCTAGCGCCTAAGTCTCCTATCCATGCCACCCTAACAACTCGCCATCACCTTCATCACGAATAAAATATGTGCCCCAAAGTTAGGAATCCAACATTCCATAAAACCGACAAGAACCACCTGAATTCTGGGGGAATACTAGGTGGGAAAGAAAGGGCGCATGGATTTGGAGTTATTCGGTTGGGGTCCATGGTTAAAGATGATGGTGATGGGATGGTATAGTTGTTTGTGATTGTGATTGAGGAACTATGAGATAGGAATAATTTTATTTAGATTTATGATAATTGAAGAAAAATTGTGATGATATTATTTTTGGGTGTGGTCTAATGTCAACATTATAGAATTCAAAATGAAAGTCAAGTGCCTTTTTTTTTTATAATTAAAATGGGGTATTTTTAACAATTATGTCAAATTTTAGGGAAGGAATATGAAATTTTCTCATGCTAATTAACAATATAGAGAGAGTTGGGGTGTTTGAGTTTGGTGGTCGTATCACGTGTTGTTCACATGACTTTTGCCTTGATATTTTGTAATTATGAATACTTTAGAGAGCTTTTTTGGTCCAGTTATTATCCACTGGTTTTACAAACACTTTCTCCCATCTCCTTTACGCTATTAGTCCCTCTTCTCTTCTTGTCTTAATCTTAATTATCTCGACTGCTTTCTCTTCTTTCTAATCTCTTCTCTCTTCTCTCTTCTCTCTTCTCTTACAATCATTCAGCAAGTTTCTTCTCTTCTCTTCTTTGTTTCTGTTCTTCCTCGGATGAAAATACCATGGAGAAATCAGATTCCATTGTTGTGAATTTTTTGGATTTTTTTCTTATTATAGATGTTTTTTTTTTTTTTTATCTTCACGGCTTCTCTCAACTACAATACCAAAGGCAAATCAGAGGCCATTTGTGGTGGATTTTCATCCTATTCTATAAGGCCACAAATGGATTTTCTTCTTCATGAATTAGGGTTCGAAAAATCTTCTTGCTAGGAAGCTATTTGCAGAAAATAACAGAGGGACAAAAGCTTCATTTATCTTTAGCAATAACATTAGGGACAAAAGGATAGATCTTTATGGTGAAACTTCATATTATAGGGTTTTTTTTTGTGTTAAATTGTTTTGTCTGAGCAATTTTTTTTTTTTCGATTTTTTTTGTGTAATTATTTTCTTCCTTTCTTTTTGGGTACAGAAGGTGCCTAGGGATTTAGATTCTTTAGAAACAATGAAAATAATGTTGAAATTGGTAAGTTTTACTCACCTTCTCTTCTCCCGTTTCAGATCTCCATATTCTCTACATAGTTTTTTTTTTTTTTACTTGTGTCGTGTGATGTATATATTTTTCTATGTTGCAGGAGAAAAGAGTACTCAATCTCGTCAATGAATGCATTGACTTTTCTTCATTTCCGCCTCATATGAATTTTGATCTTTGAGGTATTTTATACTACTTTGTGTTGAAAATTTTTAGAATTTTTGTGTCTTAGATTTATTGATTTTTGATACTCTTGCAACATTTTTTTGAGTTTAAAATCTATGTCTTGTATTCTTCTCAAAAAATTGGTATTCTCTTCTTGTGTTAATAGCAAGAATATTTATTTAATGGAAGGAAAAGCAAGCAAAAAATAGTTCAGTATTTAAGAACAACAAATAGAACTTATTCTTCGTTAATCTCTTCAATACCTTCACACCATGGCCCAACCCAAACAAACAACTAGGGATGTGCTTCATTTAATAAAATCCTTTTTAGAACTTCATGAATCAAAAGTAGTAGATTACGACTTATTAACAAATTTTATAGACCGAAGGAAGTACAATTATTCAGAAAATTATTTAGGGGCCTTTAATACGGTAACATCAAACTACATTCTTATTCTGTCTAATTGTTCTTCTTGGTTTGTAGTATTGTTTATGAATTTAAAGACTGCAACTTACATAATGAACTGAATCAGTATATTTGGGGCTGTAGTTGACCTTGCTTGATTAAGCCATAAAAACTTCTTTTGGAAAATAATTTTTTGTAATTAATGGTTTAGAACATGTCACATAAATAAATTGCAGTGCAAAATGAATAATATAAGTTGCGATTTGATCTAAGATATAAATTATGGAACTACAAATAGTTTATTGCCGAAATGAGCAGCCATATGTAAAATATTCAACTCTTTTGTAGTTTGGATTACAAATAACACCGCATTTGAATGCTTATTAGTGTCTACATAGTTGAGTCTCATTCAAATGAATACTTTGCTTAAATGATGATATTTTTTTCATAAAAATAAAAGGTAAATGAAGAGAATGAAAGGAAACAAAAGGAATAAATGATTTAAAGGACATGTCTTTATCTTTTTGAAGAATTTTCAGTAATTTTCAATTGATAGCAGTATTGATAATATTTTACTATTTGTCTTATCCTTATACACAAATTAAGAAACAAAAATCTTGGTGTAGTTTTCATGAGAACTGATTTACATTTATCTTTGATTGAACACTATGTTGATTTTCTTTGCTATTAGAAATGTCCTAAGCATTTAAAGGTGCAACACCTCTGGTATTGGAAGGGATAGTCAGCCATTGAATTTCAAGAAATTAGAGTTATGTTGCCTTTTCACTTCTCATTTGTTAAGGAAAATTCATGTAGAAGGAACAATGTTGATATATAGTCATTAATTTTCCTTGATTTGGTAATTGGATTTGGAATAATATTGTGCTTCGAAGAACAAAATTAAATGAAGCATAAAATGAGAATAGGAAGTCAGGTGATATAGAAATGGAAATTATAACATCTTATTATATCAGTTTATCCTCTATTGCAAGCCGCAAATTATTGTAATTAATACATGTAACTTTATATGTAGTAAAGCTGATAAAATATTTCAATGACAAAAATTTGTTTCAAGATGAAGAATTACATTGTTGAGTTATTTCACTATTTAATTGATTGGTTTGTTTTAACTTATTAGAAATACACTAATTCCCTAAGATGACCTCTTGGTGTAACAATTGTTGGCAAGAAAAAGCTTCCAATGGTTGATATAATAAAAGTTCCCATGATAAATATGAAAGAAGTGTTTTGAGAAAGTTGAAGCAGCAATGTGATGATAAGTGCACTTCAAAGATGAACGAATGGTACAACCTAGTTGTCTATAGGATGCATTCACAGTCAAAGATTGTCTGTCTTTATATCGCTTAGATTCATCTTCTATTATTTTTACTTTTCTTCCTTTTATTAGAATGATTAATTAGTATTCATTTTGAAGGTTCTGATTGAAAGATTGAAGAAAGAAAATTATCATTCACTATATTATTTGGAAGAGCCATTGAGATAACCAATTTTCTATTTGCTGCTCTTCACTTTTAACAGATTAGGGAAGTTAACTAAGAACATAAGTAACTTACAAAGTTCTCTCTTTATTTCTGTTATTTTTTTCTTGTAACATCTTTCTTTTGAATAGTTAGAGTTTTACTGGTTGTTAGTTGCTTTACTTCTTAAAGGAAACATGGTCTTTCACCTATTAATCTTCCTTTTCTTCCTTTAATTTATTTTTCAATGGACAAATGGGAAGAATGCCTATGTGGTTTAGAAAAGTAATAGTTCATGGGTACATGGAAAGTGGAGTGTTTACATTATTTAATTAGATGTGAATACATGGATTCCGGAGTATTGATAGACCTCTATGATGCATAATACAATATTGATTTCAGCAGCATTACAGTTCCTAAAATTTAGAATGATTAGAAAGAATTGAAAAGTCTTTCATTTTTAATCATAACATAATTTCTTCCTTCTATAATCACGCAAGAAATTTAATTATTTTTACTTTTCTACTGTATCTTTTATGATATTTGTTTCCTTTAACTTCTTTTTCAACATGTTACATCAATTTAAATGAATTCTTTATGGGTAGGTTAGGAAATCTAATGAAGAGGTATAGCCAAAAGGTTGTTGAGAAATGAGAGATCAAGCTTCCTTTAGTTCAAGTAAAGATAATTCCCATCTAGCTATAATGATTTGACATTTTCTATTCTTTATACATTTCTTATTTATCTACTCTTTCAATTTTCAATAATGTCAGTTTTATTTAATATTTTGATTACTCAGGACTATAATGATAAATCCTCAAAGGTTTTGACTGAAGTACCTGAGAAAAATACCTTCTTCTATTCATTATTGGATTGATAGAGGAAATGATATTATTTTTTTGTTATTGAACTCTTGGCTACCATATATATTTTTGTATTGGATCATGATGGGAAGATCCCCCTTCTCCTTAAACTGTTGGTTACAAGATATTGTAAATGTACTGTTAGCTTATATAAATTGTTTGCGTTCATGTTCATAGGAGCACATCATTTGGAACTGTTTGCTTTATAAATAGATAATTTTAGTTTTCCGATTCTAATAAAATCCAGAAAAATCAATGTGTTGTAAAGTTATTGATAATCTTTTTAAGTTGACTCTAAAACAGTTTTTAGTTCCATTATAGAATTGTTAAGCAATATTTTTCTCTATTGAAATAAATATAGCATTGGAAATTTTACTGGAGGCAGAACCAACCCTAAGTTTGTTATTTGTTGTTGTAAATTTTGGCAACCCATCAAGAAACTACATTTCAAAATCTCTTCTTAAGGTCTCTCTCTTTCTCCGGTACTTAGTTGCTGCTAATCTTTTATTTTTAGTTTGGTATTTTGTTGTATGCATTCTGCTTTTATCCACTTATATGCATGTTATTATCCTAAACCCAATGATGGTTTAGGATGTGGAAAGAGGTTTTCAGGTTGGAAAGCTATTTAAACATGTGAGTAATATCTCGATGTTGATTACGTAACTTTGCCTGGAGGCTTTGAAACTTTTATATTCACCTATCTTCATTTCTCTATGGGAAATAGGAAAAATTAATTTTCACACTACAAAATTCTTCTCAATAGAACCATGACCTTGATAGTGATTCTAATTTCTATATAGTCATGTCCTTTCTTACAGAAGTCTTCATCTATAAGAGACATTTATCACAAATAGATTTATTCATGAACATTTACTTTTAAATAGAATGAAAAGCATATATTGGCATAAAATAACAATAAAAATGCAGTTAATAAGTTCTAGTTATTGAGAGCAGTAAGCATTTCCCGACTTTAGCTCTCATTGGAAAAATTTTGCACATAGATAACTTTTGTTACTTCTTTCTTTGACTCTGCAAACTTATGACGAAAAGAGAATAAAATTTACTACATGTGATTTTCTATTAGTAAGAAAGTAAAGGTAATATTGACTAAATTTGTCTTAGAGATTTTACACTTCGAAGGAAACATGGTAAAAAATCACATAGGATGATCTATTGATAATCTGTAATTGCAATTGAGAACATTTTTCTCCGCTAAAATGATCTATAGATGCTCTTTAAATTGAGCTTGTAGACTGTTTTAACTCATACAATTATGGCATTTTTTTCTTGCTCATTTTCTATCTTTTATAGATTTTATTTAGTGAAAAATAATTTTTAATGCACTATAAGCTTTTTTTTATCTAGCTGAGCTATTGGTTACCGTTTTGATCCCCTACCTTGAAGCTACAGTTCCAATTCTTATAAACTATTGTACTAGCGATTTCTTAGTATCATGTGTTAGCTTTTCAATGTTAATGCGCTTTTCAAATGCTAAATTACTTTTCATAGGTGTTGGAGATCTTTTGCTGTGGTGTCCTATAGATATTTCTTCTTAGTGTGATGAAATTCTCCACCTCATGAAATTTGTTACTATATGGAGAAAGATACTAATGATTCAAGTAGCAAGGAGAAGAAGCGTTATCAATTATGAATTTGATTTTGTTAGCTTATTCTCATATCAATCAGTTGACTTTTTATTGTTCATGGTCTATTAGAAGGAGGGAATAAGTACATTGATGGTGAAGTTGTTAGGACTATGTAAACTACTCCTACACATATTTTACCGAGGTCCAAAATAAAAAAATTTATATGTAGATTCAGAAGATAAAGTTGTTAGATAAACTATGTAAACTACTCCTATAATTCTATCCACTTCCAAAATGATTTTTGTTATATGTAAAGTCTGATGCTAATTGCTTCTATACTTGAATAACTTAGTTTAGTAATTAAAAATTTTCTTCCTTCAACACGACTAACTCATTATCCAATATATTTACATTAATTTAACTATTTTGGCCATTGTATGCATCTATCTTTTCACCTTGCGCGGTAATATATCTAATTAGGACTCATCACATGGTATCACGTCGTTTGTTCATACAAGTTTCCAACTACCATTGGCTCACGCTCTAAGATTTGCCGCGATAGTTGCGAAACAAATCTCCATAGTCCAATTCTACGAATCTTAATCTGCTGCTCAAGGATTAATATTTACCCCACAAACTAATTATCTTCCTACTCTTCCCTTTTTCCCACCATAAAGCTCCTAAAATTTTATAGCCATCTCCAAATCTCAAGGTATAGCTGAATTATCCCTTCTCTAAACTTATATTATTTTTTTGCCTTCCAATTTTCGGTCCTCGATTTTGTGTTGGATTAAAAACGAAGCCATTTTTTTAATCATCATCAATCCCTTTAACGGCCTGAATACCCCAATAAACGGTTGAAAAAGAGAATATTCTTATCATTAAAAAAGGATTTTGTCAAGATGGAGCAATTAGAACTTTTGATTGTTCATCTAGAATTGGTTCAGCCAAGCCTATGGGATGCAAGAGTGATCTGATTTTCAGAATTCTTTATCTTCCTAAATATTTTGACAACATTTTCTACTTCAATAGCTTTCATTTCCAGATGCGTTTTAGGGGATCAAATAGTTGACTTGTACACAGAGCTCTGATTATAATTAGATATGGAATTACGTGTTAATTTAGTAAGATGTTTTCCTCTTTTTCCCTCAAATCTTTGAGCTGAGAAGTTCTATTCTCAATTATAAATATTGTCATTGTCATTTATAGTACTTACCACCTACATTTCACTGCCACCATTAGTATGTTATGTAAGCTGTATTTTATTTTCTCAAATACATTGTGGATCGTAGGTTGATCAAGTCGCCGAATTAATTGAGTGGATGAATTCCATTTCTTTCGATTGCAGTTGTATAAAATATCTGGAGTTGTTTGTTGAATGATTTGAGGAAGCTGTAAGTTTCTTGTCGTTGATTGTTTTTGTGGAAAGTGCAAGTTTTTAGGAAGTTAGTTATGATAAATGGAAGTGCAAGCTTGGGTGAATGTTCTAGTTCAAATTCGGTTAGCAGTCAACAGGACATTGAGGATGATAAGATGATTGCCATGGTCCTCTCTGAAGAATATGCTAAATTGGATGGGACAGTTGGCCAAAGGGTTTCCCACCTATCACCTATTCCTGTAAGATGCTTATATTCTGTCTAACTGAACAAATTGTTGTTATGTGTGATTTTATTGATTATTATGAAATCTCTCTTGATAGTTCTGGATGTTGGAGAATTGTGCCATTATTTACTTACACAGCCCAATGTTAGGGGGCAATCTAAATTCTCTGAAAATTTAGTTGAAAACTATGTGTGTCTGTGTGTTGGCGAGTTTCTGTGTCAAATGTAGAAAATTCTTATTCTAATTTCGTTTCAAATTTTGGAATTTCAGCATGTTCCACGAATAAATACTTTCTTTCCGGAATCGAGTGATGCTAGTATGGATCATCAGCGGTTGCTTCAAAGGTTGTGTCTAGTCTTTGTAATCTCTCTCCCTCACTCTGTCTGAAATAGGGGGAAATATGCGAATAGATTTAAAACTTTATACCTAATATTTTTAGTTACTTATTTAACATTCTAATCTGTTCATGTACTTCAAGCCATTGGCACTAGGACTAAATGATACAGCAACATTTTGTGAAATGTGAAATTGGTCAATTTGTCTGCTCTTTTCTTGATATCTTTCCCTTTCCATCTCATTTTATATGGTAGCGTTTGAAACAGCACTAAGCTCTATAGCCACATTTGGCATGGAAATTACAAAAGTAGATACGTTGGTGCTCTATGTTACTTTAGCTGAAATATAAATGACGCAGCACAAGCTGTGGGCTAGGCCGTCCAACTTGTAGAATAGGTTTAAAGGCTTAAAACTTGCAATATTATCGCAGAAAAAGGGAAATTTCTGAACAGAAAATTAGAGAAAAGCTTGCTGGAAATCTGAAATTAAAGAGAATAATGACTAGAAACACTAGGAATCACTCCTAGGCACCTTTAGGCATCACACCTAAGGCTAGATTGCATCACACAACCCTTTAGAAGATAACAATGTCTGCTAGAAATTTTTGTTAAGCTGAAACCTATGTTCTCTTTGTGGGGAACAACATTATTTATAGACTCTAAAGACAAATCCTATTTTGACTAGGATTTACCTCTTATTTCCTAAAGTATTAGGAATCCTAACTTAACTCTAATTTGGTACCAAAATTAAATTGGAAACCCAAATCAAAATGGAAACCAAGTTCTAAAGTATCTTTAACTCTAAGGTAAACTACTAAAAATACTGAAATACTAAATCAGAAAATTCCTGCTAAATAACTAAAATACCCCTAACTATGCCAACTCCCAAAAAGGATCTTTGTCTTCTAGAGTATGCCAAATCAAAGCTTGGGCTTTGGAAGCTTGTTTACTACGCCTTTGATAGACTTTTGTAGATTGCTACCATTTATCTCTATCATCTCTCCCCGGCTTGATAAAACTCGACCTCGAGTTAAAAGTTTGATATCTTTCATAAGAATCAAGATCTAACTGCCAAAATTTGGCATCAGTAATCCATGTACAATCAGCACGTGGATGCCCCTTCCAATGAACAAGATACTTTTGGTAGCCACCTCTAGTTGACATAAGTTGATGGTCAAGAACATCATATACTTTCTCGCACAAGCGAGCGGTAGGTGGAAGGGAAACTGTAGTAACTTTTTCCCCTGGATCAATTTGATGCCCAGCATAAGAAGTGAAATCTTCTATGTTAAAGATGTATGCTGATGCCCATATCTTTTTGTAATTCAAGAACATAGGCATTGGAGCTTATTTTCTTGAGAATCTTGAAAGTTCCTGCACTTCTTGAATGCAACTTCTTGTAAACACCCTTAGGATACCATTCAGGACGAATACGGACCATAACTCCATCCCCTTCCTGAAATTCTGCAAATTTCCTCTTTAAATTGCATAAGATTTGTATTTCCCATTGCTGATTGCAATTCTGTGTCGAACCTCATCGTGTATGTCCAGAATGTGCTTAGAGAAAACTTCAGCTTCAACACTTGGATGAGCACTAGATGGTAAAGGAAGCAAATCAATTGATTTGCGAGGATTAACACCCATTACAGCCTCAAAAAGACTATAACCAGTTGATCTATTTATTGAAATATTATAAGTAAATTTAGCCATCGGTAAAATTTGATCCCAACTAGAAATATGATCAGCAACCAAACATCGAAGAAGATCTCCCAAGCTGCGATTAACAACTTCTGTTTGTCACATCAGTTTGTGGATGGAAAGAAGAAGAAAAGTTAAGTTTTGTATGTAGCATCTTCCATAACGTTCGCAAAAAATAACTTGTAAACTTCACATCCCTGTCAGAAACAGTAGTTTTGGAAAACCATGAAGTCTAACAACTTCTTTGAAAATAATCTTAGCAATATGGACAACATATGATGTTTTAGAACATGGAAGAAAGTGAGCCATTTTAGAGAATCGATCCACTACCACAAGGAAAGAATCGTAGCTTCTTAATGTTTTTGGTAGACCAAGGACAAAATCCATGCTCAAATCCTGCCATGGCTCATATGGTATGGGTAATGGCATGTAGGGACCTGTATTCTTTTTGCGCCCTTTAGCTAGCTAGCAAACACAACAACAGGCAATAGTTTTGCCAACATTTTGTCATATGCTTGGCCAGTAGAAATGGTCTTGAACCATAAGAATGGTTTTATCACGCCCAGAGTGTCCTGCGGCACCACCACCGTGCAATTCCCAGATGCAATTATGTGTTCCCTTAATGAAGTACTTGGCAAACAAAGTTGAGTTCCTTTGAAAAGGTAACCATCATGTAGTGAAAATTTGCATAATTAGCCTGTTGTCCAGCCACTAAACCTTCATAAATGACCTTAAAATCCTTGCAAGTGGAGTAATCTTGCTTGAGAGAATCAAATCCAACCACTTGAACAGCCATAAATGTAAGAATAAGATGCACGCGACTAAGCACATCAGCCACTTTATTCTCAGTTCTAGCTTTGTGTTTAATAATAAAGTTGTACTGCTGCAAGAAAGAAGACCATTTACCATGTCGATGACTCAACTTCTTCTGAGAGTTTATATATTTAAGATCCTCAACATCAGAGTACAAGACAAACTCCTTATAAACAAGATAATGATGCCAATGTTGAATTGATTGAATTACAGCATAGAATTCCTTGTCATAAGTAGAGTACTTCTGTTTTGCATCATTTAGCTTTTCACTAAAATAGGCGATTGGACGTCCTTCTCGTCCTTTGACTAAGAACTCCTCCAATTCGCAGATTAGAAGCGTCACATGCCACTTCAAACACCTTAGAGAAGTCGGGCAGCCTGAGTACCGAAGGTTGAGGCATTCTTTTCTTCAACTCCTCAAAAACTTTAGTTGCAGAACTTGCCCAATTGAACTGCCCCTTCTTCAAAAAATCAGTTATTGGTGCCATAACAGTACTAAATCCTTTGGTAAACTGCCTATAGAATGTGGCCAATCCATGAAAACTTCGAACTTCATGTAGAGTGGTAGGGACTTGCCACTCAATAATGGCCTTCACCTTTTTGGATCAGCTGCTATCCCTTTATTAGAGACAACAAAACCCAAGAATACCACACTGGAAATCATAAAACAATACTTTTTCATGTTTATATATAGTTTTTCTTGCCGAAGAACTCTCACTACTTGCTGAAGATGATCAATGTGCTCCTCTTCGGTTTTACTATAAATCAGAATGTCATCAAAATAAACAACCAGAAAGCGAGCAATATAGGGTTGAAATACCTGTGTCATGACTCTCATGAAGGTGCTGGGAGCATTTGAAAGACCAAAAGGCATGACCAGCCACTCGTAGAGATCATCCTTAGTCTTAAAAGCTGTCTTCCACTCATCTCCTGGTTGTATCCTTATCTGATAGTACCCTTTCCGCAAGTCAATCTTGGTATAAACTGTTGATCCAGCCATCATGTTAAGCATATCATCAAGTCTTGGAATTGGGACCTGTACTTGATTGTTATATTGTTGATAGCACGGCTATCAACACACATTCTCCATGTTCCATCTTTCTTTGGAATTAATAGTGCTGGTACGGCACAAGGACTTAAACTTATTTCAATAAATCCTTTGGCTAATAATTCATCAACCTGTCTTTTTAAGTTCAGCAGTTTCACTTGGATTCCTTCGATAAGTAGGCAAATTAGGGAGTTGTGAACCGGTATGAAGTCTATTGCATGTTGAACATCATGCATAGGAGGTAGTTCATTTGGTAAGCTGATCTTTAGGTGCAATATCAGAAAAATCTGACAACAACTTCTTAACTTCTGAAGGTATCACTTTAAAGTCAGTAGTTGCTGAAAATTTTACTTCTTTGGATACAAGAGTAAACACCACCTCTTGCTTCTTACTCTTCCTTTCAAAAGGTTTCTTGCTAAGAATTTGAGAGCTTTCTTCTTCTCAATCACCTTCTCAGGCTTTCAATCTTCTTCCTTAGCTGATTTTGGTTCTTGATACTTCTTCATAGTTTCAGTGCTTAAAGGCTTTAGAACAATGTGTTTGTCATTAAACTTGAAGGAATATGTGTTTGCCTTCCCATTATGTTCCATATCTCGATCATATAACCAAGGTCGGCCAAGAAGAATGTTTGCAGCTGTCATTGGAATGACATCACACCATATTGAATCAGTGTAAGGTCCACGCTTCAATGA
The DNA here is from genome assembly GCA_025175665.1 of Cinchona pubescens. Classification (NCBI taxonomy): domain Eukaryota; kingdom Viridiplantae; phylum Streptophyta; class Magnoliopsida; order Gentianales; family Rubiaceae; genus Cinchona; species Cinchona pubescens. The sequence continues at coordinate 10,400,095 of JANKKI010000053.1, forward strand.
AATCAAGCATCGTTTCGTCACTGGAATAGAGCTGCTGTTAATCCATGCAACCTTATACGGCTCTGGATGTTGGCTCTATAGGTAACTTCTGTCATTCAACAGTCGATTCACAAACAATATTCATACAACTACCACCATCAATGATAAGCTTTCTAGTCTCTTTTCCATAACAAACTAATGTTTGGAAAATTGAAGTCCTCCAGTCTTCATTTTGTGATTTTGGTGTTGCAAGTATGCATCTAACGACTGAAAGATAAGATGTTTCTTCTTCCATTTCTTCCAAGTCATCAATGTTAAGTCTTGTCATATCATCTAAGTAATCCGAACCTTCATCTTCCTCAGCTTCAGGACTATTCCTCTCTCCAGATTCAACATCTATATGCAAATTTCTTTGTTTGGACACTCAAACGCCATATGATCCCTGAGTCCACACTTAAAACACCCATCCTTATTTTCTTTTAGTTGTTCATCAACTATGGAAGCTTTATTCCTATGATCAGCAGGGCTTGTAGGTGGCTTGTAGATTCACTTGCTTGTAAAATTTTCCTATTGTAGCAAACTTTTTGGTGTTTTGTCCTTTTGTCTCCCCAGCTTGAGGGGTGAGCTTCCAAATAGGTGGTTGCCGTAGAATTTTCTCAAATTGTAAAACCAACTGGAATGCTTCATTAACATTGCAAATTCGATGTCCTATAAAATAGTTGCAAATTTCAGGCCTTGAACCCAACTTAAATCGAGCTAAAGATTGATATGGACTTTCAGATCCTCCACAGCAAATTTTCAGCTCTTCAAATTTGTTCATGTACTCAATTAGTGTCATCCCTCCTTGCCTTAACTAGTAAGATCGTCAAAGAGATCATATTGATATTACTCAGGCAAATACTTTCTCTTTAAAATTAGCTTCATCTCTTCCCAATTCATGCCTACTTGTCCTTGAAGTCAAAGATCGCATTCAGCTCCTGTCCACCAAACTTGACCTTGTCCAATAAGTTTCATGATGGTAAACCTGACTTTCCTTTCATCAGTCATATCATACCAATCAAAATAACGTTCCAATGTAGCAAGCCAATCAGAAAAAACTTATTACACATAGTCTAGGATCAATCCTTCCGTCAAAATCTGGAAGCTGTCTCTTACTCTCACTTTTTTGGTGATATCTCCAGCCGTATCATAAATATCTTGCCTATCACACTTTCCATGCCTTCCAGATTGTATAATTTGGTTCGCTATCTCCAGAAGAGAAGCTCGTGGCCTCTCAAGGTGCCGATTTGGCCCAAGAACATCTCCATCAGTTTGTGGGTGTGTTATAATTGGAATCATAGGATTTTTCCCATTGTTCTTTGTTGTAGAACCAGATCCACTTGAACCGTTAGATTCAACCCTTGGTTTTGATTGAAAATTAGAATTATCCATCTCAGAGAGTTTTGCTTCAATTTCAGTCACCTTCTGCAAAATTATATCTATGAGATCATCTCGTTCCTTGTCGGTGTATCATGGCCTAAAATTCTGACCACTTCTTGTCGACATAGGAAAACCTTTCTTTGATACCAATTTGACGCAGCACAAGCTGTGGTCTAGGCTGTCCAACTTGTGGAATAGGTTTTAAGGCTTAAAACTTGCAATATTATCTCAGGAAAATCGCAGGAAAAGGGAAATTTCTGAACAGAAAATTAAAGGAAAATTTGCTGGAAATCTGAAATTAAAGAGAATAATGACTAGAAACACTAGGAATCACTCCTAGGCACCTTTAGACATCACACCTAAGGCTTGATTGCATCAGCACAACCCTTTAGAAGACAACAATGTCTGCTATAAATTTCTATTAAGCTGAAACCTTTGTTCTCTTTGTGGAGAACAACATTATTTATAGACTCTAAAGACAAATCCTATTTTGACTAGGATTTTCCTCTTATTTCCTAAAGCATTAGGAATCCTAACTTAACTCTGATTTGGTATCAAAATTAAAACCAAGTTCTAAATCAACTCTAAGACAAACTACTAAAAATGTTAAAATACTAAATCAGAAAATTCCTACTAAATTACTAAAATATCCCTAACTATGCCAACTCTGAAAAAGGATCTTTGTCTTCTAGAGGATGCCATATAATTATAATCAAAGCTTGGGCTTTGGAAGCTTGTTTACTACTCCTTTGATAGACTTTTGTAGATTGCTACCATTTATCTCTATCAATAAATATATGAAAGTAACATGGTCAGCCCTAAACTACTATCTGGGTGCATAAAATATTATAAAGTATTTCTTTTTATGGTAAGTGCCAAGCATTTTTTTACATCCCAAATAACAAGTATACCATATAGCATAGGACAGTGGGATTCTTGTCAATGCTTTAACTTTAAGATATCATTTCCCTTTGATGCTTTTGTATTCAAAGAACAAAAGTTCGAAGAAAACATATGATGCTAGAATAACTAGGTTGATGGCTGGCCTTGTCTTAGTGCTGTGGTTGCTTTAGGTTGACTTAAGAAGCCATAGGCATGATATACAGAGATAGTATCCCTTTGTAAATAGTATAGTCCTTTGAGATCCCCCATGACCTTTTTAACAGTATTGATCTCCCTTTTAGTGTTTTTGGTTAACATTGTACAAGAACTTCATCTAAGTATTATTGTATCAGCTCTATATGCTTTCTATTAGGGTAAAATGTTTAAGAAAGAGATTTTATGGGCTTCATGTTGGGTCTAACACTATGTTATAGGATATCAGAAGATAGTAACTTTTCAATTGAACACCATATTGAGACAATCAGAAAAGGAAAGAAAGAAATATAATTTGGGACAGGAGTGTGTACTATTTTACACTGTTGTGCCCATTGTTGAGCAAGCTAGGGCCTTTCAGGAAAAGCTTCATAAATTTGTTGAATAAAGTAGGTACTGGCTATGAATGTGAAACTATGAAGGAAAACCATCTAGCCAAAGCTAAGGAGACAAGTAATGCCATAGCCCAATTCCATTTTGATAAAGCATAAGCATGCCCTCACTTTTAAGGTTGCTATCTATGCAGGAAAGACTGAGCCATATGATTAAGTCGTTTGACATTGGGATGAACAGCCTCTATAAGCTTATGTTGTTCCCTTTCAGATGAACAAGGCTGAGTTATACATTTTACTGATCAACCATCAACTGCAGTGTTGATAATGAACAAAGGTGTATGTACGTATTGATATGAAAGCATGGGGCCTTGTAGAATAATTTATATTTTGTTTGTGGAAAGTTCTATAGTTCCAATAAAATTTCAAAGGATTCTGTAAATAATTAGTCCTATAGTGTACTGGGAAGAAATTGACTATGGCGAGTTCCTCAAAAATGTGAGTAAATTGAGCTGAAATCTTTCTGAATGCGGAAGTAAACGTTGGATTCTCCGTGTTTATCCTTCTCCTTATCTGTTCATAGAGAAATCAGGAACCCAGCTGCTTTTGGGTGTCTAAACCATTCTGTAAGAATACGAAATTATGGCTTTTGAATTTAAAATAGGCAATATTACTCTCTTTCTGTTTTTTCCATATCAAGGAAGAGTATCTTTTTTGTTCTTTTACACTCTTATACATTTCGTTTGTATTTCTGGAACTATGCGAACTACTTGTCGAATTGGATGTTTTGAAGAGTGATCATTCAGGATTGTACCTTACACCTTTAATCTAATTAAACCTCAAGTGGGAAGGGACTTAAGTTTGGGATCGAAATAGAATGATGGTCAAATAAAATAGAATGCATGCTCGCAAGTTGGGTCTCCATGACTATGCTAGAGTGGCTTGCTAATTTTAATGGTGGTCAAGAATAAAACTGAATGCATGCTCGCAAGTTGGGTCTCCATGACTATGGTAGAGCGGCTTATTTTGGGTGTCAAAACCATTCTGTAAGAATATGAAATTGTGGCTTTTGAATTTAAATAGGCAGTATTACTCTCTCTCCTTTTTCCGTTTCTTGGAAGAGTATCTTTTTTGTTCTTTTACAGTTTTCTTTTGTCTAGAAACTCTTATATATTTCATTTATATTTCTGGAACCATGCGAACTACTTGATGAATTGGATGTTTTGAAGTCACTCAGGATTGTACCTTACGCCTTTAATCTAATTAAACCTCATGTGGGAAGGGACTTAAGTTTGAGATTAGGAAATAGAAGATGGTCAAATAAAAAGAATGAATGCTTGCAAGTTGGTGACTATGCTAGAGCCGCTTGCTAATTTTAATCAGAAAGGAAGTGTCTGTGTGTGTTACAGAGGAGGTGACAAAGGGTTTGAAGAGGCTCTTACATAATATCATGATATTTACTGTTGGTATTCTTGAAAATTTAAAATTTGTTATATTTATAATGCTAGTATGCTAGAACAAACTTACAGGAGAAGAGAAAAGCTAGAACCTTTTATTCTTACACTGAACTCTTCAGCTGGGATAAGCTGATAAGTGTTTTGCTTATTTGATGCTCCAGGCTAAATGTTTATGGTTTATTCGAAGTTAAGGTGTCAGGGGATGGCAATTGTCAGGTTTGCTAATTTCTTAAAGTTTTGAATTCTAGTATCATTCATCTATTAATTTCTTTTTCCCTTTTCATCAGTTCCGTGCACTTTCAGACCAGATTTATAGATCGCCTGAGTATCACAGGCATGTTCGCAGTATATTAAGGAGGTTGTCAAACAGGTTAGTGCTAGGATAGCTCCTAAGATACGGAAACTTGACTTGGGTGTTATTTTTATTGAAACGGTCTAGATTAATAATCACACCATTAGTGAAAAGTGTCATGTCTAGTCACTTTTTCCTGGTGTGCATGCTCTTTTACCACTGGGAAAGCAATACCATGGAGCAAAGTAGGTTTACTCAAGTAATATGGCATGACCTGGTTTTTCTGTTGTACATTTAGTAGTTTGTTGTTAACAAAAGATTTGTAACTTATCTTTGTCAAATAACTGTGTAAAAGTATTATTATATGGTATATGTTATCACGAGAAGCTATGCTCCTTGCTTATAAGTTGATTGATGACCATTGCTGCTGTTATTTGGTCAATTGGTTCAAAAATTTAACTGCAAACATTCAAAGCTGTGCAATAGAATGAAGGGTATTTTGGTTTGTTTAGTTTGAAAATGAAAACTTATTGGCATCTTGTTTAAGGTCCTCAGAGGAAGGCCATGGAATCCTAATCTTGCCAAGAAAAGAGACAAAGTGAGGTGAGGAAAGTGGATTAAAGTCCTCAATCAAGGAACAAATGGCAAAAAAGAACAGAAGCTCTAGCGGAACAGTTATTAGTCTCACAAAACTCCAAAAGACTTTGATAAACTGCTGTCTAAAACCTGAAACTCATGTTAGTACGAAGCCTTACTAGTTAAGTTCCCAAACTATCCTTAGACATTTTAGAACTATTCTGACAACCAACCCTAGCAACTAACAAACATAAACTGGTTAGAAAACACAGGAAAGTGAAAAAATAACTCTCAATTGAATGGTGTTGCTTTCAGACTCTTCAGACCCTAGTTTTGATTCGAAGTTCATAAAGCTTCAGATTTTGTTGCAGAAATGCAGCATCAATTCTCCTGATGAGAAATCTTGGCTTGACTAGTTGATACATTAACAGCTTTCTTTTACCAAGATCTATCAATGGCCTATACAAACTTCACAAACCATCCTTTCCATCTATCCATTTCTTTTAGATAGAGGGCTGAATTATCTGAACTCATTTGACATTTGTCATTATTGCAGAGACTTCGTCTCTGGTTCTTTACATTATATTGACATTTCCCCTCATGTTTCTAGCTATAAGGAAGTATTTTTCATAAGTTCTTTGATCTTGTACTTTCATTTCAGTGATCTCCCCATAATTATTCATAACGGTAATTTGAAAGCAGAAACAAATTTTATGCTGACATCAGCTTTAAGATGTTTATGCAATATTAAACCTATGTAGAGATCAATGTCTTATCAAAAGTGAAATATCTAAGGAGAGATCAATGGTTTATCAATGTTTAGATCTAAAAGCTACATATATATTTCTCACTTGTAACAGCTTAGGAAGTGGGAGACGCAAAAAAATCATGTTACGTAGAGTGATGAATTTCTGTCATGCTTTTAGAAATAGAGGCAACCTTACTTTAGGCGGTTTAATCCTTCGGAAATCTTGGTCAAACTCCTAGGGCTTTAACTCACTTTCTACTCCTCTTGCTCTCCTAGTCCTTCTAAACTTCTACTGCTTCCCTCTAGTATCTCAGATTCTCAATAATCTCTTTCAGAATCTGAGCTTTTACATCTAAGATTCTGAAATCAAATCTTATCTGCTATTGTTTCCCGGTTCTGTATAATGTACCTGCTTGGTCAACCTTTATTTGTGATAAGGGCAGATTATCCTGGTGCTGGGACGTTGAATAACAGAAGCCAGATTAGTGTAATCTGGTGCTGGATTGTTGAATAATGGAAGCCAAATTAGTTAGTAAATGACTTTTCATTTGTGTGATGAAGTAATAATCAAGTATGTTCTCTTTTCACACCTGTGATATTTCAAGTTGAACTATTTGCAGCCGCTGCTTTTGGTACTGAAGTTTCTTTTCAAATTAATGCACTTTCCTGAATTGTGTTCACTGACAATTCTATGTTAGTTGTCTAAGTGCTGAAATGGAAAGATCAATATTACTGCTATATCTTATGATTTCATTGTTTTGTAAATCAATTTTTGACCACCTCAATTACATTGGCAACATTTCAAGCTAGCACTTCTGTATTTCCCACTTTATTAAGTACAATTTTGTTGTCACCTTGAACAACTCTGCATTGCCCCTGCCATCCTTCACGAGTTGTCTTTCTGTAGTACATAGTATACCTCTCTAATAACACTAATATATTTGTGGCCTTTCATCTGCTCTGGTGAAAGAAGCCATAGCACACTTGCAATCTTTTTCTGATGGATGTATCTGAATATTTCAGTTTGCTGTTAAATATTTCTTCCCTTAGACCCAAATTTATTATAATGCCTTTGATACCATTGCACTAAGCAGATATCTTTTTACTGCATCTAAAGCTGTTAAATATACCTGTTGCGTCTGGAAGTATTATTATTTCAGTTTTTTATGTAATGAAATCTGTCTTTGTTTCAGCTCAAGGATTACCCTGGTTTATATGAAGGTTATGTTCCAATGAAGTACAAGCATTATTACCAACAAAATGGCTAAGTAGGGTACTTCCATGCAAGTACTTATGCTTGAAATTCAATGCTCTAATTCTTTATTTTGTGCTATTTTCATGCTTTAGACTGTTAGGGTTTTCATCATGCTTTTAATTCGAGGACTCATTTGCTGAATTTGCAGAACAGGCGAGTGGGGAGACCATGTTACACTACAAGCAGCAGCTGATAAGGTCTACTGTTCTGTCAAACAACCTTATTCATTTTCCTATTCTCTGTTTAATTTTAAGGGAAAAAAATTGATAAATAGTATATGTAAACTTTGATAAGAAGTCATCACATGGTCATTCGAATTCAAGAAATAAAGTAAAAGCTATGAACCAATTCCCAAGTGATTGTGAATTAAAGACAGATATTTGCTGCTCTATGTTATGGTAAGAAATGGACATTTTTCTTGAACATTGTTGGCAGTTTCACAGCCTCTTTTCTCTCCCCAAATTTCGGCTATAGTCTTTGTTTTTCAATTCAAAGAATTGCACATTGTGTAACTGTTTATGTTTGTTCTTTTCAACATATATGATTATGAAATTGCATCTTTCAGACTTTTTCTGACGAGTAGTGACGGAGAGTTTACACCGCAATTGTGTTAATTCTTTTGTTGTCACTTTTCTTTTAGAGTTACCATAATTTAGTTTATAAGAATTGATTTTTATGTCACCTTCAATTACTCTCTCTTAAGAATCACGAATAGCATCAGGTTTAGGAGGTAGAATTTTCTTATGAAACATCATCTGAAACTCAGATTTGTCAACAAGATTGGGCATAATCTAGTTTTTAGACCAATTCTAAAGTAATCTGAAAGCAAGAAATGTTTACTTTTCCTCATCCACAGTTAAAATGACATTATCCAACTTTTTAATCAAGGAAGAGAATGCTTCACCCCTTTTAAAATGTGAACCATGTAAAAGTAAGAAATGTAATTTTAAGCAGTAAGTTGATAGAATTTCTATTAGTTAATTCAGGACTTCTTTAAAGACTTCACCCTCACTGAATGAATTTGAAAAGGAAAAAAGAAGGGTACATGAATTATGTTTAGTCATTTCTGCTCAGAAGTCTTGGCCTTGATGGAGAACTGAACTCACAGAAATAATTGTGTCATATGTAAAAATTGTACTTTGAAACATTACGTTTATGCTTTCAATGATGTAACCTGGTATGATAGTTTCTGGTAACTCCTAAAGAAAATCCAGATGATTATTCTGGATGTTGTAGAATGTAAGTTTCAAAATGTAGTCGTCGTTAAGGTTAATATGTCGAAAAGCTTGAGCATCTCTGTGGATATTTATTAGCTCCAATTGGCTAGTTTACCATTTCAAACCTCAAGATGGAGTAACATTTAGTCATTCAAATGGACCTCGTGATTCCTATTATTGCTGCTGTAGTGGATTTACTTCTGAAAGAAGTTCATCTAGACACAACATCTTTGTTCTTGACGTACACTGCCGTAATTGCAATTTTCCAGGTTAACAAACTAAACTATTGAGTGTTTTTTATTTGTTTTTTTTTTTTTTTTTTTGTGGGTTATACTGGCATCAACAATATATTAGGACATGTCCAAAGGGGCTTTGAAGTAGTTTCCGAAGAGTCTGTCATTTTTTCTCCGGATGAACATACTTTCAAATGGTTTTTGGAACCTTAAGGTTGTTCTTATATTGATTGAAAAATATTACTTTAACTGGTAGAATTGGAATAACGAGTTATTCCATCATGTTGCCAGTCAGATGTGTATGTAATGGTATCTTGTTACCAGTTAATTGAATTTAAGCATAAGTAGAAATTGTGTAGGAAGAAATCAATAACAAAAATTTTCAAATTTCTCTCTTTCTTGCCACACAACACAAACTGGGTATGCAGAACACCGTATGTGGCTTACTCTTTAGATTTGAACAGGGATGCAAGCTTCCTGTTAGTAACTGATTATGAACCACTGGGATAATACATCGTGGATGCTAGAATTGCTTTTTTCTCAAAGGTTTTATAGACATTGACTGATTTACCACCTTAATGTTTTCAAGTTACTGCCTTTTGAATTCGTCATCCATCATTGCTGTTCTCTATCGTTGTTTACCTGTTTGGGTAGTTTGTTATCTTTGACTCGAAATGGGGTAACCCCAGGATGTCTCATTTTTCATTGTCACAGGTGACTTATGATGCTTACATTCATGCAGTTTGCAGCGAAGATATGTCTTTTGACGTCATTTAGAGACACTTGCTTTATTGAAATTATTCCACAATATCAAGCACCTACTCGAGGTATTACAGTTGCTTTCATTAGTTGTCTCATGGTCATGGATGCTTTCAATACGTAAGTTAACTGATTCTCAAGGCACTGTTTGATGAGTGCCAGTGCCTACTTCATCTCTAGGGTCAAAAGTTGCTCTTGCACACATTCTTTGCGATGACATCAGTTCTTCAATTACCTGAAAAAAAAAATCAGTTCTTCATTTCACTGATGCATTTCATTGAACTATGGAAAACAAATATTTTCTTTTTAAATGCTAAGTTGATGTAGGGGAGAAGGAAGAAAAAAAGAAACTTGGGACAAGTATAATGAGTATTGGACCCTTATTCGAAGACACGAGCAACAAAGACATTTAACCATGTGGCTGTATTTGATTTTCAGAATCCAAAGAATACAAGTTCTTCCTGGCTGTCTTTTCTCCCCTGCCTAAATAAATGAGAGAACAAACAACAGAAAGGAGGCTTAGGAAACAGAACTGGCAACGAAATATTTTCAAAATTGCCCCAAAGTTTTGCAAGAAAGTTAATATGACACCAATTTTGTACTGAAACTTCAACACTTCAGTAGATTTGTGGTCATTTTTCTAGCAGATTCGACAATCTAAGGTCATGTGTACATTATCTGAGAGGCCGAAAAGACGTTGGAAACTTTTCTCTTTGAAAGTGAACTCCTGTCAAGACTTGTTCTTTTAAGTATATACCAAATGGGAAAAATGTAATGCATATATGAATGACAAAAACGATTCAGTAGTCTTTCATCAGTCACCATTCTCAATCTCCATTGATAACTGAGTTACGCAACAATTTAATCAAATTCAGTTAGCTACTTGGGGTGAAAAAATCATTTTCCTTAACTAAATGATCCTTCGCGCCACTTATTGAATGCGCATGCTACTTCAATGGGATTGAATAAGTGATGATATAGGCCTAGACTACTATGTTAGGCTTTTGAAACTTTAAGCAATTTACCTGGAAGGAAATTACTAAAGATGAGAGTAATATTTCATTATAAGAGGTTTGAATGATTTCTGATTTTCTAGAGGTTCCAACCTGCTGCTTTTCAAGATATCAGGTTTATGGATTAAATGGCTATATCGTTCACTCTCTTGTTTCTCTCTGTTATTTATTTATTTTTTCCTTTCAATGTGCAGAGCTTTGGTTAAGCTTTTGGTCCGAGGTGCATTACAATTCACTTTATGAACTCCGAGGTGTGTATGATTTGCGCTGATAAATCTTTAGTGTTGGTAAAGATGGATGATCAACAATGAACTGAGACGGTTGTTGTTTTTTCCATCCCTTAGATGCTCCACTACAGCACAAACCTAGGAGGAAGCATTGGTTGTTCTAAAGATCAAAAACTTGTGTGGTATTGTTTCAAAAACTGTCAGATACCAAATGGTAATCCCAAGTTCTCCATACACAATGTCCTTGACTCAAACTTTAGAACATACTATATGCAATGCAATTCCTTTTGGTTGAATTTGTATTCATGGATTTAGTGAAAGAGTTTGAAATCCATTTATGTGTTAGAGGAAATTATAAAATTAAAATGAATAAATTTTAAATGCACTTGAATTACAAGTTATTTGAAATTCTTCCCATTATATATATATATATATTTTTTAATTTGGTAAGTTTAAAATTAATTAATTTTAGTCTTAAAAATTATTCCAATAAATTAATGAATTTTAATTCTTTAATCAAATTCCTCAATCAAAATGCAGGTTTATATACGTATTTTATATGATCAGGTGGAGTTGACTATATTTGTTACATTGCATGTACACACATTCTAAACCTGATGATGTGAACAAAAACACATTCGTTCTTTTGCTCATTTCCATGAAGTACGTGTACTTTTCTTTAGTTACATGCTCACATTTATGTATCACGTCATCTGGTCTGGCATTAATTTGTGGATCCAACAAAAAAAAACCGTGAAAGAGAAAATGAACAATATTATGTTTACCTTTGAAATGACTTTTTTTTTTTTTTGGTGTAATTTTGGAAACCTCCCCTTTAGTTTATGCTAATATCACTTAGTATTCTCAAATTTTAAAATATCTCAAAAATCTCCCTTAATTTTAATTTATTGTAACATGTTAGCTCAAGTTAAAAAAACAAATCATTAAGCAATCCAATTTACAGTTTTATCCTTATTACTTAAGACATATAACAAAAATGTATTATTTTATGTGCTTGTTAATTTGCCTTTATTAAATCTTTTCGAATTTCATTTCTTTTAAAGAATTTTTGGTTTGTTATAACAAAATAAAATAATGAAGTTTTTAATGTGTTATTAATACGAATCTAGATAGGGTAAGAATGTATCAAATTGAGGAGATGAAAGGTGGAGCAAGTTTGGACTCATGCTTGCCAAGGTTGAAACACCTTTATGGTGTTTTGATCAAGTTAGATTAGACTATTTTCAATTAATTAATACATAAAGTCTAATTTTTTAAAGTGAAATACAAGATGCCAGATCCTTTAAGTGGAAAAAGGATGGATTTCACTTCAAGTTTACTTGATCAAAACATTACGAATATGCATCAATGCATGAGGTTCGCATCAGTTATACTTTTAACTAATTAAAAGAGTTTTTAGTGCATTAACTTCCTAAAAAATTGCTTAATTGTTTAAAAAGTTTGGGGTTCAAATTTAAAGCTATTTTATGTATACTTTTTTTTGTTAATTTAATTACAATATGACAAAAATAAACTCTCCAAATTTGTCTAAAAAAGATTCATTATAAATTTGTCTTATTTGGAATGCTAAACCTGCGGTGAAATCTTCTAAATTAAAATTTAATCTACAAAGCATCATAAGTACAACAAAATTTTGAATTAAAATTTGATACTAAGTTAACTAATTGCTATTTGTTAAAAATTTAATAAACATAGAATTCCATTTTTTCAACTATACTAATTAATTAATAGATTGTCTAATGGGTCAACAAAAGGATAAAATTTGAATGAAATTTGCTCTCTATCCTAAATGGATGTTTTCACAAAAAAAATTTCTTTTTAATTGGCTTACTTGTTACAACATATAGGAAGTTAGGAGAGGTATGTGAAATATTTTAAAGTTTGAGAGTGTTTTGTGATATTCATATCAATATTTGGGAAGGTTTTCGAAATTTTCCCTTCTGCATTTTGGTTCGAGGGCGTTATCTCATTTGAGTTGATTATTTTCTAAAAATTATGAGGAAAATGTTTAACATGCTTCTTTAGGCTATTTTTGAATGAAGTATGCTTATCATCTTAGATACTTGGTACCTGAAAAGAGTTCAGAAACAGTTGAAAACAATGTACTAATTGAGAAGAAAGCGGAATAGATGCGGGGCTCGTAGCGTGTTAAAGAATTTGAACGATAGTGGGGTTTGATAGCAGAAAGGGTGTAGGTGGGCAGCAATGATGCAAGTGCAAGGGAAAACATTGGCTTTGTTTCTGAATCAACTAATATATATACCTAGCTCATATTAATATCCAAATTCCTTTTTCCCTATCTCATTTCTGAATCAACTAAAAAGAAAGTTGAACAATTAAATTAGGACGAAAAGAGTATAAAATTTCTGAAAGTTTTTCTGTATTATTGCCACATGGGAGTAACATTCAGCAACCTTGACTAGAACAATTCAAAAGAATCAACTTAACCATAAACGCAGGTTTTTTTTTTAATTTTTTTTTTCTTTTAAAAATTCCACTTCTCTCCCTACCATCTAATAACTTAAATACATGACTAATAAATTATAAAGAAAACATCTTACAACTTAAACTGCACTTTATTGTCAATCCATACTTGCAGTTATACATACCCATGAGGTGACAAACATAAACAATCCCCATTTTTATTATTCATCTGTTTGTCAAAACATTTAGTGCTATGCATGGGATAATTAACAAATTGGCCCCTTAATTTTGGTCTTGTGGCCATTGTGCTCCCTTAACTTAGAATGTTGAACAATTTAATCCTTTAACTCATGAAATTTTACCAATTGAGAATTAAGAAAGGAAAATATGTTGGCCATCTTATACACATTTTAACCAATTTGTTCCTTTAACATTCAGGTTTTAATTTACAACTAATAAATTTGTTGAGAATTTTATTTATTTATTTTTAATAAATAAATAATGCCTACTTTAGTTTTTTTTTTTTTTCTTAGTAACAACAAAATAATAATTGGATGTGAATTAAAACCCAACTACTGCAACTCAACCTGAATAAAAAAAAACTTAAAAAAAGGTTTTTACATATTACTCCAAAATACTTTTCATTATATCCTTAAAATCGGAATATGCTCATAAAATTTACTATTCACATTTGCATTATGATTTGAAGTTAAATATGTACTAGAAGTTTGCCTTGAATTTTCTGGCAATGGTACGGACAAAAAGTTAAAAAAAATAGATAATTTTGAAAACTCTTACAATTACCAAAATATTTTACAATGAATAAACAGATTTTTCCTTTTAAAAATAAATGTCAAACATTTTGTCTTTAAACAATTAAAGTTTTTCTTTTACCACTTTAAAACGTCATAAAAAAAATTAGCAATCGAGCTCAAAAAATTCTCAAATTTTGCAATGATATATTGAAATTTATATATATGTATATATGTATGTATAAGTTTTTTGATTCATTTGGCATTTTTTTCATAATACTTTAACTACTAAAAGGCAAAATATTTGTGACCCATTTTACATTCAAGTCATATATATAGTACTTTGTACAAGCATTTTATCATTTCACATATTTAATTACAAGTGTTTTGGTTCATTGTATGTAAAAGTGTATTTTTTTAATTTTTTATTTCTATTAGGCTAGAATATCATATGTAACCCATTTTTTGTTTTTTTACATTACAAAGAAAAATAATTAAAAATAAATAAGTAAATTCAAAAAGAAATATTAAAATAAATTAAGACTAGAAAGTTAAGGCACCACATTGGCCAACTATTACGTCAAACCGTTAGAGTCAATAAATTTTTCATTAAAGGTTAAAGGATTTAATTATTCAACCTTGTAACTTAAGCTATCAAATTAGTCACCATCAACGCTCTCCTTCCTTCTCCTAATCTCTCAACTGTGACCCTATGGTTTCATGGCTATCATGGCTACCCTTCAGTCTTTAACTAAAGGGCAACCTTTCGTTCGTGTGCCTAAATCTTGCTGATGTTGTTTCTTGAACAACAAAACCCGTATCAAAGATCAAGGAGGCGACTCTGTATCGTGGAAAACCCGCACTTATTTTCACAAATGAAGAAAGTGAACAATTATCCAAGCCCTTAAAGCATGTCCTGATTGGAAAATTTTCAAATGGAAACCAAGCATGGATGCGTTTTAGAAAAGAGTTTTTGTCAGTGCGGTGGATTTAAGGGGACTTTCTCCCTAGGGTTCCCTGACTATTGCCATGTACTTATCCGGTTTGATCTGGAGGAGGACTACACTAGATGTTGGATGCGTAAGTTCTCGAGTTTCCAAGGTTTTGCAATGGAAGTTCTCAAATGGACGACCGATTTCCATATTGATGTGGAATATAGATTAAATAGAGATCATTCCCGCAAGGACTATGCTTAAATCTATCAACAAGTACCAGAATGGTGAACAGATAACCATCTAAGCAATAAAATAGTGAAATAATGATGAAAACAAGGAACAACGAATTAATTACTAAACACGAAATCAATATAATTAAAACTTAGGAATTATTCTTCATTTACCAATCCAATTAATTAAATCAATTTATTATTCCTTTAATTCCACATCTCGTTTACTAATTTAGGGTTCAGGGATAATTGCAAGTTAAATTTTGATACATTGATCTATTAATCTTGACTAGTCCACTTCTGTATGTCTATGTGGATTAAAAACCTGACTAATGCATTCATTCAACCTTAATTGACTACCTAAGATGAGTAGGTATATTTCTATCTATAATTATGAAGTGGTTGAACCTATGGACGGTTGTTCCAAATAAAAGGTATATGAACCCGTCCTAACCCTAGATTTGCTCTGCCGATTCCAAATAAGGTTACAGATCACTCTAGATGGTGACCAATCATCTGAAGGCATTAAGATTAATTCAAATAAGCCAACACATGCATGTAAAATCAAAAGGAATAGATTAATATCATTAATCAATCTTCGTGGCAAAATCTGAATAAACCTAGTCTAGGGTTAAGTGCATAATCATGAAATAAAATACATTAAAGGAATAAATTACAAAAAATAGGAATGAAAATAATGCTTAGTCTCAATCTTTGTGTCTCCTCTGTGCAATTCCTCTTCTTGGAATGTTATTTTGTCTTCTTGATGATTCTATCTTGGCGGTTGCTCTAACCCTAAACTTGATGTTACGATGTTTCTCCTCTCTCTATTATGTCTGAGTTATATTAATAATAGCCTAGGTACACTTATTTGCCCTATTAGGGTTTTACAAGTATGGAGGTGAAAAACGCCCCTAGGAAGCTGTACAAGTCAAAAACTCGCTAAATCCCGTTTTGAGCCCACAGCCCAGGTACAACTCAGCTTCCCAGGGCACATCTGCATCTAGGGGGTAGTCCTTGGGCGTGGTTTAGGTTCCCCAGGGGTACCCACACTTGGGCCCTATAGGCTAACTCGCTGTTTTGCTTCGTTTTGGATCCGTTTGGCCTTCAGTTGATTCCAAATTTGTAAAAACTTCATAAAACACATAAATAGGTATACTTAAATACTAAAAACACATAAAATTAATATTTAGGCATCAAAATCATAAAATTACCAAAATGCCTCTAATTAATGAACAAGACAACTTGAAAAGCTATTAAAATTCAAGTTAAAATACATGTAAATAACTCTGTTTTAGAAAGTTAACACACAATAAATGTGTAACTTGAACTTTTACTCGTTTCAGGTAAAACAAACACTTAACACATAAACATATTTAAGCACATAACTTCCTTCAACATGTCTACTATTATAACAAAGATAAAACTAAACAAGAAGAGATATGAATTCAACATGGATATAAAAGAACATTACTATTCAACCTCGAATTATCATCATGAAAGTGGTAGCTTTCCTCACGTGAAAGTAGATAGCACTCGCTCACTAATTAATGAAAAATCAATTGAACATAAGTTTAACAAAAACATGTTGGAAGAACTTTTAAATATGCAAAATACTCACTAATACAAATGAAATCAAACCAAGGATCAAGTAGGTCTTTAAAGCTTGTAACGTAGGTTAAGGGATCAAGCTATATATATATATATATATATATATATATATATATATGGATAAAAGTAGTTTAAATCACCTTAGACACATTAGTGAATGACTTCAAACCATAATTTTCTATAACATCCCCCAAGTAACCATAGCCTACGTATCTAACCAACCACAACTTTTGGAGGCAAAATGCACCTTCTTTATTACAACTTAGAAGAAATTATTCTTCTTTTATTTGTTTTATTTCTTTTTCTTTTCCTTTTTTGTTCTTTTTTCTTTTCATTTTTTTTTCACAAAACATTAAAAAGCATAGGGATTATTATAATGTTAAAGCCATAGATTTGACCTTTTTTCCCAATAAAAAATTTCATATCTTTCCTAACCATCTATATTATCATGCCTATAATATTGATATTGCGCAACACAACACTAATTACTAAGGTGGTAGATAGAAAGAGGGATAAAATACAAAGAAGTAAGTTGGCTAAATAATATAGTTAAACCAGAAAATAAGTCTTATAAGGTTCAAAAGAGGACACTATGGATAAAATGTCATTTAGGTAGTTTTTTGGCTCAAACGGTCCCAAGAACTTGCATTAAATTGTTTCCTTGGTCTAAAATTCACTTGTACTTCGCAATTATAAATATTAACACAATTCCAGTGAATGTCTGAGCCAAAAAACACAAGCTAAACAAATATCGCAAGGAAATCATTAGTCAACACTCATTGAAAATTACCTTATTATCACACCCTCACTCAAGGGAATACATTTAAATATGTAGTGATAACACTTCATAACTCAAAGGATTCAAAGAACAATAAAAAAAATTTATATGCATTTTCAATCCATACACTCTAACAAGATTATTTCCACTTTGAAACATTTTTAAACCTTTGATACACATCAGAAAAATTAATGAACCTAAATGAGACACTAAATAGGAAAATCTTTTTATTTAACCCTCTATAATACTTCCGGCAAAAAGGGCATAGAAATCCTGAAAGCTTCTATCGTATAGTTAGGGAGTCTTTCATATAGTTAGATCCTCAAGATTGATAAAAACTTTCTAAAATGAAAAATCTTTTTGTGTTTTGGAAATGTTTTTGAATAGAAAACCTAATTCTAAACAAATTCACCACCAAATATGAACAAAAATAAAAACAATCAAACATTCCTAACACATATGATACTTGTTAACAAACACACTACTAAAAACAAATACATCCCCAACTTAAAGTGAAACATTGTGCCCAATGTTTCCACACATCACCAACGACAATAAAAACACTAATACATATATATAAAAAAAACAAAAATAACACTCCCTTGGTTTTCGTTGCACATTTCTCAATTGTCCTTTTCTTCCTCTTCATGATCTTCACTCGTGTTTCATTCTCAGAATCTTGAATCATCCTCTGGTTGCTCTACTTCATTATTCAAGAGTAGCTGGAAAAGTTAGTGCTTGACTCAGATCAATGTTTGAGGCCTCACCAATGTAGTGGATTGTTGGTCCCAAAACAACCTAAGAGGGGGGAGGGGTGAATTAGGTTTCAAAATTTACTTTATAAAGATTAAAATTATTGATACATTTTCACTAACAAATAATTTAATGAAGATAGAATCAATGAAGCTTAAGGAATGTAAAGAAAATAAGAAAGGAGATTAAACTAACAACACTTCCAAGCTAACAACACATTGTAATTTACTTGAAGTGTTAATCCACTAGAATGCTTCACAAACTTCGTGAGCCAATAATCTTTACAAAGTAGGACAATTCTTGCTCACACTAAAACTCTTTTAGTTGAGCCAAGAATTTTACTCAGAACCTCACTTTTGTACAAGATTATCACTCCACTCAAAATTTTGAATTGCACTCTAAGCTACACACTAATACAATATAGCACTATAGCCAATTTGCACTCAAATTGCTCTTTTCTAAGGCTTGTATTCAATGTATTAGATGCTTCTTACAAAATAATAGAGCAGGTATTTATATGAGCAATAAATTCTGGTTGTAACTACTTCCCAACGGCTCAATAATAAATGCACAAAACTTAGCCGTTACGGGTTTCGGATGTCACGCCCCAAAAACGGGACCGTAACACGCCGCGCTAATGGTACACCGGCCCAAAGCGCAAGGCACAAACGAACAGAGAAACAAACTTAACCGCAATGTAATAGAACCATCAAACCATTACTTAACTATTTAGAAAAACCGAATATTTCATTTTACACAAAAAATACGAATTACAAAATTTCTTCTTAGTACATAACATGCTACAAGAAAAACAAAGTTCATCCTTACAAAACCTATCTATTGACACTACCCTCTCCAAACAAAGAGAAGCTTGGAAGATTATCCGCAGAGTCCTACCAATAATGTGGAATGGAGACAACCTACCAGAGAGCTTGTTTAGTTTTAACTTTGAGTTATAATCTGCTTATTATCATCAGACAGATGAGCATAACTAGCTCAATGGATATCATAAAAGCTCTTCAAATGGTGCCAAGACTTCCAGGGAAGCTGGGATGAGCATGCCCAAATCAAATATTTCCAAACACATCCAAAATTATATACCTAGGTCACCTATGAGCCGAAACAGTCATAAAATGCTTTCATATCAAAAGAGTTTGCAAACATATCAATTGATTAACATAAAATAGCTTGGTCCCGATTTCATATGTAATAATTCCAAAACATTGTAAAAGTGCAGTTCCAAACATCATACACATTCTAAAATCCATCCAAACATATTTCGAAAGTCGTTAAACAAATTACAAGTGGAAGAGGGTCTATGTTACCCACTGCAGACCATCTATCAAAGCAAAAACTGCACAAATGATCACAGAACGCGATCGCCGGCGGTAGGTGGCGTGGTATCTAAAACAGATATAAGAGGACTCTTAGAAGAGATGTAGAAGTTAAAGAATGACTAGGGAAGCGAAAACGACGCGAAACGATAGAAAACGACTCCAACAGATCTTTGGTCAAAAATGACCTTTTCACAATTTCTGACCAACTTCGACAAGCTAAAACCCCAGTCAAAACACTTAGTTAACCCCTCAAATTCGTATTACAGCTAGATTAGGAGATAATAAGCTCAGTTTTCAAGGAAAACCGAAAAACTTCGCCTCTCCCTAGGCTATAAGTAGGCTATCTTCCCTGCCAACAAAATCCAATTCCAAGGTATTCAAGGGACCTTGGTTACAACCCAACTCAAAACAACATATTCAACCAACCAACAAAATCCAATTCCAAGGTATTCAAGGGACCTTGGTTACAACCCAACTCAAAAGAACATATTCAACCAACCAACAAAATCCATAAACGGTGTGCAACCAGAGTACCAAATAAGCAATAGCCGGGACTATATCAATAGCATCCCACAACAAAGGAAAACACCTAAAACCATCAAAAGATCATTAAAGACCCTTCAAACATAACCAATTATCCAAATTATCCTAGTTGCGCCAAACTTCCGCTTACTTACAAAATGAAGGGAAATCAATTCCACTTGGTTTCAAGTCTCAATTCCTATCCAAACTAACCTTAAAACACTCTTAAAACATCATTATGTGCATAGACATAAGCATTCATAGCATAACACTCTAGGCCACATATGGAAGACAAAACCCCAACTCATAATCTTAAAATTTGTAATCTAACCATGGAAAGTTGTTAAAAATCAACCCCAATCACTTCCCAACCTCCAAAACACTAAAAACAACCCATAACATACATAAATCATAACTTACAAGGCTGCAAAGAGGGTTTATTCTCAGCCATAAGAATCCTACAAAACTTGAAATTAAAGCTTGGATCATAAAGCCGTTATAAGCCATAAATGCTAAAATACATAAAATCTTACCTTCCAAGTGATTCCTACTTGAAATCCAAGAAATTTTTTTGGGAAAATGGAGAAAGAGGAGTTCGGCTGCTATAGGAAGAAATGAGGAAGAAACAACAAGAAGAAGACTTGAAAAGCTTCCAAAGTTGACCCAAATAGTACCCAAGTTGACCAAATAGTCTCCAAGTTGACTATTTGACCCAAAAACTAATTTTTTGCTACTAAATTAACATTATAAATCAGCCATCAAACAACACTCACACACCACAATGCACTAATTACACTCAGTCCAACTTAAGACCCGTTTTGCCGGTACCGAAATCGCGTAAATCGAAAAATTTGCCGAATTGAAAAACGAATAAGTTGAAGTACTTTATGACTAAAAATAATATGAAAAATATTTTAAACCAGTTAAAATCAAAGAACAAGGCTATTAAAATACTGGGTTTCACAGATGCTGCTGTGATAGCTGTTATTATACGAGAGGACATTCCATAAGCATCACATGCTCATCCCAGCTTCCCTGGAAGTCTATGGCACAAGCTCTCAACATATCCTCCAATGTCTGAATAGTGCGTTCAGATTGGCCATCTGTCTGAGGATGATAAGCAGTACTAAGACTCAAAGTTGTGTCACAAGCTCTCTGGTAGGTTGTCCAGAACCTGGATACAAACCTGGGATCGCGATCAGAAATAATGCTCTTAGGCACACCGTGCAAACGGACAATCTCCTGATCATATAACTTCACTAATGATTCCAAAGTAGCGGTCACCTTCATCGGTAAGAAATGGGCGGACTTTGTAAGGCGGTCAACAATTACCCATATACTGTCATTACCTCGCCTAGTCCGTGGTAACCCATGTACAAAATCCATAGTAATATGCTCCCATTTCCACTCTGGTATCTCCAATGATCGTAGTAAGAGTTTTTGGGCCTTTGGTGTTCAGCCTTAGACCTGTGGACACACCAAACATCTAGCAGACTAGTACTCAGCTATATCTCTTTATCATTCCAAGCCACCAAAATCTCATTTTCAAGTCCCTATACATCATTTCCTGAAGGGTGAATAGAATAAGCGCAAAGAATGAGAATGGCATGAGACATTTTCAATTCGGAGTCGTTCGGCACACATAAACTTCTGTCTCGCCACAAGCTACCATCAGCTCTAACCTGAAACTCTGAGGTCTCACCATTCTGTACTTTCAACATTACTTTACGTAGCTCAGGATCATCTAACTGGGACACCTTAAGGCGATCCACCAGTGTACATTGAACAACCAATGCTGCCAAAGTCTGCTCAAGACCCTCTTTGCTGTAGTCAAATTCACATACTCAAATGGTGACTGCTGTGAGCCATACTAGGGCCGGTGATTTACGACTCAAAGCATCGGCAACCTTATTAGCTTTACCAGGGATGATAGCTAATGGTCGGTTGGAGGTTGTTGAGTCTGTCTCTTATACACATCTAGATGTGTTGGTTGTTCACAGTACCCAGGTGAGATCGCCTAGGCTAAAGTCAACACCAGAGCTGTCACCAACCTATGCTTAAGCTCTATGAAAGCTTGCCTCACACTGATCTGACCATTCGAACAAGGTTCTCTTCTGGGTAAGCCGCTGCAGCCTTTATGGAGTTGATGAATAGGGTGTTCAAGGACTATCTTGATGTATGTGTAGTGGTCGAAAACTCCGTACCTCGATCCATGTGCCTAGGTCTAGGCCAATCAACAATGGCATCTAATCTTGTTGGGATGTACAGAAACCCCTTCCTCTGACACCACATGTACCATTAGCGCGGCGTGTTAAGTCCAGTAATAGGTATTTGTTGGTTCTTGCCAGGTTTAAATCTTGTGCTCTAACCTAGAACAAGCTAAGACTGCTCGCTAAATTTGGTGCGGCATGACATCTCGCTCGGAGAATAAACTAGGATATCATCGATGAAGACCACTACACATACATCAAGATAGTCCTTGAACACCCTATTCATCAACTCCATAAAGGCTGCAGGGGCGTTAGTTAGATTTGTAAAGGCATAACCAAGAACTCGTAGTGGCCATAGCGAGTCCGAAAAGCTGTCTTAGGTACATCCTCTTCCTTCACCCTCAATTGATAATATCCGGACCGCAAATCAATCTTAGAGAAGTACCCCGCACCCTTAAGCTGATCAAACAAGTCATCAATCCGTGGCAAAGGGTATTTATTCTTCACAATTACCCTATTAAGCTCACGGTAGTCAATGCAAAGTCTCAAACTACCATCTTTCTTCCGAACAAATAAGACCGGTGCTCCCCAAGGTGAAACACTTGGATGAATGAAGATTGTAAAGCTGTCTCTTATACACATCTAGATGTGTATCGGTTACAGGTTTAAAACATAGTCCTCGGTTATCGGCCGAACTGAATCCTGTCGGCCTCAAACTTCCTATCACAAAACTCTAACCGACAACCTTCCAAAACAAACCTAGACTCCAAAACCTTCCCATCCGGGGTGCCCACTCTATAAGGATCCTCTAACCATCTAGGTTTATCGGACAGACATCTAAGAAAACATCTAGCTACAAATGAATGTGATGCCCCACAATCAAATAAAGCATAAGCGGTTTGGAATTCACTAAAATCGTGCGCAACTCTGAATCGGTCTGATCGGCTCTGCTGACTCAACGCATGCACTCGCCCGAGTCCTCCGCCTCTTGTCCTCGGGCGTACCACCCGCACTCCACTAGTCCGCCTCGATTTGGTGCGACCTTAGGACAATCTCGATCAAATGGCCGCTGCCGCACTTGAAGCAAGCTCCAGTCCTCCAATAACACTCCCAGTGTAGTCGACCACAAGACCGGCATGGCGGCGACGGCTGTCACCGACCGAGATCTCGAGGCTGGCTCCAAATCAAGAAGAAACAAGAACAGTCGACGGACCCTCCTAGAGAAACCACCTGTCGACCACGACTCCTACTCCTTCTCTTAGACTGAAATGGTCATATAATCTGGCCTGTCTGTGCTGGCGCAGAGCTCTGACCCTTTTGAAAGGTATCCCGATCTCTCCTCACGCCTCGCTCCGAATCCAGCTGGATGGCTAGATTATACATCTTCTCATAAGTCTGGGGACGACCCACTATCAGCTTTCTCTGAAGCTCAGTTCTAAGACCGTTCCGGAAATGTCTCATACGCCCATCTAGATGTGTATAAGAGACAGCTCCCAAGCCTCGAAGCTGGAATGCATCTGCACCACCGATCTCGCTCCCAGTGATAAAACTCGTCCATCTTCTGAGCTCTGATAGGAAGGATACCTTGGAGCCTGTCTAGATACACATCTAGATGTCTATAAGAGACAGGCTGTATCGGTGTGGGCAACGTAGCCTCAACGGTCTGCCACCACTTGGCCGCCTCAGCAACCAAGAAAGGAATAGCCAAAGATGTCCGATTTTAAGAGATGACTCCACCGAAATCTGAAATAACTCAAAATCCCTCTCTATCTCGCCCATCCATGACTCCGCCTTAAGCGGATCCGGAGCCCCATCAAACGTAGGTAGCCCGGCCTTCTTGAGCGTCTGAAACAGGGATGGAATGTCGGTACGCGGTGGTGGAGGTGGTGGAGCAATGGGATGTCGCTCAACTTCCAACTGTCGAATAACCTGTGCCACAACCGCCGTAATGGCGCCATAATCAACCACTGGCGGTCCAGTCGGAGGAGGAGGTGCTGACGGCCCTGCCTCGTCCCTAGGGTAGACCGCAGGCCTAGTATGCCGCCTCCACCACCTGTTTCGACTAGTGTTTTGATGCAAGGAGATAAGGTGATAGCCTGTATAGAGGTACAACAAAGATTAAATAAGCAAGGACCTCTCAAAACCCCCCCAAAACAAGTCAATCAATAACTCCAGGTCAAAGAATTCTGTTTCAGATGTGTAAAGCCGCGAACAAAACAGAATCTATATAATTCTAAGCCCGAGCACATCGATTTAAACCTCGAAAGACTCATCGAATACCTATTACTGGACTTAGGATTCAAACCTATGCTCTGATACCACTTGATGTCACGCCCCAAAAACGGGACCGTAACACGCCGCGCTAATGGTACACCGGCCCAAAGCGCAAGGCACAAACGAACAAAGCAACAAACTTAACCGCAATGTAATAGAACCATCAAACCATTACTTAACTATAAAACCGAATATTTCATTTTACACAAAAATACGAATTACAAAATTTCTTCTTAGTACAAAAGATGCTACAACAAAAACAAAGTTCATCAATACAAAACCTATCTAATACACTACCCTCTCCAAACAAAGAGAAGCTTGGAAGATTATCCGCAGAGTCCTACCGAATGTGGAATCTGGAGAAAATCTAAAAGCTGCTAACACGGTGGAGAGTCAAAAACGAGTACCTAATCTGAAAAATTATAAATCACGTGGGGTGAGCATAACTAGCTCAATGGATATCATAAAAGCTCTTCAAATAAGGGCCAAGCATTTCGATAAAAAGAAAACATAAAGATAAAAACATTTGCGAAAACCATAGTCATGAAGCAGTTTCTAAAATGTCTCATGCCATTTAAACGTCAATAAACCATAATCATAAGTAGTTTCTAAAATGTATCATGCCATTTAAACGTCAGGCATGTCCAAAACATAGCCAAAAAGATCCAATCATTTCAAAACATAGTATGCTAAAGCATAGCGAACAAATCCACGTACAGTTTCAAGTCCAGAATATAATACCTTAGAGAGTATCTTTTAGGCTCAAAGGTATGACCTACAGTACTAGTCAGATCTAGTAATCTACCACACCTACTAGTCTGACCGAGAGGTCAAGTTATCACCTAGACAAGACCCCGCAGACAATGTTAATAATTATTACATATGAAATCGGGACCAAGCATTGTCTATGTTACACATCTAGATGTGTTCTCCCCAAATCAAATATTTCCAAACACATCCAAAATTATATACCTAGGTCACCTATGAGCCAAAACAGTCATAAAATGCTTTCATATCAAAAGAGTTTGCAAACATATCAATTGATTAACATAAAATGCTTGGTCCCGATTTCATATGTAATAATTCCAAAACATTGTAAAAGTGCAGTTCCAAACATCATACACATTCTAAAATCCATCCAAACATATTTCAAAAGTCGTTAAACAAAATACAAGTGGAAGAGGGTCTATGTTACCCACCTATCAAAGCAAAAACTGCACAAATGATCACAGAACGCGATCGCCGGCGGTAGGTGGCGTGGTACCTAAAACAGATATAAGAGGACTCTTAGAAGAGATGTAGAAGTTTCTCTATGACTAGTCTCTTATAAAACGACGCGAAACGATAGAAAACGATACTCCAATAGCTCTTTGGTCAAAAATGACCTTTTCACAATTTCTGACCAACTTCGACAAGCTAAAACCCCAGTCAAAACACTGTAGTTAACCCCTCAAGCTCGTACTTATAGCCTAGGGAGAGGCGAAGTTTTTAGGTTTTCCTTGGAAAACTTTTAAACTATTCTTCTCCCTAGGCTATAAGTAGGCTATCCTCCCTGCCAACAAAATCCAATTCCAAGGTATTCAAGGGACCTTGGTTACAACCCAACTCAAAACAACATATTCAACCAACCAACAAAATCCATAAACGGAAAGATTCACCGGAGCAATAGCCGGGACTATATCAATAGCATCCCACAACAAAGGAAAACACCTAAAACCATCAAAAGATCATTAAAGACCTTTCAAACATTACCAATTATCCAAATTATCCTAGTTGCGCCAAACTTCCGCTTACTTACAAAATGAAGGATAATCAATTCCACTTGGTTTCAAGTCTCAATTCCTATCCAAACTAACCTTAAAACATTGAGTACTCTTAAAACATCATTATGTGCATAGACATAAGCATTCATATCATAACACTCTAGGCCACATATGGAAGACAAAACTCCAACTCATAATCTTAAAATTTGTAATCTAACCATGGAAAGTTGTTAAAAATCAACCCCAATCACTTCCCAACCTCCAAAACACTAAAAACAACCCATAACATACATAAATCAACACATATAAGGCTGCAAAGAGGGTTTTCTCAGCCATAAAGAATCCTACAAAACTTGAAATTAAAGCTTGGATCATAAAGCCCATAAGCCAAAAAGTGCTAAAATACAAAAATCTTACCTTCCAAGTGATTTCTACTTGAAATCCAAGAATGTGTTTGGGGAAAATGGAGGAAGGGGAGTTCGGCTGCTGCTAGGAAGAAATGAGGAAGAAACAACAAGAAGAAGACTTAAAAGGCTTCCAAAGTTGACCCAAATAGTACCCAAGTTGACCAAATAGTCTCCAAGTTGACTATTTGACCCAAAAACTATTTTTATTTTTGCTACGAAATTAACATTATAAATCAGCCATCAAACAACACTCACACACCACAATGCACTAATTACACTTAGTCCAACTTTTGACCCGTTTATCCGCCGGTACCGAAATTGTGTAAATCGAAAAATTTGCCGAATTGAAAAACGAATAAGTAAGTACTTTATGACTAAAAATAATATGAAAAACATTTTAAACCAGTTAAAATCAAAGAACAAGGCTATTAAAATACTGGGTTTCACATCGGACGTCCGAGATAAAGATGGTGTGTCCGACACAGCTTCCGATCTCAGTATAGTTGTGTGAAGGATGTCGTTCGGACGGTCGTGGATGCGTCTGTTTCATCGTCCGGACTAGGGTTTCGGACGGTCTTGTTCGTCTGAAGCAAGCTTTGTTCGAATAGTTGTATGTGTCCGTTGAGGAGCTTAGGATTCTTGATTCTTATCAATCGGACAGAAATATATGTCCGAGGGATATTTCCTCGGACGCGCCTGTGCTTCCGTTGTAGGTTGTAGCTTGAAGAAGTTTGCTTTCTGCCTGTCCGTTCGGACGGTGAAATGTGTCCGAGTGAGTCTGTATCGGACACTCCTGTTCATCCGAGAAAAGTGGCATATTCATCGGTGTACTGCGTCCGAAGAACCTGTTTCCAGCAGAAAAGGTAGCGGACCTGCACAGCTTGTTTTCAGAGTTTAGTGCTTATGTCTTCATCAAAATAAGGTTTGGGAAACATCAGTGGAATAATTGTCCCATGGCCTTCATATATTGGTATTGATACTCCATTTGATGCTCAAGATTCGTCAAATGGATCTCCATGCTTCTACTTGCAGTTGGACAATTGATTAAGGTTGATGCCTAGCTTTTGCTTAATTGCTTCAAAATTGGATTCATGCTTGTGACTACTCTAGTGTCGATCAGCTTATTCATAGCAATCCTTTTATCAACTTTCATCATTGCAATGAACACCTGCATCAATGTACAACTAAGTGATAAAATAAGGAAACTAAAGTCCCTAACTCTTAGTTCTATGTTGCTGAATGAAAAAGTTTATCATGTGTAACATGACCAATGTCTATACTTTTCCCTTTTAACAAATAATATATCAACACAATTCCATTTTTAGTCACATTGGTTGCATGCAAAGCCAGAAAAATTGAAGTGTTAATGAAGCTAAACCAAACTTCTACAATCAGAGATAAAAATTTCCTTGAAAAAGAAATTTTTGATTTCAAAGCATTCCTTGCTACATTCCAAGTCAATTCAACACCATTACAAAGAAATTTAGGCATTTTAACCAAATCCGGTTCATATTATCTTTTGTACTTAGTATATCCATCTCTATCCATGGATGAAACTACAAAATAGTCATTTAAAAAATCACGAGTAAAATGAACTGTTTTACATCTAGCCAAAACAAAACCATTTGCACTTGTTCAATGGCAAATTCTTGATGCATATAAAATTTGAGCCAACCTTTCTTAAAAATCATAGTTTCAACTTCATTCAATAGGTCATTATGTGTCCATGCAACATCATTTGAAGTTTAAAGCTTTTTTCAAGAATTAACTTCTTGTTATTTGAGTTTTCTTTAAACCTATCATAAACTATATCATTAGGAAATTGGGATTTAGAATAATTTCTCCTTGAAGAACTACTAGTTTTAGCACTACCCTTCCCTGTAGAAGCCATGATCTTGAAATATGTAATGAACAAGAATAAGAATACCCATTAAGTCAATTAAGAAGAATCAAGTTCTTCTTATGAAATTTCAACACCTAAACACTTGAAGACTTCAACTTTCAACTAAGAAATTTCACCAATTTGAGCACAAATAAAGCCCACAATTTAACTTTAAAAGTACTAAAAAAAAAAATAAAAGTCACCAATTTAGAAGCTTATAAACCCTTCTTGGAACCTCCCTAAGTCGTTAGAAGAATACTCCTAGAGCATTGCCTTGTTGATGTTCTTGTTGAGAACGAACTTCTTCTTTTAGCAAGCTGAAAAATTCAAACAAAAGTGAGTCCTTTGTGAAATCTATGCAAGAATTTCAAGTGTAAATCAATTGTGTTTGTGTTACAAAGGGTTTAGAAGTGTTTAGATGAATTTTGGGGTGTTTTGGAGGTAGGAAAATCTCAATTTGATGACTAAATGGGCTTTAATTCGCAGCCCTTTCCCTTAATTTTGAACAGGCTGGAAGCCGTTTAGCCTGTGAGGTGCACTCACACCTAGCCAACAGTTGTTGAGCGGGGCCCAGCCTCTCCAAGACATTGTGCTCAAATTTTTGGTTTTTCCTCCAACCGTTTTCTATCTTTTTGCAATTTTTAATCCCCGAATCAACTCTATACTTTATTTATAATAGCTAAACACATAAAAGTCAAAAAGTTAGTTGCAAATTATAATGTTACAAGCATGAAAAATAACTAAAAATTAAAAGGTACAAAGTTAGTAAAACATGAGTTGCCTCCCACAAAGTGCTTGTTTAACGTCTATAGCTAGATGTAGCCATTGGTTCATGTTATTGAACTTCTTGAATCTCCCTTGAGGATGCAAGATAAAACCCTTGACTTGTGCACATTCAAGACGCCCATATGTTTCGACTTTCATCACATTAAATGTAATTGAGTCATTTTTGGCCCTTAGTATGATTTATTCTTGGTCCATGTCAATTAAAGCTTTTGCCGTAGCTAGGAATGACCTTCCAAATATGATAGATATATCTTGTCTTTTTTATCCATGTCTAGGACAATGAAATCAACCAAAAAATTGAGTTTTCCTACTTTGATGAGCATATTATGTAATTCTCCCATTGGATCCACTATTCTCATATCTGCCAATGGAGTAAGTTGGTTGCTTTCCTTGAGGTCCTTCAACCCTATTCTCCTGCAAAATGGTAAAAGCGTTAAATTCATACATCACATAAATCTCGATCAACAAAAATATCACCAATAATACAAGATATAGTAAAACTCCCTAGATATTTCTTCTTTTTGGGTAGTATGCTGAGGAGTCGTCTCTTACAAATTTTCGTCACTTTTAGCTTTCTTCATTATCCCACTGCTTAATGAGCATTTCTTGTATGTTCACATACTTCTTATTATCCTTATAATCCTTTGGAATACTTGGTACCTGCACATCATTTGCATATTTATTCAATAGATTAGAACAAGCTTTACCCTAACATTTTTCAAGTCTTAAACAAATAGATGGAAGTGAAGCTTGATCTTTTTGGACTACATGAAAATCCCTTGGCAATTTATGACAAATTTCCATCCCCCAATTGCAATTGTAGGGTCTGACTCATTCTTCTTGCTTTCCTACCTAGTTTTCTCATCTCTTCTTGGTTTGCAGCTAATTAACCTCACCCAATTTCTGCTGGGGATTGAGTTAATGATGCTTTCACCTACCTATTTGAATACCTCATTTTTCATCATTTTTTTCTATTCTGGAATCAAGCTTGCTAGATTTTATTTGAGGGTTTATTGTTTCATCTTTGATTGCATTAATTGCAAAACACTCTTCATCTTGGTTAGGTATTTCTATAACTTTAAAAATGTTTAATTTTTACTCTATGATCATTGTTCACTCTCATGGTGAGTTCACATTTTGCATGTCAATGAGGGTTCTACCTATAGCTAAGAAAGGTTTAGTAAGAATTATAGGAATATTTTCATCCTCTTCAAAATAAAGAACAATAATATTTGCAGGAAATAAAAATTTATCTACTTGTACCAAGACATCCTCGATGATTTCCCTTGGATGTGCCAGTGATCGATCCACAAGCTGGAGAGTCACTGAAGTCACATTCACTTCACTCACACTTAATTTCCTGATAATAGAAAAAGACATTAGGTTAATACTTGCATAAAGATCACATAAAGTGTTATCTAAGAAATGTGTTTTGATTGTATACGGTATTATAAAGATTCCAGGATCTTTTAGCTTAGGTAGTAACTTCTATTATAACACTGCACTGCACTCCTCCGTTAGAGCAATAGTCTTGAATTCTTCCAATCTTCTTTTCCTAGACAAAATGTCTTTCATGAACTTCACATAACATGGCATCTGTTCCAATGTTTGCCTTGGTAAAAAGTACATTGATGAAAAGCTTCTTGAAAAACTCTAAGAATTTCTTGAATTGGTTGTCGAGTTTTTGATTCTTCAGTCTTCGAGGAAATGGCACCTTTAGAAGTTCCAGTTCATTACCTAGATTGCTTTCTTGTGTAACCGATTCTGAACTTATATTTTCTCCCCACCAATTGGATTGGCATCTTTTACCTTTGCGTTGTGATTTTTGAATCGCAACTATCTACCACTTTTGAGTGTCACCACCTTACATTGCTTACATTCCCTTCTTGGGTTTACCTCAATATCACTCGGGAGAGTTCCTTGGGGCCTATTGCTGATAGAATGCGCTAATTGCCTCATTTGACTCTCAAGATTCCAAATGGATATAGTGCGGCTTTTCAATATGGCATTCATGCTTTGAAGTGTTGCACCATTCTTTGCCATATATTGTTTGAGTAAATCTTCCACACTTTCCTTCTTGCCCTTCTTGTGGCTGTTTGTTTTGATTTTGAATCCCTACAAGGTGGTAGTACTTGTGGTCTTTTGGTTGATGATGGTCCATCTTGTTGATTATTACTCCATGATAAATTTGGGTGGTTTCACCCACCTGGATTGTAGGTTTTAGAGTATGGATTTCCTTGGTTTTAGTTATAATTGCCAATATAGTTAATTGCCTCTTGGTTATCAGGGCACTGCTTAGTAAAATGTCCCTCATGGCATATCTTGCAAGATATGAAAGGACTTTAAAGTTGTCTGCCTTTAATACCCATATAATCAATTTTATTGCTCAATTCAACTATTTGTCCTGTGAAATGCTGTGAAAACGTCAACCTCATAAATCCTTGTCATTTTTCTTGGTATGGCTCTCTTAGTAGTTGTTGGAAGACATATCTTCAAGTATTCTAAAGGTTTCATCATAAGACTTACTCATGATAGCTCCGCCAACTGCTGCATCAATAATGTTTTGGTTGACCCTTGCAGCCCATTGTAGAAAGCCTGAATCTATAGCTAGTCTGGAATACCATGATGGAAAGAGGAGGACACAACGTTAGTAGATCCTTGAATCTTTGTCATGCTTCAAACGAAGGTTCGTGGCCATGTTGCATAAAAGATGTAATGTCATTCCTCAGATTTGCTATTTTTGATGGTAAAAAGAACTTTGTCAGGAATTTCTATGCCAAATAATTCTAGGTTTTAATCGAACCTAGTGGTCGAGAGATTAACTAGGCCTAACTTTGTCCCATAGTGAGAATGGGAAAAGTCTTAGCCTAATTGCATTGTTTGAAACTCCATTTTGTTTGAACGTGTCACATATATCCAAGAAGTTGAAAATGTGAGCGGTTGTGTCATCACTTGGTGTCCCACCAAACATTTTTGAAGACTGTAGCATCTGAACAATATGTGGCTTAAGTTCAAAATTATTCACCTGAATTGGCAGTTTCAGGAAGCTCGACTAAAGTCCATCAACTTTAGGTACGACAAAGTCCCTTAAAGATCTTTATTCAGCTGGATTTGACGGTACTTGAACTACTGGATTTATAGGCATTTAGAGATCTGTTATAATCATTGGCCGTGTCTAGGATAGGTTGAAAAACTTTCCTTTCTTCTTTCCTCAAACGATTGGTAGGATGTTCAATTTCTAGGTCCAGAAGTAGTATTCCTTTCAACTTTCTAGACATAAACCTGATAAAAAACCTGCAAAATAAGCAATAAAAAGAAATTAAAATAAAATAAACAAAGAAAAACATTAAAAATAGGGTTAGTATGCTTAATCTGATATTGTTAAAATATTGCAAATTTAAGACAAAGTCCCCAACAATGGTGGCAAACTTGTCCATGGTCTAATATATACTCAAAGTACATGCACAAATATGTGGATCGAACAAGTAATACAGAGTAAGCAGAGATCGTTCCCTTGAGGACTATGCTTAACTCCGTCAACAAGTACCAAAAAAAGCGTACTCATAACCCTCTTTAAGCTAAAACATAGTAAAATATTGATGAAAACAAGAAATAACTACTTAATTACTAAACATGAAATCAATATAATTAAAATTTAAGATTCATAGATATTCTTCTTTTACAAATCCAGTTAATTAAGTCAATTTATTATTCCGTCAATTGCACATCACGTTTACTAATCTAGTGGTTCGGTGATAATTGCAAGTTTAGTTAAGACACATTGCAAATCTATTAATCTTGACCGGTACACTATATATCTATATGGATTAAAGCCTTGACTAATGCATTCATGCAACCCTAATTGCCTACGTTACGCGAGTAGGTATATTTCCATCCGTACCTACAAAATTGTTCAACCTATGAACGGCTACTCAAAACATAGGCTATTTGAACTCGTTCTAACCCTAGATTTCCTCTATCAAGTCCAAATATTGTTACAGATCACTCTAGATGGTGACCAATCATCTAAAGGCTTCATGATTAATTCAAATAAGCAAGCGCATGCATGTTGAATCAAAAGGAATGAATAACTATCATTAATCAATCTTTATAGCAAAATCTAAATAAACCCTAGTCCAGGGTTTAGTGCATAATTATGGAGTAAAATGAAACACATCAAAGGAATAAATTACAACCATTTAAAGAGTAATAAATGACAAAGAAGAGAAATAGGAATGAAAACGATGCTTTGTCTCAACCCTTGCGTCTCTTCTGTGCAATTCTTCCTTTTGGAACGTTGTTCTTCACTCCTCTTGATGATTTTCTCCTGACGGTTGTTCTAACCCTAAACTAATGTTACGATGTTTCTCTTCTCTCCGTTATGTCTAAATTATATTAATAATAGTCTAGGAACACTTATTTATAGCTCTGTTAGGGTTTTACAAGTTTGGAGGTAAAAAATGCGCCTAGGAAGCCGTATCAATGAAAATCTGCTATATCTCATTTTGAGCCTGGAGCCCAAGCACGGCTCAGCTTCCCAGGGATAGTTGTGCCTAGGGTGCAATCCTTGGGCACGGCTCAAGTTGCCCAGGCCCACCTGTGCTTGGGGCCAACTTGCTATTTTGCTCTGTTTTGTTACGTTTCGATCCATTTGGCCTCCGATTAATTCAAAACCTAAAAAACGCTACCATAAAATACATAAATATATGTACTTAAATAATAAAAACATAAATTAATATTTAGTCACCTAAAAACATAAATTAATACTAAAAACATAAATTAATCTTTAGTCACCTAAACCCTAAAATTACTAAAATACCCATAATTAGTGAACAAAACACCTTGAAAACTAACTAAAACTCAAGCTAAAATGCGTCTAAGTAACTCTCTTTTATAGAGTAAATAGCGTCGCTTTGGATATCTAAATATCCACTTCCATATAAATCGAGCCATGTTTAGGCAAGAAATGTGGCAATATATTGAATATGACCTCCTGTTGTAAGCTTGGTCATTATAAAAAAAGAGTGTCGATTGAATCAACTAGTTGAGAAATCCTAAGGGTAGAGAAAAGGTTGAAATGGTGAAGGATAAGGCTACACCACCACCCAAGGATAAGCTTTTACAGGTTGAGAAGCAATGGAAGCCTAAGTAGTCTTCATCAGATCAATCCTGTAGAAGGAAATAAAAATATATCTGGCATTGGAAAAAAAAAATTTCAATCCCATGGATTTCCTTGAAAGTTTTTATTACTAGCAATAAAGTTGGGAGATGATTGCCTTTAGGAGAAATGCTTTCTTCTTGAGATTATGGCTGTTGTAGGATGTAGATCACCTCTATGCATTGCAGCCACCAATAAGCCACCCAAATGTTTGGTCTCTATGGAAGTCCACACCATCTACTTGCCAAAGGAAACTACCTAGGGTTTGAAAGCACATGTGAATATTGTGTACTAGCTGAAAACTTAACTTTCAAGTGTCTTAGTGAGATGAAAAATCTCATTTTCCTCTTGATGTTTTTCAACCAAAGAAGAGAAGGTTAATTTCTTTCTTTCTAACAAGACAAGAGGAGAATATCTTACACAAATGGATAATAAAAAATATTTATAATGAACAACCAAAACCCTAATAGATTATGGGTAATAACACTATAACTCCATGAGGTTCATAATTTTTGTCTCTACGAAAATGATTTCTTAAGTACTTGTTTACAATTAATTTATTAAGTCCTACTTATTGTCATTTTAATCTTTCAACAAGTGGTGCATATGTGTGTTACCCAATAGGTTCTCATAAAACTTAGTAATGAAGATGAATTATAGTCTTCTTAATTTAGCTGGGTAAGATAAATTAAAACTCTTTTAATTTATCATTAACTCAACTAAGTAATGAATTCATACTCATAGATCAAGATTGACATCTAGCAATGTGTCATGAGTACCCAAGTCTTGCGAAAAGTCAAGTGGTTTGACTATACCTTTGCATGAACTAGTTTCCGTATAACTAATATCCTTTTACGATTAACATATATCCTATTTTGCATGGAAGAGATTATTAGATAGTGCCATCCTTTTCGATTCTTATTCTATTTATTGCTTCCTTGTTTTCAAATATAAATCCTTGAAGTTGAAATTAGAAACATACTTTTCAATTTCACTTCCACTCAATACAGAGATTAATTATCATTTCTTACAAGAGGCCATAGGGATATCTCTCCTATAATTTGGAGTGGTGAATCATTATTGATCACTCATCATTCTTTCATATTTCATATT
The DNA here is from genome assembly GCA_025175665.1 of Cinchona pubescens. Taxonomy (NCBI): domain Eukaryota; kingdom Viridiplantae; phylum Streptophyta; class Magnoliopsida; order Gentianales; family Rubiaceae; genus Cinchona; species Cinchona pubescens. Next base: position 10,435,653 of record JANKKI010000053.1, read on the forward strand.
ATACCCAACATCTTCTGTATAATTACTCAATTATGAATTACAATGAATAGAGTTAAAATACAATTATCTATACTCAAGATGTTATGCTGATCTCAAGTCTAAGGATCAGTTACACCTACCATACGTAGAGAAATTTTTTCATTGACACTGTTGAATTCTTAATTGGTAAGTACAATGTACTTGTCATTCACAAGCATCATATACTAGTTTAGATGTCCGCACATCATAGTCGGTGAGATCAGCTACTTCCTATAAAGTGGAAGAAGCTTAGTATATAATAACCTAACCGTATTGGTGATGCCCTTTCTCAATAATACTATAGCTAGGAATATTTAAAAATAAATAACCATAGTGATGAAAAGATTCTCATCATCATAATTATTATGATTTTTGTACGCACAATTTCGTGCTTGAAAAATAGACAAGAAATAAAATATTAGAGCACAAATGAATGTTTTTATTAATTTAAAGAAAAAATGGGTTACAATCTTTGTAGTTTTAACACTGTGTATAAGGTATAAATCCTTTGATTTGATCTCTAGATTTGGTGACGATCCAAGGGCCGCTTTTCGTGGGCTTGATCTTAAATCGTTTGTGGTGTTTTTCAATTTATATTGTGCGAGTGATTTAGAGCGGTAGTTTAAACCGAGAGCCTGAAACTTGATCCCGATTTAAGTGAAGTTGATGAAAAACACGACCTTTGATTACTCTTTCTCTGATTTGAACTTCAAATCTGGTGACAGTCCAAGGATCGAAGTGGGCTTGATCTTGAAATGTCGATATTTTGGCAACAACCTGATGGCCACAGTAGGATTGATATTGAACCGTTGGGTTCCTCAATTTCTAGTGGAAGAAGTCGATGATGGATGTGTAGTGAGAGCTTGAACCTTGGTCTCGATGGAAAAAGTGTTAAAGAGCACGAACTTTGATTATTCTGGACGTTTCGACATTTCGTTTCTCGTGCTTGTTGATATATGATACGTTGTTGAAGCCTTGTCTCCAATGTGTTGCTGTGCTTGGTTATTCTTTCTCCAAGGGTCTAAAGTTTGATCTCGGTTGAAGAGTCGTTAAAGTGATTGACTTGTTCTTGATGTAGAAGATGCGACACCTTTGCTTGTTGTGCTTGTTGATCTTTTACATTGCAAAAGCCTTGTCCTTTAGAGTATTGAGTTGCTTGAAGTACCTCTATCTTGGAAGTTGTTCTTTTTCCCAAATAATTGTGGCCTCTTATTTGTAATCCTAATGCTAGAGTTTTAATTTATTAAAGTAAATCAATTAGCTTAATTGATGGGTAAATTAATTCCCTTACTTAGCCTAATTGACTTCCCTAATTTCCTCAATCAAAGAGATTCTATCTCTTTTTATTGATTCTAGAATAATTAGATTGTTAGGCTAAAAGTGTCTAGTGGACTCGATTTGCATGTTTGGCCCATTTTGAAAGACGTGGATTTTATTGACTGGCTTTTCTTTCGGGCCATCTTTGTGGTATTATGTTTGAGGTCTCGATTTTGTCGAGTTCAAAAATAATTGAAATTATCCATTTGTAATTTCAATTAATTTTTTTAAACGTCTACAAATGCTCTTTTTAAAACTTTGATTCGGTGCATGCTTGTCTTGTACAAGAATGCAAGGCTTGAAGTAGGAGTGTCAATTGTGTCATGTCGCGGGTTATTATGTCGTGTCATAAAATCTCAACCCTAATCCTAACCAATTAATAATCGTGTCGTGTCGTATTTGATCTATTTATTATCGTGTCGTGTTGTGTCCGACCCGTTTAACCCTTTTACTATTTTTAGTAGTAAATTAACGTAACAAAAAAAAAATTTAAGATATGTAACAATGACTCTCTAAAGGTTCTATACAAGTATAAATAATTTTTTCCTTTAAATTGTAAAGTCATAATGATCTTAAATACTTAAAATTTTATATAATTTTACATAAAAATATAGTATTATGTCTGACATAATGCGTATTTTTTACTCCGATATCAACCTTAAAATCTTCCATAATAGACGATTTTCATATGAATAAATAATAGAAAGCAAATTATACATGAAGGTTAAAAAAAGGTGCAATATAATTTTAAAAATATCTTAACGTTTATATATATATATATATTATACAACACAGTAAATGTGTTAATTGTGTCGAACCGTTTACTTTCATATCAACCTATTTATTTTTGTATTGTAAACGTATTGTGTCAGTGTTAATGTCATGCAACCCCAAACCTAACCAGCTAAATATCTCAAATTTCCTATCGTGTCAAAAATTGACACCCTTAACTTGAAGCCCCTTTAGCACTCTATATACATTTTTTTCAGTGACCACAACAACCAGATTTTTTAGCATGCCTCCATGCATAGGAAGATTCACGTATCCATGCACAAAAATACATTTGCTCGTCCATGGAAAAGTTGATCTGGTAGGAAGATCAAGATAATTCTCATAAATAGTTGATTAGAAGATTTAGCTTACAAAATTTTGTACTGTCCTTCCTTGCTTTGGAAATAATAAATTCAACTAATGAATTATGGTTATAAAATATCAATTCTAATTTATTCCTTATAAGTTTTGCCACTATTTACTCCTCAATTCCCGTTGACTATCAAAAAAAATCTACTAATTTGATTATTAAAGAATGCATCTATTAAGTCTTATCAGTCGACGATTGAAAAAGGCTTGACAATTTTTGCTTCATCCGAAGACTTGATAAGTTCACAATTGTGCTATATTTTATGTGTCATTTATCAGGTTTTTATGTGTTGTAAGCAATATTTAAGTTATTATTGAGCTTAATTTGGTTATTCTTAGTTTTTGTAGGGTTAAAGGAAAAAAGAGCTGAAAAAGATGGAAAAGATGAAAGGAAATGCTAAGGGCAAAACATGCACGAGTATGACGCTATTCTGAACACTATTTCTTATTTTAAGCATAACTTTCAAGCCCAAGCTCCACTTTAGGTGATTCAAGATGGTCATTAGAAAACTAAGAAGGAGAGGTACGACTTTTGTGTTTTACACTTTCCCAAATTCTAAAAGTATCAAGGTCAAAATTGAAGTCGAAGGTGAAATTTAGTGTCAAGGCCCAGCGCACATGCGCCCAAATCAGGCAGCGCATGTGCACTGAGTCCAAAAGGGAAAATTCTAGCACTGCCTAAGGCACACATCATGCAATCAGGCAGCACATGTGCCCCCGAAACAGCAGGGTTACGTGAATTTTGGATTTTTGGTAGATTTCTTCCCCTGATTGGACTCTTTTTCAAACGATTTCACGTTCTTATCCTTAGACAATTTTTGTAACCCTAGTACTCATTATATATACCCCAAGTAGGGTGATTAGAAAGAAGTCGACACTTTATTTCTTTGTTTTAACTAGGGTTTTCACCAGACAAAATTCTTCATTATTCTTTCATGGCACTTAGTGCCTAAACCCTTTTCCTTGGTAGAGGGATTTGAAGTCATGGTCAATTCTACTACAATGTGAGCGAAAACTTTTTGTTCTTGAATTTATTAAATTTTATATTAAGTATTGATTATTTGTCTATAATTAATTTTGTGATTATTTCTTTTTAACTTGTTATTGCTGGAGAATAATTAAGTTATTGGAATTAATCTATAGTAAGATTGTTTTAACCGCGTGTGCTTAATTCAATCTGTGAAACAACTAAATTTGATAATTGCTCGATTAGTGTTATTGAATTTAGGGAAAATAATCAACTAATTGGCATAACCGCAGGTGTTTATGTTTAATTAGCCTAATTGTTCTTGTTGATTTTAATGTTTCTATTAATTAATCTTTAGCGTGTGTCTGGATTAAGTTAATGGTTAGGGTTAATTGTGTCGCTTGTTGAAAATTAGCCAACTTTAGAAAGAAATAAGAATCAACTTTGAATTGGAATTTGGGTAAATTTTTCAATTAGTGCTTGAAATAGATATTGAATTATCTTGTTTGCCAAGGATCAACGAGTAAAATTTTCATGGCGGATATGCCATACGAAACCAAGTTTTTTTTTTTTTTTACATCGAATTCTCTTTAGTTATTTTATTATTTTAGTTTTCAGTATAAAAGCATTCAAAACCCCCTTATTTCATTTAGCACAAGAATAAACTCCATTCTCTGTGGGACAAAGTTGACTCACCACTACTACATTATTCTTGAGAGATTGTTTAATTTTGGGTGCCTACGACAGCATTTTCACCACAAATTTTGGCGCCGTTGCCAGAGAACGGTTTGATTTATTTTTGTGTTTTAAATTTTTGTATTTAACTTTGCATACTTATTACTTTATCTCTTTTTTATCTCCATCATGGTTACCAATTCGCATGATGTTTATTGTTTCAATTTCATTATCGAGCAATTCCCACCACAACCTTGGTATGACCACTACACGTATAAGTACAATCAAGAATGGATAGATTATCCTAACTTGGGTTATCCATCACAAGATCTTGCATGTATACATCCAGTCTTGCCACAACAACCTTATACCCAACCTGGTAAGCCCTTGTCTTCTTTGGAAGAATTAATTTATTCTTTAGCTACTAATACTTTGCAATTTCAACAGGAAACAAGAGCCAGTCTACAAAGTTTGGAGCATCAACTAAGTCAACTGAATTCATCCATAAGTAGACTAGAATCTCATGTGATTGAGGGTGGATAAGATGAAGACAACGAGCAAGAACTAGAGATGGGATTAGTAGATGATAAGCCTATTTAGGGTGACTCTAGTTCATCACCTCCGATGTCAATGCCTCAAGACTTTCCAAAGCAAGAGCCAATCAAGGTTTTAGACTTAGCTATGGAAGAAGCACAAAAGATTCTAACTACTGTGAAAGATCCCCACTTGGTTGTTGATAGGGATTATATTGTAGTGCCGTTATACCCCACATTTTGTTATGGATCGACCTTAAGAGTTGAAGATCAAGAAGTGGTTCGTAAAGTGTTCGACATCATCGAGTCTCTTAAGGATCATGAGGAAAGGATTAAGCTAGTTTACATAGACGACAATGGGGATTGATCAGAGTTGAGGTCATAACAAATGGAGTCAAGAAAGAGATTAAGTGTCACGCCCCAAAAATGGGACCGTAACACGCCGCGCTAATGGCACACCGGTCCAAAGCGCAAGGCACAAACGAACAGAGCAACAAACTTAATCGCAATGTAATAGAACCATCAAACCATTTCTTAACTATAAAACCGAATATTTCATTTTACACAAAAATACGAATTACAAAATTCCTTCTTAGTACAAAAGATGCTACAACAAAAACAAAGTTCATCAAATCAAACCTTTGATCTAATACACTAGCACTAGAAACAAAAGAGAAGCTTGGCAGATTATCCGCAGAGTCCTACCAGTAATGTGGAATCTGGAGAAAATCTAAAAGCTGCTAACGCGGTGGAGAGTCAAAAACGAGCACCTAATCTGAAAAATTATAAATCACGTGGGGTGAGCATAACTAGCTCAGTGGATATCATAAAAGCTCTTCAAATGGGGCCAAGCATTTGCGATAAAAAGGAATCATTTATGTCTTATGTTATAGAGTAGGCATGTCCAAAACATAGTCAAAAAGATCCAATCACTTCAAAACATAGTATGCTAAAGCATAGCGAACAAATCCAAGTACAGTTTCAATCCGGAATATAATAAAATAGCATGAGTATCTTTTAGGCTCAAAGGTATGACCTACAGTACTAGTCAGATCTAGTAATCTACTACACCTACTAGTCTGACCGGGAGGTCAAGTTATCCCATCACAAGACCCCGCAGTCAAATAGTTCGGATTGAAACAGTCACCATGGCGTCCCATGGATGACTATAGAACCGGTTCTCCCCAAATCAAACATTTCCAAACACATCCAAAATTATATACCTAGGTCACCTATGAGCCAAAACAGTTATAAAATGCTTTCATATCAATGATTTGTGTGAACGCGATCGCCGGCGGTAGGTGGCGTGGTACCTAAAACAGATATAAGAGGACTCTTAGAAGAGATGTAGAAGTTAAAGAATGACTAGGGAAGCGAAAACGACACGAAACGATAGAAAACGACACCAACAGCTCTTTGGTCAAAAATGACCTTTTCATGTTATAATTAGGCTATCCTCCCTGCCAATAAAATCCAAACCAAATCTTATTCACATAGGATGGAATTATAAACACAACTCAAAACAACATAGCCAATTTAGCCTACCAACTGTCTCTTATACACATCTAGATTGTGTAGCAATAGCCGGGACTATATCAATAGCATCCCACAACAAAGGAAAACACCTAAAACCATCAAAAGATCATTAAAGACCCTTCAAATATAACCAATTATCCAAATTATCCTAGTTGCGCCAAACTTCCGCTTACTTACAAAATGAAGGGAAATCAATTCCACTTGGTTTCAAGTCTCAATTCCTATCCAAACTAACCTTAAAACACTCCTAAAACATCATTATGTGCATAGACATAAGCATTCATAGCATAACACTCTAGGCCACATATGGAAGACAAAACCCTAACTCATAATCTTAAAATTTGTAATCTAACCATGGAAAGTTGTTAAAAATCAACCCCAATCACTTCCCAACCTCCAAAACACTAAAAACAACCCATAACATACATAAATCATAACTTACAAGGCTGCAAAGAGGGTTTATTCTCAGCCATAAGAATCCTACAAAACTTGAAATTAAAGCTTGGATCATAAAGCCCATAAGCCATAAATGCTAAAATACATAAAATCTTACCTTCCAAGTGATTCCTACTTGAAATCCAAGAAAATTTTTGGGGGAAAATGGAGAAGAGAGTTTCGGCTGCTGCTAGGAAGAAATGAGGAAGAAAAACAACAAGAAGAAGACTTAAAAAACTTCCAAAGTTGACCCAAATAGTACCCAAGTTGACCAAATAGTCTCCAAGTTGACTATTTAACCCAAAAACTAATTTTTGCTACTAAATTAACATTATAAATCAGCCATCAAACAACACTCACACACCACAATGCACTAATTACACTTTAGAAGTAATACATTATCTAATAACCCGGATCAAGATCGCGTAAATCGAAAAATTTGTCGAATTGAAAAACGAATAAGTTGAAGTAATTTATGACTAAAAAAAATAATATGAAAAACATTTTAAACCAATTAAAATCAAAGAACAAGGCTATTAAAATACTGGGTTTCACATTAAGGATAAGTGTATGGCAAGAAATTATAAGGAGAGAGCCTATGCATGATCGCTAACAAATATTGAGCTCTCTTTCCTCTGGTATAGAGATGGTTATTCGGACAATCTTGTTCACAGTCAAACTATTGACCATAAAGAAGCGCCGTATGGGAGGCAACCCATGTTCGTTTATATTTTATTCCATTTATTTATTCTTAAAGCCTTATTTCTATTTATTTTATTTTTAGGGTTCGAGTAGTTTTTTGTGTTGTTAGTGCTAGAAATCAAATTAATTGATAAGTTAAACTGATAAAATGGTTATTTGAAAGGGAACGGGGAGAGGACCCATCGACATTTCCTTCTTTTCCTCTTTTCCCACGGGATTTGGGGCCAAATGCTCCATGGGCTTTTATGTGTTTCATGCCCTACGTTTTGGGCCATTTTCTGCATTTTTTATAAATTTTGGTAGTTGATTTCTCAAACAATTTTAGTTTCTATTTTATTTTATTAGACATTTTAGTTAGTTAATTTCCTTTAGCTAGGTTTTAAATTTTGCCATGGTGTTTTTGTTTATTTTTGTTGTGTATTCCTTTAAGGGAGTAAGTTTTTTCCTGATTATTATAGGATTATTTTCTACAATATTCTTGTTTTTATTATTGTCTCAAGGGAATTATTTGTTCTGTTCTGTTTTGTTTAGTGTTACTCCAGATTTTATTCAGACAAGGGGATATTTATAGTGGATACTGCTTCAAACACGAATTAAATCCAAAGAAACTTTTCTTTTTCCAATTTTATGCTTTTATTTTGGCATTGAGGACAATGGTTATTTTTAAATGTGCGGTGGGAGAGTTATTTGGATTTTTAAGTTGTTTGGTATATTTTGCTCAATTTTTGTGCAATATTTTGACTTTTCCTTTGATTTGAAAATTTTTGTGGATAAATTGACCATTTTTAAAAAATTAGCTTAAAATTTTTACTTAACTTATTTCTCCATTTTTTTGCCTAATAAATCTTTAATTGAACCATGCATGAATGAGTAGTCGGTGTTAATATTTCCATTCTTGATTTTCAAGACTTTTGAGCACTAAGCCACACATTAATTTTTGATTTGGGATATTTAGAGAAATTTTTGTAGACTCAATTATGTTGCATCTCAAAAAACTTACTTTATTACATTTTCGAAGCAAATTCTTAGATGACCTGATTTAGTTTAAATATGAGAGTAGTGTTTTTTTTGTTTGTTAAGCCTTTCTAACCAAGCATTTTAACAATTTATTTCTAAGTACGTTGTTTGAGTCTTATTCTAGTGAAGAGAAACATCATTCACTTTCTTTCACTTAAACTCAATTTACCTACCATTATTGAGTTTAGTGTTTCTTTTAATTGTTTTATCCTAAGTTATCCCTTTAAGAGATTTATGATGCACATTATATGTTTAGGGGATATAAGGGTGGAAGTATGTAAGAACATGTGGTGGGTGATGTACATTTATGGAGTAAAATAGATTATTGGAAAAAATTGTTGAAAAAAATAATAATAATGGGAATTTTTGATATATATAGGTAGTGACTATCACTGGTACCTGTATTTTCAGGTAGTGCCCATAACTGGTACCTACGTGTTTATATGTTGCGGGTAGTGCCTACCATTGGTACCCGTACTGTGAGCGGACATAAAAAATAAAATAATGATGTGATATATATATGTCCGAGGGAGGTTGGCATGTTTAGCTATGCTTATTGGTTGTTCGGAATTTTTCATGGGTGTTTGTTGCTCAAGTGTGGGGTTGTGGATGTACTATATTCCGCATGTGAAGAGAAGTTTTATTTTAATGTGTGGCCACCATTATTATAAAGCTCTCGTTCTTATTTATTATATCCTCACCCTTCTTTGGCTAAAAAATATCCTAACCTATAGTTCGAGCTGAAAACCCTACCTAAATTTAAATTAAATCAGTTGTCTAGATTAGTGGAGGGGTGTAAGATAGAGTGAGCTATGAGGTGTTTAGAAAAATTTGGAGGGTCTTCATGATTTAATCTAGACATTTTCAAATCTAAGTTTTTGAATTGCTATATACACACACATGAATTTCATATTTTGGTTTTTATTATCATTTGAGCTCTTGGGTTCTTAGACTACTCTGATTGGTGGATTGATTGTTGATTGTATATGTGGATATTTGAAGAAATATGTTGAGTGTAATTTTGTTATGTTTAAGTGTTTTAATTTTATGTTCGCTTGAGAACGATCAAAAAGTTAAGTATGGGGTAATTTGATAAGTTTACAATTGTGCTATATTTTATGTGTCATTTAGCTTGTTTTTATGTATTGTTTGCAATATTTGAGTTATTATTGAGTTTAATTTGGTTATTCTTAGTTTTTGTACGGTTAAAGTGAAAAAAAGCTGAAAATGATGGAAAAGATGAAAGGAAATGCTAAAGGTGAAACATGCATCAGTATGACGCTATTCCGGACACTTTCGTATTTTATCTTAGCGTAACTTTCGAGTCCAAGCTCTGATTGAGGTGATTCAAGATGCGTTAGAAAGCTAAGAAGGAGAGCTATTTCACGTTTTACACTTTTCCAAATTCCAATAGCATCAAGGTCAAAATTGAAACCAAAGGTGAAGTTCATTGTCAAGGCCCAGTGCACATATGCCCAAATTAGGCAACGCATGTGCGCCGTGTCTAGAAGGGAAAATTCCAGCACTGCCTAGGGTGCACATGCACACAATCAGGTAGTGCATGTGCACCTAAAACAGTAGGGTTACGTGATTTTTGGACTTTTAGTAGATTTTTTCGCCTGGTTAGACTCTTTTTCATACGATTTCACGTTTTTATCCTTAGGCAATTATTGTAACCCTAGTACTCATTATAAATACCCCAAGTAGGGTGATTAGAAAGGAGTCGACACTTTATTTCCTTGTTTTAGCTAGGGTTTTTAGCAGAGAAAATTCTTCATTATTCTTTCATGGCATTTAGTGCCTAAACCCTTTTTCTTGTTCAAAAAGAGGGATTTGAAGCTATGTTTAATTCTACAATGTTGTGAGACTTTTTATTCTTGAATTTATTAAATTTTATATCAAGTATTGATTATTTTTCTACACTTAATTTCATGATTGTTTTAACTTGTTATTGATGCAGAATAATTAAGTTATTGGAATTAATCTATAACTAGATTGTTTTAACCGTGTTTACTTAATTCAATCTGTGAAACAACTAAATTTGATAATTGATCGATTAGTGTTATTGAATTTATGAAAAATAATCAACTAATTGACATAACTGCGTGTGTTTATGTTTAATTAGCCAATTGTTCTTGTTGATTTGAATACTTCTATTTATTAATATTTGGTGCGTGTCTGAATTAAATTAATGGTTAGGATTAATTGGGTCGCACATTGAAAATTAGCCAAATTTAGCAAGAAATAAGAATCAACTTTGAATTGGAATTCATTTTAATTCTTCAATTAGTGCTTGATATGCAAATTGAATTATCTTGTGTGTCAATGATCGACGAGTAAAATTGTCATGGTGGATATGATCGAAACCAAAGTTTTTATTTTTTATATCGAATTCTCTTTAGTTATTCAATTATTTTAGTTTTCAGTTTAAAAGCTTTCAAAAATCCACTTATTTTGTTTAGCACAAGAATAAACTCTATTCTCTTTAGGACGAACTTGACTCACCACTACTACATTATTCTTGAGAGATTGTTTAATTTTGGGTGCCTACGACAGCATTTTCACCAAGATTGTTTTAAGGCGGCGAAGTTGGCATATGCAAATAAACTCGTCAATGCCGAGTTGGTTTCTTTGTTGTTTTATCATCCTCTTTGCAAACCCATCGGAGCACTCTGAAGAATCTGTTGCCGACTAACAGATCGAGCTGTGAAATTTGAAGAAATAAACTAAAAGAAAGAAATGGAGAAGAAGATTTGTGATGGATTCAAATTTGGGGAAAATAAGAGGCCAATTTACCTCATACAGTTTTTGATTTGTTGTAAAAGTGGCTCAGTTATAATCTAAATAAAAAGAACAAATCTTAAAATGAGTTCCAAAAATTCTTTATTCTAAATATATATCTTTATGTGGCATAGATAAGAGATTGGTGGAAAAAAAAGGGGTAAATCCAAAGGTGATAAGTGCGGAGGTTGGAGAAGATAGAGTCTATCAGGTCTAGCAATAGCAAGGGATGGAGAGAAGGTAGACCAAGTAAGTGTGGGAGAAGAGGATGAGTCCCACAAAAATGGTGAAGAAAATTGACTTGCGTTGTGATGGGCAATTTTGGCATTCTAATCAAAATTGCCCTGGCTAAATAGGATTTGCTCTGGCATTAACACCAGCCCAATAAAATATTGATTAGGCCCTTTGGGAATTGGACTGATTGAATGCCTAAACGTTGAAACAAAGGTTTCCTTTTTCATACCAAATTAAGTTTTGAATCGGTTTCATTCCCTTGGTTAGTGAAATGATTTTTCGGGGTCAAGAAATTAAGACCCCAAAACTTGGACGAAAATTAGGGTAAAGTCAAGTCAAATTTCACTCAATTATTCTCCCATTTTTGTGGAAAGAATATGATCAGCATTTGGAGATTAATTCTTTGATACCCCGATCGACATTGAGATAACAATAATATCTTGTGACTGAGATTTATTTTACCAGTTATCTTTCATATATATATATATTCATATTTTCTCCTTGGAGACTTCACTCTCTTAGACAGTGCCGTTAGGCACCTATATTCAGACATCATGTCCAACATCAAAGTTTAATTACAACATTGAACTGAAATCTTATGCTCAGTAATTCATGTTCACTTGTTTCAATATAATATTGACTTCACCTGTGAATTCTTAAATAAATTCACAAGCTTTCAATATTATAATGTTTGGTGAATTCACAATATCATATACTAATACTTACATTGATCTTGGATATTGTTAACTTGCAGATTACTGATTCCTGTGAACTTCTTGTCTCCATCTGCACCTTATCTTGTTCTGGTCGATTAAGCAGGTGGTGGTTCACTGGTTGTCCATATTGTAACAAACCAAAAAAAATTATGATTATGGAATCTACGTGCATTGATCTCTGACCAGGTTGCTTGAACTCAGACTTAATCGCTGCTAATATACATGTATACGTTGAGCTTGAATTTCCGTCGCTCCTTCAACCGCTATGAACATGTCCTTCCAACCTTCATGATTCGTATCTCTTCCCAAATTTACTTTTCCCTTCCTTGTTCCAAGGTAAGCATAATCCTATTTTTTTAATAACCTCCGTGATGAAATAATTGTTGCGCTAACTTGACGACCCAGCATTTAATATCTCTCCATTCAGCATGTACTGAGTTGTGTTTTTGATGTACCCGACATGACTTGTCATGTTGTGGACTCCAGATCTACGCCTTCTCATCGTCTATGTCATCGGTGCAATAGGCAACTTGTCATCGACCTTTGAACTCTGGTACAATGCCCTTTTGTCGGTTGCGTCTTTGACGTACTAGAATGACTCATAACTGGACCGCTACACCTGTCGGTACCATGCCCTTTGTCGGCTGCGTCTTTGATGTACTTATGGAGTGACTCGTCACTAGACAACTACAACTTTGGTACCATGCCCTCTTGTCAATTGCGACTTTGAGGTACTTCTAAAGGGCTCGTCACTAGACTGCTACAATTTTGGTACCATGCCCTCTTGTTGGATGCGTTTTTGATGTACTCCTCAAGTTGGACCACTACAAGTCTTGTACCCGTAAAGTGGCTCGTCACTGGACCGCTACAACTCTAGTACCTAATACGTGTCGAACCCTAATTTCAAAATTAATTACGTACCAACACACATCTCTGTAAGTGCACGGGTTACGTAATATTATATAGGTAATAAGGATAATTCCCACGATGATCAAATTGGGTTAATTACCAAATATTTAGTATAAGACAATCATAAATTGAAAAAAATTATTTTTGGATTTTTTATAAAAATAAATTAAATAACAAACCAAACTTAGAAGATTATGGAAAAATAAATTTGCGTATCGAATTGAATTGAACGACAAACTAACTAATTTAACTTCGAAAGAATTTATTGACGAAAACCTAACTTAAACTAACTGAAAATTTGACAGAAGCAAATTAAAATAAATAACAAAATTAAACTACGAATTAACCCTAACTAAAATAAATTAAAGCAGACAAAAGCAATTAGATAATTAAAGGGGAAAAATTGAAGTAAAAATAAATAATGAAGTGTACTTGATAATCTTCTGAAAATTGTCACAAGTTCTCCGGAGAATCTAGGAATCCAAAATCACAAATTGTAATAAATCTACAAACAAATTATTGAAATCGAAATTCAAAAATTGTTAAAGAAATTAATCCGAAAGAGTATAAAATTATCAAGAGAGAAAATCCTAACGGCTGCTTTCAAAATTACTAAAAAAACTAACTACTAACTTATGAGGAAAAAAGGGTTATTTATACAAGTATGTGGGCTTCCTTTTCAGTAAACCATTACAATTTACAGCCCACAATTGCTCCTGATCATTTAATGCAAATGCTTTATGCAATCATTGATGGCCCATGTGCACCCGTGCACATTGAATTGCTTTCACCCTTGCTGCAACATATAACCTCCTTGCTGTTGTAAGGAGGTCTTCTGCCAAACTGTTTTGGCTAGGCTCGTTTTGAATGTGGCTCCTTTTTTTTTTTTTGTTTTTTTTCCTATTGCAAGTCTTTACTTTTAAACTTTCAAAATTACGCTTTCCTATACAACATGAACAAACGAATATTACTAACACAATTTTAACACAAATTTAATACTAAAATTACTAAAACACATTAAAACACACAAAACCTAATTTTAACCTAATAACCATAAATCACACGCAATTAATGTTACAAAACATCAAATTAGGATTCATAGTAAATACATTATCTCCAAAATTCTATAGTTATCAACTCCCCAACTTAACGTTTTGCACATCCCAGACAAAAATAAAAGAAAAAGACCAACACAATAACACATCCCATAACAAAAAGAAAATTTAGATAAAACTAACTCAGTGACCTTCCCATGTATGAATAATAAATTTTTTAACAAAAAATTCAAATGAATTCCGTGTACACATAAGAAAATTTCGATCTATTATCCTACAGTCATCATGACAATACAACCGCTCCACTCATAAAGAAAAAGTATAGAAAGCAGAATCACTCCCCAACACATCTTGACAAGACTTATATTAACCATAACTTAACAAGTGACAACCTAGTCAGACATTCAAAAGAATGTTTCCATCCCATAATCATTAATACGAATTAATCTAGATTAAAAATTAAATAGGACTTTTCGGCTTGTAACGTAGACTTAAGAGACGAAGGTAGGATAAATTTAGGTAAAGTAGGTCAAATCACTTTAGTTACATCACCTTGACTGTTGAACCCCAGTTATGTTAATCATGTTTTGATGATGAAACAAATCATACTAATAGTTTGATAACAAGTGTGCAGAAAAACAGTTAGGTTCGGACGCAAATGATCGTCCAAACAAAAACAACCACAAGAGCTTCGGACGACTGTCTAAGAGCTGTCTCTTATACACATCTAGATGTGTATAAGAGACAGCTTGTACCCACTATTTCTCCCAAGCAAACTTCAGTCAGAGACTGTCTCTAATAAACAAGAAAATAATGTCTGGGAAGTTGTTGAAAGTATACACATTTGGCAACTATAAATACCCCTAGGTCTGAATTAAGTAAAAAGAGACTTCTACATTGATTACAAACAATTCTTGAGCTATTTGGGAGAAATAGTGGGTACAAGTGTTGTAATAGTGTAGGTAGTGTGAAAAGAGCTTAGAAGTGTAAAAGTTCTTCAAGTGTAAGAGTGGAGAGATAACAATTGTAACAAAGGGAGGTTGTGAGTGTACCATTAAACTCTTGGCTCAACTAAAGGAAATTAGTGTGAGCAAGAGTGATCCTCATTTGTGTACAAGAGGTTATTGTCTCACCTACTTTGAAGAGACTTTTAGGGGCTGAACTTCAAGTGGTGAACTTGGTAGTTGCCTTGTGAGAAGCTCTTTGTAATTGCAAGCTCCAAGCTTGAGAAGCTAGGGAGTTTGGTTTGATTCTCTTAATTTCAATATTCTTATTTGTTCTTTAAGCTTAAACTGTTGAATATCTATTGTATTCATTTGTGCTTAAGTTTTCATTTGGTGCACAAAGTTTGAATTTCTATTAAGCACAGAAAAAAGGTTTGTCTTTAGAGATAACCTAATTCACCCCCCCTCTTAGGTTGCTTTTGGGGCCAACATTGACGACATTGAACCAAAATTCTAAAATACTTGTTCGAACCACACCATCGTTTAACCAATAACACAAAAGGCTACAACATGCCCTCTTTATTCACAACAAAACAATACTTGAATTTGAATAACAACACACAAAATTTTTTATTCATTTTTTCCTTTTTTTTGCATTTTTTTCTTCATATTTTTTTACTTTTATTTTTTATTTTTTTTATTTTATAACCACAATAATAACAATACTAACATTCACAATAACTTCATAATAAACAGGGACTTCGCTAATCAAAATATGTTCTTGAATTTCCAGTCCCAATAAACAACATATCACAATCTTCTACCAAAACAATTTACTAGTATCGATGTCATCAACACAAAGCTAATGGGTAGAAAACAAAACACAAGGATAAAGTGGTTAAATAATGTGGTTACCAATGAAAAATAGGCTTACAAGCTCAAGACTAGGGATAATCATAAAAAGGGTAGGCTTTTAAGACTCAACCGGTCCAAAGAAATTGTCTAAATCATCTCTTTAGTCCAAACTCCATTCATACTTCACAACTATGTAATGACCTCGACTAATATGTCACAAGTTAAATCCAAATCTCAATAAGTGATCAAGACTATCATTCATTTAAAAAATTAGCTGTACGAAACTGCCACACATACTCATACATTGTCACACATTGTCGTATAAGAGTGATGTCACATTGCACGAATTAATGGGTTAAAGAACAAAAATTCCTATACATATGTGGATTCAACAAAAAAAATTTCCAAAAATTATTGATATAGAAAAGAATCAATTAAGTATAAAAATTCTCCTAAGACACACTTTAACAAAATAAACACATAACACAAAACAGCTAAAATAATCTAAAATAACCTAGCCGACGAAAACACACACCTATACTATAGACCTCTTTCCCCTACTTGAGTGAAACATTGCCTCCAATGTTTCCACAAAAGTAGGAGAAGAAATAAAAACTAACACAAAAATAGCACCACAACACTGCAACCAACGTAAGCATAAAAAAAATCATAACAAATGTCAAAAGAATAAATACTTAAAAATTAAGGCAAAAAATTTTATCACTAAAATTAATTGCCCACAATGTAAGCATTAGGTAATAATAAAAATAATAATTAATAAGAAGTCAAATGTTAGATTCTTAGTCAAACCATCAATTGCAAAAAAATTAATAGTCGAAAGATCTTATGTGAACCAATAGAAAAAAAAAATTGGGGATGAAAAACTCCGTTGGTGAAGTAGAATAACTTTTTCCCAATTTGATTGGAAACCTTTGACTTGATGGAGAAGAATCCATACAAAGGATAGAGTTTTGTGGTGAATGAAAAGAAGAGATTGTGATGGGGGTGGGAAAAAATAGGAGGATATGGAGAAGAAGAGTTGGAAGGAGGGCTTTATGAGGAAAAAGGAAGAGAAAAGAAGAAAGAGAGAAGGGGGGAATGGGGGAACCTTATTATTTTTTTTTCACATTTGCACTTGTACTTCCAATCTGTAAAACAACATATACTTAATTAATATCATATAACTCAATAAAATTAAAATATTAATATTAAACTAAACTACAAAGTACTAAAGAAGAAAAATAAAAAAACTTAGATTGCCTCCCAAAAAGCGCCATTTATAGTTTTAATTAGACTTGTGAATAAGACGATCATTTGATATAACAAAGGATGCATGTCCATCTTTTTCCTTTTGGCTTCGAGGGATAGAGCTTAACTCCTTTTTTAATCACTAAGTCCTCTTGGCTTCCATCATTTGAATGGCTATTGCATTTCTTCTTCATAACATTTCCAATAGTCAAAGGACCGCACCAACCAATTCTATACCAATGTCTCTTTTTCTTCTTCACCTTATATTCCACATCAATTTTACTGTGCTTGGTATACACCACTTGAATCTTCTTCATGTTAACATCAATGTTTGGTGGTTTATCCTTTAGAGAAATCCTTCCATTCATCCTTCACCTTAGAGCACTTGATTTCCTTCACTTTTGATGCACATTCTTCCAACCTATAAACGAAAGAATACAATGAGTTGACGTCAAAACCTTTTTCCAAAACAATTTTATATGATTCGAATACAATAAATTCAACAATCTCATTTTCAACTTGTAATATCAACTTTCCTTGATTCACATCAATCGTTACAATAACGGCATGAGCAGTGGCCATAAAGGGTCTTTCCAATATTAATGGAATCTCGGTAGCATCTCCCATATCAAGTACTAAAAAGTCCACTGAGAAGATCAATTTATCCACTTGTACCAACACATCTTCTAATATGCCATAAGGTCGCCTTTCGGTTTCATCTGTCAATTGAAGAACAAGTTGTGTAGGCTTGGCATTTGTGATTCCCAATTTATCATAAATTGCCTTTGGCATAACATTGATGCTTACCCCTAAAACACACAATGATCGATCTAAAGTATGACTCCCAATGTTGATTGGATTTGAGAAATTCGCAAGGTTCCCAAGCTTTGGTGGCAATCTTTGTTGCACAATAACACTTCAATTCTCACTTAAGCACACCGTTTCTTCATCATTCCAATTTTTCTTCTTGTTCAAAATTCTCTCATGAATTTGGAATAATGAGTCATTTTGGTGAGTGCATCAACTAGGGGAATATTCACATGAAGCCTTTTTAGCATTGCAAGGAACTTGGTAATTTGGTTGTCCTTCTCCACCTTCATAGGATCAATCAACCTTTGCATTATAAGGAATTTTTACCGAATGATTTAACTCCAAAGGTTCTTTCCATTTCTCAAGCTTGCTCTTCTTCTTTCTTTGAGACTTAACCTCATTCTTTCCATGTTCAACCATTTCATCACTCTTGGCCTCACTTAGGATGTCATCCACTTGTGGATTGAATTCCACTTGGTCTTCTTTATCATGCTCCCTATCTTCCACAACTAGTTCTCGTTTACTTCTCGAGGTGATGGCATTACATTGCTCCGGTGGACATTGTTCCCATGGGTATTGATTCCTTGGATTTGGGACAGTGTTAGTTGGCATGACACCTTGTGGTCTCTCAGTCAATTGCCTAGCTATTTCTCCCATATGATTCTCCAAATTCCTGAATGGTGCTTCATGATTCCTCATCGATGCTTCATGATTTCTCATAAATTGAGCAAGCATATATTTCATACCTTGGGTACCTTGACCTTGGTTTGGTTGTAGGGGTTGGTATGGATGCTGATTTTGATATTTATTTGGATTTTGAGGTTGGTTTTGAAGTGGCCGAAATGGTTGGTATGGTTGATTTTGAGGGTAAGGATTAGTTGGTGGTTTAGGTGGTAAGATTTGGGCTTCTGGATGATTAAGTTGAAAAGGAAATTTGTTTTGTTGATGGTTGGTTTGATTGTTGTCACCACCCCAAGAGAAATTGGGATGATTCCTCCACCTTGGGTTGTAGGTGTTGGAATATGGATTATTTTGAGGTCTTGGATTGAATGGTTGATTGTTGACAAATTGAACTTGTTCCCGATAGAATGGTTCTTCACTTTCACACTGATGAGTCTCATGATTTCCTCTGTACAATTCACAAATATAATGAGTTGAAGATGTTGAAGCTACCGAATTGACATTCAAATTACCAACAGTTTTTGTCAAGTTTTGCACCAAGGATGTTAACATTTTGTTTTGAGCTAAGATGGCCTCGGTCTATTGGTCAAGATTTAACACTTCTCTGCTATCTTGTTGAATTTGTTCAACCGCTGCTACTTGATAGTAATTAGAGGCCATCACATTTAGCATTCTTTGGGCCTCTTCGGGTGTTTTGTAGAATAAAGATCCTCTTGCTGCAGCATCTACCATTATTTTGGTTTCAAGATGTAGTCCATTGTAGAAGGTTTGTACTTGCATCCATAGTGGAATACCATGATGTGGGCAACATCTAAATAGGTCCCTATATATTTCCCAACCTTCACCGAGGCCTTCTCCAACATCCTGTTTGAATGATGTTATTTCATTCCTCAACTTTGCAATTTTGGAAGGAGGAAATAATTTAGCTATAAAACCTTAAGCAAGTTCCTCCCAAGTTGTGAATGTTCCCTCATTTTAGCTCTGTAACCACCATTTGGCTTTATCCCTTAAACAGAAAGGAAAAGCCATGATACAGGCTGCATTTGGTGAAACCCCATTATATCTGAAAGTACTAATAATTTCAGGAATTCAAAATTTCTAAAATGGGCATGTGGATCTTCGGTTGGTCCATCTCCAAACATAGCATGAGTCTGAAACATCTGAATTAGAGATGGTCTGATTTCAAAATTAATTGCTTGGATAGCGGGTCTAGTAATACTAGAATTAGCCCCATCAAAGGTAGGTCTCATATAACCCCTAAACAATCGCTGTTTATTACCGTTCCTGTTTCCATTCACAGTTTCCTCCTCATCTTCATTCTTGGGAATAGCCTCATTCCTTGGTGCATTCAAATTGGCCATGACAAATTTTTCTTGGTCCTCTTGTTATTTCTTTTGTTTTCGTAACCCCTTTTGTTTTCGTAACCCCCGTAGAGTTCTTTCTATTTCCAAATCAAGTGGAAGTAGCTTTTTTATCACCAAGGGTCATGAACTATAAAACAACACTAGAACACAAGTTAAACGTACCACTGTAGAAAATTTAAATGAACAAAGTATAAAATAGAATCATAGAAAGAAAACGAGAAGAAATTGTGAACAAAAAATAAAAATCTAAACTAGCAATAAAACTAAGCGGCTTGATATTGCCTTGAGATTTGATCCCCGACAACAGCATCAAAAAGTTGATATGTGTCAAACCCTAATTTCAAAATTAACTACGTACTAATACATGTCTCTAGCAAGTGCACGGGTCGCGTGGAAGTATATAGGTAATAAGTATCGTTCCCACGAGAATTAAATTAGGGCAATTACCAAATTCTGAGTATAAATCACTATTTAAACAATCACAAATTGAAAAGAATTATTTATGGATTTTTTATAAAAATAAATTAAATAATGAACTAAAACCTAGAAGATTACTGTCACGCCCCAAAAACGGGACCGTAACACGCCGCGCTAATGGCACACCGGTCCAAAGCTCAAGGCACAAACGAACAGAGCAACAAACTTAACCGCAATGAAATAGAACCATCAAACCATTTCTTAACTATAAAACCGAATACTTCATTTTACACAAAAAATACGAATTACAAAATTCCTTAGAACTTAGTACAAAAGATGCTACAACAAAAACAAAGTTCATCAATACAAAATCTAATACACTACCCCTCTTGAAACAAAAGAGAAGCTTGGAAGAAATTCCGCAGATTCCACCTTTAGTTTCTGGAATCTTCGAAAATCTAAAAGCTGCTAACACGTTCTGGAGAGCCAAAAACGAGCACCTAATCTGAATAATTAGGAATCACGTGGGGTGAGCATAACTAGCTCAGTGGATATCATAAAAGCTCTTCAAATGGGGCCAAGCATTTCGATAAAAAGAAAACATAAAGATAATAATATTTGCGAAAACCATAGTCATGAAGCAGTTTCTAAAATGTCTCATGCCATTTAAACGTCAGGCATGTCCAAAACATAGCCAAAAAGATCCATTCATTTTAAAACATAGCTAAAATGTCTCATGCCATTTAAACGTCAATAAACCATAATCATAAGTAGTTTCTAAAATGTATCATGCCATTTAAACGTCAATAAACCATAATCATAAGTAGTAATTTCTAAAATGTATCATGCCATTTAAACGTCAGGCATGTCCAAAACATAGCCAAAAAGATCCAATCATTTCAAAACATAGTATGCTAAAGCATAGCGAACAAATCCAAGTACAGTTTCAATCCGGAATTTAATAAACTAGCATGAGTATCTTTTAGGCTCGAAGGTATGACCTACAGTACTAGTCAGATCTAGTAATCTACTACACCTACTAGTCTGACCGGGAGGTCAAGTTATCCCATCACAAGACCACCCCGCAGTCAAATAGTTCATAGCAGTCACAGCAGTCACCATGGCGTCCCATGGATGACTATAGAACCGGTTCTCCACAAATCAAACATTTCCAAACACATCCAAAATTATATACCTAGGTCACCTATGAGCCAAAACAGTCATAAAATGCTTTCATATCAAAAGAGTTTGCAAACATATCATTTGATTAACATAAAATAGCTTGGTCCCGATTTCATATGTAATAATTCCAAAACTTGGTAAAAGTGCAGTTCCAAACATCATACACATTTTAAAATCCATCCAAACATATTTCAAAGTCGTTAAACAAAATACAAGTGGAAGAGGGTCTATGTTACCCACCTATCAAAGCAAAACTGCACAATGATCATCCGAACGCGATCGCCGGCGGTAGGTGGCGTGGTACCTAAAACAAATATAAGAGGACTCTTAGAAGAGATGTAGAAGTTAAAGAATGACTAGAGAAGCGAAAACGACGCGAAACGATAGAAAACGACACCAAAAGCTCTTTGGTCAAAAATGACCTTTTCACAATTTCGACCAACTTCGACAAGCTAAAACCCCAGTCAAAACACTTAGTTAACCCCTCAAATTCGTATTACTAGATGAGGAGATAATAAGCTTAGTTTTCCAGAAAAACCGAAAACTTCGCCTCCCTAGGCTATAATTAGGCTATCCTGACCAAAGAGCCAATAAAATCCAATTCCAAGGTATTCAAGGGACCTTGGTTACAACCCAACTCAAAACAACATATTCAACCAACACATAAAATCCATAAACGGAAAGATTCACCGGAGCAATAGCCGGGACTATATCAATAGCATTCCACCACAATGGAAAACACCTAAAACCATCAAAAGATCATTAAAGACCCTTCAAACATAACCAATTATCCAAATTATCCTAGTTGCGCCAAACTTCCGCTTACTTACAAAATGAAGGGAAATCAATTCCACTTGGTTTCAAGTCTCAATTCCTATCCAAACTAACCTTAAAACACTCCTAAAACATCATTATGTGCATAGACATAAGCATTCATAGCATAACACTCTAGGCCACATATGGAAGACAAAACCCTAACTCATAATCTTAAAATTTGTAATCTAACCATGGAAAGTTGTTAAAAATAAACCCCAATCACTTCCCAACCTCCAAAACACTAAAAACAACCCATAACATACATAAATCATAACTTACAAGGCTGCAAAGAGGGTTTATTTTCAGCCATAAAGAATCTTACAAAACTTGAAATTAAAGCTTGGATCATATTTATAAGCCCATAAGCTATAAATGCTAAAATACATAAAATCTTACCTTTCAAGTGATTCCTACTTGAAATCCAAGAAAATTTTTGGGGAAAAAGGAGAAGAGGAGTTCGGCCAGTAGCTGGAGAAAATGAGGAAGAAACAAGCAAGAAGAAGACTAAAAAAGAATTCCAAGGTTGACCCAAATAGTACCCAAGTTGACCAAATAGTCTCCAAGTTGACTAATTAACCCAAAAACTAATTTTTGCTACTAAATTAACATTATAAATCAGCCATCATACAACACTCACACACCACAATGCACTAATTACACTTAGTCCAACTTTTGACCCGTTTACCCGCCGGTACCGAAATCGCGTAAATCGAAAAATTTGCCGAGTTGAAAAACGAATAAGTTGAAGTACTTTATGACTAAAAATAATATGAAAAACATTTTAAACCAGTTAAAATCAAAGAACAAGGCTATTAAAATACTGGGTTTCACAATTACGAAAAAATAAATTTTTGTAAATTGATACATGAAAAACTAACTAATTTAACTACAAAAGAATTTATTGACGAAAACCCAACTTAAATTAATTGAAAATTTAACGGAAGAAAATTAAAAAAATAAATAAAAAATTAAACTATGAATTGCACTCACTAAAATTAATTAAACTAGAAAAAAAGCAATTAAGAATTAAAGGGAAAAAATTGAAGTAAAAAATAATTAACTAATAAATAATGAAGCGTACTCGATCCCTTCAAAGATTGTTACAGGTTCTCCAGAAAATCTACAAATCCAGAATCACAAATTGTAATAAATCCACGAACAAATTCATGAAATCAAAATTCAAAAATTGCTAAAGAAATTAATGCAAAAAAAGAAGTAATCATACTTTGTTAAGAACCACAAAAGGAGATGTAATCATTGAAGATTAAGAACTAAAATAGGAGATCTAGACGTACTAGATTACTAAGTAAGAAAGGGATTCGAATCAAAGTACATTTGTTTATACTAGGTTAAGAAACAAGACTTAGAATAATAGTTCATAAAAGATTTAGATCTTAAGAGGATAAAACTGTACTCGCTAAAGAACTGAGAAATGGGGCCAATTACACTTGCTTAAGAACCAAGAAACAAGTTGTAATCATACGATATTAAAAACTAAAAAAGAGGAAAAATGATTAAAGGAGATCTCATGACAAAAGATGAAGAAGTAATTAAGAAGATTTAATTATATGAGATGAAGAAGTAAGAAAAGAGTTTGAATCAAAGTGCATTTAGAAAAGATAATGACATCAAATAACACATGATAAGAACGTGAAGCGTGATTTAATTATACAAGATTAGGAATCAAAAAAGAGACCAACTCATAAATAATTTAGAACTAAAGAATGATCTAACCGTACTCAAAAAATAATTAATAAATGGGGCCGACAACCCTTACTGAAGAACGAAGAAACATGTCGTAATTGTACAAAATTAAGAACTAAACAAGAGGACTAATCATACTTTCTTAAGAACCACAAAAGGACAGAACTGATCGTACGGTAAGGTCTATAAATTTTAAGAACTAATAAAGGAGATCTACTCGTATTATATTAAAAAATGAGAAACGAGACCAAAATAAATTGCATTTGGAAAAGATAATGAGATCCAATAACACAATAGAAGAACATATAAGAACATATAACGTGATTTAGTTATACTACATTACGAAGTAAATAATTTTTAACTGAGAAAGAATGAATAGTACTCGAATAAGAACTGAGAAATGGGGTAAAGTACCTTTGCTTAGGAACTAAGAAACATGTTCTAATATTACGATATTAAGAGCTAAGAAAGAAGACTAATCATACTATGTTAAGAAGCACAAAAAGAGATCTAATATTACAAGATTAAGAACTAACAAAGAGGACCTAGTTGTATTAGATTAAGAAATAACAAAAGAGATCGAATCAAAGTACATTAATAAAGAATAATGAGAACTAGTAACTGAGGTGAAAATGTAAAATGCGATTTAATTGTAATAATAGAATAGTTAACTAGAAAGTGACCAATTTTTAAAAGAGATTTAGGACAAAGAAATCACGGAATCATTTTCAAAAAAGAATTAAGAAATGGGGAAAATTACACCTGCTTAAGAACTCAGAAACAAGTTGAAATTGTATGATATTAAGAACTAAAAAAGAGGAGTAATCATACTTTGTTAAGAACCACAAAAACAGATGTAATCATTGAAGATTAAGAACTAATAAAGGAGATCTAGACGTACTAGATTAATAAGTAAGAAAGGGATTCGAATCAAAGAGCATTTATTTATACTAGGTTAGGAAACAAGATTCAGAACAATTCATAAAAGATTTAGATGTAATGAAGATAAAACCGTACTCACAAAAGAGCTGAGAAATGGGGCCAATTATACGTGCTTAAGAACTGAGAAACAAGTTGTAATCATATGATCTTAAAAACTTAAAAAAAGGAAAAATGATTAAAGGAGATCCCATGATAAAAGATGAAGAAGTAATGAAGAAGATCTAATCATATTAGATGAAGAAGTAAGAAAGGAGTTCTTTGAATCAATGTGCATTTAGAAAAGATAATGAGATCAAATAACACATGATAAAAATGTGAAGCATGATTTAATTAAACAAGATTAGGAACCAAAAAAAAGACTAATTCATAAATAATTTAGAACTAAAGAATGATCTAACTGTACTCGAAAAAGAATTAAGAAATGGGCCAATAACTCTTGCTTAGGAACGTAGAAACATGTCGTAATCGTACAAAATTAAGAACTAAACAAGAGAACTAATCATACCTTGCTTAGGAACGTAGAAACATTTCATAATCGTACAAAATTAAGAACTAAACAAGAGGACTAATCATACGTTCTTAATAGCCACAAAAGGACAGAACTAATCGTACAGTTTTAAGAACTAATAAAGGAGATCTACTCTATTAGATTATAAAATGAGAAACGAGACCGAATCAAAGTGCATTTAGAAAAGATAATAAGATTCATTAACACAATATAAGAACATATAACGTGATTTAGTTGTACTACATTAGGAAGAATAAATAATTTTTAAATGAAGAAAGAACGAATAGTACTCAAATAAGAATTGAGAAATGGGGTAAAGTACACTTGCTTAGGAACCAAGAAACAAGTTTTAATCGTACAATATTAAGATCTAAGAAAGAAGACTAAGAGACAGTTATGTTATACAACCACATGTTGTGATTTAATATTACAGTATTAATCTGATTCTAACATAGAGACAGTATCTTAATAAACAACAAAGGAGATCGAATCAAAGTACATTAATAAAAGATAATGAGATCTAATAAAATACAGTGAAAATGTAAAATGCGATTTAATTTTAATAATAGATTAGGAACCCAGAAAGAGACCAATTCATAAGAGATTTTGAACAAAGAAAACATCAAATTGTATTAAAAAAAGAACTAAGAAATGGGGCCAATTACACCTACGTAAGAGCTCAGAAACAAGTTGAAACCGTGCGATATTGAGAACTTAAAAAGAGGACTAATCATACTTTGTTAAGAACCGTAAAAGGAGTTGTATAATCATCTAAGATTAAGACCTAATAAAGGTGACCTAATAAAGGAGACCTCATAAAGGTGACCTAATAAAAGAGACCTAATAAAGAAGATTAATACCTAATCGGCCATTACTTGGCCAATTGTAGAGTAGGGATTGATAAGCCCTCCAAGCAACTTGAATCACATCATCCTAAGGGCAAAGCTCTTACACTGCCGATCAACAAGCCCACAACTTGCTAGAAACGAGTTCAAAATCAAGAAGCCGGGCCTTTAGGTGTTTCAAAGGAAATTCTAGATGAAGGCACGCAAAATCAGTGCCAAATTTGAATGCTACTGCAAAAGCAGTTGCTAATCTTGAGGAAAATGTGGTCATGGAAGCACCGACAACTGAAGTATGGTGGTAGAAGACTTTTCGGTGGTTGTGCCACCATTTTCCAAGGCGGTTGAGGCTGGTAGTAAAGCTCCACAAAAGAATCAAAATTCAAATTGCATGGAAGTTGGGATTGGAAATTCAAGTTTGGTTGAGAGATAAGTCAAGACCTAACTACCTCAAAATCAGCTGATTTGACTGTTTCAAAGGGCGACCCTAAGTCTCCAAATCTGTTCAAGGATTCCTCTAACAAAATTTCAAATGATGACCTGGACCTTGCTATCTCTCATGCCCAAATTATGGATGAACTCCCTTGCTATTTTTCAGACAATGAATCTCCTTGTCCTAATGCACCTCCCACCTTGCATGAGTTGGAAGAATTTAGGCCAAAATTTGGAGGGTAAGTCCACTACTAAGAGGAACGGTAGACGGCAAAGGATCTATAATACATGACTGTCTATGTGAACCAGGTTCTCTACTAAGTCCTCTATCCTGCCCTCTACATCAATAAACTAATATGGATAGTATCTTTGTGTGGAATATAAGAGAGATAAGTAATAAACCTTCCCTCAGAAGAATAAAGCTGTTGGTTAAGGAACACAAAATAAAAATCCAATCCTTGTTAGAACCTATGGTGGACAAAGGAAGGATTGATTTTTTGCTTAGCTCATCGTTTAGGTTTTGTTAATTGTTTGTCTAATCCTAATGGAAAAATCTGGCTCTTTTGGAGTAATGCATTCATTATAAAGGAGTTAAGGCTATCGGAGCAATTCATGCATGTATCCATCTCATCTCCACATCTTCATTGTGAGTTGTTTTCCTCTTTTATTTACGCCAATGCGCTTTGATTTGAATCCCTTTCTTACTTATTAATCTAATATGTCTAGATCTCCTTTATTAATTCTTAATCTTCGATGATTACACCTCCTTTTGTGGTTCTTAACAAAGTATGAATAGTCTTCTTTTTAATTTCTTAATATCGTACGATTTCAACTTGTTTTTGAGTTCTTAAGCAGTTGTAATTTTCCCCATTTCTTAATTCTTTTTTGAAAATGATTCGATGATTTCTTTGTCCTAAATCTCTTACAACTATTCTATTATTATAATTAAATCGCATTTTACATTTTCACCTCTGTTACTAGATCTCATTATTCTTTATTAATGTGCTATTGATTCAATCTTGGTTATTTCTTAATCTAATACAACTAGGTCCTCTTTGTTAGTTCTTAATCTTGTAATAATAGATCTCCTTTTGTGCTTCTTAACATAGTACGATTGGAGAATTCTACAGTCCCTTTTAGGGAACCATTCATTTGGCTTTAAAAGGTTGTACAGTACAAGCTTTTAAAGCACATGGTGTTGTACTGTACAAGAATTTAAAGCACAAGGGAATGATTCCCTAAAAGGGACCGTATAATTTTCCAGTATGATTAGTCTTCTTTCTTAGCTGTTGATATCATACAATTAAAACTTGTTTCTTAGTTCCTAAGCAAGTGTATTTTGCCCCGTTTCTCAGTTCTTATTCGAGTACTATTCGTTCTTTCTTCAGTTAAAAATTATTTACTTCCTAATGTAGTATAACTAAATCACTTTATTGGTTCTTATATTGTGTTATTTGATCTCATTATTTTTTCTAAACGCACTTTGATTCGGTCTCATTTCTCATTTTTTAATGTTTAAAACGAGTATTTGAACTTGGAGTTTGATTTTCAAGAATTTGGGCATAATTTAAATTTGATGAAAGGGCAAGAAAATATTGATAATTTAGATGAGGATATTCAAAAATTAGCACAAATGTTTCAAAATATTGATATTCCTGAAGAAAAAGAAATTTATGGCATAAAAAAGACTGAAAAACGTAAAGAAAATCCTTTACAATTTAAGCCACATTAGTTTAAAACTTTTGCCTATTATCAAAGACCTACACTTATAGATATTAGCTATGAAGATCCTTCTTATATACCAAATTCATATAATTGAGGATCAATTTATGAATGGAATATTGATGCTCAAAGTTCAGTAGCAATGCAAAAAACTTTAAATAATATGTTTATGCATATTTAAATTCTTAAACAAAAGGGAACTTCCGAACCAAATGCAGTTAAAATTGTAACTGAAGGTTTTTCTGGAATTTTACATGGATGGTGGGATAATTATCTCACAGAAACCCAAAAATATGAGTAATCGTAAATCATACAAAAATTAAAATTGAAGGAACAGGAACTTCTCAAACTCAAACTGTTGAATCTAATGCATCATTTACTTTAATTCTTAATATTGTTAAACATTTTATTTGAAATATTGCTAGTGCTAATAATGCTCATAGAGAATTATTAATGAGCTTAAAATGTCCTACATTTTTCTCATTTTAGATGGTATAAAGATTTTTTCTTAGCAAGATTATTAAATTGTGTAGATGCTTCATCAAATTTTTGGAAAGAAAAATTTATTAATGGTTTACCAACCTTATTTGCTAAAAGGGTAACTACTTTATTAAAAAGTATGAATGATGGTTTTAATATTCATTATGAAAATCTTACTTATGGAGATGTCCTATCTGTTCGTACTAATGAGGGAATAAAATTATGTAATGATATAAAATTAAAAGCTCAAAATGAGAAATACAAACAAAGGACTGAATTGGGAGATTTTTGTGATCAATTTGCAATTCAATCACCTAAAATCATCCAACCTTTTCAAAAAGCTAAAAGAAAACTAAGAAAAAATAAAAGCAAAAATAAAAATAAATCATATTCTTAAAAGAAATTTAAAAAAAAAATAAGTTTAAGAAAAGAGATACTAAAACTGATTAAAGAAGTTAAAGATTGGATTAGAGCAAATGAAATTTGTAGAAAATGTGGAAAGAAAGGACATTATGCTAATAAATGCAAAACTAAATTAAATTTAATAGAGAAAATTGAAGAATTAGAAATTGAAGATGACATTAAAAATCAGAGTATCTATCATCTAAATTATTCCACTGAAAACGAATCTGACCATGGTTCAGAAGATATTTCTGATAACAGTTCAGAAGAATTAGGTGAATGTTGAAATTGTTCTCCAAAGTTAATGTATTATAAAGCCATTGTTGATTCTCATGATTTAAATCCTGTTGATTCTCATGATTTAAATCCACATACTTTAACATTAACTGATAATCAACAATTTATTCTTGATCTAATTGATGAAATAGCAAATTTTTAGAACAAAAAGATTATATATAGAAAGATATCTGGCATTATATAATGCTACCAATTCATCATCTTAGAATCAAGATAAAAATGAAAATATTCCTCCTAAAATTAAAGAAAATTTAGAAATAAAAAATTATTTCTCCATGAAAGGCATATGTAATCATATTTAAAACACTACAGTTATTAAACATGTAACTATTCAAACGTTAAAACAAGAAACAAATGAATTAAAACAAGAAATTAAAGAAATAAATATTATTGAAAACAATATTCAAAATCTAAAAGAAAGAATAGAAAATCTAGAAGAATTATCTTTAGTACAAAAATAATTATCCTTAGTACAAGATTTACAAATATTTAAATTAGAAAAATATGAATCAAAAGAAGATTTAGAAGGAAGTCAAAAAGACTTTTTAAACTACTCTATAAATATTATTTATATTTCTCAAAAACAATATATTTATGTTTCTATATTAGTAAATGATACTCATGCTTTTAAATCAATCGCTATGGTTGATGGAGAAGCTGACTTAAATTGCATGAGGGAAGGACTTGTTCCATCCCAATATTTTGAAAAAACTACAACTTCTTTAACAGCTGCTGAAGGCTCTAAAATACATATTGAGCATAAAATTTCAAATGTTTATGTGTTTTCTAAAGAAGGAATTTTTATTCAGATGCCATTTATTCTAACTAAAAATGTTGGTTTTCATCTAATATTAGGTACTCCACTTTTATGTCAAATGTATCCATATTATTGTGATGGTAAACTATTTTGTAATAAAGAAAAAGAACTAACTTTTGAATTTGCTACTAATGAAAAAATTTCTGATCTTAATTCTATGAGTAAAAATTCTTTAAATAATAATATTAGATTAAAACTAAACCAAATAGATTTTTTACAAAGAGAAATATATAATATATAAATAGAAGAACAAAACCATCCAAAATTATGGAAAAAAATCTCTCAAATTAATCAACAAATAGTTATTAAAATATGTGAAGAAGTTCTAACTGTTCTTTTTGGAACCAAAAACAACATATTGTAGAATTACCATACGAAAAAAGACTTTAATGAGAAAAATATACCCACTAAAACTAGACCATCTCAAATGAATAAAGAAATTGTTGCATTTTGTAAAAAAGAAATTGATGATTTATTAAAAAAGAACATAATAAGAAAGTCATATTCTCCTTGGAGTTGTACTGCTTTCTATGTAAATAAAAATTCAGAAATAGAAAAAAGTGTTCCAAGGTCAATAATTAATTATAAACCTTTAAATAAAGTTTTACAATGGATAAGATATCCTATACCAAATAAAAAAGATCTTTTAAAAATAACAGTTGGATGTAATATATATTTAAAATTTGACTTAAAATTTGGGCTTTTACAAATTCAAATCGCTAAAAAAGATAGATTCAAAACTGCTTTTATAGTACTATTTGTTCATTATGAATGGAATGTAATGCCATTTGATTTGAAAAAATGCACTTATCAGAATCTAGAAAATATAATGAATGAAATATTTTCAATCAGATTCATATATTATAACTTACATTGATCATATTTTAATATTTTGAAATTCAATAGATCAGCATTTTAAGCATTTAAATACTTTTACAAAAATTGTTAAGAAAAAATGGTATAGTTATATCAGGTAAGACAATTAAATTATTTCAAACTAAAATTGGATTTTTAGGATTTGAAATTGAAAAAGAACAAATTATACCTATAGCCAGAAGTATAGAATTTGCTGATAAATTTCCTGATGAAATAAAAGATAAAAAATAATTATAAAGATTTTTAGGAAGTCTAAATTATATAACAAAATATTGTAAAAATTTAGCTCAAGATAGCAAACCACTTTATGAAAGACTAAAAAAGAATCCTCTAGCATGGTCTGAAATTCATTCTAATGTAGTATGAAAGATTAAAGTTAATGCTAAAAATCTTTCTTGTCTATGTTTGGCAAATCCTGAATGGTTTAAAATAGTAGAAACAAATGCTTCTGATATAGGATATGGAGGCATACTAAAACAAATTTAACTTCCTTTTACTTTAACCCTCAAACAAAAAAAGGAAGAATTAGTTAGATTTAAATTTAGTTTATGGAAAAAAGCTCAGATAAACTGTTCAACTATTAAAAAGGAAATTTTATCAGTTGTTTTATGTGTTTCAAAATTTTTAGAAGATTTATTAAACCAAAAATTTCTTTTGAGAATTGATTGCAGTGTTAAACATGTTTTGCGACAAGATATTATCTAATATTGTTTCTAAACAAATTTTTGCTAGATGACAATCTATTTTATCTGTTTTGATTTTGATACAGAATATACTAAAGGAGATTTCAATTCTTTGCCTGATCTCCTTACATGTGAGTTGAGTATTGCAGGTAGACCTCGGTGGAAATGCAAGAAGGATTAATCAATTAGACAATCCATATAGAAGTTGTTTACATTCTCTACATATAGAATGTCATGTTGTTCTAGAACATTATTAGAATAGCATAAATGCATTAACTATAAGGATAGTTGAATTAAGAGATGGTTATCAAAAATTAGGATATTCTTTGAAAATAGAAGAGAATTATGAATATAAAATGATCATGAAAACAATCAATATGTATCGAAATTTTATTCAGAGGGAAGAAGAATGCCTGAATGAAAAGAGAAAATTAATATTTTCTATTTAAAATTTTGCTACTCTCTAATTGTTAAACGAAATTTTTTGATAGTTAAAATTTATTCTACCAAAACTAATCTATCCCAAGTAAATTAAATGGGTGTTGAAGTAGTCAACGAATAAATTGTTGCAGCCATAAAACTATACTATATTGTTGCAGCCATTAAACTATGTGTATAACTGTAACAATTTGCTAACTTCCAAAAAAAAAAGAAAAAAGAATCATGGCTATTAAATTGATAAAGTGGTCATCAGACCACTCCATGCAATTACAAAACCACACAAGAAACGTGTGTAGCCATGACGTGGCAATCTAACCACTTCATAATCTCATCAATAACTAAGGAAAAGACAATAAATGGTAAATGAAATTAGCCAACTATTTTTACAAATGATTTGATGATTAGTCAAATAACAACCACACTTCAATAGAAATCAGGAGGTGGTCATGTGCTTGCAAACAAACAACCCATGTTCTCCAAACAAAACAATAAAAGTGGAAGGAGAGGGGAATCATGGGTATATTATGGAGAGTGGGGATACACATGTGCTGATATTTGATGGGAAAAAAAGCCTATAAATCCTCATAATCCTCACACAAAAGGGAAGGGAGCAAAAAAAATTATCAGGAGAACAAAATAGAAGAGAGGGCACATAGGGTATAAGAAAGGAGAAGTCAAGCAGAGGAAAAGCAATTACCAAGGGATTAAAGAAAATCAAATCGTTTGAAACGAGAACCAATTGAGCAAATATACTAGAAGTTAATATATCGTTCCTGGATTCAAGCTTTTTCTAACCTATGCGTGGTGGTGTTTATTTTCATTTTTTTTTTTTTGTCGAGATAGTTGGTTTCAAGTCTCGTAGTTTCTCTGCCTGAAAAAGAAAAAAAAAAAATTTGATGAGGCTGAAGGATGCTACTTTGAAACGAAGGAAACATTTTTCTTCTGAGCAATTACTGCTATTTTACAAACAATAGGGTTATTCAGTTGGAGTTGTTTTTGTAATGGGAGGAAAGAATCTCATCAGATAAAACTTCCATATCCTTTTAAATTTTCAAGGCAATTATCTATTGTATGATAAATAAAACTCTAAACAAAGTTTGTTTTATTATAATTATTATTTCATAAAAAAAAATTTGCAAAAGGTTAGAAATCCTTATTGGTTGATTGCCGTACGCATTTCGTTGGGATTCTTGTTCAAATAGATCAGTGAGTTTCATGAAATGCGTATCACTTAGTCGTCAGTTACAAATTGACTTTTCCTTGATGGTTTTAAATGTGCCAATTTACTTTTACGGCTAATTAACATAATTACCAGGCCTATTAGGTAGAATTTTCCTTAGACGAATTCTTGCTTTAAGTTACGTCTTTGTGGCATAATTTAAGGCATAAAATTAATTAATTGGTCTTAGCAAGTCCAAAAATTGCCGTTAAAAGCATAAAAATTAATTTAATGGCCTTAGAGGCCAAAAATTGCCATTTAAGGCATTAAATCAATTAATTGGCCTTAGAGACTAGAAAAATTGCCATTTAAGGCATAAAATTAATTTATTTGGTCTTAGTACCCAAAAAATTGTCATTTAGAGCACAAAAATAATTAATTGGCCTTGGAGTCCAAAATTTACCATTTCAGACATTAAAATAAAATTTATTGGTCTTAGTACCCAAAAATTATCTTTTTAAGACATTAAATTAAATTATTTGGCCTTAGTGCCTAAAATTGTCTTTTTAAGATATTAAGTTAAATTATTTAGTTTTAGTACCCACAATTACTTTTTATGGCATTAAACTAAAATTAATTGGCTTTTGTGCCCACATTACCGTTACGGTAATTAAAAAAAATAAAAACATAAATTTTATGTCCATCTTTCCATTCAAGGCATTACAAAATTAATAAATAAAATAATTTGACAAGTTTTCTTGAACTCTTTTAAATTATCTTTGTCTTTAATGGCCAAATTTCAATTAAATGTCCATTGCCTCAAATGGCCAAGAAAAATTGATATTTAAAAATTGTGGTTCGATAAAAACTACTTGTGACTTGATTCCAATTTTGACACACAGGAAACCCCTCCAAAGGGTTCACCTGTAAGAACTACAGATTATATTATTTTGTGAAATTTTTTCATCAATTCAAATTCTGCAAAAGTAAAAAAATGGTTTAAACTTAAGTAACCCGTCAAAAGTAGAAAATGGGTTAAAATGAATTTATTTTCACATAAAAATCAAAATAAATGATCCGAATACAAGTGAATTCTTATTCACACGAACTACGTAAGGTTTGATCCCGATAACAGGTACGTATGCAGCCTAAGGATATTACTTAGGTGCAACCCCTTAAATAAATATTATGCAAATTTCCGCCTATTCTTGTTTATTTAATTAGAAGTAAAATTAATTAATTGAAAATTAGAATCAAAAGGTGTTTTCTCACTTATTCTCTAAAATTTGGGAATGTAATTAAGGATTTAATATCCTTAATGGGTTTGACTCACACTAATAAAAACTCATGCGAGCAAATCGTATGAGTGAGATCAAGTTGAGCGAGAATTTAATCCACAAAAGTACTATATTTTTGCCCAACACTAATAAATTCTTTTTATTTCAGAAATGAATATCCTTGGTAGAGGATCTGGCAGAGGTAGTAGAGGAGGAAGAGGAGAACAAATTTCTCCATCAAATATTCAAAATTCATGCAGAAAAGGACAAATTTCTCCTTTAAGTTATCAAAATTTTCCAGTCCTTTCATCAAATTTAAATTACGCCCAATTTCTTGAAAATCAAACTCCAAGTCCAAATACTTCTTCAAAAATGGCCTGAAATAGAATGACAATCCTTGATCATCACCTAGTTCCTCAAATAGAACTAGGGCAATTCTTTGATTTGTTGCCAATTCCTAAAATTCTCCGAAATCACCAATTGGATTTTCCATTAACGATGAAAAATAATAAAGAATCTCAAATTGGTTCAGAAATAAAAGAATGTTATAAATTTAGTGGTACAAAATGTCATATTATGTTTCTTGAAATTGAAGAACTTCATCAAAATCCCTATCAAATTGCAGAAAAATATTTTTCTAAAAATTTTGGTTCTTATTCCCCACTCATTGGAAATACTCTTTTGAAATATAGTAATGTTTATGATGATTTTTTAAATGATATCAAAATATTGACATTAAGGATGGAAAAATTGGAGGAGACCTACTATCTAGGATTACTATTTTACAATGTCAAAAGTGTTCATTAAAACAGTTCCTGGTATGGATGAATAGAGTTCTCATCCATCAGATGTCCATTTTTTTTATATCTTTCCTTAATAATTCCAATTATTCATTCAATTATTGGGATCCTATGTCTTCTTTCACAAATGTTCTTTATTATATAATTCTCATCCAGATATTAATCACACACGGTGGATCAGAATGAATTCTTCTATTCTTGAAAATAAAACTTAATTTTTCTCCCCGTGTGGTTTTATAGATAGTTCCATTCTTTTGGAATCCCAGAAAATTTTCTCCCCTCAGAACTTCAAAATCTTTTAAAACAATTTAAGAAAATTTATTCTGATGATTTTATGGATCCCGATATTCCAAATTGACCTTTACTTAATTTCCTAGCAAAGTTCAATATCCCATGGTTGTTTGTATGGAAATTAGAAGTAGGGATTGCTACAAGTTGCTATCTTCCTCCTTTTTTTTTTTTTAAGCAAACACCTAACTCGGTGAAATTTTTTTTAATAAAAAATCAAGATTTACAAAGCCGGATGTAGGGATAGCCCTGAATATCCAAGTACATCAATCCCTTTATGTGCTGAGGGATTGTGTTTTGGCTGAATTCTACGTAAGAAGATACTTTAATGCCTTCATTTGCTAAATAATCAGCTATCTTGTTTGCTTCCCTAAATACATGGGTGAATGAAACATTGCGTCCCAATATGAGGTCTTTAACAACATGCAGGTACTGGTCTATTGTAGTACCCATGGTGATTTAGATTGACCATTTAGAATTTTCACTAAAAGTAGTGAACCAGTCTCTATCTGAACTGATATTGATTGCATTTTGGCACACAGTTGAAGTCCATCAATCAATGCCATTATCTCCTTTTGAAAATTGGTTTGGAAGTTGTAGAAGTTACAAAAAGCCTTGATGAGCTACCCATTATGGTTTCTGAGAATGCTTCCCCCGGCTGCCAACCCTGAGTTTCCTTTTGAGGCGCCATCAACATTCAATTTCAAGGAGCCAAAAGGTGGGCTGTCCATTTAGCAGCCATAGCTTTTTGTGGTTTTGTGTGGATCAAGTGGTGACAAATTCCTCTTGAGAGTAGATGGTCATTAGCCTCAACCAATCTTTTGAACGGATGAGTGGAAGAAATGCTTTTCAAGTATGCACAAGCATCCATTATGAGTTAGTGAATCTTGGTTATCTCTCCGTCAAAATTTGCCTTGTTTCTTGCTTTCCACACAAACTAGCATATGATGCTAGGGACAATTTTGTGAAGAGTCCCAACTGTTGCCCATTATAAAGCCGCCCACCACCATGAGTTGAGCTTTTGCAATATGGACGTAGTGGGAGGAAATGATACCTCCAGCCACGCTTCAAAGAATAGCCAAATCTGTTTAGTGACTTCACATTGTACAAACAAGTGATCATATGACTCATTGTTGCAAAATCGGCATTTGGAAGCAAGCGATGTTCCAAGCTTGGGTAGTACATCATCAAGAGGTAGGCTCTTATTCAGTAGTCTCCACATGAAAACTGAAATTTTCAGCTGAAGTCTCCCTTCCCATATCATTTGTCGTGAGAAGATCTTTGTCCTTGATTCGAAAGTAGAGGAAATTGAGAAAGTACCATTAGGTGTAAGGGTCCATACTAACTCATTTGCTTCTCCTGTGAGGAACAACACTTTGGTTTTAAGTGTTTCATCAATGCATTTTAGTTCTTCGCTGGAATATCTTTCATCTAAAGAGGAGAGATGCCAACCATAGAACTAATTTCCACACTTGAGCCACCATAAGCGAATGATCATACACTTGTTCCACTAGGTGCCTCAACGGACCTTGCTCCATCCAAGGGTCGAACCAGAAAGAGCAACTTGCGTTTCTTATAAAAAAATTAGGAATTTCGTTTAGCATCCTGTCGAGCTTTTAGCATCCTCTTCCATGCATGAGAGTCCCCTGATGATTCATTTACCATGCAAGGATGATATTGGCTTCTAAGGTATCTGCCCTGAAGGAATTTACTCCAAAGTGAGGTACCTTTACGAAACTTATACCATAGTTTAATGCTAAAACCATTCGTGACTTCTTCAAGGGATGAAATACCGAGTCCATTTGATGAAGTTGTCGGCTTATTTTGGCCCTAGAAATCCAATGGTGCTTTTGAGTAGATTCTGAGTTCCCCAGAAGAAGTTAGCAAATTGGCTTTCTAGCTCCTTTAGGACTGAGAACGTGCTTCATGAGAATTAGCCTACCTCCGGGGGATAGAAATCTAGTTTTCCAGTTACCATGAATTCTTGAGGCCACTTTTTCTTTTTCTGTTTCTGAACCGGGCAACACAAATAGGTGAAGGGGAGTGATTTCTTTAGAAAACCTATTTTGTTTTGGAGCATTCCAATTCGGTACAGTGTTGCCTTGCTAGATAGGTAGAAAGAGCTTTTAGACTTGTTAATAAGCTGTCCCGATGACGCTTCAGAGTGGGCGAGGAAAACTATGAGGTTCTTGATCGAATTGAGTTCACCTTTTGTGAAGATAACAATGTCGTCTGCAAATGATAAATGGGATGTTGGTGGACAATAATTCGGCAAGGCATAATGTGAAATCCTCCCAATTGGAACTAGTTTTTTTAATGCTGGAGAGAAAGTTTCCAGCATTATAATGAAAAGGAGCGGTGATAAAGGATCTCTTTAACGAACTCCTCTTGAGGATTTGAAGAATCCCTTCGGTGCACCATTTATGAGGATGGAAAACCAGCAATTCTCTAGGGTGTTCTTTATTAAGGTTATCCATGCACTCATGTGAAGCCTAATTTTCCCAAAGTAGCATATAAGAAAAGCCTAATTCTCTAGGGTGTTCTTTATTAAGGTTCTTTATTAAGGTTATCCAAGGCTTGGTTAAATCAAGTTTGATCAGCATGTAGCCTCCTAGAGTGTTTTGATCAATGAAATCGATCATCTCCTGGATTAGTAGAATGTTATCCGCAATTTCCCTCTCCTGCACATAAGCCACCTGTTCAAGTGAGATGATCTTTGGCAGCAAGGTTGAAAGTCGATTAGCCAACACCTTTGTACAAACTTTGTTGAAGAAGGTACATAAACTAATGGGTCTATACTCATTAAAAGATGATGGATTGGCTGATTTTGGGATTAAAGTGATAAGGGTGCTTGTGAAGGTTCTTGGCAGCTTCTCTCCCTTTAAAAACTCCCTTACTGCGTGAAAGACATCATGTTGGATGATATGCCAGTAGGTGGTGAAAAAGACCCCGTTGTATCCATCAATTCCAGCTGCAGCTTCTGGATTAAGCGACAGAACACGGCTTCTTTCAGCTCTGTCATTGTGAGCTCGACCAAAAGGATTTGGTTATCCTTGTCTGTGATAGAGGTAGGGAGGTTGTCTAGCAACGAAAGATCAAGTGGTGTGGAGTCATCACAAGATAAGAGTTCCTGGAAGAATTTAATACCTTTAGCCTCTATTTGTTGGGTCTCTTCAGTCCAAGCTCCATTTACTTTGATCCTCAACTTAGAACAAAATGGTGGCCTAGATGTGAAATTAATTCTGTTCAAATTGAACAAACACTTCTTCAAGAGGAAGCGAAGAAAGCGGAGAAGTTAAAGAATCAACAGAAAATTAGAGAGCAGGAATCTCGAATTTTCCAAAAGAGCAAGGAGAAAAAAGAAAATAAGAATGTTTCAAAACCAGAATTCAATCTCGAGAATTTTAAAGACCAAATTATGGCTGAGGTAGCTAAGCAAATTGAATCTGTGTATGGCTCTTTCTCTGAAGGGAAAGAAAAAGTTAATGAGCCAGAGCCTGTATAAGACTACCAATGCATCTGAACCCTCATTATCTCTAATGGATTTTGATGATGACGATGATCCAAATATGAATGAGGACATGGATAAGTATTTAGGAATTAATGAGACGATTGAACAAAAACTCACGAATTAGAAAATTTGATTTCTCAAGCAAAATCTCAAATACAAATTGCCAAGAAATTATTCTTTGATGAAGAAACCAGTTCACGGTCAGAATCTCAAAATTCACAAAAATCCAAGAAAGGGAAAAAGAAGAAATAATGATGGACCCTTCCAGTCAAATCAATCAGTGGTGGACCTCACAGTTCAAATCAGAACTGGAGTTCAAATTCTAAATTTCAAGTCCGTCAGGTTTCAAAGCTTTCAAATCCGTCCGGATTCTAAACATTTCAAATCCACAATAAAGGTCTATAAATAAAGACCTCCTATGTAATAATTAAGCATCCATTTTCAATATCAATTTTGTTATCAGTTTTCTTTCTACTCGAGTGTTGTGACTGTTTTCTTCGAAACGCAAGTATTGTAAATTATTGCTCTACAATAAAATTGTAAGTTTCTTTTTTCCTTTGTCTGATTTTAATTATGTCTTTTAATTCCTGGTTGTTTGATACCAGAAGGAAGTCAAAAAGGTTTTTTAAACTACTCTATAAATACTATGTATATTTCTCAAAAACAATATATTTATCATATTGAGCATAAAATTTATAAAATTTATTTCTTGTCTTAACATTTGAATAGTTATAGGTTTAATAACTATAGTGTTTTGAATATGATTATATATGTCTTCTATG
This sequence comes from Cinchona pubescens, assembly GCA_025175665.1. Lineage (NCBI taxonomy): Eukaryota > Viridiplantae > Streptophyta > Magnoliopsida > Gentianales > Rubiaceae > Cinchona > Cinchona pubescens. The sequence continues at coordinate 10,475,968 of JANKKI010000053.1, forward strand.
GAGAAGCTATTTGCTTCTGTGGCCAAGTCAAGCTTAAGCAGAGTTCCCATAGCTTGAGCCAAACTAAAGACCATATGCTTAGTGAAAAAAAACTGTTGGGAGACCATCAAGTATTTAAGGAGATCTAATAGTATTAGATTAAGAAGTAAGAAAGGATTTCGAATCAAGATGCATTTAGAAACATGATAATGATGTGAAATGTGATTTAATTATACAAGATTAGGAACCAAAGGAAAGAGACCGATTCATAATAATTTTGAAGCAAAGAATGATCGAACGGTACTCGAAAAAGAATTGAGAAATGGGGCTGATTACCCTTGCTTAGGAAAGAAGAAACATGTCGTAATCATGCGAAATTAAGATCTAAAAAGAGGACTAATCAAACTTTCTTAAGAACCACAAAAGGACATAACTAATCGTGCAATTTTAACTAATAAAGGAGATCAACTGCATTAGATTAAAAAATGACAAAATGAGACCGAATCAAAGTGCATTTAGGAAAGATAATCAGATCTAATAAAACAATATATGAATGTAAAATGCAATTTAGTTATACTAGATGAAGAAGTAAATAATTTTTAACTAAAGAAAGGTCTAATATTACTAAAAAATAACTGATAATTGGGCTAAAGTACACTTGCTTAGGAACAAAGAAACAAGTTTTAATCGTACGATATTAAGAGCTAAGAAATAAGACTAATCATACTATGTTAAGAAGCACAAAAGGAGATCTAATTAATCTCTATTACAAGATCAAGAACTAACAAAGAGGACCTAGCTGTATTAGATTAAGAGAAATAACAAAGGAGATCGAATCAAAGTACCTTAATAAAAGATAATGTGATCCTATTACACACGGTGAAAATGTAAAATGAAATTTAATTATAATAATAGATTAGGAACCCGAAAAGAGACCAATTTATAAGAGATTTTGTACAAAGAAAACATCAAATCGTATTCCAAGAAGAACTAAGAATTCAGAAACAAGTTGAAATCGTATGATATTGAGAATTTAAAAGAGGACTAATCATACTTAGTTAAGAACCACAAAAGGAGATGTAATCATACAAGATTAAGAACTAATAAAGGAGATCTAGTTGTAATAGATTAATAAGTAAGAAAGGGATCCGAATAAAGCACATTTAGAAATGATAATAAAATCTAAAACATATGATAAGAATGTAAAAGTAAGACGCAATTTATTTATGCTAGAATAGGAAACCGAAAGTGAGAGCAATTCATACTGAAGTATTTCAAAGTTAAGAAGGTTAAAACTGTACTCGCAAAAGAACTAAGAAATGGGGCCAATTACACTTGCTTAAGAACTGAGAAACAAGTTGTAATCGTACGATATTTAAAATTAAACAAGAGGACTAATGATTAAAGGATATCTTATCATAAAAGATTAAGAAGTAATTAAGATGATCGAGTCGTATTAGATTAAGAAGTAAGAAACGAGTTTGAATCAAAGAGCATTTAAAAAGGATAATGAGATCAAATAACACATGATAAGAACGTGAAACGCAATTCAATTAGACTAGATTAGGAACTCAAAAAGAGCCCAATTCATAAATGATTTGGAACTATAGAAAGATCAAAATGTACTAGAAAAAAACAGAGAAATGGGGCCAATTACACTTGCTTAGGAACAAATAAACTGTAATCATACGATATTGAATACTAAGAAACAGGACTAATCATACTTTGTTAAGAACCCAAATAGGGGAACTAATCATAAAAGCCTAAGAACCCTAGAATATATAGGAGATCTAGTCGTGTTAAATTAAGAAATAAGAAAGGAGATTAAATCAAAGTGCATTTAGAAAAGATAATGAGATCTAATAATACATTCTAAGAATATAAAATGTGATTTAATTATGCTAGATTAGGAACCATGAGTGAGACCAATTCCAAAAAGATTTAGAACAAAAGAAGGATAATACCATACTCGAAAAAAAACTGAGAATTGGTGTGAAACCCAGTATTTTAATAGCCTTGTTCTTTGATTTTAACTGGTTTAAAATGTTTTTCATATTATTTTTAGTCATTAAGTACTTCAACTTATTCGTTTTTCAATTCGGCAAATTTTTCGGTTTACGCGATTTCGGTTCCGGCGGGTAAACGGGTCAAAAATTGGACTAAGTGTTATTAGTGCATTGTGGTGTGTAAGTGTTGTTTGATGGCTGATTTATAATGTTATTTAGTAGCAAATTAAGAAAAAAATTAGTTTTTGGGTCAAATAGTCAACTTGGAGACTATTATGGGTCAATGGGGTACTATTTGGGTCAACTTTGGAATTTCTTTTTAGTCTTCTTCTTGTTGTTTTTCTTCCTCATTTTCTCCAGCTGCTGGCCGAACTTCTTCCTCCATTTTCCCCCAAAAATTTTCTTGGATTTCAAGTAGAAATCACTTGGAAGGTAAGATTTTATGTATTTTAGCATTTATGGCTTATGGGCTTTATGATTCAAGCTTTAATTTCAAGTTTTGTAGGATTCTTTATGGCTGAAATAAACCCTCTTTGCAGCCTTATATGTGTTGATTTATGTATGTTATAGGTTGTTTTTAGTGTTTTGGAGGTTGGGAAGTGATTGGGGTTGATTTTTAACAACTTTCCATGGTTAGATTACAAATTTTAAGATTATGAGTTAGGGTTTTGTCTTCCATATGTGGCCTAGAGTGTTATGCTATGAATGCTTATGTCTATGCACATAATGATGTTTTAAGAGTGTTTTAAGGTTAGTTTGGATAGGAATTGAGACTTGAAAGACCAAGTGGAATTGATTTCCCTTCATTTTGTAAGTAAGCGGAAGTTTGGCGCAACTAGGATAATTTGGATAATTGGTTATGTTTGAAGGGTCTTTAATGATCTTTTGATGGTTTTAAGTGTTTCCTTGGTAGTGGGATGGATAGGAAGCATGTTTGAATCATGCGTGTGGCTAATCGGTAAAAATTTCAGTTTGGTAGTAAAGAGGAATTCCACCCATAGGTTGTTGCTCTAATGTTGTAATAGAGTTAATTGTAGTGGTTATGGGGTATAGATTGTTGTGGAATGCTATTGATATAGTCCCGGCTATTGCTCCGGTGAATCTTTCCGTTTATGGATTTTGTTGGTTGGTTGAATATGTTGTTTTGAGTTGGGTTGTAACCAAGGTCCCTTGAATACCTTGGAATTGGATTTTGTTGGCAGGGAGGATAGCCTACTTATAGCCTAGGGAGAGGCGAAGTTTTTCGGTTTTTCTGGAAAACTGAGCTTATTATCTCCTAATCTGAGCTGTAATACGAATTTGAGGGGTTAACTAAGTGTTTTGACTGGGGTTTTAGCTTGTCGACAGTTCTCTGAGAAACTGTACATCTGTATCTGAGCTCGCGATCGACGGCGGAAAATAATGTGGCTAGAAACTGTCCCGTCGTTTCGCTTCCCTAGTCATTCTTTAACTTCTACATCTCTTCTAAGAGTCCTCTTATATCTGTTTTAGGTACCACGCCACCTACCGCCGGCGATCGCGTTCTGTGATCATTTGTACAGTTTTGGAACTTGATAGGTGGGTAACATAGACCCTCTTCCACTTGTATTTTGTTTCACGACTTTCGTATATGTTTGGATGGATTTTAGAATGTGTATGATGTTTGGAACTGCACTTTTACCAAGTTTTGGAACTATTACATATGAAATCGGGACCAAGCTATTTTATGTTAATCAAATGATATGTTTGCAAACTCTTTTGATATGAAAGCATTTTATAACTGTTTTGGCTCATAGGTGACCTAGGTATATAATTTGCATGGATGTGTTTGGAAATGTCTGAATTGTGGAGAACCGGTTACCTAGTCATCCATGGGAACCCATGTACAAAGATCTGTCTCTTATACACAGTAGATGTGTAACGGGGTCTTGTGATGGGATAACTTGACCTCCCGGTCAGACTAGTAGGTGTGGTAGATTACTAGATCTGACTAGTACTGTAGGTCATACCTTCGAGCCTAAAAGATACTCATGCTATTTTATTAAATTCCGGATTGAAACTGTACTTGGATTTGTTCGCTATGCTTTAGCATACTACGTTTTGAAATGATTGGATCTTTTTGGCTATGTTTTGGACATGCCTGACGTTTAAATGGCATGATACATTTTAGAAACTACTTATGATTATGGTTTATTGACGTTTAAATGGCATGAGACATTTTAGCTATGTTTTGAAATGAATGGATCTTTTTGGCTATGTTTTGGACATGCCTGACGTTTAAATGGCATGAGACATTTTAGAAACTGCTTCATGACTATGGTTTTCGCAATCAAAAAGATGAAATCTTTTTATCGAAATGCTTGGCCCCATTTGAAGAGCTTTTATGATATCCACTGAGCTAGTTATGCTCACCCCACGTGACTTATAATTTTTCAGATTAGGTGCTCGTTTTTGACTCTCCACTGCGTTAGCAACTTTTAGATTTTCTCCAGATTCCACATTACTGGTAGGACTCTGCGGATAATCTTCCAAGCTTCTCTTTTGTTTGGAGAGGGGTAGTGTATTAGATAGGTTTTGTATTGATGAACATGTAATTTTTGTTGTAGCATCTTTTGTACTAAGAAGGAATTTTGTAATTCGTATTTTTGTGTAAAATGAAATATTCGGTTTTATAGTTAAGAAATGGTTTGATGGTTCTATTACATTGCGGTTAAGTTTGTTGCTCTGTTCGTTTGTGCCTTGCGCTTTGGACCGGTGTGCCATTAGCGCGGCGTGTTACGGTCCCGATTTTGGGGCGTGACAATTGGGGCCAACTACACATTCTTAAGAAATGAAGAAACATGTCGAAATCGTATGATATTAAAGAGTACGAAAGTGGACTAATCGTACTTTGTCAAGAATCACAAAAGGAGATTGATCCATGCAAGATTAAGGGAAAATAAAGAAGTTCTATTCGTATCAGATTAAGAAATTAGAAAGGAATTCAAATTAAAGTGCATTAAGAAAAGATAATGAGATCTAACTTTACAAATGATTTGAATGTAAAATGCAGTTTAGTTATAGAAGATTTGGAACAAAAAGTGAGGCCAATTCACAAAAGATTTAGAATGAAAAAAAGATTGAATTGTACTCAAAAAAGAACTTAGAAATGGAACCAATAACACTTGCTTAAGACCTCAGAAACATGTTGTAATCGTACGATATTAAGAACTAAGAACGAGAACTAATCATACTTTGTTGACAACCACAAAAGGAGATCTAAACATACAAGATCAAGAATTAATTAAGAAGATCTGTTTGTTGTTGACTAAGAAGAAGAAAGGAGTTCGATTCATCAAAGTGCATTTGGAAAAGATAATGAGATCGAATAACAGATGATAAGAATGTAAAATGCCATTTAATTATACTATATTAGGAACCAAAAAAGGCTAATTCGTAAATAATTTAGAACTAAAGAATTCAAACTGTACTTGAAAAAGAATAGAGAAGTGGGGTCGATTACACTTGCTTAAGAATGAGTAAATACGTCTAATAGTACATATTATGAAGTAAGAAAGAGGATTAATCATACTTTGTTATGTTCTACAAAAGGATAACTAATCATATAATATTATAAGCTCATAAAAGAGATCTAGTTGTATTAAATAAAGAAATAACAATGGAGATCGAATCAAAGTGCATTTCGAAACGATAAGTAGATCAATAACACATGATAAGAACATAAAATACGGTGTTATTAAACTAGATTAGGAACCAAGAGTAAGACCAATTTATAAAAGACATAGAAATAAAGAAGGTTAATAGCTCACAAAGGTAGATAAAATATGAGTTAAAAAACCTAATGAATGGTGCTTTTGTCCATTTAAAACAAATTAAGGCTCAAGTAGGGTTCTAGGGATAAATTTTACAGTAAGGGTTGGTGTAAAAGGCTCAAATGTCCAAGAAATGCCTACCGTCATGTTTAAATCAAATCAAATTATCTAAAATTTTGCCTAAAAAATGTAATAAAGTGTCTGGAGTGCAATATAAGTGAATCTACATAATTATCTCTTAGTGCCAAAAAGTTACAATATTGCAGGGCTATTAGTGCTAAAAAATTAGAAATCATGCTAGGAAAACATTAACAATGACTACTCTACTCATATAACTTAGCTCAAAAATTATCGAGTAGAAAATCAAAGAAACATGCTAAGCAATTTGTGAATAAAATTTTCAAAAATTTGGAAAGCCCTCAAATCAAAAGCCAAGCTATGAATATGGAAGCAAAAAAATTTAACAAAATGGGCAAACAAACCACCAAACACATAGAAATTAAGAAAATTCCCCATCCCACACTTAAAGTATGAAATTTAGCATCATACCCAGTGCCAAAAATAAAGAAGAGAAAGGAGAAAAGGGAAGCTTCTCTGTTAATGAAGAACGTTTGGTGCAGTGTATGTTGAACTAAATACCCTTGAGTCAAAGTCAAAAACATCAACACTAAAATAAAAATAAAACATAAAAACCCTTATGACATTAAGAAAAACAATAAAACCAAGAAACTAAACAAAAACATAAGAAATAAAATTAAGAAGAACGAAAGGAATTCTCTTCCTTCTCTCTACATTTTCTCACTCTAAAAGCCAAGAACTCTACATACTCCTATTGCTCCTTGCTTTCTCGGCCATGGCCGACCAAGCTGCCCTTCAACCACCGATTGAAGGGTAACCAAAAACCTTTGCACAAGCACTCTTGGATGGTCAAAGTTCAGCCATTCCCACACCAAAATTCAATGCACCCCTGAAGGCCCTTCAATCTCATAATGGAGAACCAGTTATTTTCTTCTCTAATGACGAAATTCAACAACTTGCTGTGCCACAATTCCGATTTACATTGGTGGGGAATTTCCCGAGAGGGAAACCGAATATGGAGACATTTAGGAAAAGGTTCCGCACAATTGGATTTAAAGGTCAGTTTACAATAGGATATCTTGATTATAAGCACGTCATTATCTGCTTTTCTTTGGACGAGGACTATCTTCATTACTGGTTGAAGAATACTTGCTTCATCAATGGCCATTACATGCGAGAACTCAAGTGGCACCCACTCTTTACCACCGAAGAGGAACCATCCATAGTCCCTATATGGATCACTTTTGAGGGACTCCCAACAATTTTTTTTAATAAGCACGCCGTGTTTAGTCTTGCCCAAGCTGTTGGGACCCCCCTCAAATTGGACTTAGCAACCGAACAATTTACCCAGCCAAGTGTTGCAAAAGTATGTGTTGAGGTTGATCTCCTATCCGAATTCCCTTATAGGGTGTGGTTAGGGGTCGGAAAGAAGGGTATTTGGCAAAAAATCAGCTATGAAGATGTACCATCTCTCTGTAGGTAATACGAAATGCAAGAAAATTGGTCATGCTATTGAATCATGTAGGATGGGTGAATAGCGTTTGGCAAAACAACCTGTGGCACCAGGCGAACACATTAAGAATCCAGCAAAGAAGTTAGCTCAAATGCACCAGACACACGTGAAGCATCATAAAACAGGTCCATCGGGAACGAAGAAAGCTCCACCTATTTCTCTTGTTGATAATGGGACGAATGTGATTGGCCATACTCCACTTGATGTTTTCCCACCATCTGCAAACACAACAATTGCATTACCAAGAGAATCACGCGATGATGACGGCGCAATAGGTGTGGAAACTCAGCCCAAAAATAGCCACTAGTAGTAGCGACACCACCAATTGTGGAGGAGCAATCAACAACAGAGGAGGGATTATCCCAACAACCTGCAGTTCAAAATTCAAATCCCAACAATCATGGGATCATGCCAACAGCCCCGGATAAGGTTAGTAATTCAAATCAGGAGATAGAATCTAACCCACATGAGCAAATCTTGCCCTTATCCGGAAGCTCAAATTTTGAACCCCTTGGATGGAGGGGCCACCCCAGATTTGGAGGTACAACATACAGATTTGGTTGTCCTAAAGGCAGCTGGAGACCAGCCAATACACCCCCACATTCGAATACCAAATAATCCCTCACTGGATAACTCCTTCATCTCTCGTGGTAAAATTATGGAAGAGTTCCTATGTTACTTTTCAAACAATGACTCTCCCCATGCAAATCATGCAACGAACGAGGGTATCCAGCCATCCCTCCCCATTACACAGCAGGTCGGTAAGTCTTTGTCCAAAAAGAAAAGACATAAAAGAATTTATTCCATGCCAAGGCCAATGCGTACTCGGTTGGCTAGAACAATTAACAGTTTGCCCTTCTCCTCTCACTGTTAAATGGATAGCATCTTAATATGGAATAGAAGGGGGATAGCAAATAAACCCTCATTGCGTAGGTTGAAATCACTTATCAAACAACACCGAATAAAAATTCTTGCTTTAATGGAGCCCATGGTGGACAACAAAGCCAGAATTTCTTTCTTTGCCCATAAGCTAGGTTTTGATTGCTGTGAATGTAACTCTAATTGCAAAATTTGGATTTTTTGGAATAATGAGCTAGGTTTAGCTCCTATTTTCAGTTCGGACCAGCTTCTACATGTTTCTATCTCCTCTTCTCCTCAAAGCATTGCCTTGGCAGCTTCCTTTGTATATGCGAAATGCACAAAATCGGAAAGAAGAGCTCTCTGGACGGACCTCTGCGCTGTCGAACATCAAACTCCGTGGATGGTTGGTGGTGACTTCAACGTTATCTCAAGCTCCGATGAATTCCAAGGTTCTTGCTCTTTGCACCACGATGCTATGGTTGAATTCAATGATTTCCTTCACGAATGCAACTTGATGGATTTACCCTTCCAAGGCTACAAATTCACTTGGCGTGGGAATAGGTTTGGAACAGTGGTTTGGAAGCGGCCGGATAGATTTGTTTGCAATGCCGAATTTATGGCAGCTTTCCAACAGATTAGTCTTATACACATCTGGTGTTGATCACCTTTTTAAGACGTGCTCGGATCACTCCCCAATCACTCTCAAACCTTTTTCAGCAATTAAACCAGGTCCAAAGCGATTTAAATTCCTTAACATGTGGATTAAACACAAGGATTTTGTGCAGGTGGTGGTTAACAATTGGCATTTGCAGTGCACCGATTCTCTCATTTCCGTTCTTGCCTCCAAACTGAAAAGACTCAAAGCCAAACTTAGGAATTGGAGTCACACGGTGTTTGGCAACGTCTGCATAAAGGTACATGAGGCTGAACAAGAAGTCAAGAGTAAGGAAGAAGCCCTCTTACTAAATCATAGCCAAAGTAACCAAATTTCTTTGGTTCACGCACAAGCTAGTCACATGCGGTGTCTTGCGGAAGATGAGACCTCTTGGTAGCAAAAACCAGGATGAAATGGCTGAAAGAGAGGGACCACAACTCCAAATTTTTCCACTCTACCCTTCTTGCCAACAGACAGCGATTGCGCATCTCCATAATCAAAGTTGAGGAAATGGGAATTGGATTGAAAATATGCAACTCATTGAAGATGCCGGTATAAACTTCTTTAAGGAGCTCTTGACTACTAATAATTCTGCTGCCTTAGACCTATCATTGCTCAACCACCTTAAGGGAAAAGTCTCGATTACAGAAAATCAGTACTTATTGTCCGAGCTCTCAACAAAGGAATTGAAGGAGGTAGTGTTCTCCCTCAACCCTAACAGTGTAGCGGGCATTGATGGCTACAACGGGACATTCTTTACCACTTGCTGGGACATTATTCAACATGACCTTTTCCTTGCAGTGTACGATTTTCTTAAAGGTACAAAGTTGCCACCGATGTTCACAAGCACCCTTTTTACGCTAATTCCAAAAGTAGCCAACCCCAATTCCTTCAGTGATTTTCGGACCATTAGTTTGCACTTTTTTTAACAAAATCTTCACCAAAATTTTGGCCAATCGCCTCTCCTCCATTCTGCCTAAGCTCATTTCACCTGAACAAGCGGGCTACGTGCAAGGTGAGAGACATTGCGGATAACATCCTCCTTGTCCAAGAGCTGGTCAATTCTATAGATTGAAAAGCAAAGGGGGGGAACATGATCATTAAACTTGATCTTGCCAAGGCATTTGAAAGGCTTTCTTGGTCTTTTCTTTACGTAGTTCTACGGAAGTTTGGGTTTGCTGACTATTGGATCTCCCTTATGCAGCATATTTTGGAGGATTGCTGGTTTTCTATACTCATAAATGGTGCACCCAAAGGGTTTTTCAAATCTTCCCGAGGTGTTCGCTAGGGAGACCCTTTATCACCTCTGCTATTTATCTTAATGCTTGAAATGTTTTCTCAAGGATTGAAGGATCAATTTTGAACAGACCAAATATCACAATACTCTCTCCTGAAGAAGTGCCCTGTCATCTCCCACTTGGCTTTGCAGATGATGTTGTCATTTCCACAAAGGGAGATATCAAGTCTATCTGATGTCTCATGAGCTTCATTTTGAGGTTTGAGAGCTCTTCCGGGTAGCTCTTTACCTTCTAGATAAGTCCAAGTGCTCCTTCTATCTACCCAAAAAGATAGCTCCAGCTCGAGTTCAGTTGATCCAAGCTAAGACGGGTTTTGTTCTCAATTCCTTTTACTTACTTGAGCTGTCCCATTCAAAAGGCTAAAAGAAGACGTAATATCCTCCAGCCATTGATAGAAAAAGTGGCTGCCCGAATTCATGGTTGGCAGACACGGTTCCTGTCACCAAGAGGACGACTAATACTTATTAAGCATGTTCGTAGTAGTATCTCAATCTACTTATTGTCAGCTGTTTTACCTCCAAAATCAGTACTTAAAGAGTTGGAACGGCAATTTGCCAATTTCTTTCGGGGTTGCTCGGATGGATGCTAAAGAACCATTGGATTTCATGGGCTATATAGTTTGCCAGCCAATATACTCAAATGGACTAGGGGTTTCTTCACTTGAGGAGGTGGTTCGAGGCTTTGGTATCAAAATTTGGTGGAAGTTACGGAAAGGCAACTCTTTGTGGTGCTCTTTTCTTCAAGAAAGTCGTTACCTTTAGAACCAGCATCCCACCTTAGTTTCGGCCTTACCAGGTGATTCATTTACTTGGAAAAGGATGTTGCAAGCTCGCGACGACGCAGAAAAGTGTCTGTTATTTCTCCCACGGAAGGCTGATTGTTCCTTTCGGTTCGACCCTTGGACTAAACATAGGCCTCTCTCCCACATGGTGGAACAAGTCTATGATGAATAGTTCAAAGTTTAACATGTTGGGGGTCCCAATGGCTGTAACCATTCCTTTTTGGATGACAGATACTCCAATGAGGAGAAACAAAACATTGGAGCAATTCTCAGTGCAAGACCGCTTTTGTTGACTGATGAACCGGACCTCATCATTTAGACCCTCACACCTGAAGGTTCCTTTTCACTCTCATCCACTTACCCTCCAAGGTGCGGATTCTCTCTCAGCAAATGATTTGGGACGTGAGACTCTAGTTGAAGATCTCCATTTTCATGTGGAAATTGCTTAACAATCGGCTGCCTTTAGATGAGTACCTTACGGAAAATTGGTTATTCGTTGGCCTCCAAGTGCTGGTTTTGCTGTCATGAAGAGTCCTTGGACCACCTTTTTGTGGATTGCGAAATTTCACGACAAATCTGGCATTTCTTCGAAGCTTGGCTGGAGGTGATGATTTCCCCTTCCACGACCATTTTGGATAAGCTTAATTCTTTGTGGTGGGCTTCTACACCTTCTTCCGCAATTGGAGCAATCCATTGCGTAATTTGTTGGTTCTTATGGAAAGTTAGGAAGACGGTGGTTTTGTATGGCAAAACAAGTAGTGCAACAAGGATTACTGTGGACATCTATTCTTATTTAGTGAATATCTCCTCAATTCATCCTTTTAAAAGGTAACCACAATTGGTGACTTGCTCTTTTCACGTGGAATTTGCAATCAACTTCTCCAAACCAAACCCAAAAAAGTCCTAGCCGTCAAATGGGACTGTCCTTCCCACAGATGTCTTAAACTGAATATGGATGGTGCTTCCAAAGGAAACCCAGGATGGCAGCTGGTGGTGGCATCCTATGGGATCACAATGGACAATGCATCAGGGCATTTTCCAATGACTATCAACAACAAACAAACTTACAAGTTGAGGCATTGGCTCTAGTAGATGGTCTCCAGATGTGTAGCAGATTGCAGGTGAACTCATTGGTGGTTGAGATTGACTCCCTTCTGCTAGTTAACACTTTACAGGGCTCATCGGCACCCATTTGGAGCATTGACTCTCAACTCCATTTCATCAATAGCTACTATGCTGGGAAAGACATTTCTTTTAAGCATGTATTTAGGGAGGCCAACCAAGTTGCTGATAGTTTAGCTAATGAGGGTATTTCAAAACCTATGTATGTTGAATATGATTGCATCACCATTCCTCGCACTATAAAAGGTTTGGTTGGTCTAGATGCTAGGGGCTGCCCCAATATTCGGCTTTGTAATCATTGATTCCATTAATAAAATTTATGCCTTTGGAAAAAAAAATTAAGAAAAAACATGGGTTGCCTCCCATGTAGTGCCCTTGCTTAGAGTCTTAGGCTCAACTATTGCACTCCCTCTCATGTGAAACATGCCAGGATGGTTGGCCACCTCCTTACTTTAGGCCTCCACGAGAAAAGTTTAATCCCCCTCTTCTTAACTGTCATTTCTTGATTCCTGACTTTTCCTTGAAGAAATCCACGTTACCTTGTAGTCACCAAAGCCAATGTCCTCAGTAGCACGTCCACTTATTTTTTGAACCATTTCCTTTTCTTTTGGAGTTCTTTAAACTTTTGAATGGCACAGACTTTTTGATGCTTTGCACAACTTTCTTGATCCTTTCTTACCCCACACACATCGTTGGGTGGTTTTGATTCTTCATTTGACCTGCCAATAGAAGGATCAAGTGAATGATTAGCACATTTTTCTTCAAAAATAGGAAAATTATCATTATAATTAAAAACATCAATTTCAACCAATTCTTTTTCAATTTGTAAAATCAACTTCCCTTTATTGACATCTATCAATGCATGTGCTATCAAGTGGTTGATAAAAGTAGCCTCCCAAGAATCAATGGTATTTCATTGTCTTTGCTGATGTCCAACACCAAGAAATCAATGGGAAACACTAACTTCTTTACTTTCACAACCACGTCCTCTAGCAAACCAATAGTTTCTTTTCAGTCAGGTCTGCGAATTGGAGTGTAACGTTAGTCAATTTGGAATTGGTGATTCCTAGCTTATTATAGATGGATTTCGGTATAATATTGATTCTAGCCCCTAAATCACAAAGTGAATGATGTGGTGTTGTTCCTCCAATATTCACTGGTATTGGAAAGTTACAAGGATCTTTGAGTTTAAGGGATAATCTCTATTGAAAAATTGGACTACACTTGGCATCAAGATAAATTTTCTCACCATCATCCCATTTCTGCTTCCTTGCTAATAAATCCTTCATAAACCGCGTGTAGTTGGGCATTTTGGTGAGCACATCAACCTAAGGAATGTTGACATTAAACTTTTTGAACATGTTGATGAATTGTTGAAATTTTCTTGTCTTTTTTCTTTTTTTCTAGAATTATTGAGCCTTTGAGAGAATGAAATATTTATGGAAGGATGCCAATTCAAAGGCTCCACTACGTGCTTCTTTTTCAGCTTCTTGTTTTCATCCACTTTTGTCATCTTGTCATCATCACAACCAACTTCATTCTTCTCCTCAATCACCTTGGAGTTTTTCTTCTATTCTTCTTTATCATCCTCTTGTTTCTCATTCGGCACAACCAACTCTTTTCCACTTCTTAGGGAGATAGCATTGCATTGCTCTTTCGGATTTGGGATTGTATAACTCGGCAATGCTCGAACCAGTGTCTCATTTTTTTTACGGGCTATTTTTCCAATTGTAGTTTAAGGTTCCTCGTGGTAGCCAGCAAATTTTCATACTCCCTTTGCAATCTCTCAAAATCCCTTCTTAGATTATCATCATTGGGTGTATCATAATTCACATGTACGGATAATTTGGATTTTGAGTTGGAGGTCTTGGTGGTGGAAGTTGGTATAACCTGAGCTATCCTATTGAGGTGGAAAGTTTTGGGCATACCTTTGATGAGGTGGTTGATATGGTCTAGACAATGAGGCTTGATTGGAAAATTTTTGTTGTGGTTGGTTTGGCTGAAATGAAGATTTGGGACATTATTTTGGTTAGTCGAAGAAAAGTTCAGATGATTTTGCCAAGAAGGGTTGTATGTATTGCTATAGTATGTGGGTTATTATGTGAACTAGAATTTATTAGAAAAGTATTGAACCTACTCATCTTGCATCCCCGAAGTCTCACAAAAGCTATTTGGTGAGTTCCTCTGCAGAAATCACAAATCAGGATCCCTTATGATATCAACCCAATGGAGTTCACCGAACTCCTTCCAAGTTCTTTACAGCCTTGGTCAAGTTTGTAATGGCACTCACCATCATGTTTTGCTGAGATAAGAAAGTATCATAATTAGGCATACCACTTTGTTAGATGTTGGCCTGATTCCCTTGTTGTTGTTGTCCAACTATGGAAGTTGAGTATTGCTCCATGATAGTAATGAGTCATGCCATTCCCTCCAACAACTCTTGTGCTTCATCTGGAGTCTTATAGAGGAAAGAACCTCCTACATTTGCATCAACAATCAATCTCGTCTCTAGAAATAATCCATTGTAGAAGATTTGGACTTGCAACCATGGAGGTATAGCATGGTGTAGGCACTTTCTCAACAACTTCTTGAAGCGGTACCATGCTTTACCTAATCTTTCTCCAGTGATTTGTTTGAATGATGTGATCTCGTTTTGGGTCTTAGCAGTCCTAGCCATTGGAAAGTGTTTGGATAGGAACTCTTGGTCCTATGCTGTGAAAGTACCTTGTATATATGATAGCAACCACGACCTTGCTCTATCAAGTAAAGAAAAAAGGAATGCTCCCATCCAGATATAATCGTGGTGGACACCATTGTACTGGAATATATCAATGACCTCTTCAAACCTGATTAAGTGCTCATAGTGATCTTCATTGGGTCCTCCTCCAAACATAGCATATATGTGTGTTTGGAGCATTTGTATCAGTGCAGGCTTGATTTGAAAGTTGTTCACTTGCACGGGCAGCCGAGCAATGCTAGAACTCACCCCCTCAAAATTTGGTATGGCATAATCTCTAAGATGTTGGGGGTTAGCATTAGCATTAACCTTTGTTGCCATTGTAGCCTATAACCTCCTCTTGTTCATTCACAGGGTAGTTTGGATTACCCATTAGATTGTCACCTTGGTTTAAGTCTTGTCGTCTGTGGTTTCTACTTATCATCCGTTCAATTTCCAAATCAATAGGATGAAGTGGTTGATTAAAAGACTAAGTATCTACCATGAAGTACAAGAAACGAAAACCAAAGATCTAAGATCAAAGAAATAATCCAAACAAAATTGAGAGAACAAGAAATAATTGTAAATAAATAACAGAAGAAATAAAAAGTCTAATCTAGTAAGACTCACTGCACTTAATATTGTTACCAAGCCAAAATAGTCCCCGAAAATGGCGCTAAAAACTTGTTTGGTGGAAATATTGATTAGGTTTTTGGAAACAATGATAAAAAAACCTTAATTATCCTAATCAACTCCAATACACTCGCAAGTATACGAGGTGAGTTTGTATATAGGATGAGTAAGGATAGTTCCCACGAGGACTATTGGAACAAGTATTAGGTTCACAAGCCTATTTACTAGTTAGACGAAATAATCAAGAGTTTTTGACTAAACTTAAACTAAATTTAATCGCGAGAAATTAAAATAAACACAGGAATGTAAAATACTATTCCTAAGGAAAGAAATTAAATATAATTGACTAAAAACCTAAATCAATCTACTCTACAAGCAAGAATTTAATCAATAAGAAGAATTTAAAATAATCTAGTCTATAAAAGCGATTAAATGCAATGAAATAAAACCCTAACTACTCAACTACGTAAGCAATTAAGAATTTAAATGCAATAAGACAAGAACGATATTTAAAGAACATGAACGCAATGAAAACAAAAATGGAATTGCTTAAAGTTAAATCAAACTCCTCAATAATTGCACTGAAAACCAATGTTGATGATCGTTGAATCTTGAATTCTTGATAAGAGAACAAAATTCTAGCTTGAACACTTGAGAAAATCTATCCTACGTCTATGTTGTTGTTGTAACTATTGAAAACTAAAAACTAATGATGGTCGACGATGGATTATTGTTTCCTTCCCTTCTCTTGGTGTATTTATAGGTAAAATTAGGGTTTTGGCGCTCCTGAATGATAAGTACATGAACTCTACCATAGACGGGCCCACGGGTGGACGTTTCTTGCAAAATAAGCTAGCTCATGAAGCCTGCTGATGATGCGCTCTTGGGCGCTGCATAAATGTCGCGCTTGGACGTACTTCCAGCAAGGAGACCTCCACTTCTTTTGCAATTTTGATCCTAATGCTGGTGGAATCTCGTAAAACTCTAAACAAGAAAGTTATAGATCTTTGTCTTAGCTTTCCATTGAATTCAAAATAACTTCAATTAGAACTAGAACAATAAAGTTATACTGTACATTTCCACCAAACTGCATCTGCATCGCTCTTCACCGGTGTACGTAAATTCCAATTTTGTAATTTTCCTCCAATTTTGTGATCAATTTTAACTCTTCCTTCACTCAAACCCTACAAAACTCAAAATAAACTATTTTAGCCCATAATTACTCAATTATTGTTTATACATCACTAAAAATGAGTTAAATGATACATAAAATATAATTTACGAGTTTATCAATTGAGAACTTAAAAAGAGGACTAATCATACTTTGTTAGGAACCACAAAAGAAGAGTTAAATGAGATCTAGTCGTATTAGATTACTAAGTAAGAAAGGGATTCGAATCAAAGTGCAATTATTAAAGATAAAAAGATCTAATAACACATGATAAGAACATAAAATGCAATTTATTTATACGAGATTAGGAAACAAGAGTGAGAATAGTTCATAAAAGATTTAGAACTAAAGAAGGATAAAATCGTACTCGCAAAAAAACTGAGAAATGGGGCCAATTACACTTGCTTAAAAACCAGGAAACAAGTTGCAATCGTATGATATTAAAAACTAAAAAAGAGGACTAATGATTAAAGGAGATCTCATCATAAAAGATTAAGAAGTAATTAAGAAGATGTAGTCGTATAAGATTAAGAAGTAAGAAATGAGTTCGAATCAAAGTGCATTTAGAAAAGAAAATGAGATCAAATAACACATAATAAGAACATAAAACGCAATTTAATTAGACTAGAGGAAACTCAAAAAGAGACCAATTCAGAAATAATTTAGAACTATAGAAAGATCGAAACGTGATTGAAAAAAATAGAGAAATAGGACCAATTACACTTACTTAGGAACGAATAAACTTGCTGTAATCGTACGATATTGAATACTAAGAAAGAGGACTAATCATACTTTGTTAAGAAACCGTAAAGGGGAACTAATTATAAAATATTAAGAACTAATAAAGGAGATCTAATCATATTAGATTAAGAAATAAGAAAGGAGATCGAATCAGAGTGCATTTAGATCACTTAAAGGTAATGAATCTAATAACACATTCTAACAATATAAAATGCAGTTCAATTAGGCTAGATCGGGAAGCATGAGTGAGACCAATTCCTAAATGACTTAGAATAAAAGAAGGATAATACCATACTAAAAAAAAAACTAAGAATTGGGGCCAAGTACACTTGCTTAGGAATGAAGAAACATGCTGAAAACGTACGATATTAAACACTAAGAAAGAGGACTAATCGTACTTTGTTAAGAATCACAAAAGGAGATTGATCCATACATGATTAAGGGCAAATAAAGTAGATCTAGTCGTATTAGATTAAGAAATAAGAAAGGAGTTCAAATTAAAGTGTATTATGAAAAAATAATGAGATCTAATTTTACACATGATTAAAATGTAAAACGAGATTTAGTTGTAGCAGATTTGGAATAAAAATGGAACCAATTCATAAAATATTAAGAACTAAAAAGAGATCGAATTGTACTAAAAAAAGAACTGAGAAATGGAACCAATAACACTTGCTCCCTTAAGACCTTAGAAACATGTTGTAATCGTACGATATTAAGAACTAAGAATGAGGACTAATCGTACTTTGTTGAGAACCACAAAAGGAGATATAAACATACAGGATCAGGAATTAATTAAGAAGATCTGTTCGTTATTGATTAAGAAGAAAGAAAGGAGTTCGAATCAAAGTGCATTTGTAAAAGATATTGAGATCAATTAACACATGATAAGATTGTAAAATGCATTTAATAATACATATTAGGAGCCAAAACGGAGGCCAATTCAAAAATAATATAGAACTAAAAAAAATCGAACTATACTCAAAAAAGAATAGAGAAGTTGGGCTGATTACACTTGCTTAGGAATGAATAAACACATTCTAATAGTACGTATCAAGAACTGAGAAAGAGGAATAATCATACTTTGTTATGTTCCACAAATGGATAACTAATCACATAATATTATGAGCTAATAAAAAAGATCTAGTCGTATTAGATTAAGAAATAACAAAGGAGATCAAATCAGAAGTGCCTTTCGAAATGATAATTAGATCAAGTAACACATGATAAAAATATAAAATGTGGTTTAATTAAACTCGATTTGGAATCAAGAGTGAGTGCAATTCATAAAAGATTTTGATCTAAAGAAGCATCAAACTGTACTCGAAAAAGAACTGAAAAATGGGACGAACAATACTTGCTTAAGAACTAAGAAACAAGTTGTAATCGTATGACATTAAAAACTTAGAAAGAGGACCAATCATACTTTGTGAAGAAAAGTATTACATTAAAAGGAGATCTAGTCATATTAGATAAAAGAAAGAGAAACGAGACCGAATCAAAGTCCATTTGGAAAAGATAATAAAAATCTAATAACACAACATAAGAACATAAAACGTGATTTAGTTATATTAGATTAAGAAGTAAATACTTTTTTAAGTAAAGAAAGATTGAATAGTACTCGAAAAAGAACTGAGAAATGAGGTAAGGTACATTTGCTTTGGAACTAAGTAACAAGTTCTAATCATAGTGAGATATTAAAAGCTAAGAAGGAAGACTAGTCATACTATGTAAAGACCCACAAAAGGAGGTCCAATATTACATGATTAAGAACTAACAAAGAGGACCTAGTTATATTAGACTAAGAAATAACAAAAGGGATCAAATAAAAGGACATTAATAGAGGACAATGAGATCTAATAACACATGGTGATAGCGTAAAATATGATTTAATTATAATAATACATTAGGAACCCAGAAATTGACCAATTTGTAAGAGATTTTGAACAAAGAAAACAACAAATCGTATTAAAAAAAAAACTAAGAAATGGGGCCAATAACACCTACTTAAGAACTCAGAAACTAGTTGAAATTGTACCATATTAAGAACTTAAAAAGAGGACTAATCGTACTTTGTCATGAACCGCAAGAGGAGATGTAATCATTGAAGATTAACAACTAATCAAGGAGATCTAGTCGTATTAGAATAATAAGTAAGAAAGGGATTAGAATCAGAGCGAATTTATTTCTACAAGAGTAGAAAACAAGAATGGCAATAGTTCATAAAAGATATAGAACTAAAGAAGGATAAAATCGTACTAGCTGAAGAATTGAGAAATAGGGCCCATTACACTTGCTTAAGAATTAAGAAACAAGTTGATTTCGTACGATATTATAATCTAAAAAATGGGATTAATGATTAAAGAAGATTCATCAAAAAAGACAAAGAAGTATGTAAGAAGATCTTGTCGCATTAGGTTAAGAAGTAAGAAAAGAGTTCGAATCTAAGTGCATTTAAAAAAGATAATACGATCAAATGACATATGATAAGAACATGAAACGTGATTTAATTATACAAGATTAGGAACCAAAAAAGAGACCAATTCATAAATAATTTAGAATTAAAGAATGATCGAACCGTACTCGGAAAAGAATTGAGAAATGGGGCCAATGACCCTCTTAGGAACGAAGAAACATGTCCTAATAATAAGAAATTAAGAACTAAAAAAGAGGACTAATCATGTTTTCTTAAGAACCACAAAAGGATATCTAGAACTAATCGTACAATTTTAAGAACTAATAAAGGAGATCTAGTCGTATGAGATTCAAAAATGAGAAACCAGACTGAATAAAAGTGCATTTAGAAAAGATAATGAGATCTAATAACACAATACAAGAACATAAAATGCGATTTAGTTATACTAGATTAAGAAGTGAATAATTTTTAACTGAAGAAAGATCGAATAGTAAAAGAATTGAGAAATGGGGTAAAGTACACTTTCTTAGGAACTAAGTAACAAGTTTTAATCGTATGATATTAAGAGCTAAGAAAGAATCATACTATGTTAAGAGCCACGAAGGAAATCTAATATTACAAGATTAAGAACTAACAAAGAGGATCTAGTTGTATTAGATTAAGAAATAAGGAAGGAGATCGAATCAAAGTACATGAATAGAAGATAATGAGAACTAAAAACACACCGTGAAAGCGTAAAATGCGATTAAATTATAATAATAGATTATGAAACCAGTAAGAGACCAATTTGTAAGAGTTATTTTGAATAAATAAAACATCAAATTGTATTAAAAAAAGAACTAAGAAATGGGTCCAATAACACCAGCTTAAGAACTCAGAAATATGTTGAAATCATACGATATTAAGAACTTAGAAAGAGGACTAATCATATTTTTTCAAGTACCACAAAAAGAGATGTAATCGTCGAAGATTAAGAACTAATAAAAGAGATCTACTCATATTAGATCAGGAAGTAAGAAAGGGATTCGATCAAAGCACATTTAGAAAACAAAATAAGATCTAATAAAACATGATAAGAACGTCAAACACAATTTGTACAATTGGAACTTGACTTCTTAATGTTAGTGCATATGATCAACGGCCGAGTTGCCCCATCGTGGAGTATCGACCAACAATGGTGACAAATCAAATCATTTGTACAAAACAATGTTTATTCATTTTCTCATGTATTTAGAAAGGCTAATCAAGTAGCTAATTGCTTAGAAAATGAGGGCATAGCACAATCTTCCTATTTAGAGTATATTAACCAAGACACAATCCCTTTTTCAGTAAAAGGGTTGTTGTTGTTGGATGCTCAAGGCTGCCCTTATATTCGCCATTGTAAAGTCTGAGTTTTCTCAATAAATTACCACCCTCGGGTGTTGCTTAAAAAATAGAAAATAAAATGTAATTTATTTCTGCTAGATTAGGAAACAGGAGTGAGAATAGTTCATAAAAGATTTAGAACTGAAGAAGGAAAACACCGTACTAAAAAAGAATTGAGAAATGGGGTCAATTAAACTTGCTCAAGAACAAAGAAACAAGTTGTAATCGTATGATCTTAAAAAATAAAAAAGGGAACTAATTATTAAAAGAGATCTCATCATAAAAGATTAAAAAGTAATTAACAAGATCTAGTCGTATTAGATTAAGAAGTAATGGTGTGATTGCAATGTGATGCTGCTGTCGAGTTGCAATGCTGTCGTAAGCACCCAAAATTAACAACTCTAATGTAGTAGTGGTGAGTCGAGTTCGTCCCACAGAGAACGGGCATTTAGATATCTTCGTGCTAATGGAACAAGGGGGGTTTTGAATGCTTTTTAACTAAAATTAAAACAGTAAAATAACTAGGGAGAATTCAATTAAGAGAAATCTTGGTTTCGGTCATATCCATCATGGCAATTTCACTAGTCGATCATGGACACACAAAATAATTCAATTCTATATCAAGCACTAATTGAAGAATTAACTCGAACGAATACCAATTCAAAGTTGATTCTAATTTCTTTCTAAAGTTGGTTAATTTTTAACAAGCGATCCAATTAATCGTAACTATTAAATTAACCCAGACACGCGCCAAAGATCAATTAATAGAAGCTTTAAGATCAACAAGAACAATTAGACTATTTAAACATAAACACACGCGGTTATGCCAATTAGATGATTAATTTCCCTAAATTCAATAACACAAATCCAGTAATTATGAAATTTAGTTGCTTCATAGATTGAATTAAACACACACGGTTAAAACAATCTAACAGTAGATTAATTCTAATAACTTAGAAGGTTTAATAATTATATTCTGCAGCAATAATAAGCTAAAAAGAACAACCATAAATTTAATCGCAGAAAAATAATCAATACTTGACATATAATTGAATAAATTCAAGCACAAGAAGTCTCACAACTTTGTAGAATTGACCATGGCTTCAAATCCCTCTACCAAGAAAAGGGTTTAGGCACAAAGTGCCATGAAAGAATAAAGAGGAATTTCTCTACTAAAAACCCTAGTCAACAAGAAAATAAAAGTGTCGATCCCTTTTTCTCACCCAACTTAGGGTATTTATAACAAGTATTTAGGCTTACAAATAATGCCTACAGATAATAACGTGAAATCGGGTGAAAAAGAGTCCAACCGGCCGAAGAAATATATCAAAAAACTCAAAAACACGTTACTGCTGATCTCCGCGCACATGCGCTGAGGTTTAAGTGCGCATGTGTGATGCCTCTTTTTAACACATCTAGTTATAATTCAATTAAACACCTAAATCCTACAAGTAACTAGATGGCATCCTGCAATTGTATACAGTTGTCAACTAGTAGATAGGGAAGTAGGTATCGTTCCCACAAGGATTGTCGGATGCAATTACCAAGGTTTAAAGGGATGTGTGTAGTTAAGCTAATTCAAGTGGTAGATGATAGAACTATTCTAATGAAAACTATAATTTGAATCCTACCCTAATTTAATCTAATTAAGACTAAAACTTTAGAACAAGTGAGTCATTCAACTAAAAATACTGAAGATGTGTATAAGAACAATTGAATACTAAAAGCATTCATTTCTAAAGTGAATATTTGATAAAGATAAACTAGGAAATTAAATGTTTTTGGATTTTTCGATTAGAATTAAAGAAACCCACTAAGAATTGACTAGAAATTAAAGCTAGAAATTAAAAATTCTTAAGTAGAAAGCAAGCAATTGATAAGAACCCTAATTTTACTAAAAACCCTAATTTGAAAGCAAAGAAATTTTTACTAAATTAGATAACAAAGCAATTAAAAATTATATCAACTTGAAGCTTGCGAATGAAATCCACTACGATTATCTAATAAAAATGTAAACTTGACAATAAATTTAAAGAAGATCTAAGATGAAGATAAAGAGAAACTTCTATTTAGAAAAGGTAACTTGTAGTTTAAGCTATCCTAATCTATCAAGAATTATCTAAAACTCTCTATTCTGAACTATCTACTCTTATTCTACTTTCTACTTTCTACTTTCTACTTTCTACTTAGGTTAAATAGTGCAGCATTATACAAGGAAAAAATCAAGGTTTTTGGGCTGGAAGTTTTGAGACGGCGATCTCGACTCTAAAATAGTAACACTAATTCCCGAGTTGAGATCGCGGTCTGGAACAGTCGAGACCGTGATCTCAACTCTCCTTTTAGCAATCTTCATTTCCTCCATTTTGCAATTTGGTCCCTTGAGTTTTGTTCCTTCCAGCTTCTAACCTTTAATTTTTAACCTGCATAATATTAACACCATTAAGCACTTAATTAAACTAGAAATTTAACACAAAATTATCATAATTAAGGTGTTCAAAAACGAAAATACAAATACATATGAAAGAAATTAACTAAATCTTCAATTACTTATCTAATTTCAGAATTTAAACTATCAAAATGCTATAATTTAGAGGAAAATAACTCTAGTTTACTAGAGTTATCAATGTGCCCCCGAGGCAGTAAGTTCCAGGCGTGTGTTGTACTCACACATGTGTTGAGATCCATGCGAGCTACTTCTGGATTTTAAGCTTCTGGACGCAGCGTACATGCGCTGCACAGCTCCAGCGCATGTGCGCTAGCTTCCTCCACTGTGCTCCACCTTCGGCTTCAATTTTCACCTTTATGCTTCTGTTATTTGATAAACTGTAAAACACGAAATTTGTAGATCTATCCCTTAGCTTCCCAATGCATCTTGAATCATCTCAATCGGAGCTCGGGATCAGAAGTTGTGCTTGAAATACAAAATAGTATCTAGAATGACTTCGTACTCGTGCATGTCCCGTACTAAGCATTTTCTTTCATCGTTTTGCATCCTATCGCGTTTCAACTTTTTTCACTGTAACCCTACAAAAACTGAGAATAACCAAATTAAGCTCAATAATAACTCAAATCTTGCTTACAACACATAAAAACGTGGTAATTGAAACATAAAATATAGTACAATTATGAACTTATCAAGTAAGAAAGGAGTTTGAATCAAGGTGCATTTAGAAAAGATAATGAGATCAAATGACACATGATAAGGACGTGAAAAGTGATTTAATTATACAATATTAGGAACCAGAAAAGAGACCAACACATAAATAATTTAGAACTAAAGAATGATCGAACCATACTCGAAAAAGAATTGAGAAATGGGGCTGATTACCCTTGCTTAGGAACAAAGATACATGTCGTAATCATACGAAATTAAGAACTAAAAAGAGGACTAATCATTCTTTCCTAAGAACAACATAACGTCTGAACTAATCATACAATTTTAAGAACTAATAAAGGAGATCTAGTTGTATTAGATTAAAAAATGAGAAACGAGACTGAAGAAAAGATAATGAGATCATATAACACAACATAAGAACGTAAAATCCGATTTAGTAATACTAGATTAAGAAGTAAATAATTTTTAACTAAAGAAAGATCGAATAGTACTCGAAAAAGAACTGAGAAATGGGGTAAAGTACACTTGCGTAGGAACTAAGAAACAAGTTTTATTCATACAATATTCAGGGCTAAGAAAGAAGACTAATCATACTATGCAAAGAACAATAAAAGGAGATCTAATATTAGAAGATTAAGCACTAACAAAGAGGACCTGTTTGTAGTAGATTAAGAAATAACAAAGGAGATCGAATCAAAGTACATCAGTAAAAGATAATGAGATCTAATAACACACCGTGAAAACATAAAATACGATTTAATTATAATAATAAATTTGGAACCCAGATAAGATTGAATGTTCAATTTCTTTTAATTAGGCATTTCAATCTTCTATATTTACCATAACAAAAAGATTAGGAATGCAGAAAGAGACCAATTTGTAAGAGATTTTGCTAACAAAGAAAACATCGAATCGTAGTAAAAAAAAGAACTAAGAAATGGTGCCAATTACACCTGTTCAAGAACTCATAAATAAGTTGAAATCGTACAATATTAAGAACTTAAAAAGAGGACTAATCATACTTTGTTAAGAACCCTAAAAGGAGATGTAATCATTGATGATTAAGAACTAATAAAGGAGATATAATCATATTTGATTGATAATTAAGAAAGGGATTTCAATCAGAGCACATTTATTTAAACTACTTTAGGAAACAAGATGGAGAAGAGTTCATAAAAGACTTAGAACTAAAGAAGGAAAAAACCATACTCGCAAAAGAATTGAGAAATGGGGCATATTACACTTGCTCCAAAACAAAGAAACAAGCTGTAATCGTATCATATTAAAAACTAAAAAAGAGGACTAATGATTAAAGGAGATCTCATCATAAAATATTAAGAAGTAATAAAGAAGATCTATTATTATTAGATTAAGATCAAATAACACATGACAAGAACGTGTATATTGAAACGTGATTTAATTATACAAAATTAGGAACCAAAAAAGAGACCAATTCACAAATAATTTGGAACAAAAGATGATCCAACTGGACTCAAAAAAGAATTGAGAAATAGGGCCGATTACCCTTGCTTAGGAATGAAGAAACATGTCGTAATGATACAAAATTAAGAACTAAAAAAAAGCACTAATCATACTTTCATAAGAACCACAAAGGACATAACTAATCGTATCCATTATAAGAACTTATAAAGGAGATCTCGTCGTATGAGATTCAAAAATGGGAAACAAGATCGAATAAAAGTGCATTTATAAAAGATAATGAGATATAACAACACAATATAAGAATGTAAAACGCGATTTAGTTGTACAAGATTAAGAGGTGAATAATATATTCCTAAAGAAAGATCAAATAGTGCTCGAAAAGAACTGAGAAATGGGGTAAAGTATACTTTCTTAGGAACTAAGTAACAAGTTTTAATTGTACAATGTTAAGAGCTAAGAAATAAGATCTAATCATAGTATGTTGAACCACAAAAGGAGATCTAATATTAGAAGATTAAGCACTAACAAAAAAGATCTAGTTGTATTAGGTTAAGAAATAACAAAGGAGATCAAATCAAAGTACATCAATAATAGATAATGAGATCTAGTAACACACGATGAAAATGTAAAATGCGATTTAATTATAATAACAGATTAGGAACCTAGAAAGAGACCAATTTGTAGAGATTTTGAACAAAGAAAACATCGAATCGTCGTAAAAAAAGAATGGAGAAACGGAGCCAATTACACATGCTTCAGAACTTAGAAATTAGTTGAAATTGTAAGATATTAAGAACTTAAAAATTGAACTAATCATTCTTTGTTAAGAACCACAAAAGGAGATGTAATCATCGAAGATTAAGAACTAATAAAGGAGATCTAATTGTATTAGAATAGTAATTAAGACAGGGATTTGAATCAAAGAACATTTGTTTATGCCATATTAGAAACAAGAGTCAGAACTATTCATAAAAGCAGATCTAGAACTAATGAAGGAAAAAACTGTACTCGCAAAAGAACTGAGAAATGGGGCCAATTGCACTTGCTTAAGAATTAAGAAAGAAGATGTAATTGTACGATATTGAAAACTATAAAGGAGGATGAATGATTAAAGGAGATCTCATCATAAAAAATTAAGAAGTAATTAAGAAGATCTTGAAATTGTGGTTCAGGTGATATCAAGAACAATAAGGACAATCATACATCTATTAAGATTAAGAATTAAGAAAGCAGTTCTAACCAAAGTGTATTTAGAAAAGATAATGAGATCAACTAACACATGATAAGAACATGAAACATGATTTTATTATACGAAATTAGGAACAAAAAAGAGACCAATTCATAAATAATTTAGAACAAAAGAATGATTGAACCGTACTAGAAAAGAATTGAGAAATGGGACCGATTACCCTTGCTTAGGAACGAAGAAACATGTCGTAATCATTAAGATCTGTAAAAGAGGACTAAGCATACTTTCTTAATGTTGAACCACAAAAGGACAGAACTAATTGTACAATTTTAAGAAATAATAAAGGAGATCTAGTCGTATTAGAATAAAAAAATGAGAAACGAGACTAAATCAACGTGCATTTATAAAAGATAATGAGATCTAAAACACAATATAAGAACGTAAAACGTGATTTAGTTATACTAGATTAACAAGTAAATAATTTTAACTAAAGAAAGATCACATAGTACTCAAACTATGAAACAAGTTTTAATTGTACGATATTAAGAGATAAGAAAGAAGATTAATCATACTATGTTAATAACAACAAAAGGAGATCTAATATTAGAATATTAACTACTAACAAAGAAAACCTAGTTGTATTAGATTAAGAAATAACAAAGGAGATCGAATCAAAGTACATTAATTAAAAAAAAGAGAATGAAATCAAACAACACACGGTGAAAACGTAAAATGCATTTAATTATAATAATAGATTTGGTACCCAAAAATAAACCAATTTGTAAGAGATTTTGAACAAAGAAAGCATCGAATCGTAGTCATAAAAGAACTAAGAAATAGGGCCAATTATACCTCCTGAAGAACTCAAAAAATAAGTTGAAATAGTATGATATTAAGAACTTCAAAAGGGACTAATCATACTTTGTTTAGAAGCACAAAAGGAGATGTAATCATCGAAGATTAAGACCCAATATAAGAGATCTAGTCGTATTCGAATCAAAGCACATTTATTTAAGATAGATTAGGAAACAAGATAAAGAATAGTTGATAAAAGATTTAGAACTAAAGAAGATTAAAACCGTACTCGCTAAAGAATTGAGAAATAGGGCCAACTACACTTGTTTAAGAACTAAGAAACAAGTTGTAATTGTACTATATTAAAAACTAAAAAAAAGGACTAATGATTAAAGGAGATTGCATCATAAAAGATTAAGAAGTATTTAAGAAGATCTAGTCATATTAGATTAAGAAGTAAGAAAAGAGTTGGAATCTAAGTGCATTTAGAAAAGATAATGAGATCATTAATAACACATGATAAGAACGTGAAACGTGATATTAATATACAAGATTACAAACCAAAAAAGAGACCAATTCATAAATAATTTAAAACTAAAGAATGATCAAACTGTACTCAGAAAAGAATTGAGAAATAAGGCCAATTACAGTTGCTTAGGAATGAAGAACATGTTGTAATAATACAAAATTAAGAACTAAAACAGAGGACTAATCATACTTTCTCAAGAACCACAAAAGGGTAGAACTAATCGTACAATTTTAAGAACTAAAAAGGGAATCTAGTCGTATTAGATTAAAAAATGAGAAACAAGATTGAATCAAAGTACATTTAGGAAAGATAGTGAGATCAAATAACACAATATATTAAACATATAACACGATTTAGTTATACTAGATTAAGAAGTGAACAATTCTTAACTAAAGCAAGATTGAATAGTACTCGAAAAAGAACTAAGAAATGTGGTAAAGTACACTTGCTTAGGAACTAAGTAACAAGTTTTAATCGTATGATATTCTTTAAGAGCTAAGAAAGAAGACTAATCATACTATGTTAAGAACCACAAAAGGAGATCTAATATTACAAAATTAAGAATTAACATAGAGGAACTATTTGTATTAGATTAAGAAATGACAAAGGAGACTGAATCGAAGTACATTAATAAAAGATAATTAGATCTAATAACACACGGTGAAATGTAAAATGCAGTTTAATTACAATAATAGAATAGGAACCCAGGAAGAGAACAATTTGCAAGAGATTTTGAGGAAAGTAAAAATTGAATCGTATTCAGAAAAGAACTAAGAAATGGGGCCAATAACACCTGCTTAAGAACTCAGAAACAATTTGAAATCATACGATATTGAGAACTTAAAAAGTGGACTAATCATAGTTTGTCAAGAACCACAAAAGGAGATGTAATCATTGAAGATTAAGAACTAATAACGAGATCTAATCGTATTAGATTAGCAAGTAAGAAAGGGATTCGAATGAAAGTGTATTAGAAATGATAATAAGATCTATGTTTGTTAATATAACACATGATAAGAACGTAAAATGCAATTTATTTATGCAAGATTGGGAAACAATGGTGAGAACAGTTAATAAAAGAGTTAGAACTAAAGGATAAAACTGTACTTGGAATAAGAATGGAGTAATCAAAGAAATCCTTTCCTCACGAATTTTTCTCCTCCTCTCTAACCTTTTCTCTTACTAGAAGCAACTTCCATTGACACTCTTCTCGGCCATTCTTCTTGGCATTGCCGAAGAGGATAAAGGGAAAAAAAATTCCTTTGCAGATGCTCTCAAGTGCAAGAATCACTTCCTAGCACCAATGCAGCAACTGAACCAACCATTAAAATAGCTTCAATCCTACAAAGAAGAAGTAGCCATATTCTTCACAGAGGAAGAAGTTCAGAGAGTTGTAGCCCCGTTTTGCGTCACATTGATGGGCAATTTTTCACGAGGCAAACCCAACATGGAAATGATGGGGAAAAGTTTCCAAACAATTGGCTTCAGGGGTGATTTCTCAGTTGGTTTACAAAACCTTGACTACAAACATGTGCTCATCCAATTTAGCTTGGAGGAAGATTATCTTCGATGCTGGCTCAAGAACACGTGGTACATTAACGGGCTTCTATATGCTTGTTCTCAAATGGAACCCCTTATTGACCCTATAAATTGAGCCATCTATAGTACCTATATGGATTACATTTGAAGGGCTACCAGCACCCTTCTTCACAAAGCATGCCGTTTTTGGCCTTGCACAAGCCATTGGGACTCCCCTAAAGTTGGACATGGCTACGGAGAATTTTACTCGACCTAATACAGCCAAGCTATAGGTAGAAGTTGATCTACTAGCCAACCTGTCTATAAGAATATGGCTAGGAGTTGGGGACAATGAAAAATGGCAAAAGATCAATTACGAGGAAATTCCACAATATTGTACAAAATTCTATAAGATTGGTTATAGTTCAGTTGATTGCTTGGCTAGGATGCCAAAGGTATTAAAAATGAAAAAGGAGCTCTTGCCCCACACTAAAACTTCCATATTCAAGAGCAACGGTAAGGTGCAATGGCAACCTATCAAAAAGAATGTAGCTGGTCCCTCTATCCTTCCATGAAGCCGATAGAAGATCAAATGGTGGAGCAAGCAAAAGTTGATGAGTACCTACGGTGGTGGATCAACCAAAGGTGGATGAGCAGCGCAAGGAAGACCTCCTGTGGTGGAGCAACCCACAGTGGAGCTGTTTGTTGGGGCTTAACTGGTAGGGGTAGACTTAGAAATTCAGAACTTGGGGGGGTACACCAACTCACTCTCCTCAAAGTTTGAGTGCTGAAAATTTGAACCCCTTTGATTCAAGGATTGAGAAATGAAATTTGAAATCATTGGCAACTAATTCGGTTTGAGAAGTACTGACCAATTCAAACTAGCTTGGATCCCCTCAAAATAAAAAATCAAGCTGCCTAAGGATGATTCTTTCTTAACACATGCAAAATTCATGCAAGAAATGCCATGCTACTTTTTGGAGAATGAAAAAGACTCCCAAGCACTTGACGAATTTCACGATCCACAAGAACCACCACCAGTTTTGTAATCACCTAAATCACGGTTGGATAGTAAGACCAAAAAGAAAGCAAGAAGAAGAAGAAGAGTGTACAACATGCCGAGAGGCATTCAAACATGGTCCAACTCCAACCCTATTCACTATCTAACCCACCACCTACAAATGGATAGTGTCCACGTGTAGAATATAAAGGGGGTGGCCAATAAACCCTCAATTCATAGATTAAAATTGCTGGTTAAAAACATAAAATAAAAATCCTCGCCCTATTAGAGCCAATGGTGGATATGGCTCGGATAAACTATTTTGCACACAGATTAGGTTTCTAACATTTTAAATCAAACACAAATCGACAAATTTGGCTGTTTTGGAATAAAGATATTGTCCTAAAAGATATTTTAATTTGTAACCAATTGTTTCATGTCTCACTTTCATCAAGCGCCTTCAACACAGATATGCTAGCCTCATTTGTTTATGCCAAGTGCACGAAGGTGGAAGCAGATAGGAGAAAGCTATGGGCGGACCTTCGAGCTGTCCAAAATGCTACAAACACTCCATGGATAGTGGGAGGGAATTTTAACACCATATCAACCTCGAATGAATTCAAAAATGGTACTGGTTCTCTAGACTATGAAGGGATGAAAGAAATTAATGAATGCCTTTCTGACTATGGATTGATGGATTTAGCCTTCCAAGGTGGCAAATTCACGTGGCTAGGTAACAAGTTTGAAAATGCAGCGTGGAAATGGTTGGATAGGTTTATCTGTAATAATACCTTCCTTGTGCCAGGCCAACAAGTCACAGTCGATCATCTTTTGAAGACGTGTTCAGATCACTCCCCATTTCTCCTTAAGCTGTCCAATATTTCAACTTCGGGGCTGAAATCCTTTAAATTTTTAAATATATGGATTAAGAATCCAAACTTCTTGCTAGTTGAAGAAGCAAATTGCCAGCTTCATTGTGTTGGAGAAACCCTGCTAGTTCTAACTAGCAAATTCGAGCATTTTTCAGTTAGAAGGCAAAACTTAGGAATTTGAGTCACACGATTTTTGGAAATATGTTTTCCAAAGTCAAGTGATAACTCTAATAAACTAGAGTTATTTTCCTCTAATTGTGGCATTTTGATAGCTTAAATCCTGAACTTTAGGTAGGTAGTTGAAAGTTTAAGTTAATTTCTTTCACATGTTTATATTTTTGTTCCTATTAAACATGATAAGTTTTTATTAAAATTTTAGCTTAATAATTACTCAATTGTGTTAATATTATGCAGGTTAAAAATCAGAGATTGGAAGTTGGGATGGATAAAGCTCAGAGGACCGAATTGCAATTATCAAAGAATAAAAGGTTGCTGGGAAGAGAGTCTAGATCGCGATATGAAATTCTTCATATCGTGATCTAGACTCGGGAAGATCACTTAAATTTTAGCGAGTCAAGATCGTGATCTCAAAATCCCAGATCATGATCTGGACTCGGGAAATTGCTCTAAATGTATTAGAGTCAAATTCGTGATCTCAAACACTCATCTCCATATCGTAATCTCGACTCAGTAAGGGATAAGTTGTGAGGGCAATTTTGTAATCTTCCAGCAAATAACTCCTGATTTTTTCCTTGTGTAATGTTGTACTATTTAAGCTACTTTTAAAGTGTTGGTCCCAAAGCAACCTAAGAGGGAGGGAGGGTGAATTAGGTTTCAAAAAAAAAAAAATACTTTTAGAAAAATTAATCTTATTAAGATTTTTCAAATATGAATTGATATGATAGAATGAATGAAATAGTGATGTTAGAAAGAGAGAAAATTAAACAGCCAATACTTCCAAGCTAACAAGCTTGAAGTATCAAATCACTAAAATGCTTCACACACTTGGTGAGCCAATAATCTTTACAAAGTAGAGAATTTCTTGTTCACACTAAAACTCTTTTAGTTGAGCCAAGAATCTTACTTACAACCACACTTTCGTACAAGATTATTACTCCACTCAAAGTTGAATTGCACTCTAAACAGCACACTAATACAATAAAGCACTATAGAGCTTTACTGTATTCCCAATTTGTACTAAAATTGCTCTTTTCTAAGGCTTGTATTCAATGTATTAGATGATCTTTACAGAATATCAAAGTAGTTATTTATAGGAGCAATTAATGGTGGTTGTAACTACTTCCTAACGGCTAAATAATAAATGCACAAAAAGTAGTCGTTGGGGTTTCGGACGTCCGAGATAAGTAGGATACGTCCGACACAACATCCTATCTCCATGCAGTTGGTGAAGAACTTCGTTCGGACGTTCGTGCATGCATCCGTTCCATCGTCCAAATGGAGCTTCAGACGGTCATGTTCGTTGATAGAGACTTTGTTCGGACAGTTGTGAGCTACCGTTGAAGAAGCAGTAATATCCTTGCTTTTGCTTGTTGGTTCGAACGGTGGAATGCGTCCGAGAAGCTTGACATAGTTCGGACGGTTCAATACGTCCGAACACTCTGTCTTCAATAAAACAAGTAACAGACCTGTACAACTTGTTTACAGAGTTAAGTACTTATGTCATCATCAACCTGACAAGCTTCTCTCTATAATAAGGTTTGGAAAACAACAATCTCCACCTTTTTGACGATGACGAACATTCAAGGAATAATTAGGTAAGATCAAACAGATATGAGTCATTTTGCAATTACTACATCCAATCATTTTCATTTTGCAATATAAAGTACTACTTCCCCTTTTGACATCATCAAACAAAGCTTCCCCTGAGAATGTGCAAATATTCAACAGAAACAGCGCAAAAAGTCATATAAAGGTTAAAGCCCAAGTATTCAACAGGAGAAAACCCAAATATTCAATAAAATGGACTAGTTCAAAATAATACATAAAATGGGTAATCTGAGAGCAATTCTAACTAAGCAAATACACAAACGAGAAATGCCAAAAATTAAAAAACAGATTAGGAAAGGAACTAATTTGAGTCATTTTTCTTCTTGGAGCGCTTTTCAATCTTTTGATGTTTGGAAGGAGCATCATCATCAGTAGCCTCATTGTCTTCATGTTCTTCAGTACGGCGTTGCATGATAAAATTGAACGTGTCGACTCAACATCCTCATCGTCGCCTTCATCTTCATTGGATGCACCTTGATTATTTGCATCCTCTTTGTCATCCTCACGAACATCCTCATTTTCATCATTGTCATCATTGTCAGTAGAGGAGTCGAGTGGATATTGGGATTGAATGTTGGCAAATTGAACCTGAGCCGAAGCAGACATGCCCAGGCTAAGTGCCTCTTGGAGAATCACCTGACGAGTTTCAAGTCGCTTTAACTTACGATTAGTGCGACGTTGAAAGGAACTAACTTGAGTGCTCAAGGAGGTGAGAAGGCCACAGATATGAGAAAGTGAGGGTTCAGAGGAAGATGGATGAGGATCATGGAATGTCGGAGGTGTTTGAGGAGGAGGAGAGAATGTGTAATTACCAAACCAGAGGTAGAGGCCTGGGATTTTGAACGTTCAATATCAAAAGTTGCCTTAGTTAACATTGATCGTTGAAAAAATAGAGGCCTTTTTGTTCAATATAAGATTTGTTGAAATAAGGGGGAAATTGTTAGATGTTGCCGCTGAAAGGGACATTAAGGAAATCAAAAACTTTGGTGAGGAATTTTCCAAAAGGAATGTTTCTTCGGGTATCAGTAAGAAAGGGTTCCCACAGGGAGTAGAAGATATACCCAAAGTCAAGAGGAATGCCCTGGAAAACACAAAAAAATAAGTAAAGCTGCATTTTTCCGGGCTTAGTGTGATGCCCATCGGTTGGCAATAGCAAATTCGTGACAAGAGTGTACAGAATGTTTAGTTTAGGAGTTAGCAATGTGGTTTTGGCTTCCGAGGCCTATTTGAAATTGATGTTAAAAATTGCCCTGACCTCATCAATGTCAAATCGAGTATCAATAGCGGGGTAATTATCTAAAGAAAAGAAATAAGAGAAATCATTCAGATTTGAGACTTCACATTCAAAAATAGTGTTGATGATGTTGGAGAAAATCTCAAGACTGGAGCTGTTTACACGAGAAATTAATGTGCGAACAGTGGGGCATTTCTGAAGATTGGCTGTGAATTGAAGCGAGATCACGATCACCATATCATGATACACGGGTAAATCAATATGCACTAGGTGACCCCAATTTTTTTTTTTCAAAGCATGATTTGACAATAGGAAGATTATATTCATCAAAAAGACTCTGAGATGCAGGACGTTGAACGATTAGAGATTTGCTCAAAAGAGATGTATACCGTTCGGATGCCTTGGCATCGATAAATGTTGGTAAGGTTGGATTTGAGGAGACTTGAGGATTAGCAGATGATTCTCCATGCAATAGACCATTATGAAGGAAGGAAAGGAAGAAGAGAAAATTTTTTAATTTTTTTGAAAGATTGGTGAGAATTTGATGAAATGAGATGGTAGATGGGTGGAATTAGATACAATAATGGTGAGGAATTCTTTGGAGATGACAATTTTCCAATCAATTTGGAAAGAGAAAGAAGGAATTTGGAGGAATTTTTGGAGAAAAAATTTTGCCAGAGAGGGTTTCGGGGGTTAGGGTGAGTCCGAAATGGGGGAAAATAGATGGTTTTAATCGAACAGGCGTGGAGACCGTTCCGATGGCTGAATGATTGGTGTGCGTCCGATAAAGGTTCCGAAAGCTGATGAACGGACGGCTGATGGAAGAGCCAATGCGTTCGATGTTCTTTCGGACGATGGTAAGCGTTCGGAAGAATTCCAGAGAATAAGTGAAGAAAATGAATAACGGTCGAACGATTATAAGCGTCTGAGGAAAAGATGAGCCTTTCAGACGATAGAGAGTGTCTGAAAGATGGTGTTGTTCGGACGAGCGAGTGCGTCCGAACGAAGAGATTATGCCAAATTGATCTGTAAAATCCCCAAACATTTTTTGAGAGATTCAAAGCGATCTAGAGCCAAGGGTTTTGTAAAAATATCAGCCAGTTGATCTGAAGTAGGCACGAAATCAACACGAATTGCCTTTTTACAAACAAGATCTCTAATAAAATGATGCTTAACATCAATGTGTTTGGTCTAGAGTGCATAATAGGATTTTTTGTGAGATTAATTGCACAAGTGTTGTCACACTTTATAGGCTAACACAATAAAAAACGACACCAAAATCTTTCAGAGTATGTTTCATCCAAAGACATCCAGCAGCAATGTATTCGGCTTCAGCCGTAGAAATAGAAATAGAATTTTGTTTTTTGCTAAACCAGGACACAAGACAATCTCCCAGGAAATGACACATATCACTAGTACTTTTTCTATCAATTTTACATCTAGCAAAGTCAGCGTCAGAATAACTAATTAA
The DNA here is from genome assembly GCA_025175665.1 of Cinchona pubescens. Taxonomy (NCBI): domain Eukaryota; kingdom Viridiplantae; phylum Streptophyta; class Magnoliopsida; order Gentianales; family Rubiaceae; genus Cinchona; species Cinchona pubescens. Next base: position 10,512,048 of record JANKKI010000053.1, read on the forward strand.
ATAAAATGCAGAGAACTTTGGATACCACAAACCAAAATTCATTGTACCCTTCAGATATCTAAAAATTCTTTTAACAGCTATCAAGTGCGATTCTTTGGGGCAAGATTGAAATCTAGCACATAAACAAACAGCCAACATGATATCTGGTCTCCAAAAGTAAAGTAGGCTTCCGATCATATCTTATAAGTGACAAATCAACACTATTACCTCCTTCGTCTTTATCAAGTTTGGTTGAAGTGCACATAGGCGTACCAACTTGTTTGCAATCTTCCATTCCAAATCATTTGAGTAGCACCTCCTTTGTATACTTGATTTGTGTAATAAACGTTCATTCCTTTGTTTGGTGAACTTGTAGTCAGAGGAAAAATTGTGACTTGCCCATCATACTTATTTCAAACTCTTTTTGCATTAAATGTGAAAAGTCCTTGCACAAACTTTCATTAGTTGCTCCAAAAATAATATCATCAACATAAATTTGAACAATTAACAAACCATTTAAATCTATTTTTGTAAAAAGAGTGGTGTCAACTACATCTCTTTTGAATCCATTTTCTATCAAGAAACCACTTAATCTTTCATACCAAGCTCTTGGAGCTTGTTTCAAACCATATAAAGCTTTGGAGAGTTTGAAAACATAATTTGGAAGATTTTTATTTTCAAAGCCCAGAGGTTGTTCAACAAAAACTTCTTGATCAGTAAAACCATTTAAAAATGCACTTTTGACATCCATTTGAAATAATTTGAAATCATTGAAACATGCAAATGCGAGAAACATGCGAATGGATTCTAATCTAGCCGGTCAATGGGTTCAAAAGTTTCATCAAAGTCAATACCTTCTTCTTGAGCTTAACCTTTTGCAACAAGTCTAGCTTTGTTTCTTAAGATTTCACCTTTGTCATTTAATTTGTTTCTAAAAACCCATTTTGCTCCAATTACGGGATGAGAAGATGGTCTTTCCACCAAGGTCCATACGTTATTTTTCTCAAATTGACTAAGTTCATCTTGCATGGCATTAACCCAAGATTCATCATTCAAAGCAACATCAACATGTTTAGGTTCAATGTGAGAAAGTAATGCACAATTACTATTCAAAGGCTTATGAGAACGAGTAGTTACCCCATCGGATAGATCACCTATGATTAAATCTTGAGGGTGACTAGAGACGAATCTCCAAGCTTTCGGAAGATCATTTGGAGTATCCTCATTCTTTTCTTTTTCATCATCTATTTGATGTCGTTGTCATCATTGCTTGATGTGATCTCTTGATGATCTTCATGAATAGTGAGCTTTTCGAGCTCCTTTGCTTTAAGAATACCTACATCTTCATCTTCACACAAATTCTTTGAGATAACACCATTAGTTTCATAAAATGTAACATGCACAACTTCTTCAATCAAGAGCGTTCTTCTATTGTAAACTCGGTATGCTTTCTTGTCACTAGAATATCCTAAAAAAATTCCTTCATCCGATTTTTTGTCAAATTTTTGAAGGTTATCTTTGATTTTTAAAATAAACATTTGCAACCAAAAACTTTGAAATAGCTCACAACGGATTTTTTACAAAAAAGGAGTTCATAAGGAGTTTTGTTTAAAAAGGATCTTAATAAAACTCGATTCATGACATAACATGCCTTGTTAACAGCTGCGGCCCAAAAGTATTGTGGTAAGTCGCATTCACTAATCATAGTTCTAGCGGTTTCTTGAAGATTCCTATTTTTCCTTTCAACAACACCATTTTGTTGAGGGACTCTAACAACCGAAAATTCCTGAAAAATACCGTTGTGATCACAAAAGTCGAGAAAACCTCCAAACTTACAATTCGGCACCATTGTCACTTCTTAAACGAATGATTTTTAAATTCAATAAATTTTGAATTTTGGAAAACAATTTTACAAATTTTTCAAAAGCCTCGTTTTGTGAATAAGAAATAATACCCAAGTATACCTAGAATAGTCATCTACAATAACAAAGGCATATTTGCAACAACCAAGACTAGCATGTTGAGTAGGTCCAAATAAGTCTAAATGCAATAATTCTAAAGGTTTATGAGTGGACACAAAATTCTTTGGTTTAAAAGAAACTTTGACTTGTTTACCAAATTGGCATGCATCGCAAATTTTATTTTTCAAAAATTTTAGTTTTGGCAAACTTCTTACCAAATCCTTCTTAGTAAGTTTTTCAATCAAATCCATGTTAAAATGACAAAGTCTTCTATGCCAAAGCCAAGGATCATCTATGGAAGCGGTAAGACATTTTGCATTGCTATTGCTAATTTTATCAAGATAAATCACATAAACATCATTGTGCCTAATGCCCTACTATGAATAAAACAACATGATTTTCATCAAGAATAAGACATTCATGCTTGGTAAAAAAAACATATAAATTTTTATCACGAAGTTGACTTACACTTAACAAATTATAGTTCAAATTATCAACAAAAAGCACATTCTTAACTACGTTTCACCGTTTTTACCTACATCACCAATGCCGATTGATTTTGCTTTATTGTTATCTCCAAATGTGACTTTTCCACTATTTTTGGATATGAGATTTGTGAAGAGAGAAGCATCACCCGTCATGTGCCTTGAACATCCACTATCTATGAACCATTTAGCATTGTTGGTGATGTTAAGTACCTACACAATAAATCAATTGATAACTTTTGGTACCCACGTTTTCTTGGGTCCAATTGAGTTAGTCAAATTTCTATCAATCCATGCGACTTTCATTCCAAGTTTTTCATTTTTCTTGACATAACACATATTCTTAACATGTCCATGTTGTTGGAAATATCTACAAATAGTGTTTTTATTTCCATATAATAAAGATGATTTTGATTTTACAAAACATAAGTCATCCCTTCTAAACATGATAAAATTTTTGTTGATTAATACATTTCTATTTCTTTTCAAATCAACAATGTTTTCTTTCTTTCTAGTCAAGAGAACATCCAAATCATCAAATCTTTTCTTCAAGAAGGCTTGTTCTTCCTTGACCTTTGATCTCACATGCATTCTTTTCTTCAAGTCCCAATTTTCTTGTGATAGCCTATTATTTTCATTCACAAGTTTAGAGCTAGCATTCAATAAAGCATTTGATTTCTTCACTAACTCCTTATTTCTAGCATATGATTCCTTTAAGCTATCAAGCAATTTCAAAATGAAAGCTTCAAGATCACTTTCATCATTTTCATCATTAGAGTCATAGTTAGAATTTACCTCATCATCTCCAATGGCCATAAATGCCATTTGTGCCGACTCCATTTCTTCTTCGACTTCTCCTTCGGAGTTGCAATCATCTCATGCGATTTGAAAGTTATTGAAGTCTTGGTTTTCTTCCTTCCTTCTTTTTCTTGGAAGGGCACTCATTTGCAAAGTGTCCGAGTTGACCACATTCAAAACATTTTTCATTTTGCTTCTTCATTTCAAGCCTTGTCTTTCCTTTGAAATTATTTGAATTTGTAGCTCCATCTCTTCTCATTCTTCGAGGGTTGATGTAATATTTAAGAAATCCTTTGGTGATGAGTGCAAGATCTCCTTCATCAAGATCTTCATCTTCAAGATTGATGGAGCTATTTTCATCCTTTTCTTGAGAGGTCTTTAGAGCAATGCTCCTTCTTGGCCTTGGTTCTTCATCATCCACCACTTTGCCCTTCAACTTCAATTCATAAGATGTAAAAGAATTGATTAGCGATTCAATAGGCATTGAATTTAAATTCTTGGCTTCCTCTATAGCAATTGTTTTGGCATCCCATTCTTTGGATAGAGCATTTAGGATTTTTCTATTTTTTTCACCCAAAGAATACTGCTTACCTAAGGCTTCAAGACTATCCTTAATGATGTCATCGAACCTACAATACATTTTGTCAATATTTTCATGTGGTTCCATCTTAAAGGACTCATACTTGGCAACAAGTAAGAATTTCTTTTGCTCACGAACATCGTCGCTCCCTTCATGGATTTCCTTCAATTTATCCCAGATTTCTTTAGCGGAAATGCATCCCTTCACGCGAGTTGATTCATTTGCATCCAAGGCATTATATAGCACATTCATGGCTTTTGCATTTAACGTCAAGTTTGCCTTGTCTTGTGGAGTGAGCTCATCCCTTGTCTTTTCTCTTCTTCGATTTGTGTGATCATCAAGTGTGTGAAATAGCTTGAAGTATCAAATCACTTCTCCACAAAATAGCTTGAAGTGTCAAATTTTATTAGTTGGAGAGATAGCTTGAAGTATCAAATCACTAAAATGCTTCACACACTTGGTGAGCCAATAATCTTTACAAAGTAGGGAAATTCTTGCTCACACTAAAACTCTTTTAGTTGAGCCAAGAATCTTAATTACAACTGCACTTTCGTACAAGATTATTACTCCACTCAAAGTTGAATTGCACTCTAAACTGCACACTAATACAATAAAGCACTATAGCCAATTTGTACTAAAATTGCTCTTTTCTAAGGCTTGTATTCAATGTATTAGATGATCTTTACAGAATATCAAAGTAGTTATTTATAGGAGCAATTAATGGTGGTTGTAACTACTTCCTAACGGCTAAATAATAAATGCACAAAAAGTAGCCGTTGGGGTTTCGGACGTCCGAGACAAGTAGGATGCGTCAGACAATTGTCCGATCTCCATGCAGTTGGTGAAGAACTTCGCTCAGACGTCCGTGCGTGCGTCTGTTCCATCTTCCGAATGGAGCTTCAGACGGTCATGTTCGTCCGACAGACACTTTGCTCGGACAGTTGTGTGCGTCCGTTGGAGAAGCAATAATATCCTTGCTTTCTGCCTATTGGTTCGGACGGTGGAATGCGTCCGAGAAGCTTGACATAGTTCAGACGGTTCAATGCGTCCGAACACTCTGTCTTCAGCAAAACAAGTAACAGACCTGCACAACTTGTTTACAGAGTTAAGTACTTATGTAATCATCAAAATGAGGTTTGGAAAACATTATAGAGATTGTAATAGGCAAGTAGGATTAGAATTAGATAGTTAGCATGTTGTTAGGATAGATTAGGATAGCTTGATCTCAAGTCCTTCTTTAATGAAAATTTCTCTTTAATTGTCTTTTAGATCTAGTTTTCATTTCTTAGCAAGTTTAAATTTTGATTAGATAGTTGTAGTGGGTTTATCATTAGTTTCAAGTAGATATAATTTTTACTTGCTTTCTAGTTTAATTTAGTGAAAATCTCTTTTCTTGCAATCTAGGGTTTCTTAGAAGAATTAGGGTTCTTGTCAATTTCTTACTTTTTAATTAAGAATTCTCAAATTCTTGCATTAATTTCTAGTTAATTTTTAGTAGCATCTTTATTATCATAAAAAATTCAAAAATATTTAGATTTCAATTTAACTTGTTCCAATTTCTGGTGTAGAAATGGTTTTCTTTTATTCTTCAAGGTTCTTAATTGTAGTCTTTTTAATTGGGTAACTAGCTTGCTCTTAATTTTAGCTTTATTTTGGTCAATTTAGGGTAGAATTAAATGCTTTTAGTTAATTGCTTTTGTTAGAATTTAGTAAATAGTTTCTTAATTTCGTAATTGCACAGTTTTCCTTACTTGTTTTAGTAGATAAATTAGTTTAAATTGGTCTTGTTTATTTGAGTTTAAATATGAATTTGATTAGTGTAGTTTTATCTCTCACTCATTGATTTTTTCTTAACTATATAAATACCTGTATATCTTGGTATTTGCCTTCCAAAAATCCTAGTGAGAACGATCCCCACACCCCTTGCCACTAGTTGATAACCATATACTTACGGGATGCCACCTAGTTCGTGGTAGGAGATAGGTGCTTTCTACATATTTTTAACTAGGTGTTGTAAAGAGCATTAAGTTTTTGCCGCTATCGCCGAGGATTGTCCTTGGTTTCTGGAAATATCAAGAGCTATATGGGTTGTGTAGATTAAGCACTTAGTTTAATTTGGTTGTTAATTTTGTTAATTTTATGTTTGTTGATTGTCTTGTGGAATTAACTCAGCACTTCAATTGACTTTTTGCTTTGGTTTTGGTTGTAGTGCATGGTAAGAGGAGATCAAGGGCCATTCGTTTGCTTGCATAAGGAAAAGAAAAGAGAGCTAAGGGAAATTCGGAAATTGAGAAGGGTACAACAAGAGCAAGAAAGGATAGAAATGACAAATGCTAATGCTCATGAAAGAAATTTCAACATAGAAACCGAAGAAGAAGAGGTTGTTGGATATAATAGGATAGGTGGTAATGGGAATGGAAATGGCATGAATGGGAATAGAAGGCCATTAAGGGAATATGCCTTGCCGAATTTTGATGGAGCGAACTCTAGTATTGCACGGAAGCCCGTGCAAGCTAACAATTTTGAAATTAAGTCCGCCTTATGAACTTAAGGATCCAAATGCTCCAACCTCATGCCATGTTCTGGAGTAGTGCCAATGAAGATCCCTATACACATCTCATAAATTTTGAAGAAGTTTTGGACACGTTCAAGTTTAATGGAGTACATCTGGATTATGTGCGATTGAGGATGTTTCCGTTCTCTCTTAGGGATGGGGAAAAGTCATGGTTACAATCCCACGCCCAAGGAACATTTTCTACTTGGAATCAACTTGCTCAAGAGTTCTTGGCAAAGTATTTTCCACCCGCAAGAATAGCCAAATTGAGAAATGAAATCACCTCTTTTAAGCATGACGTTGGTGAAAGCTTAGGAGAAGCTTGTGAGCGATTCAAGGAATTGCTAAGGAAATGTCCTCATCACGCGATTCCTTTGTGGCTTGAAATCCAAACTTTCTATAATGGTTTGACTCAAGAGACCAAATCCATAGTGGATGCTTTCGTCGATGTGTCCATCTCATACAAGACTCTGGAAGAAGCTCAAGAGTTGCTTAATAGAGATGGCATACAATTACTATTATCATGGACCTATGGCCTCACCGGTGACTCAACACCAAGACAATCAAGCCAATGCCAATAGTGGAGTGTTGAATTTGAACATGCAAGATACTCTTTTGGCACAACAAAGAATGCTCATGAGTGTGATGAATAACGTTGCTAAGGCGTTGGAAAATTTGGGGAAACCAAGTAGTGTAAATGCCATGTCTTCTTCTCCAACCCATCCAAGCATGGTATGTGATTTTTGTTGAGGCGGTCATGCAAATGGACAATGTGAGATGCCTTATGGGTCAAATGAACAACTCAATTATGTGTCTAATCAATCATCATTTCCAAGGAACCCATCCGGAGCTTATGGGAACACATATAATTCTTCTTGGAAGAACCATCCTAATTTTTCATTGAGCAATTCCAACAATCAATCTAATCCCCCTTACCAACCAAATCCCCACCTCAAAATGTCCAACATACTCAAGCCTCAAGTTTCTCACCTAGACCTTATCAACCACCATACCCAAGAAATTTCCAAACCAACTCATATCAATATTTTCCTAATCCTTCATTTCAAAACCAACAACCAAGGCCTCAATTTTAATATGCAAACTCTCCCCAACCTATATATCATGACCAATATGCTCCAAAAGAGAACATGGAGAAGATGGTTGGAAAAGAGATGGCGAGTACTTGAGGAGAGAATTGGATAGGAAAAATGAGGAACACAAGAGAGATTATGAGAACTTGAAGGCATCTACAAGGAATTTGGAGATTGAATTGGGCCAATTGGCAAGGTTAAATAATGAGAGGCCTTTAGGGGTGCTTCCAAGTGATACCATTCCAAACCCCAAGGAACAATGCAAGGCCATCACCCTTAGAAGTGGTAAAGAGTTGGAAGAAAATGTTGGAAAAAATTTGTTGAAAAGTGGAGAAAAAGTAGTTGAGGATGAAGAGAAAGAAAAAGGGGAGTCTTCATATGGCAAGATAAAATGATGAATGAGTCTATTAAGCCCAACCTTGGAACTCACTAAGCAAGGAAGTCGAGGATCCGAAGCATCATGAGCTAAAGCACATTAATGTGCCCTTTCCTCAAAGGCTAAGAGATGAAGAAAAGGCAAAGAAGTTCAAGAAGTTTCTTGAGATCTTCAAAAAGCTTGAAATGAACATTCCATTCATGGAGGCACTTGAGAACATGCCCGCCTATGCTAAATTCATGAAACAAGTCCTCACTTCAAAAAGAAAATTGCATGGGGATGAAATCTTATGCTTAATGGATAATTGTAGTGCACTCCTTACAAAAAGGTTGCCACCAAAGCTCAAGGATCCAAGATCATTTTCTATGCCTTGTGAGATTAGGGGTTTACAATTTGGAAAAGCATTGTGTGACTTGGGAGCTTCAACAAATCTCATGCCTTTTGCGTTATTCAAGAAATTAAATGGAGGACAATTGAAGCCAACAAGTAACTCATTGCAACTTGCGGACCGGAGCATAAAGTTCCCTAAGGGGATCATTGAAGATGTGATTTTATGAGATTGTGAAAATTGATAAACTCTACCTTCCGGCCAATTTCATTGTGCTTGAAATGGAAAAGGATGAAGAGATGCCAAGCATTCTTTGGAGACCTTTCCTTGCTACCGGTCGTGCACTTATTGATGTTCAAGAAGGAAAGTTAGAATTTTGGATAAATGATAAATTTTTTACATTTAATGTTTTTAGTTCATAAAAGCTTCTTTCAATTTTTTGAACATGTCATAAATATAAATGTGGTAGATGATTTAATTGATGATTGTTGTAGGAATGCAATGGAGAATTTCTCAATGGAGGAAGAGGTCTTAGAGTCAAATGCTCTAAGTCAAGATGATGATGAAAGGATGAGGAATGTGAATCATTTGGAGGATGACACTTTATTGCAAAAGAAAGATGAGGAGAATCAAAAAAAAGGTAAGGGGGGTTTCCGACCAACGAATCCCTCTAGTTGGAGCTTAAATTTCTTCCCACTCACTTAATGTATGCATATCTTGGTGAAAATGAGACATACGACTCAAATAGTCCAATAAAAGCTGCTAACGCGGTGTAATGTGGAATCTGGAGAAAATCTAAAAGCTGCTAACGCGGTGGAGAGTCAAAGACGAGCACCTAATCTGAAAAATTATAAGTCACGTGGGGTGAGCATAACTAGCTCAGTGGATATCATAAAAGCTCTTCAAATGGGGCCAAGCATTTCGATAAAAAGAAAACATAATTATAATAACATTTGCGAAAACCATAGTCATGAAGCATTAGTTTCTAAAATGTCTCATGCCATTTAAACGTCAGGCATGTCCAAAACATAGTCAAAAAGATCCAATCATTTCAAAACATAGTATGCTAAAGCATAGCGAACAAATCCAAGTATAGTTTCAATCCGAAATTTAATAAAATAGCATGTCCAAAACATAACCAAAAAGATCCAATCATTTCAAAACATAGTATGCTAAAGCATAGCGTAGCCAAAAAGATCCAATCATTTCAAAACATAGTATGCTAAAGCATAGCGTAGCCAAAAAGATCCAATCATTTCAAAACATAGTATGCTAAAGCATAGCGTAGCCAAAAAGATCCAATCATTTCAAAACATAGTATGCTAAAGCATAGTGAACAAATCCAAGTACAGTTTCAATCCAGAATATAATAAAATAGCATGAGTATCTTTTAGGCTCCAAGGTATGACTTTCAGTACTACAGATCTAGTAATCTACCACACCTACTAGTCTGACCGGGAGGTCAAGTTATCCCATCACAAGAGACCCCGTATCAAATAGTTCATAACATTCACAGAAGTCACCACGGCGTCCCATGGATGACTATAGAACCGGTGCACCCCAAATCAAACATTTCCAAATACATCCAAAATTATATACCTCGGTCACCTATGAGCCAAAACAGTCCTAAATTGCTTTCATATCAAAAGAGTTTGCAAATATATCAATTGATTAACATAAAATAGCTTGGTCCCGATTTCATATATAATAATTCCAAAACTTGGTAAAAGTGCAGTTCCAAACATCATACACATTTTAAAATCCATCCAAACATATTTCGAAAGTCGTTAAACAAAATACAAGTGGAAGAGGGTCTATGTTACCCACCTATTAAAGCAAAAACTGCACAAAGATCACAGAACGCGATCGCCGGCGGTAGGTGGAGTGGTACCTAAAACAGATATAAGAGGACTCTTAGAAGAGATGTAGAAGTTAAAGAATGACTAGGGAAGCGAAAACGACGCGAAACGATAGAAAACGACACCAACAAAGGCAAGTTATCTCCCTAGGCTATAATTAGGCTATCCTCCCTGCCAATAAAATCCAATTCCAAGGTATTCAAGGGACCTTGGTTACAACCCAACTCAAAACAACATATTCAACCAACCAACAAAATCCAATTCCAAGGTATTCAAGGGACCTTGGTTACAACCCAACTCAAAACAACATATTCAACCAATCAAAATCCATAAACGGAAAGATTCACCGGAGCAATAGCCGGGACTATATCAATAGCATTCCACAACAATCCATACCCCATAACCACTACAATTAACTCTATTACAACATTAGAGCAACAACCTATGGTTGGAATTCCTCTTTACTACCAAACTGAAATTTCTACCGATTAGCCGTGGTACACGCATGATTCAAACATGCTTCCTATCCAACCCACTATCAAGGAAACACTTAAAACCATCAAAAGATCATTAAAGATCCTTCAAACATAACCAATTATCCAAATTATCCTAGTTGCGCCAAACTTCCGCTTACTTACAAAATGAAGGGAAATCAATTCCACTTGGTTTCAAGTCTCAATTCCTATCCAAACTAACCTTAAAACACTCTTAAAACATCATTATATGCATAGACATAAGCATTCATAGCATAACACTCTAGGTCACATATGGAAGACAAAACCCTAACTCATAATCTTAAAATTTGTAATCTAACCATGGAAAGTTGTTAAAAATCAACCCCAATCACTTCTCAACCTCCAAAACACTAAAAACAACCCATAACATACATAAATCATAACTTATAAGGCTGCAAAGAGGGTTTATTTTCAGCCATAAATAATCCTACAAAACTTGAAATTAAAGCTTAAATCATAAAGCCCATAAGCTATAAATGCTAAAATATACATAAAATCTTACCTTCCAAGTGATTCCTACTTGAAATCCAAGAAAATTTTTGGGGGAAAATGGAGGAAGAGTTTTCGGCCAGCAGCTTGCAGAAAATGGAGAAGAAATAACAAGAAGAAGACTTAAAAAGAATTCCAAAGTTGACTCAAATAGTACCCATTGACCAAATAGTCTCCAAGTTGACTATTTGACCCAAAAACTAATTTTTTTCTTAATTTGCTACTAAATAACATTATAAATCAGCCATCAAACAACACTCACACACCACAATGCACTAATTATACTTAGTCTAACTTTTGACCCGTTTACCCGCCGGAACCGAAATCGCGTAAACCGAAAAATTTGCCGAATTGAAAAACGAATAAGTTGAAGGTCTTTATGACTAAAAATAATATGAAAAACATTTTAACCCAGTTAAAATCAAAGAACAAGGCTATTAAAATACTGGGTTTCACATTCTACCCCCCTTAAACAAAGTTTCGTCCTCGAAACTTACGAAATCACTATTAAGAATTGAAGCAAACAAAGCTGGATACTTCGATCTCATGAGGCTCTTAAGCTCCCAGATAGCTTTTCGCTCAGAATGATTAGACCATAAAACCTTCACGTAGGGGATAACTTTATTCCTCAATGTCTTATCTTGTCGATCCAAGATCCTCAATGCCTGGCTCTACTTTATCAGAGTCTATCACATAAGCCAAATAGCTCTCACAACCCCTATCTAAGGCCTTAAACGCCTTCACTGCTGATATAATCAGAATCCTACTCTTGGGCTTCTTTTCATTCCCACGAAATTATACCGTATCTTAAACCAGCATCTGAAACATACATACCTCTCTTTACAATCAATCATCGCACCATTAGCCGCCAACCAATCCATACCCAAAATCAAATCAAAGTCGGTCATCGGTAACTGAATAAGGTCAGCCTCAAACTTCCTATCACAAAACTCTAACCGACAACCTTCCAAAACAAACCTAGACTCCATAACCTTCCCGTCTGGGGTCCCCACTCTATAAGCATCTAGATGTGTATAAGAGACAGCGACAGGTCGCCTGAGTCCTCTGCCTCTTGTCCTCAAGCGGACCACCCTGCACTCCACTAGTCTGCCCTCGATTTGGTGCGAACTTAGGACAATCTCTGATCAAATGACCGTGCTCGCCACAATTAAAGCAAGCTCCAGTCCTCCAATAACACTCCCCAGAGTGTAGTCGACCACAAGACCGGCATGGCGGCGACGGCTGCTGAACTGTCACCGTCTGAGATCTCTGAGGCTGGCTCCCAACTGAAGAAGAAACAGAAGAACCTGTCGACGGACCCCTCCTACTCCCAGCTGGAGGTGCTAAAGTCCCTGTCCTGGCCGACTGTCCATTGGACTGGACTGGAGCTACATCCAGACAGCGGGAACATACTCCCCAAGCCTCTGAAGCTGGAATGCATACTGCACCACGGACTGATCTCGCTGCTCCAGCCGATAAAACTCGTCCATCTTCTGAGCTCTGATGGACGGGGGAAAATAATGAGCTAGAAACTGCTCCCGGAATATCTCCCAAGTCACAGGCTGTCTCGGTGTGGGCAACGTAGCCTCAACGGTCTGCCACCACTTGGCCGCCTCAGCAACCAAGAAAGGAATAGCCAAAGATGTCCGTGACTCTACCGGAATCTGAAATAACTCAAAATCCCTCATGAGTCTATCTCGCCCATCCATGACTCCGCCTTAAGCGGATCCGGAGCCCCATCAAACGTAGGTAGCCCGGCCTTCTTGAGCGTCTGAAACAGGGATGGAATGTCGGTACGCGGTGGTGGAGGTGGTGGAGCAACGGGAGGTCGCTCAGCGTTCAACTGTCGAATAACCTGTGCCACAACCGCCGCAATGGCGCCATAATCAACCACTGGCGGTCCAGTCGGAGGAGGAGGTGCTGACGGCCCTGCCTCGTCCCTAGGGTAGACCGCAGGCCTAGTAACACTCTCTGAAGCTGACTCGACTACAGGGATCTCCTGCAGCGGATCCCCACCAGCCGGACGCTCCCCAGGCTGAGGGTCCTGCTGTGCCGAGCCTCTACCGCGACCTCTAGAACCAAAACGCGTCCTAGGCGGCATACTAGCTGATAAGAGTCAAAGACGGAATCATGAGCAAAGAATAAATCTTCAAGATTCAACAAAAGAGGTACTACAAAGATTACATAAGCAAGGACCTCTCAAAACCCCCCCCCAAAACAAGTCAATCAATAACTCCAGGTCAAAGAATTCCACAGATCCTGTAATGCCGCGAACAAAACAGAATCTTATATAATTCTAAGCCCGAGCACATCGATTTAAACCTCGAAAGACTCATCGAATACCTATTACTGGACTTAGGATTCAAACCTATGCTCTGATACCACTAAATGTCACGCCCCAAAAACGGGACCGTAACACGCCGCGCTAATGGCACACTGGTCCAAAGCGCAAGGCACAAACGAACAGAGCAACAAACTTAACCGCAATGTAATAGAACCATCAAGCCATTTCTTAACTATAAAACCAAATATTTCATTTTACCCAAGAATACGAATTACAAAATTCCTTCTTAGTACAAAAGATGCTACAACAAAAATAAAGTTCATCAATACAAAACTTATCTAATACACTACCCCTCTCCAAACAAAAGATAAGCTTTGAAAGATTATCCGCAGAGTCCTACCAGTAATGTGGAATCTGGAGAAAATCTAAAAGCTGCTAACGCGGCATTGAGTCAAAGACGAGCACCTAATCTGAAAAATTATAAGTTGGAAATTTGGTTGCATAACTTTCCAAGGTATCATAACACCTCTTCAGATTCCCTTTGCTTTATTCGATTGTGCGGAACATCTTCATTAGTAACTTGCGAAAACCATAGTCATGAAGCAGTTTCTAAAATGTCTCATGCCATTTAAACGTCAGGCATGTCCAAAACATAGTCAAAAAGATCCAATCATTTCAAAACATAGTATGCTAAAGCATAGCGAACAAATCCAAGTATAGTTTCAATCCGAAATTTAATAAAATAGCATGTCCAAAACATAACCAAAAAGATCCAATCATTTCAAAACATAGTATGCTAAAGCATAGCGTAGCCAAAAAGATCCAATCATTTCAAAACATAGTATGCTAAAGCATAGCGTAGCCAAAAAGATCCAATCATTTCAAAACATAGTATGCTAAAGCATAGCGTAGCCAAAAAGATCTAAGATCCCAATCATTTCAAAACATAGTATGCTAAAGCATAGTGAACAAATCCAAGTACAGTTTCAATCCGAATATAATAAAATAGCATGAGTATCTGGATGGCTCCAAACTATGACTTTCAGTACTAGCCAGATCTAGATAATCTAGAGGACACCTACTAGGGTGACCGGCTGTCTCTTATACACATCTAGATGTGTATAAGAGACAGTTCATAACATTCTTTAGAAGTCTAAGAGGCGTTCCATGATCTGTTTTAGGTACCACTCCTCTTTAATATCGCTATGTGTGATCTACAGACAAAATTATATACCTCGGTCATTATGAGCCAAAACAGTCATAAATTGCTTTCATATCAAAAGAGTTTGCAAATATATCAATTGATTAACATAAAATAGCTTGGTCCCGATTTCATATATAATAATTCCAAAACTTGGTAAAAGTGCAGTTCCAAACATCATACACATTTTAAAATCCATCCAAACATATTTCAAAGTCCTCATTTATAATTTTGGAGATGTATTTGGTTTATGTTACCCACCTATTAAAGCAAAAACTGCACAAAGATCACAGAACGCGATCGCCGGCGGTAGGTGGAGTGGTACCTAAAACAGATATAAGAGGACTCTTAGAAGAGATGTAGAAGTTAAAGAATGACTAGGGAAGCGAAAACGACGCGAAACGATAGAAAATGACACCAACAGCTCTTTGGTCAAAATGACCTTTTCACAAATTCTGACCAACTTCGACAAGCTAAAACCCCAGTCAAAACACTTAGTTAACCCCTCAAATTCGTATTACAGCTAGATTAGGAGATAATAAGCTCAGTTTTCCGAAAAACCGAAAACTTCGCCTCCCTAGGCTATAATTAGGCTATCCTCCCGCCAACAAATTCTTCCTCAAATATTTTGTTGTTTTGAGTTGGTTAGTAACCCAACTCAATTGACATCTTCAACCAACCAACAACATCCAATTGAGATGTGTATAAGAGACCTTGGTTACAACCCTTCATTAATAGACAAGTATATCAACCAAACAATATATTCATCTCAGCCTTGCAGTCGCATGGACAATCGGCCCGGACAGGGACTTTAGCACCTCCAGCTGGGAGTAGGAGGGGTCCGTCGACAGGTTCTTCTGTTACAACTTTTTTTGGGGACCGGCTAAGAAGAGAAGTTTATGGACTTTGATAGGTTGTTGCATCTAATGTTGTAATTGAGTTGAATTTAGCCACACGCATGATTCAAACATGCTTCCTATCCAACCCACTATCAAGGAAACACTTAAAACCATCAAAAGATCATTAAAGATCCTTCAAACATAACCAATTATCCAAATTATCCTAGTTGCGCCAAACTTCCGCTTACTTACAAAATGAAGGGAAATCAATTCCACTTGGTTTCAAGTCTCAATTCCTATCCAAACTAACCTTAAAACACTCTTAAAACATCATTATATGCATAGACATAAGCATTCATAGCATAACACTCTAGGTCACATATGGAAGACAAAACCCTAACTCATAATCTTAAAATTTGTAATCTAACCATGGTAAAGTTGTTAAAAATCAACCCCAATCACTTCCCAACCTCCAAAACACTAAAAACAACCCATAACATACATAAATCATAACTTATAAGGCTGCAAAGAGGGTTTATTTTCAGCCATAAATAATCCTACAAAACTTGAAATTAAAGCTTAAATCATAAAGCCCATAAGCTATAAATGCTAAAATACATAAAATCTTACCTTCCAAGTGATTCCTACTTGAAATCCAAGAAAATTTTTGGGGGAAAATGGAGGAAGAGTGTTTCGGCCAGCAGCTTGCAGAAAATGGAGAAGAAATAACAAGAAGAAGACTTAAAAAGAATTCCAAAGTTGACTCAAATAGTACCCATTGACCAAATAGTCTCCAAGTTGACTATTTGACCCAAAAACTAATTTTTTTCTTAATTTGCTACTAAATAACATTATAAATCAGCCATCAAACAACACTCACACACCACAATGCACTAATTATACTTAGTCTAACTTTTGACCCGTTTACCCGCCGGAACCGAACATCGCGTAAACCGAAAAATTTGCCGAATTGAAAAATGAATAAGTTGAAGGTCTTTATGACTAAAAATAATATGAAAAACATTTTAACCCAGTTAAAATCAAAGAACAAGGCTATTAAAATACTGGGTTTCACATACCCAGTGATTGTGAATGTATCTTTAATAAGTGAGCAACTTGAAAGATTGATTGTGGTGCTTAAATTGCATAAAGATGCCATTCCTTGGTCCATTGATGATATTAAGGGAATTAGTCCTTCCATATGCATGCATAAAATCTTATTGAATGATGGAAATAAACCTGCAAGGAAACCTCAAAGGAGATTGAATCATACTTTAAAAGAGATTCTCAAACTTTTGTAAGCCGGTATCCCTATTAGCAATAGTGAGTGGGTTAGTCCCACTCAAGTCGTGCCAAAGAAGGATGGTATTACCGTAATCATAAGTGAAACCAATGAGCTCCTCCCTCTAGATTGGTTACGGGTTGGCGAATGTGCATTGATTTTCCAGAATCGAAAGTTGAATGTAGAACAAAATTGCAATTTTGGATTGACTCATTTAAATACTTCACATATCATATAGTATTGAACGTTTCTTGAGAGATTTCTTAATTGTTCTAAGTACATCCACGATTCATCAAGTGTCATGTCAATTTTGGTGGTGTTTATGTGTTTAAGTGTAGTAGGTTTCTTTTAATTTTTTTTTGTTTTGCACGGGACTAACAGAACGCTATGTTTGGGGGTGTGATAACTCTAGTAAACTAGAGTTATTTTTCTCGAAATTGTGGCATTTTGATAGCTTACATCCAGAACTTTAGGTAGGTAATTGAAAGTTTTAGTTAATTTCTTTCATATGTGTATATATTTTTGTTCCTATTAAATATGATGAGTTTTTATTAAAATTTTAGCTTAATTAATTGCTTAATTATGTTAATATTATGCAGGTTAAAAATTAGAGGTTGGAAGCTGGGATGGACAAAGCTTAGAGGACCTAATTGCAATTATCAAAGAATAGAAGGAACTGGAAGTCTTACTGGGAAGAGAGTCCAGATCACGATCTAGAATTCTCCATATCGCGATCTGGACTCGGGAAAATCACTTAAATGTTTAGCGAGTCGAGATCGCAATCTCAAAATTCCAGAGCGCAATCTCAACTCGAGAAATTGCTCTAAATGTATTAGAGTCGAGATCGCGATCTCAAAATCTCCATATCGCGATCTTGACTCGCTGAGGGATAAGTTGTGAGGGCAATTTTGTAATCTTCCAGCAAATAACTCTTGATTTTTGCCTTGTGTAATGTTATACTATTTAAACTACTTTTAAAATTGTAATATGCAAGTATGATAAATTAGATAGTTAGCATGTTGTTAGGATAGATTAGGATAGCATGAACCTCAAGTCTCTTCTTTAATGAAAATTTCTCTTTAATTGTCTTTTAGATCTGGTTTTCATTTCTTACCAAGTTTAAAATTTGATTAGATAGTTGTAGTGGGTTTATCATTAGCTTTAAGTAGATATAATTTTTACTTGCATTTTCTAGTTTAATTTAGTGAAAATCTCTTTGCTTGCAATCTAGGGTTTCATAGAAAAATTAGGGTTCTTGTCAATTTCTTGCTTTTTAATTAAGAATTCTCAATTTCTTGCATTAATTTCTAGTTAATTTTTAGTGGGCTTTCTTTATTATCATCAAAAATCCAAAAATATTTAGATTTCAATTTTAACTTGTTCCAATTTCTTGTGTAGAAATGGTTTCATTTATTCTTCAAGGTTCTTAATTGTAGTCTTTTTAATTGGGTAACTAGCTTGCTCTTAATTTTAGCTTTATTTCGGTCAATCTAGGGTAGAATTAAGTGCTTTTAGTTAATTGCTTTTGTTAGAATTTAGTAGCTAGTTTCTTAATTTCATAATTGCATAGTTTCCCTTACTTGTTTTAGATGATAAATTAGTTTAAATTGGTCTTGTTTATTTGAGTTTAAATATGAATTTGATTAGTGTAGTTTCATCTCTCACTCATTGATTCTTGCTTAGCTATATCCAAAAATACTCATATATCTTGGTATTTGCCTTCCAACAATCCTAGTGGGAACGATCCCTACTCCCCTTACTACTAGTTGACAACCGTATACTTACGCGATGCCACCTATTTAGTTGTAGGAGATAGGTGTTTTCCAAATATTTTTATCTAGGTGTTGTAAAGAGCATCAAAGGAATCAAAGCTAAATGTCGAACAAAAGGAAGCCATTTTCTTGCAAAATCAGAACCAAACCAATCAACTAGCTTTGACTTACTCACTCGCAATCCATACCAAATGCCTTGTAGAGAGAGAAACCTACTAGAGGCAAAAGTCTGGAATGAAGTGGCTGAAAGAAGGAGATCAAACTCCAAGTTCTTCCATTCCTCTCTTATGGCTAAGAGACAAAAGTTGATCATCTCAAAAATAAAGGTGGATGGTTCCTGGACAGATAACGTGCAAAGAATTGAAAACGCAGGAGTAACTTACTTTCACAACCTGTTGACTGAGAACACTTCTAAGGTTTGATCTATCATGAGTTGTTGAAGAACATCATAGAGTCAATCACAAGGGAGGATAGTCAACAGCTACTTGCGGAGCTTTCTTTGCCACAACTAAAGGAAACGTTACTCTCACTTAATCCATATGGTGCTACTGGAATTGACGGATTTAACGGAGTATTCTTCACCACTTGTTGCAACATCATCTAACAAGACCTTTTCTTGGCTACAAAAGAGTTCTTAAAGGGGGCTAAGTTGCCAAGAGCTTTCACCAAAACAATTATTACACTCGTTCCTAAATCAGTCAACCCTTCTGCTTTTAATGATTTTCATCTCATAAGTCTTTGTACTTACTTCAGTAAAGTTTGCACCAAAATATTAGCAGATAGACTTCTCTTTTACCCAAAACAAATCTCCTGAGCTGGTGGCTTATGTGAATGGGAGGAAAATTGAAGATAACATTTTACTTGTGTAGAAAATGCTAGACTTTCTTGATTGGAAAACACGTGGAGGAAACATGCTTATCAAACTGGAATTGAACAAAGGCATTTGATAGGCTCTCATGGCCATTTCTCTATGCTATCATGCGGCAGTTTGGCTTTGCAAAAGCGTGGTCCTCTTTGGTGAGGAATATACTAGAGGATTTTTGGTTTTCTATTCTCATGAATGGGAATGCCGAAGGGATTCTTTAAGTCATCACGGGGAGTTTGGCAAGGTGACACTTTATCACTCATTCTATTTATTATTATGCTGGAGCCTTTCTCTCGAGGGCTAAAAAAACAATTCTGATTGGGCAAGGTATCGGACTTCTCTCTTCCTAAATATTGTTCGGCCATATCTCATTCATCTTTTGTAGATGATATTGTGGTCTTCAAAAAATGGGAACTCAAATCCATCAAGAACCTAATGGATTTCTTTGCTAAATTTGAAGCTTCATCTAGACAACTCTTCAACAAGGCAAAAAGCTCTTTCTACTTGCCAAAAAAAGCTCCAACAAGCTGAATTTGGAGGATACACAACATAACAGGCTTGATGCAAAAATCCTTGCAGTCAATACCATATTTAGGTTGCCAATCAAGAAAGCCAAGAAAAGGAAGTCCTTATTTCAACCTATGATGGAGAAAGCAACTTCCAGGATCCATGGCTGGCAAACCAAATTCTTGTCACCTGGAGACAAGTTAATCCTTATTAAACACGCCTCAGCATTCCAATGTACCTAATGGTTGTTCTAGCTCTGCCCAAAGAAATCATCAAGGAATTGGAAAAGCAATTTGCCAATTTCTTTTGGGGAGAGCTGGAAAATGAACACAAGCATCATTGGATATCTTGGAGCACCATTTGCCAGCCTAGAACATCTAATGTCCTCGACATCAATTCACTCTCAGAAGTAGTTAATGGATTTAGCACCAAGCTGTGGTGGAATTCCATAAAGGGGACTCATTGTGGAGTAATTTCATTGAAGAGAGGTACCTAAAGAATAACATTCATCCCAATTTGATTACCCCCTATCCAGGTGACTCATCCATATGGAAGAGAATGTTAACAGCTCGAGATTATGCTTTTGAAAATTACATGCTCTTCTTGATTAGGGATACAAGCTCCTCCTTTTCGTATGACACGTGGATGGACCAAAGGCCACTATCTCAACTTGTAGAGCAGGTATATGATAGACAAATCACGGTTTCTCAAGTTTGGAGATCAAATCAATGGGACTTATCCTTGCTAGACACAAGATATTCCAATATGGAGCTGCTAAACATTGGTAAATTATTTGAAGAAAAAGTTCTTGTGTTGAATGGAGAAACAAATAGATTAATATGAACATTGACCCCAAATGGAACTTTCACAAGGAAAATGATATGGGACGAAAGTCCAACTAAAAATTTCCATTTTCATGTGGCATTTTTTGAACAACCGTCTTCTCCTAGATGACGCCCTTACAAAAATTGGCTACTCTTTGGTATCCAAGTACTGTTTTTGTGATCATATTGAAATAGCCGATCACTTATTTGTGGATTGTGAAATGGCAAGGTCAATTTAGAACTTCTTTGAAAATTGGATGGAGAAATGTATTCTAACTTTTCCTCCAACAGATTGCATTATGGACAAGCTAAAGTCATGGTGGTGGTACTCATCAAGTTCAGCAACAATTGGCATTCTCCATAAATCATACCTTGTGTCATATGCTGGTTTGTGTGGAAAGTAAGAAACAAGGTTATGTATGATGCACAAAGTGTTTCTCCCCAAAGAATTATCACGAAGGTTTGTCCCACCTAAAGGATGTATCATTCGTCAAATCTTTCAAAAGAATGGGGGTGGTAGATGATATCCTATTCTCTCGAGGATCAATTCACCAACTCGTACAAACCAAACCAAGAGGAGAAATATTGG
The DNA here is from genome assembly GCA_025175665.1 of Cinchona pubescens. Taxonomy (NCBI): domain Eukaryota; kingdom Viridiplantae; phylum Streptophyta; class Magnoliopsida; order Gentianales; family Rubiaceae; genus Cinchona; species Cinchona pubescens. Next base: position 10,533,226 of record JANKKI010000053.1, read on the forward strand.
TTTTCTGGTCTTGTCCCCCTTGTGGGACTTTCAAGTTGAATGTCGATGGAGTGTCAAAATGAAATCCGAGGATGGCAGTAGGAGATGGTATTATTTGAGAGCATAACGGATAGCTAATCATGGCTTTTTTGCAACTTTTATATTCATCAACCAACTTGCAAGCATAAACATTAGCACTTATTGATAGGGCTCAAGCTATGTCGAAAGTTGACACAAGTGGAGGTGGAAATTGATTCGCAAGTCTTAGTAAATATCCTGAAAGGCAATGCACAAGCACCATGGAGCATTGATTCTCAAATTCGGTTCATAAACGATTTTGTAAAAGACAAAAGCTTTAGTTTTATACATGTACTTAGAGAAACAAACGAAATAGCTGATTGGCTAGCAAGAAACAAACGAAATAGCTGATTGGCTAGCAAAAGAGGGCATTAGAATATGGTCATTTTTACAGTACTTCCGAGACTCAATCCCTAGCTTTGTAAAAGGATTGATGTCTTTGGATGCTAGGAGCTGCCCTTACATCCATCATTGTAAAGCTAGATTGTTTCATTAACAAATTTCACTTGCCAAAAAAAACCGTACTCCCAAAGGAACCCAGAAATGGGGCCAATTACACTTGCTTATGAACTAAGAAGCAAGTTGTAATCATACGATATTAAAAACTAAAAATGTGGACTAATTATTAAAGTTGAGATATCATCATAAAAGATTAAGAAGTAATTAAGAAAATCTAGTCATATTAGATTAAGAAGTAAGAAAGGAGTTCAAATCAAAGTGCCTTAAGAAAAGATAATGAGATCAAATAACACATGATAAGAATGTGAAATGTGATTTAATTATACAAGATTAAGAGCCAAAAAAGAGACCAATTCATAAATAATTTAGAACAAAAGAATGATCAAACCGTACTCAAAAAAGAATTGAGAAATGGGGCCGATTACCCTTGCTTAGGAGCGAAAAAATATATCGTAAACATATGAAATTAAGAACTAAAAAAGATGACTAATCATACTTTTTTAAGAACCACATAAGGACAGAACGAATCGTACAATTTTAAGAACTAGTAAAGAAGATCAAGTCGTATTAGATTAAAAAATGAGAAACAAGACCGAATCAAAGTGCATTTAGAAAAGATAATGAAATCTAATAACACAATATAAGAATGTAAAACGCGATTTAGTTATACTAGATTAAGAAGTAAATAATTTTTAACTAAAGAAAAATCGAATTGTACAGAAAAAAGAACTGAGAAATGGGGTAAGGTACCCTAGCTTAAGAACTAAGAAACAAGTTTTAATCGTACGATATCAAGAGCTAAGAAAGAAGACTAATCATACTATGTTAAGAATCACAAAAGGAGATCTAATATTACAAGATTATGAACTAACAAAGAGGACCCAGTTGTATTAGATTAAGAAATAACAAAGGAGATCAAATCAAAGTACATTAGTAAAAGATAATGAGATCTAATAACACAAGGTGAAAATGTAAAATGCTATTTAGTTATAATAATAGATTAGGAACCTAGAAAGAGACCAATTTGTCCGAGATTTTCTCAAAGAAAACATCAAATTGTATTAAAAAAAAACAAAGAAATGGGGCCAATTACACCAAGTTAAGAACTCAAAAATAGGTTGAAATCGTACGACATTAAGAACTTAAAAATATGACTATTCATACTTTGCTAAGAACCACAAATCTTAGAAGATGTAATCATCTAAGATGAAGAAGTAATGAACAATATGTGGTTGTAATAGATTGATAAGTAAGAAAGGGATTCAAATAAAAGAACATGTATTTCTACTAGATTAGGAAACAAGAATGAGAGTAGTTCATAAAAGATTTATAACTAAAGAAGGGTTAAACCATACTCGTCTTATGAGAAATTTGGCCAGTTACACTTGCTTAAGAACTAAGAAATAGGTTGTAATCGTACGATATTAAAAACAAAAAAAAAGTGGACTAATGATTAAAGGAGATCTCATCATAAAAGATTAACAAGTAATTAAGCAGATCTAGTCTTATTTGAATAAGAAGTAAGAAAGGATTTCGAATCAAAGTGCATTTAGATAAGATAATGAGATCAATAACACTTGGTAAGAATGTGAAATGTGATTTAATTATACATGATTAGGAACAAAAAAACTGACCAAGAATGTGAAATGTGATTTAATTATACATGATTAGGAACAAAAAAGGTGACCGCAATTCATAAACAAGTTATAATTAAAGAACGATCGAACCATACTCGAAAAAGAATTGAGAAATTGGGCAGATTACCCTTTCTAAGGATCGAAGAAAGATGTCTTAATCATACGAAATTAAGAACTAAAAAAGGGGACTAATCATACTTTCTTAAGAACCACAAAAGGATAGAATTGATCGTACAATTTTAAGATCTAATAAAGGAGATCTAGTCTATTGGATTAAAAAATGAGAAACAAGACCGAATCAAAGTGCATTTAGAAAAGATAATGAGATCTAATAACATAATATAAGAACATAAAATGCGATTTAGTTATACTAGATTAAAAAATAAATAATTTTTAACTAAAGAATGATCGAATAGTGTTACGTAAGATATTGATTAGGTTTTGAAGACAATGAACAAGTAATAATAAAAGAAAACCTTAATTATGCTAATCAACTCCCACACACTCGCAAGTATACGAGGTGAGTTTGTATATAGGATGAATAAGGATTGTTCCCTAGATATGTCTATGAGGACTATTATAACAATTACTAGGTTCACAAGCCTATTTACTAGTTAGACAAAATAATCAGTGATTTTTGACTAAACTTAAACGAAATTTAATTGCAAGAAATTAAACTAAAGACAAGAATGTAAAATTCTAACCCTACAAAAAGTAATTAAAGATAACTAACTAAAAACCCTAATTCAATCTATCCTACTTGCGAGAATTTAATTCAGAATGGAAATTTAAATTAATATACTCTATGAAAGCAAGTAAAAACGATGAAGTAAAACCCTAACTACTAAGCTACGGAAGTAATTAAGAATTTAGAGTCATTAAAAGAAGAACAATAATTAAAGAATAAGAAAGCAGTAAATTTCAAAATTAAATGCAAATAAATAAATCAAACTCAGTAATTGAAGCAATAACTAATGTTGATGATCGTAAAATCTTGAATTCTTGACAAGAGAATGGAATTCTTGCGCGAACAATTGAAAAAATCTTCCCTACGACTAAATTATTGACCTCAACTATTGAAACCCTAAAAACTAATGACGGCTGATGATGATCAATGATTTCATCCCCTTATCTTGGCGTATTTCTAGATATTTTTAGGGTTTCGGGGTTCCGGGATGATAAGTACACGCTTTTCCATGTAACCGAGCCCATGGGAGGACTTTTCTTGCAAAATAAGTCATCTTACATTACCTGTCCGTCGACCGGCGCCTGGGCGCTGCTTCTAGTGAGCAAACGTAACCTTTTTGGACTTGAAGATGCAGTGCCTGAGCGCTGGGTCCAGTAAGTTTCTTCACTTCATCATCAATTGTATCCATAATGCAAGAAGAATTTGGAAAAACTCAAAACATGAAAGTTGTAGGTCCCCATTACCATTCTGTATGAATGGGCCCAAAGATAAAGGTACATGAACAGCCATTTGATCCCTATCAAAATCTGCATTGAACCCCTTACATACTAATGGATGTAAACAAATGGCACGCATTTCCACTAAAATGGGCTGGAATGCCTGTATGCAGACTAATCTATTCAGAGTGGGTGCTCTATTCAACAATACAGAATGTCCCTGCATAACTTCCTGAAGTATTTCCCATACAATGGGCACTTTTTCGGGAATTTTATTCTTAGCAACTCCTATATTCGAAGCAAGATGTTATCTAAATGTCTTAGCTTTCCAAAACATCTTGAATCACCTCATTTGGAGCTGAGACACGAAAGTTAGGCTCAATCTACCAAACTGTGTCAGAATAACTCCTCACTGGTGCATATTTTCCAACGTTGCAATTGTGAACAAGATGCCTATGAGGAAAACTCAAAACTTGAAAGTTGTAGAACTCTTCCCTAGATTTCCAAATCATCCAAAATGACAGTAATTGGAGAGCTCGAACAAGATAGTTATACTTGATATTCCAAACTATATCCAATTTGCACCACACCAGTGAATATTTTCCTCTAATATTGTGATCCATTTTAACTCATTCTTTACTCAAACCCTACAAAACTCAAAATAAACTATTTTAGCAAGTTCATAATTACTCAATTCTTTCTCAAATTACATTAAGTATACTATATTTATGAGCTTATCAAATAGTACTCAAAAAAGAACTGAGAAAAGGGGTAAAGTACACTTTCTTAGGAACGAGGAAACAAGTTTTAATCATACGATAATAAGAGCTCAGAAAGAAGACTAGTCATACTATGTTAAGAACCACTAAAGGAGATCTAACATTACAAGATTAAGAACTAACAAAGAGGACCTAGTTGTATTAGATTAAGAAATAACAAAAGAAATTGAATCCAAGTACATTAATAAAAGATAATGAGATCTAATAACATACGATGAAAACATAAAATGCGATTTAATTATAATAATAGATTAGCAACCCACAAAGGACCAATTTGTAAGAGGTTTTTAACAAAGAAAACATTGAATCATATTCAAAAATAAAATAAGAAATGTGGCCAATTACACCTGCTTAAGAACTTGAAAATAAGTTGAAATCGTACTATATTAAGAACTTACAAAATAATTCGGACTAATCACACTTTGTTAAGAACCACAAAAGGGGATGTAATCATCGAATATTAAGACCTGATAAAGGAGATCCAGTCGTATAAGATTAATAAGAAAGGGATTCGAATCAAAGCTCATTTATTTGTACTAGAATAGGAAACAAGAGTGGGAACAGCTCATAAAAGATTTAGAACCAAAGAAGGATAAAACCGTACTAGCAAAAGAATTGAGAAATGGGGCCAATTACACTTGCTTAGGAACTAATAAACAAGTTGTATTCATACGAGATTAAAAACAAGAAAAGAGGACTAATGATTAAAGGAGATCTAATCATATAAGATTAAGATGTATGTATGAAGATCTAGTTGTATTAGATGAAGAAGTAAGAGAGGAGTTCAAATCAAAGTTTATTTAGAAAAGATAATGAGATCAAATAAAACATCATAAGAACATAAAACGTGATTTAATTAGAAAAGATTAGGAACCAAAAAAGAGACCAATTCATAAATACATTAGAAATAATCTAAAAGAAAAATCGAACCGTACCCAAAAAAAAGTTGAGAAACGGGGCCAATTACGCTTTGTTAGGAACAAAGTAACATGCCATGATCATATGAAATTGAGAACTAAAAAAGAGGACTAATCATACTTTCTTAAGAACCATAAAAGGACAGAACTAATCGTACAATTTTAAGAACTAATAAAGTAGATCTTGTCATTGGCTTTGAATTCAGAAGAGCAGTTAGGGTCTGCATCCAAAAGGACTGCGGTAGGTAGTATTCTCGTCTTTTTCATTTTTTGTGAATGTTGGAGTCCCTTGAATTTCTCCTACCAACTTACTTTTGAGTTCGGCAAGTTGGTCAAATACTCTCTTTATCGACTCCTCCATATAGGAAATTATCTTTCTTACCAATCTTGTGTTAGCTTATTCTTCTTGAGTTTGTGGTGATTGAGTATAGTCATAACCATAGTGGTCGTAAGAATCTCCGTGAATGCCATTCTTCTGAAACTGGTATTGTTCCATAGGTGATGATTGATGAGTGATAATTGTTCATACAGGCTTCTTCACCGTACACTTCCATGGTGTTTGGTTGGTCATTGAAGTTTCCTTGTATAGCATTCATCATTAGAGACCATGGATATTCATTATAGGGTTCTATTTGTTCATACATAAGCTCTTGAAGTGTAGGAAAAGAATAAGGATAATCTTGGTAGCTCGAAAAAGAATTTGGATGGTTAGACTATCTCATCTGATAATCACAAAGATACGAATTGTATTGGTCTGCACATTCACAATTAGCAGGGTTACCTACAAAAGAATCACAATATGAACTATTAGAAGGAATGGAATTAGAACAACAATCATCGAATTCTTTTTGTGAGGCTGCTATATGGATCAACTTCTTATCAATACTAATCTTGAGTGCATCCAACTTATCATAAGAATCATGCTCATTGGTCATGCCTCCATAATCACAAGGATGATATTATCCTTGGCGTGATTAATTCCAATTCATATTTTGTATGTTCGTATAAGACTCTAACACAAAAACAAGTTTTGACACAAAAGCACACAAAAAGGAAAATGGGAAATTTTGGACTAATAGGTAGCCTAAACTATCCATTAAAAAGAGAAAATCCTTTTGGTTTTTTTTTTTTTTTTTAAATAAACAGAAAAGGAAAATCTTTTTGGCTTTTTGAAATTATGAGAGCACACAATGATACCAAGTCAAATAAAACACATTTTACACTTCAAAGTAGTATTCTTGCTAAATTATGCCAATATTGCCAAAGACCCAATCCTCGATAACAGCGCCAAAAACATAATACATTAAATATATAGTTATAAAATTTATAAACACCTAACTCTACTATTAACTAGATAACACACTGCAAGTGTGCGGGATAGCGGAAGTAGGGGTCGAACCCACAAGAATTCATTTAGCAAGTACCGGTTATTTGTTTTAAGCACAATTTAAACAATTGAAAATGGGAGAAAGAATTGAACAAACTAGAATTAAAGACTATAAATAGTGGAAACAATGGATTAATCACTGACAGGTTAAGACTAGCCAATTCCCGATTATGATTAAATCATTCAATTAAATGGTCCAATTATAATTAATGGAGGATGTATTCCCATATTTCAACTCTATCCCGAAAACTTCGATAATTGAATCCTATCAAAAAAATTAACTAGGGTTCAAGAAACTTTCTTATAACCTACCTAATTAACCTGAGTAATTAACCTTCCGAAATTTGAGTTTTGTTATAGGAGTACTCGGTGAATCAGCTAATTTTATCCGTCATGCTAAATTAGATTAATTAGTTTAATAATTTAATACTAGTCTAGGACTGAGGTTCAAAAACCTTATTCCCTCAACCAACCAAACCGAAACCAAGGTTAGCTACCTTAGAATTGTCTATTTATATTAAATATTAGCCGATTAATATAATTATTCCAATTGAAGATCAAATTAATCGTAACCTTATGGAATCGGCATCACCCAACCTTAATCCATACTATTTAGAATATGAATAAAAGAAATAACACAAAAGTATGAAAATATTAAAAGCAAATAAACTAGGCTAAACATTAATCTAAGAAAGTGATTAAAGAAAGTGTTGATTGAAAACAACCAATAAAAGAGTAATAAAACTGAAATTAAATAACATAATAAAGGTTTTAGAATGCTTCTCTAATGAATGATCAAAAGATTTAGGTCCAACGTTGTCAACCTTGAATTTGCTCTTCAACCTTTCTTGGAAAACTAAGAAACCCCTTGTCTAATTTGTAGCCCTCAGGGGGGAAACTGAATTAGAAGGTCATTTAGAGGTCCTAAATACCCTTATTTATAGTTTCTAAGTTTAGAAAGTGTAGGGCTTTGAATAAAGTTCAAAACACATATTTACAAGCCTAAAACGGAAATCCAGAACTCTCAAAATCGTCAAAATTACGTAAGAGCTCACCACAACCACCCCAACCGCTTTCAGCAGTTGATTTACCTTCAAACACCCGCTGGCAGTAGGTATCATTCTATTTTAACTGTTGCCAGTGGCTGATTCAGCGAGTGACCTTTTACAGCTTCACGCAGTTTTGATGTTTTGACTCTAAAATCCCCGTCTTACGTCTGATTGACACACCGTTTGTTCCAATATGACTGTAGAATAATAACAAAAATTTATATCTATAATTTAACTAAAGAGTAAAACTTAAACACTGACTAATACTGTAAACAAAGCACACACCAAAAGGCACGAAAAACATTAACTTCAGTATGAATTAAGTAAACAAGCTAAATACAACCCCAAACACATAACACACAAATATAAGACAAATAATATTAAATAAATACTAAAACACTACTATAAACATATATTAACACATATAATAGAAATGCACGAAAAACGTACACATATAACCTGAAAACGCCCAAACTAGTGCAAAAATCGTACGAAAAGAATAATGAATAATCTTAATTTCTTAGGGTTATCAGAGGTGTAGTGGGCAAGTAATCTCATGAAGAAAAAAAAATTTGTTCAGTTGCAGAAAGTTTCTTTTGTGCACCTTTGGTGCTGTTAGGATTTCTCTTAATCAGATGATACTAGAAGGCATTTCGGTTCTTCTTCTTCCTTGGTAAATGTATTAAATAAAATTTAGCTATTAGTTAATAATGACTTTAGAGTCTCTGTGTTGAAAAATGAAGAATAGTACATGCATGTGATTATTAATTATGATGGGTTTACTAATACTTTTCGTGCCCTTTTGTCTACGTAAAATGTTCATAGCAAGAATATTTAGCATTATGGGAGAGCTTACGGGCAGTCCAATAAGGGTTTTAGGAGCCGCAATTCTTATGGTGACTTTAATTAGTATCCAAATCTGATGAATATATTGGTTGTTCTACTCTAGATGTTCGGGCAGTAGTAGAAGTTAATTCTTGTATTAATGATTGGCACGTGTTAGAACTACCTTTTTCAAGGAATAATTACACTTGGATGGGCACGGGGAGTGGAGTTCCAGTCTGGAAGCATCTTGATAGAATTTTGGTTAAATAGAACACTTGAATTGCACAACCTCTAGACCACGTACTCGGCTCTTAAACAGAAAATCCATTCGGTTACATGAGGCCATCCTCATTTAGATTTCAGCATTTGTGGGTTCACTATCATACATTTTCTAACATAGTAGAATGTTTGTGGTGGGTACCTTCGTATGGTAATAAGATGTGGGTTCTAGCTGAGAAGTTAAAAAGGCTGAAACTAGCTCTAAAAATTTGGAAAATTTGGAACCAAGATACATTTGGTAATATATTTTATAACATTTTATGTGCTGAAAATTTTGTTGAGAAGAAAGAGTATGACTGTCAAGATAATCCCTCTTCGGAGAATCGTTAGTCACTTCATTAGGCACAAGCAGAGTTATTATAGCACTCATGTGTGGAGGAATAATTCATGTGCCAAAAATCTTGTGCCATCTTGCATCTAGCATGTGCCAAAAAGATTTATTATGGAACTTGTGTGTGGAGGAATAATTCTGATAATGCATTACTTGCCAAGGAACTTCTACATTCCTTTGACAAAAAAGTAAGGGGTCACAATATTGTTTTCAAGACGGACATGATGAAGGCATTTGACAAGAGTGTCATGGCCTTTTCTTAAGTGCCTCCTCCTTCTTTGTGGCTTTGCTGTACAATTTGTTTCCCTCATTTTAGCCAATTTGAGAGAGGCATGGCTCCTAATTCACATCAACAGCAAGCCGGCAGGTTTCCTTCAGGCATCCACAGGGATCAAGCAGGGGGACCCTTTGCCACCATATTTGTTTATCTTATGCTTTGAAGCTCTAAGTAGAGGATTGCAAAATCTCTAATCTATCAATGCTCTCCAGCCTTATGCTTTGTCGAGAAGGTGTAAGCAGGTTTCTCACCTTTCATTTGCTGATGATTTACTAATTTTTTGCTCATGATGATAGGTGTAACTTGAGATCTCTACTTATTTTTTTTGCACATGCGCCAAGCGGACTCTAGAGAAAAAATTAGTACGAAAAATGGTTTTTTTTTTTTTTTTTTTTTGTAGTTGGCAAGCATTACAGTAAATGTCAGTCTGGAGATTGTAGAGGTTAACAAGCATTCAAGCTAAAAGCTGCATTGATGCCTTACTCACCTAGTTAATAAATTTATAAAACACCTAAATCCTACTACTAACTAGGTGCCATCCTACAAGTATATAGTTGTCAACCAGTAGTAAAGGGAAGTAGGGATCCTACCTACAAGTATTGATCGATAATTACCGACTATTTGGTTAGATACAAGTTGAAGTAGTTGATTTAGAGAAGAGATTTAACTAAAATTAGAACTAATGGAACTAAGGAAGCAATTTAAATTAAAGATTAAACACTAAGAAAACATTTTTTAACAAAGCAATTAAAAAGGAAGTATCTGTACAAAACAATTGAAGGGAACAATTAAAATGAAAAGCATATTAAACAAGCAATTAGTTAATCTAAACTACTCATTATCCCTAAGCAAACACAATTAGAGAAAGCCCATAACCTGTTCTAAGAAAGCATGTAAAAAGAAAGCATTTTTAAAAAGCAATAGCAGTAACTAACCTAAAGTACAAATTAGCACTAGAAAACATGATTAATGGAAGCCCATGTACTAATCTATAATTAAACTAAGAAAGCAAGTAAAGAAAGTAATTAAATAAAAAGCCATAAACTAATCTATCCTAATTAACAAATCTAGACTACCAATTACCGCTAAGAAAGCATAATTCATGAAAACCCACTAACTAATTTTTCAACTACACTAAGAAATCATCATGTTAACGAACCAATTATATGCAAGCAATTAAACTAATTGATGCAAACCCCGTGCGCAATCAATTTGATGCCATGAAACCCAACAATTAAAGATGGCACCAAAACCCCAAGGATCGACTCCAAAGTTGGTCACAAGAATTTAGACGGCAAACACACACAAACAAGAACAAAAAGAACACACAAGAATCAAGCAAGAATTCAACCCGTTGTCTATAGCGAGACAAAAACCAAACTCTTAACAAGATTTAAAACAAGAATTGACCAGTTGCCTATATGAAATATCAGGCAAGAACCAAATCTATAAGTCGGTTAGAATAATCACCGTTGCTCAAGCGATGATCACCAAAGAAAGAACTTTTACATCACGAAAAAGACAAATTTTATTGGAAACAATGTGCTCCAATCTTGGGAACGGTGAGTCCAAGCTTGCTCCATCTTTCATCTCCTCATCTTGACACATCTTTAGGCTATTCGGATCCATATCACTAATTAAACTAAATAAACAAGAAATTAATGATTAACTAAAGGAGTTTTAACATAAACAAGGAACTTACCACTAAAAAGCTTCTAGGAAATTAAGATTTTTAAAGTGAAATCCTAATGTACTCTAATCTAAGAAATCCATCCCAAAATAGGGAGGAAAAAAGAAGAGAACTAATATCGACTCTGCCCTACTCCTACAAGATTTTTAATGGATTTTCTACACCTCAAAGGAGGCTTAAAGGGGCATAAATAGTGCTACGGTTTTTGGGCAATAATGCAGAAAAAATCAATCCCGAACAAAGCCATTCATTTTTGCCCCAACCACCTCGATGTCCCAACATCAAACTGCAACTTCTGCAGCACTTCATAGTTTTCCTTCGAAAATCTTTGTTCGACGTCTGAATGATTCGTCTTTTTTTTTCATGTGACCCTAACACATAGGAGAACATTATTAGCTGTAATAAATACTTAAAATAACTCCTAAATATATAAATAAAATTATCACAAAATAGGCAAAAAATGAAAGACAAATAACGATGAACGAAAACCTAACTCCTAACAAAGTTAGGTTAAAGACACAACACAACCCTAAACATAGGAACCTAATAAAATATGATAATTAAGAAGTAAATAAGAACTAAAATAATTAAGAAATACATACATACACATTCTAACACATAAAAACAAAATAGACAAAAACACACGAAAACACTAAAAATGTTCTAAACTAGTAGCAAAATCTTCAAGTTTAGGGTACATATAACTCCAATTTCCTAGAGTTATCATCTATTTTCTTATCTTAGCTGCCCAGGCCTATACAAAGGAAGAAGGAAATTTAGTTATTCTCATGCAATTCAAGATTCTTTCACCTTCAAGCTAGCGAGTTGGAAGACAAAGCTTTTGCCGCTGGGAGGAAGGCTCATTCTAATAAAACATGTTTTGTCATCTATTCCTACTCATATTCTCTCTGTCACTCACCCTCTAAAGAAAGTATTGAAGAGCTTAGAAAAACACATGACAGATTTCTTCTTAAATACTATTGAGGGCTTACCGAAGTGGCATTGAAAATAATGGCATACATTATTGCCAGTGGAGGAGAATGGTCTGGGCCTTAGAAAATTAGAAGATGTAGTGTTGGACTTTTAACTGAAGTTGCTATGGGAAGATTTTATGAGGTAGAGACATCTTAGTTGGACCATTATCACTACCCCTAGTCCGATTTGGAGGCATATGCTACAAGTCAGGGATGTAGCACTCCCAAACATTTTAACCTTAGATCAAGATGGAGAATCATCTTTTTTGGCACACAAATTGGATATGTGGCTCAGGATCTCTTGCGGATTGTAAGACTTCTATATATCGACCTAATATCAAAATGAACCAGTTATTTTCTATCTGTGAAGGTTGGTGGCTTGATGATGTTCATGGTAGCAAGTCAAGAAGTTTATCTTTCCTTAGAACGAGATTTATTTATTGGCAACTCACACCAAATGGAGCATTTACCTTAGCCTCAACTTATATTGTATCGGACAACCTCGTGCCTTATTTAGCTTCGAAGACGTATATTTGGAGTAAAAGAATCCCACTCAAAATATCCATTTTTAAGTGGCGACTTATTAATGGCAGCCTTTCTTTTTTGGATGTTTTAATGGAACTCGGTTTTCATCTGGTTTCAAAGTGCCAATTTTGTCATTCCGTTGAGAAATTGGATCATGTATTCAATACTTGTGCTATTGCCCTTTCCGTTTTGGACCATTTCTCAAGACACTTTAGCCTCCCTAGTTTTCGAGGTTCCACAGTCCTTGTTTTGCTTCAATCTTTGATTTTAGAAGCCCAATTGGTTCCTCTCATGCTGGGCACATACAAGATATAGTTAGATTGATGCCTTTCTTCATATATTGTGAGATTTAGAAAGCACGCAACATAGTAGTTTTTAATAATACGGCTGGATAGGTTATCTCTCAAATTAGACATTTGTTACGAGACTTATCATTTTCATCTCCTTTTTCAGTACACCATGCCAATGTCTATCTCCACCTAGATCTCAAGATGGTTTTGCATCGTTCCTGCTTTAAGGAGATTGCTTGGTCTTCTCCTCCAGCAAGTTATTTTAAGCTCGACAGCTGGCAACCTAGGTCCTTTAGGTAGTGGTGGAATAGTTTGGGATCACAATGGAGCTTTGTTCAGTGAATTGTTGATTAGGTTTTTGAAAACAATAAACAAGCAATAATAATAAAAAAACCTTAATTATCTTAATCAACTCCAACACACTCGCAAGTATACGAGGTGAGTTTGTATATAGGATGAGTAAGGATCGTTTTCACGAGAACTATTGGAACTACCAAGTATTAGGTTCACAAGCTTATTCACTAGTTAGACGAAATAATCAAGAGTTTTTGACTAAACTTACACTAAATTTCATCATGAAAAATTAAAATAAAGACAAGAATATAAAATACTAATCCTACAGAAAACAATAAAATATAATTGACTGAAAACTTAAATCAATCTACTCTACTTGCAAGAATTTAATCAAGAACAAGAATTTAAATTAATCTACTACTAAAAAAGCGATTAAAAATGATGCAATAACACCCTAACTACTCAACTACGGAAGCAATTAAGAATTTAAATGCAATAAGACAAGAACGCAATGAAAAAAAAAATTGAAAATCAAACATAGTAATTACAGTGAAAACCAATGTTGATGATCGTTGAATCTTGAATTCTTAACAAGAGAACAAAATTCTAGCTTGAAGACTTGAGAAAATCTACCCTACATCTAAATTATTGTTCTAACAATTGAAAACTAAAAACTAATGATGGCCGATGATGGACACTTTTTTTTTTTGCAGGATGTTTCTCCCCTTCTCTCGGCTTATTTATAGGTAAAATTAGGGTTTTGAGGCTCTGGTATGATAACTACATGAACTCCCACATAAACCGGCCTACAGGATGCTGTTTCCTGCAAAATAAGCAAGCCCACAAAACCTGCCTGACGACGCACGCCTGGGCACTGCAAAAATGTCACGTCTAGGCACGACTTCTAGAAACGAAGATTAGAGCTTCTGGACGTCGCGCCTGGGACACGGCTTCCAGTAAGGAGACCTCTATTTCTTTCGTGATTTTGATCTCGATGCTGCTGGAATCTCAATTTTAACTCATTTTTTCACTCAAACCCTACAAAACTTAAAATAAACCATTTTAGCATATAATTACTCAATTCTTTCTTATACATCACTAAAAATGAGGTAAACGATACATAAAATATACGATATTTATGAGCTTCTCAAGCTTATTGTTTCGGTTTTGCGAAAAGGTTTGGGCTTGGCACTTTATTGGAGGCTCAATTCCATGCTCTTGTCAGGGGTGTCGTCTGAACCATGGCACTTTACTGTTTCGGAATTCAAATTATAGGTTTCAAATCCGTTGAATTTCGAAGTTTTCAAATCTTCCTGGATTCCAAAATTTTCAAATCCGAAAATAAAGGTCTATAAATAAGGACCTCGTCTGTAATAGTTAGGCATAATTTTTAGAATATCAGTTATTCAGCACTTTCCTACCTTAGCTTTCGCAAACTGTTCTCTGTAAGCATTGTAAATTGTTTGCACTTTAATAAAATTGTAAGTTTTCTCATATCTTTTCTTATTTTATTTATGTTTGTTTTTAATTTCCCGGGTATTGTTGGTATCAAAGCCATGTAGAACAAGCAGGGATAGATGAAATCCATCTATTTCTTCTGGCAAAAGCAATTTCAACATTTCTAGATGGTTCTTCATTTATAAAAGAAACATATGTATTTATTTCAGAAGGTGTTGGATTAGAAATATTTTCAAAAGTCCATGTTTCTAGTATATTAACTTCATCCCAACAAATGAGTTTAGGTATTTGCATTTTGCATATTAGATCTGGTCAAATTTGTATCAATTAAAGGAGTTTTTCTATCATTAGTATTTTCATGAATTGCACCAGGACTTATTGTATTCATTAATTTATAACAAATACGATGAGTTATATTTATATATTCAGATCCAAGTTTCATATCATATCCTTTAGTCTGAATATTTAAAGTTAAAACATCTAGTAAATTTTTATCAGTTAAAGAAATAGAAAAACTTGGGTAACTGCTAAAATAAATTGGATCATTACATAAACTATATTCAATCAAGCCAATTAATGAATCTGAAAATTTATTTTGTCTTGCATCTCTTAAGGCAACACATACTGTAGTGTCTAACCCTTGCTTGTTAAGAGGCTGAAAAGCAATATGTATTAAGGTAACTCTATGAAACTAAAGTTATTTTGCTTCTTTACTGTGAAACCCAGTATTTTAATAGCCTTGTTCTTTGATTTTAACTGGTTTAAAATGTTTTTCATATTATTTTTAGTCATAAAGAGTACTTCAACTTATTCGTTTTTCAATTCGGCAAATTTTTCGGTTTACGCGATTTCGGTTCCGGCGGGTAAACGGGTCAAAAGTTGGACTAAGTGTAATTAGTGCATTGTGGTGTGTGAGTGTTGTTTGATGGCTGATTTATAATGTTAATTTAGTAGCAAAAATTAGTTTTTGGGTCAAATAGTCAACTTGGAGACTATTTGGTCAACTTGGGTACTATTTGGGTCAACTTTGGAAGTTTTTTTAAGTCTTCTTCTTGTTGTTTCTTCCTCATTTCTTCCCAGCAGCAGCCGACTCCTCTTCCTCCATTTTCCCCCAAAAATTTTCTTGGATTTCAAGTAGAAATCACTTGGAAGGTAAGATTTTATGTATTTTAGCATTTATGGCTTATGGGCTTTATGATCCAAGCTTTAATTTCAAGTTTTGTAGCATTCTTTATGGCTGAGAAAACCCTCTTTGCAGCCTTATATGTGTTGATTTATGTATTTTATGGGTTGTTTTAGTGTTAAGTTGGAGGTTGGGAAGTGATTGGGGTAGATTTTTAACAACTTTCCATGGTTAGATTACAAATTTTAAGATTATGAGTTGGGGTTTTGTCTTCCATATGTGGCCTAGAGTGTTATGCTATGAATGCTTATGTCTATGCATATAATGATGTTTTAAGAGTGTTTTAAGGTTAGTTTGGATAGGAATTGAGACTTGAAACCAAGTGGAATTGATTTCCCTTCATTTTGTAAGTAAGCGGAAGTTTGGCGCAACTAGGATAATTTGGATAATTGGTTATGTTTGAAGGGTCTTTAATGATCTTTTGATGGTTTTAAGTGTTTCCTTGGTAGTGGGTTGGATAGGAAGCATGTTTGAATCATGCGTGTGGCTAATCGGTAAAAATTTCAGTTTGGTAGTAAAGAGGAATTCCAACCATAGGTTGTTGCTCTAATGTTGTAATAGAGTTAATTGTAGTGGTTATGGGGTATGGATTGTTGTGGAATGCTATTGATATAGTCCCGCTAAAAGGCTCCGGTGAATCTTTCCGTTTATGGATTTTGTTGGTTGGTTGAATATGTTGTTTTGAGTTGGGTTGTAACCAAGGTCCCTTGAATACCTTGGAATTGGATTTTGTTGGTTGGTTGAATATGTTGTTTTGAGTTGGGTTGTAACCAAGGTCCCTTGAATACCTTGGAATTGGATTTTGTTGGCAGGGAGGATAGCCTACTTATAGCCTAGGGAGGGGCGAAGTTTTTCGGTTTTTCAGGAAAACTGAGCTTATTATCTCCTAATCTAGTGTAATACACATCTAGATGTGTATAAGAGACTAGACCTATGGTTGGAATTCCTCCCTGCCCTGTCTCTTATGTTAAGGTCATGTGTATAAGAGACAGATTAAGAACCATGCGCTATCTATTCCTCGAAGATTTAGAACTTCCCTAGTCATTCTTTAACTTCTACATCTCTTCTAAGAGTCCTCTTATATCTTTTTTAGGTACCACGCCACCTACCGCCGCGATCGCGTTCAGTGATTAGTTGTGGATGGATTTTAAAATGTGTATGATGTTTGGAACTGCACTTTTACCAAGTTTTGGAACTATTACATATGAAATCGGGACCAAGCTATTTTATGTTAATCAATTGATATGTTTGCAAACTCTTTTGATATGAAAGCATTTTATAACTGTTTTGGCTCATAGGTGACCTAGGTATATAATTTTGGATGTGTTTGGAAATGTTTGATTTGGTGAGAACCGGTTCTATAGTCATCCATGGGACGCCATGGTGACTGCGGTGATTGCTATGACTGTTATGAACTATTTGACTACGGGGTCTTGTGATGGGATAACTTGACCTCTTATACACACTAGACGTGTGTATAGAGAGAGATCGACTAGTACCGTAGGTCATACCTTCGAGCCTAAAAGATACTCATGCTATTTTATTATATTCTGGATAGTTGAAACTGTACTTGGATTTGTTCGCTATGCTTTAGCATACTATGTTTTGAAATGATTGGATCTTTTTGGCTACGCTATGCTTTAGCATACTATGTTTTGAAATGATTGGATCTTTTTGGCTACGCTATGCTTTAGCATACTATGTTTTGAAATGATTGGATCTTTTTGGCTACGCTATGCTTTAGCATACTATGTTTTGAAATGATTGGATCTTTTTGACTATGTTTTGGACATGCCTGACGTTTAAATGGCATGAGACATTTTAGAAACTACTTATGATTATGGTTTATTGACGTTTAAATGGCATGAGACATTTTAGAAACTGCTTCATGACTATGGTTTGCACAAATGTTATTATCTTTATGTTTTCTTTTTATCGAAATGCTTGGCCCCATTTGAAGAGCTTTTATGATATCCACTGAGCTAGCTATGCTCACCCCACGTGATTATAATTTTTCAGATTAGGAATTACAACCTTCCTTCTTAGTACAAAAGAAAGAATTTTAGGCTATTGGAAACTTTCTCTAGATTCCACATTCTGGTAGGACTCTGCGGATAATCTTCCAAGCTTCTCTTTTGTTTGGAAAGGGGTAGTGTATTAGATAGGTTTTGTATTGATGAACTTTGTTTTTGTTGTAGCATCTTTTGTACTAAGAAGGAATTTTGTAATTCGTATTTTTGTGTAAAAATGAACTTATTCGGTTTTATAGTTAAGAAATGGTTTGATGGTTCTATTACATTGCGGTTAAGTTTGTTGCTCTGTTCGTTTGTGCCTTGCGCTTTGGACCGGTGTGCCATTAGCGCGGCGTGTTACGGTCCCGTTAACCTCTGGCGTGACATTTACTCCAGTAATTTGTTGGTATTATTTGGGTTTTAGAGTCTAAATATATGTTTTAGTCATATTTTAGTGCATTTAGGTTTTGCATTTACATTTTATAAGTGTTATGATAATAGTATTTACTGTACTATAATTTTATTGCTTATTAAGTTTATGGTAATTTGTAGATTTAGATTATAAAGAAAGGTATTGAGCTTGAATAATTATGAATTTAAGGAGCAAGGTGTGGAAGAAGAAATAAAGCCTTAGCTGGAAATAAGCTCCATATAGCGGTATCAAAATTTGTATAGGGGTCGATATTGCGATATTAAGACAAATTTTGAATGTTAAATTAGAGCTCAATACTGCGGTATCAATCTCAGTATTAAACTTGATACCGTGATATGGGTGAGCTGGCAGGCACATAGACTTTTGCCACTTGTAATATTTTAGTTCAAGCCACCTCTTATAACTAATCAAGTGTACTACCATTAAACACATAGTTTTAGGTGCAGTTAATTTTTAGTAGTAGTTGAGTAGTTTTAGGTTAATTTTCTCTTTCTTACTCTTCAAGTTTTAGGTCAATTCAAGTTCTCTTTTAATTTTCTTTAGATCTTCTCTTTAAATTCTTACAAGATTTAATCTTTCTAAGTTAATTCTAGTGGGCTTTCCGCTAGCTACAAGTAGATATAAAATTTACTTTCCCCAATTTTCCATTTTGATTTCTTGCAATCCAAGTAGATTAAAATTAACATTTTCTTAGAAAATCTCCTTTGTTGTTTCTAGTTCAATGATTTCTTAGTTTAATCTTTAAATTCTTTCTTTCAATCCAATAGAATCTAGTGGGCTTTCTTTAAAATTCTAAAATCCTTAGTTTTAATCAAATTTTCTTGTCATTTCTTAAAATTCTTAATTTAGTACAAATGAAGCATTTTAAATTCTTTAGTTTAATTAATGCTTTCTTAGTTAACGAGATCTTGTAATTTCTAGGTTATAGATTGGATTTGTGTGTCTCCTCCTTCTCTCTATACTTTATCTCTATTCATCTTGATTTTGCTTCTCATTGTAGCATCCAATGCCGCTCAGGCTCAGGCTGAAGGAGCAAAAAATGTCTCTTTTGCTTCTCTTCTGCAAGAAGTACGGATCAATATTCTGAAATTCCTTTGAAGCCTTTGAAGACTATAAAGGAGAACCAGCAATCTTTTTCACCAAAGATAAGGAAGAACATGAACTTGGTAAGCCTTTAAAATTCACTTTGACTGGGAAATTTTGTTGGGGAAAGCCAAAAATGGTGACGCTACGGCAAAGTTTTAACACTGCTAGATTTGAAGGAGGCTTTGCACTTGGATTGTTAGACTACAAACATATTTTCATTCGATTTGTTTTGGAGTAGGATTATCTTAGGTGCTGGATGAAATCTTCTTGGTTCTTTGAAGGTATCATATGAGGGTGTTTGAATGTCATACTTTATTTACAGTTCATCTTGAACATTCCATAGTGCCGATATGGATCACCTTTGAGTCCCTTCTAGCTTGTTTCTTTAATAACCATTCTATATTTTCTATAGCATACACTATGGGGATCTCTCTAAAGATTGATTTAGTAACTTCCACACTTTCAAGCACTAGTTTGGCCAAGGTGTGTGTGTTGAGGTTGATTTGCTGCAAAGTTACCTGCAAGGGTTTGGTTGGGTATTGAGGAAGAAGACAAATTGTAGAAAATTTATTATGAGAATGTTCCATTATATTGCACTAATTGTCATAAGCAAGGGCACAATTTAGTAGAGTCCTTAGTTGGGGTGCAAATTGTAGTCTCTAAAGAAGCTATCCAGGAAAAGCAGATCTTCAAAAGTGTAAACAAAAGCAAACTCAGCAGACCACATAGAAGATCAGCAGACCACATAGAAGATGAATGTAAATGAAAAAATAGAGTAAAGAGGATTCTGGAGCTCCCACTTTGCAATGGAAGAAAGTTCAAAAAGATAAATTAGTCCTATTTGAAACACCTCAAGCAAAGGAGCAGACTCCAAAGTTAATGGATCATCTCAATCACGATAAACCTACTCCTTCAGGTTCTAAGGATTTGGGGAACACGACAATGGCTAATGCTTTGGTGGAGACAATTGAGAAGGTTCCACAAAATTTAGAGCCATTTGAGGATTTCCATTCAAATTTGAATTTGGAGAATATTGTATCACAAGTTTTAGTGGAGAATATTTTGCCATCCCACTAGAATCGACCAATTTTGTAGCAAATCATGTTGATATGAAAAATCCCAAGCCAAATATTCCTCCTCCTAATATCACTCCTGATTATCAATAATAATCAATGATGGTTATAGCACAATTTTCTCCAGGAATTCTTCTACCTAATGAATCTCCAGCAGGATTGGTTTGCCTATTTTGGAAATACTGCTCAGGTTTCCTTTTCTAAAAACTAACGAGTTGGAGGATGATGTTCAAGACGATTTAACAGGAGAGCTCCATCAGGATAGGTATGTTGGTGATGCTAGTCATATTAGATGTTAACATTGAGGATCATAATCAAGTTTTCTGAATTAAAAAACTTCTCAAAAGCCTTGTCCTGCAAGTTAATTCGTAATCTTTAGCATTTTACTCCAGTTAAACGTAAAAGAACTAGGAAAAAAAAGAAGCTTTATATTGCTAGCTCTATTGGATGGACTTAAAGTATTTCTAAGTCTAGCAAGTGCCTCCTTTTCCAAATCAATTTCAATGAATATATCTGATATGGAATGTTCAAGGGATTAGCTACAAGCCCTCATTACGTAGAGCTGAAAAACTGGTATATATGAATCACATTCAGTTCTTGGTGCTGCTGAAACCTATGTTGGATCTTAGTAGGGTTTTTGAGTTTCAGAACAGGTTAGGAGCCCTATTTTAAATTTTGGTGGAAGTATTTTGGTTTTCTAGATGAATAATGTTTCTAATAATGTGATCTCCTGGAGAATCAGGTGGTCCATATGTCTATCGACTGTACTTCTTTTTGTATGTTAATCTTTGCTTCTACTGTCTATGCTAAATGTACAGTTTTAGCTAGAAGAACATTATGGGATTCCATGGAAAATTTTGCTAACTCTAATCAGGGTCTTTGGTTGATTGGAGTTGACTTCAATATTATCAGGGATAGCTCAGAATCTATTCGTGTCTTAGCTTGATACTTTGGCTATTAATGAATTTAATAATACTATTGGCCAATGTGCTATTGTAGATATTCCTTTCATAGGCTCAAACATACACTTGAAGTGGTAGTAGGATGGGTCATTTGGTGTGGAAGAGGTTGGATAGGGTCTTGGGAAATCAATCCCTTCTTCAAGATTATCAAAATAATTGTATGAGTAACCTGAATAAAACTTGCCTAGATCATGTCCCAATGTTTATTTTCTTTTTAAAAAAATCAATTTTCAGGGCCTAAGGTGTTTAGGTTTCTAAATGTTTGGATTAAGCATAAGTCATTTATTCAAAATATGGAGAATAGCTTGTATGGGTTCTCCATTGCAATGGTTTTCTACTAAACTAAAGAAATTTGACCTTAAACCTTGGTATAAGGAGCTTTTCTGTAATTTGTTTCGAAAGGTCAAACTAGTAGAAGATGACATTTTGAGGTAGAAAGGTCTTTTGTTGCAATCTCCTACTGTTCACTGTAAGACTAAATTGGCAAAGGCAAACGCTAATCTACTTAAGTACTTGGCTGATGAGGAGGATTATTGGAGGGTAGAAATCAAAAATCAAGTGGTTATTGGGTGACCACAACACTACCTTTTTTCATTCCTATCTTTAAAGAAAGAGGAATAAAATGTGCATAAGAATATTGAAGAATTATCAAGGAAACTAGACAGTTGATAGGGCAGAATTACAATCTGAAGCTGTTAATTTCTTCCAAAATTTATTAACTACCAAGGATATTTATACTTGTGATCATTCTCTTGATTTTATTCCAGAGGAAGTTATTGTTATTGACGATAAAGTTTTAATGGCTGTGTGATATGAGGGAGCTTAAAGAGGTAGTGTTTTCTTTAAGTAAAGATAGTGCAGCTGACTCTGATGGATTTAATGGTGTTTTCTACCAATCTTGTCGCAATATTATTTATGAGGATCTTCTAGTTGCCACAATAGAGTTTTTTCAGGGCCATTGCTGCCAAAAGCTATATAGAGTAACTTGAATTGCCTTTCCTCAAAAGTGGATAATTCATCTTTGCTAGTTTACGTTCTTTGGCAGGTTTTTGCAAGGTTTTATGGCAAATAGAATTCACTCTTATGCTGCCTAAAATCATTTCTAGAGAGAAAAGTGGTTTTGTGCAAGGTAGAAACATCTCTGACAACATATTATTAGCTCAAGAGTTGGTTGAATTTGTAGATAAAAAGTCAAAGGAGGAAACATGCTCCTAAAGCTTGATATGACCAAGGCTTTTGACAGAGTCAATTGGGATTTTTTGTATCAGATCATGAGAACGTCTAAAATTTTAGCTTCATATTTTGCTTTGATGGCTAATTTTATTGAATGGAATTGGTTTTCTAGTTTGTTCAATGGGGCCCCCACTAGATTCTTTAACTCTTCAAGGGGTGTGAGGCAAGGAGATCCATTGTTCCCAACCCTCTTTATTTTGACTGCTAAGGCTTTTAATAGCAGTTTCAACTTGCAATTTCAATATGGGAAGATAGGATATTATGATGCTGCTAGAAATAGCACTCCTTTTACTCATTTGACATATGTTGATGGTGTACTTGTTTTTCTAAAGGCCAGTAAGAAACCTATTAGGGTTATCTCTTGTATTCATTTTTACTTTTGAAGCTCAGTCAGGTCAACTTTTGAATAGCACTAAAAATAGTTTTTAAGTTTCTAACAAAATGGATGCTACAGGATTTAGGCTCTTTTCTAGGATTTCAGGCTTCACTAATAAGTCCTTCCCTTTTTATTTTCTTTTTTTTTGCTTATTTTGGATGCCCTAGCACAAAAAAAAGGAAACCTCATTCCATGTTCCAACCAATGATTGATAAAATTGCTCACAAAGTTGCTGGATGGAAGGCTAAAATATTATCTATTGGTGGTAGATTGCATCTTATTAATCATGTTCTGAGTGCCATTCCTATATATTTATTGACTATTCTAGCCTGCCTAAGTTAGTTTTGAAAGAGATTGAGAGATTGTTTACTAATTTTTTTTGGGTTTATTTAGACAATGGGAAGAAGTTAGATTGGAAATCTTGGAAGAATGTCACCAAACCTGCTACTAAATGTTTTGGGCATTAACAAATTTTCTCGTATGGTGGAGGCTATGTCAATGAAGTTATGGTGGAGTTTTAGAATAAGGCATTCTCTATGGAGGTAATTTATGGAATCTACACACTTGTGGAACACCTGCATTTTTCCTTGGGAAATGCTCATCCTATGCCTCTTCTAATTTGCAGAGAATGATGGAGGATAAAGATTTCATGGAGGACAATGTGCGTTAGGGTTAGGCAAGGAAATGTTTCCTTTAGGTTTGACCATTTGAAAGGTAATAGTTTGCCCTACACTACAAAACCTCCTCATTTCATTTGCCCTTAAAGCAATCATGGAAAGATGGATGTTGGGATACGGATTTGATCAAATACATGTCCTTATTTCAACATGAACTAGTTGCATAGTACTCAAACTGTGTTATACCATTGAAAGGATTCTTTTGCCTGGTTGAATAATCCCACAGGGAAGTTCACTTATATCTTAGCTATATCAATTCTTTGAGATTGGAAGTCTTCTATGTTCTCTAGAAAGATGATTTGGGATTATTAGATTGCCATTAAAGATTTCTGTATTCATGTGGAAATTCCTGAATTCAGTGTTGCCTTTGGATGATATCATGAAAAGGAAGGGTTATCAGTTTCCTTCCAAATGTTAGTTTTGTAGTAATGAGGAAATATTTGATCACGTGTTCTTCACATGCCCTTTGCAGTAGGGGTATGGAAACAATTGTAGTCTAAATTTCTATATAATTTTGCAGTCCCAAGGTTAATGCAGTATTTAATCAACTGGTGGTTAGACTATTCAGATAATTTAGCTAGTGATTATATTTCGAAGATCCTTCCAAGTATTCCTTGCTGGAAGGCTTGGAAAGCAAGAAATAGAAGTCTGTTTGAAGGTTTAAAACATACGTCTAATGGTGTTTGTTGTAGGAAAAAATTTAATAAACCTCTTTCACAGTTTTCAACTAATATCCTCAACTGCACGATATTAGTATGGTAGAGTGAGCAAGAATCATTCCCACAATGACTAGTAAACAAGTACTGAGATTCTATAATATAAGCCAATTTCTATATAGATAGCCGAATTTTGGTATCTTTGGATTTTGGAAATTAAATTGTAAAAGTAAGTAATTGGCATTAAAGAATAAATTGGAAAAAAAAAATAGAATTTCATGCAGTCGAGAAATTAGGCAGAGTGCAAGGCTAGCAATTCTCTTAGGTTTATCAAATCTTGGATCTATTAGTTCAATTATATTTCATGGAGATTCAATTCCGATAAGTCAACCCAACCCCGACCTTTAGCGATTGGATCTTGTCAAATTAAATAACTAGGAATTGATACCTTCTCTTACCAAATTGAATTAATTTGAGTTTTACCCACATGGAATTTATACGAATCAATCAATTAATCTACCACCTTAGTCTTAGATTAATTAATCTCATAATTCAACAACGGTCTATGAAGTAGGATCAATAACTATATCCCCTCGGCCAACCTAACCCAAACTAAAGTTAGGCGCTCTTTAGAATTGTCTTTTTCTATTAATTATTAGCCAATTAATAAAAACTTAATAATTGATCTTTGTTTTAATAAGCACATAGATAACTGCATCACCCGCACCCAAACCCTAACAAAATTAGTAGTTCATCGTTTGAGAAGAAAATCAATAATTAATTAATTGGAAAGAATTCATGACAAAGCAATAAATGAAAAATAACTCAATTGTAATTAAATAAAAGGACAAAGTTACCAAAATTAAACTCGACGAAATTAAACTTGAATTGAAGAACCTGAATAATTCAAAATCAAAAATTTAATAACGAAATTAAGGCAAATATTAATGCTAGAAGTCTAAGAAAACTAGTTCTAAGACCCTAAACTAAAAGCTGGAAGAATGGTCTCCTCATCGTAACAATAATGCCCATATTTATAACAAACGATGAAAAAGAGCCAAAGCCCAAGTCGTACACCCGCAGTTTGTGGGTGTTTCTATATTAGTCGCCATAATCTAGGGACGACCCATAGACTACGAGTGATTGCCTTCATCCTTCTATAGACTATGGAACATAAAACCCTTTATGTTTCAGTCGCAGTGTACGGCTAGGGATGTTAATTGGGCTTTGTGATTTGGGCTTTGCAAAGCCCAAGCTTGACTCACAAATTTATTTGGGTTTCGGGCCTTAATCGGGCCAACCCAACCTCTCAAATGTGAAGCTCATATTCGGCTCACAAAATTATTCGAGTTTTGGGCTTTAATCGAGCTAGCCTAAACTCATGTTATCCAATAAAAAATTTTGTAGTTTATTTGTTCAAATTTTGTTTTTTTACACCCGATCAACGCAATATGGAATAGATTGCACTATAGAAGAATCCTACATTTTTTAAAATGTTTCCCTCATTCTCTCAACATTTTTCTCTCTCTCTAAAAATCCTAGGCTGATTCACTCAACATGGCCAAGAGTTGAAGGGCAAAAAAAACCTTTGCCGAAGCTCTTCTTGCAAAACAACATCCACAATCCCAAATTTGATAGCCGGAGAAACCCTTGAAGAAACTGAAATCTTACAAGGAGAAGCCGGCCAAGCATTTTTTTTTCAGAAGAAGAAGTCGAAAAACTAGCTGCACCTTTTCATTTCCCATGGTAGGCAACTTTCCAAGAAGTAAACCAAACATAAAGACGGTGAGAAAGAGCTTCCACACAATTGGATTTAAGGGCACCTTTACGGTTGATTATCTTCATCACAGGCATGTGCTTATTCATTTCTCTTTGGAGGAGGACTACCTTCAATGTTGGCTTAAGAATACATGGTTTATCACTGGTTTGTACATGAGTGTTCTAAAGTGGCAACCCTTTTTCACTTCGGACGTAGAACCATCAATTGTACCAATTTGGATTACTTTAGAAGGACTACCAGTAGTTTTTTTCAACAAGCACTGAGTGTTTAGTTTGGCACAAGCAGTTGGAAATCCTCTAAAATTTGACGTTGCCATAGAGAATTTCACTGGTTCAAATACTGCTAAGGTTTGGGTGGAAGTGGACCTTTTGGCCACTCTTCCTTCAAAAGTATCGAGGGGTAGGCAATGATGGTTCCACAAGCTTGTGTCAGAAAATAACACATGAGGAGCTGCCCCAATATTGCACTAAATGTAACAAAATTGGTCATTGCTTGGCTGATTGCAAAGTGGGTGCTCCACATAAGCAAAGCTCTTCTTTGGTCACGAATAAGCCACAAACAAAGGAAAAGCTACATGCACAATGGAAACCTATAAAACATCATGAAGTTGGTCCCTCAGGTGTAACCAAGGAGAAATTAGTAGAATATCCATCAAAGCATGTCCAAAACCCTCAACAAGTGGCTCAATCAAATTCTCAAACAATAGACCAAGCAGTTGTCCAGCCAATGGGTGAGACGGGGGTGGTGGAGGAAGAGATGCCAAAGTTGGTGGAAGAACCAATTTATTCCCTGCAATTCAAACCCCAAATCCCTTGAAAATGGAGTAGAAAATTCAAATTTGAAAGAGATAGAGAATCCAACAAAATTGGTTGAGATGAATTTGACAGTTCAAAGAAGATAACAAACCAGTAGCCTAATTCCTCTCACAGAATAACTACTTCCAATTTCAGACAACCTTTCCTTGCAAAATGGAGTAGGGAATTCAAGTTTGAAAGGGACAGAGAATCCAACAAAATTGGTTGAGATGGTGTTGACTGGTTCAAAGGAGTTAACAAACCAGCAGCCTAATTCTCCAACTTCAAACAACATCTCTAAGGATGATCTCTCACATGCTCGAATTTTGGAGGAACTACCTTGCTATTTTTTGGACAGTGACTCACCCCATGCATATGACAAACCTCCAACCGTTCAAGAACTCATCAATCCCAAGACAAAACTTGGAGTTAACTCTATACCAAAAAGGAACCCAGCCACAGGTAAGCCTTCATTTAAGAAAATTGTACTATTATCGAGTCGCAAGGAACCTTCCCCCTCACAAACTATAAAGGAAGACAGCTTAAAAATATTAGAACTTGCTTCGAATGTCCTGGACAACTTAAACTCGAACACACCAATTAGCACAAATAGGACAAACATATTCTCGGGCAACAAAGAAATCAACTTAATGGAAGTTTCACTCAAATCCAACCTGGCTTCTCCTCAACAGCCAAGGTTTAAATCAATGGATGATTCCATCATGCCTAATGATAAGGTGTTGGTGGAACAAACTTGCTATTTTTCAGATAATAAATCTCCTAAAGGCCGGGATATACACCTATTCCAAGAATTGGCAATTCTCAGTCCAAAAAGGAAAGGAAGACATAAAAGGACATACAATATGCCAAGAGCAATGCGAATCAGGCTGTCCTCCAAACCTCTTTCTCCGTGTTAGTTCTAGATTGTACGGTGACAAATCAAAGAATTAGAGGAAGTTAGGTATACCAAAATTCCACAATTTGTTAGAATTCAATGGGTTTGTCTTCAAATTCATTTCCTCATTGCGGGAGGGTTAGGCTTCACATCAACCTTTATTTACCTTTTCTTCTTTTTAATAAAAGGGAATTAACCCACCAACTAGGTGGTTGCTTAAAAAAAAGAATAGTATGTACTACTTATGTCAATAAATAGCTATATTAACAAATTAACTATATCATTGAACCATAACATTACAACTAAATTGACTAATGATGATGAGTTATTGTTTTTAGTTACTCGAGTTTAGTTATAAGTTAATAGAACACTAGAATCATTAACCATATGCATATAATATTAAGTAGTATTATTTAATTTGGGATAAAAATATATATATATATGGGGGCCGAGCCTAATAAAATCCAAACTCCGCTCATAATTTAATTGGGCCTAACATTTTGACCCAAACTTCGCCCATCTCACTTTAATGTAAGGCTCGATCCTTTATTTATCGAGCCGAGCGGGCTGATCTCTGGCCGAACCGGCCGTATTGACAATCTTATCTGAGGTTAAAATGCCATGACCAACTGCAATCCATGGTTGGGTCTTCTTAGCAGTAGCTTAGTTTGACAAGTTCAGCTCCAATCTCATTCTGCTTGAACAAAATGACCATTTTATCCCTTACTAACACCTGCACATGACACAAAACATAATGAATAGATTTCTAGTCTATTACCTAAACACAAAATTCAACATAAAAATGACACAAACACCTACAAACTTCTCTAAACCTCTACACAATAAATCACTCCATTAAATACCAACAAATAGGACTAAACCTATTCAAATACACAACATAGGAGATACAAAAGTAACTCTAAATATAGAGTTATCAAACTTCCCCTAACCTAGCATTTTGTTAGTCCTGAACAATACCAAAACTACAATTGAACCAAAACAAAACTCACACGAGATTGGCAATACTAAAATCAGATTGATCTAATTAACTCATAAACCCATATCGAATCCAACAAACCACATGAAACCATGTAACTTGAAGACGCGCATCAAAAATTCCACACGAATAAACATCAAATAAACTTTCCCATACATAAATTTAGGAACTTAATTTGTCAATATGGGCCACGTTACGTAAGAAATCCTGACCTCCCGTAACCAATCAAAAGTTGAGTAAAATTGAAATCTCTTAACTGCCAATAAGGTAAAGAAAGGGTTTCAATCAGTGGAAGCATACAATACAATATGCACAAAAGAAAGCCATGTTTTCGTATTTCTTTCCTTTTTTTTCAAGCTCATTGGAGCACATAGAGCACATAAGGAATTAGCCATGAAAAGACGGGTTACACTTATGTAAAAGAGTCAAACAATCTTAATAGTGCTTGATACTCGCTATGCATTACACACAAATGAAAACACAAAGGTCCACATCATATCAACTTTATCCCAGTTGACAATTACGAATAACAACTTTCAACAACTTTCATCATGGTATGGGAATCAAAATAACTCACGTGACTCCTTTTGAATAGCAATGAGTTTAAAAATTCAAACCTAGAAAAGATTATTTGATATAAATTCGTGCTTTCATTTTTTAACACAAAAACGTACACATGGATCTTGTGGTTCAAAATTTTATGTTATATTATCATTGGCAATTAAAATCAATCCTACTAATAATATACAATTCCAACTGACACATAACATACTAAGTCGACATCTCAAGTATAGTCGACAAACGTTGAACAGAAAATGAAACTAAACATAATCAAACTTGAACTAAACCACTGCTCACCAACATACGTATATAGCTAAGCAAGCAGTACATGACAAAAATATTTAAACCTAACATGTTAAACTAAAAATTAAAACAAAGACTCTCCTGACATATGTGTAGATGCAAAAAGTGTTCAATCTCCTCCCATCCTAGATGGACTACCTCCACTGCCTCTTTTTCTCATTCTCAGTCCTTCCCTCTAAACATCATTAGGAGGACTATAATGCCACTCCGCATTGGGGTCGTCTGAAGCCAATGGATCATATCAAAGTTTACTATATAGTTGAGCTATCACGCCAAGAAAACCATCTTCTACATCATTTCTTCAAAACATTAACTATGGTAGACCACGACTTCTTGTTGCATCTCATTATCGACAAGCAAATGGAATAGAAATCAGTAGCAGGTTGAGAAGGTGGCTAGCAATAGTCCACGTGGCTATTTCCTTGGTCATTTTGACCCTCATCAACACCTTGTTCACTCTCTGCCTTGGCTTGTGCTATTATCATAGCGGACTTCTATTGGGTCACAATCAAGTTAAGACATTTGTTGGCAATTGGAGATTGTAATCCCATTTTTTAGTAGTGGCAATCCACAAACCTACATACTGGCACAATTGAGAAATTAGATTTGGAAAAAGAAGAGTTTTTGCTTATAGTTCCCATTCCAAGGAATCTCCTACTGGATCTCCTGTCCAACATCAATAGACAGTACCTCCATAAAAGCAAAAATAATAAGGCCCTCTCGAAATAACATCAGTAATGTGTGTAGTAGGCAACATTCGTTCACAAATAAATGGCATCCATATCTGAGCTTCCAAATTCAAATACTTGAGCCTAATCCACTTTCTTTGACCATCCACCATACCCGAAGTTCCCAACCTTCAGTTAGCATACTGACCACTTCATCATAATCTATCTTACCCTCTAAACATTTGTTAAATTGATTGTTTGGATTAGTCGGCAACTAGAAATGATATAGCTCATTAATTATCTCCTTCCTAAAACTAATTGGTATTCCCTAACTTTGACCACTATTACACCCCAAAACCAAGACCATGACATGCTCAAACGTGTAAGGCTCGATATCAAGAACAATTAACAAACATAATATCAACAAGAACTTCTAGTCCCAGCAAACCAACCATAATATATAGCCAAACCATGATGAAACATTCTTTATACAAACATATGCATTGTTTTTTTTTTTTATGCAAACGCCCGAATAGGAGGATATTTTATTGAAATTAAATGCCAAAATACATCAAGATTCACATAAGCACGAGTAGATGTGGGAAGTGTTTCATGGATATATTCTACAAAAGTTGAGTTGATAATGCCTACATTAGCTAAGCTGTCTGGCGCTTGATTGGCTTCTCGAAAGATGTGGGAGAAAGAGTAATGTTTGCCAACTATGAAGCTGTTGATGAATTTCATTCGTAAGTCAATACTCCAAGAAGGGGTTGCTGCACCGTGTAAGCACATTGACAAGCATCAAGGAGTCTAGTTCGACCTC
Organism: Cinchona pubescens; assembly: GCA_025175665.1. NCBI lineage: Eukaryota > Viridiplantae > Streptophyta > Magnoliopsida > Gentianales > Rubiaceae > Cinchona > Cinchona pubescens. The sequence continues at coordinate 10,564,370 of JANKKI010000053.1, forward strand.
TACATTTTGCAACTGCATTCTTTCACAAAGCTTTAATCCATCCACGAGTGCCATGACCTCTGTTTGAAAATTGTTTTGACCATAAAAATTGCTGAAGGCTTTGATCAAATGCCCATTATGATCTCGAAGAACCCCACCCTCAGCTGCTAGACCAGAGCTTCCTTTTGATGCCCGCCTACATTCATCTTTACTAGGCCAACCGGTGGTGGAGTCCATTTTACGGCCCTTGCATGCTTTGGTTTGGTTTGAATCAACCATCTACAAATACCCTTAGGGAGGAGGATGTCATTAGCTGGTGAACCCTTTGAGAATGGAAAAATGCTGGAAATGTTTTGTAGATATACACAAATTTCCCTTATGATCTCTTGTGCATTAGATGCCCTTCCTTCAAAAACCACTTTGTTTTGGGCTTTCCACACAAACCAACATATTAGGCATGGGAGAATTTTTTGGACACCTCCTATTGTTTGATGAAGGTGAAGTGTTCCACCACCATGATGTTAGCTTGTCATGTATACCTGTTGTTGAGGGGAACACCATTTCTGTCCATGCCTCAAAAAAGTGCCAAACTGGTTTGGAGATTGGACAATCCGCAAACAAATGATCGCATGATCCCTGGTTGATACAAGAACAACATTTGGAGGCCATTGAAACCCCAACTTTTGAGAGATTTTCATCAGTAGGAAGTCGCCTGTTCAACACTCTCCACATGAAAATGGATATCTTCAGTTGCAACCTCTTGTCCCAAATCATTTTTCTTGAGAAAGAGGTTGATTTTGGCTGATTGGTTGAGGAGATGGAGAAGTCACCATTTGTGGTTAGTGTCCAAATGAGCTTGTCTGGGCTGTCTATCAGATGAATGAAGTGATCTTGAAGGAGGAGCCATAGTTTCCTAAGATCTTCCTTGGAGTAATGCTTGTCAAGGATTGATAGATCCCATCTGTTGGACCTCCAAACTTGGGTCACTGTGAGATCGGATTGATCAAAGACTTGTTCAACTTCAAGGAATAGAGGCCGGTGCAGCAGCCATGGATCATACCAAAAAGAACAATGTGCATTCCGAATCATGAACAGAAAATACATTTCGGCTTCATTACGGACGCGTAGCATTCTTTTCCAAGCATGAGAATCTCCCCCTTAACTCTATTGCCATGCAGGGATGTTCATTGCCTCTTAGGTATCGACCACGAAAAAAGTTGCACCATAGTGAGTCTCCTTTCTGGAATTTTCACCATAGCTTGATGCTGAAGCCTTTTACAACTTCAGAAAGGGAGTTCATGCCTAACCCGTTAGGGGCAGTTGGCTGGCATATTGTGCTCCAAGAAATCCAGTGGTGTTTGTTGCCCATATCCAAGGAGCCCCAAAAAAAGTTGGCAAATTATCATTCAAGGTTTTGAAGCACCAGGGACGGAGGGGAGATGATAGCTAATAAGAAGGTTGGAATTCTGCTAAGAACATCTTTCATGAGAACCAACCGTCTGCCTGGAGAACAGGAACTTTCATTGCCATCCTTGGATCCTTGATACAACTTTTTCTATCATTGGTTGACATAAAACTCTCATTCTCTTTGCCTTTTCCATGGGACTCCCCAAGTACATAAATGGTGGAGTTTTCTTGACAAAACCTGTCTTGTGTTATATCATTCCAATCCGAGAAGTTGCATCCTTTTTGGAGACGTAGAAGGAACTTTTTGACTTGGTGATCAGCTACCCTGATGAGACTTCAAATTGGGATAGGAAAGCCATGAGGTGCTGGATGGATTTTACACCTCCTTTTGTGAATATAACGATATCATCTGCAAAGGCGAGGTAGTGATTGGTGGGCGGCGGCTTGGTAGAGCAAACTCTAAAACTCGACCTAGGTGGTATTGTTGTTTCAGTCCACGTGAAAATGGCACCATCATAATTATAAAGAGGAGAGGTGACAAAGGGTCTCCTTGACGAACTCCTCTGGAAGACCTAAAGAAACCTTTTGGTGCCCCATTGATTAGGATTGATAAAACCAACAATCCTCCATCACATTCCTCATGAGTGAGATCCATTCTTCTATAAATCCCAGTGTTCTCATTGCTGCATATAGGAAAGGCCAAGAGAGTCTGTCAAAAGCCTTTGTTAGGTCAAGCTTGACAAGAACGTTCCCACCTCTCGTGTTCCTGTCAATGAAGCCAAACATTTCCTGTACTAGTAAGATGTTATTCGAGATATCTCTACCACTCACGTAGGCTACCTATTCAGGCAAAATAATTCTTGGCAGTATGGAAGCAAGTCTAGTAGCCAAGAGTTTTGTGTAGATTTTGTTGAAAAATGTGCAGAGACTAATGGGTCTAAAGTCACTATAGGAGGAAGGGTTCACATTTTTTGGAATTAAAGCAATTAGGGTACTTGTGAAACATCCTTGGTAGACGAGCACCCTTCACGAAATCCTTCACAGCCAGGAGAAGATCTTGCTGGATTATATCCCAAGAAGTGGTGAAAAAAACACCATTAAAACCATCAATACCAGCAGCTTCTTCCTCCATCCGAGTTTAGAGAGACAACCGCATCCTATACTTCTTTCATTGATGGTTCAGCAAAAAAAAAATGTTGACTTCATAAGTTAGCACTTGGGAGAGAGTTTCCAGCAAAGAAGGGTCAAGACTTGTGGGAGAATTTTTAGTTAGGAGTCCGTGGAAAAACTTCACACCTTCAGTTTCAATTGTGTGAAAGTCATCTGTCCAGGAGCCATTGATCTTTATCATTGAGATGTTGAGCCATTGTCTCTTGGACGTGAGTGAAGCATGGAAGAATTTGGTGTTTTGGTCTCCTTCTTGTAACCATTTCATCCTAGCTTTTTGCCTCCAAAAGCTTTCTTCCTCGGCTAGGCATTTGATGTGAAAAGCTTGAGCTTGTGCCAACGCAAGTTGATTGGATTGAATTGGTTGGCATAGGAACAGTTCTTCTTTAAGCTTAACATCATTCTCTGCTGCATGAACTTTAGTAAAAATGTTTCCAAAAGTGGTGTGACTCCAGTTTCGCAGCTTCTGCCTTCAAGCGTTCTAACTTGGAAACTATGATTGAAAGGGATGATCCCGTGCACGTAAGTGACTAGTTACTTTCCATGACCTGCAAAAAAACTTGGATGTTTAGTCCACATATTTAAAAATCTAAATTTCCATGGACCTATGAAGTTCTCATTGGAAATCGTGAGTAGGAGCGGAGAGTGATCTGAGCACGTTTTAAGTAAGTAGTGGACATTTATCTTTTGAAAGGTTGAGAAGAACGGGACGTTACATACTAATCTATCCAGCCTCTTCCATACCATGTTGCCATGCCTATTACCCCTCCATGGGAATTTACATCAGTTGAAGGTCATGTCCATTAATCAGCAATCTTGAAGACAATCGTGGAATTCATCCATAGCATCGGCTTCCAAGATGGAGGAGCTCTGTATTCATCAGAGTTAGTTATAACATTGAAATCTCCACCAACCAGCCATGGAGAGGATGCCACATGTAGCCTACGAAGGTCTTCCCATAACCCTCTGGCTTCGTCCCGTCTTAGTGCATTTCGTGTAAATAAAAGAAGCAGCCGCATTGAGATGGGGGGAACTAGACGAAAGTGTAACATGTATGAGATTATTAGAGGCATGCATCACTCTGATGGAAAGAATTTTGTTCCAAAATAGCTAGATTTTTCCGTTAGGGTTGACATGGAAACAATCAAACCCTAGTTTATTTGAAATAATAGGAATCCTTGCCTTTTCTACCATTGGCTCTGATAAGGCCTGGATTTTTATTTTGTGTTCATGCACAAGCATTTTGACTCTACAAAGAGAGGGTTTGTTACCTATTCCTCTTACATTCCATACAAGGAGATGATCTATTTAGCAATCCAGATTAGGGTGCGGGTTGGAAGGCTATGATACGAGCCTTGTTTTGATTGAACGTGGCATAGTTTAGATTATTCGATGCCTTGCTTTCTTCTTTTTTGAGGACTTTCCAGATGTAGGGACTAGTTCAACATTTGATTGGGCAGCAGCCTGTTTTGTGGAGTGTCAATAATTATCTAAAAAATAACAAGGGAGTTCTTCCAAGACTTTGTCATGTGTAAGAAAGGAGTCGTCTTTCGTCTGATTGCTTGGAGTTCGAATTTGAGTGGGAGAAGGCATATCCATATTTGGTGCGGCCTTTTTTGAATGAGCAAACACGCATCCAACATGGGCTGCTTGGTTTGATTCTTCAGCAACCGAATTGGTTGAGGGAGTTCCTACTTCTAGGGGATTCAAATTAACCAAGTTTGTTGTGTCTGCTCCTACTTCCATGGGATTTAAAATTTGAACCGCCGAAATTTGTGGAGAGGCTGAAACCGTCCCTTGCAGCCTTGGAGATGGTGGTTCTTCCACCCAGTTATCCAGCTCCTTCATAACTGGTTGAACTTGTGAACTTGATAGCTTTGTACCCGAGGGGCCTGGGTCCTTGCTAGCGATTGGTATCCATGCTTGTTGTCTTTTTTCATTTGCTGCAGTTGTTGGGCATTCTTGGAGGTGGTCTCCTGGGGTTATTGGTTGCCTGAAAGACGGGGCTTCCCTACCATACAGGCCGTTGTAGCATGACCTATTTTGTGGCATTTTGTGTAGTAAGTCGGTAAGTCTTCATAACTGATTTTTTGCCATCTTTCTTTCTCACCAACTCCAATCCAAATGCATGAACGTAAGGTGGCTAGGAGGTCAACTTCAACGTACACTTTTGCGGTGTTTGGCAAGTGAAGCTTTGCGTTGCCATATCCAGCTTGAGTGGAGTGCCAATTGCTTGTGCAATACTAAGGATCGAGTGTTTATTGAAAATCATGGCTGGAAGACCTTCCAAAGTAATCCAAACAGGTACAATTTATGGCTCTATCTCTGGCGTAAAGAGTGGATGCCATTTGAGGACACACATATAGAAACCATTGAGGAACCATGCAGTTTTAAGCCAACACCTTAGATAATCCTCTTCCAATGTGAATCAAATCATAACATGCTTTAGTCAATGTAACCGATTGTAAACTCTCCTTTGAAACCAATAGTGTGAAAACTTGTTTTACGCAACGATTCCATGTTTTGTTTGCCTCTCGGGAAGTGTCCTACGAATGTGAATTTGAATGGGGCTGCCAGCATTTCAATTTCCTCCTCGGAGAAGAAGACAGCCGGTTTTCCTTTGTGGGATTGAAACTTTTTCAAGGGTTGTTCTAGTTGTTTGTCTTGGTTACCACCGAGTAGAGCTTGCGCTAAGATTAACTAAGGACAATGTAGGTTTAAAGCCACAAACAAACTATTCAATGGCAAAACAAATTCTAATAAGATACACTGGCACAAAGGCCAAACATACAAGAAAACCTCTCACTATACCACAGTCACACTCTAGCTACAATAGCTAGCTACAGTTTTCACCAAAGTCTCCCCTCAGCTTAGGTCTACATCAAGAACAGCGAAACCACCACAGATAGACAAACAGCAAAAATAATATAAGTAACATGGGATGAGCAAAACAGTGCTTAGTAAATAGCACTTCAACCCAATTACTGAAAGTATGTAGTCAATGATGTAGTGTTCAATATGAATGATATAAGGAATAATCAAAATATGCATGACAAATTCAGTAAGCTCATGGTTCACAGTAGTCTTCCCGTTACTAGATCCAGGTCTATCAATTATCTGCTCGAATAGACTAGGCAAAAGTAGTGTTAAGTACTACAAGTATATCAGTATGCAGAGTGAGTACCCTAGTGTAAAATATAAAGTAAATACCAGTCCCCTAAAGTGATCCACTGAGCTTTTAGTGAACAATTAACATCACAAGGCATTGCATATCATATAAGGCATTTTAAACCACATTGTGCAAGTATAACGTAAATCTTCAAATTAAGACTTCAGGAAGATTTATCATATATGAAGTTATGTAGAGCTCTCTCGAAGCCTCCTCACTGCTATAACGCTCCACACTTTATCATATATGATAAACCAAGCATAAAGAATCAATGGACCATTGCTACCCTCCCTATTAAAACTAAGAATTTTGATACTCAAAGAAGAAAGAGAGAATTTAGTAAACCACATGATATTTTTGTAATACCACACTTTTTATTTCAATCCACTCTGAATTTTACAACAGACTGAGGCTCCATTTATAGATGTGAGAGCCAGACTTCAAACCATTTTACAAAATAAAATACATCAACAAATAAATTTTGTGATAAGATTATAGACAAAGCAAATAGTACACACTTTAGTACAGCAAACAGTACAAAGCTTAATAATTCAGACAAGCATTCAATAATTGTAGGGCCATCTATCCTTGTCATCTTTTGAAGTAGGTGGAGTATCCGAGAGAGTAGAATCTGGATCTGTAATGTTGAGTTCTTCAATCCTTTCCCAATGAGCCCTTATATTTTTCTTTTTATTGAACTACCTTTTGTTCTCGGTCCTTGTGAAACTTTTTGGAAAGTTTTTCTGGAACGACTAGATGAAGGCAAGTCTGGTTCAAAACATGATCAGGGCTGATCTGGATTGATTCTTGGCTGAATGATTATGGGTGGTGGTGATGAAGTATCCTTAGCATTTTTAATCTTCATTTTTGTTTTCTGGTTCATTAATTGCATTTGGGTCCTGAGAAAAGGTTCCTGAGCAAATGTTCTGAAAAATTCATTTTTTGCATCCTGAACAATTTTCCAATTAGGATGAGCAGAAAGATGATTCCATGATCTATAGTCCAAATTTGGCCAAATTTATTTTGGAATACACTTGTTTGAATGAAAAATGAGTCTCTGATGTTCACTGTATTTTTCATCCAATTCAAAAAGTGACACAGTGTTGCTTTTAATTAACTTGAAGACTGGCATAGCTTCCAAGTCTTTTTCATACAGGTGAAGTGGTCGAGGGAACATGAATAGATTGAAACCTTTTTTACAATAAAAAACAAAGATTCTTTTCCAGGTTTCAATTGGTGCAAACCAAGACAAAAAGGTACAGAGATGAGGAGATTTTAGATGGATTTGAACAAACTTACGACACTCGAATTCCACAAGACAATGATACTGATGACACAAATAAAAGAAAAACCAAAGAAGAGATTCTGGACAAAAATCAGTAGGATTTACAAAGAAAATATGACAGAAAGGGTAATCTGGATGGACACCACAAGGATTAAGAATAGACCACCATACTGGTAAAAGTTTGGAGTTCCCAGAAGACACGATAGTGATCTAAATATTTTTACTGGTAAAAGTTTGGAGTTCCCAGAAGACACGATAGTGATCTAAAATTTTTTTCTGCCATGGATAATTTAAAGAGGGAAACTCAGGTGGTGCTAGACACAATTTACTTAACATGAGACTAGTATTGAAACAATTCTGGTGACCACATATTAATCTGGGGTATGACTCTAGATGCTAACAACTTAGACTGTTGTACAGACTCATTTTGGGGTAGAAAAGCTTGAGATCTTCTAAAAAAGTCTAGAATGATATTAATTTTTCCTTTAATGTGCTTGACATCAAGGTGTATTGTGAAAACCATGTAGACCATCTTTGCAATTGAGCATTAGGCAAGGTTTTTTGTTTGAACTAGAGCATCTTGGGGAAAGAGGACTGAACATATCCATTTGGATAAGAAATCTATCACCTATCAAGTAGAAGTTGAACTTCTTGATGGAATTTTTTATGGCTTAGATTTCCTTGAAAGTTGAACGATAATGAATTTCTGAGGGCTTGAATCTTCCACTAGCGTAACCACAAAGGCAACACTTTTGGTTAATTTCACAGAAAAGTACTGCTTCCCAAAATTTATTACTCGCATCGGTCTGGAGTATTTTCTTTCCATTGGTAGGTATGTGAAGAGTTTAGATGTTGGTTAAGAGGGATTTGAGGTTCTTGATAGCTCTGGTTTGAATTGAGCTCCAAGGTGGAGGATTATTTTTGAGAAGTTTGGCTAAGACATGGGTTTTCTAGGAATAAAATCTCTGACATAATTTACAATTCCCAAAAGCTACTGAATTTCTTTTTTGGTAAGGTTGGATTCAGGGAATTTTCCAATAGCTTCTGAAATGTGTTGCTCGGGGGAGTACTGGACATTTGAAAACTTCATTCCAAGGAAAACAATAATTTATGATACTTGGGCAATGATCATATTTTTCTCAAAGAGCATGATGCCATGTTTTCGGACAATTTCTGTAAATTGGGCTAAAAGTTCAAGATGGGCTTCAAGTGTTGGGCTGTACAGAAGAATATCATCTATGTAGATGAGTGAGGTGTGGAGAATGGGCTGAAAATTTTTTATCATTGCCTTTTGAAAAAGAGATGGGGCAGTTTTAAGACCAAAAGGCATTACAGTCCATTGGTAGTGATGGTTTGGGATACAAAATCCTATTTTTCCACGATCCTTTGGGTGAATTCCGAGTTGCCAAAAACCAGATTTTAAATCAAATTTTGAAAACCATTGTGCGGGTTTTAAATTGGAAAACAAAGTGTATCTGTTTGGTAAAGGAAACTTGTCATCTTGTAAAAATTGGTTCAAAGGTTGGTAATTAATGAAAAGTCTCATTTTTCTACGTACTTGTTCATACCTTTTATTTACATAAAAAGCATCAGAAGCCCATGGTGAATCAGAATTTTCAATCAATACCACCATGCTTAAGAAGATCTTGCCATTCCTGTTCCGCTAGGAGTGAATGCTCTGGATTCATTCCTGAATGGCTCATCCTTGTGGGATTGATATCTTCATTCTCCTTGAATGGTAAACTGATAAAAAATTCTAAGTTGGTCCAAAATGGAGATGAATATTTCTTAGGAAAATCAGTATGAGAATCAGCACAAGATTTTTCTATTAAAATGCTCTTGATTTGTTCAATCAATATCGCTGGCTCCATGGAATAAAATCTTTGAGTATCAATGTAGCCTTTAAAGGTCTTCTTATAACAGATTCCTTCTTGAAGAATTTGAAGTCCTTTTAGTTGTCGATAAAGATCCATTCCTATGACAGTGTCCCTTCCTGGTGCTGAGCATCCACGTTTATGACTCCTAATCCTGCAATTTGGGAAAAATTGAATTATTATCTAATCTTTTTTAATTTTATCTGTAGTAAAATTTTTCCCATCTACTGCCCTAAAATGTTGAATATGTGGCTTCCAGGAATCAAAATTTCTCTGGCAAGATTGCTAGATTGAGAATGGACATGGCTGCACCTGTATCAAAAAATGCAATTAGCGGAATTGGCTTATCAAACTTAGATGTGAAAATATGAATAAGAGTTTTTGGATAGAAAGAGTAGAATGTATCCTGCTCTGGAGTGAAATTGAACCAATCCAATGTTTCTAAAGCAAACAAGATCTCTTCGGCTGGTTCACTTTGGATGGAAAAATTGGATTCGATACCTTCATCAGAAGAAAATTGATATCCTGTTTCTTCCATAATTGCTTCCATGAGATTTTGTCTTGGCTTTTTATGCGGGCAATTCTTTGCAAAATGTCCTGGTTGATTGCATATAAAACATCTCTTGGACTTGTTGTTCTTCTTTCTGTTGATCTTTTGTCCATTGGATTGAAATGGTCTTCTCCTTCTGAAATAACGCCATTTGCAAGGTTTTGAGAATCCCTTTAAAAAAATTCTTATTTTCCCAAACCTCCTTTTTCCAGGCTTCTTTTTAGGTCTCTACAGGCTTGGCATTTTCCTTTTATGATGTATTCTGGATGTTTGCAAGCTTGGTCTAAACAAGGATATCCTTTCAGACTTTCTTTGAGAACATGTCTTTTCTGACAAAGATCATCCAAAGCCAAAATTACTGACTGCTGAATTTGACTTGTTGACATTGCCAAAATTGTACAAAACTTCTTGCGAATGTAAATTTCTGAACTAACTGCAAAAGTCCTTGGCAAAGATGTTACAAAGGCTTGCTTCAGTTCACTTCCTACACCCAAATGATAATACAAAGCAGGCATTCTCTTTAAGTGTTTATCCACATCTTTTCTTGCAAAAGATAAACATCTTAATTTGAAAAATTCTTTTCTTTTAAGCTCTTTGGATTCTTCCATGGCTCCCAAAAAATTTTGGTAGAGCATTTGAATTACATTTGCTGGCTCTTGTATAAGGAAATTCACCTGATCTTGTTCATTCAAGTGCGACCACCATTCCTTCAAAATTCCTATAAAATGAGAACAATAAACCATGTCAGTTAAAACTGTAAAATTGCTTTCTTCAGTTATTTTCTTATGAATAATCCAAGCATGAAATTCTTGCAATCTGGATTCCCACAAATAATATGGGATATCATCAAGAGTACACATAGTAGTTCCTCTCACAGTTTTATTTGCATTTCTTGGCATTCTTTCTCCTGGGATGAAATCACCATTATTCAAATCTACTATCCCTTATGCATAAGTTTCCTCTTCATATTTTACATTTGGATCAACCTCTTCAACAGTTGTTGCCATCATGTTTGTAGGATCTTCTCCTTCTTTATCAGATGAGAACTCTTCTGAAGATAATTCTGTATCTTGATCTGAGTTTTCAGAAGAAGATTGTTGATCAAATGTGGCAATTTCTGGGATAGCTAACTCTTGAAGTAATCCTTTAAAGGATTTTGAACATCTTCCTCAGTGGTTGGCGAAATCATCATTTGTTCTTCAAAAACAGATGATTCAGCTTTATCCTTCTCCTTTTCTTACTTTTCTGACCCTCTCTTCTTGCCTGTTCGGCTACCTCTGCTGCTTTTCTGGCTTGTTCCTCCTTCTTGATTCTTTCATGTTCTGCCTTTTTGAATCTGTGCCATGCCGGGAGATCTTTTACAGATGGTTCTCTTGGTGAAGTTATATAAGCCTGAATGGGTATTTGGTAAGATGGTGTTGGTTGATAAGATATAGTGGCTAAGGTTCCAAATTGTCCATCAGACGGTGGGTATGTAGAAACCAATGGTTTAGCTCCAAAACTGGTAAAGGGTTGGTTTGAGAAAGTGGTAGGTTCAGGTGATTTATGTGGTCTAGTTACTCTAAAATTGCAGCAAGTTCTGCTCTTAGCATTTCTAGTTGATTGAGAAGAGATTTCTTTTCTCTTTCCTATTGTTCTAGAAAATGAGCAAAAGATACTCCTTGGGGAATGGTATGATATTCCACCTATTCAAGTCTTTTATCAGTCACCTGAATTTTATGGAGGATTTCCTAGATTTTAGCAGTTTGTTGAGCTAACTCCAGACTTGCTGGACTGAATGAACCCGATGATCAATAGAAGAAAGTGTCTTATTCTGAGCAATAGCATTTTTTGATTGCCAATTTAAGACTTCTTCTACTCGGTTTTTTGGCCAAATTTGACCAGTAGGGAGTACAATTCTTTATGCATTTTGTATTTTTGGAACATGACTTGCCTTATCTTTTTCAAACCTGTTAAGAGATGGAAAATCTTCTGGTTTGAACATACAGATCTGAGGTAAAGGCATCTTTGAGTTAACAATGCTTTCCTGAGGTTTACAGGGTATAGGCTGTGGATCTAAAATTGGCATTAAGGAATCAACAAAATCTTGAATTTTTTCTTGAACTTCTTGAGGAGAGGGTTTAATACTCTAGTTATCAGTGGGTAGTTTTTGTGTGAGAGGATCATAAGTGCTTCGAACGGTCTGAGTCTTAGGAGATGGGTCAAAATCATTAGGAAAATGGAGTTTATATTTGCATGGTGTTTTTGGAGGCTTTTTGAGCGGCTTTCTTTTCTCCTGTATTCTTTCATATTCTTCTCCAGATCTTCTTCTTCTTCTTGACAATGTTCACAAAAGCAGACATCAAAGTAGCAGTGACCACTGAATGGATCAGTGTAAAAATAGACCTCACAATCATTAAAATTCTTGATAATGTCATTCAAGACATCTCTTTCAAAAAAAAAGTGAATTTTCTTGTCTAAAATTTTTATCAGACACAAATTCTGGGGTTGGCAATTTCACCGACAGTTCTATCATAGAAAATGATAGCCTATGAGAGCTAGAAGGTCTTGAAGATCCCAAAAATCTTGTTGAATAAGATTTTTTAAGATGAGAGTGATCAAATTGGATCTGGACAGCTCCATCCTATTTAGTCTCCATCTGGGTTTCTGAAGATTCTAATGGTTGGGGAACTGACTGCATGTGTTTTTCATAATTTGTCACCCATTTATCAAGAAGGAGTTTGATCAATTCTTCTCGGGAAATCTGTCTTGGGACATGAGTAGAAGCTGCTGATTGTCCTCCAGATCTATCTATATGTATAATGCTTCTTCTCCTCCTGGAAGGGAGAGATCAAAAGCATGATTTTGCATATGGTACACCATTTGATAGTAAAGTGTGGCTGCCAAAGCATCTTGAATTTGTTCTGCTCCTTGGAGTTGAACTTGAATTTTCAAGGCAGATAACACATATGGATTTTTTAGTGAAATGTTGAAATTTGGGAAAAGAGTTACAAAAAACTGTTCCTGCATTTAAAGTTGTTTCAACAGTAGCTATGCAGGCATGCTGGTAATCTTTAAACCTGGTCTCTAGAAAGGCAACCCTCGCTACTACTAGCAAACCTTTTCTCCCATGGAAAGTAAGTGTGATCCTAACTACTCCAAAATGGATATGAGTACATCCCTGTTCACGCCACTGTCTAGGAAATTTAGGGGGAATGTAAAGTGTTACCAGATGTTCTTTTTCAGAGGCTGGAATTTGATGCTGATCTAGCCGAGAGGCTGAAACATACTCTTTAACAGACTGTTTGTTAGGCCTGAAAATATAAAATTAAAGATCTAATATATGCAAGAGGAGAATACTGGGCTTTTTCAAAAGCTGAGTAAGGATTAACAAGAGGGAAAGTAGTGGGAATTATCTAGCCAGATTCTTTATTTTCAGGCAAAATAGACACTTCATACAAATAATCAACTTTATCAGAGATGGTTTTCTTTAGATTGGAATCTAAATTTAAACCACTGGATGAGGATGATGAACCCATAACAGAAATATTACAATTCTTCTTTGAATACCATACCCGTAACTTTAACAGGGAACATGGCTCTGATAGCAAAATAAGACTTCAAGAATATTTATAATATATGAAGCTAAGTATAGCTCTCTCGAAGCCTACACACGGCTGTAACGCTCCACACTTTATCATATATGATAAACCAAGGATGAAGAATCAGTGGACCATTAATATACAATCAATAATAAGGTTCATGTACCACTTACCTTAGTTGTTCATATATGTGGCTACATAATTAACTATATACAGTACAATCAAAAAGCAAAAAAGTGTGTGAACTACTTGCCTTGCAATTTGCTCTTCCAAAACTCTAACATCCCTTGGCTAGAAACCTAACCTCTTTAATCTAAAACCATTGGAGGGCAATATCACGCATTAGAGCAACCCTTAAGGTAAATTTAGCATAAAAAACAAGCAAAAACAAGAAGGGAATTTTGGGTAAGCAAGCTGGCCGTTTGAATAAGCTAGTAGGTGATTATGAACAAGCTTGTAGTTGGATAAGAACAAGCTAGCTGGTCAGCCAGGTCCAGCCATGAAGCAGCTCAATATGATGGTCAAAAATCACTGGAAATGATTAGAAACAAGTGTTAAAACATGTAGGAACAAATTGTGGAAGTTCTAGGCAAGTAAAAGTGTGATTAAACATCAAAATTCAAGGCATAAATACCAACATTGTGAAATTCCTCCAAGCTGCCAGCCCAAAATCTAAGAACCCTAAAATCATGTTCAAGAAGTGCTTCTAGCCATAAATCAAGGCCCGACAAAAAGTGGGGAACAATTTGGCAACAAGAATCAGTGGTTAACAACAATATTCAAGCACTTTCAATACATGGGACATCTTTGAAACCCTCATTCAAATAATTCATTTCAGGTGTTTTGAAGTGGTTTGAAACCATAATTCAAGGCTATATAGTTCAAAAACACATTTGGTAACATGTTTAAATCACAAACAACACGATTGGAATAATTTTTATTCTTGGCAAAAATATGATATTTTACTACCAAAAACCTTGCAATAATAATTGTAAAATTAACTACAAAGCTGTTATGTTGATCTAGGAGCACTCTTCCACCTAATTTTAGCTTAGGCAACAAGATTCTAGCCTAATTTTGAAGATTTGTGATGTAGATGTTTAAAGGGCTTTGGGAGATTTTGGGGGAAATTCCTAAGTGTTTAGAAAATAAAGTGTGCTAGAAGCTGCAAAATGGCTTCATAAGGAAGCCTTAAAGAGTTTCCAGAAATTACACTTTGGTCCCTCAAGTTTCAGGTCGTAATTGCACTTTGACATGCCATTTAGGAAAACGTCTAGAAAGGACAAATTGATTAATAAACGTAAGAGAAGGATACAAATTGATATTTTAATAGATAGGAACAAAGACCAATGGATCTAGAAAGATGGAGAAAGTCTAGTTGTTACACAATGTGGAATGATTGGAAAAGTCTATGTAGAATGATTGAAAAATATCACTAGAAACTTGGAAGGGTGAATTGGTCTCTAAATTCAAGAATAAATAAATAAATGTCCTTAAGAATATCAAATTGATGGAAAAAAATGTGTAGGTATTATATTCTCCCTCCTTAAGAGACGTTTTGGCCTCAAAACTTAACACACTGCTGACTTGAGCTAGAAAGGGTAGCCGTTGGGTAGTACTTTCCAAATTTTCAAGTCACAACAAATACTAGTCGAAATACTTCCAATCAACGAGAGTGAACCAGTTCCACAATATGCCACAAAATTTCTTGAGCTGAAAATTTCTTTTCTGAAACCATGATTAAAATCTTTATAGCTGACTACCCGTTTGTCCGAATCAGGAATGATTGGTTACTTGTCCATCTGAACCCAGAACCATTTGACTTGTTGTTTTTCAGAACCCAAATCCGATTGCAAACCCATATTCGAGTCATAAATAGTCCAAAATCAAAATACAACCCACAAATCATGCTTCTGCACCGTCGAAAACTTTAGTATGATCATGAACCTCCATTCGATGTAATTTTTATCGGTAAAAGCTGAGTAGGGCATTTCTCCCTTAATTCATATTCAACATCCTTTTGATAATGTCATCCTGATACCTACTAATTTTCCTCTATTTTATCATTGACAGGCTCTACTTGGATCCACGTAGGGCTAGTGCACTTGGTTCTTCAAGGTAAATACTATAACTGCTCTTCTATGTGGAGTAGTTTTGTTGATAATTATTGGCTATCTTGAGGCATGAACCATAATCCATCCATTATGCATGAAGACAACACAAAACACTTTCCAAAGCATCATTATAAATCATAAATTTTTCCAAGTCCCTGGCGATGTTAATACTAGTACATACCCTATCCATTCCTTAAACCATAAAAACTAACCTCATAATTTTCACTCTGTTTAAATTCAGTCTTCTTGTCAATCGGCCTACTTAGCACAATTATCAAGTTGAGCCCTCCTATAAGCTTCATGAATATATTGCTGGACCGTAGAGACCACGAACCTCTGCCACACTTTGTTAGTTTAAGTCCACCAGGGATTGTCTTTGTCTTTCCGAGATCTTCTGACTATCAATCTCTGAAATGATATGCTTAAGGAATGCCTTGTTCTGTAGCCACATCCATATTTTTATTACATTATTTTTTTTCAAGATCTGCAGTATTGTTGATTAATGTCCTTTTTAGTTGGTTAATATTACTGATGACACCATGGAATACTATCATAGATATATCTAGACAAGGATTCAGCACTTTATCCATTAGGTCCGCAGTAGCTACAACTGTATTAATCGTCCCAAATGGCATGATATTGCATGGAATTTGTAGTAGCCAACAATGATCTGATAGCAATCCTTATGATGTCTTCAATTTCCATTTTGGTCAGCAATACCTAGACCCTAGATCTATTTTAACAACCAGCTCTTATACCCTTCAACTAATGAAACTTGTCTTCTATCCTAAGAAGGGAACAATTTTGTTTGATAGTGACTATATATTGCATCCCATAATTGACAAATAATGTGAGCTCCTGTTTGTTCGTTTTCTTCATAATTGATACTGTAACACTTCAAGCAAGAACATTGGACCAAATAAATTTCTTGTTAAACAACATTTGTTGTTGGGTCTCCAATTACTTAAATTCTACTAGGATTATTCCATAAGGAAACTTTTCATATAAGTTCTATCCTTGGTAGTTTACTGATTTCGAACTCTATCCTTCTCCCAGGTAATGAAACTAGCAACTGTTGAAAAGGCAACTTCGAGAAGTCCCTCACCACTACAACATCACTTGATTTAAGTTCCTTCTTCTTGATAAAAGTGTGGTTTACGTTGATAAAAACTACTTCATATTCTCTTTTTGAACTTTCTTTGCTTGTAAAACTAGTACTATTGAATTCAGTCATTCTGCTGATTTTGCTGCACTTGTACGGTAGGCAAACTTTTATTTCTCTAAATAATTTAACCTACCACTTTTCCTCATCCATCCATGTGAACTATTTGACCTGGCGACAGACATCTAATATGAACCAAGCCAGTAAAGCATACTCCAAGCCTAAATAATCTATCACTACTCAGTTTGATTCCTTTATCTTCCAAGCATCACTATCATTTTTCTCTCCTGAATCTTTCTGCCATGATAAAATAAGCAATGGACAATCTCTGATTCTCTGCTCAAAATTGCCACAACCTTGACCTGCTTCAAATTTCCATCTACATTTCTCTATACGATACGATGAAAAAATGCAAATTGGGGAACACTAGGTGGTCTCCTAGCTAGTAAAAGAACATGTAAGGATCATTTCTTTATGATAACATAAGGAAGGTCAGCTGTACTCTGTAATAGATGAGGGCAGTTGGAGCCTCACTAGTAGTGGTACAGTTCTTAAGCTGTGGACTTGAGATACCAATGGTAATGATAATTGTACCTTGTAAATTGGAGGTGTCACAAGCCCATACATTGGTCTCTGAAATGGAACATACATAGTTTTCTAGCAATGTCCTTATCTATTGCACTAATTTCTTGTATCTTTCCTATCCAAAGTGATGTTAAGTAAAAGTGATCCAAGAAAGCTTGACCAAACGATTCGCAAGTAACTGGTCCAACATAAGCAAGTAGATAAAGAATCCCACTCCACCATATGGCTGTATCTTTGGTTAGATATGATTTCACTACACAATTTTAAGTTCTTCAAGAACTTTCTATAGTACCAAAGTTTCATGTATATTTTCTTGTTATCTGCCACTACTTTGCCTCATAAAGATGTGATCTTCCATGAAAGGTTGAGATTCCCACTCTTCTGATTAGGTTGTGGTAGTGATCAACATCCTTTGCCTCTAATTTATCTTTTGTGAGGGATTCAACACTGAATTAGTTGAAGCTGTTGAACAGCAGTATGGACAGCTTCATGCACCACTTTTGCTAACTTGGAGTAGTCATCACTACATGTGATTGTTGGGATTCCAACTTGGTTTGTCCTTCAACATTTTTGTGTGTCCTACTAGAAGATCCCCTTGCTTGAAGTTCCCTTAGTTCACCCTGTCTCTCCAACTCTGACTCAATCTCATCTAACTCCCCAGTCTATTGATAACCAATAAATACCCAATACCCTTGTGACTCTTGTTCTAATGTAATTACTAACTTTTGTTACTTGCCTTGGTTGCAATGAACCTATACACTTCAAAGAAAATAAGTTATACACATGTCAATTCCTAACCATATACTAACCATCAAATAACATTGTACACACTTCAACCATGCTCCACCTAAGCATTAAAAACAAGGAATCAAAGTAACACTTAATCGAGGTTAATCAAGTCCAAACCCTGAGTTACTTGTGAGTCCAAATACTATACTCTGATATCATTAAATGTCACCCCAAAAACCGAGACCGTACTAGGCTCGCTATCAAGAACATCTAACAATCATAACCTCAACAAGAACTTCCAATACTAGCAAACCAACCATAATATACAGCCAAACTGGGATGAAACATTCTTTATACAAACATATATATTCTTAAGATTAACTAAGGATAAACTAGGCTTAAAGCCACGAACAAACTATTTATTGCAAAACAAATTCTAGTAAGATACATTGGCACTAGAGGTGTGCAAGTATTCGGTTAATTGAATTTGTAACCGATTTGGAATTCAATTTGGTTAATAAATTCGCTTAACTTAGAATTTGATTAGAAATTGGTTAACCAAATTCATAAATACGGTTAAAGAATTCGAAAATGGTAGAGAGGTTTCTTAAATTCAGTTAACTAATTACCAAATTTAATATTAAAAATAAAGTTTATTAAAATATTTTGATATCTAAATAGTACATCACTAAAAATATATATATTATTTAGTTGTTCCACTTAAAATATATTTATTGATAATTATTATAATTATCTTTATTTTTAACTTAATTTGTGCAATTGTTATATTCTTATACATTAATTCATACTTAATGATATTATTAAATTAGTATAAATAAATCACATTAAATAGTCTTGCGATTTGTACTTTGTTAATACTTACAAGTTACATGATATTACAGTATTGTACATAATTATATTTCTTATTATTGATTTAAGTTACATGATATATCTTTTTCACTTAAGAACTGTCATTTATCGATAAGAATTCACACAACATATCAAATAATGTGGAAAAAATAAATAAACTTATTAAAAATTTTCTTGAAAAATAAGTTTTTGTAAAAGATTTTTGCCCAATGTTAAGGGTCTATCAAAATCGAGTTGAATTTGGTTAATCGAATTCAAAAGCGAGTATCAAATTTGAATTTAGTTAACCAAATTTTCTACCGAATTGAATTTGAAATTGAAATTGGTTAAAAGTTTTTAGAATCCTTTTTTGAATTTTGACCAATTTTATTAATCGCTTAATCAATCAGTCAACCAATGCACACCCCTAATGGGCATGTAGGCCAAACATACGAGAAAACCTCTCACTATACCACCGTCACACTCTAGCTTCAATTGATAGTTGGAGTCTGCACCAAAGTCCCCTTCCAACTTTGGTCCACAACAAGAATAGCAAAACCACCATAGACAAACTACAAAAATAATATAAGAAACATGGGATGAGCAAAACAATGCTCAGTAAATAGCACTTAAACCTAGTTACTGAATGTAAGTACATGGTCAATGTAGTGTTCAATGGAAACAATATAAGCAACAATAAAAATATGCATGACAAATTCAGTAAGGTCATGGTTCACAGTAGTCTTCTGGTTGCTGGATCTAGATCTATCTATTATCCACTTGAATAGTGTAGGCTAAGTAGTGTTGGGTACTACTAGTATATCAGTAAGCAGAGTGAGTACCCCAGTATATAACATATGAAGTAAAAACCATTCCACTAAAGTGATCTACAAAGTTTTCAGTGAGCAATCAACATCACAAGGCATTGCATGTCATACAAGGCATTTAATCACTTTGTGCAAGTATAATGTAAACCTTTATAAATTAATCATACTTACCTTATTTTAGCAAATATAACAACTGCACATTAAACTATATAAATACAATCAATAATAAAGTTCATGTACCACTTACCTTACTTGTTCATATTCCATGGCTACACAATCAACTATATACAATACAATCAACAAAAAGTGTTAGAACTACTTACCTTGCAATTTGCTCTTTTGGAACTCTAACATCTCTTGGCTAGAAACCTAACCTCCTTCACCTAAAACCATTGGAGGGCTATGTCATGCATTAGAGCAGCCCTTATGGTACAATTTACGATAAAAAACAAGCAAAAACAAGAAGGGAATTTTGGATGATCAAGCTAGATAGTGCACTTGAATAAGCTAGTCGGTGATCACGAACAAGCTAGCTTTCAGTGGTCACCCAGGTCCAGCCATGAAGCAGCTCAATTTGATGGTCAAAAATCACTCCAAATGATTAGTGTTCAAACATGTAGGAACAAGTTGTGGAAGTTCTAGGCAAGTAAAAGTGTGATTAAACATCAAAATTCTAGGCTTAAACACCAAGAATGTGAAATTCGTCCAAGCTGCCAGCCCAAAATCTAAGAACCCTAAAGTCATGTTTAGGAAATGTTTTCAAAACATAAATCAGGGCTGGACAAAGTGCAAAACAATTTAGCAACAAGAATCAACGATTAACAACAATATTCAAGCACTTTCAATTCATGGGATAGCTTTGAAACCCTTATTTAAATAATTCATTTCAAGAGTTTTGAAGTGGTTTGGCACCATAATTCAAGGCTAGATAGTTCAAGAACACGAGATTGAATCACAAACAACAAGATTGGAACAAGTTTGATACTTGGCAAAAATTTGAAAATTTTCTATGAAAAACCTTGCAATAATTCTCGATAAAACTTAGCTACCTACAAAGCTGTTATGTTGATCTAGGAGCACTCTTGCACTTCAATTTCAGCTTAGGCAACAACGGTCTAGCTTAATTTTGAAGATTTGTGAAGTGGAAGTTTAAAAGGATTTTGAGAGATTTTGGGGGGAAATCTCTAAGTGTTAAGAAAATAAAGTGTAGTCGGAGCTACAAAAATGGTTTCATAAAAGCCTTAAAGAGTTTCCAAAAATTACACTTTGGTCCCTCAAGTTTCACTTAATTGAACTTTAACCCGCCGACTTAGGAAAACGTCCTGAAATGACAAATTGATTAATAAATGTGAGAGAAGGATATAAATAGATATTTGAGGAGATAAGAACAAATATAAATAGATGTGGAAAGATGGAGATAGTCTAGTTGTTACACAATATTGAGTGATTAGAAAAGTCCAAGTAGAATGATCGGAAAAGGTCACTAGAAACTTGGAAAGGTAAATTGGTCATTGAAAAGGTCACTAGAAACTTGGAAAGGTAAATTGGTCTTATCAAATTTTTGCAATTCGAAATTGAACTCAAGAATAAAATTAATGAATGTTCTTATAAATATCAATTGATGGAATAAAATGTGGGTATTACAGTTACATGGCTAGATATGCCAAACTATTACCAATAAATTCGCAAACCATGTCTTTATTAGCCACAATGTAGGAGATTTGCAGAAATATTTCCACCTCCTATTTTGAATTTTATTCACAATCTTACGACACAACTCATCTGCTTCATTATTATCAATTCTATAACATGACTCAAATCAAAGCCCCGTTCATACAAAGGATTCACTCAGGCTTGAAGTCTATCATGCCGTTGTTTAGCCTCTAAAGAAACATATACATTGTCTTCACAAGTGGTATCATAAATTTGATTTCATTTCTTCCTATTAACCTTGCAAAATAAACAATAAAAACTAACAATTATTCACCAATTCCAAGCTTTTAATCAGTAAGGCAAAATTCAAATTAAAAGTTAAACTAAAACACAAGGAAGTTAAATAAACTGAAATGCTTGATAGTTGCTTCCTAAAATGTGCTTCTTTAAGGCCATTGCTTGATTTTATTTTTCCACGGCCATTTTGACAAGAAAATGGACTTCTTCAAGTTCAGTATCAATGATGCCTCCATGGTTGGTATTCAATCTATTCCCATTGATTTGGCTATCACATCTTGCACACTTGAAGCATCCATATAGGAATATCCCTTCTTCTATTATGTTGAATACAACTAATTCTTCTCCTGCCCTTAGAGTCATTTGTTCTTGATTGACATCAATTAGAGATTTGTTGTAGTGAGGAATGGCATTCTTAAAATAATGGAAATGCCATCTGCATCTTCCTCATCCGCATCAAGGATAATAAAATCAACTGAAAAATTAAACTTCCCTACTTTTGCCAACACATTACATATTTCTCCTATTGGCTCCACTTTACTAAGTCTACCAATTGAACGATTTGGTCGCACTTCTCCAGGCTCATCAAGCCTATACTCATGCAAAGAGGTAGGGGCATCAAATTCTATGCTTGTACCCAAATCGTACAAAGCTCTTTCAACAAAAATAACCCCAATGACGCAAGGAAAATTGAAACTCCCGAGATCTTTCTTCTTTGTTAGTAGTATGCTTAGGAGTTGTTCGTTACAAATTTTTGAAACTTTTACCACTTATTCATTCTACCACTACTTCAGCTTTACTTCTATGTTGGCATACTCCTTTGCTTCTTGTTGATACACCTTCTAGACTACCAAAATAATTCTCATGTCTGGATAACTTTCTTAATTCCTTAATATTTACAAAGAGGAATCTTATGAATTTCAGTAAAGAAGATCCATTCTTCAATTTCTCTACAAGGTGTCTGCTTGTACATAACTTTCACCTCCATAGGCATGAGGCCTTTTTCCCACTTCAAACCAATCAACTCTACCAAGTTACCATTATGCATTGAGTTGATACTACTCTTGTCTACCAATTTTAACACTTCTATCTTCATTTTTTCCTTGCAAACTATAGTTAAAATAAACTTTTCTCTTTTTTTAAGGTTTAGTTGAGGTCTCTTTCATGATCGTAGTTATTGCAAGGCACTCTTTCAAATTATTTTCAAGCAAATGATATGGATTCTCATAACTACAAGGATCACCAAAAATATCGTTAGATTTGTCAATCATCATCACATCATCATCAATAGCAAGAAGTTTAAGAATGTTAAAAATAGAAAAATTGATAGTTTGATCATTGACTCTCAATTGTAACTTCCCTCTTAGACATCTATCAATGCTCCTCTAGTTGCTAGGAATGGTCGGCAAAGACTCAAGGGCTTCTCTCTATCCTTTTCTATGTCTAGAATAATGAAATCTGTTGGCGGGTACCATTTTGAAATCTTAACCTATACATCTTCAACAATGTCCTCGGGGTACTTTGTGAAACCCAGTATTTTAATAGCCTTGTTCTTTGATTTTAACTGGTTTAAAATGTTTTTCATATTATTTTTAGTCATTAAGTACTTCAACTTATTCGTTTTTCAATTCGGAAAATTTTTCGATTTACGCAATTTCGGTACCGGCGGGTAAACGGGTCAAAAGTTGGACTAAGTGTAATTAGTGCATTGTGGTGTGTGAGTGTTGTTTGATGGCTGATTTATAATGTTAATTAGTAGCAAAAAAAATTAGTTTTTGGGTTAATTAGTCAACTTGGAGACTATTTGGTCAATGGGGAACTATTTGGGTCAACTTTGGAAATCTTTTTAAGTCTTCTTCTTGCTTGTTTCTTCCTCATTTTCTCCAGCTGCTGGCCGAAAATTCTTCCTCCATTTTCCCCAAAAATTTTCTTGGATTTCAAGTAGGAATCACTTGGAAGGTAAGATTTTATGTATTTTAGCATTTATAGCTTATGGGCTTTATGATTCAAGCTTTAATTTCAAGTTTTGTAGGATTCTTAGGGCTGAAAATAAACCCTTTTTGCAGCCTTATATATGTTGATTTATGTATGTTATGGGTTGTTCTTAGTGTTTTGGAGGTTGGGAAGTGATTGGGGTTGAGAATCTCTTTTTAACAACTTTCCATGGTTAGATTACAAATTTTAAGATTATGAGTTAGGGTTTTGTCTTCCATATGTGGCCTAGAATGTTATGCTATGAATGCTTATGTCTATGCACATAATGATGTTTTAAGAGTGTTTTAAGGTTAGTTTGGATAGGAATTGAGACTTGAACCAAGTGGAATTGATTTCCCTTCATTTTGTAAGTAAGCGGAAGTTTGGCGCAACTAGGATAATTTGGATAATTGGTTATGTTTAAAGGGTCTTTAATGATCTTTTGATGGTTTTAGGTGTTTTCCATTGTTGTGGAATGCTATTGATATAGTCCCGGCTATTACTCCGGTGAATCTTTCCGTTTATGGATTTTGTTGGTTGAATATGTTGTTTTGAGTTGGGTTGTAACCAAGGTCCCTTGAATACCTTGGAATTGGATTTTGTTGGTTGGTTGAATATGTTGTTTTGAGTTGGGTTGTAACCAAGGTCCCTTGAATACCTTGGAATTGGATTTTTATATTGGCAGGGAGGATAGCCTAATTATAGCCTAGGGAGAGGCAAAGTTTTTTCGGTTTTTCTGGAAAACTGAGCTTATTATCTCCTAATCTAGCTGTAATACGAATTTGAGGGGTTAACTAAGTGTTTTGACTGGGGTTTTAGCTTGTCGAAGTTGGTCAGAAATTGTGAAAAGGTCATTTTTGACCAAAGAGCTGTTGGTGTCGTTTTCTATCGTTTCGCGTCCAGTCAAAACGACGGCTGTATAAGAGTCAGACATCTGAGATTAGGACTCTATAAGGCTCCTCTAACCAGAAGAAACAGAAGAACATGTCGACGGACCCCTCCTACTCCATCATTGGTGCAATTTTTGCTTTGATAGGTGGGTAACATAGACCCTCTTCCACTTGTATTTTGTTTAACGACTTTCGAAATATGTTTGGATGGATTTTAAAATGTGTATGATGTTTGGAATTGCACTTTTACCAAGTTTTGGAATTATTACATATGAAATCGGGACCAAGCTATTTAAAGTTTCAAAAATTTGTAACGAACCTGTCTCTTATACACATTAGTTCAAAATAAGAGACAGATTTCAATGTAGATGTCTAAAAGGGAGTTAAAAAGATCACTCATGCTATTTTATTAAATTCCGGATTGAAACTATACTTGGATTTGTTCGCTATGCTTTAGCATACTATGTTTTGAAATGATTGGATCTTTTTGGCTACGCTATGCTTTAGCATACTATGTTTTGAAATGATTGGATCTTTTTGGCTACGCTATGCTTTAGCATACTATGTTTTGAAATGATTGGATCTTTTTGGCTACGCTATGCTTTAAGCATACTATGTTTTGAAATGATTGGATCTTTTTGGCTACGCTATGCTTTAGCATACTATGTTTTGAAATGATTGGATCTTTTTGGCTACGCTATGCTTTAGCATACTATGTTTTGAAATGATTGGATCTTTTTGACTATGTTTTGGACATGCCTGACGTTTAAATGGCATGAGACATTTTAGAAACTACTTATGATTATGGTTTATTGACGTTTAAATGGCATGAGACATTTTAGAAACTGCTTCATGACTATGGTTTTCACAAATGTTATTATCTTTATGTTTTCTTTTTATCGAAATGCTTGGCCCCATTTGAAGAGCTTTTATACATATCCACTGAGTATAGTTATGCTCACCCCACGTGACTTATAATTTTTCAGATTAGGTGCTCATTTTTTACTCTCCACCGCGTTAGCAGCTTTTAGATTTTCTCCAGATTCCACATTACTGGTAGGACTCTGCGGATAATCTTCCAAGCTTCTCTTTTGTTTGGAGAGGGGTAGTGGTGTATTAGATAGATTTTGTATTGATGAACTTTGTTTTTGTTGTAGCATCTTTTGTACTAAAAAGGAATTTTGTAATTCGTATTTTTGTGTAAAAATGAACTTATTCGGTTTTATAGTTAAGTAATGGAGACATGGTTCTATTACATTGCGGTTAAGTTTGTTGCTTTGTTCGTTTGTGCCTTGCTATTGGTACCGGTGTACCATTAGTGCGGCGTGTTACGGTCCCGTTTTTGGGGCGTGACATACTTGACATCCTATCTACCAATTGAAGAGATACATTAGTGGGTTTTAGCTCCCAGCCATCCAACTTCTTATAGATAGATAATGGAATTAAATTAATGGATGCCCCAAGATCACATAAGGCTCTTTCAAATTCTACGTTCCAACTGTGCAAAGAATAGAGAATAAACCAGATCCTTCAATTCAGAGGTAGTTTCTTTTGAATGATGGCACCACATCCTTCTGTTAGGCACAAAATCTCATCCCCCAACAACTTCCTCTTGTTGGTCAACACTTGCTTCATGAACTTTGCATATTTTGGCAGGTTCTCAAGGGCATCAATAAAGTGTATGTTGATCTCCATTTTCTTCAAAATTTTGAGGACTCTCTTCAACTTCTTTTGATCATCCTTGCCTTTGAGAGTATTGGGAAACGAAACTTTTATAGAATAATGGGTAGGTTGAATTTCAATTTCCCTCTGAGTAGGGATTTTGTACTTTGTTGCTTCATTTTCCTTTACATCAATAGCTTCAGCATTACCTTCCTTTTCATATTTTTTTTTTCCTGTAACTTACTCTCCTTACTCTTTACCTGATCAAGTTCAATAGTTTTGTGACTTCTCAGTGTAATCGCTTTTGCAAGTGCCCTCGAGTTGGCAACGGTGTCACTTGGTAATGCTCCAAGTGGTTTTTCAGCTAAACTCTTTTCCGATTGACCTATTTTCTTCTCCGGATTTCTAATCCTAGCATCCTCATTTTTCATCCTATCATTGCTTGTTTGAATGAACTAAGTAGTACATGAGCACTTTCTTTAATTGACTCGGACTAAGGTAGAGGTGCATGCATCTGTTGTTGCAATTGTTGGTACTATTGGAATGGTGATCAGACATTTGAACCTTGTTGATTATTAGACAGATTTTCCTGAGTCTCCCATGATAGATTTGGACGACTTCTCCTACAAGGATTGTAAGTATTTCTATAGGAGTTATTCTTATCATTAGATTGATTTTGTGGTTGGCCTTGGTGTCCCAAGTGGTTCACTTGCCCCTCACAGATACAAAAAAAGAAAAAGGCGGTGTAAATGTACTACATTTGCTATTCGGATGATCACCTAAACAGAAGTTACAAACTAGTGGTTATGGTGTAGACACAGCATTAATATTCATCCCTTCAATATGCTTAATTAATGCTACCATTTGTCCAGCCATTGCTTCTTGTTTAGCCAACACTATATCTAAAGTATTTAACTCAAGCACTCCTTGTCTTTGTTCTTTGTCTTGCACTGCTGAAATATAAAGTAGTTGTTTAGACATCTTGTCCAACAAATCCTCTGCCACTTTTGGCATTTTGTATACCATGAGGGACCTATTTGCTGAGGCATCAACCGACTAATGGGTTTCCTAAAGTAACCCACTGTAGAAGATCTCCATTTGCCTCCATAAGGGTAGCCCGTGATATGGACACTTGTTCAACAAATCATTGTACCTTTCCTAAGCGTTGCTATGATTTTTCCAATATTGCTGGTTGTAAGAGGTAATATCATTCCTTACCTTAACTATTTTTTACAAGGAAAATTACTTTGTCATGAACGCTTGGGTTAGTCTTTCCCAAGTGGTAATTATCCCTATTTGTACCCTTGAAGCCACAATTTAGCTTTATCCCTCACTAAAAAGGGCACAATCTTTCTCGTTCTTCTCTTTACCATCTTTCTCCTAAATTTTGGTGCTCAGACTACCTTCCCATGGCATTCCCGACTGTTCTTCAGCTTACAAGGGCACAAAATGCATTCTTTTGTAGATGTTCTTCAAGGGTACATAATCTGGAGCTGCTCACGGCTTTGTCAAACTATTGTGTAACATGAAAGGAGAACCAACCATATATTTTTTGAAAGAAGAAGTGGAACAACAGTGTAAGCCATTTCAGCTTACTCTTATTGGAAAGTTCTCTCATGGATGGCCTAATATGGCTATGCTCAGAACGGCTTTCTTATCAATAGGTTTCGTAGATACTTTCTCTATTAGCCTCATTGATGCTAGGCATGTTCTTTTCAGGTTTCAATTAGAAGAGGACTATCTTAGGTGCTGGATGAAAGGGTTTTGGTATGTTGTAGACTTTCCCATGAGAATCTTCAAATGGAGTCCCATGTTTCGAACGGACTCAGAATCATCTTTGGCTCCAGTTTGGATTTCTTTTGAAAATCTTCCATTATGTTTTTTTAACAAGGAATCATTATACTCGCTAGCCCAAGCTGTTGAGAAGCCTCTGAAAATGGATGTGGTGGTGGCATCATTATCCAGACCCAGTCATGCAAAGGAATTTGTGTTGAAATGGACTTTTTGGCTACTCACCCTAGTAGGGTTTGGCTTGGCCTCAGTGAAAAAGGCCAATGGCAGCACATAACCTACAAAAATGTTCCAGCTTGTTGCCAAAAATGCAAAAAACAAGGACACTGTGCGGACGATTGCATGAAGTGTAAAATTCTAGTAGCAAAACCCAAACAACAATCCAACATGAAGATAGACAAAGTCACAAAGAAGGATGCTAACAAAGCCAAGAAAGTCAAGCAAATATACCAGAAGAAGTTGGTGCAATCTCCAAAATATAATGGTCAATCCAACAACAATACAAGCACATTGTCGTTAATGTGGAAAAGCAAGTTAGAGGGGATGGTCCTCTCGGTAAGAATGCTATTTGTAGCACTAAACATGGCCGGAATCCAGTGGTGGCTGACCAAAATGGTACCACAACAACCACACGGGATCAACCAGCAAATCTAGGAATTTCAAATTCAAATTCCCCTTTGAATGATCAAGCGGTTGAGATAATTACATAGCATTGTAGGACATAGTGGAGACTAATTCAAAACTAGATAAGTCACCTAATTCAAAAGGTCAAACAACTACAATTGAGGAGGAGGTTACAAATTTGAATTTCACAAGGGTAAGCTGTTTTAATTGATGATGATACTGAGAGAACAGAACCAAATGCGGAGGTTCTCTCCATGCACACGGATTCACTGGATACTTCAGAAGGATAAGAGCAAAATCCAAGGATGAACTTGATCTTGTAATGGAAAAATTTACGGAAGAGGTACTGTATTATTTCTCAGAGCTTGACTGCTTGGAACTAGATAGCAAGGAACCACTCTCTTTACAAGAATGGAAGATGGTTAGTAGGCTATTGGCTAAGAAGCTTCAACAAATGGAAGGATTGTCACCTAAACATGATTTCAAAATCAAAAAGCCATGGTGAAAGAAAGTTTACGTTGCAAGGTCGTATGTAATGCAAACTAGGCTGGTTTCTCAGTCTGCCAACAAACCTTCCATCCCTTCTCCTTAATGATTGAACCAAGTTTATCATCTATAATATTCGTGGTATTGGTAATAAAGCCTCTCTTAGGCGAATGAAACTATTAGTATGACAAAATAAGCCACAATTGGTTTGTTTTATTGAACCAATGCTTGATAATAGCAAAATTTCCTCTTGTGCCATTAAATTAGGGTTTCCGAATCACTTGGCTAACCCTTCTGGAAAAATTTGGTTGTTTTGTCTTCAAACCTTTCTATTTTGAATATTCTCTCTTCAGATCAAATTGTTCATGCTAAAGTAGCGTGGTCCTTATTTACCAGAGACTGTTGGGTTTCTTTTATTTATGGCAAATCCACAGGGCAAGAAAGACAAATGGCGTGGGACTGTATAAGGAATATGCATGCCTCGGTTTCTCCTCTTTCATGGATTGTTAGGGGCAACTTCAGTGTAATATGTTCTTTGGAGGACTACACTGGGTCTTCTACTCCTGATATTAATGCAATGAAGGATTTTAATGACTGTTTGGAGGATTGTGGGCTATTATAACAATATCCCATTTGCTGGGAATAGATTTACTTGGCTTCATACGAGAAAAGGTTCGCCAGTTTGGGAGCATCTTGATAGAATTGTGTTCAATAGCTCTTTTCAATAGACTATGACTGAATCTCATTGGAGCATCTTGCGAAAATATGCTCGGACCACTCCCCTCTAGTTCTTTCTTTCGGTTCTTGTATTTTATCTGAGCCTCGTCAATTTTTGCTCTTGGATATGTGGACCTCTCATTTATTGTTCTTACAAGTAGTGAGGTTGAATTGAGAGTTATCTTGTGAAGGTTCGCCATTATTCAAGTTGGCTTCCAAATTAAAACATTTAAAGGCTGAATTGCAAGTTTGGAGCAAGGTGGTCTTTGGAGATGTTTTTAAAACGGTGAAAACATTGGAACTGAAAGTGCAATATAAGGAAGTTGCTCTTAATGCAATGCAACAGTGGATACTCAAACAGAGCTCTCTCAAACTAAAGCTAAGTACCTCAGAACTTTGGGTAATTGCGAGAAAGAAAGCTTATTGGAGACAGAAATCGGGTATAAAATGGTTAAAGGAGGGCGACCACAAAGCAAAATTCTTTCCAAAGTTTCAATATAAAAGATAAAGATTGGCCATTTCCAGAATAAAAATTGATGGTATATGGACATAGGATCTAGCAAGCATTGAGGAAGAAGGTATCAACTGCTTCAGCCACTTATTTTTGTCTTTGGGGATCATAGATGTGAACTTTGTGATGCATCATAACCCATTGTTGGTTTCAGAGGAAGACAACAACATGCTCATTAAGCCTCTCTCCTTGGATGAACTGAAATCAGCGGTCTTTGGTCTCAATGGCTCAAGTGCTGCGGGTATTGATGTCTTTATTGGAGTATTCTTCACTACTTACTGGGATATCATCAAGATGGACCTTTGGGAGGGTGTTTAAGCCTTCATGACTGGTTCTCCATTACCTAGGAATTTTACAAGTTCACTTATTACTCTAGTTCCTAAGCAGGAGAATACGGCCTCCTTTGGGATTTAGCTCAACTTTAGGCCAATAAGCCTCTGCACATTGACTAAGCTAATGGCTAATAGACTTTCTTTGATACTTCACAAAATTGTTTCTCCGTTGCACACTACTTTTGTAAAAGGACGGAGCATCACGTGATTATCTCTTGCTGGCCCAAGAAATGGTGGACTTCAATGATAGTAAAGCTCGAGAAGAGAATACTATTTTGAAGCTTGATCTCACGAAAGCCTTTGAAAAAAGTGGAATGGGGTTTCCTTTATAAAATTCTTGCATCATTGGATTTCTCTTGTAAAAGGAGTGATCGAAAATTGCTGGTTCTGGATTTTGATCAATGAAACACCAAAAGGATTTTTTAAATCTACGAGAGGTGTTCGGCAGATCCTTTATGCTTGCTTCTCTTCATAATCATGATGGAAGCATTCACTTGTAAATTGAAGAATCAATTTACTCAACAGAGATGGCCTTTTATGCTCTACCTATAAATTGCTTGCCAATTACTCATTTAACCTTTGCAGATGCATCAAGATGTCCTCATCGTTACCAAAGGGGATGCTTCATCTTTGAGGAACTTCATGTCTTTCCTATCCAAATTTGATGAGGCCTTGGGTCAACTGGTGAGTGTTTCTGAGAGCTCCTTTTATGTCTCCAAAAGATGTGCCCTGAGTAGAATAAGAAGAATCAGCCATCTAACGGGATTCATGAGGAAGACTTTTCCTTTGAACTACCTTGGGTGCCCAATTCAGAAAGCCATGAAGAGAAATTCTTTTCCAGCCTATGTTGGACAAAATTGAAGCAAAAATTAGGGGTTGAAAAAATAAATTCCTCTCCCCTGGGGGTTGGTTAGTCTTGTTGAAACATGTCTTAAGTAGCATTCCCTTATATGTTTTGTCAGTAATACAGCCTCCAAAAGTGGTAATGAAGAAAATTAATAAAAAAAATTGAAATTCTTTTGGGGTTCTACTGAGGAGAGTGTAAGAAGGCATTGGATTTCTTGGAAGACCATTTGCCAGCCATCAGAAAGCAATGATTTGAATATTTTACTTTGAGTGAGGATGTTTCTAAGAATTTTGCTCTGACATCGTGGTGGAACTTTCGAAGAGGCAATTCCCCTTGGTCCAAGTTCAATGCAGCTAGGTATTTGAAGAATGATGATCACCACTCATTGTGCAATGTGAGGGAAGCTTTCGGCTACTTGGAGGAGAATGCTTTCGGTTAGAGATGAAGCCGAGGAATTCATTTAGTTTAGAATAGGCCAAGGCTACATGTCCTTTTGGTATGATAACTAGACAGGTAAAGGCCCTCTATAGCTAAAGCTGTTGGATATTCATGAGCCCATATTGAAGGTGCTGGACCTTTGGGATGGGCATAAATGGAATCTCTAAATTCTAGAAGGCGTTTCAAGCGAAGGTTTGGAAGAAACCAGGTTAAATTTGGAGGGTGTTTGCTTGCTTCCCAGTCAATAAGAGGATGCGCTAATCTGGACTTCAAACTCTACCGGACAATTTTCTATTTCTTCTTGCATTAGGCTGATCTCGGGCACTTCCCATGGTCCAGAAAACAGATTTGAGATGCTAAGGTTCCACTAATGATTTCACTCTTTATGTGGAGACTTCTCAATTGAAAATTGCCCATGGATGACATACTAAGCAAAATTGGTTTTTGTATGCCCTCTAAATGCAGTTTGTGCAACAATCAAGAATACCTAGACCATATTTTCATAGGGTGATAATCGAGTAGGGAAGTTTGGACCTTTTTTGAGAAGCTTTTTGAAGTTCCTTACCATTATGGTGAATCTTGGCATCTCTATCTTCACTATTGTGGCTCAATTATAGCCCTTTTAACCTTGTTGGGGTTCTTCACAAGATAATTCCCTCCATTGTTTGCTGGAACCTCTGGAAAACCAGAAATTTGACTAAATACGAAGGCATTTCTCTCACTCCAAAATTAATAATTGCCAATGTATTTGCTAAGGAGAGATTGATCCTCCAAGCCTTTCCATTGGATGTGACTTGTTCGTGTGATGTGAGTTAGTTATCTTTATCTTTTGCTCTCTACCGCAATAACAACCAAGCTTAAACGGTTCAAAAGGCTTAATTGGATACGTCCCTGCCAAGGATGGTTTAAACTCAATACATATGGCTCTTCTATACTAAATCAGTCTTCCTTTTCTGGGGATGGTATTCTCCAGGACCTTGAGGGACATATCATCATCGGGTTTTCTAACTATTATGGTTCTTGGAATGTCTTAGCAACCGAGGCTTATGCCCTATTGGATGGAATTAAACTTTGCTTGGAGAAGGATATGGACTTCATTGAGGTAAAAGTAGACTCCCTCACAGTATATAAAAGCATTCGGGGTGTTATAACAACTCCTTGGCATATTGATATGACTGTCCAAAGGATTAAAGGCCTTCTTAGCTCATGTAATTATAGTATTACGCACATATATCAAGAGGTTAATGAGCAGTGGATTTCCTTGCAAGCCTAGCTCATACACACTCGTCGTTCAAAGTCGATGATACAGTTTCCATTCCTAACAGAGTACGAGAACCTTAAATTGACACTGTGGAATAGCTACATTGTATAGTATTGGCCATGGCTACTTTAGATTATGCAATTTGTAATTTCTTCTTACACGGTTTCAAAGGGTTTTATATCTTTGAAATCCTTCCGTATTACTGGAGGTTTAGGCTCTATGTCCCCTTCCTTATAATCACTTTCATTCATTTTCAATAAAATTGGAAAGTGGCGCACACCCATCAAGGTACCGGTGCTTAGCCAAATAATAATAAAAAAAAAGGTAACAGCCTTAACTTGAAAGCATCCTCCAACACACCATCTCCTTAAAATATTGCACACTTCTTCAAAATTGATTAAATGGCAGTTTGGGTCCTTACATCCTGAAAACATAGTATGTTGTTGTAACATGGAAATAAGACTAGGCTTTATCTCAAAATTATTAACTTTTATGAGGTGGTATGAGTCTAGATTTAGAACATCTAAATTTTGGTTGAGTATAATCTCCCAAAGGTCTACCATTCTTTGCAGGAGCATCATTACCGTTGGTCCATTCCAAGTGCACCATTGTTTTCCACATTCTCCTCGTCATCTTATGGTATCACAGAGTGATGTGGATTTCTGTTGTTGGCCATGTCTAATTTTTCTTGATGTTATTGCTGATTTGCTTGTCTCCTTAAATGCCAAAAAGTCCTATCAATTTTAGGATTAAACTTTTCAAGAGTTTGATCAGACTTGCGCATAAACCATTAAACACAAAGAAATGGTTATGAGCACCAAATAATATGGCGAAATAACCAACGAAGAATTTTAATGAAATAAGGCCCATGGAAAAGAAATTCAACAAAACAAATAAAAAAAAATAAAAGTCTAAATTAGGAATCGTCTTAGTGTCTCAATATTACCTAAACAACAGTTCCCGACAGTAGCCGTAGCATCTCAATATTGTCTAAGCAACAATCCCCGAAGTAGCGCTAAAAACTTGTTGTAGGAAAAAAAGTTAAATAAACCTCATTAACATTTTTCACTAACATCCACAAGTGCATGGCATGAATGTAGTATGAGTAAGCAAGTATCGTTCCTATGAGGACTAAGTAAAAAAGTACCAAGATTCTAAACTAATTTCTACTTGGACAAATGAATATTGGTATCTTTTGATTTTGGAAATTAAATTGTAAAAGTAAGTAAATTAAATTAAAGAACAAATTGGCAAAAATAGAGTTTCAAGCAATAGAGAAAATTATGTTAAGTACTAGGCTAGAAATTCTCTTAGGTTTATCAAATCTTGGGAAAATTAGTTCAATAATATTTCATGGAGATTTTATTCCCATAATTCAACCCAACCCCTACCATCAGTAATCGGATCTTATCAAATTAAATAACTAGCGTTCGATGCCTTCTCTTACCTAATTAAATTAATTTGAGTTTTACCTGTATGGAATTTCTTTGAATGAATCAACTAATCCTGCCACCATAGTCTCAAATTAATTAATCTAATAATTCAACATCGGTACATCACAGAGGCTCAATAACCATATCGCCTTAGCCTTCCTAACAAAAAATAAAGGATTAGCTCCTCTTTAGAACTATCTTTTTGTGTTAATTATTACCCAATTAATACAATCTAATGATTGACCTTTGATTTAATTAACCCATAGAGAACTGCATCACCCACAACCAAACCCTAAGGAAATTAGCAATTCATGGTTTGAGAAAAAAAAAGCAATAATTCATTAATTGTCAAGATTTCATGAGAAGGAATAAATTTAAAATGACACAATTGTTGTTAAATAAATAAAAAACTATGTTACTAAAATTTAATGAGAAATTAAGGAAAATATTAATGTCAAAAGTCTCAGAAAAGTAGTTCTAAAAACCCTAGGTTAAAAGCTAGAAGAATGGACTCCTCAACGTTATATTAACGCCCATATTTATAACAAACCATGAAAAAGAGCCAAGGCCCAGCTCGTATACCTGAAGTCTGCAGGTGTTTCTTTGTTAGTAAGAAGCAGTTCGCCAACCACCTACAGATTACGAATGATTGCCTTCATCCTACCGCAAACTGCGGAACCCTTTCTGCGGTTTCAACTGTAGTTTATGGTTGGGTCTTCTCAGCAGCAGCTTAGTTTGACAAGTTCAATTCCTATCTTGTTTTACCTGCACAAAATGACCATTTTACCCCTCATAGCCACCTAAACAGAAAATTCAGAATGACCATTTTACCCCTCTACACATGGTATCAATGCCACCTCAACACAAAATTCAGAATAAAAATGACACAAACACCTATAAACTTCTCTAAACCTCTAATATTCATTCGATAAAACAATAACAAATGAGAGTAAACCTACTTAAATACATAATAAGAAGGTACAAAAATAACTCTAAAAACAGAGTTATTAATGTTGTTATAGAAGTCGTTAACTCTAGAAAACGAAATTAAAGCTGCTATGGAGGAATTTCTCCTCCTTCTCTCTATATTTTCTTACTCTAAAATCCAGACCTCTACACACTCCTATCACCCTTGGCATTCTCGGCCATGGCTGAGCAAGCTTCCCTTCAACCACCGATTGAAGGAAAACCAAGGCTGAAACTTTCGCACAAGCTCTCTTGGATGGACAAAAATTTGGCGCTCCACCACCAAAATCCGACACATCCCTTAAGGCCATCCAATCTCACAAAGGAGAACCAGCCATTTTCTTCTCTAAGGACGAAATTCAACAACTTGCAGCGCCATTCCGGTTCACACTGGTGGGGAATTTCTTGAGGGGAAAATCGAACATGGAGACTCTTCGGAAAAGTTTCCACACAATTGGCTTTAAAGGACAATTTGCCATCACATATCTTGACTAGAAGCATGTTATTATCGGTTTCTCTTTGGCGAAGGACTATCTTCGTTGCTGGCTTAAGACTGCTTGGTTCATCAATGGCTTTTACATGCATGCGCTTAAGTGGTATCCACTCCTTACCACAGATGAGAAACCATCCATAGTCCCTATATGGATCACTTTAAGGGTCTCCCAGCAATCTTTTTCAACAAGCAAGTAGTGTTTAGTCTTGCTCAAGCTGTTGGGACACCTCTCAAACTGGAGAGTGTAGCCAGCCACTGAACAATTTACCAGGCCAAGTGTTGCAAAAGTATGTGTTGAATTAGACCTCCTATCCGAACTCCCTTCTAGGGTGTGGTTAGTGGTTGGAAAAGAAGGCTTTTGGCAAAAACTCAGCTATCAAGATGTACCATTGTACTTAAAAAATGTAAGAAAATTGGTCATGCCATTGAATCATGTAGGTAGGGAGAATCGAGTTGGGCAAAACGAGCTATAGTACCAGGCGAACTCACTAAGAATCCAACAAAGAAGCCTATTCAAACACATTGGACTCCTGTGAAGCACTAAGAAGTAGGTCCATCGGGAACGAAGCAAACTCCACCAACTTCACTTGTTGATAATGGAACAAATGTGGATGGCCATGCTTCACTTGATGTTGTCCCACCAGCTGTAAACACAACAACTCCATTGCCGAGTGTATCACAAGGCGTTGATGGTGCATATATGTGTGGAAACTCAGCCCAAGGACGGCCACCAGGAGAAGCGGTGCCACTAGTTGTGTGGAGGAGCAACCAGAAACAGTTGAGGAGTAACCAGAAATGGTAGAGGAGCAACCAAAAATGGTGGAAGGATTATCCAAACAACCAGTCGTTCAAAATTCAAATCCCACCTTTCATGGGATCATTCCAACAACCTTGGATAAGGTTATTAATTCAAATCTGGAGATAGAGTCTTACCCACATGAGCAATGTTTGGAAGTTCAAATTTTGAACCCCTTGGATGGTGGGGCCACATCCAATTTGGAAGAGTTACAACTAGACTCAGCTACCCTAATGGCAGATAAGGATCATCAAATTTTAAATAACCCCTCAATGGATGATTCCTTCATCTCTCATGGCAAAAATTATGGAAGAGTTACCATGTTACTTCTCGGACAATGATTCTTCCCATGCAAACCATGCAACGACTGAGGTTATCCAGCCATCTCCTTCCACTCCACAGCCAACTAGTAAGTCCTCGTCCAAAAAGAAAAGATGTGAAAGAATCTATACCATGCCAAGGCCAATGCGAAAATGCGCACTCAGTTGGTTAGGAAAACTACCGTTTCGCCCTCCTCCCCTCAGTGTTAAATGGATAGTATCTTAATATGGAATATACGGGGGATAGCTGATAAACCCTCGTTAAGTAGGTTGAAGTAACTTATCAAACAACACAAAATAAAAATTCTTGCTTTATTGGAGGCCATGGTGGACAAAGCTCCAATGTTTTTCTTTGCCCATAAGTTAGGTTTTGATTGCTGTGAATGTAACACCAATGGAAAATTTTGGGTTTTTTGGAATAATAAGCTTGGTTTAGCTCCCATTTTCAGCTCAGACCAGCTTCTACATGTTTCTATCTCTTCTTCTCCTCAAAACATTGTCTTGCAAGCTTCCTTTGTATATGCAAAATGCACAAAATTGGAGAGTTCTTTGGGAGGATTTCTACTCTGTCCAACCTCAAACTCTGTGGCTGGTGGGCGGTGACTTTAATGTTATTTCAAGCTCCGATGAATATCAAGGTACTAGCTCTTTGCACCTCGTACGCGATGGGTGAATTCAATGATTGCCTTCAAGAATGTGGCTTGTTGGCTTTACCTTTCCAAGGTTGTAAATTCACTTGGCATGGGAACAGGTTTGGAACCGTGGCTTGGAAGCGGTTGGATAGATTTGTTTGTAATGCTGAATTCATGGTAGCCTTCCAACATATTAGTGTTGAGCACCTTCTCAAGACTTGCTCGGATCACTCTCCAACAGTTCTTAACGTTTCTTCACCAACAACACCAGGCCCAAAGCCATTTAAATTCTTTAATATGTGGACTAAACACAAGGATTTTTCGCAGGTTGTGGGTAACAATTGGTCCTTGCATTGCACCGGTTCCCCCATTTCTATTCTTGCTTCCAAACTTAAAAGACTCAAAGTTGAACTTAGGAACTAGAGTCATACTGTGTTTGGCAATATCTTCACAAAGGTACATGAGGCTGAACAAGAAGTCAAAAGAAAGGAAGAAACCCTCTTACTCCATCATAGCCAAAGTAATCAAATAGCTTTGGCTCATGCACAAGCTGTTCACACGCGGTGTCTTACGGATGAGGAAACCTTTTGGCAGAAAAAGGCGAGGGTGAAATGGCTGAAAGAGGGTGACAAAAACTCCAATTTTTCCATTCTACCCTTCTTTCCAAAAGACAGCGATTGCGCATCACCAAAATCAAAGTTGACCGGAATTGGACTGAAAATATGCAGCTCATTGAAGATGCAGGTATTAACTACTTTAAGGAACTCTTGACTTCTAATCATACAGTTGCCTTAGAGCCACCATTGCTCGGCCACATCATGCGCAAGGTCTCGGATGTGGATAACCAGAATTTATTATCCTAGCTTCCAACAAAGGAATTAAAAGAGGCAGTGTTCTCCCTAAACGCTAACGGTGCAGTGGGCATCAACGGATACAATGGGACCTTCTTTACTACTTGTTGGGATATTATTCACGGTGACCTCTTCCTTGCAGTGTGTGCTTTTCTCAAAGGTGCAAAGTTTCCATGGATGTCTCACCAGCACCCTTGTTTCGTTAAATCCAAAAGTAGCCAACCCCAATTCCTTTAGTGATTTTCGGCACATTAGTT
Source organism: Cinchona pubescens (assembly GCA_025175665.1). NCBI lineage: Eukaryota > Viridiplantae > Streptophyta > Magnoliopsida > Gentianales > Rubiaceae > Cinchona > Cinchona pubescens. The sequence continues at coordinate 10,602,879 of JANKKI010000053.1, forward strand.
TGTGTACTTTCTTTAACAAAATTTGCACCAAAATTTTTTAGCTACTTTCACGCGGAATTTGCAAGCAACTTCTCCAAACCAAACCCAAGAAAGTCCTAGCTGTTAATTGGAACTGTCCTCCCCAGGGATGCCTTAAACTCAATGTGGATGGGGCCTCCAAAGGTAACCCAGGAATGGCGGTTGGTGGTGGCATCCTAAGAGATCACAATGGCCAATGCATCCGGGCGTTTTCCAATGGCTATCGACAGTAGACTAACTTACAATCTGAGGCATTAGCTCTTGTAGATGGACTCAAGATGTGTTACAATTTGCAGGTCCACTCACTGGTGGTTGAGATTGATTCCCTTTAGCTAGTTAACATCTTGCAAGGATCATCGGCACCAACTTGGAGCATTGACCCTCAATTGCGCTTCATCAACAGCTACTGTGCTGGGGGAAAGAGATTTCATTCAAGCATGTTTTTAGGGAGTCCAACCATGTTGTTGATTGTCTAGCTAATGAGGGTATATCAAAACCTATGTATGTTGAATAAGATTGCTATACCATTCCTCAGTCTGTAAAAGGATTGGTCTACCTAGATGCTATGGGCTGTTCTAATATTCGGCTTTGTAATCCTTCATTCCATCAATAAAATTTTTGCCCTCTTTCGGGCATTTGCATAAAAAATAAAAAAAAACAAAATGTTGTTACAGAATTCAAGTCTTTCATGCACCAATTGTCTATTGCTTTCCCCCTTCAAATTAAGAAGAAAATAGACATGGGGTTTTTGCAAGATGACTAGATATTGTGTATATCAAGAAGCTTGCATAACAGGATTGTGGTTACTCTACGGTAAAATCCTCTTGCAAACTTTTACAAGTTAAACACTGATGGAGTTTGTAAAGGTAATCAAGGAAGGTCTTCTAGAGGAGGAGTTCTTAGAGATCATCATGGTGGTACTAGTTTTTGCTTTCTCACCTTTTAATTCAATTTCTGGAACTAGCCCGTTGGTTGAGGCTCATGCTTTGTTGCAAGGATTTGGGATGGCCCAACAAAAAGGGTATACAAAAAATGATTGTGGAATTAAGCTCTCAAGTACTAGTTCATAGATTACAAGAAAGTAGTATGGCTCCATAGGGCATTGATCAAATCATTTAGCACTATTTTCAGTTGGCTAAGAATATCAACTAGCCGTTTATACATATTCTCAGGGAGGCCAATAAACTAGTAAATGTTTTGGCAAATGTGAGAGCAGGTGGTTACGTTGGAGTATATGATGCAACTTCCTTTCCATCATATGGCAAGAGTATAGCTGCATTGGATAAAGCTTGACTTCCTTATATTACAATTAAGCACTAGGGTTATGCTTTAGTTTCAAAAGGAGTTCATGCCTTTGTATCTTCTAATTTTGTTGTTTGGTTTCAAAGGGTTTGTCTTCGGAGCTATTTCTTTTTTACCAAGGTTTTCAAGGTATTAAGTCCCTATCCATGTAATTTTTCTAAATATTAATGATAATATGGGAGTAGTGCCCTTTCCCCTACCAACATTCCGGTTGTTGGCTTACTAAATAACTGCTTTCTTAGTTAAAATTAGCTTGTGTTCATTTTGTGTTTTAATCATGCTTTCCTAGAATTAGTTAATTAGTGGTAATTTTAACTTTCTTTCTTAGATTAATTTTGTACTTGCTTTCTTAGGTTAGCTTTACTTGCTAATGCTATATATGACCAGAATGATCTCTCTTCTCTCTAAACTCCCTCTCTACATTTTCCAGCTTTTCTTTTTTTTTTTTTAATCAAGCACCCGCGAAGGTGAATTTTAGTGATGAAACATACAAGCTTTACAATGACGGATGTAAGGGCAGCCCCTAGCATCCAAAGACAATAATCCTTTTAAAAAGCTCAGGATTGAGTCCTTGGAATACTTACTAGACTCCCTAGCTCTGATACCCTCATTTGCTAACCAATCAGTTATTTAGTTCACTGTTTCTCTAAATACATGAGTGAAAATGAAGTTTTTCCCTTTTACAAAATCTGAAATGAACTGAATTTGGTAGTCAATACTCCACGGAACTCATGCCTAGCCGTTGAGGATGTTTACTAGGACTTACGAATCAATCTCCACCTCGACTTGCTGAAGCCTTAGTGTCCCACATAACTTGAGCCCATCACTAAGCGCCAAAACTTCTGCCTGCAAATTGGTTTGAGTGTTATAAAAGTTGCAAAAAGCTTTGATAAGCTGCCCATTGTGACCTCGTATGATGCCTCCACCTGCTGCCATTCCCGAATTTCCCTTTGAAGCTCCTTCAACATTTAACTTATATGCTCCCCAAGGACGGCAAGACCAACAAACCGAGATTACTCTACTTAGTTTAGTTTGTATGAACTGATGAATTACTCCTTGAGCTAATAACGCGTGATCCATCCCCCCTCCCCCTCTTTGTATGAGGTTTGACAAGAGAAATATTCTTCAAGTGAGAACAAATTTTCAGTGAAGGTTAGAAGCCTATGGGCTGAAACCTTTTGTTCATCATAGATGAGCTTGTTCCGTGCTTTCCATGCAAACCAGCAAATGAAACTTGGTATGATTTTGTGAAGGGTACCAATTGTGGCTGAATTTGATGAGTGCCACCACCATGAGTTTAGCTTGTCCAGAATACATGTTGTAGGTGGAAAAGGAAGCTCCATGCTACTTTAAAAAAATAACCAGATTGGCCTTATCATTTCACATTCGACAAATAGGTGATTGGCTGTTTCAATGCTACTACAAAACAACACTTTGAAGCCATACAGTAGCCAATTCTTACAAGGGCATCATCTAGGGGCAGGCGGTTGTTTAACAAGTGCCACATGAAGATAGAAATTTTTAGTTCAATTCTATGATCCTATATCATTTTCCTTGAGTATAAGGCTACTCTTGTCGGGAAGGTGGAGGAGATGGAGAAAGTTCCAGTTGAGGATGGTATCCATATTAATCTGTCCGCTTCTGCATTTGTCACAAGCTACCTTATCCACAAGAAGTTCCCCAATTCTCCGCAGCTCCTTATTGGAATATCGTATGTTTAAAATGGATAAGTCCCATTTGTTTGTCCCCCCAAACTTGTGAAACCTTGAGATGTCCATCATATACATGTTCAACAAATTGAGCTAGGGGCCCTTGTTCCATCCATTTGTTATACCAAAAAGAACAGCTAGCTTCCCTTGTCAAAAAAAATGTGTGATTTTTAGCGTAGTCTCGCACAGTTAGCATTCTTTTCCATGTGGAAGAGTCACTCAGATTAAGGGCAACTAAAGTGGGATGCATGCTATTCTTGAGGTATCGCCCTTGGGTGAAATTATTCCACAAGGATCCACCTTTCCGGAATTTCCACCATGGCTTGACGCTAAAACCATTTACCACATCTGTGAGTGAGTTAATTCCGAGGCCGTTGGCTGTTGTTGGCTGGCAAATGGTGCTCCAAGAGATCCAATGATGTTTGTTCTGATTGTCCTTCTCCATCCAAAAGAAGTTGAAACTGGCAAGTTGCTTCTCCAATTCGTTGATGATCGCTTTGGGCAGAGCTAGAACAGCCATGAGATACATTGATATGCTATTAAGGACGTGCTTTATGAGGATTAACTTGCCTCCTAGGGATAGAAATTTTTCTTGCCAACCATGAATCTGAGTTGTAACTTTCTCAAGTAATGGTTTAAATAAGGATTTCCTTTTCTTGGCTTTCTGGATTGGGTTGCCCAAGTATAAGAATAGTAGAGATTTACGCAAGAAACCTGTTAGATTGTGTATCTTCTGAATCCTATGCGTTGGAGCTTTTTTGGCAGGTAGAACGACCTCTTTGCCTTGTTGCAAAGATGACCGGATGAGGCTTCGAAAGTGGTGAAGAAATCCATTAGATGCTTGATGGATTTGAGGTCCCCTCTTGTGAATACCACAATATCATCCGCAAAAGCTAGATGTATTATGGCTGGGCAATGCCTTGGCCGAGAATATTCCACTATCTTTCCCGTGTAAAATTGGTGTCGAAGATCCTCGAGAGAAAGCCTCCAACATTATGATGAATAGAAGGGGCAAGAGGGGGTCACCTTGCCGGACTCCTCCTGATGACTTAAAAAATCCCTTTGGTACTCCATTAATAAGGATAGAAAACCAGCAATTTTCAAGTGTATTTTGCACCAAAGAGATCCATTCTTCTGTAAAGCCAAACTTACGTAAAATAGCATAAAGCAATTGCCATGAGAGCCTATCAAATGCTTTGGTTAAGTCGAGCTAGATAAGCATGTTTCCTCCGCATGTTTTCTGTCAAGAAAATCCACCATCTCCTGCACGAGTAGGATGTTATCCGTAATTTCTCTCTCCTACACATAAGCCACCTGCTCAGGAGATATAATAATTAGACAAGAGGGGCGACAGCCTATTTGCCAATATTTTTGTGCACACTTTATTAAAGTAAGTACAAAGGCTTATGGGACGAAAATCATTAAAAGTGGATGGATTTTTTGATTTTGGGATGAGTGCAATGATTGTACTAGTGAGTTGTCTTAGGCCCTTAGCAGCATTACTCCATTCAAGAACGTCTTGACAGCTGATAAAAGGTCTTGGTGAATAATATTCCAACTGGTGGTGAAGAATACCCCATTAAATCCATCTATTCCCGCGGCACCATCTGGATTCAGTGAGAAACCCGCTTCCTTTAATTCGGACAGGTTAGGCTCTACTAACAACAGCTGGTTATCTTCTTGTGTGATTGATGCTGTGATATGCTTAAGCAACTCGTGATCAAGCCTTAAGGATGTGTCCTCGGTTAAAAGGTTGTGAAAGTAAGCCTCGTCTTCATTTTCAATACGTTGCATGTCCTCTGTCCAAGAGCCGTCCACCTTGATTTTTGAGATGCTTAATTTTTGTCGTTTGGCCGTTAGAGAGGAGTGGAAAAACTTTGAGTTTTTATCCACTTCTTTTAGCCATTTCATTCCAGATTTTTGCTTCCAAAAAGTCTCTTCCTCCGCAAGGCATTTAGTATGAATCGCTAGGGAGTGAGCCAAATCTAAAATTGGTTGGTGTAGCTTGGCGTTTGCAAGAAAGCAGCCTCCTTTTGTTTGACTTCCTGTTCAGCTTGTTTGACTTTTGAAGCACATTTCCAAAAATTGTGTGACTCTAATTTCTAAGCTCCACCTTCAGTCACTTGAATTTGATCGCTAGGACCTGCAAGGGATCTCCAATGCAATGGAGTTGCCAATTAGCTTCTACAACCTACAAGAAATTGCGGTGCTTAATCCACAAATTTAAAAATTTAAAGGATTTCGGCCCTGAAAATGGAATGTTGGGCAGCCTGAGAAGCAATGGCGAATGATCTGAACAAGTTTTTAAAAGATGATCCACTCTGACTTGTTGAGCAGCATTAGGAAGGCATTGTTGTAAACAAACCTATCCAAGCGTTTCCACATTGCATTGCCGAATCTATTGCCTATCCATGTGTATTTGCAACCTAGGAAGGCTAGGTCCAACAAGCCACAATCGGATAGGCAGTCATTGAATTCCTTTATCCCTTCATAGTCTGGCTTGACACATAGAGAGCTTGCTCCACCTTTATATTCATCAGAGGTTGAGATGATGTTGATGTCGCCACCGACTATCCATGGAGTAGTTGTAGTGATTTGGGCAGCTCTGAGCTCCATCCATAGCTTTCTCCTTTCTACCTTTGTGCATTTTCCATAAACAAATGATGCCAAGACATCCATGTTGTTAAGACTTGAAGCAACTTTAACATGAAACAATTAGTCAGAAGTGAACATTTCCGTGAGGGTCACATCTTTATTCCAAAATAACCAAATTTGGCCATTTGTGTTTGATTTCCAATGATCAAAACCTAACTTGTGTGCAAAAGAAATGATCCGCGCCTTGTCCACCATTGGTTCTAATAAGGCCAGGATTTTTATTTTGTGTTCCCTTACTAGCAACTTTACTCGACGAAGTAAGGGTTTATTGGCCACCCCCCTTATATTCCATACTAGCATGCTGTCCATTTAAAATAGCTGGGTTAGGAGGCGTATGGGGTTGGTTTTTGATCTTGTTCTGAACACAAATGGTTCTCGGCATGTTGTATAATCTTCATCTCTTGCTTTCTTCTTTCCTTTCCTGTCCATCCGTGCCTTTGGTGAATCTCCCAATGGTAGTGGCTCGTCTACATCACCATGCTCTTGTGCATGGGAATCGGCCTTATTTTCAAAAAAATAACATGGCATTTCTTGCATGAATTGTGCATGTGGTAAGAAAGAGTCATCTTTGGATAGCTCCCTTGGATTTTACGTGTGAGGATTTTTGGGGGATTGTTGCTGAGTTGGTTTGGTCATCATTTGTTCAGCTGAGTTTGTTGCAATTGCATTCAAATTTGAGTTTGCAATTCCTTGATCCAAGGGGGTTGAATTGGTCAACACTTCTTCAACCGAATTGCTTACGATTGCATTCAAGTTTGAATTTTCAATCCCTTGATCCAAGGGGTTCAAAAATTCAGCTCCCAGATTTTGGGGAAGGGAGGTTAGGGCATTCTCAGTAGTGTGGATTTCTAAAATTGCCCCTACCGATGTCATCCCCTCCAATGAATTTGCCCTTGGTGCGTCTGCCACCTGGTGGTTTTCATTGTATTGTTTTTCCAACCTTGGCTGGTTAGCCACCGTGTGATTGTCATTCACTAATTTGTGTTCCGCAATCTCCTTGCCTTGTGGCTCCAAACTTGGTGTAGCATCAACATGGATCCTAGGAAAATCCTCATGTCCTTTTCATGAGCTACTCCCAAAGGACCTGTTTCCATGGTTTTGTCATGAAGCAAAGTGTCTTCTGGTGATTTGTTTTGGGCCGCTCCGGATGTACTTGCATCATTATTCTCGATCGGCCTCCAGTGCGACTTGCCTTTGGCTTTTTGTTGCTGCAGGTTTGAGGGTGCTGAGGGTTCATTTGCTTTTTAGTGGACTTTAATGCAATTGCAAAACAATCTTCGAAGCAATGCCCAAGTTTGTTACATTTTGTACAATAGCTTGGAATCTCTTTGTATTCAATTTGCTCCATTTACCTTTGTCTCCTACCCCTATCCAAATAGGGGCCTTGTGGGAAGGGTAGCCAAAATAGCCACTTCAACACATACTTTAGCCGTGTTGGGACGGGTAAAATGTTCAATAGCCATGTCTAATTTGAGAGGAGTACCAACCTCATGAGCAAGGCTGAAAATTTAATGCTTGTTGAAGAATACGGCAGGTAATCCTTCAAGTGTAATCCAAAGAGGAACAATTGAAGGCTCAACATCTAGAGTATAAAGGGGATGCCATTTGAGAACCCGCATTTAGAAACCACTAATAAACCAAGTGTTTTTTAGCCAGTAGCGAAGATAATCCTCCTCCATGGAAAATTGGATAAGGACATGCTTGTGATCTAGTTAGCCAACTATAAAATTTTGTTTAAAGCCAATGGTATGGAAGCTCTTTCTTACTGTCTCCATGTTCGGTTTTTCTCTGGGGAAATTGCCTACGAGTGTGAACAAAATGGTTCAGCAAGTTTTTGAACTTCTTCTTCGAAGAAGAGAATGGCCAGTTCTCCCTTGTAAGATTGCAACGTTCTTCAAGGGGTGATCCGGCTATGGCATTTGTGTTTGTTGAGGCTGTGGACCAAGAAGGACTTGTGCAAAGAATCTCGGCTGCCCTCCAACCAACAGCTGAAGTGCTTCTTGATCAGCCATGCCGAGTGTTCAGCCAAGAGTGTGTGGTTTTTTAGAGAGAGAAAGTGTAGAGAAAAAGAGAGGAAATATCTTGTACAGCTCTTTTTTTTCTTTAAAGTTTTTGTCATGGCAGCACTTGTGAAGTCTTTTTACAGATTCTATTAAAGCTAACGGTAGTACTTCTCAAGTCTCATAGATTGATCTAAAGTCGTTGGAATCATATAAGGGTGAACTAGCCATGGTTTTCTAAAATGAGGATGTTGAAGATTTATAAAAGCTTTGGGATTTTCTCTTAGTGGGAAGTTCAACCATGGGAAGCCTATCATGCCTATTCTTTACAAAAGTTTTCTTACTATAGCTTCAAGGTGAATTTCACTTTGGGATGTATGGATTATAAACATCTATTCTGATGTAGGTAACTCTTGAAGAAAATTATTTGAGGTGTTATCTAAAAGGTGTATGGTTTGTGAATGGTTTTCACGTGATGGTTCTCAAGTGGCATCCATTATTTCATTTAAATGTGGAGCCATCTGTCATGCCAATCTAGATTTCTTTCAAACAACTTCCATTATTGCTATTTAAGAAATCTCTATTGTTTTGAATAGCCAAGGCTATTGGAAAGCCTCTGAAGATAGACTTGGCTACTACTTCTATGTCCAGGCCAAGTGTGGCTAGAGTTTATGTTAAAGTGGATATTCTTGGCAAATTACCACCGAGGATTTGTTTAGAGTTAAATGGAGAAGTTATCTAGCAAAAAATTACATACAAAAACCTGTCATTGTATTGTTCAAGGTACAAGAAATAAGTTCATACTATTCTAGATTGTCGTCCAAAGAAGTAAGGGAATGAACAAGAGGGCAATGGTGAAAAGCAAAACCTAACAAACCCAGGTTTCAAAAGTGGTAATTATTGGGACTCTCAAGTTTGGCGTGTGAATAGTAAATAGCCTATTCATCAAAATTTGAACGAGTCAGAAAATAACTTAACAGCCTGTTGCGATTTTGATGATATTCTAGGATACTTAGCAAGGAGTGATAAGGATAAGGAGATTTTGGACATCTTAACTAACAAAGAGGTTCAGGAGTCAGAAAAAGAAGCTGAAACCATGCCAGATTCAAATGCTAAAGAAGGTGATCAAGATTTGCCATTGAGGAGCCAACACTACATGACATCATTCAAAAGAAAGAGGCAGTGCTACCAACTAAAAACCTTCCTTTGGGGACAATAATTGATGATTTTCCAGAACTAGGGTTTGTTTCAATGCACACCAATTGCACTAATTCTGACCCAGATCCTACTGATAATGTGATCAGTAATAGAGCTCAGCATATAGAAGCCTTGAAAGCATTTTTAGATCAGTTAAAGAAGTAGTGCATTCCTAATATTGATGAATTCACTTCAGTGACTCAAAGAAGGAAAGGAAGGCAAGAAAGAAAGTTTATATGGCTAGTTCAACTGTGGTGACTAGAAGTGTTTCCAAGAACAAATTGCTTTCTCATTCTCTTTTTTCATGATAAATTTTATCATGTGGAACATTTGAGGGATTGGTAACAAGCCACCCCCAAGACAATTAAAGAAGCTTATTAGGATGCACGGTATTCTTTTTTTGTAGCTTTGATTGAGCCTATGTCAGAATACCAAAAGATTGGGGAGGTACAAAATGAATTAGGGTTTTCACATTCCCATTCAAATTCTTGTAGTACTATTTAGCTTTCTTGGTCTAATAGCTTATCTATTTAGCCTCTTACTATAGACAATAAATTTATTCATTTAGCTTTGGATCATGTTAGTTTTTCTCAACCAATAAATGCTTCTATAGAATATGCTAAATGTACTATACAAGCCAGGAAGGAACTTCGGGACTTTTTGAATCCTTTTGTTGCTATTGTTTTCTCTCCATGATTTGTACGAGGAGATTTTATTGCCATTTGGAGACTTCAGAATCTTGTGGAGCTACTCAACTAGATCTCGAAGTAATTCTGACTTTGCAACTTGTTTGAATCAGGGTGCCCTATGAAACATTCCCTTTTCTGGTTCCTATTTTACTTGGAAAGGGAAAATAGGTAGGCAACTGTTCACTCCAATAGAGTAAAATCAATTAGACACTCAAACAAGTAATAAAACCTCACTTTTGCATTAAATTCTACCTACACCCCCGCAAGTATACAGGAAAGGTAGTAGATAGTGATAAGCGGGTATCATTCCCACGAGAATCATTTGGTTGGCAATTACTAGGATTTAATGGCCATTGTATAGTTAGGCAAACCAAAAGGAGAGCAAACACTAAACCTAAATAAAGCCATAAATCAATCGTATAATTCACAATTAAAACTAGTTTATCTGCTAAGGCAAGTAAAAGAAGCAATTGATCTATCAGTCTAAAGATTAACTAATTTAGTTTAATGGAAGCAAGTAAACGAAAGTAAGTAAAACTACTGTAGATCTAAATTAACTTAGATTAACTAAACTAGACTATAATTGAAAGGCAATTAATCCTAAATGAACCAAAGATAGCAATAAGAAAGCATGAAACTATAGTGAAATCAATTTTTTTCTACTAATTGAACTATTGAAATTTGCAAAGGAAATAAGTCCAAAACTTGATATTTTTGGATTTTGGGACTTATAAAAGAAATCCCAAGAAAAATTACTAGTAATTAAAATAGGGAAATGAATATTTTTAACTAGAAATCACTAAATTACCAAGAACCCAAAGAAAACTTGAAATAGAAGTAACTAGATTTTAAAGAAAATAAACTAGAAAGCAAGTAAAATTTATATCTACTAAAAGCTAATAAGTAAGCAACTAAAATTTTCTAATCAAAATTAAATCTTGCAAGGAATTAAAGAAAAGATTTAAGGAAAATTAAAGAGAATTTTATATTCAACAACTTAGAGTTCAAATTACTATTAATCTAATATAATGCTACAAAATACTAACTACTTACATTGCCTACAACATGTACTATCACTAACTATTGCCTATTATATATATTGGAGTGTGTTACAGGTCAAGAAATAAAATCTAGAAGCCAAAAATTACAAAAATGCCACGAAAACTAAGCCTCCAGCGCCTCAATATCGCAACATGGATATTTGGTGTCGTGATATTGAGTTGAAAATTACTAAATGAATCTCCATCTTGATGTCGCGATACCAAATATCTATTTTGTGACATCAAGCATGTTTCAGCTCTGGTCTTCAACTCTCTAGCAATTTCACTTTAGCTCTCGAACTTTTGTGATTTTGACTTCCATCTTTCAATTCTTAATCTGCAAAATTACTTATTTTAATAAGTAACCAAATTAAGTAAAATTAAATAAAAATTCATGATATTTACAACAAATGCAAATGCAACTACATAATGCAAATAATTAACTAAAACACTTAATTAGACACCAAAGTCGGGATTAAATTAACAAAATGCTATAATTTAGAAGCAAAAAAACTCTAGGAATTTACTAGAGTTATCACATGCCCAAACTTAGCGTTTTGCTAGTCCTGAGCAAACAAGAAATAAAAAGAACCCTACTAGATGACTAAAAAGCATATCGCCAAATTGACAACACAAAAATGACAAATGAATGTACTTAAGAGCAATAAGTAAATATCTCAAGGGACCTCAAATATCATATGACAGTTGAACTATTTTAATTAGTCACCCCAAGTTTTCTAATTTTCTCAAAGATCATAAGTTCAATTACTACACAAAACTTCAAGTTACTAAGCATTAACTATTCTCAAAAAAGTTCCCAAAAAGTAAGTTCTATTCATTAGAAACATTATCTTTTCTCAAATCACAAGTATTACAAAGCTATTCAACCATCGTGACAAGGTCACATGGAAATAGAAATTCATTAGGAATCTACCTATACACATGTCACATAAGTTGGGAATATTAATCTACTAAAGAATAAGTAGTATGATATCAATGATAAGTATTACAATCATTCCCTCTTATTGAGTTCTTGATATTCTAAAACATAATTCATAATGGTTTAATTAGGAGAAACAACATAGATACATGCCGGAATCCTATACTTGCTTTTTTTTTCAAAAGCCGAGTGGACTTCCTTTATTGATATGGTTATAAACTACATTGGAGCGTTTGTAAAATGTCAAAAATAAGGAACTGCCATTTCATCGAAAGAAACTAAGCCACTAATGAAAGAGGGCATTGATACAAAAGTGGAAGAAAAAGTGGTGTTGCTCGCGATTCTTGCCAAATGATCTGCAACTGAATTTGTTTGCCTGTATTGATGCTGGATGGTGAAGGGAAATGAGCCACTTGCACGTTGAATTGATTGAAGAATATCCATGTGCCAAGGCAGAGAGACACGTTGTTAGATAATATCCACCAGGGTTTTTGAATACTAGTTGATGACGAGGGGGAAAATTTTCTTTTGTATGCACCATTTAACTCCAATGATAAGGGCTTGGAATTCTACTTACAATGATGAGAAAAGCTACAAAGATAGTCTGCAAAAACAAAGCCAAAAGCACCATTATGATCACGAACTCCTCCTCTTCCTGAAGGTCCTGGGTTTCCTAGTGATGAACCGTCAATTTAAGGTTGTATTGTTCAAGTAGTGGGGCAAACCACGTTACCAAGGCTACATAGCGATGGCTTGGTGACTTAAGCTCCCTACTAGGGGCAAAAACTACTGGAAACTTCTCCATTAGATACGTACAACTTGGTCCCTAAGGAACTAACTGATACGGTATATGACTTGAGCTCGAGAAGGTGATGTAGCTTGGTAGAGGGACGAGTTTCTCTCCTTCCAAATTTCCAAGCAAATGAGAAAGGGCATTATCATCCCTATGCGGCTCCCATGCAAGCAAATCCACCAAGATTGAAGATGTCCTAAAAATATGTCACCATGGATTCTTGGGGAATCAAAAATAGGGGAAAAATGATCCCATATTGAAAGACCAAAAGGGCAACTTGCGAAAACATGTTTAATCGACACAATGATCTAGATGTCAATTGAATTGCAGAATTCACATTGAGAAGCCAATTGAAAGCCAAGCTCCATAAGGACATCCAGGAATAGAAGAAGACTGTTGAGCAATCTCCACATAAATATAGACACTTTTTTGGAATGATTGCACTCCAGTTGTTGGTTCTTGATAATAGTATGCCATAAGTCTCACTTATGGCTTCATGTGCCGAAGATAATGAGAAATTTCCATCCAATTCTGGCTGCCAAATATACTCATCCTCCTTAGAGCTCAAGAGAATTTTGCGCCCCGGATGCCGCTGACTTCACCAACCAGAAGATCGTCTAGAACTGTCTCTAAATTCTAGCCCGTTTCACTGGAGTAAAATTCCTTAACCTTCATGGTGGCATTATGATAAGTATCCTTATCTTCAGAAAGAAAACCCAAACAAGACCAATTCACATGCTAGAAGGACACGATAAGCTTTTGGATATTTTTAAGGGCTAATTCGTGTGCCTTTTGCATGCGTGTCCATGGTGGACTAAGGTACATTAGAGCATTGCCATTCAGACAGTATTTTTGCCTCATGAAGACTGGCCAGAGGACGATAAAGTGAAGTAATTCCACCGTAGCTTGATGGAAAATGCTGAATCCACATCCTTTAGTTTTCATAATCCTAAGCCATTCTCACTCGTCAGCCTACACAGTGCTTGCCATCGCTTCATAGAACCATCTTCTTCTCCCCAAAAAAATAGCTATCAGTTGTTCCAATGATTTAAGCACTTGTTTAAGGGGTTCAGTGGCCGAGAGAATATGTGCTGGGATTGAGGAGAGAACACGCTTTATATGTCTTCCACCTGGGGTAAGCAGCTTTGGTTTCCAGCTCTCCAACTTTGATGAGAATGAATTGTGGAGGGTTTGAAAATAGCTTGATTTATGTCTTCCATTGTATAATGGACAGCCAAGGTATAGAAATGGAAGGGCTTTGAGCCGGATTCCTGTTGGCCTCTCTAGTCTTCTTGGTAAGTTGCAGTGTTTCCCCACAACAAAAAAACTAGAAATCTTCCTCTTATTAAGTTTTTGTCTCCAGCTAGCTTCATAAACATCTAGAAATGAAATAAGTTTCACAAGTTGTGCCTGTCACCACATGTAAAAATTAATAAGTCAACAGCAAAAGATAGGTGTGTGATGTGTATGTTACCTCTCTGCAAAGAGAAATGGAGGAAATGGCCGCTATCATACAAATTTCGTAAACCTCTACCGAGGGCTTTTGCACACAGAATGAATAAATTTGGCAATAGCAGGTCCCCTTTCTTAATTTCCCGGGATGCCTAGAAAAATCCAGCCACCTTACCGTTACCAGGATAAAGAACCAAGCACTTCTCAAATTAGACAATGCGAGAGATACATATTGAGGAGCGAAACCAAATTTTAGTAGAAATTGCTCCAAAAAAGGCCAAGAGACCCTATCGAAAGCTTTCATCATGTCCAATTTGAATACAAGATTGCACCCCTACACTTGTCTATCAATTGAATGCATGAGTTCTTGCATCAACAAATATTATCAGTAAAGATTCCCCGACCTCGAACAAATGCTGATTGCTCTGATAAGATAAGCCCTTGCAAAATCAGGTGTTAACCAGTTAGTCAATATCTTTGTAAATAGTTTATTAACAAAGTTGTAGAGAGAAATAAGTCTAAAGTCAAAAAACCTATGCGGATTCAGTTTCTTAGGAAGAACTAGCAGTGTGCTGGCTATGCTCTTGGATATACGACCTCTAGCAAAAAAGTCATGTACATCATTAAAAACATTCTCAGACACAATGTCCGAACATGACACAAAAAATAACCAGAGAAGCCAACTGAGCTTTCTTTATCAAGTTGGTAGATTGCCGCTTTCACTTCTTCCAGTGTGACTTCCTAGGCTAACCATCTATTTTGCTCCTCCAAGATAGCACAAAGGATATTTTGCAAGAACTGGTTGATGGCTAATTGGTCATTCCCTTCTGCCGAAAGTAATGTTTGAGAAAATTGAACTGTCTCTTCCCGTATAGCATTCCTATCCTCTAACCATTGACCTACCGAATCTGGTATTAAATGAATAGAAAGTTTTGCATGTTTCTCACACAAACAGGCATGGAAGAATTTCATATTTTGATCACCGTACCTCGGACATTTAATTCTTGCTTTTTGACAAGTGAACATCTCCTTATTTCTAAAGTGCCAACTCAACTCGGCCTGTGCCTAGTGAAGGGATTGGCAGTTTTTAGCCGAGGGGTCATTTTGATGGTGAATTTCTTTTTGTTCCATTTTTGCTTCTACCCAAAGGATGTTGTCAAAAACATTGTCAAAAATCTTCTTCTTCGACATCCTAAGGATACTTTTAAGGCTTTTTAGCTTCTAGGATAAAATCCACATACCAAAGCCTTACAAAGGTGAGTTCCAGGATTGTTCAACTGTATCCCTAAACGTGTGATGTCTCATCAACATATGCTGAAATTTAAATTTAGAAGGACACTTATAACCTAAATTAACATCACAGTTGAGGACAAGAGGGGCATAGTTCGACAGTGAACGACTTAGGTACGACACTTGAACTATTATTGTGTGGAACAGTGACAAGCATTCTTGATTCACTAGGACTCTGTCCAGACGTTTCCAAACTGATCCTCTATTTTGAGTACTTGTCCAAGTGAAAGTGTTCCCAGAAAAGGTAATTCCAACATACAGTAGTCCTAGATGCATGAGGTGAAATCCATGATGGCTCTAGAGTCCTATATGGAATATCCTATATATTCTTCTAGTTTTGCAACAACATTAAAATCACCACCCTAAAGTTTTGGCCCATGATAATCCACATCAAATTGTCAAAGCCGGCTCTACAAGCTTTGTCGCCCCTTGTGAACACACTCAGCATAGACAAAAGTAGCACGGAAATTGAAAGATCATACATCATTAGTCAAGGCAACATGCGTGCACTATTCTTCATTCTGGATAACAAAAATCTTAAAACCATCTTTGAAGAATAACCAGATTTTATTCGAAACATTAACCAAGCTGTGGAAGAAACCCAACCGGGCTTTTATTTGATCCAGTTGGGTATCTACATAGGAGTGATCTACCAGGGGTTCTGAAATAGCCAAAAACAATACTTTGTGAAGTTGAACCAACTTTTTGAGATGAAATTGATGATATTTACTTAAGATCCCTCTAATATTCAATATAAGGAAATTATTCATTGCTAAGAAGGGTTTGGTACTTTTGAGATGGCATTGGCACTAAGTCGTGTCTAGATTGTCCGTGTGATGGAATACTCATTTTTTTTCCTAACTAGAATGCAGGCACCATCATTTGGCTGCGTGTGATCTTCTTGTTTGGCCAATGCAATCCCAATTTTTTCTAGAAATCTCGAAATTCTTTTATTTTTAGGGGAATGAAATTTCGGTGAGCATCAAACAAATCATTATAATCATGTGAAACAAAAAGATGATGCTTTGAATCCAGGGCCTTCTCCAATATCATTTTGCTACAATCATCAATTACCATACATGCCATTACATTCACAGGCAGAAACAGTGCCACAAAATCCATGGCTAGGGTTGTGTGTTTCTCCACATGCATGTATCTACATGCATGGATGAAGATATGGCCCTTTGCGATTTTCTAGATACCTGCATCTCTTCAGCAATTGGCAAAAGAGCTACTGACATCGATAATAATGGAATAGCATGCTCAATTGTGGTGTTCCTTTGAAACTGGGGGATGTAGGCTTTTTAGATTAAGGTCCTCTTACACGGCTTGAGGGATTTCCTACAAAGAGGAAGTCTCGATAGTGCTGGCCTTAATTGGTTTGCTCAACGAGGTTAGAGGATTCTCAACCAGCTGCTTTGGTCTCCATTGCTTTTTTACTCCTAATCGTTGATAGTGGCGGGCAATTTCCCTGATGGATCCACCATTTTTCCCTTCCACTTGACCAAAGTTGAGTTTGGCACTTCCAATTTGTTAGCCCGACACTCAGCTAGGTCATGCCCTAACATACAAGTGCAATATTTGGGGACATCTTTGTAGTGGATATGCTGCCAGTGAGAAGTGCTTTCCTTGCCCAACTAGAAACACTTCAGTAAAGGCTTTTATCGATATCCATTTCAATGAAAAACTGCGCCACATTTGGACTAGATAAGGAAGCCATCACTGCTTCCATCTTAAAAGGCTTTCTAATTAGCTTGACTACGGAGTAGAGCACTCGTTTGTCATATTATTGGAGAGGCAATTTCTCCAAGGAAACCTAGATTGGTACTATTGAGAATTCAATATCGACATGAAAATCAGGGGTCCATTTGAGGACCGTCATCGGGAAAACTTGAAAACTCCAGAATTTACGCATCCAATAGCGAGTGTAGTCCTCATCCAAGTCAAAACGAATGAGTATGTGGTGGTAGTCAAGGAACCCTAGGGTAAAAGAGCTCTTAAACCCCACAGTTTAGAAGTCTTTACGGAGAACCTCCATGCTGGATTTACCCTTAGAGAATTTCCCTATCAAAGAGTGCTTAAAGGGCTTTGAGAGTTGTTTCATCTACTCATCAGTGAGCAAAAGAGTAGGCTCACCTCAAAAAATGGTAGGCAATTTGATCGATGAAAGTAGATTTGGATGATCCAGAGACTACATCAGCAAAAGATCTTGGGGTGTACGAAAGGGGTTCCCTTCAGCCAATGTCTAAAAGGGCAGCTGTTGAAGCCATGAAACCCTAGATGGTAGCACGACAAAGAGAAAGAAAAGAGGCGTAAGACGCCAAAAATCTATACATATATCCAGACTCACCTTATTACTACTCTAACGGCTTAATTTGGAGCAACAACATGGGTACATGCTGGACTCCTGTTCTCGTCTTATTCTTAAATACAAATTTTTTTTTTTCGCACGGTCATAAACCGAGGAAGAGGAGTAAAACGTACCTAAGATTAATATCTAATACCAATCATTCACAAATTAGAATAATATTCCCATGCAAACACACAAAATTTCCAAAATTCTTTCTCGTCTATTTAAACCAATTTTTCTAAAAGATAAATCAACCAAAAAAGTAATATTTATGATTTGATTAAAAAAATATTTCAAATGAATTTTACTTGAAATATTATTCTCTCTTAATCAGTATTTGAAAATGGTAATACCAAGTTTTTGAAATTCTTGCTTTCTAAAAGACCTACTCACACACACTTAAATTCATGACATGTCCAATTCAAAAGTTCAGTCATATAATATTGTAAGTGAAGTATCATATCGAGTACCAAATAAATATACTTTCCATCCAAGTGCCATCAAACACACACATACAATATAAAAAGATCATCCCGACACAAAAATAAACACCCCCAAACTTGACACTTTTATTCATTTGATTAGTAAAACTCATCCATTCACTCATCCAAAATTCAAACATCAATAACATAAAAACCACCAAAAAAATAAGAACAAACTAGACTATAACAAAATCTTAACAAAACACACTCCATTGACTGATATCACTAAAAACACATCAAGCCATGCTATGTAATCATTAAAATAAGCTCACAATGGTCAATTCTGACATTTAAACCTCAACAAGAATCTACGTGGCATCAGTTGAAGGCCCTTAGCCACTATCACAACTCAAGCAATCCCGCTGTAAATCAACCAAGAATACAATAAGCTAAAACCAAGCATTTATTCCAAAGTTCAAAATGATCAGTTCAAGTCAAATATAAATAAAAAGTCACTGGGAATCAACTTAAAACCCGTAGCCAATCCACTGCAAAGTAAAGTATACAAACCTAAATATCTAAAAGCATAAAATAAACATGATAAAGTGCTAAAGTACTAAGGAAATGAAGATAAAAACAGTTTTCAAATGTCTCTAAATCCCTCAAGTGAATAAAACATTAAGCATTGTTTTTAAATTGTGTCTTCTCCGAATGTCCCCAAAATCTGTGACTCTTCATTTCAATCTTGCTCCATCTCCTCATGATCATCCTCTGCTCCGTTATTCTATCTTTCCTCAAACTTCTCATTTTGCACTCCACCGGTACCACCAACTTCTTGTGAATCATCTTGACACACTGGTCCTCTAGTGATGTGTAGTAGAATTGTTTACGAGGTGGACCATATGCCAAAGTGGAGGCAATGGACGACACCATCATACCCATGTATTGAGTGAGGTGGTCCTAAGTGCTTCTCCTATTAGTGCCAAGTCATTGTGCACGACTAGTTGGCTATATATTATGTACCCTTGCAGTTCATTGCACTCTTCATCTATGATTAGGGCATTACAAACATATCCTGGGCCACGGGAATCTGCAATGCTTGAGGAGGAAGTGGTAGAGGCATATGGGTCTCTGGGATGTTGATGCCTCTTGAACACTTGAACCATCTTGTACACATATTCCTTGTTAATTCTGCCTCAAGTGTGAGTTTGTGGCTGGTTGGTAGTAAAGGGGCATCCTGCAATAATACATAAATGAGTGATTAAACTAGGTATACAAAAAATAGATCTCCTAGACCTCGTACTACCAAGGAAATCCTCTCTGATCAAACTACCAACATCCAAAGGCATCCCCTCAAGAATAGAGTAAGCAAGGGATGCTTTGTCTCATTGAATATAACTTGCAGAGTTTGAGCCCCAAATTCTACAACTAATGAATAATAGAACCACAACTTGGCCAATAATGACAAACCACCGTGAGGAAATTTAAGCTCTCTTGTCTTAGATGTATTCATCATCCAATCAGCATTAGTAATACATAGAGCATTTTCAACAAGCACCGCATATTTATTTTTGTATTTAAGAACTCCCTATACTCCAAACTCTCAATAGACGTGTACTCATTAATCTTTCCAGTACTAAAATCAACCAAAACACCTCTAACTCTAACTTTACCATCTTCCAAATCACACAAATTACAATAATACTCTTTAACTAACTTTGTGTATCCTGGATCACATTTCCTATCAAATCTTTCCCATTTCTTCTCTTTAGTCTATTTTAAATTTCCTTTCTCACATCCTCATAATCCTCCCCAATGCATAGATAAATCAAAACCCCTCTCCTTAATACCTCGTGATTTTTATTGGCCTTAAACAAAGCATGCACACGCTTACTCGAGAATTGGGATTCCACCTCCAGTTCATTTGTCTGACTTGGTTGACACCAATCTTACCTACACCACTTGTATCTTCCCCCACCTTCTTTTTCTTGGATTCTGTCCTTTACGCCTACTTCTTCCTCTCCTGCCCGCTACTACCATAAACTGCCCTTGTCATTTTTCCAAACAATTTCAACAAAATCAATTAAAAACTTCTTACAAGATTTCTAATTCCACAGCCAAGAACAAGAACAAACAACCACCAAAAATTTTCACCAATTAAGGAATTCCCAATCAATTAATGATCAACTCATCACAACAATTAAAAAGCCCAAATAATTTGCAATCAAAATAGCAGAAAATATCACCAAAAAATTACACCAAGAAAATACCAACAATTACCCATAATTTCTTGAAATTTCCAAGCAATCAATGAACAAAAATTGCCAAAAATCCAACCAAAATATTCCAAAATAATGAATTACGAGCCTAAGTACAAATAAACTTGGAAGATATTACCCATATGGTCGGTGAAAATCCCAATTGAATTGTAAAAGAGAACTCCTTCATTTGAAGCTTGAAAAATTGCCCTTGTGTAATTTTCTTGTGGGTGATTCGTGATTGATGATTGATGACGATTTGTTGGGAAGACTGTGGTGGTTTTTTGGAGGATTTTTGTGGTTTGAAGGGGATTTGGAGAAGAAGGATTGAGAATATTAGTGTTGGGTTCAAGTGAATTTGGGTTAGAATGAAGAAGAAGAAGAAGAAGAAAGGTTGTTTTAATTTTGAATATGTCTGATACTGATGTCGTGCCATCAGATTTTTGATGTCACGACATTGAAATCAATGTGCTCCTTACACATGCTTCGTTGTCGGATATCAAATTTTGATGTCACTACATCAACTAAATTGTGTGCCCTACATGTTATTGGTGTCGTGACATCATTATTTGCTGTCGCAACATCAAAACGGGCATGTTTATGAATGTATGGATAACTTCACAAGGGCTTTGGAGAATTTTGGGAAACCAAATACCGTGAATGCCGTTGACTTTTCATTTCAATCAAACCTTGTACATTGAGTGCGACTTTTGTTGTGATGGGCACTCAAATGGTCAAAGTGAGCAAATCAACTATATATCTAATCAACCTTCATCCTCAAGGAGCTTTTCAAAACACTTACATCCTTTTATGGAGGAACTACCCAAACCTCTCTTGGAGTACTTCCAACAACCAACAAAATCCTCCTTACTAACACAATCCTTCACATCAAAATTTTCAAAATCAAGCTTCAACTTCTTCAACTTCTAGACCTTATCAACCACCTCACCAAAGGAATTTCCAACCCAGTTCCTATCCATGTTAAGCAAATCCTTTTTTATCATAACAATCAACCAAGGCCTCAATAATTTCCCAAAAATGCTTTCTTTCTACATGCTTTCTTAAAAAAGATTTGGGCTTTCCTTAATTGTGCTTGCCTAGCGACAATTAGTAGTGCGGACTAGATAATTGCTTTCTTAAGACGCTTTCCCTTTTTCTTTCTTTCTTTAATTACTTGCTAAAAATGCTTTCTTTACTATTAATAGTGTTTTTGCTTTATCTTTAATTCTAGTTTTAGTTTTTGTTTTTTAAGTAACCACCTATACATTAGTGGAGAGGCCTCACCCCAAGATTTTAATAATATGGAAAATTTGCAAGGAGGGGGGACTTAATACCAAAACCTTCTCAAAATTAGAGTACACAGAAACCCTAATTCTATATGAATTGTTTAGAAGAAATCCTATGAAATAAACAAGACATTCTATACAATATGAGGATTCCCCTAGCTAGGAAATGCAAAGTGGAGTTATCATAAAAATTATTACATCTGTCATCAGATACTATATTAACCATTACATCTGCCAACTTGTTGCTTCTCTGAAAACATGCATAGCTGTGAATTCTATATTCAATAGTTTTTTCATGAATAATTTGAGATAGCTTATCCAACTACCATGGTGGCCTGAATTTCCTGATAACAATTTTCAAAGACACTATGGAATCAATTTCTGTGACGACCTTCTGTATGTGTAACTTCTAACATAGTTGACTTCCTTCTCAGCAAAGCCATCAATTCTACAAATAGATTTCTGAGGAAGCCTTCATAAAATGAGGAGAAAGCAGCTATGAGTTTACCATTAGAATCCCATATTGCTCCACCTCCTGCAAGCAAGCCTAGATTCCCTCAAGAAATCCCATCAGTGTTTAGCTTGAAGAAAGCTGGAGGTGGAGCCTTCAAACTGACCATAAAGAATTTTACCTTTAAACCTGAATATCTAGCCGATAAGCTTTTAAGGCCTCCTTATCAGAAATGTATAAGGGAAAGGCTTGAGCTACTTTAGCCCTCCTTCCATCATACAAACTAGCTACTCTAGCCTTTCCAATTATAGAGCAAATAATATTTGGAAGCAATCTGTGAAGAATTCCATAGGTAGAGGAATCTGGTGAGTGAAGCCACCATGCATTAATCAATTAATTGACTGAGACATCTCTTAAATATGTGTGCAGTAAATTCATAAGACATTATCCAGACTTCTTTAACCAAAACAAGATTTTGGAAAAGGTGGTCTCAAAGGTTTTTTCTATGGAATAAAACTGACATTTCGAAGCCAATGAAAAACCCTTAGTTGGTAAAATGTCATTTAACAGTGAAGCTTTGTTGAGTAGTTTCCACACAAAAATGCAAAGCTTCCTTTTCCATTGTGATCCATTCCAAGCTTTAGCTAGTGTTAAATCAGTTAGGGGAAAAACAACTTGTTCATAATTCGTCAAAGCACAATCATGACTCCAGTTCTCAAACCAAAAAGAAGAGTTACCTTGCTTGGAATAGCCATCATATGCTCTTCTGCAAAATCTTTAATCCTAATCATTCTTCTCCAAACCCCAGAAGAAGCAGATGATATCCTACCAACAACTGGATGTAAAGCAGTTTCTAGGTATCTTGAAGTCATAAACCACCCATATAAAATTCATATCACACCTTTACACGCATTAAAATCCACATCAATAAACATTAAATTGACTTTCACAAAGATAAACTCAAGAACTCAAATTTATCAATAAGGGCTACATCCAAATTCACATAAAAAAAAATTTCATACACAACCAACTTGAAAGATGTATAAAATTCAGCCCTTATAGCCATCAGAAAGGTAAAGAAAGCTCAATAAACCTTGAAATGCAAGCACGCAAGCAAATGTCACATAAAGGCCAAGCATTATAGAACCATTATAATCGTTTAACTCAAAAACGGCAATATAACTTTGCGTAATTCCTTTATGACCACTTTTTATTTGGCTCTTTATTTTATTTTTTCCAAGCTTAGTAAGACATATTTTCACACAAGCTTCCTTTTATTCCTCATTTCTTACATGCTTACGTATTCTACGTTACCAAGCCAATTTTTTCACTTTTTCTTTCACTTGTTTTTTTAAAACTCATTGGAGCTTTTGGAGCATGTAAGGAACTAGCCATGGAAAAACAGGTTATATTAATGTAAATCAATTAAGCAACTATAACAAAACTTAATACCTCGTCATGCAAAAAACATGCAAATGAAAACATAAAGGTCTACGTCATGTCCTACTCCACTCTTATATCCCAATTGATAACCACAAAGAAACAATTCCAACAACTTCCAAACCAGCATGGGCAATAAAAATAAACTATGTTACTCTTTTCTAATAGCAATAAGTTCAAATATTTATACGTAAGAAAGAACTATTTAACATAAATTCGAGTTTCCACACTTTTTAAGAAAAATGTGCGACATGAACTCATACAGTTCAAAATACCAGGTTAATATATCATTGACAATTAACATCACGCCAAATAATAATATGCCATTCCAACATGACAACACAAAACAAGTATCAACAAATATTAAAACCTAATAAATATAAAAGAAAAATCTTTTTGCTTATCCCTCTACAACACATTAGGCAAAGAGGGTATAAATATCCTGAAGGCTACCTGATGCATACCCCGTGCGCAATCGACTTGATGCCACAAAACCCAACAATTCAAGATGGTACCAAAACCCCATGGATCAACTCTAAAGTTGCCCACAAGAATTTGGACAGCAAACACACACAAACAAGCTAACGAAAAATAAAACACAAGAACCAAGTAAGAATTCAACCCGTTGTCTATAGCGAGACTCAAACTCTTAACAAGATTTAAAGAGAGAATTGACCCATTGCCTATATGAATCAGGCAAGAACAAAATCTATAAGCTAGTTAGAACAATCACCATTGCTCAAGCGATGATCCCAACAATGTCTTAATCCAAAGACTAAAAGAAAGAACTTTTTCCACACAAAAAAGATAAATATTATTGATAAAAATATGCTAAAATTCGTCCACATAATGATGCCTATTTATAGGCTTAATAAAGCCCTAAAATTAGCAAAAAATTCCTAAAAAGTTAGTGCCAGGGTTCAGCCATAAGTAGCCCCAAAATTTTGGCTACATGGACCTTATTAATGCTAATAAATAAGCCTAAAAACTAAGAATTAAATCAACACCTAAACCCGACTTAAACCTGACTTAAAACTAGTCCAATTTACACAACACTTTAAATTATTATTGGGCTTTACATAATAAATCTCAAGGGGACCAAACTAAAATAAACATGAAAGGAAATCCAGCCTTCTTGCACTTAAAGGATCTCCACTTGTGCTTCACTTTCAAGAATTGGATTTTATGTATTAATGAATTGAGAATAGTCCAATCCAACTCGATCAAAATACCACGAATGTGCTCCAATCTTGGCAAGAGCTTGCTCCATCTTTCATTGATGCCTCTTTTAACACCCTAGTTTTACATCAATAAAAACACCTATATCCTATCACTAACTAGGTGGCGTCCCGCAAGTATACGGTTGTCAACTAGTAGCAAGGGAAGTAGGGATCGTTCCCACGAGGATTGTCGATCGCAATTACCAAGGTTTTTAAAGGTAAATGTGTAGTTAAGCTAAATCAATTAGTGGATGGAAGAACTATTCTAATGAAAGCTATAACTTCAATTCTAACTTAATTTAATCTAATTGAGTCTAAGATTTAGAACAAGTGCATAAATCACCTAAAAAGACCATAAAGCAATAAAAATTAATCACTACTCCTGGAACAAAGCATTCATTTCTAAAGTAGAAATTAGGAAAAGATCAACTAGGAAATTAAATATTTTTGGATTTTTCAATAGAAATTATGGAAACCCACAAAGAATTAACTAGAAACTAAAGCTAGAAATTGAAAATTCTTAAATAGAAAGCAAGAAATTGGTAAGAACACCAATTTTACTAAAAACCCTAAATTAAAAGCAAAGAAATTTTTACTAAAGTAGATGAGAAAGCAATTAAAAATTATATCTACTTGAAGCTTACGGAAAACCCATTACGATGATCTAATAAAGATGTAAACTTGACAAGAAATTTAAAGAAGATCTAAGATGAAGATTAAGAGAAAATTCTATTAGAAAAAGTAACTTGTAGTCTAAGCTATCCTAATCTATATAGAATTATCTAAAACTCTCTATTAAAACTAACTACTTACTAAAAACTCTCTACTACTTACCTTAAATAGTGCAGCATTAT
Source organism: Cinchona pubescens (assembly GCA_025175665.1). NCBI lineage: Eukaryota > Viridiplantae > Streptophyta > Magnoliopsida > Gentianales > Rubiaceae > Cinchona > Cinchona pubescens. The sequence continues at coordinate 10,628,245 of JANKKI010000053.1, forward strand.
ACAAGGCAAAAATCAGGGTTTTGGGCTGGAAATTACGTAAAAATTACCCTTACAACTTAACATTTAGCGAGTCGAGATCGCAGTCTGGAATTTTGAGACCGCGATCTCGACTCTAAAATTTTAGCACTAATTCCTGAATCGAGATCGCGGTCTGGAATAGTCGAGACCGCGATCTCGACTCTCCTCCTAGCAATCCTCATTTCCTTCATTTTGCAATTTAGTCCCTTGAGCTTTGTTCCTTCCAGCTTCTAACCTTTAATTTTTAACCTGCATAATATTAACACCATTAAGCACTTAATTAAACTAAAAATTTAACACAAAATTATCACAATTAATTCAAAACGAAAATACAAATACATATGAAAGAAATTAACTAAAATCTTCAATTACTTACCTAATTTCAGAATTTAAACTATCAAAATGCTATAATTTAGAGGAAAATAACTCTAGTTTACTAGAGTTATCACACCCCAAACTTAGCGTTTTGCTAGTCCCGAGCAAAACAAAGATCAACAATACATGACACCTACTAACATTCAAACATGAATTTAAACACCCCCAAAGTTGACGTGACACTTGATGAATCATGGATGAACTTAGAACAATTCAGTGATCTCTCAAGAAATGTTCAACACTACGTGATATGAAAAATATGAATTAATCAATCCAAAATTGAAATTTCATTTTACAAAGAAGCACAAATTCCTTCACTACACAAGATTTCACCTCACCAAGCATTACCATACTCGAAAAGAATTACCAAAAGTTTTAGTTCTTTTCATTTGAAACATCATTACTTCTCAACTCACAAATATTATAAAGTTAATCAACTTTCTCGACTAAGCATTATGAAAGTAGAAGTTCAATTAGGAATCAACTAAAATGCAATTGTCACACATTTCGGGAATAAACCTCTAACAAGGAATAAGTAATATGAGATCAATGATAAGTATTACAAACATTTTCTCATTCATTTATTGGTATACAAAAAATGCAATTCCTAATGGCTTAATTCGGAGAAACAACATGGGTACATGTCGGAGTCCCGTAAAACTCGCCTTATTACTACTCTAATGGCTTGTTTCGGAGAAATAACATGGGTACATGTCGGAATCCCGTACTCGCCTTATTCCTAAAATTATATATATTTTTTTTTTTTCAACTGCCCTAAACCAAGGAAAAGAAGTAAAATGTACCAAAAATTAATCTCAAATATCAGTTATTCATAAGTTAGAAGAACATTACCTATGCAAACACACGAAATGTCCCAAAATTCCTTCTATTTCAATTAACTCATTTCTTTCCAAAAGAAGTTCATCAACCACATAATATATATGATTTGATAAGAAACAGCATTTCAAATAAATTTTCCTAAAATTTTAGTACTTCTTTTTGAAAAATAGCAATGCTAAGTTTATGAATTATTTATATTGCAAATGAACTACTCACTCACACAAAAATTCTTGAAAAGAATCAATCATATACTTCACTCACAAGGTATTGAACATCAAATTTGTCATCATTGAGTACTTAATTGATCAACTTTCCATCCATTAAGATTCATCAAGTGGCATAAAATATGTAAAATGACCATTTCCAACACAAAAAGATAAACACCCCCAAACTTGTCTCTTTTATTCAAGTTGATGAATAAATCATCCTTCCACTCACCCAAAATTAAACATCAAGGCAAAACCCAAAAATAACGAAAACTACTTAAACTATGTTCAACTTTTAAGCCTAGAATTAAAATTGAGTAAAAATGTTAAGAGCAACCATGCATCTCGCCAAGTAAGCTTCAAACAAAATCAATTTCCGTTCAACTCATCAACTAATGCAAAGATGGCATCAGCTTAGGGCCCTTAGCCATATTACTCTTATTTGGCAATAACCCAACCTTACCAAGTGTTAATTTAATAATCCAAAAGAAATGTCATCCATAATGCATCAAAATGTAGCACTTGGCATCAGCTTAAGGCCATTAGCCAAACTACTTGAAAGAAAGAAAAACTGAAATACTTCAATTCTAAAATTGAAAATAAAACAAACATAATCTAAAGTAACACATCTTAAAAACTACGGTGTCTAATGAAAACAGTGAAAATTATCAACATCCATCAAATTAATTCAAGAATCAAGGTTGGTCTTTTTTTTTTTCCATGCTCAAACAAGTGGTGGCTTCTTCTCTTTATTCCATCTCGTCTTGACCTTCTTCTGCATCACTAGGTTGGGCCTCCTCTTGAGCATCAGCTGCATCTCCTCCAGTCACACCCGCGTGGCTAGATCCCTCGTGATGTGTAGTGGCCGCCGACGGTGTGTAATATTGTCCACGAGGTGGACCAAAGTGCCATGCAGGAGGAGATGGTGGCTGAACCCAAGTACCTAATGAAGTCACCCTTAATGCTTCTCCAATGATGGTCAAGTTGTTGTGTAACCACTTGGCTATAAGACCAGTATCCCTGCAGATCATTTCTCTCTTCTTCACTTACCGGAGCATTGAATACTACACCCGGGGGTAATCGGAATCATTGACGTTCTCTGAGGTGGTGGAGGCTGAGGCTATAGATATGGCTGAGGCTGGGCAGGCAGGTTGCTCCTCTTGGTGGTGCTTCTCATATTCCCTCACCATCCTATAGACATATTCCCTATTAATCCTATCTCTAAGATGTGTCAATAACTCTAAAGGATTAATTGGGCAACCTGCTATGGTGCAAAGATGGTGAATTAGACTAGGGGCGTAAAATATAGGTCGTCCCGACCTTCCACTCTCTAGAAACCCTTGTCTAATTAGGTGACCAATATTTATCGGGTTCCCAGTCATAATGGCATAGATTAAGAGTACCTTGTCTCTCTGGATAATGCTCAATGCGTTGGACCCCCAAATGCGGCTACTAATGAAATAAAACCACAACTTAGCCACTAATGAGAGTCCTTGACGAGGAAATTTCAATTCCATTCCAGAAGAAGCACTCCTAACCCACTCAACCCTCCTATCACAAATGGAATTTTTGATTGCATCCATTTCCTCATTTTTATTGTTCAAAAATGCCATATATTGATTAGAAGTTACGGGAGATATGTTAAAGTATGTCTTGCATTGATCAAATCTGCACCAAAATCTACCAAAACCCCCCCGTATACGTACCTTGCCATCTTCTAACTCACTTAAATTGCAATGAAATTACTTGACTAATTGGGTAGCCCCGGGGTCAACCTGAACATTAAAACCCTCCCAATGCCTTGACCTAATTTGCTCTTCTATCTCTCTCCTAGAGCCTTCCTAAATTCCCCAATGCATGGTTAGGTCAAAGTTTCTCTCTTTAATTACCTCATGCTTCTTGTTACTCTTAAAAAGTTGTTGAGCCCTATCGCTCGAGAATTGAGGTTCAAATTGATCACCACCCCCAATTGGTTGTTCCGAACCCCCTTCTCAGCTTGTCCCCTCCCCGGATTTCCTTTTTCTCAAACCAGTTCCTCTCCCTCTCATTCTCACCCTTCTCTCAGCACTACCATAAACTCCTCTCGTCATATTCTAACCACAATTCAATCACCAATTCACAAGACTAACCATCAAGCAAAATTCAACACCAACAATTCACAATCCAAAATTTTCAACAATTGTTAAAATAGTTCAACTTAAATACAATTGAAACCAAGAATTTTAACAATTGGACAAATCAATATTCTTCTAGTAAAGTTTAGCACCAATTACTTGCCCGCAATCCACTAATTCAATCCCAAATTTTCACAAATTAATCCACCAATTCCACACTTGTCTTCAAAAATGACTAATCACAACTAATAATTCAAAGAAAGATATTACCCGTTCTTTTTGGAGTTGAAATTTTTCCAAGAATTGCCCTTTGTAGAAATCTTCGTTGGAGCCCAAATTCTTCTTCAAATCTTCAAAAAGATGGTTGCTTTGATGTTCCTATAGAAAAACAAAGTGAAATTCGTGGTGGTTATGGAGTTTTTTGACGAATTTTGGTGAAGAAGAAAGAAGAATTGGGGTATTTGGGGTTAGGTTTTTCGAAAGAGAGAAGAGAAGTGGAGAGGTTTTGTGAGAAAAGAAGAAAGGATTCGTCCTTTAAAAAGTTTTTGGAGTTCGAGACACGCGATCTCAAATTTTTGAGATTGCGGTCTGAACTGAGTGAAAATAAGGCATTGCAGAACTTCTGAGTTGAGACCGCGGTCTCAAATTTTTGAGATCACGGTATCAACTCGGCCCTAAAATTGCCTTTGCAGAAGTTCAGAGTTGAGACTGCGGTCTCAAATTTTTGAGATAGCGGTATCAACTCGGCCCCAAAATTGCCTTTGCAGAAGTTCAGAGTTGAGACCGCGGTCTCAAATTTTTGAGATCACGGTCTCGAGCCAAACTTCTACAAAGTGAAATTTTTTACACTTAGCCGAATTTGCTTCACTCTTGACCGTTTTTCTGCATTTGCAAGGATAACCTATAAAAAAAAAATCACAAATTAGGATGATAATTTTTCACTCATTCTTTAGCACCATTTATTCAATAAAACTCAATTCTTTTTCTCTAATACAAACCAATCTACTCAAAATTAAAAATCACACCGAAGGAAAATAATAAGAACTAAATTAAAGACTTGGGTTGCCTCTAATAGCCAAGAAGCGCTCTTTTATAGTCACTAGCTTGACTATGGCATGACCCTCATTCTTGTGCTAATCGGATGATCTCTCGTCCACTTTCAATAGTTCCTCCAAAATATGGATTAAGCCAATGTCCATTGACCTTGAAAGTTCCCTCTTTCCCTTTTATCTCCACAGTTTCATAAGAAAAAGGTTGGATCACTTCAAAGGGACCACTCCATCTTGATTTGAGCTTCCCGGAAATAATTTGAGTCTTGAATTATAAAGGAGCACCAAATCACCAACTTTAAATTCCTTCCTTTGGATATGCTTATTATGCCAAGCCTTTGTTTTTTCCTTATAGATTAAAGAATTTTCAAATGCTTCCCTTCGAAATTCATCCAACTCATTCAAGTCAAGCATCCTTTTTTCATAAGCCTCCTTCAAATCAAAATTCAAGTTCTTTATAGCCCAATATGCCCTATGTTCAAGTTCAACCGGCAAGTGACATGCCTTTCCATACACAATACGGTATGGAGAAGACATGCCTATTGGAGTCTTGAATGCAGTACGATAAGCCCACAAAATGTCATCTAACTTTAATGTCCAATCATTCCTAGCATTATTCACTTTTTTCTCTAAGATTCTTTTCAATTCTCGATTGGAAACCTCCACTTGACCCGATGTTTGTGGGTGATAAGCTAAAGCAACCTTGTGTTTCACCCTATATTTTGTCATTAATGCCTCAAATTGGGAATTCTTGAAATGTGATCCCCCATCACTAATGATAGCTCGAGGTACCCCAAATCGTGAAAAGATATTCTTGCAAAGGAATTTAGTGACCACTTTGGCTTCATTGGTTGGGGTAGCAATTCCTTCAACCTATTTTGACACATAATCCACCGCAACCAAAATGTATTTATTGGAATATGAGACCGGAAAAGGTCCCATGAAATCAATCCCCCAAGCATCAAACACTTCCAATTCAATAATGCCATGAAGGGGCATTTCATGTTTCCTTGAAATATTACCCACCCTTTGACATTCATCATCACATTTGAGCACAAAATCCCGGGAATCCTTGAACATAGTTAGCCAATATAAACCACTTTGTAATATTTTGAAAGTTGTCCGTTGCGATCCATGATTCCCCCCAACCGGAGATGAATGACAATGTTTCAATATGTCGGATACTTCACACTCCGGAACACATCTCCTTAGGACTTGATCATTGCACTTTCGGAACAAATATGGTTCTTCCCAAAAGTAATGCTTAAGTTCCGTAAAGAATTTTCTCCTCTCATTGATGTTAAGCATTTTAGGGACTATCCTTGCCACAAGATAATTTACAATATCTGCATACCATGGGCTCACTTCTTTCACCTCAAATAACTTCTCAATTGGAGACTCTTCATTGATTACTCCTTCTTCACGATTGACAAGTCTAGATGCTTCAATTCTTGACAAATGGTCGGCTACCATGTTTTCCACACCTTTTTTATCAACCACCTCCCAATCAAATTCCTGCAACAAAAGTATCCATCTCAATAAACGTAAGGGTTTAGCATCTTGCTTAGAAAACAAATACTTTAATGCAGATTGATCGGTGTGAATAATTACCTTTGATCCAATCTAATATGATCTAAATTTATCAAATGCAAAAACTATAGCAAGTAATTCCTTTTCTGTTGTTGAATAGTTAATTTGTACATCATGTAAGGTCCTACTAGCATAGTAAATGACATGCAAAATCTTGTTCACTTTTTGACATAGGACGGCGCCTATTGTATAGTCACTCGCATCACACACAAGCTCAAACGGAAGAGACCAATTTGGTGCTACAATAATTGGGGCAATCACTAGAGCATGTTTTAATTCATTGAATGCTTCCAAACAAGAATCATCAAAATGAAATGGACAATCTTTTTGAAGTAGAAAACACAAGGGTCTAGCAATATGAGAAAAGTTCCTAATGAATCTTCTATAAAAACCCGCATGACCTAAGAAACTTCTTACCCCTTTAACATTGATCGAAGGAGGTAACTTTTCAATTACCTCCATCTTTTGCCCTATCAACCTGTATTCCCTTTGATGAGACCTTGTGACCCAAAACAATTCCTTCTCTTACCATGAAATGACATTTTTCCCAATTGAGAACTAAATTAGTTTCCACGCATCTCTTCAATACCTTGGACAAATTTTCAAGACAATTATCAAATGAGCTACCAAAAACACTAAAATCATCCATGAAAATCTCAATACTCTTTTCAACCATGTCATGAAAAATGGCAAAGATACAACGTTGAAATGTACTTGGGGAATTGCAAAGTCCAAAGGGCATTCTCCTATATGCAAAAGTACCAAATGGGCATGTGAAAGTTGTTTTATCTTGATCTTCCGGGGAAATAACAATTTGAAGGTATCCGGAATAACCATCAAGAAAATAGTAATATGCAAAATCAACCAACCTCTCGAGCATTTGATCAATAAAAGGTAAAGGAAAATGATCCTTTCGGGTGGCATCATTCAACCTTTGAAAATCAATGCACATACGCCAACCCGTATTGAACTACCAATCTAGAGGGGAGAAGCTCATTCGTTTCACTTATGATTATCGTAATACCACCCTTTTTAGGAACAACTTGAGTGGGACTAACCCACTCACTATCTCTAATAGGGTAAATAATACTGGCTTTCAAAAGTTTGAGAACCTCCTTTCTCACGACCTCTTTTAAAGCAGGATTCAATCTCCTTTGAGGTTGCCTTATTTGTTTAATCCCTTCATTCATCAAAATTTTATGCATGCATATAGAAGGGCTTATTCCCTTTATATCATCAATAGACAAAGCAAGAGCACTTTTATTCCTTCTAAGCACCATAATCAATCTTTCAAGTTGCTCATTTGTCAAGGATGCATTCACAATCACAGGGTATGTCTCATTTTCACCAAGATATGCATACATTAAGTGAGTAGGAAGGGGTTTCAACTCCAAATTGGGGGGTTCGTTGATCGGAGACCCCCTTTTACCTTTTTCTTGAGTTTCTTCCTCTTTCTTTTGCAAGAAACTCTCATCCTCCAAATTGACTGACATTCTTCATTCCTTCCTCAACATCTTGATTTGGCATTTGTGTCTCCAAGACCTCTTCTTCCATTAAGAAATTATCCATTGCATTCCTACAACAATCATCAATTAAGTTATCTATCACATTAATATTCATGACATCTTCAAAAATTGATGGAAATTTTAATGTCTTAAAGACATTAAATGTAACAATTTCATCATTTATTCGGAATTCCAATTTCCCTTCTTGAACATCACTGAGTGCACGGCCGGTAGCAAGGAAAGGTCTCCCAAGAATGATTGGCATTTCTTCATCCTCTTCCATTTCAAGCACAATGAAATCAGTCGGGAGATAAAGTTTGTCAATTTTCATAATCACATCTTCAATGATCCCCTTCGGAAACTTTATCCTTCTATCCGCAAGTTGCAATGAGACATTTGTTGATTTCAATTGAACTCCATTTAGCTTCTTAAACACTCCAAAAGGCATGAGATTTATCGAAGCTCCTAAGTCACATAATGGGCTCTTCCAAATTGTAAACCACCAATCTCACAAGGTGAAAATGAACCGGGATCTTTGAGCTTTGGTGGCAACTTCTTTGTAAGTAATGCACTACAATGCTCCGTTAAGCACAAAATTTCATCACCATGCAATTTCCTTTTTGAAGTAAGGACTTGTTTCATGAATTTGGCATAGGTAGGCATGTTCTCAAGTGCTTCCGTAAAAGGGATGTTGATCTCTAATATTTTGAAAATCTCTAAAAACTTCTTGAATTTCTTCGACTTCTCTTCATCCCTCAACCTTTGAGGGAATGGCACATTTACATGCTTGGGCTCATAATGCTTAGGATCCTTGCCTTCATTGCTTTGTGAGTTAGGCTTATTAGACTCATTCATCATTTTGTCTTGCCTAATTGAAGGCTCCCCTTTTTCTTTGTCTTCATCCTCAACCCTTTCTTGTTCTTTATTCTTCAATAAATTTCTCTCAACTCTTTCTTCCAACTCTTTCCCACTCCTAAGTGTAATTAGCCTTACATTGCTCCTTAGGATTTGGAATAGTGTCACTCGAAAGCACTCGCAACGGCCTCTCATTGTTTAACCTTGCCAATTATCCCAATTGAAGTTCCAAATTTCTTGTTGAAGCCTTCAAATTCTCATAATCTCTTTTATGCTCTTCGGTCTTCCTATCCAATTCCCTTCTCAAATACTCGGCTTCTCTTCTCCAACCTTCTTCACCCAAATTATCTCTAGAAGCATATTGATCATGGTACATGGGTTGGGAAGAATTTACATATTGTAACGGAGGTCTTTGTTGTTGGTTTTCAAAAGAAGGATTGGGGGAATTTTGATATGAGTTAGGTTGGAAATTTCTTTGATGTGGTCGTTGATAAGGTCTAGATGAGGAATTCGGGGCTTGAGTGTGTTGGGCAATTTGAGGTGGAGGATTTGGTTGGTAAGGAGGGTTGGATTGGTTGTTGGTATTACTCCACGAGAAATTTGGGTGATTCCTCCAAGACGGATTATACGAGAAGGGAGATTTCCCATAAGCTCCGGATTGGTTCCTTGGAAATGAAGATTGATTAGTCACATAATTGACTTGCTCATTAGCCCCATATGGCATTTCACAATTCCCATTAGCATGGCCGCCACCACAAAAATCACATGTCATACTTAGTTGAGTTGGAGAAGAAGTCATAGCATTCACACTACTAGGTTTCCCTTGATTCTCCAACGCCTTTGCCATGTTATTCATCACATTTATGAACATGCTTTGTTGAGCTAAAAGGGCGTCTTGCATGTTTAGATTCAACGTTCCACCACTTGCATTTGCTTGATTAGCTTGATGTTGAACCACCGGTGGAGCTATCGGTCCATGATGGTAGTGGTTGTATGCCATCCTATTTAACAACTCTTGAGCTTCTTCCGCAGTCTTGTATGAGATAGAACCGTCGGCAGAGGCATCTACGATGGATTTCGTCTCTTGAAGTAGACCATTATAGAACGTTTGAACTTGAAGCCATAAAGGAATGGCATGATGTTTGGGCATTTTCTTAACAATTCTTTGAATCTTTCCCAAGCTTCCCCAAGACTTTCACCAACATCTTGTTTGAATGATGTAATCTCATTCCTTAATTTAGCGGTTCTTGAGGGAGGGAAATACTTCGCCAAGAATTCTTGAGCTAGTTAATTCCAAGTGGTGAATGTTCCTTGAGCATGGAATTGCAACCACAACTTCGCTCTATCACGAAGAGAAAAAGGAAATACCCTCATCCGAACACAATCCGGATGTACTCCATTAAACTTAAATGTGTCCAAGACTTCTTCAAAATTCATAAGGTGAGTGTATGGGTCCTCATTTGGTCCACCTCCGAACATAGCATGGGCTTGGAGCATTTGGATTAGGCTGGGCTTAATTTCAAAATTATTGGCTTGCACGGGCATCCGTGCAATGCTTGAGTTCGCCCCATCAAAATTCGGTAAAGCATACTCCCTCAATGGCCTTCCATTCCCATTCATGTCATTTCCATTCCTATAGCCACCCAACCTTTCCATTATTTCCACCTACCTCTTCTTCTTCGTTCTCCATATTCAAATTCCCTTGTTGAGCATTAGCATGTGTCATTTCTATCCTTTCTTGTTGTTGTTGCACCCTTCTCAACCTTCGAATTTGTCTTAGCCCTTTCTCCCTTTCCTTGTCTAGGCAAATGAATGGCTCTTGAGTACTTCTTACCATGCACTACACAAACAAGGCAATAGTGAATTGGAATTCCAAGTCAATTCCACAAGACAACCAAATCAAACAGAAAAATCAACAAAATTAAAAACTAAATTAAACTAATCTAAAGTGCTTAATCTACACGACCCATAAAGCGCTTGATATTGCCAAAAACCAAAGACAATCGCCGGCAACGGCGCCAAAAATTTGATGCCTCTTTTAACACCCTAGTTTTACATCAATAAAAACACCTAAATCCTATCACTAACTAGGTGGCATCCCGCAAGTATACGGTTGTCAACTAGTAGCAAGGGAAGTAGGGATCGTTCCCACGAGGATTGTCGATTGCAATTACCAAGGTTTTTAAAGGTAAATGTGTAGTTAAGCTAAATCAATTAGTGGATGGAAGACCTATTCTAATGAAAGCTATAACTTCAATTCTAACTTAATTTAATCTAATTGAGTCTAAGATTTAGAACAAGTGCATAAATCAACTAAAAAGACCATAAAGCAATAAAAATTAATCACTAAAGCAGTCATTTCTAAAGCAGAAATTAGGAAAAGATCAACTAGGAAATTAAATATTTTTGGATTTTTCAATAGAAATTAAGGAAACCCACTAAGAATTAACTAGAAACTAAAGCTAGAAATTGAAAATTCTTAAATAGAAAGCAAGAAATTGATAAGAACACCAATTTTACTAAAAAACCTAAATTAAAAGCAAAGAAATTTTTACTAAAGTAGATGAGAAAGCAATTAAAAATTATATCTACTTGAAGCTTACGAAAAACCCATTACGATAATCTAATAAAGATGTAAACTTGACAAGAAATCAAAGATTAAAGAAGATCTAAGGTGATGATTAAGAGAAAATTCTATTAGAAAAAGTAACTTGTAGTCTAAGCTATCCTAATCTATCTAGAATTATCTAAAACTCTCTATTAAAACTAACTACATACTAAAAACACTCTACTACTTAGCTTAAATAGTGCAGCATTATACAAGGCAAAAATCAGGGTTTTGGCTGGAAATTACAAAATTGCCCTTACAACTTAACATTTAGCGAGTCGAGATCGCAGTCTGGAATTTTGAGACCGCGATCTCGACTCTAAAATTTTAGCACTAATTCCCGAATCGAGATCGCGGTCTGGAATAGTCGAGACCGCGATCTCGACTCTCCTCCCAGCAATCCTCATTTCCTTCATTTTGCAATTTAGTCCCTTGAGCTTTGTTCCTTCCAGCTTCTAACCTTTAATTTTTAACCTGCATAATATTAACACCATTAAGCACTTAATTAAACTAAAAATTTAACACAAAAATTATCACAATTAATTCAAAACGCAAAAATACAAATACATATGAAAGAAATTAACTAAAATCTTCAATTACTTACCTAATTTCGGAATTCAAACTCAAAATGCTATAATTTAGAGGTAAATAACTCTAGTTTACTAGAGTTATCATTCATCTCCTCATCTTGACACATCTTTCGGCTATTCGCATCCATATCATTCCTTTCCTCCTCGAAAGGATTCATCCTCGAATCCGAGCCTGGATAAGAAAAATGCGGATTAGCCAAATGGGACACAAAACTGGCAAAAGATATGCCCTGAAGTCGTGCTCTATTGTGAACACAACAAAGTTTTGCAAAGTAATTATCCAAACAGTTTTACAAATGTCCACGCCAAAGTACAAAATAATTTAGTTTTTGCAGGTTAAACACAAAGTGAGCAATTGTCGGAAAACACTAATTTTGACACAAATTGGAATTGTTTTTAACCATGAACAAAAATTTTAGTCAAAGTGTTTTTAGGAAAAATTGACACAGTTTCATTCTTACAAAGTATAAGATTTGACATAAATCACACAACTTAGGTTGATCAAAAACTAAGTAAGAAACAAAAATTTGGGTGGCGTGTCTAAGTGAAACAAAATCAAACAAGTTATCACGCCATAACAAAAACTTGACTTGGACAAAATTTGAAAATTTTGAAGTTAACTTTACTTGAGATACGAAATTCATAAAAGAAATTAACCAAGCTAACAAAGTTATCCAAGTTATTTTGAACAAAAGTAAAATGTTGAAAATCATGTCACATGATAACACAACAATTCAAATTAGATTTGATGGCATGTAAATGATTATCAACTAAGGCTTGGACGGATTTATCCAAACAATGCTCCACAAATTGGAATTGAAATAAAAGAATTTGGATGCCTTTCTGTTTAAAACAACTACCAAGTCAAAAACCAAGTCAAAAGAATTAATTTTAAACAAGAAATAAATAAAATGTACACAAAAAATAATTCTAAATTCGGCATTAAATTTGTAGAATTTCTTAAGATGCTCAAATCTTCTAAGACTTCAACACGAAAAGCAGAAAGAAGTTCATACATTTGAGATAGGGTATTGACTATCGTATTTTCCATAACTCGCTTTGGTTGAAATGATGAGACACTCAATTGGAAGGTTAGTGCATCACATTTTACACCTTTGAAGGGCTGCATATAAGAAAACAAACTAGACAAAGATAAATCAAGGTTAGGCATGACAATACAAAGTCTCTTGATCTCTTCCTCTTTTCTCTCTTTTTCTTGGCCTATGGAAGAAACCTATACAATCTTTTTATCTTGACTTTCAGTCGCTATTTGGCTTTTCCCACTTTACTTTTTACTTTTATTCCATTCAAGAAATTTTTTTTAAATTTCTAATCTTTCTTCATTTATTTGATGTTGTTTAAAAGAAATAAATTTATACTTTTTACCTTTTTTACACAAGTTATATGCCTTACTGTAGCTATCATAAAAACCATTTTCAAATAATTCCCATAGTTGACCAAGCTGTAAATGACATGTATGCAAGGTGTTATGACTTATTGAAGGTGCTATATCACAAACTACCTTATCGAAATACTTATCAATAGTGAAGGATAAACACTTCACTTTCAGTTGACCATCAGAATTTATCAGGTGTTGGATTTGGCAAAGTAGGCAAATTCAACTTTTCAACAAGATATATACTTGCCATATTAATTCATATACTACTATCAGTTACAGTACCACAAACCCTTTCATTCACAAGAACCTTAGTGAAGAAAGTCTCTTATTGCCTACGAGACATTGCAAATAAAACTCACAAAACAAAGTGGTTAGTGATAGAAAAAATAATCAGAATTTTTCCTCATTGCTCGACGCAACTCTTTGGAGAGCAATTCACTCAAGTTGTATCACTCAATCCCTGGTGTATACCCTCAATTGAATGGCTTTTATCACTCAAATGATCTCACCACACTGCTTTTTTCCTCTATTTAGTTCACTCTAAAAGTCTTTGGAAGACTACGAGGACCAAAGTGAGCTCCAATTATGTCTTAACCACTTAATTGAGACTGTTGGAAATCGAAGAAAAAAATAATCACGGGCCAATGACAGATAAGAGACACCAAACTTTTGGATTTAAGCTTCAAAGAGCAAGAGACCATAAAATATCCATGACTACTTGAAGCAACAAAAGGTAGAGAAAGCAAATAAGAATTTTGTAAGAAAATTTGCCAAACAAGAAAAAAAAAAAACCAAGCACATAAGAACAAACAAGTAGCACTTAAGACTAACAAAGAAATTAAAAGAACCAACAAAATTAACCGCTTTTGAACAGAATTGCAAATTTGGACAGAAGACCTTGATTTAGAAAGTTTCCAAAAAAAGAATTTCCAAAAATGGATAAGTGCCAAATTTGGTGGATTTCCTAATTCAATGGGATTAGGGTAAGTATTAGGGTAAGTAATCCAAATCCTACTAGGATTAGGATTAGTTTTATGAGTCCAACTGGGATTAGGATAATTTTCCCAAGTCAACTTGGATTAGGGTTTTTTAAATCCGATTAGGATTAGGATTAGAAACATAATTTCAAATAGAATTAGGACAATAAACCAATTCCAAACAGGATTAGAATAAGGAAACCAAGTGCAATAAGGATTGGAATAAGGACTACCAAATACAAGCAGGAAAAAAGGTAAGAAACAAAAACCTTTTAGGTTAGGAAATAAACAAATAATTGCCTGTAGTTATAAGTAACCAAATATATAAACCCTAAATTTGTTTGTCCTCCTTCTCTATAGCCGATTCTTCTTCTTCCTTTTTTTCAAGGTTTTTTTTCAACGTTTTCTTCTTCTTTTTTCTCACTTTCGGCCAAACAAAAAAAAAATTCTCTTTTTTTTTCAATTCGACCAAGAACACTTTTTTTTTTTTAATTTGGCTAAGATAAGATTTCATTTATTGTAGCAGCAACAACAAAGAGAACAATGAAGAACAATAACAAACAAGCAACAATATGGCTAGAATTTTTTTTAATCAAGAAGAACACGAAAGTAATAAACAACAACCCTACCACGCCATTCGTTTGTCGCTCCAAATACAAATATTCTATAATGGACTCTATCAACAAACAAAGTCCATTATAGATTCTTCAACGGGGGGTTCCTTATCATTCAAAACATTCGAGGAGGCCCAAAGACTTTTCAACATGATGGCCTCAAATTATTACCAACATGGCCCTATAGCTTAACCCAATGCTCAATATAATGTGCAACAAGCTCAAGCACAACAACCTCAAGCTTAAGAAGGTGTCCTTTACTTCAATCACAATGATCCTCTTTCAGCACAAAATTGGATGATGGTTAATATGATGGTTAATATGACAAGAGATATTGAGAACCTTGGAAAGATAAGCAATGTGAATGTCGTATCATCTTATTCTCAAGGTTGTTCTTGGCTTGCGGTGATTATTAATAGACACGACTCATAAAATAGACAAGAAATATAATGATGACTAGAATATCACTTCCAAAGAGACTATGCTAACACCCGATGAACCACCTAAACATCACACTTTTTTCCCTGTCTAAACTAAATATTAATAAGAGAGTGGAAAAAAATAAAACACAAAATAAAGACAAAGCGATAAACCACGTAAATAGTAGAGAAAGTCCATAATTGAGATATCTAGGGTTCACTCATCCCTAACAATCCCCTCAATTGATTAATCCATTTGTTTGATTAATCATGATTCACTCATGCTGTTTATTAGTCTAGAGTCGTGTGTAATTGTGAGTTATCTTTGAGCTTTTCTCACAAATCTACTAAATTGACCCAACTCACTATATTTCTATGTGAATTTAAGTCAAGCTTAAGGTGTAATGACCACTCTCTATAGGACTACCTATGATGAATAGGCATCTTTTGATCCGTATATATGAAACATCTATCCCTTTCACTAGAACTTCCAAACAAAGGCCAATTAGAACAATTCCTTACCTAAAGCTCTTGTCCTGATTTCTGAATTAGTGCTAAAAATTAATTTATAAATTGATCAGACTTATAAACACATTTAATACCATCTATTTAATTAAATCAAGCATAAGATAGTACATAATAAGCATGAATGAAATAAATCAAATCAATTGAGTTTCATGGCAACTTATGAATGATACCCTAGAATTAGGGTATCATCTAACAAGTTGATAAAACACAAGACTTGAATACAACCGTGAAAACGATATTAAACACAAGATATGGGGAAAAGAATGAAAAACTAGGGATGTGAAGCTGTGTATTCTCTTCTTCTCCTTTTCTCTCTCCTTCTTGAAAGAGGTTGTATAATGATTTCTATCAACTCTCACACTTTCCAAAAACTAAAACTTCCTAATAAATGACCTAAAATTACCCTTATCTTGTCCTAACTAAGGTCTAAATGAAAATGGGTCAAACTATCCAAAAACCAGGACAAAACATAAAAACTTGTCAAAACCCACTGGTACTGGAGGCTGGGCATCCTTGCCAACATCTTCGGTGCATCCAATGCCCAAAGGGTGCTGGCTGGGTGCTCCTCCAAATGTTGTGATAACGGACAGTACCCAGCTCATCGCTACGGGTGCCTAGTACACATCTTCATTGTTTTGCTCCATTTTGCCTCGTTTGACCTTCTTTGCATATAAACCTTACAAAAACACATTTAAAATGTAAAAATACACCCTTTTTTTACATAAAAACAATAAAAACCTATTTTACGAAATTGGGCATAAAATTACAAAAATACCTCTACTTTCTAAACTAAAACTCTCAAATTATAAACAAAAGCCAAGCTACAAGTACATAAATATACTCTCTTTTAGAGAGTTAACACACCGCTGAACTTGAACTTTTACTTCTCACAAGTAAAACAAAAAAAAAACACATAAACGTAATAACACATTCACGCACATTAACTTCCTTCAACATGTCAATTGTCGTAACAAAGGTAAAACTAAACAAGAAGAGAAATGGATTTGATATGTATATAAAAGAACATTGCTAATCAATCTCAAATCATCGTCATGAGAGTGTTAACTCTTCACTTATGAAAGTAGATATCAATCACTTACTAATCAATGAAAAATCTGTTGAACATAAGGTTAGTAAGGGATAAACATGTTGGAAGAAATTTTAAGCAAACAGAACAATCACTAATACAAATGAACTCAAACCAAGGATCAAGTAAGCCTTTAATGCTTGTAACATAGGCTAAGGGCTAAAGATAGGATATATTTGGATAAAAGTACCTTAAATCACTTTTGACAGGTTAGTGAATAATTTCGACCTATAATCCTTTAAAATATCCCCTATTCAACCATAACATTTAACCAACTTCACTTTTTAGTGGCATTTTTTACTTCAAGAATCTCTTTGAAAGTAGAATGATAATGAAGCTCAGAATCTTTAAATCTGCCACTAGAAAAACTACAAAGAGATCTTTTTCCTTCATTTTCAGTGAGAAAATAGCTCCCCAATATTTATCACTGGCATCTTTTTGGATAATTCCCTTTCCATCAGATAGAGAGTGAGAAGATGGTAAAGTCTACAAATGTGGTTTTTTGGCTTGGACTGCTCTGGTTTGGGATTCACCCCAAGAAATGGGTTTCTTATTTCTTTTAGGAGTTTGGAAAGGGCATGAATTGGTTTGGCAATTTTGGGTAAGAAATCTCGGACATAGTTTACAAGGCTGAGGAATTGTTGTATTTATTTGGTTGAAAGGTTATTGTCTGGGAAATGGTTTAGGGCTTCAGAAATGTGTTGTTTTGGGTGTATTGTCCATTGGAAAATTTCATTGCTAAGAAAGAGATTTCTTCTTGAGCTAGAATCATCTTTTTCTTAGAAAGCATTACACCATATTTTTGGACAATATTTGAGAACTAGTTTATGAAGCTGATATGGTCTTCAAGGGTCTGGCTGAACTAGAAAATGTCATCAATATAGATGAGACTGTTGTCAAGGATTGGTTCAAAGATTCTAATCATGGCTTTTTGGAATAAAAAAATGGCTGTCTTCAAGCCAAAGGGCATTACTCTCCATTGGTAATGGTGGTTTGGAATGCAAAACCCTATTTTTTTCTCTGTCTTCTAAGGCTATGCCCAGTTGCCAAAATCCTGATTTCAAATCATCAAATTTTGAAAATCATTTTGCTTTTGAGAGTTTTGACAACAAAGTATTTCTGTTGCGCAATGGGAATTTATCATCCTACAAGAAATGGTTTAGAGGTTGACAATTAATTACCAGCCTCATCTTACCATGTACTTGCTTATATCTTTTATTCACATAAAAAGCTTCACATGCCGATTAAGAATGAGAAGTTTCAATTAAATCATGTTTAAGAAGATCCTAACATCTTGCTTTGCTATTCGGGAATTCTCAGGATTCATCCTTGAATGACTAGCGTTGGTTGGATTTACATCCTCATTCTTCATGAAGGATAACCTGAAAAAAACCTAAGAATTCTGCCATAAGGAGTTAGAGCATTTTTGCAAAAATCAAAATGAGATTCTACACAAGTTTGGATTTTATTTGAGTAATAAAATCTTGCAAATCTGAAATGATTGAAAGATACAGCCGAGGAATATCAATGTATTGTTCGAAAAATCTTTTATATCTTATACCCTCTAGAAAAATTTGCAGCAATCCTGAAGTCCTTTTGTAAAGATCCATCCCAATTATGATATCTTTACCTGGGAGTGCACACCCAAGAATTTGAGTGTGAAGCTTGCATTGTGGAAAGAATTGGATTGTGATATGTCCCTCCGTAATCAGGTGAGAAGAAAAAATTCTTCCACCTACTGCTCTAAAATCTTGCTTGTGAGCCTTCTAGTATTCTGCACTAAAAATTCTGGATTCATTATTGACATAGCTACACCTGTATCAACAATGCAATTACTAGGATTGGCTTTTCATACTTAGTGGGATAAACATGAATTAGTGTTTGAGCAACAAGAGATGAGAGATTAAGAAGGAGAATATGGTCTTGTTCCCTATTTGATGGTGTTATATTGAATATCTCTACTAGGACTTCCAAAGTAAATAAATTCTGTTCAGAAGGATCTGTTTCTTCAGAGAATTCTAGGTCTTCATCTAAAGAAATGTATTGACTTGTATGCCTATAAATGTCTTCAACCAATTTGATCCCTTATACTCTCTTGTTTTGGGGACAATTCTTTGCGAAATGACCTTTTTGATTGCAAATGTAACATCTTGAGGACTTTTTCTTCTTCTTCATCATCTAAGGATCAAAATTCTTCTCTTTGAAGTATTTCCATCTTTTTGGTCATGAAGATTTTGAAGAAGAAAGTCCAAATCTCTTGAATTTCTTTTTACTTTTGTATCCTCTAATTTTACGAGCTTTACATTTGCCATTCATAACCAAATCTGGCCTTTTGCATGATTCATCTATACATGGGTCTCCTTTCAGGTGTTCATGAACCACCTGTCACTTGTGACACAGATCTTCAAGTGATAATATTTCTAATTGTCTTACTTGTCCTAGCAAAAGACCTATGATAGACTTGTACTTCTGATGGACATAGATTTCAGGTCCATCTTGCAATGTCTTGGGCAATGAACTCAAAAACACTTGCTTTAAGCTGGGATCTGCACCCAAAACATTACAAAAATTAATTAATCTTTTCATATGTTTATCAATTCTATCTTTTTGAATATCTTTTCGAAAATAGGAATGACATTTAAGCTAAAAAAATTCTTTTTTCTTGAGCTCCAAATCCTCCTCTGGCTCTCCAAGAAACACTTGATGAATTAAAGCTATGGCTTTATCAAATGTTTGTCTGGTAAGAAAAAATATTCCTGCACTTTCTTCAAGTGTTGTCCACCAGCTTTTCAACATCCTGTGAATCTCGCTGTGAATTCTGACAATATTTCAAAATTACTTTCTATATTAATCTTTTTTACTATCATCCACACATGAAATTCTTGAAGTGTTTGTTCCCATTTGCCGGATGGGACATCATTTAAGATAAACAGTGAAGTTCCAAATGCTCCACTTGTGATTTCTGAGGTACATAGGTGGATGTACTTGCTCCTTCTCCTGCTCCTCTTACGTCCATAAATTCATCATCATCTGGATGTTCTACTGTAGGCTCATCTTCTCCTACCATAGACATGGGAATTTCTTCTTCGAAGGGTTCTGATTCACTTTGATGTTTTTCTTCTGTAGAGAATTCTTAGGACTCTAATTCTCCACTAGTTTCTTGAACAACAGCAATTTGGGGTTCTAATGGTTGTGATAACTGTCTCTTGAATGTACTGATTGGATTTGAATCTTGTTGAGGTGGTTGAGCTAGAGCTATCATGAAGGATTGTTTAGAAGAACTTGCTTCTTTTTCTTTATCTTTTTGTTCTTCCTGTTGTCTTCTCTAAGCCTCCAACTGGGCTTCTTGTTGCCTTTTTTCCCTTTCTTTTGCTTCAGCATCTTTTCTTTTCTTTTGTTCTTTCTTGAATTTATACTAAGCTGCATTATCTCTAGAAGAGGGTTCACCAGGCTCTAGAATATATGGAATTCTTCTCCATGTACTGCTCTTGGTTTTGGATTGTAAATTGTTGTAGCTCCAAAAGCACCAAATGGTAGCGGATAATAGGGCTGAACAGGTCTAGCATAAAACATATTATTCAAAGTGGAACTGGTGCTGCTTGTTCTTAAATCAGGCCCTGACAGACTTGGATGTAGAAAATCTCCTGTTTTCTTTAAACTATCAATTTGATTTTGGAGAAAATTCTTCTCTTTGGCCTGTTGAGCAGCAAATGCGTAGATTGACATCCTATAAGCAATAGTTTCAAATTGTAATTGAGCTATTCTTTCTTCTAGGGTCTGGATCTTTATCTGGATGTCTTCTAAATGTTTATTTTGCTTTTTTAGAACAACATTTGTTTTCGCTACTTGGCTGTCAATCTGATGAAGGGCTCTGTTCTAGGCTAAAGCATTTCCAATTTGCTAGTTCAAAACTTCTTCTGCAACATTGATAGATTTATGTTCTACAGTAGGAAGAACAATAGCATTTTGAATCTTTGGAGCATGGGCGGCTTTTTCTTTTGTGAAAGAGGTTAAAGGTGGAAAATCAGAGGGTTGTGAAACATACAAATATATGGTATTTCAGGTAAGAATGAATATGTTTATGATGAAAATGAAAGGGGATAGAAAGCTTCAACTTTATAATTTGGTCCAAAGGAGATTCTGGTTTTATTGAATTCTTTTCAATAGCTGGCTCTTGTAATATCCTATTAATCTTCTAGGATCATATGAGTTTAAAAATTATAAGTGCTACTGACTTTATCTACTGTTGGCCCCAAAGCAACCTAAGAGGGAGGCTGAATTAGGTTACTTAAAAATTACTTTGCACAATATGCTCTTATAAAATCTTTTGTACTAACAAGTAGTTTGATAGAGATAAAAACAATTAAGCTTAAGCACTATAGAAAAAGGTAAAGAGAAAAATTAAACAAACCACACTTCCAAGCTACCAAGCATGAACTATTAATCTAATAAAATGCTCCATCAAATATGGTGAGCCAATAATCTCAAATGTACACAAAGCAGGACACTCCTTGCTCACACTAATTATATTTAGTTGAGCCAAGGATTTTACTCTCAATCACACTTTTGTACAAGATTATCACTCCACTCAATATTTTTGAATACCACTTCAAAGTACACAGTAATACAATATTGTTTTTACATCTCAATAGCTAATTTTGCACTCAAATCACTTTTCTACTTGTTTGTATTCAATGTGTAAGTTGTTTTTACATTACACACAGGAGTTGGTATTTACAGGTGCAACAATTTGAGTTCTAACCACTTTCTAACGGCTCAATAATAAATGCTCAAAAACTTGCCGTTATAAGTTTCAGACGTCCGATATAATTGTTATGAGTCCGATCCACAGTCCGTTCAAATATCAAAAAGTAGAGGACAACGTTCGGACGGTCAATCCTGCATCCGTTCCATCGTCCTAACCAGATATGCTTGAAAAGTTCACACATCAGATGGAATAATGTGTCCGAAAGATTTAATGCCAAGCTGGGAATGTTTTTCCATCGGACAGTTAGCTTCGTCCTGTGTAGGCTTCTTTCGGATGGTAAGATGCATCCGTTGCAATTGCTTTAAAACTCTTGATTCTGCCTTGCTCTTTCAGATGAAAAAATACGTCCGAGGAAAATTCTTTCAGACGAGCTTGTGCATCCGTTCTAAGAGATGCTCCAAAAAATCTTGTTCTCTATCTGATCGTTCGGACAGTGAATTACGTCCGTGATAATCTTGTTCGGAAGATCTTGTGCGTCAAAGAAATATAGTGTTGTTCAGACTTCATAGAGAAGTTAATAATTGCAACTTAGAGAAGTCAATTAATTATAAAATAAGCTTAAAAGTGAAAAAGAAACAATCAATTGATCAATCTAAGTGAAGTCATTTTTCTTCTTGGAGCGTTCTTCAAGTTTGCGCTTCTTGGTGGGTACATCATCATCGGTTGCCTCACTATCGTGATCAGTAGGATCTCGGCATTGCATGATGTAGTTGAAAGTGCCATCAATGTCTTCATCATCGTCATCATCAGCACCAGTAGTAGTAGATTTGGCAGGATTGGCTGTACCAACTGGATCCTCACTATCTTCAGGCTCAAAACGACCACCTTCGTTATTGGTACTATCATCACTGTCAGAGGAAGACTCAAGAACATATTGGGACTGGATATTAGCAAATTAGAAGACAGAAACCTGAGCTGAGGTAGACATTCCTAAATTGAGTGCTTCTTGTAGAATGGTTTGTCTGATTTCAAACCTCTTTAGCTTCCGAGTGGTGCGGCGTTGGAAGGTGCTTATTTTATTACTCAAGAATGTAACAAGGGTACATAGATGAGATAAGGAGGGTCTGAAGATGAAGAGTGGGGGTCAGGCAATAGAGGAAGTGTGGAAGAGGATGGTTGAGGAAAAGGGGAATGCGGAGGTGCAAGGCAAGAGGTAGAAGCCTGAGATTTGGACTTTTCAAGTTCATAGGCAGCCTAGGTAAACCATTGATTATTAAAAAACCTTAAACCTTTGCGTTCAATGTATGATTTATTAAAATAAGGAGGAAATTGCTTTTTGCCAGTAAAGGGGACATCAAGGTGATAAAAAAATTTCGTGAGAAATTTGCCAAAAGGATTGTTTCTGCGTGCATCAGTTAAAAATAGCTCCCATAGAAAGCAAAAGAGATAGCCAAAGACAAGTGGGATACCTTTAAAAACACAATAAAACAAATACAACTGCATTTTACCGGGCTCAGTGCAATGCCCATCAGTCGGAAGCAATAAATTTGTGGCTAAAGTATATAAGATGTTGAGTTTAGGTGTAAGCAGTGTGGTTTTGGCTTCTAAAGCCTGTCCAAAATTGATGTTAAAATTCTGTCGTACCTCGTCAATATCGAAACCAGTATCTAAGGCAGGCCATTTATCCAAAGAGAAGAAATAGGAAACGTCATTAGGAGAGGCAATTTCACATTCGAAGATAGAATTGATAACATTCGAAGAAATCTCAAGATTCACATGATTGACATGAGAAACTAATGTACGAACAGTTGAGCCCTTTCTCAGATTGGCAGTAAACTACAATACCATATCATGATAAATGGGCAAGTGAACTAATTTACCCCAAGATTGTTTTTCAAAGCATGTTTTAACAAGAGGCAAAATCAAATAATCAAAAAGACTGTTAGAACGGGTCGTTGAACAATGATTGATTTGCCAAGAAATGAGGTATACCTCTCAGATGCCTTGGCATCAATAAATGTAGGTAGAGAGGGATTTGGGATGGATTGAGGATTTGTGGATGCTTGTCCTTGCACCGGAGCCTTGCCCTTCGATTTTCTGCCTTTGGAAGCGGTTGAGGGTCCTCCACGCAATCATACCATTGTGAATTTGAAAAAGAATAAAAAGAGGAAAAAGTAAGTTTGAGGAAATTTGTGAGAAGTTGCAAGAAATGAGATGGTAGAAAGGTGAAATGCAGATCAATTGAGATGGGTGAGGGTTTTGGAATGGAAATTCCTTAACCAATTTTTAAGAAGAAGGCGTAGAATGAGAGAGTTTTGAGAGGGTGCTTGAGTCGCCAGAGCTAGGGTTCGGGTGATTGTAAGTGTCCGAAGGAAAGAAAATGAAGGGATTTAAACGATTAGAACAATCGTTCGGACGTTTGAATGATTCGCATGCTCCGATCGTGCGTCCAAACGCAAATGAACGGTCAACCAAAGGTCTGCATGCTGTGCGTCCGAGGAAGTGTCGGACGGTGATACTCGTCCGTTAGAAATTCCAGAGAGTTTGAGTAATGAGTAGGAGAGTTTGGATGATTATAAGCGTCTGAGACAGAAAAGAGAAGTTCGTACGTTTGTGTTCGACCAATAGAGGAAATAGTTCGGGCGTTCATATGCGTCCGAACGTAGAGTTCATACAGATTTGAAATACATGATGCCCGAACGAATTCTGAGAGATTCAAAGTGATCCAAAGGCGAGGGTTTAGTAAAAATAACAGCAAGTTGATCTTTTTTACACACAAATTCAACACAGATCTCTAATAAAATGGTGCTTGACATCAATGTGTTTGTTCTAGAGTGCATTGCAGGATTCTTTGTGAGATTAATTGCACTAGTGTTATCACATCTTATAGGCACACAATCAAAGATAACACCAAAGTCTTTTAATGTATGTTTCATCCACAGAAGTTGAGCACAACAGTTTTCAACAGTAATATATTCGGCTTTTGCCGTAAGAAAGTGAAATAGAATTTTGCTTCTTGCTAAACCAGGACACCAGCCAATTACCCAAGAAGTGACACATACCACTAGTACTTTTTCTATCAATTTTACAACCAACAAAGTCAGAATCAGAATAACTAATTAAATCAAAAGTAGAGTTTTTTGGATACCAAAGACCAAAATCCATTGTACCTTTTAAGTATCTAAAAATTCTTTTTACTGCAATCAAATGTGATTCTTTAGGACAAGATTGAAATCTAGCACACAGACACACAGCAAACATAATATGTGGTCTGCTAACTGCTAAGTAAAGTAGGCTTTCGATCATACCTCTATAGTATTTTTCATCAACACTATTACCTTCTTTATCTTTGTCAAGTTTGGTTGAAATACACATTGGTGTTCCCACTTGTTTGCAATCTTCCATTCCAAATCGCTTGAGTAGCTCCTTTGTGTTCTTGATCTGTGTAATGAACATTCCTTCCTTTGTTTGGTGAACTTGGAGTCCAAGGAAGAATTGTATGGATTCTCCCATCATACTCATTTCAAATTCTTTTTGCATTAAGAACGAGAATTCCTTGCACAAGCTTTCATTAGTTGCTCCAAAAATAATATCATCAACATAAATTTGAACAATTAACAAACCATTAGAATTAGTTTTGGAGGAAAGAGTTGTGTCAACAACACCTCTTTTAAAACCATTTTCAATCAAAAATCCACTTAGCCTTTCATACCAAGCTCTGGGAGATTGTTTCAGACCATATAAAGCTTTAAAAAGTTTGAAACATGATTCGAAAAATTTTTATTTTCAAAATCGGGGGATTGTTCAACGAAAACTTCTTGATCAATAAAGCTATTTAAAAATGCACTTTTGAAGTCCATTTAGAATAATTTGAAATTGTTAAAGCATGCATATGCAAGAAACATGCGAATAGATTCTAAACGAGCAACGGGTGCAAAGGTTTCATCAAAATCAATACCTTCTTCTTGAGCATAACCCTTTGCAACAAGTCTGGCTTTGTTCCTGGAATTTGAATAATTTCACCTTTATCATTTAATTTGTTTCTAAAAACCCATTTTGTTCCTATCACGAGATGAATTGATGGGCTTTCAACTAAGGTCCATACATTGTTTTTCTCGAATTGACTAAGTTCATCTTGCATAGCAAAGACCGAAGATTCGTCATTCAATTCATCATCCACATGTTTAGCTTCAATATGAAAAAGTAATGCACAATTACTATTCAAAGGTTTATGAGATCGAGTTTTTACCCCATCGGATGGATCACCTATGATCAAATCTTGAGGGTGACTAGAGACAAATCTCCATGCTCTTGGGAGATCTTTTCGAGTATCTTCGTTCTTTTCTTCTTCTTCATCCAAGTGATGACTGTTCTCCTCATTGCTTGTCACGATAGCTTGACGTTCCTCATGTATACTGAGCTTCTTAAGTTCCTTTTGAATTCCTACATCTGCATCTTCACTTACATTCTTTGAAATAATATCATTAGCCTCACCAAACGTAACATGCACAACTGCTCTTCTTCAATTAAAAGAGTTCTTCTATTGTATACTCGGTATGCTTTCTTGTCCCTAGAATAACCCAAGAAAATTTCTTCATCCGATTTTTTGTCAAATATCCCAAGATTTTATTTGATTTTTAAAACAAAAGATTTGCAGCCAAAAACTTTGAAATAGCTCACAACGGGTTTTTTTGCAAAACAAGAGTTCATAAGGAGTTTTATTTAAAATAAGCCTCAAAAGAACTCGATTCATAACATAACAAGCCGTGTTAACAGTTTCAGCCCAAAAATATTTTGGTAAATCACATTTACTAATCATGGTTTCTATCGAACTCTTGAAGTGTTCTATTTTTCCTTTCACCACACCATTTTGTTGAGGCGCTCTAACCACCGAGAATTCATGTGAAATACTATTGTGATCACAAAATTTGAGAAAACCTCCAAATTTAAATTTGACTCCAATATCACTTCTCAAATGGATGATTTTTAAATTCAACAAATTTTGTATTTTGGAAAACTAAATTTTACAAAAATTTCAAAAATTTCGTTTTCGTGAATAAGAAATAGTACCCAAGTATACCTAGAATAGTCATCAACAATCACAAATGCATATTCACTACCACCGAGACTAGCATGTTGAGTTGGACCAAACAAATCCAAATGTAATAATTCTAAGGGTTTGGAAGTAGAAACACAATTCTTTGGTTTAAAAGACACTTTAACTTGTTTACCAAATTAGCATGCATCACAAATTTTGTTTTTCAAAAACTTCAATTTTGGCAAGCCTCTCACCAATTCTTTCTTGGCAAGGTTTTCAATTAAATCCATGTTGAAGTGACAAAACCTTCTATGCCAAAGCCAAGGATCATCTATAGAAGCGGTTAGACATTTTACATTGCTACTACCAATATTGTCAGGATAAATCACATAACATCATTGTGCCTGGTACCTTTAAATAAAACAACACAATTTTTATCAAGAATTAGACATTCATGTTTGGTAACTAACACATATACATTTTTCATCACATAGTTGACTCACACTTAATAGATTGCAATTCAAATTATCAACAAGAAGCACATTTTTAATCAAAGTCTCACCATTTTTACCTACATCACCAAGACCAATTGATTTTTCTTTCATGTTATCCCCAAAAGTCACTTTTCCACTATTTTTGGATACGAGTTTGGTGAAGAGAGATGCATTACCCGACACATGCCTTGAGCACCCACTATCTATGAAGCATTGGGCATTCTTGGTGATGTTCATTACCTACACAAGAAATTAAATGACAATTTTTGGTACCCACATTTTCTTGGGTCCATAGGAGTTAGTAAAGTGACTACAAATCCATACGGTATTCATACCAAGTTTTTCATTTCTCTTGACATAGCAATTATTTTTCACATGCCCATGTTGTTGGCAATAATTGCAAATAACATTTTTATTTCCATATAAAGAAGATTTTGATTTTACAAAGCATAAATCATTCCTTCTAAAAGAGACAAAGTTCTTGTTGATCAAGTATTATATTTCTATTCTTTTTCAAATCAACATTATTTTCCTTTTTTTCTATGGAAGATAATATATTCAAGTCATCCAATCTTTTCTTCAAGGAGGCTTGTTCTTCCTTGATCCTTGTTTTCACACAAATAACATTTTTATTTCCATATAAAGAAGATTTTGATTTTACAAAGCATAAATCATTCCTTCTAAAAGAGACAAAGTTCTTGTTGATCAATATATTTCTATTCTTTTTCAAATCAACATTATTTTCCTTTTTTTCTATGGAAGAGAATATATTCAAGTCATCCAATCTTTTCTTCAAGGAGGCTTGTTCTTCCTTGATCCTTGTTTTCACATGCATTCTTTTCTTCAAATCACTATTTTCTAGTGATAACCAATTATTTTCATTCACGAGTTTAGAGTTAGCATTCAATAAAGCATTTGATTTCTTAACTAACTCCTTATTTCCAGCATATGATTCCTTTCAGCTATAATGCAATTTTAAAATGAAAGCTTCAAGATCATGTTTGTCGTCGTTTTCATCATTCGAATCATAAGTAGAGGTTACCTCATCATCACCAATTGCCATAAAGGCCATTTTTGCCAATTCCATTTCTTCCTGAACTTCTCCTTCAAAGTTGCAATCATCCCAAGTGATTTGAAAGTTTTTGAAGTGGGGCTTTCTTCCTTCCTTTTTCTTCTTGGAAGGACACTCATTTGCAAAGTGTCAGGGTTGACCACATTCAAAACACTTTTCATTTTGCTTTTTCATTTCTAACTTGGTCTTCCCTTTGAAATTATTCGAGTTGATAGCTCCACCACTTCTCATTCTCCATTTCATCTTCTAGTTGATGGAGCAATGTTCATCTTCTTCTTGGGAGGTCTTTAAGGCTATGCTTCTTTTCGGCCTTGCTTCTTCATCATCCACAACTTTGGCTTTAAGCTTCAATTCATATGAAGTGAGGGAATTTATTAGTGATTCAATGTGTATGGAATTCAAGTTCTTCGCTTCCTCTATAGCAATAGTCTGGAAAGATTGCTTCCCATTCTTTGGAAAGGGCATTCAAGATTTTTCTATTTTTCTCACCCAAAGAGTATTCCTTTCCCAAGGGTTCAAGATCCTTGATGATATCATTAAATCTACAATATATTTTATCAATGTTTTCATGTGGCTCCATCTTGAAGGACTCGTACTTGACAACAAGTAAGGATTTCCTTTGTTCTCGAACATCATCGTTTCCTTCATGAATTTTCTTCAATTTGCCCCAAATTTCTTCAGCAGAAACGCATCCTTTGACTCGAGTTGATTCGTTGGCATCCAAGACATTGTATAACACGTTCATAGCCTTGGCATTTAAGGTCAAATTTGCCTTGTCTTGTAGAGTGAACTCATCCCTTATCTTTTCTCTTCTTCTATTTGTATGATCATCAATGATGGTAGTTTCAAAAGGACCTTCATTTACAACATACCACACAAGTCAATATCAACGGATTGCAAAAATATTTTCATGTTATCTTTCCAACTAATAAAGTTTAACTATATTATCCCATCAAACATAGGAGGTCTTGTGATAGATTGACCCTCAAAAAATAAAGCATTGTTGGTTGCCATAAGGGATCAATACTCAAATGCAATTTAAACAAAATAAAGAGACTTATGCTCTGATACCAATTGTTAGCCCCAAAGCAACCTAAGAGGGGGAGTGAATTAGGTTTCTTAAAAATTACTTTGCAAAATATGCTCTTATAAAATCTTTTGTACTAACAAGAAGTTTGATAGAGATAAAACAATTAAGGTTAAGAAGTATAGAAAAAGGTAAAGAGAGAAATTAAAAAAACAACACTTCCAAGCTACCAAGCTTGAAGTGTTAATCTACTAAAATGCATCTTCAAATATGGTGAGCCAATAATCTCAAATGTACACAAAGTAGGACACTCCTTGCTCACACTAATTATCTTTAGTTGAGCCAAGGATTTTACTCTCAACCTCACATTTGTACAAAATTATCACTCCACTCAATATTTTTGAATACCACTTCAAAGTACACATGATTCTAATACAATATTGCTCAATAGCTAATTTTGCACTCAAATTGCTTTTCTACTTGCTTTTATTCATTGTGTAAGTTGTTTTCACATTTTACACAGGAGTTGGTATTTATAGGTGCAATAAATTGAGTTCTAACCACTTCCTAACGGCTCAATAATAAATGCTCAAAAACTAGCCTTTATAAGTTTTGGACATCCAATATAATTGTTATGAGTTCGATCCACTATCCGTTCAAATATCAAAAAGTAGAGGACAATGTTCGTACGGCCGATCCTGCATCCATTCCATCATCTGAACCAGATATGCTTGAAAAGTTCACACGTCGGATGGAATAATGTGTCTGAAAGATTTAATGCCAAGCTGGGAATGTTTTTTCTTCGAACAATTAGCTTCGTCCAGTGTAGGCTTCTTTCAGACGGTTAGATGCGTCCGTTGCAAGTGCTTTAAAACTCTTGATTCTGCCTTGCTCTTTCAAACGGAAAAAAACATCCGAGGAAAATTCCTTCAGATGAGAGATTGTTCGTTCATTGTAGATGCTCCAAAAAATCTTGTATTCTGTCTGATCATTCGGACAGTGAATTACGTCTTTGATAATCTTGTTCGGACGAGCTTGTGCGTCCAGAAATGTAGTGTTGTTTGGACAGTGCACTTCATCCGAAAGCCCTGCTTCAGGCAAATATCCTAGCAGTCCTGCCCAGCTCAAGTTAAGTGGTTAAATCATTTTGTCATCATCAAAATAAGATTTGTAGATCATCACAAATAATCTACTTTATTACTAACAGGCCTTCGAAAAGTAGGAGTAGAGTCAAGTATAACTTCAGAAAGTAGGAGCAGAATTCCTTTGTATCTTCTCAAGCCAGATAGATATGGCCTCTGATACCAACTACATGCACAAAGACGATTTGAACAACTACTCAAAATAAATTCAAATCCTTGAAGGTAAGTTAGGCCAACAAAACGGCTTGCTTGGCTAAACAAGATCCCGCACTCTATCTTAGATATGAACTTAATTCTTTCATTATTGTGCTAATCACCTTCATGCGTTCATCGGATCATTGTCTTTCCAACTGGACTTGAGATAAGATACTCAGGAAAAGAAAACTTAGAAAGCCATAATATTTAGGAAACACACTTTTATTAATAAGAGAACTGATTACAAACTTTTGAACCTCTTGATCTCTGCCTTCAAATGAAAACAAGAGGTCATTTATATAAACACAAGTAGCAAACTTAAGACGAAGTACTTACGTCAGTCGAGGCACATCTTTTAATAAAGTAATACAGACACATTACTTTATACAAACACATTACTTTAATAAAGTAAAGGTACAACTTTATTAAAGCAACTTTACTAAAACATGGATATTAACCTAGACACGTATTAAACATACTGCAATTATTTGAATGACTGTTGACTCATCTTATCAATAATTCCAAATGTCATCATCAGAGCTGTCCGTTTCTGATAGAGTGGAATCTGGGTCGGTGATGTTCAGGAGTTCCATGTGATACTCATGCTTGGCTTTGTTCTGTCTATTCTTTTATTTCTTATTCTTGCTGCTTCTGATATTATCTTGTGGAAAAATTTGGATTGTGATCTGTCCTTTGGTAATCAAGTGAGAGGTAAAAATTCTATCCATCTACTGCTCTAGAATCTTGCCTGTGAGGTTTCCTATATTTTGCAGCTAAAACATCTAGATTCATTATTGACATAGTTAAACTTGTTTCAAAAAAATCAATTACTGGGATTGGCTTGTCATACTTAGTGGGATTAACATGAATAAGTATTTGAGCAACAAAAGATGAGAGATTAAGAAGGAGAATAGGGTCTTGTTCCCTATTTGATGCTATTATATAGAATAACTCCATTGAGACTTCCAATGCAAATAAACTTTGTTCAAAAGGATCTATTTCTTCAGAAAAGATGGATTTCAGGTTTTTATCTGAATAAATGTATTGACCCATATTCCTTTGAATGTCTTCAATCAATTTTATTCTTTTATTGTTTTGGGGACAATTCTTTGCAAAATGACCTTTTTGATCTTGGTGCAAATGTAACACCTTGAAAATTTTTTTTTCTTCTTCTTCTTCATCTGAGGATCAAAATTCTTCTTTTTGAAGTATTTCCATCTTCTGGGTCTTGAAGATTTTGAAGAAGAAAGTCTAAATTTGTCGAATTTCTTCTTTTTCTTGTATCCTCTGATTTTACAAGCTTAAAATTTATCTTTGATAACCAAATCTGGCATTTTGCATGATTCATCTCTACACGGGTCTCCTTTTAGGTGTTCACGAACCACCAGTCTCTTGTGACATAGATTTTCAAGTGCTAATATTACTGGTTGTCTTATTTGTCCTGGGGAAAGACCTATGATAGACTTGTACTTATGGTGGATATAGATTTTACCTCCATCCTGCAATGTCTTGGGCAATGAATTGAAAAACACTTGCTTTAAGCTCGGATCTATACCCAAAAAGTAAAAAGGATTAGTTAATCTTTTCTTGTGATTATCAATATCTTTTCAAAAATGGGAATGGCATTTTCAGTTGAAAATTCATTCTTTTCTCTTGAGCTCCAAATCCTCCTCCGGCTCTCCAAGAAACACTTGATGAATTAAAGCTATGGCTTCCTCAAATGTTTTTCTGGTAAGAAAAAATATTCTTGCACTTTCTTCAAGTGTTGTCCACCAGCTTTTCAATATCCCTATGAATCTTGATGTGAATTATGACAGTATTTCAAAATTTCTTTCTTTATTAATCTTTTTTACTGTCATCCACGCATGAAATTCTTGAAGTCTTTGTTCCCATTTGGCGGGTGGGATATCATCTAAGGTAAACAGTGAAGTTCCAGATGCTCCTTCTGATGATTTGTGAGGTATATCGGTGGATGTACTTGCTCCTTCTCCTGCTTCTCTTTTGCCCATACATTCATGATCATCTGGATATTCTACTGTAGGCTCATCTTCTCCTGCCATAAACATGGGAATTTCTTCTTCTAAGGGTTCTGATTCACTCTGTTGTTCTTCTTCAAAGAATTCAGAGGATTCTAATTCTCTACTGGTTTCTATATTCAAATTGAACAACAGCAATTTGGGGTTCTGATGGTTGTGATAACTGTTTAAGGAATTTACTGATTGGATTTGAATCTTGTTGAGGTGGTTGATTGGAACTATCATGAAGGATAATTTAGAAGAACTTGCTTCTTTTTCTTTTTTCTTTTTTTTTTCCAGCTATCTTCTCTGAGCCTCCAACTAGGCTTCTTGCTACCTTTTTGCTCTTTATTTTGCTTCAGCATCTTGTCTTTTCTTTTGTTCTTTCTTGAATTTACACCAAGCTGCAATATCTCTAGTAGAGAGTTTACCAGGCTTTGGAATATATATATGTGAATTCTTCTCCATGTACTGCTCCTAGTTGTGGATTGTAAATTGTTGTAGCTCCAAAAGCTCCAAATGATTTTGAATAATAGGGGTGAATAGGTTTGGCATAAAACATATTATTTAAAGTGGAACTGGTAATGTTTTTCTGAAATCATACTTGGATGTAGAAAATTCTCCTATTTTCTTTAAACTGTCATCTGATTTTTTCGGAGAAAATTATTCTCTTTGGCCTGTTGACCAGCAAATGTGTAGACTGACATCCCATAAGGAATAGTTTCAAATTGTAATTGAGTTATTCTCTTTTCAAGGGTCTAAATCTTTATCTGGATATCTTCTAAATGTTTATTTTGCTTTTCCAAAATAACATTTGTTTTCACTACTTGGTTGTCAATCTGATTAAGAGCTCTGTTCTGGGCTAAAGCTTTTTCAATTTGCTAGTTCAATACTTCTTCTGCAGCACTATAGGTTTTTGTTCTCCAATAGGGAGAACAACAGCATTTTGAATTTTTGGAGCATGGGCTACTTTTTCTTTTGTGAAAGGAGGGTTAAAGGTGGAAAATCAGAGGGTTAAAACAGACAAATAGATGGTATTTGAGGTGAGAATGAATATGTTTGTGATGACAAAGAAAGAGGATAGGAAGCGTCAACTTTACAATTTGGCAAAGGAGATTCAGGTTATATTGAATCCCTTTCAGCAACTGGCTCTTGTATAGCCCTCATTGATCTTCTGGGATCATATTAGTTTCAAAATTATAAGTCCTTCTGACTGTCTATACTGATGGATCCTTATAATCATCAGCTTTTCTTGAAAATGAAGGAAAAAGATCTCTATGTTGTTTTGCCAGTGGCAGATTTAAAGATTCTGAACTTCATTATCATTATACTTTCTAAGAGATTCTTGCAGCAAAAAATGCCACTAAGAAGTTCAATTTCCATCTTGTTGGACATCATTTTCTAATTGAGTTGGATATGAGCAACTTTACCAACATGCTCGAATTCAAGCAGAAAATGCTACCTATTCCACAGTTACTCAGATGGGAACAATGGTTTTTCCAATACACCTTAAATGTTAACACATTAAGAGGAAACAAAATATTTTAGCCAATTTTCTGAGTCGACCCCAAAAATCTCAAGCATGTTTGCCTTCTGTGAACATGTTTTCTTCTATTCGTTTATCATCTTCCACTCCTTTCCAAACCAATGAATCATACCCTCCGGTCTACCATATTGTTATCTTATCCATGGGAAAAGGAAAATCTTGATTTCCAGATAACAGTTCATGAATTAGAAACTTTTTCTGAATATGGTGGATCAATACTTAATCCTTTTGGAGTTCATCCAACCTGTCCATTTGCACATATTTTCTTCATGAATCCAGATGATTTCCCATCTCCTTTGATAAATTTCTTTTGGTATTTGTGTCATCAGTTTCATGTCTTGTTAGAATTTGAATGTCAAAAGTTTCAGAATTTTAGGTCTTCATATCTATGAGTTTTTATCTTGGTTTAGTCCTTTGTCATATTGGCAGAATCTTTTTCATTCCAGAAAAGGGTTTTTGCTAGTCCAGGTTTATAGACCAGTTCACCTTTCTGGTTAGAATTTACAAACTCTACCGTCACATGTAATTCTCAAGGAGTCCACAACATCACTACATAAACTTGAAGAAAAATACTCAAAATTTCAAAAAATTATTTTCTAGGAGAACATAACTATTCCACTAGAAATATGGCCAGGTCCAAAATGCAAGTTCATGGAATACTAGAGATTTTTTTTTTTTTTTTTTTGAGCAACCACCTACTAGGTGGGGGTAGTCCCTTTTATTATTGAAAAAGGAAAAAATACATGGAGGCTAACATGAAGTCTAGCTCTCCAGCAATAAGAAAATGAATTCAAAGACATACCCTTTGAATTTTAGCATCTTGTAATATCTAGGATACTAAATTCCACTACACTTTAGAACTAAATTAGTAATTTGGAGTAATAACATCCTCTAATTCTATGAATTTGACTTTTACACATTAGAACTAAATTAGAGAAAGGCGTTTGGAGGTCATCCTGGTTCGCATTGCTCTTGTCATATTGTATGTCCTCTTACGTCTTCCTTTCCTTTTTGGGTGAGAATGTCCAATTCTGGGATTGGATGCAGATCCCAGCCATTGGGAGATTCATTATCGAAAAAGTAGCAAGTTTGTTCTACCAACACCTTATCATTAGGCATGATGGGGAATCATTAGTTGATTTGAACTTTGGGTTGTTGGGGAGAAGGCAGGTTGGATATGATGTTGGTTTTCTTGCTGCCCAAGAATTTGTTTGAATGTCCATTGCTACTCGTAGATGGTACAATTTCCTTGAATGTAGGCTTGCCTGTGGCTGTGAGGTCTTTTATGTTTCGATTTTGGTGGTGAGTCTTACTAGGCTAGGAATTTTGCATGGTTTCTTCCCGCTTATGCAATGAGAGAGGTGCATTGGGACAAGGAGATTCGTTGTCTGAAAAATAGCATGGGAGTTCCTCCATAATTCGGGCGTAAGAGATAGCAATGCCCAAATCATCTTTTGAATTTTGAATAGGCAAATCTATGACCAGATTTGGAGGTTTTGGATCGTCCTTTGAAACGGTCAAATCAGCATCTTTTGAGGTAGTTAGGTCTTGACTTATCTCAATCATGTTTGAATTTTCCATCCCAACTTCCATGCCATTTGAATTTCAATGTCCTTCTTTTCTAGAGCTTCACTAATAGCCTCCACCACTGGAAAAAGTGTTCCACCACTGGAAAGTGTTCCACCACCATATTTTTGGCTGTGGCTGCTTCCGTCCCCAAGTTTTCTCCTTGATTTGCTGCCGTTTTTGAATTAGTATTTGAAATTAGCATTGACTCATCTGGAATTTCCTTTGGAACACCTGAAGCCCCGACTTCTTGATTTTGAACTAGTTTCTAGCGAGAAGATGGCATGTTGAATGGCCTTCTAGGAACTTTACCCTTAGGAGGTAGTGATTCAAGGTTCTTGGAGGGTTGAGCAGTCCCTACTTTACAATCAACCAAATGGTGGCCTATTTTATGAGACTTTGTACAGTAGGATGGGATGTTCTCATAGGTGATTTTTTGCCACTTTCCCCCGTCACCTACTCCTAACCATACTCTAGTTGGAAGAGTTGCCAAAAGATCAACCTCCAAGCAAATCTTCACTTTGTTTGGGCGTGTGAAGTTTTCTGTGGCCAAATCAAGCTTGAGAGGCATTCCCACAGCTTGAGCCAAGATGATAAAACTGCATGTTTAGTGAAGAAAACTATTGGGAAACCTTCCAATGTGATCCAAACCGAAACTACTAAAGGTTCAATGTCTAGCATATAGAGGGGATGCCATTTGAGAACTCTCATGTAGAATCCATTAATGAACCAAGTATTTTTGAGCCAACAACGCAAATAATCCTTCTCCAAAGAAAATCTGATTAAAATGTGTTTATGATCAAGAAAACCTACTGTGAAAATACCCTTAAAGCCAATCGTATGAAAACTTTTACGCACGGTTTCCATATTTGGTTTGCCTCTTGGGAAGTTGCCTACCAAAGTGAAACAGAAAGGGGCAGCCAACTTTTTAACCTCTTCCTTAGAAAAAAAATATTGCTATTGCTTCTTTGAATGATTGCAACTCTTTCAAAGGAAAGGCTAAGGAGTGTGGTAGAGATTCCACCTTGTATTTTAGGACATCCGCAAAAGATTGGGCTTGCCCCTCAGCCATTGGCTAAAGGGCCTCTGTTTCCTTCATAAGGCCAATCGGCCAAGAGAGAAAGAAAGTGATAAATTTACTAAGTGAAAGTTTTATAAAGAAGGAGAAGAGAAAATTTCCCAATAACAGTATAGTTTTAATCATCCTCATTGGGCAAGAGTTCAGCAAGCCAAACAAGAGTATTTCATGGCATTCCAAGATTCTCAAGACCCATATTCACAGGAGTCTCTTGAAAATACACAGTTCCAACAAAGCAAACAACCAGTCTAGATAAGATTAGAAGCACCAAGAATAAGAAATAAAAGAAGAAATAGAGCCAAGCATGGGACTCCTAAACATCACAGACCGAGATTCCACTCCATCAGAAACGGAAAGCTCTAATGATAAAATTTGGAATTGTTGATAAGATGAGTCAGCAATCACTCAAATAATTGTACTATGTTTAATACGTGTCTAGTTTAATATCCATGTTTTTGTAAAGTTACTTTATTACCTTTACTTTATTGAAGTTGTGTCTGTATTGTTTTATTAAAATATGTGTCAGATTAGACTAAAAAGCACTTGCGTCTCAAGTTTGCTACTTGTGTCTATATAAAGGATCTCTTGTATTCATTTGAAGGCAGAGATCTAGAGGTTCAAGAGTTTGTAATTAGTTCTCTTATTAATAAAATTGTGTTTCCTAAAATTATGGGTTTCTAAGTTTTCTTTGCCTGAGTATCTTATCTCAAGTCCAGTTACAAAGGCAACAATCTGATGAACGCATGAAGGTGATTAGCAAAATGAAAGAATTAAGTTCAAATCTTAGATAAAGTGTGGGACCTTGTTTAGCCAAGGAAGGCATTTTGTTGACCTAGCTTACCTTCAAGGATTTGAATTTATTTTGAGTAATTATTCTAATCAGCTTTGTGCATGTAGTTGGAACTTTTCAACATAAATAAGGGGTCTACATCAAACAAGGTGTATAATTTCAATTTCCTCCCAACAACAAAGCTCATGTACTTCCCAACCATCCATAATAATATGCACATATTATTATACACACCACCAAGTCCACTAACTAAGGTGATAGATAGAAAGCATGATAAAAAGAAGTAAATCTGCTAAATAACATAGTTAAACAAGCAAATACAGCTTATAAGGCTCGAAAGGGGACACTAAGGATAAAATGACATTTAGGTAGGCCTTTTGGTACAAAATGTTCAAAGAACTTTCCTAAATCATCTCCTTAGTCTAAAATCCGCTCATACTTCGTAAGGTACAGAAATCATGCACAATTCCAACGAGTGTCACAAGCTAAACAAATAACACACGATAATCATGAATAACACTCATTAAAAATCAACTCACTTTCACACCCCCTACTCATGGGAATATATTTAAGATAAAATGACATTTAGGTAAGCCTTTTGGCACAAAATGTTCAAAGGACTTTCCTAAATCATCTCCTTAGTCTAAAATCCGCTCGTACTTCGTAAGGTACAGAAATCACGCGCAATTCCAACGAATGTCACAAGCTAAACAAATAACGCAAGGTCACCATGAATAACACTCATGTGTCTTAAAAATCAACTCACTTTCACACCCCTTACTCATGGAATATATTTAAGTATATATGGATAACACTTCATAACTCAAAAGATTTAAAGAGCAATAGAAAACTTATATACATTTTCAATCCATAAACTCCAACAAGATTAGTTCTACTTTAAAACATTTTTAAAACATTGACATGTATCAAAAATATTAATGAACTCAAAAAAGACTAAAATTGAAAATCTTTTTGGTT
Organism: Cinchona pubescens; assembly: GCA_025175665.1. Lineage (NCBI taxonomy): Eukaryota > Viridiplantae > Streptophyta > Magnoliopsida > Gentianales > Rubiaceae > Cinchona > Cinchona pubescens. Next base: position 10,666,668 of record JANKKI010000053.1, read on the forward strand.
TATCCCTCTACAATACTTCAACCAAAGAGGCCATAAAAATCCTAAATGCTACTATCCGAAATCTAGAACAATGTCTTTTATATAGTTAGATCTTCAAGACTGATAAAAACTTCCTAAAAATGAGAAATCTTTTTGGATTTTTAGAAAAAAATTGAAAATAAAAACTAATTCTAAACAAAACAAACACGCCACCAAAGATGAACATAAATAAAATAAACATTCTTAACGCACAGTCACACCATCAAAACACAAACACACCCTTCAGTTTAAAATGAAACATTGAGCACGTCCCCAGCCCAATGTTTCAAACACAAAGAGAAAATTAATAAGAATGAAAAAGTATAATAAAGAAAATAAACACTTCCCTGATATCCGTGAGTTGCATTTACTCATCATCATCGTCACCACATTGTCATCACTCATTGCATCTTTCTCCTTCTCTTCATCATTGTCATCGTCATTGTTTTGTACATCACTCTCATCAAAGTTAGATGTCCCGAGTATGATTGGAGCTTCACTCATGTCAGTCCCCGAGGCCTTGCCAACTTAGGTAATCAACCTACCCATGGCCTTTATATAATTTTGTTGATGCTCCAGTTGTCTCTCCTTCCTTGACAACCTAGTCTCCATGTGTCGAGTTGAACCCACAAATTGACTCAAGCTCGCCCCACTTCTAGTGGAGTTCCTCTCCTCTTTTGGGAGCATTCGTGTCACATCTCTTCTATCAATAGGTTGCAATGTGGAGACTCTCGCGTCTACAACTTCATTCTATTGGACACCTATATGGAGACATAATATAATTGGGTCATCAAGCAAGGAAACCACAATCCCTTACTTTAGGTTTTGGCCGTTCGCCAAATTTATGAATGAATAAGATAACTGATATCAATGAAGTACCCTTCGATAAGACAAAACAATAAAGCTCTATCAATAGTGATGTGTGTTGCATGACCAGTTAGAATTAAGCTAGTGTTAATGAAATTGAACCAAGTTTTGGCAATTGGAATCAAATAACTACTTGGGAACGAAATTTTTGTTCTTGAAGCATTTTGTACTCTCTTCCTAGTAATATCAACAGCATTACATATTTCTTTAGCCATCATATCCAAATCTGGTATAAATTGATGTTGATAACGAAACAAACCATCATTATCAAGTCTTGCGAAAGCAAAGAAAAAGTTTAAAAATTTGCAAGTTCATAAAACTTTTACTCCTTGTACAAACACAACTCCGCTATCATGTTCTAAGAATTAGCATAGAACTCTCTAACAATTTCATTTGTTACATAATTTGGGTATCTTATTAGTGCACAACCTATTTCGATGGTTCTTGTGAATGGTTTTTTAAAACTTTGCCTTGAGATCATCACATGCCCATTCTACGTTCAATTGACACCTTCTCTCACATATGAGTTTTTTAATATTTTCCCCCTCTACATATGAAAAGCTTTTTTAGAGATGAAAAATTTCCTATCAAAATTTTCATTCGGAACTAGACTCTTTAGCCAAATTTTTACCTACAAAAGGCATAGTGAAAATTTTCAATAAAAACACAAAATTGAACTTGAATTGCACGAAATTGAAGTACCTACACACCAAATAATGCAAATGATAACAAGAAATATTCCAAGATGCCAAACAAGCCAATTTCAAGCAAAAATATTCAAAGTGTAAAAGCAACTATGAACACACAAAGCCACCAATTTTATCCCACACATATGGAAAAAATTCAGTTAAAAAGCATTAAATTAGAAGGATTTCACCATTTTGAAGCTTTTGAATGACTTCTTGCTTGATGGTTGGTGCCTAGCATGAAAGTTTATACTTTCCCAAGAAATTCCTCTTGTTGGAGCTCTTGCTTTCCACCCTTCTTGATTCTTCCTTAAATATGAAAATTGTAGCAACATAGTAACTTTTTTATGTTCAGATTAAAGAATTATGATGTAAATGAGTTTTGCTTGGGGAGGATGGGGGAGGGTTTAGAGGCATTTTGGGGTGTTTTCAAGGTGTTTGGAAGGGTAGAGAAAGAATGGGTTGCAATATCTCGTGCTGGCCAAGCCTAGATGTACCTCCCAAGCTCATGGGCATGTCCAGTGCCCAACCCGCGGCTACTATGAATCTGGGTGCTGCAACTGTGTGCCGTTTCACCATTTTGGTCCATTTTTGGACCTTTTATTCATAAACTTCCTCCAAACATTATTTAAGACCTAGAAAGCAACAAAATAATTTTTTTACCTAAAAACAAAATTTTTTAAAAATTAAAGTTTAGTACAAAAATTAGGAGTTAGAGTAAGAAACATGGGTTCCCCCACTAGGTAGTTGTTTAACATATGTCTTTAGCTAGATGTTACAACTCTTTTCACGTGATTGAACTTCTTGAATCTCCATTGGAGATGCTATTAAATTGATCCCTCGCACTACCATTGAAACAAATGAAATTCTTGTGCGGATATCTTCTTACTTGCACAAATAAAAGGATATTTTCTGCTTGTAATACCTAAGTGTTACGGTTCCTTGTTCAACATCTATCAATGCTCAGGCAGTGGGTAAGAATGGTCTTCCTAAGATTAGTGAGCTATCATCGAGTCATTTTCCTCCATGTCTATTATCACGATGTCCACTGGGAAGATAAATTGCTCTATTTGAAGAAGCACATTCTCAACCATTCCTATTATGTCCCTCATGTTTCTATTCACAAGATGAATGGGTTTTTCTATTTTATGAGTGATTGTCAAATTGGAGTCACTGCAAATAGATAAAGGTATTATATTTATACAAGCTCTTGAATCACAGAAAGTTTTATCAATTTAAACTTCGTCAATTTTACAAGGTATAGTAAAACTACCTAGATCTTTCTTTTATGGGGGTAGTTTCTTGAGGTTTATTTCACCACATTTTTCACTAGATCTTCAATTTCTTTGTCTTCCAATTTCTCACCAGACTCCTTGGAATCTGTCTCCATTGGCACTATCTGGATAACCTTATTGAGATACCACATTCCTGTCATCCCTTTATATGGTTTTAAATACAAAACATTCCTCATTTTGGTCAAACCATTTCAAAGCATTAAAAATGTTTAATTTAATTTTACCTCCTCATTGTTCACACTGATAGTGAGTTCACGTTTTTGCACGTCAATGAGGGTTCTACCTATAGCTAAGAAAGGTCTTCTAAGGATTATAGGAATGTTTTCATCCTCTTCATAATCAAGAATTATAAAGTTAGCAAAAAACTAAACTTGTCAACCTTTACAAAGGAATCCTCATTAATACCTTGTGGATGAGCCAGAGTCCTATCAGCCAATTAGAAAGCACATTTGTTGGCTTAGCTTCTTCTCTCCCAAGATTGTTTTCTAAAAATAGATAAGGCATTAAATTAATACTTGCGCCTACATCACACAAGGCCTTACCTATGAACTACATGCTAATCGTGCATAGGATGGTAAAGATACTAGGAACCTTAAGCTTTGGCAATAACTTTTATTGGAGAACTGCACTACATTCCTCTATCCATGTTATGGTTTTAAAGCCTATGATCCTCCTTTTCTTAGATAATAATTCCTTCATAAACTTGACATAACTAGGCATTGGTTCTAATGTCTCTACAAAAGGAACGTTAATATGCAATTTCATTTAAATTTTCTAAAAAATTTTGAAGTTGACCATCTGACCTATATTGTTTTAACCTTTGCGAAAAAGGTACTGGATGGAAAGCTTGGTTTGATTTGATACTCTCCAGGTTTCTCTTTCTCCTCTTGTTTTTCCTCTTCAACCATTACCTAGCTATTTTGCTCCTTACTTTCTCTTGTTGGTTCTCAGCCACCAATTCCTTGCCACTATGAAGAGTAACCGTATGTTTAGCATTGCTCCTTACCATTGTTCTTCGAGTTAACCTTCGTGTCACTTAGTAAAGAATCATAGGTCCTATTATTTATGGAAATGGCTAGTTGTTGTATTTGGGTCTCTAAGTTTCTTATTGATGTTGTATGGCTTTGAAGTATGGCATTTGGATTTTGAAGCATTACATCGGTTTTGGCCATATATTGCCTCGAAAGAACCTCTATACTATCCTGTTTTTCTAAGATTAGTTGGATTTGCCTATTCTACCCTTGGAATCCCAGTGGCATTGCGGTTCTACTTTAACTGGTAACACTACCCTATTGGTTGTTGTTGCAAGAAAAATTGGGGTGATTTCTCCAACCAAGGTTGTATGTGTTGAAGTATGATTGTTTTGCGATTGGTTGAAATCTCCCATGTAATTGAGTCTTCCAAATTAATTGGACATTGCTTAGTTAGGTATCCTTCATGGCATATTTCACCGGCTACTACCATACATTACACTTGTTTTGGCTGAAGAATATCTATCCCTTCTAGCTTTTTGTTAAGGATCGCTACTTGTGTAGCTAGAGAGTTGAATGAGTCCACATTGTACATTGTTGTTGTCCTTCTAGGCATGTTTTGCTCACTTGCCCATTGTTATTTGTTTGACGACATGTCCTCAAGCATCTACATGGCCTTCTCATAGCTTTTGCTCATTATCACCCTACCGGCTGCTGTATTATTCTGGTTCAGGTAAGCCTATGCAATCCGCTTCGAATTTGGTAAAAGAATGTCACTACAATTTGTGTCAGCTTGAAGGTGGGAAGGTGATAGTTTGGCAGAAGTTGTTTTATTTTTGCTTTGAAAATTTTAATTCTTATTTCAATGTGCCTCCTGTTTTGAATAATAGGTATAGGGATTTCATTAAAAAATGGATAAAGACATGGTGCCCATCAAAAATGTTTTCTGTTCTAACAATGTTGAGTGGACTATGAATATGACTAATGCTATATTTTTTAAGTTTCCTCGTAGGGATCTCAATTTTTATGCCCTATGCTAAGTTGTGGTTTTATTCATAAGTTACAGGATTTCAGGATCAAAAATATAGATCCATGAGCAAAAGCTCCTTGAGAATGATGAATCCCGCAACCAAAGACAACAATCCCAACATTCTCATTCTCAAGATTCAAGGCTATTCCTTTCACACCTTTTTTGAAAAGCGCATACTTTCTCCTTCAAAAAGAAGCTCTCGAGTCTGGAGATTGGTCCTCTGTTTCAGCATCAAGGGATAAGAGATCCCCGCCCCGAAAAGCAGTGGCTAATTCTATATACTTCTATCTAATTTTCTTCATGTGAGTTATGTCCAAAGGGACAAGGCATGCTTCATTTATACTATCCTTGAGGGCATACCAATTAATATTCGAAAGATAGTCTAACAGGGGTTTCTTAATAGCAGTAATTCAAGGAGACCAATATTTTTTGCAACAATTTTAGTGACTTTCTTGTGTATGATGCAGGGTGTCCTATCACTCCTGGAAAGCCTCAAACCTCTCAAAGAGGCCTGGATAGGGATCAACAAAGGTATGTTCACAAGATGGTTCGGGAGTTTGATAGAAATCAATAACCTAGCAAAACAACAATACTTTCGCCCCTTCCTCCACAAGCATCTCACATTCCTATGACAATAGAAAATGTGTATAATGCACCGATAACTGATGAGGAGTGCAACGAGCTTCAAAGATATAGGACTTAGATCCTATTATTTGTTCTCCACAACAATTTTGCGCTCATTGGTGAAGCTCTCATAGAAACAATGCTCAACACATGGATTCCCCCAAGGCCGCCTAAAACTTGGCACTTTGACCACCTCACGAGCATTCATTCTATACACCATGCGAGGGACCAACACAACAAGTTGGTGGGATCGATGGAGCACAAGATGAAGACTTCGAGGAAAGCCAACACAAGAAGCTAAAGAAAGGCAAGATGGCGTTGATCAAGACATCAATGAGGCCGATTATATGGCTTGATGATTTGTTCCATTGGAGAAGATCCCTCTTGTCCCTTTTTTTTTATAAATATTAGCCCCTTTTTATTGATTATTCGAGGAGCCAAAATCTCCCACAAGTTGAGAAGCACCAGAGATAGAACCCTTTGGAGCTTTCAGCTTAACCTATCTAGAAGTTTGGCAATATCTTACATTGTCGGTACCCATCCTATCTAGCTGGATAAGGCCAGTTGCTACATTAGCTAAAAGATCCTCCACTTTATCACTTTCCTGATAAATGTTCTGGTAAATGGCATTGCATTCTGAGTTGAGATGAAAACATTGTTGAACAGTGTTGTAGATCCTCCAAGGAGTTTATATGATTTGCTGAAGCACCTGAACCAGTACCTTGGAGTCTAACTCCACAATCAGATTTTGCATGCCTCTATCTGTACAAATTTGTTACCTATCAAGCAAAGCTAAGGATTCAGCACAAAGATTGGAGTGTTTATTAGGATAGTGGCTTGCAAACGCCATCACCATCTTGCAAGAAGAATCCCTAAGGATTCCACCACCGGCTGCTATATCGTTGGATTGCTCCTATATAAACCATCAGTGTTAAGTTTACACCAATCTTGGGGTAGAGACTGCCATTTCACAACCATGCTATTAAAAGAAAAAACCTATTGATGGGCAAGATGGCTTGTGAGAGGAAAATCCAACGAGATTGAGTGAAGTGATGAATTTACAGCATGTATTACAAACTGACTACTACCTTTCCTACCTTCATAGAAGTTGCAATTTCTAGCTTTCCAAGTTTCCTAGCAAATCAAACTTGGTAGAATCTTCAGCAATATACCATGATCAGAAATATTGGAAGATAATATCTACCAGCTATTCAAAAACTACTTGAAAGATGAAAGATGTTGAATAGGGTGTGATAGAAAGTCTCCAAAATATTTCCAAACTTCTTGTATGAGTCACAGCTCAAGAAAATACGGTTCCAGATTCCTCCTGATTACAAATTTGGCATTTTGATGGTAGCTGAAACCCTTTTTTTCTTTAGAACATCATCAAGGCTTAGAATCTCACTAAGAAACCTCCACATGAAGATTGAGATTTTAATAGGCAACCGTTTATCCAATCTTTCTAGAGAAAATAATACCCCATCTATTTCTTCCAATGGACAAAGTAGAAGCAATTGTGAATTTACCACCATCAGCACTTGTCATCCATGCAAAAGAATCTTTCCCAGGCAACAACCATATCTTTTTATTAGCAAACGAATGCATGTTCATAGAAGGGCAGTTTTTTGAGATTATAGACATGTTCTATTGTCCCTCCTTCTAGGCTTGCTTGAGTTCCAAGTCATCCAAAGGGTTAGTGTCAAAAATGGGAAATCCGTTCTCATACCAACATTCAAACCATAATGAGATGCTACCTTCTTTTGGAAAAGCCACAATTTTTTCATCCACCACCTCTTTGACCTGGAACATTCTCTTCCATAAAGATGAAGAGATAGAAATTTGCTATCCTTAAAGACCACCAAAGTTTCATGGACAGCCCCCTGACCATGTAAGAAAGGCTACCAACCCCTAAACCATTTTAAACTAGTTTAGGCAAGGGTATCCTACTCCAATTTAACCAATGTTTCCTTTCCTCCCCCCCCAGAACTTTCCCAAAAGAAATTAGCAGACAAGATGTTCGATATCATTGAGAATAGATTTAGGTGGCTTCAAAATGAACATCAAATATAATGGAATGGAGCATAATACATGCTTGATAAGCAAAAGTATTCCTCCCACAAATTGAACCTTTGACTTCCAACCAGAAAGCTTGGCATTAATCTTCTCAATCACAGGCTGAAAAAGATCTCAAGTTTTCCTTCCTTTCATCAATTTTACTCCCAGGTATGTGAGAGGCAAAGGCTTCTAAGAAAAGCCAGTGATTCTAGAAAAAACCCTTGCCCTTGAAGATTGAAATTTAGAGGACAAGAAAAAATTACTCTTTTGCTTATTGATCAACAGCCCTAATGCAACTTCAAAATTTGTAATAAATTTGCATAATCTGTTAGCTGACCTCTTTCCTCTATTCAGAAAGACAATGATATCATCAGCATAGGACAGTCAAATGAGTTCTTGGGACAAATTTTCTAGAGGTTTTGTAATGTTCAGTATTACTAGAAGCAAATTCATTGTGCAAGCCCCTATTGAGCACTTTAGCAGCAATGATGAAAAGGATAGGGGAAAAGAAGTCTCCTTGTCTCAAACCTCTAGTGGAATGGAAGAATACAGGAGTACCATTGAACAAGACAGAGAACTAACAACTAACTATACAATTATGAATCAGCTTAATGGACTGATCATTGAAATCATATCTCAACAAAACTTGAGAAAGAAAACTCCATCACACCCTATCAAACGCTTTGGCCAAATCCAACTACATTATCATGTTGCCCCCTTTAACCTTTTCATCACTGAAATCCACCATTTCTTGAGCCAATAAGATGTTATCTGAGATGTTCCTGCCTTGCACAAAGGCACATTGTTCCATAGATATAAGCTTTGGCAAAAGCTTTTGTAGCCTGTTTGCTAGTAACTTTGTCATTATTTTATTGGTACAAGTGCATAAACAACCAATTTGGCCTAAAGTCACCAAAAGAGGAAGGGTTGTCCACTTTAGGAATTATGCAAATAAGTGTACTTGAAATTGCTTTAAGGAGATTCTGACCAGAGAAGAAATCAATAATTGTAGCCAGTAGATCTTCTGAGATGATTTCCCAGTAAGATTGAAAAAAATGTCATTGAAACCATCCACCCCAGCTCTTTCGGTTGAATCCAGAGCAAAAACCACTCCTTTCAGCTCTTCCATAATCGGCCAACTCGTTAGCGTTCACGTGGTGAAGGTTGAACTTGGGCCTTGGCTTCGGTTCCAGAGAGGGGTTCTGTGGAGTTCATCATTCTCTTCTAGAGTTACTGTTGGTTTATGTACTAAAGGCAACAGTGTTGGAATTAGAAATTATACTTATTGCCAACGTTAAATGAACCTAAAGGGTCACACACTAAGAGTAAGCATTGGGTTAAGTTAATTGTTGACTAAGTTCGTTGAATAAGAATTTGTGTCTATATTCAATGAACGAGAATTCATTTACTAATTACATTGGATTTACTGGTGAATCCAGTTAAATAGTAATTATAATAATTCGTAAGGAACTATATCTGGTTACTATCATACGCGTTTATATACCTAATACGTGTGATAGAAGAATTCTAATCAAAGAGGAGTTCTTTGAATTTAGGTTAACCGCTATATATAGAATATGATTCTTTAGGGTTCGTAAGGTCTAATATGCGACTCATTAGTAACACACAGTCGGACGAAAAACCCTACGAAATAGTTCTGAAACACTGCTCTAGCAAGCAACACCCTAAAATCGGAAAAGCTACTCGTGTGGATACCGTAGAGGGCGTTCGTTCAATCCAGCAGCGCCTAAGGTCTGACGTGTTCTACGAATAGTTCGTGGTTGCCGTGGTGTCCAAATAGTGACCGTGGTGTTCAGATCGTGAAAGGTTCAGATCGCAACCAGGGTTTTGCTATCGAGCATCAAAGGTATATATATCTAAACCCTAGACGATTTAATCGGACATTGAGCAGCGTATCAATTCAAAATAAACCGTTTCTGGATTGATGAAATTAGTTAAAAACATATTATGTTGGACATAATCGAAGTACATGAACTGTAGTTACGGCTGAATGTATGCTGTTGAAAATCTGTTTGATATCTTGATCTCAATACATACATATGATGTATGCAAAGATTCTATTCGATAGAAACTGTTCTGTTCGATGATTCTATTTGATAGATTCTGTTGTTGAACTATATGTATATGTGATATACGTATGTTTCTGTTGAATTATGTATATATGATATATGTATTTTTAAATCGAATGATTTACATATATGATATGTGTATGTTCATTGATGCGAAGAGAATGTTCCAGGAACCTGTCTCTTATACACTGTCTCTGTATACAAGAGACAGATGTGTATAGGGTTGGGCGCTGCCCTCGACCCACTGGCTCTGCCCCTGGACCCCGCGAGGGCGCTGCCCCTTGACCCCGCCCGCTAACCGGCTAGCGGGACCGCCGTACTTTCTGTCATAGTGGCTTAAAATCGTTTTGGTTATAACATCGGATAAATAATAGTATGTTTTCTGTTTTATGATGTGTTCATATGCATGGTGCATAGCATGGCCCTTTTGACCTACTAGAATAGTAATTTATTTCTATTTTGGGGTGTAATTATATAAATACGGCCTGCGTGTCCTTTCTTTATAATTTTAAAGTTTTGTATTATTGTATTACAAAGCTTGTAAAGAAGGCAAGAGGAGCAACTTGGCGTCAATCAACAACAAGGTGTATTCCATGAAGATGGAAGAAATTTTGAAGTTGTAATTTGACCCTAGGATTGACCTTGATCTTCATATTGGCTTATGAAGATCACCATAGTTTAAGGGCCATGCTATGACACGTTTATCTTACTGTTATTTGTATATGTTTATGTGATGTTAAATGTTTTGTATAAGGCATAAGATGAGATTAAACATGCCGGTACATGTGATGTATTGATCTCATAATTGTTTTAAGAGTTACATATGATGTAATTGGTAAAGAGTTACCTACCTAAATAACTTAATTTTAATTGTCATGCCAAAGCTGAGTTAAGGTTAAGTGAAATATGGATCTTAACCCACTAAATACAAACTGTTGTGTATTCATTTATGAGGGTAATTGATTTAGTGGGAGTTTTATATTAATATCGAAATATTGTACTTTGCATAATTGTTGTAGATCGATGGCCGCTAATAACACTTCAACACTATCTTTGCGATCTATCCTTGAGAAGGACAAGCTAAATGGGACCAACTTCCTTGACTGGTTCAGAGGTTTGAGAATTGTTCTCAAACAAGAAAGGAAGCTGTATGTTCTGGACAATCCTATCCCTGAACAGCCTGCAGCCAATGCTCCAAGACAGAGAAATTAAGTAGCTTTAGGTATGGTAACTCTTTACCAATTACATCATATGTTATGCTTAAAACCATGAGCCCAGACCTTAGGCAGGACTTGGAGCTCTTGGAAGCATCTAGATGGTCAATCATCTCAAGGAAATGTTCCAACAACAAGCACGGCAGGAAAGGTTTGATACGACCAAAGCTTTACATTCCTGCAAAATGGCTGAAGGAGCGCTGTTAGTCCTCATGTCTTGAAGATGAAGGGTCACATAGATCATCTTGAAAGACTTGGATTTCCCATAAGTCAAGAGCGGCAACGGATTTGATCCTGAATTCTCTTCTAAATTCAAAGCAAACTCCTCTTTGTGTCTTCTTAAAGAAGAAGTAAGAAGAGTAGTTCTTACACACTACTTCAGCATCTGTCTCTTATACACGTTAATCTTACTACTTCTATTTCCTCATCATGGGTATTAGATACTGGATGTGGAGCTCACATTTGTGTTAATGTGAAGGATCTGAAAAGAAGTAGTCGATTAAAGAAAGGTGAAGTGGAGATGCAGGTTGGAAATAAAGCAAGAGTTGCTACTCTAGCCGTAGGAACATGTGAACTCCTTTTACCTCCCGGGCTGATTTTAACTTTGAATAATTGTTATTATGTACCTGCTTTAAGCAGTAACATTGTTTCTGTTTCTTGTTTAACAATGATGGATTTGATTTCTTTATTAAGAATAAAAAATTCTCCATTCACCATGAAGACGTGTTTTATGGAAATGCTGATTTGCATAATGGTCTTTACGTTCTAAACATTAAAAAGCCCAATCCAGAGATTGTTTATAACATAAATACAAAGAAACCTAGATTGGATGATTCAAATCAAACTTTCTTATGGCATTGTCGCCTTTGTCACATAAATGAGAAGCGCATATCAAAACTCCATAAAGATGGGCTTTTGAATCAATTTGATCTTGAATCTTATGATATCTGCGAATCTTGTTTGTTGGGAAAGATGACTAAAGCTCCTTTTACTGGACACAGTGAACGAGCCAATGATTTATTGGGCCTAATACATACAGATGTATGGAGACAGGTAAAAAGCCTTGTTTGTCTTTTCTTAAGATTTGGGGCTGTGAGGCTTATGTCAAACGGCAGGTCTCAGACATAAGTTAGCTCCCAAGTCTGATAAGCGTTTGTATGTGGGGTATCCTAAAGAAACTAAAGGATACTACTTCTACAATCCCTCTGAAAACAAAGTGTTTGTTGCCGAAATGGGATATTTTTGAAAAAGCATCCGTTTCTTTCCAAAAGAACTAGTGGGAGTAGAGTACATCTTGAAGAATTTCAAGATCCACAAGACAACATCTAGATCTGTATAATCTCATCAAGAATCACAATTAGTTGTTGGTTCGAATGAGACAACACAATTGGAACATGGGAATGACTCACAATCAGTTTGGACTTTGATTGATCCACCGGATGGTATAAAAACTATTGGGTGTAAATGGGTTTTCAAGAAGAAAACTGACATGGATGGCAATCTACATACCTTCAAAGCACGATTGGTTGCAAAAGGTTTCAAACAAACTCATGGTATAGACTATGATGAAACCTTTTCACCGGTTGCTATGCTTAAATCCATAAGGATTCTTATTGCCAGAGCAAGCATAAGATGATCAGACATCAACATGTGTCATATACACATCCTCGAGTAAGTTTCCATAAGAGACTGTCTCTTATACACATCCTAGTATATGACACAACCCGAGGGTTTTGTACAAGCCGAGAATTCGAAAGGTATGTAAGCAAAAGACATATGGATCGGGCTAGGTTGTCTCTCGGAGTTGGAATCTTCGTTTTGTGACGAGCAGTCAAAGAGTTTGGATTCATCAAAAATGAAGATGAACCTTGTGTATAAGAGACAGGTTCATGCAAATGCAGTTGTGTTTCTAGTTTTGTATGTTTGAGCTCCACATCCAGTATCTAATACCCCTGACGAGGAAATAGAAGTAGTAAGATTAACGTGTATAACATAAATACCTGAAGTAGTAGTCTCACTACTCTTCTTCTTCTTTAGATCTTCCACATAGAGTTTGCAATTTCTTTTCCACTTAGAGGTTTAGTATGCAAGATTCTAAAGAGGATTCTTGCCAATGTCGCATGGCATCGGTCTTGGAAAGGCTCGGTGTCTGCGACACAAGATGAGCGAAATCGCATGAGTGAGATTCCATATGCATCAGCTATAGGATCCATCATGTATGCGATGTTATGTACTCGACCGAATGTCTCATATGCTCTTATACACATCTAGTAGTAAGATTAACGTGTATAACATATATACCTGAAGTAGTAGTCTCAGAGACTCTTCTTCTTCTTGATCTAAAATCATCACTGAAATCATCTGAGAAAGTAATGAAGTACTGGTGATTTCCTCTGGCAGTCAGTATTTAATGTTCCACATACATGGAGGTGCTATTAGCTGGAAGAAATCATGTGGCTCGACCACAGCTGTGACAACAACGGAAGCAGAATATATAGCAAAGGCATCGATGCGGCTAAGGAAGCGATTTGGATTAGGAAATTTGTCACCGAATTAGGTGTTATTCCTAGCATCACTAATCCAGTTGATATCTATTGTGATAATAATGGGGCTATTGCACAAGCCAAAGAGCCTAGATCGCATCAACGATCCAAACACATCCAAAGACGTTATCATCTCATTCGTGAGATCATTGAGAGAGGAGACGTCAAAATATGCAAAGTACCAACTGACTCAGATTTATGATCCATTAGATAAACCACTACCACAACCAAAACATGATCGCCATGTTCGGTCAATAGGTCTTAGACATATGTATGATTGGACCTAATTGTTTAATTGGGAGACTTTTAATGGATACATTTTAAAACGAATATTGTCATCATGATATTTTATTTATAAAGAGATTTATTATTGCATGTTTTAATATTAGAATCCATGAATAATTTATTATTCTAAATGTCCCTAGTTATTCAATATAGTGGGAACTGTGTTGATTTAAGACTAGTATGATTTTGATTGATAATCATATGATGATTATGGATATATGGATATAATAAAAAATCATGGGTATTTGTTGGCGAACAAAGTATTGGATTGACCCGTTATGAGAATACAACATGGTTTTATGTCATTGGTAATTCTCATTATGAACATGTTGTTCATCCTTAGACCTGAGATCACCATAGTTTCCTACATAAGAACTTATGTGTTTTGACACAATCAAACGTTGTCTTTAACCGGATGATTATAAAGATTGTGATTGAACATGTAGAAATTATGCGGAGGAAAATGAGTGATTAAGATGGAATTTGTCCCTCTTATTATGAGAGAGATGTCTTTGGGCCCCTCGATTAGTAGGAATGTAAAATGCATGGCCGTGCTCAAATGGATTGATAAGGAGATCAAATTCATTTGTTTTATCATTCTACTTCGAGATCGAGAAATCAAATAGTTGGACACAAATAGAGATGACATTGTCCATGCTCTATGTCCAACTAAGACATCGTGAGACAAAAGAATTAAGACATGGGTTATTTGATCAGGTTATGTCAGATCAATGATCTTCATTTAACTTGGGTGGTCATGATGCCTTGCTAGAGGCCAATCTTGATCTATGAGTATAATCTGTTAATGATAAATTAAAGGTGTTTAATTTATTCAATTCCAAAACTTCCTTGCTAATTGTCTTTAGTCCAAGTGGGAGTATTGTTGGTTTATGTACTAAAGGCAACAGTGTTGGAATTAGAAATTATACTTATTGCCAACGTTAAATGAACCTAAAGGGTCACACACTAAGAGTAAGCATTGGGTTAAGTTAATTGTTGACTAAGTTCGTTGAATAAGAATTTGTGTCTAGATTACTCAATGAACGAGAATTATTTACTAATTACATTGGATTTACTGGATTGTCCAGTTAAATAGTAATTATAATAATTCGTAAGGAACTATATCTGGTTACTATCATACGCGTTTATATACCTAATACGTGTGATAGAAGAATTCTAATCAAAGAGGAGTTCTTTGAATTTAGGTTAACCGCTATATATAGAATATGATTCTTTAGGGTTCGTAAGGTCTAATATGCGACTCATTAGTAACACACAGTCGGACGAAAAACCCTACGAAATAGTTCCGAAACATTTCTCTAGCAAGCAACACCCTAAAATCGGAAAAGCTACTCGTGTGGATACCTGTAGAGGGCGTTCGTTCAATCCAGAGCAGCGCCTAAGGTCTGACGTGTTCTACGAATAGTTCGTGGTTGCCGTGGTGTCCAAATAGTGACCGTGGTGTTCAGATCGTGAAAGGTTCAGATCGCAACCAGGGTTTTGCTATCGAGCATCAAAGGTATATATATCTAAACCCTAGGTAAGGACGATTTAATCGGAACGCATGGATCCTCTTATAGGGATTTTCGGTGTTTTTCCGCTGCGTTATTTTTATATTATGGCTAGGAAATCCCAACAGTTACCAGATGTGCAATTACTATAAGGAGTTGATCATCCTATTGAATGGCCTCAGTAGTAAACAAAGATTGGAAGAAGTCCAGTACTTTCAATTTAAGGCTTTGCCTATCCACAACCCAATCCCCAACAACATCCTTTAGTCTCCTCACACATAAATTATTCCTTTTGATTTTTAGTAAGGAGTGGAAGAATTTAGTATTTTGATCACCCTCTTTTAGCCATTTAACTCAGCTTTCTACTTCCAATAATTCTCTTCATCAGCAAGGTGTTTTAGTAACTGAGCTTTAGCCTTTGCCAAATCTTCATGATTAGCAGTAGTAGGGTATTGATGAAATAAGGCCTCTTTACTATCCACTTCTAACTCTGCTAACTTAATCTTATCAAAATATTGCTAAATTGTACCTTATTGACCAACCTTTAAGGTCATATTTGAGCCTTTTAAGCTTCCCAGCAAAACATTGCAATGGTGTGCTAGCACAATATTGCGCTCCCAACTATGCCTCACAATATCTAAGAATGATAGATGATTCACCCAAACATTAAAAAATGAAATAGTTTAGGGCCATCAAAGTTGGATGAAACCAAAGGACATAAAAGGAGAGCATGGTCAGAGCAAGTCTTATTTAAGTGAGCCACAAAAACATCTTGGAAAGCATTAATGAAAAGTTGGTTACAAACCACCCTATCCAGCCTCTTCAAGACCAAACTACCAAACCTATTTCCTATCCAAGTAAATTTAGGACCCGAAAAGGGAATGGGAAGAAGGCCACAATGATTAAAAGAGGAATTAATTTCTGCTATACTTTGCATATCAGGCCTAGCATAACCTTTGTATTTTGAGGCTTCCACAATAGTGTTGAAATCATCCCCAACCATCCAAGGATCAATCACTGAGAAGGATAAATTGTTTAAACTGCTGATTAGAATCCTATAATAATCTTCTTTTTTGGATAGTGCACTTTGCATATACAAGAGAGGCTACCATAGGCTCTAAAAAGCTTCCATGATCAATAGATAAGTGTATTACTTTATATTGAACAGTCAATACCTAAACCATCAAGAAGACCAAAATTCCAAATTGAACCACACTGATTAGTAACAAGATTCGGAAACCCTAATTTTGCAGTAACCTCAGCAGCTTTGTGTTGCTCCAACATAGGCTCCAAAATAGCAAAAAAATGGATGTTATTCATCTTGATAAGCTTCTTTAGACGCTGAATAGTTATCTTATTCCCTACACCTCTTAATTCCAAATTATGGTATTCATTGAGAACAAGGTAGAGGAAGAGGAAATTTGAGGGTCCTTGAAGCACTTCTGCTTAAAACATTCAAGCCTTTACATAAACTTTCCTTTTTCTAGTACGTTTTCTAACCAATAAAGGGAAGTCATCTTCTTTAGGGATCTTCTTTCGAGCTAGGAACATGACCTGTCTGAAATTTCCTTCAATTCTATAATTTGAGAAACCCTAGCTCCTCCAATACCAGTAGGCTCATCACTTCCTGAAAGATTGGAGGTATCATCCCCCAAGGGGATATTCATCATCCTTTGATCATCCATTATTTCATCATGAATATTATTAGTTTCTGGAAACTCAATTCCTTCTTTTTCCAGATACCCTAATTCCCCCATATGATCAGCTATTAGTGTGATTCCTAGTTGAGGATAGGGGTGTTCAAGGGTTGGGTTGTCGGGTCAGTGGGTTTTCGGGTTTCAAGTAAAAATTATGAAACCCAACCCAACCCAAGCAATATACAAACCCAAATAGACCCAACCCAAGTATTACTCGGGCAAGTTATCGAGTTACTCGGGTCACTTGGGTTTTAAAAAACAAAAAAACAAAACCTAAAAGAATAGACAAATTATTCATGTTTGAGATAAGCCCATTATGCAAATTTTTTTTAAAATAAAGTTTAAATTCATTTCAACTAGTTGAAGACACAGATACCATGATGGCAAATTGAATACAACTGCAGCAATACTCCATTCCAAAATAGAAAAGCTTACTACCTAAGTATCAAATAGGATGACTCACAAAAAAAAGAAATTAAGAAGAAGACTTGGTGGAGATCTTGGAGGCAGTGAATTGTGAAAGTATGGAAAAAGGATAGGATTTTGAGGTAATGGGTTGAAAGGATGATGTCATATCTAATGGGCTTATGGGCCTAAGGATTTAAGAATAAGGGGAATATTTTAATGTAGTTGGGTTATCGGGTTGTGTTGGGTTTTATTTTAGAATAAGGGTAATATTTTAAGGTAGTTGGGTTATCGGGTTAGGTTGGGTTTCATAAAATAAAACCCAACCCAACCCAACCAAATGCAATTTGGGTAACCCAATCCAAGTAACCCGAAATCTAATAACCCAACCCATTTAGCCCCAAATTCATTTGAGTTGGGTTGGGTTTGAACACCCCTAGTTGAGGGACATCCTGAGATGTTAGAGGATTAGATCGTATAAGAGCTAGTGGACGCTCGAGCTACATGACTTCTGGAAGATTAGGGGTAACATTTGAATCAGGTTCCTTAGTAGCAGTTTGATTATGACAGGGAAGATCCGTGCGAGATGGTGATAGCATCTGAACTGCCATCACCATATCACCTGTTGACTTATTCAAAGCTTCAAAATCCTTATCATGAAATGTTACAGATGTTCTAACTTCCTTAATAACAGGACGCCAATTTGAAATTTCAATTCCAGCTGATATGGAAACATTCCCTTTCTTTCAAACTTCGAGGTCTGACATAGTCTGATCTTGCTTCAGCTACTGCTTATGGAGTTGCTTCTAATGAACATGCTACTACTGCTACTGCTAATGATCCTTTTTGTAACCTTGTTGTTGGTGATGTAAGCCAACCTTACAATTTTCTAGGTTGTGTCCTTGCATGCAACATTTGGAACAGTACAACGACAATTTTTCATAACAAATCTTCTGCCAAAAGCCATTGTCACCAGTTCCTAACCAAATTCTATGTGGTAGTAGTTTCAGCAAATCTGCTCAACACATAACTTGTTAAGCTTGGCCTACTAATAGTTTCTATAACCAAATCAATCTTTAAAGGATGATTGACAACTTGAGTCAAAGAGAAAACAAATTTTTTATTAAAAACATACCCACAGCAAACCTTCAAAGGTAATCCAAAGGGGAACAATAGATGGCTCTACCTCTGGCCTGAAAAGTGGATACCATTTAAGGACTCGCATAAAGTATCCATCAATGAACCATGTAGTCTTCAACCAGCACATAGGAAATCTACCTCCAATGAAAAAGGAATGAGACTATGCTTATAATCAATGAATCAAAAGAGTAATTTCCTTTAAATCCAATGGTCTATGAATTTGCATACTTGGTGTTTTCCCCTAGGGAATTTGCCAACCAAAGTATACTGGAAAAGCTTTGCTAGCAATTGAATCTCCTTCTCGGTGAAGTATATTCAGTTGTTCTAGAGCCAGATCATTAGAATCTGATGAGGGATTATAACATCTTAGACTTGTTTTCCTTGTAAAACTACGCTAAAAAATGGCATGTTTTGCCTTCCAACCGAAGGTTGGAGAGCTGGAGGAGATGCCATGGCAGCCAAGGTATAGATAGAAGGAGGAGAATTATCCCTATTTCTCTCAATCCCTTTATTTAATTTATGAGTTTGAGTGTTGGAAGGAACATTTTCACTTGTATTTCCTTAGCAATTCATAGTACTTATTTATTGTGCTTTCTTTATTGATATTAGATATAACTATTTAGTTACTTTTGTTAGAATAAATTAGCTCAAGAAAGATAGTTAAAGCCAAGTAGATTTTATATTTATGCCTGAATGATTGATTGACTTTTATTGACCTTACAATGATCATTACTTGGCTTTTGTTATTAATGCCTAAGTTTCTATATGTTTAAGTTGGTTGTTTAGTTTTTAGCAAGTCCTCGTGCCAATTTGGTAGGACTTTACTCTTTAGTTATGGATTCTATGCTTTATGCATTCTATGTTTTATTTACTATCTATACCATGTTAGTTTGTGTTTGTTCAATTTTGGGTTACCAGAAGGATGAGTTGTACTTATCCTTAGAATAAAATGACAAGTTTGGGGTGTTATTTACTATTTGTTGGAATGATGTCTTTTTGTTATTGTAAATATTTTTGTGGAGAATTTTTGGATGGAAATTTGAGTGATTATGGTACCCAATAATGATAATTGACTTGCAATATCATATGGTTGGTTCATCCAAATTGGGCATTTCAAAGATCTTTGGTGTGTATTATGTAGTTCTTTTGTGAACAAAAGATTACGAAGACCATGTATTACCACTTCCAAAGAGTAAGGGAATTACATTTTCGAACTAGTTCATTTGAAAAAATATTTTTCATCCAATTCGCAAGTATTACCTTGTCAGTTAGCTCATTTTTTGGAAAAATTGATTTAAATAAAATGGAAGTGAATTAGTTCATTTTGAGTGTTTTCATAGTGGAGTGTTATTCTATCTTGTGTAGTGATTGGGCAGGATGATCCCACACAATGAAACCCTTTCGCAAATTCAAGAAGGATCTTCGGAGATTCAAGCTCAAGAAAATGATGCTATTCCAACATATGCTCAAATCCAAATGGTTAATCAAGTTGTTGAGCAATCTGGCCAGTTTGTTTCTACTAAGATTCCTTCTGGTAAAATACGTTCTGCTCAAATCCAAATGGTTAATCAAGTTGTTGAGCAATTTGGCCAGTTTGTTTCTACTAAGATTCCTTCTGGTAAAATACGTTCTTGCACCAGTTGTCACTGATTTGGATTCAAATTTGCATGGAACGAAAATTCCTTTGATTGAGGGTTCGATTATTACTACTGGATCTCATATATCCGTCCAAGAAACTGGATGTTTTCAATTACAGAAGAAAGCCCTCAAACTACATTGCTAACATCCACAGACAATAAAAACGACATGGATAGTTCCCAGACTGTGGTACCTTTGAATATAATTCTTACTAATTAAATTCTTCTATTATTGATGGTCAATTTTTTGCACAAGCAAAAAACTCGTACCAAAATTAAGCCCTAAGTTTAGATATGCCGGTCCTTGACTCGTTATCGGATTTGGAAACGGGGGATCAAATTTTTGTTAATTTACAAAAGCAAATATATTCTTTTAATGATTTCAGCTTGTAGATTGATAAACGATTGCATTTGGAGGTTTCTAGCCCAATCTCAGGAAAACAACATAAGTTTTGCAAGAGGAAACATCAATATGCATTAACAAGAACAATCCTCATTAGACAAGCACTTCGGTCGATAGCGAATCTCTTCCAAACTGGCCATGGTGAATAATTTGAATGTTTATAGGATAGATGAATCTTTTTTCTAGAAGGCGATCTATTTAGTTTTGATTTTTTGGCTCCTACCTTCAAACATTTTTGTACAAGTCTTAATTTTAGGCTTCATTAATTTATTTTAATAAAAAATGGGGTTCGCCCCTACCACCATTTTGGTGGTTTTAATAAAAAAAAAAAAATGAATCCTATCAATAGAAGTCCTAATTACAAACTCATACACCCATAATTATATCTGAAAATCATACAAATTATAAATATTAAGAACGAATATATATATATATATTAAATAGTTCTTTTAAGATCATACTACTACCATTTTAGAGAAACATTTTAAATAATGCTAAATTTATCAAACTTATGTTTGATACATTATTAATCAAGATTAGTAACACATATGCTTATTTAATATATATATTATAATGTGTTATCATTAGTAAAACTAATTAATAAAAGGTATAAATATTTTAGGGTGTATTTGTGACCTCATTTTCTAGCTAGGGAATTCTATATTAATATATATTCAATATATATTATACTAGATTAAATTCATCTAAATACTAAATCTTATTGACAAGTATAATTTTTAATAATATTTAGAAAATATTTTATCACATTTATATAATGTTACTAATTTATATATAACCTCATTTAGAAAGAGTAATCTTAATATAAATAAAATTTCTAAGTAAATGTGTTTTTGGACTATATAAATTAAGTATGTAATTTCTAGTTTTAATATAAATCTATTATCTTTTAATATTCAATATAACTTTAATAATGGTAATATAATCATTTATTTGTATAAATAGGTAATATCTATATTTGAACACACACACACACACACACATATATATATACATAATTAAGTTTATATAATAGTAGTTAATATATCTTAATTTATAATTAGTTAGTAAAAATAAGAAACATTTTAAAATATATGTTCATTAATATACTTTATTATAATAATATTTAAACTATAATGTCATACATAATCAAGTTATACTAAATGATTTTATGGGTATAAATAATAAACAGTTATATTAGTTACAACATACCTATAAATTTAAACTAATATTAGATCCTTTATTTTCCTTTATTTTATGATATATATATATATATATATGTAAACCACCAAAATGTTGGCGCTGGGGATGAGCCTAAAAAAGGCTGTGCAAAATTTTGTGATGGGCGATAACAAAAATCAATAATTATTAAAACTTGGGTTTCTCTGGCCTCTCTTGAGATTCCATCTCTCTTGCTTCATTGTCATCTCTACTTTCATGGCTGCCCTTTAGACTGTGACTGAAGGGCAACCCCCTCCTCCTCCAATATGCGTTCATTTGCCTCTGTTGTTTCATCCACCTATATCGAGATTCCTTTAGCACCTTCTTCAACCTATAGAGGTGAGCCTGTAGTGTTTTTTACCCCATTTTAATTAGCGAAACCCTTCAAATTTGCTCATGTTGGAAAATTTACAATTGGTCAGCCGTCCATGGATTCCTTGGGATGCGATTTTCTGAAAATTGGATACTCTGGCTTATTCACATCAGGTTTGCCGGATATGATGAAGTTTGCCGGATAATCATCATATCCTAATCTCATTTGATCTTGAAAAAGATTGTCTCAGATCTTGGTGCCATAGCTTCCTAACCTTTCAAGGTTTCGGCTTGCATATTTCCAAGCTAATGCCGAATTTTACAATTGATGTCGAATTCCAGATTACACTGGTTTGAATAACTTTTGATGACTTGCCGGCTCACCTTTTTCACAAAGCAGCTCCATCTCTATTGCAAGACTCATTGGAAATCCACTAAAAGGTGATGCATTGACGGCTTCGGGTAGTAGACCGGGCAAGGCTAGGGTTTGTGTTTACTTGGATGTATTTAATCCTCACCCTTGCTTGCATTTGGGTTGGTAATGGTGAATAGGGACGTTGTAAATAGGTTGAATATGAAGATATCCCTGAGTATTGTAATCACTGCAAAAAGATGGAGCATTTGGAATCCTTTTGCCCTATTCTCCATCCCCCCACCAAAGAGCAGAATATGGTCTCCAAGGACAAAGCTGCGTGAACCCACCTCCTTGGAGCAATCAAAAAATATCCAGAAACAGCAATGGGTTCCCAAACCTAGGATGATAGAAGTGCAAAACATTAATGTTGTTTTGGCAAGCAAATCGCATGCAAACCGTAATAACGGTTCGAATGACAAAACTCATGCACGGATATGTCTAGAGTAACAAACTTGCAGGTTATGGGCTGAACGCAACAGACAAAACTCAAATTCCCACATACCCCAAGTCACATATATCCATCTCATCTTCGGCCCATAGGGTGTTACGTGTAGTGGATCGATCCCTACAATGTTATGGAGTGAAACCCATTATAGTTGATGATCTAGTTGTTACCGGTGCAGAGGACATGGTGAATGATTCGATACCGAGACCCGTTATTTCTGAGTGTGTCCATACTCCCACTGCATTGATGATTGGTAATTCAATTGCTGGAGGCATGGAGCAGCCTATCGACGTAGAAGTTCCAATGGGTACTGTTGGGGCACCCGTGGATAATAATTTTGGTGGACCTCCTGTTAACCAGGCTAGTGTAGCACGATTTATGTTTTTGATAAGATTCCAAACAATAACGGACAAAAATAAACTCAATCATACACCAAGCTTCACCTGCACACTCTCAAGTATACGAGGTAGGATTGTAATTATTAGCGACTATCGTTCGCCTCAAGAATTGCGACACCAATTATTAGGTTTGTAGGATCTTTTTGCTATTTAGACAAAATCACTTATAGTTTGTCACTAACTAAAAGTGGAAAGCAAGTAAACAACGCCAAAATGATCTAGCTAAACTAGGAAGCAAGTATATGGCTAATCTAAGAAAATAAATACATATTAACTCTAATCACCACACTATAAAGCATAACTGGACTCATAATTAAAGCAAAAAACTTCATCCAGTAAAGCATGTAAAGATTACTCTGGAAAAAGCAAGTAATTTTACCCTAAGAAAACAAGTAGAATTCATTTTAAGAAAGCAATTATAACTTTAACCTGATAAAGCAAGTAAAAACTAATTTAAGAAACAAGTAAAATTAATTTAAGAAAGCTTGATTAAAACCATTAAACTAAATATAACTAATAAAACATTAACTAAACTAAAGAATTGAGAAAACGTCATTTTAAACTAAATTAAGAAATTCTAGGAAATGACTTAAAATCTAAACAGTTTAAAACTACGAATTTTTAGTTTTAAAAGATATTTTAAAGAAAGCCCATGAAATTCTAATAGATTTAAAACAAGAATTTAAAGTTTAACTATGAAAACACCAAAAGTAGTAAGAACAGTTAGAACTTTTTAGGAAATCTAGATTTTTACCCTAAGTAGATTGCAAGGAATTTAAATACAAAGTAAGTAAAATTTACATCTACTTGAAACTAAGAAAAAGCTTACTAAATTAAACTAATGAAGATTTAAACTTGCTAAGAATTAAGAAGTGGATCTAAGATTATTCGAAAGAGAAGTGCTGATAAAAAAGAAACTTGAGTACTAAGAAAGCTTCTACTCTAATTTAAACTAAACTAAAACTACAAAATACTAACTACACCAAAACAATAAAGTGTATTACAATGAAGACTATAAAAGATGCTCTAGCCAAAACAATACAAAATTGCCCAAGTATCAAAGCTAAACACGAGTTGATGTAACAACACCGAACATCCGGTGTCTTACGACATCGAGCTTGGAATTTTACGTACAAAAATTACTTCAGTGTCGTAACATAGAAAACTTGATGTTGTAACATCAAGCTCCATCCAGCTCAAGTCTTTATCTTCTCTCTTTTTGCAATTTGCTCCTTTTGACTTGTATATTCTTTTGACTTTAGTCCTTTCATTCCTAACCTACAGAACACACAACTTAATAAGTAATAAAATTGTACTAAAATTATCACAAAATAAATAGTAATATCTTAATATTTACAAAAATGCAAATGCAATTACCGAATGTATGTAATTTGACTAAAATAACTAATTAAGCACCAAAATCAATACAAAACTAGAAAAAAACTATAGTTTAACACATAAAATGACTCTAGTTTGCTAGAGTAACCAAACCACCAAAATTATCATTTTACTAGTCCTCAAGCAAAATAAGAAAAAGAAAAAAAAAAACATAACTAAATATCTAAATAAGTAAGACAGTACCAATGAGACAAACATGAAAGGTGAACAATAGTTGTATGTAATTTGAATAATTTGGTGATCTCTCAAAAGAGTTCAAATAGATATGATAATAGAACCATTCAAACTAGTCAATCCAAGTTTTTCTATTTTCTGAATGAAAAATGTTGAATTGTCAACTCAATATTTCAAATAACCAAGCATTATCCATAATCAAAAAGATTTTTTTTTTTTTAAAAAATCCTTTTATCTAAAACATAACTTTGCTCA
Source organism: Cinchona pubescens (assembly GCA_025175665.1). Lineage (NCBI taxonomy): Eukaryota > Viridiplantae > Streptophyta > Magnoliopsida > Gentianales > Rubiaceae > Cinchona > Cinchona pubescens. The sequence continues at coordinate 10,691,754 of JANKKI010000053.1, forward strand.
ATTCAAAAGAATTACAAAATTTTTTAACTATCTCGACCAGGATGCATGGAAATAGAAAGTTCGTTAAGATTCTATCTAATATGCATATGTCACACAAAAATAGGAATATTACTCTAGATGGGTATTATAAACATTTTCTCCTCAACTTATTGCTATACTAAAATATTTCAAACTTATTAAACATTTTCAAACTTAATACATCATTTCCTCATAGTCCAAAAATCCTTTCCTGACTTGCACTATAAAGAGCTCTGATACCACTTGTGAATCTGCTTATCACCAACAAATCTGATTCTTTACAATACCAATTTTAAAGATTCATTGAGGTTAGTACATATATAACTGGGTCATGAGCCTTATACCGAATTAAACCACTTTTAGTCTAGTTTCTATAGCAACAAACAGATATCAATTTTGACTTTTTTACATCAAGTTATGGCCTATTGAATCAGGCTACTCAAAATTGCCAAAGTTCCTGTAAATATGGAATTTTCACTTTCAATTGTGTAAACCTATTTCATAGCTTCATCTTACTTCCAAAACTTAATATCTTAACCATGACCTCATATATGAACATCAGAAAACATAAATTACAATTTTTCCGAACAAAGTAGTGGTAAAAATCTCAACTAAATGTTGAAAAATTCATCTTCCTCAAGCTGTCCAAGCTATCCACTCATCCTTCTTGCCTTTCTCCTTGGAATTCTTGTTTCTCCCTCTCTACCTTCTTGTTTTTCTTGCCTCCCTCTTTTGTTCTGCTTTGGCTTCTTTATTGCAGCCTTCTACTAGTTTATTTTAGGTAGTAGTCTATCTATAAAGTATTAAGGAGTTGATTTGGTGGCTGCAAGACTAGTATAGGAGGTGACATCTCCTACTAGCTTGAGCTTAGTCACCAATCTAATTTTATAATCTTTTTCTTTTTAATTTTTTATTTTCCTGAAAACCAACTTGCACTATAGTCCTCAAGTTCTCCTAATTCTCATTTCACTCCCCCAAAGTTTAGTTTGCAGCCTACTAGATTTAATTAACTAAAAGCCCTAATTACAAACCTTATGAACTATGCACGAACCACCAAGCAACTCACGCCACACCAACTAATAACCCTTAAAATCAATTGCTTAAGAAGGGTTTCTAACTATGAAGCAAGATTAGAAAAAGGTAAAAATAATTCGACAACATGAATTGAGCAACTTTGAATCTTAAGAAAGGCATAAAAACCCTAACTCAAAACACGGATTGTTAACAACTTATCTAATGGGTTGTAATATTTGATTAGGAATACTTTATAGCATTAAAAAAATGCTAAATGTTTTGAAGGGAAGAAATGTAGAAGTCAATGCTAGATTAATCTACCATGGGAGCAAAAGACAAGCATGTGCATTCAGAGTCATTTTATATATTTAAATCGGTTTTCGAGAAATAGCCAAAGGCTAGTACATATTAGTAATGATGGGGAGCCATGCTTTTAAAGAAAATTACCTAAATGACACTCAAAGTTTTCAATGAATTGCATTTTAGCCCTTGAACTATTTTTCATAACATTTTAACCTTTTAACCAGTAAAAGTGTACATTTTACCACTCTCTTAGTTTTAGCCATTTAGATTTAAAAAAGCAAGGAATATTTTTTAGCATTAAATTCGCTTGAATCCACTTGTTTGTTGGATAAAATTGAAGGTCAAAGAAATAGAAGTATGAGAGAAAAATTGGAAAAAATTTGTGATTTTGGTAACTATAAATGAAACTAAGAGATGGCTTATAGGTTGAAATATTGAAGAATTACATTTTAGTCCCTCACTTTAAAGTTTATATTACTTTCTACCAAAGTGCCCAAAACAAAATGAAAACTACAAAGGGAAAAATGGTTATTGATCACCTAGAATAGACATCAATGAGCATTTCTAGTAATATCAAATAGATGGAAAAAGTTCGGGTGTTACAAAGTGGCTTTCCTTTCGCGGTATCTTTTACCTCATCTTGCTTGTCTTCATCAAATTTGGATGCCTCAGCTGAACTAACCATTGCTTTCTTCCATGGAGCTTTCGCCAATTTTTTTCTACAAGAATCATGAACCAAATTATCAATCACATTAATGCTCATTAGGTCATCATTAGAAGAAGGAAGTTTTAATGAATCAAAGACATTGAAAGTAACAACTTCATTGTTAATTCTAAATTCCAACTTCCTCTCTTGGATGTCTATGAGAGCACGTCTGGTGGCTAGAAAAGGTCTTCCTAGTATGATTGGAATATATTTGTCTTCCTCAATATCCAAAATTATAAAGTCTGCCAAAAGATATACCTTATCCACCTTGATGATAACATCCTTTACATATCCCTCTTGAAAACTTGATACTCCGTTCTGCAAGTTGCAAAGATACATTAGTGGGCTTGAAATCCCCACCATTGGGTTTCTTGTAGAATGAGAAAGGCATGAGATTAATTGAGGCTCCTAAGTCACATAGTGTCCTTTCAAATTAGATACCTCCTATTTCACAAGATATTGAGAATGAACTCAGATCTTTGAGTTTTGGAGGTAGCTTTCTTGTAATCAATGCACCACAATCTTCTGTTGGACAAAGAATCTCATCCTATGAAGTATCGTCTTTGATGTTTGGACTTGCTTTATAAACTTAGCATAACTAGGCATATTTTCTAGGGCCTCAATGAATGGAATATTGATCTCAGGTTTCTTGAACACCTCTAGAAATCTCTTGAACTTCTTGGCCTTTTCATCTTCATTCAACCTTTGAGGAAATGGAATCCTCACTTGTTTGGTCAATTCTAGTGGTGGATCCTTGCCTTTATTTTGTTGGTCAAAGAGCTTAGTAGGCTCTTCAATCATTTTACCTTTGTCAGTTAAGGAGCTTAATAGGCACTTCAATCATTTTACCTTTGCCCTTTGAAGACTTCCCTTCTTCTACATCATTATTCACAAGCTTTCCACCCTCTTTACCTTTCAAAATTGAACTCTCTCTTTCCTTATCATCCAATCTATTACCACTCCTAAGTGTGACGGCTTGAACTTGTTCTCTTCCATTGTGGTCTCTTGGTTTTTGATCCCTTGGGTTGGGAATTGTATCACCTGGAAAAGCTCCCATTGGCCACTCATTTGTTTGCCTAGATACATGGCCCAATTAGGTCTCAAAGTTCCTTGTAAATGCCCCTTGATTTCTGACAAAACCTTCATGTTCTCTCCTTAGATTTTCATGCTCTTTCATCAAATTCTAAAATTGAGTTTGTAGGTCATCCTCATCCCTATTGAAACTTTGAGCATTGTTCATGGGTGGTGATGGATTAGGATGTTGATATGAAGGTCTTGATTCATTATTTTGGTACCTACTAACATGAGAAACTTAGTTGAGAGTACTGGAAGTTGGGTTGAGAATTGTGGAAATTTGATGGAGAATTTCTTAGGTGTGGAGATTAATATGCTCTTGAAGATGAGGCTTGGTTCAAAAAAATTGTGGAGGAGCATTTGAGTTAGAAGGTTGATTGTTCCAGGAAAAGTTCATGCGATTTCTCCAAGAAAGGTTGTAAGTATTACCATGCGCATTACGATGATTCCTTGAGGAAGATGCTTGATTGGACGCATAGTTCATTTGTTCACTACCTCCCATGGATGCCTCACATTGTCCATTCAAATGGTTTCCGGAGAAAAATATGATGTGCATTCACATTGTTTCCCTTTCTAAGGTTGTTAATAGCTCTTGTCAAATTAGCCATCAAATTAACCATAAACCTATTTTGTGCCAAAAGGGCATCATTGTTATTCAAATGTAAAACACCTCCTTGAGCTTGAGGTTGTTGTTCTTGAACTTGTCGCACATTATGTTGAGCATTGGATTGATTAGAAGAGTTATGTGGCCATGTTGGTAATAAATAGAAGCTATCATATGGAGTAGTCTTTGGGTCTCCTCCGATGTTTTGAATGAAAAGGATCCTCCTAATGAAGCATCTATAATGAACTTTGTCTCTTGATAGAGTCCATTAAATAATGTTTACATTTGGAGCCCCAAAGGAATGGCATGATGATGACACATTCCAAGAAGTTCTTTGAATCGTTCCTAAGCTTCACTTAATCCTTTCCCCGCATCTTGTTTGAAGGATGTTATCTCATTACTTAGTCTTGTGGTCCTAGATGGGTGAGAATATTTGGCTAGAAATTCTTGGGCAAGCCCATTCCAAGTTATAAAGGTTCCTTGATCATGTGATTGAAGCCACCACTTTGCCCAGTCTCTTAAAGGAAATGGAAGCACCCTCATGCACATGCAATCGAAGTGCATACCATTGAATTTAAACGTGTCTAATACCTCTTCAAAATTCATAAGATAAGTGTAAGAGTCTTCGTTTGGATTCGTATTCCCAAACATAACATGTGATTGTAGCATTTAGATTAGTGCTGACTTGATTTCAGAATTGTTTGCTTGGACCGACATCCTAGCTATACTTGAGTTTACTCCTTCAAAGTTGGATATAGCATAATCGCAAAATGGTCTCCCATTAACATGTAGTCCATGGTCTAGTTTTGCATCACCATTAGCACCTACTCTGTTACCAAGACCACCTAATCCATTTTTCCTATTACTTTCTCATTCTCATCATCCCTGGAATTCTCATTGAACACCCTTGCTTTGTTTTGAGGATTTGAAATATTGAGTCTCTTTAACTCTTGTTGAACTCATTTTTCCTTTTAAATCCTTCTTAATTCTTTTTCCATCTCTAAATCAAGGCTAATGAGTTCTTCTTTTTCAAGCACTGTGCACTGCAATAGAAAACCCAAGAGTAAATCAACACATGTGACAAGAACACAAAAACAAACATTAACTAAAAAGAAACAAATAAAAGTAAACAGCTAAAATGAGAACAATTAAACTAAAAATAAAAGTCTAATCTAGCAAGACCCAAAAGTTAATAATATTTTCGTTACACAACAATCGCCGGCAACGACGCCGAAAACTTGTTGCAGGGTTTAGGCTTTTGATGAGATTTCAAGCAACAATTGATAAAAATAAACTCAATCAAACACCAAACCTCACCCACACACTCACAAGTATACAATGTAGGATTGTAGTAGTGGCAAGTGAGTATTGTTCCCTCGAGGATTGCAACAATAATTACTAGGCTTATAGGTTCTTTTTGCTATATAGACAAAATCACTTTCAGTTCATCCCTAAGAAAGAAAATATTACTTTAGAAAAGACAAGTAATTTTACCCTAAGAAAGAAAGTAAAATTTACTCTAAGAAACAATTAACTTTTACCTAATAAAGCAAGTAAAAACCAATTTAAGAAAGCAAGTAAAATTAATCTAAGAAAGCTTGATTAAAACCATTAAGCTAAATTTAACTAAGAAAATATAATTAAAGGAAATGAAGTAGACTAAATATTTGATTAAAACCAACCTCCTCCTTAAGAACATCTTTCTCTTTTCCTACATCAGAGTGATTCATCTTATTATCCTTCTTAGGCACCCAAACTTCGTGAGGTCTACAAGGGCATGCAAAAAAAGCATGGCCAAATTTCTTACAATGACTACATTTTGGAGGTAGCCATTCATAAGTAACACTTTGAAACATTTGTTCTCCTTTATAATTCACACAAGGAATTATATAAGGCATCTCACAATTTACATCAATTTCAACACAAATTCTTGCAAATGGCAACCTTGGATTGCTTAGCAGTTATCCTATCAATATATAGTGGCTTTCCAATGTTACTAACCAACTTACTTAGAGTCCTTGAAGAATACTAGTAAAGCATCAAGTGATGCAATTTAATCCACATAGGCACTTATGTAAGTTCTTTTTATAGGTCTAAGTCAGGAGATCAAGCCTTCAAGAACAGCATCCAACTCTCGAAAGTCCATGGGGTTGATCAAGTACATCTTGATCATGGCTTTCTCATTCTCAAACTGAAAAACATACATACCTGTCTTAGGCAAGAAACACTCCACCTTCCCAAACACTCTCTATTTCTCCGTCACAAACTATTTCATCACTTGGAAAAGGACAAAAACTGCAAGAACAAATCCAATTATAGCACTCATCCATTTGCCTAAACCCTCAGCCACATCTTCTTCCTCAAGCAACATAGCATATCCTTTGTTTTCAGAAACCACATAAGATAGGCTAAGACCCTCATGCGACATCCCATGCTGCTGCACAACTTTAGCACAATACACACTAGTTCTTCAATACTCCATCAACAAAGGGAAGCTAAATTAACAGAGAACTATTCCCCTTTGGAATTGGAGAGAAAAACTAGTGATTGGCAAGAATAACCAGTAAACCACTCAAAGAAGGAAATTCCATGGGATTTCCCTTCTCTCCTACGTCCATCAAAGCAAAATTACTAAACCCCAAAAAACTTGCGAAGAAATTTAGAAAACCTGAGTTAGTAACTAAACAGTCAGAGGACGATCTACGTGGCCACAACTACAAAAAAAGGATCAAACAAGTACCAAACAATTAAGTAATTTCATATATTGAAGCTCTAGAGGGATCAACAATGGTGTGGAATTGAGCGAAGCGCGCATTAGTGATGATGCATAGAGTGCTTGCCCAATAGAATAATGACATATGTTATGTAAAATGAGCAGTGCCCATTAAGGGCAGTTATGTAATATTGTATACAAATTGAAATGAAAAGGCAATTGGATATTTATCCGATCGCCTGAATGTCTCGATCTGACCTAGCACAGGTTGGGGGTTCCGACCATGAGGCCTAGAACCCTAGCCCTCGCATATATATATACTCACAATATCAAGCATACTAGGGGAAGATAAGCAAATATATGAAACAACAACTCAATATAACATATCATTACAACACATTCTCTCTCTCTATCTCAAGTACCCTTTAGGAATCATCAGTGAGCAAAAATTTCCCCTCACAGTGTACTCTAGCATTAGCAGTCGTAACTGTATAAAGAAAGAAATTTTTCCAAACAATGACACAATCAATTCCTGGAAAATAGTTCCTACGAGGTATCTTACTAGTTAATGATGTGATATAGTCAAGAATGAGCAAAGGTGACCAAGTGTGTAGGTGTTGTGGAGATCACATAACTTTTGACATTAATGGGGCGAGCTAATGGGAGTTGCCAGAAGGAAAGATGGAATAAAGCTCATTGTCTTGGCTCTCACATACTATGGATGACATGGAATGCACAAAATGTGAAACAATTCAATGGGAAGAAGACAAAACCAATCAAAATGAATCAAAAAATAATGCCGAACTACAGGAATTCTGAATGCCGATGCAACTGAGAGAGTTCACTGTGAGGCTAGTAGAAGACAAGATCAGCAGGAAGGAATATGGAAAAAGTTAGCAAGTTTAAGCATTAAACTAAATATTAATGCAGCTATGAAGCAAGTACCAAACAAAGTTGGATGGTGTTTTATTCCTAAATAATGATAAACGAACCATCCTAGCTGCATGGGCACTTCTTGTAATTCAAGCAGGAATCCAGCTAAAGGTTTGTTATTCTACAATGATAAAGGAACAATCTCTAGCTACATGGATATTTCTTGTAATTTCAAGGAAGAATCCAGCTAAGGAATATGTCTTGGCAATTAGGTATGAACTGAAGAAAAATAAAAACAACTATGGAAGGTTGGAAGAAGTTGGAAGTTCAATCTAGTTGTAAAGTATTAATTTAAAAGATTAATGAAAAAGAACGTGGATGATGCTCAATTATATGTAATCCTGGTTAATATAGATAAAAAGAAAGCTCAAAGGTGTGATTCGATCTATAGTCTTCAATTTTCTTTTGTGCAGCGTCCAAAGCAAACACTACTCACTCAATCAGATCCTTTAGCCAACATTATATCTATTAACTATAATATCTAATTAATCATCAAAAAGTATTTGTGATGAGTTGAATGACAAGTCACCTAGTAGATAGTACTTATACCTGCTCAATAATAGATCATGTAGTTAAATATACGTTTATTTCACAATCATTTCACACTATCACATTCATATACCTTTTAGTTTAAACTATTTTTTCAAATCGTGTACTATCTAAAATTCATTTAGTAAAGTAATTCAAATCACATCTTATAAACTAAAATCTTTTGTATATTGTATTGTATTAAATCAAATGTGCTTTTTAGAAAATCTATAACAAGTTACAAAGTCATTCTCAAATCATATATCAATTTATGGACGCATAAAATGAAATGAGCAGTCATCGGCTTCTTGGTACTCAGTCTAATTGTTGACCTCACTAGAAAAATGTGTCAGGCTATGCATTTCCTCTTGACCTATATCATATACTATAACTATCATATGATATCATATCATATCATATCATATCATATTATATCATATCATATCATATCTTGTCATATCTTCAGTATTATAATCCCTAACGATTATTTTATATTCGTTTAGAGGCACAACCTTGCTATTACTCATACAGGTACAACAAATACATATCAAGGATATTCAAAATTATGCATACATATCACATTTTCCATACTTTTAAAATCAATCAATTACATATCCATCCATGATCCAAATTTTATAGAAAAATAATAATTTTATAAAAAACATATTTTTCATAAAATAACTTTTAACGATCATGTGAGTTCATAAATTAGTTTCACAAAATATCAAGATTCATAAAACAATTTGAAAATTTATAGGATAAGCACCACCTATCTCAATATGCTAAAAAACCACATTCTTATACTTGCTAGATTTGGTATTTCCTATAAAAGATCCATAATTTCATTACTTAATATGTCCACTATGTATTTAAAATTTTCTATAAGTAATCTTGTAAGAATTCCACCTATTTACTTAGTCTAAATTTGCCTCCCAGTATTTGTAAAAATATTTACTATAGGATAATATAGTTTTTCTATAGTAAAGATGTAATTTTAAGTCACTATTATATTTTATATAGTTTTTCTACATTTGATAAAAAAAAAAAAAACATTTATAACTTTTGAAAACTTTTTGACTTTATCCGAATTTAATAAAAATTTTTGCTACTTTATACATAGAAAGCATTTGGGGACTTTTTGTAACTTTAGAAAACTAATTTAGGGCCTTTATTTAACTCACAAAAATATTTGAGGGTATTTTGGTCATATTTGAAAGTCTTTGGGGGCCTCTATGTACTCCACAAAACTTATAGTGTTTGTTTCTTAATTTTACTAAACTTTTAGGGACATTTCTATAAGCTGCAAGAACTTTTTGGACCTATGTGAAGTATTTACAGACTGTAGGGGCAGTTTTATAATTCAGTATAGTTCCAAAGACCACTTATGTGTCTTATAAACTATTTGGAGTTAATCACAAAATTTAAAAGTTGAAAAGTGTCCTTCTCCTCTTTTCCCAAATTTCACTAAAAATTCACACAGAAAGTATTCTAGCCCCAAAACCTTGATAGTTATAGACAATTTTTCATAAAATTTACGATTAACTGCAAAATACACCCTTGGACTATCTCCGTTTTGTAACTTACCCGTAAACTATTAATTAAAGTAATATACCACTTTAAATTATTAATTTATGGTAAATTAGTCAGATTCCACGAATTTGATCAACTTTGTTTTAATGAAAGACCTTGATAACCCTAAAATAGATTTGTTACCTAATGTGCCCCTCAATAAATTTAATCACCACTACCTCCTTTAGTCACAAGAAGAAACAGGAATAGCACAACCTATCAGTCATCATCAAAATGACACCACCCCACACCACAATAAGAGTCAAAACTACCATAAACAAACACCAAAATTGAGACCCAAACCACAATACAACCATAATAACACATACCATAGCTTGGAGCTTTGAGAGGAGCTAGGGACTAGTGATATATAGGGTTAGTGAATTGGAGTTTAGGTAGGGGAAAAGATGAAGCAATTGGGGAACAATTTTGGAAACGGAGGTAGGGAAAAACATAAAAGTAAAAGAAAGAAAATGAAAAACCAAAAGGGTTGTGATATGATAAGCTCCTAAATGTCATATATTTTATGTGTCGTTTACCTCTGTTTTAATGTAATTTGAGTAATAATTCAGTAATTATGAGCTAAAATAGTTTATTTTGAGTTTTTTAGGGTTTGAGTGAAGAATAACTTAAAATGGGTCACAATATTGGAGGAAACATTCACTAGCGTGGTGCAAATCGGATACAGTTCGGAAGATCAAGCATAACTCTCTTGTTCGAGCTCCGATTTCTGTGATTTTGGATGATTTAGAAATATAAGGAAGTTTCATACAACTTTTGAGTTTTAAGGTTTCTAGGATTATATAAGCATCTCATTCAAAATTGCAAAGTTGGAAAATATGCACCGGCGAGGAACGCTTCTGACACAGTTTGGTAGATTTATCATAACTTTCTTTTCCGAAGTCCAATTGAGGTGATTAAAGATGTATTGGAAAGAAAAGAGATAAATATACAACTTTCATGTTTTCAGTTTTCCCAAATTCGGAGTCCTTAACCATGATCAAAAGCGAGGAGAAATTTGAAGCTGAGTCTGCTAGGCGCTCACATGCGCAACAAATTTCAGCGCATGTGCTCCCGCTCCAGAAGCTCTCTGCCGAGCATGCACATGCGTGACAAATACACAGTGCATGTAATATGAATCGACGGGTGGGCTACAAAACTTGATTTATTTTGCAAGAAACATCATCCCATGGGCCCAGTTGCATGGAAAATTTTGTACTTATCATCTCGAAGCCTCAAAACCCTAAAAACACTTATAAATACACCTAGAGAAAGGGAGAAAAGAGAGATCATCATCAGCCATCATTAGTTTTTAGGTTTTTAATAGTAGAGAAATAGTTTAGCCGTAGGGTAGACTTTTCAATTGTTCGCGCAAGAATTTCATTCTCTTGTCAAGAATTGAAGACTTGATGATCTTCAACATTCGTTCTTGCTTCAATTACTAAATTTGATTTAATTTTATGCAATTTAATTTTCATTCTTATTGCTTTATATATAATTGTTCTTTAATTATCGTTCTTCTTTGATTTCTTTTAACTTTTGAATTGCTTCCATAAGTTTAGTAGTTAGGGTTTTACTTTATCGTTTTTAATTGCTTTCATAGAGTAGATTAATTTAAATTCTAGTTCTTGATTAAATTCTTACAAGTATGATAGATTGAAGGGTTTTAGTTAATTATTTTTAATTGCTTTCCGTAGGGTTAGAATTTTATATTCTTTTCTTTATTTCAATTTCTTGCGATTAAATTTGGTTTACATTTAGTCAAAAACCCTTAATTATTTTGTTTAACTAGTAAATAGACTCGTGAACCTAGTAATTGTTCCGATAGTCCTCGTGGGAACGATCCTTACTCATCCTATATACAAACCTCACCTCGTATACTTGCGAGTATGTGGGAGTTGATTAGGATAATTAAGGTTTTCTTTTATTACTTGTTCATCGTTTGCAAAAACCTAATCAATATTTCACCGAACATGATAGCGGGATATTCGAGAGAGAGTTGTAGGAGAAGGAATCAAGACGATCTTACGAGCCATGGGAAATAAGCAAATTTGATCCCCCATGTTCAATAATCAATCCCAGATGGAACACCAACATCAACTTAAAAGTCAATGCTTCCCAAATGAAACACAAATCACATATTTATTGAAAATTAACCATAAAAGCCAAAAGTTGGACAAACTAAATCTCAATCAAACAAATAGAGCCTAAATTAGTATATCAACTTGAATATTTGCCATTGAATTATATCTCAAATTTGAAGTAAAAGTTAAATCTAATTTAAAATAACAAAAGAAAATTTGTTCTTTCTTCCTAAAAACAACAACATCAACCTCAAAATTTGTTTCCATAAGCAAAGCCTCATTACATATTAAGCAAAAAAAAAAATCTTATGTTTCTTGAAACTTTGTAAATTCAAGCTAATCCCACCTACAAAAATTTGTTCCTTTTTTAGAACAACACAAAGCAAGCTCAAAATTTGATTTTTTCCACCCATAGCAAGTTTTCCAGTCATGGGGAAAAAAATTACAAAAAGAAATATTGGAAAAAATTAATATAAAAAACATACTTGCTTATCCTTTTGAAAATTCTATAAATTTAACCTAACCCACTTTAGAATCAGAATAATTCATCTATCCCAGTTCAAAATTTGCTTCTTTAATGTTCTCATTTTTTTTAATAATAGAAAAAGGAAACACTGGGAAACCTCGAAAATCATAGAAAAAAATTAGAAAGTGGATTTGAGCTGTTAGGCTAGAAATTGAAGTTAAGAGAATATGAGAGGGGCTCAAATAAGGGCCTAAAGAGAGATTGGAGATTGGAGCATAAAGAAAGGAATGGGTTTTGGTCTTTGGAGAGGAGGGGGACAGATTGCAAAATGGGCTAGGGTTAGGGAGACTGTTTGCGACTTGACTAGGAAGAGAGGTGGAGAGATGAGGGGATTGGTATTTTAGATTTTTCCAATTTGATATGATGGAAAATTTGTCATTAGATTATTGTTGTAGTTCATTTTTAATTAATTACTTGGTAAATTGCTAAAAATTGATAGTTTAAATTAGTACATTGCTATAGTTAATAGTTTGAGGGGTAAGTTACAAAAGAGTGATAGTTTGGGGGCATATTGCAATTAGCTCTAAAATTTATACTAAAGTTCAGCACTAATTTCCATGTTTGATAAGGACCATTACTCTAACATTATTTTCCTAATTTGGTTTAGGTTTTTAACCAAAAATTCTTCTTCTTTCCTAATGTTTCTTAATTATTTCAAGAAATTTGTTTTTATTTTATTTAAATTACACCAAAATTTTGAGATTTCACAGTGACCCCTGTATCCAATATGCAGAAAATTACTGTATGGATCAGATCTATGACATAGTGCCATGGATCCCTTAGTCTATAAACTTCCACATCACTCTATTAGAGTGACGTAGAGTAATGTGGAGTGATGTAAAATTTTATTGACCAAGGGATCTATAGTATTGTGCCACGAATCGGATCCATATAAGAATTTTTTCCAATATTCCAGGACTTAAAAGGTGGATATTTTAACAACCTTTGACTTACTACCCAGTCAGGCAAAATGTTGACAACTTCTTTAACTTGATTCACAAAGACTAATTTTCTACCACGTACAACCGTGATCAAGGAACTTTATTCTAGAACTAGGGGATTTCAAATGCATGTAAGTTTTCAACTTTTAGAAGTGAGAACAAGTGCAAACATTGGCTCCGTTTGGTTACAAAATAATAGCAAGTATTTATCAAACATTATTTGGTCAACAGTAAATGCTATTTGGTCAAGTGATAATTATTTACCAAATAATATTACACACTATTCATGTTTTGTCTAGTCTATTATTTGCACTATTCATCTAATCTGGCTTCAATGAATTATTTATATTGTAAAATTTTCATAATTATTGTTGGGTTCAAATTGTTGAAGTGGTAACACTGCTAAAACCAATAAATTAAAGACAAGCTGAATGAGTCATTACTGTCATTAATTTGAAATTAAGAAGTTCGAACCTCCGATCATTGTCAAACTAAACTTCTGAAATTATTATTTGAGTGTCTGACAAATTCTCTATATTAAAGCTTATATTTCCACTATACAAACAACTTAATGCTCCTCTGAACTTCAACTTCACGAGTTAAACAGCAAATATTCTTTCAAACAACACTATTTTGCTCAAGAAATCTACTCGATTCAAGCTCTTTACGGCTGAAAATTCACTCGCTTGAAAGGCTATAAATTGTGGTGCTAGTGAATTTTGAAAACAAATCACAAAGATACTTGTTCTCCCCTTTTTCCTCTCTCTTTAATCCCATTTTGCCCTTTAATTCTTCGTTGCAGATCTACCATTTCAAATGTTGTATTATTCAATTTTTTTTTATTTTTTTGTTTGTCTCATGTTGGATCATGCCCATATTGGATAGTTCATCTGCATTTGTTGAGATTTCACATTAATCTAGATGGAATTGGAGTTTGGACATAGGGTTCCATATCATTTTGCTGTCAAAATGTTGGAAAATGATTAAAACTTGTGCATTTTTTATTAATTAGATTAATTATCTCATATTACTAATTTTATGCATGGATTTCATTTACTTGCAAGGTTTATGGTTCAATTTATGCACCAGTGGTGCAATTCTTCTAGAAAGCAGAATAAATTGAAATTACATAGCTTAATTTTAACTAAACAAGTAGGATTGTGCGTCGGTAATGTGTTGTTCACTCTACCTTTCAATTTTTAATATACTTCTATATTTTCAATGTCTAATTAGTATCTCATAATTAGTCGATGAGTGACTTCAAAAACATACAAATGCAATGTTTAGTTTTTAATACTATTTATTTTTAAAAAAATTTATACAATTAGTTTTTGTTTTCTAACACTTCAATTGCCATTGAAAGCAAAATGCAGCAATATTAATGGGTGTTGAACTTGTAATTTAGTTAAGAAATTGAATGGTTATATACATTAACCTAATGTATATGAAAATACTTTGTAGATGACAGGTAAAATAAAAGAGGAGTCGATTTAGGAATTCAAACGGAGACAGGTTTTATTCTAAATTAATACTACTTCCATTCCCTTTTAAGTGTCACTTTAACCTTTAACACAGATATTAAGAATGCTATTAAATAACCTAAATTTTAGATAAAATTGATCTTATATGACTGAATTGTCCTTTGACTGGTAATAAATAAAAAGAGTCCCAGCATTAATTTCATTTTTCACACTAATTAATAGAGTTGGAAAGAGATAAGGATAAAATTGGTAAAAAATAATTAATACTTCATTAGTTTTCTAAAGTGACACTAAAAATGAAACAAAAAATTTTTGCTAAAGTGATACTTAAAAAGGAACAAGGTAGTAGAACTTAGTCTGTTTTAACCATTTATAAGCTAACCTACTTGTGATGGTTATGTTTTATACCTACTCCAATACGAGACGTATCCCCTCCATCTGTCTACTATATTTTGATTCAAACAACTTTATTATTGAATTACTTTAGGACATTAAAATTTATTGAATTGTTTGTCACACTGTCTATATTGGCATGATATACTCATGGTCCACTGATTTTGGTTCCATATATCGCATTTTATTTCAATAGTCCCGTGTTTTTGCACTTTTATCATACCTAAGGCATTTTTTAAAGTTATTCTTTTTATACCTTAGTTCGCGTTTAAATTTAAATGATATTGCATATAATATTTAAAAGTTCAGCTCAAATGTGCATAAATGGACAATAAATATGAATGGAACGATATTCAAATGATGCAATTTATTACAACACTTATTGATTGGAAACGTGAGAGACTTTGGGTTCTCAATGCCCTGTTATACCAAAATTATTACTTTCTCGCCCAGTCTATGAACACAACGTATGGTTTCAAAGTGAAGGGAGAACAACTCAAATCCAAATACTACTGCTTCTTAGACAAATGACGGTGTTTTAATCATTTGTTAGGCTTATCTAGTAAAAAGGGGACGAGAATTGGTGGGAAGAGAATGAAATGTACTTTACTACAGACCGAGAGCAGTGAGATGGCTTGTGTCAGGTATTGAAATCTGCTCTGGTGAACACGATTTATGTTTATTACTCACTTGTAACTTCGTTTTTCTCACTCATTTCATATTGTGTTAATGTGAAACAATCCAACGATACTACAGTTCATTCAGAAATAGGCAGCAGTGCAATATTTATGTCATCTTCACTGAGAAAATTTAACGATGTATTTGGATTTCAAATTCAAATCCACCCAAATCCCACCATCCAAACACAAACTTAAATAATTGAGCCAGTGGATGGAATAAACAATGTGCTCCACACAATAGTTTCACAATTCCAACAAAAGAATCAACTCAGCACCATTCTGAATACTAAAGTGACGTCAAACAAGTCCACCTTCCCCTCCTCCATAGAATGACTTAAAAGGTTGATCATTTGAAAGAAATAATCAGGCAATAGAAAAGGTTCACTTTAACAACACCCAACAAATCAAATATATGTATTTCCTAACAACAAAAGTAGGGGTTGACACATGGAGCTGATTTATAGGATTCGAAGAATGAGAATATACCTTCCCTCTTCAAAAAGATTTGTTTTGTTAAATGTATAAAATATACTTCACAACTGAAAAGGCACTACAAAGAAAAACTGAAGCTGCACAAATTTTCCAACTTCAAAATTAGTACACAAGTTTATCTTGTAGCTTAAACAAAAAGGTAAAGGCCAAAACTCTCTCATCCAGAGACTATGGCAATGGATGCTTGACAGCAACAACCAACAGAAAAAATACTTAAACAGATCATAAAACAGTACGTAAAGTAATAATGTACCAGGGATCTCACCATTCCCGACCGAATCAGATAATGAATTGTTTTCTCAATCCGTTTCATATCTACTCGTCCAGACAAGTAGAGATACTTGTTAAGGAGGTCACCATGCCTATTCTCTTCTGCAGTCCAAGCCCGAGTCCAAATTGCCCAAGGGGTTAAACTTGCACCTGTTTCATCACGAACACCATCCAACGTATTAAGCATGGATTGGTAAGATGGAAGGGCTTCTTCTGTGATCATGTCTTTCCAACTAAAACAACAAAATAATCGTCTGGAATTTCCTTTGCACGTTCCCTCAGTTCCTTGACTTGATCATGAAATCCATCAGAAGCAGGGTCTGGCAGGAAATCCTGTGGCTGCCAACATTTTTCCACAGGCTTCAAGTGAACTAATATATTTTACTCAGCCCAGTCCTCCATAGCCTTAAAGATCTCAATCTTTTGAGGCAGCATAGAGAGTGTTACTTGAACATGAACCTCACGGGGAGGAGTAAAAGGCTTTTTGATATTTTCAACCTCCCTAAATAACCAGAGTATTAGAATTTATGGAGTATTTTGTAAACGAGAATCAGCATGGAGTTGCAACTGTAAATGGGGAGATCTCTACACAATAATCAACCATGATAGATTCACCCCTGATTCCATTATAAGGTGTCAGCTATGCAGTTCAAAACTTCAAATATGCAGCATCGGATCCTTAAACATGGATGGTTAAATTAATATTGATACATATCCAAAGTTTTTAGCCAAGAGACACTATGCAGTTAGTTCTAGATGGTTTTACTACTAACTGTAACCATAGGGTCAAACAAATACGGGATAAACACAAGAATATCACTATATTGCAAGCACAGGAATTATGTGTTGCCTCCAAAGTCTGAAATCAAATGAAACTCAGCTTTCAAAAATGAATTATTTCAGAACTCATCTTACTCCTTCCTATGAGGACGATATGGTTCGAACATTCTGATTGTCAGATCCATGACCAACAAATATAAATTCCACTAGGCTAATGACTCTCTCAGGGACCAAGCTACATATCAGGGCTTGAATCTGTGTTTCACAAATACAAAGAAAAGTAAGAAAGTTTTAATTGATGCCAGAGAACTACATCAAAAGGATTTGGGAAAGTTTCTGTATAGTTACCAGGATGACTTGCAGTGTTAACCCAGCCTTTTTACAGGAGATCAAAATAAGTAGACAGAAACTAGACATAATTCTTCTCTTACCCTCCCTACTTTGTCCACCATGGTGGATCCCAATCCACAGACTCCATCCCAAAAAATAAAATGCGAGTCAAACAAATACAGGACAAACACAAGAATATCACTATATTGTAAGCACAGGAATTATATGTTGCCTCCAGAGGCTGAAATCAAATGAAACTCAACTTTCAAAAATCAATTATTTCAGAACTCATCTTACTCCTTCCTCTGAGGACGATATGATTCGAACATTCTGATTGTCAGATCCATGACCAACCAATATAAATTCTACTAGGCCAATGACTCTCTCAGGAACCTAGCTATATATCTGGGCTTGAATCTGTGTTTCGCAAATATAAAGAAAAGAAAGAAATTTTAAATTGATGCCAGAGAACTACAGCAAAAGGATTTGAGAAAGTTTCACTTGCAGCACTTTTAGTTACCAAGATATCTTGTAGTGTTAACCCATCCTTTTTACAGGAGATGAAAATAAGTACACAAAAACTAGACATAATTCTTCTCTTACTCTCTATTTTGTCCACCATGATCCCCCTTAATCCGCAGCCCCCATCCCAAAAAATAAAATGCTTATGCACGCTCCTAAGCTACACAAGAAAGCATTTACTCTAAAGAATTGTGAACTGAAATGATCAGCCCAAAGTGTGGTACATTATTGATTTGGATACTAAATTTAGCTATAGATAAGCTCGTAAATGTCATATATTTTATGTGTCGTTTATTTTCATTTTAATGTAATTTGAGTAATAATTCAGTAATTATATGCTAAAATAGTTTATTTTGAGTTTTTGTAGGGTTTGACTGAAGAATGACTTAAAATAGATCACAATATTGGACGAAAACGTTCACTGGCGTGGTGCAAATCGAATATAGTTTGGAAGATCAAACATAACTCTCTTGTTTGAGCTCCGAATAATGTGATTTTGGATGATTTTGAAAGCTAAGGAAGAGTTCCACAACTTTTATGTTTTAAGTTTTCCAGAATTCTATAGGCATCTCGTTCAAAATTGCAAATTTGGAAAATATGCACCAGCAAAGAGCGATTCTAATACAGTTTGATAGATTGAGCATAACTTTCTTGTCCGATTTCCAATTGAGATGATACAAGATATTTTAGAAAACTAAGACATAGATCTACAACTTTCATGTTTTGAGTTTTCCCAAATTCTGCCTGCATCATAGAGAAAATCAAAGATGAAGTAAAGGAACTCACTGCAAGTCGCGCCCAGCGCCCAGGCGCGAAGTCCAGTAAGGAAGTTGTTGCTCACTGGAAAACCACGCCCAAGAGCTGCAAAAGTGCAGCGCCCAGGCGTGGGTGGACGGGTAGCTCGTGTTAAGTGACTTATTTTGCAAGAAAAGTCCCCCCGTGGGCCCGGTTATGTGAAAAAACATGTACTTATCATCCCGGAACCTCAAAACCCTACAAACACCTATAAATATTCCATTATGAGAGGAGTTGAAGGACAGACATCACCTAGTAGTTAGATTAGCCATTAGAATAGAAATTTATTAGATTAGACTAGGGTTTTCTTTATTTTTAAGAAGGTATATTGAAGAGGAGGTTCAAGTTTGACAACCTTGGACCAAGAACTTGTGATTCTTGATTAGAGAAGCATTGTTAAACCTTTTCTTATGTTATTTAGTTCTTGTTTTATGATTCTTTTATTGTTTAATACTTTCTAGGGTTACATATTTTTCCTTACTTTCAAATTTAATACTTTCTTTACCTGCTTTCGTTGATTAATGGTTAGAGTAGTTTATTTGCTTTCGAAGATTAATTATAATTTTAGTTCGTAGATTAATTTATTCAAATCTCTTCCATAATGATTTCTTCAAATAGTGTTCGAGTCAAATAACCGGTAATTGTTAAACCAATCCTTGTGGGTTCGACCCTTACTTCCGCTATATACTATTGATACCGTACACTTGTGGTGCGTTACCTGGTTAATAATTGGATTGGGAGATTATAAATTTTATAACTAGATATTTAATGTATCAGCTATCCAAACCTGATGCAGCTGACAAAGAAGTTTAAGATTAAAGATTTTTATAACATCAAGTTCCTCAACCTTCCATTAGGAGTCTGAAGATTCAAGACATGTTTTGAAGCTAGAAAAAGTGTCGGATGTCTTAAGAGTCGTCTTATTGTAATTTTAGGTTTTAAGGGTAATTTCTTCTTTTATATTATCACAGTAAATTTCAGAAATTGTGTTTTTAGTCTTAAGCAGTATTCTAATCATATTAGGTTCATAAATAGAGTCTAGTTGATGTAGGAAGTATGTAATTATGTTTAGGATAGGAGTAGAGAAAGTGATTATATTTTTTAGGGTGATTTACAGCTTATAAATAGCTGTGTTACTATGTTATTTTAGGCAGAGAATGATGAAGAGTTAAACTATGCCAGGGCATTCAACCATATTGCCAGACCGACTCAAGAAGAAAACATTTAAAACTAAATCCCAACAAATTAAAACAAACAACAGATGTCTAACGCTCTTACAACCACTGGATGGTAGACACATTATATTGTATTGATATTTTAACTAATCATACCAGAAGCTATGTTCAAAGGGAACATATATTATTTATACATAAAATCACAAACTGTTGACCGTTTCAAAGTATTAAAAATCGAAGCATTTAGTACATTAGTTGCTATTATTAAACAATCAAAGAAATAGGCAAGTTATACACAATGTCAAGGTGAGAAAGATACAATAATTAGCATGATGGACAGAATTTTAAAAAAGAAATTGAATAACATGTATGAATTACGTATATCATAAACTATGGACTCCTGTTAGAAATACAACAAGATTTAAATATATATAATAAAAAAAAGAATGCTACATTTCTAGAATTAGTATAACGACAAACAAACAAAAATACACCTTCCCACAAAAACATTGAAAAAAGAATTCTTGGATTTTTACAACAAAAATTTAAATCAAACAACAGAACAGAGCAAATTAATTGAACAATAGCCAACAAAGAAAATATTGGCATAGCAACATCAAAAAATGAACTATGAATAAAACAATTTCAAACAAATTAGAGTAAAAAACAAGAAGCAAACTTCCTTAACCCATATGAATAAACAATATACCAATAACAATATTTGCAAAGGTCGGACCTTTATTCAAAAAAGAAGACAAAGGTCATCATAGTATTCATGTTTAAATTCCTCTTAAAAATTCCTTATTTTGTGTATATGAAGAAAAAAAGGAAGTTCTTTACTTTGCCCCAGTAACGAAGAGATGAAGCCATAAAGAACTTGGGATATCCAAGGCTGACCATTGGAGGTAAAGCAAAAGATGGGTACTTTTGGGATTTAAAGTTGATAGCATTCAATTTCAAAGCCATATTTTTTCTTCTGCTTCTTGTTTTGAGTCTACTTTGGTTTCTTTCTTGTTTGAGCTCACTAATATTTCACGTTTCCTTTCCTCCACAGAAATCCCTGGCTAGTAAACCAAGTTGGGTTCCTATTCTAACCGGATAAGGAGAGAATCCGATTGAATCTGGGGAACTCGTCTGTTGAATCGGAAAGATCGGTAACCCGACTGATTTTTTAAGGAACTCAAAGGTTACCGGGCAACTTCACAAACCCGACTAGTTTTTTAAGGAACCAGGAGGTTTCAAAAATTAGAAGAAAAATTCTTTTGTCAATACTCGAATTCTAAACCTCCAAATGAATGAGTATAGAATTTCAACAATCACACCATTTGCTACTTGTTTGATTGTTACCTTAACTTTTATTTCTTTTACCCTTTTCAAATTTCATGTTTCGTTCTTAATTTCTATATGTTTGTTATACATCATTATACTACACAAGTTTAAAAATAACTATTTTAATATATTTTATTACTTTATAAATAATTAGTTATTCTAAACTCATCAAGAATATATTAAAATTTAATAAATATGTTTTATAAATGTTTTCAGTTTCAAATTTTATATCTAATAATTTAAAATTATTATATATTATTAATAAAATTATATATATTAGTAACTCACCAGTTGAACCAATAATCTATTCACCCACTTCTCTTGCCGAGTTCCTTCCCGAACCAGGTTTAACAACTATGCGAGATAGACAGAACGTACTGCACAATATTGAATAGAATAGAAAGAAGAGAAGCGAGAAGCGGTGGTGGGACAGAGAAGCCAGTTGGAGGCTGGAGGTTTGTTGTACTGTACAAGTGTTCTATGTGACATTTATGCTATACTGTCCTTTTCTTTTACTATGAAATTTCACTATTGCCCTTCTTGATTATTTTAGCTCCTAGTATGATCAATTTTCTTTTGATAAAATGCATTTTACCCACTGTAATTTAGCAAGTAGCACATTACTCCGTACGGTTGTCAAATGTGCATCTTACCCAATATGCTTCAAATCTTTTTGCAACATGCGTAGAAATCGTTTAAACTAAAATCGATTTGTGAAAATATTGTATATGCCCTTAACTAGTTCAAGTGTATAACTATGTAGAGAAAAAGACCAAAATAGTCCTTGAACATTTTTTCTAAACAACAATGGTCCTTAAACTTTAATTTGAACTGAAATCACAGTTATTAAACTCGACCCCAGGAGGAATTTGGTGAAGGAGATATGGGTCAATGAGTTACAGGTTTAACTGGTGGATTATTGGTTCAACTGATGGGTCACTAAAATATATATTTTATTATTAATATATTATAATTTGAAATTTATAGATACATGACATATAATTTATAAATTATAAAAAGTACATAACTGCACAAGTGGTTCTTAAGCAATTAGTTGGAAGATTTTTTCCAACTAGTGCAAGTGAGTGGCCTTCATAAGAGTTCCATTCATAAATAAATTTTTAGTCATAATTAGCACAAAAAATGAGTTTTTTCATGAAAATACGATTCAGGAACTAAGTTATAGTTCTTAGAAAATTCAGATAATAGGAGTAGTGGTTCTAAAGATTAGAGTATTGATTCTGAAGATGATAGTAGTGGTTTTGAAAATGGGAATCCTGGTTCTAAACTTGCGAGTGGTGGATTTGACAATGAGGGTGATAGTGGGATAATGATGCCACAAATAGTAGTGGTAATAATGAACCGATAGTTCTACAAAATGGTCTTCCGATAGTAATAACTGACTTTAATTATGATATGAATGATAATGAGGAAGAAGAAATATTTCTTGATAATCAAATGACTATTGGAATCAAATGACTACTTGGAAAAGAAATTTTTGTTCTTAAAGCATTTTGTTCTCTCTTCTGAGTAATATCAACACCATTGCACAGAGTTTTAACCATCATGTCCAAATCTAGGTCAAATTGATGTTGATAACGGAACACACTATCATTATCAATTTTTGCCAAACAAAAGAAAGAGTTTAGAGAATCATGAGTTCATAAAACTTTAACTCCTCGCACAAACACAGCTCCATTACTATTTTTTTTTTGAAATATTAGCTTAGAACTCTCTAATAGATTCTTCTATTGCAAAATCCGAGTGTGTGCACAACCTATCCAATGTCGTTTACGAATGTTTTTTGTCTACCTTGACCCTTGGATCATTATGTGCCCTGTCCAGGTCCAATTTAAATATTCTTTCTCATATTAGCTCCTTATTTATTTTCCCTTCTTCATACCTGACTGTCATTTGGAAAGATTTGAGAGAGGTAAAAAATTTTCTATCAAATTTTCCCTTGGAGCTAGACCCTCATAGTGAAAATTGTCAATAAAAACACAATATTGAACTTGAATAAATCAAATTAAAGCACCCACACACCAAATATTCCCAAGATGCAAAATAAACAAATTTCAAGGAAAAAGATTCAAATGCAAAAACAACTAAGAACACATAAACCCACTTATTTAATCTCACATATATGGAATAAAATCAATTCAAAAGCATTAAATTAAAAGGATTTCACCAATTTGAAGCTTTTGAATGACATCTTACTTCAGTGTTAGCTCCTAGAAACTTGCCCAACAAATTCTAAGTGTTGGAGTCCTTGATTTTCACCCTTCCTGATTCTTCCACAAATATTAAAATTGCAACAAAATAGTCACTTCTTGATATTTGGATTCAAGAATTAAGGTGTATTTGAAGTTAGTTTTGTTTGGGAAAGTATTGGGTAGGGATTATAGGTGTTTAAGAGAAGGTGATATGGAAGAGTTTGTAAGGCTAGGGGAAGAATGGGCAGCACCTCTTTTTATGGTTGCCGAGCCACGGTACGCTTCGTAGGCCTGTGAGCATAGCACGGTTTTGGACCATTTTGCATGTGTAGCTCAAAGTTTTCTCCGTAAACTTCCTCCAAACATCATTTAAGAACTAGAAAAGAAAAAAACAAAATAACTTATGTTAGCCTAAAAAGAAAATTTGTTAAAAATTAAAGTTAAGTACAAGAATTAAAAATTAGAGTCAGAAACGCGGGTTGCCTGCCACTAAGCACTTGTTTAACGTCTTTAGCTAGACATTGTAACTTTTTCACGAGTGCAATTGCTCCATAAGGAAAAACCTTTGATATGAGATATGGGCCTTGTTGGCCCCAAAAGCAACCTAAGAGGGGGGGTGAATTAGGTTGTGTCTAAAAACAAACCTTTTTAAGTGCTTAATGAAAATACAAACTTTATGCACCAAATGAAAACTTAAGCACAAATGAATACATAGTTCTTTAGATAGATATTCAACAATTTAAGCTTAAAGAACAAATAAGAATATTGAGATTAAGAGAATCAAACCAAACTCCCAAGCTTCTCAAGCTTGGAGCTTTCAACTACAAAGAGCTTCTTACAAGGCAACTACCAAGTTTACAACTTGAAGTTTAGCCACTAAAAGTCTCTTCAAAGTAGGTGAGACAATAACCTCTTGTACACAAATGAGGATCACTCTTGCTCACACTAATTACCTTTAGTTGAGCCAAGAGTTTTACACTCACAACCTCCCTTTGTTACAAACGTTATCTCTCCACTTTTACACTTGAAGAACTCTTACACTTCTAAGCTCTTTTCACAAAACTACTTACACTATTACAACACTTGTTCCCACTATTTCTCCTAAATAGCTCAAGAGTTATTTGTAATCAATGTAGAAGTCCCCTACTTGCTTAATTCAGACCTAGGGGTATTTATAGTTGCCAAATATCTGCTTCCAACAACTTCCCAACGGCTATTTTCGGTCTTTACTGGAAAACTAGCCGTTGGACCTTTCTGACGGTCGATGCAGGCAAGAGTGCGTCCGAACAAACTAGCCGTTGGACCGTTCGGACGGCCGCTGCTAAACCTTGCGTCCGACACTGCGTCCGTTCTCTGAGGGTATTCGTTCGGACGTCCGAGGATGCGTCCGAACATGCTTCCGATCGAAGTAAAGTCTTCTGGAAATATGATCGGACGCTGTTCTTCGTCCGAAACTTGCTTCAATTTCTTTGTGTCGGACGATGTCTTTCGAACAGTCATTTGCGTCCGTGGAGTCTTCTGGTTATTTTGTTTTTCTGCACACTTTTCAAACCATTAGTGCGATTTGGTCATCATCAAAACATGATTATCATAACTGGGGTTCAACAGGCCTATCCATCTAGACTTAAGCTTAACTGGGAAGAATCTTAATTGAATAGCAAAACTTTTTGACCCTCCACGAACTCTGATTGAAAGATATGTCTATCATGCCATTTCTTAGTTTTCTCTTGGTTTACCGAGCTTCACATTCTCATAAGCATTAAATTGGATTTCATCCAACTCTTTGAGTTCGAGTAGACAATTCTCGCCTGCTGCATTCAAATCAAAATTAAGTTTCTTTATTGCCTAGTATGCCTTGTGTTCCAATTCCAATGATAGGTGACAAGCTTACCCAAAAATCAACCTATAGGGAGACGTACCAATTGGAGTTTTATATGCCGTCCTATATGCCCATAGAGTCTCGTCGAGATGTTTTGCTCAATCTTTTTGTGTAGGGAAAACTATCTTTTCAAGGATGTTCTTTATTTCCCTATTGGAGATCTCCACCTGATCACTTGTTTGTGGATGATAAACTAACACAACCTTACGTCTTACCACATACTTTTAGAAGTACTTTAAATTGTCGGTTGAAAAAGTATGATCCACCATCGCTATTCACTGCTCTAGAAGTATCGAACCGTGTAAATATGTTCTTTCTGAGGAGATTCAACACTGCCCTTACATCATTAGTGGGTAGCGAAGTCAATAGTTTCCATCCCTCTGGAGACATTATCCACAACGACTAATATATACTTCTTGACATACGAAGAAGTGAATAGACCCATGAAATCGATCCCCCATACATCAAGTATCTCAACTTCTAGAATGTTGTTTAGTGGCATTTCATTCCCTTAGAGAAGTTACCTATTCTTTGGCATCGATCACAACTTCCAACGAACTATTGTGCATCTTTGAATAGGGTAGGCTAGTAGAACCCTGATTGCTGAACTTTTGATGCAGTTTTGATACCCTCGAAATGTCCACCAAATTCTAGCGAATGACAATGGTATAAAATATCAATTGTCTCCTCTTGAAGCACACACTTGCGAATGATTTGAAATGCACATGTTCCAAACAAAAAAGGATTTTCCCATATATATCTTTTAACATCAAAAAATAATCTCTTATGATGATAAAAAGTCATATTTGGAGATAAGATATTGGTGACTAAGTAATTAACAAAGACAGCATACTAAGGAACCTGATTGAGTTACCGAAAATAGTTGCTCATCTAGGAATATTTCTTGAATTCGTACATTTGAATGCTTATTCTCTCCATCTTCCAGGCAAGATAAGTGGTTAGCTACTTGATTTTCAGTTTCCTTCATGTCCCTTATCTCCATATCGAATTCCTATAGTAGTAAGATCCATCTTATTAATCACGGCTTTGCGCCCTTCTTGGTTATGAGATATTTGATTGCCGCATGATCTGTGTAGACAATCACTTTTGTACCTATATGATAAACTCGAAATTTGTCAAAAGCAAACACTACTGTTAAGAGCTCTTTTGCTATAGTGGTATATTTCATTTGAGTATCAGTAAGTGTTTTGCTAGCATAATATATGGAGTGAAACACCTTGTCCTCATGTTGGCCCAAAACTATACCAACTGCAAAGTCACTAACATCACACATTAACTCAAAAGTTTGCTCACAGTTAGGTGCATATAATCGGTGAGTGATTGATTTTCTTTTCAATAGCTCAAATTCTAATTGTCTAGATGTGTTTCCTGTGAACAAAAATCATCAAAATTAAAAATAAAATCTTTTTCCAATAAATTAAATAAAAGTTTAGAAATTTTGGAAAAATCTTTTATAAATCGTCTATAAAATCCTACATGGCCATTCTCTTGATAAATGGCCATAGATGTAACAACTCAATAATCCCAATCTTGACCTTTTTAACCTCTATGCCTTGACTAGACACTTTATGACCCCGGACAATGCCCTCTTGCACCATAAAGTGACATTTTTTGAATTGAGCACCAAATTTGTCTATTCACATCATTTCAATACCCTGTTTAAGTTCATCAAACACAATTCAAATGAGTCATAAAAACCCTGTCATTATGATGATTTGGGGTTGATTAGCAATATTCTCTTATATACATGATGAATTCATTTTTTTCTTATTTAATTTTACTTTTGTTAGGCAATTGACATGTTGAAGGTATTTGCTTGAATGTGTTTTTATGCTTATGTGTTTTCGATTCTATTTCACTCGGGACGAGTAAAAGGTTCAAGTTGGTAGTGAATTCCACACATGAGCAAAAGATGAGAGTAGCATAAATAACTGTTAAGATAAATGTGTGGGTACACTAGGATGGACAAGATACGCAATGAGAATATTAGTGATAAGATTGGAATGGCACCTATTGATGAGAAAATGAGATAAACAGGCTTAAGATAGTTAGTTCATCTGTTAAAATGGCTAGTAGAAGCGCCTGTCAGAGGAGTAGAATTTAGAGAGAGTAGTCAGCATAAGAGAGGTAGAGGAAGACTGAAAAAGACTTGATGGGTAACTTGTAAGAAAGATATAGCCCATCTATGAATTAAGGATGATATGGTTCATGATAGAGAGAAACGATGTAGAAAGATTCATCCAGCCGTCCTACTTAGTGGGAATAAGGCTGGCTTTGTTTGTTTTGTTTGTTTTTATATGTAATTCAAGAGTTTTAGTTTATAAAGTAGGGGCATTATCGTAATTTTACACACCAAGACCATAAATTAAGTTTTTATTTTTTTATGTCAAAAATGTGTATTTATGCCCTTTAAATGTGTTTTTGTAGGTTTTCTATACAGTGGAGGTCAAACGGGCCAAAACAAAGCAAAATGGTCAATTCACACAATTGGGATTTTAAGTGCTCTAAGTTCTACAATTTTGTTCTTGTTTCGATTTTTGAGACAAAATTTTGAGATTATTGTTGAAATTATTAATTGTTGCTTGTCGTTGTTCAGACTGCTTTTGCGAACTTGGTTGGATTGTGTACTCAAACTTATTTTAATATTTTGGTAAAATTGCATTTTTTTTTTGTTGATTATTATGGTAAGAGACAAGGGTAAAGGAAAAGAGGTAGCCATCTCTTTGGCCGAGAAAAAGAGAAAAATGAGGTTGGGTAGTCAATCTAGGAATGATGGTAGCGGTGCTTATAACAATCATATCTTTGTGACTGCCAGGTTTCTAAAGTTTTTGATAAACATGCCAAACATAACATAATTCAAGAAAGGGGATTTGTCAAAGAGTTGGGGGTAAGTTTAAGGGGCTAAGAAAAGAAATTGTACGTCAACTCAATAAGCGTAATTTGTTGGTGTTTGATGCCAAGGTTCCTTCGGGTTATGTCAACCTTGTAAAGGAGTTCCATTATAATCTTAGTGGCATGAAGGATGACAAAGTCTATGTTAGGGACAAGTGGGTGAATGTGAGTGAAAAGAAGATAAATACATTCTATGGTGTTCCAAACCTTAAGGGTAGCAAATATGCAGACTTGGTGGATCCAAAATATAGGGGACCCAATTACAATAAGATTTGGGCACATCTTTGTGTTGGTGAGCCACAATGGGTTCCAAATTATGTCCAAACCATGTTTCTAAGATTTTGTAGAGAACATTTTCAATTGCTATCGAAACTTTGTTTTTACTTTGTATGTTATCAAATTTTGGGAATTACCTCTGTATCTTTTTTGCAAAAAGACAAGGCCTGTTTGCTTTTTGGCATATTGGAGAACTTGAGCATAAAATTGGGAAAGGTTACATCTATCTAGACTTCCTGAAAATTTTGAAATTAGGGAGGCCCAATTTTTCTTTACCTAGCCTCTTTACTCAATTTTGTATTGATGCATCTTGTGAAATCAATCCAGGCGAAGAAGAAGTGCATGAAAGGGCTCACATTGATGGAGCCTACGTGACGAACATGGTAAAGGAATTCAAGAGGCAACACCTGACGGAAGAAATACCAGGTGTACCACCTTCTCAAATGCCTCCACAATGCCTCCCCAAGACCTCTTCATTAACATGCCAAGTGGGTATGTGTACAACCATTCTCAAATAGAGGTTGACCAACATCAGATGCAATCTTACTAAACTTACAGCCAAATGGTCCTCCATAACAATCTGACAGTCATTGGTCAAGCAATCCAAACCATAACCCTTGATACATGGATCTATCCAAGGCCTCCTCCAATATAGCATTTTAGGCCTCCAAGTGATCAACCTTTCTTCCAACCACAAAGTGAGCAAGAAGCACCGCAATAAGGATCCATATGGTAAAGAAGAAGAGACCAATATGGATGTTGACTTTGAGGAAGGTTAAGATGACAATAAGGAGAGAGTCCATGAAGACTCAAGTGACGGCATGGCATGTATGAGACCTTCGGAGATGAACAAGAACGACAATGATGAGGAGGATCATTGAGCACTCGTCCCTAACCGCCCGAATGAGAAGACCCTTCTACCCTTACATTTATATGCTTTGCACCCCATTTCCCCTTTTATGTTATTTCCCTTTTGCTAGAGACATCGAGATTTATTTTACTTGGATTACTAATTTGGTTAGTATTATTGCTTTGAGTAATGAATTTGCCAAAGTGGTACATTTTTGGTGAGTAGTGACTTATTTTGATCGCTTAGCATTGGTAGTAACTATGGTAGAAAGGATGACCTTGGGCTGGTTTAGCATGATCATCTTTAGTTTATGTTAAATGCTTTGCTTGTGTTTTTTGGTTGAATCTTTGGGCCATTTTTGTAAGATTCCTTTTTTATTACTTCATAATTTATTTTCTTTGGTTAGAATTAGCTTTAATTTTGCTTTTTCATGCTAAATGGTGAGTGGATGGATGAGTGGTATTCATCAAGTGTATAATGTGAATAGTGTGGTGGTGTTATGTACTTGTTGGACTTGTGCTTATTGTTGTTTCCTTATTTTTAGGATAAGTTGAATTGATTGTTGAACTTATGAAAACTTCATTTACGCAAAATGGAATTTAACCTTTTGAACTAAACTGTGTTTTCAACCATTTTCTTGCAAAATATTTTTCTGAACTAGTTTTGACCTTAAACGTTACTTTTTTCGTAAGTATTGGTTTAATGCTAAGTTCAATTGATTGTTGATTCGGTTTAAACATCTTGAAGTTTTTGGAAATTGGCTTTTAGTATTGAAAGAAATGAAATAAGCATCTTTGGTCATGTCGATTGCATTTTCAGATATTTTGTGGGTTTGTAAGGTTTAGATTGGTGCATTAGTTGGGTAATGTGAATTCCCCGTTAGCCATATAAAGCTGAATTTTGGAAATGATATAGGCAATTTCTTGGACTGTTTAAGCCAAATAGTCTACGTTGAGTTAATTATATCCCTATTGGCCCCTTTGAGCCTTGATGCCTAATTTCTTTGTCAGCCACATGATCTAACTATTCCACTTGGTGTTTCAAAAATCAACAAATTGACTATAAGATTTTTGAAATAACCCTACCTGTACATCTAAAACGCATAATTGTAGGCGTAGTAGTAGATAGTAGCCTTATCTTTATGTGTAGTGTATTTTTAGTTTCTTATATCTTAGAAATCATAGGAAAAATTAAAATTCTGAACCAAAAAAATTGGAGAAAACTTGCTAGAAATTTGAAATCTAAGCGAAGAATGAATTAGGGAATATTAGGAATCACTCCTAGGCACCTATAAGCATCACACCCAAGGATTGACTGTATCACATAACCCCTGAGAAGACAATAAAGTATGCTGAAATTTTATTAAACTTAAAAATATATCTTCTCTTTATGGAAAGA
This sequence comes from Cinchona pubescens, assembly GCA_025175665.1. NCBI lineage: Eukaryota > Viridiplantae > Streptophyta > Magnoliopsida > Gentianales > Rubiaceae > Cinchona > Cinchona pubescens. The sequence continues at coordinate 10,722,543 of JANKKI010000053.1, forward strand.
GTACATTATTAATAAAGAATAAAGACAAATCCTACTTTGATTAGGATTCCACTCTTATTCCTTATAAGAATAACAATCCTAACTTAACTTTATTACTGAACCCAAATAGAAACAAAGTCCTAAGTAAATTCTAAGACAAAACAATAAAATAATAAAACCATAAAATTCTTAAAAATAGCTAAATTACTAAAATATCCCTATCTATACCAACGCCTAAAACAGACTTCTTGTCTTCCAAAGTGTTTGAAAAAAAATGTTGAAAACAAATACAAAAATCTTTGATTTTGCTTTTCCTGAAGATTTCTATTGACTGCATCGACCTCGAATTTTAAAGATTTCGAGAATGAAGAACTATAAGGTCTAAAATTTTGTCAATGGATGACCTCTTGACCTTTTTATCTTTACTCTTGGAAGTAACAAAAAAAAATAGATCTATGTCTTAGTCTATGTCTTGCAAATGTCTCCAAGAATAGAATCACAATTTCCAGGAGAGAAAATAAATCTGAATCAAATTCTCTTTCATATATTCCCAAACTCTATCAATCTTTGATTCCACAAAGTCTACGTTAAGTATTCTCCACTATTATAAATTCATCCAACTTATATTCATGTCCTCCTTTGCCAAAATAATGTTTACTTCTAACTTGTTTTCTATACCTTCTTTGACTAGAAGATTGTTTTATGCTTCAACTTTAGGCTCCTCTTGAAAACTGTTATGAACTATTTCTTTTTCCTCCTTGTCAAGCTCATTAAGATCTTTAGGTGAATCTAAAATATCAGAAAACTCTACAAGAGTTCCTAATTTAGTGTGAGCATTAATGTTTTAAAAAGTTCAACTTCTACTGAAGGATTCATAACCAAATTCTTGCTTTCTATCTTTATTGGTTGTTGGATGATCACTGAAGAGCTCTCTTCTTTCCGAGCTAATTTTGGTTCTTGATACATCTTCATAATTTTGGCATTTAAAGACTCTAAAATAATTTGCTTGTCATTGAACTTGAAGAAATATGTGTTTTCCTTCCCACTGTGTTCCACCACTTGATCGTTTAACCAAGGTCAGCCAAGAAGAATGTATGCAATTGTCATTGGAATGACATCACACCATATAGAATCAGTATAAGGTCTATGTTTCAACGAAACCAAGCATTGCTTTGACACTAGAATAGAGCTGCTATTGATCCATACAACCTTATACTATTCTGGATGTGGCACTGAAGGTAAGTTTAGTCGTTTCACAGTCAATTCAGAAACAATAATCATGCAAACTACTGCCATCAATGATAAGTTTTCTAGTCTCTTTTCTACAACAAACTAATATCTAGAAAATTGAAATTCTCTTCCAATATTCCTTTTGTACCTTTGGTGTAGCAACTATGCATCTAACAATTGAAGGATAAAATATATCTTTCTCAACGTTTTCCAAGTCACCAATATTAAGACCTATCATATTATCTAAGTAATTTGTACCTTCATCTTTCTCAGGTTCCGAACCCTTCCTATCTTCTGATTCAACATACAAGTTATCAAATTTTTCCTTGTCATCATAGGAAAACCTTACACTAATACCAAATTGATTGAAATCGAAGTTATATCACAAAAAAATCACCAAACTTATAGCATAGATTTGAATCTTAAAACTCAGGGTTATATCACAAAAAATTGTAGGATAAATTAAAATTATGAACCAAAAATTTAGAGAAAACTTGTTGGAAATCGGAAAACTAAGCGATGAATGAATTAGGGAACACTAGGACTCACTACTAGGCACCTTTAGGCATCATACCCAAGGCTAGATTGTATCACACAATCCTTTAGAAGATAATAAAGTATGCTAGAATTTTATTAAATTGAAAACTATTTGTTCCCTTTATGGAGAAGTACATTATTAATAGAGAACAAAGGCGAATTCAACTTTGATAGGATTCAACTCTTATTCCCTATAGGAATAATAATCCTAACTTTACTCTATTACTAAACCCAAATAGAAATAAAGTCCTAAATAAATTCTAAGACAAAATATAATAAAATACTAAAATCAGAAAACTCCAAAATAATAGCTAAATTACTAAAATACCCCTATCTATACCATTTCCCAAAAAAGATTTCTTCTTTTTCAAAGAGTTTGAAACGAATATTGAAAGCAAATTATGAAATCTTTGATTTTGCTTTTCCTAGAGCCTTTGATTGATTGCATCACCTTTGTTGCCTCTTGAGGATCATTTTGGTATAAATGTTGTGTGATTTTGGACAATATTTGAGAAAGCAAAGAAAATTAGGAACAAAAAAATACAAAAGAAAGAAATTGTGGATAAGAGAATGAACATTGCTATGAAGAAACTGTTCAATAAAGAGGAAGGAAAAAAAAAAGAAAAAGGAAAAGAAAGAAGAAGAAATAGAGGCAAAATAATAATTGAAAATCTAAAAACAAGGTACATTGTACAAGGGTTATGAGTTGATCTTGGCGGACTAATTTTCCTAGTTGGTTGTTAGAATTTCATTGGTAATTATTCAAGTTTGATTAGTAGATCAACTGTCTAGGGAGTAAGAGGGATCCACTTTTTGGCTAATTAAATTTATAGACCTAATTACATAAGGAACCTTTATTAAGTTATATTTGGGAATCAACCTCTAATTTGATTCAGAAATCATTTGATTGACTTAATTAACCAAAACCCGGGAAGTTAGCTAGCACAAACCCTAATCCTCCTTTTTTTATTTCTCGTTGTTAACATAGTTTTAAATCTAATTTCTTGTTATTTCAACCCTTCAAGTAGCATTCGAATCATATAGCCGTTAATTAACAACCAATTTTCATGGACTTGCTACTATTTGACCCATATTGCAGCGTGCCTAGGTGAATTATAATTGTAGAACTATATGTGAAATGCATCAAGAAGTAAATTGGCTTTCTGGCTTGATCAAGTCATGCCACATGTATAAAATGAATACCTTATGTTCATGCTTTTTGAAGTTTTAACATATTGAAGGAACCAATTAACCTGAATTTTGGATTTTTAGGGAACAACTGAATCATACATCATAGTTTTTGCTACATATCCAATATAATTTTATAGTCTCAACAATTATGTAAAAGAAATAGGAATTTTAGGTTAATCTATAACCATACAAGAATCAACACAATTGTTAAGATCACGGAAATGCTGAAGGTTAAATAAATTTAGGAATTCATGTCGTTTAGGCGTCAGTTTGTTATTTTAGGTGTTACATGAGGTTAGGCAGCATGAGGTATATCTAGAGAATGATGGAAAGTAGACCTAGAGAAAGACATAAAACTTCAAATTGTAAAGAAGTAAAGAGTGATTACTACAGAAAGAATGAGCTTTAGAGTTTAGATTAAGATTAAATTCTGTAATTAAGAGAAAAAAAGTAGCTTAATACATATCCAAAGAGATCATTTAAAAAACAAATAACTTAACAGACATAGTGAAAATGCAATGGGTAAAGAAGGTAATGCAAGATAAATTATGCTAAAATAGGACACTGATAAGCCAAGAGGATAAAGGTCTTGATTAGAATAGGTTTTTAGGAGATAAAGATACGATAGCCAATTAACTTATCTGATTAGGTTTTTAGATTAGGGTTAGTCCTCAATAAATAGTCTATGTATACTGTTTTGTAATTTAGCTTTTGATATTTATGAAAGTACCATTTCTTTTAGTTCTACTAGCATTATCTAAGGGTGTGTGCTGAAAAAGCCTTTATCAAGGTTTTTCTATTGGTTTTTCCTAAGAGCCAACACTTTATTCACGGATTAAAGTAATTTTCCTTTCTCACACTTCTGCTGTCGTCATTTGGTATCAGAATCAAATGTAATCCACATGGAAACAAGAAGTAGAAGAAGTTAAGGAGCAACTTCAACGGTTGTCCCATGGTTTGAAAACCTCATGAACCAAGAAACATTGGAGGTTCATGAGAAGATTCAAGCTGGAAGTTTAATTCTTGACACATAATGAAAGGTTGTCACAGAGAAAATATATTTGTTTACGACTCCGAAAGCCCATCCAATAAATTCATGGTAAAACCTTTCCAGATTATAAAATATGAAATATCACAAGCTTCTAATCAATACTAATGAAGCAGAAGCCACGTAAATTCAAGCTAGAAATGAGTCTCAAAATCGAGGAGCAAATAATTAAACAATTCAATGCTGGGATTATCATTGTTTCTCTTTATCCCATCTGGCTGTCCAACATGGTACCAGTTCCTAAGAAGTTTGGGAAGTACGAGTTTTTATATTATTGAGATTTGAACAAAGCCAGTTTGAAAGAGGACTTTTCGCTACCAATTATTCACATCATCTTTGATAACACAGCGGAGCATGAAATTGCTTCATTTGTTGATTGCTTCGTGAGATACCTCAAATTCTTGTTGAAGAAGATGATAGAGAAAAGACTGCATTCATCACCCCATGGGGAACTTTCTATTACAGAGTGATGCTATTTGGATTGAAGAACGCAGGAGCTACTTACCAAAGGACTATGACTACATTGTTCCATGACATGATTCACAAAGAAATGAAAGTATACATGGATGATGTCATAGTATTAAAATTCAAATACAAGAAAATAGAGCACCACTTGGTAGATTTAAAGAAGTTTTTTGAAAGGTTAAGGAAATACAATTTGAAACTAAATCCTACAAAGTGCATATTCTGGGTTCTAGCCAAAAAACTCTTGGGATTTATAGTCAGCAAGAAAGGTAATGAGATTGACCCTGCTAAAATCAAAGTGATAAGAAATATGTCGATTCTGAGGATGCAGAAAGATGTTAAGAGTTTCTTGGGAAAGATTAACTGCATTGGTAGATTCATTGCACAGTTGACTTCTACTTGTGAGCCTTTGTTCAAGCTGTTAAAGAAAAATGCACCAATAGATTGGAATGAAGATTATCAGCAAGCGTTTGATAAAATCAAGGATTATTTGTTGAACCTTCCTATCTTAGTGCCACCAACACCCAGAAAACCACTGATCATGTATCTTTCAGTGTTGTATGGATTAATGGGATGTGTTCTTGGACAACATGATAAATCTGGGAGAAAGGAGCAAGTCATTTATTACCCATAGAGCAAGAAATTCACTTAAAATGAGGCCAACTACTCATTTTTAGAACAAACCTATTGTGCTTTAGCCTGGGTAACACAAAAGCTGAGATATTATCTGCTTGGTCATACTATTTATTTGATTTCTCGGTCAAACCCTTTGAGATACTTGTTGGAGAAACCAATGCCAGCAAGATGCATGGCTAAATGGCGATGATCTTAACTGAGTTTGATATTTTTTACACTACCCAAAAGACGATTAAAGGACAAGTCATAGCAAATCACTTGGCGGAAAACCCTGCGAAGGGAGACAACTAGCCTTTGCATCCATACTTCACAAAAGAAAAGATGTTATTTATGGGAATTGTGGAGGATTTTGAATAAAGAATATCAAGGTTAGAGATTTTTCTTTGATGGTGCATCCAAATCCTTTGGAACAAGCATATGAGTGGTTTTGGTGTCTCCTGAAAGAAAGCATTACCTTGACATAGACAAATTGAAATTTCCCTGTACTGATAATATGGCTGAAGGTATGAGGCTTGCATTATGGGTTTGAGGATGGTACTGGACATGGATATCAAGGACTTGGCAATTTTTAGAGACTTAGATTTGTTGGTACATTAGATTTTGGAAAAATAGGTGACTCGTGATACAAAGATTATCCTTTACCATTGCCATTTACTCAGTTTGGGCAGGTAATTCAACACCTTGTACTTTACTTATATTCCAAGAAGCCGAAATGTTTTCACTGATGCACTAACTACCCTTTCTTCTATGATCAATCATCTAGATGATGCCATTATTTTGCCTATTCCTATTTAGGTACAAGAGAAGCCGACACATTCTTTATTGTTCGACAAAGAGTCTGATGGTTTTCTTTGGTAACATAACATCAAACAGTATTTGAAAACAAGGTTTTATCCTCCAGGGGCAAATACAGTTGCCAAGAATTTTCTGCATCGAGTGTCAAAGAGATCCTTTCTAAATGGAGAATTACAATACAAAAGGTCGACTGATTTAGGATTGTTGAGATGTCAGTAGATGCCAAAAAACCCTAATATATTATGAATGGCATTTGATTTTAAAGAAGATCATAAGAATGGGGCATTATTGGCTAACTATAGAATATGATTTCATTGATTTCGTCCGAAAGTATGTAAAGTGCTAGATACACGGGAATTTGATACATGCTCTACCAACAGAGTTCCATAGTATGAATGTGCCATGGCCATGTTCAATCTGTAGAATGGATGTCATTGGTGCTATTGATCCCCTTGCGTCGAATGGACATGGATTCAGTTTGGTCACCATTGAGTATATCACCAAGTAGGTTGAAGCAGAATCATACAAGCATGGGGTAGTGGATTTCCTCTAGAAGAATATCATTTGCCGATTCGACTTACCAAAGACCTTAGTCACAAACAATGCCAAGAAGTTGAACAATGAAATTGTAGATAGATTATGTGAACAATTCTAGATAAAGTATCAAAATTCTATAAGCCAAAGATAACTAGAGTGGTAGAGACTACCAATAAGAATTTGTAAAAGAAAATCATTCGAAAAATGGTGCGCGCATTGAGATTAGCATGAAAAGATGCCCTACGCACTATTGGCTTATAGATCTAACCATATGAACTTCTACTGGTGCAATACCCTATTCTCCTATGTATGGAATGGAGGCAGTTTACTTGCAAAAATAGAGATTCCATTCCTACATATTCTAATGGAAGAAAAGCTAGAAGACGCAGAATGGGTTAAAACTAGACATGGGCAGTTATCCTAATTGATGAAAAGAGATTAAATGTTGTTTCTCATGAAAAGTTTACTAGCAGTGCATGGCTCGTGCCTACAATAAAAAGGTCAAGCTTAGGCAATTCAAGGTTGGAGATAAGGTTTTGAAGCAAATTTTGCCTGTTCAAGAAGAGGCCAAAAGCAAATTTGCACCAAACTCGAATGGACCATTCATTATTAAAAAAAGGTACTACCTGGTGGAACCTTAATCCTTATCGAAATGGACAATTAGGTATTTCCTCAACTAATTAATGTTGACAGTGGTAAAATGGTTCTATATTTGACCTTGAGAATTTTGTTTTTGAAATGCTACAAAGAATAAGCCAAAGGCAGGCTTTCTTTTTTTTCCATATACACACTTTTCCTCTAGTTTTTCCCTTTGAGCCTTCAGAGAAAATTTTTGTTTGGCAACTCTCTGAAGGTCGCACCCCATGCTGGGGCAAAATTCTAAGAAGTACCAAGTCGAAAAGGTTGATTAAATCTGATCAGAACTTCGCCAACAATAGGGCAAATTTTATTTTCGATAGAGAAGTAATATAATAATAATAAAAAAGACAAAAAAAAGAGCAAAAAAACAAAAGAAAAGGAAAAAAAAAATAGGGAGAAAAAAAAAAGAAAGGGATTAGAAGTCTGTATTTTTTTCTGGGCAATTTTTTATTGAAAAGAGATCTCAGGTTACTCGAATCCTCGTATACTGCTTTTTTACCCTTAATAATTCTTAAACCCAAACCTGACCCTATTATGGAAGTCGAAATGTTACCGACCTTTATTCTTTGTAGTATCTAATTCAGAGGAAAATTTTGAGGGTCAGGCAGTATATGATGTTAACCAATCTATCCTAATCGATAAAAATGAGGATTATCTTACTAATGTCGTCTTTTTCAAAAGTTACTAGTTGGATGTTGTTTGGTAACGAAAGTACTATGTCAGCGATGATTGGTTGTCATTCTCTTCTCCCTAATTTCTTTATAAAAAAATTAAAAACAAAAAAAACAAAAACAAAAAAGGGGAAATTTTTAGTAAAAACTCGAAAGGGCACTAAAATGGGATCCTCGTGCGCGGGTCTGTCGATCAAAATTGTCGAGGAATTTGATGAGTACTAAAGAAATGTCTGATATAGCTATTGACCACAGTTAAGCGGGATTTTCTCCTGATATTGATTAGTCGGCTGAAATGTTAGAGACTGAGGAATCTGACATTCAAAGGATCAAATGAGCATGCTCCGAAGAATCAAAACTCTATTTTTATCCAAAATTTTGGATATTGGTAAGAATATGCATTTTATTCATATAACCAAAAAAAAAAATCTGCTTCAAGTAACATTTACGTTTATATCTTTGTTACATACATTTTCTTGTTTTCCATCTATGCCATGCAATGATTTTTCAAAGAAAAATGTAAAACGCCACCAAAACAATCCCTATTCCTATTAGGAGATCTGCAGGTACAAGGGGGTTACGAAAGACTCCAAAGCCATGTTTGCTAAAAATAGGATAGATTCTGAGGATATTCAGTGATTATGGTCGAAGTTCTCTATAGCTTGTTAGTCACTTGGGTGCCGTTGCTATACAATATATTGAAAAGTCCAAAAGAAGATGAAATCTCATGTTTATTTGGTTTGCAAGAGAAATTGAAACTAATGATGGTGACATTGCTTACTGATCCGATTATTACAGGCCCAGGTCTCAATTTGAATAATTATCTTCCACATACAGTGATACCTTGCTTTTTCATTAATGTAACATTGCATGGTATCTTTCCTTTTAGAACTAGCCAATTTTACTATAAAAATAAAAATGATGAAAAAAAAGTTTCAAAAGAATAATTAAAAGTTGGAGATGTTTTGTAAACTTTTCATTGAAATGCTTTCATAAAAAATTTGTTATTTAGTCCGTTAGCTCTTTTATAAGTATTGATCTTTTAGTATCAAAAGCTTTTATATTCTTAGTTTAGCTTTAAAACTTTAGATTAAATGTATTTAGGTTTTTTCTTTCTTCTTTTTGTTGCCTTATTCATTCATTAAGTTTTACATGTTTAATCTATTAGAAGCTAATATATGTTTAAATTTGTTTAGATAGTAGGCTTGTGCTTCTATTTTATTTTATTTTGTTTATTTTATTATCATTATTGTTATTATTATTATTATTATTGATTAATGGGTTCATTGTATGTATTTTGTTAATGGCTTGATTAATTACTGAGTTTGTCACTTTAGAGTTTAATTGTTATACAACTATTGGGTTGTATGAATATGGGTTTGTTTGTTTATGGGACTATTTGATTGCTGGACCTTTGTTTGGTTTTCAGTTTAACTTTCTTGGGCTGCTTGGGTTAATGGTTTAATTTATTTTATTTTAACAGACTATATTCAAACACAGGTTAAGTTTAAGAAAAGGGCTATTTTAGAATAGAACTAGGGCCATGGATTTTGGGCTGGTGTACCCATAAGATGAATCAATATAAAATTATCTGCTCCGTCAGTTAGTTACAGATTTGGGCTGATCATTTTCGGTTAGGCCTAGTAAGTTTTTTTTTTTTTCGATTAGGTAGGTTAGTTTTGCTTGGGCTTGTTAGTTACTTTGACTTTTTGGGTTAATTATACCTTGGACTACATTTTCGAAAGAGGCTAAGGAAATTATTTTGGGCGAGCTCATTTTCAGGCTGATCATTTTCGGTTAGGCCTAGTAAGTTTTTTGTTTTTTCGATTAGGTAGGTTAATTTTGCTTGGGCTTGTTAGTTACTTTGACTTTTTGGGTTAATTATACCTTGGACTACAATTTCGAAAGAGGCTAAGGAAATTATTTTGGGCGAGCTCATTTTCAGTTGAGCCGAATGTCTTTGAAATTAAGTTAGTTTTCTTTTTGGCCCATATCTAATTACGCTGTGAACCCGTTTGTTTTGACTTGGGCCAAGTTGTTTAATAAGCGCCCCGAAAAATATTTTGGGCCCATATATTTGAGTCATCAGATTTTTTTAGGCCCATTTGTTATTGCACATTTTTAAAATTACATTTTTGACCGCTGAAACTCTTTAAAATTTCATTTGACCCTATAACTTGTAAAAATTATATTTTTACACTTGAAACTTTTTAAAATTATATTGTATTACCTAAAACTTTTTGAAATTACTCATTTAGTCCCTAAAACTTTGTCAAATTGCATTTGTTGACCCTTAAACTCTTGTTAAATTATATTTTGACCAAAAAAACTTTGTGGATTTTACAATTAAAACCCTAAAAGTTTAGTTTGTTCCTAATTGTGTGCCTTTTTCTTTGTAATTGTTATCACAGCATAATAGTTTTGTTGTTTCTTGTATTTCTTTTGTATTTTAATTGTTTGGGAATGTTGCTGTTAACTTCTTTAATTTTGTATTTGGTTCTATTAAGTCCTTTTCCTTTTCAATTGTCTTTGTTTTGCTACTTTTAGGTACACTAGCATAATTTAGTGATTGAAATTGCTTTTGTTAAGTTAACAATAATATTTTTTGTTAATTTAATTTTATTGATACTTTTATATTGGTATATTAATCAGTTTGTTCATGTCTTGAGTTAAAAAATCAGATAATTTTGTACCTTTGGCACTTTATGAGCTATATCTAAATCCTTTTATGTGCTAAGTGTTTTTATACGATTTTTATGCTAATTACTTTTCTTAGTTTTCTCCATTATAATCAATTCTTTTATTATTATAAATATTTATTATAATTTACAACTTTTTATAAAAAGGCTTAAGCCTATTGTAGTAGATAGGGTCATGTGCTATGTATTTACTACTTTTGTTAGGATTTGTATATTAGAATATTATGCTTTATGTTTTATGTGCTAAGTACTAATATTTTATGTGCTTATTATTACGTGTTTATTATTGTATTTTGTCAAATGCATTTATTATTGTAAAATATCTTTTGCTCGCATTCTACGTTAATCCATCGCTTGTGTAAAGGATTTCCCCTCCTATGTTGGTCCAACACTAGCACAGTAGTTTCTTCTACTCCTTGTGCTTTCTATGTATGTTCTTTTTGTTTATTTGTCTTCTGTTTATTCCATCCAAACTTAATATAAATTTGGATTAATTTCTTAGAAATATGAACTAAATCATGCAATCTGTTTCACCAGGGGAAAAGGATACCTAGGTTACCCATAGAATAGTATAGCCTTTCTTTTCCTCAATAGGACTCTTGAATCATTTTCTTTTGTTTTTGTAGGTCAGGAGTCATCTATTTTAGGATTTCTAATTTATTTTGCCTATTTATCTATTTATTCTATTATTACCTCTTAAACATTTTAAAACTCTCATTTTTATGTTTCCCTCTACCTTTAGCATTTTTTCGTATTCCCTTATGTCTAATTCAGTTTAGTGTCCCGATGTACTTCACATACTGGATGGTGACTCTATTATTTATTTAATTATTTACTTCATAAAATCCCTATTGATGTGAACCTCATGCGGTTCCATTTTGAAGGATTCATATTTAGCCACAAGAAGTGACTTCTTTTGTTCTCTAATATCTTCATTTCCTTCATGGATTTCTTTCAATTTATCCCATATCTCCTTGGCCGATTTGCAACCTTTTACTTTAGAAAATTCATTTGCATCCAAAGCATTATACAAAATATTTATTGCTTTACCATTTAAAGATAAATTTACTTTATCTTGTGCATTTAATTCAAATCTAGTCTTTGTCCTTAATCTATGAGTATTTTCATCAATAATATTGGCCTCAAAAGAACCTTCATAAATAATTTACCACAAATCAATGTCAATAGATTGAACAAAATTTTTTATTCTATCCCTCCAATAAACAAAATTAATTCCATTAAACATGGGAGATCTAGAAATAGAATGCCCCTTATCTAAAAACAAAGCATTATTGGTTGCCATGATCTTTACTCTAATGCAATTTAAGCAAAATAAAGAGACTAATGCTCTGATACCAATTGTTGGCCCCAAAACCAATCTAAGAGGGGGGGTGAATTAGGTTGTTTCTAAAAATAAACCTTTTAATGTGCTTAATGGAAATTCAAACTTTGTGCAACAAATAAACACTTAAACACAAATGAATATAATAGATATTCAACAATTAAAGCTTAAAAAACAAATGCAAAGATAGAGATAGAGAGTATCAAACCAAACTCCCAAACTTCTCAACCTTGGAGTATTTCCACTAGTAGTGCATCTTCAAAGAAGGTGAGGCAATAACCTTCTTGTACACAAAGTAGGCTCACCCTTGCACCAACTAAGCCCTCTAGTTGAGCCAAAGGGTTTACAATACAACCTCACTTTTGTACTCTTGTTATCCCTCCACTCTTACACTTGAAGATCACTCACTAGTCTACTCTTGCTCACACTAATTTCCTTATACATCTAGTTGAGCCAAGAGAACTACATTATCCAAACCAATACAACACACAATATTTTAGCTTATTTCTTCCCAAATAGCTCTTACAAGTGTTTGTATTGAATGCGGTAGTTCTTCTCTCTATTTTTTGCATTTACAGACTTGGGGGTATTTATAGTTGCCCAAAATCTGCTTCCAACAATTTTTCAACGGCTATTTTCTGTTTGCTGGAAAACTAGCCGTTGGACCTTTCGGACGGCCGATGCAGTGGGTGTGCGTCCAAGCGAACTAGCCTTGGACTTTTCGGACGGCCGCTGCTAACCTTTGCGTCCGACGTCTGAGGGTATACGTTTGGACGTCCGAGAATGCGTCCGAACCTGCTTACTCGAAGCAATGTCTTCTGGAAATATAGTCGGACGCTAGTTTTTCATCTGAATTCTTAATTCATGTTCTTTGTGTCGGACGATTACCATCGTCCGGAGCTCTGTCTTTCGGACAGTCATTTGCGTTCGTGGAGTCTTCTGGTTGTTTTGTTCGGCCTGATGATCATGTACATCCAAACCTCCCTATTTTTTTGAATACTTGTTTTCAAACCATTAGTGTGATTTGGTCATCATCAAAAATATGATTAACATAACTGGGGTTCAACAGACCTGATAAATTTTGGGTCATGTCATAACCAGTTAATTTCACATCGTGTTTGTATCGTGTTATCGTATAGTGTCAAAAATTGCCAGCCTTAAAAAATATCCCCTTTCTTTCCCTTTACCTTCTTTTCTTTCCAATAGTGAAACTCCCAAATATATGGGTTTGTTTAGATTGCAAATAATAACCATTATTTATCAAATAATTTTTGGTCAACATGAAATGGTGTTTGGCCAGCAAATATTATTCTCCAAATAGTATTTAACACTATTCATATTTTGCCTTATTCATTATTTATACTATTCATGTCCTATTCATTATTTATATTTTACAAAGTATTTAGTAAGTAATTACATAAATGAATTTGAACAAAATAAATTTTATTCAGCAACATTCTGTGTCAATGGCATACTAGAAGTGTTCAGATTGTCAATAATCGTCATTTGCCGAGTACATTAGCCGAACGGTTTAAATATATAGTTAACGGTTATTAATTAGAAAGCATAACATCAGACCTCCAACATTTCCATGTTCCGATGACAATGTCTGAACAACTGACATAATTTTTTTGCATTAAAATTTCTTCATTACTTTTCTGACAGATTCCACACTAGTGTCAGATAGTTTATGTATTTGGTGTGGGAAAATACTTAGGTAGACCCGATCTTTGGCCCCACCTGTAGACCCTGTAGTCAGGATTAAATGTTAAAGAATCTTGCTTACATCAGCTGATGTCATAGATTCTCTAAAGTTTAATCTACACCACATGGTCTACAAATGGGATTAAAAACTGGATCTACCTAAGTATTTGCCTTTGGTGTGTATTAAGAATAGAACATTTACTTTTTTGGCACATCATGATATTGCATTGAATTAAATTTTGATGATAACAAGTTCACATCAGAATAATTTTATAACTCTTGCATCCGTGATTTGTACTCCTTTTTTTTATCCAACAATGGAGTGGAACTTCCAAAAAGTCCCCATATTTGAAATGGGCATAGGAGATGCTCTTCAATTTGCTAACTTGGTTAGTTGCATTAGTACAACTTGATAGCTACTGAACATATTGGCAAGAGCGGAATGAGTTTTGTTGTAGTTGTTAACAATTTGTTGCATAGTTCGGACATCCATTATTTAGCAATACCCGAACATGAGCCATTAAACAACTTAGCAAAAAGGCCTAGCAAGAGTTTGGAAGATGTAAACATTGGACACCCTGAAAAGCTCCAATATGATACAAGAAACTTGAGCTGACATTTAAAACTCCAATGTGAAAGTAATGTGAAGAATATGTCTATTTATGAGGCCGAAATTGTTCATAGTTCCAAAAAAAGGGAAAATCAAATAATAGATATTAATTATTTGCAATCTGGTTATTTCGAAATATTATTTCGTATCTAAACAATTATTCCATTATTTCACAAAAGTCAACATTATTTCAAAACCTACCAAAATGTTTGATCAAATATTATTCCCTAAATAATACTCTATTATTCCCAATCCAAACGGACCCTATTATTTATCCATATATTATACTATATTTAATTACATATAAAGTACAAAGTTAAGCCATTTTGTTGTAATGTTAAAGTTAATAGATTTTCTTAATTGCCCTTACATCTACAATAACCTTTTATTTCTTTTGGGGCATACTAGTAAACTTCTCACAATTTCTCTCTTCATGGTATAATAACTACCCAGCGTCATTTATTTCCTGTAATTTTCCATCAAATTATATTTTATATTTTTATTCTTTATCAATTTTTTAAAATTTATACACACATGGGATTTGCCATTTGCACTTGTATATATAAAGGGAGAATCTTTATTTAGTCAAATGATTTTGCATATCCTTATTGCCACATCAAATATTTTTTGAAATGTCAAAATTGCCCTGCTAGAGTCAACCATCTATTCCACTGCTTCTGTAACCACCTAACTAGCACTTTCCTCCACTTGCCATTTTTCTCTCTATTTTCCCATCACTTTATTAACTCTCTCAGCCTTTTCTGACAGTACAAAAATTACATCGTCCATGTTTCAACTACAAAAGCCACCCGTTCTCGCCACCCACCACCACCAGTACTCCTCCATCCTCTACTCTTATCTCTTTTCCCTCTACTCTATGTCTATAATTGCAATATCACTCTTCTTTGGTTGCTTTACAAATTCTTAGGCTGCAGAACTTTGTCATTGCCGCCGCATCTACCACCTTCACATCGCCCATCACTTCCTCGATCGTCACCACCATATCCTCCCTATTATCTCCGACCACATCCACCACCATCTATGTCTATTATAGCAATGCTTCAATTCAAGGGCGAATCCAAGAGTTGAACTTTAGATAGCAAAAATTATATATACGTATTCTTGGGAAGACAGTTTTATGATTTTTGCAAAATTTTAAGAGTAAAATCTAATTTTTTAAGGATACGAATGACTCATTGAAATTTTTAAAAAATATTAAAGAAAATAATATATTTAAATTCTTGGGGAATAAGACTATATAAATACATAAATAGGAAATAATGTTTTATATTTTTTAAAATTATCAGGGGACAAAATCTAATTTTTATAATAATATGATCATAATTCAAAAAATTTTAAGAGGAGAAAAAAAATATAATTTTGAACATTTATGGGCAGCTGTCCCTCTCTCCCCTTATGATCCGCCCATGTTTCAAGTCTAATTATATATATGAAAATAAATAGGGGCAAACTAATTGATAAAATATTTAGTGGCGATGAGAAATTAGATAGTTTTAGGGTGAGAAGAGAATAGACTTATTCAGGGTTAAAGTTAGGATCCTGAAATTAGGGTGGACAAGCAACCATTTTGATGTTTTGATAAGTGTTAAACAATCAATGTCAAAGTAAAAATAATTTTTCAAGGAAAAAGTTATACAATTATACGAATTCAATGGTGGTATTTTTAATTTTTTTACATAATTACAAAAGTTATAATAGAATAGATGATTTTAAAATTGAGAACAACACACAATAATCAATTTTTACATATCATATACTCAACAATGAGTTTTAAACAAAAGTTATATGTTCATTCTATAAATTAAACTTCAAAAGTCTTAGAAATTTTTACATCGGTACTTGTTCTTAAATTTGAAAATATTATCATTTTTAATTATATGATTTTATTTAACCTTGTAAGAGGCACAACTAAAGAAAAGAAGAAAATTTTCAAACTTCAGGAATGTAATTATAGAATAAAATTAAAATTATTAAAAAAGATTTTATATAATTTTCAATTTTGCAAAGTTGACGGTCAAATCAATTAACCAACTGGTGACATTCTAATAGTTGTTCAATAATCAATAAGAGAAATTCATTGAGTAGGCGTCCCACTTTACTACAAAGAGGGAGAGGGAGGCATATTTTGTTTAAATGTAAGTCTTTTACTACTTCAATTCACTTTTAAGTGTCACTTTGGGTTTTACAACAAATACACAGATATTAAAATTACTATTAAATATCCTAAATTTTAAATAAAGTTGATTCTATATGGCTAAAATGCCCATTAGACTAGTAATAAATTAAAGGAGTTCTAATATTAATTACAAGTTAGGGGTAAAATTGATAAAAAATAATTAATATTTTATTAGAGTTCTAAGCTGACACTTAAAATAAAAATTTTATGCTAAAATACCACTTAAAAGAAAATAAAGATAATATTCAACTATTAAAATGTTAAATAGTTAATAACCATAATAAATTTTGCCCACTAGCAGGCTAGTCCTAGCGGATGGAGATGACGTTCGTTGTCGGTGCTGAAAATATTGGAGATGTGCTCCACATTGGTGGGGGCAATTTTGACAGTTCACAATAATTTGATGGGCAATAAGGATATTGAACTTTGCTGTGGCAATATGATTGGCTTAATATAATCCCACCACCTCAGAACACATTATATTAGTACTCCTAAACACCTCAACTTTTCCCATAATTTTATTTCCAATCATGTCCCTCGACTCCTCTTCAGAGTCACCGTCGACGTCGTTTAACAACCGTGACTGGTTCTTCCCTTCTCAATCCTTCATTAACTCTTCACAACATTTCCCAAGAACTCCCATCCGTAGATTCTTCTCTCCCTATCCAAAACGAGTTGTAACGTCGTCGTTTCAGAACTTTCAGACTCCTCCAATTTCTAATTCAACTGATGTTTCTCATCAGCATAATTACTACCCCAAGTATGCAGGTGTACGACGCCGTTCGACTTATATCAGTCATCAGTTGCGAAATGAAAAGTCAACGAGTCGGAACGACGGCGTCAACAGTCGGGGTGAAAGTGATAGCAAGGGAATTAAGAGTAAATCGGACGACGCGGTTCCGGAATTCGACGAGGCTAATATAACGGCGCTGCCGGCTGCGAAGAGGTTTACTGGTTTATTCGGTGGCTGGTTATCTGTTCGTTGGCAATTGACTTTCACCATTGCAGTGAGTTTGACTTTGACTGGTCTGCTGTTCAATTTGATTTCCATTGCATGTAAATGCAATACCCCATTTAAGAAATTCTATTTATAGATTTTGGGATAAAAAAACACTTTTATTCTTAAAAGTATGGCTCGATATTTGGTTTTTCAAATTCCACAAAAAATAAATCATATCTTTAATTTTTTTAATTTTGTTAATTAAGACCATTAATAGACATATAATATAATTTTAGTTTTTTATACGACTTATCTAATAAATATTTCATTTTTTACTCATAAATTCTAAAAAAGGAAAATATTACTCTTTATCTTTTATTTTCTCTGAATTAAATTAAAGAAAATTGTTATTTCTCACAAATTCTAACAAAAAAATTATGTTATTTTTGTTTCAATTGTTCTAAATCAGTAGAAATTTAAAAGATGAAAGATATGATATATATATATATATTTTTTTTTTTGTAAAATTTTGAGAACCAAAAACATCAAAAACCAAACTTTTATTAAAATCTAATTTTTACCCTAAATTTTGAGGTGTTTTGAATTCAATTTATGGAAGAAAGATATAAATAAAAATTTAATACGTATAGCATATAAATGTAAATACAAGATTGTACATTTTTCCGCATATAAATTGTAATAGAAAAACCTTACGTAAACTCGGTTTTTTATTTCATCTGTAAATTTTGCGATCAAAATTAAATTTTATAAAATTTTGTGTCATAGATTCTATAACATTTAATCACCACAAGGTCTATAATTGAGGCCAAAAATCATATTTAAGTCTTTCCCACTGTAATAAGTTAAGAAAATAATAATTGCAATCTCAGTCCCTTATGTTTTGAAATAATTTTATCATAGGCTCGTAGCCCCTTGATTTTTTTTTTAAAAATTTTTTGTTTGGGAGTAGTAGTACGCCACCTTTGTTCGGAAGGAATCGGAGGTGAAAAAGGATTACGAAGGAAAGTAACCCTTTCCTTGGTTTGGGAGTTAGGGGATAAAGAAATGAAATGATCTACATCCTTTCACGGTTTGCACTTCAATGCAGAAATCGTAACATATAACTACTATTTCTAACCCATCAGAAATGGAATGGGATGATGACACGTATGTTAGGAATAGATAAAGGGGATATTAGAATGAAAATCATCACCGACAAAAATATGGCTGTGAAGGCACCGTCCAAAAAATATTGTGCTGAGACCCACGCATGGATAGCTCTTAATAAAACAAATAAAAGATTAAATGGAAGCCCGCACTAATTCCGCACTAAAATAAGGTCTTGTTTTGATAACTTTTGTTTTTATTTTTTTAATCTAACTATAAAAATCCTTATCATATAAATATTTGAAACATTTTTTTTTTGTCTTTGAAAAGAATTTTTTTTTCAAATGAGAGGCTGAAAAAGTTTTTCTTTTCAACTTTTTCTTTTAAAAATTGAGAGTATCTAACAACACCGTCTGGCTTAATTATGAGTTGTTTTTAAGGCTGCGTTTGGGAATGCGGTACTTTTGATAAAAAAGTACTTTTAGACAGTAAGCACTTTTTCGAGTGTCTGATAATTATTGTTCTTAAGCATTTAGAGGTAGAGTCTTTAGTTTCAAACACTTTTAGCACATGCTAAAAATTGGTATTTTTAGATTAGCTTTTCCTTTAGAATAATTAAAAAATTGAATTTAATAAATTACAATTTATAATTTATAATTTATAATTGAATAAAAAATAATATTTTTAAAATTTAAAATCAAACATTACCAAATTAAAAAATAAAAAACCTTATGTAAGTTTACACCCAAACAACAAAGATTAAGCACTTTTTTTTTTTTTTTTTTCAAAACTCTATTAAGTAAAGTATTTTGTGATAAACCACCAGTCCACCAAAACCCCAAATGGGCTTAAGTTGGCAAGAACAACTCCTAATGTAAGTTGAGGTTACATAGTAAACACGTATGATGAATTTGATTACATTCAAGTAAATTGAAATCATTCATGTAATAAAAAATTTAAAATTTATAATGAAAATTGGAATAACAAAGCATGGTTTTTGAATTTAATTTTTTTAATATGCTCATAGTTTTCTAATTTAACTTTTTTAAATATGCTCAATGGTAGTAAATAATTATCTTATTTGTTCGGCATAGTAACTTTTCCTTACAATATAATTTATCGATTTTAACATTATATGCTAACTGACATAGTTTAATGTGTAATATGTAAGTGAAGGTAATAATTAGACGAATTGATTAACAACTTTCACATAATTAAAACTAGAGGTTATTACACACCCTATGTTACAATGTGAGTGTTTTATATAAAAGAAGAAAATATACTTATTATTTTTATATTTTGTCATAAAATATAATTACACTATTAAGAGAATTTGAAGATTCTAAACTAGAAAATTATGCAAAAAAAATATATAACAGGCATAACATTATATGACATTACATAAAAAAGACTCTTATTTTATACAGTATATAACATAGATGATAATCATGCATCTTTTATTTTTATATATATATATATATATATATGTATGTATGTATGTGTGTGTGTATATATATATATACATATATGTGTGTGTATATATCTATGTTTATGTATATATATGTATGTAAAAATATATATACATATATATATGAAAAATTTCTGAAACTGTGCTCGTTTTCAAAATTGTTCTTTTTTTATGCCGATTGGAAAAACGAATTCCGGGAGAGAGGAACTCACATTCACCGAATGCGAGCTCAAATGTAAAAAAAGTGAATGCGAGGTCTGGAAATTTTTTTTTTTTTAAAAAATTGACCTCGCATTCACCGAATGCGAGGTCAGTACACTTGTCGGGCTTTTATGGATGTTTGTTGCCCTTGTTGGGTTTGGTTGTTAAGGGAGAATGTTCGTAAAATAGGGGAGGTTATGTCAAAATTTTATCAAAAAATATGATAAATTAATAAATTTGCGGGTTTACACATTTCATTCGTGTACTATTTCGTTAATGTTATAGTTTATAGTTTAAAGATGATGGTTTAGTATTCCTAGACATCGTATTAAATAAATGTTTACGATTTAGTATTTAAGTGATTTTATCTTACAGCCAAATCCTTCTTTAATTAACAAAAATATCAAACATTTTTCTATTTTTGTAATAGTGCAAAATTTCCCTTCGTAGAATACAAAGTCAAATTTAAAAAAAAAAAAAAAAATTAGATCTCGCATTTGCTAAATGCGAGGTCATCTTAAAATTTTTTTTTTTATAAAAATAATCACTGAATGCGAGCTCATCTCCCGGAATTCGTTTTTCCAATCGGCATAAAAAAAGAACAATTTTGAAAACGAGCAAGTTTTAGAAATTTCTCATATATATAACTATATATACACATATATACACACACAGACACATATATGTATATATATGTGTGTGTACACACACATATATATATAATGTGGGAAAAAAAGAAGCATATATTCAAGTAAATAATTAACTACTTTTGCATAATTCAAAAAAAAAAAAAAAAAAAATTCTTAAATTACACACACATATACGTATGAAAGATCTTATTTCAATTAAAAGTTTTCTCTCTCTTATATGGCAGAGTTAGAGAGAATCAATGGCACAAGTAGTTAATAATGGATTCTGAGTTTTATTAAATTAATTTTCAAATATTCTTTATCGACTAACATATCATATTCTTTATTATTTCTATCTTGTCTAACAACTTTTATATATTTATTTTAATTGTTTCCATTTAATGATATGAAATGACTTAACTTTACAAATATTATAGTTTATGTAATGATATAATTATAACTCTTCACAAGTTTAAATAATAAAAATTCAATTAATTTATTTTTCCAAATCATAGTTGTAATAAAATTTCTTCAATCATTAAAGATAAGGGAAAAAGACCAATTTATTTTCTTATGTTTGAAGTATTGACAATATCGGTCCCTTATCAAATAACAGATTTATGCGCTGATCTATAAAAACAATTAACCAATGTAAGGCTTATGGCGAGAACCATGGACAAACTAATGATGTAGCTTACCTGCAGTAGATGTGCTGTTAACAGATTTATTAGTTTTTCCACAATTCTCGCTATACGTTTTAGATTGGTTAATTTTTTAAAAATGTGTACTTAGGGATCAGATTAATTTTTGTGAGAGTTAAAGGACCAAATTAATCGATCCTTAAAAATACGAATTGATCATTTTCCCTTGAAGAAAATATGTTTGTAAAATAATTAAAGACAAAATATTGAAATTCAATACAATAATTTAAAATTTAAAATTAATTTGTCTAATTAATGTAAATAAATATATAAAAAAATATTATCACAACTATTTATTACTCAAATAAATACATTATCCTTTGCAATGCGGGGGTTAGTAATCTTAAAATCTATTTTCTTAATTCTTATAACAGATGTGGCTTTGAAACTTTAGCTTGTTTTTTTCTTTTTTGGGTACGAATATATATATATATATATTTTGAAACAGGTACGAAAATGTTTTGCCTTCTTCTGATACTAAGACCTTCTAGATCATCCCGTTTTCAATAATCTTTGGTTAGTCATTTTACTAGTTTGTCCGTTTATGAGTGCACCATTTCTATTCAAGCGTAGGTGGAGCTTCTTGGATGACACCCGTGTTCCTCTGACAGTCTTATCCAATGGCTGAAAATTTGTTATTGATAAATCAATTATAAGATCTATTTCTGACTATATCAGATATAGTACAAGACAGCCCTGTATAACTATCCTCCTTTCACATGAGCATAAGTTTTTATCCAAAAAAAAATGGGAAGAAAAGGAACGCAAAAGTTTTTAATATTTCAAATCTATCCTTACAAAACCAATACAAACAAATTTTATTTCTATATTGATCCCAAATCTTTCCACTCCATTCTTAAACTCCCAATCAACATTAAAATCTTTCCCTTTCTCTTCCCCCGTCAAGTGTTTTGGGTAAAAAACACTTTTAGTCCCCAAAGTTTGGCCGAGTGATATTTTTGGTCCCCAAAGTTTCACAAAAAACAAGTCACATCCCTCATCTTCCAAATTTTTACTGGATTAGGATAATTGATAGAAAAATATCATAGCTTTTTGTTAAAATTTATGAGAAAGGGCAATGTTTGTTGATTTAGCCAAGAATAATGGAAGTAGAGATAGAGAGTAATTATTTAGGATTGATTAGATGAGGAATTAAATATTTGTTAGGGTAGAGGCATAGAAATCGAAAATTATGTTATTATTATGACAATTGTCCTAATAGAATTGAAACTTAGAAGATGAGGGACGTGATTTGTTTTTTCTAAAATTTTGATGACCAAAAATGTCACTGGGCCAAACTTTAGAGACTAAAAGTGTTTTTTACCCTTAAGTTTTTCCCTTGTCTTCTTTTCTCTCATAAACTCCCAATCTCATAAACTCCAAAACTAAAGGAAGGGAAATGGAAAGTGTTGTAAATATGGTAAGTAAATATATTTACTTAATTGTAGGATTTGATTGTAGGCTAATTGATTTACCTTGATTGTAGGCTAATTGA
Organism: Cinchona pubescens; assembly: GCA_025175665.1. Taxonomy (NCBI): domain Eukaryota; kingdom Viridiplantae; phylum Streptophyta; class Magnoliopsida; order Gentianales; family Rubiaceae; genus Cinchona; species Cinchona pubescens. The sequence goes on from JANKKI010000053.1 coordinate 10,745,364, forward strand.
TTTGCCTGATTGTAGGATTTAGATAGCTTGATTTTAGGATGTAAGGATGTAAATTGATTAGCTTAATTTTAGGATTTAGATTATTCTACACTTGTATATATATAGATCTTATGTATACTCTTGACAGAAGTGAGTGAGAATAAATAAGATATTTTTCTCTCTACAACATGGTATCAGAGCTTTAGGCTTTGTTATCTTTTTCGTGACCCTGTTGAGTCAATTTTCAATCTTTAGTTTGGTACATTAAAATTCCTACACTGAGTTGTAATGGCAAACAACACAGTGGGTAATAGCAGAGAGATGAAGGCAGTTTTCTCTGATGTTATTCCTATAACTACAAAAATCACAGAACGCAAACTCAATGGCAGGAACTATTTGGATTGGAGTAAAACTGTGCTGGTGTATCTCCGTAGTATTGATAAAGATGATCATCTTATTGATGAACCACCATCAGATGATGTTGCAAAGAAGGCTTGGTTAAGAGAAGACGCAAGAATATTCTTGCAGATCTGAAATTCTATCGATACCGAGGTAATCGGTTTGATTAATCACTGTGAATTTGTTAAAAATCTTATGGATTACTTGGCTTTCCTGTATTCTGGTAAGGATAACCTCAATCATATATATGATGTTTGTAAGGAGTTTTATCGTTCAGAAAAACAGGAAAGATCTCTTACCGAGTATTTTATGGATTTTAAACGGGTGTATGAGGAGTTGAATACTCTTCTTCCTTTGAGTCTGATGTGAAAACTCAACAGTCTCACCGTGAGCAAATGGTCAATTCGTATTTTTAAGGATCGATTAATTTGGTCCTTTAACTCGACAAAAATCCTTCCTGTCTCTTATTGTCTCTAGATGTGACACCTTCACCAGAGTGTTACGCCTGAGGGATCTACACATCTCCTGTGTAGTGTTACTAGTGCCCTCGTGAGCCGAGGTACTTTGAATGAGGCTAGTCGAGGAAAAAGTAATGGTAGTCGAAATGGACATGGTTTTCAAGGTGGAGGGAATGCTAGTCATGGACAACATGACCAAAAACAACGTGTCTATTATCATTGTCAAAAACCTGGTCACACGAAGCGTACATGTTGGTTACTTCATGGCAAACCTCAACAGCATTTTATTATGACAGATTGCCAGCTTTGCATCTCAAAAGAGTAACCATGAGTCTACAAAGCCTTTATCTGTGGATAAATTTTACTTGTTTCTGCTGATGAATTTGCTCGCTTTACCGAGTACCAAGCCTCACTAAAGTCAACTATTCCATCTTCTCTTAATGAGTCAGGTAAACCTACTTCATGTCTTGTGTCATCCTCTAGCAAATGGGTCATTGATTCAGGTGCTACAGACCATAGGACAGGTGATACAGGTATCATTTCCTCTTTTAGTTCTCACACAAATCTTCCAAGTGTTACTTTGGCTGACGGGTCAATGACTTCTGTTGTGGGTTCTGGAATAGCCAATCCTACAACATCTATCTCATTGTCATCTGTTTTGTGTTTGCCTAATTTTTCGTTCAACCTACTTTCGGTCAGTAAAATTACTCGTGCTCTCAATTGTTTTGTCTCATTTTTCCCTGATCATTGTGTGTTTCAGGATCTTATGACGAGGAAGATTATTGGTAGAGGACGCGAGTCTGGCGGTCTTTATTTACTCAAAACTCCTTCAATGAAAGTGCTGAAACCCATTGGATGTTCAAACACTTTGACACCTCTTGAAGTTCACTATCGATTAGGGTATCCTCTTTTGTCGATTTTGAAGAAGATGTTTCCAAATTTTTAAAATTTATCCTATTTAGATTGTGAGACGTGTCAATTTGCCAAATATCATCGTGTCTCTTATTTGCCTAGGGTCAATAAACGGGTTGCGTCCCCTTTTGAATTAGTTCATTCTGATTTTTGGGGTCCTTGTCCAGTTATTTCTGAGTCTGGTTTAGGTATTTTGTCACCTTTGTGGATGACTATTCTCGTGTTACTTGGTTATATTTAATGAAAAATAGATCATAATTATTCAACATCTTTTGTTCCTTTTGTGCTGAAATAAAAGCACAATTTAATATCTCCGTGCGCACTCTAAGAAGTGATAATGCAAAAGAGTACTTTTCTCATCCTTTTGATTCCTACATGTCAGAAAATGGAATTCTATCACCAATCTTCATGTGTTGACACACCACCCCAAAATGGTGTTGTCGAAAGGAAAAATAGACACTTACTAGAAGTTGCTAGAGCTCTCATTTTTCAAATGAAGGCCCCAAAGCAATTTTGGGCGGATGCTATTTCAACAGCTTGTTTCTTAATTAATCGCATGCCATCATCTGTACTTGCTGGTGAGATTCCTTACTCGGCTTTGTTTCCTTCTCGACCCTCATTCCCGATTGAACCACGTATTTTTGGGAGTACTTGTTTTGTTCGTGATGTTCGCCCTCAAGTGTCTAAATTGGATCCAAAGTGTCTCAAGTGTGTCTTTTTAGGATATTCTCGTCTTAAAAAAGGATATAGATGCTATTCTCCTACTTTGGATCGTTATTTAATTTCTGCTGACATTTTTTGAGACCACTCCATTCTTTCCTGAATCTAATGCTTATGGTTGTGAGGGAGAGGAATATAATATTCTAGTTTATACTGTGACAACCCGTGTTAGTCCTTCTCATCATATTCCTACGAGACCGACCACCTATCACTCAAGTGTACACTCGTCGGACTCAACACACAGACTCACATCGTCCACCAGCTCCTCCGTCTACAGATCTGAGTCTTGATCTACCTATTGCTCTTCGAAAAGGTAAAAGACAATGTTCTCATTCAATCTCTTCATTCGCTTCATATAAACATTTGTCTCCTTCTTTGCGGTGTTTCATTGCTTCTTTAGATTCAGTGTCGGTTCTTAATAATCTTCCTGAGGCTTTGGCTCATCCTGGTTGGTGAGCTACTATGGAAGAAGAGATGATGGCTTTAGACAACAATGGTACTTGGGACTTGGTACATCTACCAGCTAATAAGCAGGCTATTGATTGTAAATGAGTGTTTGTTGTTAAAGTTAACCCTGATGGGTCTTTTACACCCTGGCTCTTAACACTCGTATTGTAGCAAAAGGGTATGCTCAGACATATGGGGTAGATTATTCTGATACTTTCTCTCCTGTGGCAAAACTTGCTTCTGTCCGTTCGCTACATATTCATCCATGTTTATTTCCCTTGCTGCTACTAATGATTGGCCTTTGCACCAATTAGATGTCAAAAATGCATTTTTGCATGGGGACTTGCAAGAAGAAGTATATATGGAGCAACCACTTGGGTTTGTTGCTCAGGGGGAGTCTGGTAAGGTTTGTAGATTTCGAAAGTCATTATATGGTTTAAAACAGAGTTCTCGTGCTTGGTTTGGGCGGTTTAGTGAGGTTGTTCAAGAGTTTGGCATGAAGAAGAGTAACTGTGACCATTCTGTTTTCTATCAACAATCTAAAGCTGGCCTTATCTTGTTGGTTGTTTATGTTGATGACATTGTTATTACTGGTAGTAATAGTGCAGATATTACAGCCCTTAAATCTTTTCTTCCAACTCATTTCCAAACCAAAGACTTGGGGATGTTAAAGTACTTCTTGGGCATTGAGGTTACTAGGTGTAAAAAGGGTATCTTTCTGTCTCAAAGAAAGTGTATCCTTGACCTTTTGACAGCAACAGGAAAGTTGGGTGCTAAACCTTGTAGTGCACCAATGATCACTAATATGCAACTTACAGCAGATGATGGGAGTTGTTTTCAGATCCTGCAATGTATCGGAGATTAGTTGGAAAATTGAATTATTTTTCGGTGACTCGTCCTGACATTGCATATCCTGTCAGCATTGTGAGCCAGTTTATGTCTTCACCAAGAACCACTCATTGGGCAGCTTTAGAGCAGGTTTTGTGTTATCTCAAGGGAGCTCCAGGACGTGGTATACTATACCGTAATCATGGTTATTCTCATATTGAGTGTTTCTCAGACGCAGATTGGGTAGGTTCTAAAATTGATAGGAGATCCACCACAGGGTATTGTATTTTTGTTGGAGGTAATTTGGTATCATGGAAAAGCAAGAAGCAAAATGTAGTGTCTCGATCTAGTGCAAAATCAGAATATAGAGCCATGGCACAATCAACTTGTGAGCTTATATGGATACATCAATTGTTAAGTGAGATTGGTCTAGATAGTTCATTGCCTATGTTAAGTTATGGTGTGACAATCAAGCTGCTATTCATATTGCATAAAATCTGGTTCTTCATGAGAGGACCAAACATATTGAAGTTGATTGTCACTTTATCCGTGAGAAGATTCAGCAAAATTTAATCTCTACCAATTATGTAAAAACTGGAGAACAGTTAGCTGACTTTTTCACCAAGGCTTTGAGTGGTCCGAGGATTGATTATATTTGTAACAAGATGGGCATGATTAAACATCTATGCTCCATCTTGAGGGGGAGTGTTGTAAATATGGTAAGTAAATATATTTACTTAATTGTAGGATTTGATTGTAGGCTAATTGATTTACCTTGATTGTAGGCTAATTGATTTACCTGATTGTAGGATTTAGATAGCTTGATTTTAGGATGTAAGGATGTAAATTGATTAGCTTGATTTTAGGATGTAAGGATGTAAATTGATTAGCTTAATTTTAGAATCTAGATTATTCTACACTTGTATATATAGATCTTATGTACTCTTGACAGAAGTGAGTGAGAATAAACAAGATATTTTTCTCTCTATAACAGAAAGAAATGGTAGATAGATTGATTAAAAAAATTCTCTCTCTAAGATTGGAGAAAAATGGTTGGAGAGATAGAAGGAAACTCAAATTAATGCATTATAGTAAACCTTTTTAAAATGCCATGAGTACAAAATAGGAAAGTCGAATTAATGCATTATCGTAAACCTTTTCAAAATGCCATGAGTTCAAAATCATTCATTTTGTGTCCTAAAATTCCAATCAAGATGGAAGCAAACTTATGTATTGTCTCTTTTCTTTCCTTTCTTAAATTATCCTTGCTCTCCTTTTCTCTTCTCTCCTAAACTCCCAAATTAGTTGTGTTGTTTGGGAGTCTTGAGAAAGAAAGGGGGAAATTATTAGTTACATGGTAGTTTTATTGCAAGTATATCCTCAATTTTAAAACCTTCCTCTCCTAAATTACCAAACGTGTTTGGAAGTCTTGAGAAAGGAATGGGAAAATATTAGTTGTCTTTTTCACAAATACAGGATAGTTTTACAAGTATATCTTTCAATTTTAAAACGTTGATATTTGTTTAATGGGGAAAATGGTATGAGCAAAACCAGCTTTCCCTCCATATCTTCCCACTAGTGAGGAAAGAAAAGGAAGAAAAGAAATACGCTAATTTGAGTTGGTCAAATCCTTCCATTTCTCTTCTTTTCCCTTCGACTTGAACCCCCAAATGAGAGAAAATTAGAACTTTCTAAATCTTTTATTTTCTCTCCTTTTCTCCTCATCCAAACAAAGTGTGTGTCCTATTTTTGCTCTTCAATTATGTCTAAATTAATTATTTTTTAGAGTTTTAAAGGATTACATGTTCTAAGATGAAACTTAAGGACTAAATTGAGACCCGTATTCACATAATTATACAAGGGATAAATCTAAATTTTTTTCCCAATACAAAATAGTTTACTGCTTTTTGAAAGAAAGTACAAATGAATGGCCAAACAGAAATTAAGAAAACAGCGGTCCCCCGAGGACTAGCCATCGCTATCGCTACATGCCTCGTCATCTGTCTTGGGCAACAGTCATTACTTTATCTTTTAATTTTAATGTGGAGTTGACGTGGCTGGGATATGTTTGGTTGCAGGTATTAATAATGGCATTTGCATCATTGGTGCACAAAAATTTTGCTTTACACAATGAGGTTATTGTTTTACAGGTAATGTATGTCATGTATTAGTAAATAATGGAAACTTTTCTGTTTTTTACACGCTTTATAATTATTTACTTACTAAGGAATGTGGACTGTAAATTGGGATAGTTTGACAATAACTTACTTTGAAGGGAAGCCTTATTTTTCTTCCTTACAAAAATATATTAAATAAAGCTAGAGAAATAAGAATGTGACTTTAATTCCTTAAATTTTGATTAATTATAGGGTTTCTTTTAACTTAAAACATATTCTTATTACAATGTCAACAGCCTAAAATTGTTTCCTAAGAGCTGATAATGGTGTTTTCTTATGGAGCTGATGACTATTGTTGAAATCGCTTGCATGACTCAGTTAAAACCATAAGATAATTCCTTCAGCTAGCTTGAGATGCGTATCAACTCTGGTGAATCCTTGAAAAGTTCTCATTTTATTTTTGTTGTTTGAAGTAATTTTTTATTTTATTTTTCATATATCACAAGATTTTCACATTTTACCTGAAATTATTATTTTAATGTATTGTAGTTTTGTTTAGGCTTGAATTTATTGTGCAGTTGAGATTGTTCTATGTCCAACCACATCATGATGTGTTAAAGTTAATATTAGCTACTTTTCTTATATCAAGTGAATGAGTTGCCAAAGTAATTTTCATTATTATCTTTGTCAAGAATAAGTTATTAACTACTCTCGGGAAAATTCTTTACTCTGACATGCTAAATAATGAGAAATGATTTACAAAGTCACAAATTCAGGACCACTTGCGAAAACCAATCCACATGACAAAATCATATTGAATTACTAATTCTCTAATTTTAGATACTTGGTTGGATTTCGTTCTTTTTTTTTGGACGGTTCAAGGACACATCAATGGTTTTGTCACTTTGTATAAATGCACTGCTAAATAATATAGCAATTACTCCTTTCGATAACCACTTTTTTATGTTTCATCTTGTTTCTTCCTTGTCTCATTTTGCAGGATCAAGTTTTCAAGCTCAATCACCAATTAAGGGTTTGCAATTTGCTGGATTTTATAGATGATATCGATTCAACGTTAAAAGATATCAAATATCTTTCTAACAAAAGCTTGAAAAATACTGCTCTAGTTTCCTCACTCACGTTGTTATCCCTTCCATTTCTTTTTCTCAAGTATGTCGATTATATCTCAAATTCGAGAAGATCATCAGACAGTATCACGGAGGAAGTATCTTTAAACAAGCAACTAGCATACAAGGTAGATGTTTTTTTCTCTGTCCACCCATATGCTAAGCCACTGGCCTTGTTAGTTGCAACTCTACTAGTGATTTGTCTTGGAGGAATAGCACTTTTTGGGGTAACGGATGATAGCTTAGCAGATTTGCCTATGGTTATCTTGGACCTATGTGGCGGATTCAGGCAATCATGCTAATTCCGAAGGAATTGGTCCTAGGTTAGTTTCTGTGTCTATTAGCTTCGGTGGGATGCTCATATTTGCAATGATGCTTGGACTCGTGTCAGATGCGATTTCTGAAAAGTTTGACTCACTGAGGAAAGGAAGAAGTGAAGTTGTCGAGCAAAACCACTCTCTCATCCTTGGATGGAGTGACAAATTGGTAGGCCATGTTCTTCAAGCCTTATTTAGAAGCAATTGATTTTTGTGGTGTTTCTTTGCTCAGGCATTGGAGGAGTACCTTAAAAAATTTGAATGTGATACTTTCCATCAGTCTAGTGATATAAATTAAGCCGTATTCTAATCCTCTATATAATCTCCAAAATCTCATCTAATTTCAGCTCTGGTATCAAAGATATCCTGATGCAGCACGAGCTGTGGGATAGGCCATCAAACTTGTATAATAAATTTTAAGGCTTTAAACTCACAATGTATTATCGTAGAAAATTCATAGGAAAAAGAAAAATTCTGAATAGAAAGTTAAAGGATGATTGCTGGAAATCTGAAAACTAAGCGAAGAATGAATTTAGGGAAACTAGGAATCACTCATAGGCACCTTTGGGCATCACACCTAAGGCTAGATTGCATCACCTAGGGCTGGATTGCATCACACAATCCTTAAAGAAGACAAATATGTATGCTGAAATTTTATTATACTGAAATCTGCCTTCACTTCGTAGATAACAACATTATTTATAGACTTATATATATATATATATATATATATATATATATATATATATATATATATTAATCGTGTAATATGTGTTAATTGGCCCAATATAAAGTGATCTTATATGGTTTAGGATAAATCTATCACATAAGTCATCTAATGACTTAAGGGCTTTTATGTGTAGATACCCTAAAATCTTACTTCCTGTTTATCTCTATATATAGGTTATGGTCCCCAAATTCTAAGTATGTTACTTTTCCTGACATAATTCCCATCATCAGAAAAGCGAGAACCTTATTCTCTAAAATACATACATAGTAATTTGGAAGATCAATAACCACAATTTTCAAGAATCAAATCCGTAGGTTCAAGAATCACATCCGGTTATTCAAGAATAACATAAATTCTTATGGATTCAGGTACGCTTCCGCATCTAGTTTTTAATTTATATTCTTGATGATTAAACATGGCGGATCCAGGTTATGATAACGTTGGTTGTCATGATATTAAAATTAATTTGGTATCCCAACAAGACAAATCCTATTTTGATTAGGATTTACCTTTTATTCCCTAAAGATTAACAATCCTAACTTAACTCCATTCCTAAACCCCAAATGGAAACCGTGTCTATTCTAGACTCTCAGACAAAATTAATAAAATACTAAAACCAGAAATTCCCTGCAAAACTGCTAAATTACCAATATACCCCTAACTACTAAAAACCATAAAAAACGTTGAGATCAATTAGACTAATTCCCTACTTAAAATAATTCGTCTTATACATTTGAATTAGTCTATCCATGTCCCAAATAGTCTTCTTTTCTTCGAAGGAATACGAAACTAGTACTTGAACGCAATTATGAAAGTATTTGATTTTACTCTTTCTCGAGCCTTTATTGTCTGCACCATTCTTCCCTGGTTGGAAAAAACTCGATCTTGAGTTTTAAAGATTTGGAGAATAAAGAAGTGTAAGACCTGAATTTCCACCCATGAGCTAGGAAAGTAATTAAAGATTTGGAGAATAAAGAAGTAAGATCTGAATTCACACCCGTGAGCTAGGAAAGTAATTATGTCAAGGATGAACTCCTGACTTCTTCATCTTTACTCTAGGTAATAACCCAAAAGTTGAAGAGGTCTTAGTCAATATATTGCAAGATTCTTCGAAGACGAAATCAATGTTGAGGTAGATAAAACACAAATTTCTGGGTCTTTTTCCCTAATTTGATCAACCTGTTTTTCCACCAATACATGATCAAAAATTTTAGATGTTGTAAAACCATCAAGCTTTTATTACATACTTTACCTCTTGGAGTGAAACTTCTCCAGCTAATTGGGTTTCTAGAACTTCCTTCACTAGGAATCCTCTTCTGCTTCCACCTTATGAGCAACATCTATTCCCTCCTTGTCAAGCTCATTGAGATCCTTATATGATTCTGAATTTTGAAGATCTCTGTAAGTCTTCCTGATTTAGAGTAAGCAATAATGTTTTCAAAAATTTCAACTTCTACTAAAGGAAGGATTTGGAACTAGATTCTTGCCATCTATCTTTCTGGTTGTTGATTAACCACCAAAAAGCTTTTTTCTAGCTATCTTAAAGGCTTCTCAACCTTATCTAGATCATCCAAAGTCTATTCCAAAACTTTTGGTTCTGGAGTTGCTTTTGTAGGAACTCGGCTTTTGGCTTTCAATCCACAATTGCTAAATTTTAAATTTGTTAACCAGAGTTCAACATCTATTGCAATTCAAAAAGCATCTTGAATACAAGAATATCTCTTACCTTGCAATTCTTGCCTATAACATAGTCTCCTAAACCAGCTTTGAATTGAGCAATTGTTATACAAGGATCTTAACAACTTCAAATAATATAGTAGTTCATCAAACCACCACATAATCTTCTGTTGACATGTTTCCTTGCACAAGACCATAGAGTTTTTCTAACTTTTGACGGCAATAAGAAGGCGAGCAGTTTTCTAAAAACTTTTCTCTCATCCCTTCCCAAGTATAAGGAATACCGTTCTTCTCCGATTCAACCTTATACCACCACAAATCAGCTTTTCTACTTAGTTTTGACTTCACAAATTTGACTTTCTCGTAATCTGGGAACCCATACCACTTGAAGTAACCATGCAAAGAATCAAGCAAACAGCGGAATAATCTAGGATGACTTGAGCCATCAAATATTCTGCATCCATAGATATGTAACATACTAGGAGAAAAAAATTAGGATTTTAGATGTGATTACCAAATTGACGCAACCGAAGCTGTGGACTAGGTCGTCAAATAGATTTTAAGGCTATATTTAAACTCACAATATTATCGCAGAAAATTCGTAGGAAAAAGAAAAACTTCTGACTGGAAGATTTCTGGAAATCTGAAGACTACGTGAAGAACGAATTTAGAGAAACTAGGAATCACTCCAAGGTACCTTTAGGTATGCATTATACCTAAGGCTAGATTGCATCACACAACCCTTAAAAAGACAAATATGTCTGATGGAATTTTATTAACTGAAATCTGCATTCTCTTTGTGGGGAACAACATTATTTATAGACTCTAAAGACAAATCCGATTTTGATTCGGATTCACCTCTTATTCCCTAAACGATTAACAATCTTAACTTAATTCTATTCCTAAACCCAAATGGAAACCAAGTCCATACTAGACTCTAAACAAAATTAATAAAATACTAAAACCAAAAAATTCCCTGCAAAACAACTAAATTACCAATACACCCCTAACTACTAAAAACCATAAAAAACCTTGAGATCAATTAGACTAATTCCCTACTTAAATAATTCTTGAATTATTAGCCTATCCATGTCCCAAATAGTCTTCTTTTCTTCAAAGGAATACGAAACTAGTTCTTGAACGTAATTATGAAAGTATTTGATTTTACTCTTTCTCGAGCCTTTTATTGTCTGCATCATATCATTTTCAAGTTTTTTCTACTTGTCATTTAAATTCTGTTAATCTAGTTCATATAGCATGTTATCAAACTTTTCATGATCAACACACTTTCTTAACTATCAAATAAAGTATGTGTATATGTTTGATTTACCAAATAAACTTGTAATAATAGTATGGCTTATTGTCAAGTAATTGGTAGATCAACATCCCTAATTCTCCCAAAGATGTGGATACTTGTGATTCTTCAATGTTACTCATGTGTTCACTCCATTTCAAGTTACCATATATTGCTCAAGGATACTTCCAGGTTTTGCATTGGATTTAATAAGAAGGGGGAAGAGAGTACACTTGCTGAAATTGACTGGCGAGTCAGTAACAAGAGATGGAATGAAACTATATGCTACTGAGCTCTTGCTATGCTTGTAGCGCGGGAATAGTCTTCTTTTCATGTGTTTGCCCAGGTGTGAACCTCCATTGTTTTTCCTAAAGCTACTTCTGTTGCTCAGGGATCTCTTCTGAATCAACTTGCCATAGCAAATGAGAGTTTGGGTGGTGGAATGGTTGTAGTTATGGCTGAAAGAGACAAAGAAGAGATGGAACTGGACATTGCTAAAATGGAATTTGATTTTAGGGGAACATCTGTTATATGCAGAAGTGGAAGCCCTTTGATTTTAGCCGACCTGAAAAAGGTAATATCTGTATCCTATTTTTTAGTGACATAGAATAAATGATCTTCTATTGTGGATTCTCTTTGATTTTTCAATGTCTGATCCTATGAAGTTGAGCTATTCACTTTATACTCTTTTACACAAATGGTTTTGGCCAAGGCGGATGATTGGAGGTGGGGAGGGGCAATCGCCCCCCCCCCCCCTCTCAAAGACATTTGAAAGGCCTTTTTTTAATTATGTTAAAATATATTAAAATTAAAATTTGGTACAAAAATTGAATTCTTGCCCCACCAAGTCTCACCTCTTATCTTTTTTTATTTTGATTTTATCCCGTCATCAACCATTTTAAATATTTTCTAAGGATTTTAGGTTTATCCTAACTGTGTTTATCAAAATATTTCCTTGACTTTGTTAAATATATGCTGAATAAAAATACACATTTTGGTTACCCCATTCAATTTTTTGATGTGAGTTTTACTGATATTCGTCTGTAGAAATAGATTACTTATGTGATAAGGCATTGGATTTAAGTAATTTTTACAATCTAATTTTACTAATAAACGTGTATTACCAATGTTGATTCAAGTCTCACTTAAAAAATTTGTTGAGTTATTAAGAGATCTTGTTGCATGCATGATGTGGTAGATTGGATCGCATAATTTAGGTATATATTCTGGCCAATGAATGGGAGTCTTAGTGTAAGGTTAAAAAATTTCATTGTGTAACCTGACAGTTCTGGGTCAAGTTATGCAAACAGCTGTTTCTTGTAAAAAAAATTCAAGGTAAAACTCAGTACTACAAAGCGATTAAACCATTTCTGGTACAATTGTACCCCGTATATAGCGGTAGCTTTGTACATCAAGTTACCTTTTATATTTTCACCCCCCTAAAGCAATATTCCTACGTCTGCCCCTGGTTTTGGCTATAATTAGCTGCTCTTCTATCATGATTTGATGCAAATTTAGGTTGCTTGATTTTCGAAGTATTTTTTTATAGCTTATTTGGTGAGCTGACTAAATGGAATTTCCAGGTATCTGTCTCTAAGGCTCGTGCAATAATTGTCCTTGCTGAAGATGGAAATGCAGACCAGGTTGGCTTTATACAAGAAATTCACATATCTCATTATTGATACTTAAGAAAGTGGAATACTATTAAAAAAACTTCTTTTCCTATTCTTTTGTTATATAGAGTGATGCTCGGGCCCTGAGGACAGTTTTAAGCTTAACCGGTGTCAAGGAAGGACTAAGGGGACATATAGTGGTGGATATGACTCAGTGATCTTGATAATGAAGTCCTTGTTAAACTTGTAGGTGGAGATCTTGTTGAAACTGTTGTTGCACATGATGTAATTGGTGCAGCTTAATGATTCAATGTGCTCGACAGCCGGGCCTTGCCCAGGTCAATTTCCTTTCTTTCTGCTTTAGAACTATTCATGCAGACAAGAAATTGCATATTGTTTGTAACTGTTTTGTTTGAAGTTCTGATCATGTATTTTGTGTGGACTTGGTTTGGCAGATATGGGAAGACATCCTTGGCTTTGAAAATTGTGAGTTCTACATCAAAAGATGGCCGCAGTTGGATGGAATGCCCTTTGAGGAAGTCTTAATTAGCTTTCCTGAGGCTATTCCTTGTGGAGTCAAGTCAGCATCATATGGTGGAAAAATAATTTTGAATCCTGATGACTCCTATGTCTTACAAGGAGGAGATGAAGTTCTTGTGATTGCAGAGGATGACGATACATATGCTCCAACAGCACTACCCATGGTGCTTCCCTTTTCTTTAGAAGATAGAGATAGTATAAATGTCCTTTTTTTATCTGTTTTACTGATGCCAAGTCAATGATTGCTTCTGGCACGTTATAATAAAATTTTAAGATGCAGGAAGAAATAAAATGGATAATGTACCAATTTGAGAAAATAAAAGATGAATTAAGGATGGAACTTGTTAATTTGGTTCTACCATTTGTTAGGTCAGATGTGATGATGATGCTTTCTGTCTACTTTAAACCGTTAACAATGCTAATTTTCTTACCGATGACTTCAATTGTTGACCTGTTTATTGAGGCACTTAATTTGCTTAATTCACCACAGTGATCAATAGCATCTAGTCTGGTTCTGGTATTCTGTTCAGTGGTGATACATATATGATCCGATTGACTAGATTGGTAATTAAACTATATCTGGAAATGAAAAGTGTTCAAACTGCTGCCACTATTAGATCTGGGAAGGGAAACTCTAAATTGGAATATATCTGGTTTATGTGGTTATACTCCTGTGCCAAGTGGAAAATCTACTTCTCTGCAATTTGAATAATTTGCCAAATGGATGGTTGGAATACTGCAGTGGTACCATCATAGACTTATTGCTTCTACATCTAAGTGTATTCGCTTGTTATTTTAGTGCGCACACAACTCTCCAGCCCTCACTAGCCAAAAATAATTTACAAAACATTGTAGTTAATTTAATTTTGTTGTTGTCAGATATTGCATTGGCTAACTATCTTCATAGTCTATGCTTAGCATTCTAATGTTGGTTTCGGGAGCAGTTCTTTGGGCAGCAGGTGTTAAATGTGTCATAATTCCATCTTTTTCCTTGAACCTTTGGAATATCTTGTTGCTTGTTGTTCTTGATACTCGTTGAACAACAATATTTTTGATTTGCAAGTTTGTACTCTAGGAACATTTTATATTTTCTCCTTTTATTGGAAAACATAGATACTAAAAGTCTCTATGGTGAACTTCTCTGTTGTATTCAAGTTATACCATCAAAATAAGCTTAAACTTAACTCCTGGTTAAGAACTTACTACAAGGAAACCAGGTCCTAAGTCTTTAAGTACTTTGAAAGGCTTTAATAATGTTTTGTTATTGTCTGATTGGAAAATTGGAAAGGAGCTTAATCATTTCAAAGAAACAAATTATCATCCGATGGTAGGCCACTCTGCAAAGAAATGCTCTTCTGCTTTTGACACTATGGTGATTCCTGCCATGGAATTGAACTAAGTGGGGCACACCATAAACGAAACTTACAGACACATAGTTAATTTGGTTATTCAGGTCAAAGAAGCACCATTCATACCCATTACCCGACCAGCAAGAAAGCCACAGAAGATTCTACTTTGTGGATGGAGGCGGGACATTGATGATATGATTGTGGTAAGCTCTATCAATCAAAGCCCCTAATTCCTTTCTCTCTTCACCTGAATGCTGCAGGTTCGGAGAGGATATCTACCCAAGGACTTTATTGTTCCAAAATCTGCAGAGCGCATACTTTTTTGTGGTTGGCGGCGAGATATATGGAAGATATGATTATGGTATCACTGCAAAAAGCTAGCATATGTTTCCTGTACTTAATCCAGAGTGGTGATAGCCATTCACAAAACACGTTCTGATATTCATCTGCATCCCTATTACTCAATATGAAGTACATCTATCAAGTTCTTCCAATTTGGGATCTTTGTTTGATTATCTCAACCTTGTTTTCGTAAGAACTTTACATCCGATATCTTATAATTTATTAAGTCTGCTCTACTGTACTAGGTATTGGATGCCTTTTTGGCACCTCGGTCGGAGTTGTGGATGTTCAATGAAGTTCCTGAAAAAGAGAGGGAGAAAAAGCTCGTAGATGGTGGTCTTGACATCAATAGATTGGTCAATATAGAGCTAGTTAACCGTGAAGGAAATGCTGTTATACGACGTCATCTTGAAAGTCTCCCATTAGAATCATTTGATTCTGTGAGTAACGTGTCTTTTTTATTTCTGTTATAAGCATCCTTTTGATAACAATAAAGATTTGGTTTACCACTAAACTGGTCTCTGAAGTCCAACCAACATTAGGAAGTGGTACCTTTAAGACCAAGGCCTTGATTTAAGGAGTGGATTATTCGGAAAACTACTTTTAGTCTTTGAAATATCTAATCTTCTTAGTTGTTTGTATATGAATGCTCATCCTGTAATATGCAGATCTTAATTTTGGCCGATGAATCAGTTGAAGATTCAGCAATCCAGGCTGATTCCAGATCTCTTGCCACATTACTTCTCATCCGTGATATTCAGGTACAATTTTCAAGAATTTATCAAATATTCAGCTACTTTTCTGTCTAGTATTTATGGAAACACTTGAGCTGTTAATACTTATTCTGTCTTTTGTTTTTTTTTTTTTGATGGATTTGTTTTATTTGGTGTTTATTTACTGATTCTTGAGTTAACAACTTTCAAAGTTGCAATTTAAGGATTATCAACTGCTGTCCCATAACTCATCTTCCTCTTCAAAGTCCTTCCGCACTTATATAATTAAACATGAGAGTTCAATCTATGTTTGTGGCTGTTGAAGCATTGCGTCTAGGTTCTGATCAGTTAACTGCATTCATTTTTTTTTTTTTTTTTTTTTTTGTAAATGGTAATTGTAGAACAAAACAACGAAACTGAAAAAAAAAGGAAAAAAAAAAACAACTGAATATTCTGCAAACTTCTCCAGATTTGGTACTTTTTCTTTTCTATTAATAGGTGAATAAACACTGTTGCTTTTCTTATTCAGGTTATTGAATAGTGTAGACTTTGGGATATTAGTTGCACCTCCTTATTCTATGTGATCCTTCTTTTCAGTAAAGTTCTTGCTGTTTGCTTCTATTCTTTTTCATACCATAATGCATTGTAGGTTGTACATGAGCTATACTAAACTATTTTTTCATTTGCGTAGAAGATATGTTTATAATCTTTGTTGTGGTGTCCAAACTGTGCTCCTCATGGTTATCTTTTTTAAGTATTTCTATAGAATAAAAATTGTGAATTTCTTATATCTGTGAAAGTTAAGGTTGTGCCATGGGAATGGTGATATGCACATCTGGTATGTTTCCTCCTGTGAAACACATATGACGGGATCGTCAAAAATTTTCTATTGTTGAGCATGTTGTTGTTTCTTTCTTCTTTTTCACTGCTTTCATACAGTTAATGTTGAAGTTATCAAATATTTCCCCCTCAACTCACAATTGCTGTAGTCTGACTCTAAATTCTGTGTTTGAATATCTTATGCATGCATAGCATTCATTTCTTTCTTTATAGCAGTTTTAGACGAGCTTGATTAAGGCTCGAGAAGAAACACATACCATGAATCCCTGTCCTTGATGAAAGATTTAGAAGTGATAAGTTAGGGAGTAAGAGAGAAAGACCCTTGAGAGAAACTAAATGTCTCATTATCTTGTGAGATCACCTACATATGCAATGGATATGGGCTGTAGTACAACTACTGTGTAGTACAAGTATACAATACTATATATTAATTATAATACTCCCCCTCTAGTTGGAGCATACAAGTCATATGCATCAAGAGCTCGTTACAAATAAAACTAATTCGAGGACCTCGGAGAGATTTTGTAAAAACATCCTCTAGTTGGTCATTTGAGTTGACAAAACTACTAGCAATACACCCTAATTAAATCTTCTCTTTGATGAAATGGCAATCAATCTCAATATGTTTGATCCTCTCATGGAATACTGGATTAGAGGCTCTATATATAAGGCAGTTTGATTATCACAGATCAAGTTATCTCTCCGAACTTCAACTTATTAAATAGCTGTTTCAGCCGTATGAGTTCATAGGTTGCCAAAGCCATAGCTTGATATTCAACTTCAGTAGTTGACCTAGCAACCACATTTTGCTTTTTTCTCTTCTAGGATATTAGGTTACTCCCAATGAGGACACAATATCCTGAAGTAGAGCGGGTATCTGAAGGAGAGCCTACCCTATCAGCATCAAAGTACCTAATCACTTGAGTGTGACCCTTATCTTCATATAACAATCTTTAGCCTGGTGCTCCTTTAATGCATTTAGACGGTAGAATCTGAACTGCAACATCCCAATGGCTATCACATGGAGATTGTAGGAATTGACTAACTACACTCACGACAAATGATATATCTGGTCGTGTGATAGTGAGGTAGTTAAGCTTTCCAACTAGACATCGGTATCTTCTAGGATCTACAAGAGGCTCCCTCTGACCTGGTAAAAACTTAATATTTGGATCCATTGGAGTATTAACAGGTTTGCAATTTAACATACTAGTTTCGTCTAGAATATCCATGGCATACTTTCCTTGAGAGATAAAACACCAGTACTAGATTGAGCCACCTCAATTCCAAGAAAATACTTGAGTGGGCTTAAATCCTAAGCTACCTCAATTCCAAGAAAATACTTAAGTGGACTTAAATTCTTAGTCTGAAAATGACTAAAGAGATGATTTTTCCACTGAAGAATCCCATCCTGATCATCTCCAATAATGACAATATCATCCACATACATAGACTTCCATCTCAAAACCAATTGGTAATAAGTGGATGTGTCTTGTGGCTCATGAAACTTATTAATCAGTCTAGGATCTCTTGGCTAACCAATATGGGCTATTTGTATATTTAATACTCCCTCTCACACGTGACTTGGATTGGTTGAGTGCCCAGGACTAGAGAGAGAACCTGTGACTTGGGTTGGTTGAACTCCTTAGGAATTGAGTGCCCGGGGCTAAAGAGAGAACCACCCGTGACTTGGGTTATTTGAGCTCCCAGGGAACTAAAAGAGCCCGTTAGGCTAGGCTGGAGAGAACCCAAGGCACGTGTGGATAGGAGAAAGCTTGAGACTAACTCTGATATCATGTTAAGTTAGAGAATAAGAGAGAAAGACCCTTGAAAAAATTAAATGTCTCGTTATCTTATGAGATCACCTGTAAATACAAAGGATATGGGTCTTAGTACAAATACATAGTACAACTACTGCGTAGTACAACTATACAAATACTATATATTAATTCTAACAAGAAGGTTCAAGGTTTATGATAATCCTTTGCGACAGATTGAAGTACAAGGTTAGTACAAGGATCCAAATCTTTTTTATGTATTCTTTAGACAGTTACTGTGAGTGAATGTTCTGCATTTTTCTTCCAGGTACTTGTCTTAAGTCCTTAGGATCACAACATCTCTCTCTCTCTCTCTCTGTGTCGATCTGACCTGTCCTTGGAATATCTTTACCCCATTGTTGCATTAGGACCTAATGGCAGAAAATTTGCAATTACGATACCTTCAGATTCAGTTATGGTTATTCTTACTCGGCATTAAATACCACAAACATTTTATGAACTTTTCGCTATTCCTTCGAGAATTATTAAAAGTGGGCTCTGCAAGCTCACTTGTTTCTGTAATCACACTTGATATTTGAAACAAGTTATGAGCTCTCTAGATTTGGAAAATCAGGTTGGCAAAAGCTTTCTGTTACTCTGCAGGCAAAACGCCTTCCATACAGGGAAGCTATGGTTTCCCAAGTTCACAGGAGTAGCTTCTCACAGGGTTCCTGGATAGGGGAGATCGCAGCAGGCTTCAGATAAGTCGGTTATAATCAGTGAAATCCTGGACCCCAGAACTAAGAATCTTTTATCTATGTCAAAGATCAGTGATTATGTCTTATCAAATGAGCTTGTCATAATGGCACTAGCAATGGTTGCAGAGGATCGCCAAATAAACGATGTACTGGAAGAGCTCTTTGCAGAAGAGGTATTAATTTTTGCTGCTTGGTTAAATGCATTTTAAACTGGATTTTTATTTGATTATATCATAAAGAGTCAGTAATTAGGTATAGAGAGTAACAGTTAAGTTTTAAAGAGCTAAGAAGTGGGGTTTTCTTTAGACAGCTTTCCGATTTATTGAGTGGCAAATCATTCCTAATAGAACCAGGGAAAGATAGTATATATTCTTAGTAATTTTTCAGACTAGTGTTGTATGCACCCTGAAAGAACAAAAGGTTAGGGGCAAAAACACGAGCTAATATAGCTGCAACTGCAGTAAAAAAGGCCCTTCTACCTAATTATCATATTATGTCATGTGATATTTTGGAATGTAATAGCTACCTGAATGTTTGCCATATTAGAGAAATTGGATTAAGTTAAAAGCTTTGGGTGTGGAAAGTAATGTAGGCAACTGAAGTAACACAATGAATGATGAATTATGCTAGACTGTTGACAAATGATTACCAACAGTATGGAAGTTGCCTGAAAGAGTCCCCTATTAGCTAATCCTTTGATGGTTTATTAATGATAGCACAGCACAAGGGGCAACTTTACAGGCTATTAAGTTTGACCTTAACCAACAACCAATCACTGTCTTTTAAAAATTCTTTGGGTGGTAAAATAAATGAAGGAATTGCATTCTGGTCTTATAAATTGCAAAGATTTCATTTCTTTTCACTATAGTCTTCAAGATATCAGGAAATCCTCTCTCTTTAACAGGGAAATGAGATGCAGATAAGAGGTGCCGAATTGTACCTCCGAGAAGGGGAGGAACTAAGTTTCTATGAAGTACTCCTCCGAGCACGTCAAACAGGGAAGAGAGATAGTGATCGGATATCGCATAGCCAACACCGAGAAAGCTGTTATCAATCCCCCGGGAAAAAATGAGAGGCGGAAATGGTCAATAAATGATGTTTTTGTGGCAATTGCTGAGAAAGAACGATAAGTTACCATATCCATGCACAATAGTAAGGATATTGGGTTAACATCCAAAGAGAATGAAAATGTAGAGAAATTTCTCAAATTATGCTTGTTATGAAAATCGTTCTTTTTTATGCTGATTGGAATTGATATGTCGGACAGGGAGGAACTCGCATTCAGCAAATGCGAGTTCAGTGAGCTCGCATTTGTTGAATGCGAGTTCGTCGAAAATAAAATTGTTAAATTAAATAATAAAAAAAATTCATGACCTCGCATTCAGTGAATGTGAGGTCAGTTGATTTTTTTTTTTAAAAAAATGGCTTTGACCTCGCATTCACTGAATGCGAGGTCATCAAAAAAATTTTTTTTTTTTATTTATAAATTTTCACAATTTTATTTTTCGACAAACTCAGCATTCAACAAATATGAGCTCACTGAACTCGTATTTGCTGAATGCGCATTCCTCCCTGACGGAATTGATTTCAAATTAGCATGCGAGCTGAACGATTTTCAAAATAAGCACAATTTAAGAAATTTCTCTAAAGATGTATTTGTATTTGATGAGGTTTATGCTGAATATCTTTTAGTATTCTTGAACTTTTATAATATTACTTACCTCTCATTTTTTGTCAGTTAGCCTCTTATGAGTACTAAAATGTGTGAAATGACATTTATACTACGGGTACTTTAGCCATATTACAAATATAGTAATTTCAAAAACCTCCCCTGATGTTTTTGAAAATTTTCACTTGAATGAGTTTTCATTGTTCACAAAAATATTATTTGGGGAAATCATAGACCCATAAACTAATAAAATAAAATATAATGCAATCTCCATGAATTTTTTTGCCAGCTAATTCAAGAAAATATTGTGTTTGAATAAAAATTTAGAATTCGTAGAACACCTCATATAATAGACGAATAAATACATACTATTTTGTTTGGAAATAAAAAACTCAAAATTGAAAATTTTAGCTTTCAAAAATAATAATAATAGATTTATTTACAAAAATGGTGCTTTGTAAAGTGCTTGAATGTGTTGATTTCGATAAAAATTCGAAATCCGTGAAAGCCTGCTATATATTATAAAAACAAATGTGCTTCATATTTATTTGGGAAATCATAAACAAATAAACAAAGTCTTATTTTCACTACATAGGGTCGATTTCATGAATCTTATACCATTGGATTATATCATCTCTAATTCTTAGATGACCTATATCTTTCTTATAAGTTACTCACCAAGTATTTTTCGATCTTTCCCTACCCTTCTTATATTGACTATTCTCTTTAAATTCTATTCGTCTGACAGGCGCTTCTACTAGCCGTCTTAACATATGACCTACCAACCTTAAGTGTGTTTATCTCATCTTCTCATCAATAGATGTTACTCCAATCTTAGCACGAATATACTCATTGCGTATCTTGATCCATCCTAATGTACTCATACATTCATCTTATTTGGAAATCACAAATTCAAAAATTTTAAATGAATTTTTTGATAAACTTTTTCGACTTATTTATTAATGATTAGGAAAGTATTAATATGCTTATATGTTTTAGTTTGAACAAAAATCTCGAATTACACACTATTTTATACTAAAAAATTTAATTGTTTTTGAAATCACTCACTTGTAAATTAAAAATAATTAAAATATATTGTTTTCAATATTAATTGATGAAGGAAATGAAAAGTTGCAACCTCATATTATTTGTTAATAATTATTTTACACCCTTTGTTTTTTTACGTTTTCTCCAATAATTTTAATTAATAAAAATTATTTTTTTTAACAAGTTTACAAAAAGTTTGAATTATGGAAGTTAAGTGATATTTTTTTTGAATTTTCGAGCTATTAAGTAATATTATTCTAAAACTCAAGGGAAGTTTTTAAAATTATCCCTAAAATTAATTTATTAAATACTTTTTGTATTAAGTTGATTTGCATTTGACGATAAAATTTTCCTACATCTTAATACATTAAGTGCAATTTAATTTACACAAAATTTGAATTGAGAAGTTTATTACTTGATTTATTGAACTTGTTTACTAGAATAACAAATTTTACTTAATTTTTCTTTAGGTCACATGCACAAATTCTTTCACATATACACACAGCAAATTTTATTTAATTTTCTTTAGGTCACATGCACAAATTCTTTCATATACACACTTGTACTCACAAACACAAAAACACATTTATCTTCTAACACACTTTCACACATATTTTTTTTTTTCACTTATACACATTTTCATACATAAATTTTTCTCTCACATACACAACATATACTTTTGCACAATATGGCCTTGTTGTCAACTACTCATGAAAAGCTATAAGATGCTGAAAAAAAAAAAAAAAAAAAAAAACTGAAAAAGTACTTTAGAAAAGCATGCGCACAATTGCTTTTGAAAATAAATTTTAGGTTATCTAAACATGAAAAACGAGTAAATATTTTTTCAATTTTTGTCCACAGTTTCATTTAAAAAAATCAATAAGCAATTATCAAAATATTGTTGAGAACAAGCCTTATATTTTTTATCTCTCACATATAAATGCTTTTGCACATACTTCCTCTCATTCTCCCTCACACAGACATACATTAAATTAGGTGGCACACACCGCGCATGCACGATAAATAATTTTGCCCAATAATACCCTATATTTAAAAAATAGAGTTATTAAACAACCAAGTTATAATGCCTGAAAATAACTTTGACATAGCAACAAAATGATATTGGTGATGAACAACAAAACATACGTGAATAATGAATTGAGGATATTTCAATATAATTTGATCATAATACCGTGAATATACTCCTATCTTGGTGAGATTGATTCCAAACTTACTCTAGTTTTTATCTCCTTAATTTAATATATCCTTGACCTATTCAAACTCGTATCAGAAGCCGAAGTACAATGCCTAAACATAACAATGACACTACAATATCAAATGACTAGTTGTATTGGAATTTTCAACCTTTTTGCTTGCTTATAGCCCTGTTATGTCAAATAATTCTTGAAGAATTTAACCCACCCATAGTTATTAAAGCAATCAAGAAAACAAAATTCATCACGAGTTGCAATCTTCTCAAAACAATATATGCTGCAATAGCAACGATAAAGTAAGAGCAGTTTATTATTCTTCAAACTCTAACTCCATGTTAAGTAATGACTTTTCTCAGTCCAAAAACAACATATGCAGCACTTTCTCAACCTTCAGGTGGTAGAAACAAATTCTTCTCATTTGGAGCCCATATCTCATTGCACTGTCAATGAGAAAAATTAGAAACAGTAAATTGAAGCAGATTATTCTCCCTAAATAAATCACAATGCCATCAAATCGATTGTTGATGCTAAAAATATTAAGTGCTAAGTATAAGTTTTAAATCGTCCAACAAGTAGTATTACTCTAATGTAAAGGTATAGACGTGTGCCGAACTCACGTATTGAGAATCTATGAGACAAACAAAATGAGGCGACACTTCTTGTAATAGGTTTTGACGCTCAAGTTAGTATTTTAAACTAGAAAGAATATTAGGAGAGAGTATGAGAGCTAAAAGAAGTAAATGAAGTTGTAAATGAGAATGTGTTATGTAAACTAACCTTACACATTTGCTATTTATACTAGTATTTGATGGGTTTAGATAATTAATGGGTCTAAAATTAATTAGTTGGCCCACGAATGCCTTAAATATCTTAGTTTGATCATTAGCTTGAGCTTAGGTTGAAATGACCAAAATACCCTCGTGAATAATTGACCATCTCTCCAACCTTACCACGTGTCTGTGGGTTATTGGACGGTATATTTTAGTATCATCACTTGTCCCCCACCCACAAGTCACGTTTATCCGGGTTGAAAGTATCCATGTGGTCTTCAACCTGTGTTTTGGTGGGAGCAAGTGAAGTTTTCACCAAAGCCAAAATTCAAAATTTAAAGTGTTACCTAACGAGAAAATTGATATTTGATCTTATTACTCAATTCATTTCACCATTTGCTTGGAAATTCTTCCTGAGTAGATGAGCAAAGGAATTCTTTCAAAGGTTAAGCATAGTAGGGAGACCAAGGATAAAAGGAATTGTTCCTTACGAAAAAAGGGAAAGGAGTTGCTCCATTTCCCAACTTTACTCCACTACTACTTCTTACTCTATTCCTACATTACTCTACTACTATACCTTACCTCACTACTACCTGACTCCACTACTACTCTATACTCTACTACTACTCCTACTCAACTACTACTCCTACTCAACTACTATCCCTTAATCCACTACTTCTCCTTACTCCACTACTATCTTACGCCACTAACTTCACTACTAATCCAAGCAAGCACACTCTACGCCTTTTCTTTATTCCTCCTTATCAGCTTGGACAAATTCTTCGACTCTATGAAAGAAGTAATTGAAGTTGGTAGGTGATTTCCAATTAATGTCAAAGGAAAAATTTTTGGGGTTAACTTCGCTTTGGAAGGCCATAATTTGCATATCCTCAGTAGTTCCTCGGATCCCAATGCTTTCCTTCTTGAACCGTCCACGTAGTTGACGAGGGATTTTTTTGGCCTTTTATTAAGAGTAAGCAAAAGCGTCTTAGTCTTAGGAAATTTCTTTTAGTTTCCAAATTTGTTAGAAGAGGCCTAAAAGTTGGTCAAAACTTCTTATGTTTCCTTTCTTATATCATCTAAACCAATCCAAAGCTACGCCCTTGAGGGTTCCAGGAAACCCTCAGCATAAGATAGTATCTGAAACTCCTTAGAGACACATCTTAGATCGATAAGCATCAAGATGCTCCCATGGGTCCGAACTCCCATCATAGGAGTTGAATTAAGGAGTTCGCCAATGCCTTGGAAGAGGTTTTTGCATTATCTCGTCGGGGAAGGGCAAGGAGTACTTATATCTTGTATGTTTCCCTTCCTTATCATCCATTCTATACACTCTAACTTGGAGCTCCTCTAATATTCTCCACAATTTTTTCTCCTATTCGTGTACCCTTTCCATGGTACGTTCCCTATCATGAGATCTTCCCCTTTCTCTTGCCACTAAAGCCTCCTCTCCTGGGCTCTTTCGCCTAGTTCCACTCGGTCTTGAGGAAACCTTTGTTGGCCCAAAAGCAAGCTAAAAGGGGGGATGAATTAGGTTGTCTCTAAAAATAAACCTTTTAATTTGCATAATGAAAATGCAAACTTTGTGCAACAAATGAATACTTAAGCACAAAAGATCAAAGATAAATATTTAACAATTGAAACTAAAAGAACAAATAAAAAGATTGAGATGAAGAATATCAAACCAAACTCCCAAACTCCTCAAGATTGGATTACATCCACTAGTAGTGCCTCTTCAAAGAAGGTGAGGCAATAACCTTCTTGTACACAAAGTAGGTTCACTCTTGCACCAACTAAGTTCCTCTAGTTAAGCAAAATGATTTTACATTACAATCTCACTTTTGTACACCTGTTATCCCTCCACTCTTACACTTGATAAGATCACTCACTAGTTTACTCTTGCTCATACTAATTCCCTTTAGTTGAGCCAAGAGAACTATACTATCCAAACCAAAATAACCCACAATATTTTAGCATATTTCTCCCCAAATAGCTCTTACAAGTTTTTGTATTGAATGTAGTAGTTCCTTACATTAATTGAATGTCCCTTGGGCTATCTATAGATGAAACATGTGCTGAAATTTGAGTTCCAACATTAAAAAACTAGCTGTTAAAAACTAGCCGTTAAGAGATCGGATGGTGGTTTGGACATCTGATCATGCATCCTACAACTTTATGAACAGTGCTTTGGACAGTCGTATGCGTCCTACAGCTTGACAGAAACTTCTTGATTTTGAGCTCTTTTCTTTGGACGGTTTCATGCGTTCTACAGCTTCTGCTTTGGATGGTCATATGCATCCTATCCCATAGTTTCTGGTTCGGATGGTCATGTGCGTCCTAAAGCTTTTGTTCATGTTTCGGATGCTCTCTTGCATCTGACCTCCTGAACTCTTCTTTCGGACGCTTTTCATCGTTTGTAAGGTGTTCATATTTTAGTCATTTTTCTTAATTGTGTTTGGATGATTATTTACTTCTGAACCTTCCTATTTTCTGCACATTTATTTTCAGACCTTTAGTACGATTTGGCTCAAAACATAATTACCATAATTGGGGTTCAACAATCTCCCCCTTTTTTATGATGACAAATCAATTGGACAACTCTAAAAATAACCTTAAAATATGAAGCACAAGACAAGAGGTTTTGTCCATTATTTCTCCCCCTTTTGGCATCATCAAAACATAATAGTATAAAGCAATTTATACACACAATCTCCCCATTAATTAAGGCTACATCAAGTATCAAATATCTTCCCCTTAAACTATGCATACAATTCAAGTAAGTATATAGGGAATAAATCATGTTTAAAATATTTCTTTCGTTCAAGAATAAATAATTAAGTAGAAACGAGAAAATTTATGCAAAGGATTAATATCAAGGCATTTTTCGCTCATTCTTCATAAGAGATACCAAAAGCGTCATCAAATCAATAAAATATATGTGATGCAAATCCATTTAGAAAAGAGAATGCTCCCATTTTCTTTTGCAAATAGTGATTAATATAGATAAAAATTGGGGATACTTATATCCAAGCATTCTAAACAAATTCAAACACATAGTTTACTAACATTTATAAAAAAATCATAGTTCATATTAACAAATGAAAGCACAATAAAAACTTTAGTTGTTACCCATTTCAATGTCATCTTAGTTCATATGCATTGAACACCTTCCGTTGATGATGCATCTTGAATCCCTTGGTGCTATCCAAGTACCTACACTTAAAGTTAAGCAACTTTTGGTACCCAAACTTTCTTGGGTCGAATTGGGTTAGTAACATGCTTAAGCACCCAAATAGAATTTATTCCCAACTTTTCATTTCTTTTGACATAACAATCCCTTTTTGTATGTCCATGTTGACAACAATAATAGCATACAATATTCTTATTGCCATACAGGGAAGATTTAGCAGTAGGATTTAATAAAGCACAAATCATCCTTTGTATCTTATGACAAATTTTTTGTTGATATGCATAATTCTAGTTCTTTTCTTTTCAAAAACATTTTCCTTTTTTCTTTTTCAAAAATGCATCAAGATCATCTGAATTCTTCTTCAATGAAGCTTGGTCTTCCTTGATCTTGGTTATTGTATCTAATCTTTTCTTCAATGAATCATTTTCTTTTGTCAAACTACTATTTTCATGCACAAGCTTTGAGTTTGCACTGAGTAAAGCATTAATATTAATTTTTAACTCTTTTTTCCTAACATATGATTCTTTCAAACATTCATGCATTTTAAAATAAATGATTCAACATCATCACAAGAATCATCATAAGAATCACAACTAAAGGATACCTCATTATTTCCAAGAGCCATAAAAGCCATTTGATTTGCTCATACTCTTCTCCAACATCTCCATCCGAATTGTAATCATCCCATGTGATTTGGAAGTTGTTGAAGTGAGGCTTCCTTGAGTCTTATTCTCCATTTTGATGAACACTCATTTGCAAGGTGTCCTGATTTGCCATATTCATAGCATATTTTACTGACTTTTTTCTTGTATCTTTTTGTGAAACCTTCAATGCTATGCCTCTTTTTGCATTTGCCTCCTCATCATCTTGTACCTTATATTTCAACTTCAATTTAAAGGAGGTTACTGAATTAATCAAAGACTCAATAGGCATAGATTTTAAATTTTTGGAATCTGCTATGGAAATGGATTTAGATTCCCATTCCTTGGGTAAAGCATTCAAAATCTTTCTATTCTTTTCACCCAAAGAATATTCTTTACCTAAACCTTCCAAATCCTTTACAATATAATTGAATCTACAACACATCAATATTTTCACGAGGTTCCATTTTGAAGGATTTATATTTAGCCACAAGAAGTAGACTCATCTCATCCAAAGCATTATACAAAATATTCATGGCTTTAACATTAAAGATAAATTTACTCTATCTTGTGCATTTAACTCATATATGACCTCTAGTCTTGGGCCTTAATCTATATGTATTTTCATCAACAATATTAGCCTCAAAAGGACCTTCATCAACAATGTACCACAAATCAATATCAATGGATTGTATGAAAATTTTCATTCTTTCCCTCCAAATAACAAAATTAATGCCATTAAAAATGGGAGGTCTAGTAATGGAATGCACCTCTAAAAATAAAGTATTATTGGTTGCCATAATAATCTTTACTCTACGGTGATTAAACCAAAACAAGAAGAGTCCAAGCTCTGATACCAATTGTTGGCCCAAAAGCAACCAAAGAGGGAGGGGTGAATTAGGTTGTTTCTAAAAACAAACCTTTTAATGTGCTTAATGAAAATGCAAACTTTGTGCAACAAATGAACACTTAAGCACAAATGATCAAAGATAAATATTTAACAATTGAAACTTAAAGAACAAATAAAAGGATTGAGATGAATAATATCAAACCAAACTCCCAAGCTCCTCAAGCTTGGAGTTCATCAACTAGTAGTGCCTGGTCTTCAATGAAGATGAGCCAATAACCTTCCTGTACACAAAGTAGGCTCACCCTTGCACCAACTAAGTTCCTCTAGTTGAGCCAAAAGATTTTACATTACAACCTCATTTTTGTATACCTGTTACCTTTCCACTCTTACACTTGAAGATCACTCACTAGTCTACTCTTGCTCACACTAATTCCCTCTAGTTGAGTCAAGAGAACTATACTACCCAAACCGATACAACCCATAATATTTTAGCCTATTTCTTTCCAAATAACTCCTACAAGTGTTTCTACTGAATGTAGTAGTTCCTTACATCAATTGGATGTCCTTGGGATAATTATAGATGAAAGATGTGCTAAAATTTGGGCTCTAACGGTAAAAAAACTAGCTATTAAAAACTAGCCGTTAGGAGTTTGGACGATGGTTCGGACGTCCGATCATGCATCCTACACCTTTATGAACAGTTCTTTGAAAGGTCGTATGCATCCTATTGCTTGACAAAAATTTCTTAATTTTGAGCTATTTTCTTCGGAAGGTCTTGTGCATCTTACAACTTCTGGTTCGGACGGTCATATGCGTCCTATCCTACAGCTTCTAGTTCGGACAGTCATGTGCGTCCTATAGCTTCTGGTTCGAATAGTCATATGTGTCCTATCCCACAACTTCTGGTTTGGATGGTCATGTGCGTCCTAAAGCTCTTAGTCATGTTTCGGACACTCTCTTGCATCCGAGCTCCTTTCTTTCGGACGCTCTTCATTGTTCGTAAGGTGGTCATATTTTAGTTATTTTTCTTGATTGTGTTTGGACGCTCATTTACTTCCCAACCTTCCTATTTTTCAGCATACCTGTTTTCAGGCCGTTAGTATTATTTGGTCATCATCAAAACATGATTACCATAACTAGGGTTCAATAGCCTCTTTTCTTAACTCATACCAGCGGACCAGGTTTCACGCTCCTATCCGGTAGACCTGACTGGAATTACTTCTGTACTTCTTTGATCATCACTATTGATTGCATGTGAATGCATCTTTCTTCTTGGGGGCCATAAGGTTTGGAGTAGACAACCCAAGGATTGCCACTAGAGTTTTGTGAGGTTCTTCTCTTTCTCCTTCTTTAACTTGTTGCTCAAGCTGATGTTTGATAAGTAGAACCTTCAACGTTCCATTTTTTTATCTTAGAAGCTGAATTTCTGCATCTCTGTCCGTAGCTTGGGATTAGGATCCTTAGCTTGCTCCTTAAGTTGATCAAATAATATGATTGATCGATTCGACTGATATTGTGATGTGATCTCCTTGCCTTTGTCTCAGTTGTGGTGATGAGTATTGCGCGTGCTAGGAGCCATGATTTAGGATGGCTTCTTATTTAGTTCCCAACCATGACGCCAAATGTTGATGCTAAAAATATCAAGTGCTGAGTATAAGTCTTAAATTGTACAACAATTAGTATTATTCCAATGCAAAGGTATAGATGCACGCCGAACTCATGTATTACAAATTTGAGACAAAAAAAAATCAAGGTGGAGCTTTGTCCTACCTAGAATTGGTTTCGATGCTCAAGTCAATACATTAGACTAGATGGGATAACAAGAGAGAGTTTGGGAGCTAAAAGAAGTAAATGAAATTGTAATGAGAATGTGTTACCTTTGCTATCTATACTAGTGTTTGATGGGTTTAGATAATTAATGGGCCTAAAACCAATTAGTTGGCCCATGAGGGCCTTAAATGTCTTAGATTGATCATTGGCATGAACTTACGTTGAAATGACCGAAATACGCTCGTGAATAATTGATTACCTTGCCACATGTTTGCAGGCTATTGGATGGTATATTTTGGCATCATCATCAATCATTATTGAAGTTCAATGAATAACCTATCTAGTTAAGAAACATTTCCAAGTAAGCACCTTTAGAGATGCATTAATAGAACAATCATTTATTTATTTATTATTTAAACCACCCGTCAAGGTGGGGGGGGTGGACATCCTTTTATTGAATGAAATGAATTATATACAGGAGGGGAACTAAGCCAAAATCTCCTTAAAAAAATACAATTTAAACAAAATATAGCTTGGATGCCCTTAAAAATCCAGAAGGAGCAATGTGTAAATGCATGAAAAAACAAAATAAAAAACTAGAATACTTGTAGCAATTCATTATTAATGGAAGCTGGACAAAACTTCCATTATAGTAATAATTAAATCACACATTTTTGTTTTCCAATAACTTGTCAGAACGAGTTCTTATTTTGATATGCATTGAGTGAGTTCTTTCTGCGTAAATCTTCCTCTTATACACATTGATGATTAGTGAGACTTTTTTAAGAGAAAAGTTATCCATCATGTGTCATTTCTTTATAAGTTTTTGACTAACTTCCCTCCATTCATCCAATAATAGATGATCAACCTTATTAATTGGATAATCCAACTTCGAGAATAAGGTTGACAGTTATTGCGTGGATTCCTCCTGTCTCAAAATCAAATCATCCCTAGAAATTAACACATCAAATGCTAAAGTTTGAATTTGAGTTTCCAACCTTTGGATGACTTCGTGGGGGTTTCCTCTTCTATCTCGTGTACTTGATCCTCATGGAATGTCCCTTCCTCTTTACCAGAATCAAGGGAGAGATTCTGTTGCTGATTTTGTAGTGAATCCACATTGTATGGGATTGAAATTTCCTGATTTGAGGGATGCTTAATTGAATCAGTCAACTCTGTCCTCAAAATAGGATCAATAGTAGATGTAGTCTCCAATGTGCTCCCTTCAAATGTTTAATTTTAATTTAAACTTTGGACCTCCAATCTATTCCCATCATTTTTGGGGTTTGAATTTAAATTTTGGATTGGTGGAGAATTAGCAACCACCAATAGAACCACCGTTGATGCTATCGGATACCCCAAAGATACCACCACCGAATTGTCCACCTCTTGAGCTGCTGAAGCCACCATTTTTTCCTAAGCCATCACATGATAAATCACCAAGTCTTTTTCATGGGCTACTCTTGATGGACCTGCCTCAGCTTTGGAGATCGGAATCCATGGAAACTTAGACCGTTTGCTATACCTGTGTTGAGACTTTGAGTTAACCAACTTAATTTTTCCTTGAGTCTTTGGATCTATTAATTATTTCTAAGCTTGATCTTAGATGAAATCTGACCTGAACGTTTCTTTGATTTGTCATGGGTTACCACTTCTCCTGCTTTACATTCTGAAACATATTGTCCAATCTTATGACATTTAATGCAGTAATGAGGGAGTTCATCATAGCAAATATTTTGCCATTTGCCATCCTCCCCTACTCCTAGCCATAATCTTGAAGGCAATTTCACTAATAGGTTAACCTCCACACACACCTTGGTAGTATTAGGTCTTGTGAAGTTTTCCATAGCTAAATCCAACTTGAGAGGCTTAGCTATACTTGTGCAAGAGAAAAAAACTAAGGGTAAACCTTCCAATGTAATCCAAGTTGGAACAATTGAGGGTTCAATATTCAGGCAAAATAGTGGATGCCACTTGAGAACTCTCATGAAAAAATCATTGATGAACTTGATAACTCTAGTAAACTAGATGAGAAGGTTATTTTACTCTAAATTATGGCATTTTGATGGTTTAAATTTCGAACTTTGGTTAATTAATTGAATATTTTAGTTAATTTCTTTATTATGTGTTTATATTTTTATTATTGTTAAATATGATAATTTTTTATTAGAATTTTAGTTAAATTAAGTACTTAATTGGTTTAATATTATGCAGGTTTAAATTAGAGATTGGAAGCTGGAATGAACGAAATGCAAGAACCAAAGTGCAATTACAGAGGAATTGAAGAAAAACTAGAAGGAGAGTCCAAATTGCGATCTGGATTATTCAAAATTGTGATCTAGACATGAAAATGTGTCAATATAATTTGTGGTCGATGTTGCGATCTCATTTAATCCAGATCGTGATATGGACTCGCTTCCAGCACAAGTAGTAATGGCAATTCTTCTAATTTTGCCTTGTGTAATACTCCACTATTTAAGCTACTTTAAAGATGTAATAGATAAGTAACTAGGTAATAGAGAAAAGTAGTGTAGTTATAGTAATTTTAGTTAGTTTAGAGTAGAATAGAGTAGCTTAACTCTCAAGTTATATTTGAATACAAGTTCTCTTTAATTTTCCTTTAGATCTAGTTTTAAATTCCTGGCAAGTTTAAATTTTGATTACATAGTTGTAATGGGTTAATCATTAGCTTCAAATAGATATAATTCTTACTTGCTTTCTAGTTTAAATTAGTGAAAATCTATTTTCTTTCATTTCAAGCTTTCATATAGAAATTAGGGTTCTTGTTGATTTAGTGCTTTGTATTTAAGAATTATCAATTCCTTGCGTTAATTTCTAGTTAATTTTTAGTGGTCTTTCTTTATTATTGTTGAAAATCCAAAAATATTTAGATTTCAAGTTTAACTCTTTTCAAATTCTAGTTTAGAAATGGTAGTTTCTAGCTTTATAACCACTTTTATAGTCTTTTTAGTTGGGTTAGTTACTTGCTCTTTAATTCTAGTCCTATTTTAGTTAATTTAGAGTAGAATTAAGTACTTTTAAATTTACTTGCTTTTATTAGAATAGATTAAGTAGTTTCTCAATTTCATAGTTGCTTAGTTCCGTTTACTTGCTTTAGTAAATAATTTAGTTTAATTTAGATTTCAATTGCTTAAGTTTATGGTTTTAATTAGTGTAGTTTCATCTCTTCTTATTTGAATTTACTTAACTATATAAAGATTCATAAATCTCGGTATTTGCTTGCCAAACAATCTTCGTGGGAATGATACCCACTCATCCATTACTACTACCAACTCCATATACTTGCGGAAGTGAGGTAGAGTGTAGTGATTTTGTAAAGTTTATTATTACTTGTTTGCTTTAATTTGACCTCTACCTAAGGGCTTGACAAGTTTTTGGTGCCGTTGCCGGGGGCTGTCCTTGGTATTTGGTAATATTGAGCGCTTTATGGGTTGTGTAGATTAAGCACTTTAGTTTAATTTAGTTGCTAATTTTTTATTATTTTTTTATGTTGGTTGTTTGTCTTGTTGAAGTTTCTTGGTACTGGTGAATTGACTACTTGCTTTGGATTTTGTAATACATGGTAAGAAAAGATAAAGGGCTGTTTATTTGCTTAGACAAAGAAAGAGAAAAAGAGTTAAGGGAATGAGCATCCCTTGCTTTCAACAACAAAAGCAAGAGAGAATTAAAATGGCTAACTCTAATCAAATCGAAGGAATTTGAACATTGGGAATGATGATGAAGAAGTTGCTAGAAATAATAGAATGGGTGGTTATAGAAATGGGAATGGCATGAATGTGAATGGAAAACTGTTGAGAGAATAGCCATACCAAGTTTTAGTGGGGCAAATTCTAGCTTTGCATGGATACTTGTGCCAGAAAACAAATTGAGATTAAGCCCGCTTTGATACAAATGCTACAAGCTCATGCAATGTTTGGGGGTGGTCCCAATGAAGATCTATACACACACCTAATGAACTTTGAGGAGGTTTTGGACACGTTTAAATTCAATGGTGTGCATTCGGATTGTGTAAGAATGAGAGTATTTCAATCTTTCTCTCTAAGGGATAGAGCAAAATCTTGGCTTCAATCTCATGCCCAAGGGACGTTTACCACTTGGAATCAACTTGATTAAGAATTCTTAGCAAAACATTTTCCACCTTCAAGGATTGCCAAATTGAGGAATGAAATTACCTTCTTTAAGCAAGAGGTTGGTGAGAGCTTCGGAGAGGCTTGGGAGCAGTTTAAGGATTTGCTAAGGAAATCTCCTCATCATGCGATTCCATTATGGCTTCAAATTCAAACTTTCTACAATGGGTTGACACAAGAGACAAAATCAATAGTGGATGCCTCCGCCGATGGTTCCATCTCTTACAAGACACTGGAGGAAGGTCAAGAATTGCTCAATAGGATGACCTACAATCATTATTATCATTGACCAATGACTCCACCGGTACCAAGCCAATGAAGCTAATGCACAAAGTGGAGTATTGAATTTGAATATGCAAGATGCTCTTTTGGCACAACAAAGTATGTTCATGAATGTGATGAAAACTCCAATCAATGTTGCAAAAGTGTTGGGGAACTTAGGAAAACCGAGTAGTGTGAATGCAAAGTCTTCTTCTTCAAATCAACCAAGCATGGTGTGTGATTTTTGTGGGGGCGGACATGCAATTGGACAATGTGAAATGCCTTATGGGTCCAATGAGCAACTTAACTATGTGTCTAATAAATCATCTTTTCCAAAGAACCCATCCAAAATTTATGGGAACACATATAATCCCTCTTGGAGGAATCATCCTAACTTTTCATGGAATAATACCAACAATCAATCCAATCCTCCTTATCAACCAAATCCCCTACCTCAAACTTTCCAACACAATCAAGCTTCAAGTTCCTCATCTAGACCCTATAACCACCACATCAAAGAAATTTTCAAACCAACTCATATCAATCTTTCCCTACTCCTCCATTTCAAAATCAACAACCAAGATCTCCCTTCCAATATGAAATTTTTTCCCAACCTATGAATAATGACCAATTTGCTCCAAGAGAGAATGTATGTGGTTCAGAGGACCTGTCTCTTGAAGATGGCTGGAAAAGAGAAGTAGAGAAGAGAATTGGTAAGGGAAAAGGAAGAACATAGGAGAGGTTTTGAGAATTTGAAAGCTTCGACGTGAAATGTGAAAATTCAATTGGAACAATTGGTAAGGTTGAATAATGAAAGACCTATTGGGGTACTTCTAAGTGATACTATTCCAAACCCAAAGGAATAATGCCATGCCGTAACCTTAAGGAGTGGAAAAGAGTTGGTGGAACCTAATGAGAAGAAGAAGGTGGAAGGAGGAAGTAAGGAACAAAAGTCTAAGGTAATTGAGAATGAAAGGGAAGTTGTTGGTGATGAAGACAAGAAGGAACAAAATGATGAGATCAAAGTATCCAAGAAAAAGCACGTGAAAGAACCTTTGATGATGGATTCATCAATAAAAGTGCTATTCCCTCAAAGACTTATTGATCCAAGAAAGGAGGAAAAAGAAAGCAATTCAACCACTTCTTGGATATATTGAAAAATGTCAACATTCCTTTTAAATTGAGATCCTCATCAAGATGCCTAACTATTCTCGTTTCATGAAAGATCTTTTGGCAAAGAAGTGAAAGTGGGATGATGATGAGAAAGTTTGCCTTGATGTCAAGTGTAGTTCCATTGTTCAAAGAAGGCTACCCCTTAAACTCAAAGATCCCGGTAGTTTTATAATACCAGTGAATATTGGAGGAAATATATTGCATTGATCACTTTGTGATTTGGGGGCAAACATAAATATTATGCCATAGGCCATGTATGACAAATTAAGGATCAACAATGTCAAGCCAACTAATATCACACTCCAATTGGCGGACTTATCTGAGAGGAAATCATATGGCTTGTTGGAGGATGTGCTTGTACAAGTTGAAAAGTTGGTATTTCCCGTTGATTTCTTGGTGCTTGATACGATGAACAGAGTGAGATTCCATTGATTCTAGGGAAACCATTTTTGTCAACCGCCCATGCATTAATTGATGTGAACAAAGGGAAGTTGGTTTTACAAGTTGAAGGCCAAAATGAATCAATTGAATTTGATGTGTTTGAGTATAATGATAATATTCCTATTGTTGAAGAAAAATGTGCTAACCAATCTCCTAATTCTTTCATTGCTAGGTCAAATGAGGAGCAAAATGAAGTTAAGGTAATTTACTCAAGCAAGTGTTGGAAATGAAAGAAGACCCGAGAAATGAATTGAAGAAAAAACCACTCAATAAGGGATGTGATTTAACGAAGGATCAAAAGAGTTTTGAGAAAATGATTTGAGAAACAATTGGAGATGCTAATTGGGGCATTAGCTATGGCTAAGGCTTGGAAGCAAGGACTTCTGCATGGGAGAAGCAAGAATCAAGGTTTACTTATAAAGAAAAAGGGCATCAAACTTTTTTCGTGAAGACCAAAAGGAAAAGGATGGTCAGCCATCCTCAAGTACTTGGAATGAATTCCCATGCCATAGTTAAGCTAGTGACTATAAAAGAACGCTTCTTGGGAGGCAACCAAAGTGTTTAATTCAATTGTTATTGTTTTTCTTTTGGTGTGAATTTTTTTTATTAGTTTGATTTTGAGTAATTTGGGTTGAATTAGGTTAGAATTTTAGTTTAAAAATATAAGTTTTTTTTCTTTATTAAATACATTGTGCTAAAGAATGAGGGAAATTATCATCGTAACTTGTTAATTTTGTGTTTCTAGGTTGTGCATAGATTGGAGAAAAGTGATGACCAGTGGAGAAATTTTGGCTGTGTTGAAAATACACTTTGTAGAAATTCTGCTCCAACTCGTGATCTAGAATCCCAAATCATGATTCGAAACTCAAACTTCTGGAGGGTATTTTGGTCATTTGGGTGAAATCACGATCTCAAAATCCAGATCACGACATCAAACTCAAACTTCTGCAAAGGCAAAAATTTCATCCGAGTCAAGATCGTGATCTCGAAACCAGTCAAATCGTGATCTCAAGATTATGCCAGATCGCGATTTGAAAAAACCCAAATCGCGATTTCGACCATTCAGAATTAAAAATTTATGCGAGTTTTGCACACTTCTTCTTTTCTCATTTTTTCCAACATTTTCTTCTTTCAAGGGAGAAACCCCTTCCCTAACACCTCAAATTCTTCCATTCTCTTCCATTAAAAATCACTCCAAACATCATAATCCACCACTAACATATTCCTACATCATCCTAAGAGCATCAAAGAGAGGATATCTTGGAGTCTACTTGGAGAAGATTGAACATCAAGGAAGGGTTTGCACACAAATTTGTGGGAAATTGTTAGTCAACAATCGGGTAATATCCTTCCTTAATTTCATGGTTGCAATTTTTTTTCAATTGTTGAAGAAAAATTTTGGGTATTTTTGAATTAGTTTCTGTGGAATTGTTGATAACAATTGGGTGATTTTGGTGCAAGAATTTGTGAGAATTTCCTGGGCAATATTGTGTTATTGAATTCATTAATTCTCTGAATTGTTGGACTGTGGATTGAATTGATTGAATTATCCTTGAGAAAATTGTGACTTTCGTTGAGAATTTGGTGGAATTTTTTCTTGTTAGCTGTGAATTTGGAATTCCTTAGTTCTTAATTGAATAATTGGTTGATAATTGCTATGAAAAAAATGACAAGGGGTGTATATGGCAGTGCTGAGAGGAGAGCAAGAGATAGGAGTAGAGGAACGGGGTCAAGAAAAAGAAAAGCCAGTGAGGGGACAGGTAATGAAGGGGTTATAACCAACCCATTGGAGGTGGTGAACACATAGAACCTCAGTTCTCTAGTGATAGAGCACATCAACTGTACAAAAATAATGAGAAGCATGAGGTGATTAGGGAGAGAAATTTTGACATATCTATGCATTGGGGGGCCTATGAAAATGGTAGGAAGGCAATAGAAGAATAGATTCCGTCAAGGCATGGGGAAGGGTTCAATACTTAGATTGACTCCAGGGCTTCTCAGTTCGTGAAGGAATTTCATTGCAATTTGTGTGAGTTGGAGGCTGGAAAAGGGAGAGTACGGGGAGAGGGGGGTATTGGTTGATTTAGTTAAAAAGTGATTAATGCTTATTTACATTAACATACCCCCTGTATCTTCTGATCGATATTTGGCATTTTTGAATGATAAAGAGAAAGATATGAATATGATTAAAAATGCCATTTGTGATGTCAATGTTGATTGATTCGGAGTACTACAGGTAATACTGAGTTGAGATTTGCTCGTGATGGCCTCTCAATGGTGGCAAAATTATGGTTTTATTTCATTAACTGTCGAATTTGGGGATCAAATTTTTTAAGTTTCATTCAGAGGGATAAAGTGCTGTTGGTGTATGCTTTCATGACAGGGATAACAGTAAATATTGGTAGTCTTATTAGATAGGGATTTTTTTGATAGTGGAAGGTCCGGGCAACCTATTTTTTATGCACCCAGTTTAATTCAACATTTGTGCACATTGGCAGGTTGTCCTATTGATCCTGCGAAGCCTATGAGAAATCTCAGAGGTAGAATTAATTGGGAATATATCTATAGAATGGTGCGAGAATATGAGAAGCATCATCACGAAGAAAACCCTATCTCGCTGCCAGAAACTCTAGAAATTGGACTACCACCACCACCGCCTCAGAGTGCATCTTATATTCCTATGCCCCCTGGATATGTATTGAATTGCCCGGTCAATGAAGAAGAAAGAAATGAGTTGCAAGGGTACTGGACTTATAGTCAGCTAGTAATGCACAATAATCTGACAACGATAGGAGAAACCCTCAAGACTACCACACTAGGTACATGGGTTCGTCCGTCACCACCTCTGGTTTGGCATTTTGGTCCATCTCATGGACAATATTATACACTACCTACAGCTTTGGTACATCAAGAGGACGCCCACCAAGTAGGTGAGACCAAAGGAGCTAAGGATGATGTTCGTGAAGAAGCTCAGCCCAGTGATGCTGAGGATGGTCAAGAGGAGATGGAATAGGGAAATTGAAGTAACCAGCTGCAATGGATTTTGATGATTTAGAACCCGAGCATTTGAAACAATTTGATGAAGATGAACATTTCCTTTATTTTTCATTATTTAGCACCTTTATTTTTAATTACTCTTATCTTTAGTATCCTTTTGTTTTGGGATATTTTAGTTTTTGAGTAGATTGGCTAATGGCCTTAAGCTGACGCTAAGTAGATATCTTTTTAGTGCTTCATGGAATAAATCATTTTGAGAATTGCTTTGTTGAATACTTGGTGTGGTTTTTGGTCATTTTCATTGACTAATGATAGTAGAGTGGCTAAGGACCTTAAGCTAATGCCATGTTTGTAATTGTTGTTGACTTGATTTGGATATAGATTTTTATGAAACTTTATTGATGAGATACATGGCTTAGTTAAGTACCCTTAGTACTTTTACTTGGTATTAATTGCTAGATTAAAATTTTGTCATATTTTATGTAGTTCTTGTTTAATTGTTGCTATCTCTTAATGTTGGATTTTGGGTGAGTGGAAGGATGATTTATTCATCAATTTGAATAAAAGACACAAGTTGGGGGTGTCTATTGCTCGTGTTGGAGATGGTTATTTTATGTGATTTGATGACTAGTGGATGGAAAAGTGATCAAATGAGTACGAGTCGATGATGATGAGTTTTGATGTACAATATTATATGATTGAAGTATTTGATTGGATCATTTCATGAATTTAAGTGTGAGTGAGTAGTTTTTTTACAACATAAAGATTTCAAAAACTTGGCCATACTATTTTTCAAAAGGAAATACTAAAATTTTGGAAAATTTATTTTAAATGTTGTTTTTGATGAAATCACTTAATTATTTTGTTAGTCGGTTTATCTTTTGGAAAAAGTGGGTTAAATGAAATATAAGGAATTTTGGGACATTTTGTGTGTTTTCATAGGGAATGTTCTTCTAATTTATGAATAATTGGTATTTGAAATTAATTTTAAGTATATTTCACTCATTTGCCTTGGTTTAGGGTCACGTAAAAAAAAAAACTTTGCTTTTAGTAATAAGGTGAGGGATTCCGACAAGTAGCCGTGTTGTTTCTCCAAATTAAACCATTAGGAATTGCATTTTAGTATACCAATATGTTAAGGAGTAAATGTTTGTAATACTTTTCATTGATCTCATATTACTTATTCCTTTCTAGAGGTCTATTCCCAAATTGTGTAACAATTGCATTTAAGTATATTCCTAAATGAACTTCTATTTTCATGCAACCTAGTCAGAATAATTGACTAACTCCATAATATTTGTGATTTGAGAAGAAATGATGTTTTAAATAGATAGAACTAAAACGTTTGGTAATTCTTTTTGAGAATAGTAATTCTTGGTGACTTGAAATCTTGTGTAGCAAATGAACGTGTGCTTGTTTATAGAAAATTTGCAAACTTGGATTGACTCATTTAAATACTTCACTTTTCATAAAATATTTAAAGTTTCTTGAGAGATTTCTTAATTGTTCCAAGTACATCCACAACTCATCAAATGTTATGTCAATTTTGGTGGTGTTTTTGTGTATAATTGTTGTGAGTTCTTTTTTATTTTTGTTTAGCTTGGGACTAGAAAAACGCTAAGTTTGGGGTGTGATAACTCTAGTAAACTAGAGTTATTTCACTCTAGCTAATTATGGCATTTTGATAGTTTAAATTCTAAACTTTGGTTAATTAATTGAATATTTTAGTTAATTTCTTTATATGTGTTTATATTTTTGTTATTGTTAAATATGATAAGTTTTTATTAGAATTTTAGCTAAATTAATTACTTAATTGGTTTACTATTATGCAAGTTTAAATTAGAGGTTGGAAGCTGGAATGAACGAAGTGCAAGGACCAAAATACAATTACAGAGAAATTAAAGAAAAACTGGAAGGAGAGTCCAGATCGCAATCTGGATTATTCCAGATTGCGATCTGGACACAGAAATGTGTCAATGTAATTTGAGATCCATGTCGCGATCTCATTCGACGTGGACTCGTTTCCAGCACAAGTAGTAATGGAAATTCTATAATATTCTAGCAGCCAATTTCTGATTTTGCCTTGTGTAATACTTCACTATTTAAGCTACTTTAAAGATGTAATAGAGAAGCAAGTAGGTAACAGAGAAAAGTAGTATACTTGTTAATTTTATGGATCTAGTTAGTTTAGAGTATAATAGAATAGCTTAATTCTCAAGTTATGTTTGAATACAAGTTCTCTTTAATAATCCTTTAGATTTGGTTTTAAATTCTTTGGAAGTTTAAATTTTGATTAAATAGTTGTAGTGGGTTAATCATTAGTTTCAAGTAGGTATAATTTTTACTTGCTTTCTAGTTTAAATTAGTGAAAATCTCTTTGCTTTCATTTCAAGCTTTCATATAGAAATTAGGGTTCTTGTTGATTTAGTGCTTTCTATTTAAAAATTATCAATTCCTTGCATTAATTTCTAGTTAATTTTTAGTGGGCTATCTTTATTATTGACGAAAATCCAAAAATTGTTTAGATTTCAAGTTTAACTAATTACAAATTCTAGTCTAGAAATGGTAGTTTCTAACTTTATGACCTCTTTTATAGTCTTTTTAGTTGGGTTAATTACCTGCTCTTTAATTCTAGTCCTATTTTAGTTAATTTAGAGTATCCAACCATATTCTTCCACTCCACACAGCCAGCTGGTAAGTCCTTGTCCAAAAAGAAAAGACGCAAGAGAATCTATACCATGCCAAAGCCAATACGCACTCGGTTGGTTAGGAAAACTACCACTTCTCCCTCCTCCCCTCAGTATTAAATGGATAGTATCCTAATATGGAATATACGGGGAATAGCTAATAAACCCTCATTACGTAGGTTGAAGTTACTTATCAAACAGCACAAAATAAAAATTCTTGCTTTGCTGGAGTGCATGGTGGACAAAACTCGAATCTTTTTCTTCGTACACAAATTAGGTTTTGATCCCTGCGAATGTAACACCAATGGCAAAATTTGGGTTTTTTGGAATAATGAGCTTGGTTTAGCTCCCACTTTTAGCTTAGACCAGCTTCTACACGTTTCTATCTCCTCTTCTCTTCACAATACTATCTTGCAAGCTTCCTTTGTATATGCAAAATGCACAAAATTGGAAAGGAGAGTTCTCTGCGTGGATCTCTGAGCTGTCCAACCTCAAACTCCGTGGTGGTGGGCGGGGACTTTAATATTATCTCAAGCTTCGATGAATATCAAGGTTCTAGCTCTTTGCACCTGGACGCGATGGGTGAATTCAATGATTGTCTTCACGAATGTGGTTTGTTGGCTCTACCTTTTCAAGGTTGCAAATTCACTTGGCATGGGAACAGGTTTGGAACCGTGGTTTGGAAGCGGTTGGATAGATTTGTTTGTAATCCTGAATTCATGGCAACCTTCCAACATATTAATGTTGCGCACCTTCTCAAAACGTGCTCAGATCACTCGCCACTAGTTCTCAATGCTTCTTCACCAATAACACCAGGCCCAAAGCCATTTAAATTCCTTAATATGTGGACTAAACACAAGGATTTTTTGCAGGTTGTGGGCAACAATTGGTCCTTGAATTGCATTGGTTCCCCTATTTCTATTCTTGCTTCCAAACTTAAAAGACACAAAGCCGAACTTAGGAATTGGAGTCACACCGTGTTCGGAAATGTCTTCACAAAGGTATATGAACAAACATGATGCAGGCTGAACAAGAAGTCAAAAGCAAGGAAGAAGCTCTCCTACTCCATCACAGCAAAAGTAATCAAATTGCTTTGGCTCATGCACAAGCTATTCACATGCGGTGTCTTGCGGAAGAGGAAACCTTTTGGCTGCAAAAGGCAGGGTGAAATGGCTGAAAGAAGGTGACAAAAACTCCAAAATTTTCCATTCTACCCTTCTTGCCAAAAGGCAGCGATTGCGCATCCCCAGAATCAAAGTTGACGGGCAATGGACTAAAAATTTACAGCTCATTAAAGATGCAGGTATTACCTACTTTAAGGAACTCCTGATTTCTAATCATACCACTGCCTTAGACCCATCATTACTTGACCACCTCATGCGCAAGGTGTCGGATGTGGATAACCAGTATTTATTGTTTGAGTTGTCAATAAAGGAATTAAAGGAGGCAGTTTTCTCCCTAAACCCTAACGGTGCAGCGGGAATTGATGGCTACAATGGGACCTTCTTCACTACTTGTTGGGATATTGCAATCAACCACGACCTCTTCCTTGCAGTGTGTGCTTTTCTCAAATGTGCAAGGTTACCATGGATGTTCACTAGCACCCTTGTTGCATTAATTCCAAAAGTAACCAACCCCAATTCCTTTAGTGATTTTTGGCCTATTAGTCTGTGCACTTTTGTCAATAAAATTTGCACTAAAATTTTGGCCAATCGCCTTGCCTCCATTCTGCCAGAACTCATCTCACCGGAACAAGCAACCT
Organism: Cinchona pubescens; assembly: GCA_025175665.1. Taxonomy (NCBI): domain Eukaryota; kingdom Viridiplantae; phylum Streptophyta; class Magnoliopsida; order Gentianales; family Rubiaceae; genus Cinchona; species Cinchona pubescens. The sequence continues at coordinate 10,788,901 of JANKKI010000053.1, forward strand.
ATGTCCAAGGGAGAGACATTGCGGATAACATCCTCCTTGTCCAAGAGCTGGTCGATTTCATAGATCGAAAAACAAGGGGAGGAAATATGATCGTTAAACTTGACCTCGCCAAGGCATTTGATAGGCTTTCTTGGCCTTTCCTCTATGAAATTCTACGGAAGTTTGGGTTTGCCGAACATTGGATCTCCCTTATGCAGCATATTTTGAAAGATTGTTGGTTTTCTATACTCATTAATGGTGCACCCAAAGGCTTCTTCAAATCCTTCAGAGGGGTCACATCTCCAGGGAGATCCCTTATCACCTATGTTATTCATCCTAATGCTTGAAACGTTTTCTCAAGGATTGAAGGATCAATTTTGAAAGGACAAAATAACGCATTATTCCCTCCCGAAGCAGTGCCCAGCGATCTCCCGCTTGGCCTTCACAGATGACATTGTCATTTTTATAAAGGGAGATGTTAAATCCATTCGGCACCTTATGAGCTTTCTTTTGAGATTTGAGCTCTCCTCCGGACAGCTTTTCAACAAGTCCAAACTTCTATTTACCCAAAAAGATGGCTCCAGCTCGAGTTCGGTTGATCCAAGCTAAGACTGGCTTCGTTCACAAATCTCTTCCATTCACTTACTTGGGCTATCCCATCCAAAATGCTAAAAAAAGACACAATATCTACCAGCCATTAATAGAAAAAATGGCTGCCCGAATTCACGGTTGGCAATCATGGTTCCTTTCTCCTGGTGGGCGGCTCATACTTATCAAGCATGTTCTTAGTAGCATCCCTATGTACATGAACTGTCAGTTCTTTCACCTCCAAAATTAGTACTCAATGAACTGGAACGGCAATTTGCCAATTTCTTTTGGGGCTGCTGTGAAACCCAGTATTTTAATAGCCTTGTTCTTTGATTTTAACTGGGTTAAAATGTTTTTCATATTATTTTTAGTCATAAAGACCTTCAACTTATTCGTTTTTCAATTCGGCAAATTTTTCGGTTTACGCGATTTCGTGGGTTAACGGGTCAAATATTGGACTAAGTGTAATTAGTGCATTGTGACAGTACTAATTTTGTATGATGGCTGATTATTCAGAAAAAAATGTTAAGTTAGTAGCAAAAAAATTAGTTTTTGGGTCAAATAGTCAACTTGTACTCTATTTCATGGTCTTCATTTTTCTACACTTGGAAGGTAAGATTTTATGTATTTTAGCATTTATGGCTTATGGGCTTTATGATTTAAGCTTTAATTTCAAGTTTTGTAGGATTATTTATGGCTGAGAAAACCCTCTTTGCAGCCTTATAAGTTGTGATTTATGTATGTTATGGGTTGTTTTTAGTGTTTTGGAGGTTGGGAAGTGATTGGGGTTGATTTTTAACAACTTTCCATGGTTAGATTACAAATTTTAAGATTATGAGTTAGGGTTTTGTCTTCCATATGTGACCTAGAGTGTTATGCTATGAATGCTTATGTCTATGCACATAATGATGTTTTAAGAGTGTTTTAAGGTTAGTTTGGATAGGAATTGAGACTTGAAACCAAGTGGAATTGATTTCCCTTCATTTTGTAAGTAAGCGGAAGTTTGGTGCAACTAGGATAATTTGGATAATTGGTTATGTTTAAAGGGTCTTTAATGATCTTTTGATGGTTTTAGGTGTTTTCCATTGTTGTGGAATGCTATTGATATAGTCCCGGCTATTGCTCCGGTGAATCTTTCCGTTTATGGATTTTGTTGGTTGAATATGTTGTTTTGAGTTGGGTTGTAACCAAGGTCCCTTGAATACCTTGGAAATGGATTTTTGGTTGGTTGTATATGTTGTTTTGAGTTGGGTTATGACCAAGGTCCCTTGAATACCTTGGAATTGGATTTTGTTGGCAGGGAGGATAACCTACTTATAGCCTAGGGAGAGGCGAAGTTTTTCGGTTTTTCTGGAAAACTGAGCTTATTATCTCCTAATCTAGCTGTAATACGAATTTGAGGGATTAACTAAATGTTTTGACTGGGGTTTTAGCTTGTCGAAGTTGGTCAGAATTTGTGAAAAGGTCATTTTTGACCAAAGAGCTTTTGGTGTCGTTTTCTATCGTTTCGCATCGTTTTCGTTTCCCTAGTCATTCTTTAACTTCTACATCTCTTCTAAGAGTCTCTTATACCTGTTTTAGGTACCACGCCACCTACCGCCGGCGATCCGCGTTCAGTGATCCTTTGTGCAGTTTTTGCTTTGCAAGGTGGGTAACATAAAACCTCAGTCAAAACATTTTGTTTAACCCGAAATTCTAAGTTTATGTTTGAATGGATTTTAGAATGTGTATGATGTTTGGAACTGCACTTTTACCAAGTTTTGGAATTATTATATATGAAATCGGGACCAAGCTATTTTATGTTAATCAATTGATATGTTTGCAAACTCTTTTGATATGAAAGCATTTTATGACTGTTTTGGCTCATAGGTGACCTAGGTATATAATTTTGGATGTGTTTGGAAATGTTTGATTTGTGGAGAACCGGTTCTATAGTCATCCATGGGACGCCATGGTGACTGTGAATGTGATGAACTATTGATCCTTCAGGGGTCTTGTGATGGGATAACTTGACCTCCCGGTCAGACTAGTAGGTGTGGTTGATTACTAGATCTGGCTAGTACTGTAGGTTATACCTTGGAGCCTAAAAGATACTCATGCTAAAAGATACTCATGCATAAAAGATACTCATGCTATTTTATTAAATTCCGAATGAGTTGAAGTACTTTTGGAATTAATGCAACAAGAATGCTTTAGCATACTATATTTTGAAATGATTGGAACAATGGCTATGTCTTGGAAAAGCCTGTCGACAGTTATGTAATCTGGATCCTCTAAGGATCCAAACCAACTTCATTTTAATGGCATGATACATTTTAGAAACTACTTATGATTATGGTTTATTGACGTTTAAATGGCATGAGACATTTTAGAAACTGCTTTATGACTATGGTTTTCGCAAATGTTATTATCTTTATGTTTTCTTTGTATCGAAACACTTGGCCCCATTTGAAGAGCTTTTATGATATCCACTGAGCTAGTTATGCTCACCCCACGTGATTACAATTTTTCAGATTAGGACCTCGTTTTGGACTCTCCATCGTTAGCGACTTTAGATTTTCTCCGATTCCACATTAGCCCTTCTACAACTATCCGCATAGTCTTCCAAGCTTCTCTTTTGTTTACTTGTATGAGAGGGGTAGTATATTAGATAGGTTTTGTATTTATGAACTTTGTTTTTGTTGTAGCATCTTTTGTACTAAGAAGAAATTTTGTAATTCGTATTTTTGTGTAAAATGAAATATTCGGTTTTATAGTTAAGAAATGGTTTGATGGTTCTATTACATTGTGGTTAAGTTTGTTGCTCTGTTCGTTTGTGCCTTGCGCTTTGGACCGGTGTGCCATTAGCGCGGCGTGTTACGGTCCCGTTCTTGGGGCGTGACAGCTGCTCAGAAGGGATGTTAAAGCATCATTGGATCTCATGGGCTACAATTTGCCAACCAACGTATTCAAATGGCCTAGGAGTTTCATCACTCGAGGAGGTGGTTCGCGGCTTTTGTATCAAACTTTGGTGGAAATTCTGAAAAGACCACTCTTTGTGGTCTCTTTTTCAACGACGTTACCTTAAGGACCAACATCCCACCTTAGTCTCGGTATCACCAGGTGATTCGTTTACTTGGAAGCGGATGTTGCGATGTTCGTGAAGACACAGAAAGGTGGTTGCTATTCTTACTACGAAGGCTGATTGTTCCTTTTGGTTTGATCCTTGGACCGAACATGGGCCTCTCTCCCACATGGTGGAACAAGTATACGATGAACAGCTTAAAGTTTCATAGGCTGAGGGTCCCAATGGCTGTAATCTTTCCCTCTTAGATGAGAGATATTCCAATGAGGAGATACAAAACATTGCAGCAATTCTCAACGCAAGACCGCTATTCTTGTCTGACCAACCGGATCTCATTGTTTGGACCCTCACACACAAAGGCTCCTTCTCACTTTCATCCACTTTCTCCCCCAAGATGCAGATTCATTCTCGACAAATGATTTGGGATGTAAGACTCCAATCAAAGATATCCATTTTCATGTGGAAATTATTGAACAAGCGGCTGCCTCTAGATGATACCTTACAGAAAATTGGTTTTTCGTTAGCCTTCAAGTGTTGCTTATGCTGGAATGAAGAGTCTGTGGACCATCTTTTTGCGTGGAATGTGAAACATCACGAAAAATCTGGCATTTCTTTGAAGATTGGCTGGAGATGGTGATTACTCCATCCACTACCATATTGGATAAACTTAATTCGTGGTGGTGGGCTGCCGCGTCACCTTCCGCTATTGGAGCCATTTATAAAATTCTTCCTGGCATAATCTGTTGGTTCTTATGGAAAGCTAGGAACATGGTGGTTCTGGATGACAAAGCAAGTAGTACAACAAGGATTATAGTGGACATCTACTCTTACTTAGCGAATATCTCCTCGGCCTACCCCTTTAAAAGAGTATCCACAGCAGATGATTTGTTGCTCTCACGCGGCATTTGCAAGCAACTTCTCCAAACCAAATCTAAGAAAGTCCTAGTCGTTAAATGGGACTGCCCTCCCCACAGATGTCTTAAGCTCAATGTGGATGGAACTTCCAAAGGTAACCCCAGAATGGCAGCGGGTGGCGGCATTCTCCGAGATCACAAGCTGAGGCATTAGCTGTTTTAGATGCATAAATGGGCTCAAGATGTGTCATAATTTGCGAGTCCGCTCACTGGTGGTTGAGATTGATTCTCTTCAGCTAATTAACACCTTGCAAGGATCATCGGCACCGATTTGGAGCATTGACCCCCAATTGCGCTTCATCAATAGCTACTGTGCTGGGAAAGAGATTTCATTCAAGCATGTTTTTAGGGAGTCTAACCATGTTGCTGATTGTCTAGCTAACGAGGGTGTATCAAAACCTTTGTATGTTGAATATGATTGCTATACCATTCCTCAGCTGGTTAAGGGATTGGTCTACCTAGATGCTATAGGCTGCTCTAATATTCGGCTTTGTAATCCTTGATTCCATCAATAAAATTTCTTCCCTCTTTCGGGCATTTGCATAAAAAAAAAATGTAGAAGTGCTTTTATTTACTTGCTTTTATTAGAATAGATTAAGTAGTTTCTTAATTTCATAGTTTCTTAGTTCTATTTACTTGCTTTAGTAGGTAATTTAGTTTAATTTAGATTTCAATTGCTTAAAGTTTAATTATGGTTTTAATTAGTGTAGTTTCATCTCTTCTTATTTTGAATTTGCTTAACTATACAAAGATTCGTAAATCTCGATACTTGCTTGCACAACAATCTTCGTGGGAACGATGCCCACTCATTCTATACTACTACCAACTCCGTATATTTGAGGAAGTGAGGTAGAGTGCAGTGATTTAGTGAGGTTTATTATTACTTGTTTGCTTTAATTTGACCTCTACCTAAGGGCTTGACAGAACCATGTGTTCTTAACCTACCATCTCAAATAATCCTCTTTCCAAGAAAATCAAAATGGTAAAATTACCCTTGAAACTAATGGTTTGAAAACTATGACGAACAATTTCCATCTTAGGCTTTTCCCTAGGAAATTTACCTGCATGAGTAAATCAAAAAGGGTTAGCCAACTTCTTAACTTCATCTTCTGTGAAGAAAATAGCAAGTGCTTCTTTGTAGGTTTGCAACCGCTTCAAAGGTTGATAGGCTGCATCACTGGTATGTTGATGGCCTTGAACAACTTCAGCAATTGAATGTGTTGGCCCTTCAACAGGGTGCTGAAGGGCTACATTCTCGGTCATGGCCGAGAATCCAAGCCAAAAGTGAAAATTTTTAGAGAGAAGGAAGAGAGAAAAGTTATTAGATTAAATCATAGTCCGGTAATGTGTACTATTAGATTATCACAAACATGTACTTTTTATAGAAGAGTACCCTCCAATTCTATAAACATTTTCTTTGTCAGAAGTTAAACTAGGCTCGAATGTAATGGAATGGCAAGTATGATGTTCTTCCATTTTTGTCTTTCTCTTCCTTCATCTTCTCCAGGAGAGCTGTAATCTTTGTGTTTTAAATTGGTGTAAAATTTCTTCTTTATAGAATGAGAACTAAAACAAGTCAAGTTTTCCAAAATTGAATGGGAAGAGTGAAGACATCTGTATACTTTTTTGAACAATGTAGCCCTTTGCAACCAAAAAGAAACAACATTGCTTATTCTTTTAGAACTGAATGCATTGACAATGAATTAAGAGGACAATAAATTAATAACATCAAACTCTCATGTTTTAGCCAAGTGGCTATAATCTATATACCACCAATGATACAAATATTCAATTTCAATAGCACAATAAGGTTGTAACTTTAGAACTTGTCAATTAAATATTCTCAAAATGTGAATTGTAGCTTTGTAAAAAACTAAGCATATATGATAAGTTGGTTAATGCAAAAAATTGACTCGGGTAAAACTAGTAGGATAATAAGGGCATTCTTCTATAAGTTCCCAAACTATTACCACAAGCTTGTATTTTCACCTAAAAGAACACAAATTTCTACGAAATGAAATTTTTTTGTAATTGCCAGCTCAAATTTCCATAGGCAAATTGCTATTATAAAACAAACTCAATTTGTAACAAACCTTTGCCTATAATATCAATATTTTTCTCATGTGACATACAAATGCCTAAATTAGGAAACCAGGATAAATATAGAGTTAATACCTGTGATGTACATTGTAAAAAAAAAAAAAATCCCTATAATTGCTACTGCAAATGGCCTTTAAGTTTATTACAAATTCCAATATTCTTAATTCTTAACCTTTAGTACCAGAACCAACATCACATCATCAATTGTTGGATTCTCCAATAAATAATCCAATAAATAATCCAATAAATATATAGACAAAACCATAAACAACAAAAAACCAAACATAACCTAGCTACGCATCTGAAATGAAAACTATTGAACTTGAAGTTACCTGATTAAGGCCTATATTGGTGTCGACAATGAGAATTGTGGAGGCAAAGGTTCTCAAGTAAGTGACAGAAACGTCATACACTTTGCAGAATGAGGTGCTGCAATATATATCTCTAAGATGGTGTTTCTGGACTTCCTTCAAACCAATAAATAGGAAATAAATGTAAAATTAAAGCTTAAAATCAAAGTTTTTAGTATTTACTTAAAATTATGAAATGATGACAAAATATTTTTTTAAGAAACATATATGATTGACGATGAAGGAGATTGACCAACTTTTCATACTACAGTGTTGGCTATAGGATATAATGTGCACTTTTTTCATTTCTCTTATTTGCTGGTTGAACCAAATTTATGCCATTCAACTGGGAAGTTTGTATATGAGTGGGATGAGGTTGTCAGGGATTTGTTGTGTCAAAAGTAAAAGCTCCCCCTCCCCCAACCAAAAAAAATAGCGCCAAGCAAAATCAACACACTAAAAATCTCAATGTTGATATTCAAGCTAATAAGTAAACCATCAAGATCGTACCTTTCTTTTTTCTCATTTTGTAGTAATACTGAAAGAAAAATTATAAAGCTAAATTTACATACAAATAAATGGAACCTAGGAGAAAAAGTCAAGGTTTTTGACAAATAAAATATGAAACGAACATAAAAATTATTGGGACAGCTCAAAATCAAGGTAAAAGTTGAACATCCTCTTTTATTGATGTTGAAAGCCCTTGAAGTACCAATTCCACTCTTTTTGTTTTCAATCTTGAGATCTACTATGCATAAACAAAAGAACTTGGAAATGTAGGTTATTTTTTGAGAGGTAAAAGTTGAATAGAAAATCTAGGTAAAATTTGAACAATCCTCTTTTACTGATGTTGAAAATCCTTGAGATACCAACTCTACTCTTTTTGTTTTCCATCCTTGAGATCTACTATGCATAAACAAAAAGAACAAAATCTAGGTTATTTTTGAGAAGGCAGAAGGGTCAAAGGTATCCTTGAAGAGAGAGAGAGAAAGTACCACTCTTTGCATTCTTCATGAGATCTGCCATACAAAAAAAGAAAAAAAAAAGGCAAAGGTTCAGTGATATTCAAATGAGAGGGAGAAAAAAAGGTTCATCGGAAATTATGGAAGACAGAGAATAAGGGGACGAAATCAAGAACAAAGCAGATCTATGTTTTTTCAAGGAAAAAAGATCAATAAAAGTTTTTTTAAAGGTGGAATGCAGCAAGGATAAATTTTATATAGTTTTTCACTGATAAAAAAATCTAAAACAGGGAGGAAAATGAGTATGAAGGGAAAAAGTTGATGGAGAAGGGATGATAATTAGGGAAAGGAGATAGATAGAGAGAGAGAGAGAGAGAGAGAGAGAGAGAGAGAGAATGGAAAAAGCAAGTAAAGGGACAGAAGGAATTTGATTTTTTAGTTTAATGAACCCAGTGCACTAATAATTGAACTCCAAGTCAAAGAAGAAACTGTTTGCTAAAGTGAATACACAGCAGTAGAAGAAAAAAAGTTCCTCCAATAGTTAGAACTATTTCTTTTCCACCTGGGCACTTGTTTGCAGATGGTATGGTAAGGGAATTTTATGCACGACTCCATATTTTTGCAATAGGGTTTCAAACTATCAATCACAAAAATATGACCCTCAATCATTAATAATGTAATAGGAGTACCAAAACGAGTGAAAAAAGTTATTCTTCAGGAATTTTAGCACAACTTTTGAGTTGTTAGTCAACAAGGCAATTGCTTCAACCCACGTCGAGACATAGTCTGCCGCTTCCAATATGTATTTATTGTTATAGGAGGAGATAAATGGAGATTTATGAAGCTGATCCCCATAAATAAAAAATTTTACCTCAAGAATGTTGCTGAGTGGCATTTCATGCTTCATTAAAATGTTGCTGACCCTTTGGCATCGATCACAACTTTCTACCAATTGATGAGCATCCTTAAACAGCGTAGGTCTGTAAAAGCCTGATTGAAGCACCTTCGATGCTGTGTTTGTACCACCAAAATGGCCACCACTGTTGAACCCTAGTTTTGTTAATCATGTTTTGATGATGACCAAATCGCACTAATAGTTTGAAAACAAGTGTACAGAAAAACAGGTAGGTTCGGACGCAAATGATCGTCCGAACAAAACAACCAAAAGACTCCACGGACGTAATTGACTATCCGAAAGACAAACTTTCGGATGATGGTAATCGTCCGACACAAAGAATATTGAAGCAGTCTAGGACGAAGAACAGCATCCGACCATATTTCTAGAGGACTTTGCTTCGATCGGATGTAGGTTTGGACGCTTCTTCGGACGTCTGAACCGAATACCCTCAGAGAACGGACGCAACGTCGGACGCAGGGTTTAGCAGCGGCCGTTCGAACGGTCCAACGGCTTGTTTGTTTGGACGCATACTTGCTGCATCGGCCATCCGAAAGGTCCAACGGCTAGTTTTCCAATAAGTAGAAAATAGCCGTTGGAAAGTTATTAGAAGTAGATTTTGGACAACTATAAATACCCCTTAGCCTGAATTAAACATGAAGAGACTTCTACATTGATTACAAGTAATTCTTGAGCTATTTGGGAGAAATAGTAGGTACAAGTGTTGTAATAGTGTAGGTAGTTTTGTGAAAAGAGCTTAGGAGTGTAAGAATGGACAGATAACAATTGTAACAAAGGGAGGTTGTGAGTGTAAAACTCTTGGCTCAACTAAAGGAAATTAGTGTGAGCAAGAGTGATCCTCATTTGTGTACAAGAGGTTATTGTCTCACCTACTTTGAAGAGACTTTTAGTGGCTAAACTTCAAGTTGAGAACTTGGTAGTTGCCTCATGTAAGAAGCTCTTTGTGGTTGTAAGCTCCAAGCTTGAGAAGTTTGGGAGTTTGGTTTGATACTCTTAATCTCAATCTTCTAATTTGTTCTTTAATCTTAAATTGTTGAATATCTATTGTATTCATTTGAGCTTAAGTTTTTATTTGGTGCATAAAGTTTGCATTTCTTATTAAGCATTTCAGAAGGTTTGTTTTTGAAATAACCTAATTCACCCCCCTCTTAGGTTGCCCTTTGGGACCAACAACCACAATCGGACATATGGCATTGATATAAGATTAAGCTTGCTTCCTCCATGTCTACAATTACGAAGTCCATAAAAAAAAATAAATTTCTTTATTCTAATCAACACATTCTCTACCACCCCTTACGTATCCCCATGCTTCTATCTGCAATCTGGATAGGTTTTTTAGTTTTATGAATGATTGTTAAATAAAATTTCTTGTAAAGACATAAAACATTAAATTTGTACTGGCTCCTAAATCATAAAGAGCTCTATCAATTGAAACGAGACACCTATTTTACAAGGTATAGAAACACTCTTTGGATCTCTTCTTTTGTGAGGTAGTTTTCTAAGAATCATCTCACTTTACTTTTTCACCATATCTTCAATTTTATCATCTTCCCAATTCTTACAGGTTTTCTTGGAACCCTTGTCTTTATCATCATTCACATTGACATCTATCTTGGAGTTCTTTTTCCTTATCATGAGCTTAATGTAGTTGCAAAACTCCTCATCTCTTCATCTACACTTGTGATCACATCTTCCTTGAATGCTCTATCCGAATCTACTCATTGAGATTCCACCTCTTTATCATCCCCTAATACTGCATTCAATACAAAACATTCCACTTCTTGGTCAAATATTCTCATAGCATTAGAAACAATAAACTTTACCTCCTAATATGTGGAATATCTAGTATAAAATTTATAATCACCTAACTTTATTAATAACTAGATAATGCACAGCAAGTGTATGGGTCAAATAGTATATATAGTGGAAGTAGGGATGAACGAATCGAACCCACAAGGGGTGTTTAGTAAGTACTGGTTATTTGGTTCAAATGCTATTTGAAGAATTGATAGCAGAGGAGAATTAACTAAACTAGAATTCAAGACTTTAATTAACGAAAATAATAGTTTAGGGTTAAGAATAGCCAATTGGTTTTCATTAATTCATTCAATTAATTGGTCCAATTATAATTCATGGAGATTCTATTCCTATAAGTCAACCAATCCCGAAGGCTTTGGCGATTGAATCCTATCAAATTAATTAATTAGGGTTCGAGACCTTTTCTTGCCTAACTAACTAATTCGAGTTGTATCTATATAGAATTTGAGTTTTCGACACGGAATACTTGGCAATTCAACTAATCAATTCTGCCACGTCGGTCTAGAATAATTAGCCTAACACATTAATACTAGCCTACGACGGAGGTTCAAATACCTCATCCTCTCAGCCAACCTAATGAAAACTAAAGTTAGCTACTCTTTAGATTTGTCTATTTGTGTTAATTATTTTAGCTGACTATTATGATTATTCCAATTGATGATCAAATTATTCATCACCCAATGGAATCGACATCATCTAACCTTAACCCATACTATTTAGAACATGAATGAAAGCAATAATACGAAAGAAAACACTGAGTTAAATAACAAAATAAGGATGTAAAAGGGATTGAGAAAACTACTCTAATGAAGAATCACAAGTTTTCGGTCCAAGGTTGTCAATCTTGAACTTCTTCTTCTATTCTTCTTGCAAAACAAATAAAACCCTAGTCTAATTTGCAGCCCCTAAAGGGGAAGACTGAATTATAATGTCATTTTGAAGTCCTAAAGACTCTTATTTATAGTTTTTACATGTTAGAAAGTGTAGGGCTTCGAATAAGTTTTGAAACGCACTCTTGCGGGCCCAAAAAGGACACTTAGAACTCTAAAAATCATCAAAATCGTGAATAGCTCACCCCAGTCATTCCAACAGTAGTCTGTGGTTTATTTTCTTTCAATCACATGCAAACTGTGAGGTATCATTCTATCCAACCCACAGACTATGGCTGATTTAGCCTTGGTCACTTGCAAATGGCAAGCGGCCTTTCACAACTTCACGCGATTTCACTGTTTTACCTCTAAAATCCTTGTTAGATGTTCGATTGACACACTATTTATTCCTGCACGACCGTAGAACAAATAATAACATAATATCTATAATATAACTTTAAAATAACACTTTAAAACTGACTAAAACTATAAACAAGAGACATGCAAGAACACATGAAGAACTCTAACTCCAAGAGGAATTAGATAAATAATTGAAACACAACTCTAAACACATAAACACATAAATATAAGTTAAATAACATCAAATAAATACTAAAATACTACATTAAACATATATTAACACATAGAAACATAAATGCATGAAAACGTACACATAAACTCTAAAAACGCCGAAACTAGTGCAAAACTGTACAAAAAAGAATAGGAATAACACTATTTCTTAGGGTCATATCCTTCTCATCACGTACTACTCATTTTTAGCTCAGACATCAATGAGGGTTTTCCCTATTGCTAATAATAGTCTACCAAGAATTATAGGGATATTTACATCTTCTTTAAGACCTAATGCAATGAAATTTGTAGGAAATATAAATTTATCTACTTTTAACAACATGTCTTCACTGACTTCCATCAGATGTGCCAATGAACAATTTGCAAGTTGTAGGGTCACCGATGTTAGTTTCATTTCACCCACATTTAATTTTCTGAAACTAGAAAGAGGCATCTCAATAATACTAGCGCCCAGATCACAAAGAGCTAGTGAGCTAAAATCGTGCAAGGAATTGTAAAGTTGCCCAGATCTTTAGCTTGGGTAGTAAATTTTGCTAGAGAATCGAACTGCACTATTCCATCAAAGCAATTGTCTCAAAGTCAGCCAATCTCCTCTTTCTTCATAAGATGCCTTTTATGAACTTCACATAGTTTGGCATTTGCTCCAATGCTTCTATGAAGAATGTTTATATGAAGCTTCATTTGAAAATTTCCATAAATTTTTGGAATTGGGTATCTAAATTCTGCTTCTTCAATCTTTGGAGTTATGGTACCCGCAGAAATATCAATTCATTGTTTTGCTTCTTTCCATGTGTACTTCTATCTAGACTACTATATTCTTCCCCGTTAGTTACTTGTGATTCCTATTCCTTCATCTATTTTTCATCCTTCACCAATTTCTTCCCACCCATAAGTGTTATTGCCTTGCAATGCTTTTTGCCATCTTCCTGTGGGTTTACTTTTGTATTGCTCAAGAGAGTATCTTGGAGCTATTGTTGATTGAATTGGCTGTTTCCCCTATTTGGTTCTCGAGATTGCAGATTGAAGCCATATGGCTTTGCAGAATGCACTCATACTTTGGAGTGTCACATCATTTTTAGCCGTGTATTGTTTTATTAGCTCCTCTACACTATCCCTTTTCTGTGGCTCCTGTTGCGTTGGTTTTTGTTGATTTTGAAACCCTGGCTCCTGTTGTGGTCTCATGGATGATGTGAAACTTATGGTTCATTGTGATAGTTTTTTTTCCAAGAAAAGTTTGGGTGGTTCCTCCAACCTGGATTGTATGTGTTGGAATATAGATTGTTCTGATTCTTGTCACAGTTGCCCATGTAATTTATTGTCTCTTAATTTTTTGGGCACTGCTTCGTGGAATGTCCTTCCTTGCATACATCTCAAGAAATAAAAGGACTCTAAATTTGTTTGCCTTGAACACCCATATTGTTTTTTTTCTTAGTCAACGTGGCTAACTGTGTTGTGAAGGTTGTTAAAGCATCATCTTTGTAAACTTATGCCGTTCTTCTTGGTACGACTATCTTATTAGACCACTGATAGTTGTTTAATGACATATTGTCTACCATCTGTACTACCTCATCGTATGATTTACTCATAATGGCTCCCGCTACGGCTGCATCCACATTGGCTTTGGTTGGCCCTTGCAGCCCATTGTAGAATGTCTCAATTTGTAACCAATCTTGAAGACCATGATGTGGACATAAACTTAGTAGAGTCTTTAATAGTTCCCATGTCTCGAACAGTGGTTCATTATCATGTTACACAAAAGAAGTGATGTCATTCCTCAGCTTTACTATCTTTGGTGGTTGAAAGAATTAAGTCAGGAACTTTTGTGCAAGATTGTTCCATGTCGTGATGGAACTTGGAGGTTGAGAAATTAACCAGGTTTTGGCCTTATCCCTTAGTAAGAATGGGAAAGCCTTAGCATTATGATATCGTCTGAAACTCTTTTATGTCGAAATGTGTCACAAATCTCCAAGAAGTTGAAGTTGTCAATATTTGGGAAATTACTCTGTAACCCACCAAACATAACTGATGATTGTGCTATCAAAATGATTTGCGACTTTAGTTCAAAGTTGTTCACCTGAATTGCAACTTCAATATGCTTAACTGAAGACCATCCACAGCAGATATAGAAAAATCCCTAAGTAACCGTGGTTCAACTTGATTTGGTGGTACTTGTATGACTAGATTAATAGAATTATCACTGTCATCTACACATTTCTAAGATTGGTTGAAAACATCTCCTTGCCTCCCTTCTCAAATGGCTAGTTGTACGCTCAATTTCTAAGTTCAAAGGAAGTAATATATCTTTCGACCTTCTGGGCATAAAATTGATGAAAAACATTGCAAAACTAGAACAATTAGAAAATAAAATAAAATAAAATAATAAAAGTTTAAACTAGAGTCTAAATGCTTAATATGATATTGCATAAATATAAAAACGACAAAAACAAAGTCCTCAGCAATGGGGCCAAAACCTTGTCCGAGTTCAGTTATAGACATGATTCGCATATGCAAGTTCACATATCAAACAAGCAGTACGTAGCAAGTAGAAATCGTTTCCACAAGGAATATGCTTGAAGAGGTTGACAACTACTAGAATGACACATTCACTACTCTATTAAAATACTGCGATAATGACATTGTAGTAAAAATAAAGATATACTTAACTAAATTAAGACATAGAAAATGAATGATATTTAAACCATGGCTTAATCTGATTCATTTGCCAATTCAATCAATTGCTTCGATTTATCATTCCCTCAATTTCTTAGTTTGTTTACGAATCTAGGGTTTGATGTAATTGCATGTTTCCATCAAACTCGTGCAAATCTGCTAACACCAACCAACCTACTATATGTCTATGTGAATTCAAGCCGTGATTAGTGTCTATTAATGAACCATAATCTGGTTCCCTAAGGTGAACCATAATGGTTCAATCAATCATAGAATGTTCCGAAAAAGGCTATTTGAGACCGTCCTAAACCTAAAATTCCTCTGTCATTTCCAATTAGAGTTTACAAATTACTCTAGAGTGTGATTAGTCATCTAGAGGTATTACGAACAATTCAAATAACCAAACACAAATGAGCAATCGAAAAGAACATATAAAAGCTCAACAATCAATTATCATGGTAAAATCTGAATAAAACCCTAGTTAAGAATTAATGCATAATCATAGACATATAAATACATCAAAAGATTGTTTTACAACCATCACAAAATAAGGAAAGAGAAAATAAGACAAACTATTCTTAGTTGTGTTCTTCATTTCTTCGACTTGATGATTCTCCTCTTGTGACTTATAATGTAAGCACACAAATGTCACACAAAATCTTGGCATTATAGTACCATTACAACTGTTCAACTCAAAAACGTTAATATAACCTTTTGTAGTTCCTTTATGACCACTTTTTATTTGGCTCATTGTTTTATTTTTCCTGGCTTAGCAAGAAGCATTTGCATGCAAGCCACCTTAAGATTCTCATTTCTTACCATGCTTACGTATTTTATGTAAAGCAAGTCATTTTTTCTTTCTTTTATTCAAGTTCATTGGAGCATTTAGAGTACATAAGGAACTAGCCGGGGGAAAATGTCTTTTATTAGCGTAAGTCAATTTAACAACTATAATGAAATCTAATACTTCGCCATGAAAAATTATACAAATGAAAATACAAAGGTCTACGCCATGTCCTACTCTATCCCAATCAACAATCATAGAGAATCAACTGGCAAGCAACAACAAGACCAAGCCACGGCTAAATGGACTGCTCACCCCATGAAGACGTCTACATCTCAATGGGAAATTAACATCATGAAGCTGGTCCCTCGGGGGTTTCCAAGGAGCATCACCCAGAGCCCATCATTTTCAATCCATGGAAGGGACACAACCTCAAGGCCAAGCTAATGTAGAGATTCCGGAAAAAAATATGGTGGTGGAGGACAACACGGTGGAGGAACCACCAGCTTCTCAGCCTCTCAATGTTTTACAACACTCCCAACAAACTAGGAAGTTCAAATTTCAAATTCCTTGGATGGTTGGGCGGTTACAACACCTCCAACAAACCAGAAAATTATAACTTCAAATCCCTTGGATGGTGGGTTGACAAATTCAAATTTGATTGAAACAAATTTGGAGCTAGTAAATTCAAACCAAACTGCTTTGACTCATTCAAAAAAGAAACCGAATCCCCTAAATTTGCTACAAGATGTGTCAATTCAAGTTTCAAGCAAGGATGATTTTAAGAACATCCTTAGCCCTATCAAATGTTCGAATAATGGAGGAACTTCCTTGCTATTTTTCGGACAATGACTCTGCACGAGTTGAAGCAACTTCATCACTATAGGAACTAAAGACACTGGGCGAACAATCAGGAAATAAGTCCATACCAAACCAGCCTAGTACGTCTCACCACCAAAGTCGAAACATGAATGACCTCCCAGCCACGGTTAAGCCTACATTCGAGGAAATTGTACTATTTTCGAGCAGCAATGAACATTTAAGCACATTATCGGGAAAAAAAGATACCAACCTCATATCCAACCTGCTTTCTCTCCAACAGCCAAATTTTAAATCAATTGATGATTCCATCATGCCTAATGATAAGGTGATGGCAGAACAAACTTGCTACTTTTCAGATAATGAGTCTCCTAATGGTCGGGAAGTGCACCCAATCCAAGAATTGGACATTCTCGCCCCAAAAAGGAATGGAAGACGTAAAAGGGCATACAATATACCAAGAGTAATGCAAACCAGGCCAATCATGAACTCCAAAACCCTTTCTCTAATTTAATTCTAATATGTAAGAGACCAATTCATAGAATTAGAGGATGTTAGTAGCACTGATTTAGTTCTAGAACATAAGAGGCCATTTCATAGAATTAGAGGACCCAAGAAAGCACATTTGACAAGAATTCGAATTTCCACCCTTTTAAACAAAAATTTGAAACATGAATGATGTAATTCAATAATTCTAGGTTTTCATATCATTGGCAACTATAAATCAATCCTACTATTAATATGCCATTCTATTAACACATGACATAACAAATTTATATCACAAAATGACAATACTAACATTGAAAACAACTAAACATTAACAATGTTAAATAAATCATCACTTACCAGCATAACAAAACTAATGCAAGCAATATTCAACAATGACTAAATAGCAAACACATTAAACCAAAAATTAAAATAAAACTCCCTTGACAAACTATGTATATATGAGAATGGTCAATCTCCTTTGGCCTTTGATATCTGCATATGATACACACTTTGTCTCCTCCTTTCTTGGTCCTTGGCCCTTGCCTCTCGACATCATATGGGGGTCCACAGTGCCACTCTAGTGGCGGAGTCGTCTAGGGCCAACAGGATATGTCAAATTTCCCAAGGTGGCTGTGTTGCCACGCTAGGAAGCCCATCTTTTGCATCATCTCCTCAAAACACTAGCTATGCTAGACTAGGATTTCCCGCCGCATCGCACTGTTGAACAACAGATGCAAAATAGACTCAATTGCAAGTCTAGGCGGGGCTATAAGGAGTGGTCCTCAAGGTCTCACTTGAGCACATTAAACCTCCTCTGGTGCTTGCTTACCTTTTGCCTCAGCTTGTTCTATAATTATTTCGGATTTGTATTGGGTCACGATTGCTTGAAGAGCCTTTTTATCAATTGGCACTGGGGTGTGCCATTTCTTTTTCATAGTGATCCACAAACCTGTAAGCTTGCACAATTGGGTTATCAAATTTGGAAAAAGAAATTACTTGTGCTTCCTATTCCATCACATTTCTCAAGATCTCCAGCGATATCTCTTGTCCAATATCAATCGTTAAGCCCTCTATAATGGCAAAGATCAAACAGGCCCTGTCAGGATTAACATCGGCGGTATGCGAAGTAGGCAACAAGTGGGACCAAACAAATTGCATCCATACCCTAGCCTCCGCATTCAAATATTTAAGCTAATCCACTTATGCTAACATTCCTCCATATCCCATTTATCCCAACCATCAGTCAATGCGTTGGCCGCCTCATCATAATCAATTTTACCCTCCAAAAGCATGCTTAATTGGTTATTGGGATTAGTAGGCAAATGCTAGAGTTCATTAGTGATTTCATACCTAAAACTCACCAATGTACCCCTCACTTTGACTACATGGTCCCTCATGTCTAGACTATTACTAATGAACTCAAAGACCATGCTTTTATTTGCCACAACGGTAGGAATTTTACAAAAATTTATCCACTCTTGCTTTGAATTTTATTAAAACTCATATGATGCAGCTCATCTACTTCAATCGTGACCCAATACAAATCATGAATTGGACATGAATCAAAGCAATCCCCGCTCATATAAAGGATTTATCCGATTTTGAAGTTTGTCATGTAATTGTTTAGCCACCAAAGAAACAATAATATTATCATCATAAGTATTAGCATCCGATTGATTTATCTTCTTCTCCATTAAGCAATAAAATCAAATCAACATAATAAAACAAGCAAACAATTAAATTTCCCACCAACTTAATCAAAAATAATCCCAACAACCATCTCATCAAATTAAACCAAATCCAATCAACAAGTATATTACAAAATAGCCACCACAACTTAAAATAATCACAAGGCATATTCACCAATCAAATCCATAAAATTTGTTGTCTTTAAATAGGAATGATCTTACTCAAACTGGATTCGAGTTGATGCTCCCTTGGGAAGAACCAAATAAGCCTCGTGACCGGTATGATTGTCTCAAATTAGACCATGGATATTTATAACGATGAAAAAGAATATCTGTTGAAAAGAAGAGAGAGAATGATGAAGTGAAAGTATGGAGGAAGGAAGAAAATACAAGAAGATTGGAGAAGGAAAAGAAGAAAAAGAGAAAGGAGAATAAGAGGTTTTTTTCTTTGTTTGAGTAGCTTGAAGGAGAGAATGAGAAAGGAAGTTGTTTTGTAAATTGGAAGTAGGACAAAAGAGCTTTATCAAATCTCAGGTCAATCAATCAACTTCAATTATATTTTATAGAGATTCTATTTCCAAATTTCAACCCAACCTTGAAGCCTTCGGTAATTGAATCCAATCAAATTAATTAACTAGGGTTGAGACCTTCTCCTACCTTATTAACCAATTTGAGTCATATCTATATGGAATTGAAGTTTCTAGCGAGAATACTTGGCAAATAAACTAATCAATTCCACCATTTTGGTTTGAAATAATTAGCCTAATAATTTAACACTAGCCTATGACGGAGGTGCAAAAGCCTTATCCTCTCAGCCAACCTAACCAAAACTAAAGTTTTGTCATTAGCTACTCTTTAGATTTGTCTATTCGTGTTAATTATTAGCCGATTAATATAATTTAGTAATCAATCCTTAATAACATTAACCCATGAACAATTGTGTTACCTGTACCTGAATTGTAATTAGTTTAGCAATTCATGGGGTGCGGAGGAGAAAACAAATTAATTGCTTAGCTAATAGTCATGATAAATTGATAAACAGAAATTAAAAGTGGAATGGTAAATAAGTAAATTAAAGAAAAGTAACTGAAATCATAATTGTTGCAAAATAACTTGAATTGAATTACTTGAATGATCTAAAAGTTGAAAATCAAACTAAGAAATGAAAGAACAATTTAATTCTAAAGTACTAAAAAAGTAGTTCCCAAACCTCTAGAAAAAAAGTTTAAAAGAAGTTCTAAATATCACCTCCTAAATCTTACATTGGCCTCCTATTTAAAAAAATAACGTAACAAGCCCAGGCCCACAATGGCCTACAAAGTTGAAATGAAGGCATGGTGGGGTAACCTACTTAAAAGCTCTTAGAACCGTGCCCAAGCTTCACTTAATCCCTTATCCACATCTTGTTTGAAAGATGTGATATCATTCCTTGGCTTTGCCGCCTGAGATGGTGGGAAGTACTTAACTAGGAATTCTTGGGCAAGTTGATTCCAGGTTGTAAAAGTGCCTTGCTCATATGATTGAAGCTGCCACTTGCCTCGGTCCCTCAAAGAAAATGGGAATACCCTCATGCACAGACAATCTTAATGCACTCCACCAAACATTGTGTGCTATTGAAGCATTTGGATAAGTGCGGGATTTATTTTAAAATTATTAGCTTGGACCTACATCCTAGCTATACTCGAGTTTGCTCCCTCAAAGTTGGGCATAGCGTAATCCCGAAGTAGTCTCACATTATCATAAAGTCCATTGGCATGGTTGCCAACCTCCCTATTTCCATTTCCACCTATTCTAGCATTATTTTGAGGATTTGCTATCTTGGCTCTTTCTTGCTCTTGTTGAATTCTCTCTCTCTTTTCTAATCTTCGTTAGTCTCCTTTCAAGTTCCGAATCAAGACTAAGAATGGTTATTTTCCATCAACCATGAACTATAAGAGAAAATCAACATAAGCCAATTCAAGTGGAAAATCTTCCAAAAGCAAAAATGGGCAAGATTAAGAAAGCAACAATTAATGTAATCTATAATTAACTACTAAATAAAGAAAAACGTCTAATGTAGTATGGCCCACGAATATCTAATATTGCAATTACTCTCAATCCTCAGCAACAACACCAAAAACTTGTTGTTGGTGATTTTTCTAGTGATGAGATTGAGTTTAAAGCAACCAACAAGTAATAATAAAAGGGCTCAATCAAACACTAAACCTTCACCCACACTCTCGCAAGTATACGAGGTAGGATTGTTGATGCGAACCCCATGCGCAATCAAAATTCGATGCCATGAAACCTGAGGATCAAGTAGGCACCAAAACCCCAAGGATCGGAATCCAAAGTTCGTAACACAAATTGGACAATGCAAAACAAAAGGAAGACACAATTAGAACAAACAAGAATAAGAAATAATTGACCCACTGCTTATATTGATCAAGCAGGAACCAATATCTTAAGTCAGTTAGAACAATCACCATTGCTCAAGCGATGATCCCAGCAAAGTCTTAATCCAAAGACTACAAGAAAAAACTTTCTCCATGAAAAAAATGAAAATTTATTGATAAAATATGCTTCAAAATTCGTCCATAATAGTGCCTATTTATAGGCTTGATAAAGTCCTAAAAACTAGGTAAAAAACTCCTAAAAGTAGTGCTAAGGTTCGGCCATATGTAGCCCAAAACCCGAAGGTTTCTAGAACTAGTTTCCTTACGACACAAGCAAAAGAATCACCTAATTCTAACACACTAGGATTCGGCCAAGAGGCTCTCAAAATTGGGCCAAATGGGCCTTATTAAGGACTAATTAATGAGTCTAAAAAAAGAATTAAATCAACACCTAAACCAACCCAATTTACACAATACTTTACGAATATACAGTGTATAATTGGGCTCACAAATAAAACACAATGTGTTCTAATATTAATTGACTCGTTCATTTAAGCATTTTAGCTTTTGAAATCTTAGCCAACATCTGAATCTTCAAGACAACAACATCTTCAAGAACACCATGACCGAACCAAATATCATGGTCATTGTCGCCTTGCATGATTTCAGCTTCTTCATTACCAATTTTATGTAATCCTTTCTTGATGGTTCTCAACTCATCCAGGATCATATCATTCCCTCCCTTCTTGAAAGGATTCATCCTTGAATTCAAACCTAGATAAGGAAAACATGGATTAGTCAAATGGGAAACAAGACGGCGAGAAGATAGACCTTGAAGTCGTGTACTATTGTGAGCAGAATAAAGTTTTGCAAGGTAATGATCCAAATAGTTAAAAAAATGTGTACACCAAAGTAGAAAATCATTCAGTTTTGACAAGTTAAGCACAATTTGAGCAACTGCCAGAAAATATTGATTTTGACATAAGCTGGAAGTTACATTTGACCGAAAACAAAAATTTTTTGGCAAAGTGTTTTAGGCAAAATTGATGTGATTTCATTCTTACTAAGTATTTGACCTAAATCACACAACTTAGGTTGCTCAAAAACTAAGTAAGGAACAAAAATTTGGGTGGCGTGTCTAAGTAAAATAAAATCAAACGAGTTATCACGCCATAACAAAAAGTTAACTTGACTTGGGCAAAATTTGAATATTTTGAAGTTAACTTTACTTGAAATTCAAAATTCATAAAAGCAGTTAACCAAGATAACAAAGTTATCCAAGTTATTTTGAACAAAAACAAAATGTTGAAAATCATGTAGCATGCTAACACAACAATTCAAATTAGATTTGATGGCATGTAAATGATTATCAATTAAGGTTTGGAAGGATTTACTAAAACAATGCTCCAAAAATTCGAATTGAAGTTGAAGAATTTGGATGCCTTTTCTATTCAAAACAACAATCACGTCAAACCCAAGTCAAAGGAATTAATTTTAAGCACAATAAATAAACAAAATGTACACTAAAAATAATTCTAAATTTGGAATTAAAATTTCTACAATTTCTTAAGATGCTTAAATCTAAGAATTTCAGCACAAAAAAGTAGATAGTTTTGAGATAGGGTATTGTATTGACTACCATATCTTCCTTACCTTGCTCTGGTTGGAATGATGAGGTACTCAATTTGGAGGTTAATGCATCACGACATACACCTTTGAAGGGCTGCACATAAGAAAGAAAACTAGACAAAGATAAATCAAAGTTAAGCATGACAAAATAATTTCTCTTGATCTCTTCCTCTTTTCTCTCTTTTTCTTGGCCCATGGCCGAAGCCTTTACAATCTTTTTATCTTGATTTCGGCCGCTATTTGGCTTTCCCACTTTGCCTTATACTTTTATTCCATTCAAGAATTTCTAATCTTTCATCATTTATTTGATGTTGTGGCAAAGGAATAAATTTAAACATTTTACCCTTTTTACACAAGTGATACCCTTGGTATAGTTTCTATCATAAAAACATTTTTCAGGTAATTCCCATAGCTTACCAAGTTGTAAACGGCATGCATGCAAATGTGCTACATCACAAACTACCTTATTGGAATACTTACCAATAGTGAAGGATACAATAACTTAGTTACCTCAAATGCTTCACTTTCAGCTGACCATCGGAACTGATAAGGTTTTGGAAGTAGTGAAGTAGGCAAATTCAACTTTTCATTAGGCTATGTACTTGCCATATTAGCCTATATACTACTGTCAATTATAATACCACAAGCCCTTTCATTCATAAGAACTTTAGTGAAGAAAGTCTCTTTTCCACGTACAAGACATCACAAATAAAACTCGCAAAACAAAGTGGTTAGTGTTAGAAAAAAATAATCTGAATTTTTCCTCACCACCGACTCACTTTTGGGAGTATATGCACTCAAATTGTATCACTCAATCCCTTGTGTATACCCTCAATTGCATGGCTTTTATGACTCAAATGATCTAATCACACTTCCTTTTTCCTTTCTTTAGTTTACTCTCAAAGTCTTTGGAAGACTATGAGGACCAAAGTAAGCCTTTAATTGGTTGGAAGACAAAGAAAACAAATAGTCACGGGTCAATGCCAAATACGAGGCACCACACTTTTGGACATAAGCTCTAAAGAACAAAGACAACAAAATATTCAAGACTACTAGAAGCAACAATAGGTATAGAAAACAAATAAGAATTTGCAAATTCACCAAATATAGAAATCTACGCACACAAGAACAAACAATTAAGCACTTAAAACTAACAAAGAAATTTTATAAAAAAAAACCAACAAAAAATTAAGTGCTTTTGAACAGAATCACAAATTTAGAAAATTTTCAAAAATAGAAAGTTTCTAAAAATGGAAAGTTCCTAGATTTGGTGGAATTTCTAATTCAATTGAGATTAAGATAAGTAATTCAAATCCAAATAGGATTAGGATTAGTTTTCTAAGTTTAACTGGGATTAGGATAAGTTTCCTAAGTCAACTTGGATTATCCAGGTGTTCCAAATCCGATTAGGATTAGGTTTAGAAACCAATTCCAATCAGAATTAGGACAAGAAACCAATTCTAAATAGGATCAGAATAAGGAAAGAATTAAAAAAAAAAGGTAAGAACTAAAACCCTTTTGGATTAGGAAAAGAACAAGTAGTGGCTATATCAACAATTTAATAGGCCAACCCTAAAAAAAAATTTCCTCATCCTTTTTTCTTCTTATGGCCGATTCTACTTCTTCTTCTTCTTTTTTTTTCTTTTTTTTTTTTTTTATATTTTTGCCAACAATTTTTTTAACTTTTAGCCAAACCCTTTCTCTCTCTCCCTCTCTTCAATTCAGCCAAGAACACCTTTTTTTTTTTTAAATTGGCAGCAACAACATATAAGAAGCAATGGAGAAGCAACAACAATGACAATTGACAGACAATCAAGGAACAATGTATAGCATAAGAACAAATCACAAGATCAACGATTCAAATTTTGAGACGAGAACAATGGACTGAAAGATGTAAATTTTTTTCACTGATGAACAATACGATGAATAGTAATGATTTTTTTTTTTTATCTAAGATATGATTTTCTTAGAAAGAAAATCTAAAAAATTAAAAAGAAAACAAACAGAACTGACCAAAATTAGACCAACTCTGATACCAAGCTGATGCGCACCCCCTTGTTCAATCAAAACTCGATGTCATGAAATTGGACAATCAAGTAGACACAGAAACCCCAAGGATCAGAATCCAAAGTTAGTCACACAACTTGGATAGCAAAAGAAAAAGAAGACACAAATAGAACAAACAAGAATAAACAATAATTGACCCACTGCTTATATTGATCAAGCAGGAATAAGTATCTTAAATCAGTTAGAACAATCACCATTGCTCAAGCAATGATCCCAATAAAGTCTTAATCCAAAGACTACAAGGAAAAAAAAAATTCACCACGAAAAAAATAAAAATTTATTGATAAAATATGCTTCAAAATTCATCCATAATAGTGCCCATTTATAGGCTTGACAAAGTCCTAAAAAAAATAGGTAAAAAAACTCCTAAAAGTAGTGCTAGGGTTCGGCCATAAGTAGCCCGAAACCCGAAGGTTTCTAGAAATTGTTTCCTTGCAAACAAGCAAAAGAATCCCCTAATTCTAACACACTAGGATTCGCCCAAGAGGCTCTCAAAGTTGGGCCAAATGGGCCTTATGAAGGACTAATTAATGAGTCTAAAAACTAAGAATTAAATCAACACCTAAACCAGCCCAATTTACACAATACTTTAACAAATAGTTGGGCTTACAAATAAAAGACAATGTGTCCTAATATTAATTAATCAATTCGGCCATGTAAGCATTTTAGCTTTCAAAATCTTGGCCAACATTCGAATCTTGAAGACAACAACATCTTCAAGAACATCATGACCAAACCAAACATCATGGTGATTGTTGCCTTGGATGATTTCAGCAACATTGGATCTCATGGGCTACAATTTGCCAGCCAACATATTCAAATGCCTAGGGGTTTCTTCACTTGAGGAGGTGAGTTCGCTGCTTTTGTATCAAACTTTGGTGGAAGTTCTGAAAAGGCTACTGTTTGTGGTGTTCTTTTCTTCAAAGACGTTACCTTAAGAACCAACATCCCACCTTAGTCTCGGCATCACCAGGTGACTCATTTACTTGGAAAAGGACGTTGCAAGTTCATGAAGACGTAGAAAAGTGACTGCTATTCCTACTACGGAAGGCTGATTGTTCCTTTTTGTTTGATCCTTGGACCGAACATGGGCCTTTCTCCCACATGGTGGAACAAGTATATGATGAACAGCTTAAAGTTTCACAAGTTGGGGGTCCCAATGGCTGGAACCTTTCCCTTCTGGATGAGAGATACTCCAATGAGGAGATACAAAACATTGCAGCAATTCTCAATGCAAGACCGCTCTTCTTTTCTGACGAACCGGATCTCATTGTTTGGACCCTCACACCCAAAGGTTCCTTCTTTCTCTCATCCACTTTCTCTCCTAAGGCTCGGATTCACTCTCGGCAAATGATTTGGGGGATGTGAGACTCTAGTCGAAGATCTCCATTTTCATGTGGAAATTATTGAACAAGCTGCTGCCTCTAGATGATACCTTACGGACAATTGGTTTTTCGTTAGCCTCCAAGTGCTGCTTTTGCTGCCATGAAGAGTCCGTGGACCACCTTTTTGTGGAATGTGAAATATCACGACAAATCTGGCATTTCTTCGAAGCTTGGTTGGAGGTGATGATTGCTCCATCCATGACCATATTGGATAAGCTTAATTCTTGGTGGTGGGCTGCTGCGTCACCTTCCGCAATTGGAGCTATTCATAAAATTCTTCCTAGCGTAATCTGTTGGTTCTTATGGAAAGCTAGGAACATGGCGGTTCTGGATGACAAAACAAGTAATGCAACAAGGATTATTGCGGACATCTACTCTTACTTAGTGAATATCTCCTTGGCTCACCCCTTTAAAAGAGTATCCATAGCTGATGATTTGTTACTTTCACGCGGCATTTGCATTCTACTTCTCCAAACACACCAAACCCAAGAAAGTCCTAGCCGTCAAATGGGACTGTCTTCCCCACGGATGCCTTAAACTCAATGTGGATGGGGCCTCCAAAGGTAACCCAGGAATGGCAGCGGGTGGTGGCATCCTAAGAGATCACAATGGCCAATGCATCAGGGCGTTTTCCAATGGCTATCAACAGCAAACTAACTTACAAGCTAAGGCATTAGCTCTTGTAGATGGACTCAAGATGTGTTACAATTTGCAGGTGGACTAACTGGTGGTTGAGATTGATTCCCTTCAGCTAGTTAACACCTTGCAAGGATCATCGGCACCGATTTGGAGCATTGACCCTCAAATGCGCTTCATCAACAGCCATTGTGCTGGGAAAGAGATTTCATTCAAGCATGTTTTTAGGGAGTCCAACCATGTTGCTGATTGTCTAGCTAATGAGGGTATATCAAAACCTATGTATGTTGACTATGATCGCTATACCATTCCTCACTCTGTAGAAGGTTTGGTCTGCCTAGATGCTATGCCAATGGCTATTCTAATCTTCGGCTTTGTAATCCTTGATTCCATCAATAAAATTTCGGGCCTCTTTCGGGCATTTGCTTAAAAAAAAAAAGTAATCCTTGCTTGAAGGTTCTCAACTCATCCAGGATCATATCAATTGTAGGTAATGGTGAGTGAGTATCGTTCCCACGAGGATTGGATTGCCAATTACTAGACTTAATAGGGCTTTGCACTATTTAAAAAAATCCCCAAATGGTTTGTCACTAACTATGGGCTTAAACTAGGAAAACATCTAATAATGACTAAATTAACCAACTAAACTAGGGGAACCATTAATTAAGCTAAACTAGGGAACAAATAACAATTATCACTAATTACTACACTAAAAAAAAGCATAACAAAACAATAAGAAGCCATTTAAACTACTCTAGAAAGCAAATAATCAAACTAGTCTAAGAAGCAATTAAAGTCTCAATTAAGAAAGCAATTAAAGGCCTTACTACACTAGTGAATGTAGAACTCATAATATTTTACAGTATACTAGGAAAGGTAGGAAATTTAAGAACATAGTAATAAATACGAAACTAAGACTAAGGATTTTTAATTGTAAAAGGAGTTTTAAGTAAAGCCCACTAAATACTAATGATCAAGAACAAGAAATTAAAGTTTAGATTAGTGGATAATGCAAGAAATTGATAAAATAAGGATTTTTCTTCTAACCAAGGCTAATATTTTGGGCACTATAAATGCAAGAATTGTAAAGGAAAGGTAGGCAATTAATATGCCTACTTAAAGATAATAAAAAGCCACTAATCTAAGACTAAAAAAATTTAAGCTTAGAAGAGTTAAAGAGAAGAAATTTTGATTAAAATGAAAGATAGGAAGTCTTCAAAGTTGAAATGAAAGTCTTGAAGCTAAAGTACTCTATTCCTAAGAGATGGAGGCTACTAACTACAACTATACCTACTACTATGTGTTTTTTGGGTACATTGTAGGGTTATTCCAAAATCTAGCAATCAATTCGTTGACTCTGCTTCTTGCAGACAACGGCGGTCACCAATTTTCATTATTAGAATTGGTGAGGTGACCGAGGTCTTCTTCTACTCGTGACCGCAGTGACCAGTTTTTCTTTTATAATATGGTGACCGCGGTGTCTCAACTTTGAAGTTTGAATGGCTGATGACCACAGTTATGGTATTTCTTCATTGATTCTAGTGACTTATTACTGAACTCCAGCAGCCTTGGACTTCAGTCTTCAAGTGATCCTCAATTGCATTTTTAGTCCTTTGCTTCTTTCATTCTTCAAATTGCTACCCAATTCCAATTAATCCTACAAAATACACCACAACTCACTAAAATATGCACCTTAATCAATAAATGTTGATTAAGCCTAATGCATTAATATTACCAAATGCCCTAATATTACTCTAAGACTACTAAAGCTACTACTAAACATGAAATTCAAGTAAAAACACGTAAAAGCATTTAAAATGGGACTAACATGGTCAAAATTGCTTGGTATTTAGAGGAAAATAACTCTTTTTACTATTTGAGTTATCAAAAGTACAATTAAAGGCAATAATCAACCCTAGGAGTACTAAATAGGATAGAAATAACCAATTTAGAAACTTGAAATCCCTTCTTGGAATGTCCTAGAGTTGTAATAAAAATCCTCCAAGAGTTTAGCCTTCTTGATGTTCTTGTTGAAAACTCCATTCTATTTCTTTAATGAGCTAAAAATGAAATAAAAGTGAGTTATTTGTGAAATTTATGCAAGATTACAAGTTTAAATCAAGTAGGTTTTTGTTAGAAAGGGCTTCGAGGAGTTTGGAAATGTTTGTGAGTGTTTTCAAGTGGAAAAATCTCATCAGGATATGTAAATGGGCTGCAATTTGCAGCTTTTAACTCCTAATTGTTGCAGTCCAGGCACGGCTATGAAGCCGTGGGCATATTTGTGGCCAGCCACCAGTGGCTGGATGCGACTGAGCCCCATTCCCAGGTATATCCGCTCCAGGACTGCTAAGTCTGTGCTCAATTTTTGGTCATTTCTTCATGGTTCTTGATCATTGTAACACCTTTTTCCATATTCTTGTGATATTTAAGCCCCGAATCACCTCCATACTTTATTTTTAACGCCTATACAAAGGAACAACAAATAATTAGTACACTACATGAAATGAAAATTAAAATAAGAGCTAGGTTAATAAACATGGGTTGCATCCCACAAAGTGCTTTGTTTAACGTTTGTGGCTAGACATAGCTATTTTTTCAAGTTGTTGAACTTCTCAAATCTCCATTTGGGATGCCATCAAGTTTTGCACACTCAAAACGCTCATATGGAAATGCTCCTGCTTCTATCACGTTAAATGAAATTGAATCATTACCTACCCGAAAAATTCTTTGTTCTTGATCTACATCAAGTAGAGCTTTTGCCATAGCTAGGAATGGCCTTCCAAATTTATAGAGATATTATCATCGTTTTCTTCCTCTATATCTAGGATAATAAAATCAACTGGGACATTGAGTTTCCCTACTTTGACATTATGAAATTTCCCGCATGGGTCTATCATACTCCTATATCTACTAGTTGAATAGTTTGGTTGCTCTTATTGAAGTTGTTCAATCCTATTCTCTTGCTAAGAGATAAAGACATTAGGCTCATATTAGCTCCTACATCACATCAAGCTCTATAAAAAAAAAATATCACCAATGATACAAGGTATAGCGAAACTTCCAGGATCTTCCTTTTTTGGCGGTAGTATACTAAGAAACTACTTTTGCGTATGTTTGCATGTTGAAACATTTCTTCATTCTCCCATTGCCTTAGAATTACTTGAATGTCAGCATATTCCTTGGTTTCTTTATAATTATTTGGTATGCTCGATACCTGTCTATAACCTGAACAACCGTCCAAAGATCAAATGAAATCATACCTTCTTCTGGCTCAAGCAAACAAATGGGTGGAATAGGAACTTGATCCTTGTAAATGTATTTGATAACCCCTTCAATATCTAATAGATCTCCATCCAATGATTTCCCTTGTGGAAATCAACTTCTTTTGCCTATTCTTCACCACAGTTTTCTAACGATACATCTGATGGGTACGAAGCAAACAAGCTTGACCCAATTTCTTTCTTGGATTATGTTAATGATACTTTCATCTACCCATTTGACTACCTCTTTTTTTTTTATCATCTCTTTCTTTTTTTGGTCATAGTGTGAAACCCAGTATTTTAATAGCCTTGTTCTTTGATTTTAACTGGTTTAAAATGTTTTTCATATTATTTTTAGTCATAAAGTACTTCAACTTATTCGTTTTTCAATTCGGCAAATTGAACGATTTACGCGATTTCTTCTTAGACTAGTTATGATTATTTGCTTCTTAGAGTAATTAGTGCATTATGGTGTGTGAGTGTTCAGAAATGGCACAAATTTAAAATGTTAATTTAGTAGCAAAAATTAGTTTTTGGGTTAAATAGTCAACTTGGAGACTATTTGGTCAATGGAGAACTATTTGGGTCAACTTTGGAAATCTTTTTAAGTCTTCTTCTTGTGTTTCTTCCTCATTTCTTCCTAGCAGCAGCCGAAACTCTCTTCTCACATTTTCCCCCCAAAAATTTTCTTGGATTTCAAGTAGGAATCACTTGGAAGGTAAGATTTTATGTATTTTAGCATTTATGGCTTATGGGCTTTATGATCCAAGCTTAATTTCAAGTTTTGTAGGATTCTTTATGGCTGAAAATAAACCCTCTTTGCAGCCTTATATGTTATGATTTATGTATGTTATGGGT
The DNA here is from genome assembly GCA_025175665.1 of Cinchona pubescens. Classification (NCBI taxonomy): domain Eukaryota; kingdom Viridiplantae; phylum Streptophyta; class Magnoliopsida; order Gentianales; family Rubiaceae; genus Cinchona; species Cinchona pubescens. The sequence continues at coordinate 10,819,712 of JANKKI010000053.1, forward strand.
TGTTTTAGTGTTTTGGAGGTTGGGAAGTGATTGGGGTTGATTTTTAACAACTTTCCATGGTTAGATTACAAATTTTAAGATTATGAGTTAGGGTTTTGTCTTCCATATGTGGCCTAGAGTGTTATGCTATGAATGCTTATGTCTATGCACATAATGATGTTTTAGGAGTGTTTTAAGGTTAGTTTGGATAGGAATTGAGACTTGAAACCAAGTGGAATTGATTTCCCTTCATTTTGTAAGTAAGCGGAAGTTTGGCGCAACTAGGATAATTTGGATAATTGGTTATGTTTGAAGGATCTTTAATGATCTTTTGATGGTTTTAAGTGTTTCCTTGGTAGTGGGTTGGATAGGAAGCATGTTTGAATCATGCGTGTGGCTAATCGGTAAAAATTTCAGTTTGGTAGTAAAGAGGAATTCCAACCATAGGTTGTTGCTCTACACATAATAGAGTTAATTGTAGTCAGTTTCCTAAACATTGTTGTGGAATGCTATTGATTCTTATCCCGGCTATTGATCCAACCAATGATCTTTCCGTTTATGGATTTTGTTGGTTGGTTGAATATGTTGTTTTGAGTTGGGTTGTAACCAAGGTCCCTTGAATACCTTGGAATTGGATTTTGTTGGTTGGTTGATTATGTTGTTTTGAGTTGGGTTGTAACCAAGGTCCCTTGAATACCTTGGAATTGGATTTTGTTGGCAGGGAGGATAGCCTACTTATAGCCTAGGGAGGCGAAGTTTTCGGTTTTTCTGGAAAACTGAGGTGGAAGAGGGTCTATGTTACCCACCTATCAATCCAAAAACTTAACTAGATGTTTGAAATAATCTTAAAAATTTTAAAATGTGTATGATGTTTGGAACTGCACTTTTACCAAGTTTTGGAACTATTACATATGAAATCGGGACCAAGCTATTTTATGTTAATCAATTGATATGTTTGCAAACTCTTTTGATATGAAAGCATTTTATAACTGTTTTGGCTCATAGGTGACCTAGGTATATAATTTTGGATGTGTTTGGAAATGTTTGATTTGTGGAGAACAGTCCGGTTCTATAGTCATCCATGGGACGCCATGGTGACTGCTGTGACTGCTATGAACTATTTGACTGCGGGGTCTTGTGATGGGATAACTTGACCTCCCGGTCAGACTAGTAGGTGTGGTAGATTACTAGATCTGACTAGTACTGTAGGTCATACCTTCGAGCCTAAAAGATACTCATGCTATTCTATTATATTATACAAACAAAGAGTAGCTTGGATATATTAGCTCAGTCTTTTGCATAAATGCTATTCAGATGATGTATTAGCTGTCTCTTATACACATCATGCTGACGTTTAAATGGCATGAGACATTTTAGAAATTACTTATGATTATGGTTTATTGACGTTTAAATGGCATGAGACATTTTAGAAACTGCTTCATGACTATGGTTTTCACAAATGTTATTATCTTTATGTTTTCTTTTTATCGAAATGCTTGGCCCCATTTGAAGAGCTTTTATGATATCCACTGAGCTAGTTATGCTCACCCCACGTGATTTATAATTTTTCACAGGAAATCTTCGATTAGGTGCTCGTTTTTGACTCTCCACCGCGTTAGCAGCTTTTAGATTGTCTCCAGATTCCACATTACTGGTAGGACTCTGCGGATAATCTTCCAAGCTTCTCTTTTGTTTGGAGAGGGGTAGTGTATTAGATAGGTTTTGTATTGATGAACTTTGTTTTTGTTGTAGCATCTTTTGTACTAAGAAGGAATTTTGTAATTCGTATTTTTGTGTAAAAATGAACTTATTCGGTTTTATAGTTAAGAAATGGTTTGATGGTTCTATTACATTGCGGTTAAGTTTGTTGCTCTGTTTGTTTGTGCCTTGCGCTTTGGACCGGTGTGCCATTAGCGCGGCGTGTTACGGTCCCGTTTTTGGGCCGTGACACATAGACTCAATTTCTTTTTCATCGGAGGTTTGGTTGTAGCATCACTTACAACTGCATTCACTACAAAACACTCCTCATCTTGTTTAGGCATTTTCATAGTTTTGAAATTATTAAATTTTACCTCCTCAACATTCACACCCTCATGCTGAGTTCACTCTTTTGTATGTGTCTATGAGGGATCTACCGATAGCTAAGAAGGGTCTACCAAGAATTATGGGAATATTTTCATCCTCCTTAAAGTTAAGAACAATAAAATCTATAAGAAATCTAAATTTATCTACTTTTACCAACACATCCTCGATGATTCTCCCCTTGGATGTGCCAATGAGCGATCCACAAGCAGGAGGGTCACCGATGTCAACTTCACTTCACCAGCATTTAATTTCTTGAAAACAGAAAGAAGCATTAAACTAATACTCGCTCTAAGATCACATAGAGCCTTATCTAGAAACTGTGTTTCAATTGTGCATGGTATAGTAAAGCTTCCTAGATCCTTTAGCTTAGGTGATAGCTTCTACTGTAAAACTACACTGCATTCCCCCATTAGGGAAATTGTCTCAAATTCATCCGACCTTTTCTTCTAAGATAAGATATCCTTCATGAACTTCACATAACTAGGCATTTGTTCCAATGCCTCATACTGTCTATAGATGGGATATTTATGTGAAGTTTCTTGAAGACTTCTAATAACTTTTTGAACTATCTGTTTAGCTTTTGCTTTTTCAACTTTTGAGGATATGGTGGCACTAGGGGTGTTCATTCGACCGGTGTTCGACTTTTGAACTTGTTCAACTTGACTTGTTTGACTTTCGACTTTAAAATCTCCAAGTCAAAGTCGAGTCATATAAACCCAAAGTCGATTAAAGTCGAGTCATTTAAATTTGACTTGTTCGACCGGTAAGTCGAACAAGTCGAATAAGTCTAACATTTAATCTTCTTCTATTCTATATTTTAATTCTTAAATTTAATATATTATCTCACAAACTCCATATCATTCCACAAAAGTGTATTAAATTTATATGTGTACAACTTATTAGTGTAACACTTTTATTTTAATTATTTCAATTTTCACATTATCATCTTTATATTGATATGTGCACAAAAATATAATTCATAATATATATATGTGTGTGTATATATATACACACCATCACAAACACACATACAAAAGTTACAAATTTAGTATATGAATGTGTATTAGTGTATATAATATATACAGATATTAAAATTGATTTACAAAATCCCAAATTTGGAACCACTTACCAAAATCAATTCATACAGAAAATTTTATTGAATCACCAACCCTTATTAAGTTATATTCTATAAGTATATAGAAATATATATGATTATTTAATTCTATCTATATTAATAGTAAGTTAGTAATGCTTTTAATATACTTTTTAATAGTAAAAATTTTATGTTAATAAGTTATAGAGTATAACTATATAAGTATATAAATTAAATGTTATGTAAAACATATTTTTATTACAATTATAAGTTATACAAATCTTAACATATAAACATAAGAACATGTATGTATAGATATATTATACATAGATATTTCATTAAATACTTTAGTACATATAATTACTTAACTCTAGTAACTATGTGTATTAAAAGAAAATTAGTAATTTAATTATTAGTTATTAAAAATCAAAAGTGTTACATTAATAAGTTGTACACTTACATTAATGTATAAGTACATAAATTGTACATAACACCAACAATAATACAAAGAAAAGATATTTAAGTATTAACCAAAAATAATATTATCAGTTATTAACATATTTAATTATTAAAAATTAAGAATATTATGCTAAAATATTATATAAACAAATACGTTAATATATTATTATAATTGTAGATCCTTATACATACATATATACATACATACATACATACAAACATACATACATACATACATATATATATACACACACACATACACACATACAAACATACATACATACATACATATATATATATATATATTTGACTAGCCAAGTCGAACCACTTGTTCGACTAGTAAACCAGTCAAACTAGTCAATCTATAAATTGATATTCGACCGGTAATTTGACTTGAAAGTTGAAGTCAAAGTCGAGTCGAAAGTTGAACAAGCAAGTCAAATTTTTTTTTGAGTTGACTCGACTCGACAGTTCAACTTGACTGACTTTTGAACACTCCTATATGGCTCCTTTGGAAGTACCACTTCATTACGCAAATTACCTTCCTGTGCAGTGGATTCTGAATTTACATCATTTTCCCAAGTAGTTAGATTGGACTCGTGTACCCTAGCATTGTTTTCTCAATTCCCCACTATTTGCCACTTCTCGAAATTTGGAATGGATGTTTTATGGCATTCATGCTTTAAAGTGTTGCATCATTCTCTGCTATCTATGGTCTACGTATATCCTCCAGACTTTTCTTCTTTTGCAACCCTTGTTATGGCATTATATTCTGATTCTAAAAATCGGATTGAGCTTGTAGTCTCATAAATCATAATTGTCTACATTGCTAATTGTTACTTTGTGACAAAATTGGGTTGTTTTTACAACCTGGAATATAAGTGTTGGAGTTGGGATTTTCTTGGTTTCTGTTATAGTTGCCAACATAATTCACTTTTGCTTGATTATGAGGGCATTGTTCCGTAGAATGTCACTCCTGAAATAGCATACCTCACAAGAGATAAAAAGACTTTGAAATTGTCTACTTTGAGTACCCATATTGTCTATCTTGTTAGTTAACATGACTAATTGTACAGTAAAAGTTATGAAAACATCAACCTCATCAACTCTTGGTATGGCTCTCTCATTGGACCACTAATAATTGCTTGAAAAACATGTCCTCTGACATTTTGAATGCATCGACATAGGACTTACTGATGATGATTCCTCCAGCTACTGCATCAATTATAGTTATAGTTGACCCTTGTAGCCCATTCTAACTTGTCAGAATTTGTAGCCAATCTGGAATACCATGATGAGGACACAACCTCAGTAGGTCCTTGAATCCTTCCCAAGCTTCAAACATTGGCTCATTATCTTGTTGCATGAAAGAAATAATGTCATTCCTCAATTTTGCTATTTTTAATGTTGGAAAGAAAACTATTAGGAACTTCTATGCAAGATCATTCTAGGTCATGATAGAACATGGTGGTCGAGAAATTAACCAGGCTCCTTGGCCTTATCCCTCAGTGAGAATGGGAAAAGCCTTTGCCTTGTAATGCCGTCTAAAACTCTATTATGCTTAAATATGTCACAAATCTCCAAGAAGTTGAAGATGTGAAAGTTTAGGTCATCATTCGATGTTCCACCAAACAGAGCAAAAGATTGTACAATTTGAATGATCTACGGCTTCAGTTTAAAATTGTTCGCCTAAAGTGGTAGTTCTAGGATACTAGACTAAAGACCATCTATTGTAGGTATGGCAAAGTCCCTAAGAGACTTGGTTTAGTTGGATTTGCCGGTACTTGTATGACTAGATTTACCGGATTATCAGTGTTTGCCTTGTTTAAGATCAGTTGGAAACCTCTCCTTTCTTTCCTATAGCAAATAGGTGGTAGTATGCTTAATTTCTAGGTCTAAGGGAAGTAATATTCGTTTTGTCCTTCTGTCCATTTTCTAGTGAAAAACCTACAAAACAAATGACAAGAAGAAAATAAAATAAATTAAAAGAAAGAAAATCTTTAAACTAGAGTTAGTATGCTAAATCCAAAATTGATTAAAAATAGCAACATTAAGACAAAGTCCCCAGCAACAGTGCCAAAAACTTGTCCACGATCAAATATAAACTCAAAGTACGTCCGCAAGTATACGGATCGAACAAGTAATATAGAAAAGTAAAGATCATTCCCATGACGATTATGCTACCACAATTGAAAATTATAGAATGACACATATAAAACTCTATCTAAACAATAAAACATTATAATAACAATAAAAATAAGAAATACTTATCCAAATAAATAAACACAAAACCAATGGGTATTAAACCTAGGATTTATTCTTCATTTACCAATCCAAGTAATTGATTTAATTTATCACTCCTTCAATTTCACAATTAGTTTACTAATATAGGGTTTCAGTGGTAATTGCAACATCTTGTCGAAATCATTGCAAATCTAATAACCTTGACTAGTTCACTATATATCTATGTAGATTAAAACCCTGATTAATATATTCACAATGTGACCTAATTAGACAATCATCTAAGAAAACCCTTCCCAGAACTAACTCTCCTCCTACTCACTAACTTTTCTCTCTCTAAAAATTTTCTCCTAAAAGCTACTTAGCCATTTTTGAGAAGGAAGAGGCTGAAGGGCAAACATGATTATTTACTAATGTGCTTCTTGGCAAGAAAAACACATATTCTCAATTACAATAGTCGAACCAACCCTTGAAGAAGGTTCAATCTTATAAGGGAGAACCGGCCATTTTCTTCTCTGATGAAAAGCTCAAAAAACTAGCAATTCCATTTCGCTTTATACTTGTGGGAAATTTTCCTAGGGCAAACCAAACATGGAAACCATGAGGAAGAGCTTGGATTCAAGCATAAATTCATAGTGGGATATCTTGATAATAAGTATGTGATTATTCGTTTCTCATTGAAGGAGGATCATCTTCGTTGTTGGCTTAAGAATACATGGATCATTATTGGTTTTTACATGCGTGTTCTTAAGTGGCACGCCCTACATTCTTCACTCCAAAAGTTGAACCCTCTATTGTGTCTAACTGGATCACTTTAGAAGGACTCCCAGCTATTTTTTCAACAAATATTCAGTCTTCAGCCTCGCTCAAGTTGTGGGTACTCTTCTCAAATTGGACGCGGCTACGAAGAATTTTGGTCGTCCAAATATTGCTAAAGTTCGCATGGAAGTAGACCTTTTGGCCACTCTTCACTCCAAAGTTTGGATAGTGGTGGGCAATGATGGGCTATGGTAGAAAATAAGTTATGAAAAGTTACCACTCTATTGCACAAAATGTAATAAGATTGGTCATGGCCAGGCTAAATGCATAATCAGGATATCCAAACCTTCTAAGAAGCAAAGTGTTCCCACAGTCACAACTGAACAACAACCTAAGAGGACAATGAAATCTCACTGGAAAACCTATCAAGCGTCGTGAAGCTAGTCCATCAAGATTTGCCAAGGAAAAACCTTTAGTGGAGAACTTGACCCATGCTCAACCTTCACACACGCATATTGGAGCCAGGGGTGACACAAGTGGTGTCTGACACGCTGGAGATAGGAAACGCAGTGGCAGAACCACCAACTCCAAGAGTGGCTAATGATTCTCCACCTAGTCCAACTTAGTGAAGGGAATTGAGGGAACAAACTTTGATAACATAGATTTGCAGCCACCAAGTTCTGATATTCAAGTGTTGGCCGAGTCCAAAGAAGATGCAATGCCATCAAATCCTCCTACTTCTGTTCCAATTCAAATTTCAAAAAAGTCTCCAAGGATGATTCTGTTCTTTTACACGAGAGAATCTTGGTGGAGCTCCCTTGTTACTTCTCGGATAATAACTCTTCCTTTGCTGAAGACATTCCTCATTCTACAAAGGAGCTGACAAGCTAAACTCAAGAGGTAAGTCAACTCCAAAACGAAAAGGTAGGCACAAGGGAATTTATAATATACTAAGACAAATGAGAACTAGGCTTTCTTTGAAGCGAACCTCTCTGCATGCGACCCCTTCTATTTGATGTGGATAGGTGGTATATGACTGATGTAGTGTTCTCGTTTGGAACATCAAAGGGATAGGTAATAAACCATCCATTAGAAGACCTAAGTTTCTTGTGAAAGAACACAATAAAAATCCTCACTTTGATGGAGCCTATGGTGATCATTCTTTGCTCAAAAATAGTGTTCTTGAATGCCGCAAGCCTATTTGCTTGCTATTACCGAAACAAACAAAGCCATGTTTGCTAACAATGATTCCATTTGCTAAGAGCAAACCATGCTATGGGCCTTAGCAATTTTTATGATTGTTAGAGTTATGGGGGTCCATTTTTTGCCCATTTGGTGTATTTCGCAGCTTATTCAAAACCTTACACTTTGTAACTCTTAAAGCCTATAAATAAGGGTCTCTAGGACCTCAAAAACAAGTTTTCTTTAAGCTTTCCTTCAAAGGCTAAAAGAAGACTAGGGTTTTCTATCTTTTTCAAGAAGGTTGAAGATGAGGTTCAAGATTTGTCACCTTGGACCAAGAACTTGCAATTCTTCATTAGAGAATGCTTTCTTAAACCTTTTAGAACTTTGTTATGGTATTTAATTCCAGTTTTATTGCTTTTTAATTATTTGCCTACAATTAATGCTTTGTTTATTTGCTTTCTAAATTAATGTTTAGACTAGTTTACTTGCTTTCAACGTTTTCTTTCGTGTTATTCCTCTCATTCATGTTCTAAATAATATAGATTATGGTTGGATGATAATTAACTTGATCATCAGTTAGAATAATCATAATAATTAGGTAATAGTTGGCATAAATTGGTGAATCAAGAATTTTGTATAAACTGAAAGATTTGAATAGGTTGGCCGAGGTAATACGTAAGTCGACCCCCGTCATAGATCTGTGTTATTGTTAGATTAATTTAATTTGCGATCAAAGTGGCCAGAATAATTAGTTAGTTCATGATAATTCTATATAGATAAGATTCGAGTTGATGAATCTAGGATTACATGTCCTATCAATTACTAGTTAATTAATTCGATAGGACCAAATTGTGCGAGGAATCGGAGTTATTATTCGGTTGATAATTAGGAATTGAACTTCTATGCATTATAATTGGACCAATTAATTGAATGAATTAATGAAAACCAGAAATTGGCTAGTCTAACCTTAATCCATTGTTTTCATTAATTAAAGTCTTTAATTCTAGTTTAGTTAACTCTATCTCCTATTGTCGACTCTTCAAATTGCATTCAAGCCAAATAATCAGTACTTGTTAAACCAATCCTTGTGGATAAAGTCTCTTAATTTAGTTATATAAGATTTGTCTGTCTGTATACTCGAGGTTCATTATCTAGTTAATAGTAGAGTTATGTATTTATAATTTTTATAACTAGATTTTAACGTATCAAGTACCCGTCGGTACCTTTCCTAGTGATACCTTTGCAAATCCAAGAAATCAATTCCCAATGCAACAATGACCATCAGAGCATTTCAATAAAATAACCTTAAGGAGTGGATGAGAATTAATTGTTGAAGATGCCAAGAATAAAGTTGAAGAATAAGTGGACAAGCTTAAACCAGAGGAATGTTGGGCCCACTCAAATAGAGGTTGTAAATGATGAGAAAATTGAGGTTGGGCCCCGAACCTCTTTCTCTGTGTTACTTCTAAATTGTATGATGACAATTCATAGAATTAGAGGAACTTAGGTATTCTAGATTCCACAATTTGTTAGAATTCAAAAGGTTTGTCTTTGAATTCATTTTTTTATTGTTGGAAGGTTTGGCTTTACGTTGGCTTCCATGTACTTTTTCTTCTTTTTAATAAAAGGGAATACCCCCACCTACTAGGTGGTTGCTCAAAAAACAAAAAAAAAAAGAAGATGAAAAGCAAACAGGAGAAATTGGAAGAGTCTTTGGAGCCAAATCCATTAGTGAAAGTCCCTTTCCCACAATGCTTGATAGATCACAAGAAAAATGAGAAGGATGAATAATTTACCATGTGATGCGAACCCCGTGCGCAATCGACTTGAGGCCACGAAACCCAACAATTCAAGATAGCACCAAAACCCTAAAAATCAACTCCAAAGTTGGTCTATAAATAAGAATTTGGGCTGCAAACACACACAAACAAGAACGAAAAAAGAACACACAAGAATCAAACAAGAATTCAACCCGTTGTCTATAGCAGGACAAGAACCAAACTCTTAACAAGATTTAAAGCGAGAATTGACCTATTTCCTTTATGAATCAGGTAAGAACCAAATCTATAAGTTGGTTAGAACAATCACTGTTGCTCAAGCGATGATCCCAACAAAGTCTTAATCCAAAGACTAACAGAAAGAACTTTTTCCTCACAAAAAAGAAAATTATTATTGATAAAAATAGGCTGTAAAATTCGTCCATATGATGATGCCTATTTATAGGCTTAATAAAGTCCAAAAAAACTAGCTAAAAAACTCCTAAAAATGTAGTGCTATAGTCCCAAATTTTGGACTAAATGGGCCTTATTATGGCTAGTTAATGAGTCTAAAAACTAAGAATTAAATCAACGCCAAACCCGACTTATACCAGCCAATTTATACAAGCTCAAACTACTATTGGGCATATAATAAAGACCAAGTTAAAATAAACTTGAAAGGAAGTCCGACCTTCTTGCACTTAAAGGATCTCCACTTATGCTTCACTTTGAAGAATTAGACTTCATGCATAAATGAATTGAGGATAGTCCAATCTAACTCGATCAAAATACCACGAGTATTCTGTAATCTAGGAAAGAGTGAATCCAAACTTGCTCTAGCTTTCATCTCCTCATCTTGACATATTTTTAGCCCATCTGGATTCATATAATTTTGCTATAAAAAAATTACGTTTTACATTCTAATCATGTATAAAATTGGATCTCATTATCTTTTCTTAATGCACTTTAATTTGAACTCCTTTCTTATTTCTTAATCTGATACGACTATGTCTTCTTTATCTGTTCATAATCTTGTATGGATCGATCTCCTTTTGTGATTCTTAACAAAGTATGATTAGTCCTTTTTTGTAGTTTCTAATATCATATGATATCGACATGTTTCTTAATTTCTAAGCAAGTGTAGTTGGCCCCACTTGTTTTCTTAGTTCTTTTTTGAGAATGGTATTATCCTTCTCTTGACTTAAATCTTTTATGAATTGGTCTCACTATTGGCTCCTGATCTAGCATAATTAAATCACATTTTATATTCTTAGAATGTGTCATTAGGTCTCGTTATCTTTTCTTAATGCACTTTGATGCAATTTTCTTTTTTATTTCTTAATCTAATACAGTTAGATCTCCTATATTAGTTCTTAATCTTGTATGATTAGTTCCTCTTTTCGGGTTCATAACAAAATATGATCAGTCCTCTTTCTTAGTATTCAGTATCGTACAATTAAAACATTTATATTCATTCTTAAGCAAGAGTAATTGGCCTCATTCCTCTGTTCTTTTTCGAGTACGTTAAAATCTTTCTATAGCTCTCAATTATTTATGAATTGGTCTCTTTTTGAGTTCCTAATCTAGTATAATTAAATTGTGTTTTACACTTTTATCATGTTTTATTTGATCCCATTATCTTTTATAAATGTACTTTGATTATCGAACTCCTTTCTTACTTCTTAACCTAATACGACTAGATCATCTTGATTACATCTTAATCTTTTATGATGAGATCTCCTTTAATCATTAGTCCACTTTTTTAGTTTTTAATATCGTACGATTACAACTTGTTTCTTAGTTCTTAAGCAAGTGTAATTGGCCCTATTTCTCAGTTCTTTTGTGAGTACGGTTTTATCATTCTGTAGTTCTAAATCTTTTATGAACTATTATCACTCTTGTTTCCTAATCTAGAATAAATAAATTGCATTTTACATTCCTATCATGTGTTATTAGATTTTATTATCTTTTCTAAATGCGCTTTGATTTGAATTTCTTTCTTACTTATTAATCTAATACAATTGGATCTCCTTTATTAATTTTAATCTTCGATATTACATCTCCTTTTGTGGTTCTTAACAAAGTATGATTAGTCCTCTTTTTAAGTTCTTAATATCGTATGACTTCAACTTGTTTATGAGTTCTTAAGCAGGTATGTCCCCATTGTATCTTTAGTTCTGTTTTGAACACGATTCGATGTTTTCTTAGTTCAAAATCTCTTACAAATTGGTCTCTTTCTAGGTTCTTAATATCTTATTATATTTAAATCGCATTTTACCTTTTCGTCGTGTGTTATTAAACCTCATTATCTTGATTCAATCTACTTTGCTATTGCTTAATCTAATACAACTAGGTCCTCTTTGTTCTTAATCTTGTAATATTAGATCTCCTTTTGCACTTCTTAACTTAGTATGATTAATATTTTTTCTTAGCTCCTAATATCATACAATTAAAAGTTGTCACTTAGTTCCTAAGCAGGTGTACTTTACCCCAAATCTCAGTTCTTTTTCGAGTACTATTCGATCTTTCATTAGTTAAAAATTATTTATTTCTTAATCTAGTATAACGAAATCGCATTTTACATTCTTATAGTGTGTTATTAGATCTCATTATCTTTTCTAAATACACATTGATTCGGTCGATTAGCTAAGATCTCAGTAAAAATTTTATTTGAATAAAATTACATAAAGAAATTGGCGGAAAGTCATTAAAGGAAGAAGGGTTGTCTTTTTTAAGAATAAGGATTAAGAGTGCATTGGAAATAATTTTTGTAAGAGTCTTCCCTGCAAAAAAAAAATCATGAATTGCTGAAAAAAGATCCTCTTTGATGATATCCCAATATCAAACATAAAATAAACCAGTGAATTCATTAGGTCCCGGAGCACTGTCATGATCCATATGAAAGACAACATCTTGCAACTCTTGTAACAGAACCAGCTTAATGAGGTCAGATTGTTGATCAGCAGAAACAATGGGAAGTATGTATGTCAACAACTACTGCGAGCAATGATCATCAACTCTCAAATTTGAGTGTAAGTTCTGGAAGAAATTAATTGCCTCATTTGCAACATCCTCGATTTTTTCCAGCCAACGACCATTGTTATCTTTGATTCATATAAAATAATCAATCTAGAACGCTTGCTAAGTAGTGACGCATGAAAATATTTGGTGTTGGATGATCTCCTGCAACAACCCACTTGCATCAAGATTTTTGCCTCCAAAAACTTTCTTTCATCTTTAGTTTTTGAAAGAGACCTGCCTGAGCACTCTAAAGCAACTCCCTATCTTCGAAGGATTGTGAACCTATTTTGAACCTCTTAAGTTTGCATGCAAATCCATACAAACTTGTGACTACCATAGGAGTTGACCAATCATCTGAAACTACTCCCTTAAACGTACAGTGCTCAAGCCACATGTGTCGGAACCGAAAAGGTTCAGGCCTAGAGAAAGAATTAGTTTAGCATTGTAACAACAGAGGTGAATGATAAAAGCCCGCCTTGTTCAAATGTTAGACTAATATGCCTATAATGTTCAAGGTTAGTAGGGGAAGCTACTTTAGGAATCAAAGTGATAAGGGTCTCATTAAAAGATTTTATCAAAAAACTTGTGTCACTTCCCAAAATAGGACAATGACACACCGCACCTCGGAATCTTCCCAATCATGCAAGGTACAATACAAGACTGCAATATATAACCCATATTTGTTTGACCATTCAAAACTAACCATAACAAATCCATAAGTAACATCACCACACTAGCCAAGAAAACTTTTATACAAACTATCGAAACATAATTTAAGCACTAACAAGGTTCTATGCACACAAAGACCCAAAACTAAGTCATTGACATACAGGCCAAACAAAAACAAAAGGCTCACACTAAATAAACCATCACACCCTAACTCCAATAACTAGAGTCCATACCATAATCTCCACCCTGCTCTACACTAAACTATGGGGCTACAAGCTCCTCAAATGGGTCCTGCAAAACAAAATATTAAATAATGGGGTGAGCAAACATTGTTCAGTAAATAGCACTTAACCCTGGTTACTGAATGTAACTATATAATCAATGCAGTATTCAATGTACACAATATAGGCAGCAAATAAAATATGCGTGATAAATTCAATAAGCTCATGGTTTACAGTAGTTTTTCGATAACTGGATCCAGATCTATATACTAAATCCGCCCAAATAGACTAGACATAAGTAGTGTTGGGTATTACCAGTATATCAGTAAGTAGAGTGAGTACTACAGTATCTGACATAAAATAAAACCAGTCCACTAAAGTGATGCACTAAATTTTCACTGTGCAATCAACAACACAAGGCATTGCATATCATATAAGCCATTTAAATCACTTTACATAAGTATCATGTAAACCTTTATAAATCGATCATACTTATCTTATTTCAACACATTTTACAACTACACATTAAACTATATAACATACAGTCAATAACAAGGTTTAAGTACCACTTACTTGAAGATTCACTTCTCAGTACCCTAAATTCGATTGGTCGAATAACCCATCTTCTTATCCTATAACCAAGGGAAAGTAACACCATAAAAAGTCCAGACCTTAATGTACAATACAGGGTTCAAACGCAAGTAAAAACAAGAAGTAAATTTTGGTGACTAGTAGTAGGTGACTTTGAATAAGCAAGCTAGTCACTCCAGTCCAATCCCATTAAGCAGCTCAATTTGAGGATTAAAAATCACTTCAAATGTTTAGAAACAAGTGTTAAAACATGTAAGAACAAGTTGTGAAAGTTCTAGGCAAGTAAAAGTGTGATTAAGCATCAAAATTCTAGATTTAAAGACCAAGATTGTGAAATTTGCCCAAACTACCAGCCCAAAATCTAAGAACCCTAAATTATGTTTAGGAAGTATTTTTAACCATAAATCAAGACTAGATAAAGTGGGGAACAATTTAGCAACAAGAATCAATGATTAATAATAAGATTCAAACACTTTCAATTCATAGGATAGCTTTGAAACCCTCCTTCAAATCCTTCATTTCAAGTGGTTTAAAACCATAATTCAAGGTTAAGATAGTTCAAGAACACATTTGGTAACAAGATTAAATCACAAACAACAAGATTGGAATAAGTTTAATTCTTGGCAAAAATCTGAAATTTTTCTTCCAAAAACCTTGCAATAATTTCCCATAAAACTTACCTAAAGGTTCCACTACTTTCTGTTATGTTGATCTAGGATCACTTCTGCACCTTTAATTCAACTAAAATCACGAGATTCTAACTTTGGTTTTGAGATTTTTGAAGTAGAGGTTTTAGAGCTTTTAGGGAAAAATTGGAAAAGTTTTCTATGTGCTTAAAGGTTTAGAAGTAGTAAAGAATGAGATAAGGCTTCCTAAGGAATTCTTAAAGAATTTCAAAAATTGTACTTTTTTCCTCAAGTTTCACTTAATTACACTTTAACCCACCGACTTAGAAAAACATCCACAAAAGGATAAATTGATCGATTAACGTGAGTGACGGATATAAATGATATTTTAGGAGATAAGAACAAATATAAATAAATGTGGAAAGATGAAAAAGTCCAGGTGTTACAACCTGAGTATATATATATTCACTCAAGTTGTAACACCTGAGATATATATATATATATATATATATATATATATATATATATATATATATTGTACAACTCTAACTACATATAAAATAATTTATTGACTTTATTTCTCGATAATAGAGAATATATACAATTTAGAAGAAGGAAACCAATTCTTCTTGACGTGTACATATCACTTTGATGACAAAAGACGATTTTACATGAAAAATCACGGACACTTGCATCACCATACGACTATTTCTTATTATTCCTGCCATCTAACTTTGTATGAGCAGGAACAGGAAGCTAACTTTCAGAATTAGTTTTAACTTTTAATTTGCATCCATTAAAGGTCGCCCTTATAACACTGTGTCCTGCAGTTTAATATATTTAAATATACCTTTTGAGTCTCGGAGTAAAGTTTAAATGGCAAGGTTTACCTTAATTTCACTACATGAGATAATCTTGAACAATTTTTCCGTTTAAAATTTCACAACTTTTGACAAAATTAAGTCAATTTCAATATTAATATAAACTCTGGAAACATTAACCCCTTTCCATGTCTATCAATGCAAACCTCAATACATCTCTTTACCTAACAAAATGAGATTTGCCGAAATATAGGGTCTGCAATAAAAAGAAGCACATTTTAATTGCAACGCTTTGCCATGGCAAGTAATCAGCAGCAACTTGCAAGTAATCAAGCATATTCTGCATTCCATGAGAGAATCAATTCATTTTGCAAGTAAAACCAACAGGGTTAAAACCGTTCTGTGACAACAAAAACAAAGTTCAAAACCACATGCTACATTCAGATCTAAAGAAATGTTCTACTTCTGCAGTCAAACCGCTCCTGCAATGTGAAAACTGCAACAAATAAAAGCTACAAGATGTTTCCTAGGTAGTGCCCTCTTGATAGGTGAGCTGTTTATTCTAAACCGGTTATGAATCATGATAAGGTTGTTCTCCAAAAAGGTGCAGAAGCTTCCAAGTTCCACCATCTATGAGAAGGTAACTTGTCCGCAACTTAACAGAATGTTTCTGAACCAAGTCATTGGCTATCGGGTTCACCAGGTAGCTGGCGACTCCAACCACCAGAACCAGCTTTACGCTCACCTCGCTTTCTTTTATTTTTTGAAGTGAAAATGAATCTCGGAGGCTAAGCATGATTTGAGAGTCGATTGCTCCTGAGAAATGATAGGTTTTGACTCTTTCTCAAATTCTTCCATTGCTGAAAGTGGTGGATTAGTACTTTCCTCTTCCCCACAGATCCCAGCATCTGGATGCTTCTCTACCGAGTCAATATGAGAATGTAATGTTTGTATCTCCATTTCAGCTGCTTCATCATTTATCAGAATATTGTCCACAATCTGAAAATATAAATGTAAGTAAATGTACAAGGTATTAAGTTCCGTCTGAGCTAAATGCTACAAATGCTTCCTTTTAGCATAAAACATCACATAACAAGTAAAAGATGAAAACAAACAATGGGGTTACAAGGTTCTTAATTGTATTTGGAGGTATCCTAGTTCAGTGGAAACAAAAATGACATCTCGATAGATGACCATCTCAAAGTTTCAGAAACCAAGGTTTAAGATTTCCATGGGAAGGTCACAAGATCAGATTGGTTAGTAAAACTACTATGTACAAGTGTATCACCATTGCAATACATTTTCTCCAATGTTCTGAAGGAACCCTTTGGATACCTTAATCTTAATTAGCTTGACACGTAAAGTGGCTGAAAGTGGTTTTGAAGTGGTTCCCTTCAGATGCTGGATCAATTAATAGGATACATAACAAAGACTCTTATAAACGTCTCGGGCAGATGATCAGTTCCAAGAACATTGCATGAGCTTTTTAGAGAATTTTAGATGTTTTAGGTATGTGGCTAGAGGAAGTAACTGGTTCAGTGCAATAGATGGGAAAAGATCAAGTAGGTGTGATAGAATGATTGAACTCAAAGTTTCAACAGTGCTAGTGAGAAAGGAGAGGAGGCTTATGTCCAATCTATGCCACTATATCGCAGGCATAATTTCTGGAGTACATCAGAAATTCCACACAAGCAAACTTATTGTAGAATTCATTTTTCATTCAATCACCATCATGGTGAACAGAGAAATGGAATGCTTAAAACCACAGATTAATATCGAAGACACTAAAACTAAGAAACAAATTTACCACTTCCACTACACACAAATAACAGTCCTTTCCAAAAAATTCCTTAAACTTGAGGGGAAAAAAATAAATTTATGAACACATAGGAATCCGAACAAATACTGAACAAAGTGTGAAGCCCAAACAGTTCCAGTATAGCTTAAAATCATTCCAAATTATAATTCATCTTTTCCTTGCATTTGTATGGTTGGAATGATTGCTTCCACTACGTCTAGCATACCAACTTAAAAGCATAACAAAATACTGTGAGAACATCTAAGGACACTCAAGTCAAGTTTTGTTTGCATGAAATGGATATACGACTTACTACAGTTAAAGAGTAATTAGGTAGCAATAGCATAGAGAATTAAATGTTCTACAAAGCACTGGGCTCAGTGCAAAAGGTTTCTTATTCTTGAACCTAAAAGACAATAAATATGGAAAAGAATCTCCTTAGAGAAGATTGATGTACCATTAACATTTACTGCCACATCAGAAATCCACAATGGACCAGGAAAGACAGTTCAGTAACATATATAAATGCATCTGCATGTCTGGACAAGGTATCCGAGTGAACACATACAACCACCATACCAGCAAGTCTTATGAAATAAGCATGACTGATAAGCATAAACATATAAACACCCTTACTTTTTCACATGAATCAGCAACTTGAGCTTGATGATGTGTCACATCAGCGGACGATAGAAGTCCTACTGTACTCTCTATTATATCAGGAATGAGAATACCTTCTACATAACATGAAACTGAACTATCAGGCAAAACAAAATCTCCAAGATCATACTCAGACATGTGCTGAATAGATGAATATAAACCTCCTACTGAGACAGGATCTCCATTGCAGGCAGAGAAAGTGGGGCTATGAACAGAGCTGGTTGGTAGATCACAGGGAAAAAGATGGTTTAAGCTTTCAGAGGAAGAAAACTTTCCAGCATACTTCGTCATTATTGAGTCGAGTTGGGCTTTAAGCTTGTGAACTCCATAGAGTATGTATTATATCAATCTGCTGAAGGGTGTGCTCTTGGAAATCACTATCTACTTTATTAACTAGCCAATCATTATTGAAGCCACACTCATCACCTCCAGCAGGATTCTCTCCAGGAAACACTACCAGCAAAATGTGTTCGATAAGCAGCAGCAAAGTTGATAATAGAATAGAGCAACTTCATGGTTAAAAGTATAAATTAGTATATGAAAAATGGAGATAGGACTTGTAACACAGATAATAAGGGCATAACTCTAGGGAACAATTATATAAGGAACAGTTTTACAGGTCCTATAACCTCACATATTCTTGCATATATCGATTTCTCTTTCATGCAACAACTCTTCTGTTTTAACATTGAATCCTGAATTTTAAGATTAATGCACAATTAAGACTCATTAATAAAGAAAGATAGAGATCAAAATATAAACAAAATACATGCTTATAGATTCCTTTAGATTTACATGCGAATTTAATTTTTTCTTTCCTTGATTTCCTGCAAATGCAAATTGTCTTCACTGTGATAAAAAAGAAACTCTAAAATGTTACTCAACTAATCTTACCACGTAGACTGATGTTCAAAATATTTCCTTCCAATTAGAATGAACTAAATGCACAATTAGTTTAATGTATCAACCTGCTTAACTAAAATTTTTCAGTGGCTTCCTATTGGCTATATGATTCAACAAGACTGACCAAGTATATATCTCAAGTTTTTTTTATTTTTTTTTATTTTTTAATTTTCTTTCATGATCCAAGTAATTATTAAATATTTATTTATGAAACATAAGAATTCATAGTCTTCGATCTCATCAAGGCAGGTTTCTGTTTGATGTTTGAGATCCAATTTGGTATACCAACACTGGACATCTTACCAATTGACTAGCTAGATCGGTTGGATTAGTTTTTGAACAGAGCTACAGAATGTTCCTCTGTGCAAAAAAACATTTTCTAGTAGAAAACTAGGGGTAGGCAACATAAAATATGTCTGGCGTAATTCTATAATTAGTGTAATGGCTTAATGTTTAGGATAATAATTTACATTGTAGTAGATAGTTTTAAAAAATTTCAACCAAAAAACCAAGATAATCTCCTTCTATTGTTGATATAATTATCTTGAAAAGGTAAATAGCTTTATTTTGGTTTCTTCAGTGCATGAAATCTGGTAAAACAAGGCACCAAAAGAATTAAAAAACAAACAAGAAATGGGGGAGAAAAAAAAAAAAAACAAATATCAATAACCATAACAAGCCAATGAAAGTTGGTTAAGTAATGTGAAATCCCAGATTGGTGTTTTAAATTTCCATTCCAACTTAAATACCTGGATTACCAAAATCGTCACCAGCAGAATTTCCATCCCGATCAGATCTCTTACTTTCTGCTAAAAGTCACAGGCCAGAACTGAAATTAAACAAAATTGGAAGAAAAAATATAAAGGCCATCACAAGTAAAAGGAAAAAGACATACCGTGATAGGAGAAAAGATTGTGATGTGCCACAAATGTTGTCTTATCTGTTGTGTATTCATCTCTCAACTCTCTTTCTTTTCCTCCTCTTCAAGGGTTTTTTTCCATGGCTTTGTGGTGTATATGGTAGAGACTTAGAGCCAAATTCTTCTACTCTTAATTGATCAAATGACATAAGTTTCTTCTGATCATATGCTGCTATGTGTCTTCTGTACTTAGAGGCTTGTGACTCAAGTTCTTTTATTTTCAGTTCTGTCCATTTGCACCTCCACATCAGAGGGCGTATAAAGTTTCTCCAATGACTAGTCAGCCTTTTCTTCCTGCAAAAAATTGAAATTTTGTGGATTAATAGGTTATTTGCATAATCAGATTTCCAGCTCGCTACTGCCATTTCTGAACAGCACAAATTTTCATATTTGAATCAAATTGTCTAATATATTCCACTCATAAACCATCCAGGCTTCTAAAGAGCCACAAACAAGAAAATAGAAGAATTCTATCATGATACAGAGTCTATACTTTTGTTTACCAAACAGAGGTTTTCTATACTATTAAAAAATTTAATCGAATAGTCGCAAAGGCAATTGGTACATCCATGATTAGTCACACTGCAATGTTAACAATTGATATGGGTTCCAATTCAAATGAAGAATCTATGTAACCAGATGTATAAAGCCAGTTTCAGGAAGAATAAAAAAATAAATTCCAGAACTTTCCAGGTGATCATCTTTGGTGGCAAACAAGGCCTCTCTTAAGAAAACACTAATAGAGGTATCTGCAATAGCAATTGGATACTTACCAACCAACTATTCTTATTCCCCAAAAGCTCACCTTCATATCACCTGTTTCACTCATAAAGCTTAAAATCTATGCTTCTACCACTGCCTGAAGTCCTTTGCCAACAAAATCAACCAATGCAGCACCAGATAAAAGTTGGTAGAAGAAATAAACCTAGAAAAGGTAGAATGTTGAGTACTTTATTCCAGATTGACCCCCTCTTTTCCTTCTGAATTCAAATTGACAAAGGTAGGAACAGGAAAAGTCAACTGAATCTAAGTTCATCATATGAAGAATGTAATAAAAGGAAGTGTAGGATCACACTGCACAGAAGAAAAGCAGATCCGGATAATAAGATATTTACAAAATAGACTTTGGTGGCATATGCTCAGTTCTGTTTCTAATTCTTAGTTTATGCTCATTATCAAAAACTGTTAAATGTTATCTTGTACCATGTTTATAACTTATACCTGCAGGGAAATGGTACAAGCTCGAGAGTCTCTACCAGAGCTTTCTTACAATGTTGCTTTTAGGGGTTTTAATAGACAGAGGAATTACAAAGATTAGTTAAGAAGATTTTTCTGCTACTTGCACATATATGTTGGATGCGTTAGATGGGCTGCCATTCCAACATATCTCTTCTAATCCACTCTAATGACAATGAAGGGCTTCTCCTGAGTTGCATGCAGCTCCATTAGTGAAGTTGATCTACACAGACGACCCCATAATCGTCCCCCTAGACCTTGAAGGTAGCGTAAGTAATATATATATTTATCAGTATACAAAGACTAACACAATGGAACACTATAGCTTTAAAAATGTTAGAAGCTCTAATTAGCAAATATCAATGACAGAAACAATGGTTTTAAAGTTAAAATTGTTTCCTTGTGCAGAGCAAACAGAAAAGAGGAGAAAAATCTCCTATATATACCTCATAGGAAAGAAACTGCTTAACCCATCAAATGGAGATACCAAACCACTATGGTCATGCAATTGCGACTCAACTTCAGCATCACTCAACCCAGAAGAGTTCTCTTCTTCAGATGTACTGCCGGCAAATGAGCTTGAGCATTCGGTAGCATCGGGATCTTCTTTTGCAACCAATCTATTGTCAGCATTCCTTTTGGTCCCGATTACATCAACAGAGGCATCCTCAGTACCCTTTGGAGGTTTAGTTTGTTCACCCATTGTATAGGTGCTAGCCTTTGTGAACTTTAGGCCCTTCGAATCAGGGCCCGAAAAAGTTTTATCAACCTTTGTACCACACTCGTTATTTGCTGTGAGAGTTGCTATACCCTTTGAATCAGCTAACTCCGGCAGGATTTGAGCAGGAGCCATGCACACAGAGTTTCATCGATTTCAGTCCAATTCTATGGCTAATCTACTCTAAAAATTAGCTCACAAGCAGCCTGAACTCAATCAAACAGGTTAATGTCAGTGCATTTAACCCAACAGCTAGAAACTCAGCCAAAAGCTTAATATACTCATAACTATCGAACTACAAAAATTCGCTAAATTCGATAGGATATCTTGACGAAAATGGCACAGAAGCACATAGAAGCAGGCGCAGCCAACAGTATGTTTTAAGTATTATCCTGTTTTATGGCTCAACCAACATTTCAGTAAATGCAGAAAACAGAGGTAACTCCAAAGCTTTTCAGCACACTGACAGTAATTGTTAATTACAGGGATTAAAACATAAAACAGAGGGAAATAAAATAATAAGTCTAATTAATCAACAGCACTAAATTAACAACTTCGCAACTTGGCCAGAAATGAAAATCTCCCATCTAAATGTCTGGAACCATAGGTTACACAAAAAAAATTAAAGAAGAACCAATCAGCAAATATTTCAGGAAAAGAAAAAGAATGAAGGCATACTGTTTAAGTGCTTAACTTATAGCTAGTCCTGTTGCTTATAAAAACAAAATTTGGATTAATATGCCACAATTTTACAAGATTATAGCAGTATATCTAAATAAACCAAACGGATAAAGGAAAGGAAAAAGAACCAAAGCAACCAAAATCATACACACTTACTTTCTCACATATTTGATCATAAACTAGCATAGCATGCATATCCCACCAAATCATTAACAGATTCAACAAGAAAAGTACCTAAACACTAACAAAAAGAGAAGATTAAACCAAAAACCAACCAACACCTCCAATTATAAATAAGTACATTTATTTTTCTTCCATGAACAAGCATCCAAATTGAAGAAACGGAACTAACGAACATAGGGAAGCGCTAAGTGAACTTATGAATTAAAGGGGCTATAAATGTTGAGGAATAATTATAAAGAACAAAATGCAATTATGCAGAAAGAGAAGGGTGGCACCTGGGCTTTGAGTAATAGTACTGGAAAGTAGTAGGGGTGTCAAAATGAGAAAAGGCGGCGACAATGAAGAGAAGAGAAAAGAGGCGTTGGTATGCAAATATATTCCAGGTATGGAGAGACGGTTAACGTTAGGCATATAACCTAAGTGAAAGTGGATGCTAAATGCAAATAAGCATAATATGCCGACTTAATATGTATGACTAATGTTTTTCCCTTGCACTTTTCCCGCTTTTACATCCTGGAATAATGAATACGATGTACAAAATATAATAGGCTAAATTACATTACGTCCTCTAATTCAATAGTTTTCTCACTTTGCCTCATCTAATTTTTATTTATCATCACTTCACACATTTTCAAATTTCAATACTTCAAGGACTGAAGTGCCATTAGTTTTTTTTTTTCTTTTTTTCTTCTTCTACTCCCTCTTCTTTTGTTTTTCCTTCTATTTTCTTTCTTTTATTATACAACATATTCTTAAAGAAGTTTTAAGCACTTTTTGATGCTGGCCTTACTATATTTTATTTAATAAACCAACTGATTGTATAAAGAACTTAATGACTAATAACCTACTATATTACAAAAAAAAAAAAGAAAAAGAAATGATTCATTGCATTAGTCATCGAGATAGACTAAATGTGTGTGCACTATTCTATTTTTTTTTTTTTT
Organism: Cinchona pubescens; assembly: GCA_025175665.1. Lineage (NCBI taxonomy): Eukaryota > Viridiplantae > Streptophyta > Magnoliopsida > Gentianales > Rubiaceae > Cinchona > Cinchona pubescens. Next base: position 10,843,261 of record JANKKI010000053.1, read on the forward strand.
TTATAAATAAAAATTCTTAGATTTTTTTTTCCTTTTGAATGTTATAGATGTTGCTGAGGTACAATGTAATTTGACTGAGAGGGATAGAAATTCAATATCCGTCAGCAGGCAATAACTAATGTAAAACATAATTTTTAAAAAAAGAATTAAAATGTGATGTCGAAACTATACCAAATCACATATCAGTTATTAGAGTAGTAATATCTATTGAAAATGATAAATTTTTACATGTGTGAGAATAGAAGGAAAATTTGAAAGGATAATTAAGGGAAATTTTAAAAACAATTTTGGCAGTTGCTAACAATTGTGATAATTTACACCATAAGCTATGAAGATGATGGTAATAGAGGAAAGTAAAAACAAAATTCTTACACCAAAACAGATTTGCTCTTGAATATTAAAATTGGTAATTATATGACTTATATGAAAAATTTTATTTTTGTCCCTTATCTTTAAAGTTTTAACCAATATGAAATTTTATCTGTTACCACATAGTAAATGGTACTTTATTATTAAAATAATTGCTTAAAATCTCCTCTAAGGAATTCAATTCCCTTAAATTTCACGAATTCACACATTTTTTTTAGAATTCTACTAATAGATAAATAGGATAAGTTTTTAACTACTGGTACATGTCTTTGTTGTTGAAGATCATTCTACAACTACTACCAAAAAATTAAGACAAAATAACATAAGTGTCCACATGAACCAGATGCAGCCTTTAATTGAAAATTACATTTTGTTCCCTTCTTAGATTTGGTCTCAAACTTGTCATGGCAGATCAATTTTTAGTTTATTGCCTTCCAAAATTAGGGTCAATGTAAACCAATTTTTTTTCTTTTCTCAAAAGAAATAGTAGATCTATTGCTGAGAAACAAGATTACAACTTCCTACGCAAGGCCACTGCCTCTACAGTCGAAAAATTTCTAAAAATATGCCTCTTTTCAAATTTGTTCTTTTTTTGTGCCTATTGCAAAATCCAATTCCGGACCAGTGGAACTCGCATTCGGAGAATGCGAGTTCCAGAAATTTTAAAAAAAAAAAAAAGAATTTCTTCTTGACCTCGCATTCTGAGAATGCGAGGTCTTTAAATTTTTATTTTTTTTTGATTTAGCAAATTTGACTATGTATATATATATATATATATATATTTTAGGATTTAGCAAATTTGACTATGTATATTGCGAATGGAAATCGTGCACTATTACAAAAATAGAAAAAATGAAGGATTTAGAAAATTTGACTATGTATATTGCGAATGGAAATTATGCACTATTACAAAAATAGAAAAACGAAGGATTTGATTGTAAGATAAAATCATTTAAATACTAAACCGTAAATTATAAACTATAACATTGTTACAATCTAGATGCTATTGATCTCTTATTACATTAGATCAAAAAACATAAATACAAACCTAATAACAATAAAAAAGCACCCGACTAGGGCGAACAATGATATACAAATAACATACATCAATCACACAATATTGCGAGAAGTAATAACAAATGTCAATGTCCATGATCTCCAAATCTGCCGCCCGTACCACAGTCTCTAGGTTTAGGCACCCTTTTTGATCGACGGACATAAAATAAAGGAGTGTCTTGCTGTTGAGTATGGTGAGCAATTTCCGCCTGCGAAGGTATGCTTTGTTCGTGTTCATGTTCTTCATCTGAAACGGCATACTGTTGGACCAGTATGTTCTGGATCAGGCGCAGTGGACGACTGTCCGAAAGATAATGGTCCCACCGGAGTGCGCATTGGCGAAAGTATGTGTGAAGTGTCAAACTTGAATGGTATGTTAACATCAGGGGATCCAGTATCTACATGGGGTCGCGGGGATGGAACTCGACGACGTCGACGACCACCGCCGTGTTGCCTTATCGCATTAGCCCGCTCTACTCTATGTGGATCATGTGCCTGGTGTGGATGTCTAATTTAAACTAGAACTGGCGGAGGCCAAAGATCAAGACGTTAGATTCGCCTACTGCATGTAGTGATTGAGAAGCGAAATGGCTGATCTGTACCCATGTACTACTATCCGGAGTATCGTCCTCAGTCATGTTGTCTAACGACATGTAGTACAATCTAGCCATGGAATCCACATAGAGCTGAAAGTTCATACACATCTACTGATGTGTATAAGAGACAGCTTAACTAATGGCCGAAATACTGCATCATAGTACTCGCCGAGGTAGCCTTCTGCAAAAGTAGGGCGTTGACTAGGATTGGATATGTACATCACCGTCCTCGCTCGGTACCATTGCATGTAATCACCCGATGCATGTGTAGTATCAACACATGTGAGACCAACCTCAACTGTATCCGTTCTTGCGCCCCAAATATCTATATATTGTCGGTGTGTCAACTCCCAATCAGTGTTCGCCCGACCACGGCGGTCTGTCAAATGAAATGCAGCTTGATTACCAATCAATCTCTGATCTGGTATGGGTTGGTGCAAACCGAACTGTCGCATAACCTGATGAGGAGATACAGTTGAGGTTGGTCTCAACATATGTTGAGGTACACTGCATCGCCATATTACGACCAGCCCAGTAATGGGGAAGCATATCAAGCAGCTCATCAGAAAATGGCTGCCATATAAACTAATACCAAAGAAGTCTAAAAAAAGTTAGTAAATAAACGAAATTCGAGGACGACAATGTGCAAAAGAAATGAAATCGGACGGATGTACCTCATTGGGTCGCAAAGTATGTAACTGATCTCGAAAAACAGATAAAACATGCCGAGGAGCATTGCGCAGATCAAATCCAACATCCCACTTGCAATAAAAATTAATAAATATCAAATCCAATGTTAACATATTTAATTAAACAGTTCAACAAAACATATGTACCGAAATCCATATGCTCCGTGATGCTCCTGTGCGGGCTCTAACCGGATAGGACTCAGTGTCGGCATGCGCTCCCAAGCCCATAACTGTATACAAATAAATGAAGATAAAGTACTCAAATAAAAATTATATGAATATAAAGTACTGGAATATACCTGTACTAATAGTACTGGTCCGCAAATATTTATACACTGTGGGTGATGTGGTATAAGAGACAGGTGCGATACAGTGTGCCTAAAACTGCTGATCCCCAACTATAACGGCCCACGTCTCCAAGTCCCTAAGCAATCGAAGATACAGAGTGGCACTTTATTGCCTGAATTATCCAGAAATAAATACAAATGCCTCCAATAAGTACAAGTAAGTATGTACGTGCCATCTGCCGACACATGTCATCAGTCGCATCATCGGGAAGCGGACGATCTAATGCGGCGGACAAACGTCCAACTTTCAAACGCCCAACTTTCAAACGACCACCGTCAATGTCTGATCTGGCAGGCATGAAACCCAATAACTCCATGCATAATTGGCTCCAAGCATCTGCGGAATGAGTAGTGTCTCTACCCGTCACGGGTGGGCCGTCAATGTGTAAACCCCACAGGACCTCTACATCCTGTAACATTATAGTGGCCTCTCCAATGGGCAGATGAAAAGAATGTGTCTCGGGTCGCCATCGCTCCACAAGACTGGTGATCAAAGCATGATCCACTGAAATGCGTCCTAAAGATGCGATGCCCTCGAAACCTGCCAAACAAATATAATGCCATACCCGCGCCGGTATAGGCATGTGATCCCAAAAAGTCCCATCACAACGCTTAACCTGTAATGTGGAATCATCGATAAGACCGATCAAAAATAGATCTAGCCCTATGCGGTGTCATAGGTGATATCATGTACATATGGTCCATGATGAACAAGCTCTGTTGACTGATCATCCATACCTAAACAAATAATCATGGAAAGAATGAATGATTGTACGATATGTTTTGATAATAATCAATGATCAGACAAACATTTTTTAATAATACAATATTTTTTGATGAACGAATACATTAAAAACAAACTACATTCATATAATACAATGAGTATGTAGACAACACAATACAAAGACAAATCATTATTGTCGTGAAGGGCAACTCCTGCGATTATGTCCCCGTTCATGACACAATTCGTACATCTCCTAGGTTCACGGGGATCCCTAATATCCATCTCGTTTTGTATGCGCCTTGCACGTACCCGACCTGCCCGGCGTTCAACAGACATATTGTCATCACCACGTAACTGCCAATGAATAGGAGGCAACTCATCTGGATTAGATTGTGGAACAAATCTACTAATGCTGTGCTGCGCTCGATATATGCGAGTGGTGTAATGGTCCGCAATCAGGCGGGTTGGTTCATCACCCTTATGCCTGCAAACTGCCAAAGCATGCGAACATGGAAACCTATTGATACATCCCAAGGACTTGATGGTGATCAATTGTCCACAAGGCTCGATATAGGCTCACGGAATCGGCACTTCAAGTTCCACAAGGTCCAATTACGAGATCAAGAGCTAAGAACCTCAATGAAGCTATGTTGGGCTTAGTTGAAGTTGTTGAAGATCAAGAAGAGCTCACAAACCTTTTGGAGATGAAGTCCACTAAAGAGTCTAAGATGTTCTTAGTAATGGACGTCCAAGTCATTGAAGATCAAGCCTAAGATGAGAAGCTGAAGGGCCAAAATTTAGCCTCATTATTTCGGCCATGGAATATTCTTTTATTTAGTTGTCTAGTCTTTTATTTTGAGCCCAATTGTTTTAAGTGTTAGTGTGTTTAATTGGGTTGGTTTCAAGACGTAATTATTTGTTTTTCGGCCATGTATCACTTTTCGGCCATTAGTTAAGTGTACAATAATTGGGTTTAAAGGCTAATGGACTATAGGATCCAGCCCAACTATTAAAACTAGCTATCCCACATTGAATAATTTAGTCCTAGAATCCTCCACCCTCAACTATAAATAGAGGGGTCTTGTACACAATTGAAGGAATGAATTTTGACAATAAGATTTCAGTTTTTCTTTTTCCTCTCATACGAGTGAATTAGAATTTTAGATTCTCTTTAGTCTTGTCTAGACTAGGAATCTAGTTGGGGCTTCAAGATTGAGCACTTGAGGTTATAACCAACACCAGGTATTGATTTTCTGCCAATTATTTTGGATCAATTCCTTGCTCATAGTTAAAAGATTGCCTTGTGGCTAATCAAGGAGGTCTATTAACAACTACCTTTCGCTTGTGCATATAAACCCTACGTTTGTAACCAAGTTCTACATACCCTGGGCATCAACCCGTATCACCTATACATTTGCCATTTACCACAGGTACATGTCTGCGTGCACTGGTCTCTTGTACATAATTGACAGTTTGTACAGTGCCACCACGACCAGTGACACGACGAGACTGATTGACAGTTTGTACATAATTGACAGTTTTAATTCCGTACACACCAGTAGACTGATCAAAAACCATGACTGTGTGTCCTGCACCTTTTTTGTCTGCTGACAACAACCTTTTCCAATTCTTTGGTGTAATTGACGTGCGACAGTGTGCACCTCGTGCACTATTATCAACAAATACTTTTACGCACCGATGGAATGTACTATCAATTATAGCCTTTATCGAAAGTAGTCTAACTCCGCGCAACACGTTATTGTAGCTCTCAGAAGAATTTGTACCATGTATTCCCCACCAACGATTTCCATCGTGAGCAAGGCACAACCGGTCAAGCAATATCTACCAGATATCTCCATGCCTCTGGATGTTGCAGCTGTATCGTTTGTTGGTGCAAATTCCATTTTCGCCTCTGTAACTTGACACCAAGAGACCAACACGACTTCTTCACTTCTACATTTCTTGTATTTGGTCATCAAATTACTCCGAACGTGACGCAGACAGAATCTATGATATGCAAATGGTTCCTGCCATAAAGGGGACTCACTCATAGCATGCACAATGCCACGATGCCGGTCAGATATTATGCAAATAGTCTCCAAGTCACGTACAACATGGTGTCTCAACTGCTCCATGAACCAACCCCAACTTTGTATTGTTTCCTCATCAACAATTGCATAAGCAACAGGTAAAATTTGATTGTTAGCATCCAAAGCGACGGCAATAAGTAATTTACCCCGATACTCCCCTCGTAGATGCGTGCCATCAACACATAGGACAGGTATACACATATGGAATGTATCAATCGATGGTCGAAATGCCCAAAATATGTATTTGAAAATTTTCACATCCTCGCTACTGTTGGGATGATGTAGCCATTGCACCACAGTTTGGGGATTGGAGCGTAGTACTTCTGCAACGTATTGGGGTAATTGTTGAAAATTAGATGCCCAACTTCCATATGCAAGCACAACAATCGATTCTCTTTCCTGCGAGCATACCAAGCTTTCTTGTAAGTGATGTCAACCTTCAAACTATTCTTCACATATGCCTGAATTTGTTTGACCTTGTGCCCAGGATCATTTTCAATTAAGTGCATAATTTGGTTAGCAATGACTGTGGATGTAAGATTTCTGTTGTTGTTACCGGATATTTCACCGAGACATATGTGATCTTTTACCCATTTTGTGACCTTCCACATAGTAAGAGATTCATTTCCACGTACCCGAATACTCCAATCACAATCTCCAGCCGCTAATCTGCCTGAGGACGCAGTCTTGCATTCAGCAGCCCATGTTCTCTTCCGGCTCTCTATGACTTTGAATTCTCGTTGTTGAGCTATAGACCACATTGTAACTGCCTTAGTAACTTGCTCCTTGCTTTCAAAGTGCATGTGCAACCGAATATCATTTTTTTCTTCATTCCAATAAATCAGCCCATCTTTATCACTGCGGTCCATGGGATCGTACTCACCGTAGTTACCAAGATCATGATTACAGTTGAAAAAAGCCATCCCCCTGGGTTGATAAGCAGGAACATCCTCTTGTGTATGACATTCATCGTTATTTGTCCCCAAATCCTCGTCAGAATCATCATCCGATATGTCTTCCGAGTCTGAACCAGACTTGTAATCCTCGTCTAATGCATGCCACGACGAGTCACTATTACCACTATCCGCTGACAAACCCTCATCTACGAGACCTTTCTCCATATGTTGATATTGCATGGTACTTGGGCCTTCACCTGCTATAGTGTCTCTATTACACTGCGCGCCAATAGATTGATCAGATTGCATTGAGTTTGACATTGAAAACGAACAAGTTGGGTTGTAAAACTCAAACGACCACAGATGTTCAAAGAGACTCTGCGCATTGGACTGCAACGGCTAGTCGTCCATGGTCGAATGCATGAGAGACATCATTGGCCCCATACCATACACCCTTACATTGTTGCTTACATGTACGTGCAGAATTTCCTCCGTCTCGATAAACAATTCAGCACAAAATGATTTGGATCGGCAGCAAACAAATCAAAAATACCTTCCATACCATCATCATCTGTCAATGTAATGCCAGAGTAAACACCACGACTAACTATGTGCCTGTACACAATATTCAATTTCATCATTGGCCCCATACCATACACCCTTACATTGTTGCTTACATGTACGTGCAGAATTTCCTCCGTCTCGATAAACAATTCAGCACAAAAATTTGGATCGGCATCAAACAAATCAAAAATACCTTTCATACCATCATCATCTGTCAATGTAATGCCAGAGTAAACACCACGACTAACTATGTGCCTGTACACAATATTCAATTTCATCTGCTCCCTATCAACCTCCATGAATTCGTATATCTTGTCAACTAACTCAACAAAACTAATCCGTTGATTTATTCGGAATAGTTTCTTGCTCATCATTGGCCGGTAGGACATAGTACCGCCTTCGTAGGTTATTTCTCCTCCCCAATAAAGGAGAATGTGACGGGGTCTATCAAATGCCATTTTCCTGTGTAAGGATGGAACATATTTAGACCCTATATTTGGATACGGAATATGTTTTTTTTCAAAAAAAAATTGACAGAGTTCCTCTATATCTTTAAGATTCCCCCTAACGCCAGTCATACCCGATAAGGGTTACAAACAACACAACAAATCGGCAACACTTATAACTAATACATGCCCGACAAGGGCTACGACCAATGCAATAACCCGTAAGGGTTACGAGTAATATATGCCCGACAAGTACTACAAAAAATGCAATAACATCCCACAATTTCAGTATAACAAACAACATAACCAAAAATTTCACCGCAATCAACAGAAACCAAACCTACAATATATATCCCGAGTCAAAGATCATTCTCTCTAAATATTAAAAAAAATAAGGGATATAATCAAAGCAGCCTATTATTAACGACACATACTCATCTATGTATAAGAGACAGTCTGCTGAGTGTGTACCTAAAAAATTTACATTATCAGATGTGCTGGAATTTAAACAAAATTAAAGAAATATATAATTAATTAAAATTATTGGAAGGCTAAAATTAAATTTACCTGAAATATTTTGGTCGTGGGTGGCGGTGGCGGTGGTTGTGTTGGTTGTGTATGGTGGTGGTGGTGGTGGTGGTGGTGGAATGGAGGTGGTGATTGTTGTAGAGGGAAGGAAAAATAGATGGTGGTGGGGAGGAGGAGGAGGAGGAGGAGGAATTTTTTTTTTTGTATTTGGGGATTTATCTTCTGCGAGGCCTTCTGGCCTCGCAGAAGATAAAGGTCTTCTTGACCTCGCATTCCAGGAATGCGAGGTCAATTTTGACTGACCTCGCATTCACTGGTCCGGAATTGCATTTTGCAATAGGCACAAAAAAAGAACAAATTTGAAAACAGGCATATTTTTAGAAATTTTCCCTCTACAGTCCTTATCTCTAAATAGTTTAGCCATTGAGGAAAGTTGGATTTCCAACCCATTTCATTACAGTATTTCACAACAAATTTTGTTAGCTCTGTTCATGACATTTTCTATTTCTCTCTCTCTAACAAAGGTGAAGCTGCACTATTCGAACTCCCTTTTCAGCCAATGTAGATGTGTATGAGACATGATTTCTAGGATGCAAAGCATCAATTAGAACTATTCTTAATCTTCTGCATAACATTCCTAAAATCAGATTGAACCAGGATTTTTTCCAGCCTTCTCTCTTGCCTTGATCAGAGCTGTTCTAATTGCTTTGGCATCCTCCATTGGGGCAGGATTGCCTTGTTGCCTTGGTATGACCCAAGCTGCCACAAATTCACCCTCCTGATTCCTTACAGCAATACCCCATCTTGCTAAATTCTCAACCTCTGTAACAGCTGCATCATTATTAATTACAATACTTTGATTCTGAGGAGGTTGCCATTTGGCTCCAGTTCTAATATTTCTACTTTGGATCTTTCCCTTGGATACACCCCGATTTCTTGGCATTCCTTGACTACCTTTAGTCTTACATGAGGGTTTTTGGTTTTTCCCTTGAACTGTATTGCATTTATAGCCTTCTATATCTACGACATTATGTACTGATTGTCAGTGCAATATGTTCTTTTCCATCATCTCTTGTAGCAGCCCCCATTAACTCATTCCACGATGCCCCTGAACTGGTCCAACCTTTCTATGGGGCCATTTTCCAAATGTTTGAAGCATTATGGCAGAAGAACAATATATGCTCTAGACTTTCAACCTGCAAGCTACACAAAAACCACATACTGGATCACCTTTCTCTAGTCTTTCTTGTTGACCCAGAGCAACTTAAGAGGGGATAAATTAGATTATACAAAAATTTACAAATGAAACACCAATAAAATTTTTCACAATCACAAGTAAATTTGATGGCAATATGATCAATTAAACACAAAAATGAACAAAGTAAATAGATAGAGAGAGACAATTTCAAACAAAACTCCCAACCTAACAAGTTTGGAGTAGTAGTCCACCAAGGTGTTTCTTCAATGCTAGTAAGTTAATAATACAAGTTGTACACAAAGTAGGATCACCCTTACTCACACTAATTCTCTTTAGTTGAGTTGGCATTAACAAGGATTTTACACTCAACTTCACTTTTGTACAATGATTATCACTCCACTCAATACTCATGAATATAGTAGTACTCTTAATTACACACTTTTTTCACTAATACAACACTTCTAAAGAGCTAATTTGCATATTGCTTTTGTACTTACTTGTATTCAATGTGGAAGTTGTTTTTCATAAATTTAGGTTGGTTAGTATTTATAGGGGTGGTAAATGAGTTTCCAACTACCTTCCAACAAATAAGTAATTAATGCTGAAAAACTAACCATTAGAGATTTTGGACGTCCAAGAAACCTTTACTGAGTCCGAAGAAGCGTCTGAACATTTGAAACACTCAAGCTAAGATCTTCGTTCGGACGACCGAGGTTGCATCCGTTCTTTCGTCCGAAACTAATTGTCTGTCTAGTTGAGTCATTGGGTAGTGCAGTACATCCAGAAGGATTGAAGCCTGACATTAGGTGTTTGTCTTTTGGACAGACAGGTGCGTCCGATATAGTTTCTTTGCATGGACGGTGATAAGCATATGTTCTCAGCTGCCTCAGAATCATTGCTCTTTGTCTAACCATTCAGACGGTGCTCTGCGTCCGAGATAATTTGTTTGGACGGATTCCTGCATCTGAGAGGATAGATCTTGTTCAGACACTTCTCCGAGTCTGAAACTCCTCTGGTTCAGACGGTGCACATCGTCCAAAATCCCTATTAAGTGAATTTATGCAAAACTCCTACACAGCTCAATTGCAAATCATTAGACTGGATTTGTCATCATCAAAATCAAGATTGTAGGTCAACAATCTCCTCCTTTTTGATGAGGATAAATCACAAAGGATACAACAACATAACAGAATTCAATCATAAACATAACCACATTTCTCCACCTTTCGGCATCATCAAAACAAAATAAGAAAATCTTCCCCTGAGATGAGGCTCTCTCTTAATCCAGTAATCAAACAACCAATAACACTAGCAAGACAAGAGTAATTGCAGCCTCTAATACTTGTCAAGATGAGATCAATTGAAATAACAATCATATGTCAAGATAAAATCAATTGCAGTCAATAAAGCATTCAATATGTATAGAACAAGCAATGTAAAATCAATTTGAATACATAATTAAGCAAAATAACCAATGTCAACCAATCTAAGAACTAGAAACCAAGAACTATGAGTAATTCTTCTTTTTCGACATTTGCTCCCGTTTTTGCCTTTTGGTTGGCAAGTTTTCATCTGTGGCTTCACTATCTTGTTCATTGGCTTCTTGAGCGTCGTGTCACGTCACTGCATGAAATATTTAAATGCATCATCAACATCTTCATCATCATCAGCTTCGGTTTGTTGTGCAGCAATATCTTCAAGATTTGGCTTACCAGATATCTCCTTGTGCTCCCTGCTCAGGTTGTGAATGCTCTGCATCTTCATCACTGTTATCGTCACTTTTAGAAAAGGATTTGAAAGTGTATTGCAACTGAATATTGGCAAATTGTACTTGAGCTGAAGCAGACATACCCAAGCTCAAAGTTTCTTGAAGGATAAGGGTCTAATTAGGTTTCCATCATTTTTAATTTTCTTAATGTTCAACGTTGGAACTTGGTCATTTTGTTTCTGAGGTTGGTGACAAGATCACACAATTGGGATAGAGATGGTTCAGAAGAGGATGTTTGTGAAGGGTAGGGCAATGGAGGAGCGGATGAAAAGGGTTGTGTAGGGATTGGATGAGTGAGTGCATGTGAAACCCAGTATTTTACTAGCCTTGTTCTTTGATTTTTAACTGGTTTAAAATGTTTTTCATATTATTTTTAGTCATTAAGTACTTCAACTTATTCGTTTTTCAATTCGGCAAATTTTACGATTTACGCGATTTCGGTACCGGCGGGTAAACGGGTCAAAAGTTGGACTAAGTGTAATTAGTGCATTGTGGTGTGTGAGTGTTGTATTATGGCTGAATTATTCAAAAAATGTTAATTTAGTAGCAAAAAAATTAGTTTTTGGGTCAAATAGTCAACTTGGAGACTATTTGGTCAACTTGGGTACTATTTGGGTCAACTTTGGAGGAGCTTTTTAAGTCTTCTTCTTGTTGTTTCTTCCTCATTTCTTCCTAGCAGCAGCCGAATTCCTCTTCCTCCACCTTCCCTTATACACATTTTCTTGTGTATAAGTAGAAATCACTTGGAAGGTAAGATTTTATGTATTTTAGCATTTATGGCTTATGGGCTTTATGATCCAAGCTTTAATTTCAAGTTTTGTAGGATTCTTTATGGCTGAAAATAAACCCTTTTTGCAGCCTTATATGTTATGATTTATGTATGTTATGGGTTGTTTTTAGTGTTTTGGAGGTTGGGAAGTGATTGGGGTTGATTTTTAACAACTTTCCATGGTTAGATTACAAATTTTAAGATTATGAGTTAGGGTTTTGTCTTCCATATGTGGCCTAGAGTGTTATGCTATGAATGCTTATGTCTATGCACATAATGATGTTTTAAGAGTGTTTTAAGGTTAGTTTGGATAGGAATTGAGACTTGAAACCAAGTGGAATTGATTTCCCTTCATTTTGTAAGGATAAGCGGAAGTTTGGCGCAACTAGGATAATTTGGATAATTGGTTATGTTTGAAGGATCTTTAATTATCTTTTGATGGTTTTAAGTGTTTCCTTGGTAGTGGGATGCATAGGAAGCATGTTTGAATCATGCGTGTGGCTAATCGGTAAAAATTTCAGTTTGGTAGTAAAGAGGAATTCCAACCATAGGTTGTTGCTCTAATGTTGTAATAGAGTTAATTGTAGTGGTTATGGAGTATGGATTGTTGTGGAATGCTATTGATATAGTCCCGGCTATTGCTCCGGTGAATCTTTCCGTTTATGGATTTTGTTGGTTGGTTGATTATGTTGTTTTGAGTTGGGTTGTAACCAAGGTCCCTTGAATACCTTGGAATTGGATTTTGTTGGCAGGGAGGATAGCCTACTTATAGCCTAGGGAGAGGCGAAGTTTTTCGGTTTTTCTGGAAAACTGAGCTTATTATCTCCTAATCTAGCTGTAATACGAATTTGAGGGGTTAACTAAGGGGTGTTTTGACTGGGGTTTTAGCTTGTCGAAGTTGGTCAGAAATTGTGAAAAGGTCATTTTTGACCAAAGAGCTGTTGGTGTCGTTTTCTATCGTTTCGCGTCGTTTTCGCTTCCCTAGTCATTCTTTAACTTCTACATCTCTTCTAAGAGTCCTCTTATATCTGTTTTAGGTACCACGCCACCTACCGCCGGCGATCGCGTTCAGTGATCATTTGTGCAGTTTTTGCTTTGATAGGTGGGTAACATAGACCCTCTTCCACTTGTATTTTGTTTAACAACTTTCGAAATATGTTTGGATGGATTTTAGAATGTGTATGATGTTTGAAACTGCACTTTTACCAAGTTTTGGAACTATTACATATGAAATCGGGACCAAGCTATTTTATGTTAATCAAATGATATGTTTGCAAACTCTTTTGATATGAAAGCATTTTATAACTGTTTTGGCTCATAGGTGACCTAGGTATATAATTTTGGATGTGTTTGGAATGTTTGATTTGTGGAAGAACCGGTTCTATAGTCATCCATGGGACGCCATGATGACTGCTGTGACTGCTATGACTGTTATGAACTATTTGACTGCGGGGTCTTGTGATGGGATAACTTGACCTCCCGGTCAGACTAGTAGGTGTGGTAGATTACTAGATCTGACTAGTACTGTAGGTCATACCTTCGAGCCTAAAAGATACTCATGCTATTTTATTATATTCCGGATTGAAACTGCCAAGCTTCTCTTTTGTTTGGAGAGGGGTAGTGTATTAGATAGGTTTTGTATTGATGAACTTTGTTTTTGTTGTAGCATCTTTTGTACTAAGAAGGAATTTTGTAATTCGTATTTTTTGTGTAAAAATGAAATATTCGGTTTTATAGTTAAGAAATGGTTTGATGGTTCTATTACATTGCGGTTAAGTTTGTTGCTCTGTTCGTTTGTGCCTTGCGCTTTGGACCGGTGTGCCATTAGCGCGGCGTGTTACGGTCCCGTTTTTGGGGCGTGACAGTGCATGTCCAGACCTCGAGGCATTATCTTTGGATTTTTCTAATTCATATTTGGCTTGGGTGAGCCACTTTTAGTTATAAAAGCACAAACCCTTTCTTTCAATGTAAGCTTTGTTAAAGTATGGGGAGTATTTATTTTTCTAGAAAATGGAATGTTGAAGTGATCAAAAGCCTTAGTTAAAAACTTTCCAAATGGGATGTTCAGCCTAGTGTCAGTCAAGAACAACTCCCATAGAGTGCAAAACAGGTATCCAAAATCAAGTTTTATTCCTTTATAAATGCAATAAAACAAATAAAGTTGCATTTTTCCTAACTCTGTATGGTGTCCGTCGATTGGTAAAAGCAAATTTGTAACCAACGTATACAGAATGTTGAGCTCAGGACTAAGTGATGTAGTTTTGGCTTCCAAGGCCTAATTAAAATCAATGTGAAAAAATTGTTTGACTTCCTCGATATCAAATCAAGTGTCAATAACAGGACATTTATCCAAAGAAAAGAAATATGAAATTTCAACAGGATTATCATCACAACACATTCAAAAATTCAGTCAATGATGTTGGAATTAAACTCAATATCAATTTGTTTCTCTAGTGAAACTAAGTTTCTAAAGGTTGAACTTTTTCAAAAATTTGTTGTGAATTGTAAAACCATGTCATGATAAATAGGTTAATCACTGTGAATCAAATGCCCTCATTTTTGTTTTTCAGTTAAATTTAGCTCATCAAACATGCCCTTTGAAACTGGACATTGCATTATAATCGATTTGCTCAAGTGAGAAGTGTACCTTTCAGATACTTTCGCATCGATGAATTTGGGTAGGGTTGGGTTGAAAGTGGGTTGAGCACTGGTTGATATTTGTCTTGTGCTGGCATTTTCCCCTCAGATTGCTTCCCACGAGTGCCTGTTGAAGATCCTCAATGAAATCAAACCATTTTTAACGCAAAGGAGAAATGAAAGTTGAGTGATCTCAAGAAATTGTGGTGAAGGAGGTATTATAATGTTAGAAATGGAATTAATCAAGGTTATAGAAAGGATATGCAAGAAGATTTGTTGGTTTAATTTGAGTGAAGTAAAATAATTTGAGGGAATCAAAATTTTCCTCTTTTTCTTTTTTCGCCAGAGCTAGGGTTTGTGGGATGTCAGATGTCCGCAATGACGAAAGTGAAAGGTTTTATTAGTGTGAGATAGTCGTTCGGATGTCTGAACGATTGGAATATGTCCAAACTCACATTTGATCCCAAATGAATGGACGTCCGAAATGGTAGCACAAGCATCCGAGTGGCTATCGGATGGTTGGGATCGTCCGTTAGGTTTTCCAAAAAGTTGAGAGTGAAAGCCAGACAGTTCAGACGAAAAGGATCGTCCGATCCTAAAAGACCATAAATCATGACAGTTCAAACGGATATGATCATCTGAAACCACAGACAACTTAGAACGGATATTGCATTCAAAAACACATAAATCACACAGTTTTAGAATCAATAATTCCCAAACAAATTCTAAGATATTCAAAATGATCCAATGACAAGGCTTTAGTAGAAAAAAATATCAGCCAATTGATCCTTAGTGCACACAAATTCAACACATATTTTCCTTTTTGCAAACAAGATCTCTTATGAAATAGTGTTTGACATCAATATGCTTTGTTATAGAATGTTGAATTGAATTTTTGTGAGATTGATGGCACTAGTATTATCACATCTAATGGGCACACAATAAAA
Source organism: Cinchona pubescens (assembly GCA_025175665.1). NCBI lineage: Eukaryota > Viridiplantae > Streptophyta > Magnoliopsida > Gentianales > Rubiaceae > Cinchona > Cinchona pubescens. The sequence goes on from JANKKI010000053.1 coordinate 10,858,885, forward strand.
AATAACACTAAAATCTTGTAAAGTGTGTTTCATCCGAAGAAGTTGAGCACAACAATTACCTGCGGCAATATACTCGTCTTCTGTTGTGGACAAATATATATAACTTTGTTTCTTACTAAACCAAGACACTAAGAAATTACCCAAAAAATGACGTTTACGACTAGTACTTTTTCTATCAATTTTTTGAGTCTTTAATTTTACTGTAGTTAAATTTCTTCGCATGTCAATTCTTTAAATAGAGTCAAAGAACTTGTGCTTGATAAACCAATCCTTGTGGGTTCAATGCCTACTCCCGCTATATATGATATGGATTATAGATGGTAGTAAATTAACATCTCACTCGAGTATTAAAAAAGAACTACAATCACTAAACCACCATCCACATACTCGCAAGTATATGGGAAGATAGGTAGCTAGTAGTGAGGGATCATCTCGCGGAGATTTACCTTATCCACAAGTACCAAGGCTTTTGGGATTTTTGTCCTGTCTATATAATCAACAAGTTGAATGTGATAAGTACAACTAAATTATACCAAATAAAACAATAGCAAGTAATTAACTAATCAATAACAAGTAAAAGGTACTGGATTGTCATTCTAATTGGTTTTCCAAACAATAGGTCAAATTAGAGGCTCACTCCCAACTATGAACCAATCCCTTGGCATGACAATGGATCCTAGGTCTATCTCTCAACATAGAGCCTCACGAACCAACGAAGAAAAGTAGCATCTTGGCTCAATTATCACTCATCTTAGTCAAGTAAAGGTTTGGTCAAGAAGTAAAATGCAACTACTGTATTTGGTGTTAAACCCACGAAACTAGTTCAGAGGTCATCCATGGTCATCACTTCATGGTCATCCAATTAAAACTACCCACTCATATGTACAAATCATGTCTTCTTAGCCCAGTTAAATAGAATTAGCTACACATGATTAGACTAAAGAACATAAACACATAAATAAAGCTAAACTAAGCTTACTTGGAAAGCAAAAAATTGTAATTAAAAGCTAACAATTTTTTTATCTAATGAGAGCCATCCTTGCTTGAAACTTGAATTAACACATCTTGCAGCAGATTTGGGGGGTTCGGTTTCTCCTTTGAATGAGTTAGAGCTATTTGGCTTGAATTTGCTAGCTCCATAATTGTCTCAATCAAGTTTGAATTTGTCAACCGAACATCCAAGGGATTTGAGTTCGAACTTCCTAGTTTGTTGGAGGTGTTGTAACTGCACTGAGAGTCTCCATATTTGTCTCAATCAAGTTTGAATTTGTCAATCCATCATCCAAGGGATTTGAAGTTTGAACTTCCTTGTTTGTTGGAGGTGTTGCAATGGCTGCATTGAGAGGCTGAGAAGCTGGTGGCTCTTTTACCGGGTTGGTCTCCTACACCACATTTTCTACCAGCATCTTTGTATTGGTTTGGCCTTGGGGTTGTACCTCCTCCATGGATTGGACAATGGTGAGTCCTGGGTAGTGCTCCTTGGAAACCCCCGAGGGGCCAGCTTCATTGCGTTTAATTTGCCATTGAGATGTAGACTTATTCATAGGATGAATAGTCACTTTAGCCGAGGTTGGCTCTTGCAGTTTTGGTATCTTCGAGGTTCCCACTTTACATTCAGTCATGTGATGACCAATCTTGTTGCATTTAGTGCAGTAGGATTGGAGATCCTCATATGAGATTTTTTGTCATCTTCCACAGTCTCCTACCCCTAACCATACTCGTGATGGGAGGGTTGCCAAGAGTCTACTTCCACACATACTTTAGCAGTGTTAGGGCATGTAAATTTTACCGTTGCCATGTCTAGTTTTAGTCGAGTTTCCACAACTTGTACAAGGCGCCTAAAGACCATGTTTAGTGAAAACAAAAGCCGGAAGACCTTCAAAAGTGATCCATATAGGGACAATTGAAGGTTCTATGTCTAGTGTAAAAAGAGGATGCCACCTTAGAACTCACATGTAAAAACAATTAATGAACCAAACGTTCTTGAGCCAACAACGCAAGTAGTCCTCCTCCAAAGAAAACTGAATGAGAATGTGCATATAATCAAAGAAGCCAACTGTGAAGTTGCCCTTGAAGCCAGTTGTTTGGAAACTCTTTCTCACCATTTCCATGTTTGGCTTTCCTCTTGGAAAGCTGCCCATTAGTGTATAACGAAATGGAGCTGCCAACTTTTGGACTTCTTCAGAAAAGTAAATAGCCGGTTCCCCCCTTGAATGTTTGTAGCTTCTTCAACGGCTGATCTGGGTGATCTTGATCAATGGATTTTTGTTTGCCCATAAGGGCCTCGACAAGGAGAGTGATTGCCCTTCAACAGTGGGCTAAAGGGCATTCAAGTTAGCCACCCAAATTGCTGAACTGCAAGCTAGGGATGTTTTTGGAGAGAGAGAGTTTTAGAGATAAGGAGGAAAGTTTTTAAAACTTCATCAAGGAGTTTTAGTTTCCCTATTCAACTAAATCTACTCAAACATGTTGAAATTAAGAAAGCACGTAATCCTAATTTTGACTAAGGAAAGCATGAAGTAAGCATGAACACAAAGAAGTTCCACTCTCTACTAAATAAGGCAAAGGGAATTTGTAAAGAAATGAAATTAAACGTTTTATAGATTTTTGATTGAATAAATGGAAATCCACCAAAACTTACTATGGATTAAAGCAAGGAAATGGAAAATTTTGATTAAGAATTATTTCTAAAGTAAGAACCCTAAAAACTTCTAAGAAAACATGAAATAGGAGTAACTTGAATTGCAAGGAAATAAAAGAGAAAGAAAGTAAAAATTGTATCTAATTGTAGCTAGTGAAAAGTTCTCTAAGATTAAATAATCAAAATCTAAACTTGCTAGAAGTTAAAGCTAAAGATCTAAATGAAATTTAAAAGAGAACTTTTGTATTAAACGAAAACTTGAGTTCTGAGGTAAACTATAACTAAACTACTCCTAATTACCCACCACACTGCTATTATGTTTACTTGCATGTCCTACAAGAGAGTATTTGGAGAGCTGCAGACCTTAATTATAAGATTGCCTTATACACTAAGCAAAATGCGCTTCGATGTAGCGACATCCTACTAAAAATTACAACTCAAACTCCCGCTTCGATGTCATGACATCGAGCTCTATTCAGCTCGTATCTTCAATCTTCATCAATTTGCACTTTTCTCCTTGACCACCTGTAATCTTGAATTTCCATCCCCTAAATTCTTCTCCTGCAAAACAATTAAGCAAATAAATTATTCTAATTAAACCATAAATTAACAAAAGTCCATACTAATAACTAAATATTTAAAAGCAAAGCTAATGTAAATACAAAATGACACAATTAGATCAAAGCACTCAATTAACACCAAAAATATGGATTAAACTACTCAAAAGCCATTGTTTAAAAGTAAAATAACTCTAACTTACTAGAATTATCATAAACAACCTAAAAATAGCTCCAAACGCATGCACACATAAATATAAGTTAAATAACATAAATATAAGTGAAATATAAGTTAAGTAACATTAAATAAACACTAAAATACTACACTAAATATATATTAACACAGAGAGACGAAAATGCACGAAAATGAACACATAAAATCTAAAAGCACCGAAACTAGTAGAAAAGTCGTATGAAAAAAAAAAAAAAACCCCAATTTCTTAGGGTTATCAACACTCCCCAACTTAAGGTTTTGCTAGTCCCAAGGAAAACAAAACAAACAAAACAAAAGTCAAAAGACAAACATGACTACCCATGAACAAAGGAATGGTGGAGCTAAAATTGGATTAAAGTAATTGGCTCATAAACCTAGCCCGAAATTCAAGCAACCACATGAAACTCACATCACACATACCAAATAATCACACAGATCCATGTGAAGTCTCTTAGAAAAGACCTTCTAGAAAGACAAATTTAAGAACCCAAATTCACTAATATAGACCACATCACACAAAATACTTTAAATTCCCACAACCAACCTGAAAATTATTGAGATCAAGACCGTATAACCATCAACACGGCAAAAAAAAGATCAGTAAAGCCTTATAATGATAAGCAAACAAATGTCATAAGTAGCAAAGCAGTAAAGAACCATTAAAATTGTTTAACTCAAAATGGCAATACAACTTTTCATAATTCCTTTATGACCAACCTCATTTGGCTCATCTTTTCTTTTCTTACCCATGCTCACGTATTTTTTTATGCAAAACAAGCCATTTTTTCTTTTAAGCTCATTGGAGCACAAAAAAGCACAAGGAACTAGCCACGAAAAAATGGGTTGCAAACACTTGTAAGACTTTAATGACTATAATATAGCCAAACATTTTGCCATGCACTAACATACATATGAATAGGCAAAGGACTACTTCATATCGAACTGTAGCCCTATCAACTAAAACTTAATGAAACGACCTCAACAATCTTCAAATAAGTATTATCAATCAAAATAATTTTACGCAATTCCTCTCTAATGTTATTGAGCGCAAAAATTTATATTCAAGAAAGCACAACTTGACACAAATCTGAGTTTTCACCCATTCAAGGAAAAATGTGCGACATGGAATCACATGGTTCAAAAATACCAGGTTACTATATCATTGACAATTAACATCAAGCTAGATAATAATATGTCATTCCACCATAATGTCACCAAAAAATTATCACAGATAACAAAATACAAAAGCCTAGCAAAACTAAAGAAAAATCTTTTTGTTTAACCCTCTACGATACTTCAAGTAAAGAAAGTATAGAAATCTTAAAGGCTGGTGTCTGGTAACTAGGAGTCTTTTAAACAGTCAGATCCTCAAGAATGATGAAAATACACTCCAAACATAAAATATTTTTCAATCTTTAGAAATTTTTGTTTTTTAATTATTTTTCACAAACTAACCCTAGTACACAAGGTTTTACATCACATGTTGGCTTAAATAAAGCTAAACATAAAATTAGTGAACCACTTGTACTTATAATTGAATAACCAAAATGCTCTAACTAACGAGGAATATAATCCGTACAAGTGAATAAGAATACCAATGAATAAACACATTTCAACTTAAATCTTATTTTGACTTCTAATCATGAAACTCATCAACAATGCACTTTTAATATTACTAAGAAAATGAGTAAGTTTCAATCAATCATAATAAATGCAAGGTTCAATCAAGTACGTGAGTCCTCAAACTTGATTTTCCTTTTTTCAACCAACATGGCTACATTAAGTAGGGATCATTAGGGTTTCATGGGGTTCAAACAATTGAAAAATAAAACAAACATATGTGTAACATGGTTTAAAACAATACAAAGGTCATTTATGTGGGCAATTCAACCCTTCAACTTAGTTTTTTGGAACATTAATTTTCAAAAAGAATTCAATAACCAACAAAATAGAAAGGTCAAACTAAGGATCCATAAGTAGCTTAACAACTCTCACCAAACTACTCAAGTACCCAATCAAGAGAATGTATCAAAAACTAGTAATTCCACAATCCAATAACAAAACTTAGGTCAAAGTTCAATTAAAATTTTAGGATAGTCTAAATTTCATCAAACAAGCACAAAATCTATTATTTTCTTCATGAGCTAAACATATATTATCCAAGCATAATAACAAGCAATTCATAACACAAAACACCTGAACTTAATTAGTCACGAGGCTTGAAGTCTTTATTACCCCCACATGTTTATTAAATTAATGCACATAAATAATTAAAACGTAAATAAAAGCAAAATTAAAAGAAACACTTCCCTTTGTAGTCCTTGGTAAATGTATTCTACTGCCTCGTGCATCCGAAGTTCCTAAGGACAAGTGAAACTCTGACATGTGTACTCATCCTCTCCCTAACTCCTTCTAGTAGATACCTTATATCTTTCACTCCTTGAACCAAATTCATCAACATATTGCATGGCACCTCTATAGCATTTGGAGTGAAAAGGTGATACAAGCAATCCTTTGGTTCATTTTCATTGCTCATGCTCCATGACTCGATTTTCTCAAAATTACCCTCAAGGTTGCTATCTTTCCCCTTCATCTGGGATCGGTGTAAGAGTCCCTTGCGTTGCAGGTACCAACTGACTTGTGAGTTTGTCAAGTTGGTTCAAATTTCTCTTTATGGATTCATCTTGGTGCTTGGAGGTGCTCATTAACTCCTCCATGTAGGTGATCATTCTCCTTTTCAATCTTGCATTATCATCTTCTTCTTAAGTTGGAGTAGCATTCAAACAAGTATAAGATGGCCTGGTTTGAGCACATCCATAACCCGTTAATTGATTCATGGAAACTGCTTGAGTTTGACCTACCAACCTCTTTGATATTCCATCAATTTGAGATTGAATGCATTGTAGGGATGCCTCTTGATTATTTATTCTTTTTGTTGTTTCTTGCATATAAGCTCAAAACTATTCTGTCAAGGTTATCAAGGCACTTTCTACACCTTGCATTTGCTGCTTCTTGATCGGTTGGTTATGGTTGAAATCTAGGTTTATCTTCCATGTAGGGTCTACTTGATTCACATGCGAGCTCTTCCATCTCTTTGCTAGCTTTTATCAATATGGACAATAAATAGCCGCTCACTTTCAGGGGCTCACTTTTATGCTGGCTCTTGGTATGTAAGAAAAGGATAAGGGTATTCTTGGTATCTTGAAAAAGAATTTGGATGGTTGAACCATCTCATTTGATAATCAAAAGGATAGGGATCGTATTCGTATGCACATTTCCTATTACCATGGTTACCTGCAAAAAGAATCACAATATAAATCGGTATATGAAATTGAATTAGTACGAAAATCACATATTTTTTCTACTAAAGCTGCTAATTTGATTGACATAAAATGATAACCAATCCAAAGTGCATCCAAAACATCATCAGAATCATGCTCATTGGTCATGCCTCCATAATCACAAAGATGATAATATCCTTGGCATGATTGATTCCAATGAGGATATTCATATCTTTCATGTTCTTATAAGACCAACACAAAAACAAGTACTTAACTCATAAAGCACACCGAAAGAAAAAATGGGAGAATTTAGACTAGTAGCCTAAACTATCCACTAAAAAGAGAAAATATTTTTAAATTTTTAAATAAAAGGAAACAAACCACAAAAAGGAAAATCTATTTAGTTATTTCAGAAATATTATGAACATACAATGGTATAGCACAAATAAAATACAATTTACAATTCAAAATGGATGCCTTTATGCCCTCGATTAATGAATTTGAGTTCTATCTGTATGGAATTATTGTAAACTAATTAACTAATCCCGCCAACTTGATCTCGAATTTGGTTAATCTAACAATCAACATGGGTCTATGATAACCGTATCACCTCGGCTAACCTAACCAATTCTAAAGTTGATCAATCTCTAAAATTGTCAATTTGTGTTCATTGTTATCCAACTATTATGATTATTTCAATTGATGATCAAGTTAATCATTACCCAATAATAGAATAGGAGCATCATCCAACATTAATCTGTGACAATCTAGAACATAAATGAAAGATATAACACAAAATAAATTATTCAAAGAAAATAACTAACCTAACAATTAATTTGAAAAAGAAAATAAAGAAAGCATAAGTTGAAGGAAAATGATAAAGAACCAATAAAACAAGAAATAATGCTTCTCCAATGCAGAATTGCAAGTTCTTGGTTCAAGGTTGTCAATCTTGAAACTCCCTTTCAACTCTGCTTGAAAAAGAAATAAAACCCTAGTATAATTTGTAGTCCCCAAGGGGGAGAGAGAATTAGAACATGTTTTTGAGGTCATAAAGACCCTTATTTATAGTTTCTAAGAGTTACAAAGTGTAGGACTCTGAATAAACTTCGAAACGCACAAATACAGGCCCAAAACGAACACCCAGAAGTCCAAAAATCATCAAAATTGCATAGTAGTGTTGAACCAACTGTAGTCTTTAAGTGTCTATCAAAGACAACGAGAATGCTTCTATCTCATTCACAGTGGGTTTGCGAGTGGCCCCTGACAGCTTCGCACAGTTTCATCGTTTTGCCTCTAAAATTCTCGTCTAACGTCCAATTGACGCACTGTTTCTTCCTACACGACCATAGAATAATAACTCACATTAATATATGTAATTTAATTCAAAAACACTTAATACTGACTAAAACTATAAACAAAAGACAGACAAGAATGCACAAAGAACACTAATTCTAGAAGGAATTAGGTAAACAACCTAAGCATACTGATAAACATATGCACACATAAATATAAGTTAAATAACAACAAATAAAAACTAGAACACTAAATGAAACATATATTAACACATAGAAATAGAAATGCATGAAAATGAAAGAATAAAATCTAAAAGCGTTGAAAATAGTGCATAAGTCGTCCAAAAAATGTAGGAATAACTTTAATTTGTTAGGGTTATAAAACATTCGGGATAATGTTTCATTTTAAGTTAGGGGGTATGTGTTTGTGTTTTGGTGATGTGATTGAGAATATGTGTTTAAGTCACATGTTTTAAAAATGATTATTTTATTTATGTTAATCTTTGGTGGTGTATTTGTTTTAGAATTAGATTTTCTTTTCAATTTTTTTCCTAAAAATTCAAAAAGATTCTTCATTTTTATGAAGTTTTTATCAAATTTGAGGATCTAACTGTATAAAAAACTCCCTAGCTACTAGATGGAAGCCTTCAGGATTTCTATGCCATCTTTGCCTAAAGTATTGTACAAGGCCAAACCAAAAAGATTTTCGTTTTTGGCTTCTTGTTTCAATTCATTAGTTTTTGCAATACGTGTCAAATGTTTAAAAATATTTCAAAGTGGAACTAATATTGTTAGATTTATGGATTGAAAGTGCATATAATTTTTCTATTGCAATTTGAATCCTTTAAGTTGTTAAATGGTATCACTATACACTTAAATATATTTCCTTGATTGAGGGTGTGAAAGTAAGGTGATTTTAGCAAGTGTTAATCATGATTGCTTTGCAATATTATTTAGCTTATGACATTCGTTGGGAGGAATTGTATGTGATTCAATGCTTGCGAAGCATGAGTGGGTTTACCGAGGAAATGACTTAAGCAAGTTCTTTGGATTGTTTGTGCAAAAAACCCTATCTAAATATCATTTTATCCTTGGTGTCCCCTTTTGAGCCTTTTAAGTCTTAATTCTTTGTTTAACCATGTTATTTAGCCAACTTACTCTATTATTTTATCCATTTTCCAACCCATCACCTTAGTAATTATTGTTGGTAGTTCTCAACATCAATACTGTGGGCATATTGTTTGGATGGTTGGGAAGGACATGAGACTTGTTTGTTGGGAAAAAAGTCAACTTTAAGACTTAACATTTGTAATAATCCCCTATGTTTTGTAATATTTTGTATAGAAAAACAATGAAAAAAAGATAAAGAAGAAAAAAAAGAAAGTGAAAAGAAAAAAAGAAATAAAAGGACAATTCCTTCTAAGTTTTAATAAAGAAGGTACAATTATTGCCTTCGAAAGTGTAGTTCATTAAATACTAAGGTTGTGTTGTTAGGGGGATGTTCTAAAGGATTGTAGGCCGAAGTTGTTCACTAACGTGTCTAAAGTGATTTAAGCTACTCTTATCCAAATATATCCTACCTTTATACCTAAGCCTATGTTACAAGCTTTAAATACCTACTTGATTCTTGGTTTGAGTTCACTTTTATTAGTGAGTATTTGTTTGCTTAAAAAATTTCTTCCAACATGTTTGTCCCTTGCTAAACTTATGTTCAATGGGTTTTTCATTGATTAGTTAAGTGATTGATATTTGCTTTCATGAGTGTAGATTAAACACTTTCATGATGATGATTTGGATTTGATTAGCAAGTTCTTTTATATACTTGCTGAATCCATGTCTCTTCTTTTGTAGATTTATCTTTGTTACGACAATTGACATGTTGAAAGAAGTTAATGTTCTTGAATATATTTATGTTTTTATGTGCTTTTGTGTTGTTTTACGCAGAAGTAGAAATTCAAGTTGAGAGTGTGTGTTGACTCTCAAAAAGAGAGTATTTTCAAGTACTTTTGGCTCGTCTTTTATTCGAAATTCGAGAGTTTTAGTTTATCAAGTAGGGGTATTTTCATAATTTTACACCCTGAGGCCATAAATTAGGGTTTTATAGTTTTTATGTCAAAAATGTGTATTTATGCTCTTAAAATGTGTTTTTGTAGGTATTATTTACAGTGGAGGTCAAACGGAGCGAAAACAGAGCAAAACAGGTTAAAATAGAGCAAGGTCGGGTACCCCAAGCAGGATCTAGGAGCTGTTAGCACCCAGAGCCTTGAAAAGGTACCCAGGAGCTTGGAAGGGGCACCTAAAACTCTGCAATACCGATTTTGGCGGGTTTGATAAGTTTGACTAAGGATTTGGATAACTTTGTTCTATTTTCTTGAAAATCCTTTTAAACACTATATAAGGGTCATACTAGGTCATAATTAAACATATAGTAGGTGTGAAAAAGAGTGGAGCAATCAACAGAATATTAGACAACATAAATAAGAGAAAAACACAAGACAATCAACTGATAGTGAAGTCAGCAAAGGAGAAGAAGAGAAGACTCGGCTTGGCAACCCTAGTTTTCATTCTCTTCCTTATTCTTTTGTATTTATGGTGCTATTCACATTTGTAATTGACTCCTGTGTTCACCCAATTAATCTAATGATGCACTAAACCCTAAATCTAGGGTTTCGATCACAGCTTGCCAGGACACTCAACTAATTTGATTTATTTAATTCATGATTATGATCATATGCTTGATTTGCTTAATTAGATGATATTAAATTTGTTTGTAAGGTTGATCAACTTATAAATTGATTCGTAACCCTAATTCAAAAATTGAAAAAATAGCTTTAGGGCTAGGAATTGGTCTAATTAGCCTTTGTTTAGAAGTTGTATAGTGAAGGATGGACGATTCATCAATACGGATTGAAAGATACCTATTCATCTTAGGTAGTCCTATAGATTGGTCATCTATGCATTAAGCTTGGCTCAAATTCACATAGAAATATAATGAGTTGGCTCAGAGATTTAGCATATTTGTGAGTGAAGTTGAAAGATAACTCATAGTTACATATGACTCTAGACCAGTAAATGGCATATGTGAATCGAGAATTGATAGAATGAATAATTGGTTCAGTTGCGGGGATTGGTAAGGGACGAATGAACCCTATATAATTTAATTATCGATTTTTCCACTCTTTACTTGAATTATTGCTTTGTTCTTATTTTGTTTTTTATTATTTTGTATTCCATTATTTCTTAGTACAGATAAGATCAAAAGTGTTACCATAGTCTCTATAGGAACGATACTCTACTCATCATTATATTATTTCTTTGATACATAAACTTGCGTTTTTCATGAGCCATGTCTAGTAATAGTTAATCATAGCACGAACATGTTTTTGATGCAGTTGTCGTGGAAGGGCGCCATTTGACCACTTACACAATTTAACAGTTAAACGTCACGCCTTTGATTCTATCTAAACTAAGAAATAATGGAATGGAAAATAATAAAACTCAAAATAAAAAACAATCAATAATTCAAGTAAAGAGTGGAGAAAATCCATAATTAAGTTATCTAGGTTTCACTCATCCCTTACCAATCCCCTCAATTGATTCATTTATTCGTTCTATCATTTCTTGATTCCCTTATGTCATTTACTAGTCTAGAGTCATATATAATTGTGAGTTATTTTTTGACTTCTCTCACAAATCTACTAAACCGGGTCATATTAGGTCATACTTAGACTAAGGAGAACGTAGAAAAAGTGAGAGAGTCAACAGAATTTATCAGACAGTCACTTTCAAGAAAATAAACACAAAATCAACCGGTGGTGAAGAGAGCAAAGGAGAAGAAGAGAAGACTCGGCTTGCCAACCCTAGTTTTTCATTCTCTTCCTTATTCTTTTGTACTTATGATGCCATTCACTATTGTAATTTACTCTTGTATTGACTCAATTAATCTAATGTTGCACTAAACCCTAAATCAAGGGTTTCATTCATAACTTGCCATTAATCTCGATTGATAATTGATTTATTTCATTCATGATTGTGATCTTATACTTGAATTGCTTACTTAGATGGTATTAAATACATTTATAAGCGAGATCAACTTATAAATTAATTTGTAACCCTAATTCAAAAATTGAAAGAGAAGCTTTAGAGTAAGGAATTGGTCATAGCCTTTGCTCAGAAGTTCTATTGGGAAGAACGGACGTTTCATCAATACGGATAAAAAATACCTAGTCATCTTAGGTAGTCCTATAGAGTGGTCATGTATGCTTTAAGTTTGGCTCGAATTCACTGAGAAATATAGTGAGTTGGCTCGGTCTAGTAGATTTGTGAGATTTTGAAAGATAAAACACAATTACATACGAGTCTAGACTAGTAAATGGAATAAATGAATCAAGAATTGATAAAACGAATAGTTGGATCAGTTGAGGGGATTGGTAAGGGAAAAATGAACCCAAGATAACTTAATTACCTATTTCTCCACTCTTGAATTATTGTTTGGTTCTTATTTTGTGTTTTAACTCATTATTTTTCACTCCTATATTTCTTAGTTTAGATAGAATTAAAAGTGTGATGGTTAGATGCTTAATAGAGCATTACCGTAGTCTCTATGAGAATAATACTCTACTTATTATTATATTACTTGTTCTATACGTATAATTGCGTATTTTGTAAGTCATGTATAGTAACAATCACTACAGATGAACATGTTTTTGGAGCCAGGGACTTAGTTCTAACACTATATAATATATTAACAGGTAAACAAGCACTTTGTTTCTAGTCTAAACATATTTCTTTATTTTTTTTTGTTCGTCATTATTTTATTTTACTCTATTTTATAATTTTTTTAGTGTTTTGGTTGGCAGGTCCTTGTTGTTTATGCCAAGTAGGTCAAAAAGGAAAATTATACCTTTGGATCATGAAATAGAGCAAACGACAAAAAAATAGGACTTATAAGCTCAAAAGGGGACACTAAGGATAAAATGAGATTTAGGTTGGCATTTTCGCTCTAACGATCCAAAGAACTTACTCCTAAATTTATTTCCTTGGTCTAAATTCACCCATACTTCGCAAGTATAAAAATCACACACAATTCCAATAAATGTCACAAGCAAAACAAATATCATAAGGCAATCATGATTGACACTCATTGAGAATTATCTCACTTTTTTTGGTCACAAAAGAAAATCTTTTTATTAAAAGCACATCAAGAATTACAGAGCCTTAAGTAAGGATAGTTAATGGCTTCCAATATAAGTAGGCCCTTTATATGTTTAGGAACCGTTCTTTGATTTTATTCAACATATATTGAGTGTTTATGCCCTCATTAGCTAAACCATTAGCTATTTGATTTGCTTCCCTAAAAACATGAGAGATGGTGAAATTCCTTCCTTCAAGAAGCTGTTTAATGTGCTTTTTTAAGTGATCAATACTCCAAGGATATGCAATTTCGTTGTTAAGGATATCAACCAACACCTTGGAATCAAGTTCCACTTGCAAAGCAGTGATTCTCAGTTTGTCACAAAGCTTTAAACTTTCATCCAGCAAAGCCAAAGATTCGGCACGAAGATTTGTTTGATAACCATAGGAATTGCTAAAGGCTTCGATGCGTTGCCCACTACTGTCTCTAATCACTCCATCCCCAGCTGCTGTTCCTGTGTTATCTTTAGAAGCTCCATCTATATTAAGTTTGAAGAATCCATGAAGAGGAAGAGTCCATGAGACTGCCATTACTCTTTTTGGCTTGGTGGTAAGTAGCTGGATACAAAGGTTGTGATTAAGAAGCATATCATCAGTAGCTGAAGAAGTTCTTGAGAGAGGATAGATAGTAGAGATGTCCTTCAGGTAAGCAAATATTCGAGATAATTTGATTCTTGCTCCATCAAAACGTGCTTTGTTTCATGCTTTCTAGATGAACCAACAGATTATACTAGGAAGTATCTTATGGATAACTCTTGTAGCTGAGGATTCTGAATGTGCCTACCACCATGAATTGAGTTTTGACTTGCCCTTGAGAAGAATGAAGAAACCACATTTCCAGCAAATACAATATTCAAAATACCCCAGATTGGTTTGCCAATCAACATGTAACAAAAAGATGATCTATGGTTTCCTGGTGATCACAAAAACAACATTTAGAAGCAAATGATATGTTAAATTGCTCAATGATATAATCTAGTGGCAATCTTCTATTTAACAGTCTCCACATTGAGATTGAGATCTTCGACTAAAGTCTATTATCCCATATCATTTCCCTAGAAAATGAGGCAAAAGAATTCCCTTTGAGGAAAATGGATGAAACTGAAAAGGTTTCTCTAGGATTTAGAGTCCATACAAGCACGTCTTCATCAAGCGTAAGCCGTATGTATATCCCTTTTAGTTCCTGCTCGATTTGCATGATATCTTCCTTGGAATAGTGTTCATCCAAAATGGAGAAATTCTACCCTTGTACTATCCAAACTTGAGCAATTGTAAGTTGAGGGTCAAAGACTTGGTTCACCTTATGGAATAATAGGCCACCTAGAACCAATGATCATACCAAAAGGAAGAACAAGAAATGTGTTCCTGACCAAGAATTGAAGATGTTGTTTAGCTTCTTCTCTTACTTTCAGCATTCTTTTCCAAGTAGAGAAGTCTCCCCATGGGATTTTTGAACCTTTAGCAATGTCAACTATGGAAGAGATCCTTAGACCATTGTGTTTGGTAACCTGACATATTGTTTGCCAAGCAATCTAGTGGCTTTTTTTCGTAGTCTCAGAATTTCACCAAAAGAAATTAGCCAGCAGTCTTTCTAACTCTTTTATAACTACTTTTGGGGGATGCAACACTACCAGTATATATTGGGATACTGCTAAGCACACATTTGATGAGTATTAACTAGGGGTGTTCATCCTGATCCGCTGACCCGAAAAATCCGCTGAACCGAAAAAAAAGGGTACCCAAACCGCATTCTGAAAGCGGGTTGGGTAGAGGGTCACATTTCTGTGACCCGCTGGGTACCCGACCCGATCCATTTTAGGGGTAATTTTGTAAATTTGATTAATAAGACTTCATTAGAAGTAAATACTTATCTACAAAAGAGGTTTATTGGTGGCGTCTCATATCTTTTTTTTCAATTCCTTGTCTTTCCTTCCTTTTCTGCCTCAATCATCTCTTCCCTTCCTCTCTCTCACATCCTCATTTCTCACACTCGCGTCTGTTGAAATTTATTTTGCTATTTAATTATTGTTGCTATTGGCCTATTGCTACTTTTTAGTTTGTTGCTATTGGGATGTAATATTGGGTTGTATTTTGTAACTTAGATCTAATTGTTGTTGATTTAATTGTGAAATTAACTTGCTTAACTATGATTATTTAAATTTTTATGTTTTGTTACTAGTGAAGGTCGGTACCCGGTCAAACCCTCTTTTGAGGGTACCCTGTAGGCTGGGTACCCGTTTTGTATGGACCGGGTAGAGAGTCAAAATTTTCTTGACCCGGTCAGTGAGGGTCGGGTACTTTTTTTAGCTCATAGACCGGGTACCCGGTCCATGAACACCCCTGGTATTAACCTTTCCCCAGGTGAGAGTAGCTTGGAGTGCCATCCGTGTAGTTCGTTGAGGCCACCTTCTTGATCATTGGTTGGAAAAGTGATTTCCTCTTCTTAGCTTTTTGTATTGGACATCCCAAATAGATCGTTGGGAAAGATTTACTCAAGAAGCCAGTTCTAGCTTGCACCAATAGTGACTTGGCAATAGGAGCTTTGGAAGACAAATAAAATGAGCTGTTTGCACCATTTACAAGCTCTCCTGAGCCAGCTTCAAAGCCAGACAAGAAACTCATGAGATTCTCTAATGATTTCCCTGTCGCCTTTGTGACAATCACAATGTCATCAGTAAAAATAAGGTGAGTGATTGTTGGACAAGTTCTAGGTAGGGCATAATTAGCTATTCTCCCAATTTGGAATTGAAATTTCAAGCTAGTAGAAAAAGATTCCATCATGATGATAAAAAGCATTAAGGGGTCACCTTGTATAACTCCTTTTGTTGATTTGAAATTGCCTTTTGGAACTTCATTAATTAAAATGGGAAACCAACAATCCTTCAGAATGTTTTTCATTTAACAGAGAAATCCAGGTTTCTAAAAGCCAAATTTCCTCATAATGTCATATAGGAAATTCCATGATAACCTGTCAAAAGCTTTGGTTAAATCCAGCTTCATGAGTACATTGCCTTCTCTTGTTTTCCTATCTTTGTAGTCCACCATTTCTTGAGCTAGGAGAATGTTGTCTACAATTCTCTTCCTCTTACAAAAGCAACCTCCTATTTTGAGATAAGCTTTGGCAACAAGATTGCAAGTCTATTAGCCAAGATTTTTGTACAAATTTTATTGAAGAAAATGCAAAGGCGTCTATAATCATTGAAAGAGGAAGGGCTTTCAATCTTAGGAACCAAAGTGATTAGAGTATTGGTAAACACCCCAGGAAACTTTGAGCCCTTCAATAAATCATTTACTGCATTAAACAAGTCATTATGTATGATATCCCAACAAGTGGTAAAGAAAACACCATTATACCCATCAATACCTGTAGCTCCTATCGGATTCAAAGGAAAAACCACTTCCTTGAGTGTTCCTGAATACAAAGTTCACCCAGAAAGCTTTTTTTGTCTTGCGAGGAAACTAATTGAGGCAGATGATCAAAGAATGAGAGCTCAACATGATTGGTAGCATTATCAGCCAATAGGGATTCAAAATGTTTGACCTCTTCTCTTTTAATTTGGAGGATATCGTCTGTCCAAGCACCTTTAACTTTGATTCTTGAAATGTTGAGCTTCTATCTTTTAGCCAAAAATGAGGAATGAAAGAACGAATGAAAGAACTTTGTGTTTTGATCACCTTCTTTCATCCACTTGAGTCTAGATTTCTGCCTCCAAAATGCTTCTTCCTCAGCTAAACATTTGCTGAATGATGCTTGACCATGAGCCAGTGCTATTTGATTAGATTGAGAAAGTTGTTTGGAGGAAAAGTTCTTCGTGAGCTTTACCTTCTTTTCAGCATCCTAGATTTTGAGAAATATGTTGCCAAAAACTGTAAAACTTCAGTTCCTTAGCTCAGCTTTCAATCTCTTTAATTCCTTCATAGCTGCTAGTTTCCATAGAGAAGTTCCCACACAATGTAGACTCCAATTTTTGGCTACCACCTGCAAAAATTTTGGATGTCTGATCCACATATTTAGAAACTTGAATTGCTTTGGACCTGTCCAACCTATTCCAAACTGGTTTTCATCCTCTGGAACCTAACCATATGAATTTGCTTCCTTGTGCAGCATGGTCCATCAATCAACAATCTTGTACAGCATGGTCTATCAATCCACAATCTTGTAGACAATCATTGAAGTCTCTTATGCCTGCCAAGTCTAAGGTTGAATAACCCTTGCACTCTTCTGTGGAAGAGATCACATTGAAATCCCCTCCTATCACCCAAGGAGAGTGAATTCTAGTCAAGCTTCTCAGATCATCCCATAATTCCACTCATTCAACTCGCGTACATTTGGCATATACAAAGAAGAACTTCCTCTTGTAATGGCACCTCAAATATCAACTGCGGAGAGGGAGCATTTTCCTTTGAATTGGGAAGATCATTTTAGTTTGTGTGAAAAATAGCACGATAAATCTTCCATGATTTTCTCATGTGTGAGAAAATTGTCATCCTTGCTGATGATGTCCAAGATTGGGGCTTGGTCAAGGCTGTTATGAGCATGAATTTTGGGATTGGATGAGTTCCCCAAATCTGGAGCAAAAGTAGTATTGTTGCTTGATTCTAGCACCTTTGTTGAACTGGTCAAGCATTCCTTAGCTGGTGAGGAATTCAAAATTTGAACCTCCTGATTTTGTGGAGCCGTTGCATCCACCAAGAGGAAAGTTGTGTCAGCCTCTGCCCCACCAGTAGTGGCGGAGTTGGTGGTAGTGGAAGCTTGATTTGAATAGAAGTAGTTTTAGGTGGCTGAGATGGTTGAACTTGAACAGTTTGCTAAGCTAATTCTGGAACATTTTCCTGAGATACGCCTAATGGACCTGCTTCAAGGTTTGTGACTGGAATCCATTTCCTTGAATATTGGACTGCAAATTTGGAGCCTGATTAGGATGGGGTTAAGATGACCAGATATTCATGTGTTGCAGGTTTCTTACCCTTTACTTTCACACCCTCACTCAAGTGAATATATATGTGTTTAGGATAACACTTTCACAACTCAAAGGGCTCAAAAGGCAAGGAAACTTATATATATGTGCAATCCAAAGACTCTAACAAATAGTCTTCTTGAAACTTTTTTAAATTATTCAAACATGTCACAAATGTTAATGAACACAAAAAATACTAAA
Organism: Cinchona pubescens; assembly: GCA_025175665.1. Taxonomy (NCBI): domain Eukaryota; kingdom Viridiplantae; phylum Streptophyta; class Magnoliopsida; order Gentianales; family Rubiaceae; genus Cinchona; species Cinchona pubescens. Next base: position 10,877,225 of record JANKKI010000053.1, read on the forward strand.
AACAAAAAATCTTTTTGGTTAACTCACTACAATACTTCAGGCAAAGAAAGCATAGAAATCCTAACGGCTGCAGTCTGTAGCTAGGATTCTTTTAAATAGTTAGACCCTCAAGACTATTACTCTCTACTACTAAGACTCCAAATAAAGAAAAGAATTTTTTTTTTTATTTTTCAGAAAATTTCTGATATTTTTTCATTTTTTTTAAAACACCAACCCACCCTAAAACACAAAACATCACATGAACACATAAATATAACTAAACATAATACTAGTGAACCACTTTTAACTTACTTGGACAAATCAAAATCCTATGAGACATGGAACCATATGCATAAAAGATGTGTGAAAAAATCAAATCATCAAAATTCAATTTATGACTTAGGATTCACTTTGAATCATGGAAATTACTCACAAAATACACTAAAAACCTTATCTAGTATAAGAGAAAGTTGATTTAACTATACGAACACATGGCTCAACCGAAACACAAAATCTAGGAATTTGTTTTTCCTCTTTCCAACTAATACAATAAACATAAATGGGAGTCATTGGGACTTCACAAGGTTCACAATTAAAAATAAAGGTAACAAGGTTTACCACAAAACAAAGGTCATAAATGCCCAATTCATATCCCCAACTTAGTCTTTTGCAACATAATTTCCAAAAAGAACTCAATAACCAAGAAAATGGAAAGGTCAAACCAAGGATCCATACAAATCTCATCAAACTAGTCAAATACCCAACAAAGAGAATGTACAAAAACTATTCATATCCCCAACTGAGTCTTTTGCAACATTAAGGCTTTCCAAAAAGAACTCAATAACCAAGAAAATGGAAAGGTCAAACCAAGGATCCATACAAATCTCATCAAACTAGTCAAATACCCAACAAAGAGAATGTACAAAGACTATTAATTCCACAATAAAAAACAAACCCTACCTCATAGTTCAATTGAAAATTTATGAAAATCTTAATTTCATCAAATAAACATAAAATCCATTATCTATAAGTTAAGAACAATTTATCCAAGAAAAATAAAAATTATTCACAATATAAAATACATAAACATAACTAGTCATGAGGCTTCAAGCCTATTTTTTTCCTTAGTTAGCTAATCACCGGAACCTTAGTGGGGAATGGTACTCCAAAATTTTATTGACATTAAAAAATAAGTCCAAGGAGGGGGATTAGGCCAAAACTTCCAAATAATAGAAAAGGAATTCAATAAGGCCTAGTCTATACAATGTTTAGATATGCGAAGATAAGGACACCCTAGCTTTTTTGAATGTACAAGATCTCTGACCCTAGATGAAGGAAAGAAGCCTCATAAATTACAAACTTCGCATCTAGGATGCCTCGGTTTACAAGAAAATCAGCCACTTGACTTGTTTCTTTGTATATGTGCTTGAAAGATATCAAAAAATCCATGGATATACATTGAATCTATTGCACAATTCTATCAATCTTTCAAGGAGGCTGAGAGTTATTGTTCATTACATCAGTTAGAATTCAAGAATCAAGTTCAACTTGGACTATTTTGATGTTAAATCTTTTGCAAAGCTTTAAACCATCCAAAAGGGCAAAAGCTTCTGCTTGCATATTAGTTCCATCACCATAATAGTTAGAGAAGGCCGTGATAGGGAAACCATAACTGTCTTTGATAATACTAACCCTAGATGCCAATCTAGATTTGCCTTTAGCTATCCCATATGTGTTATCATTTGGGGGATTCCGAAAAACGGAGATTATCCTAGGTTTTTTCTTGGCCACTAAATAGTTCAACAAGCCTGCTAACAAGAAACTTCTAGTTGTAGGAAACCTGTATCTGCAAATAAGAATGCCATGAATTTTAGCTTGATTTGACCCAAAATGTCAGTAGTAATCTGATGAAAAGAAACTACCTTTCCCTAAAAACTATTGCATTCCTAGCTTTCCATATTGATCAGCAACTTGTGAAGTAATCCAATAATGGAACAGTCAGATGTATTAATCCACCAGCACATGAGATACAGCTTTAGACTTGTGTAATCACCATATTGCACATCAATAAACCCTCAAAATGCTACCAAATTGATTTAGCCAGAGGGCAAGATGAGAACAAGTGATCAAGAGTTTCTTGTTCTTCACAGAAAGCACATTTGGAAACCATATAAACCCTAGATTACACAAAATGTCATCAGTAGGCAGTTTCCTATTACTGAGCTTCCATATGAAAATAGAGATCTTCAATAAAATCCACTTATCCAAGTACATTTCACAAGATAAAGTATAAGCCTGAATACCTTTCTAAATGATGGACTTGACAGAAAAATCACCTAGATTATTTATCGATGTCCAAATGAGTTCATCAGGCTCCTATGAAAGAGATAGGACCCTATTCCCAACATGCTAAATAATCATCTCAACTTCTGCAGTAGAATAGCCAGTAGATAGTGTAAAGTCCCATTGATTGTTGAGCCATACTTGGTTGAGTTTGAGATTAGGATCTAATACTTGGTTCACCACTGAAGAGAGGGCTCTCCATTCCAATTATCATACCAGAAGGATACTTCACCAATCCTTAAATTGAAATGAATGTGTTTGTCTGTTTTCTCTCTTATTGAAAGCATTTTCTTCCAAATAGGGAAAGCTATAGCAGTATCACTGACCTGTGATGGATGATACTTTCTCTTATTGTATCTAGCAATTTAAAATACTGACCATGAGCTTCAAGCCTATATTACCCTACCGAATTCTTAAACTAAAGCATTTAAATAATTAAAATATAAATAAAAGTAAAATTAAAGAAACACTCCCCTAATAAATCCAAGGAAGCTTGTCTAGAATGTTGTAGGTTAGTCCTTACTCAGCCGTCTATATTGCATAGCACATCCGAACTTCCCTAGGATAGGTGCAACTCTGACATTGTTAATCAGTACCTCCCCAGTTCCTTCTATAATATATCATATCCTTCTTCTTCTACATATTGAGACACCTCATTTTCTTTGAAGGCTCCATATGGTACCTCATTTATGGTCATCAGAACAAATGCACACTTATTCAAAGAATATGTCGATAATGCTTCCAAAAAAGTGTTGAGTGACCCCATTGTTGAGAATTCAGGCTCAAGAGGTCCTTTATAATCAGTTTCAGTTGAAATATATTCTTCTTTCTCGTTTCCTTGACCCGATTCTTTTTCAACAAATGCTTCATATGGCACCCCTTTAGGTATGTTAGTCATGAAATTTGAGCAGTCTTGTAGTTCCTCCTTGTTGAGCATGCTCAATGATTCGGCCCTTGCACATTTATCCTCTAAGTGTCCATAGTCCTCTTTATTTGCTACGAGTGTTGGAGTCCATTGGTCTTCACCACAAATCATTCTCATGATTTCAAAAGTTGGTCTAATATTCTCTTTATCGATTCATCTAGGAGCTTTAAAGATTCCTCTAGGCGATCAAAGGTGCTCATTGACTCCTCCATATAGGAAATTATCTTTCTTTCCAATCTTGCATAAACATCTTCTTCTTGAATTAGTGGTGGTTAAGTATAGTCATAACCATAGTAGTCATAAGAATCTCCATGAATGTCCTTCTCCCCAAACTGGTATTGTCCCAAAGGTGATGGTGAATAATAATTGTTCATAAAAGATTATTCACCATATCCTTCTATGTTGTTTGGTTGGTCATGGAAGTTTTCCTGGGTAGCATTCATCATTTTAGACCATAGATATTCACTATAGGGCTCTATTTGTTCATACATAGTCTCTTGAGGTGTATGAAAAAAATACGGATAATCTTGGTAGTTCAAAAATGAATTTGGAAGGTTAGACCATCCCATTTGATTATCACAAGTATAGGGATCATTCTCTCGGTATGCATATTCCCAATTAGCATGGTTACTTGCAAAAGAATCACAATATGAACCAATAGAGGGAATAGAAGTAGCACAAAAATCATCGAATTCTTCTTGTAAGGCTGTTAATTAGAATGACATTTTATCAATATGAATCATGAGTGCATCCATCTTATCATAAGAATCATACTCATTGGTCATGCCTCCAAAATCACAAGAATCATAATATCCTTGGCAGATTGATTCCAATTCATGTCTTCCATGTTCTTATAAGGCCAACACAAAATAAAACACAAAAACAAGTACTTAACAAAAAAAAGCACACGAAAAGGAAAAATGGAAGAATCTAGACTAGTAAATAAATCCCTAGTCTAATTTTCTGTCCCTTAGTGGGAGACTAAATTTGAGGTCTTTAAGATCCTTATTTATATTTTCTAAGTATTACAAAGTGTAGGGTTCTGAATAAGCTCAAAACGCATATTTAAGAGCCCAAAATAGACACATGAAACTTTATAAATCGTCAAAATCGCATAACAGCTCACCCCATTCGACCCAACTACAGTCATCAGTTGATTTGCCTTCAATCAACCGCTGACTGTGGGTATCATTGTGTTTTACTGCTTACGGCTTATTTAGCCTTGGTCACTCGCAGTCGATGAGTGACCCTTTACACCTTCGCACGGTTTTTCAGTTTTGCATCTCAAATTCTCATCTAACATTTGATTAACTTGCTGTTTATTCCTACACGACCATAGAATAATAAGACATATTAATATCTATAATAAAACTCTAAAATAAGACTTCAACATTAACTAAAACTATAAACAAAATACACACAAGAATGTATGAAGAACTCTAACTGCAGGAAGAATTAGATAAATATCCTAAACGCAACTCTAAACACATAAACACATAAATATAAGTTAAATAAAATAAAATAAAATAAAATAAACACTATAACACTAAACTAAACATATATTAACACATATTAACACATATAAATAGAAATGCAAGAAAATGAAGTATACATAAACTCTAAAAATGCCGAAACTAGTACAAAAAACCGTACAAAAAAAATAATGAATAACCCTAATTTCTTAGGGTTATCAAATCAAAAGAAGTTAACTAACTAAAAGAATATGGTTAAATAAAGAAATAAGGGTTATAAGACTCAAAAGGGGACACTAAGGATAGAATGACATTAAGGTAGGTTTTTTGGCTCAAATAATCTAAAGAACTTGCCTAAATAATTTCCTTAGTATAAAATCCACTCATATTTTGCAAGCAAATAAATCACACAAAATTTCAACGAATGTCACAAGAAAAATAAATATCCACAAGGCAAGCATGATTAACACATTAAAAATTACCTTGCTTTCGTATCCTCACTCAAGGAAATATATTTAAGTGCATAGTGATAACACTTCATAACTTGAAGAGTTCAAAGAGAAAGAGAAAACTTATATGAAATCTCAATCCATAAATTCTAACAAGATCAGTTCCACTTTGAAATATTTTTATACCTTTAAACACATATCACAAAAATTAATGACCTCAAACAAGATACTAAAAAGGAAAATATTTTTGGTTTAGCCCTCTACAATACTTCACGTAAAGAGGGCATGGAAATCCTATAGGCTTCCATCCAGTAGCAAGGAGTCTTTTATACATCAGATCCTTAAGACTAATAAAAGCTTCCTAAGAATGAAAAATTATTTTGGATTTTTAGAAAAAGATTTGAAAAACAAAAGCTAATTCTAAAATAATTACTCCACCAAAGATGAACATAAATAAAATAATCATTCTTAACACATAATACTTATTCACAATCATACCACCAAAACACAAACACACATCCCTCAATTTAAAATAAAATATTGTCCCCAATGTTCTACACAAAAAGAGAAAATAAATAATGGCATAAAAAAATAAACACTTCCCCGATAACCTTGAAGTGCATTTACTCCTCCTCATCATGATCATCACTCAACGAATCTTCCTCTTCCTCATCATCACTGTCATCGAATATAGGTTTCCCCAGGTAGAACTGGAGCTTCATTCATGTCGACCCTGGAGACCTTGCCAATGTAGGTTATCAACCTACCAATGGCTTTCATGTATTATTGTTGATGCTCCAATTGTCTCTCCATCATTGACAACCTATTATCCTTGCTTCAAATTGAACCCATGGATTGGCTAAAGCTTGCCCAACCGCTTTGGGAATTCCTTTCTTTCTTTGGAGGCATTCTTATTACCACTCTTCCATCAATGTTTTATCATTGAGACTTTTGTGTCCACAGCTTCATTACATTGTACACCTGTGTGGAGATATAGTCGGGTAATTAAGCAAGAGAACCATAATCTCTTACTTTTGGTTTTGGCCGTACGCATAATTTATGCATGAACAAGACAGCCAACATCAATTAAATACCCTTCAAGAAAAAAAATAATAACAAAACTCTATCAACAATGATGTGTGCAGCATATGACCAACTAGAATTAAGGCAGTGTTAATGAAATTGAACAAGACTTTTGCAATTGTGGACTCGAAAAGAAATTTTTGTTCTTGAAGCATTTTGTGCTCTCTTCCAAATTACACCAACACCATTGCATATAGTCTTAGCCATCATATCCAAATTGGGTTTAAAATAATATTGATAATGATACAAACCATTATTACCTATGTTTGTTAAACCAGAGAAAGAGTTTAAAGATTCACGTGTGCATAAAACTTTGATTCCTCGCACAAAAACAAATCCATTATCATGCTCTAAAAAATTAGCATAGAACTCTCTAACTACTTCCTCTATAACAAAATCAAGGTGTGTGCACAACCTATCCCATTGCTGCTTACGAATGTTCTTCTCTATCACGGTCTTGAGGTCATTATGTGCCCAATCTAAGTCAAATTTAAACTCCTTTTCACATATTTGCTTCTTATTATTCTCCCCATCTTCATATCTTTGAAAAGCTATTTTAGAGGTAAAACTTTTCTTACCAAATTTCTCTTGGAACTAGACTTCTTAGCCAAATTTTTACCCTTAAGGAGGCATAATCAAATTTTTAATAGAGACAAAAAAATTGAACTTGAATGAAACCAAATTGAAGTAGCCATAGACCAAGTATTACAATTACGCCAAGTAATCTTCCCAAGATGCTAAACAAACAAATTTCAAGCAAGAAGTTTCAAGTGCATAAGCAACCAAGAACACATGAATTCACTGATTTAACCTCACATATAGGGAATAAAATCAATTTAAAAGCATTAAATTACAAGGAATTTGGAAATTTGAAACTTTTGAAAGACTATGTGCTTGATTGTTGGCTCCTAGCAACTTTTCCAAGAAGTTCTTCTTGTTGTAGTTCTTGGTGTTCACTTGTTTGCATTCTTCTTCAAATTGAAAATTCTAGCAAATTAGTCAATTTTTTTTGTTTAAAGCATTAAGGTGTATATATAATGGGTTTTGTTTAGGGAAGGATGGGGAAGAGTTTAAAGATGTTTAATGGTGTTCTGGAAGAGTTTGGAGGGGTAAGGAAAGAATGGACTGCATAAGTGTAGCCCTTGTGTTATGGCTGGCCGAGGCCTGAGCATGCCTCCCATGCCTATAGGCAAGGCCTAGGCACTAACGGCGCTGGGCCACGTGCCATTTTGTTGTTTTAGTCCTTTTTGGACTATTTTGCATGTGTACAACAATTTTTTCTTTGTAAACTCCATCCAAGAATCATTTAAGACCTAAAAATATCAAATTATCTTATGTTAGTCTAAAAATAAAATATTTTATAACTTGGAAATTAAGTACAAAAATTAAAAGTTAGAGTTAGAAACTTGGGTTGCCTCTCACTAAGTGCTTGTTTAACATCTTTAGCTAGATGTTACCACTCTTTCACAAGATTGAACTCCTTGAACCACTGGGATACCTTTAAGTTTTGTACATTCAAAATTCCCATATAGAAATGCCCTTGCTTCCATCACATTAAATGTAACCGAGTCATTTCTTGCTCTAAGGGTGACTTGTTTTTTATCCACGTCAATTATTGCTTTTGCTATGGCTTAATTTTTATATGAAAGGAATGGCCTTCTAAGTATGATAGATTTGTCATCCTCATCTTCTTCATCCATGTCTAGAACAGTGAAATCAACTGGGAAGTTGAGTTTCCCAACTTTGATGAGTACATTATGTAATTCTCCCATTTGGTCTTCCATACTTCTGTTAGCTAATGGGACAATGTGGTTTCTTTCTTTGAGGTCTATCAACCCTGCTCTCTAACAAAGAGGTAAAGGCATTAAATTCATACTAACTCCTAAATCACATAAACCTTGATCAATAGAAATATCACTAATAACACAAGGCATAGTGAAAGTCCCTCGATCTTTCTTTTTTTTAGGTAGTATTCTCAGGAGTTGTCTGTTACAAATTTTTGCTATTTTTAGCATCTATTCATTCTACCATTGCTTGAATATTGGTTGTATGCTGGCATGCTCCTCATTATCTTTATAATCCTCCAGAATGCTTGGTACCTACACATCATTTGCATATTTATTCACCGGATTAAAACAAGTTTAACGTCGGTCTCAAGTCTCAAACAAATGGGTAGAGATGGAGCTCGATCTTTTTGAATGTTCTTGATAATCCTTTGGCAATTTATGACAAACCTCCATCCCCTAATTGCAGTTGTAGGATTTAGCTCATTCTTCTTGCTTTCCTACCCAGATTCTTCTTCTCCTCTTGGTATGCAGCTAATTAGCGTTACCCAATTTTGTTGTGTATTAAGTTAATGATGCTTTGGCTACCTTCTTGAATACCTCATTTTTCATTTTCTTTTTCTATTCTGTAATCAAGATTTCTACTTTTCTACGAAGGGTTTAATTGTAGCTTTACCTTTAATTGCTTTAACTGCAAAACCTTCCTCATCTTGGTTAGGCAAATTCATAGCTTTAAAAACTTTAAATTTTACCTCCTTATTGTTTACTATCATGGTGAGTTCTCCTTTCTGCACGTCAATGACAGTTTTACATGTAGCTAAGAAAGGTCTACCAAGAATTATGGGAATATTTTCAACCTCTTCAAAATCATAAAGAATTATAAAGTCATCAAGGAAATTTACTTGTCAACCTTTACCAAGATATCCTCAATAATGCCTCATGGATGAGCCAGAGTCTTGTCGGTCAGTTGGAGGGTCACATCTGTCGGCTTACCTTCTCCTATCCCAAGTTTCCTAAAAATAGATAAGGGCATTAAATTAATACTTGCTCCTAAATCACATAAGGCCTTACCTATGAACTATGATCCAATCATGCATGGGATTGTGAAGCTCTCAAGATCCTTAAGCTTTGGCAATAACTTTTGTTGGAAAATTGCACTACACTCCTCCATCAAAGCTATTGTTTCAAAGTCTATGATCCTCATTTTTCTAGATAACAATTCCTCATTAACATGACACAACTAGGCATTTGTGTAATTCCTTTGCAAAAGGTTTGTTAATATGCAATTTCCTAAATTTTTTTGAAATTGACCATCTGACCTGTATTGTTTGAGATCTACAGATAAGTCACTAGAGGGAAAGTCAGCTTTACTTGGTATTCCTCTAGAAAATTGATTATGTGCATATTCGGGTCATTATTTGGTGCTCCGTTGAACATATAAAATGTTTGAACCATTTGGATAATTTATGACTTTAGCTCAAAGTTATTTGCCTGGATTGGAGACTTGATAGCTCGATTGAAGTCCATCCAAGGTTAGCACAGCAAAGTCCCTTAAAGAGATTCCCTCCTCTTCATTTGGTTAGCGTGGTATTATTGGGTTGATTGGAACTTGATTTTTTGCCATCTCAATTGTCAGTTAGAACCCTCATCTGGCTTCTGTTCATTTTCAATGAGTGGTTTGCTCAATTTCAAGGTCTAAAAGTAGAATTTCCTTTTTTACATGCTTGTCATAGACAACAAGGACCTGTCAACGAAAACACTAAAAAAAAAACTTTTAAATAGAATAAAGAAAACAATGTAAAACAAAAACAAATAAAGAAATATGTTTAGACTAAAATTAAAGTGATTATTTAGATGTTAGTAGACTATACAATGTTAGAACTAAAGGTCCCCAGTAACGACGCCAAAAACTTGTTCGACACGACTCATGAAATACACAAGCATACGTATTGAAAAAGTAATATAATGATGAGTAGAGTATCGTTCCCACAAAGACTACACTAACATTCTATTAAACACCTGAACATCGCACTTTTGATCCTATCTAAACTAAGAAATAATGGAATGGAAAATAATAAAACACAAAATACGAACAAAGCAATAATTCAAGTAAAGAATGGAGAAATCTATAATTAAGTTATCAAGGATTCATTCGTCCCTTATCAATCCCTTCAACTGATCCAAGTAGTCGTTCTATCAATTCTTTATTCATGTATATCATTTACTAGTCTAGAGTCGTATATAACTGTGAGTTATCTTTCAACTTCTCTCACAAATGTACTAAACCGAACCAATTCACTCTATTTCTATGTGAATTCGAGCAAAACTTAATGCATAGATGATCAGTCTACAAGACTACCTAAGATGAATAGGTATCTTTTGATCCGTATGATCTGATCACAAAACACTCGTTGTTCCCAAGAACAATGGCTAATTAGATCAATTCCTTGGCCAAAAGCTCCTTTTTCGATTTTTGAATTCGGGCTAGAAATCAATTTATAAGTTAATCAAACTTATAAATGCATTTGATACATCTAATTAAGCAAATCAAGCATAAGATAATAATGATAATCTAAATAAATCAAATCAATTGAGATTCATGGCAAGTTATGAATGAAACCCTAGATTTAGGGTTTAGTGCATCATCATATTAATTGGGTCAACACAAGAGTCAATTACAAAGGTGAATAGCATCATAGATACAAAAGAATAAGGAAGAGAATGAAAAACTAGGATTGTCAAGCCGATTCTTCTCTTCTTCTCCTTTGCTCTCTTCACCACCAGTTGATTTTGTGTTGATTTTCTTGAAAGCGACTGCTGATGAATTCTCTCAACTCTCTCACTTTTTGTACGTTAGTCTAAGGATGACCTAATATGACCTTTATATAGTGCTAAGTAGGGGGTTTATACAAAAATAGGTAAAAAATATTCGAAACCCAATCAAAATGTAAAAACCCATCAAAAATTGCTAGTGTAGAGTTCGGGGCACCTCTCCCAAGCTTCTGGGTGTTGGCAGCACCTGGGCTTCAGAGGCTAGTTGCCCCTCCCAAGGCTATGGGCACTAGCAGTGCCTTGCTCCCGCTTGGGGTGCTCGGTCTTCTCTGTTTTGCTCTATTTTTGCCCCATTTGATCTCCATTGCATATAAAACCTACAAAAACACATTTGAAGGGCATAAATACACATTTTTTTACATAAAAATTATAATACCTTAATTTATCGTCTCGAGGTGTAAAATTACGAAAACACCCGTACTTCATAAACTAAAACTCTCAAATTACGAACAAAAGCCACGTAAAAGCACAGAAAAATGCTCTTTTTTAAAGAGTTAACAATCTTACAGAAAAAAAAAATTCATGGATTTGTTGTGTAACTACAATTTAGAAATGCCACCACTCTGTTCAAACAACAGTGATTAGCCACCTCAAAACCTAAAAGTTCAAATATTTGGATTTTTATTTCAGAAAATAGGAAGATATTTTTCAAAAAAGTATATGCCTATTAATTGGTGTCCATTAGTAAAATGTAGTGTACTTTTAATAATTGCTTTTATAGTTACCTTATAGAAATAGTCACATCAAAATTAGGCCTAAACTCTTTCTATTTTCCTATATTAAGCATGCAATCTAAGCAAGAAAAAAAAAAAAAAAAAAAAAACTTTTATACAACCCCTAATTTCAAAATTTATTAGGTGCTTGATCAGAATCACATTGACCGATCATGGGGTCTAGTATCTTGATGGTCAGTATGTTGTAAGTATAAGTTACTCCAGCTTCTTTCTGTCTTTCTCTCTCTTTTTTTTTTTGGAGCAAAAAGTTTTTCCAATACTCTTTAATAATTCCTTTTGAGACCCCACATAGGCTAATGAGACAACATAATGCAACAAAAAAAAAAATCAACTAAAATAATCAAACCTGTAAACTACAGCATAAAGAATTTAGTCTTTTACCACAAAAAAAAAAAAAAATAACGGGTTAAAATTCAACTAAAGAGTTGACCCAAAGAAAACACAAATAATAAGATAACCAAAATGATTCGTCTCTATAAACTATTCAACCGCCACACAAAAGCCACAAATTAGTTGTATGCATAATAAATAAACCAAAAATTTGAGAGAAGGGATAAATAGTTTAACTTACAACTCAGCCCTTCTAACAGGAAGCAAGAATCTGATTTGGATTGTGATTGCTTGAACACTAAAAGTGATAACTTATACTAAGAATCTGATTTTGGATTGTGTTAGAAGCAAGAATCCTTGAAACACGAAGCAAGGATCAAATTTTGGATTGTGAGATAAGGGTATTTTGAGAAAAGAAATTGAATTCTAAAGAATGGCTTTTTGGTAGGAGAGTTCAGAAGAAGTGACGTGTAAATGAATTGGTAACATGAACAAAAGGGGATCATTATACTAGCTTAAAACTACAGCATATTGATGACAAAAGTCAAAAAGCCCGCTTCGTCTCGTATTTGATCTAGTTTTCGCATTGTTGATGTTTTAACCCCAAAAATCATGCCTTGTAGGATTTTATTATAGTTTCAATTAGGGGTGTAAACAAGCCGAATCGAGCACGAATAGTGCCCTACTCGAACTCGAACTCAAAATTTTTTCTGATACTCGAACTTGAGCTCGAAAAATTTGACATAGTTCGAGCTCGCTCGAAAATAAGTAAAACAAACTCGAACTCGAGTAGTTCGACTTTTTCGTAGGTAAAAGATGTAATTTTTCTAAAAAGTATGGACATTTTAGTAATTTTACATATAATAAAAAATTTATATAATGCTTGAAAAGCTCGATGAGCACTTGAGTATATTATACATATGCTCGAGATCGGCTCGTCAAGCGTTTCGAACTCGAACAAGCTTGACTCGAGCTTGAGTCAAGTTTTTGACTGAGCTGCTTGCGAGTAGCTCGGTTCGTTTACAGCCCTAGTTTCAATCCACGCTTTTAAGTTTTTACCATTAAACTTTCTATTTTCCTCAAATTTTGCCTATGGCTTTCTATATTTTGAATTTTTTAACTTTAGTTTCACCTCTTAAAATATATTTAAGGGACATTACAATTTACTTCGTAATGGTACAATTTACTTCGCAATTGTACAATTTAATTATATGGTTTATAAAATATAATTTTGATATAGTTTATCATGGTTAGTAACTGTTCATTTTGACCCATTGCTCCAAAAAATACATTCATGTGGTCCATTCTGAACTACAAAAAATAGGTTATCTTAACCAATTAAAATATTAAATTAGTGAGTCGGGTATTAAGATCAACGGGTCTAATTTACGACTCGATAGGTATCCTATCCAGTACGTATGTTGGCAAATTGTGTCATTTTACTCGATACAACTTTATGAATTTAGTAAATTAAAATTTCAACATTTAATTTTTAGTATTCAGAATTCAAATTTCATGTTTCAGTTTTATCAAACGCACCTTTAGATGATTTTACATACCATTAGTTTGTTATTTATTGTAATAATGTATATTAATATTTAGATATCGTGATTATTTTGTGGATTTGACAAATTCGACTCCTAGCTCCTTCGAAATTGTACCTAATACCGGATCATGGATAGCCCCACCAGCAGGTACCCTAAAAGTCAATGTCGATTATTTGTCTAACGACAACCCTATAAGAGCTAGAGGTGGAGGATTTAATTGAAATTACCGTGGCAAGGTTATGTGTGGGTTTGCTTCCACTTTTGGCTAATGCAGCAATATGGAGACAGTGTGCATGTCAGTCTTGAATGGTTTACGTATCAACATATTCAAGAAGTTTTTTCATAATGTGATTGTAGAAACAGATTCCTTAATTTTGTTAAATATGCTCAAGAGCATTATTCAGCCAGCCTAGTTAATAGACGTGTCTCTTCGCAAAGCAACTCAACTCATTCGATGGGGGGATTTTCGTATTCAAGATTCGTACCGGAACGGAAATGTTGTGGTAGACTGCCATTAGCTAAAATGGCTAGTCATTTGGAGGATTGTAATCTTTATTTTGAATCTTACAATGTTAGTAGATTTGTTTACGGATTGCTTAGATTAGATGAATTAGGTGGTCCTTAAAAGCAAAACCCCTTAGGGTTTACATGGATAGTAATTTTACAATAAAACCCTAATTCCTTGTAATTTGCCCACTATGTTTTGGTCTAGTTTGGTAAGACACCTTCTACCAAGGTACCATTAATTAATTAATTATATATATATAAGAACTTTGTGAGATAAAAGGCTAATCTAAAAATGTTTCAAGAAACGTTCAAAAATATTACTTGGATAAAGGTTTATTATATTTTATCCCTGTAAAATTGACAATGACGCAATTTGCCCCTCAAGGAAACTTTATATACAATTAATCCACTCTTGCTAGGGTTAATGCCAACAGTTAGTTAGAATGTTAGAAAATAGTGCAAAATTTTGAATTTACCCCTTATATTTCCAAAATTAATTACACTTTATTGACCCTTGTAATGGTGTTAAATAACACTTTACCCCTTAATTTCATAAAATTACATTTTTTACTCGTATAAAGTTTGATAAAATGCCTGAATGAGTAATTTCTAATTCCGGCAAGTCTTTATTATTTAGATTTTTTTTTTTATTTTATAAAAAACACCTTTCCTCTACCTTTAGTTCTTCGAACACATGACAAATAAGTCATAGAGGAAGTATCTTACCATTTAAGTAATACTTCATTGTCGATTAGTTAACTTGCTAACCCAATTGTCTTCATCCTTCTGGAGATTTCTATTGGACCGTTAAAGAATTTTAGGACTAAAATTAACAAAATTTAGTTCTTATTTGCGCATATGTTCGTGTATTATTGGTAAAATTGTTACTTTATTTTTTTTTTGTAATTCCCGAAAATAGAAATAATAATGAAAGACAATTATTTGCAATAAAAAGAAAATATAAAAAATATGAAAATCCTAAACAATTCGGAGGAGAATATCCTAAAAGAGATAGATATTATCCTCAAAGACCCAGTCCTCAAGATTTAGAATTAGAAACAAGTGTGCAAATGGACAACTTAAATCATAGTTCAATATATGAATGGAAAATTGATGGTCTTATTCCACATCAAACGATGGCAGTATTAAAAAAGATAATGATGTATATTAATCTACATAAAGCTAAAGGAACTAAAGAACAAGATGCTATTTATATAGTAATAAATGGATTTACAGGTGCATTAGATGGATGGTGGAATAATTATTTAACAACTCAACAGAGAGATGAAATTCTAAATTCTACAAAAATAATTACAGAAATTAAGCATGAGGGCACATCCACTAGTCAACATATTACTACTATTCCCAATATGGCTTTATCTTTAATTAGTAGTATTTTTAGACATTTCATTGGTGATGTTAAAATCATTGACAGTATTAAAAAAGAAATTTAATGAATTTAAGATGTCCAACTGTTTCACATTTTAAATGATATAAAGACACATTTTTATCAAGAGTTATGGATCGCACTCTGATTGTAGCTCACATTTTTGGAACAAAAAATTTATTTCTGAATTACCAAATTTGTTTGCACAAAGAACTTTTACTACATTAAAAAATTATCATGATGGTCATACTGTTCCTTATGATAGAATTTCTTATGGAAATATTATATCAGTTTGCAAAGAAGAATGATTAAAATTATGTAATGATATAAAATTAAAAGCACAAATAAAGAAATATAAATAAAGAACAGAATTAGGTGATTTTTGTGCACAATTTGCTGTCTAAGAACTAGGAATACCATATCATAAAACAAAAGCAAAAAAAAAAGTTAAGAAATTTTGAAAAAATAGAAAACAACCAAAAAAATATTACATATCCATCATATCCAAAGAAAAATAGGAAAAAAAATTCTAGAAAAAGAATAGAAGATAAAAAAACTGATAAAGAAGTCAAACAATAGATAAAAGCAAATATTACTTGTAGAAAATGTGGTAAGAAATGTCATTATGCAAATCAATGTAAATCAAAAACTACTACACTCAGTCTTTTAGAGAAAATAAATAAATTATCTATAAATGATGAAGAAAAAGAAGATATTATAGCAACTATATTAAATAATTATTCAGAATCTGAAATAAAAGATAGTATAGATGAAATAAATTCTGATTCATCTGATGATGATTGCATATGTCATGATATATTTACACTAACTGAAAGTCAAAATATGCTTTTTGAATTAATAGAAAATATACAAGACAAAGAATTAAAAAGACAATATTTAGAATAATATAAAGAAATTTTGGTAAATGAAAAAGTTAAAGAAAAACAAGAAAAATATTCATCACTTCCTCAAAATGATGAAGTATAAATAAAGAACAGAATTAGGTGATTTTTGTGCACAATTTGCTGTCAAAGAACTAGGAATACCATATCATAAAACAAAAGCAAAAAAAAAAGTTAAGAAATTTCAAAAAAATAGAAAACAACCAAAAATATTACATATCCATCATATCCAAAGAAAAATAGGAAAAAAATTTCTAGAAAAAGAATAGATTTTACACAGATAAAAAAACTGATAAAGAAGTCAAACAATGGATAAAAGCAAATATTACTTGTAAAAAATGTGGTAAGAAATGTCATTATGCAAATCAATGTAAATCAAAAACTACTACTAGTCTTTTAGAGAAAATAAATAAATCATCTATAAATGATGAAGAAAAAGAAGATATTATAGCAACTATATTAAATAATTATTCAGAATCTAAAATAAAAGATAGTATAGATGAAATAAATTCTGATTCATCTAATGATGATTGCATATGTCATGATATATTTACACTAACTGAAAGTCAAAATATGTTTTTTGAATTAATAGAAAATATACAAGACAAAGAATTAAAAAGGCATTATTTAGAATAATATAAAGAAATTTTGGTAAATGAAAAGTTAAAGAAAAACAAGAAAAATATTCATCACTTCCTCAAAATCTCAAAGAAAAGATTATTACTTTAGAACAACTATTTTCTATGAAAGAAGTCATAAATGAAGTAGAACTCATGTTATATAACCTAAACCTGTCACCATACCAATTTTAAAACAAGAAATTAATCAATTAAAAGAAGAAATTAAAATTTTAAATAAAGATTAAATCTCTTAGAATTTCAATTTAACACAGAAAAATCAGCAGAAAAAGAAATAGTTTCTACATCACAATTAATAGTTGACCAAGAAATTATAAATAAATAAAAAATCAAAATAACCAATTCCTCAGTCTTAAACCAATATATTTATCTCAAAAATATTTTATATATATTATTTTGGTATATATATATATGGAAAATAATTCTAATAGTCCCTCACATTTCACATTTGTATTTTTTTAGTCTCTCACATTTTAGTCCCTTACAAATTCAAAACGCACTATTTTAGTCCATTGACGTAATTATGGGCATATTTTGACCTAAAATATTCACATGTGTATCAAATGCTACATTTTCACGGGAAAATTGGCAACATACAAATTTTAAATACTAAATAATGCTACGTAAAGCCTCATACACCACCATTCCAAAATTCTACTCACCTACTATTACCACCCCTATTCTCCTCCCTCACCAACAGCCCCAATCCTCTTCTCTTGGGATAATTTAATGTTTAAAATTATATATTGTTAATTTTGTACTTAAATATGTTATATTCAATACGTATGTGGGTATTTCAAGCCAAAATATGCTCATAATTGTGTCGAAGGACTAAAATGGTGTGTTTTGAATTTGTGAGGGACTAAAATGCATCGTTTTAAATGTAAATGATTAAAAAAATACAAATGTAAAATATGAGAGACTATTAAGGTCATTTTTCCACATACACACACATATATATATATATGAAATTTTCAAAAGTATTTTTTTTTTAATCTCTCATTTGCACACACGGATTCTCACCAGGCGTATACTCACATGATTTGTTTTGTTTCAAAAGTATTTTTTTTTTTCTAGATCAGAGGAGTAGGAGCAACCGGTATGATCAAGTGACAGGTAGTTGGGGTTGAGTTTTTGTTAAAATTTTACTCAATTCTGTTTTGATTGTAAAGTTACGTAATTTTCTTCTCGTTTGTAATAGCTTAATAGGTTATTTGTGTTTATCCTTTAGTATATGTAATAAAAAGTAAACTTGTATTTTGGAAGGGGGGTTAACTTTAATGGTGTTGGAGTGTCACAATTTTAGTCAGTAAAATAATAATTCGATTTCATCTGATCCTCACCAAATGCAAGATGGTTTAATATTTTTAAGATACCTCGTGTAATTCAATATCAATCAAAATAATAGATAGCAGGATTAATCATTTGAGAATGATTCATCCCAAGATGTCTCATACAGTCCGTGAACCAAACAAACCTAGGTACTCAATCGATATATTTATATGATTAATTGTGTAATTTTATATATTATGACAATAATATTAACAAATTTTTTCTTCTCTTTCTTTTTGGGTTTTTTTGGTAATTATTCACAAAAGTGTTTGTGTAATTATTAGTTAATTTTTTATTTAAAATTTTTTTGAAAAAAAAGGTCATAATTGAAAGGGTAGTATTTATATATGAAACAGGAAAATTTTTCATATAGATCGAATTTATAGCATAATATCATAAATTTTTTGGTTTATATTACTTCACATCACCTATTTAAATGATATGTGATCCATAATACTATGGTATAAATTCGATCAATATAAGAATTTTTTAATGAAACAGGGTCGACTTGCTACCCGATATGACTGGGTTTGCCAGGTACTAACCATAAGGAGATTCTTAGGTGGATTGGATCCATGTACTATTTGAATCAGCCACATCATCCAACTGGGTGATGTGGCTGATTCAAGAGAAACTTTATGATGGAAAGTTTCTACCAAATGTCATGTCAAGTGGTATTTCCAAACCAATGAGATTCCATTATTTTAAAGTTTTGGGCTCAAAACTAAAATGAATTGGTGGACCACTACTTAAAATGATAAAATTTTATTGGTTTAAAGATATCACTTGACATGATATTTGGTAGAACTTTCCTATAATAAAATTTTTCCTTACTCAATATCAAGATAATAAAATTTTGTTATCTTTACTCAAAGGTTCATGACATAATATCATGGACGGCTCTATCCAAGAATTTTCCGTAACCACACGGACCACACATCCATGTACTGCTAACAACGAACAGTTTGAGTGTTCCTCTTATTTTGACCGACTTGTTCTCTTTATTTTCCTTCCAGGGGGCGAGGAGTGTGTTAATGTGTGTTTGTTGGTAAAAAGTTCCAGATGGGATTGCTGATCTACGCAGTGGTGTTGTTAGCATTGTTTGGAGCGATTCCACTGAGAGCAGAAGAGCAGCTGCAGCAATTGAGCACCAAAGAGTGTGAGAATCTGGGATTCACTGGTCTCGCTCTCTGCTCCGACTGCAATACCTTTGCTGAATATGTCAAGGACCAAGGTTGTACCTTTATTATATGCTTTTGTCCTTGATTTATAGGAATTTATTGATTTTGGTCGATTTAAATTCTGGGTTTTTAAGGGTATTTTGAATTTATTATCCATTTGTATGGATTTAGATTATGAGGTATTTTAAAACAATTCCAAACAAAAAGTTGTAATACGGGGGATTCTTGGTTCTATTTTGTGGGTAATTGTTTGCCAAAATCTGTATCGAAAAATTGAAAAGTGTGAGATATTTTATCTTGAGGGAGGTTAGTTATGAACCAGATATGCTGTTATATGCTCATGGATCTGTCACCAAGTTATTTTTTTTCTGGAAAGAGAATACTATTTTCTTTTGATTTTTGTGATAAGTAGCATGATTTATGCCTTTTTTAAGCCCTTTTACGTGGTTACCTTTTCACAATTTTCCATGATGAAAAACGGTTGAATTTGGGATTTGTTTGTTTGGATTGAAAATATTTTCAGGTGTAAATATTTTTCAATTTTTCATTCCTCTAGTTGAAAATAACTTATGAAATTTTTTAGCATAAGTTATTTTTCGGATAATTCAAGAGTGACATTAAACTTTAAATACTTATTTTTATAATTTCATTTGCTAAACTTATTTTCGTTTTCAATTTTTTTCCATTACGTTTTTTTCTTAATCATGTGGTCTCACACTAATATAACTATTATTATGTATATTTTACTACTACATTGTACTATCATTTAATTTTGAACAAAATCAATATTTTATTAATCATAATTACTTGTAATAAGTTTTTTTAACTTGTATTCATAAAATTAAAGATGAAACCTTTAAAAATTTTTATTTCAAAATATTTTCATTTGTCAACCGAACACCAGAAAATTGTATGAAAAATGAACTTTTTCATGTAAAATGTTTTCCATATGAAAAATTGTATGCAAAATATTTTCAATCCAAATGAACACACTCTTGGTGATTAATTATTTTGGAATAATTATGCTTTCTGTTTTTTGTTGTTCAAATTGTTCAAGTGCGATAGAAAAATCGAGTCCTATAAGATATTGTTTTGTAATGATCCTTGGTGTTTTTTCTTAATTAATTCATGTAATTTGTTTAGAATTCTGAAGTTACTGGACCAGAGTAATGGAGCAATCTAGTCCTCTACTGCCATAATTGTCTAAGAATGAGGATGGCTCTTAGACAATTTGATGATGATCAAAAAAAGAAAGGAAAAATGATAGTCCAATGATCATGATTGCGTTTGTCACTGGATTTTTTATTTTTATCATTGACTATGAAAACCATGACCATTTATCTTCTTTTAAGAGATATTAATATCGTAGTCAGCTAAGCATCTAATGGCCTTTCTGTTATAGACCCATAAATAATTGTAAGTTCATCAATTTGATGAAATTCATTTCAAAGTCCATAAGACTAATGAAATATAAAATATTGGAGTTGAAGCCTCCTAATTTTGTAATGCTGCTTTTTCGGAGAAAGGATACATAACCATCATAATTAGCTGGCAACTAGAAAATTTCATGGGTTGCATCTCCTGTTTGACACTGTGCATAGGCCCTCGAGAATAGCCATTGACTGATATGAACAAGCATGGATATGGAAAGACCTCTAGTTAGTTCTTTGTTTGGAACGTGATCCAAAAAGTTTAACTATTGGAGCATAATATTATAGTCAAGTTGCTTCACGCTTGGAATGCTTTGTGGATTATGATTGACAAAACCACAAACCTTTTGGTGTCCTGCTAAGATCACAAGAAGCTTTCTACATATTTCTAATGTATTATGTTAGACAGTGTATCCTTACTGATGGTAGTAGATCAATTCAAAACTGTCTTGGTGGAGTATGGATGAGGCTTTGCAACTATTTTCCTCGATACACTTGCCTTAAGATGGTTTATATACCCATGGATTTTTCCCACACATGTTTTTCCTTTGGATTAATTGCAGCAACTTGGTATATTACATTCAAATGAAGTATTAAATAAAAGAAAGATAAAATAAGAAAACAACAGTAAATGTGACGTTTTAGTAGGGCATACAACTGTAAAATGAGATCAGAAAATTTGGTCATGGGCTAGGTTTACATTGAGGATTTAGAAACCACTTCTAGCTGAATGCTGTGATGATAAGGGGTCAAGAAGGGGAGGCAGTTGGCAGGAAGTTGAGGAGTGACTGCTGAGTATGGTAATTTTGATAAGCTATTAAGTGGCAACAACTACTTTGTATCTCACTTTATCACATAAGTAACATTTTTGAAGAACATCTATCATTTTCTTGTAAAACCTTGTGTCAAAAGGAAAAGAATTGAAAAAAAAAAAAAAGTTTCCTAGAAAAGACATTAGATAATCGAATTATTGGAATGAGCATTATGATTTTTGTATGTACCCGGTATAATTATTAAGTGGGAAAACTTTTAGTTCCTTTTGCTGTTTTCTAGGGCTGTGGCCTGCTATTCTCTTTTGGCTGTGAAAAACCTATTTTAGAACTCAGTCGTGTATATTAACTGTTCATCTGGTATACCAGATGAGGATTTTACAGTTGATTTCTAACCAACACCTAGATTACTATTTTTTGGCCTTTTCTTTTCCTAATTCTGTGGTTTTGATAAGAGAAATATGGTTGAAGGGGGTTTAAACATCTTGTCATATGTGATCACCTACCTAGGAAATGTTTTAGAGGCTACTATACATGATATGAAAGACCAAATATTGTGACTTGTATAGTCAAGATTAAACTATGAATTGTGATAGTTATTTTAAGCTTCTCATGATATTGACAGATTAGTTATATTATTAAAGTTGCTGGAATACCTGAGTTAGTTTCCTTTATTTGTTCCAAAATTTCCAAGCAAAGATCTGATGAAGATTTTCATACTTCCTTTGATATAGAATACTATTAATATCCTAATAAAATTTAAATTACTTGACACAGTTCCGGAGTTAAGTGAAATACCCTTCTGGTCCAGAGATTATGGATTATGCATTAAGAACCGTGATAAGAGGTTCATTTGCATTGTCCTTTTTTTGGTTATCATCTTATTATCTATTGGTTGCAGAATTGGTGTCCGATTGTCGAAAGTGTTGCACGGAAGATTCTGATGATGGCATAAGTAAGGTAATTCCGGACTAAACTTTTTGCATGTTGTCTGTTTATATTTCTTGTGCCACATCTGATATCGTTGTTGTTGAGATTAGAAGTTGTTGCATATGGGCTGTTTTTGTTCTTCCTTTTTATTCCAGTACTAATTGAATTGTACAATATTATGTGTTTTCTAGATCTTTTCAACTATAGCAGTAAAAGGGGATTTAGGGAATTTAGATATTTTGCAGGAAATTCACTGAACTGTTGTATTTATTGAGTCATAGTTAGTTGTCTAGCTGGATTAGGATCTTATGTATAGTCGTAGTTGACTTACTAGAGTTTATAGTTCATCAGTTATGCGTTTCGCATAGGAATTAATGACAACGGAATTTTGTCTCTACATGGGTTTATTGGCTTATAAATAATTTCGCTGGCTTAATTTTTAAGATAGAGGGATTTATTAATAAAGAATTTAGTTTGGTTGTTTATTATCTAATTTCTTCTGTTTCAGAGTGATAGGGGTTAGAATTGAAGATCATGAGATACTCTCTTAAGTGAAAATTTTAAGTATTTAGGTTCAGTTCTTCAGAGTGACGGTGGTATAGATCAACATTTACATGTTGGACACAAGCGGGTTGGACGAAATAGAGAATTGCATCGGAAATATTATACAGCTGCAAAATTCCTTTAGGACTTAAGGGTAAATTTTATAGAACGGCCATTAGACCAATGATGCTTTATGGGTCTGAATGTTGGACAATGAATTACCCACATGTGCAAAAGATGAGAGTTGTAGAAATGCGATTGTTAAGATGGATGTGGGTATACTAGGATGGACAAGATATGCAATGAGCATATTTGGGATAAGATTGGAGTAGCACCTCGATGAGAAGTTGAGAGAAACACGCTTAAGGTGGTTAGGTCATGTGCTAAGATGGCTAGTAAAGGCACTTGTTAGGTGTGTAGATTTTAGAGAGAGTAGTTAACATAAGAGGCGCCTGTCAGACGAGTAGCTTTTAGAGAGAGTAGTCAATATAAGAGGGGTAAAGGAAGACCGAAAAAGGCTTGATGAGTAACTTGTAAGAAAGATATAGCCCATCTAGGAATTGAGGAGGATCATGGTCCATGACAAAGCGCAATGGCGTAGCAAGATTCATGCAGCCGACCATATTTAGTAGGAATAAGGCTTGGTTTGTTTGTTTGTTTGTTTGTTTTAGTCAACGTGAGAGGGGTAGGGAAAGACCGAAAAAGACTTATTGGGTAACTTGTAAGAAAGATATAACCCATCTAGGAATTAATGAGGATGTGGTTCATGACAGAGCGCAATGGCATAGTAGGATTCATGTAGCCGACCCCACTTAGTGGACTAAGGTTTGGCTTGGTTTGTTTGTTTGTTCTTCTCTTTCACTTTCCCCTAATTTCCCCTTTCTTTGCCTCTTAGCCATTCTTACTGACAGGTTTGTTTCACAGCCCTGGAACAGCCTATTCCTTTATTTTTCCACTTGCTTTTGTAGGAGAATTCACCCTAATCTTGGCCTACATCAGTTTTCCTCATAAGAGATTTTATTTTATTTTCTTTCAAAAAGAATTTTTTGTGACTTGCAAGATTTGTGCTAATTGACATGAGATTTTCTAGGGTAGGATTTATCTAGGGTTGTAGTTTAATGCCTTAATAATGTAGAGTTCCTGCGGCAGTCAACTTGATGTAGTTCCAGTTAGGATTTGTAGTCCTGGAGGACCATTAGCTTGTTAAAGTCTTTCAGCTCTGTAAAGGGTGGGAAAGATTTATCATTTGAGTTTATGGAATGGTGATGTTTCCCAAGCATTCTTTTGGCATTAAAAGCATCCAAAGTTCCGAACCTGAGCGGGTCATTCTAAAGGACTTGTAAGAAGTCCCTAAAAATAGTTCTTTTCTCTGTTTATTGTTCAAGTTTAGAACAACCAAACATGTACCCAACCATGTGCCTATCAGTTTAACACAAGATCTCATCTAAGCTTTAATCATGATTATTAGAACTTAGTTTAACTTCACTTTAATCATGATTGTCATTCAGCTGCTTGCTTTTTGATGCAACTTATTATAGGGTAATCTAATTGCCCCATAACAAATTTCCGAGTTTAATTAAGCTTAATAGAAAAATATAGGTCACTATTATCCTTAATTGTCGTCTTGAACTTGTAATGAGGTTTTTAAGCTATAGTTTTTCAAGTAGGCCCTAAATACTTAAATAGTAACAGTATATATTTTTAGGTTTTCTGAAGGTATGTTCCTATATGTATTTCGGCTGGAACTGGTAGAGCTATGCTTGGATGCATTTGACCTACAAATCTCAAATCCTTGCCACCAAACATGATGGTATTGTACTTTCAGATGATCATGAGTGATGGTAGCACCATGGTTGATAGGATTTAGAAGTTTAAGGAAGGAGGAGGGAAAGTGAATTGTTTTAAAGCGATTATAAGTTACTCCCTCAGAAAGTTGGAGTTGTTGGTGGAGCATGGAGGTAAGGAGCACAAATGTTGCAACTGTGAATTTATTTACTAATAAGATAGAGAAAAGTACAGGCCAAAAAAGGTAGGAAATTTGTCAGTAATCTTCTTGTCTATGTTATTCTTCCTCTGTCCTCTCTGCTCTACTTACCTCGTATTGCCCGTCATGTCTAACATCCTTTGGAAACTTTTTAGATTTTTGAAGTATTACTTTTCTATTTATTTGGTGTTCTTCGAATTGAGTGTACTAGTATCAGTCTGACCATAGGTGGCAGATGAATCTGCTTCAATAGTCTTGCTAGCTAAGCTTCAAAACAAGCTATATGGTAACTTACTAGTGTTCAACTGTGCCAAGTTAAATAAATTACTATCCTCATGCAAAGCATTATAAATCTTTTGATTTTTAATAGTGAACAATGAGAACTTTAATGGTACTGAGGAAATTAAACTACCTGGTTAAACATTTTTTTCCTCTTCCTCCCAATTCCCTCTCATGAACCAAACTCACCACTACTTGAGCTTGGGACACCCGCAGTGATCGTCATTGAAGAAAAGCTGACTTCAAATGTTTTAAGAAAGTGAAGGATAACCATCTTGCTCACGAGTACAAATTAAAGAAAGTTTTGTATACACAATGGAATCTAATTATGTAGTTTCATGCTTTTCCCTTTGGGGTGCAAAGGAAATTGCCCAATTATATCTCTTTTCTAAACAATGCAACTGAACATCAGAAAATGTAAAAAAATTATTAACATTATCGTTACTATTACTATTCTACCAACTGGCATCTGGGGAATTCGTTTTTCCAGCAGGCTACTTAAAGTGCAGTGAGGGCAAGAATGCACTTATAGTTCCTTATAAAAACCCTCCTAGAGGTAGGGTTTGACTCCCTATAGTTTCCTTAAAAAAATTAAAAAATAAAAAAGTAAAAACCTGTCAGAACAAAACAGAAAACAGATTATGTTCTTCATGCATACATACAGATACACTCTGTTCTCAGATGGCAACATTTGAAAAAAGATGGAACCGAAATTGTAATTTATCATGATCCCATAGAATTTTAAGCAGGAAAATATGGAAGCGAAATTATTAAGGGAAACTCACCACGAAGGTTTCTTCAAATGAGTTGATGTGTAACTTTCTCAACTTTTTGTTTTGTTTTGTTTCAATTTTCATGATAGTTACAACCTTAAAAATATCTTCCACCAAACTTGGTATTGTTGTTCTCTGTTACATATGAGCTCCTATGGAGAAAGGACGTCCTCGCAATCATAAAGATGTGTATTTGTCCTCCTTTTGTTGGTTCTTTTTTATTAGATGTCAATTTCATAAAAAACTTCTCCATCCCATTTTCTGGTTCTTGTATCACAGCTCAAGGAAAACATACTTCTGTTAATGCTAATGCAATTTTAGGTAATATATTCTGGAGCAATCTTGGAGGTCTGCATGAGGAAATTGGTTTTCTATCCTGAAATTGTGGGTTTCATCGAAGAAGAGAAGGACAAGTTCCCTTCAGTTAAAATTCAATATTCATTTAACTCACCACCAAAGTTGATCATGCTGGATGATGATGGAGAACAGAAGGAAACAATTAGGTGAGCTAGTTTCCGTAAAATATCTGTACAGCTTATCTGTTGTGCTTTAACTAAGTGGATTTTGGAGTGTTTCATCTCTTCCTTAACGTTGAATAGACCGATTGATGAAACCTTACTTAAACCTTGATGCTTGATGCACTCCACATTGTAACAGTATCTTCTACTATCAACCGCAGAAGAAACTATAATTTCTTCTAGTTCTTGGGATCTTGCTAGACTCACTGAAGTTTGAGACTTTAGGTCTCTCAACTTGAAGCAAAGTTGTCTTATTGTGGATGACTAAAGCTTGTTGACTGCAAGTATTTCATTTTATGGAATTCATTGTTTTCTCTTGCAGAATTGATAACTGGAAAAGTGAGCACATACTGCAGTACTTGAAAGGGAAGGTTAAGCCAACTTCAGATAGCTGATGCAAAAGGTAGTCAGATCATCTTTTACTTAATCCTTGCTAATATTCTGGGTGGTCGAGTTTTGTGGAGAATCCAGTGTTTAAGGAATCAAAGTTTGTCCTTGGAAAAGAAAAGCATCTCGAAGTTTCATTGTAGTTAGAACAATTCAGTTTCTGTAAGATAGCCCAACTTTTTGCAAGATTTTGTTAGTAATTCAGGAAATGTACTTGTAATCAATGCTACTGCAAGGTAATTCCAATCCCTTATTCAACTCTCATTTAATTGTATTCCACAAAACCCATGATAACTCCATTATGCACTAGAAAATGTAACTGCAAGGTAGTAGGTACCAAAAGCTTTCTTGATTATATTGTTGTGTTGACTTTTTTCTCTCGAGACAAAACATGAACGGAAACAAGTCCCATCCATGTGACGAACAAGACCCGTTAATTGGGGTATTGGATGCGTAGCACACAGCACAATAATATATTATTAATTGGTCTGGGCAGATATTAACAGGTAACTAGCAGAACAAAGGCAACACAGGATCGCTGCCAAAAGTTAATGCGAAATATAGTTAAGAGCAAAGTGTCCATTTAATCACTAAATTATGTTTCAGTTGTCATTCTAATTACTAAACTTGTTGAGTGGCCCAAAAGATCACTAAACTTAAATTTCTGAAAATCCCTGCGTCCAAGAGATCACTTCGTTTATTTTAATCGTTAACGAAAATTAGTTTTTTGAGGGTTCAAATCGTCCAACAACTTCATTTATTTAATCCGTTAACGAAAATTAGTTTTTTGAGAGTTCAAATCGTCCAACAATGTTGAATTAACATAACTAAAAAAAAATTAAGAGTTAAAATTAGATGATGAAAAACTTGTTAAATTATAGGAAGGGTCATATTAAAAGAAATGAAAAACTTTAGGCTAAAAATTAAATTTAAAGCCCCCAATCAACTCCCTCCCCTACCCTTGCCCCGCCACCCCTTCCTCCAACCAACGTTTGTAGAATCGGGATTCTACGTAGGATCGTTTTAAAAAGTTATAGGATCGGATCGTAGATAGGATCGTAGGATCGTAAAATCCTATTAAAATGACAAAAATGTAACTTTTATTTATTTTTAAAGCTAATATTCAATAAAAATTTATACAAATAAGTATAAAATTTTAATATTCATCATGAAATAAGTCTTTCTTTAACTAAAATTTATAACATTTGACATTATATACTCGTATTATAAAAAGTTATGCGTTATCGCAAATTTAATACTGTTCTTTAATTAAAAACATGAAAAATAATATGAATAGTATAAACTTATAAAATATAACATTTGAATGAAAAATTATCAAAATACTGACTTAACTTCAGTAAATATATACATAAATTACGTGACTAATAGCACAAACTAGAGTTTATCTATAATAGCAATCCTACCTCTAAGATCGGAATCGATTTTATAAATTTGAATCGTAGAATCGTAGGATCGTAAGGTAGAATCGAGATTCTAACAAGTATGCCTCGACTAGCTACCATCACCTTCAATCCTCCCTTTCCCTCTTTCTCCAGCTGTTGCCACCCTTCCTTTTCCTCTTTCTCGAGCCGCCACCACCTTCTTCCCCTACCCCTACACGACCATCCCTTCCCTCCCTTCTCCAACCAGCCACCACTACCCCCTCTACTCTCCAAAGCTATTAGACTTTTCTCAATTTTCAATTGAATTTTTAACTTGAGCCGAAAAACCTAAATAGGATTTCAATCTCTAAAAAAAAAAAATTCCAAATTATCAATATCTCAATAACTGCAAACTGTCGTTAACTACAACTCCATTTAGTTCTAAATCTTGTCCTACGTCTCGATCCACATCACAAATTATTGAAATCCCCAACTTCCATTACTTCAAAAATAATAGGAAAAATCACTAATTTAGTCTTCAAACTTTTTTACTTTGGTTAAATTAGTCTTTCATCTTTTATTTTAGGTGTATTAGTCCTCTAACTTTAATTTTTTTAAGCCAAGTTCATCATTTTACGGCGGAACCACCACATAAAACTTTTCCTAAACAAAAAACCGACCAATTAAGGGGCAATTTCGGAAAAAACTATTTCCTGCATTAATAAAAAAACACGCCTGTAATTTTTATCTAAATTGGGTTTTTGTAAGCGTGAAAATTGGGGAAGAAATTCAGGGGAGAAAGTACAAGCGGAAGCATGTAAGATTGAGCAATGACCCCCTACCAATTCAATCTCCTCCTTACCTAGACAATTGGAACCTTATACGACCCAAAGGCTGAGATGTCTGCTCCTAGTTCGGAGAAGAACCCAGGATCTACAGTAGAAAGTGGGCAAGATTTAGGCAATTTGCTTAATTTGCACTTCTTCTTTTTTTCTTAAGCCTTACCTTTGCTGCTTCCATTGGAAGTCGCGGAGCTTCTACTATCGATGTCGATGATAGTGGATTTAGAGCTTAAGTCAGTGGCTGAAGAAATAGGGAAAAACAGTTATGCGAAAGAGCTTTGGTTTCAGCCTCCAAACTGTGAGTACCCAAAGGTTTGATCTTTGTTTTGTTAAATATTTTGGACACTTCATAATTTGGTCTAATTTTGGTCTTTTGGTTAGTGAATTTTCAGAATTTTGATTGGATAACCTGCGAGAAGAAAAATTCCAATAGAACTTAAGGTGAGGTTATGGATAAAGATCTGAGTCTTCTTTGTTATTATCACATTGATAACAGACATTTTTTTTGGTTACTTTAATTGAATTCATTTTTAAACTAATTCTTCTGGTCTTGATTGCAATGCAGGCTCCTCATCCACAATTAAGATTATGACCAGCACAATAGCAACAACAAATTATTAAGCCTATTTTATACGATTAGTGCTGTTAGTTTATGGAAAAATTTCCTTTTTTGATTTGTTAATGGTGACTAATGAAGTGGATTGGTGTACTGATTTCTGCATGAGGTGAAGCCAATGATTGCAATGGGTAGTAAAGATTGGAAAAGAAAGCGGGCAATGGATGATTGACGAAAGCTAATATTTCTATGTATCCAACCGACAACAGTACCCGTCTCGAATCCTCCTCAATCTCTTGTCTTCTCTTTAAAATTATTTGTCTCGAATCCTCCTCAATATCTGTTTTTGTGGATGATTACAGAAGTTCTCCATTTTATTTCTCTAATGGGTAGGGTTACGAGTGGTGAGGCTTGCAATGTACACGTGAATTGAGCCTTCTATTGTATGAATTCTCAATGCTTGAGCACCATTTTGCGAGGTTGCAGATGATAGTTGTGGGAACTTGATGTATAGTTTCTAAAATGTCCGTGAAATTACCGGATGTTCACAAGAGGAAATTATTTTGAGTGGCTCCGCAGTAAAAGGATGAATTTGGCAAAAATTTAAAGTTGGAAGATGTTCATAAGAGGAAACTATTTTGAGTGGCTCCGCTGTAAAAGGTTGATTTTGGCTAAAATTTAAAATTGGAAGATTAATACGACTAAAATAAAAGAAGAAGGATTAATTTGGCTAAAATAAAAAAATTTGAATACTAAATTAGTTATTTTTTCAAAATAATAATAATAAAGAAACGCACACACAAAACACACACACAAAACTACTGAAATTTTCAACGCTTCCTACAGTGAAAAAAGCCTCCTTCGATTGAGATTGAGACATTTACTGAAAATACAAAGATAAAATTCACACTCTCAAGTCTCACCAGTAGTTTTCTTCATTAAATTTTTCCACCAAATTAATAAATTAAACATTAAACAAAAATATTACTCCAAAGCAAGAGCTACCGAGTTTGTAATATTAGTTGTAGTTGTCTCGCTTATTTTTCCCTGCTTATTGCTCAGGAAAGAATTTAACTGCGTGTTCTGGATGAGAGAGAATATGAAGAGAGAGATTGGAGGTAAACTACGTCGTTTTTTATTATTATTGAAAGTAAAGTGTGTCAAAAAGTGATTAGACAATTTTACTCTCACTAAAAGTCACGTGACATGCACAAATTTAAGTTAATGGAGTACTTACGGCTAAAAAAGATGGAGTGATCCGTTAGACTTAATTTTTAAAAATTAGTGATCTTTTCGACCACTCAATAAGTTTAGTGACTAAAATAACAATCAGAACTGACCAAATTAGCACTTTGCTCTATAGTTAACTTGGTCTCTACAATAGAGACGGATCTAGAAGTTGAACTTTGGGGGGCAAAAATTATATATACATATTCTATAAGAAACACTTTTATATGTTTTTGCAAAATTTTACAGGATAAAGTTTAATTTTTTATAAGGAGGTATTGAAATTTTAAAAAAATATCAAGAAAAAATAATATATTTTTTAAACTTTTGGAGAATAACACTATATAAATATATACATAGAAAATATTTTTTAATATTTTTTAAAATTTTTGAGGAGACAAAATCTAATTTTATAATAATATAATAATAATTTAAAAAAATTTAAAGAAAAAATAATATAATTTTCAATATCTTGCGGACCCTCCCAACCCCTATGATCCGCCTCTGCTCTACAAGATGGCGAAACTTCTCCTACGCCTCTGAATTTGAAACGCCGGTCAGAGGATGACGATGGAAATTTTAAACAAAACACCAAAATTGTCAGGCATGTTCTAATAATCTTTTCTTTATAGGAAATGGAAAAAAGAAAATCAAGAAAAGAAATACAGAATTGCATTAAACACAATATTCAATGTAAGGAACCATATAGCATGAACATGGTTATCATTGTAGTTTCAATGGACTGTCCTTGCTGACGCTCTCATGGGGTTCAACTATGCTGTTCCATCCAATTGTCCATTTTGTAACTCCATGGATACACTTGAGCATGTGTTTATTGGCTGTTCTTTTTCAACTTGGATTTGGAGAGCTTTTGTGGCATTGGTTGGTCTTCTTTGGGTAGAGGTGAACTTCCTGCTTCATAAGTTTCAGGCTTGGTGGATGTTTTCTTCTTCTTCAGCAAATGGCCAGCATTGCACTATGTTCTGGCATTGATTTTTTGGCAGGTTTGGTTAGAATGTAACAATTTTTTCAATAACAACACAATGTCTGTCTTCTCTTTTGTTTATAACAATATCGTAACTTATGCGACACAACTTTGCACGGTGCACTCATCACTTTGCATGGTCACGGCTTAATGGACATTTGTTTTTCATGTAAAGTTTGGGTGATTCCATGTCTGCCCCCTATCCTTCTTTCTTGGACAAAGCCGTCTATCGGTTGATGCAAGTTGAATGTAGATGGTTCTTTTCATATTAGCAATGGAGTCTTGGGGGGAGGAGTTATCTTGTGCGATTCTTTAGGAAATTTGGTCTCAATGCTAGCTTCATTTTATGCTGAGAGTTCCAACATGGTTGCTGAGTCTTGTGCCCTTCTTGATGGTCTGAAGCTGTGCATTGAAATGAATATCTTAAACGTTTGATGTTGAAATTGCTTCAGAAGCTTTATTTAAATTGGTTACAAGTATCACTCGGTCACCTTGGAGGTTAGATTTTGTTATCTGCGAGATTATTTGCCTGCTAGCTCAAGGTGACTTCACTTGCGTCATGTATTTCGAGAAGCCAACTTTGCGGCTGGCTTCCTGACTTGTCTTGGTTCTTCTTCACACTTGTCATAGACTTTCTCTCCTCTACTCTGCCCCAATGTACTGGAGGAAATTTTTTGTCTACATAAAGGGGGAATTCCCTTAGTGTAGTTTAGGAATTAATTTTTCTACTTCTTTAGATCCTTTGCTTCATTATTTATGAGGTCAGGCATAATAAATAGGTCCCTCTCCTTGTTTCTTTCCAACTTTTTAATAAAATTGGGAGTAGCGTCCCCTACCTAGGTCCTGGTGGTTAACTAACTTAAAAAAATAAAATAATATCTAAAAATCATTCCTAATATTCTATTATATAAGAAAATTTAATTCAATCAAATTTATTTCCTATTATATAGTTTTAAAAGTAGGTTTTATTTCCTCTTTTACTCTATGAGAAGTATTTACGTATATAGACTAAACAATTATAAAAAAAAGACATTCAAGTTTAGGAACATAACAAAGTCATTAAATTTGTATTGAGGCTAATTTTGGAAAAAAAATTTAAATCACTAAATCAAACTCCCTCATTTGTTATACACGTGCTTTGCATGTTTAGAGATACTAAATAGTAAAGCATGTTTGGAGAATTAATAGTAATTAGTGAAGTTCGTTTATCAATATGTAATTTTTATTGCTATGATTAAATAGTAAAGTTTGTTTGGAGATACTAATTGGTTGATTTTTTTAGTTTACTTTATTTTCATCTTATAGAATTTCTGCTTTAAATTTAACTAAAATTTAACTAAGGCAAATAATTTTTGTCAAATATTGACCTAATTTATACTTAATTCACATGGGTTTAGAGAAATATTTGCTCATAGGTGATTTTTATGTATTTTCTTTAGATATATTAAACATAAGAGAAATGTTTAGTTTAATATTTTGAGCAATTTTTTGAAACCTAAATAATTGTGTCATGTGAATAACACATTTTCCTTGTAATTTTAAAAATAAAAGTTCATTACCTCGGTTGAGAATTATTGAAGTATTCTCCCATTAATTCATTGGTACTCTCTATAACTTTGAAGATAGCAAAGATCTAAAGGATCATCAAATGGAGCACAATGTATGACATGAAATAGTATTTGGATTTATTATTACCTCCATTATATAAGTTTAGTAATCAAAAGAGGGGACCGCAGTCTCGATAAAATGTTGACAAATTTTAGAGTTTATTGGAACCCTTCTGTTACTTATTTTCTTTTCAAGTGCTATCTTAACACTTTGGATTCATCAAGCATTAGGGTGTTTGACCATCCCTGAATTTCTAGACTTCTCTTGGAACCAACTTTAAGGAAACATTTATGTGTAAATATTAAATTGCAATTCTAATTTAGGAAACAAAGATCTCTCTTAAATTAATATGTAGTTTGCACAACCATAGGAATTATTTTATGAAATTGAAAAACTTGAAAAATATTCTACTATTTGACAAGTTACGGACATGAAATTCACTGATTAATCTATTATGTTAAAATTATCAATTTTTATAGTAGTTATTTGAAAGGTAGATATTCAATACTATAGATTTATTTTATAGAATAAACCAACCACATATAACTACACTAGCTATAATAATAGATATTCAGTTTTTGAGTTTTATTAGATAGAATACACTTTAATTAACATCCCATTAGTAACTAATTTGACATCCCTAATTTTAGTACGTAATTTATACGGTTAATAATATTTAACATTAGATGATTCATAGGTTTAAAGATAATAACAATCTTTTTTTGAAAGACCATAACTATGTATCAAGAATTTTAAATTAATATATTTAGAAACTAACTTTGATTACACGAAAAGTGTAACATGGATTACATAGGTGCTAATTATTCAATGCAAGAAAAAAGGAACTAAAAGCAAAGTAAAAATTGCAAGCTAAGGAATATAGTCTTTTTGACAATGAAGTACAGGTTGGATGGTAAGACACTTCCGTAATCCCGATAACATATTAGTCATGAGTTCGAGTCATTAAGGGGTAGGGGAGAGGTGCGTTTTTTCTTTAAAGAAAAAGGAGTATGGACTTTAAAAAAAAACAAAATAGGTGGATCACAATTTCACCCATTTACCAATTCATCCAATCCAATTGGTGTAACAATAATTGAAAAGACAAGTTCTACATTATAGTAATTCTTAGTACACTGCATAAAAGCCAATTATTTTTATCATGTTTTGGACAATAAATCTCTTTCGTCGTTACATACCTGTCTAGGCAATAATATTAGAGGCAAAATAAATTAGTATTGGGCGAAGAAAGTAAAGAGGTTGACAATATCTATAAAAGATAATGTCTTTGTTAATTCAAGTTTAGATGACCTTGAGCCTTTTTATGCAATTTTTTTTATCTTCTTTATTCTTTTGATTTTTTATTTTTGTATCCAAAATAGAAAAAGATTGTAGAATTATAACTTAAAAGAATCCAAAAGATTTATACGTGATAAGTCCTACTATTTTTTTTTGGTTTCGGATAATTTCTACTATTATTTAACTTAATTCTTAATCCTTAAAAAGTTTTGTTTCCATACTTGTATAATTTCTAAAATTCATCCTTCAAAACAAATGATACCAAATTGAACTCTATATTCTGCATTGAAATTTACTTTAAAAGAATATTATTCTAATTATAAAGTAATCATTAAGATTCAACGTATATTTTAAAATTGTGTGCTTTTAAGGGTTAATGGTATTTTGTTATATCATAATTCATTTTCACGATCTGTTTAGATGGCAAATTAGAAGAGATTTTTTAGTTTGGAGGAGTGAATTGAAAATCTTTCAGTTTTGGGGGCCACATTGAACATTTGTTTTAGTGTGGAGAACTATGTTGAATTTTGTTTTTTGTTTTTTTAATTTGGAGAGTCAAATTGAAACCTTTTCAATTTAAAATGCCATGTTGAAGAACATTTATGAAAACTGGGTAAAGCACATTGCCTTAATGTGCTAGATTATGAAACTTATTTTAGAACACCAAATGGTTCATTTGTGTGATATGATTCTACTCGCCCTCTGGTGGTTATTGTTTAAAGGTTAAGTCCACTTTGATTCTAGTACGTGAATTATTGAACACTAAGTGAAGGTTTAAAGGCATTGCTACCTTCACTATGTATGAGCTTTTGAGGATTGCCCAATTGTATATTAATTTATTTTTATTAAAATAATTAGAGGATTGTTGGATATTTTATTAAAAATAAATTACCTACTCGAATTTAATTTGTGCAAGTCCATACAAATATTTAAAGAGTTTTTATTGACTATTGTTGTGTTAAATGTGTATCCATTATGTTTGTATAAATGTATAGTAATTATAATACTATTTATACACATTTTGACTATTATACATTGAACATGGACAATTTAGATTTGTAACCGAAAAATTAAACATTAATCCTAGTTAATTTCTTTACTAGTAACTTGTATTATTCTAACCTATAAATAAAACAAGAGGAGTGAGCTATTCTTTCTATCATGTCTACAATTCTAAAATAATATACTAGAAATATATGGGTAAAAATATGGGTTGTGTAGGGATATTCATAATTTGGTTTAATCGAACAAACTAGTCTGATTTTCGATTTTTGGAGAATTAGTAAGATACTGAATAAAAAAAGATTAGTTATATAGTTTGAATTTAGTTATTGAAAATTAATAATCCAATAACTGAATTTTTAGTTTTAGTAATCTAATTCAATTTTCCATTCATATATTCAACACTTTAATATTGTTTTTTCTTTGTTATTTTTTAGTTTCTAGTCTTAGTTTTGGTATTTTATGTTTTTGTTTTTTAATTTGATTAGATTTTTATTTAATTTTATACTTAGTTTTTAAATTAACTAATAAAATTTGGTTAATCAAATAAACAAAAAAAAAACATTGTTCAACCAACCAGCTGAAAAAAGTTTGGTTCGGATTTGGTTTTGAATTTCGTCTACTGAAAATCGAAAAATAAATTTTTTTTTAATCGAATTATTGAAACACCAGATGATGAACACCCCTAGTGTTGTATAAAGTTCATTCCAATTCTAATGGTATAGACCGGAGTAGAGTATAGTGTAAATATTAGGCCGTTGTATCTCGGAGACGATGCGCTGTCTATCCTCCGCACAGGTCATAAATGCGGAAAGGGGTACGAATTATCTTAACATAGTGACCTAGTTCGTGTCTCACCTAACCAAAATCCATATTTTCTTTTCTTTTATATTTGTTTTGCAGGTTGTTTGACTTGCTCAATAGTTCAAGAAATCCAACAACTTGAACATCCCTTATGTTTCTAACTATTGATAATACGTTTTGACGCTTCTAGTATTTTATTTTAAGAAGATTTATAGTTGATTATGATGCCTTAATTTTTTTTTGAAATAATTTTAGGGATATGGTGAATTTGTTCCTGAAAAGTCATCCTCATTTTAGATATCTTTATTCAGTCGTATTTACCAAAACTTTCTTTGTACCTTTGAAAGTTAAGTTTTGATGCATTAAGTTTGTACACAAAATTATATTGGGAGATTTTTGTATCACACAAATTACTTTCCAGATCACATGTCCTGGATAAGACATGCTTTCCAAAATCCTTCAAGAATATTGCATGAAAACAAATTTTAGCGTCGCAAGGTTAGAAACACATTATACTTCGAGCATAGAGTTGAATTGTAAAACACGAATTATTTCTTTCTGTATAACATATTATAACTCTGGCTAAAGAAAGAATATTAAAAATTGCAAAGGTGCTTAATAATGAATAAAGTCATTTGCGTTAGAGTGTGAAAGTAAAGAGATAAATGTTGCAATTGAATTTGAATATTTTTAATTGCTTTCCCTGGTATTGGAAGGGTAAACCTCTTGATGCGAACCCCGTGCGCAATCAACCTGATGCCACAAAACCCAACAATTCAAGATGGCACCAAAACCCTAAGGATCGACTCCAATGTTGGCCACAAGAGTTTGGACAACAAACACACACAAACAAGAACGGAAAGAACACACAAGAATCAAGCAAGAATTCAACCCGTTGTCCATGGCGAGACAAGAACCAAACTCTTAACAAGATTTAAAGTGAGAATTGACCCGTTGCCTATATGAATCCGGCAAGAACCAAATCTATAAGTTACTTAGAACAATCACCATTGCTCAAGCAATGATCCCAACAAAGTCTTAATCCAAAGACTAAAACAAAAAAAACTTTTTCCTCACGAAAAAGACAAATTTTATTGGAAAAAATGTGTTGTAATTCGTCCATATGATAATGCCTATTTAATAGGCTTAATAAAGTCCTAAAAACTAGCTTAAAAACTCCTAAAAATGCAGTGCTAGGGTTCAGCCATAAGTGGCACCAAGATTTGGACTGAATGGGCCTTATTAAGGCTAATTAATGAGTTTAAAAAATAAGAATTAAATCAACTCCTAAACCCAACTTAAACCCAACTTAAAACCCACCCAATTTACACAAACTTAGACTGTTAGGCTTTATATAATAATGATCAAACTAAAATAAACTTGAAAGGAAATTGAGCCTTCTTGCACTTAAAGGATCTCTACTTGTGCTTTATTTCGAAGAGTTGGGCATCTGTAATAATGAATTGAAGATAGTCCAATCCAACTCGATCAAAATACCACGAATGTGCTCCAATCTTGGAAAGAGTGAGTCCAAGCTTGCTCCATCTCTCATCTCCTCATCTTGACACATCTTTGGGCTATTCGGATCAATATCATTCCCTCCCTCCTCAAAAGGATTCATCCTCGAATCTGAATCTAGATACTTTTAGAGAAAAACTCGGGTTAGTCGAATGGGATATAAGATTTGTAGAATATAGGCATTGAATCCGTACACTATTGCGAACACAATAAAGTTTTGCAAAGTAATTGTCCAAACAGTTAAATAAATGTGCACGCCAAAGTAGAAAATCATTCAGTTTTGACAAGATAAGCACAATTTGAGAAATTGCTAGAAAACACTGATTTTGACACAAATTGGAAGTTATTTGACCGTAACCAAAAATTTTAGTCAAAGTGTTTTGTGGCAAAATTGGCATGGTTTCATTCTTACAAACTATTTGACCTAAATTACACAACTTAGGTTTCTCAACGTCTAAGTAATAAACAAAAATTTCGGTCGCGTGTCTAAGTAAAATAAAATCAAACAAGTTATCGAACCATAACAAAAACTTAACTTGACTTGGACAAAATTTGAAAATTTTGAAGTTAACTTTATTTGAGATTCGAAATTCATAAAAGAAGTTAACCAATCTAACAAACTTATCAAAGTTAAACTTTGAACAAAAGTGAAAGGTTAAAAATCATGTAGCATGCTAACACACATTTCAAATTAGATTTGATGGCATGTAAATGATTATCAACTAAAGTTTGGACGGATTTATCCAAACAATGCTCCACAAATTGGAATTGAAGTCCAAGAATTTGGATGCCTTCCCTGTTCAAAACAATAACCAAATCAAAAACCAAATTAAAGGAATTAATTTTAAACAAGAAATAAACAAAATGTACACTAAAAATAATTCTAAATTTGGAATTAAATTTCTACAATTTCTTAAGATGCTCAAAGCTAAGAATTTCAACACAAAAAACAAAAATAAGTTCATACCTTTGAAATAGGGTATTGACTACCATATCTTCCTTACCTCGCTTTGATTGGAATGATGAGATACTCAATTGGGAGGTTAGTGCATCATGACTTACACCTTTGAAAGGCTATACATAAGAAAGAAAACTAAACAAAGATAAATCTAGGTTAGGCATGGGAAAATGAATTCATCTCTTGATATCTCTCTCTTTTCTCTATTTTTCTTAGACTATGGTCAAAACCTTTACAATCTTTTTATCTTGACTTTCGGCCGCTATTTGGTTTTCCCCACTTTGCTTTTTACCTTTATTCCATTCAAGAAATTTCTTTGAATTTCTAATCTTTCTTCATTTATTTGATGTTGTGGCAAAGGAAGAATTTAGACTTTTTACCCTTTTTACACAAGTGATACGCCTTAGTATAACTATCATAGAAACCATTTTCAGATAATTCCCATAGCTGACCAAGTTGTAAATGACATGTATGCAAAGGTGTTACATCACAAACTACCTTATCAGAATACTTACCAATAGTGAATGATATAATAACTTGCTCAGTTACCTCAAACGCTTCACTTTCAGTTGATCATCGGAACTTATAAGGTTTTGGATGTGGCGAAGTAGGCAAATTCAACTTTTCAATAAGATATGTACTTGCCATATTAATCCATATGCTACTATCAATTACAGTACCACACGGAAACCCTTTCATTCACAAGAACCTTAGTGAAAAAAGTCTCTTTCCACCTGCGTGACATCAAAAATAAAACTCATAAAACAAAGTGGTTAGTGTTAGAAAAAGAAATAATTAGAATTTTTTCCTCACTACTCGGCCTTACACTTTGGAGAGCAATTCACTCAAGTTGTATCACTCAATCTCTCGTGTATACCCTCAATTGAATGACTTTTATCACTCAAATGATCTCACCACACTGCCTTTTTCCTCTCTTTAGTTCGCTCTCAGAGTCTTTGGAAGATTACGAGAACCAAAGTGAGTTCCAGTTATATTTTAACTACTTAATTGGTCGGAAGTCAAAGAAAGCAAATAATCACGGGCCAGCAACAAATAAGAGACACTAAACTTTCAGATTTAAGCTTCAAAGAACAAGAGACAACAAAATATTCGAGACTACGTGAAGCAACAAAACGTATAGAAAACAAATAAGAATTTGGTAAGCAAATTTACCCAATAAAAAAAGAAAACTAAGCACATAAGAACAAACAAGTATCACTTAAGACTAACAAAGAGCTTAAAAGAACCAACAATATTAAATGCTTTTGAACAGAATTACAAACTTAGAAAGTAGACCTTGATTTAGAAAGTTTCCAAAAATAGAAAGTTTCCAAAAGTAAGAAGTTTCAAAAAATGGAAAGTGCAAAATTTGGTAGATTTCTTAATTCAATTGGGATTAGAGTAAGTAATCCAAATCTTACTAGGATTAGGATTAGTTCTCCGAGTCCAACTACGATAAGGACAATTTTCTTAAGTAAACTTGGACTAGTTTTTTTTTTTTCAAATCTGAATAGGATTAGAATTAGGATTAGAAACCAATTCCAAATAGGATTAGGACATGAAACCAATTCCAAATAGGATTAAAATAAGGAAACCAAGTGCAATTAGAATTGGAATATGGAATACCAAACACAAGTAGGAAAAGGTAAGAAACCAAAACCTTTTTAGATCGGGAAATAAACAAATAATTGCCTATATTTTAGCTCATAAGCAACCAACTATGCATGCCCTAAAATTTTTGTCCTCCCTCTCAATAGCCGATTCTTCTTCTTCCCAATTTTTCAAGTTTTTTTTAATTTTATTTTTAACACTCTTTTCGGCCAAACAAGTTCCCCCCCCTCCTTTTTTTTTTTTGAATTTGGCTAAGAAAAGATTTTTTTTTTTGTTGGTAGTGGCAACAACAAAGAGAATAATGAAGAACAATAAAAAGAAACAACAACATGGCTGAAATTTTTTTCCGGATGAACAGTGCTTTCAACAGTACGATGAATAGTATGATGAACAACGATTTTTTTTTTTGCAAAAACTAGGATATGATTTTCTTTGAAAGAAAATCTGAAACAATTAAAAATGAAAATAAACAAAACTGACAAGATTGGACCAATTCTGATACGAATCTAATGCGAGCCCCGTGCGCAATCGACTTGATGCCACGAAATCCAACAATTCAATATGGCACCAAAACCCTAAGGATCGACTCCAAAGTTGGTCACAAGAGTTTTGGACAACAAACACACACAAACAAGAACGGAAGAAAACACAAGAATCAAGCAAGAATTCAACCCGTTGTCTATAGCGAGACAAGAACCAAACTCTTAATAAGATTTAAAGCGAGAATTGACCGGTTGCCTGTATGAATCAGGCAAGAACAAATCTATAAGTCGGTTAGAACAATCACCGTTGCTCAAGCGATGATTCTATCAAAGTCTTAATCCAAAGACTAAGAGAAAGAACTTTTTACTCACAAAAAAGATAAATTTTATTGGAAAAAATGTGCTGTAATTCATCCATATGATTATGCCTATTTATGGGCTTAATAAAGTCCTAAAACTAGCTTAAAAACTCCTAAAAATGCAGTGCTAGGGTTTAGCCATAAGTGGCTCCAAGATTTGGACTAAATGGGCCTTATTAAGGTTAATTAATGAGTCTAAAAACTAAGAATTAAATCAACACCTAAACCCAACTTAAAACCAGCACAATTTACACAAATTTAAACTACTATCCTGTTGGGCTTTACATAATAAAAACCAAACTAAAATAAACTTGAAAGGAAATTCAGCCTTCTTGCACTTAAAGGATATCTACTTGTGCTTTACTTTGAAGAGTTGGGCATCAGGTAATAATGAATTGAAGATAGCCCAATCCAACTCGATCAAAATACCACGAATGTGCTCCAATCTAGGCAAGAGTGAGTCCAAGCTTGCTCCATCTCTCATCTCCTCATCTTGACACATCTTTGGACTATTCGGATCCATATCACCACTATTTATAGATAATAGTTAGGATTCCGAATTCCTAACTAGTCTGGTAACTCGATGAAAAATCTTAATGGTTAGTATGTTTAACCTGATCTTGGTGGTCACCTGATCAACATCAATACTGAGCTAATTTAGGCTAGGTTAAAAGCTAAATTATAAAATTATCCTTAATGAACTATTTAATTACATGCTACGTGGACTCAACTTATTGAAGAGTTAATTTCTATATCATCAATAGTTCCCTCAGTTGGAATTTTTGTATTATATATCGGACTCAGTCGAACACTTATCTCTTATTGATTGTCCCCAGACAATTCTGTGTCTTGATTCTCTTTATTGGATCGAAAAATATTGAATGACATACTCAAGCCATTTCAAATGTTAAAATTCATTTGTTGAATATCGATCAATTTGATTT
This sequence comes from Cinchona pubescens, assembly GCA_025175665.1. Taxonomy (NCBI): domain Eukaryota; kingdom Viridiplantae; phylum Streptophyta; class Magnoliopsida; order Gentianales; family Rubiaceae; genus Cinchona; species Cinchona pubescens. Next base: position 10,919,838 of record JANKKI010000053.1, read on the forward strand.
AGATCTCATAGAGTTCGGAACATACTTTTCCCTTCATTCGTAATTCTTAGTATCTTTATTCTCACATCTTCGTTTTATGGACCTATTAAATACCAGTCTTTTCAATTACATATTTTAGGTAGACATTTTATATTTATGACCCATTCGATCCGGTTAACCTGAATCCCTTAAAACCCTTAACCTTTTTCATATAAATAACTTCTTTACTCTTCCAAGAACACTATTCCAATCGTTTGCAATGAAATTTATTTTTGTGAAGAATCTTCTTTCTTCTGCTTTGCTTCTAGATTTGAGCGTCTTTGCTTCCAAATCTACTTTGTTACCTTTTTACTCTTTCAAGTCCGAAAATAATATTATAAGAAATGGCATCCACATTCGATAAGAGTAACTCTCCGATTGAGAAACCCAGCAAGGATTTCGATCTCAGAAACTTGATGCTCGTGCTAAAGAAGAAGAAGATCAGTATTAAGAAGACCTTTAGTTTTGCTCAACTCATATTTTTAACAAATCCAGATCAGTCAATCCAGGCTGAGGTCGGGATCGGATCGTCTTTATCGATGCTAATCACACAAGTGACTATTGTTGCCCAAATAAGTCCCCCAGCTGAAGAGGGGCAATTAGTCCCTCGGGAGAAGAAGGTTCTGTCTCCTACAGGGCAGGCTGAGAAGCAAGTTACATTGCCTTCTATGAGTCCTCCAACCACTGAAAATGTCCAAGTCATTCCTTTTGCTGAAGGAGAACAAGTGGAAACGATAGATCAAACAAGAATTGAGGTAGTTCATATTGACTCTCCTCCACAAACTGGACAACCGGAGAAATGAAAAGCTGTTAAAGGTCCCTCCTGATTTCTATCTTCAGCAAAATTTATTCTGAATTGAACATTAAAGATGAGGTGACCATGCTTATAGTGTCAAATTTAAAGAAGAATTTCTAGATCATGCCATTCCTCCCGAAGAAACTTCACATTTCGATAGAGCAGTGATGAGGAAATTTGTGCCTTGTAATCAACGGCCTTCTTGCCAAAGGGCTTCTGTATTGGTGGTATGTAGCTAGGAAAGAAGCTACTCAGCTGAAGTTTGATATTAATGAGATGAAAATGTGATCGTCTCAGGTGATGATAGCCTTTTGGGAGAGATTAAAGGAAGAGAATGAATCTGCCATTGTTGAACTGAAGGAATGCTTGGAAGAAGCAACCAAGAAACGTTCTAATGTAGAGGTTCAACATGCTACTAAGCTGGAAAAGATGAAGAAGGAATCTGAGAGGGTAACAGAAGACCTTCGTCTAAAGCAGGGCGAGCTAGATACGACTAGGTCTGAAAATGAGAAGTTGAAGGCTGATCTTAGTTAAGACCATCAGAGAATCAAAACTTTAAGGAAGAGCTTCCTCTTTGGAGCGCTAATACATTCCTTGCTTCAGAAGGGATGGCTAATGACTTGGCTAAATTTTACAAAGTTAGTGCTCAATTCAACTTCTTGCAAGCATTGGAGCAAGTGAACAAGCAATTTCTGATCCTAGGATTGGATTTTGATTCTTTCGAACTTTTTGTTCAATCAGTCACTTGTTAATTAACGACTGAATGGCGAACACTTCTAGAGGACCCCAATCACTGCAGAATCTTCAATCAAGCATTTTTCTAAAGGATCTTGAACTTGAAGAAGAAGAGGAAGAGTAGGCTGATAATTTGACTCTAGAGTAGGTGGTTAACACTTCAAAATTATTTGCTTTGGTCAAAATCAGGGCCACTGAAGTATTCCAAGTTCAAAATTCTAGCAATTTCAATGTTTTTGAATCAATTGATTTTGAGTCACTAATGTATTTTGGTTCTTTTGGCCAATTTTGACTAGAACACCAACCTTTCCTTTGGGATGCCTTCTTTCGAAGCTGATGAGCTCCGAGTTGATCAGTCTCAAGAATAGCTTGGAGATGATCAACATTAAGACCCTGTAAAGTAGAACAGGATTGTAGTAATAACTTTTTTTGATAACGAAATGATTTTTTAATTTACAAGTGTTTAAATTGTTCTTTACATAAAATAACATTCATATTTTTTTTGAACCACCCAAGTTTTTTGCTAATCATCCAATGAGATCAATTCTTCTTAGTTGTAGATCTATTCTGCTTTGTAATAAATCTTTTCTATTTTAGCTGGTTGTCCAACTCGATCAGCATTTAACTATTCAGCTTGAATTTTTCAAGTATCATAGCTGTTCGTCTAATGTGATCAGCATAATCATTGTATTGAAATATTTTATATTCTGTTACATTGAGGTAGAGTTCACTTGAAGCACTTTGGTGGATCTTTTGCTCTTTTTTGATTTCAACATTTTATTTGATCTTGGTTTCAAACCTCTTAAAGCACGTCTTTGGAGAATTCATACCACATTTGTTGTTCTTTTGACACTTTATTTGTATTTGATTTTGAATCTCTTAAAGCACTTTAACGAGTTCGTACCATAGTTGTTGTTATGCTGATGAACCATCATATTGGATCCGATCAACATTGTAGTGGATCTGATCTTGAAGGACTCGTCTTGATTTTGTTTGATATTCATGAAATAAGGATGCTTCTTTTCGAATGGTTTGCTGACTCATGAAGCTTCTGAGAAACCTTTTTGCAAGGTTAGAATATGATCTAACCGAATTAAGAGGCAACTCTTTGAACCATTTTTGAGCCAATTCTCTCTATGTAATGGCAAAGAGCTTGTTTGTTATGGAAACAAAATAGCCATAGAGTTTGGTAATGGCAAATACATGTGCAATATAATCAGCTGGATCAGTGGTTCCCGTGTAAGAGTCAAGAGCTAGTTGATTCAAATTTTGTGGAATTAGTTCCTTCTATATTGATAGAGTGAAGGGGTCTCATGTTGATCAATTGTCCACGGTAATAAAATCAATGACATTGGTTGCATTCTTTCCTAAGAGCTCTTGAATTCTTAGTTCCATTTTATCCATGAGTAGTACATTCTCAATGTTTCAAAGTTGACACAACATTATCTTCGGCTCTTTTTATTACTTTTGGACTTGCTCCAATCCGATAAAAAATAGATCCTTCCCATCGAGGCTGAGAAGATGATATTGATCGATATGACAGTCGACGTGTACAACTAGCAATATTCTTATGTATGGCATTTTTTTCGACCTGATGTGCATTTTGCAGTGATTTGAGGTTGTTTTTGCTGACTTTTACAAAGTCTTTGAAAGTGTGAAAATTATCAAAAAGGAGTTGTAACATTTCTTCCCTGGGTTGAGGTTCACTATTTTGTTATGCTTTACAATTTTGATGAGCTGATTCTTGTGGCATTGATCCCTAAGTTTGTTCTATGTTCTTGATATTAGGCTTTTTCGATTATTGTGATTTTTAATATTTTTAGAAATGTGTGATACTTGGAATTACACTAACTTTTTGTCTAACTTTCCCACAGATGGCACCAATTGATAAATAAAGTTTGTGCTAGAGAGAGAAAGAAGAGAGATAAATGTTTCAATTGCATTTGAATATTACTAATTGCCTCCCCTGGTATTGTAGGGATAAGCCCCATATAAGTAATAGCCAGGGTTCTGAACCCCTGACCAATCCAGTAGATTGGTCAGACCTTAATGGTTAGCATGCTTAACCTAAATTTTGGTGGTCACCTGATCGGCATCAATACCGAACTCATCTGACTAGCCGAAAAGCTAAGTTACAAAATTACCTTTAATGAATTATTTAATTACTTGCCACGTGGGCTTAACTTATTGGAGAATTAATTTCTTTTTCATTGTTTAATAAATGAAATAAATCATTTCTCGACTATCTGTATTTTGAAGGAAAAAATTTTCCTTCTAGAATTAATACTATTGGCACCAAATCGGCTAGCACAGTCGATAGCGAAGTACAAATTGGCCAGCACTATATTCGATAGCCAATAGAGTTGTTGATATCAATGAATTCATTCTGATATCAGTTGTCTCTATGCCAATTGAGTTGATATTGGTTATCAATCAGAAAGTTTACAAATTGGTGCAAGTATGGCGATATCAGCGGTGCCGATAAGGTGTTAGTATCAAATTGGCCCAAAGTACAATCAGCAAGGTAACAAATCAGTGCAGGTATGCCGATTCCAGCAGAGTCAATAAGGTGTTATTATCAAATCGGCCTTGAGTGCTGATTCAACATTTGGTGGAAGTAGTGGAAAAGAACATGGATCAACCACCATGACAAGTAGCACAACTAAAACCTGCATGGGAAAACAAATCAACCCACAAATAGGAATATGGATTAGTTATGGCCAAAAAGAGAAAAAAGTTCAAATTTTGAATATGGTAATTGACGATACCAGTTTCACAAGGTAGAAAAGGCCTACAAAAGCCATGAAATGTTTAAGGAAAAGGACAACAATGACAACAACAAAAAATCAGTCAAATCAAATGGCTTAGCCTCACAAAACCTCTAGTTTTTTTAGTTTTAGGCAGTTTGCTTCATTTTAGCCAGTTTGTGTTCGTTTTAGCAAGCATTTTAAGCATTTCAACAAGAAATTTATCTATTCCAGCAAGCAATTTTACATTTCATCAAACAATTTTATTTTTCAGCAAGCAATTTGTGCATTTCAACAAGTATTTTGTTGTCTAGTTTGTAAAATTTCTATTCAACCTTAAATTTGCTTGCCGATAACTCCAAATTCATGTCTTTGCACCACAATTTTATGTCCTTAGTCCACAAGGCAGATGTACAACAATCGTCTTGGAGGTCAAAATTTTATTTCAGCGCACTAAACATTCATTTTTAACATTTTTGCTTACGCAATGGCACGCTCAACACTTCATATCAGTACTCTTGTCGATATATCAGCGTAGTCTGCCAAAAGATTAGTCTCTTAGTCGCTTTCAACCTAGTGGCATCGAAAATATACGCAAACAAAATTGGCACAGCTCAATGGGACATTGTCAGAGATTTTAAATTTCAATGGAATGATGAAGGACATGAATGGACTCATACCTTTGATTATAATACCTTGCATGTGGTAAAGAAAGAAGTTGAAAAACAATATCAGGCTTCTAAACTTAAAGAAGCTATTGACATACTGAACAAGAATATTCAAGAGTTTAGTTTTAAATGCGATATTTGGCATGAGAAGGATAAGGAAGCTGATGGACGATATCAGGCATCTAAAGAGAGATTTAAAGTATCTATGGATGCAATGATGTCTAGAAACTATAATAAGGTTTTTGATAAGACATCTGTGCTGATATCAACATGCGATGAGTTTACCAGAAATATGGCCTATTTTGAACAAGATCTTGATGATATGAGCACAAAGTATGATAGTCATGCAGATCACCTCGATATTAGTTTCAAGGTGATGAATTTATTGGTGGATTTATAAATGGAACGAGTTAGTAAATACTTTGTGTTCACTTTCGATAGTCAATAGAGGTGTTGCTGATAATAAACGATAAACTTTATACATGGATTTGGCATCGACAAAGTGAAACTGATGTCTCGGGGGGCAACCAATCCTTAAAGAGAAATTAGTTGGCAAAATTATACACATGTTACCGATAAAGAAAATATGGATATTGCCGATGATATTGATAATTTCATTATTGATCTTAATCTTTCTAATCAGTAGGAATATCAACATGTAGACATTGAAAAAGACTGCACTTCTATGATAATTATCACAAATCAACAGAAAATGGAATATCTTCAATGGCTGATGTAGATTTTAATTTTCACCAGAATATCGATATTGGGATAGAATGGTCGATACAATAGATTCATCAATAATATTGGATGGTTTCATGTTTTGCACCAACCAGAATTACGTTAACCATTTGATGTTGGCATCACGCATTAAAGGCCAACTCACAAGGTACAATTTTCAAATTTGGAGTTTTGTTATTCTGAGCAATCTAAACTCCAAAGACTGTTTGATGCAAAGCATCATGTGCCGACGACCACCTAATATTGATGGATTTTCATCATTGGAGTTTCATATACCAATCGGCACAAACTCTGTCAAATGTCATGCATATGCAACCACCTAATATGGAATAATCAACATATTATATGTTGATGGCCAACAATTAAAATGACCTATCGTATCATGATACTATTGGCAAATAGTCCATACCGACACTTGCAGAGGTAGGTGTTATGCTGACAAAGCTTTGTTGATTGGAATAAGTTGGTCAAAAAACTTGTTCAAGATCGATGGTTCATATAGAATTTTGATTGTCAATGTTGATCCAAGAAGTGTTGATTGCTATCGGTTATCATTTATAAACCTTTATATGATTTAAGGCGAAATAAATTTTGCAAACTATAAAAGGAAATACTGCATGAAATAATTGCTAAAATGCTCAAATTGCTTGCTAAAATCCAAGAGGTGCTGCTGATAATAAACGATAAACTTTATACATGGATTCGGCATTGACAGACTCTTGTGAAAGTGATGTCTGGGGAATAACCAATCCTTAAAAAGAAATCAGTTGGCAAAATTATACTTTCAACTTTAGCTACTGATTTGGTGACACATGTTACCGATAAAGAAATGTGGATATTGCTGATGATATTGATAATTCCGTTATTGATCTTAATCTTTCTAATCAATGGGAGTATCTACATATAGACGTTGAAAAATATTGCACCTCTGTTGATAATTATAATAAATTGATAGAAAATTGAATATCTTTAGTGACCGATGTAGGTTTCGATTTTCATCAGCATATCGATATCAGGATAGTATGGGTTGATACAATAGATTGATTAACAATACTAGATGGTTTCATATTTTGCACCAGCCAAAATTATATCGACCATTTGATGTTGGCATCATTCATTGAAGGCCACATGACAAGGTACAATTTTCATTTTTGGAGTTTTGTTATTTTGAGCAATTTAAACTTCGAAAGACATTTGATGCAAGCATCATGTATTGACAACAACTCTAACAATGATGGATTTTCATCATTGGAGTTTCATTATACCAATCAACACAAACTCCAACAAATCTTTAATGTAGGTATAGGCGCCGAATATGGAACAATCAACATATTACAGGTTGATGGCCAACAATCAAAATGACCAGGCATATCATGATACTATCGGCAAATGGTCCATATCGACGGTTGTAGGGAAAGGTGTTACGGAAAAAAATCTCTATTGATTGGAATAACTTTGCAAAAACACTTGTCCAAAAAGTGTTGATCGCTATCGGTTGTTATTCATCATCCTTTATGTGATTATATTTGCTTTTGAAATTACAAGCACTCCATCCAAGCTTTACATGTGTATTGATAGAGTGCTTGGGGGGTATCTATTGGAACTAAATTGGCCAGCAAAGCCAATAGTCAATATAGTTAATAATATTGTGAATTCATGCCGATATTAGTTGTGTCTGTACTAATTTAGCTAATATTGGTTGTGTTGATTGTCAAATCAGCAAGGAAAAACAATTAGTGCAGGTATGCCGACACCTGAAGTTCCGATGAGGTGTTAATTAATAAACGAGACTCAAATTTCAAATAAATGTAAATGTATGTATATCTCAGAAGGTAAGCTAGGCTTTAAACTGCCATCCTCTAGGCATACAAGAAGCCCCGCACTTTATCCAACATATACATACAAATGAAATATTATAAAATTTAAGTCAGGAAATCAAAAAAGATCATTGCATGGTTATTAAGCTATGCTAATACTCAGAGAAAGAAGAGGAATTTAGAAAGCCATTTTATTCACACTGATATTTTACAATATTATTTCACACTGCATTCCATTCTACTCTAATCTGCCTTGTTGAATTACAATGGGTTCTATTTATAGAGAGGAACCCGGATTTCAAACTTAAAGCAACAAACTAAATTACAATAAAAGATAAGATCCATAGTGGGAATCTTATCATTCTAACACACTAAAGAAAATAGTACAAACTTTAATAAAGTAAACAGTACCTAACTTTACGAAAAGTGAGAACAGTACAAACTTTAATAAAGTAACTTTATCAAAAATTATAAGGCCATCTTGTCTTGTCATCATTTGAGCTGGAAGTATCTGAGGGAGTAGAGTCTGGGTCAGTGATATTGAGCTCTTCAATTCTTTCCTGGTGCTTTTGTCTATTTCTTTCTTTATTTTATTTTCTTGTTCTTTCTAATTTGACAAACAACTGCTTTCGTATTTTTGCATGAGTAGAACTTGACTGTGGAGGAACTTCCTGAGTGGAACTTGGCAATGGAGGGATATCATGAGATAGCTCTGGGTTATCATGAGATGACTCTGGGTCTTGAGAAAATGGTTCATCAGCATATTTCTTATGGTATTCATTTTTTGCATCTTGGATTATTTTCCAATGAGGATGTCTAGAGAGATGATTCATGTACCACAAGTTGCTGGAGGCCAAATTTCTTCAGGAATACATTTATTTTCTTGAAATAAAATCCTTCAGTTTTCATTGTATTCCTCTTCCATTTTTAAAATGGATGTCTGTGATTCTTGTATAACCTTGTAACATGGAAGTACTTGAAAATTCTGTTCTGATTTATTTAGGTCTCGGTGAAATTGGTTGAGAACAAGTCCTCTGCGAAAAAGGAAAATTCTGCTCCATTTGTTGAGGGATGCAAACCATGATAGATATGAACATAAGTGCGGTGACATGAGTTTGACAAACTTTTTACATCCAAACTCAATAATAATATGAAATTGGTGACACAAATAGAAGAAAAACCATAATAGTGACTCTGGAAAATCATGAGGGTGCATAGAAAATAGTTGACAAAAAGGATATTCTGGGTGGACTCCAAAAGGATTAAGAATAGAACCTCCATATTGAGTGAAGTTTGTAATTCCCAGAAGACTATTTACTGACTCAAATCTTTTGTTTTCGAAGGATAATCTAAAGACTTAAATTCTGGGGGAAATGACTCTATAGACTCAATATGAGAAGAATACTCAAATGTTTCAGGTGTCCACATATTAAAATAGAAGGAATATACATCAAAGATTCTGATGACTCAGTAGACTCTTTTGGAAGGAAAGACTGTGATCTGCTGAAAAAGGCTGCAATAAGATTGTTTTTCCCCTTAATATGATGAACATCAAAGGTATATTGTGAAAACCAATTAGACCATCTGAGAAGTTGGGTATTTGGAATGATCTTTTGTTTAAACTGAAGCATTTTTTGGAATGAAGACATGTCCATTTCTACAAGAAATTTTCACCAATGAGATAGAAGTTAAACTTCTTGATAGCATTTTTCACGACTAAAATTTCTTTGAAAATGGAATGATAATAAATTTCTGAAGGTTTGAATCTTCCACTGGCATATCCACAGAGTTGTCTTTTGAGATCAAATTCATTGAAGAGAACTGCTCTCCAAAATTTATGACTTGCATCTTTCTGAATGATCTTTTTTCTTCTAAAGGAATGAAGAGAGGAGTTATGTGATGTGACAGAGCTTTTAGATTTTTGACTACTTTGGTTTGTGTTATAAGGACCAAGGTGGAGGTTTTTTCTTCAAAAGTTTGGTTAATGGGTGAATTGAGGTTGCAACTTTAGGAATAAAATCTCGGACATAATTTACAATTCCTAAAAGTTGTTGGATTTCCTTTTTTGTGAGGTTTGAGCCTGGAAATTTGGAAATGGTAGTAAAAATATGTTGTTCAGGCTCATACTTTCCATGATCAAATTTCATTCCAAGAAAAGTGACTGTTTGTTGGGCCAAACTCATTTTTTTTTCGGAAAGCATAATCCAATGGTCTTGGACTATTTGAGCAAATTGGGCTAGGAGTTCAAGATGGGCTTCAAGTGTACGGTTGAAAAGTAGAATGTCATCGATGTAGATAAAGGCTGAGGATAAGATAGGTTGAAATTTTTTTTTATCATGGCCTGTTGAAATAGAGATAGGGCTGTTTTGAAACCAAAAGGCATAACTTTCCATTGGACATGATAATTAAGAAAACAAAATCCTGTTTTTCCCCTGTCATCTAGGTGAATACAATTCTCAAACCAATTGCCAAAAACTTGATTTTAAATCAAATTTTGAAAACCACATAGTTCGCTTAAGATTTGAAAATAAGGTATATTTGTTTGGAAGAGGAAATTTGTTATCTTGGATAAAATGATTTAATGGCTGATAATTTATGACAAGTCTCATTTTCCCACGTTCTTGTTTAGACCTTTTATTTACATAAAAAGCTTCACAAGCCCATGGTGATTTAGACTTCTCAATCAAACCATTTTTCAACAAGTCTTGGCATTCTTGTTCTACGAGGACAGCATGTTCTGGATTCATTCCTGAATGGCTCGCCTTTGTTGGATTAACATCTTCATTCTTCTTGAAAGGAAGCTAGATAAAAAACTCAGAATTAGTCCATAATGGCTTTGAGCATTTAGATAAAAACTCATTATGTGAATTAGCACAAGATTTTTCAATCAAAACTGTCTTTATCTGTTCAAGGATTTCTTCTTTATCAATGGAAAATAAGTGAGGGGTATCAACATAAAATTTGAAGCTCCTGAATTTCTTATATTTAATCCCTTCTAGAAGAATTGTAAGATCCATTGATTTTTTGTACAGATCCATTCCAAACACAATGTCTTTTCTTGGGGCAGCACACCTTAGAATTTGTGTTCGAACTTTGCAATTTGGAAAAAACCGAATGGTTATCTGATCTCTTGTAATAAGATCAGCTGTTAAATTTCTCCATTTGCTGCTCTGAAATGTTGCTTATGGGGTTTCCAATATTCTGTTGGCAACACCTTTGGATGAAGGATTGATAGCGCAACACATGTATCAAAAAAGGCTATTAGTGGAATAGGTTTATCATATTTAGTGGGGTAAATATAAACTAAAGTTTGTGGAGTAGAAGAAAAGGTTTGAAAACTTGGAGTTGAATCTGAGAAATGAATAGGAGCAAATTTGTAGTTGTTCATAAACATGTCTTGAATTGTTTCAACAGCAAACAATGTTACTTCTGAGGGTTTGCTGTCAAATGAGAAGATTGATTCAAGGTCATTATCTGTATTGAAAATTCATATCCCGTTTCTCTTGTAATTACTTCCATTAGTTTTTGTCCTTGTTGATTCTGAGGGAAATTTTTTGCAAAATGACCTTTCTGATACAAATATAACATCTCTGTGATTTCTTCTGGAACTTCTTGCTTTTTTCTCCTTCTGATTTGAACTTATTCTTTCTTTTGAAGAATTTCCAATTTCTGGGCCTTGAAAAAGATTTTGAATTTCTTGAATTGCTTTTTGAACTTTTCTTCTTTTGCTTATTATATCCTTTACATATTCATTTTAGAACATATTCTGGATGTTTGTAGGCTTCATCTATGCATGGATCTCCTTTGAGATGTTCTCTGATTACTTGTCTCTTGTGACAAAGTTCTTCAAGTGCAATCATTATTGCTTGGCGAATTTGCCCTGTGGTCATGGTAACCTGGTGGTGCCTATGGTTAGCTTTCGAGTCACTCCAAAAGAAGTTGGCAAATTGCCTCGCCAACTCCTTGAGGACTGATTTTGGAGGGGTAATATTCTAACCGTCAAAAGGAAAATGGAATACTACTAAGTACATGTTTGATAAGGATTAGTCTGCCTCCAGGGGATAGGAATTGAGTTTGCCATCCATGAATACATGATGCTTCCTGCTCAATCATTGGCTGGAAAAGCACATTTCTCTTCTTTTCTTTCTAAATTGGACATACCAAGTAGAGCAATGGGAAAGATTTCTTCACAAAACTTGTTTTGCTGTGGATTATCCTGACTCGAGATATGATGCTTTGTTAGATAAATAAAAAGAGCATTTAGACTTACTGAAATGCTGTCCCGATGAGGTTTCAAATTGAGAGAGGAATGCCATAAGATTTTTGATGTATTTGAGTTCTGCCTTTGTGAAATAACAATATCATCTTCAAATGTTAAGTGGGAGATGGCTAGACAATATCTCGACAAGGCAAAGTTTGAAATTTTGCCCAAATAAAATTGGTTCTAAAACCCTTGAGAGAATGTTTCTAGCATGATTATAAATAGAAGTGGTGATATTGGGTCACCTTGTTGAACGTCTCTAGAAGATTTGAAGAATTCCTTTGGTGCACCATTAATGAGGATGGAAAACCAGCAATCCTCCAGGACATTCTCTGTTAATGAGATCCATTCATCTACAAATCCAAGTTTCCCCAATGCCTTGGTTAAGTCAAGTCGGATCATCAAATTGCCTCCTTGAGTTTTCTGATCAATAAAGTCAATCATCTCCTAAACGAGCAGGGAATTGTCTGTAATTTCTCTCCAATGCAAATAAGCTACCTATTTAGGAGAAATTATTTTTGGCAAAATAGGAGATAGTTTATTAGCAAAAATTTTTGTACAAACTTCATTGAAAAAGATACATAGACTAACAGGCCTATATTCAATAAAAGAGGATATTTTGGGATCAACACAATAAGGGTACTTGTGAAAATTTGTGGCGTCTTTTCTCCATTTAGAAGTCCCTACTACGTGAAAGATATCCTGTTGGATGATTTCCCAACAAGAGGTAAAAAACACCCCGGTTTGAAGCCATCAATTCCAGCAGCACCATCTGGATTGGGAGAGAAAACTGCATCCTTCAATTCATGTGTTGTGATCTCAGCAAGTAAGAACTGGTTGTCCTCAGGTGTGATAATGTCTGTGAGACTTTCCAGCAAAGAATGATCTATAATTGTGGAATCATCACAAGACAAAAGCTCTTGGAAGAATTTAATCCCTTTGGCCTCAATTAGTTGCATATCCTCTGTCCAAGACCCATTCACCTTGATCCTTGATATGGTCAATGTTTTCATCTTGGCCATGAGTGAAGAGTGAAAAAAATTTAAGAAAGACTCCTAATTTGTGGAGTTATGTAAGAATTAAATTGTACTTGGAAAGAGCTAAAAAGGAGGATCATTCTAGTTTTTCACATTTTTTACTCTCTAGGAGGGTTTATTCAATTTTTTAATTGCTCTACTCTCAAAAAGTTATTTTTTTAGAGACAAAGTTTGAGTTCAATTCAAGATTCCTTAGTTCAGAGTAATTGTCAGCGTAATTTCTTTTATTTTCCAAGTGAATGTAGTTCTTGCTGTTGTTATTTATTTTTATGTAAATTGTAGTGTCGATTCCTAGTACAATGGTTCATTCATTTACTTGTATTCTTCTTAAATCTTATGTTTTTATTTTATCAACTATGAACTAAATCTGCTAGAGTTGGGTACAGGCGACGCATTTTTCTTATGAGTTAATTCAAATAACCATTAGTCGGATCAATTGCACTTTTGGGTAATAATAATAACAAATTTAACATTTATGGAGCATAGCTGACTCTAGTTTTGGTTAGACTGGCTAAGGTAACACGGAAGTTGATCTCCCATCATAGATGAGTGTTGATTATTAGATATGATTAACTCATGGTTGTGACTTATATAAGTTTCGAGTTGGTTCATTATAATTCCATGTAGCAAATCACTCTAATTGGTACTAGGTTTGAAAGGAATCTAACCCTAAACCACTATATTGATAAGACTCAGCATTGTGAGGAATCGGGGTTTGTCAGGTTGATGATTATGAATTGAAATTCCATTATGTGTAATTGAGCCGATTGCTTGGTGTCTTGAATGAATTTCAGGAAATTGCTAACCTAGTATCCAATCTGTCTTTTATCAGAATAAATTATCTTTTTCTTAATTCAATTTGTATTCTTAAAACTCCTGTTTGGTTTAAATAAAATTCAAAAATACCTTTTAAATTGTCTAGATAGAAATTGTCAACTGCTTCTGATACATGTCTACATAGTCCCTGTAGGAACGGTTCCTATTCATCCTACTACATTGATGCGTACACTTGCGGGATTCAGTGAAAAGTTTTGGATATGTTAATTTAACTTTTTCAAATCTTGCATCAAGTTTTTGGTGCCATTGCCTAGGTGATAGTGTGATTTTCTTTACTAGAGGTTGTAACAAACAAATTTGGAACTTCATTGGCTAAAGATTTTTTGACTTTCTAAGGACAAATGCTATTGAGTTTCGAACTTGCTCCAACTCTGATAGTACCACAGCCTAGTTTAATAGCTATCTCCTTGACTTGCTTGGCTGAAATAATTATGGCTTCCATCGGCCTAGTTTCTAGAAATTTCTCCACTGCAGAACTCTCGTGTGTATCTATCTTAGGTTCATCAACGAACTTATCTAAATTTTTAGTCACTTCTAGACTATTCATTTTTGAATTAGCAACCAAAACTTCAGCTTTTATAAGAGGATCACAAACCAAATTCTTGTTCTCTTCCCTTTTCTAGCACCACGATCTGCTTTGATTCATCAAAACCCTATTGATAAAAGTCTCTCTTTTGATGATGATAAAATAAAAAAACTCTTCTACGAATAGCTCTCTCATCTCATCCCAAAATCAAGTTTTAACTCTATGAATTTCATAGCATTGATAGTGGATAATGTTATTTGATTAACTTGAATTGATAAACCTTAAATGTATAGGAGTTTTGTTTTTTGACCCCATTGATTCATTGAAATTCTATCACCCCATATTTACACGCCAATGTGTGGTGTGAGGAGATTGGATAGCTGTGTGATAATTTATGAGTGATAGGCTTGATGACTTACTAGGGCTTGGTTTTGCTTGAGACAATTGATCGGGGCAATTCTTTATTCATAAAATATGGGTAAAGTTTGGACCTTGGAAATTATTTAGGCAATTCTTTCAACCATTTGAATCTGAATAACATACCTTGACATATGATATCCCTAGTGTCCTCCTTTAAGTTTAATTTGCGTATTTTTTTTGCAACAAGATTAGCCAATTTACCCTTTTTATGTTAAACTTCTCTTTCTACCCATCACATTAGTTAGTATTGATGTTATATTGGTACTATATTCTTGATTGTTTATGATGGTTAGTTGGGCAGATGTGTCATGTTGTTTGTAAAAAAGTCAAAGGAAGTATGACTTGTATATGTTTAGAGTAGAAAAATATATGTTATTTGTTTTGTTGAGTTAGAACACAAGGGGATCACTGCCTCTCGTGTTAATCATGGTGTAGCTGCAAGGATGTTAGCTATACTTTGTCCAAGAGTTGTGGTTTTGTTATTAGTAATTAATATGTACTTTTGCAGTTCTTGGCCAAATATTGTGGTTTTGAACTTGAATATGGAGGTATGGTTAGAAGTTGAATTGTAATGCGAGTAAGGAGTTTTTAGCTATTTTGTCCATATTTGTCCTACCTTGTCCCTTGTTTTTAAATCCTATTATCCTTTGTTTGAATTAGTTCGTATTAGTGTTTATGGGATCATTATAATTTATGTCCAATCGTGTTGTCAGATGGCTGAACTATGGTTAATGTAGGTTGTCAAGATTTGTGAGTTGGAGTGAATCTACTTTCTTCTCTTTCTTGTGAGAGAACCGTCTAGCATTCTTATGATGACTATGACATCATTGTTCAAATTCTCTTATGCACGAGGCTAATTTAATTTAATTGACTTTTGGTTTTTCAATGCATTCATTATTGTTGATACGTTTCAAGTAGAGTTAAGTTGTGTTCTTCTTTTCGTTGTTATAGTTTTTGCTCTATTTTGCTTAGAGCAAGCAAAACGCTATTTTGGGGAGACTTCGATAACCATAGCATTAAGCTTATTATGGTGATCTTTTGGACTAAGCTTATTATGGTGCTCTTTCATTCACCAATTTAGTAGTCTTCTTGAAAAAATACTATTTTTTTTTTAAATTTAGTAAAGAGATTACAATTGTATGCGTAGAGAGATGAATGAGAAGATACAATCCACCCTTCGATATTCCAAGTATAAACATAGTGGTACTATAAGAATGCAGATGCGCGCGGATAGGAATATGTGTGCATATGCACACCTCTTAACAATTTGTCTATGCTACATGTGCCTCTAGATTTAAAATGTTCATCAGCTATGGCATGCTATTTCACCAAGGCTAATGTTTATGTCCTGTCCAACAACATGTATTTTGCTCATTATTTTTGATGAACTGTGATTGTTTATTAGCAAAACAGTGAATTGTTATTATAATCACTTCTTATTTACTTAAATCTTCATGTGGATAATAGCTGAATTTGGAATATACGACTACATACAAACTAATATTGATGATTAAATGTGGAATGAAATTTTATGACAAGAATGGGCTTTGATCTAAATTCTTGGACAAAGCCAACCTGATTGAGCTCTATAATTTTTAAGCACTAAATTTAATATTCAATAATTCCCTTAATTGTTGTCATTTTCTGTAGTGAATTTGCATTCTTTTGCATTGAAATGCCAAAATATATCTTTGGTTCAGTAGGAACTTTTTGGGCAAGTTTTGAAGTTAAAATATATAGTTTAGCTTAATGGGCGTAATTTCCTTGAATATATTATTCTTGGAATATGTTTAGCACTATAAGTCTTCAATTATAAGAATTGCGAAAATGGAAAAAAACAGTAAAACAATGTGGACTATTTGCAGCTCTTAGACTTTTGCATTTATCCTGGCATGGGCATATGTATAAATGAGTGAATGTAATTTTGCATGAAACATGCACGTCTTATCATCAGTGTTTTGAAACTCAGACCGCAGACCGGCAGTTCAACCGATTAAATTAAGAACCGGAGATAGCACTGGTCCAATTCAACACAAAACCCGAAAAGTCAAAAAACTCGGTCAAAACCCGAAAACCGTTAAAAAATCAGTGAACCGGTTTTGACCGGGTTTTGAACATATCAAGCCAACATATTCTCAATTTTCCCTGATCCTTATACCCAAAATTCATGCCCAAATCCAAAGCATCAACAATGGCAGATCTGAAAAGCTCTCCAATTGAAAGGATAAAGGAAAATTCAAAAAAAAAAAAAAAATCAAATCAAAGAATAATTGGGGGAGGGGAAGGGCGGACAAGGGGGAAAGGAAGAGGAGGAGAGGTGGGAATGAGGTTGAGGAAGGCAAAAGAGGGTGTGCAGGAGGAAGATGGTGGCGGCTGGCGGGGGATGGATGAGGAGGCATATGTGAACTGGGAAGAAGAATGGGTGAAGAAGGAGGAGAGGGAAGAAGGCAGGGAAGGCTAAGGGGAAAAAATGGGGAAGATGGATGTGAGATGGAGAGGATAGAGGGACTGAGGGGAAAAAGAAAAAGGTGAGGCGAGATGGTATTTGGCAGGAAAGAGGGATTGAGACACACCTCTCTTATAAAGAATTATGGTTTTGTTATAAAAGGATTAAAAAAATTAAATAATTGAAAGAATAGGAATTGGAAGATTCGAGCTTGTGACCTCCTAGTGAAAAGCAAAGTTCAAAACCATCTGTCCACATTAGGCCTGTCAATGGGTCGGGTCAAGACCCGGACCCGACCCGATCCGGACCCGTTTATGTGTATAATCTATGACAAATTCCTCTTACCCGGATCCGATCCAACAATTTTTAGCTATTATAATAAACAGGTCAGAACTGGATCTTGGTGTTCCGATCCGATTAAGATCCGGATCCGATTAAAATATTTAATATATAATAAAATTATTGTATATTAGTGTTATTTTATATGTATATATACATATATGTTGTGTAAATTGCCCATGTGATTTATATTTAATATAAAATACATGCATAAATATTAATTGTAGAACTCAATACTTTTGTATAATTAAAAAAAAAGAGAAAATTTAATAAATTGTAATAGTTTTACATATAATTTTTTTAAAAATTATTAAGACCCGGACCCGGATCCGGATCCGACAAGACCCGACGGATCCGGATCCGGATATACTTTTGGAGACCCGTCCGGATCCGGATCCGGATCCGGAACTAGTAATATTAAACGGATCCGGGTCTGGATATGCCAGATCTGACCCGGATCCGACCCGTTTACAGCCCTAGTCCACATGCATCATTAAGAGATGCTTTCTATAATTAATATATATATATAAAAGAAATGACCCGGCGGTTGAACCGGTCGAACTGCGAACCGGACAGGTTGCTAGGTCACCTTCTGGTCTGAGTTTTAAAACATTGCTTATCATAAGTCTTGCTACTATTTCTTTGAAGGTCAACATATATATATATATATATATTTTTTTACCTTCGGTTCAATGGAGGGCGAAGGTCAATTTTCAAACTATACACAAGATTCCCTAATTCAATAAATTGGCCAAAAAACTCATTTGAATATTTGTTGAGCTTTTCCTGTAATGCTCGTCTATTTGCATTTAAACGATTGAGGCTGATTTGGCCTTTATTAATTAAATTCCCTAATCCCTTGGTTATGTGGGAGTGGCTTGGAATAGAAAGATTTTTCCAACTTATCTTGTCTATTTTCTATTTGATATGATACTTTTATACTGGAAAGACCATTTTACCAAGAATAGTCATTCCAACTAAATCTTGAAAACCCTATTCCCCAAAAAAATTTAAGGAAAGTTCATTCAAACCCTAAATTGGAAAAAAAATTATGTGATGTCAACTTTATCCCTTAATTTTGAAATTTGAATCCAATATCTACAAGCAAATATAACTACACATAAAATAAATAAATAATGAATTAATTAAACACAATTTAGATACCATATATGGTCAATTAATTAATTTTTCTACATAGCTATCTTATTGTAATGAATATAAACTTTTTAAATAAATATAATATTTTAACTAAATTAGCAAAATTTACTATTCAATATCTATTTTTTTAAAAAAAAAAAAAAAAATATTGTGCACTTTTTTAAAATTTATTTCTTTAGCACAAAATTTAAAAATTCTAAGACCCATAGAAATGTTAATTGTGAAACCCAGTATTTTAATAGCCTTGTTCTTTGATTTTAACTGGTTTAAAATGTTTTTCATATTATTTTTAGTCATAAAGTACTTCAACTTATTCGTTTTTCAATTCGGCAAATTTTTTTTATTATTAATAATGCATAGCATTATAAACATCTAGATGTTTTATTGCATCCAAATATGACCCTATTCTCAAAGATGCATCTAGATGTGTATGTGAGTGTTGTTTGATGGCCGATTTATAATGTTAATTTAGTAGCAAAAAAATTAGTTTTTGGGTCAAATAGTCAACTTGGAGACTATTAGGTCAAATGGGTACTATTTGGGTCAACTTTGGAATTTGTTTTAAGTCTTCTTCTTGCTTGTTTCTTCCTCATTTTTCTCCAGCAGCTGGCCGAAATTTCTTCTCCACGAAGTTTTCCCCCAAAAATTTTCTTGGATTTCAAGTAGAAATCACTTGGAAGGTAAGATTTTATGTATTTTAGCATTTATGGCTTATGGGCTTTATGATCCAAGCTTTAATTTCAAGTTTTGTAGGATTCTTTATGGCTGAAAATAAACCTTCTATGCAGCCTTATAAGTTATGATTTATGTATGTTATGGGTTGTTTTTAGTGTTTTGGAGGTTGGGAAGTGATTGGGGTTGATTTTTAACAACTTTCCATGGTTAGATTACAAATTTTAAGATTATGAGTTAGGGTTTTGTCTTCCATATGTGGCCTAGAGTGTTATGCTATGAATGCTTATGTCTATGCTCATAATGATGTTTTAAGAGTGTTTTAAGGTTAGTTTGGATAGGAATTGAGACTTGAAACCAAGTGGAATTGATTTCCCTTCATTTTGTAAGTAAGCGGAAGTTTGGCGCAACTAGGATAATTTGGATAATTGGTTATGTTTGAAGGATCTTTAATGATCTTTTGATGGTTTTAAGTGTTTCCTTGGTAGTGGGATGGTTAGGAAGCATGTTTGAATATGCGTGTGGCTAATCGGTATAAATTCCAGACTCTTAATAACATCTTCCAACCATAGGTTGTTGCTCTAATGTTGTAATAGAGTTAATTGTAGTGGTTATGGAGTATGGATTGTTGTGGAATGCTATTGATATAGTCCCGGCTATTGCTCCGGTGAATCTTTCCGTTTATGGATTTTGTTGGTTGAATATGTTGTTTTGAGTTGGGTTGTAACCAAGGTCCCTTGAATACCTTGGAATTGGATTTTGTTGGTTGGTGGAATATGTTGTTTTGAGTTGGGTTGTAACCAAGGTCCCTTGAATACCTTGGAATCGGATTTTATTGGCAGGGAGGATAGCCTCCTTATAGCCTAGAGAGAGGCGAAGTTTTTCGGTTTTTCTGGAAAACTGAGCTTATTATCTCCTAATCTAGCTGTAATACGAATTTGAGGGGTTAACTAAGTGTTGAAATATGTTTGGATGGATTTTAGAATGTGTATGATGTTTGGAACTGCACTTTTACCAAGTTTTGGAACTATTACATATGAAATCGGGACCAAGCTATTTTATATTAATCAATTGATATGTTTGCAAACTCTTTTGATATGAAAGCATTTTATGACTGTTTTGGCTCATAGGTGACCTAGGTATATAATTTTGGATGTGTTTGGAAATGTTTGATTTGGGGAGAACTCGGTTCTATAGTCATCCATGGGACGCCATAGTGAGTGCAAACGGACTGTTATGAACTATTTGATCGGGGTCTTGTGATGGGATAACTTGACCTCCGGTCGGACTAGTAGGTGTGGTAGATTACTAGATCGACTAGTACTTGTAGGTCATACCTTGGAGCCTAAAAGATACTCATGCTATTTTATTATATTCGGATTTGAAACTGTACTTGGATTTGTTCGCTATGCTTTAGCATACTATGTTTTGAAATGATTGGATCTTTTTGGCTATGTTTTGGACATGCCTGACGTTTAAATGGCATGATACATTTTAGAAACTACTTATGATTATGGTTTATTGATGTTTAAATGGCATGAGACATTTAAAAAAAAAAAAACTGCTTCATGACTATGGTTTTCGCAAATGTTATTATCTTTATGTTTTCTTTTTATCGCAATGCTTGGCCCCATTTGAAGAGCTTTTATGATATCCACTGAGCTAGTTATGCTCACCCCACGTGATTTATAATTTCAGTGTATTAGATAGGTTTTGTATTGATGAACTTTGTTTTTGTTGTAGCATCTTTTGTACTAAGAAGGAATTTTGTAATTTTTATTTTTGTGTAAAAATGATCAATATTCGGTTTTTAGTTAAGAAATGGTTTGATGGTTCTATTACATTGCGGTTAAAATCTAATAACTCTGTTCGTCAAATGTAAAGTCCAAATTTGGACCGGTGTGCCATTAGACACATCGACCAACCCAATAAAAGACCCTGGATATCCATAACCACACTTAAAATAACAAAATACAAATTTGTTATATTTTTAAAAAATTAGGGTATGTAAATCACATTAATATAAAGTTATTTCCATTCTGACATCCAAAAATCACTACACCGAACACTAAAAAAAGAATACTCACCAATTACATATATTGAGAATGAACATTCTTGCCTATTCCTGGTTAAAATACATTTTGCCTGGAATGACCTTTCAATTCCATGCCATTCCCCCACAACATGGGGTAAGTTGTCTATATTATAATCGTATAAAAGGATTCTTCTTAGAATTTCCATTATTTATTTCTAAAATGGAGCTAAATTCTTTAAGTGAGTATTTGTACAAAAGATTTCATCTGTATATATTTTTAAAGTGCTAAAAATAGTGGGGATATTTAAATTGAATTCGTATACCAAATATTTGTGTGTTAGAGAAATATATGCTTCAGATAGTGAAAACTATGTGGTCCATATTATTTGAATTTAACTTCATATTATTGAGATATTTGAAATACGTGATATTGATAGTCATATTAAAAAAAACAGGGTTAAATACAGTAAACCTGTTAAGTTTAATGTTGTTTTATACTAAAACCCTCTTAAACTTTGCCTTTTCTGTCAGCAATTTGACATTAAAAAGTCAATAAAGACATTTCTTTACTGTAGACACTACAAGAATATATAAAATTAAACCCTCAAAGTTTGTTATATTTGTCATTTTGTATAAATAATTCTGTCTCTTTACACATCAATTAACCTATAATATTCATTAATCAATATAAAAATATTGTTAAAACAACTAAAAACATAATGAAGTCCACCAACACCAGTGGTTCTTTAAAAATACTTGTGAAAAAAATTTCCAGGGACTTTCGGTATTTTTTGGTCTTTTTATTATATTTTATTTTCTTGTAAAAATAAAATTTTAAATATACGAGACTTATAACCATCTATTAAAGTTATATCAGTCTATTTTCCTTTTACTTTTCTTTATGTTTATTTAAAATGATATTCTTCTTACTTTTTTCTTTGTTAATATAATTTAACTAATACCCAAATTATGCGAAGGAATTTTATCTTATAAATAAAAACTTAAATTAAAATAATTTAGATGAAATACTTTTAATAATTCATCAAAAAATTTTAAAATTAATTATTTTCTCGTATATTTTAAATTTTGAATATAGTTAGAGTATAATTCGTCTCTTATAATATTAATAATATAAGAGGAGCATATTTATATTTTTAACAATATTGGTAACATTATTGAATTTTATTTTTATCCCAATGTATTAAATGCTACAAAACTTACCTAAGAGAGTAAAGTGTAATTTTGCTCAAACATTTAAGGGGGTTTACTGCAATTGATCTTTTGGGGTAAATTTGACTTTTTGAAAAAAACTAACGGCCGAGTTACATTTGACCGTTAGTCAAAGGGGTAAAGTGAAAAAAAATAACATTAAGGGATTTAACCTAACAGCCCAATGTCCAAAACATTTATTGTATTTAATTTCAATACATATATATATATATATATATATATATATATATATATATATATGATATTATGATACATCTGAATTTGTGAGTATGAATGTCCGTTCTACGGAGAATGACAGCGTACAACAATAAATATCATGTCTTGGATTTTTTGATCTTTATTTTTAGTTTGTACATTGATTAATACTCACAATCAAGTGTGGTAAAAATATCGATCTCTTGACGTGTGAAACCCAGTATTTTAATAGCCTTGTTCTTTAATTTTAACTGGTTTAAAATGTTTTTCATATTATTTTTAGTCATTAAGTACTTCAACTTATTCGTTTTTCAATTCGGCAAATTTTTCAGTTTACGCGATTTCGGTACCGGCGGGTAAACGGGTCAAAGTTGGACTAAGTGTAATTAGTGCATTGTGGTGTGTGAGTGTTGTTTGATGGCCGATTTATAATGTTAATTTAGTAGCAAAAAATTAGTTTTTGGGTCAAATAGTCAACTTGGAGACTATTAGGTCAAATACAAACTATACATCAATTATAAAACCTGTCTCTTAAATCACTTCATGCTTGTTTATTCGCGAGCAAACCATCAGTATAAGTAGTTTCTAAAATGTATCATGCGATTTAATTTTCTTGGATTTCAAGTAGAAATCACTTGGAAGGTAAGATTTTATGTATTTTAGCATTTATGTACCATGCTTATGGGCTTTATGATCCAAGCTTTAATTTCAAGTTTTGTAGGATTCTTTATGGCTGAAAATAAACCTTCTATGCAGCCTTATAAGTTATGATTTATGTATGTTATGGGAATGTTTTTAGTGTTTTGGAGGTTGGGAAGTGATTGGGGTTGATTTTTAACAACTTTCCATGGTTAGATTACAAATTTTAAGATTATGAGTTAGGGTTTTGTCTTCCATATGTGGCCTAGAGTGTTATGCTATGAATGCTTATGTCTATGCTCATAATGATGTTTTAAGAGTGTTTTAAGGTTAGTTTGGATAGGAATTGAGACTTGAAACCAAGTGGAATTGATTTCCCTTCATTTTGTAAGTAAGCGGAAGTTTGGCGCAACTAGGATAATTTGGATAATTGGTTATGTTTGAAGGATCTTTAATGATCTTTTGATGGTTTTAAGTGTTTCCTTGGTAGTGGGATGGTTAGGAAGCATGTCTGAATCATGCTCTTGGCTCAATCTTCTCCTCTTCTGACGATCTTGAGCCGCTTTCAAATTCTGGCGAACAATAGCAATTTTATCAATCATTGCCTGAATCTCTTCTGGGCCCTCCAAGATGTGTCCAAGATCTGTCTCTAGATGTCGTCTACCTAGAATGTGTATAAGTCTGACTCTTAGAAATATAGATCTCGTTGATCATCTTGCAGTGTCTTAGGCAATGATAGGACCAAAACATAGATTCCTATACACTTAGATCTACACTGTCTCTTAACGACGTCCTATGGATGTATAAAATGGATTTTAAAATGTGTATGATGTTTGGAATTGCACTTTTACCAAGTTTTGGAATTATTACATATGAAATCGGGACCAAGCTATTTTATGTTAATCAAATGATATGTTTGCAAACTCTTTTGATATGAAAGCATTTTATGACTGTTTTGGCTCATAGGTGACCGAGGTATATAATTTTGGATGTATTTGGAAATGTTTGATTTGGGTCTTAACCGGTTCATAGATAGTCATCCATGGGACGCCGTGGTGACTTATGAATGTTATAAGTATTTGATAAAATCTTGTGATGGGATAACTTGACCTCCCGGTCGGCTAGATGTGTATAAGATTACTAGATCGGCTAGTCTTGAAAGTCATACCTTGAGCCTAAAAGATACTCATGCTATTTTATTATATTTGGATTGAAAGCTGTACTTGGATTTGTACGCTATGCTTTAGCATACTATGTTTTGAAATGATTGGATCTTTTTGGCTACGCTATGCTTTAGCATACTATGTTTTGAAATGATTGGATCTTTTTGACTATGTTTTGGACATGCCTGACGTTTAAATGGCATGAGACATTTTAGAAACTACTTATGATTATGGTTTATTGACTTTTAAATGGCATGAGACATTATTAGAAACTGCTTCATGACTATGGTTTTCGCAAATGTTATTATCTTTATGTTTTCTTTTTATCGATAAATGCTTGGCCCCATTTGAAGAGCTTTTATGATATCTGAATTATGTTATGCTCATCCCACGTGACTTATAATTTTTCAGATTAGGTGCTCGTTTTGACTCTCAAATAGTACCTGTCTCTTATACACATCTAGATTCCATATTACTGGTAGGACTCTGCGGATAATCTTCCAAGCTTCTCTTTTGTTTGGATGAGGGGTAGTGTATTAGATAGGTTTTGTATTTCATAACTTTGTTTTTGTTATCATCTTTTGTACTAAGAAGGAATTTTGTAATTCGTATTTTTTGTGTAAAATGATATATTCGGTTTTATAGTTAAGAAATGGTTTGATGGTTCTATTACATTGCGGTTAAGTTTGTTGCTCTGTTCGTTTGTGCCTTGCGCTTTGGACCGGTGTGCCATTAGCGCGGCGTGTTACACATCTAGATTTTTGGGGCGTGACATGACGAATAAAGTTTCAGAAAATATAATAGTGAAAGCACTTGCATGATATGCGATTTTTTTTTTTTGAAAAAGAAAATACATGAGAATATATTAGAATGTTTCCTAATTGGTTACTAGACTATTGGTCATTCAAAAGTGATTGATATATGTGAAAAAAATTAAAATATCTTTTAATAGTAGACTACTGGTCATCTGCAAAGTTGATTCTTAATAATAAGACAATTAGTTAGAGTAAAAGGATTGAAAACAATGTGATATTTTTCACTTAATTTGGAAACATATTATATTATATGGTGGTTACAATTATTTGAGATATTTTCACCAAATAAAGGTACAATGTGACTTGTTAAAATATTTTGATTTGAATGTCAAATTCTAATATAATTGTTATTTATTTTGTGATAATATAAAACCTCAACACTGAGGCAAAATGATACGAGGTACACCGAGTGTATAAGTCATAGTCCAATATTGATTAAAAAAAACATCTATGAAGATACAACCGCTTAGAGACTGGAGATCCTAAAAACTAAGTTGGAGACAAATGAATCATAAAATGGTTTGAATAAATAGCATGCACAATATTATGTCTCATTAACAAATTGTCTACCCCTATGGTGTAAGCACATGTGTGCTCCTATAACGTTAAGTGAAGGTTGAGGTTTTTAAATCTTTTAATGAGTTTTATAGCCCTTTGTGTGATGTTGATGTTGATGTTGATTGGGTGTTAAATACTTCAAAGATGGTGGAATTGAAATTTCTCTCATCATGGTTTATCTCTTGTGGCAAATTGTGGTTTTATTTCATCAGTTGTCAAATTTGGGGGTCAAATTCTTTGAGTTATATTTATAGGGATAAAGTGCTATTGGTCTATGCTATATTGACAGGGATGCCATTGGATGTGGACAGTTTGATTAGACAGGGATTCTTTGATAATAGGAGGTCTGGGAGATCCGTAGGATGCCCCATTACTCCCGACGAACCTATGACATGTTAGAGAGGCAAAATGAATAGGGAATATGTCTACAAGATGGTTCGGGAGTATGAAAAACATCATCCTGGTGAGGCTCACATGCCTCTACCACCTCTTCTAAGAACTTCATTGTTCAGCCTAGATGATATTCCAGCTGCCAAATGGGAACAAAGACTTCAAGAATTTCATGCGTGGATGACAGTAAAATAGATCAACACAGAAAGTAATTCTGAAATACTGTCAGAATTCACAGGAAGATTCTGGGGAATGTTGAAAAGTTGGTGGTCAACTATTATACTCCCAGACAATGAAAGAATATTTTATCTTACCTGACAGACATTTGAAGAAGCCATAGCCTTAATTCATCAAGTATTCTTTGGAGAACCAGTACAAGATTTGGAGCCCAAAGGAAAAGAGTTTTTTCAATTAAAATGTTATTCTTATTTTAAGAAAGACATTCATAAACATATGCAAAGATTGATTAATCTTTTTTATGTTTTGAGTGTAGATCCAAGTTTGAAACAAGTGTTTTTGAGTTCATTGCCTAAGACATTGCAAGATGGTTCTGAGATCTATATTCACCACAAATATGGATTTATAATTGGTCTTTCCCCTGGACAAATTAGGCGATCAGTGATACTGGCACTTGAAGACTTATGTCACAAAAGACAAGTGGTGCGTGAACGTCTAAGAAGAAACCCATGCATTGATGAATCATGCAAAAAACCAGAGTTGGTCATAAAAGGCAAATGCAAAGCTTGCACAACCAAAGGAAGTCAAAGAAGGAAGAAATTAAAGAAGTTCAGATTCATCAATTTTGGCTTCTTCAAAATCTCCTCAGCCTAGAAAGTGGAGATAATTTTGAAAGAAAAAATTTTAATTCCCACAAGAAGAAAAGAAAAAATCTTCTAGGTGTTACATTTGCAACCAAAAAGGTAAAAGATTGTACTCAAAACAAAATAGGAATCAAACTGATTGAGGATATTCAATCAATAATGCTTTCTGAGAAGAAAATAATTCTAGCTGAAGAAGAAATCTCCTTCTTCGGAATGAAATTTTCTAATGGACAATATACCCCAAAACAACACATCTTTGTAGCCATAAATCGTTTTCTAGACCATAACCTCTCCACCAAAGAAATCCAACTATTCCTTGGCCTTGTAAATTATGTTCGAGATTTCATACCCAAAATTGCGAAGCCAATTCACTCCTTGTCCAAACATATGAAAGAGAAACGCATTCCTTGCGGAGAATCCCAAACCTTAGCAGTCCAAACCATCAAGAAATAGTTACCGAATTTACCATCTCTCTACCCCCCAAGCTGATGGAGAAAAGAATCATTCAAACGATGCTAGTGATAAATACTGGAGAGCGATTTTCCTTATTGAAAAAGAAGGAAAAAGATCTCTTTTCAGTTTTGCCAGTGGTGGATTCAAAGTTTCTGAGATTCATTATCCTTATACCATCAAGGAGATCCTTGCAGTAAAAAATGCTATCAAGAAGTACAATTTTCATCCTCTTGGACATAACTTTCAAATTGAATTAGATATGAGCAGTTTCCCTAACATGCTCAAATTCAAGCAAAAAATGTTACCTCATCCACAGTTACTCAGATGGGCACAATGGTTTTCTCAATACACCTTTCATGCTAAATACATTAAAGGAAAACAAAATGTTGTAGCTAATTTTCTGAGTGGACCTCAAAAATCCCAAACATGTTTAGCTTCTGTAAATATGTTTTCCTCTGTTCCATCGTCTTCCATTCCATCATTTCAATCCAGTGAGTCATATCCTCCAGGTCTACCTTATCTTTCTTATCCATGGAAAAAAGAAGACCTTGATTTATTCAAAGGACAGTTCATGAATTAGAAACTTTTTCTGAATATCGAGGATCAATTCTTAATCCCTTTGGATTCCATCGTGTATATCTATTTTCACAAATCTTTTTCATCAATCCAAATGATTTCCCATCTCCTTTACTAAATTTCTTCTGGTATTTATGTCACCAATTCCATGTCTTGTTAGAGTTTGAATGTAAAAAAGTTGTTAAATCTTCAACGTTCATATTTGTGTGAGTTTTTGTCTTGGTTTAGTCCCCTGTCATATTGGCAAAACCTTTTTCATTCCAAAAAAGCATTTTTGCTAATTCATGTTCATCTGCCAGTTCATCTTTCTAGACAAATGGTACAAACTCTTCCATCACATATCGTTCTTAGAGAGTTTAGTAATTCTCTTCATGACTTGGAAGAAGAATACTCAAAATTTCAAAGAATCATTTTTCAAGAGAACAGAACAATTCCACCAGAAATATGGCCAGGACCGGATGAAGGATCATGGAATACAAGAGACAATCACTTTGGTCTATCCTCATTGGGCAAGAGTTCAACAAGCCAAACAGGAATATTTCATGGCATTTCAAGATTCACAGGATCCATATTCACAAGAGTTTTCAAAAGTTCACAATCCCAATCACGTGAACAACAAAATAAACAGCCTGTAAAAGAAAGGTTAGCAGCAAGAAGGATGAAAAATAAAAGTATAAACAGAGCTAAACATGAGTATCACATTGAACTATTGAACATCACAGACTTAGATTCCACTTTTCAGAAACGGACAGTTCAGATGACAATGACACTTGGAATTATTGATTTAGTAATTATTGTATGCTTTATTAAAGTTTGTCATGTGTCTGTACTTTTACTTTATTAAAGTCTGATGTTTGTACATTTACTTTATAAAAAGTTTGTCAGGAATCTGTAACTTCACTTAATTGAAGAATGTCAGAATGTAATGAGTATGTCTAATTTTGACGTAAGCACTTACGTCTTGAGATAGGTATCTGTATCTATATAGAAAACCTCTACTTCTTATTTGGAGAGGCAGAGAAGTTGGAAGAAAAGTTGTAATAAGTTTTCGTATCAATAAAATCGTGTGTTTCTTAAAATGATTTTCTAAGTTCTTTTCTCCTAAGTATCTTATCAAATTCATTTAGATAGGAAATGATCCAGTGAAAGCATAAAGATGATCAGAATGATACCAAAATTAAGTTCAAATCTAAGATAAAGTGCAGGGCCTTGAAATGCCATGAGATATTCCAGTTTGGCTTGTTGAATGATGCCTCTTTTTAACACATCTAGTTATAATTCAATTGAACACCTAAATCCTACAACTAACTAGATGGCATCCCGCAAGTATACGGTTGTCAACTAGTAGCTAGGGAAGTAGGGATCGTTCCCACAAGGATTGTCGGCTGCAATTGCCAACGTTTAAAGGTATGTGTGTATTTCAGCTAAATCAATTGGTAGATGATAGAACTATTCTAATAAAAACTGTAATTTGAATCCTAACACAATTTAGTCTAATTAAGACTAAAACTTAGTCATTCTTACATAAACAAGTGAATCAATCAATTAAAAAGACTAAAGAAGAAAGAAAAATTGAATACTAAAAGCATTCATTTCTAAAGTAAAAATTTGATAAAGATAAACTAGGAAATTAAATATTTTTGGATTTTTCGATTGGAATTAAAGAAACCCACTAAGAATTGACTAGAAATTAAAGCTAGAAATTAAAAATTCTTAAGTAGAAAGCAAGAAATTGATAAGAACCCTAACTTTACTAAAACCCTAATTTGAAAGCAAAGAATTTTTTACTAAATTAGATAAGAAAGCAATTAAAAATTATATCTACTTGAAGCTTAAGAAAAACCTACTACGATTATCTAATAAAAATGTTAACTTGACAATAAATTTAAAGAAGATCTAGGATGAAGATAAAGAGAAATTTCTATTTAGAAAAGGTAACTTGTAGTTTAAGCTATCCTAATCTATCTAGAATTATCTAAAACTATCTACTCTAAACTATCTACCCTTACCCTACTCTCTACTTACTCATTTCTAAACTAATTCTACTTAGCTTAAATAGTGCAGCATTATACAAGGCAAAAATTAGGATTTTTGGGCTAGAAGTTTACAAAATTGCCTTTACAACTTAGCACTTAGCGAGTCGACTTCACGGTCTGGAAGTTTTGAGACCGCGATCTCGACTCTAAAATAGTAACACTAATTCCTGAGTCGAGATCGCGGTTTGGAACAGTCGAGACCGCGATCTCGACTCTTCTTCCAGCAATCTTCATTTTCTCCATTTTGCAATTTAGTCCCTTGAGCTTTGTTCCTTCCAGCTTCTAACCTTTAATTTTTAACCTGCATAATATTAACTGTTGGTCCCAAAGCAACCTAAGAGGGGGGGTGAATTAGGGTTCTAAAAATTATGCTTTCACAAAGCAGTGAGTATTTTTAAATTTAAATGCAGAGAAAATAAATTTAATAAAACAGTAAAGTAAAGAGAGAAAAATTGAACAAACAATACTTCCAAGCTAGCAAGCTTGAAGTATCAAATTTCACCCTCTTGAATGCTTCACACACTTGGTGAGCCAATAATCTTTACAAAGTTGGGAAGTTCTTGCTCACACTAAAAACTCTTTTAGTTGAGCCAAGAATCTTAATTACAACCACACTCTTGTACAAGATTATCACTCCACTCAAAGTTGAATTTGCACTCACAACTTCACACTAATACAACAAAGCACTATAGTCAATTTGCACTCAAATTACTCTTTTCTTAGGCTTGTATACAATGTATTAGATGATGTATTCAGGTTCTTAAAGCACCTATTTATAATAGCAATAAATAGAGCTTTCAACTACTTCCTAACGGCTAAGTAATAAATGCACAAAAAATAGCCGTTGGGGGTTCGGACGTCCGAGGAGGTTGGAATGCGTTCGAGGAAGCGTCCGATCTTCTTTCAGTTTGTTGAGATGCTTCGTTCGGACGTCCGTGCATGCGTCCGGTCCTTCGTCCGACAGAGGTTTCGGACGGTCCTGAGCGTCCGAAGAAAAGGCAGTAGAATCCAAGCAATTCATTCTTTCTGCCAGTTTGTTCGGACGTTGCAATGCGTCCGAGGTGCTTTTGACCTAGTTCGGACGGTCCTGTGCGTCCGAAAGAGCTGTTCCTGCAAAAGCTTGTTTTACAGTGTTAAGTGTTTATGTCATCATCAAAATAAGGTTTGGAAAACATCATTTACAAAGAAGCACACATTCATTCACTACACAAGATTTCACATCACCAAACATTACCATTCTCGAAAAGTGTCACCAAAAGTTTTAGTTCTTTTTATTCGAAACATCATAAAAATAGAAGTTCAACTCTCTCAACTAAGCATCATAAAAATAGAAGTTCAATTAGGAATCAACTTAAATGCAATTGTCACACATTTCGGGAATAAACCTCTAACAATGAATAAGTAATATGAGATTAATGATAAGTATTACAAATATTTACTCCTTAACTTATTGGTATACGAAAAACGCAATTCTTAATGGCTTAATTCGGAGAAACAACATGGATACATGTCAGAATCCCGTAGACTCGCCTTATTCCTAAAAATTCTTTTTTTTTTCGGCCCTAAACCAAGGAAAAGGAGTGAAATCTACCAAAAATTAATCTCGAATATCAATTATTCACAAGTTAGAAGAACATTCTCTATGCAAACACACGAAATGTCCCAAAATTCCTTCTACCTTATTTAACTCATTTCTTTCCAAAAGAAAGTTCATCAACCTCATAATATAAGTGATTTGATAAGAAATAATATTTCAAATAAATTTTCCTAAAATTTCAGCACTTCTTTTTGAAAAATAGCAATGCCAAGTTTATGAATTCTTTATATTGCAAATGAACTACTCACTCACACAAAAATTCTTGAAAAGAATCAATCATATACTTCACTCACAAGGTTTTGAACATCAAAATTATCATCATTGAGTACCCAATTGATCAACTTTCCATCCATTAATCATCAAGTGGCAACAAAATATATAGAATGACCATTTCCAACACAAAAAGATAAACACCCCCAAACTTGTCTCTATTTTTATTCAAGTTGATGAATAAATCATCCTTCCACTCACCCAAAATTAAACATCACGACAAAACCCAAAATTAATGAAAACTACTTAAACTATGTCCTACTTTTAACCCTAGAATTAAAATTGAGTAAAAATGTTAAGGGCAACCATGCCATGCATCTCTCCAAGTAAGTTTCAAACAAGATCAATATTCCAATAAACTCATCAACAATGCAAAGATGGCATCAGCTTAGGGCCCTTAGCCATATTACTCTTATTAGGCAATAACCAAACTTCGCCAAGTATCAGTTTAATAATCCAAAAGAAATTTCATCCATAAAGCATCAAAATGTATCACTTGGCATCAGCTTAAGGCCATTAGTCAAACTACTTAAAAGAAAGAAAAACTGAAATTCTTCAATTCCAAAAACTGAAAATAAAACAAACATAATCTAAAGTAATTAAAAACTATGGTGTCCAATGAAAGCAAGGAAAAATCATCATCATCCATCAAAGTAGTTCAATGGATCAAGGCTGGTCTTCTTTCATGCACAAACAAATGGTGGCTTCTTCTCTTCATTCCATCTCATCTTGACCTTCTTCTACGTCACTAGGTTGGGCCTCCTCGTGATCATCATCTACGTCTCCTCCAGTCGCACCTGCGTGGCTAGATCCCTCATGATGTGTGGTAGCCGCCGGTGGTGTGTAGTAGTCCACGAGGTGAACCAAAGTGCCATGTTGGAGGAGATGATGGTTGGACCCAAGTACCTAATGATATTACCCTTAAAGCTTCCCAATAATAGTCAAGTTGTTGTGCATCACCAATTGACTGTACGAGCAGTACCCCTGTAGATCGTTCATTTCTTCTGTACTTACTGGAGCATTGAATACTACACCTGGGGGTATCGGAATCATTGAAGTTCTCTGAGGTGGTGGAGGCTGAGGCTGTGGCTATGGCTGGGCAGGATGCCCCTCTTGGTGGCTATGAGGTGGTGGACATATTCCCGATTGATCCTCCCTCTAGGATGTGTCAATGACACCTCTGCAAAGGCAATTGGGCAACCAGCTATTATACAAAGATGGTGAATGAGACTGGGGGCATAAAATATAGGTTGTCCCGACCTCCCACTCTCTAAAAACCCTTGTCTAATTAGGTGACCAATATTCACTGGGATCCTAGTCATGATGGCATAAACTAAGAGTACCTTGTCTCTCTCTATAAAGCTCACTGCATTGGACCCCCAAATGCGGCTACTAATGAAATAAAACCACAACTTAGCCAATAATGAGAGTCCTTGACGAGAAAATTTTAATTCTATGGCAGAAGAAGTACTCTTAATCCACTTTACCCTCCTATCACAAATGGCATCTTTGATTGCTTCCATGTCCTTATTTTTATTGTTCAAAAATGCCAAGTATTGACTAGAAGGTACGGGGACCGGGGAGGGGGTGGGGGGGTATGTTAAAATACGCGATAATCGTATCAGCATCAAAATCTACCAAAACTCTCCGTATGCGCACCTTGCCATCTTCTAACTCACATAAATTGCACCTGTCTCTGAAATTCTTTGACTAATTGGTTTCCCCGGGGTCAACCTGAGCATTAAAACCCTCCCAATGCCTTGACCTAATTTGTTCTTCTATCGCTCTCCTAGAATCTTCGTATACTCCCCAATTCATGGTTAGGTCAAAGTTCCTCTCTCTAACTACCTCATGCTTCTCGTTACTTTTGAATAACTTTTGAGCTCTATCACTCGAGAATTGAGATTCAATTTGATCACCACCCTCAAATGGTTGTTCCGATCCCCCTTCTCCGCTTGTCCCCCCTCTCCGGATTTCCTTTTTCTTGAACCAGTACCTCTTATTCTCATTCTCACCCTTCTCTCAGCACTACCATAAATCCCTCTCGTCATATTCTCAAAAGAATTCAATCACCAATTCAAAAAGCCAACTTTCAAGCAAAATTCAACACCAACAAATCACAATCCAAATTCCCAACAAATTGTTCAAATAATTCAATTCAACTCAGTCACAATTCAAACCAAGAATTTCAACAATTGGACAATTCGAGAAAATTCTTCTAGCACAAATTAGCACAAATTACTTGTCCACAATTCACTAACACCACAAATTTTTCACAAATTAATCCACCAAATTCCACAATTGTCTTAAAAAATTGCTAATAATTCAAGGAACAATATTACCCGTTCTTTTTTTTGAGTTGAAATTCTCCAAAAATTGCCTTTATGTCAATCTCCCTTGAAGCCAAATTTCTTCCACAAATCTTCAAAAAGGTGGTTGCTTTGATGTTCCTATGGAAAAACAAAGTGAAATTAGTGGTGGGTGTGGAGTTTTTGGTGATTTTTGGTGAAGATGAAAGAAGAATTGGGGGATTTGGGGTTAGGGTTTTCGAAAGAGGGAAGGGGAATAGAGAGTTTGTGAGAAGAAAAAGAGAGGATTCGATCTTTTTAAAACTTTCTGGCAGTCGAGACCGCGGTCTCAGTTTTGAGATCGCGGTCTGGACTGATGTTGAGATCGCGGTCTCAGTTTTGAGACCGCGTCTGGACTGATGTTGAGATCGCAGCACTAGATTTGATCTCAACTCGGTGCAAAATAAGCCTTTACAAAAGTTAAGAGTTGAGACTCCGATCTCAAATTTGAGATCGCGGTCTGGACCAAATGACGCTTCTGCCCTCCAGAAGTTTGAGGTTGAGATCGCGGTCTCAAGCTCAATTTCTACAAAGTGAATTTTTACACTTAGCCAAATTGCTTTACTGTTGACCACTTTTCTCCATTTACAAGGGTAACCTACAAACAAAAAATTCACAAATTAGGATGGTAACTTTCAATCATTCTTTAGCACCATTTATTCAACTCAAAAACTCAAAGTAAATTTTTTTTTTTTAACAAAAATTCTAACCCAATTCAAACCAATTTACTCAAATTGAAGACATTAAAAATCACCCAAAAAAAGCAATAAAAACTAAATTAAAGACTTGGGTTGCCTCCCAAGAAGTGCTCTTTTATAGTCACTAGCTTGACCCTCATTCTAAGTAATTGAGGATGATTGATCCTCCCTTCCCTTTTGGTTTCCAAGGAAAAATGTTTGATCCCTTTTTTCTTCTTGATTAAATCTTGATTTTTGGGTTTTCCATGCACAAGTCCTTTGCAATTGTCCACCATTGGATTTTTTTTTTAATTTTAGGTCATTGATTGCTTGGAATTTTCAAGATATTATGGGTGATTTTTAGGAACTTTATTTGTACGAATTTCTTGTGGTTTTTTATGCTAATTTGAATGTGATTTTATTGGGTTTAAACTATTGTAGCGGATTGCTCATTTTTTTTTTAATTTGGTAATTCTTGATTGGTGAATTTTGGTGATTGATTGTTCGTGTTCTTTGATGTGGAATTGAATACTTTGTGAGGAGCATTTTAATTGTTTATTTTGAAATTACTTGAGAAAATGATGAGAGGAGTTCATGGTAGTGGTGGTTGGAGAGAAAGAAGTAGAGGTAGCTGAAAGAATCCGAGAAAAAGAAAGCGGGGGAAAGTACAAGTGGTATAGGTGAGGTTGGTGAATCGAGTAGGGCAAATGAATTGGAGGTGTAACCAATGTATCTTTAACTTTTGAGTGAGCATGCTCATACTTTGTTTAACGTCAATGAAAAACACGAGGTCATTAGAGAAAGAGGTTTTGATTTGTTTATGCACTGGAGGGATTATGAGGATGCAAGAAAAGAAAAAGAGGCACAAATTAAGTGGAGGCATTGGGAGAGGTTTGATAGTGGAGTTGATCTGAGGTATACCGAGTTAGTTGAGGAGTTTCATTGCAATCTATGTAATCTAGAGAATGGTAAAGTGAGAGCTAGAGGGGTAATGGTTGATTTCAGTGCCGATGTGATTAATGCCTAATTTAATGTACCTTTTGTTTTGTCTGTTGAATGCCAAGCTCTTGTGCATCGCAAGGACAAAGATATGAATGAAATTAAAAAATTCTTGTGTGATGTTGATGTTGATGTTGATTGGGTGTTAAATACTTCAAAGATGGTGGAATTGAAATTTTCTCGTCATGGTTTATCTCTTGTGGCAAAATTGTGATTTTATTTCATCAGTTGTCAAATTTAAATGGGGGTCAAATTCTTTGAGTTATATTTATAGGGATAAAGTGTTATTGGTCTATGCTATATTGACAGGGATGCCATTGGATGTGGACAGTTTGATTAGACAGGGATTCTTTGATAATAGGAGGTCTGGGAGATCCGTAGGATGCCC
The DNA here is from genome assembly GCA_025175665.1 of Cinchona pubescens. NCBI lineage: Eukaryota > Viridiplantae > Streptophyta > Magnoliopsida > Gentianales > Rubiaceae > Cinchona > Cinchona pubescens. Next base: position 10,956,246 of record JANKKI010000053.1, read on the forward strand.
CATTACTCCCGACGAACCTATGACATGTTAGAGAAGCAAAATGAATAGGGAATATGTCTACAAGATGGTTCGGGAGTATGAAAAACATCATCCTGGTGAGGCTCACATGCCTCTACAACCTCTTCTAAGAACTTCATTGTTCAGCCTAGATGATATTCCAGCTGCCAAATGGGAACAAAGACTCCAAGAATTTCATGCGTGGATGACAATAAAAAAGATCAACACAGAAAGTAATTCTGAAAGACTGTCAGAATTCACAGGAAGATTCTGGGGAATGTTGAAAAGTTGGTGGTCAACTATTACAGACAATGAAAGAATATTTTATCTTACCTGACAGACATTTGAAGAAACCATAGCCTTAATTCATCAATATTTTTTCAAAGTATTCTTTGGAGAACCAGTAGAAGATTTGGAGCTCAAAAGAAAAGAGTTTTTTCAATTAAAATGTTATTCTTATTTTAAGAAAGACATTCATAAACATATGAAAAGATTAATTAATCTTGTTTATGTTTTGGGTGTAGATCCAAGTTTGAAACAAGTGTTTTTGAGTTCATTGCCTAAGATATTGCAAGATGGTTCTGAGATCTATATTCACCACAAATATGGATTTATAATTGGTCTTTCCCCTGGACAAATTAGGCAATCAGTGATACTGGCACTTGAAGACTTATGTCACAAAAGACAAGTGGTGCGTGAACATCTAAGAGGAGACCCATGCATTAATGAATCATGCAAAAAACCAGAGTTGGTCATAAAAGGCAAATGCAAAGCTTGCACAACCAAAGGAAGTCAAAGAAGGAAGAAATTAAAGAAGCTCAGATTCTCTTCTTCAAAATCTCCTAAGGCTAGAAAGTGGAGATATTTCTGAAAGAAAAAATTTTAATTCTAAGCACTACAAGAAGAAAAGAAAAAATCTTCTAGGTGCTACATTTGCAACCAAAAAGGTCATTTTGCAAAAGATTGTCCTCAAAACAAAAAAGGAATCAAACTGATTGAGGATATTCAAGAGCAAACGGGTCAATACATTTCCTCAAAAGATGATCTTGAATCCCTTTTCTCTTAAGAAGCAGAACCCTCTGACTAGACTCTTTTTGCTTTAGAAGTACCAATTCAAATGTTCAACATCACACCATCAAGCAGGGAACAGGATCCCATTCTCCCATTAAATTTGTCATCTCTTGTTGCACAAACATTAATTCATGTTTGTCCTACTAAATATGATAAACCAATTCCTATAATTGAATTTTTCGATACAATTACAACAATGTCTATAATGAACCCAAAAGTTTTAGTTGATGAATACTGGAAACCTCATAAACAAGATTTCAAGGCTGTAGATGGAAGAATTTTCACTTCATATTTGATTACTAAAGGACAATTCACAATTTAGTTTTTACAGCTCACAATGTAAGATTCATACTCAGATTTTAGGATGCGCACTTCCTGGTAAAGACATCATAATTGGTATGGATCTTTAGAAAAAAAAACTCCAGGTTTGCAAATTCTTCAGGAGGGTATCAGATACAAGAAATGTTTCAAAGAATACATTGATATTCGTCGACTGTATCTTTCAACTGTTTTAGATTTTCAAAACTTGATTTCCCAGATAAAATCCAAACTCATTGAACAATCATGTGTGCAGAATCTCATTCTGAATTTTTGGATAAATGTTCTAGCCACAAGCACTGAGGCAGTCACAAGATAAGGGGTTGAGGAAAATCAGCACAGTAGAGAAGAGGATGATCACAAGAAAATGGAGCAGGACAGAAATGATGAAGAGTGACAGAAAATGACACCATTCTATAACAATGCTTCATGATTTATTCATTTGATGGATTTAGAGACCTTTGAACTATTTTAATTTTCATTTCCTTAGTACTTTTGTAATTTATCATGTTTATTATGTGCTTGCATCTAATAGATTTTTTAGTGTGGATTCTTTACTTTGGCATTGAATAGATAAGGGCATTAAGCTGACGCCAAATGACTTTTTATTTATGCTTGACTTGAACTGATCATTTTGAACTTTGTGGTTAAATGCTTGGTTTGAACTTATTGAGTTCTTAATTAATTTATTTGTTTGAGTTGTGATAGTGGCTAAGGGCCTTAACTTGATGCTATGTAGATTTTTATGATGCTTTAATATTGGAATTGACTGTTGGAGTTTATTTGATTCATTACATGGAATGGTTTAATGTTCTTCTTGGTGAATCACTTAATGAAAATTATTTTGCTAGAATATTGTTATGTTTACTTTGTTCTTGCTTTTAGAAGTAGTTTTTATGTGTTCTTGTAGTTGGAATTTTGGATGAGCGGTAGGATGAGTTTTACTCATCAAATAGAATAAAAGTGTCAAGTTTGGGGGTGTCCATTTCTTGTGTCGGGAATGGTTCTTTTATGTTTGTATGTGTGTGTTTGATGGAGGCCCTTGCATGGAAAATTGATAAATTTGGTACTCAATGATGATACATGACTTGCAATACTATATGATTGAACTATTTGAATTGGACATTTTATACACATAAGTGTGTGTGAGTGATTCTTTTGCAATGCAAGAATTTCAAAAACTTTGTATTACCATTTCTCAGAAAGAGGGACTAATATTTTAGATGAAGTTTATTTAAAATATTATTTTTTATCAAATCATAAATGTTTCTTTGTGGTCAATTTATCTTTTGAAAAAATTGGTTAAATGGAATAGAAGGAATTTAGGACATTTTGTGTGTTTGCATTGGGAATATTATTCTAATTGGTGAATGATTGGTATTAGATATTAATCTTTGTATGTTTTATTCCTCTTCCTTGGTTTACGGCCGTGCAAAAATAAAATTTCTGAATTTAGGAATAAGGCGAGTACGGGATTCCAACATGTACCCATGTTGTTTCTCTGAATTAAACCTTTAGGAATTACGTTTTTGAATACCAACGTAAATCAAGAGGGTAATGCTCGTGATACTTATCATTGATATCATACTACTCATTCCTTGATAGATTAATATTCTGTGTGACATGTGCATATAGGTAGATTCTTATTGAACTTCTGTTTTCATGCAACCTTGTTGGGATTATTAAACAACTTTGTAATATTTGTGATTTGAGAAAAGATGATGTTTTGAATGAATATAACTTAATTTTTTTGAACCTTTTTGAGAATGGTTAATGCTTAGTAATTTGAAATTTTTTGTAGTAATTGAACTTGTGATTTTTGTAAAATTAGAAAACTTGGAGTGACTAATTGAAATAGTTCAATTGTCAAGTGGTACTTGAGGTCCCTTGAGAGAATTCCTTATTGTTTATAAGTACATCCATTGTTCATCTTTTGTGTTGTCAATTTGGTGGTGTGCTTGTTAAGTTGTTCCTTTTACTTTTTGTTTTGCTCGGGACTAGCAAGACGCTAAGTTTGGGGATGTGATAACTCTAGTAAATTAGAGTTAGTTTTGCTTCTAAATTATGATATTTTATTAGTTTAATCCCAATTTTTGGTGTCAAATTAAGTGTTTTAATTTAATTAGTTGCATTTCATAGTTACATTTAAATTTCTTGTAAATATCATGAATTTTTAATCAATTTTAGTTAATTTGGTTACTTAATTAGTTAAGTGTGTTTGCAAGTTAGGAATTGAAAGATAGAATTCAAGATTACAAAAGTTCGAGGGCCAAAGAGAAATTAATGAAGAATTGAATACTTGAACTGAAACAGGCTTGATGTCGCAACATGAGATTTTGATGTCGCGACATTGAGGCAGAGAATGGTTATGTAATTTTCTGCTCGATGTCATGAGATCGAGGTGTGGGCAGCTAAAGTAATTGTGGCATTTTTGTAATTTTTCGTGAACTGATTTTTATTCTAGACTTGTAAAACATTCCAACATATATATTAGGCATTAGTGACTATTAGTAAACATAGTAGGTAGTGTAGTGAGTATTTTTTAGAGTAGATTATGAAGGTTAGTGTAACTTGAACTTTAAGTTTTAGTTTTAATACAAAGTTCTCTTTAAATTTTCTTCAGATCTAGTTTTCAATTTCTTGCAAGTTTTAAATTTAGTCTAAGTGGGTTAATCTTTAACTTCAAGTACATATATTACATTTTCATGCAAAATTAGTTACTTCTATTTTAAGCTTTTATAAGTTTTTAGGGTTCTTGCTAATTTAGTGAGTTTTAGTTAAAAAATCTTAATTTCCTTGCTTTGAATTGTAGTAAAGTTTAGTGGGCTTTCTTTATTCTCATTAAAGAATCCAAAAATATTTGTTTCATGTATTTTTCTTAATGGCAATTTCTTCCTTTACATGTTTTCCTATTGCTTTCTTTAGTTAGTTTAGATTAATTACTTTGTAATTCTAGTTTCAATCTAGTTAAATTAGAGTAATTTTAAGTGGTTTCCATTACTTGTCTTTAGTAGACTAAAGTTGTTGATCTTCTAGCTATTTGTTAACTTGGCCAATTTAATTCTTGTTTCAATAGATAGTTTTCTTTGTAGTTTTCTATAATTACATGTTTAAAATGGTGAATTTTATTGCAATTAGCTTTCCTTTTATTATTGAATTGCCTAACTATGCTAAGGCCCTTGAATCCTAATACTTGCTAATCCGGCAATTTTTGTAGGAACGATTCCGCTCACCTTACACTATTATCTAGCACTGTATACTTGCTGGCACGGGGGTAGAAGTTCTGACTTAATGCGGTTTTATTACTTGTTGAATTGAAATATTTATTCTACCCAATCTAGACAACAGAGTACAAGATAAGATTTATTATTTTCACACGTCAGTTGTAGTATGTGATGCTTCAATAAGTGCTTTTGCCTTGTGTCACACTGTTTGTCTTATCCGTCTATCTCAAAATTTCTTCTTTGCGTCACGGCATTTTATTTTACTATTCAATCTTGCATTATGATGTTTGGCATTTTATTTTACTAAAAATGACCAAGGACTCAATGCTCATTCTTAACCGTAAATTGGATACTTTTAGTAATAAAAACTTAAGAAAAATAGCTAAAACCTAAGTAGAATTGTATGAAGAATAACTTTAATTTGTAAAGAAATCAACTCTTTGGCCATCCTTGGAAGGTCAAGGTATGCATCATTTTTGAGATCTCATTTTCTACATTTCGTGGTGCATACATATCTTGCTTATCTTTTGAGCATATACTTTGTCTTATTCAAAGCATTGACTTTTTCAATTCATGGTGCATATCTTACTGCTTATAAAGCTTAAATTTTGTCTTAGTTGAAGTGTTGATTTTTACATTTCATGGTGTATATCTTGCTCAACATAGAGCTTTTCAAGATTTACCTTTTCCCCACTCAAGAGCCTTAGACAAGGCAAAAAATTTCTATATAGTACATAACTCACTTATGAGCTAGAGCTCATAAAAAGTATCTAAATTAAAGTAAACCTTTGTTATTCTTGTCAGGATGCTTGTGTTCCCTATAGCTTGATGGTAGTTCTCTGTCTCGGCCTTATTTTTGCCCTAACAAGCAAAGGCTTATCAGACTTCTTAGTATTCTTCTGACTAAAGTTGGTATTTCATCCCTACAAGGACTGAGCTCTTCTATCATCATGGTCTATAAGTAGTTCAGTTATGTATAACTTTCTTCACAAAGCTGCTTAAAGTAGGAAAGCTTGTGAAAGAATAAAATGGTGATGACTCTATTATATAGAATTTTTTTACCAATTAAAATTATGGTATTTTTCTATGTTTGTCCCGATTTGTATTATTTTTGTCTGATTTTATGCATATTGTGTTTTTATGTGTGCTTGGTTAATTTTATTGGTTTAAAGTAGTATTTTGATGCTATTTTGATATTGTAGTACGTATGTATTTTAATGACTTTGTAGGATGAATTGGAAGACTATTGGAGCGAAAATGTAGAAGATGTAGAAGCTTAGAGGACTAAAGTGCAATATTGAAATATTAGGGACTAAAGTGTAAAAAGATTGATCAGGGAGTTCGGACCGCGGTAAATGGATCGAAGAATTTAAAAAGGAAAAGATATATAACGGTTCGAGAAGCTAAATACGAAGACAAATCTCAAGATTCGAACCACAATGTATAGAAGTTATACCATGGTCCGAGTATCATTTTCAGCCAATAATAAGCTGGCTTCTATGCTATCTTGTTTTACCAAGCTTGCATTTTGAACTACAAATTGAAGGATGAGATAACTATGGAAAACAAATATTTAAAAATTTAAGTATAGCAGAAATAATCAAATAAATAATCTAAACTCCTCATCCATGGATCGACTTATAAAACTTGATTGCTAGGAAGTGACCCAAAGGGTCAAGACGAGATGTTTACTTCAAAAATCAAATTTTTGTAGGTCAACTGATGAAGTCCGGGCTAAAGAAGAAGAATGCCAAATGTATGACGTCTGAAGCAGTCCACACGAGCACTTGATAAACCAACTCTTTCTTTTGAATAGTTGTTCATACTCGTGCTAGTGAAGATCCTAAACAAACAAGCAAGTGAAAGCAGAATTCACTTTTCGGTCAAAAACCCTAACCCTAGAAGCGCAAGGCATGGAGGGAAAGAGAAATATCGCCAAGGGAAGGGGAAGAACAAATCTCTCCCTGTATAAGAGAGGTTATAGTTGATACCTCAGAGGCTCATAACAAAAATCTGCTAGATATCACGTTGCTTCATGATCAAATGAAGAAAGACCAAGTGGAACATGAAGAACGCCCTTCCGATACAGCATCGGTGGTGGAGGTGGTGAAATCAGCCACCTCCACACAGCAGCTAAGCGATCCAACAAACTCTCCTACAAACCTAGAAATTCAAATTTTGAATTCATTGGAGGGAGAAGCACACCCTCCAAGTCTGGTGGAGAAGATTTCTCCAACTGATTCGGTTGCAAATATGTTGGCTCAGTCAAATGAACCCACAACTAGGTCACCATACCTCCAATTCAAAATTCAAACACCCTATGCAAAGTGGATTCTTACATCCCCCATGCAGTATCTCCAACTTCAAATTCAAATACCATACCTATGCAAAGATGATTCTTACATCCCTCATGCAAAAATTTTGGAAGAACTACCATGTTACTTTTCAGATAGCGATACATCTCATGCAAAGCAAGTAACGGAAATCCCTTCTCATGCTAATCAAGCTACGGAAATTCCTCCCCAGCCTGAACCTTCGTCGCTAAAGCTGCATGGTAAGTCCTCCTTGAAAAAGAAGACTAGACGCAAACGCACCTACATATGCCAAGACCAATGCCCACAAGGTTCTCTACCAAACCTATCTCCCAGCCACCTAACTCTCCCATTTTACATGGATAGTGTGCTCATATGGAACATAAGGGGGGTAGCCAATAAACCCTCAATTTGAAGACTCAAGCTGCTAGTTAAACATTATAAAATAAAAATTCTTGCTTTGATGGAACCAATGGTGGACAAAGCGAGAATCTCTTTCTTTGCTCATAAATTAGGATTTGATAGCTGTGAATGTAACTCTAATGGCAAAATTTGGGTTTTCTGGAACAATGAGCTAGTTATACAAGCTGTTTAGCTCCCACTTTCATTTCGAACCAGCTCCTTCATGTGTCCATTTCCTATTCTCATTCGCACATAGACTTGGAAGCCTCCTTTGTATACGCTAAGTGTACAAAGACAGAAAGAAGAGCTCTCTGGGGGAACTTTGAGTTGTCCAACCTCAAGCTCCATGGCTGGTAGGTGGTGATTTTTATGTTGTCCCTAGCTTAGATGAATACAATTGTTCTTGCTCTTTACACCTTGATGCTATGAGTGAATTCAATTATTGCCTCCATGATTGCGACTTGTTGAACTTACCCTGCAAAGGCTACAAATTCACTTGGCCTGGGAATAGGTTTGGAAATGTGGTATGGAAGAGACTGGATAGATTCGTATGCAATAACGATTTTCTGGTAGCCTATCAACACATTAGCATCGAGCACCTTCTCAGGACATGTTCTGATCACTCGCCACTTGTTCTCAAAGTTTCTAATGAAACTACATCAGGGCCGAAACAATTTAAATTCCTAAACATACTGTCTCTTATGGACTAAGAACAAGGATTTTTTTGCAGGTGGTGGACAATAATTGGCATCTGCATTACACTCGATCCTCCCTTTCGATGCTAGCCTCCAAACTAAAAAGACTAAAAACGGAGCTAAGGAACTGGAGTCACACGGTGTTTGGCAATGTCTTCACAAAGATAAAAGAAGCTGAACGAGATGTCATGTAGAAGCTATTCGCACGAGGTACCTTGCAGAAGAAGAAAGTTTTTGGCAGCAAAAAGCTGGGAGGAAATGGCTGAAAGAGGGCGACAAAAATTCCAAAATTTTCCACTCTACCCTTCTGGCCAAAAGACAAAGACTAAGCATTTCAAAAATTAAAGTTAATGGGGATTGGACTAAAAACGTGGAACTAATTGAGGAGGCAAGAATTAACTTCTTTCAAGAGCTCTTGTCTAGTAATGACCCTCCAGCCATAGACCACTCATTACTAGAGGCTCTCATAGAAAATATCTCCAATGAGGGCAATTAATGCTTACTATCTGAATTATCATCAACAAAGGAGTTGAAAGACGCGGTGTTCTCCCTTAACCCTAATGGTGCGGTGGGCATCAACGGCAATAATGGGACTTTCTTTATTGCTTACTGGGACATTATTCAACATGATCTCTTCCTTGCAGTGAATGATTTTATGAAGGGTGCAAATCTGCCATGAATGTTTACTAGCACCCATATCACACTAATCGCAAAAACAGCCAACCCCAATAGTTTCAGTGACTTTAGGCCCATCAGTTTGTGCACTTTTTTTTAACAAAATTTGCACTAAATTTTGGCCAATCGACTGTCCTCTAATTTTCCAAAAATTATTTCTCCTGAGCAGGTGGCCTATGTATAAGGGAGAGATATTGCAGATAACATTCTACTGTTGCAAGAGATGATAGAGTTCATAGGCCAGAAAACAAGAGGAGGAAACATGATCATTAAACTTGATCTCACAAAGGAGTTTGACAAGCTCTCTTGGCCTTTCCTCTATGCTATATCCTTAGGAAGCTTGGGTTTGCTAGAACAATGGATTTCCCTTATGAAGAATGTCTTGAAGGATTGTTGGTTTTCTATACTCATCAATGGAGCACCTAAGGGCTTCTTCAAATCTTCTAGAGGGGTTCGCCAAGGAGACCCTTTTATCACCCCTCTTATTCATAATAATATTGGAGACATTTTCGTGGGGATTGAAAGCTCAATTTCAATCAGGGAAGATAACATCTTTTTCCCTCCTGCGGCGATGTCCAACCGTCTCTCACTTGGCATTTGTAGATGACATCGTTATTTTCACAAAGGGAGAAGCCAACTCCATTCGAAATCTAATGAGCTTCCTCTCAAGTTTTGAGAACTCTTCAGGGCAGCTTTTTAACAAGTCCAAAAGCTCCTTCTATTTATCGAAAAAACCATTAACAGCCCGAATTCGAGTGATCCAAGTAAAGACGGGTTTTGTTCATAAATCCCTTACTTTAACATATTTGGGATGTCCCATTCCAAAAGCTAAAAAGTGACGCACTCTTTTCCAGCCATTTGATTGATTGAAAATGTAGCTTCCCGTATCCATGGATGGCAAACTCGGTTTCTTTCTCCCGGAGACCGGCTTGTGCTTATCAAGCATGTCCTTAGCAGCATCCCGATCTTCCTACTATCGGTTCTTTCTCCTCCAAATTCAGTAATCAATTAGTTAGAAAGGCAATTTGCAAATTTCTTTTGGGAAGTCTTGGATGGGGTTTTAAAGCATCATTGAACTTCATAGAGCACAGTATGCCAACCAACACATTAAAATGGGCTAGGAATTTCATCACTAACAGAGGTAGTTCATAGTTTCAGTATAAAACTTTGGTGGAAGTTCCGGAAAGGCAACTCATTGTGGTGTTCATTTCTTCATGGAAGATATCTTAAAGGCCAACATCCTTCCTTAGTCACGGAATCACCGGGGGATTCTCTTACATGGAAAAGAATGCTGAGAGTTTGTGATAAAGCAAAAAAGTGGCTGTTATTTCTACTAAGGAAAGTTGATTGCTCATTTTGGTTTGATCCTTGGACTGAACATGGGCCTATCTCCCTCGTGGTGGAACATGTATATGATACTCATCTCACGGTGGCACATGTATGGAGTCCTAACGGCTGGAATCCTCTCTTGATGAGAGATACTCAAATGAGGAGTTACAAAACATTACAGAAATCCTCAATGAAAGGACAATCTTCTTGAATGAGGAACCAGACCAAATTGTTTGGACCTTAACAACCAAGGGTTCTTTCTCAAAGTCATTGACTTACCTCCCAAAGGCATTGATTTTTTCTAGACAAATGATTTGGGATACGAGACTCCAATTGAAGATTTCCATCTTCTCATGTGGAAACTGCTGAACAAAAGGCTGCCATTGGATGACACAATGTCCAAAATTGGATTCTCCTTAGCCTCTAAATGCTATTTTTGTTGTCATGAAGAATCCTCGGATCACCTTTTTGTGGATTACGAAATATCACAGCAAATCTGGCATTTTTTCGAAGCTTGGCTTGAAGTGATGCTTGCTCCAACAAGAGTGGCCATCTTGGATAAGCTAAACTCTTGGTAGTGGGCTGCTGCACCTTCTATCACACTTGGTGTTCATAAAATCCTTCCTTGCATAATTTGTTGGTTCTTATGTAAAGCTAGAACAAGGCGGTTTTTGAAGGAACAATAACAAGTGCAACAAGGATAATTGTTGACATCTATGCCTACTAGGAAAACATCTCCTCAATTTATCCGTTTACAAAAGTGTGTCCAACCGCTGAGCTACTACTTTCAGAAGGCATTTGCAAGCAACTACTCCAAAAAAAACCCATGAAAGTCCTAGGTGTAAAATGGGAACGCCCCCTTTACCACCCAGATGCTTCAAATTGAACGTGGATGGAGCCTTTAAAGGAAATCTAGGTATGGCAGTGGGCGGAGGCATCCTAAGAGATCACAATGGGCAATGCATTAAGGCTTTCTCCAATTGCTACAGGCACCAAACCAACTTGCAAGCCGAGACAATGGCTCTTGTAGATGTGCTCAATATGTGCTCTCTTATACACATCTAGATGTGTATAAGAGACTTTGCAAACTGAAGCACCAGGCATTGGAGGTGGAGATTGACTCACTAATTCCCGTTAACACTTTGAATGGCCTCTGGGCACCAAGTTTGAGTATTGACAATCAACTCTGCTTCATAAAAGGCTATTGTGTAGGCAGGGATATTTCTTTTAAACATGTATTTAGAGAGTCAAACCAAGTTGTTGATGGTTTAGCAAATGTGGGTATTCTAAACCCCACATATGTATGATTGATATACCATTCCTTGCTCGATTAAAGGTTTGGTTATCCTAGATGCTAGGTGCTGCCCTAATCTTCGACTTTGTAAAAATTGATAAGTATTTAATAATATTCTCAACTTGAGGGGTGGTTGTTTAAAAAAAAAAAAGGTTATAGCTGCTATTCATTTGACCTAGAGAGTTTGAGTATTGATAGATCACTTAAGGAAAATTAGGGTTTAGTAGAACCCAGTTTAATATGATTGAATTGAAAACCCTAATTTTTCTCTCTGGGTTAATTCTATGTCTTTGTGGTTATTGATAAATAACTATGGACTTTATTAAATTAATTAAAATAGCCCATATATGTTATTTATTTCCAAGTAATCATATTTTAAGACCAAGTCTCTACTCGGATTTTATATGATAACTAAAGATGCAAGTTCAATAAATCATATGCAAAATATTTTTGCATACATTATTAAACTTCAAATTAATTATTTAAATCAATCCTCATATTGTCCCATCTTTAAAATGGCCTAAGCCCCTTTAAGGCTTAATTAGTGTATTCCATGGATTACCATACAACATGGCACACACTGTGCAACTCTTGCATTTTTGTCTGCTAGTTTGAAGTTAATTGATCATCATGCCCTTGTGTGTGTGACGAACTAGGTTCATGATCTAATGACATCAGGATTATGAAATAAATTAATAATGACCATCTAGGTCAAGGTTTTTTGTCCATTATCTCATAACCGATATCAAAACACTAAAAGCATCTTTTGGAGATATTAACTCTTAACTCTCAAAACCTGCCTTTGAAGTTCATGAGTGATGTTTTGCAACATATCGTGGCTATCAATAGGATGTGAATGAGAGGAATTCATCATAAACCCTCATATCATGATTACCATGTGGTATAATTCTTCCATTTTAGTAACCAATCTAGATCCTGGCCATGGTTTCTTTTTCAAGCTGACCTGCAATCTTTTAAATGATTAGTGTGTATCTTAGGATGTATACTTAATTTGGAAACTCTTTCCTTTATACGTCAACTACCTTGGCTAAGGATTTCCTTGCTAATATTCACCTTTATCATATCATTGACACCCTCTTTATTTTTCACTTTAGAGTAATGGATTCTTACTTGATATGCAACCTCTCCTTGTTTTAACTACATGATGCCAATTAGTGTTTTATTATACCCTAAAAGAGTACAATATTATACACCGTGAACATCATATATTCAAGCATGAGGTCTTCATAACACTATAAGTCAAAGGACCAATCCACACTATTATGACTTTATTGGATCGGAATGGGATTAACAACTAAGTGAAAACCCCATGTGATCCAATATGAGGTATGGTTTAGTTCAACGGATTGTTTTAGCAATTGTGTATCATGTAAATTCCGCAACTCATGTGAAATGATATGAAACTCAATCATCCTTACTTGTGAACAACTCATGTCACATTGAGAAAAAGTCACGCTACTAGCATCTAAGGGTTGTCATGCCCAATTGAGTACCCTTTATTAGGGACTATAAATATTTATGAATGATGTAATTAAAAATTTAGTACCTGATATTCACAACCTAGAAATACATGATGAAACATAAATTTTCCATTGACTAAAATGTGAGATAAATTTAAACATAAAGATGTTGTTCTATTACACTCTTGATGACTCGATTGTGTTTAGAGCACTACCCTAACAATTTCTCACTTGTACTAAAGCCAATAGCCTTGGTATCTCATATCCATCTTCTCAAGATGATGATCAAGCTGTGGTAATGTTAGTGCCATGGTACATGGATCTGTCTCAACATTGTCAAGCATCCAATTTTTTGTACCACAATATATACTTTTCCAACAATTTCTCTGCTGAGGTGATACTGTCTCTCAATATGTTTGAATTTCTTGTGAGATCTTAGTTTCTTAGCCTGTGCAATGGCTCCATTATTATAATTCTCTCCCTCTTTGAAAGGATTCGACCTCGAATCTGAACCTGGATAAGAAAAAAAATGGATTCACAAAACTGGCAGAAGATAGGCCCGAAACCATGCCCTATTGTGAACACAAGTTTTGCAAAGTAATGATCCAAATAGTTAAACAAATGTGCACCCCAAAGTACAAAATCATTGAGTTTTGACAAGCTAAGCACAATTTGAGCAATTGCCAGAAAACACTGAAATTGACACAAATTGGAAGTTCTTTGACCGAAAACAAAAATTTTAGTCAAAGTATTTTGAAGCAAAATTGATACGATTTCATTCTTACCAAGTATTTTACCTAAATCACACAACTTAGGTTGCTCAAAAACTAAGAAACAAAAATTTAGGTGGCATATCTAAGTAAGACAAAATCAAAAAAGTTATCATGCCATAACAAAACTTAACTTGATGTGGACAAAATTTGAATACTATGATGTTAATTTTACTTAAAGTTCAAAATTCATAAAAGAAGTTATCTATGCTAACAAAGTTATCCAAGTTATTTTGAACAAAACTGAAATGTTGAAAATCGTGTAGCATGAGTACAATTAAGTCGCATTTTACACTCTTATCATGTGTTATTAGGTCCCATGAAATGTTTCCTCCTTCTCTCTACTTTGTCTCGTTCTAAAACTCTCAATTATGTGCTGATTCTCGGCCATGGCCAAGAAGGAAGCCCTTCAGCCTTCAGTTGAAGGGCACATGAGATCTTTTGCAGATGTCCTTGTTGGAAAACAAAATCCGCAAAACCAGATTCAACAACTGGAGCCATCCTTGACGAAATTGCAATCATATAAGGAGGAACCAGCTATCGCCTTCTCTGAAGAAAGGTCCAAAAGTCTGTTGTTGCATGATTTTGATTCACTCTTGTGGGCAATTTTTGATATAGATCCAAATAGCCTAAAGATATGTTAAGATGAGGTGATGAAAGCTAGAGTGAGCGTGGACTCGAGCTTGCAAGATTGGAACACATTCGTGGTATTTTGATCAAGTTGGATTGGACTATCTCCAATTCATTAATAGATGAAGTCCAATTCTTCAAAGTGAAGCACAAGTGGAGATTATTTAAGTCCATGAGCTGAATATTATCTTATATTGTTAATTGGATTTTTGTGTATTTAAGTTTATTATTGTGTAAAGCCCAATACTAGTTTAAGTTTGTGTAAATTAGACTAGTTTAAGTCGGGTTTAGACGTTGATTTAATTCTTAGTTTTTAGACTCAATAATTAGCCTTGATGAGGCCCATTAGCCCAAATTTTGGGGTTACTTATGGCCGAACCCTGGCACTACCTTTTTAGGAGTTTTTCAACCAGTTTTTAGGATTTCTATAAGCCTATAAATAGACATAATTCTCTCATCATCATATGGACGAATTTCATCATCTTTTTATGAATAATATTTCTCTTTTTTGTGAGGAAAAAGTTATTTCTTTAGTCTTTGGATTACGACTTTATTGGGATCATCACTTGAACAACGATAATTGTTCTAACTGACTTATAGATTTTGTTCTTTCCTGATACATATTGGTAATGGGTCAATTCTTGCTTTAAATCTTGTTAAGAATTTGGTTCTTGTCTCACTATATACAACGGGTTGAATTCTTACTCGCGTCTTGTGTGTTTTTTTTGTTCTTGTTTGTGTTTCCTGTCCAAATTCTTCTGACCAACTTTGGAGTTGATCCTTGGGATTTTGTTGCCATCTTGAATTGTTGGGTTTTGTGGCCCCAAGTTGATTATGAACAGGGTTCGCATCAGATTGGTATCAGAGTAGGTCCAATTCTGGTCAGTTCTATTTATTTTCATTTTTAATTTTTATAGATTTTCTTTCAAAGAAAATCATATCTTAGTTTTTGCAAAAAAAATTAAAACTGTCTCTTAAGAAATAATTGTTTCTGTTAATTATTATTGTTCACATACTGTTCATCGTTACCGTTACTGTTCATCCGAAAAAAATTTCTTATTGATTCTTGTCTTGTTCTTGATCTTGTGCCTTGTTCTTCTTGTGTCATACATTGATTCTTGATTATCATTCAATCTTAGTTGTTTGTTCCTTCTGTGTTTTTATTGATTAAAAAAAAGCGTTCTTGACCGATTAAAAAAAAAAAATTGTTTGGCCAAAAAGTGAAAAAAAAAATTGTGAGAAAAAGCATTGGAAAAAAGAACGTGAAAAAAGGAAGAAGAAGAATCGGCTATTGAGAAGGAGGACAAAAAAAATTTAGGGTTTGCAAATTTGGTTGCTTACAAATATAGGCAATTATTTGTTTATTTCCTAATTTAAAAGGTTTTGATTTCTTACCTTTTTCCTACTTGTGTTTGGTATTCCTTATTCCAATGCTAATTGCACTTGGTTTCCTTATTCCAATCCTATTTGGAATTGATTTCATGTCCTAAAAATTTTTGATGTCGTACTTGGAATTGGTTCATAATCCTAATCCTAATCCTAATCGGATTTGGAAAAACACTAATCTAAGTTGACTTATGAAAATTATCCTAATCTCAGTTAGACTTGGAAAACTAATCCTATTCCTAGTCGGATTTGGATTACTTACCCTAATCCCGATTGAATTAGGAAATCCAAAAAATTTGGCACTTTCCATTTTTGGAAACTCACTAAATTAAGGTTTACTTTCCAAATTTGTAATTATGTTCAAAAGCACTTAATTTTTGTTGGTTCTTTTAATTTCTTTGTTAGTCTTAAGCGCTACGTGTTTGTTCTTGTGTGCATTGTTTCCTTCTTTATTTGGTAAATTTGCTTACCAAATTCTTATTTGCTTTCTTATTGCTTCAAGTAGTCTCGACTATTTTGTTGTCTCTTGTTCTTTGAAGGTTAAATTTGAATGTTTGGTGTGTCTTAGTTGTCATTGGCCCATGACTATTTGTTTTCTTTGACTTCCAACCAATTAATAGACAGTGGTCCTCATAGTCTTCCAAAGACTTTGAGAGTGAACTAAAGAGAGGAAAAAGGCAGTGTGTGAGATCATTTGAGTGATATAAGCCATTTAATTGAGGGTAGACACGAGGGATTGAGTGATACAACTTGAGTGAATTTCTCTTCAAAGAATAAGGCCGAGTGGTGAGGACAAATTTTAATTATCCTTTTTCTAGCACAAACCACTTTATTTTGTGAGTTTTATTTGTGATGTCTCTCAAGAGGGAAGAGTATTTCTTCACTAAAGTTCTTGTGAATAAAAGGGTTTTTCATACTGTAATTGGTAGTAGCATATGGGTTAATATGGAAACTACATATCTTGTTGAAAAGTTGAATTTGCTTACTTTGCCACATCCAAAACCTCATAAGTTCTGATGGTCAACTGAAAGTGAAGCATTTGGGATAACTGAGCAAGTTATTATATCCTTCACTATTGGTAAGTATTTTGATAAGATAGTTTGTGATGTAGCACTTTTGCATACATTTGAATCTGTCATTTACAACTTGGTCAGTTATGGGAATTATCTAAAATTGGTTTTTATGATAGCTATACTAAGGCATATCACTTGTGTAAGAAGGGTAAAAAGTTCAAATTCATTCCTTTGCCAGAACATTAAACAAATGACAAAAAAATAGAAGTTCAAAGAAAATTTCTTGAATGGAATATAAGTAAAAAGCAAAGCGGGAAATGCCAAATCGCGGCTGAAAGTCAAGATAAAAGGATTCTAAAGGCTGCGACCATTGGCAAAGAAAAAGAGAGAAAAGAGGAAGAGATCAAGAGATTTTATTTTGTTGTGCCTAGCCTTGATTTATCTTTGTCTAGTTTTCTTTCTTATGTGTAGCGCTTCAAAGCTGTAAATCATGATGCACTAACCTCCCACTTGAGTAGCTCATTATTCCAACCAAAGCGAGGTAAGAAAGATATGGTAGTCACTACCCTACCTCAAAGTTATGAACTTCTTTCTGCTTTTGGTGCTAACATTCTTTGATTTGGGCATTCTTAAAAAATTGTACAAATTTAATTTTGAATTTATAATTATTTTTGGTGTACATTTTGTTTATTTCTTGTTTAAAATTAATTTATTTGACTTACTTCTTGTTTTGAATAGAAAAGGCATCCAATTTTTTGAACTTGAAATCTAATTTGTGGAGCATTGTTTGGATAAATCCATCCAAACCTTAGTTGATAATCATTTATATGCCATCAAGTCTAATTTGAAGTGTTGTGTTAGCATGCTACACGATTTTCAACATTTCCTTTTTGTTCAAAATAACTTGGATAACTTTGTTAGCTTGGTTAACTTCTTCTATGAATTTCAAATCTAAAGTAAAGTTAAATGTGCCACCCAAATATTTGAATCTTACTTAGTTTTTGAGCAACCTAAGTTGTGTGATTTAGGTCCAATAATTTGTAAGAATGAAATTCTATCAATTTTGCCTCAAAACACTTTGACTAAAATTTTTGTTTTCTGTCAAATACCTTCCAATTTGTGTCAAAATCAAACTATTTTCCGGCAATTGTTCAAATTGTGCTTAGCTTGTCAAAACTGAATGATTTTATACTTCCATGTGCACATTTGTTTAACTTTCTGGATCATTACTTTGCAAAACTTTGTTGTGTTCACAACAGTGCACTACTTCAAGGCCTATTTTCTGCCAGTCTTGTGTCCTAGTTGACTAATTCGCATTTTTCTTATCCAAGTTCAGATTTGAGGACAAATCCTTTCGAGGAGGGAGGCAATGATATGGATCCAAATAGCCTAAAGATGTGTCAAGATGAGGAGATGAAAGCTAGAGTGAGCGTGGACTTGAGCTTGCCAAGATTGGAGCACATTCATGGTATTTTGATCGAGTTGAATTGGACTATTTTCAATTTATTAATGCATGAAGTCCAATTCTTCAAAGTGAAGCACAAGAAAAGATTGTTTAAGTACAAGAGCTGAATATTATCTTATATTGTTACTTGGATTTTTATTTGTTTAAGTCTATTATTGTGTAAAGCCCAATAGTAGGTGTTTAAGTTTGTATAAATTGGACTGGTTTAAGTCGCGTTTAGGTGTTGATTTAATTCTTAGTTTTTAGACTCATTAGTTAGACTTAATAAGGCTCATTTAGCCCAAATTTTGGGGCTACTTATGGCTGAACTCTAGCACTACCTTTTTAGGAATTTTTCAGCTAGTTTTTAGGATTTCTATAAGCCTATAAATAGGGATCATCATATGGACAAATTTCATCATATTTTTATCAATAGTATTTGTGTTTTTCCTAAAGAAAAAGTTTTTTCTTTTAGTCTTTGTATTAAGACTTTGTTGGGATCATCGTTTGAGCAACGGTGATTGTTCTAATCGACTTATATATTTGGTTCTTGCCTGATTCATATAGGCAATGGGTCAATTTTCGCTTTAAATCTTGTTAAGAGTTTGGTTCTTGTTTTGCTATAGCGAACGGGTTGAATTCTTACTTGGTTCTTGTGTGTTCTTTTTCATTCTTGTTCGTGTGTTGGCTGTCCAAATTCTGAGATGTGACCAACTTTGGAATTGATCCTTGGGGTTTTGGTGCCATCTTGAATTGTTGGATTTCGTGGCTTCAAGTTGGTTGCGCATGGGGTTCGTATCAATTTTCCTAGGGGAAAACCTAACCTGAAGATGGTGCGGAAGAGTTTCCATACAATCAGCATTAGGGGCAACTTTACGGTAGGTTTCTGGATCACAAGCATGTTCTAATACATTTTTCTTTGGAGGAGGACTATCTTAATTGTTGGCTGAAGAATACTTGGTTTATCAATGGGTTCTATATGCGGGTTCTTAATGGCATTCCTTCTTTACTCCAGATATGGAGCCTTCCATAGTGCCCATTTGGATTACTTAGAAGATTTACCGGCTGTTTTTTTTCAATAAGCAATCAATTTTTAGCCTTGCACAAGCTGTTGGTAACCCCTTCAAGTTGGACATGACCACTGATCTTACCCGTCCAAACACAGCCAGGATTTGTGCTGAAGTTGACCTTTGGCAACTCTCCATTCTAGATCTGTATGGCTAGGGGTGGGAGATAATGAGAAATGGCAAAAAATCACCTAAGAAGAAGTTCCTTCTTATTGTACAAAATTCAACAAAATTGGTCACCTGCTGCTGTATTTTTGGCTGGTGCTCCAAAGAAGCAAGAAGAAGCCCCTATTAAAGTTCAAAATCTAAAAGGAAAATCACAATGGAAGCCAATCTACAAACAAGAAGCTAGTCCATCAGGAGTTGCAAAGGAGAAACCATCAGAAAATTCATTGACTCTAGACTAGAATCCATCAAATTTGATGCATTCAGAAGCTCAAGGACGTGCCGAAGTAGTGGCTCAGCCAGTGCCAGACACAGTGGTGGTGATCCAAGGGAAAGCAACACCATCCCCAAGGGTGGTGGTCGAGGTAATAGCCTCTCCACCAAACCTAGAAATTCAAACTTCAAATCCCTTGGAAAAAGGGGTTGGAAATTCAAATTTGGAAGAGTCACAATCTGTTGGAGAAGCATTGAATGGGTCAAAGGATGGTAAGCATTGAATGGGTCAGAGGAGGAAACAAACCATCCTATTTCTCCTCAAATCCACACGCCACAAATTTCAAAAAATGATCTCTCTCTCTCATGCAAGAATTTTGGAAGAGTTGCCATGTTACTTTTTAAACAATGATTCTCCCCATGCACAAAATGAGCCTCCAAATGAGCAGGAGCTAGCCATCAAACCAAACTGAAATCCCACCTCAACAAACCAGTGTAGAACTTATCACCATTAAATCCTGGGCAACAAATCTGCTTCACATCTTCAAATTTTGGCCAACAAAGCCAAAGATATTTCGAACATCCCTCACAGCCAAACCATGCAAGACCTCCCAGCCACAAGTAAGCCTATATTCAAGGAAATTGTACTATTTTCGATCAGTAGGAACCTTCAAACACATTCTCGGGCAGCAAAGAAACCAACTTCATGTCCAACCTATCTTCTCCTCAACAGCCAAAGTTTAAATTGATGGATGATTCCACCATGGCTAATGATAAGGTGTTGGCGGAGACAAACAAACTTACTACTTCTCAGATAATGAATCTCCTAATTTTTGCTCTAAAAAAGAAAGGAAGGCGTAAGAAGCCATATAATATGTCAAGAGCAATGCGAACCAGGCTATGCTCCAGGCCTCTTTCCCTGGTTTAGCCCTAGAATGTAAGATGCTAATTCATAGAACTAGAGGAAATTAGCATCCTGATTTCACAAGATATTAGAATTCAAAGGGTTTGTCTTTGAATTCATTTTCTTATTGTTGGACACTACTAGGAAAACATAAAATAGCGACAGAAATTAGCAACCGATTTTATCAGTCACTATTAGCAACGGAATTAGCTATCGAATTCTTTATTTTTTCCATAATATTTAACCAATAGATTTATCCGTTGCAATATTTTTGATTTTTTTTTAGTTGTTACCAACGGATAAATCTATTGGTAAAGTAACTAAATTTTTTTAAAAAAAAACTCTCGCAATGGTAAATCCGTTACTAAGAAGATCAGTTGAAAATAATTGATCTCTTAGCAGATACAGAAATATCCCTTGGTAAGAGGCAACACCCAAAACAACTCCAACTCTCCTCAATTCTCAGCATATTAATTAGAAAGCCCGCATCCCAACCCCAGTAGCCGATTCACCTTCCTCTACCTCCATCTTCTCACCTTTGTTTTTATCCACCCTCATCCAAAATCAACCCTTCCACTATCAATTGTGTCTCTATCTCATTCTTTCTCTATCTTTAATTCCCCGTTAATTTTCTTCTGCCTCAATCAATCCACCACCAACTTCATGCGACCATCTTCCACTGCCATCAGTCTCTACCAACGTCCGCCACCACCATGCTCAACCACAAAGAAAAGCTTCAATTATTAGGTTAAGTGTTAGTATTTTAGTTAGTGTTATTTATTTTGTTGGTCCTTTTTTTTCACAAAATCTCTGTTTACATTTTTTTTTTTTTATATAGGTCATTTTTTAACCTTGCAATTATTATAATTTTTTAATAATAATTTATTGTTGCTTACATTTATGGAAATTTGTAAATTTTGGCGTTACTGTGCGTAATTAGTGTATTGTGCCAAAAATTTGCTGAAAATCACTGTGTTTTTCCCTTTTTAATTTACTAGGATTTTTTGTTAATTATATTTCAGAATTAAAATTTATGCTTTATTTGATTTGATTCTTTTTGTCAAAAAGGTAACAGATTTTATTGCCCAAAAGTGTACTTAGTTTCAAAAATTTTCCTGTAGAGATAATTGTAATCAAATCCTACTCAAGGCTAGTTGAGGTCTATGATAATCCTATCATGTTTGTACTTGTATTGCAGGTTCTTAATTTACTCTGTCTTGGGAGTTGAGCTTCAGATTTCTCGTTGATGGTGAATTTGTGCTTCTTGAGGTGAATTCCCATCTCGGATCTACTTAATTTGCTTGGATTTCAAGTTGGTACGTTTCAAATTTTGGATCTTTGATTTGATAATTTGGTGAAGATTAGAAAGTTCTCTACTTTTTGGTGTTTCTTGAATTTAATTTTGGCTTTAATTGTGGTGTACGAAAATTACATGCATTCTGCTGTCGAGTTGCAATACCATCGTAAGCACCCAAAATTAACAACTCTAGCGTAGTAGTGGTGAGTCGAGTTCGTCCCACAGAGAACTGGGATTATTTTCATGCTAAATTGGAACAGGGGGGGGGGGTTTGGAATGCTTTTTATTTAAAACTTAAACAAGAAAATAACTAAAGAAAATTCAATTAAGAAAAGATCTTGGTTTTGGTCATATCCACCATGGCAATTTCACTAGTCGATCATTGACACACAAGATAATTCAATTTATAACAAGCACTAATTGAAGAATTAACCCGAACGGATACCAATTCAAAGTTGATTCTTATTTCTTTCTAAGTTGGTTAATTTTCAACATGCGATCCAATTAACCCTAACTATTAATTTAACCCAGACACGCGCCAAATATTAATTAATAGAAGCATTAAAATCAACAAGAACAATTAGACTAATTAAACATAAACACACGTGGTTATGCTAATTAGATGATTAATTTCCCTAAATTCAACAACACAAATCCAGTAATTATCAAATTTAGTTGCTTCATAGATTGAATTAAGCACACGCGGTTAAAAAAATCTAGCGGTAAATTAATTCTAATAACTTAGTATTCTGCAGCAATAATAAGCTAAAAAGAACAATCATAAATTTAATCGCAGAAAAATAATCAAAACTTGAGATAAAAGTGAATAATTTAAGCACAAGAAGTCTCACAACTTTGTAGAATTGACCATGGCTTCAAGTCCCTCTACCAAGAAAAGGGTTTAGGCACAAAATGCCATGAAAGAATAAAGAGGAAAATTTTCTGCTAAAACCCTAGATAAAACTAAAATAAAAGTGTCGACCCCTTTGTCTCACCCAACTTGGGGTATTTATAATGAGTATTTAGGGTTACAAATAATGCCTACTGATAAGAACGTGAATCGAGTGAAAAAGAGTCCAACCGGACGAAGAAATCCCTCAAAGACTCAAAAACACGTTTCTGCTACTGGCCTCCGCGCACATGCGCAGGCTCCTTGTTGCGAGCATGTGCGTGCGAGGCAGTAAGTTCCAGCCGGTTCTGTCCTCCGCGTATGTGTGCACGAGCTGTTTCTGGAATTTAAGTTTCTGGACTCAGCGCACATGCGCAGCCCAGCTCCAGCGCATGTGCGCTGACTTCCTCAATTGTGTTCCACCTTCGGCTTAGATTTTCAACTTGATTCTTGCATTATTTGGGAAAACTCAAAACATCAAAGTTTCAGTTCTACGTCTTAACTTTCCAATTCTTCTTAAATCACCTCAATTGGAGCTTAGGATCAAAAGTTATGCTTGAAATACAAAACGGTATCTGGAATGACTTCGTATTCGTGCATGTTCTGTTCTTAGCATTTTCTTTCATCGTTTTGCATCCTTTTCAGCTCTTTTTCACTTTAATCCTACAAAAACTAAGAATAACCAAATTAAGCTTAATAATAACTCAAATCTTGCTTTCAACACATAAAAATGTGGTAATTGACGCATAAAATATAGTACAATTATGAACTTATCAAATTGTTAAAGAACTCTTTTTTATTGCCTTTGAGATCTCACTTAATTCTCTTAATTGGTTTATTTCAGTTTTGTTATAATGTGGTTGCTTTGCTTACTTTTATTTCAGTTTTTAATTGCGTTTTCATAATGTAGTAATTCTACAATTTATACCGAATTTCAGTTTCTTAATTTCCATTTTTTTAAATGGAACCACCCGAGGGTGAGAAATTTATTGGATAAAATCAAATTTTACAACGGAAAATATAGGGGCAACGTTGAGCATCCAAATACAGCAACCCTTTTATAGAAGAAGGGATTGTATTTTGGTTATACTCTAGATAGGAAGAATTCACTAAACCCTAGTTTGCTAGACAATCAGCTATTTGGTTGGGCTCTCTAAATACATAAGAAAAGGAAAAAGTTGTATTTAGCAAAAAAGATTTAATGTGCCTCTATTGCTGGCCAATACTCCATGATGGAGAGATACGGCCATTGATCATTTGCACCAATATTAAGGAGTCAAAAGTTCCACTTCAATAGACTGAAGTTGCAATTTGGCACAAAGATTCAAACCATCAACCAAAGCCATAGTCTCTGCTTGCAAATTGGTTTGTGTATTATAAAAATTGCAAAAAGCACCCATCATAGGGATGTTGAAAAGCTGGTCGTCAACAGTTGAAGAAAATGAAAGGACATTTTTCCTTACCAGACAAACATTTGAAGAAGCCATAGTTTAATACATCAAGTGTTTCTTGGAGAGCCAGTAGAGGATTCGGAGCTTAGGAGAAAAGAATTTTTTCAACTTAAATGTCATTCTTATTTTTGAAAAGACATTGATAAATATATGAAAAAATTAACTAATCTTTTTTATAGTTTGGATGCAGATCCAAGATTAAAGCAAGTGTTTTTGAGTTCATTGCCTAAGACACTACAGGATGGAGTTGAAATCTATATCCATCATAAGGACAAGTCTATCATTGGTCTTTCCCAGGATAGATAAGACAATCAGTAATGTTAGCACTTGAAGATATCTTCTGTGTCACAACAGACAAGTGGTTCGTGAACATTTGAAAGGAGACCCATGCATAGATGAATCATGTAAAAGGCCAAATTTTGTCATCAAAGGCAAATGTAAAGCATGTAAAGTCAGAGGGTATAAGAAAAAGAAAAAAAATCAAAAAATTCAGACTTTCTTCTTCAAAATCTTCGAGACCCAAACGATGAAAATACTTCAAAAAGAAGAATTTTTATCCTCATACAAAAATGAGGAAGATAAGAAGAAAAAAAAGTCCTCAAGAAGTTACATTTGCAATCAAAAAGGTCATTTTGCAAAGAATTGTCCCCAAAACAAGAAAGGGATCAAATTGATTGAAGACACTCAAAGGCGTACTGGTCAATACATTTCTTCAGATGAAGACCTCGAATCCATTTTCTCTGAAGAAATAGTCCTTCTGGGCAGACTTTATTTGCCTTGGAAGTCCCAATGGAAATCTTCAACATAACACCATCAAACAGGGACAAGACCCCATTCTCCCTCTCAATCTTCATTCATCTCTTGTTGCTCAAACACTTATTCATGTCTATCCCCACTAAGTATGACAAGCCAATTCCAGTAATTGCATTTTTTGATACAGGTACAGCCATGTCAATAATGAATCCAGATGTCTTAGCTTTAGAATATTGGAAACCTCATAGGCAACATTTCTGAATAGCAGATGGAAGAATTTTTACCTCTCACTTGATTACTAAAGGACAAATCACAATCCAATTCTTTCCATAGTGCAAGATTCACACTCATATTCTTGGGTGTGCACTCCCAGGTAAAGATATCATAATTGGAATGGATCTTTACGAAAAAATAAAAAAAAAAACTTTAGGTTTGCAAATTATTCTAATAGGTATCAGATATAAATAATTTTTTAAACAATACATTGATAGACCTCGACTGTATCTTTCAACCATTCAAGATTTGCAAGATTTGATTTCTCAAATAAAATCCAAATTTATTGAACAATCCTATGTAGAATCTCATTCTGAATTTTTACAAAAATGTTCTAACTTCCTCCTTTATGACAGAATTCTGAGTTTTTTTTTGTCAAGTTACCCTCTAAGAAGAATGAGGATGCAAATCAACAAAAGCAACTCATTCAAGGATTAATCCTGAGCATTCCAGCTTAGCAAAGCAAGAATGTCAAGATCTTCTTAAACATGATTTGATTGAAATTTCTCATTCTTAATGGGCATGTAAAGCTTTTTATTTGAATAAAATATCTGAGCAAGTACGTGGTAAGATGAGGCTGGTAATTAATTATCAACCTCTAAACCATTCTTGCAGGATGATAAATTTCCACTGCCCAACAGAAATACTTTGTTTTCAAAACTTTCAAAAGCAAAATGGTTTTCAAAATTTGATTTGATATCACGTTTTTGGCAATTGGCCATAGCCCAAGAGGATAGAGAAATTATGGGGTTTTGCATTCCAAATCACCATTACCTGAAAATAGCCTCTTCATTGTTCCAAAAAGCCATTATCAAAATCTTTGAGCCAATCCTTGACAATAGCCTTATGTTACATTGATTACATTTTCTTGTTTAGCCAGACCCTTGAAGACCATATCAACCTTCTAAACCAGTTCTCAGATATTGTCCAAAAATATGGTGTGATGCTTTTTGAGATAAAGATGATTCTAGCTCAAGAAGAAATCTCCTTCTTGGGAATGAAATTTGTTAATGGACAATACACCCCAGAACAACACATTTCTAAAGCCCTAAATTGTTTCCCAGACAAAAACCTTACAACCAAAGAAATACAATAGTTTCTTGGCCTTGTAAATTATGTCCGAGACTTTATACCCAAAATTGCCAAACCAATTCATGTCCTCTCCAAACTCCTAAAAAAGAAACCCATTCCTTGGGGAGAATCCAAAACTTGAGCAGTCCAAACAATAAAATAGCATTTGCAGACTTTACCATCACTTCACCTTTCAGCTGATAAAAAAACAATTATCCAAACAGATGCCAGTGGTAAATATTGGAGAGCAATTTTTCTCATTGAAAGTGAAGGAAAAAGATCTCTGATTATAGTTTTACCAATGGCAAATTTAAAGATTCTGAGCTTTATTGTCATTCTACTTTGAAAGAGAACCTTGTAGTCAAGAATGCCATTAAGAAGTTCAATTTCCACGACATCATTTTTTGATTGAGTTGGATATGAGCAACTTTCCCAATATGCTCAATTTAAGTAAAAAATGCTACCTCATCCACAGCTGCTCGGATGGGCACGATGGTTTCCCAATACATCTTTGATGTTCAGCACATTAGGGGTAAACAAAATGTTGTAGCTAATTTTCCGAGTCGACCCTAAAAATCTCAAGCATGTTTGCCTTCTGTGAACATGTTTTCTTCTATTCCTTCATCATCTTCCACTATTCTCCAAACCAGTGAATCATACCCTCCAGGTCTACAATATTTAGCCTATCAATGGGAAAAAAAAAATCTTGATTTCTAGAAAATAGTTCATGAATTAGAAACTTTTTCTTATGGTGGATCAATTCTAGATCCTTTTAGAGTTCATCCAACCTATCTTGACACATCTACCATTTCCATATATTTTCTTCATCAATCCAAATGATTTCCCATCTACTTTGATAAATTTCTTTTGGTATTTGTGTCAATTGTTTCATGTCTTGTTAGAATTTGAATGTGAAAAGTTTTAGAATTTTAGGTCTTCATATCTGTGTTAGTTTTTATCATGGTTTAGTCCTTTTTCATATTGGCAAAAAAAATTTCAATCCAGAGAAGGGTTTTTGTTGATCCAGGTTCACAGACCAGTTCATCTTTCTGGTCAGATTACAGACTTTGCCATTACATGTAATTCTTAGGGAGTTGTATCACTTCACAATCTTCAAGAAGAATACTCAGAATTTCAAAGAATTATTTTGCAGGAGAACATAATAACTATTCCACCATAAATATGGCCAGGTCCAGATGCAGGTTCATGGAATACTAGAGACAATCATCCACATTGGGAAAAAAATTTAGGAAGCCAAACAAGAGTATTTCATGGCATTCCAAGATTCTCAGGACCTATATTCACAAAAGTCTCCTGCTGATTGATAATATACGTAGTTCCAATCTCACAAGCAGCAAAGCAAACAATCGATCAGGTTAAGATCAGAAGCAGCAAGAAAAAGAAATAAAAGAAGAAACAGTGCCAAGCATGAGTATCACATGGAACTTTTGAACATCACAGTCCCAGAATCCACTCCAGTAGAAACGGATAGCTCTTATTGTGACAATTGGAATTATTAATAAGATGAGTCAGCAGCCACTCAAATAATTGTACTATGTTTAGGTACGTGTCTAGGATAGTATCCATGTTTTATTAAAGTTAGTTTATTAAAGTTGTACCTTTATTTTATTAAAGTCAAGTGTCTATATTTCTTTATAAAAAGATGCGTCTAGTTTGATGTAAGCACTTACGTCTTAAGTTTGCTACTTGTGTCTACATAAAGGATCTCTAGTTTTCATTTGAAGGATGAGGTCAAGAAAGTTGAAGAGTTTGTAATCAGTTCTCTTATTAATAAAATTATGATTCCTAAAAATTATGCCTTTCTAAGTTTTCTAGGCTCATTCTTCCTGAGTATCCTATCACAAGTCCAGTCAGAAAGGAAATGATCCGATGAACGGATGAAGATGATTAGTATAATAAATGAATTAAGCTCAAATATAAGATAAAGTGCGGGGCCTTGTTTAGCCAAGAAGGGCGTTTTGATTTTAGGTCTTCATATTTGTGTGAGTTTTTATGATGGTTTCGTCCTTTGTCATATTGGTAAAATCTCTTTCATTCTAGAAAAGGTTTTTGCTAATCTAGGTTCATAAACCAGTTTATAATTCTGGTCAGATTTTTACAAACTCTACCATCACCTTTAATTCTTAGGGAGTCCATAGTATCACTTCATAATCTTGAAAAAGAATACTCAAAATTTCCAAGAATTATTTTCTAGGAGAACAGAACTATTCCACTAGAAATATGGCCAGGTCCAGATGCAAGTTCATGGAATACTAGAGACAATCATCTACATTGGGCAAAAGTTTAGGAAGCCAAACAAGAGTATTTCATGGCATTCCAAGATTCTTAGCTGTTTGAGGACCCATATTCACGGAGTCTCCTGAAAATACACAATTCTGTCTCACATAGTCAAGATAAGATTAGAAGCAGCAAGGATAAAAAATAAAAGAAGAAACAGAGCCAAGCACGAGTATCACATGGAATTTTAGAACATCACAAACCCAGATTCCACTCCATTAGAAACGGACAACTCTGATTGTGACAATTGGAATTATTGATAAGATGAGTCAGCAGCCACTCAAATACTTATACTAAGTTCAGATACATGTCAAGGATAGTATCCATGTTTTATTAGAGTTAATTTATTAAAGTCGTAGCTTTACTTTATTAAAGTCATGTGTCTGTATTCTTTATAAAAAAAAAATGTGTCTAGTTTGACGTAAGAACTTACATCTTAAGTTCTCTACTTGTGTCTTTATAAACGATCTCTAGTTTTCATTTGAAGGGAGAGGTCAAGAAATTTGAGGAG
The DNA here is from genome assembly GCA_025175665.1 of Cinchona pubescens. NCBI lineage: Eukaryota > Viridiplantae > Streptophyta > Magnoliopsida > Gentianales > Rubiaceae > Cinchona > Cinchona pubescens. Next base: position 10,985,179 of record JANKKI010000053.1, read on the forward strand.
TTTGTAATCAGTTCTCTTATTAATAAAAGAATTAAGCTGGAATCTAAGATAAAGTGCGGGGCCTTGTTTAGCCAAAGGAGGGCATTTTGTTGGCCTTGCTTACCTTCAAGGATTTAAATTTATTTTGAGTAGTTATTCTAATCATCTTCTTGCATGTAGTTGGTGTCAGAGCCAAATCTATCTGGCTTGAGGAAGATACAAAGGAATTCTATCATTACGTCTGAAGTTACACATGATTCTACTCCTACTGTCTGAAAGTCTGTTAGTAATAAAGTAGATAATTTTTATAAAGTAAATATTGTTCCTAAGAGTTCAAAAAACACTAATCAAATAATACCTACTCATTTACCTCTCATAAATCCATATTCTATTTTTGCCAAGTCTAAGTTTTCTATCAAATCTTTCAGATCTTTAGTTAGCCAACATCCCAAGTCTATGTAAGAATATATCCATGCTTCTAAAATGCATCAATACCAAATGCCAGCTTCCTCCAAAGAGCACATGGTTACATTATATCCCTTCTGACTTTCCTCGTCAATGGAGACAACAGGGATATACTCATATTCACTTGCTGGAACAATCAAGATAGCTCTAACCTTTCATGGTAGAAAATGCCTTACTGATGTTGCTAGAATTGCACTCCTGGATACTAGATTTTTTAAATACCCACATGCCTGCATAGCGACAATTGAGACCACTCTAAATGAAGGAACAGATTTTGTAACTCTTTTCCCCAATTTTAACTTGTCACTTGCATATCCACACCTTCTTTCTACACTTAAGGTGCAAATCCAGCTTCAAGGGACAGAATAGATACCCAATTCACTGGCAATAACCCTACACTATCAAATAGTGTATGGGGTCCAAAATCATGCTTTTGATTTGACTCTTCCTAGAGGAGAAAAAGCTTTATATATTAAGATAGAAGATGATCAGGCAGCCTCATGTACCCATGTTCCCAGGCAGATCTCAAAAGATGAACCGATAAAATTACTGTCAGATACTTGGGTTACAAATTATGAAAAGGCCCAGCCAGCACTAATACAGCCTATTGAGTCATTCCAATGTTTGATGGAATTTCAGTGGCTATCCAGTTTGACCATTCCCATGTTTCCGTATTAAGGGCTAGTACTAGTAGATTTAAAAATTCTCAACTTCATCATTATTCTACTTTCAAAGAGATCCTTGCAGTCAAGAATGCCATTAATAAGTTCAATTTCCATCTTATTGGACATCATTTTCTAATTGACTTGGATATGAGCAGCTTTCCCAATATGCTCAATTTAAGCAAAAAATGCTACCTTATCCACAGCTGCTTAGATAGACACAATGGTTTTCCCAATACACCTTTGATGTTAAGCACATTAAGGGTAAACAAAGTGTTGTAGCTGATTTTCTAAGTCGAACCCAAAAATCTCAATCATGTTTGCCTTCTATGTACATGTTTTCGTCTATTCCTTCATCATCTTCCACTCCTTTCCAAAGTAGTGAATCATACCTCCAGATCTACCATATTTAGCCTATCCATGGAAAAAGGAACATCTTGATTTTTGGAGATTAGTTCAAGAATTAGAAACTTTTCTCTGAATATAGTGGGTCAATTCTTAATCCTTTTGGATCCAACCTATCCATTTGTACACATTTTCTTCATGAATCCAAATGATTTTTCACCTCCTTTGATAAATTTCTTTTGGTTTTTGTGTCATCAGTTTCATGTCTTGTTAGAATTTGAATGTGAGAAGTTTCAGAATTTTAGGTCTTCATATCTGTGTGAGTTTTTATCATGGTTTAGTCCTCATGTGTGAGTAGGCCTACTTGTAATCTTAGATCCATTCAATTGGTTACTTTTACTGTGACTATTTGAATATAAAATTATTGAATACCCCAACTTAGACTTTCTTTAACAGATAACAATGTGTGTAAACTACATTAGGAAACAAATTAACTTTTCAATTAACTTTTCTTATATAATTAGTATTTTGTTCAAATTGTAAAAGTTTACACAACTCATTAATTATCCATAACAAATCATTTTTAGAGTAGTAACATGGAGTATTAACCTATTCCAGATACTACGTACTTTATTGCCATTAGTTCTTAACTTGAATACGAATACCATACTTTTCACAAATTAACTAAACTTGTAAGAGAATTATTTGACTATAGAATTTATTAATTTAGTGCATATTGAAGATAAATTTAAGAGTCGTAACATATGTATTATTAGTTTATGGAATATTTAAGTATTTTTTTCTAAATACACAAGTTAAAATTGTAAATGTAAAGATAATCTTGTAAGTAGAAGTTTACACGGATATTCAATCATTTTGATTCAATGAATGATACGAACCTCGTGCACAATCGACTTGATGCCACGAAATCCCACAATTCAAGTTGGCACCAAACCCTAAGGATCAACTCCAAAGTTGGTCACAAGAGTTTGGATAGCAAACACACATAAACAAGAACATAAGAACACACAAGAATCAAGCAAAATTCAACCTGTTGTCTATAGTGAGACAAGAACCAAACTCTTACCAAGATTTAAAGCAAGAATTGACCCGTTGCCTCTATGAATCTGACAAGGAACCAAATCTATAAGTCGCTTAAAACTATCACCATTGCTCAAGCAATGATCCCAACAAAGTCTTAATCCAAAGACTAAAAGAAAGAACTTTTTCTCACGAAAAAAGACAAATTTTATCAAAAAAAATGTGCTGTCATTCGTCCATATGATAATGCCTATTTATAGGCTTAATAAAGTCCTAAAAACTAGCTTAAAAACTCCTAAAAAGTTAGTGTTAGGGTTCAGCCATTAGTAGCCCCAAGATTTGGGCTCAAATGGGCCTTATTAAGGCTAATTAATGAGTCTAAAAACTAAGAATTAAATCAACAACTAAACCTGACTTAAATCCAACTTAAAACCAACCCAATTTACACAACACTTTAAATTATTATTGGGCTTCACATAATAAAGACCAAACTAAAATGAACTTGAAACGAAGTCCGGCCTTCTTGAACTTAAAAGATCTCCACTTGTGGTTCACTTTGAAGAATTGGACTTCATGTATTATTGAATTGAGAATAGTCCTGAAGGCAATCCAACTTGATCAAAATACCACAAATGTGCTCCAATCTTGGCAAGAGTGAGTCCCAACTAACTCCATCTTTCATCTCCTCATCTTGACACATCTTTGGGCTCTTCGGATCCATATCATTGAAAAAGTTGAATGGAGTGTCAAAATCATTGACGAATGTTTATTTGTTATTAAACACTATCTTTCAATACCTTAATTGAAAGAGTTCGAACCACATCCGTATATTATTATCATGAACAATTCTAGGTAATGCTGTTGAGTTCCTTAATCAACACTTGGTCTAGACAATTGAAGTGTAAATTATTGAGCCATTTAACTACAAAACCTCAACCCTAGTAACTATTTAACAATGCTTTTGGTAAGTCACCCTACTCGAAAAGAAAAAAGAAATATTGAAAAAACTACCAGTGGGAACATGGGAATAATTGTAAATTTAAGCATGTATAGGTAATTCAACTATCACATTGAGGCCTTCCAATCACTAAGAAATATACATGAGATTTAGAACTGTTAGTTTTAATTTGAGACTGTAACCACCACCAAGGAAAGGTCCAACACCGTCTAAGATTCAATCTTGATGGCTGCAACATCTTCAATCACGAAGGTTCTCCTAAATGCTACAGCAGTTAACTAAATGACAGCAACAGCATCCTTGGCTGCTGTAGCTACTGCATCAACAGCCATGCTGTGGCCGCTACCATTGTCAAGGCATGTTTTTTCTGGTCATTCTCTAATTCTAGTAATGCCTGTTGTGTTGGTAGTGTTGTGGCAATCATTATATGTGTTGAGTGGCAATCATCATATGTGTTGAGTTCAAGTCTTTTTGACTTGGTGCAGTTGCAGATGACCTTCAAAAACTCCATCTCCCATTTTCTTTCAGACTCGTAGGTGGGCCTGTTGTTGGTGTTGTTAGAACATGTTCAGTTGAAACAGAAGTTGGCTGAAGATTACTTGCATTCTTCTCTTTCTCCTTTTAGGTATCCTTCTTTCCTATCAAGAAGTTTCTTATCCACTTGCTTGGTTTCCTTCCCATTTCTTTCACAATCTTGAAACTAGCTGGACCACTGAAACAAAAAAAGGGATATGATATATTGACACTTCAAATGATCTAAATCTATTCTTTTCTTTTTAGGATTTTATCATTAGATTTTAAAGCATTTTCATATTGACTTACTTAAAGTTGTAGAGCTTTTTTATTTATTTTTTAGGGTTTATTTATAAAGATTTTCTGATTCATTAACAAAACATTTAATTTTTGATTTGTTTACAAAAAGTTTAATTGTGAAGATTTTTTGATATATTTACAAAACCTTTAAATTTTTTTATTTTTTATTTTTTACAAAACATTTAAAGCTTAGACGTGCTTTATAGTAATACCATTTTTTTATTTTGCACTATATTAGTGTGTGAGCCTCTATGTCTTGTTTGAAAATTTTAATTCTTATGAGTGACATTTCATCAGGAGAAATCTTGTTGGCCAAATCTTTGAAACAGTAGTGCATGTTGCAGGTGACCAGGATTGCTGAATTGCACAAGATCTTCTTAAGTGACCTTTAATGTGATGTTTTGAACTTATTGGCTGTATATGGCTATTAATTTACACATTCACCTTCAGTTTTCCAAGCAGGTGTCATTTAGCAATTCTAGCATTTTCTGTGCAGTCTAAGTTTAATGGTAGCAACATAGTTCTATGTGTCCTAAATTATTTAGTTTTATATATAAAATCAAACATATACTGGTAGTTTTATATAGTGTAGATGAAATTAACCAGCTAAGCTACTTTGAAATTTTAACCATAATTAACAACGGGTTACTGAATCTGCATAATTCTTTAACCACACTTGAGTTAAAATTAAATTGGGTATGTATTTACAAGAGTTTATATTGGATTTGACAATAGTGAAGTAGAGCTTGGATTTGGGACATTTTGTCATTTCATGCGCTCCCTAATATGAGAAAATGAAATATTTCGATAGTGGTAAAAAATATGAATTCAATGAAAATATGTTTTATGTTTTTATACTTTTGTAACTATCTTAGGCTGGATTGGAGCTACTATGTTAGTATTACTTGTTAGTAAAGGCAAAGAAAGAACGTTTGCATTCTTTTATGTGTAGTTTGGTGAAGAATAAAAGGAAAGTTTTTATCAATGTGGAATTAATAAAGTATTTGGTAACTTAAATACTACTGATACACATCCTTTCTACTTTAACGATATAATTTTATGTATTAACTACGATGACATATAGACTTCAACCAAGTTAAAGTTGGTTTTTTATTATTATTATTTTAATCAAATAAGAAGGCGTATATCAAAAACCTGATAATCACATCAATCTCTTCATTATGTTCAAATTTGGCCAACAAGAAGTGTGGAAGACTTGCACAGTAGCCTTCTTAAGTCATGGGGAGTGCAAATTAACTATAGTACTAAGGATTAGTAGTAATATTACCTGATCCAAGTTGGTCTCCAATTATACCTTAAGCCCATATCAACGTATCCTTAGTTGCTAGCTAGATAGCGATCTCATCTTAATTTTGCATATGATCTCTGCTCTCAAAATGAACAAACAAAAACATAGAAATAAAGCAAACATGGTATGTAATCATTAGTTCTGGAACCAAACTAATATCATATCTACATACTTAATCCATAATAAACAAACAAAATAATACCAATCATAGACTACAGACTGATTTAATCTTTGAAATTATTCTTATTATCATATCAAGATTACGGTTATTGTCCAAATTATCTTCTCTTTGTTTAAAGCTTTCCAGTGGCTGTCTAAACTCAAAAGTGTAATGTTGTAGAATCACAAAAGAGATGTTAAAACAATAAAAAAAAATTCACAATCAAGTCCTTTAATTGAACCCCAAAAGCATTGAATGTAAAAGAAATCTAACTTGATCACTTATTATGCAGCTTATAAGGTAGAAGATTGCTTATGCTTTGGGCGAAGGTATTGGAGTAATAGCCTACATTACAGAGCATTTGCAAGAAAGCAAATAAGGTAACACTTTTCATGTCTGTCTATATTGTTATTCGTCCTGTTTTTGTCTCGTTCTCCAAAATATATTGTTATTTGTATTGCTGTGTATTTTGCTCAATTAATATGAAATTTGAAAGCTTAGTTAGTACCATACAATATCTTCAGTTTTTGTGAATGTTTGAATCGACCCTTGCTGGTTCATCATGACTATTTGAATTGGTTTGTGCATAAGGGAATATACAAAATTAGGGAAATCTATGTCAAAATTTTTGTAAGAATATATGTTAAGAATGGCCAAGTAATTAAACTATTGTTTCTTTTGCTTTGCATGTGTGGGTTGGGTAATATGAAGTTTTAAAGTTTAGTTACTACCATACAATATCTTCCATTTTTGTTAATGTTTGAATCGACCCTTGCCAGGTTATTGTGATTGTTTGAATTAGTTGGTGAATAGGGGAATGTACAAAATTAGGGAAAATTATGTCGAAGTTTTCGTAAGAATATATGTTAAGAATTGTCAAGTAATTGAACTATTCTTTCTTTTGCTTTGTGCGTGTGGGTTAGGATAATATGAAATTTCAAAATTTAGTTAGTAACATACAATATCTTTAGTTTTTGCGAATGTTTGAATTGATCCTTGCCAAGTCATCATGACTATTTGAATTGATTTGTGAATAGGAAAATGTACAAAATTAAAGAAACTATGTCGATATTTTTGTAAGAATATATGTTAATAATAGCCAAGTAATTGAACTATTGTTTCTTTTGCTTCGCATGTCTGGGTTGGGTAATATGAAATTTGAAAATTTAGTTAGTACCATAAAATATCTTCAATTTTTGTAAATGTATGAATCGACCCCTGCTGAGTCATCATGATGTTTGAATTGGTTTATGAATAGGGGAATGTACAAAATTAAGGGAAAGTATGTTAAAACTTTTGAAAGAATATATGTTAATAATGGCCCAGTAATTGAACTATTGTTTCTTTTACTTCGCATGTGTGGGTTAGGTAATATGAAATTTCAAAGTTTAGCTAGTAACGTACAATATCTTCAGTTTTTGCGAATGTTTGAAGGAATCGACCCTTGCCATGTTAACATGACTGTTTGAGCTGGTTTGTGAATAGGGGAATGTACAAATTTTGGGGAAACTATGTCAAAAGTTTTGTAAGAATATATGTTAAAAATGGACAAGTAATTGAATTATTGTTTCTTTACTTTGCGTGTGTAGGTTAGATAGTATGAAATTTTGAAGTTTAGTTTAATAGAGTACAATATCTTCAATTTTTGTGAATGTTTGAATCGACCTTTGCCGAGTCATCATGACTGTTTGAATTGGTTTGTGAATGGGGAAATGTGCAAAATTAGGGAAAACTATATCAAAATTTTTGTAAGAATATATGTTAAGAATGGCCAAGTAATTGAACTATTGTTTCTTTTGCTTTGCATGCGTGGGTTGGCTAATATGAAGTTTTTAAGTTTAGTTAGTATCATACAATATCTTTAGTTTTTGTGAATGTTTAAATCGACTCTTGCCGGGTCATCATGACTGTTTGAATTAGTTTGTGAATAGGGGAAATTTGTACAAAATTAGGGGAAACTATGTCAAAATTTTTGTAAGAATATATGTTAAGAATGGCTAAGTAATTGAACTATTGTTTCTTTTGCTTTGCGTGTGTGGATTAGGTAATATGAAATTTTAAAGTTTAGTTAGTGCTATACAATATCTTCAGTTTTTGTGAATGTTAGAATATATTTTAAGAATGCTTTGAGAACTAAAATATTGAATATATTTACATCTCATGAATTATGGATATTCGGTCTTGTCGTTATTGGATGTATGATAGGTTATTACCTGATCACACTAGTTACACACTACATTTCTTGGAGAGGTTAGAGAGTTTGTACAGTTTGCCTACAAACAACCACAATATGCTAACGATAAAGAATTAGGTTCCCTTGTTCTGAAGATCAAAATAGGAAACTAATGATTCTGGATCATGTGGTTGAACACATTTTAAAATATGGTTTCATGGCAGATTATTGGTATTGGACTGCACATGGTGAGTCAAAACCAGTAGGGATTAGGTAGATGATCATGAGGCAGGTTCAAGTAATTCTGAATTCTTGTATAATGAACATACATGGCGTATGGTGTTCGATGCAGTTGGTCCAAATAATTTTGGAAATGAATACCTTCAGGAGGAACAAAGTAGAGTAAATGTTGAGAAGCCTCCTAGTACTGAAGCTGCTCACTTCTATGATATGTTACATTCTACTCAACAATAGTTGGACCCTAGTTGTAAAACATTTACTGAGTTGTCCATGGTATTCAATTGATGAGTTTGATATCAAACTATAACTTGTCATAGGGTTGTGTTGACAGAATGTGTGACATTGTGAAACGCGCAACTCCTCCATGAAATTGTGTAACCAGTAACTTTGTCAAGACAAAAAAGTTAGTGAAGAAACTTGATTTATTTGCTATTAGGTATGATTGTTGTATAAATGAGTGCATACTTTATTACAAAAGTAGTAGAATTGATTGCAAGCATTGCCAGCATCCTCGATATAAACTATCCAAAAAGGGGGTGAAAGAAAGAGTAAACCAGTTCCTTACTAGAGAATGCATTATTTGCCACTCATACCAAGAGTTAAGAGGTTATATGCATCTCATAGATCAGTTGAACACATGAGATGGCACACTGAGACAATAGGAGAGAGTCTGATGTTTTATGCCATCCCTCGGATGGTGAAGCATGGAAACACTTTGATCAAAAACACCCAAATTTTTCCTTAGACCCAAGAAATGTTAGACTTGGTTTATGTGCAGATGGTTTTAATCCTTTCTACAACGGTAAACCTTACTCATGTTGGCTTGTTATTGTAACTCCATATAATCTTCCACCTGAAATGTGCATGTCTGCTCCTTATATGTTTTCAACTGCTTGATTCCCAGTCCACATAACCCCAAAAGCCAAATTGATGTATACTTGCAATCTTTGATTTATGAGTTGAAACGATTATGGTTAGACGGAGTCCTTACATATGACATATCTATTAAACAAAACTTTAAAATGAGGGCAGCATTGATGTGGACGATTAATGTTGATTATTCTGTATATGGCATGCCATTAGGGTGGAGTACATTTGAAAAATTGGCGTGCTCCATTTGCATGGAGCAAACCAAAGCATTTAGGTTAAAATTTTGTGGAAACTGTCACGCCCGACCCGCAGTCTGGCAGGCACCGGTGGTACCGGCACCGTCGCCACGTGTGGTGCTCGTGAAATTTTCAATTGAATGCAAAAATCCTACTTACAATTTACAAACATAAATTACCTATTTACTATTACAAATAAAATGAATCACCTATTTACTTTAACCTAAATGCTTTGGTTTGCTCCATGCAAATGGAGCACGCCAATTTTTCAAATGTACTCCACCCTAATGGCATGCCATATACCTGTCTCTTATACAAAAAATACATCAAAATTTAAACAGAAAATAAACCCTATTTTAGATTGACTCCTGGTCCACGTAACTCAAGAAAATGAGTTACAATCTAGTTGTAAAATGGAAAGGTTTGGGATTGATTTGAATTTCCCTCGGCACCCACAACGCCTACCTCTTGCGTGATTTTATCGTAAATAAGAAGCAGGGAATAGTATTCATTATTGCCGGCTATGTAGCATACGTGTGCTTTGAGATAGTTTAAAAGTAATAAAATATGTACATGTTAATGAGGAAACGAAAATAAATAGTAAATATTAACATTGACAGGTAGATTTAGCCCGGATCCAATTAAAAGTCGCACACGTTGAGCTTGTAGTGCCTTTTATTATGTGTTCACAACATCAGACTTCATGTAGGGCCAATAAAAATGCTCTTGAACTGTGTTTATATTATTGATACAATTATTAAGTCCTAGGCTAAATTGAATTTTATTCAAATATTTAACTTCTAGTTGTTCAACTAATCCAAAATTTGAGGGCAAAAGAGTAAATTCACCTAATTTAACAAATAAGATAAGGCATAAATATTATAATGAGACCAATAAACATTAAAATAAAGCACCAATCATCACATTTTCAATTAATACAAAATGTGCAAAGCATCAAAGTATATTTACAATTCAACACTCATAAGGGCAAAACAGTAATTTCACAATCCAAGGATAATTAAAAAATATTAAAAGGCCAAACAGAAAACAAAGCAAAAATTGGTGGTTATTGACATAAAACATGTAATTTGAAAGAAGTTTGAAGAAAAAAAAAATAAAATAAAATAAAAAAATAAACAGTAATATTAAAGAAAATTCCTTAAGAGCCTAAATGTAAATAAAAAATTACTTGAGGGCTAAAAATGCGTAAGTATGAAACTGGAGGGCCAAAAGCAAATAAAATATTGTATAGCACCTGTCTCTTATACACAGCTAAAAGTGTGTATAATAGACACACTTAGATTGTATAAGAGACAGGGATTATACCATCTAGTTGCGCACGAATCATGAAGTCACACCACGTCATCCGTGACTGTTTCGCCACCAGATTCATCGTCATCTGTCTCTTATACAGGTCTAGATGTGTATAAGAGAAAAAAGGAGGATGTGTATCCTGGTGGCCCCTATCCGAAAAAACTGAATGATATTTAAAAAAATGTTCTCGGGCTAAACTAAAAGAAAACTGAAATATGGGGGAGTAAAATGGAAAAAATTTTCTAACTTTTCTTTTTTTTGTGCAGATTTTTATGGGCTACTAGCCTTTTTCCACCACGATTTTGACCCAGAATATGAACGATTTTGCTTCGGGTTTGAAAATAAAAGTTGTACCTTCAGGAACGATCTACAACTTTTATTCTTTGAGTTTAATCCAGTTCCTCTTCCATCGCTTGAAATCTTGGCTCAAAGTTGGTTGTCTGGAAAATTTTCCAGACTTAGAAATTTTTCTGGAAAATCCTCTGGACCAACAGCCTTTTTCTATCACGTTTTTGACCCTCAAAATGTAAGATTTTTCTTTGGGTTTCAAAAGAGAAATTGTAGTTCCAGAGACCCTCTACAACGTTTGTTCTTTGAGTTGAGTCTAATTCCAATCTGACTGTATCTTATACACAATCAAAGTTGGTGTTTAAGCAGACAGGACCTACCCAATAAACCGGCTAATTTTTCTCTCCCTTTAGACTGATTTTTTGTGCTTTTAACGAATTGGATTGAGTGTAAAAATGCTATATGTTACTTTATCTGTTCTTTTCAATTAATTTACACTTCTGAAATTTTATGGTCACCAATATGCTGTCTGGTGCAGAAAAACGTGGCCAAAAAAATTGTCATTGTTTGAACAAGACGCTGCATCGTTCACGCTGAACTTTTTTTTTTTTTTTTTTATAAAATTTTAAACCAATTAATTAGTTAATAATATTTTAATTAATAATTAATTAATTTTAAATTTTTTTTTTTTTTTTTAAAATCTAAAAATTCAATAATATTAGAATTTATTCTTAGTATTTCAAAAACATAAAATGCATAAGAATAATTAAACATCACAACATAAATTAAGAAGGAATTAAAGGGTAAATTAAAAGAAAATCAAAGTGCAGGTTAAAAAGACATTGAAAAGCAAAAATTAAAAGAAAATTGAGAGACAAATTAAAAGGAAAATAGCAGGGACAACTTAAGGGACAAAAATAGGTGTCTACAGAAACAATTCTTGGTTTGATTGTCATCACCAATTCTTGCCCGAGGATCATGCCTTTAGGAGGAATAGAGATGCTTTTTACAAGAATTGTGTTGAGAGGTCGCTTCCTCCTTGTAGATTAAGTGGTGAAGAATTGTGAAAGTGAGTGGAAAACCTACCAAAAATAAAGGATTTGAAACTTCAACATCAAAAATTTGATGGTTATGGGTTGACACACAACCAGTCCAAATAGAGCATCTTTTGGGAGTTACCTTATTAGAAGGACAATTTAATTCGTCACAATTTAGATGTAATGCATATCAAGAAAAATATTTTTGACAATGTGTTTCATACTATGATGGATAACAAAGACAAGGCCAAAGACAATGCAAAGGCACAACAGTATTTGAGTGTTTATTGTAGACAATGTGAATTGGAGTTGAAAACATTAAATAATGGGAAACTTGCAAAACTGAAAGCTAACTTCACATCTCACATCTCATTGGACTAGCAGTGATAAATCTATAGTTGGGTTGAAGGGTTAAAGATGCCATATGGATATGGTTCAAATTTGGCTAGACGCGTGGATCGGGATGAAGGCAAGTTACTTGGGATGAAAAGTTGTGATTGTCGTGTTTATGGAACGATTACTTCCTATTGCATTTAGTGGATTGCCTGAATCAATATGGAAGGCTCTCATTGAGTTGAGCCTTTTTTTTCCACGATTTGTGTTGCACTGCGTTTGCAAGAAGATGTGCTTATTCAAATGGGAGAAAACATTCCTGTAATCTTGTGTAAACTAGAACAAATATTTCCACCAGGATTTTTTGACGTTATAGAGCATCTACCCAATATGAGGCACTAGTTGGAGGACCCATTCAATAGGTGGATGTATCCGTTTGAGAGGTAATAACTGAACTTGTAATGCATGTTAAAAACATTGTTGACAAGAAACTTTTAATATGTGCAATTAACATCCAGGTTTTTACATGACTTGAAAGGGTTATGTTAAAAAATAGGGCCATCTAGAAGGCTCGATATGTGAGACGTACTTGTCTCTAGAAACCTCTTACTTTTGTTCTTACTATTTTGAATCCCATGTTCAATGTAAGTCCAGAAGAATTGGACGCATTGAAGATGATGGATTTGATGAAACCATACCACCTATCTTTTCGGTTTTCAATCAACCAGGTCGGACGACAGGAAAGTGTAAACAGAGATTTTTGATGGATTAGGAGCTGGCTACAGCTGCATTGCATGTACTCTTGAATTGTGATGAAGTGAAGCCTTTCTTGACGTAAGCATAATATTTTTATTTAATTATGATATTTTAACATAATCTTTAGTGTCTTTAAAATTAAAAAAAAAGAAAAAATTGTACAATGTACGAGAAAGCTATACGAACATATTGGCCTCATGTTAGTGACAAAGAAGTTGAACTATCGAGAAAGAAAAATTTTGTGAAGTGGTTCTATCAATATGTAAGTAATAATACTAGCTAGTATCATTTAATCGTACATTTTAAAGAAAGTAAAATTATCAAAAGTTTTTATTTTTATGCTAGGTTCGCAATCCGTAGAACATGGTACTTGCATGATCTCGCATGGGGCCCTAGTAGAGAGGTTGAAACATGGCCAAAATTCTTTGTCAATGGATACATATTTCACACGAATGAATGGGCAGATGGCAGAAAAACTACTAATAGTGGAGTGTGTGTCAAAAGTGAAGTTCAAGTGACTTTCATGGTATATTGAACGAGGTAGTTTAGTTACAATATCCAAGTCAAAAAAGTATAGTTTCGTTCAATTGTGACTGGTATGATTCGTGCGCAGTAGAGGCATTAGAGTTCATAAGCAATATGGAATTGTTGAAGTTAGAAAAATAGGAAGGTATCCAAAATTTGATCCCTTTATAATTGCACAACATACATCTCAAGTTTGTTATGTTCCATATCCAGGATGAATCAGAGACCAATTGGATTGGCTTTGTGATAAAGACAAGGCCTAAGGATAGAATTGGCAAAGGTAATCATACCATCGAAAATCCTTACCAGGATACACATCCTCCTATTGCTATAGTTATAGATAATGACCCTATTAGATTTCTAGTAGACAGTAATGGGGCATTTGAAGAAATTGATGATCATGAATTGGGTAGGTCTGCAATGGTTGGTATAGTAGAAGATGAAGAGGAAAAGGAAGAAGAAGAGGAAGATGAAGATGAATACGATGAACAATAGAAATTTATGAATATTTTAATTACATGGATAAATGAATTTGTACTTTCTCCTTATCTATATTTTGTTTTGGTATTTGTTTACCAGTATTGCATTTTCCTTTTGTTATTTTGATTTATGGACTTGTGCTATTCTATTCTTTATTTGTTTTTAGTATTAGTATATTTAATAACTATTATTTAGTGTTGTAGTAATACAGTAGTATTAGTATTTTTATTTACTAAGTAATGGTAGCAATAAGTAATACTAACTATTAATTACTAAGTTTTTTGGGGACGTGTATTTATAATGAATTGTGAAACTTATTATTAATATTTGTTTTGTGCATTATTAACAGATGGTTGATATACATAAACGAAAGGTAAGAATACAGGTGCGAGTAAGAAGAAGAAGTCTACCATTAGTATTTCATCATTCATGCCTCCTCCTATAAATACTATAGGATTAACACCTACATATATGCTATTTAGTATGCTTCATCCTACTAGCCAGTTACCTGCATCTGTGCCATTTACTATGTCATCCTTTACGAGCCATCTCCCTTTTACTATGCCTTTTCCTGCGGGTCAATCACCTACATCTGGACACTCTACTATGCCTCCTCTTCTAAGCCAACCACATATTTCACTTAGTATGCCTCCTCTGAGTTAGCCACCTACATATATCTCATCTAGCATGCCTCCTCTTCTTAGCCAACCACATGTGTTTAGTACAAATCCTTTGTGCCATAACCTACATAGGTGTCGTCCTGTATATCTTCTCTTATGAGCCAGCCACTTCATTTTATCCCACCTCCAACATGTCGGTCCTAGCACGTCTAGAACTTTCATCCCAACACTTGGCATCCAAGATATTCCTTGCAATTATTTTGTACAAGGAAACACTGGTGCGGTTGGGGGTAAAAATCCTTCACCATAGTCATCAGGTGCTTCAAATAGAACATCTTTGGCATATAAAGTTGTGGTTCAATTGGCATTCCAAATGAGAGCAATACTACGAAGAAATTTTTATGGCCATGTGGTCTTGAGTAATGAGATCAAACTAACTATATTATATTTTACTTAAAATTTATTTATTGATAATAAAGTTTTTTTCAATGTTACGATTATTCAAGTTTATATGTTTATGACTCATATTTTTTTAACTAGGTTTGAACATTATCAACGTGAGGTTGCTTCTTGTCTCACCCATCTTATCAAATCTAATTTCAATGGCCCTTACCCTTCTTGGAAGAAGATGCCGAAAGAGCTGGAAGACATGATGTTTAGAGAATTTGGAGTAAGCTACTTTTTGTTTATTCCAATTTTAATATTTTTTACTTATAATTTTAATATTATAATTTATTGGTGTTTTTGTCTTTGTATGCAAAACACATATTGTTGGCTTCTGAAGGATGCAAAGGATGTTCGCAAGATTTGAGTATCACGGCTCAGAATGAATGAAGAATTTGATGCTTGACGTGCATGCAGGTATTCGTAAAGTTGAGACTCAACCAGGATAGATTGGAGATTTCACATGGGCTTAATTGTTGCAAGTATGGGATAGAGGAAAGCTCAAGTCCTTAAGTCAAACAAATAAGAAGAATCGTGCATCTACTTGCGATGGTAAAGGATACCTTTGTCATACTGGTGGCAGCATCACCTATTTGGAATATCGACGTAAATTGGTATGCATATATAAATTATGTTTTATTTTAGCTCATTCACTTAGATTTTATTTTTTCTCCTTTTTGATATTGTATGTCATATGTTCTAAAATTGTTAGACGAAAGAAAATAATGGATGTGATGTTGGTCTTGCTGCCACTTTCCTAGGGTCACACCTATACAAGAAAGGCAGACAAGCATTAGACATTGGATAACCACAAGCAGAAAATATTCATGTAAGTAATAAGACCATTAGAATCTAGTTATTGTTCTTCCATTTATTTAAGGATAGTTCTAAATTCTTCTAAACTTATCTTGGATTTTCTTAAACTCAATGTATGGAAATCTAACAGCATATCTAGCATTACCTACTTCTAGCATTTATGAATTTTTATAATTACTTTCATTAAAAAGTCACTTATGGAATGGTTGATGCATGAATAGGAAAATTTTGTTGCTAAGTGGTCTAAGGTGCAGTCGAGTCAGAGTTCTAATGGTGAAGGTTGCCCATCATAACAATCCTCCTTACCTAGTGAAATTGATGGATAGAAATTGTTGGTAGGATGAAGAAAGAACAAGTACTTGGGCTGCCATGTGCCGATACATCAGATTATAGTGGATCCTCTTCGAACACATCTAGGATGCCTGACTATTGGGAGAACATGATTCAGGAATAGATTCCAACAAGCATATCCATAGCCTCCAAAGTACAATTGTATCCTTGCAAACAAGCAATAATGAACTCAAGGATATAGTAGGCAACTTGAAGTCTAAAATAGAATCATTTGAAAGAATGATGTCTCTAGTGGTGAGTTCTAAACCTTTCAGCATCCAAGTAAAACTTTGACCAATTGCTCGCCACATTATTCGCCTACAGGGTTTGCTCAGTTTACTATGATACCTGTACCTTATGATGGTGGAAGTGGTGTGAAAAATTTTAAAAATCTACTACATCCCATACATGAAGATGAGGATTAAGATGAAGATGGTGGTAGGGATAATGAGGAGAAAGAGAGTGAGGATGAATGATACTGGATACTAATTTATAAAATTTGTACTTATTTATTTGTACTTTAAGGATGGAAGGTAGTTGTATGATAGTGTTAGAATGAATGGTGTACAATTTAAGATGTAGGGGTTTTAAAAAAAAATTGTTGAACATTGCAGGTGGTGCCCATCACTGGCACCTGCGTTGGAGTATTAACAGGCAGTGCTGATCACTAGTACCCACGTAGATTTTTTTTTTTATGAGTTGTGCCTACCACTGGTACCCATTTTGGGGAATCAAAAAAAAAAAAAAAAAAAGTAGCATTCCGATTCAAAAGGAAAAAAAGAAGAAAGAGGTAGATATTTTTACAAAATTTTGGTGAGTAGGGATGAAGTAGAAAAAGTAGGATTTTATTTTGCTTATTGCACAAAATTTTTATGGGTGTTTGGTCAATTAAGTGTGGAGTTACTTCTTTGAAGGATGGGTATTTCAATGTTCAAAAAGAAGTTTTATGTTAATAAGGTGCACATTAATTTAAAGATATTTTTCTTATTTATTTATCCTTTTTCCCTTCTTTGTTAGCCAAGACCCTAGCCTTACGTTACAAACTAAAAGTCCTACCTAATTTAAGTCGAATCAGTTGTTTACATTATTAGAGAAATGTAAGAAGAGTAAGCTAGGAGTATTTAAAAAAATTCAGTCAGGCTGAGAAACTCAATTTGTGTATTTAGATATTTTGGTCTAACTTTTTTATTGTATTTAGTCAGGCTAGATCTTTTCTTCTTCTTTTTTTTCGATCTTTGAGTGTTGCAAGATTCTTGTTCCCGAGTTTGGCTGTCATTTACTGATTAAGGTACAAGTTGGTTTATTTGTGATTATGCATGCACCTCATATATCACATGAAATGGTTTGAGTCAAATGGACAAGAACTCAACAAGACTGACATTTGTTTTATGCTAGAGAAAGTTGTTGATAAGATTGAGAATTTAGCACGCTCTTTGGGATTGTTGAGAATTTTAGATTGCATTGTTTAATCTTCATTTATTTAATTCTTTCTCGGTCCATGTTCTATTTGAGGATTATGTATTTTCTGCTTAGAGAAAGTATTACTTTTGTTTATGTTATTAATAGTTTCTTTGTGATGTTTATTTGTATTAGCAAATGCCCTTCGCTTTTATTTTTAATTCAGCCGTGAAGTGGTTTTGAAATAAAATGTCACATTGTTACATACTTTTTTATTTTATTTTATTTTTATTTTTTTTACCGTTGCTTCTTTAACTAACTTTAGCTTCGAGCAAATATTAAAATAATTAACACCTTGTCAAATTGCAAACAGTTTATATTTATTGGGCATTTATATTTATAATTTATTCACAGCGCAACTGGCGGTTATATCTGTTAGTACTATATGTTAATGAGGTTCGGTTGCTATTGAATTCTTGCTATTATTTTAATATTTCTTGGGTTAGTCAAAGTGGCGAAGCCATAGATACTCTAGTGGGGCACGTGCCCTGCTAGGTTAATAACAATAGTGTATTTGAATAGAAAAAATTTATAAAATGTTATTCCCAATTAACTTGGTGTCTCATTGATCCAAAAATAAATTTTTATTTGTGCACTACTTGTAGTTGAGAAGTAAAAATGTAAAATATTTGACAGTAAAACGATATATAGTTGACTCATTA
Source organism: Cinchona pubescens (assembly GCA_025175665.1). Lineage (NCBI taxonomy): Eukaryota > Viridiplantae > Streptophyta > Magnoliopsida > Gentianales > Rubiaceae > Cinchona > Cinchona pubescens. The sequence goes on from JANKKI010000053.1 coordinate 11,003,493, forward strand.
ATTAAAATTTCAGTCTTATTATTGGAAGATTCTAATATGCCGTATGATCAAGATGTATGGATTCACTATACACCTTGTGGTCTATATTTGTCCACATTGCTTACTTCTTTTAAAATTTTAAAAATTAAAATATTTTATCCACAAATTAGAAGATGTGGCCAAATAAGGTCCACAATGTATACACTAAAGTCATACACCTTGGTTCATATAATAATTTTTCCTTATTATTGGGATATAAGTTTGAAAATTAAAAATTTTATCTTAATTGTTTCATATTTTGAAAAAAACATTAAACATAGAAATTTATGCATACTCTACTAATTGCTAAAAAATTGTACAATTATTATTTGTACCCCCACTGAAAAATATGTCTAGATCCATCCCAGATTAGTTGGGATGCCAATATTATAGCTCATTTTCTGGCAAGAAATTCTAGAGAAGTACAGGAAAGTACTTGGCTTAATCCACCAATCTTTACTTGTAACTAGTATGAAAGATACATCTTATGATTGTGTATTTTTTTTTTTTTTAAAAAGAAGAAAGAAAATTGCGACAAAATTTAAAAAGAGAGAGGTAGCGGAATTGCTAATAAAAAAATTAAGAAAAATAAGGGAGTAGAAAGTAAAAGATGAGAAGGGAGTAATGGTAAGAGAGTGATGGATAGTTAATGAAAATATAATAATAAAGAGGATGAGGAAAGTTAATTTGGTAAATCATAAAAATAAAAGATACCAAAACCCTCTCTAATATTTTATATATATATATAGAATATATATACCTAGATGCTATCCTATTATATATATATATAGTAAGTATGGATGTCTTGTTGGCATATGTCAATTCATCATAATAGGATGACAGTCTGGTTTACTATTAGAAAAAATCTACTCTCTATCTCATTTATTTTGTTACAATTTGACTTCTTTGATCAATCAAATCAATTTTGTAATCAAGAATTCATATGGATTGATTTAATTTTTCTTGAATATTTTTCAATAAAAGTGAAATTTATATAAATATTATGATATAAAAAGTAAAATTATAAAAAAAATAAAAGTTATAAATTTACGAAAGATTGAGCCTTAAAAACTTTATTCGTTGACTAAAAAAAGTTAAATGTGATAAACATATAGGAAATGAATTAATATTAATCTACTGGGTTAGAAAAGTAAGATTTTCATGAACCAAAACACCATCCTCAGTCTTCACATGCCTAAGCCCAACCCATTCAGCAAACCATTAGCCCTAGATATACTTCTAACTGGGCCAATCCAATAACATGTAAATATTCCCCGACTTCTATTTTCACCACCCGGCCCATTCCGTCGGTCCAAGGCACAATTTCTTTTGCCCTTTTTCATTTTTTTTTTACTCAATACAAAATTGATCGGCGACGTATATATAATAGACCATCCTCCTCTACTCGGCCTCCGCAGCCGCCTGGCTTTTCTCCTCGCATTAAAACCAGCTATGGATTTTGAAAATTATTACGAAATTACCCGCGTCGCCGACTTCATTCACACCTATAACTTCTCCAGAGTTGCATTACAGGTTAGTAGTAATAAGTCTTATCCCTATAACTTCTCCAGAGTTGCATTACAGGTTAATAGTAATAATCATAGAATAAAAGGTTGCCTTACAGGTTAGTAGTAATAATCACAGAATAAAAGGAAAACTGAATAATCCCTAAAATTCTTTCACGTCCTATCCCATAGTGTTTTTATTTTATTATTTTTTTTTGGAAAAAAAAAACTTAGTTTCCGGATAAGCTCCTGAAAGATTCAAGCAGAGTCGCGAGTTCTCTTCGGAAAAAGATTCGCCATCTTCTTGAGGATTCTAATGGGACACCTGAGGAGTCACGTGCCGCCGCCAAATTGTACGTGATGGCGGATACCACCTACGGCAGCTGCTGCGTTGACGAGGTCGGAGCTGCTCACGTAAAAGCTGACTGTGTTATTCATTACGGCCACACTTGCCTCAGCCCGTCAGTCTAGTTATACGTTTAATACTACTCATACTTTTGATTTAACAGCAATCTAATTTGTAATTTATTTGGTTTAACATTAGAAATAGTGGCATGGTACAACCTTTAATGTATGTTGTACTACTTAATTTTAAAGTTAGACATCACCTGTTGTTGTTACTTGTTATTCCTTGTTTAGAGGGATTTTTTATTTTTTATTTTAATGTTTATGGGGTTTTAGAGTTTGTTGCCAATTGAACCACTAGAACCTGAAAAATGTAGTATCTTGTGCTGAGTTGATTGTACCCTAGGCTGTAAATGTACAACTTTCCTTCATGTTATGTTCTTCTTTTGTTTGAAAGTTTTATGGAATTGTTTGATTCCGGCTTCCTTGGAGAAGTGTGTCATTGATAATTCGTTTGCACGGTACTAGGTTGTTGAATGTGGACAAAGGCCCTCAACGGTTTCTGAATTGCAATTCGGAGACCATTTTGGTAATCATGTTTCTCTGTTAACTTACACGAACGGAAAAGGTTAAAAACCATGGCCTACACATTTGCTTGCTTCTTTTTCTCTGGGTGAACTCATTACACTGCCCCAAATTACTCTCAGGCTTACCTAATAGAGCAATTGCAGCCACAATTGCGTTGTGAACTTGTCTTTAATGAACCGTTAAGACCCCATCTGTGTTTTGTATCTTTTCCAATTTATGTCGTTTTCTATCATCAATTGTTTATTTCGAGTATAGTATGTTACTGATTGTCTGAGGGTTGCTAGTTTATTATATCGAGGAATAAGTATCGACTATGATCAGTGAGTGTCTTATAAAAGGTTGACATGTATATGTATCATGTTTTCTGGTTTTAATTGTCTTGTTTACTTTGCAACTATAGGGTTAATGTGAAACAATGCTTTGTTTTCAGTTCTTTCTAATTTTTGGGTTCTTTAATATCTTTTGGCAGGACAACTACTATTCCCGCTTTTTGTGTTTTCGGTAAGGCTCCGATCATGGCATCTAATTGTGCTGAAAGTTTATGCAATTATGCAGCAAAATGTGGCAAGCCTGTTCTGGTAAGTGGAAAATATTGTGTATATTTTTGTGCTGTCGTTTGTGCTTGCACTACACCTCATTTTATAAAATTTGCTTTCATTACTAAATTGGACATTTTTTTACCTTTTCCTCTGATTATATGTATGGAATTACATATTGGTTCCTTCTCTTTGTTAGTGTCAGATATGTTTTAGTGATAAACTTTGTAAAATGGCAGGATGAATTCACACAGTTGTAAGCTCAATGTAGCTATGAGCACATTCTTGTGTCTTGTTCTGTTAAAATGTGTCGTCCCTGCAGATTAGTGAAATAACTTACACTTGCAACTGAAAAACTGATGTCATTATTCATGATAAAGTTGGAGAGATTGTCCCATGCAGAGCACGGCTTGATTTTCAATTCAAAAATAAAATGGTAAAACACCTGAAAGATTTTCAGCTGTCCATGGAAGCCAAATGAAACTTGTAGGCTAGGAGAAGGTTTGATTCTGTTGCGACAAAATTAGACTTTTTCTTCTTGATTTTACTTTTTTGGCAGATTGACTGGTAGAATTGAAGGTGATCCTCATAGAAACCGTAATTTCATGTACCTTCAAAATTTACTTATCATATTTATAGTAAACCAGGTGAAGTTTGGAAAAATTACACCTAACTCAAGGTGGCACAATTAAGGAGAACATCCCATCTTTCGGGATCTCATTTCCGACGGCTAGAAATTGTTGCCACTTAAATAAGGAAAAAAAAAAAAGAATATCTGAAATCCTTACAACAAAGTGAACGGTAATTTTCAGTTTTTTTGTACATTAATGGTGTGACGCAGCACAAACTGTGGGCTAGGCCGTCAAACTTGGCGAATAGATTTTAAGGCTTTAAACTCACAATATTATCGTAGAAAAATTGTCGGAGAAAGAAAAATTCTGAACAGAAAATTAAAGGAAGATTGTTGGAAATCTGAAAACTAAACCCGAATGTTGAATGCAAATATGAAAATCTTTGATTTTGCTTTTCCTGTAGCCTTTTGTTGGCTGCATCAAGGTGCTTTAGTCATTTGCTGAAAATCTGAAAACTAAGCAGAGAACGATGAATTAGGGAAACTAGGAATCACTCCAAGGAACCTTTAGGCATCACACCTAAGGTTAGATTGGATCACACATCCCTTAAAGAGGACAAATATGTCTGCTGGAATTTTATTAAACTGAAATCTATATCTTGTCTTTATGGAGAAGTACATTCTTTGTAGAGAACAAAGACAAATCCTGCTTTGACTAGGATTCAACTCTTACTCCCTATAGGAATTACAATCCTAACTTAACTCGATTACTAAACCGAAGTAGAAACAAAGTCCTTAATTGATCCTAAGACAAAATATTAAAATACTAATTCCAGAAAATTTCTAAAAATAGCTAAATTACTATAATCCCCCTAACTTTGCCAATTCCCAAAAAAAGACTTCTTGTCTTCCAAAGAGTTTGAAACAAATGTTGAAAGCAAATATGAAAATCTTTGATTTTGCTTTTCCTGGAGGCTTTTGTGGTGCTTTAGTCATTTGATAGAAATTGCTATACATACTTACTACTATCTAACAAGATAGTCTTTTCTTATTGAAACTTGTTTCTCATGTTATTGGAGGCTGTTGATCAGTTTACTCCCCCCCCCCGCCCCTTCCTTTTCCTTTCACCCGTTGAAAAGTTTTTTGACTAGCAAGTAGGTTAGAAGTTGCTGTGGAAGTATACTTGATAACTTTCTAATTTTCTTCGAGTGACTTTCAATTTTCCATTGACATATACCTTTAGATAATAGTTTTATTCCGGTTTAATACCTGTAGCCTAAGTTGCATAAAATCTGACTTCAATATCGCTGTTGTTCTGGCCGATGATTTTTGTTGAACTAATGGAAAACTGTCTTGATATATGCAGGTTCTGTTTGGGCTAGAATATGCCCATGCAATGCCAGATATAAAAGAGGCACTCACTGTTGAAGCAATGAAGTATCGTGACTCCAATTCTGGATTTGAGATATATTATGCTGATGTGACTAATTCCATTATAATTCCTTCAGAGTCCTTAAAAATGGAAAATAGACATTTGTTGTTGACTGTCTTTCAATAACCAGGACAACAATGAAGATTTTTCTGGGAAGACTGATATAAAATTTAGAATCAACGGTTTGCGTTGGAGTTTACCTGAGGGATACAGCTTGTCGGATTATTTGCTTTTCTGGATTGGTTCAGACAATTCGGCTTTCACAAACTTCATATTAACATTTCATAGTTGTGAAATTGGTAAGCGTGAAGTGTGATTCTTTCATCCCCGAGTTCGTGTTTGTTACTTTTGTCATCTCAGTTTTTGTTTACAGCAATGAAGCACATCACTTCAAATTGTTCAGAACCTTTGACATTATGGATTGATTTTTCCTGTTTCACTTGTTTCAATACATTTTTACCTCTCTGATGCTTTTTCATTTGTGTAAGTAATAATGTAAATTGTTGATTTTTTTGCTACTGTTTCTAGTCAGATATGATGCAACTGAAGGTTACTTGAAGACTGATGTATCTCAGCAGGCAAAAATTCTTAACCACAGGTATTATACTTGACATGCACATACTCGATGATATTTTAGTCCCAAACAACTTGTTTTTACATGTAAGACATGAAAAGTGACCTATGAAAATCATTCTTTATCCCTTGTGGAACAAACTGGTTATGCTTTCGAACTGCATGAATAATTGCAGGTATTTTCTGGTTGAAAAAGCAAAGGATGCAAACATGGTTGGGATCTTGGTCGGAACTCTTGGAGTTGGTGAGTTCTTGTGCAACACTTTTACTTAATATGCACTTACTATTTGCCATCAGTGTTAATCCTTCTCCGACTTTTTCAGTATCTAGATTTTTTAATTCTTCTTTTGATAGATTATAATTCATTTGCAATGGGGTCTTCTGCTCTGAGTAAAGAACACAGTTTGATGTCCCTTCTCATTTTATATTAAAACAGATTTGGTTATATGCATATGTAAATGAATATGAAAACCTCTAAAAATTTAGTATTACAGTGAATGCTTGTCGAACGTATGGTTAGCTAACAAATATTTTCCTCTGACTTGATAAAAGATGTATTGCTGTCGCGAACTCAGCAGTTTTTTTTTTCATTGTGCATGAACTTTCTATAAACTGAAGTTTCGCTGGTAAAAATTATTGATGCAGCTGGTTACCTTGATATGATTCATCAAATGACTGAGCTAGTGACAAAAGCTGGGAAAAAGGCCTATACCCTTGTTATGGGTAAGCCCAACCCTGCAAAATTAGCTAACTTTCCTGAGGTAAACATTGTTTCTGTAGCTTGTGTTTACAATTTTTAACTTCTGAGAATTCCTAATTTATGATACATATACAGTGTGATGTTTTCATCTATGTATCCTGTGCTCAAACGGCTCTTTTGGATAGCAAGGAATTTTTAGCTCCTATAATTACTCCTTTTGAAGCTATGATAGCTTTTAAGAGGTAATGTGAAATACCATTTTGACTTTACAAGTTTAGAGCTTTTGATGCAATTAATTTTGATATTTGCTGTTTGAAATTAGCTCCATGTTTGGGTAACTTGCACTACTTTTCAGTCTGTGTTGCTAGACCTATTTTAAGATGCATCTCGAAGTTGGATAATTTGATTTGTTCATGTCTGTCTTTACTTACCTGAGTACAAAGATACCAATCAACTCTGCCTTCCAGCATATGGTAGTGTGGGCTTGAAATGATGCAGAAGTTATTTTATCAGTGGTGAAGGCCCTTGTTGATGTTCAACTTTTTTCATGATTGTTACCTAAAGAACATCTATGTGATTATCTTATATAAGTCTCGTGTCAGGTCAAATTCATTTGATGACTGTTCACTTATGTGTGGCTTTGGATTTCACTGGAATGATTCATGTAGGAATCAGTATTGGTTAGACTTAATTGTAACCTCTTCAGTGGCGAAATTTCATAATCAGTGTAACAAATATGCAATCTGATGTCCAAGAGATATGAAATAGCTAATAAATAATAATAGCTTATCAAAATCATTTTTTGAAAATGTTATGTAATTTTACTTCCCTGTCATAATAATTATAGTGTCTAACCTCCTGTTTAAATTTTGGAAATCTATAATAACTTTGAACTAGCTTAGAGTTTTATATTGATTCCTGGTTGCTCAAAGATTTTGCTGTTGTCTGTGTTGAGTAAACTCATTCAATTTGATAAAGTTTCTTGTTGAAGTGACGAAGTACTTGGTACTGTCCTGATAAAGCATTTATAGTAATTAGTCTTGGTCTAAGTAAATAAAATGACCCTGGTTATGGTTTGGTGATTATTTCTGACCTGTCTACCAATCTGACAAGCCTGGGAAGAGATAATGGTAATTGAAAACTCCTGGTTTTGATATCACCCTTTTGACTTGTCATGAATATTAGATGACCAATTCTTGTTTAACCGCTTTTGCAGGGGAAGTGAGTGGACCGGGGCATATGTGATGGAATTTCAGGATGTGATTGCTTCCCATACTGTAGAAGTAAAAAAAGAGTCAGAAGCACGTTTTTCATTCCTTCAGGGTGGATATGTAGAAGATTTCGACTTGCAAGGTATCATCCTTTCATTCTTGAGGTCTCATTTCAACTTCTTTATAAATGACACTGGAACCACATACTAGTTTTAGGCTGTAGAACAATTTATACTTCCATGGCAATAGAGGCAACTTCTTGTTCAACTGCCCCAGTGAGCACTATCATCTAGCAATTTACCCTACTTCAGTACCACTCAAGCTCATTGCATATGCCACCGGATCCAGTGAGAGGTGGGTTATTTCATTCTAAATGGGCTTCAGCCCTTCCTCATGAAGCTAGACAAACAAATAAAGGAATGAATTTCTTATCTTGCGATACCAAATTGATTAATAGACTTGTCTTTCTTTTTTATTTAACTTCACGATATAGTGCACCCGTGAACCACGGTTTCATCCATTATTCTGAGTTATGTTCAAATTATCACATATTGAGGTTTTAATTAAAAGCTAAAACCAAAGGGTATTAGCTTTTTCCATGAATGCTTCGACAGTAGATGACACAGAATTAAGGTTTGTGTTCTTTTCAGATGATAAAGAGTTGAGCAAATTGGTGAGCCAGTTAACATCTATCTTATGTTTATGTTCCTGTTTTCATAATTGTGGATGGTGGTTATTGGTGATTGACTTTAGTAATCATCAATGTGATTATTTTTGTATGTACTTTTGTAAACCTCGCTCATTTTTAGGGTATTTGATTCAAGATGCAACATGCTGTTTTCTGTTTTTTCTTCAGTCTTTGTGAAATGAACTGGATGACGTGTATATATTACCCTTTGAGTGGGACTTTCAATTGCTTGAAGTCATATAATAGTTCCCAATGTGAAAAATCATGCCTGTAAAGTTGAGCTGATTATACACTGCTGTCCTTATTCTGGATGCACTTATTGAACCAGTTTATTCTTCATTTCATGAGTTACTGTTCTAATTTAGCTTTATTTTGGTGACTTCTGCCTTGAAATGCGTTGATTCTTTTCTTGGCAATGATCATGTCATGGTACATTTAACATCATTAATTTTGGTCCAATCAGAAGGGAATGAGATTGACAAGGATACAGTTCTCTCCCTGGTAAACGTTTCAGAGAAGGCTTTGCAACTGCGGAACAAGGACACTCAGTTGTTCTCAAGAAGAGACGCTAAATCTGGTGCTGAATATTTTGCAGCTCGATCATTTCAAGGTCTTGAAATTCATGGCAGTGATTCTTTTCCAGAGCCGTTTTTAATTGGTAGAAGAGGAAAGGCGTCTGGATATGAGGATGAACAAAACAAATGATGATGTATGTTATTTTTTTCTGCTGGTGTAATAAGCAGCAAGGAGCACAAGAAGAGAGCATCCAAATGATGTACAGAACACCTATATTCTTGGTGAACATTTATGAAATGGAATGAAAAGTCAGCAAAGAGGTACAATAAACTCTGGATAATGTGTGGGCAGTAGACATAAATTTTTGGATTGAACCCAACTGAAATCTTTGGCAGAACATAATGGTTGTGCAGCAGCTTCCACACAAAGTATGGTCACAAAATCTCTGTGGAGATATCTGTACAAATCTTACACAGTAGGAGGTAATCTTTATGATCTTATCGCGTTGGAAGGAATCAATAGAAAATAAGTTTGGTTACACGGATGCTTTTGATGTGCTTATTTCTGGATTCTCTATTTTTCATTTGCTGCTGTGGTGCTGGCATTCTTCTCGTGTGGCATGGAAAGTTTTGATCTAACCTTTGGAAGAGCATTTTGTATCCTTTAGCCATTTCCTGGTATAATTTCATTCTTATTTGTTTATATATAGAAGCGGATAGATGAGTGATGACTATAGAAGTTCCCTCAACTGGGGTGCATTGTATCGTCTCTTGTGGTGTCTCAATGAACTGGCTCCATTTCCAGTTTTCATGTCTTGTATTAATCAGGCTTATATATATATAGATAGATAGATATAGCTATAAATGTTGTAATGTGCCACTTTAATTACTTTGAAATTAGAATGTGGCAATACTTTTCTTCTCTTGTATGCATATAAAGCTCATTGGAGTTTGTCGAGGTAGATTCAGTGAAATGTGGCAATATTTTCCTCTCTTGCTATTGTTCTTGTTTGATTTGGGTTCCATTTTGCTTCCGTTGAATTTGATCTTTTGTTGTGTAGGAGTATCGGAGGTGATATTTCTCAAGTATCTTTCGGGTTAATTGCACTCAGTCTCTATGTAAACTTATTTGTGTCTCAATTTATCATTTGTAAAAAATTATATATGTTTAATTCTCGCTAGTTAATGGTCAAAGCCAACCGTTAGATAGTGACAAGTCATGAAGAGGAGTAGTAAACTCTCTAAGAATGATATGCGATGGAAGAGTCTGTAGCATTTGTATATGTCTCTTAAACTGGCCGATGAACTTGAATAAGTAAAAATCATTTTTTGGAATGAAAACCTGTTTGCCAATGTGACATCTAGACTAAACCAAGACAAAAACTCACACAAATATGAAGGTTGAAGATTTAAAACTTTTTACATTCAAACTCTAACAAAACATGGAATTGGTGACATAAATACCAGAAGAGAAATTTAGTAAAGGAGGTGAGAAATCATTTGAATTTATGAAAAAGATTTGTGAAAATGAATATAAAGGATGGACTCCAAAGGGATTAAGAATTAATCTTCCATATTCAGAGAAAGTTTCTAATTCATGAACTGTCCTTTGAAAATCAAGATCTTTTTTCCATGGATAAGAAAAATAAGGTAGACCTGGAGGATATAGCTCACTGGTTTGAAATGATGGAATGGAGGATGATGGAACAGAGTAAAACATATTTACAGAAGGTAAACATGTTTGGGATTTTTGAGGTCGACTCAGAAAATCAGCTACAGCATTTTGTTTTCCTTTAATGTGTTTAACATCAAAGGTGTATTGAGAAAACCATTGTACCCATCTGAGTAACTGTGGATGAGGTAACATTTTCTGCTTGAATTTGAGCATGTTAGGGAAACTACTCATATCTAATTCAATTAGAAAGTTATGTCCAAGAAGATGAAAATTGAACTTCTTGATAGTATTTTTTACTGCAAGGATCATCCTTCCTTGAAGGTAGAATGATAATGAATCTCAGAATCTTTGAATCTATCATTGGCAAAACTGTAAAGAGATCTTTTTCCTTATTTTTCAATAAGGAAAATGGCTCCCCAGTATTTATCACTAGTATCAGTTTGAATGATTCTTTTTCCATCAGTTGGGGGATAGAGAGATGGTAAATTTTGTAACTATTTTTTGATGGTTTGGACTGCTAGGGTTTGGGATTCTCCCCAAGGATTGAGTTTCTTTTTTAGAAGTTTGGACAAGGAGTGAATTGGCTTGGCAATTTTGGGTATGAAATCTCGAACATAATTTACAGAGCCAAGGAATTGTTGGATTTCTTTGGTGGAAAGGTTATGGTCTGGAAAACGGTTTATGACTTCAGAGATGTGTTGTTCTGGGGTATACTATCCATTAGCAAATTTCATTCCTAAGAAGGAGATTTCTTCATGAGCTAGAATTATTTTCTTCTCAGAAAACATTATTCCATAGTTTTGGACAATATTTGAAAATTGGTTCCTGAAGGTTTAAGTGGTTTTTAACGGTTTGGCTGAACAAAAGGATGTCATCAATATAGATGAGACTGTAATCAAGAATTGGTTCAAAGGTTTTGGCATGGACTCTTGAAACAATGAAGGGGCTGTCTTAAGACCAAAAGGCATTACCTTCCATTGAAAATGATGATTTGGAATGCAAAACCCTGATTTTGCTCTGTCTTCTAAGGTTATACCCAATTGCCAAAAACCTGGTTTTAAATCAAATTTTAAAAATCATTTGGCATTTGAAAGTTTGGAAACCAGAGTATTTCTGTTGGGTAATAGAAATTTATCATCTTGCAAGAAATGGTTTAAAAGTTCATAATTAATTACCAATCTCATCTTATCACAAACTTGCTCAGATCTTTTATTCACATAAAAAGCTTCACATGCCTACTGTGAATGAGAAGGTTCAATCAAATTGTGTTTAAGAAGATCTTGACATTCTTGTTCTGCTAAACGAGAATGTTCAGGATTCATTCCTGAATGACTATTGCTTTTGTTGGATTAACATCCTCATTCTTCTTGAAGGGTAACCTGACAAAAAATTCTGGATTTTGCCACAAAGGGTTAGAACATTTATCCAAAAATTTAGAATGAGATTATGCACATGATTGTTCAATGAGTTTGAATTTTATCTGTGAAGTCAAGTTTTGAAAATCTGAACAGTTGAAAGATACAGTCGAGGAATATCAATGTATTCTTTGAAACATTTATTGTATTTGATACCCTCCTGAAGAATTTGCAAACCTGGAGTTTTTTGGTAAAGATCCATACCAATTACGATGTCTTTACTCGAAAGTGCGCATCCTAAAATCTGAGTACGAATCTTGCATTGTGGAAAGAACTGGATTGTGATTTGTCCTTTAGTAATCAAATATGAAGTGAAAATTCTTCCATCTGCAGCCCTGAAATCCTGTTTATGAGATTTCCAGTATTCATCAGCTAAAACTTCTAGGTTCATTATAGACATTGCTGCACCTGTATCAAAAAATACAATCTTATAGGAATTGGTTTATCATACTTAGTCGGATAAACATGAATTAGTGTTTGTGCAACAAGAGATGACAGATTTAAAGGGAGAATGAGATCCTGTTCCCTGCTTGCTGGTGTGATGTTGAACATTTGGATCGGTACTTCTAAAGCAAAAAGAGTCTGGTCAGAGGGTTCTGCTTCTTCAGAGAAAAATGGATTCAAGATCATCTTCTGAGGAAATGTGTTGACCCGTTTTCTCTTGAATATCCTCAATCAATTTGATTCATTTTTTGTTTTGAGGACAATCTTTTGCAAAATGACCTTCTTGGTTGCAAATGTAGCACCTAGAAGATTTTTTCTTTTTCTTCTTTTGGGATTTAAAAATTTTCTTGCGGAAATATCTCTACTTTCTGGGCTTAGGAGATTTTGAAGAAGAGAATCTGAACTTTAATTTCTCCCTTCTTTGACTTCCTTTGGTTGTGCAAGCTTTGCATTTGCCTTTTATGACCAACTCTGGTTTTTTGCATGATTCATCAATTATGCATGGGCCTCCTCTTGGATGTTCACACACCACTTGTCTTTTGTGACATAAGTCTTCAAGTGCCAGTATCACTGATTGCCTAATTTGTCCAGGCAAAAGACCAATTATAGATCCATATTTGTGGTGAATATAGATTTCAACACCATCTTGCAATGTCTTAGGCAATGAACTCAAAAACACTTGTTTCAAACTTGGATCTGCACCCAAAACATAAAAAAGATTAATTAATCTTTTCATATGTTTATCAATGTCTTTCTTAAAATAAGAATAACATTTTAATTGAAAAAACTCTTTTCTTTTGAGCTCCAAATCTTCTACTGGTTCTCCAAGGAATACTTGATGAATTAAGGCTATGGCTTCTTCAAATGTCTGTCTGGTAAGAAAAAAATATTATTTCATTGTCTGTAATGGTTGACCACCAACTTTTCAACATTCCCGAGAATCTTGCTGTGAATTCTAACAGTATTTCAAAATTACTTTCTATGTTGATCTTTTTTACTATCATATCTCATGCATGAAATTCTTGGAGTCTTTGTTCCCATTTGGTAGCTGGAATATCATTTAGAGTGAACAATGAAGTTCTAGGTGTTCCTCCTGAAGATTTGTAAGATGTAGAAGTAGATGTATTTCCTTCTACATTCATGGGTTCATCATCATCAGGATGTTCAATTGTAGGTTCATCATCTCCTGCCATAAACATGGGAATTTGTTCTTCTAAAGAATCTGATTCAGGCTCACTTTGTTGACTTTCATCAGAGAATTCTGAAGATTCAGAATCTCCACTAGTTTCTTGAACAACTGCAAATTGTGGTTCAGATTGTTGTGATAATTGCTTCAAGAATGAACTAATGGGATTTGAATCCTGTTTTACTGGAACTTGAGCTGGAGTAATCATGAAAGATTGTTTAGAAGAACTTGCTTCATTTTGTTTCTATTCTTTTTGTTGTCTCTTTTGAGCATCCAACTGTGCCTCTTGTTGCTTTTTTACCTTTTCTTATGCTTCAGCATCTTGCCACTTTTTTCTGCTTCTTTTTTAATCTATACCAGGCTGCTATGTCTCTAGTAGAAGGCTCACTAGGTTCAAGAATATATGTGAATTCCTCTTGAAATGATATTCTTGGTGAATTATATGAGGAATTGTAAATTGATGTAGCTCCAAAAGCACCAAATGAAGGTGGCTAATAGGGATGAATAGGCCTGGCATAAGACATATTATTCATAGAAGAGCTTGAACTGTTCACAGAAGAGCTTGAGTTGCTACTTATTCTAAAATCAGACTTTGTTATAGAACATTCTCCTGTTTTCTTTAAACTGTTAATCTGATTCTGAAGGAAATTTCTTTCCTTTTCTTGTTGGGTGGCAAATGTATAAACTGACATCCCATTAGGAATAGTCTCAAATTATAATTGTGCCATTCTCTTCTCAAGAGTCTGAATCTTTTATTGGATGTCTTCTAAATACTTATTTTGTTTTTCCAGAACGTCATTGGTCTGTGTCACTCGAGTATCAATCTGAGTGAGAATGTAGAAGTGTTCTAGGTTAAAGCATTTTCAGTTTGCTAGTTTAAAACTTCTTCTGCAACACTGATGGGTTTTTGTTCTCCAGTGGGGAGAACAACAACATTTTGGATCTTTGGGGCATGAGCTGCTCTGTCTTTTGTGAAAGGAGTGAGAAGGGCAAAGTCAATAGGTTGGAACATGTATATTCCATGGGTTTGTGGAAGAGTTATTATAGGGTTTTCAACCTCATCTTTACAAAATGATTGGATGAAGCAAGAAAGATTTGTTTCAGAGGCAAACATTGGATCTGGGGATACTGCTTTATCTAGCTGCTCATGGAACATCCATTCATCTGATGGAATGAAGCAAGTTAAAGGATCACAAGTGCTTCTGAAAGTTTGTCTGTTTGATGAAGGATCATCAAAATCATCTAGAAGTTTATGCTCATATTTGCAGTTGTTAGCATTTTTCTTCTTTTTAGACTTGTGAGAGCTTTCTTCTTCCTTATCATCATCATAGGTTGTCAAACATTCTCTTACAGTAACAGATATCAAAATAGCAATGTCCAGAGAATGGGCCATTAACCAATACACCTTTTGTCCTGTGCTGTTGAAATAAATAGTAATGCCATCCATGTTCACTCTTCTGATATTGTTGTAGTCTGGCTCACTTTCTTCTAAGTAAATCTGGTATTCACTGGGACCTTTCATATCAATTTGCATCATTGAAATGAATGGTAAATAAGAGCTTGTGGTACTAGGAAAACTGCTAGTACTTGCTCTTGATTTTGTGATGTGTGAATGGTCAAACTGAATGGGCATTGAACCATTTGGTAAAGTAGTTACTTTAGTTTCTGATGATTAATTGGCTGGATCAAGGCTGGCTGAGTTTTTTTATAATTTGTGATCCAAGTGTCTGGTAACAATCTTACCAACTCTTCTTTTGAATTCTATCTGGAGAAATGTGTACATGAAGCTTCCTGTCCATCTTCAATTTTGATATATAGAGCTTCTTCCCCTCTGGGAAGAGTGAGGTCAAAAGACATCAGATGTCCATGATTTTGAACCCTATATACCATCTGCTAATGGAGAATTGCTGCCAGTGAGTTCAGAATTTGCTCTGCTCCCTGGAACTGAATCTGGACTCTAGGGCAGAAAGAAGATATGGATCTGCAAGTGACATGCTGAAATTTGAGAAAAGAGTTACAAAAATTGTTCCTAAATTTAAAGTAGTCTCAATAGGTGCTATGCAGGTATGTTGGAATTTACAGAATCTGGTATCTAGGAGTGCGATCCTAGCAACAACAGCAAGGCCTTTCCAACCATGAAAGTTTAAGGCTATCCTGATAGCTCTAAAATGAACCCTGCTGTTTCCATTGTCTGGGAAAATCTAAAGGAATATATAATGTAACCATGTGCTCTTTTGAGGAGCCTGGGATATGGTGTGCATGAATATACTCTTTAACAGATTTGGGACGTTGGTTGACCAAAGATCTGAAAGATTTAAGGGAAAACTTGGACATAGCAAAAACAGAATATGGATTTACGAGAGATAGATCGGTTAGGAGGGATTATCTGATTTGTATTTTTTGAACTCTTAGGAACAATATTAACTCCATACAAATAATCTACTTTATTGCTAATAGATTTATGAAAAGTAGGGGTTGAATCAAGAGTAACTTCAGTCATGATTAATGGTTTCCTTCGTATCTCACTCAAACCAAATAGACATGGCTCTGATACCAATTTAACGTAGAGATGATCAAAACATATTAAAATAAATTCAAACAATTGAAGGTAAGCTTGGCCAACAAAATGCCTTCCTTGGCTGAACATGGCCCTGCACTTTATCTTAGATTTGAACTTAATTTTGGTATCATTCCGATCATCTTTATGCTTTCACTAGATCATTTCCTATCTAAATGGATTTGAGATAAGATACTTAGGAGAAAAGAACTTAGAAAATCATTTTAAGAAACACACTCTTTTATTGATAAGAAAACTTATTACAAACTTTTCTTCCAGCTTCTCTGCCTCAAATGAGAAGTAGAGGTTTTTTATATAGATACAGAATACCTATCTTAGGACATAAGTGCTTACGTCAAAACTAGACATACTCCTTACATTCTGACATTCTTTAATAAAGTAAATGTACAAGGATTAGACTTTAACAAAGTAAAAGTACAGACACGTGACAAACTTTAATAAAGCATACAATAATTACTGACTCAATAATTCCAAGTGTCATTGTCATTTGAACTGTCCATTTCTGAAGGAGTGAATATGGGTTTCTAATATTCAATAATTCAATGTGATACTCATGTTTAGCTTTGTTTCTTCTTTTGTTTCTCATCCTTCTTGTTGATGACCTTTCTTTTACAGACTGTTTGTTTTGTTGTTCACGTGATTGGGATTGTGAACTTTTAGAAAACTCTTGTGAATATGGATCCTGTGAATTTTGAAATGCCATGAGATATTCCTGTTTGGCTTGTTGAACTCTTGCCCAATGAGGATGATTGTCTCTTGTATTCCATGATCCTGCATCTGGTCCTGGCCATATTTTTGGTGAAATTGTTATTTGTTCTCTTGAAAAATGATTCTTTGAAATTCTAAAAAAAGATCTCTTTGCAGTTTTGCATTTTAGGGTGGGTTGCATTTTACCCTATAATTGTACAAAATTATATTTTATCCTTTTTTTTTTTTCAAAAATCTATTATGTAGAGTTATTTTACTTTCAATTACTATGTAATTTTGGTCATGTTAGTACCATTCAGATTGATTCTATGTATTTTTGCTCATAATTTGTGTTTATTGGTGATCTTTGTTACTTTATAGTAATATTAGGATTTTTGGTAGTAATTATGCACTAAATTTGACTAAATTGGCACTTAATGATTTCATGTGCATTTTGACTTTGTGAATTTGATGTATTTTGTAGGGAATGTATGAAGATTTGATGGCAAGTTGAAGAGGTGGAAGAAGCCAAGGGCAAGGATGTAATTGTGTATAGAATACCAAGTCCAAGGCTACTATTCTCATTGGCCGCAATCAAATCCACCAAGAAATTTGTAAACTACATGGTGTCAACACTACTTCAGCTTCAAGGTACCAGTAACCGCGGTCAAGCACATTAAGGCACAATTTCGTTAAACAAGCAACTATAAGGAATCAGTCATTAACCGCGGTCAAAGAAATTATATAGGAAAAATATTAATCGCGGTCAATCAATCAACTAGCACTTTGACTGTTAGATTTCTGAAAATACAGTAGAGGACTACACCTAAAACACATAGTTGTAGGTATAGAATAGATAGGATTGTGCAGCCACTAGTATAGTCTTGTCGTTAATACTTTCTTCCTTCTTCTTAAACTTTAATTTTAGTCTTTAATCATGTTCTAAAATTTAACCTTTTTACTCTTAAATTATTAGGCTTTTCATTAGCTAAATATGAAAATCAATTTTACCTATTTTCTGATTTCAATCTTGCATTTTGGGTTATTTCAGGTTCTTGCCTTTAGAGTTAGCCTAAATTTTAGATAAAGTATTAGATTTTAGTGCAAATCTTGCTTTTCTTAGTGTTATTGTCTTTAATTAATAGTGGGTTTTCTTTAAATCTTTTTTAAGCACCCAAAAAGGTGAGTTATTTTATTGATTGAGCTTTAAACTTTACAATGTCGAATATAAGGGCAGCTCCTAGTATCCAAGGTTAATAATCCTCTCAAGGGAGGAAGAATTGTGTCCTGGCTATAATGAATTGAACTTCCGAATCAATGTTCCAATTGTTGGCCCCAAAGCAACCTAAGAGGGGGGGGGTGAATTAGGTTTCTTAAAAATTACTTTGAGAAATATTGAGATTTTCAAATTAAATGCAGATATAACAAAATCAATAGAACAGTAAAGTAAAGAGAGAAAAATTAAACAATCAATACTTCCAAGCTAGCAAGCTTGAAGTATCAAATCTCTTGAATGCTTCACACACTTGGTGAGCCAATAATCTTTACAAAGTTGGGAAGTTCTTGCTCACACCAAAAGTCTTTTAGTTGAGCCAAGAATCTTACTTACAACCACACTTTCATACAAGATTATCACTATTGTGATCCACTCAAAGTTGAATTACACTCACAATTGCACACTAATACAACAAAGCACTATAGTCAATTTGCACTCAAATTACTCTTTTCTAAGGCTTGTATTAAATGTATTAGATGATATTTTCAGGTTATTAAAGCACCTATTTATAAGAGCAATAAATAGTGGTTTCAACTACTTCCTAACGGCTAAATAATAAATGCACAAAAAATAGCCGTTGGGGTTTCAGACGTCCAAGAAGTATTGAATGCGTCCGAGGCAGCGTCCGCTCTTCTTTCAGTTTTGTTGAGAAGCTTCGTTCGGACGTCCGTGCATGCGTCCGTTCCTTCGTCCGACAGAGGTTTCGGACGGTCCTGAGCATCCGAAAGAGAGGCAGTAGGATCCCATTCATTCTGCCAGTTCGTTTGGACGATGCAATGCGTCCGAGGAGTTTTGACCTAGTTCGGACGGTTCTGTGCGTCCGAAAGATCTGTTCCTGCAAAAGCTTGTTTTACAGAGTTAAGTGTTTATGTGATCATCAAAATAAGGTTTGGAAAACATCACCAAGGTGGTCTATCCTTGCCGTGTAGAATGTTGACAGGGGTTAGTGAATCAAGTTCCACTTCCGCTAATGAAAGTTGTAACCTTTCACAAAGTCTTAGATCATCAATCAACGCCATAACCTCCGCTTGAAGATTAGTTTTGTGGTGGTTTTTTTTTTAAATCTAGTTTTTACAACCTAATCATTAGTTTAAATCAAGATTCCTTCCATTTTCCTAACCTTCCAAAAATAGTAAAAATGAAAAACATTGTGCTTCTTAGTGTAGGAAATGCTATTTTTGGTGAAGTCGTTCTTATTGTCCCTTTACTATTCCAATCAATGCTAGCTTAGTATTTACTTTACTTTCCTAGTGTAGCTTATTTATTTTCTTAATTTAATTTCTTTAATTGCTTTTGTAGCCTAGATTTTTAATTGCTTTCCTAAACTAACACTTTACTTGCTTTCATAGGTTAGAACTTTACTTGCTTTCCTAGTCCCTATCTACTAAATAGCTCTTCTTAGTATAGTATCCTAGTCAATTCTCAAGTTAATTTAAGTACTTTATTAGAATTAGTTTTAATTGCTTGCTTAATGTAGTTCTTGATTACTTTTTGGGATTTATGTTCTATTGTAGTCTAATTTAGTTTTAGTGACTTTCTATGCTTAAATGTTGCTTGTTAGGGTAGGAAATAATGATAGTTTTACATGCTTTCTTTGATTAGTAAATTACTCATTTTATGCAAAGCATTCCTTGTTATTATTATCTTTGTAGTTAGTAACAACCCCTTCTTTAGTTTGTCTAAATAGTATAACAACCCTATAAGCGTAGTAATCACCATCCTAATTCTTGTCAGAACGACACCAACTCACCATTAACCTACAAACTGACCTTGTATACTTGCGAGAGTGACGATGTTGGTTAGGTGTGAAGGAATAATTTTTATGACTTGTTTGATGCCTTAAAAGCCTTACTAACCTAGAGCGAACAAGTTTTTGGCCCTGTTGCTGACGGGATTGTATTTGCAATGGTAATATTAGTTACTATTGGTAGATACTAGATTAGACGTCTTTCTATTGTTAGTAATTGCTTGTAGTCTAGAATTAGATATTGATTTTTTTTTAACTTCTTACTTTTGAAGTTTGGCCATTTGGACTTGACTCTTTGCTTGGATCTGTTTTGCAGTTTATGATTATTGGTAGGCAATCCCTAAGACCTTAGATTTAGAGATCGAGAGGACAATAACAAGGATTCGAAGGGAAAAGATACTACAAGAAGACCTGAAGGAAGTCGAATGGCTAACCCACAAAATAATGCTAGGTGACTTAAAGAAAATTTAAGGCATGAGCATCAAGAGGAGGTAGTAGGGAACAATGGTATAGGCGTTGCAGTGGGTAATCATGGGAATGGGCATCATGCCAATGGATGGCCAGTTCAGGACTATGACATGCCAAATTTTGAGGGAGTGAACTCAAGTATAGTTAGAATTTGGTCCAAGCCAATGATTTTGAAATCAAGTCCGGTATTGATCCAAATGCTACAAACACATGCTATTTTTAGGAGAGGCCCGAACGAAGATCCCTCTACATATCTCATGAACTTTGAAGAGGTTGTGGATACATTCAAGTCAACGGTGTTCATCCCGATTGCGTTCGCGTGAAGGTATTTCCATTCTTTTTGCATAATCAAGCTAAATGGTAGTCACAATCTCATGAGCAAAGGAACATTCACAACATGAAACCAACTTGCCCAAGTGTTTTTGGCAAAACACTTCCCTCCATCTAGAACTGCCAAATTGAGGAATGAAATAACACCATTTAAACACGATGTGGGGGAAAAGTCTAACGGAGGCTTGGGAGAGATTCAATGAGCTCATTATGAAGGTGTCGATACCATGCAATATTATTGTGGCTACAAGTCCAAATGTTTTACAACTGGTTCTATCAAGAGACCAAATCTATTATGGATGTATCAGCGAATGGCTCCTTGTCTTGCAAAACTCTAGAAGAAGCCCAAAGACTCTAGAGTATGAGTATGATGGTTTCCAATTATTAACATCATGGGCCGGTTACTCAAACCACTGTCCAAAACAATCAAGCACAAGTTTAACAAGCTCAAGGAGGTGTTCTTCACTAGAACAACATGATGCACTCTTAGACCATGGTCAATTTGATGGAAAATTTGACAAAGGCCATTGAGAATCTTGGAAGGAGTGGTGTTATCAATGCCATAGCTTCATCATCACAAGCATCCCTAGTATGCAATTTTTGCTCTGGCCGGCAATCACTTGAACGGCCAATGTAAACCATCCATAGGGGGCAATGAGGAATTGCATTATGTTTTTAACCAAGCTTCATCCTTGAGAAATCCATCCAATGTATATGGAAACATCTATAACCTGTCTTGGAAAAATCACCCAAACTTCTCATGGTGTAAAACACATCTAGACTGAATCCACCACAACAAAACTTCTCTAATCAAGCCTCATCATCCCCAACATATCAACCCCCATATCTAAGGAACCCCCCATCAGAGAACTTCCATCAATCTCAACCAAATCCTCCTTACCACAGTAATCAACCAATGCCTCAATTTCAACGTCATAGCTCTCTACCACCCATGAACTACGCTCAAATTTTGCATAGAAAGGGAGATGATCTTCATATGCAATTTGACAATTTGAGGAGGGATTATGAGAATCTAAGGATGGAACATGCCTTTGTGAGGAATCAAAGGATTATGAGAATCTAAGGATGGAACATGAAGCCTTTGTGAGGAATCAAGGGGCAATCACAAGGAATTTGGAGACCCAATTGGGTCAAATGGCTAGAAAATCAAATAAGAGGCCATTGGGAGTTTTATCGAGTGATACAATTCCCAATCCAAGGGATCAAAATCTGAGAGACCAGGATGGAAGGAAACAAGTCCAAGCCATTACATTTAATAGTGGCAAAGCATTGGAAGGA
Source organism: Cinchona pubescens (assembly GCA_025175665.1). NCBI lineage: Eukaryota > Viridiplantae > Streptophyta > Magnoliopsida > Gentianales > Rubiaceae > Cinchona > Cinchona pubescens. Next base: position 11,025,280 of record JANKKI010000053.1, read on the forward strand.
AAGGTTGGGCCCTTCCAATTTCAAAGAATAATGCGATTGAAAAGTTTGAGGATAATGATGTAGAAAAAGGAGTCTTCAAGGGCCAAGGTGAAATGATTGAAGAACCAACCAAGCCCACTAATCAACAAAATGAAGGCAAGGATCCTCCACTCCAATTAGCACAGCAAGTGAGAGTGCCATTTTCCCAAAGATTGAAGGAAGAGAAGAAAGCTAAGAAGTTCAAGAAATTCTTTGAGGTGTTTAAGAAACTCGAGATCAATATCCCATTCATGAAGGCACTTGAAACATTCCCGCATATGCTGAATCCATAGAATAAGTTCTTACTTCGAAGAGGAAACTCCATGGGAATGAAATTCTATGCTTAACGGAGGGTTGTAGTGCATTGCTTATAAGGACATTACCTCCAAAGCTCATGGATCTTGGTTCCTTCTCTATACCTTGTGAGATTGGGGGTGTCCAAATTGAGAAAGCTTTAATAAATCTCTTGCCTTTCTTGGTTTACAAGAATCTTAGTGGTGGAGACCTGAAGCCTACTAGCGTGTCTTTGTAACATGCAGACTGGAGCATAAATTATTTCCAAGAGGGATTGTCGAAGATGTGATCATCAAAATTGGAAAGGTGTATCTCTCACCAGATTTCATAATCCTAGACATGGAGGAGGACAAGGACATGCCAATTATACTTGGAAGCCTATTTCTTGAAAACCAGGTATGCCCTTATTGATGTTCAAGAAAGGAAGTTGGAATTTTGCATTAATGATGAAATTATCACTTTCAATGTTTTTGATTCCTTAAAACTATCTACGAAGATTTCATGAGCATACATGTAATTGATGACTTGTTCAATGATATCTCTAGTTGGTTGAATTCCCGTTGGCGAGAGCTTTGGTGAGCCCAACTGAAATCATTCAAGAAAATGAAAAGATGGTGGAGTGTTTGAATCACATGGAGAAGAATGGTCCAATGCAAGAGAGTGAAGAAGACGACAATGGTAAAGGGAAAGGAAGGGGGTCTCTAAACAATGAAGCCCCTAAGGTAGAACTTAAACCTCTTCCCACTCATTTGAAATATGTTTATCCTTTGGTGATAATGAGACATTATCCTATGATTATGAATGCATCATTGACTAGTGAACAACTTGATAAGTTAATTGTTGTGCTTAATCTTTATAAAACTGCCACTACATAGATTATTGATAATATTAAGGGAATTAGTCCCGCTCTTTGCATGCATAAGAGTTTGTGAATAAAGGGCAGGGTGGATGAGGCAACCTACGAAGTGGCTAGGAAGGAGGTTATAAAGCTTTTAGATACTGGTATAATTTATCCTATTAGTGATAGCTAATGGGTTAGTCCAACCAAGTTATCCCTAAGAAGGATGGCATCACCATTTAATTAGTGATACCAATGAACTCCTTCCATCTAGAGTGGTCACAAGATGGTGTGTTTGCATTGATTTTAGAAAGTTAAATGAAGCCACTCGTAAGGACCATTTCCCCATGCTCTTGATCCATGCTAGACAAGATAAAATTTTCTTATCCCACGTTTTCACTAATATTTGCAAGTATACAGTTATCAATAGAGTGTAGTAGTATGAATAAGGGTCGATCCTACAAGGATTGGCACAGGTACCGAGATTCTAGCACAATTTCTATTTAGACAATCAATTTGCATAGGATTTGGATTTTAAAATTAAAATTTAGAAATGATTAAAACATTAAAATTAAAAAGGAATTGAATTGAATTGAATTGGATAAAAATGGGTCGAATAATAGGCTAGCAATTATCTTGGGTTACACAAATATCGGGTCAATCAATTAGTTTAAATTATAATTAATGGAGATTCTATTTCCATGTTTCAACCCAACCCTGAAGAAATTGGTAATTTAATCCTGTCAAAGTAATTAACTAGTGTTTGAGAAACCATCTCTTGCCTAAGTAAACAATTTGAATCATTATTCTCATGGAATTCGAGTTTCTTTCTGGGAACACTCGACGAATCAACTAATTAATTTCATCATTCTAAATTAAAATAATTAGCCTAATAATTTAACACTAGTCTATGATGGAGGCCTTATTCCCTTGGCTCACCTAACCTAATCAACTATAGAGGTGATCAATCTCTAAAATTGTCTATTTATGTTAATTATTAGCCTATTAATATAATTTAACGATTAAATCTTAATTAGATTTACCCACGATTAATTGCATCACCCACAGCCAAACCCTAATTAATTTAGCAATTCATGATGTGCGAAAAAGAAAACAAATTAATTGAATTGATTGCATATATATTGAATTGACAAATAAAGATAAAAGGTGCAATTGAAATTAAACAAAAAAAAGATAAGCTACGGGAATCGAAATTATTGCAAAAGTACTTGAATTAAATGCCTTGAATGATCCACAAGTTGAAAATTTAATCTAAGGAATTGAAGAATTAAATAACCCTAACACTAATCGAAAACCCTAGGCAAAAGGTGAAAAAGTAAGTCTGAGAATCGCTCTTTTTTAGCGTTACATAAATCCCTTATTTAAAAAAAATGACATTAAAATGCCCAGGCCCAAATCACCCCAACCACAGTTAGCGGTTGACACATTGCTACTATTCAAGCACAGTCAGTGGGTCAACCGTGACAACGAGTGAAATACTACTGCCAGCCGTAGTCAACGGGCATAATTCTATTTCAGCAGCTGACAACGGCTGATTAGCCTTGATCTAGCTATAGTAAGGGGCTAGCTCTTTTCTAGGATTACTTCGTCTTCTTGTTCTTTCATTTTAAGCCCTTGCACCTATACCAATTGACCATTTTGTTCCTAGTTCACATACACAAAATAAAACAACATAAATAGACAACTATACAAACAAAAACATGCATTTAACTATAGAAACAACTTAAAACGACACAACTACTATGAATATCTTAAACATAACTTAACTAAGCTAAAACACGATCCATGGGTCTTAATACACTAAAACTTATAACAAAAGACACATAAAAATAACTCTAAACTTAGAGTTATCAATGCTCCCCAACTTAGCATTTTGCTAGTACTGAGCAAAATAGACTAGACACAACCCCACACAAACACAAAGTAGGAATAGGTTCAGAATAGGAATGCAAATATCAAAATCGGATTGATCTAATTGTCTCATTAGCCCAGTCCACATCCGACCAATCACATAGAAGCATGTCCAATTTTACTCACACCAAAAATCCATCTGAACAAATGTCAAATACATTTTCTCAACTATAAATACAAAAACTCACATTTATCAATATTGGCCACATCATGTAACAAATTTATCTACCCACAAGTAATTCAAAAGATGTATAAAATTGAGCCTCTATAATCATCAAGTAGGCAAAGAAGGATCAGTAAACCTTATCACGCAAGCACACAAATGTCATACAATAGATAAGCATTAGAGAACTATTACAATTGTTTAACCCAAAAAGCGCAATATAACCTTTCGTAATTCTTTTATGACCACTTTTTATTTGACTCCTTATTTTTATTTTTTAGGCTTAACAAGACGCATTTTCATGCAAGCCGCCTTATAATTCTCGTTTCTTTACATAAAGCAAGAAACTTTTCTTTTCTTTTTCATTATTCTTAAGCTCATTGGAGCACTTAGAGCACTTAAGGAACTAGCCAAGAAAAAATGGATTATATTAATATTAATCAAATAAACAAATGTAATAAAACCTAATACCTAATCATGCAAAACGTGCAAATGAAATATAAAGACCTACGTCATGTCCTACTCTATCCTACCCAACAATCACAGAGAAATCAATTGTAGAAACTTCGAATTGGCATGAGTATCAAAATAAATTGCGTGAATCCTTTCTAATAGCAATTAGCTTAAACATTTTATATCCAAGAAAGTATAATTAACATAAGTTCAAACTTCCACCCATTTTAAACAAAATCAAGAAACATAGAACATGTGAACTTACAATTCTAGGATTTCATATCATTGACAATTAGAATTCAGTCCTCATATTAATATCCCATTCCATTAACATATGACTTTACAAATGTACATCATAGACAAAAATACTAAACATGAAAATAACAAACATAGACAAATCAACTAAAGCACTACTTGCAATGGTACCACACAACACTAAACAAACATCTAAACAAGACAAGTGGGAAATAATAAAAACTAACTAACAAACACATAAAAATAAAATTAAAATTAAAACTAACACTTCCTTGACAAGATTTGTGCATTTTATTCAGAGATCAATGTCAAGCAGTCTCGGATGGCCCAACATCATCTCCTCCTTTCCTCGTCCTCGTCCTCGTCCCCTCTCTCTTCACATCATCTAGGGGTCCATAATGCCACCCGGTGGCGAAGTGGTCTACGACCTGTGAGTCATATCAAAATTCTCGAGGTGACTGAGTGGCCACGCAAGGAAATCCATCTTCTATATCATATCTTAGAAACACTGGCTATGATAGATGAGAAGCTCCCACTATGTCTCAACATTAAGGAAAGGATGGAAATAGAATCGGAAGCAGGCCTGTGTGAGGGGTACAAGCAACGGTCCCCGAGGTCTCTCTTATTGATCTCTTTGTCCCTCCTTGGCTGCTCTCCCCGTGCCTAAGATTGTCCACAATGATAAAGGCGGATTTATATTGGTAGATGATCGCCTGAAGAGCTTTGTTGTCAATTGACATTGACACATCCCATTTATTTGTGGTCGCTATTCACAAACTTGCAAGCTGGCATAATTGAGTAATCAAATTAGGAAAGAATAATGCCTTGTGCTTCCTATTCCCATTTTTCAGAATCTCCAACAAAATCTCCCGTCCAATATCTATGGTCATCTCCTCCATCATGGAAAAAATAACGCAAGCCCGATCAGGATAAATATCAGTGGTGTGGGAATTAGATAAGATGCAGGAACAAACTAGCAGCATCCAAATTATGGCCTCCGTATTCAAGTACTTTAACTTAATTCACTTTCGCTGCTCCTTCTCCATACCCCAGTGACCCCAACCATTAGTTAATTTACTACAAACTTCGTCATAATCAATGTCGCCCTCCAAAAACTGAGTGTTTTGGTTGTTGGGATTGGTGGGTGGATGGTATATATCGTTAATGACATCATGGTTCGGAAACTCATTGGTATGTTCCTAACCTTAACCACATAGTACCTCATTTCTAGCCAAATAAAAAAAAGTCCCTCGTTTCTAGGCAATTTCCTATGAATTCACAAACCATGTTCTTATTTACCACAATACTAGGAGTTTTGCAAAAATCATTCCACCCGCTACTTTGAATTTTTTAAAAGATTTTCCGATGCAATTCATCAGCTTCATAATTATTTTCAATTCTAACATGACTTAAATTTATCCCCCACTCATACAAGGGACTTGCTATATTTTGAAATTTGTCATTCAATTTTTTTGCCTCAAGAGATATGAAAACATTGTCATCAAAGGCATTATCATTGGTCTGTTTTCGTTACTTTCCCATTGAGCAATTTAAACAATCAACAAAATAATCAACCAAATAATTTTCTCTCAACTTGATCAACAAATAATCCCAACAAATAATCCCAACAAATACTTCAACAAATTAAAATAATAATCAACCACCACACAAGCAAAGTAATCACAGCTCTCAAGAAATTCTAACTAACCAATCCAAGAATTTTTCCCAAGCAATTAGGAATAATCTTACTTGAAATCCGGGATTGTATAGTACCCCTTTGTGTTGGACGAATTAGTTCCCTTCAAATTCACGTGTTTGATTCCTCCAAACTTTGAAGCAAAGTTGTTGATAAAATAAAGTAAAAACTTTTAGCAATTATAATGAAGAAAAATAATTTGTGGAGAAGAAAAATAATTTGTGCAGAAGAAAGAAAAATTCGATGAGAGAGAATAGGAGAAAATTTTACAATTAAGGTTGAAGAAGAAGAAGAATATAAAATAGGGTTTTTTTTTGCTGTCTGCTTTAAATTGCCTAAGGAAGACAAGAAGAAAAAGGTAAATTTGGGTCTCAAGGAATAAACTGGAATGATGGTTTTAAAACCCTTTTAGTTCTCGCCTAAGCTAGCCACAGTTAGTGGCTGGTCCACGATGTATCAGTCACTGACTATAGCTGGCCTTTTGTATCAGCCCAGTCATTGGCAATGGCTGTAATTACACTAAGATTCTGCAGACTGTGGATAGCGTTCTATTTCAGCTGTAGTTAGCTGGTAAAATACCTTAGATTAGCTGCTATTAGAGGCTGACCTTTTCTAATTGACTTCAAACCTAAGAAAAATGATAATTATCCATTCTCAGCTTTTATTCAACTAATGTAAAAATTAAATTAAAAAGTAGGGAATTGAAACTAAAATGCTTAGGTTGCCTCCCAAAAAGTTTAAAGTCATTAGCTTGACTTTACTACTCTTCACGACCATTTATTTGACAAAATGGTCTTCTTGAAGTCCATTGTCAAAAGCACCTCCTTGGTTAATCCTCAATCTATCACTTTTCTTTCCCATCGGTTCAAGCACAATCAAATTGCCCATAGAAATATGCCCCTTCTTCTTCTATCATATTGATCACAAATGACTCTTCACCGGCCCTCAAGGTTACTTGCTCATTGTCAACATCAATTAATGCCTTTGTAGTAGCAAGGAAAGGTCTACCAAAAATGATGGAGAGAAACCATTTCTAGATTCTTAATCCATATCCATCACAACGAAGTCAATCAAAAATTTAAGTTTCCTACTTTGATTAGTACATTACATATCTTCCCTAGTGTTCCGCTTTGCTTCCATTACTGATTGGATGACTTGGTCACTCTCTTCGAGACCTCTCAACCTTATATTCCCGTAAACCGGTAAAGGCATCATATTTACGCCTTTTCCTAGATCACATAGGGTTCTATCAAAGTAAACATCACCAATAAGACAAGACAAGGTGAAACTTCCTGGATCTTCTTCTTCACATGCAATATACTTAAAAGTCATTTGTTGCAGATTAATGCATCAAGCAACATCTCGTCAGTACTCCATTGCCTAAATCTCTCATTCATTCGAGCACATTCCTCTGCTTCTTGTTGAATGTCCTCTTTTGACATCCCCTTTGGTTTCATCTTTTAACAAATTAGTATATTTTCACATCCAAACACCTTCAACAAATCATGAACCCGTGAGAATGGAAATATGACCACCATACTTATTGAGAAGAAGCATATGAGTTTTGATGAAGAAGAACTACCCTTCAATTTCTCTCCAAGGTGTTTCTTCATACATGAGTCACACTTCCACAAGTATGAGGCCTTTAAATCACTTGAAACCTATTAGCTCTACCGAACCTCCTGTGGGAATTGCATCAATCTTCCTCTTGCCAATCATCTTGAATACCTTTTCCTTCATTCACTCTTTCAACTTATATGTCAGAATTTCTTTTTCTCCATTCGGCCATCAAATGGAGGTAATTAAGAGATTTTTGTTATTGCCAATTGCATTGATAGATCATTATCTAGTGGTGGATATTGAAGATCTTCTTCCCTGCAAATACCATTAGATCTATCATCATTTTTGTTAATTACCATTACATCATCAAAAATAGAAGAAAGCTTAAGAGCGTTAAAAATAGAGAAATTGATAGTTTGATCATAGACTCTCAATTGCAACTTCCCTTTTTGGATATCTATTAATGCTTTACCATCCCGTAGCTAAGAATGGTCTGCGAAGAATTAAGGGCATCTCCTTGTTTTCTTCCACATGATGAAGTTTACTGGCAAGTAACACTTCCCTACCTCAACCAGAACATATTCAATAATATTCTCGGGTATTTCACACTTCGATCAGCTAATTTGAGAGACAAATTTGTAGGCATCATCCCTCTACCATGTAGCTTCTTATAAATGGATAAAGGCAGTAAATTGATAGATGCCCTAAGATCATACAAGATCTCTCAATTTGGCTACTCCAATAGTGCAAATAATAGAGAATGAATAGGATCCTTAAGTTTTGGAGGTAGTTTCCTTTGGATGATTGCACTAAATCCTTTAGTCAAGCATAAGATCTCAGCTCCCAATAGCTTATTCTTGTTAGTCAACATATACTTCATGAGCTTGGCATATTTAGGCATGTTCTCAAATACTTCCATGAAGGGTGTGTTGAGATTCACCTTTTTGGAGCTCTTGAGAAATCTCTTGAACTTCAATTTTTTGGTCATCCTTACCTTTCAGTCTGTCTAGACATAGAATTCTTACTACTCTCCTTTTTCTCATTTTCCTTATTTTTGACTCAATCTCCTTCTAATCTTCTTTTTCCGCTCCAACAGCTTTACCACTCCTCAATGTGATCCCCTTTGCATGCTGTCTAGGGGTTAGCCATAGTGTTATTTGGTAAAGCTCCAAGCGGTTTCTCAACCAAGCTTCTCACTAATTGCCCCACTTGATTCTCTGAAACTTCCATATGCCCGGAGAACAAGAAAAAATGACATTCACATGCCCACATGGCACATTTGCATATCGGAGAATGCCTTTTGGGCTTTGCAATGCGCCTAGTACTTTAAAACAGTGCATGTATGTTATCTTTCACGCTGTGGTGAAAAAATTCATTGAGATTTTCATGGATGACTTTAGTGTATTTGGTGTGTCTTTTGGTGATTGTTCGTCAAACTTGTCCAATGTTTTAAAAAGATGTGTAGAATTCAATTTGACCCGCTGTAATTTGGAAAAATGTCATTTCGTGGTGCAAGAGGGCAATATTTTAGGGCACAGAGTTTCATCCAAAGGTATAGAGGTCGATAGTGCTAAGGTCGAGGTGTTTGAGAAATCGTCTCTACCTATTAATGTAAGAGGGCTGAGAATTTTCCTTGGTCATGCGGGGTTTTATCAAAGGTTCATTAGGAACTTCTCTCACATCGCTAGACCTTTGTGCTTATTGCTTCGAAAAGATTGTGTTTTCAATTTTGATGAATCATGTTTGCTTGCTTTTAATGAGTTGAAACATGCCCTTGTCAATGCACCCATATTTGTTGCACCAAATTGATCTCTTCCTTTTGAGTTAATGTTCGACAAAGTTATATGCAATAGGAGCTATTTAATGTCAAAAAATTGATAAAGTGTTGCATGTGATACACTAAGCTAGTAGAATCTTAAATGATCCACAACAAAAAAGGAACTACTTGCTATAGTGTTCGCATTTGACAAGTTTAGATCATATCTCATAGTATAACTCTAAAACCATTGTGCACACTGATAAGTCCGTATTGAAGTTTTTTTTTTCCAAACAAGATGTGAAAACTTGTTTATTAAGATGGATACTTCTCTTGTGGGAATTTGACTGGGAGGTTGTCGACAAAAAAGGATGGAAAAATATAGTGGTGGACCCTTTATCTAGGATTGAGGGGTCACAACTTGTGGGACAAGAGAGACATCCATTGTGGAGAAATCATCCATTAAGAAGTTGCTTGAATTTAAAAAAGCCCACTCTTGGTATGCGGACATTGTGAATTACCTAGTTGCGAGGGTGGTGCCAAGCTTGTTAAGTGTCAATCAACGAAGAAAGTTCTTCTTAGAAATCAAACACTACTTTTGGGATGAGCCATATCTTTTATGGAGATATAGTGACTGAGTCTTAAGGAGATGTATTTCGGAAGATGAAATGGAGAACATAGTGAAGCATTTCTATTCATTCCCTGTGGGGGCCACCATAGAGTGCAAAGGACGGGCTTCAGATAAGGTCTTACAAAGTAGTTCGTACTGGCCAAGCTTCTTCAAGGACTTTAGAAACTTTTGGGCTTGAGTGTGATGAATGCCAAAGGGTCTGGAACATTTCAAGAAGACAAGAAATGCCCCTCAATAGAATAGTTGACTTTGAAGTCTTTGATGCATGAGGTACTTCTCGACATCGTACTCTAACAAGTTCATATTATTTGCGGTTGATTATATGTCAAAATGGGTATAAGCAAGCTCTACACCAACCAATGACGCAAGGGTTGTCACCAAATTCCTTAGGAAAAACATCTTCTCCAGGTTTAGAGTGCCTAGGACAATCATTAGTGATGGGGGATCTTACTTCAAGAACTCTCACTTTGAAGCCTTAATGTCAAAGTATGAGGTGAAGCACAAAATCGCTTTGGCATATTATCCCCAAACTTCGGGTCAAGTGGTGGTAGAGCTAAAGAGAATCTTGGGGAAAATAGTGAACAACTCAAGAAAAGTTTGGACAATGAAGTTGGGAGATCAATGATGCTCTTTTGGGCATATCATATGGCTTTCAATACTCCAATTGGAATGTCTCCCTACCGCATCACTTACCGGTAGAGCTAGAACACTGGGTGTATTGGACCATTAAGAGCTTGAATTTTGATATGAAAGAAGCCTGTGAGAAGAGGCTCTTAGACTTGAATGAGTTGGATGAGTTTAGGAAGAAAGCATTGAGAACTTATTGATCTACAAGGATAAGACCAAGGTTTGGCATGACAAGCTAATTTTGAGGAAAGAATTCACTTCAGGTGATCATGTCTTGGTCTATCGTTCAAGATTCAAGTTGTTTCCAAGCAAGCTCAAATCTAGGAGGGAAGGCCCATTTGAGGTGGTCAAGGTGTTTTTGTATGGAGCCACGGAGTAAAAAGGTTCACAATCGAACTTCAAATAAATGGGCATTAGTTAAAGCTCTACCGTGGTCGTTTCGGGAAGATAGGACACACCACCGTCCTCTATGTTGATACTTGACCTCCACATGCCATAAATTTTTAAAGTCGAGCTAATAACCACAAACAAAAGTGCTTCTTGAGAGGTAACCCAAGTTTCTTTTCTTTTATTTGTTTTTACTTTGGTTCATTAGGTTTAAGTAGGTTTGATTAGCTTGATTTTAGTGTTAATTTGATTTATATCTTGTTTGAAAGTGTTTTAGTGGATCTGCAAGTCGAATTGATCTTTAATGTGATACTTTTATGTTTGTAGGTGATGGGGAAGCCAAAGGAGTGATTGGCAAAAAGTTGAAAGGGAAAAATGGTTTAAGTAAAATTGATTCCGGTCATTGAAATTTTTAACTGCAGTCAACAACCATACCAACCTACTGGCTTTTTAAAAGTATTTTTATTGCCTTAGTTAATGTTTTTAGTTAAGGGGTTCAGTTTTTATGGATTAGTGATTGGTTTTGACCACTTAACATAGATGATACTTTTGTGAAAAAGATGACCGTTGGGCCATTTTGGTATCGTCAACCTTTAGTTGATGTTAACCATGTTTTTATTGTGCAAAGCTTCAATGAATCTTTGGGCCTTTTTGGCAAGATTCAATTTTGGTTGTTGTTTTCTTGTTTGGTTTGATTTTTGTTCATTTTTATTTCTTGTGCTCTAACAGATGGATCAGTGGTACTCATCAATTTAATAATGTGAACAATGCGATGGTGTCCCTTATTAAATATTTTTTTATGGTTTGTGTTTTGGGATGAATGAATTGGTTATTGAACTTGGTAGACAATTCGTGTGAATAATGGATTTTAACTTCCTAAACTTTACCAATTGTTCAAACTCTTTCATGTAAAATGTTTTCCATTGGCTAGTTTTTATCCTAAACTCTACTTTGACTGCAAGTATTAGTTGAATGTCACTTCTACTTCATTGTTGATTGAGTTTAAATATGTTGACATTTTTGGAAATTGGCTTAATAGTGGAGGAAGAAATGATTTAAGCATCCTTGGTCATTTTGTATGAATTGTATTATAGGATACTTTGTGAGTTTTTAAGATTTGATTTAGGACACTAGTTGGGGTAATGTGAATCTCCCATTTACCAAATAGTCATATTTTGTAAATAATCTAGGCATTTTCTTGGAACATTTGGGCCAAAAATCCTATCTTATAAACAATTGTATCCCTAGTATCCCCTTTTAACCTTTAGGCCTTAATTCTTTGATAACCACAAAATCAACCATTCTCCTTGTTTATTTACCCCCTCGTCATCCTGTCACCTTAGTCATTTTAGGATATCAAATGTGGAAGTTAAAGTTATATGTGGGACTGAAGACATCTTTGCACAAGTGTCAGAGATTGAAGTCTAATGCTTAATATTGTTTCGATTTCCTTTATGTAATTAGATGTGTAAAGTTCACTTTATCTTGTAATTTGTATTATCCAACAAAAAAATTATTCCTTATTACACATTTTAATTTTTGCAGCTTTGTTCATACATATGTAATAAAGAATACTCAAAATATCTCCTTAGAGATAGATATACTTTGTTTGGCACTTCTAGTGTGAATTGTATTTCGATGCGTGGCATGGGAACTTTTGCTTAAGGGATCCAGTCCAAAGGTTTGTTTTGAATGACCAAGGTGAATTGAGTTAGTTTTATCCCTATTTATTCAACCCTCAACCTTAGCCTACATTGCAAGTTTTGAAAGTCCTATATGATCATTAATCTAGGATATAAGATCTTGGAGATTTGGGGGTAAAGCATTGCTTTGGTTGGTGTTCGTACCTAAATCTTGCAGTGTCCATAATATCCTTGCATGTTCATTTGTATCTTTAGTGCTTCTTAAAACAAATCTTAGTGATCTTTCTACACTTGAAGCTGATTTTGAGAATTTGATTTGTTTGCTCTTGATCAACTTGGAATTGAATGGCATTCTACAATACTTCAATTGTCAAAGTAAGGCTTGTAATTAAAACTAGTTACACTTTTCGAAATGCACAAGTGGTTGAACATGTTAAGTTTGTTGAGTTAAAACTTCAATTTCACATGCTTAAATGCTCTCAAGTTCAATATGAATGTCAATTCACTTTCATTTCTATTGATGGTATGCTTAGTCCTTTTTCTTTTTTGTTTTGCTCAGGGCTAGTAAAATTCTAGGTTTGTGGGTGTGATAGCACTATTATATAAAGTTATTTTGCCTTCAATTACTATGCAATTTTGGTCATGTTAGTCCCATTCAGATTGATTCTGTGTTTTTGCTCATAATTTGTGTTTATGAGTGATTTTTGTTATTTTATAGTAATATAATGATTTTTGGTAGTAATTATGTACTAAATTGGACTAAATTGACACATAGCGATTTCAAGTGTATTTTGACTTAGTGATTTTGGTGTATTTTGTAGGCAATGTTTGAAGATTTGATGGCAAGTTAAAGGAGTGGAAGAACCCAAAGGAAAGGATATAATGGCACAAAAACGAAAGACCAAGTTGGCTGCTACTCTCATTAATTGGGGGTCAAAGCCACCAAGAAGGAGATTTGTTAACTGCGGTCAACACTACTTGAACTTCAAGGTGCCAGTATTGTTGACAACGGTCAAGCACACTAAGGAACAGTTTTGTTAACTGCGATCAACATACACCTACAAGAAATCTGTCATTAACCGCAGTCAATGAAATTTTATAAGAGAAATATTGACTGTGGTCAACCAAGTTAACTATCACTTTGACTATCATATTTTTAAAAATACCCTAGAAGAGTACACCTAAAACACATAGTTGTAGGTATAGAAGTGCAGTTACTAGTATAGCCTTTTCATTAGTACTTTCTTCTTTCTTCATAAACTCACATTTTATTTTTTAATCTAATTATTAAATTTAACCTTTCTACTCTTAAATTATTAGGCTTTTCATTAGCATTAATCTGATATCAATTTCAACTATTTTCTTATTTCAATCATGCATTTTGGTTATTTCAAATTCTTGCCTTTTCCTAGAGTTAGCTTAAATTTTGGATTAAATTAGTAGATCTTAATGCAAATTTTACTTTTTTTTTTAGTATTACTACTTTAGTTAGTAGTGGGTTTTTATATCAATGTAGTTTTTACAACCTAACCATTAGTTTAAATCAAGATTTCTTCCATTTTACTAATCTTCCAAAAATAGTAAAAATGAAGAATGTGGTGCTTTCTAGTGTAGGAAATGCTATTTTTAGTAAAGTCCTTATTATCCCTTTGCTTTGTCAATCCTTGCCAGCTTAGTATTTGCTATTCTTTGTTTAATTTCTTTAATTGCTTTTGTAGTGCAGATTTTTAATTGCTTTCCTAGTCTAGCATATTAGTGTACTTGAATATCTTAGTTGTTCTCTTAAAATAACACTTTACATGCTTTCTTAGACTAAAACTTTACTTGCTTTCCCAGTTCTCTATCCTAAATAGCCCTTCTTAGTATAGTGTTCTAGTCACTTCTCTGGTTAATTTTAAGTATTCTATTAGAATTAGTTTTAATTGCTGGCTTAATTTAGTTCTTAATTACTTTTTGGGATTTATGTTCTATTATAGTCTAATGTAGTTTTAATGACTTTTTGTGCTTACTGAATGCTGCTTGCTCGGGCAGGAATAAGTGATAGTCTTACATGCTATCTTTGATTAGTAAATTACTCATTTTACGTAAAGTGTCCCTTGTTATTATCTTTGTAGTTAATAACAATCCTTATTTGGTTTGTCTAAAAAGTATAACAATCCTATAAGCCTAGTAATAACAATCCCAATCCTCGTGAAAATGATACCCACTCATTACTAGCCTACAAACCAACCTTTATACTTGTGAGAGTGAAGGTATTGACTAGGTGTGAAGGGAAAATTTTTTATGGCTTGTTTGATTTCATGTGCATTTTGATTTAGTGATTTTGGTATGTTTTGTAGGGAATGTTTGAAGATTTGATGGCAAGTTGAAGGAGTAGAAGAAGCCAAAGGTAAGGATATAATTGCACGGAAATGAAAGACCAAGTCCAAGGGCTGTTGTTCTCATTGACCAGCGGTCAAAGACAACAAAAAGGAAATTTATTAACCGCGGCCAATACTATGTCAACTTCAAGGTGCTAGGGTAATAACGGTTAAGTACACTAAGGAACATATTTGTTAACCGTAATCAAGAAACAACTACAAAGAATCAGTCATTAACTGCAGTTAATGAAATTCTATAGGAGAAATATTGACTGCAGTCAACCAAGACAACTATCACTTTGACCATCAGATTTTTGAAAATACCTTAGAAGACTACACCTAAAACACATAGTTGTGGATATGGAATAGGTAGGATTATGCAACCACTAGTATAGTCTTGACATTAGTACTTTCTTCTTTCTTCTTAAAGTCTAATTTTAGTCTTTAATCTAATTGTAAAATTTAACCTTTTTACCCTGAAATTATTGGACTTTTTATTATTTTTAATTTGATACCAATTTCACCTATTTTTTTTATTTCAATCTTCCATTTTGGGTTATTTCAAATTCTTGCCTTTTCCTAAAGATAGCTTAAATTTTAGATAAATTAGTATACCTTAGTGCAAATCTTGCTTTTCTTAGTATTAATGCTAGGTAGTGAGTTTTTATTAGATCTAGTTTTTACAACCTAATCATTAGTTTAATCAAGATTGCTTTACTTTTCCTAACCTTCAAAAAATAGTAAAAATGAAGAACGTGCTTCTTTCTAGTGTAGGAAATGCTATTTTTGGTAAAGTCCTTCTTATTATCCCTTTGCTCTATCAATCAATGCCAGCTTAGTATTTACTATGCTTTCCTAGTCATTTTAAACTGCTTTCTTTACTTATTTTCTTTAATTGCTTTTGTAGTGTAGATTTTTAATTGCTTTTCTAGTCTTGCTAGCTTACTTGCCTAGTTGAATATCTTAGTTGTTTTATTAGCATAACACTTTAGTTGCTTTCTTAGACTAGAACTTATACTTGTTTTCCTAGTTCCCTATCCTAAATAACTCTTCTTAATATAGTGTTCTGGTCACTTCTCTAGTTAATTTTAAGTACTCCATTAGAATTAGTTTTAATTGCTTTCTTAATATAGTTCTTAATTACTTTTTGAGATTTATGCTCTATTGTACTCTAATTTAGTTTTAATGACTTTCTATACTTGCATGTTTCTTGCTAAGGTAGGAATTAGTCGTAGTTTTACATGCTTTTTTTTATTTATTAGTAAATTACTTGTTTTATGTTAAATGTCCCTTGTTATTATCTTTGTAGTCAGCAACAGCCCCTTATTTGGTTTGTCTAAATAGTATAATGACCCTATAAGCCTAGGTACCGTCCCAATCTCCGTGGGAACAATACCTATTCACCACTAACCTACAAACCTATCTTGTATACTTTTGAGAGTGAAGGTATTGGCTGGGTGTGAAGGGTTAATTTTTATTACTTGTTTGACGCCTTAAAAGTCTTACTAACCTAGAGCGAACACCTCCCCATCACTTTTTGTAGAACCCCAGTTATGTTAATCATGTTTTGATGATGACCAAATCATACTAATGGTTTGATAACAAGTATGCAGAAAAACAGGTTTGTTCGGACGCAAATGATCGTCCGAACAAAACAAGAATGACAACAGAGCTTCGGACGATGGCAATCGTCCGACACAAAGAAATTGAAGCAAGCCTCGGACGAAGAACAGCGTCCGATAAATTTCCAGAAGACTTCGCTTCGATCGGACGCATGTTCGGACGCATCCTCGGACGTCCGAACGAATACCCTCAGAGAACGGACGCAGCGTCGGATGCAGGATTTAGCAGCGGCCGTCCTAACGGTCCAACGGCTAGTTTGTTCGGACGCACTCCTGCTGCATCGGCCGTCCGAAAGGTCCAACGGCTAGTTTTCCAGTAAACAGAAAATAGCCGTTGGGAAGTTGTTGGAAGCAGACTTTTTGGCAACTATAAATACTCCTAGGTCTGATTCAATGTAAAAAAAACTACATTCAATACAAACACTTGTAAGAGCTATTTGAGGAGAAATAGGCTAAAATATTGTGGGTTGTATTGGTTTGAGTAGTATAGCTTTCTTGGCTCAACTAGTGAGAATTAGTGTGAGCAAGAGTAGACTAGTGAGTGATCTTCAAGTGTAAATAAGAGTGGAGGAATAACAAGTGTACAAAAGTGAGGTTGTAGTGTAAAACCCTTTGGCTCAGCTAGAGGAACTTAGTTGGTGCAAGGGTGAGCCTACTTTGTGTACAAGAAGGTTATTGCCTCACCTTCTTTGAAGAGGCACTACTAGTGGATGTACTCCAAGCTTGAGAAGCTTGGGAGTTTGGTTTAATATTCTTTATCTCAATCTTTTACTTGTTCTTTAAGCTTGGATTGCTAAATATTTATCTTTGATCATTTGTGCTTAAGTATTCATTTGTTGCATAAAGTTTTATTATCATTAAGCACTTCGAAAGGTTTGTTTTTAGAGACAACCTAATTCACCCCCCTCTTAGGTTGCTTTTGGGGCCAACACTTTTCTCCCCATCCAACCCTAGATTTGGTTGCCATTAGACACATCCATCCCTAACCCTTCACCTTTCTCCACGCTCTCATCCTATATTTGAAATAAATTGGTTTAATTTGATGTGATATTGCTGGGCTTTTCAGTTGGATTGGAGCATACAATTTTTGTTGATTTTGTATAAATTTTTGCGTTAAAACATAAGATCGATAGGGGTGGGAAAGGGATACTGGAGAATGAAGGATATTGGGAAGGTTGATCGAAGAGGGGTTGCATGAGGAAGAGGCTAGGAAGAGGAAGGGGGAGGTGGAAATGGGCTATGAGAAGAGGAAGAGGCAATGTAGGTGGCGGGATGGTGGTGGGGGTGGTGGATGGGTAGGGTGGCAGTGATGATGAGGTTAGGGTTTGGGGGTTTGGAAACAGGAAGAAGGGTAGGACTTTTTATTTTGCAATTTGACCCTAGGGTTTTTATAATTCTCGTTTGACCCCTTTTAATTTCAATTTGACTATTAAACTTTGTTATCCCTTTCTGATTTTCAATTTAACCTCAAAATTTGTTAGATATTTGAATTGATTAGGGACACATATTATACATGTCACAAGTCAGTGTCAATTGAAAATGTTTTCATCCATTTTGCACAAAAAAAATTTACATTAAGTAGAAGGTCAAATGCACATTGATTATGATAGAGGGTTAAAGTACTTATTCGCTTAATCAAAAAGGTGTATTTAGATGAAAAAATATTAAAAATTATATTTTAAAAGGTTCTCACTTTGTTAACCAAACAGTAGAAAATGATATGAAAATGGACTTTTTAGGAATGTATTTACCATCCAACCAAATGGGCAATGATATGGCTATAGCAAAAATCATTTTGCAACACTATATTTTGCGTAAATGACTTCCTTGCAAATTATTTTCTTTTGTGGACCACATTACCGGTACCAATAGTTCTCCGCATCCTTCCTTTCATTCCTTCCTGCTACTCCGCTTCTCCTTCCCTCTCCTTCTCTTTTCATACCCTTTCATGCTTTCTCTTGGCTCATGATGTCAACCCAAAAAGAAAAAAATATTTCAAACCAACAAAAATCTTTTTTGACAACAAAATCATTTGAGGACTTCCAACATGTTTTCATGCATTGAAGAAATGGTGAGTCTTATTTCCAGTTTTATCTTGTCTTCAGTGAATCAAGTTAACATAGAAGCAATTGCTAGATTCTAGATTACTTGATCTTGTGGTCAAATTGGACGATTACATGGAAGAAAGAGGAGCATTCTATTGATTTTTCTTGATATTTGATGATTTTTAGTCAAGCACGAAACTATAGACAAGGTGTTCGATCAATTTTCTGGCTCTCATCTTGCTAACTCTGAAGGCATCTAACCTAATCTTGGTACGAGATCAGAAGCAATTGAGGTTTTCCGCAAGCTCGCCATCTAATGTAACCAACTTTAGCTATAGGGTGGCACTTTAGGCATTAAGGTGTCATGGTTGCCATATGGATGTATGGAGAGGAAGGGGATGGAGGGGGGAAGGGAGAGAATGGGGGGGTATGACGAGTAGAGAGAATGAAGGTGGGTTTGAGTGGAGAGGAAACTTGTGGTGTGATGAAGTATGAAGAGGGAAAAGGGGAGTGTGGGAGGGAAATGGAATTGCGATGATGTTGAGTACACAGGTAAAAGAACGAGACTGAGGATGTCTGGAGATGAGGTTGGTGGTGGTGACAAACTACATGGAAATCATTGAGATTTCAGAGGATAATTTTATCATTCAATAAAAATGTGACGTGACAATAAGATTTTTGTTGTAGCAATATCATTGCCCCACCCAAATAGAAACCAGTTGTTTTTCATATTTTTCATTTGTTTAGCTTAATAGCCATGGGAACATATCTAGACTCACTTTACATAAATCTTCCTGCCATGCATTTTGGTAGAATTCACGTGCAATAAACAGAATTAGTCCAAAATCATGGATAATTGTTTAGCATAAACTTAAACTCATGGGGTTTGTTGATAATGAAACTACTGACAGCTATCTTTCTTTCTTGCAACTTCGAGCAAATTGGGATGCCGACTTGACTTCTTCAATGAGGAAAAAATGGAATTATACTTACCTATGTGGAGAAATAATTAATTGGGTAATTATATTTACCTCCTGCGTGGTTTGGCAATGAAATAATTTACCAATAACACTAATTGAGTTTGGCCCAATAACAAACACCCCTTGAAAGATAACGCTCCAGGGTCTATTTGAATAGGAAATAATGCATTATTTGTCAAATAATATTTGATCAGCAAATACTTTCTCCAAATAATATTTCACACTATTTACGTTTTGTCTTATTCATTAATCACACCATCCGTTATTTACACTATTTATGTCCTATTCACTAATTATATTTTACAAACTATTCATATCTTATTCATTAATTATATTTTACAAACTATTCATATCTTATTCATTAATTATATTTTACAAACTATTCATTAAGTGATTGCTAAAACGAGTTTCAACCAAAAAAATTTTATGCTGGAATATTTGAACCTCTGGTATTATTCATTAGCAGAAAACAGTAGCCGAATAAGTTTAAATAAACACTTAACAAAATGTGAACAAAATGTTATACAGATTTATGGGGTGTGAATTGTTCGTAATTTTGGAAAAAGCAAAACAATAAAATATAGAATATTCATTATTTTCCATTGAGATTGAAAATATTATTTTAAATTCAAACAAATAACTCATTATTTTAAAATTTAAAATTATTTTGAAAGATCAACTAAAGGTAAAATTCAAATATTATTTTCTAAATAATATCTATTAACATAAAAAACACGCAACGGAAGATAAATTTATTCAACACATAAAAAATATGTGGGAAAAGAGGAGGAGTTACAAAATAACGCACATCAGACTCTCATATTGAGACCCGCATAAACCCACGACATAATAGCCTTACCATTAGGCTAGAATCTTTCTATTCTAGACTCTCTCAACTCAACTATTCTCAACTGAATCGACTAAACAAATCCTCTATTTATAGGGTAACAAATTTAACTACTAAGAAACCTAGAAACCTAATTAGAATAGGAAATAACAACTTTAAACATAATTGTGTTAAGAAACTAAATTATTTAAATAACTAAATTACCAAAACCTAACAATAACATATTTCCTAATTGATAAAGCCCTAAAGTTTGGTTTAATTATGCCATCAATGTCTCCCTTAAACCAAACTCTCAAAACTTTCCAAACTCTCCATGAGGGTAGATCCATGCCATGCACGAATAAGACAATCAAAAATTTCCATGCAATTTTTTTCTACCACAATTTGGCATTGTCAATTTGATTTAATTTTCATCTTCAAAGTTTTTCAAACGATCCACGTATCTTGACTGATAAATTTTCGTTGTATACTTTTCTTCAATTTATCAACCTCCATGAATTTCGTGATAACTAATATCAAAATTTTTAATTTTTGTAAATCAATCACAATCTACTTGGTAGGATTTTTTTTCTTTCATCATTGCTCAACACCAATAAAAACAATAACGACGGGATCCCTCTTTTTAGATCCCTATCCAATTAGAGCCAATTTCGTTACACCCTAATTGTCAAACGAGTACCTCAGGACCAACTTCTCTTGTGGTCCAAATTTTCCGATGTTCGAGTACTCCAACAAAAACTTTTTGTTCAATGTATACTTCTTTTGACAAATATCTCAAGATCAAACTCTTGAACCTAGAGCTCTGATATATCACTTGTTAGCATAAAAAATATGCAGCGGAAGATAAATTTATTCAACAGATAAAAAATATGTGGGAGAAGATGAGGAGTTACAATATAACGCACATTGGACTCTCATATTGAGACCCACATAAACCTACGGCATAATAGCCTTACCATTAGGTTAGAATCTCTCTATTCTAGACTCTCTCAACTCAACCCTTCTCAACTGAATCTACTAAACAAACCCTCTATTTATAGGGTAACAAATTTAACTACCAAGAAACCTAATTAGAATAGAAAATAACAACTCTAAACTTTAATTGTGTTAGGAAACTAAATTACTTAAATAACTAAATTACCAAAACCTAATAATAATATATTTCCTAATTGGTAAAGAGTTTGATTTAATTATGCCATCAATACCCCGTTATTTCTAATCAGTTAAATCTGTGTGATAGAATTAACTAGAAGACTAAATGCACGACAACAAAACTGGTGAACAGGTCAAATGCCCCGTAAGTCGGAATCAGCAAGCTTCGCCGTCCCTCACCAGTTGTCTCCTTCTCTCCCGTCCAAATTTCTCTGATGTCTTATGCCAAAACCACCACCTCTTTCCTATCTTTGCACCCCACCTCCTTCCACTCCCCTTCAGCTACCGCCCTGAAGAACCACCACCCTGCAATCCATCTCCTCCTCTCCCTCTCGCAATCCATTTGAAACCAACAAACACACCCTTCCTCATCTCCTTACCATTCGTACATCCACCCTCCCCTCCAAATCCAGCCAAAAAGGAAAGAGTAGGGATGGACCATTATTGCATTTACTTGCTGAGCAATCAACAATTAATTTGCTCAAGTAGAAAAGGAAAAGGGAGCGCAGTCGGGGAGGGGAAGAAAGGAGGCAGCAGTCGCGGAGGAGGAAGAGGAAATCGTTTCAGGAATTGACTAGAATTTTTGTTCGGTGGTTGATTAAGATTTTAGATCGGGACTAAAAGGTCTAAAATTAAAGCACAACGCAGAGAGCATCGAAATGTACCAAAGATAATGGAACGTATTTACTGCCAAAAGTTTTTAATTGGCAAAAGTTGCAGACTTGGGGGATCTACTGGAAGGCATTGTTTTGTTGATCGGGTCAAAGCCGAGAAGGAGAGGCACGTGGCTCAAACAAGTGTGAATATTTTGTTGGAGAAAACAATGATGTCCCTTAGGATATGTTTTTTGGAAAATATTTACAGACCTATAAATTTTACGATCAAAATTAAATTTTATAAAATATTTCTTACATTAGGTGATGTCATAGATTTCATAACATTTAATCTACACTACAAGATTTACAGGTAGGGTCAAAAATCAAATCTATCTAAGTATTTTTCATATTTTTTTACTCGTTATTTACTATAATTATTTGGTCAAAAGAAAATTTTATTTGTTTATTTTATTATTATTTGACTATTATTCACACTATTCATTGTTTGTTTTATTCAGTTTTCAAAATAACACTAATTAGTAGTATTTTACTGTGCACTATTTGTTTCGTTTATTTTTTTCCTTCAATAATCCATTATTTGTACTATCTATTATTTTTCTTATTCACACAAATTACTCATTATTTTAATATTCATATATATTTGTTTTACAAATTATTTGTACTATTCATCTATGAGTGCAATTATTCATTGCCAATTTAGGTGCGATCTAAAAGTTCGTACGGTAAATATTTTAGTGTGTAATCTAAATAAATTCACATGAATACTTTTCTTACCAAATCGTTCACATAAGAGAGTTCCGGATTTGAAAATTGGCCAAGTTGGATTTGTGCTGTATATACTTTGCTTGAAAATTGTATTGGGAGAAAAATTTGGATTAAAATATTTTCATGTTTGGACGTCCTAACTTACGAAAATGATTCCG
This sequence comes from Cinchona pubescens, assembly GCA_025175665.1. Classification (NCBI taxonomy): domain Eukaryota; kingdom Viridiplantae; phylum Streptophyta; class Magnoliopsida; order Gentianales; family Rubiaceae; genus Cinchona; species Cinchona pubescens. Next base: position 11,048,079 of record JANKKI010000053.1, read on the forward strand.
AATTTTGTAGTCGAACTTCCTCCCTTCAATCAACCACCTGCCACCACTGCTATCCGCAACCAACCACTACCAATCCCACCACCACCCTCCATCTCGCTACAACCTACCCTTTCCCTTAGGCCTCCCATCCCATCCTGCCCCTCATCCGTTCCCTTACCACCTGATCTTCCACTCTTTCTCCTACCCCCACCATTCTCCCCATTGCCGCCCACCCATCTAGCTACCCCCATCCCCTTACCCACTTGGACATATATGAACTCATCCCTGATCCACTTCCCACCAGCATCCTGCCTCCCCAGTTCCTCTCACGCACCTGATTTACCTCCCACCATGCCGCCATCCCAACCCCTCATTCCTAACCTCGATATATTTCCCTAACCCCAAATCCACCTTTCTTGTCCCTCTTCCAACCTATCTCGGCACCAACCCTTCACCATCTACCACCATCCAGCCATCCCAGACCATTTTTTTAATCTATTTTCTTTATTGTTTTGAATATTTAAGTGATTCTCTTGTTGTTTTTACCTTTTTATTTAGTATTTTTATTTTTATTATAACTTTTTCCCTTTTATCTCATATATATATACACACACACACACCATATTAGTTTTTCTTACTTTTATTCTTATTTTTCTTATTTTTTTTACTTTTATTCTTATTTCTTTTCTGATTTCCCTTGTTTTCCCATTCCATCTATACATTTTTCTTTTTTATTTAAAATTTTTGTTTTTAGTTCTCACTTTTATGGTTGTTTTAAAAAGATATAATATCTAATAGAGAGCAAAGAACACAAGGGTATAATTGATCAAATTTACAGTTCCGTTAGTGAAGTATTTTTTCATCCATTAGACACTAAAACCAAAAGCACAAGGGGGTAAAATGAACTAATGGGATTTGAATCCGGCTTTACTAGTGCTGCAGCTAGAGTAATCATAAAAGATTGTTTAGAAGAACTTGCTTCATTTTGTTTCTGTTCTTCTTGTTGTCTCTTTTGAGCATCCAACTGTGCCTTTTGTTGCTTTCTTTACCATTTGGACTGGTACTTCTAAAGCAAAAAGAGTCTGGTCAAAAGGTTTTGCTTCATCAGAGAAAACAGGTTCAAGATCATCATCTGAAAACTTTGGATTCACTCCTTTTACAAAAGACAGAGTAGCTCATGCCCTAAAAATCCAAAATGTTGTTGTTCTCCCCACTGGAGAACAAAAACCCATCAGTGCTGCAGAAGAAGTTTTAAATTGGCAAACTTAAAATGCTTTAACCCAGAACAAAATTCTCACTTGGATTGATACTCGAGTAACACAGACCAATGAGATTCTGGAACGACAAAATAAGTATTTAGAAGATATCCAAATAAAGATGCAAACTCTTGAGAAAAGAATGGCACAATTACAATTTGAGACTATTCCTTATGAGATGTCAGTTTATACATTTGCCGCCCAACAGGAAAAGGAAAGAAATTTCCTTCAGAATCAGATTAACAGTTTAAAGAAAATAGGAGAATTTTCTACAGCAAAGTCTGATTTTGGAATAAGCAACAGCTCAAGCTCTTTTGTGAACAGTTCAAGTTCTTCTATGAATAATAAGTTTTATACCAGCCCTATTCAGCCCTATTACCCACCTTCATTTGGTGCCTGAATTGGAGCTACATCAATTTACAATTCCTCATATAATTCACCAAGAATTTCATTTCAAGAGGAATTCACATATATTGCTGAACCAGTTAAGCCTTCCCCCAGAGACATAACAACCTGGTGTAGATTAAAAAAGGAGCAGAAAAAGCGACAAGATGTTGAAGCAGAAGAAAAGGCAAAAAAACAACAAAATGCACAGTTGGATGCTCAAAAAAGACAACAAGAAGAACAGAAACAAAATGAAGCAAGTTCTTCTAAACAATCTTTTATGATTACTCTAGCTCCAGCTCCAGTAAAGCAGGATTCAAATCCCATTAGTTCATTTTTGAAGAAACTTCCAGAACAATCTGAACCACAAATTGCAGTTGTTCAAAAAACTAGTGGAGATTCTGAGTCTTCAGAATTTTCTGATGAAAGTCAACAAAGTGAGCCTGAATCAGACTCTTCAGAAGAAGAATTTCCCATATTTATGGCAGGAGATGTTGAACCTCCAGTTGAACATCCTGATGATAACGAACCCGACTCTTGAATGTAGGAGGAAATACATCTACTTCTACATCTTACAAATCTTCAGGAGGAACATCTGGAACTTCATTATTCACCCTAGATGATATTTCGGTAGCCAAATAGGAACAAAGACTCCAAGAATTTCATACGTGGATGACAGTAAAAAAAGATCAACACAGAAAGTAATTTTGAAATACTGTCAGAATTCACAACAAGATTCTCGGGAATGATGAAAAGTTGGTGGTCAACAATTATAGACAATGAAAGAATGTTTTTTCTTACCAGACAGACATTTGAAGAAGCCATAGCCTTAATTCATCAAGTATTCCTTGGAGAACTAGCAGAAGATTTGGAGCTTAAAAGAAAAGAGTTTTTTCAATTAAAATGTTATTCTTATTTTAAGAAAGACATTGATAAACATATGAAAATATTAATTAATCTTTTCTATATTTTGGGTATAGATCCAAGTCTGAAAAAGCTATTTTTGAGTTCATTGCCTAAGACATTACAAGATGGTGCTGAGATCTGATATATTCACCAAAAATTTGAATCTATAATTGGTCTTTCCCCTATACAAATTAGGCAATCAGTGATACTGGCACTTGAAGACTTATGTCACAAAAGACAAGTGGTGCGTGAACATGGAAGAGGAGACCCATGCATTGATGAATCTTGCAAAAAACCAGAGTTGGTCATAAAAGGCAAGTGCAAAGCTTGCACAACCAAAGGAAGTCAAAGAAGGAAGAAATTCAAGAAGTTTAGATTCTCTGATTCAAAATCTCCTAAGCCCAGAAAGTGGAGATGTTTCCGGAGGAAAAATTTTAACTTTCAAAAGAAGAAAAAGAAAAATTCTTCTAAGTGTTACATTTGCAATCAGAAAGGTCATTTTGCCAAGGATTGTCCTCAAAACAAAAAGGGAATCAAACCGATTGAGGATATTCAAGAGCAAATGGACTAATATATTTCTTCAGATTATGATCTTGAATCCATTTTCTCTGAAGAAGCATAACCTTCTGACCAGACTCTTTTGCTTTAGAAAGTACCAGTCCAAATGTTCAACATCACACCAACAAAAAGGGAACAGGATCCCATTCCCCCTTTAAATCTGTCATTTCTGTAGCACAAACACTAATTCATGTTTGTCCAACTAAGTATGATAAACCAATTCCTGTAATTGCATTTTTTGATACAGGTGCGGTAACGTCCATAATGAGCCCAGAAGTTTTAGCTGATGAATACTGGAAACCTCATCAACAAGCATTCAGGGCTGCAGAAGGGAGAATTTTCACTTCATATTTGATTACTAAAGGCCAAATCACAATCCAGTTCTTCCCACAATGCAAGATTCGTACTCAGATTTTAGGATGCGCACTTCCGGGTATAGATATCATAATTGGTAGGATCTTTATAAAAGAACTCCAGGTTTACAAATTTTTTAGAACGGTATCCAATACAAAAAATGTTTCAAAGAATACATTGATATTGCTTGACTGTATCTTTCAACTGTTACAAATTTTCAAAATTTGATTTCCCAGATAAAATCCAAAGATAACTCATTGAATAATCATGTGCCGAATCTCATTCAAAATTTTGGATAAATGTTCTAACCCTTCGTAGCAAAATCCAAAATTTTTTGTCAGGTTACCTTTCAAGAAGAATGAGGATGTTAATCCAACAAAAGCAAGTCATACAAGAATGAATCGTAAACATTCTCATTTAGCAGAACAAGAATGTCAAGATCTTCTTAAACACAATTTGATTGAACTTCTCGTTCACAGTGGGCATGCGAAGCTTTTTATGTGAATAAAAGATCTGAGCAAGTTCGTTGTAAAATGAGATTGGTAATTAATAATCAACCTCTAAACCATTTTTTGCAAGATGATAAATTTCCATTGCTTTACAGAAATACTTTGTTTTCCAAACTTTCAAATGCCAAATGGTTTTCAAAATTTGATTTAAAATCAGGTTTTTAGCAACTAGGTATAGCCCCAGAAGACAGAAAAAATAGGTTTTTGCATTGCAAATCATCATTTTCAATGGAAGGTAATGCTTTTTGGTCCTATGAGAGACAGTTCTTTCACTGTTTCAAAAAGCCATGATCAAAATCTTTGAACCAATTCTTGACCGCAGTCTCGTCTATATTGATGACATATTTTTGTTCAGCCAAACCCTTGAAGACCACCTAAACCTTCTGAACTAGTTTTCCAATATTGACAAAAACCATGGAATAATGCTTTCTGAGAAGAAAATAATTCTAGCTCAAGAAGAGATCTTCTTCTTAGGAATGAAATTTGCTAATGGACAATATACCTCAGAGCAACACATCTCTGAAGCCATAAATTGTTTTTCAGACCATAACCTTTCCACCAAAGAAATCCAACAATTCCTTGGCCTTGTAAATTATGTTCGAGATTTCACTACCAAATCGCCAAGTAAATTCACTCCTTGTCCAAACTTCTGAAAAGAAACCCATTCCTTGGGGAGAATTCCAAACCCTAGCAGTCCAAACCATCAAGAAACAGTTTCAAAATTTACCATATCTCCACCTCCCAGTTGATGGAAAAAGAATCATTCTTCAAACTGATGCTAGTGATAAATACTGGGGAGCCATTTTCCTTATTGAAAGTGAAGGAAAAAGATCTCTTTGCAGTTTTGCAAGTGGTAGATTCAAAGATTCTGAGATTCATTATCATTCCACCTTCAAGGAGATCCTTGCAGTAAAAAATGCTATCAAGAAGTTCAATTTTCATCTTCTTGGACATAACTTTCTGATTGAATTAGATATGAGCAGATTCCCTAACATGCTCAAATTCAAGAAAAAAATGTTACCTCATCCTCAGTTACTCAGATGGGCACAATAGTTTCTCAATACACCTTTGATGTTAAACACATTAAAGGAAAGCAAAATATTGTAGCTGATTTTCTGAGTCGACCACAAAAATTCCAAACATGTTTACCTTTTGTCAATATGTTTTCCTCTGTTCCATCATGTTCCATTCCATCATTTCAATCCAGTGAGTCATATCCTCCAGGTCTACCTTATCTTTCTTATCCATGGAAAAAAGAAAACTGTGATTTTCAAAGAACAGTTCATGAATTAGAAACTTTCTCTGAATATGGAGGATCAATTCTTAATCCCTTTGGAGTCCATCTTGTATATCCATTTTCACAAATCTTTTTCATAAATTCAAATGATTTCCCACCTCCTTTATTAAATTTCTTCTGGTATTTATGTCATCAATTCCATGTCTTGTTAGAGTTTGAATATAAAGAGTTTTTAAATCTTCGATCCTAATATTTGTGTGAGTTTTTGTCTTGGTTTAGTCCCCTGTCGTACTGGCAAAATCTTTTTTATTCCAGAAAAGGATTTTTGCTAATTCAAGTTCATCGCCCTGTTCATCTTTCTAGACAAATGCTACAGACTCTTCCATCGCATATCATTCTTAGAGAGTTTACTACTTCTCTTTATGACTTGGAGGAAGAATACTCAAAATTTCAGAGAATCATTTTTCAGGAGAACAGAACAATTCCGCAAGAAATATGGCCAGGACTAGATGCAGGGTCATGGAATACAAGAGACAATCAGCTTCCTCATTGGGCAAGAATTCAACCAGCCAAAAAGGAATATATCTCATGGCATTCAAGATTCACAGGCTCCTTATTCACAAGAGTTTTCTAAAAGTTCACAATCCCAATCACGAAAATAGCAAAACAGATGGCCTGTAAAAGAAAGGTCACCAGCAAGAAGGATGAGAAAACAAAGAAGAAACAAAGCTAAACATGAGTATCACATTGAATTATTGAACATCACAGACCCAGATTCAACTCCTTCGGAAACAGACAGCTCAGATGACAACGACACTTGGAATTATTGAGACATAATTATTGTATGCTTTATTAAAATTTGTCACGTGTCTGTACTTTTACTTTATTAAAGCCTGATGTTTGTACATTTACTTTATAGAAGTTTGTCAGGAATCTCTACCTTTACTTTTTGTCAGAATATAATGAGTGTGTCTAGTTTTGACGTAAGCACTTACGTCTTAAGATAGGTATCTGTATCTATATAAAGAGATCTCTACTTCCTCTTGAAGGCGAGAAGTTGTAATAAGTTTTCTTATCAATAAAAGAGTGTGTTTCTTAAAATGATTTTCTAAGTTCTTTTCTCCTTAGTATCTTATCTCAAATCTATTTAGGTAGGAAATGATCCAGTGAAATCATAAAGATGATCAGAATGATATCAAACTTAAGTTCAAATCTAAGATAAAGAGCAGGACCTTGTTCAGCCAATGAGGGCGTTTTGTTGGCCTAGCATACCTTCTATGATTTGAATTTAGTTTAATAGTTGTGATGATCATTTCTATGTTAAATTGGCATGGCCTAGCATACCTTCTATGATTTGAATTTCGGTTAGTAGTTGTGATTATCATATCTATGTTAAATTGGTATCAGAGCCTGGTCTATATAGTTTGAGTAAGATACGAAGGAATCCTTTAATCATGATTAAAGTTACCCTTGATTCAACCCCTACTTTTCGTAAATTTGTTAGCAACAAAGTAGATTATTTGTATGAAGTTAATATTGTTCCTGGGAGTTCAGTAAAATACAAATCAGATAATTCCTACCGATCTACCTCTCATAAATCCATATTCTGCTTTTGCTAAGTCCAAGTTTTCCCTTAAATCTTTCAGATCTTTGGTCAGTCAACGTCCCAAATCTGTTAAAGAGTATATTCATGCTTCAAAAATGGATCAACACTAGATCCCAACCTCCGTAAAAGAGCATATGGTTACATTATATATTCCTTCTGATTTTCCAAGACAATGGAAAGAGCAGGGATATACCCATATTCATTTTGGAGCTATTAGGAAAGCCCTTAACCTTTCATGGTCAGAAAGGCCTTGCTGTAGTTGCTAGTATTGCATTCCTAGATACCAGATTCTGTAACTACCAACATGCCTACATAGAAACTATTGAGACTACTTTAAATGCATGAACCATTTTTGTAACTCTTTTTCCAAATTTCAACATGTCACTTGCAGATCCACATCTTTTTTCTGCCCTCAAAGTCCAGATTCAGCTTCAAGGAGTAGAACATATTCCTAACTCATCCAGGTAGCAACTCTCCACTACCAGATGCTATATAGGGTTCAAAATCGTGCTTTTGACCTCACCCTTCCCGGAGGAGAGGAAGCTCTATATATTAAAATTGAAGATGGACAGGCAGCTTCATGTACACATGTCCCAAGGCAGATTTCAAAAGAAGAGTTAGTAAGATTGTTACCAGACACTAGGATTACAAATTATGAAAAGGCTCAGCCAACCTTGATCTAGCCAATTGAATCATTAGAAACTAAAGTAACTAATTTACCAGATGGTTCAATGGCCATTTAGTTTGACCATTCACATATCACAAAACTAAGAGCAAGTACTAGCAGTTTTCCTAGTACCAGCACAAGCTCTTATTTGCCATCCATTTCAATGATGCAAACTGATATGAAAGGTCCCAGTGAATACCAGATTTACTTGAAAGAAAGTGAACCAAACTACAACAATATTAGAAGTGTGAACATGGATGACATCACTATCTATTTCAATAGCACAGGACAAAAGGTATAGCTGATTGGTTTACTGATCCATTCTCTGGTCATTGATATTTTGACATCTTTTACTGTGAAGAAAGTTTGACAACCTACGATGATGATGAGGAAGAAGAAAGCTCGCGCAAGTCTGATGCCTCTTTTAACACATGTAGTTATAATTCAATGAACACCTAAATCCTACTACTAATTAGATGGCATCCCGCAAGTATACGATAGTCAACTAGTAGCAAAGGGAAGTAGGCATCGTTCCCACACGGATTGTCGGCTGCAATTACCAAGGTTTAAAGGTATTTGTGTAGTTAAGCTAAATCACTTGGTAGATGACAGAACTATTCTAATGAAAACTGTAATTTAAATTCTAACCAAATTTAATCTAATTAAGACTAAAACTTAGAACAAGTGAATCAATCAATTAAAAAGACTAAAGAAGAAAGAAAAATTGAATACTAAAAGCATTCATTTCTTAAAGTGAAAATGTGATAAAGATAAACTAGGAAATTAAATATTTTTTTGATTTTTCGATCGTAGAATTAAAGAAACCCACTAATGATTGACTAGAAATTAAAAATTCTTAAATAGAAAGCAAGAAATTGATAAGAACCCTAATTTTACTAAAAACCCTAATTTGAAAGCAAAGAAATTTTTACTAAATTAGATAAGAAAGCAATTAAAAATTATATCTCCTTGAAGCTTACGAAAAACCCATTACGATTATCTAATAAAAATGTAAACTTGGCAAGAAAATTTAAAGAAGATCCAAGATGAAGATAAAGAGAAATTTCTTTTAGAAAAAGTAACTTGTAGTTTAAGCTATCCTAATCTATCTAGAATTATCTAAAACTCTCTACTCTAAACTATCTACTCTTACCCTACTTTTTACTTACTCAAAAACTAATCCTACTTAGCTTAAATAGTGCAGCATTATACAAGGAAAAATTAGGGTTTTTGGGCAGGAAGTTTACAAAGTTGTCGTGACACTTGATGAATCATGGATGTTTTTAGAACAATTAAGCGATCTCTCAAGAAGTACATGTTCAACACTACGTGACATGCGAACAATATGAGCAAATCAATCCAAAATTGAAATTTTGTTTTACAAAGAAGCACACATTCATTCATTGCACAAGATTTCACATCACCAAGCATTACCATTCTCGAAAAGAGTCACCAAAAGTTTTAGTTCTTTTCATTCGAAACATCATTACTTCTCAAATCACAAATATTATAAAGTTAATCAACTCTCTCGACTAAGCATCATGAAAATAGAAGTTCAATTAGGAATTAACTTAAATGCAATTGTCACACATTTCGGGAATAAACCTCTAACAAGGCATAAGTAATATGAGATTAATGATAAGTATTACAAACATTTACTCATTAATTTATTGGTGTACGAAAAACGCAATTCCTAATGGCTTAATTCGGAGAAACAACATGGGTACATGTCGGAATCCCGTACTCGCCTTATTCCTAAATTTTTTTTTCGGCCCTAAACTAAGGAAAATGAGTGAAATATACCAAAAAGTAATCTCGAAATATATCAATTATTCACAAGTTAGAAGAACATTCCCTATGCAAACACACGAAATGTTCCAAAATTCCTTCTACCTCATTTAACTCATTTCTTTCCAAAAGAAAGTTCATCAACCTCATAATATAAGTAATTTGATAAGAAATAATATTTCAAATAAAATTTCCTAAAATTTCAGCACATTTTTTTGAAAAATAGCAATGCCAAGTTTATGAATTCTTTATATTGCAAATGAACTACTTACTCACACAAAAATTCTTGAAAAGAATCAATCATATACTTCACTCACAAGGCATTGAACATCAAAAAATTATCATCATTGAGTACCTAATTGATCAACTTTCCATCCATTAATCATCAAGTGGCAACAAAATATATAGAATGACCATTTCCAACACAAAAAGATAAACACCCCCAAACTTGTCTCTTTTATTCAAGTTGATAAATAAATCATCCTTCCACTCACCCAAAATTAAACATCAAGACAAAACCCAAAAATAACGAAAACGGTCAATATGTTTACTTAAAGTATGTCCTACTTTTAACCCTAGAATTAAAATTGAGTAAAAATGTTAAGGGCAACCATGCCATGCATCTCACCAAGTAAGTTTCAAACAAGATATGTATTCCATTCAACTCATCAACGAATGCAAAGATGGTATCAGCTTAGGTCCCTTAGCCATATTACTCTTATTAGGCAATAACCAAACTTCACCAAGTGTCAGTTTAATAATCCAAAAGAAATTTCATCCATAAAGCATCAAAATGTATCACTTGGCATCAGCTTAAGGCCATTAGCCAAACTACTTAAAAGAAAGAAAAACTGAAATTCTTCAATTCCAAAAACTGAAAATAAAACAAACATAATCTAAAGTAATTAAAAACTATGGTGTCCAATGAAAGAAAGGAAAAATCATCATCATCCATCAAAGTAGTTCAATGATCAAGGCTGGTCTTCTTTCATGCACAAACAAATGGTGGCTTCTTCTCTTCATTCCATCTCATCTTGACCTTCTTCTGCAGGTGACTTGTCTCATTATGGTCACTAGGTTGGGCCTCCTCGTGATCATCATCTACATCTCCTCCAGTCGTACCCGCATGGCTAGATCCCTCATGATGTGTGGTAGCCGCCGGTGGTGTGTAGTACTGTCCACGAGGTGGACCAAAGTGCCATGCCGGAGGAGATTGTGGTTGGACCCAAGTACCTAATGAAGTTACCCTTAAAGCTTCTCCAATAATAGTCAAGTTGTTGTACATCACCAATTGACTGTACGACCAGTACCCCTGTAGATCGTTCCTTTCTTCTTCATTTATCGGAGCATTAAATACTACACTCGGGGGTATCGGAATCATTGAAGTTCTCTGAGGTGGTAGAGGCTGAGGCTATGGTTGTGGCTGGGCAGGGTACTCCTCTTGGTGGTGCTTCTCATATTCTCTCACCATCCTATAGACATATTCCCGATTGATCCTCCCTCTAGGATGTGTCAATGACTCCAAAGGACCAATTGGGCAACCAGCTATTGTACAAAGATGGTGAATGAGACTCTAGGGGCATAAAATATAGGTCGTCCCGACCTCCCACTCTCTAAAAACCCGTGTCTAATTAGGTGACCAATATTCACTGGGATCCTAGTCATGATGGCATAGACTAAGAGTACCTTGTCTCTCTGTATAAAGCTCACTGCATTGGACCCCCAAATGCGGCTACTAATGAAATAAAACCACAACTTAGCCACTAATGAGAGTCCTTGACGAGGAAATTTTAATTCCATGGCAGAAGAAGTACTCTTAATCCACTCTACCCTTTTATCACAAATGGCATCTTTGATTGCATCCATGTCCTTATTTTTATTGTTAAAAAATGCCAAGTATTGACTAAAAGGTATGGGGGGTATGTTAAAATATGCGTTAATCACATCAGCACCAAAATCAACCAAAACCCCCCGTATGCACACCTTGCCATCTTCTAACTCACACAAATTGCAATGAAATTCTTTGACTAACTGGGTAGCCTTGGGGTGAACCTGAGCATTAAAACCCTCCCAATGCCTTGTCAATCTGAACCTAATTTGTTCTTCTATCGCTCTCCTAGAATCTTCGTATTCTCCCCAATTCGATGGTTAGGTCAAAGTTCCTCTCTCTAACTACCTCATGCTTCTCATTACTTTTGAATAACTGTTGAGCTCTATCACTCGAGAATTGAGGTTCAATTTGATCACCACCCTCAAATGGTTGTTCCGATCCCCCTTCTCCGCTTGTCCCCTCTCCGGATTTCCTTTTTCTTGAACCAGTACCTCTCCCTCTCATTCTCACCCTTCTCTCAGCACTACCATAAACCCCTCTCGTCATATTCTCAAAAGAATTCAATCACCAATTCAAAAAGCCAACTTTCAAGCAAAATTCAACACCAACAAATCATAATCCAAATTCCCAACAATTGTTCAAATAATTCAATTCAACTCAGTCACAATTCAAACCAAGAATTTCAACAATTGGACAATTCAAAATTCTTCTAGCCCAAATTAGCACAAATTACTTGTCCACAATTCACTAATACCACAATTTTTTTCACAAATTAATCCACCAAATTCCACAATTGTCTTAAAAAATTGCTAATAATTCAATGAAAAATATTACCCGTTCTTTTTTCGAGTTGAAATTCCCCAAAAATTGCCTTTATGTCAATCTCCATTGAAACCAAATTTCTTCCACAAATCTTCAAAAATGTGGTTGCTTTGATGTTCTTATGGAAAAACAAAGTGAAATTAGTGGTGGGTGTGGAGTTTTTTGGTGATTTTTGGTGAAGATGAAAGAAGAATTGGGGGATTTGGGGTTAGGGTTTTCGAAAGAGGGAAGAGGAATAGAGAGTTTGTAACTTTTTGACAGTCGAGACCGCGGTCTTAGTTTTGAGATCGCGGTCTGGACTGATGTTGAAATCGTGGTCTCAAACACTTTGAGATTGCGGTCTCAACTCGGTGCAAAATAAGCCTTTGCAGAAGTTAAGTGTTGAGACCGCGATCTCAAATTTGAGATCGTGGTCTCGACCGAATGACGCTTTTGTCCTCCAGAAGTTTGAGAGTTGAGACCACGATCTCAAAACTGAGATAGCGGTCTCAAGCTCAATTTCTGCAAAGTGAATTTTTTACACTTACCCGAAATTGCTCCACTCTTGATTGCTTTTCTCCATTTGCAAGGATAACCTACAAACAAAAAATTCACAAATTAGGATGATAATTTTCAATCATTCTTTAGCACCATTTATTCAATTAAAAAACTCAAAATAATTTTTTTTTAAAAACTAAAATTCTAATATAATTCAAACCAATTTACTCAAAATCAAGACAATTAAAAATCACACCAAAAGAAAGCAATAAAAACTAAATTAAATACTTGGGTTGCCTCCCAATAAGCACTTTTTTATAGTCACTAGCTTGACTATAGCATGACCCTTATTCTTGTTTTAATTGGACGATTTCTCATCCACCTTCAATAATTCCTCCAAAATATGGTTTAAGCCGATGTCCATTGACCTTCAAAGTTCCCTCTTTCCCCTTTATCTCCACCGTTCCATAAGAAAAGGTTTGGACTGATCACTTCAAAGGGACCACTCCATCTTGACTTGAGCTTTCTCGAAAATAATTTGAGTCTTGAATTATAAAGAAGTACCAAATCACCGACTTTAAATTCCTTCCTTTGGATATGCTTATCATGCCAAGCCTTTGTCTTTTCCTTATAGATTAAAGAATTCTCAAATGCTTCCCTCCGGAATGCATCCAACGCATTCAAATCAAGCATCCTTTTTTCATATGCCTCCTTCAACTCAAAATTCAAGTTCTTTATGGCCCAATATGCCCTATGTTCAAGTTCCACCGACAAGTGACACGCTTTTCCCTACACAATACGGTATGGAGACATGCCTATTAGAGTTTTAAATGCCGTACTATAAGCCCACAAAGTGTCATCTAACTTCAATGCCCAATCTTTCCTAACATTATTCACCGTTTTCTCTAGGATTCTCTTCAATTCTCGATTGGAAACCTCCACTTGACCCCATGTTTGTGGGTGATAAGCTAAAGCAACTTTGTGTTTCACTTCCTGTCCCATATTCTGTCATTAATGCCTCAAATTGAGAATTCTTGAAATGTGATCCCCCATCACTAATGATAGCTCGGGGAAATCCAAACCGGGAAAATATACTCTTGCGAAGGAATTTAGTAACCACCTTGGCTTCATTTGTTGGAGTAGCAATTGCTTCAACCCACTTTGACACATAGTCTACCGCAACCAAAATGTACTTATTGGAGTGTGAGACCGGAAAAGGTCCCATGACGTCAATTCCCCATGCATCAAATACCTCCAACTCAACAATGCCATGAAGGGGCATTTCATGTTTCCTTGAAATATTACCTACCCTTTGACATTCATCACATTTGAGCACAAAATCCCGGGAATCCTTGAAAATAGTTGGCCAATATAAACCACTTTGTAAGACCTTGAAAGCTGTCATTTAGTTCCATGGTGCCCCCTAACCGGAGATGAATGACAATGTCTTAATATATCGGATATTTCACATTCTGGAACACATCTACTTAGGACTTGATCATGGATGCAGTTTCGGAACAAATATGGTTCTTCCCAAAAATAATGCTTAAGTTTCGCAAAGAATTTCCTCCTCTCATTGATGTTGAGCATCTTAGGTACTATCCTTTCCACAAGATAATTCACAATATCCGCATACCATGGACTCACCTCTTTAACCTCAAACAACTTCTCAATTGGAGACTCTTCATTGATTATCCCTTCTTCACGATTGACAAGTCTAGATGCCTCAATTCGTGACAAATGGTCGGCTACCATGTTTTCCACACCTTTTTTGTCGACCACCTCCCAATCAAATTCCTGCAACAAAAGTATCCATATCAATAAACGTGGTTTAGCATCTTGATTAGAGAACAAATACTTTAATGCGGAGTGATCGATATGAACAATTACCTTTGATCCAATCAAATATGGTCTAAACTTATCAAATGGAAAAACTATAGCAAGTAGTTCCTTTTATGTTGTTGAATAATTAATTTGTGCATCATTTAAGGTCCTACTAGCATAGTAAAATGCAATGTCATGCAACATCTTGTTCACTTTTGGACACAACACGGCACCTATTGCATAATTACTAGCATCACACATGAGCTCAAAGGGAAGAGACCAATTTGGTGCTACAATAACTGGTGCAATCACTAGAGCGTGTTTTAATTCATTGAATTCTTTCAAACAAGACTCATCAAAATGAAATGGACAATCTTTTTGAAGTAAAAAGCGCAATGGTCTAGCAATATGAGAGAAGTTCCTAATGAATCTTCTATAAAAACCCGCATGACCTAAGAAACTTTTTACCCCTTTGACATTGATCGTAGGAGGTAACTTTTCAATTACCTCCACCTTTACCCTATCAATCTCTATTCCCTTTGATGAGACTTTGTGACCCAAAATAATTCATTCTCTCACCATGAAATGACATTTTTCCCAATTGAACACTAAATTAGTTTCCACACACCTCTTTAGTACTTTGGACAAATTTTCAAGACAATCATCAAATGAGCTACCAAAAACACTAAAGCTTATCCATGAAAATCTCTATGTTCTTTTCAACCATGTCATGCAAAATAGCAAACATACAACGTTGAAATGTACTTGGAGCATTACAAAGTCCAAAGGGCATTCTTCTATATGCAAAGGTACAAAACGGGCATGTGAAAGTTGTTTTATCTTGGTCTTCGGGAGAAATAACAATTTGAAGATATCCGGAATAACCATCAAGAAAACAATAATAGGCAAAATCGGCCAACCTCTCAAGCATTTGATCAATAAAAGGCAAGGGAAAATGATCCTTTCTATTAGCTTCATTCAACTTTCGAAAATCAATGCACATTCGCCAACCCGTAACCAATCTAGAGGGGAGAAGCTCATTGGTTTCACTTATGATTACGGTAATACCATCCTTTTCAGGAACGACTTGAGTGGAACTAACCCACTCACTATCGCTAATAGGGTAAATAATACTGGCTTTCAGAATCTTAAGAACCTTCTTTCTCACAACCTCTTTTAAAGTAGGATTCAATCTCATTAATATGAGGTTGCCTTACCGGTTTATTCCTTCATTCATCAAAATTTATGCATGCATATAGAAGGGCTTATTCCCTTTATATCATCAGTAGACCAAGCAAGAGGACTTTTATTCCTTTTAAGTATCACAATCAATCTTTCAAGTTGCTCATTTGTCAAAGATGCATTCACAATCATAGGGTATGTCTCATTTTCACCAAGATATGCATACATTAAGTGAGTAGGAAGGGGTTTTAGCTCCAAATTGGGGGGTTCGTTGGTCGGAGACCCCCCTTTACCTTTTTCTTGATTCTCTTCATCTTCCTTTTGTAATAAGTTCTCATCCTCCAAGTGACTCACATCTTTCATTCATTCTTCATCATCTTGATTTGGCACATTTGACTCCAAGACCTCTTCCTCCATTAAGAAATTCTCCATTGCATTCCTACAACAATCATCAATTAAGTTATCTACCACATTAATATTCATGACATCTTCAAAAATTGAAGGAAGTTTTAATGAATTAAAAACACCTTGAATGTAACAATTTCATCATTTATTCAGAATTCCAACTTCCCTTCTTGAACATCAATAAGTGCACGGCCGGTTGCAAGGAAAGGTCTCCCAAGAATGATTGGCATTTCTTCATCCTCTTCCATTTCAAGCACAATGAAATCGGCCAGGAGATAAAGTTTGTCAATTTTCACAATTATATCTTCAATGATCCCCTTTGGAAACTTTATGCTTCGATCCGCAAGTTGCAATGACACACTTGTTGGCTTCAATTGACCTCCATTTAGCTTCTTAAATACTCCAAAAGGCATGAGATTTATTGAAGCTCCCAAGTCACATAATGCTCTTCCGAATTGCAAACCTCCAATCTCACAAGGTATAGAAAATGAACCGGGATCTTTGAGCTTTGGTGGCAACTTCTTTGTAAGTAATGCACTACAATGCTCCGTTAAGCACAAAATTTTGTCACCATGCAATTTTCTCTTCGAAGTAAGGACTTGTTTCATGAATTTGGCATAAGTAGAGGCATGTTCTCAAATGCCTCCATGAAAGGGATGTTGATCTCTAGCTTTTTGAAAATCTCCAAAAATTTCTTGAATTTCTTTGACTTCTCTTCATCCCTTAGCCTTTGGGGGGAATGGCACATTAACATGCTTTGGCTCATGATGCTTAGGATCTTTGCCTTCATTGCTTTGTGAGTTGGGCATGATAGACTCATTCATCATTTTGTCTTGCCCAATTGAAGACTCATTTTTTTCTTTGACTTCATCCTCTACCCTTTCTTGTTCTCCATTCTTTAATGAATTTCTCCCAACTCTTTTTTCCAACTCTTTACCACTCCTAAGGGTAATAGCCTTGCATTGCTCCTTAGGGTTTGGAATGGTGTCACTCGGAAGCACTCCTAACGGTCTCTCATTGTTCAACCTTGCCAATTGTTCCAATTGAATCTCCAAATTTCTTGTTGAAGCCTTCAAATTCTCATAATCTCTTTTATGCTCTTCGGCTTTCCTATCCAATTCCCTTCTCAACATATTCGACTTCTCTTTTCCAACCTTCTTCACTCAAATTATCTCTAGGAGCATATTGATTATGGTACATGGGTTGGGAAGAATTTGCATATTGGAAAGGAGGTCTTTGTTGTTGGTTTTGAAAAGAAGGATTGGGGAAATTTTGATATGAGTTGGGTTGGACATTTCTTTGATGTGGCAGTTGATAAGGTCTAGATGAGGAATTCATAGTTTGAGTGTGTTGGGCATTTTGAGGTGGAGGATTTGGTTGGTAAGGAGGGTTGGATTGGTTGTTGGTATTACTCCATGAGAAATTTGGGTGATTCCTCCAAGACGGATTGTAAGTGTTCCCATAAGCTTTGGATTGGTTCCTTGGAAATGAAGATTGATTAGCCACATAATTGATTTGCTCATTGGCTCCATATGGCATCTCACAATTCCCATTGGCATGGCCGCCTCCACAAAAATCACATGTCATGCTTCGTTGAGTTGGAGAAGAAGTCATAGCATTCACACTACTAGATGAGGAATAGTTTCCCTAGATTCTCCAACGCCTTTGCCATGTTATTCATCACATTCATGAACATGCTTTGTTGAGCTAAAAGGGCATCTTGCATGTTTAACGTTCCACTACTTGCATTGGCTTGATTAGCTTGGTTTTGAACCACCGGTGGAGTTATTGGTCCATGATGGTAGTGGTTGTATGCCATCCTGTTTAACAACTCTTGAGCTTCTTCCGGAGTCTTATATGAGATAGAACCGTCAGCGGAGGCATCTACAATGGATTTCGTCTCTTGAAGTAAACCATTATAAAAAGTTTGAACTTGAAGCCACAAAGGAATGACATGATTCGGGCATTTTCTTAGCAACTCTTTGAATCTTTCCCAAGCTTCCCCTAGGCTTTCACCAACATCTTGTTTGAACGATGTAATCTCATTCCTTAATTTAGCGGTTCTTGCGGGAGGAAAGTACTTCGCCAAGAACTCTTGAGCAAGTTGGTTCCAAGTGGTGAATTTTCCTTGGGCATGGGATTGCATCTATTAACCATGACTTCACCCTATCTCGAAGAGAAAAAGGAAACACCCTCATCCGAACACAATTCGGGTGTACTCCATTAAACTTAAATGTGTCCAAGACTTTTTCAAAATTCATGAGATATGTATAAGGGTCCTCATTTGGTCCACCTCCGAACATGGCATGGGCTTGGAGCATTTGGATTAGGCCGGGCTTGATTTCAAAATTGTTGGCTTGCACGGGCATCCGAGCAATGCTTGAGTTCGCCCCACGAAAATTAGGTAAAGCATACTCCCTCAATGGCCTTCCATTCCCAGTCATGTCATTTCCGTTCCTATAGCCACCCATTCCATTATTTCCAACTACCTCTTCATATTCGTTCTTCATATTCACATTCCCTTGATGAGCATTATCATGTGCCATTTCTATATATTTTTTGCTCTTGTTGCACCCTTTTCAACCTTTGAATTTGTCTTAGCACTTTCTCCCTTTCCTTGTCTAAGCAAATGAATGGCTCTTGAGCTCCTCTTATAGAACCATGCACTACACAACCAAGGCAAATAGTCAATTGAAATTCCAAGTCAATTCCACAAGACAACCAAATCAAACAAAAAAAATCAACAAAATTAAAAACTAAATTAAACTAATCTAAAGTGCTTAATCTACACGACCCATAAAATGCTTGATATTGCCACAAACCGAAGACAATCCCCGACAACGGTGCCAAAAACTTGAGGCCTTTACACACCTAGTTATAAATTTATGAAATACCTAAATCCTACTCTAACTAGGTGGCATCCCGCAAGTATATGGTTGTCAACTAGTAGCAAAGGGAAGTAGGGATCGTTCGATTGGTCGATAATTACCGGTTATTTGGTTAGATTTCAAGTTGAAGCGATTGATTAAGTGAAGAGATTTAACTAAAACTAGAACTAATGGAACTAATAAAGCAATTTAAAGAAAATATTAATTGCTAAGAAAGCAATTAAAAAGGAAGTATCTTTAGAAAGCAAATAAAGGGAACAATTAAAAGGAAAACATGCATATTAAGCAAGCAATTAGTTGATCTAAACTTCATTAACCCTAAGCAAGCACAATTAGTGAAAGCGCCTAATCTATTCTAAGAAAGCATGTAAAAAGAAAGTTTTAAAAAGTATTTAACTAACCTAAACTACAAATTAACACTAAGAAAGCACAATTAAGGAAAACCTATTAACTAATCTACAAATTAAACTAAGAAAGCAAGTAAAGAAAGCAATTAAATGAAAAGCCCATAAACTAATTTATCCTAATTAACCAATCTAAACTATGAATTACCACTACGGAAGCATAATTGAAGGAAACCCATTAACTAATCTAATAATTACACTAAGAAATCATGCAAAGAGAGAAAATATATGAAAGTAATTAGACTAATTAAACTAAGAAAATATGAAATTAAAGTTTAACTAAAAGAGTTTTAACATAAACAAGTAACTTACCACTAAAAAGCTTTAATCTTTAGCTAGGAAATTGTGATTACAAGAAAGAGAAATCCTACTCTTGAATCTAATCTAAGAAAACCCTCCCCAAATGGGTAGGAAAAAGGAAGAAAATTACTCTAATCTAGCCTACTTCTACTAGCTAAGTTGTCCCCACAAATGAGCTTTAAAAGGGGTACATATAGTGCTAGGGTAGTGGGATAATTGTGCAGCAAAAATCAGCCCCGAACAAAGTCATTTTTTGCTCCAGCCGCCTCCAGACCGCAATCTCAAATTTGAGACCGCGGTCTGGACTGAAACTTCTGAAATGCAGCACTTCATAGTTTTGCTTCCAAAATCTTCATCCGACGTTCGAATAATGCACCATTTTTTTTCATGCTACCCTGACACACAGGAGAACATTATTATCTATAATAAACACTTAAAATAACACCTAAGCATATAACTAAAAGTCTCACAAAACTTTACTCCCAACGAAGTTCAGTCAAAGACACGACACAACTCTAAAATAGATAAAAAGACACACGAAAATACTAAAAATACCCGAAACTAGGAGCAAAGTCATCACCAAGTTTAGGGTATATATAACTCTAGTTTCCTAGAGTTATCAAAGTCCAAAAAGAAGAAAAATGCTAACAAGTGCAAATATGAGCATAAACTTCCAGATGATTTTGATGATCCTTCATCAAACAAACAAACTTTCAGAAGCACTTGTGATCTTTTAACTTGCTCCATTCCATCAGATGAATGAATGTTCCATGAGCACCTAGATAAAGCAGTACCCCCCTGATCCAATGTTTACTTCTGAAGCAAATCTTTCTTGCTTCATCCAATCATTTTGTAAAAATGAGGTTGAAAATCCTATAAAAACTCTCCCACAAAACCCTGAAATATGCATGTTTCAACCTGTTGATTTTCCCCCTCTCACTCCTTTTACAAAAGACAGTGCTGCTCATGCCTAAAAAATCCAAAATGCTGTTGTTCTCCGTACTGGTGAACAAAATCCCATTAGTACTGTAGAAGAAGTTTTAAATTGGCAAACTAAAAATGCTTTAACCTAGAACAAAATTCTCACTCGGAGGTTTGATACTCGAGTAACACAGACCAATGAGGTTCTGGAAAGACAAAATAAGCATTTAGAAGACATCCAAATAAAGATTCAAACTCCTGAGAAAAGAATGGCACAATTACAATTTGACACAATTCCTTATGGGATGTCAGTTTATACATTTGGTGCCTTTCATTCAGATTTTGATTAACAGTTTAAAGAAAATAGGAGAATTTTCTACAACAAAGTCTGATTTTGGAATAAGCAGCAGCTCAAGCTCTTCTGTGAACAGTTCAAGTTCTTCTATGAATAATGTGTTTTATGCCAGGCCTATTCAGCCCTATTACCCACCTTCATTTGGTGCTTTTGGAGCTACATCAATTTACAATTCCTCATATAATTCACCAAGAATTTCATTTCAAGAGGAATTCACATATATTGTTGAACTTGGTGAGCCTTCCACCAGAGACATAACAGCCTGGTGTAGATTCCAAAAGGAGCAAAAAAAGGGACAAGATGCTGAAGCAAAAGGAAAGGCAAAAAAGCAACAAGAGGCACAATTGGATGCTCAAAAGAGACAACAAGAAGAACAGAAACAAAATGAAGCAAGTTCTTCTAAACAATATTTTATGATTACTCTAGCTCTAGCTCCAGTAAAGCAGGATTCAAATCCCATTAGTTCATTTTTGAAGCAACTATCACAACAATCTGAACCACAAATTGCAGTTGTTCAAAAAACTAGTGGAGATTCTGAGTCTTCAGAATTTTCTGATGAAAGTCAACAAAGTGAGCCTGAATCAGATTCTTCAGAAAAAGAATTTCCCATATTTATTGTAGGACATTATGAACCTACAGTTGAACATCCTGAAGATAATGAACCCATGAATGTAGGAATACATCTACTTCTACATCTTACAAATCTTCTGGAGGAACATCTGGAACTTCATTATTCACCCTAGATGATATTCCGACTGCCAAATGGGAACAAAGACTCCAAGAATTTCATGCGTGGATGACAGTAATAAAGATCAACACAGAAAGTAATTTTGAAATACTGTCAGTATTTTTAATTCACAACAAGATTTTTGGGAAATGATGAAAAGTTGGTGGTCAACCATTACAGACAATGAAAGAATGTTTTTTCTCACCAGACAGACATTTGATAAAGCCATAGCCTTAATTCATCAAGCGTTCCTTGGAGAAGCAGCAAAAGATTTGGCTCTTAAAAGAAAAGAGTTTTTTCAATTAAAATGTTATTCTTATTTTAAGAAAGACATTGATAAACATATGAAAAGATTAATTAATCTTTTCTATGTTTTGGGTGCAGATCCAAGTCTGAAACAACTATTTTTGAGTTCATTGCCTAAAACATTACAAGATGGTACTGAGATCTATATTCACCAAAAATTTGGATATGTAATTGGTCTTTCCCCTGGACAAATTAGGCAATCAGTGATACTGGCACTGGAAGACTTATGTCACAAAAGACAAGTGGTGCGCGAACATCTAAGAGGAGACCCATGCATTGATGAATCTTGCAAAATACCAGAGTTGGTTATAAAAGGCAAATGCAAAGCTTCCATTTGTGCACAACCAAAGGAAGACAAAGAAGGAAGAAATTCAAGAAGTTTAGATTCTCTTCTTCAAAATCTCCTAAGCCCAGAAAGTGGAGATGTTTTCGGAGGAATAATTTTAACTTTCAAAGAAGAAAAAGAAAAATTCTTCTAGGTGCTACATTTGCAATCAGAAAGGTCATTTTGCAAATGATTGTCCTCAAAATGAAAAGGGAATCAAACTAATTGAGAATATTCAAGAGCAAACGGACTAATATATTTCTTCAGATTATGATCTTCAATCCATTTTCTCTAAAGAAGCAGAACCTTCTGACCAGATTCTTTTTTCTTTAGAAGTACCAGTCCAAATGTTCAACATCACACCAACAAAAAGGGAACAGGATCCCATTCCCCTTTTAAATCTGTCATTTCTTGTTGCACAAATACTAATTCATGTTTATCCAACGAAGTATGATAAACCAATTCCTGTAATTGCATTTTTTGATACAGGTGCGGCAACGTCCATAATGAGCCCAGAAGTTTTCAGCTGATGAATACTGGAAACCTCATCAACAAGCTTTCAGGGCTGCAGAAGGGAGAATTTTCACTTCATATTTGATTACTGAAGGCCAAATCACAATCCAGTTCTTCCCACAATGCAAGATTCGTACTCAAATTTTTGGATGCGCACTTCCGGATATAGATATTAATTGGTATGGATCGTTATAAAAGAACTCCAGGTTAGCAAATTTTTCGGAGCAGTATCAAATACAAAAAATGTTACAAAGAATACATTGATATTGCTCGACTGTATCTTTCAACTGTTTCAAATTTTCAAATTTTGATTTCCCAGATAAAACCAAACTCATTGAACAATCATGTGCAGAATCTCATTCTGAATTTTTGGATAAATGTTCTAACCCTTTGTGGCAAAATCCAGAATTTTTTCTCTGGTTACCCTTCAAGAAGAATAAGGATTTTGATCTAGCAAAAGCAAGTCGTACAGGAATGAATCATGAACATTCTCGTTTAGCAAAACAAGAATGTCAAGATCTTCTTAAACACAACTTGATTGAACTTCTCATTCACAATGGGCATGTGAAGCTTTTTATGTGAATAAAAGATCTGAGCAACTTCGTGGTAAAATGAGATTGGTAATTAATTATCAACCTCTAAACCATTTTTTGCAAGATGATAAATTTCCATTGCCTAACAGAAATACTTTGTTTTCCAAACTTTCAAATGGCAAATGGTTTTCAAAATTTGATTTAAAATCAGGTTTTTGGCAACTGGGTATAGCCCCAGAAGACAGAAAAAATAGGTTTTCGCATTCCAAATCATCATTTTCAATGGAAGGTAATGCCTTTTGGTCTTAATACAGCTCCTTCACTGTTTCAAAAACCCATGATCAAAATCTTTGAACCAATTCTTGACCACAATCTCATCTATATTGATGACATACTTTTGCTCAGCCAAACCCTTGAAGACCACCTAAACCTTCTGAACCAATTTTCAAATATTGTCCAAAACCATGGAATAATGCTTTCTGAGCAGAAAATAATTCTATCTCAAGAAGAGATCTTCTTCTTACGAATGAAATTTGCTAATGGACAATATACCACAGAGCAATAGATCTCTGAAGCCATAAACCGTTTTCCAGATCATAACCTTTCCATCAAAGAAATCCAACAATTCCTTGGCCTTGTAAATTATGTTCGAGATTTCAATACCAAAATTGCCAAGTAAATTCACTCCTTGTCCAAACTCCTGAAAAAGAAACCCATTCCTTGGGGAGAATCCCAAACCCTAGCAGTCCAAACCATCAAGAAACAGTTACAAAATTTACCATCTCTCCACCTCCCAACTGATGGAAAAAGAATCATTCAAACTGATGCTAGTGATAAATACTGGGGAGCCATTTTCGTTATTGAAAAAGAAGGAAAAAGATCTCTTTGCAGTTTTGCAAGTGGTAGATTCAAAGATTCTGAGATTCATTATCATTCCACCTTCAAGGAGATCCTTGCAGTCAAAAATGCTATCAAGAAGTTCAATTTTATCGTCTTGGACATAACAATTTCTGATTGAATTGGATATGAGCAGTTTCCCTAACATGCTCAAATTCAAGCAGAAAATGTTACCTCATCCTCTGTTACTCAGATGGGCACAATGGTTTTCTCATTACACCTTTGATGTTAACCACATTAAAGGAAAGCAAAATAGTGTAGCTGATTTGTTGAGTCGACCTCAAAAATTCCAAACATGTTTACCTTCTGTAAATATGTTTTCCTCTGTTCCATCATGTTCCATTCCATCATTTCAATCTAGTGAGTCATGTCCTCCAGGTCTACCTTATCTTTCTTATCCATGGAAAAAGGAAGACTGTGATTTTCAAAGAACAGTTAATGAATTAGAAACTTTCTCTGAATATGGAAGATCAATTCTTAATCCCTTTGGAGTCCATCCTGTATATCCATTTTCACAAATTTTTTTCATAAATTCAAATGATTTCCCACCTCCTTTATTAAATTTCTTCTGGTATTTATGTCATCAATTCCATGTCTTGTTAGAGTTTGAATATAAATGGAGTTTTTAAATCTTCGATCCTCATATTTGTGTGAGTTTTTGTCTTGGTTTAGTCCCCTGTCGTACTGGAAAAATCTATTTTATTCCAGAAAAGGATTTTTGCTAATTCAAGTTCATCGGCCTGTTAATCTTTCTAGACAAATGCTACAGACTCTTCCATCGCATATCATTCTTAGAGAGTTTACTACTTCTGTTTATGACTTGGAAGAAGAATACTCAGAATTTCAAAGAATCATTTTTCAGGAGAACAGAACAATTCCACTAGAAATATGGGCAAGACCAGATGCAGGGTCATGGAATACAAGAGACAATAATCCTTATTGGGCAAGAGTTCAACAAGCCAAAAAGGAATATCTCATGGCATTTCAAGATTCATAGGTGATGCCTGTACACATCTAGTTATAAATTTAAAAAATACCTAAATCCTACTACTAACTAGATGGCATCCGCAAGTATATGGTTGTCAACTAGTAGCAAAGGGAAGTAGGGATCGTTCCCACAAGGATTGGGATCGATAATTATCAGTTATTTGGTTAGATTTCAAGTTGAAGCGATTGATTAAGTGAAGAGATTTAACTAAAACTTGAACTAATGGAACTAATAAAGCAATTTAAAGAAAAGATTAATCGCTAAGAAAACAATTAAAAAGGAAGTATCTTTAGAAAGCAAATAAAGGGAACAATTAAAAGGGAAAGCATATTAAACAAGCAATTAGTTGATCTAAACTTCATTATAAGCAAGCACAATTAGAGAAAGCCCCTAATCTATACTAAGAAAGCATGTAAAAAGAAAGTTTTAAAAAGTAATTAACTAACCTAAACTACAAATTAACACTAAGAAAGCACAATTAAGGAAAACCCATTAACTAATCTACCAATTAAACTAAGAAAGCAAGTAAAGAAAGAAATTAAATGAAAAGCCCATAAACTAATTTATCCTAATTAACCAATCTAAACTATGAATTACCACTAAGGAAGCATAATTGAAGGAAACCCATTAACTAATCTAATAATTGGAATACACTAAGACATCATGCAAAGAGAGAAAATATATGAAAGTAATTAGACTAATTAAACTAAGAAAATATGAAATTAAAGTTTAACTAAAAGAGTTTTAACATAAACAAGTAACTTACCACTAAAAAGCTTCAATCTTTAGCTAGGAAATTGTGATTACAAAAAAGAGAAATCCTACTCTAATCTAATCTAAGAAAACCCTCCCCAAATGGGGAGGAAAAAGGAAGAAAATTACTCTCTAATCTGGCCTACTTCTACTAGCTAAGTTCTCCCCTCAAATGAGCTTTAAAAGGGGTATATATAGTGCTAGGGTAGTGGGATAATTGTGCAGCAAAAATCAGCCCCGAACAAAGCCATTTTTTGCTCCAGCTGCCTCCAGACCGCGGTCTCAAATTTGAGACTGCGGTCTGGACTGAAACTTCTAAAGTGCGGCACTTCACAGTTTTGCTTCCAAAATCTTTGTCCGACGTTCGATTAATGCACCATTTTTTTTCATGCGACCCTAACACACCATAGGTGAACATTATTATCTATAATAAACACTTAAAATAACACCTAAACATATAAATAAAAGTCTCACAAAATAGGCCGAAAAATGAAGGACAAACAAAGACGAACGAAAACTCTAAATGGAAAAACCTAATAAAATGTGCTAATTATCACCTAAATAAGTACTCAAACACTTAATAAACACAAACTAACATAATTGAACTATTTTAACTAGTCATTCCAAGTTTTTTATCTCTTCCAAATAAATCGAGTTCAAATGCCAACAAAAGTTTTTAAATAACAAAGTATTAACCATCATCAAAAAGGTTTTTGAAAAACAAATTCCATTCATCTAAAACATAGTTTTACTCAAATCAAAAGTATTACAACATTTTTCAACCATCTCGACAAGGCAGCATGGAAATAGATGATCATTAGGAGTCTACTTAATATGTATGTGTCACACATTTCGTGAATAAACCTCTAACAAGGAATAAGTAATATGAGATTAATGATAAGTATTACATAAAACATTTACTCCTTAACTTATTGGTATATTAAAACGCAATTCCTAATGACTTAATTTGGAGAAACAACATGGATACATGTCAGAATCCTGTACTCGCCTTATTACTACTCTAATGGCTTATTTCGGAGAAACAACATGGGTACATGTCGGAATCCCGTACTCGCCTTATTCCTAAAATTATTATTATTATTTTTTTAATTTTTATTTTTTTTCTCGGTCCTAAACCAAGGAAAAGGAGTGAAATATACTTAAAATTTGTCTCAAATATCAATTATTCACAAGTTAGAAGAGCATTCCCTATGCAAACACACAAAATGTCCCAAAATTCCTTCTACATCATTTAACTCATTTCTTTCCAAAAGATGAATTGACCAACAAAGCAATCCTATTGATTTGGTAAAAAACAATGTTTCAAATGAACTACTATAAAAATGTGAATGCCTCACTTTTTAAACATAGTAATACATGGATTTTGAAATTCTTTCATCGCAAAAGAACTACTCAACACACCAAAATTCGCGGAATACCAAGTTTAAATAACTCAATCATATGAAGTTTCAAGTCATTTGTCATCATCGAGTACCGTAATCGATCAATTTTCCATCCAAAATTCACCGCATAAATATTTACATTCATGAAAAGAAACCAATCCAACGCAAGTAAATAACACCCCCAAACTTGTCATTTTATTTAAGTGATGAGTACAACTCATCCTACCGATTACCCAAAATAGAACAAACGCATAATAATACTACTAGAAAGCTTAAAAACAAAAGACTAGGCAATGATTTTGAATTACACTTGGACAATCAAAATGCACAAATAGAAGATGAACAACATATTAACCAAGTGCATGTGAATGCAATCAAGTAAGCTCAAATTGAACATAACAACAAGAGTTCTACGGTTTAATTATGGCCTTCACCAACATTGAGCACAACACAAATCAAGACTAAGCAATGAGCAAATTTCAAGCAGATCATAAAAATGCAATTTCCAATTGGAAAATCATGAATCCTAAAAATTAATTTTTCTTCAACAGCCAATCATGGTTATACTAAGGAAGGGTCCTCAGGGCTTCACGGGGTTCAAACATTTAAAGAAAAAGAAAAGCACATATAAGTGTAACAAGGTTTAACACAACAAATGGGTTATCTAAATGCCCAACTCATCCCCCAAAACTTAGTTTCACACATAATCGGTTTCAAAGAAACAATCAACCATCAAGACTACTCTCAATCCAAATCAATCATTCAAATAATTTCCGCAAAATGAGCTCAACTATTTCGCACTTGAAATGTACAACAACTGGAATGTCCACGAGTAAAAAGTAAAAATCAAGTCAAAAGTCATTCCATAAAGTATGTATATCATTCACAAATCACAATAAGTCATCCGTTGTCATCAACATTTTCATCAATGGCCAAATTCATCCAAGTGTATCCAAATTCAATTGCCAACAACAAAACATAAGCTGATCTAATCACAAGGCTACAAGCCTTTATTACCAATGGGGTACTTAAACTAAAGCAAGAAAACTAAAATAAAGCATAATACATAAAAAGGAAAGAAAAACTCCCTCAACACCAAGGAGGCTTTCCAAGGATATTGTAATCCTTGGTGAACTTGAGCCATTGCTTAGCTCTTGTGAAGTCTCCAAGGAAATAAAATTCGGCATATGTAGGTTGTACCTCCTTGGCCCCCCTCTAGAATGTATCCTTCTTCTTCTACTCCTCCAAGAACCGGCTCTTTCTCCATGAACACCTCAAATAGAACCCCTTTTATTGTATCCGGGACAAACACACACTTATGCAAAGGGAAAGTTGGTGATTCCTCTACATAAGCGTTGGTTGTCTCGGTTGTTGTAACTTCAACTTCATGAGGCTCTTGAGAACCGGTTTCTTGCAAGACATTTTCAAGTTGTTCTTCTTGAACCGGTTCTTCACCCATTGGTGGAGGTGTTGGAATACATTGTTCATAACATTTCCTATTCCTTGAATCTCGGCAATAACATTGTTGGTCTTGTAACCAATTATTGGATGTGGCTTGCTCTTCATGGATTCTATCTATTTCTTTTTTAAGTTGAGCAAGTTTTTCCCGTTCTTTGGCCACAATTTCTCGAAATTGAGCCCTTTCGTCTAGAAGTTGGGCTATTTCTTCTCAAAATTCTTGAATTTGCATCCACTTGTCCATCCTTCTTACGTCTTCACTTTCTTGAGTTGTTTGGTGAAGGAAATATGACTCCATTTGATCATATGAAAGCTCTTGTGGTGGAGGGAAAGAGTAGGAAGTTTCTTGATAGCTCTCATAAGGATATGGATGGCTAGACCATCCCATTTGATAATTTTGGTGGCTCTGATAAGCGTATTGACGGCTAGACCATCCCACTTGATAATCTAAGGGGTAAGGAGAGTAACTATAACAAGAATCATGCTCATTGGGCATACCTCTATTACCATAAAAATGATAATCTCCTTGGTATGAATCATTCCAATTAGGTCCTTGCATGTTCTTGAACCTCTTAACCAAAAACACAAATAAAAGCAAGAAAAAGAACTAAAACAACACAAACAAGAAAATTAGGAAAGCTTAGACTTCTAGCTAGTCCAAACCATCCATCACCAAGAAAATCTTTTTGTATTTTTCAAAATAAGAACACAACTACAAAAGGAAAATCTTTTTGGTTTTTCAAATAGGTGAAACAACTATACAAGAAAACAAAAGACTTCAATCTAGTCTTCCAACCAAATTATATCGATATTACCGAAAACCAATCCTCGAGTACGGCGTCAAAAACTTGATACCTCTTTTAACACATCTGGTTATAATTCAATGAACACCTAAATCCTACTACTAACTAGATGGCATCCCGCAAGTATACGGTTGTCAACTAGTAGCAAAGGGAAGTAGGGATCGTTCCCACAAGGATTGTCGGATGCAATTACCAAGGTTTAAAGGTATTTGTGTAGTTAAGCTAAATCACTTGGTAGATGATAGAACTATTCTAATGAAAACTACAATATAGTTATTTAATACTAATTCTAACCTAATTTAATCTAATTAAGACTAAAACTTAGAACAAGTGAATCAATCAATTAAAAAGACTAAAGAAGAAAGAAAAATTGAATACTAAAAGCATTCATTTCTTAAAGTGGAAATTTGATAAAGATAAACTAGGAAATTAAATATTTTTTTGATTTTTCAATTAGAATTAAAGAAACCCACTAATGATTGACTAGAAATTGAAGCTAGAAATTAAAAATTCTTAAATAGAAAGCAAGAAATTGATAAGAACCCTAATTTTACTAAAAAACTCTAATTTGAAAGCAAAGAAAATTTTACTAAATTAGATAAGAAAGCTATTAAAAATTATATCTACTTGAAGCTTACGAAAAACCCACTACGATTATCTAATAAAAATGTAAACTTGACAAGAAATTTAAAGAAGATCTA
Source organism: Cinchona pubescens (assembly GCA_025175665.1). Lineage (NCBI taxonomy): Eukaryota > Viridiplantae > Streptophyta > Magnoliopsida > Gentianales > Rubiaceae > Cinchona > Cinchona pubescens. The sequence goes on from JANKKI010000053.1 coordinate 11,078,139, forward strand.
AGATGAAGCTAAAGAGAAATTTCTATTAGAAAAAGTAACTTGTAGTTTAAGCTATCCTAATCTATCTAGAATTATCTAAAACTCTCTGACTCTAAACTATCTACTCTTACCCTACTTTTTACTTACTCAAAAACTAATTCTACTTAGCTTAAATAGTGCTGCATTATACAAGGCAAAATCAGGGTTTCTGGGCTGGAAGTTTACAAAATTGCCCTTACACCTTAGCATTTAGTAAGTCGAGATCGCGGTCTAGAAGTTTTGAGACCGCGATCTTGACTCTAAAATAGTAACACTAATTCCCGAGTCGAGATCGCGATCTCGACTCTCTTTCCAGCAATCTTCATTTCCTCCATTTTGCAATTTGGTCCCTTGAACTTTGTTCCTTCCAGCTTCTAACCTTTAATTTTTAACCTCATAATATTAACACCATTAAGCACTTAATTAAACTAAAAATTTAACACAAAATTATCATAATTAATTCATAAAACAAAAATACAAATACATATGAACGAAATTAACTAAAATCTTCATTTTCTTATCTAATTTCAGAATTTAAACTATCAAAATGCTATAATTTAGAGAAAAATAACTCTATCAGTTTACTAGAGTTATCACACCCCCAAACTTAGCGTTTTGCTAGTCCCGAGCAAAACAATGATTAGCAATAAATGAAACCTACTAACATTCAAACATTTAAACACCCCCAAAGTTGACGTGACACTTGATGAATCATGGATGTACTTAGAACAATTAAGCGATCTCTCAAGAAATGTTCAACACTACGTGACATGCGAAGAATATGAGCAAATCAATCCAAAATTGAAATTTCGTTTTACAAAGAAGCACACATTCATTCATTGCACAAGATTTCACATCACCAAGCATTACCATTCTCGAAAAAAGTCACCAAAATTTTTAGTTCTTTTCATTCGAAACATCATTATTTCTCAAATCACAAATATTATAAAGTTAATCAACTCTCTCGACTAAGCATCATGAAAATAGAAGTTCAATTAGGAATTAACTTAAATGCAATTGTCACACATTTCGGGAATAAACCTCTAACAAGGAATAAGGAATATGAGATTAATGATAAGTCCTGTCTACATTACAAACATTTATCCTTAACTTACTGGTATACGAAAAACGCAATTCCTAATGGCTTAATTTGGAGAAACAACATTGGTACATGCCGGAGTCCCGTACTCGCCTTATTACTATTCTAATGGCTTAATTCGGAGAAACAACATGGGTAAATGTCGGAATCCCGTACTCGCCTTATTCCTAATTTTTTTTTCGGCCCTAAATCAAGGAAAAGGAGTGAAATGTACAAAAAATTAATCTTGAATATCAATTATTCACAAGTTAGAAGAACATTCCCTATGCAAACACACGAAATGTCCCAAAATTCCTTCTACCTCATTTAACTCATTTCTTTCCAAAAGAAAGTTCATCAACCTCATAATATAAGTGATTTGATAAGAAATAATATTTGAAATAAATTTTCCTAAAATTTCAGCACTTCTTTTTGAAAAATAGCAATGCCAAGTTTATGAATTCTTTATATTACAAATGAACTACTCACTCACACAAAAATTCTTGAAAAGAATCTAATCATATACTTCACTCGTAAGATATTGAACATCAAAAAATTATCATCATTGAGTACCTAATTGATCAACTTTCCATCCATTAATCATCAAGTGGCAACAAAATATATAGAATGACCATTTCCAACACAAAAAGATAAACACCGCCAAAATTGTCTCTTTTATTCAAGTTGATAAATAAATCATCATTCCACTCACCCAAAATAAAACATCACGAAAAAACCCAAAAATAACGAAAACTACTTAAACTATGTCCTACTTTTAACCCTAGAATTGAAATTGAGTAAAAATGTTAAGGGCAACCATGCCATGCATCTCACCAAGTAAGTTTAAACAAAAAAACAATATTCCATTCTACTCATCAACAAATGCAAAGATGGCATCAGCTTAGGGCCCTTCGAAAGGTCACGTAAACAGCAAAACAAACAGCCTGTAAAAGAAAGTTCACCAGCAAGAAGGATGAGAAAATGAAGAAGAAACAGAGCTAAACATGAGTATCACATTAAACTATTATTGAACATCACAGACCCAGATTCCACTCCTTCGGAAACGGACAGCTCAGATGACAATGACACTTGGAATTATTGAGACAGTAATTATTGTATGCTTTATGAAAATTTGTCACGTGTCTGTACTTTTACTTTATTAAAGCCTGATGTTTGTACATTTACTTTATAAAAGTTTGTAGGGAATCTGTACCTTTACTTTATGTCAGAATATAATGAGTGTGTCTAGTTTTGACGTAAGCACTTACGTCTTAAGATAGGTATCTGTATCTATATAAAGAGATCTCTACTTTCTCTTGAAGGCAGAGAAGTTGTAATAAGTTTTCTTATCAATAAAAGAGTGTGTTTCTTAAAATGATTTTCTAAGTTCTTTTCTCCTTAGTATCTTATCTCAAATCTATTGAGATAGGAAATGATCCAGTGAAATCATAAAGATGATCAGAATGATATCAAACCTAAGTTCAAATCTGAGATAAAGAGTAGGGCCTTGTTCGGCCAAGGAGGGCGTTTTGTTGGCCTAGCATACCTTCTATGATTTGAATTTAGTTTAATAGTTGTGATGATCATCTCTATGTTAAATTGGCATGGCCTATCATACCTTCTATGATTTGAATTTCATTTAATAGTTGTGATGATCATCTCTATGTTAAATTGGTATCAGAGCCTGGTCTATATAGTTTGAGTAAGATACGAAGGAATCCTTTAATCATGACTGAAGTTACCCTTGATTCTACCCCTACTTTTCGTAAATTTGTTAGCAATAATGTAGATTATTTGTATGAACTTAATATTCTTCCTCAGAGTTCAGAAAATACAAATCAGATAATTCCTACCGATCTACCTCTCATAAATCCATATTCTGCTTTCGCTAAGTCCAAGTTTTCCCTTAAACCTTTCAGATCTTTGGTCAGCCAATGTTCCAAATCTGTTAAAGAGTATATTCATGCTTCAAAAATGGATCAACACCAGATCTCAGCCTCCTCAAAAGGGCATATGACTACATTATATATTCCTTCTGGTAATTTTTCAAGACAATGGAAACAGCAGGGATATACCCATATTCATTTTGGAGCTATCAGGAAAGCCTTAACCTTTCATGGTCGGAAAGGCCTTGCTGTTGTTGCTAGGATTGCACTCCTAGATACCAGATTCTGTAACTCCCAACATGCCTGCATAGAAACTATTGAGACTACTTTAAATGCATGAACCCTTTTTGTAACTCTTTTTCCAAATTTCAACATGTCACTTGCAGATCCACATCTTTTTTCTGCCCTCAAAGTCCAGATTCATCTTCAAGGAGCAGAACAAAGTCCTAACTCACAGGCAGTAGCTGTCCACTACCAGATGGTATATAGGGTTCAAAATCATGCTTTTTACCTCACCCTTCCCGGAGGAGAGGAAGCTCTATTTATAAAAATTGAAGATGGACAGGCAGCTTCATGTACACATGTCCACAGGCAGATTTCAAAAGAAGAGTTAGTAAGATTGTTACCAGACACTAGGATTACAAATTATGAAAAGGCTCAGCCAACTTACTTCTTGATCCAGCCAATTGAATCATTAGAAACAAAAGTAACTAATTTACCAGATGGTAAAATGGCCATTTAGTTTGACCATTCACATATCACAAAACCAAGAGCAAGTACCAGCAGTTTTCCTACTACGCAACACATGCTCTTATTTGCCATCCATTTCAATGATGCAAACTGATGTGAAAGGTCCCAGTGAATACCAGATTTACTTGAAAGAAAGTGAACCAAACTACAACAATATCATAAGTGCGAACATGGATGACATCACTATCTATTTCAATAGCACAGGACAAAAGGTATATTGGTTTACTGACCCATTCTCTAGTCATTGATACTTTGACATCTTTTACTGTGAAGAATGTTTGACAACCTATGATGATGATGAGGAAGAAGAAAGCTCTCGCAAGTCCAAAAAGAAGAAAAAAGCTAACAAGTGCAAATATGAGCATAAACTTCCAGATGATTTTGATGATCCTTTATCTAACAAACCAACTTTCAGAAGCACTTGTGATCCTTTTTTGAACTTGCTCCATTCCATCAGATGAATGAATGTTCCATGAGCAGCTACATAAAGCAGTACCCCCGATCCAATGTTTACTTCTGAAGCAAATCTTTCTTGCTCCATCCAATCATTTTGTAAAAATGAGGTTGAAAATCCTATAAAAACTCTTCCACAAAACCCTGAAATATGCATGTTTCAACCTGTTGATTTCCCCCTCTCACTCCTTTTACAAAAGACAGTGCAGCTCATGCCTCAAAAATCCAAAATGCTATTGTTCTCCCCACTGGAGAACAAAAACCCATCAGTGCTGTAGAAGAAGTTTTAAATTGGCAAACTAAAAATGCTTTAACCTAGAACAAAATTCTCACTCGGATTGACACTCGAGTAACACAGACCAATGAGGTTCTAGAAAGAGAAAATAAGCATTTAGAAGACATCCAAATAAAGATTCAAACTCTTGAGAAAAGAATGGCACAATTACAATTTGAGACAATTTCTTATGGGATGTCAGTTTATACACATGCCAAAGAAGGGCACCAAATGAAGGTGGGTAATAGGGCTAAATAGGCCTGGCATAAAACGTATTATTCATAGAAGAACTTGAACTATTCACAGAAGCGCTTGAACTGCTGCTTATTACAAAATCAGACTTTGTTGAAGAAAATTCTCCTATTTTCTTTAAACTGTTAATCTAATCTGAAGGAAATTTCTTTCCTTTTCCTGTTGGGCGGCAAATGTATAAACTGACATCCCATAAGGAATTGTCTCAAATTGTAATCGTGCCATTCTTTTCTCAAGAGTTTGAATCTTTATTTGGATGTCTTCTAAATGCTTATTTTGTCTTTCCAGAACCTCATTGGTCTGTGTTACTCGAGTATCAATCCGAGTGAGAATTTTGTTCTGGGTTAAAGCATTTTTAGTTTTCCAATTTAAAACTTCTTCTGCAGCACTGATAGGTTTTTGTTCTCTAGTGGGGAGAACAACAACATTTTGGATATTTGGGGCATGAGCTGCTCTGTCTTTTGTTAAAGGAGCGAGAGGGGAAAATCTTATCAACGAGTTGAAACATGCATATTTCAGGGTTTTGTGGGAAAGTTTTTACAGGATTTTCAACCTCATTTTTACAAAATGATTAGATGGAGCGAGAAAGATTTGTTTCAGAAGCAAACATTGGATTAGGGGGTATTGCTTTATCTAGCTGCTCATGGAACATCCATTCATCTGATGGAATGGAGCAAGTTAAAGGATCACAATTGCTTCTGAAAGTTTGTTTGTTTGATGAAGGATCATCAAAATCATAAGGAAGTTTATGCTCATATTTGCACTTGTTAGCTTTTTTCTTCTTTTTGGACTTGCGAGAGCTTTCTTTTTCCTCATCATCATCACAGGTTGTCAAACATTCTTCACTATAAATGATGTCAAAATATCAATGACCAGAGAATGGGTCAGTAAACCAATATACCTTTTGTCCTGTGTGATTGAAATAGATAGTGATGTCATCCATGTTCACACTTATGATACTGTTGTAGTTTGGTTCACTTTCTTTCAAGTAAATCTGGTATCAATTCACTGGGACCTTTCATATCAATTTGCCTCATTGAAATGGATGGCAAATAAGAGCTTGTGCTGGTACGAGGAAAACTGCTAGTATTTGCTCTTGGTTTTGTGATATGTGATTGGTTAAAATAAATGGCCATTGAACCATCTGGTAAATAAGTTACTTCAGTTTCTAATGATTCAATTGGCTGGTTCATGGTTGGCTGAGCTTTTTCATAATTTGTAATCCTAGTGTCTGGTAACAATCTTACAACTCTTCTTTTGAAATCTGTCGGGGGACATGTGTACATGAAGCTGCCTGTCCATCTTCAATTTTAATATATAGAGCTTCATCTCCTCCGGGAAGGGTGAGGTAAAAAGCATGATTTTGAACCCTATATACCATCTGGTAGTGGAGAGTTGCTGCCTGTGAGTTAGGAATTTATTCTGCTCCTTGAAGCTGAATCTGGACTTTGAGGGCAGAAAGAAGATGTGGATCTGCAAGTGACATGTTGAAATTTGGAAAAAGAGTTACAAAAATGGTTCATGCATTTAAAGTAGTCTCAATAGTTGCTATGCAGGCATGTTGGTATTTACAGAATCTGGTATCTATGAGTGCAATTCTAGCAACAATAGGAAAGCCTTTTCCGACCATGAAAGGTTAAGGCTATCCTGATAGCTCCAAAATGAATATGGGTATATCCCTGCCGTTTCATTGTCTTGGAAAATCAGAAGGAATATTTAATGTTACCATGTCCTCTTTTGAGGAGGCTGGGGTTTGGTGTTGATCCATTTTTGAAGCATGAATATACTCTTTAACAGATTTGGAACGTTGGCTGACCAAAGTTCTGAAAGATTTAAGGGAAAACTTGGATTGAGCAAAAGCAGAATATGGATTTATGAGAGGTAGATCGGTAGGAATTATCTGATTTGTATTTTCTGAACTCTCAGGAACAATATTAGCTTCATACAAATAATCTACTTTATTGCTAACAGATTTACGAAAAGTAGGGGTTGAATCAAGGGTAACTTCAGTCATGATTAAAGGATTCCTGATCTCGTATCTTACTCAAACTATATAGACCAGGCAAACCACAAGGGGTGTAAGTGAAATTTATCTTTTTTTCACTTATGTTTATCGAACTACCCATTCAAAATAAAGTTTATTTCATTTCGAATCTAGACATTTATTCAATTTTTGATAGAATAATATCCCGTATCCAAACAATTATTCTATTTTTGTGGGAATAATATCCCATATCCAAACGATTATTTTATTTTTGCCAAAATAATTTCTTGTATCTAAACGTTTGCTTTTGCAGGATTAATATCTCGTATCCAAACACTTATTTTCTTCCTTAATTTGCCCAAAATAATTCAACAAAATAACTAATCATGTTTGACTGAATACTGAGGAAATATTTGTAATCTTTATTCAAATATAATTATGTGATGTGAAATAAAATATTAAACCTGTAAATACTTAATTAATGAAGTTGAGTTTGAGCAAGACAAATCAATTGATAAAGTTGTCAAGTATTCAACCCTTTGTCCTTGAGGTGGTAAAACCTCCCGTTACTTGGTGCAAATGGATTCTATACAATTGTCTCTCAAGATTTTAACAACTCCATCCTTATATGTTGCACTACTTAACAAGGTCTACGAACGATATACTCAACTTTCTCTCTATGAAACACAATTTGAGAACTCTAGGGTAGGAGTAGAAGATCAAGAAATAAGAATGAGAAGAAGACTCTTAGACTTGAAGTTTTGTATGTATACCAACCCTTTTACACCACACCTATTTATAAGAGTTTAGAAAGAAATGAATTAGATATAATAATAACCACATGAATGAACATTATTAGTTCATGAATACACATAATTCATGAATACAATATTAATCACACATGAATGAATCTTCATAATTAATGAATTTACATAATTAATGAATACCTCATTAATTATCTATAGATGTAAATACACAATTCATGTAACACGTCATTAATAAATCCACAATTCATGAGTGTATATAATTCATGAAAACAACATTAATTACGTATGAAAATGAATGATCATCCAATTAATGTTATATATAGTTCATGAACACAAAATAATTCATTAAAAAAATTAATGTCTTTATTGTTTATTACTTTTGAATAAATGTTTTAATTCATATATCAGAAAATAGTTGATTAGATACGAACTAAACTGGTAAATAAATTACCATTCAAAGGTTCATTGAGAACAATTTTTTATTCACCAATTCCAACAATCTCTCATATGAATAGAAATTGTCTAACTAGTACAAGGATTCAAGAATTCGTAAAGAGAATTGAATTAAATATCACTACATCTGGAGAGATAGCTTTTGGTTTTGAACCTTCTCTAGTGACATACTATCGGATTTACTCAGCTAATTAGTAAACATGATATCTTGAACTATTCAGGCTTTTTGTATAAACCAAGACAATGGTACCCACATAGTTTTCTTCCTTGATATTCCGTTAATTCTCATGGCCGTGTTCATTTTGGTTATGAACAACTTCATGTTTCATGAATACTTTAGAGAGCATCAAGCCTTTTTTAAATTGTCAAAGAAGTGGCTACATTTCTGGTGATCTCTGATTTTGGAAATGTTGGGTATATTTCACTTGGAAACTAAGCTATGAGAATCGTTAAGAGTTTAGTTTACCCTTTTTTGCTACAGCTAGCACTCCCATCATCAAAGGAATAGGCAGGAAACAAATTTCCTGAGTGCTACTAAGAATGCAATATACTTAGTTGTCCCTTTGAACCTAGATCATAGGATTTCCAGTCAACTAGGTAGGGTTACCATCATAACTATTTTTTTATCTTTTGAAGGCTTTAAGCCCATTTCCTTTGATGACTTATACATAAACTTTCATTAAACCTTTGGCTAGCAGATCTGCAATATTTTCTTTTGACTTTACATAGTGAATGGAAATAATTCCATCCGAGAGCAAGTATTTAATGGTATTATATCTATGATATACATATATATATATATATATATATCTAGACTTACCATTATATATGCTACTTTGTACACTTCCCATCCTAAAGCTGACTGACTTTCACAATAGGCTCAAATAGCTGGCATTGGCTTTGGCCGACATAGAATATCCTTTAAGAAATTTCGAAGGCATTCAGTTCTTTCCCTTGCTCTATTGAGAGCAATATACTCTAATTCCATTGTGGATCTTATGATACATGTTTGTTTAGAGGATTTCCATGACACGACTATACCACTGAGCGTAAAGACATATCCACTTGTGGATTTTGAGTTTTTAGTGTCAGATATCTAATTTGGATCACTATAGCCCTCTAATACTGGTAGGTATCTAGTATAGTGAAGGGCATAATCCAAGGAGTTCCTCAAATACTTGAGTACCTTTTTGATAACTTTTCGATGATCCTCACCATGATTATTAGTAAATCTACTTAGTTTACTAATAGAGCATGCTATATCTGGTTAGGTATAGTTCATAACATATATTAAGCTAACAATGATTTGGGAATACTCTAATTGGTGTATCCCTTCTCCTTTATTTTGGATAGATGAACACGCTCATGTTTATGGGTGTTTTAACAATGCTATTGTCACTATTAGAAAATTTTTTAAGAACTGTTACAATAAAATTATTGGGACACTATCAATGCTTTAGATGTCCTAGAAGTTTTAATTCCCAGTTTGCCAACTGCAATACCTTTTAATTAACATGATATTTGTAGACTTGATCATATATTTATTGCTACAAAAAATTGGTAAACCGTCTACATATAGATATACAATAACAATTTCCTTGTCAAATTAAACAAGCAAACACCTCTCCCCAAGCACTACTTGCATATTTCAATGCACACGGCTTTCTCTATGTATTTATCAACTCTTATTTTAGAAAAACTTTAAAAAGTTGTCATTTCTAGAAAGTGCGCGAAAAACTACCATTTCCCCTTTTCACAATGTTCGTGAAGTTGCTCACGAATCATAGTGTGAATGTCCCTTCAAAGTCTCACGGTCGAGCGTTCTTCGGGTGTCGATCAACCTGTTACTCAGGCTGCTCTATCAGTGTAATTATAATTGATTTTTCATTTTCTAATCACCCTCTTGGGGAATGCAAGTTTGATCGAGGATTGGAGAGGTGGAAGAAAAGGCTTAGGATGTATTTAGGAGTCTTTGTGCTAGCCGTATGCAGTGAGAGACACATGTAGGGTAACGAGGGTGGTTCGCACTTATACATGTAGTGTGGTGCTTGGGCCAATTTATAAGTAAGCATTTCTTGTAAAATATGAGAAATACCAAATCCTTCTAGAGCCCAAACACCCAGTCAAAATGATTTGTCTCTATCTTTTCTCAGTACTTTGATGGCAAAAGAAGCAATCCATAGAAATATTTGGCATTGTTGGCTGTGGTGGTGACTAGACCAACGTGTTATTGTTTCAAGAGAAACTCCCATCATCTCAAACCTCATGAGAAGCATGTGAACTCGTTGCAAGGAAAAACCCAAAATGGGCACTTTGGCTTCGCCCTATCTTGATGGCGCAGACGCTACCACAACTAAAAGAAAGAAAATGAATGAAGGAAGAAGGCATTAGCATTAGAAAGACAGCAGAGGCATTCGAGGCCGACTACAATACAAGTTGAAGGCATGGTCTTCTTTTTTCTCTCAAATAAAAACCTCATTGGAGCCAAGAATGAGGGAATGCTTGATGTTTGGTAATTTCTCCCTTGACCAAGATAAAAGATCCCATTGAAACAGTTGTTAATAGATCTGGCTGGTAGCTCCTACATCTCTATGGGGGCCCCTTTATACAAGTTTGCTGCTCCCTAGAGTCGAATCAATAGTCAATAGAAGTTTACTAATCTGGCTCTTCAATCCAAAATTCTATGGGAAATTGAAAATGTCGAAGTGAGCTGTGGCTTATAAATAGGAAGACGAGATAAGGAGCGAAGGATATTTTTTCTATTATTAATTATATTTGTTTCTATTTCTAAAGCACCTTTCTTGTTTCAGTTGCTTTCCTTGCCCTTAAGATAAGAAGTGAAATTTTTTTGCCTATACAAGTAACTTTGTACAAAGGAAATGAAAAACCTTGTTAGTGCTCTTTATAGAGACACACTTAATAACCTTATTGATTTTAAATTCATTTGCTAACATAACTTTGTCAAATTTCTCATGCCATTATTTAGGAGTTTGTTTCAAGCCATATAATGACTTGACAAGTTTAAACACTTTCTTTTCTTTCCTTTTAACAACAAACCCCATGGGTTGTTGCATGTAACCTCTTCATCAAGGTCACCATTTAGGAAATCTGTCTTTACATCCATTTCATATATTTTTAACCTGTTTGTAGCCGCAATTGCTATTAATGTTTGTATGGATGCTATTCTTCATACGGGTGAGTATGTATCAAAATTCTTGATGCTTGTCTCCTTTAACGACAAGCTTTGTTTTCTATTTGTCAATAGTTCCATCAGTTTTCATTTTTCTCTTTAAGATTCATTTCCAACCTAATAGTATACTTTCAGGCAGAAGATCCACTAGCTCCCGTGTATGATTTTGTATAACAACTCAATTATTGACTACTTGTCCTTCCAATCAGAAGTTTTAGGGCAAGACATAGCCTTGGAAAAAGTTTGAGATTCATTTTTTAACAAGTATATCAGAAAATTAGGACCAAACAATTTCATTGTTTTAGCGTTTTTCTTCTTGGTTCAAATATATCAAGTTCTGATTGTTGATTTCTACTTGAACTTGCATCATGCACTCTTTCGAGTGAACAAACTTCTTGTGAATTTTTAATGGAAATATATTCTCAAAGAATGTAGCATTCTTTTATTCCATAATGGTATTAGGATGAAGATCCTCAATATCGGATTTATGCACAACAAATCTATGTACACTATTATTATGTGCATATTCAATGAATGCACAATCAACCATTTTAGGTCCTATCTTGACTTTTTTAGGATTAGGAATTGCTGTTTTTGCAAGACATCCCCACACTTTAAAATATTAAAAGGACGGTCTCCTTCCTTTCCACAATTCATATGGTATCTTTTCTAACCTCTTGTGGGGGACTTTGTTTAATATATGCTGTAGCCAGTTGTTGGCAGTTAGAATTGCCTCCACCATACACTTAACAATGCTATTTTCTTAGGTGAAAAAATAATAGTAGTTTGGTAGATAATAACATGTGGGGAACAAAATTAACTAAATGTGCCTTAGATTATCTACCTCTACTCACCTTTTATCTTTTTACCAAAGTTAATTTTCAACTTCAATCTTGTAATGTTTAAACATTTCAAGAGTTTTATCTTTGCTTTTAAGAAAATAAGTATAACAATATCTCGTGCAATCATCTATAAAATTAATATAAAATTTTTTAACACCTCAAGTTTGTACAAATTTTAAATCACCAATATTTGGCTGAATTAAATCTAGAGGTTCACTACTTCTTTGAAGTGAATGAAAATAAGCCTTTGTGATTAGATTCTATACAAATTTCGCACTTATATGTTTTTATCAAAATCCATATTTAGTAATAAATCTTGATTTATTATCCTTTGTATAGAATTTTAATTCACAAGATTCTAGAAGTAAGAAAAAAATGCTACTATTATTATTATCATTATTCTCATCCTTGGTTCATTACATTTAACTTAAAGAGAACACCACAAAGATACTCCTTTTTAAGAAACCAGCCAACTAGGTGAAGATTTTATTAAATAATCAACAAATTTTACAATGTCTAGATTAGGGCAGCCCTAGCATCCAAGATAACCAAACCTTTTATAGAGCAAGGAATGGTGTCTCGATCATACTCAACATATGTAGGATTTTTAAATACATGTTTGAAAGAAATATCCCTGCCTACAAAATAGTTCTTTATGAAGCAGAGTTTATTGTCAATGCTCAAGATGGTGCCGAGAAACCATTCAAAATGTTGACGGGAGTTAGTGAATCAATTTTCACCTCTAGTGCTTGTAACTTCAATTTGCAACCCATCTTGAGCCCATCTACAAGCGCCATTGCCTCGGCTTGCAAAATGGTTTGATGCTTGTAGCAATTAGTGAAGGCCTTAATGCATTGTCCATTGTGGTCTCTTCGAATGCCATTTCGCCCGCTGCCATACCCTGATTTCCTTTAGAAGCACCATCCACATTCAATTTGAAACATCCAAGGGGAAGACGATTCCATTTAACAGCTAGGACTTTCCTCGGTTTTGTTTGGAGTAGTTGATTGCAAATTCCTCTTGAAAGTAGCAGTTCATTAGCTTGACTCACCTTTGTAAAAGAATACATTGAGGAGATATCTTTCAAATAAGAGTAGATATCAACAATTATCCTTGTTGCATTTGTTGTCGTTCCTTCAAAAAATGCCTTGTTCCTAGCTTTCCATAAGAACTAACAAATTATACAAGGAAGGATTTTATGAATTGCACCAAGTGTGGATGAAGGTGAAGCACCCCACCACCAAGTGTTTAGCTTATCCAAAATAGTCGTTGATGGAGCGAACATCACTTCAAACTAAGCTTCGAAGAAATTCCAGATTTGCTGTGATATTTCACAATCCACAAATAAGTGATCCATGGATTCTTCATGACTACAAAAGCAGCACTTATGTCTCTTAGGAGGCTAATGAAAATCCAATTTTGGACATTGTGTCACCTAACGGCAGCCTCTTGTTCAGCAATTTCCACATGAAGATGGAAATTTGCAGTTGGAGTCGTACATCCCAATCATTTGTCTAGAAAAAGTCTGTGCCTTTGGTGGATAAGTTGATGAAATAGAGAGAGAACCCTTGGTTGTTAAGGTCCAAATAATTTGGTCTGGTTCCTCATTCAAGAACATTACCCTTTCATTGAGAATTCCTATAATTTTTTGTAATTCTTCATTGGAATATCTCTCATCAAGTGAGGAAAGGTTCCAACCATTGGGACTCCATACTTCCGCCACCATGAGATGAGTATCATAGACATGTTCCAACATGTGGGAGATAGGCCCTTGTTTAGTCCATGGATCAAACCAAAATGAGCAATTAGCCTTCCTTATTATGAATAACACCCACATTTCCGCTTCATCTCAAACTCTTAACATTCTTTTCCATGTAAGAGAATCCCCCGGTGATTCCTTTGAACTGAGCAAGGATGTTGGCCTTTAAGATATCTTCCTTGAAGAAAAGAACACCATAGTAAATTGCCTCTCCAAAACTTCCACCAAAGTTTGATACTGAAGCTGCGGACCACATCTGCTAGGGATGAAATCCCTAGTCCATTTGATTGCGCTGGTTGACAGACTGTGGCCCAATAAATTCAATGGCATTTAAGAACACCATCCGAGACTCCCCAAAAAAGTTTGCAAATTGCCTTTCCAACTCCTTGATTACTGATTTTGGGAAAGAAAGAACCAATAATAGGAAGATCGGAATGCTACTACGGACATGCTTGATAAGAACAAGCCGACCTTCGGGAGAAAGAAACCGAATTTGCCATCCATGGATACGGGATAGCCACTTTTTTTATCAATGGCTGGAAAAGATTTCATCTCCTTTTAGCTTTTTGAATGGGACATCCCAAGTATGTGAAAGATAGGGATTTTTTCACTAAACCCATCCTTGCTTGGATCATTTGCGTCCGGGTTGTTCCCAAATACGATGCTTTTTTGGATAAGCAGAAGGAGCTCTTGGACTTATTAAAAAGCTACCCTGGTGAGTTCTCAAAACTTGATAGAAAGTTCATTAGATTTCGAATGGAATTGGATTCTCCCTTTGTGAAAATAACAATGTCATCTGCAAATGCCAAGTGAGAGACGGTTGGGCAATGTCGTTGAAGAGCAAAAGTTGTTATCTTCCCTGAAAGAAATTGAGCTTTTAATCCACATGAGAATGTCTCCAGCATTATTATGAAGAGAAGGGGTGATAAGGAGTCTCCTTGGCCAACCCCTCTAGAAGATTTCAAGAAGCCCTTCGGTGCCTCATTGATGAGAATAGAGAACCAACAATCCTCCAAGACATTCATCATAAGGGAAATCCATTTTTCAGCAAAACCAAGCTTCCTAATGATGGCATAGGGGAAAGGCCAAGAAAGCCTAGTGAATGCCTTGGTGAGGTCAAGTTTAATGATCATGTTTCCTCCTCTAATTTTTTGGTCTATGAACCTCGGTCATCTTTTGCACCAGTAGAATGTTGTCAGCAATTTCTCTCTCTTGGACTTAGGCCACCTGCTCGGGGGAAATAATTTTTGGCAAAGTGGAAGAGAGTCTATTGGCCTATATTTTAGTGAAAATTTTGTTGAAAAAGGTGCCCAAACTGATGGGCCTAAAGTCACTAAAAGAGTAGGGGTTGGCTATTTTTGGGATTAATGTGATAAGGGTGCTGGTAAACATTCTTGGCAGCTTCGTACCCTTCATAAAATCACAAACTGCATGGAAAAGATCATGTTGGATAATGTCCTAGCAATTAGTGAAGAAAGTCCCATTATAGCCATCGATGCCCACAATGCCATTAGGGTTGAGGAAGAACACCACATCCTTAAACTCTTTGTTGAGAGTTCGGATAATAAGCTATGGTTGTCCTTATTGGAGATAGTTTCTGTGAGGGTGTCTAGTAATAAGTGGTCTATGGCTGCGGAGTCATTGCAAGACAAAAGCTCCTAGAAGAAGTTAGATTCCTTCAACTTCAATTAGTTGCATGTCTTCAGTCCAAGCCACATCAATTTTAATCTTTGAAATGCGCAGTCTTTGCCTTTTGGCCAGGAAGGTAGAGTGGAAGAATTTGGAATTTTTGTCACCCTCTTTCAGCCATTTCATCCCCGCTTTTTGCTGCCAAAAGGTTTCTTCCTCTACAAGGCACCTACTATGAAATGCCTGTGCGTTAGCAACGCGATTTGGTTGCTTTGGCTTTGCTGTTGCAAAAGAGCTTCCTTCTTGCACTTGACATCTCATTCAACTTCTTTTACCTCGGTGAAAACATTGACAAACACTGTGTGGATCCAGTACCTTAGCTCCTCTTTAAGCCTTTTCAGTTTTGAGGCTAGAATAGAGAGGAGGGATCCAGAGCAATGAAAATGCTAATTATTGTCCACAACCTACAAAAAATCCTTATGGTTAGTTCACATGTTTAAGAATTTAAATTGCTTCGACCCTGATGTAGTTTCATTGGACACTTTGAGAACCAAGTGGCAAGTGGTCAGAGCATGTCTTGAGTAGATGCTCAACGCTAATATGTTGAAAGGCTGCCAGAAAATCGTTATTGCAGACGAATCTGTCCAGTCTCTTCCACACCACATTTCCAAACCTATTGCCGCACCAAGTGAATTTGCAGCCTTGAAAGGGTAAGTCTACCAAGGCACCAACGTGGAGGCAATCATTGAATTCGCTCATAGCATGAAGGTGTAAAGAGCAAGAACCTTTGTATTCATCCGAACTGGAGATAACATTAAAATCACCACCTACCAGCCATGGAGATTGAGGTTGGACAGCTCGAAGTTCCTCTCAAAGAGTTCTTCTTTCCATCTCTGTACACTTTGCTTATACAAAGGAGGCTGCCATATCTATGTGTGGAGGAGAAGAGGAAATGGACACATGGAAGAGCTACTCAGAAATGAAAATGGGAGCTAAAGCTAGCTCTTTATTCCAGAAAAACCCAAATTTTGCCATTAGAGTTACAATCACAGCTATCATAAACCCTAATTTATTAGCAAAGAAAGAGATTCTCACTTTGTCCAGCATTGGTTCCATTAAAGCAAGAATTTTTATTTTGCATTGTTTAACTAGCAGCTTGAGTCTACGAATGGAGGGTTCGTTGGCTACCTCTCTTATGTTTCATATAAGGATACTATCCATGTAAAATGGGAGAGTTAGGCGGCTAGGAGATGGGTTTAGTGGAAAACCTTGTGTGCGTTGGTCTCAGCATGTTGTAGGTGCATTTACGTATACTTTTCTTTTTAGATGAGACTTACCATTCGATTTTGGCAATGAGAGTGCAGACTGGAGAGGGGTTTCTGTTGCTTGCTTTCCATGGGGTATGTCGCTGTCTGAAAAGTTGCATGGTAATTCTTTTTGAATTTTTGCATGGGGGATGCAAGAATCATCTTTGAATAGGGTGTCAGTATTTGGAATTGGAGATGTGATGGCCTGGTTTGTTAGTTCATTTGACCGAGTCCACACTTTTCCAACCAAATCTATTGCATAAGGAGTGATCTACTCCAACAAATTTGAATGATGCGGTTCTCCCTCCAATGAATTCAAATTTTGAATTTCCAAATTTGTAGGGGGTTTGTTGGATCAGTTAGCTGCTCTGGATGTGGCTGAGCTGCCGCCCATTCCACCACCACATCCGCCACCGATTCTGCCACTTGGGAGGAATGGTGTTCTTCGTGCTCTACTTGCTTTCCCAACGTTTGATCATGAATCAAAGTATTTTCCAGTAGGTTTTCGTTATGTGCTACTGAGGTATCCGCTGCTAATTTCATGATTGGTCTCCATTGCAATTTTTCTTTGTCCCTAGGATGTTGTGATTTGGAAGGGGTTGTGGAGTCGTGGTTCTTGTTAGTTTTGGGAGCTCCAACTAAGCATTTGTTTAGGCTATGGCCAAGCTTGTTGCATTTTGTGCAATAACTTGGAATTTCTTCGTAGCAAATCTTTTGCCATTTTTTACTATCTCCTACTCCTAGCCAAATCCTTGTGGGGAGATTGGCCAAAAAGATATCCACTTCCACACATAATTTGGCTGTGTTAGGGTGGATGAAGTTTTCAGTGGCCATGTCAAGTTTGAGGGGGTGCGAACTGCTTGAGCTAGGCTGAAAATTGAGTGGTTGTTGAAGAAAACGGCTGGTAGTCCCTTGAGAGTGATCGAAAGAGAAAGAACAATGGAGGGCTCAATGTATGGGGTGTAAAGTGGGTGCCATTTGAGGACTCGCAAGTAGAAACCATTGATAAACCAAGTATTTTTAAGCCAGCAACGGAGATAGTCCTCCTCCAATGAGAAAAGAATGAGTACATGTTTGTGATTAAGAAAGCCAACAATGATGTTTCCTTTGTATCCAATTGTGTGGAAGCTTTTCCTCACCGTCTCCAAGTTAGGTTTGCCGCCGGGAAAGTTACCCACTAGTGTGAATCGAAATGGGGTAGCAAGCTGGTAGACTTCTTCTTTGAAGACGAAGATGGCCGGTTCACCCGTGTAAGATTGTAATTCTTTCCAATGTTTTTGTTCGGCTGTGGGGATTATGGTTGGAGCTGATGTTTGCAACGTAGAACTTGTGCAAATGATCTAGCTGAAGGGCCTCCATCTCAACCATGCCGTTTGGAGATCAATCCTGTGTGGAGAGTTTTTTTTAAGAGGGAGGAAGTAGAGAGGAAGAGAAAAAAGATTCCATACTCCTTTCCTAAATATATACCAAGCATGGTAAGTACAAATTTTAAATTTACAAAAACCATTTTGAAAACATTTTTACTTAACAATGAGCTACACACTAAATTCTTTCTAATATCAACCACATGAAACATATTGTTAAGAGTGAGAAGCTTCTCAGAAGTCATATTTAAAATGACCTTTCCAATGCCAAGCACCATGGCGGTAGATGCATTTCCCATATATAATGTTTCACCATCCACTCTGTATACGTAGAAAACATCTTCTTCAAAGCACAGACATGTCTTGTGTCACTAGTGTCAACCCACCATTCTTTAGGGTTGCTAACCAAGCTGACCTCGAAGTAGAGAACTGTTGCAGCATTTGGAAGGATTTACTTAGAACCATTCCATCTACATTAATATCACATGTAAGTTGAACTTCTTCAACTTTACTTAGTATAGCTTTTGAATCAACCATCTCAAAGTCAATGAATTTGTCAACTATAAATTTCTTCAAGTAATCATCTCTAGCCTTGAACTTTCGATCCAAAGCATTCAATAGTGCCTTAGCACTAGGAATGGATTTATACACATCATAAAGTGAATTGTCCAAACCATTCAAAATATAGTTCTTGCACACGAAATCACTAAGATTCCATGTATCTAAAATAGCTACAACAATGGGATTGGATTCCTTTCCTGAGAGCTTAGGTGTATTCTCAGTTAAAAACCTAGCCAAGTTTAAGGTGGTTAGATAGAATGACATTTTTGTTGCCACCACTTGTAGTTTAACCTATTGAACTTCTTAGTTTTCTCATCAAACACCACTGAGAGTGTTGGTGGAATCCTTACCTCAAAAGAGGTTAATGCTGCGTAATATAACAAGTAAATATTGGTCATGAGTATATTTTAATCAAGAGTAGATATGAGACAAATCAATAATGTTTTTTAACAAATAAAAAATATTATGATTAAAAAAGAAAAAAAAAAAATTACTCCTGAAGATTATTGGAAAAAACAATGATATTATTATTTGTGATATTTTTTTATAGGCTATAGAATGAAACATTAAACATGTAAATACTTAATGAAGATGAGCTCAATCAATACAAATCAATTGATGTAGATATTGCTAAGGATTCAACCCTTTGTCCTTAAGGCGTAATTGGCCAAAAAGTGGTGCAAAAGAATTCTATGCAATTTCCTCAAAGGATTTCAATAACTTTATCCTTGTAAGTTATACTACTTAACAAGGTCTATGAACTTGTGGAATATACTCAATCTTCTCTTTACGAAACACAATCTGAGAGCTCTAGTGTAGGAGTAGAAGATCAAGAAAAAAGGAAGAATGAGAAGAAGACTCTTAACTTGAATTTTTGCGTGTTGTGTCTACACCAATTCCTTTATACGATACATATTTACAGGATTTTAGAAGTAAATGAATAGACATAACAATAACCACATGAATGATCATCTATAGTTCATGAATACACATAATTCATGAACACAACATTAATCACACATTAACGAATCTTCATAATTCATGAATGTACAAAATTAATGAACACATCATTAATTATCTACGGACTAAATCCACAATTCATGTAACACATCATTAAGAAAACACAACTCAAGAATGTATATAATTCATGAAAATAATATTAATTATACATAAATTAATGATAATTCAATTAATGTTTATACATAGTTCATGAACACAAAATAGTTCATTGAATAAATTAATGTCATTCATGTTTATTATTTTTGAATTAAGGTCTTATTCATGTACTAGAAAATTAGCTAATTAGTCAGGAACTAAAATGGTAAACAAATTACCATTCAAAGATTCATTGAGAACAATTTCTCATTCAACAATTCTAACAGATCCATTAGATGATTTTCAATTATTTTCTTTCATAAAAAACACTAGAATTTTTTTTTTTGTGCAAAATCACTGGTACTTAGTGTTGGTCCAACACCCGTTTTATTAATTTGAAAAATAAAGTAAATGTCCCAAAAGAAATCATACAATCGAAGAGCCATCTTGCTAGTGAACAATGAAATACAAGCCTTTCCTATTCTACCCAAAAAAAATTGAAATAGAAGCGTAGGTACCCCATCATTAGGGTTGTTCTTCTTGACCTGCTGACTTGAATAATCCACTGAACCATTCCATTTCGAATTGTAAAAATAGGTTACTCGAACCAGTTAATAAAATTAGGAAGTAGCAATTCGGGTAGTGGGTCAAAAATTTGTGACTGAGTGGGTACACGATCCGGTCCATATGAAGGGGTAATTCTCTAATTTTGCATATTTGGGACTTCTATTAATTGATTTTTCTCCTTTCCTTCTCATTAATAGGGGAATAAAAGTAATTAGTAATCTTTTTTTTTTAAAAAGATACTTCATCTAAATTAAAGTTGACACTGAAAAATGTAATATTAGACTGGGTTTGGTACTCAATCATTTGATCTACTTTGACCATGTTTCTAGTTGACTGGGTTCTCATTGCATATGGATTGATACTGGGTCACTTTTTTCCCTAATTGGTGTAACTGGGTTGGGTCAAGTTAGGTAATGTCCATATGGACTAGGTACTTAGTCCATGAACACCCTTATCGATCATAGTTACCGAAAACACGATATGTTGGGAAACACGGTATAAGTACGTAGATGCGACACGCCACTTCCTTAAATACCATACATTTAGGGATAGGGTTTGTCGATATGCCATTTGGGGTCATGATACACTCCATTTGGAGTTGTGGTATAAATACATATATCTATATTTATATCTACAGGAAAATGAATGTGACTTTGACTTAATTTTAGATATAGTGATGATAACAAAATATTCAAGTAACAAAAAATATGTCAACATGCATATACATGGAGTTTCTTTAGAAACATTCTGTTTGATAGGCTCAAAGTGGTTGTTATTAGTTAGACTTCTAGTAAATGTTGAACATTTAGTAATTATAGAAAATGAAATGCTCAACTTTCAAGAGCCATTATTGTGAAACCCAGTATTTTAAAATCCTTGTTCTTTGATTTTAATTGGTTTAAAATGTTTTTCATATTATTTTTAGGCATAAGGTACTTCAACTTATTCGTTTTTCAATTCGGCAAATTTTTCGATTTACGCGATTTCGGTACCGGCGGGTAAACGGGTCAAAAGTTGGATTAAGTGTAATTAGTGCATTGTGGTGTGTGAGTGTTGTTTGATGGCTGATTTATAATGTTATTTAGTAGCAAATTAGGAAAAAAATTAGTTTTTGGGTCAAATAGTCACTTTGGAGACTATTTGGTCAATGGGTACTAAAGGTCAACCTTGGAATTTCTTCACTTAAGTCTTCTAGATTGTATTTTTAAATCCTCATATGCCTAAAAGCAATAGCGTGAAAACATTTTAAACCAATTAAAATCCAAAAAATTTCCATTTCAAGTAGGAATTACTTGGAAGGTAAGATCTTTATGTATTTTAGCATTTATAGCTTATGGGCTTTATGATTTAAGCTTTAATTTCAAGTTTTGTAGGATTCTTAGGGCTGAAAATAAACCCTCTTTGCAGCCTTATATATGTTGATTTATGTATGTTATGGGTTGTTTTTAGTGTTTTGGAGGTTGGGAAGTGATTGGGGTTGATTTATAACAACTTTCCATGGTTAGATTACAAATTTTAAGATTATGAGTTAGGGTTTTGTCTTCCATATGTGCCCTAGAATGTTATGCTATGAATGCTTATGTTTATGCTTTTAATGATGTTTTAAGAGTGTTTTAAGGTTAGTTTGGATAGGAATTGAGACTTGAAACCAAGTGGAATGGATTTCCCTTCATTTTGTAAGTAAGCGGAAGTTTGGCGCAACTAGGATAATTTGGATAATTGGTTTTGTTTGAAGGATCTTTAGTGATCTTTTGATGTTGTTTTAAGTGTTTCCTTGGTAGTGGGTTGGATAGGAAGCATGTTTGAATCATGCGTGTGGCTAATCGGTAAAAATTTCAGTTTGATAGTAAAGAGGAATTCCAACCATAGGTTGTTGCTCTAATGTTGTAATAGAGTTAATTATAGTGGTTATGGGGTATGGATTGTTGTGGAATGCTATTGATATAGTCCCGGCTATTGCTCCGGTGAATCTTTTCGTTTATGGATTTTGATTGGTTGAATATGTTGTTTTGAGTTGGGTTGTAACCAAGGTCCCTTGAATACCTTGGAATTGGATTTTGTTGGTTAGTTGAATATGTTGTTTTGAGTTGGGTTGTAACCAAGGTCCCTTGAATACCTTGGAATTGGATTTTACTGGCAGGGAGGATAGCCTAATTATAGCCTAGGGAGAGGCGAAGTTTTTCAGTTTTTCTGGAAAACTGAGCTTATTATCTCCTAATCTAGTTGTAATACGAATTTGAGGGGTTAACTAAGTGTTTTGATACTGGGGTTTTAGCTTGTTGAAGTTGGTCAGAAATTGTGAAAAGGTCATTTTGACCAAAGAGCTGTTGTTGTCGTTTTCTATCGTTTCGCGTCGTTTTCGCTTCCCTAGTCATTCTTTAGCTTCTACATCTCTTCTAAGAGTCCTCTTCTATCTGTTTTAGGTACCACGCCACCTACCGCCGGCGATCGCGTTCAGTGATCATTGTGCAGTTTTTGCTTTGATAGGTGGGTAACATGGATTCTCTTCCACTTGTATTTTGTTTAACGACTTTCGAAATATGTTTGGATGGATTTTAAAATGTGTATGAAAATTTGGAACTGCACTTTTACCAAGTTTTGGAACTATTACATATGATATCGGGACCAAGCTATTTTATGTTAATCAATTGATATATTTGCAAACTCTTTTGATATGAAAGCATTTTATGACTGTTTTGGCTCATAGGTGACCGAGGTATATAATTTTGGATGTATCTGGAAATGTCTGATTTGGGGTGCACCGGTTCTCATAGTCATCCATGGGACGCCATGGTGACTTCTGTGATTGTTATGAACTATTTGATACGGGGTCTTGTGATGGGATAACTTGACCTCCCGGTCAGACTAGTAGGTGTGGTAGATTACTAGATAATGGCTAGTCTGAAAGTCATACCTTGGAGCCTAAAAGATACTCATGCTATTTTATTATATTCTGGATTGAAACTGTACTTGGATTTGTTCGCTATGCTTTAGCATACTATGTTTTGAAATGATTGGATCTTTTTGACTATGTTTTGGACATGCCTGGCGTTTAAATGGCATGATACATTTTAGAAACTACTTATGATTATGGTTTATGGACTTTTAAATGGCATGAGACATTTTAGAAACTGCTTCATAACTATGATTTTCACAAATGTTATTATCTTTATGTTTTCTTTTATCGCAATGCTTGGCCCCATTTGAAGAGTTTTTATGATATCCACTGAGCTAGTTATGCTCACCCCACGTGAATTATAATTTTTCAGATTAGGTGCTCGAACACGATTTATTTTCTTGTTGACAGCTCCACAATGCCTGTCTCTTATGGAACATTACTGGTAGGACTCTGCGAATAGACAGCCCTAAGCTTCTTTTTTGTTTGGAGAGGGGTAGTGTAAAAGATAAGTTTTGTATTGATGAACTTTATTTTTGTTGTAGCATCTTTTATACTAAGAAGAAATTTTGTAATTCGTATTCTTGTGTAAAATGAAATATTTGGTTTTATAGTTAAGAAATGGCTTGATGGTTCTATTACATTGCGGTTAAGTTTGTTACTCTGTTCGTTTGTGCCTTGCGCTTTGGTCCGGTGTACCATTAGCGCGGCGTGTTACGGTCCCGTTTTTGGGGCGTGACAATTATTATCCTTAACAAAAAAGCATCCTTATCCTATCTAATAAGGAGTCACTACCTTTGACGTTCCAAAACGTGAATCATCAGGAATCAACAAGAAAATAAATCGTGTTCTAATATGTATGAATCGAAAAGTAATTCATAGAGGAAAAATGGTAAGGGTTTTTGATAACTATATACCCGATACAATTGATGCAATAGAAGAAAGGTAAATCTAAGTTCTTCTAGAGTGAATTGTCCAAGGAGAGGGAAATCCTAATGATTCCAAATGAAGAAGAAAGGTGAAGACTTGCTGGCTTTTGAAAGAATCAAAGACTAGGACGATGTTGATGCTTGCGCTCCTTGAGAAAGATTAAAATACATTGGAAAATATGTGGTTGATTAGGGCTAGGGTTTTTCCTTCCTTTATTCTCTTTTTCTTTCTAGGGTTTTTGTGCAATAACCTTCATGGCTGCCTTTAAGTTCATGACTGAAAGACATCCCCTTCTTCATGCTCTCCTTCTTTATCATCCGTTGTCACTTCTACAGATACTGAAACTCTGTTAGTTCTTCCTTCCACGTATTGTGGAGAGCCGACTATATTGTTCTTCCCTGAATAGGTTCAAAAAATTTCACATCCTTTGTGTTTTTGCAGAAAAATCTCGGGGGAAATGCCTTCTATATGTATTCCTTACATAAAGATTTCTTGATGATTGAATTTGTTGGTTATAAGGTTTTGGAATGAGTGTTGTTAAATGGACTCTAGATTTTCTGATGATGTTGAATCCCTTATTTCTCTGAGGTGGAATAGTTTTGATGGATTGCCTGTTCATTTATTCCATAAATTGGCCCTCTTTTCATTTGGAAGATTGGTTGGCAATCCACTCAAGATTGATTCCTCTACTGCATCTGGAACTTGGCTAGGAAAGCTAGGGTTTACAACAAGCTTGTCACATCCCATTTTTAACAAAATTTATAAAGATATTTAAATTATATAAAAGAAATAGAAAAAGGAAAGGTGTCCAAAATGGGGTTGACAAAAAAATGCGACAATTGGCACAATTAAATAAATCCAGAAAAAAGGGTTTTCTAAAAATAGGATAGGAGTCGCCACTTGATATTGGATTTTTGGTGTACCGAGACACCATAATTGGATCATTCTCATACGCTTAAATCCTCACCTAGATCACCTCCTGGTCTTCCAAAAAACTAGATAATTAGATTCGAGAGTCCTATTGAGGAAAAGGAAGGCTACACTACTCTATAGGTAACCTTGGCACCCTTTCACTCCCGGTGAAACCAATTGCGATTTTAATTTAATCTTTTATTTTTAAGGCCAAGAAGTTTGTTTATTTACTTTAGATGATTAAAATGAACAATAAAGTAACAATTTTAAAAAAATACATATTCCTATGTCCCAATATTGGGCTCACATAAATTCTAAAAGAGAAAAGAGGAAAAAAATCAAATAAATAAAGGAATAAGATACATTAAACTAAGTTTTTTCGCAAATTCACAATCTCATAAGCAAAAATATACAGTGAAGATATTTGTAAAAGAATTAGAACACTCCAAGAATCATATGAAGTCACATAAACAAATAATGATTTTATCTGATATCATAAACGATGGGAATGGCAAGATCTAGACTCCTATAGCAATTCCTTCTTTTCCTCCTTATGAAAATTATGTCTTGATAGTTCCCAAATAGTATTCTTCTAATAGAATTTCACTAGTGTGTGAGTTGTGTGACTGTGAAAGAGTGAGAATGATATTGAGAATGAGTGCGTCAATGGTAAATCAAGTAGAGAAGAGTTATGGGGTATTCATAGGGGTTTTGGGAATAAGAGATAGAGTTAGTAGGTCGGGGATAGAGGTAAAGAAGGGGATAAAGACGAACTCCAAAGATTGAGATAGGAATGACTAAGATAGGCATAAGAAGAACTAGCATAAATCTATGTATTTTCTTCCAAAAATATTATTTCCAAATTATCCTGAAAATGGATAAATTAGAAAAAAAATGACATTTAACAAAAATAGGTGACTACAGTTTAGCCCTCTTTGTTAGGAGTGCGAAGTGGTTATAAAAAAGAAGTAGACACCAACGAACATATTGGGAATCAAGATGGTAAAAGAAGCTAGTGTCACTGTATACGAAGGATCTTGCCACTATATATCATTGCCATTGCCACCATCTTTTTACATTTCCTATCAAGTCTCTTTACATCAAGATAAAGAAAAATTACAAGAGCAATCTATGTTAATGCTTCCAATTGTAAAAACTCTACTGACATCAACTTTGCTTAAAATGCCATTAAGTCTTTTCCTTGTCCGTTTGACTAACACCAAAGCGATCTTTATTGTCAATCTTGATGACATTAGGATTCATGCTTTGACCATTAGATAGTCAATCTGGCTTGGACCTTCACATTGATTCATTGACACTTTCATTGTAGATCCAAAAGTCATCAACAATGCCCTTGGCTTCGACATTTGATTTTACTCTTTAATTTCTAAGAAGCACACCACAAATTTGCCAATGTTTCTTGAAATGTACACATATTAGTACAACTAAATGAAAATAAAAATATGTATTGAAAGTCAAAAATACTAGACCATATAAAATGACAAACTTAGTAACTTTAATTCAATAATGAACTCCTTAATCAGTAGTTTGACTCCAAAAAGAACCCCTTAATTGTGGTTTGGCTCAACAAATGATTAACCGGTTAATCGCATGTCGACTTAAGAATGAACCCCTTAATCGTGGTTTGACTCAAACATAAACCACTTAATCGTGGTTCGACTCAATGATGAGTTCCTCAATCGAAAACTTCAAACAAAGAAAATGATCTGGGATACTATCCTCCCAATGGATGATGACTTCATATTGAGCACCTTAATCGGTATTCCTAAATTGAAATCTCCAAATAAAAAAATCATATAGGATGATGTCCTCTAAATGGACAAGGGATACCATCCTCTCAATGGACAATGACTCCATATTGAGCACTTTAATTGGCAACTTGACTCGATAATAGAATCCCTTAGTGGGGATTTCCACGATCCAAACTTCTTAATCGCGGTTTGACTCAAATATGAACCCCTTAATAATGATTCAACTCAACCATGAATCCCTCAATTGTGGTTCAACAAAACAATAAGTTTCTTAATCAAAAACGCAAAAAAAATGATCTAGGATATTGTCCTCCCAATTGACAATGACTCCCATATTGAACACCTTAATCGGTAGCTCAACTAAACAAACTTTTCAAAAGTAAATGATATTGTCAATCTTAGGTTGAGAAAACTTGTTTGGCTTTGATTGAAAATGAATAATGTGCCGAAGATCTTCTTCGTCAACCTGACAAGAGTAAAATTCATGCAACATGCTATTCATCCAAATTGTGATGATACATAGATTTTTTTTTTAAAATCCAGTCCCCTTCAATTAAGAGATGTTTTGAATTGACAAAAAATCATGGCCTTGATTTTTGAAAAAAGCTGAAATGAGTATTTAGAAAATTTTCCCCCAACTTGATTGACTTGGGCTTGCCCCAATTTGCATTTTACTCTTTTTCACAATCAACTTTGTGCTATGCAACATTTGCTTCAAATGTCATCGCCCATCTAAGTGCTCTTCCGTCAATATCCTAATCAACTGTATCAACAATATACCTTATTAAGAAAAATTATGTCTTAATTCCAAGGAAAAGTAAATTCATTGTTGAGGACTTTTAGCTAAATTTAATCACATAAACACACCTTAAAAACCTGGACTCACTCCTTGTTCAGGATTTGAAATCTTACAAGTCAACTATTTCCTTTGTCCAGTCATGATAGACTGTAAGTTGTAACGTTGTGAGGGGTTTCAGAGAAATGATAAAAAATGATATAAAGGCTCAAAAATTTTTTGAGTGGGGTGAAAAATCTTGTGATTACTTTCTCAAAAAGACAAGCACAAAACAAAATACACAAATACTTGTTTTTTTTTGCTTTTTTTTTTGGGGTAACATCCTAGAGGGTGGTTATTTTATTGATAAAGCATCAAGTTTGACAATGCCGAATGTAGGGCCATCTTCAAGCATCCAAGAGCAACAAACCTTTTATATGGGAAGGAATGTGTCTTGGTTATACCCAAGAAATGTAGCATGCTTAATGCCCTCCTTCGCAAAAAAGTTTGCTATTTGGTTTGCCTCCCTAAATACATGAGAAAAGGAAAAATTCTTTCCTACCAAAAAGCTATTAATAGAATTGAAAATGAAAGTCAATGCTCCAAGGTGGCGTTGCTTAGCCGTTCAAAATGTTGACAATCGACAATGAATTCAGTTCCACTTGGACCAATGAGAGTTGCAACTTTGTACAAAGGTAGAGGCCATCAACTAGTGCCATGAACTTCGCCTGAAGATTGGATTGAATCTGATAAAAGTTAGAAAAAGCACTTATGAGTTGTCCATTATGATCCCGAATAACTCCTCTTCCTGGAACCTTACCCGGATTCTCTTTAGAAGTGCCATCCACATTATGTTGGGCCATGCCATAAGGAGGTGGAGACCATTGCATTGCAATTGCTCTTCTTGGCTTCCTATGCATGAAAACTAGACAAAGATCTCAAGAAAGCAATAGGTTATCAGTCGCACAAATACCTGATGAAAGGATGGATCAACAAGGTGTTTTTCAGATAGGAGCATATTTCATCAAATGCATTTCTGTCCCTCATAGAAAGCCTTGTTTCTTGCTTTCATTAATGATCAGCAAATGCTCAAGCTTGGAGTGATTTTATGGACCGCCTCCAATGTGGGTGAAGGGGTAGCATGCCACCACCACGAATTAAGCTTCTCCAAAAATTAGAGGAAGGAGGGAAAACCAATTCAGCCATGATTCAAAGAGAATCCACACTTGGCTTGAAATTTCACACATTGTAAAATGGTGATCCAAAGATTCTTGTTCTGCCTTGCAAAACCAACATTTTGAAGTCATAGAAAATCCATATTTGACAAGAAAATCATCTGTTAGGAGCCTCCTATTCAGTAACATCCACATAAAGATGGAGATTTTGGGTTGGATTTTTTTGTCCCAAATCACTTGCCTCAAGAAAATAGAAGGGAGAGTAGGTAAGGATGAGGAGATTGAGAAGTTTTCTCTAGCTGTGACCTTCCATATCACCTTGTCAAATTCAGTTGAGATGTTGACAGTCCTCTGATTAAGAATTCCTCCTATTCTGTCCAGTTCTCCTAGAGAGTATCTAGCGTCAAGCAAGCTGAGGAGATTCCCAATCATTGTGGCTCCAAATTTTTGCAGCCGTGAGATTTTTATCAAAAACATGATCCACTTCCTAGGCATGTATCCCCCTTTCAGTCCACAAATCAAACCGAAAGAAGGAATTCCCATTCTTTAATAAGAACATTAGGCTGTTTTCAACTTCATCTCGTACTTTAGCATTCTCTTCAACGTGAAAGAATCTCCTATGGTTTCATTCACGGCACAGGGATGAGTATTTCCTTTCAAGTAACGTGCTTGAAGGAATTACTCCAAAGTGAATTACTGCTTCTTAATTTCCACCATAGGTTGACACCAAATGCCTTTGACAAGCAAGCAAGTGAGTGAATCCCTAGTCCATTTGCAACCGTTCGTTTACAGATAGTTTGCTAAGAAATCCAATGGAGTTTATTTCCAAATTCAGAAGTTCCTCAGTAGAAGTTTGCGAAGTTTATATTCATCGCATCCAACACTTATTTGGGAGGGCAAAGAACTGCCAATAGATACAAGGGGATTACTACTGAGAATATGCTTTATGAGGATCAATCTTCCTCCCAGAGAGATAAGCTTGGATTGGCACAGATTAATTCGTGACACTATTTTCTTCACCATTGGTTGGAATAGTGATCTTCTATTCTTAGATTTTTCACCTGGACAGCCTATGTATGTGAATGGGAGAGCTTTTTTAATAAAACCCATTATGTGTTTCATTCGAATCCGAGACAAGGAAGCTTTTTAGAGATGTAGAAAGATCTCTTTGATTTGTTGATAAGCTATCTGGATACAGCTTCAAATTGAGAAAGAAACTCCATGAGCTTCCTCACCAACCGTGCTTCTCCTCTAGTGAATATGATTATCTCATTAGCAAAGGCGAGGTGAGAAACCTAGGTGCAGTGTCTTAGGAGGCAAAAATCCATTACTTTTCCTTTCTTGAAGAGATCCTTGATACCCTTTGAAAAAGTTTCTAGGATGATAATGAAAAGCATAGGCGATATTGGGTCACCTTAAGGAACCCTCTCAGCTAGTGGATTTGAAGAACCCCTTTGGAACTCCATTAATAAGGATTGAGAATCAACAATCTTCAAGGATATGCTGCAGGGAAATCCAATCTTCATTGAATCTCCACTTCCTCATAGTAGCGTAAAGGAAGTGCCAAAAGAGTCTATCAAATGCCTTCCTTGGTTCCAACTTGAAAATCCTATTTGCTCCTCTTGCTTTCCTGTCAATAAAATCAATCATTTCCTGAACAAGTTGAATGTTATCTATGATCTCTCTTCCCTTCACATAAGCAACCTACTCCATGGAAATAATTTTCGGCAACATGGAGGATAGCCTATTAGCCAATACCTTTGTACATATTTTATTGAAAAAAGTGCAAAAAAAAACTAGTTGGTCTGAACTCATTAAAAAAGGAATGGTTAATCACTTTGGAGATCAATGCAATAAGAGTACTTGTGAACGTTCTTGGAAGACGTTTCTCTTTTAAGAAACATCAACACACTATTCACCTTGATTTTGGAGATGTGCAACCATTTTTGCCTCTTTGCTTTCAGAGATGAGTGGAAAATTAAGTGTTCTGATCCCGTAGAGTATCTAGCATCAAGCAAGCTAAGGTCCCAATCATCGTGGCTCCAAATTTGTGGAACTGTGAGAATTTTATCAAAAACATGATCCACTTCTAGGGGAAGTATCCCCCTTTCAGTCCATGGATCAAACCAAAAGGAGGAATTCCCATTCCTTAATAAGAACATTAGGTTGTTTTCAACTTCGTCTCATACTCTTAGCTTTCTCCTCCACATGAAGAATCCTGATGCGAACCCCGTGCGCAATCGATTTGGTGCCGCGAAACCCAACAATTCAAGATGGCACAAAACCCCAAGGATTGACTCCAAAGTTGGTCACAAAAGAACTAAGCAAGAATTCAACCCATTGTCTATAGCGATAGAAGAACCAAATTCTTAACAAAATTTAAAGCGAGAATTAACCCGTTGCCTATATGAATCTGGCAAGAACCAAATATATAAGTTAGTTAGAACTAATCACCGTTGCTCAAGCAATGATCGTTATTCAGGCTAATTAATGAGTCTAAAAACTAAGAATTAAATCAATACCTAAACATGACTTAAACCAGCCCAATTTGCACAAACTTAAACTACTATTAGGCTTTACATAATAAATACCAAACTAAAATAAACTTGAAAGAAAATCCGGCCTTCTTGCATTTAAAGGATCTCCACTTGTGTATCATTTTGAAGAATTGGACTTCATGTATTAAGGAATTGAAGATAGTTCAATGCAACTTGATCAGAACACTGTGAAATGTGCTTCAATCTTTGCAAGCTTTCGCCCACACTTGCTCTAGCTTTCATCTCCTCATCTTTACATATTTTTAGGCTATTCGGATCCATATCATTCTTTCCCTCCTTGAAAGGATTCATTCTCGAATCCGAACTTGGATAAGAAAAACACATATTAGTCAAATGGGACACAAGACAAGCAGAAGATAGGCCTTGAAGCCATGCACTATTGTGAACACAACGACCAGTGAAGTTTTGCAAAATAATTGTCCAAACAGTTAAACAAATGTGCACGCCAAAGTACAAAATAATTTAGTTTTGACAAGTTAAACACAGTTTGATCAATAGCTAGAAAACACTAATTTTGACACAAATTGGAAGTTATTTGACCCAAAACAAAAATTATAGACAAAGTGTTTTGGGACAAAATTGATATGATTTTATTCTTACAAATTATTTGACCTAAATCACACAATTTAGGTTGTTCAAAAACTAAGTAAGAAACAAAAATTTGGGTGGCGTGTCTAAGTAAAATAAAATCAAACAACTTATCACACCATAACAAAAACTTAACTTAACTTGGACAAAATTTGTATATTTTGAAGTTAATTTTACTTTAGATTCAAAATTCATAAAAGAAGTTAACCAAGCTAACAAAGTTATCCAAGTTATTTTGAAGAAAAGTGAAATGTTGAAAATCATGTAGCATGCTAATACAACAATTCAAATTAGATTTGATGGTATGTAAATGCTAATTATCAACTAAGGTTTGGACAGATTTATCCAAATAGTGCTCCACGAATTAGAATTGAAGTCCAAAAATCTGGATGCCTTTTCTGTTCAAAACAACAATCAAGTCAAAAATTAAGTTAATGGAATTAATTTTAAACAAGAAATAAACAAAATGTACACTAATTAAATTCGGATTAAATTTGTACAGTTTCTTAAGATGCTCAAATCTAAGAATTTTAGAACAAAAAGCAGAAATAAGTTCACACCTTTGAGATAGGGTATTGACTACCATATCTTTTTATCTCGTTTTGATTGGAATAATAAGCTACCCAAATGCAAGGTTAGTGCATCATAACTTAGACTTTTGAACGGCTGCACATCAGAAAGAAAACTAGACAAAGATAAATTAAGGTTAGGCATGACAAAATAAATTTTCTTGATATCTCTATCTTTTCTATCCTTTTCTTGGCCTATGGTCAAAGGCTTTACAATCTTTCTATCTCGACTTTTGGCCGCTATTTGGCTAGTCTCTTTCCCACTTTGCTTTTCACTTTTATTCCATTTAAGAAATTTTCTTTGAATTTCTAATCTTCCTTCATTTATTTGATGTTGTGGCAAAGGAATGAATTTAAACTTTTTACCCTTTTTACACAAGTGATACGCCTTAGTATAACTATCATAAAAGCCATTTTCAGATAATTCCCATAGCTGACCAAGTTGTAAATGACATGTGTGCAAAGGTGCTACATTACAAACTACCTTATCAGAATACTTATCAATAGTGAAAGATATGACAACTTGCTCAATTATCTCAAACGCTTCACTTTTAGTTGACCATCGGAAGGCGAACAAAAGCTCAAAATTTTTCCTCAGAAGACAGAAGGGCAGTACCCTTTTTCTACTGTCCCAGTAGCCGAAGAGCTATTCAATACCAGTGTCAGTAGAAAGGAAGGCATTTACAGCGGGAAGGACAGCATAAGGTTTTGTATGTGGCGAAGTAGGCAAATTCAACTTTTCAACAAGATATGTACTTGCTTGAGATCATATATTAACCCATATGCTACTATCATTTATAGTACCACAAAACCTTTCATTCACAAGAACTTTAGTGAATAAAGTCTCTTCTCGCCCGTGAGACATCACAAATAAAGCACCCAAAACAAAGTGGCTAGTGTTAGGGAAAAAAAAATTAGAATTTGTCCTCACCACTTGGCTTTACTCTTCGGAGAGCAATTCACTCAAGTTGTATAATTTAGTCCCTCGTGTATACTCTCAATTGAATGGATTTTATCACTCAAATGATCTCACACACCGCCTTTTTCCTCTATTTAGTTCACTCTCAAAATCTTTGGAAGACTACAAGGACCAAAGTGAGCCCCAATTATGTCTTAACCACTTAATTGGTTGGAAGTCAAAGAAAACAAATAATCACGGGCCAATGACAAATAAGAGATACCAAACTTTCGGATTTAATGCTTCAAAGAACAAGAGAACAAAATATTTGAGACTTCTTGAAGCAACAAAAGGTATAGAAACCAAATAAGATTTCCAAGTTGGTAAGCAAATTTACCAAAAAAAAAAAAAAAGAAACTAAGCACACAAGAACAAAAAAATAGCACTTGAGACTAATAAAGAAATTAAAATAACCAACAAAAATTAAGTACTTTGAACAGAATTACCAATTTGGAAAGTAGAACTTGATTTAGAAAGTTTCCAAAAATAGAAGTTTCCAAAAATGGAAAGTTTTGAAAAATGAAAACAATTGGGTTTGGTGGATTTCCTAATTCAATTGAGATTAGGGTAAGCAATCTAAATCCTACTAGGATTAAGATTAGTTTTCCAAGTCCAACTAGGATTAGGATAATTTTCTTAAGTCAAATTGGATTAGGGTTTTTCAATTCGAAGGATTAGGATTAGAAACCAATTCCAAATAGGATTAGGACATGAAAGCAATTCCAAATAGGATTAGAATAAGGAAACCAAGTGCAATTAGGATTGGAATAGGGAATACCAAACACAAGTAGAAAAGAGGTAAGCAACCAAAACTGTTTTAGATGCCAGGAAATAAACAAATAATTGCCTATATTTATAAGCAACCAAATATGCAACCCCTAAATTTTTTATCCTCCTTCTCAATAGCCGATTCTTCTTCTTCATTTTCTTTCATTTTTTTTTTCAATGCTTTTTCTTCGCTTTTCAGCCAAACAATTTTTTTTTCTTTTTTTAATTAATAAGAACATAGAAGCAACAAAACTACCAAGATTGAATGACAATCAAGAATCAAGATACGACACAAGAAGAACAAAGCACAATATCAAGAACAAGCCGAGAATCAATAAGGAAAAATCTTTTTCAGATAAATAGTAATGATGAACAGTACATGAACAGTAATATTTTTTTTTGGAAGAAACTAAGATATGATTTTCTTCCAAAGAAAATCTTGAAAAACATAATGAGGAAAATAAATAGAATTGACCAGAATTAGTCTAGCTCTAATTCCAATCTCATGCGAATCCCGTGCGCAATCGACTTGATGCCATGAAACCCAATTAATTCAAGATGGCACCAAATACCTCAAGGATCGACTCCAAAGTTGGTCACAAGAATTTGGACAGCAAACACACACAAACAAGAACAAAAAAGAACACACAAGAACCAAGCAAGAATTCAGCCCGTTTTCTATAGCGAGACAAGAGCCAAACTCTTTTCTTTTTTTTTTGGTTTAGCACCCATGAACGTGAATTTTATTGATAAGACAATCAAGCTTTACAATGACGGATGTTAGGATAGCCTCTAGCATCCAAAGACAGCAACCTTTTACAAAGCTACAGATTGAGTCTCTGGAGTACTCAACCAATGATCGTGACCTAATGCCCTCATTTGCTAACCAATCGGCTGTTTGGCTAGTATCTCTAAATACATGAGTGAAAGTAAAACTTTTGTCTTTTGCAAAATAAAAAATGAGCTGAATTTGGGAATTAATACTCCATGGAACTCGTGCTTTGCCTTTCAGGATATTTACTAGGACTTCCTGAAGCCTTAATTTTCCACATAGCTTGAGCCCATCACTGAGCTCCATTTCTCATACTTCTGCTTGCAAATTGGTTTGTTGATTATAAAAGTCACAAAAAGCCTTGAGAATCTGTCCATTGCGATCTCAAATAATGAAACCTCCTGCTGCCATCCCTGGATTTCCTTTTGAAATTCCATCCACATTCAACTTATAAGTTCCACAAGGAGGGCAAGACTAGCAAACCAATATTGCTCTTCTTGGTTTGGTTTGTATGAATTGGTGAATCACTCCTTGAGATAATAACATGTCATCAGCCACTCCCATCCTTTTTAAAGGTTTGACAGATGATATATCCTTCAAGTGAGAACAAACCTCTGTGAGAATTCCTTTGGGGGAAATCCTTTGTGCATCATAGATAAGCTTGTTCCTTGCTTTCCATACAAACCAACATATGAAACTAGGTGTAATTGTATGTCGCATACCAATTCCAGCCGAGTTTGATGAGTTCCACCACCATGAGTTTAGCTTGTCCAGAATGCAATTTGTTGATGAAAAAGTCAACTCCAATGCTCCATGCGCAATTTTCAAAGAACCTCCAGATTGGCCTTATCATTTAACAATCCATAAATAAGTGATTGGTTGTTTCAATGTTATTACAAAAATAGCACTTTGAGACTATAGAATAGCCAATTCTTGCAAGGGCATCATTTAGGAGAAGACAGTTGTTTAATAAACGCCACATGAAGACAGAAATTTTAAGTTGGATTCTATCATCCTAAATCATTTTCCTTGTGAATGAGGCTACTCTTGGAGGGAATGTGGAGGAGATGGAAAAGGTTCCATTTGGGGACAACATCCATAATAATCTGTCTGTTTCTTCATTCAACACAAGCGCTTTGTCTTCAAGAAGTTCACCAATTTTCTACAGCTCCACATTGGAATATCTTGTCTCTAACATGGATAAGTCCTATTTATTTGCTCTTCAAACATGTGAAACCCTAAGCTGTCCATCGTATACTTGTTCAAAAAGTTGAGATAGTGGCCCTTGTTCCATCCACTTGGCATACCAGAAAGAGCAGCTTGACATGCATCCCGAATCAAGAATAGCATGTGATTTTCAGCATACTCTTGAGCTGTTAGCATTCTTTTCCATGTGGATGAGTCGCCCAAATTTGGGTTAATTAAAGTGGGATGAATACTACTGTTTAGGTACCTCCCTTTGATGAAATTACTCCACGAAGAATCTCCTTTGCAGAATTTCCACCATAGCTTGGTGCTAAATCCATTAACTACTTCTGAGAGCAAGTTAATACCAAGGCCATTAGAGGGTGTTGGCTAGCAAATGGTGTTCCAAGAGACCCAATGGTGTTTGTGTTGATTTTCCATCTCTCCCCAAAAGAAATTGGTGAATTGCTTCTCCAATTCCTTAAGGATCGCTTGGGTAGATCTAGAACAGCCATGAGGTACACTGGAATGCTATTAAGGACGTGTTTAATGAGAATTAACTTGCGTCCAAATGATAAGAATTTGGTTTGCTATCCATGAATCTTTGGAGTTACTTTCTGAAGCATTGGTTGAAATGAAGACTTCTACATTCATTATTCTTGGCTTTCAGGATTGGACAGCCCAAGTATGGGAATGGCATGGATTTTTGCATGAACCCTGTTAAATTTTGTATACTGTCGAATCTGACTTGCTAGAGCTTGTTTTGGCATGTAAAACAAGTTTTTTGCCTTGTTGTACAGCTGCCCAGATGAGGTTTCGAATTTAGTGAAAATGTCCATTAGATTCTTGATGGATTTGAGGTCTACTCTTGTGAATACCACAATATCATCTGCAAATGCAAAATGAGCTATGGCTGGACATTGTTTAGGCCGAAAGAATTCCAATACCTTGCCCAATCGGAATTATTTTTGTAGTCCTTGAGAGAAGACCTCCAGCATAATAATAAAAGGAAAGAGAGATAAGGGGTCACCTTGCCGAACTCCTCTTGATGACTTGAAGAATCCCTTGGCACTCCATTGATGAGGATAGAAAACCAACAATTATCTAGTGTATTCCTGATCAAAGAGTCCATGCATTTGTAAAGCCAAACTAACGCGTCGAGATAGCGTAGAGGAATGCCCTGAGAGCCTATTCTTTAGTGAGGTCAAGTTTGATGAGCATGTTTCCTTCATTTGTTTTCTTGTCAAGAAAATCCACCATCTCTTGCGCAAGTAAATTTTTATCTAAAATTTCTTTCCCAGGCACATAGGCCACCTGCTCAGGAGATATTATGTTTAGACAAGAGAGGAGAAAGCCTATTTGCCAATATTTTGGTGCAAACTTTATTAAAGTAAGTACAAAGACAGATGGGACAAAAATCATTAAAAATGGTGGGCTGATTTGGGAATGAGGGCAATAATTGTACTAGTGAAGGCTCTTGGCAACTTGACTTTCTTCAAGAACACTTATGCAGCCAAAAAAAAGTCTTGGTGGATGATGTTCCAGCAAGTGATGAAGAATACCCTATTAAATTTGTCAATTCCAGCTGCACCATCTGAATTGAGTGAGAAAATTGCCTCTTTTAGTTCGGACAAACAGAGCTCCACTAATGAATGTTGATTGTCTTTCCTTGTGATTGATTCTGTGATGTTCTCTAGCAGCTCATGATCAATCCTTAAGGAAGTGTCCACGGCTAAAAGGTTGTAGAAGTAAGCGACACCTTCATTTTCAATACTTTGCATGTCATCTGTCCAAGAACCATCCACCTTTATTTTTGAGATGCTCAGCTTTTATCGTTTGGCCATTAGAGTGCAGCGGAAGAACTTTGAGTTTTTATCACCTTCTTTTAGCCACTTCATTCCATGTTTTTGCCTTCTTCCTCCACAAGGCATTTGGTATGGAACGCTAGCGAGTGAGCCAAAGCAAGTTGATTGGTTTGGCTAGGAGTTTGCAAGAAAATTCCTTCCTTTTGGTTGACATCTTGCTCAGCTTCTTTGAATTTGGAAAACACATTTCCAAAAATCGTGTGACTCCAATTCCTAAGCTCTGCCATCAAGGGCTTGAATTTGCTAGCTAGAACTTGCAAGGGTTCTCCAAAACAATGGAGTTGCCAATTAGCCTCTACAACCTATTGCAAGAAATTTGGGTGCTTAATCCACATATTTAAAAATTTAATGGATTTTGGCCCTGCATTTGGCAAGTTAGATAGCTTAAGGAAAAGTGGTGAATGATCCGAACAAGTCTTTAGAAGATGATCAACTGTGACTTGTTAAGCAGCCATGAGGAAGGCATTGCTGCAAACAACCTGTCCAGCTGTTTCCACACTGCATTTCCAAACCTGTTTCCTATCCATGTGTATTTACAACCTTGGAAGGCTAGGTCTAGCAAACTACAGTCGAATAAGCATTCATTGAATTCTTTCATGCCTTCGTAATCCAGGGAACTTGTGCCACCTTTGTATTCATCAGAGGTTGATATGATGTTGAAATCCCCTTCCACTATCCATGGAGTATTTGTAGTGTTCTGGAAAGCTTTGAGATCCATCCACAGCTTTCTCCTTTCCACCTTTGTGCACATGGCATAAACAAATTAAGCTAATACATCTGTGTTGCTAAGACTCAAAGAAAATGAAACATACCTAGTGGAACAAAACAATTGGTTAGAAATCAAAATATCCATTAGGACAACATCTTTATTCCAAAACAGCCAAATTTGGCCATTTGTGTTTGATTTGCAACGATCAAAACCTAATTTGAGTGCAAAAGAATTGATATGGGCCTTATCCACCATTGGTTCTAATAAGGCTAGGAATTTTATTTTGTGTTCTCTTACCAGCAACTTTAATCTACGAATTGAGGGTTTGTTGGCCACCCTCCTTATGTTCCATACTAGCGTACTATCCATTTATAGGGGCCAGGTTAGAAGGTGAGATAGGGTTGGATTTAGACCTTGTTCGAATGCTTCTAGGCATGTTGTATATTCTTCTTCTTCTTGCTTTCTTCTTGGCCTTACTATCCAACTGTGAATTTGGTGTTTCCACCAATGGTGGTGGTTCTTCTGGATCATCGAATTCAAGTGCATGGGAGTCTTCCTCATTCTCAGAGAAGTACCATGGCATTTCTTGCATGAATTTTGAATATGGTAAGTGAGTTTAATAATCATCCTCGGGCAGCTCCCTTGAATTTCAAATTTGAGGATTTTGAGAGGATTCTAGCTGATTTGAATTGGTCAACATTCTCCAACCAAATTAGTTACCGATGAGTTCAAATTTGAATTTCTAATTTCTTTATCTGAGGAGATCAAATTTTCAGCACACAAATTTTGGGGAGAGTTAGTTGGTGCACCCCTCTCTGGGTGAATTTTGAAGTCTACCCCTAACAGTTTAACCCCAACCAATGGCTCCATCGTTGGTGCCTCAACCACCTAGAGGTCTTCCTTGTGTTACTCCTCTCTCCTTAGTTGTTCAACCACCTTAGTCCTCTCATCCACTGTTCCACCGTTTGATCAACTAGCGGCTCCAAGGATGTAGTAGCATCTACATGATCTATAGTGACACCTTCATTAGGTTTTTCATGAGCCACTTCAGAAGGACCAGCATCATTCTTTTTGATAGGTTGCCATAGAATCTTACCGTTGCTTTTTGACGAAGTTTTGGTGTGAGGAGCCAAGGGTTCCTTCTGCATTTTTTGCCCCTTTGGCATTCCAGTCAAACAATCAACTGGACTATGACCAATCTTGTGACATTTTGTGAAATAATGTGGAATTTCCTCGTAATTGATCTTCTATCATTTTCCTTTATCCCCAACTCCTAGCCAAACTCTCGAAGGGAGGTTGGCTAATATATCCATTTCTACGCACACCTTGGCTGTATAAAGTTCTCGGTTGCCATATCTAGTTTTAAGGGAGTTCCAACGGCTTGTGCAAGGCTAAATACTACATGTTTTGTGAAGAAGGGTGTTGGTAGCCCTTCGAATGAAAGCCATATAAGCAATATGGATGGTTCAATTTCTGGGGTAAATAGAGGGTGCCATTTGAGAACACACATGTAGAAGCCATTAACAAACCACGTGTTCTTAAGCTGACAATGAAGATAGTCCTCCTCCAAGGCAAAATCGAATGAGCACATGCTTGTAATCAAGAAAACCAACTGAAAAATCACCCTTGAAATGATCACCAATT
The DNA here is from genome assembly GCA_025175665.1 of Cinchona pubescens. NCBI lineage: Eukaryota > Viridiplantae > Streptophyta > Magnoliopsida > Gentianales > Rubiaceae > Cinchona > Cinchona pubescens. The sequence goes on from JANKKI010000053.1 coordinate 11,118,444, forward strand.
GTTTGGAAACTCTTCCTCACTATTTCCATGTTGGGTTTGCCTCGAGGGAAATTTCGCACCAAAGTGAAACGAAACGGGGCAGCTAGCCTCTGTACTTCATCTTCTGTGAAAAATATGGCTGGCTCTTCTTTTTTTTATTGAAGAATCTTTAAAGATTGATCCGGCTGCAGTATTGGTGCTAGGGAACGACTCTTACCTTTAAGAGCATCTGCAAAGGACTTTTTTTGCCCTTAAGCCTCCTCTTCGGCCATGGCCGAGAAGAATGACCAAGAAGGATGACAATGATTGGTGTTTTTTAGTGAGAGAAAAGTTAGAGAGAAGGAAGAGAGAATATTTTAATTGATAAAAATTAACTAATCGTACCTGACAAGAACCAAACTCTTAACAAGATTTAAAGCGAGAATTGACTCGTTGCCTATGTGAATCTGGCAAAAACCAAATCCATAAGTCGGTTAGAACAATCACTGTTGCTCAAGCAATGATCCTAGCAAAGTCTTAATCCAATGAACTAAAAGAAAAAACTTTTTCCTCACAAAAAAGACAAATATTATTAATAAAATATATGCTAATATTCGTCCATATGATGATGTCTATTTATAGGCTTAATAAAATCCTAAAAACTAGCTAAAAAACTCCTAAAAAAGTAGTGTTAGGGTTCAACCATAAGTAGCCCCAAAATATGGGCTAAATGGGCCTTGTTAAGGCTAATTAATGAGCCTAAAAACTAAGAATTAAATCAACACCTAAACCCGATTTAAACCAACCCAATTTCCACAAACTTAAACTACTATTAGTTTACATAATAAAGAGCAAACTAAAATAAACTTGAAAGAAAATCCGGCCTTCTTGCACTTAAAGGATCTCTACTTGTGTATCACTTTGAAGAATTGGACATCATGTATTAATGAATTGGAGATAATCCAATCCAACTTGATCAAAACACAATGAATGTGCTTCAATCTTGGCAAGTTTTTGTCCATGCTTGCTCTAGCATTCATCTCCTCATCTTTAAATATATTTTTAGACTATTCGGATCCATCTCAAATCCCCTAAGGTTTCATTCATGGCACAAGATGAGTATCGCCTTTCAAGTAATGTGCTTGTAGGAATTACTCCAAAGTCAATACCCTTTTCTGAATTTCCACCAACCCTGACACCAAAGCCATTTGACACGCTAGCAAGTGAGGGAATCCCCAGTCCATTTGCAGCCGTTGGTTTTCAAATAGTTTGCCTACAAATCCAATGGAGTTTATTTCCAAATTCATAAGTTTCTCAAAAGAAGTTTGCGAAGTTTATATTCATCTCATCCAACACTTATTTGGGAGGGCAAAGAATTGCCAATGGATAGATGGGTATTCTGCTGAGAATATGCTTTATGAGGATCAATATTTCTCCCAGAGAAAGAAGCTTGGATTGCCACATATTAATTTGTCACACTATTTTCTCCTCCATTTGTTGGAATAGAGATATTCTCTTCTTAGCTTTTTCAATTAGAGAACCCAAGTATGTGAATGGTTGAGAGCTTTTTTAACAAAACCCATTATGTGTTGAATTATTCGAATCCGAGATGAGCTTTTTTAATGATGTAGAAAGAGGTCTTTGATTTGTTGGCAAGCCATATTCGGATGTAGCTTCAAATTGAGTAAGAAACTCCATGACTTCCTCACCGACCGTACTTCTCCTCTAGTGAATATGACTATGTCATCAGCAAAGGTGAGGTGAGAAACTGGGGTGCAATGTCTGGAGAGGCCAAAATCCAAACTTTTCTCCTCTGGAAGAGATCCTTGATACCCGTTGAAAAAGTTTCCAGGATGATAATGAAAAGCATTGGCGATTATTGGTCACCTTAATGAACCGCCCTCCTAATGGATTTGAAGAACCCCTTTGGAACTCCATTAACAAGGATTGAGAACAAACAATCTTCAAGGATATGCTGCAATAGGGAAATCCACATTCATGAATCTCAACTTCCTTATAGTAGCGTAAAGGAAGTGCAAAGAGAGTCTGTCAAATGCCTTCGTATTATTTCACTTGTGTTGCCTGGGTCCAGCTTGAAAATCATATTTCCTCCCCTTGCTTTCCTGTCAATAAAATGGACCATTTCCTAAAGAAGTAGAATGTTGTCAGTGATCTCTCTTCCCTTCACATAAGCAACCTTCTCCATGGAAATAATTTTAGGCAACACAGAGGACAACCTTTTAGCTAATACCTTTGTAGATATTTTATTTAAGAAAAAGTACAAAAACTAGTTGGTCTGAACTCATTAAAAGAGGAAGGTTAATTGCTTTCGAGATCAATGCAATAAGAGTACTAGTGAATGTTCTTTGAAGACATTTCCTCTTCAAGAATTCCCAGACTGCATTGTGTAGATCATGTTGAATAATGTTCCAAAAAACTATGACAAAAACTCCATTGTATCCATCCAGTCTTGCTACTCCTTTGGGATTCAAGAAAAAAGTACCATTTTTCACTTTATCTACAAAGGGCTCGGCTAGAAGGAATTGGTTATCTTTCCTCGAAATCACTGTGAGAACATTATTGAAATGTGGAATGATCAATCGAACAAACATTCACCTCGGTTAGAAGTTTCTGAAGAAACTAGATCCCTTCCTATTCTATTTGGGTCATATCCTCGATCCATACCCCGTTCACCTTGATTTTGGAGATGTGCAATTTTTGCCTCATAGCTTTCAGAGATGAGTGAAAAAATTGAGTGTACTGGTCCCCGTCCTTCAGCCATTTTAGCCCCACTTTTTGCCTCCAATAAGCTTCTCCTAAAGAGTATCTAGCATCCAGCAAGCTAAGATCCCAACCATTGTGGCTTCAAATTTTTGCAACCGTGAGACTTTTATCAAAAACATGATCCACTTCCCGGGCAAGTATCCCCCTTTCAGTCCACGGATCAAACCAAAAGGAGGAATTTCCATTCCTTTATAAGAACATGGAGCTGTTTTCAACTTCATCTCGTACTCTTAGCATTCTCTTCCACGTGAAAGAATCCCCTAAAGTTTCATTCACGGCCTAAGAATGAGTATTGCCTTTCAAATAATGTGCCATTGAAGGAATTACTCCAAAGTGAATTACCCTCTACCTAATTTCCACCACAACTTGACACCCAAGCCCTTTGACACGTTAGCAAGTGAGCAAATCCCTTGTCCATTTGCAGCCGTTGGTTTACAAACAGTTTGCCAGGAAATCCAATGTAGTTTATTTCTGAATTTGGAAGTTTTGCGAAGTTTATATTCATCTCATCCAACACAGATTTGGGAGGGCAAAGAACCGCCAATAGATAGATAGGGACTCTCTGAGAATATGCTTTATGAGGATCAATCTTCCTCCTAAAGAGAGAAGCTTGGATTGCCACCCAATAATTTGTGACACTATTTTCTACACCATTGGTTGGAATAGTGATCTTCTCTTCTTAGCTTTTTCAATGGCACAGCCTAAGTATGCGAATGGGAGAGCTTTTTTAACACAACCCGTTATGTATTGAATCATTCGAATGCGAGACAAGAGAGCTTTTTTTAGGAATGTAGAAAGAGCTCTTTGATTTGTTGGAACAAGCTGTCCGGATGAAGCTTCAAATTTAGAACGAAACTCCGTGAGGTTCCTCACCGACCGCGCTTCTCTTTTAGTGAATATGACTACGTCATCAACAAAAGCAAGGTGAGAAACCGGGGTGCAGTGTTTGGGAAGGCCAAAATTCAATACTTTTCCTTTCTAGAAGAGATCCTTGATACCCTTTGAAAAAGTTTCTAGCATGATAATTAAAAGCATCGGCGATAATGAGTCATCTTAACGAACCCTCCTAGTGGATTTGAAGAAATCCTTTGTAACTCTATTAATAAGGATTGAGAACCAACAATATTCAAGGATATGCTGCAATAGGGAAATCCAATCTTCATTGAATCCCAACTTCCTCATAGTAGCGTAAAGGAAGTGCCAAGAGAGTCTATCAAATGCCTTCGTTGGGTCTAGCTTGAAAATCAGATTTCCTCCCCTTGCTTTCATGTCAATAAAATCAACCATTTGTTGAACAAGTAGAATGTTATCAGTGATCTCAAAGTGATTCTTCTTTTCACATAAGCAACCAGCTCCATGGAAATAATTTTAGGCAACATGGAGGATAACCTATTAGCCAATACCTTTGTACATATTTTATTGAAAAAAGTAAAATAACTAGTTGGTCTGAACTCATTAAAAGAGGAATGGTTAATCACTTTGGGGATCAATGCAATAAGAGTACTCATGAATGTTCTTGGAAGACGTTTCCTCTTCAAGAAATCCCTGACTGCATCGTGTAGATCATGCTGAATAATGTTCCAACAAACTATGAAGAAAACTCCATTCTATCCATCTATTCTCGCTCCTCCTTCGGGATTCAAAGCAGAAGTTGCCTCCTTCACTTCATCTAGAGAGGGCTTGGCTAGAAGGAATTGGTTGTCTTCTCTCGAAACCACTGGGAGAACATTGTTGAGAAGTAAATGAACAATTGAACGAACATGCACCTCTGTTGGAAGGTACTGAAAGAACTCGATCCCTTCCTCTTCTATTTAGGTCATATTCGCGGTCACTTACACCCTGTTCACCTTGATTTGGGAGATGTGCATTTTTTGCCTCATAGCTTTCAAAGATGAGTGGAAAAATTGAGCGTTCCGGCCCCCGCCCTTCAACCAATTCAGACCTACTTTCTGCCTTCAATAAACTTCTCCCGAAGAGTATCTAGCATTAAGCAAGCTATGGTCCCAATCATTGTGGCTCCAAATTTGTGGAATTGTGAAATTTTTATCAAAAACATGATCCACTTCCCGAGCAAGTATCCGCCCTTTCAGTCCATGGATCAAACAAAAAGGAGGAATTCCCATTCCTTAATAAGAACATTAGCTGTTTTCAACTTCATCTCGTACTCTTAGCATTCTCTTCTATGTGAAAGAATCCCCTAAGGTTTCATTCACTGTACTAGGATGAGTATTTCCTACTCCAAAGTGAATTACCCTCTTCTGAATTTCCACCACAGCTTGACACCAAAGCCCTTTGATACACTCGCAAGTGAGAAAATACCTAGTTCATTTGCAGCCATTGGTTTACAAACAGTTTGCCCAGAAATCCAATGTAGTTTATTTTTGAATCCGGAAGTTCCTCAGAAGAAGTTTGCATATTCATCTCATCCAACATTGATTTGGGAGGCAAAGAACCGCCAACAGATAGAGGGGATGCAGCTGAGAATATGCTTTATGAGGATCAATCTTTCTCCTAGAGAGAGAAGCATGGATTGCCACCTAATAATTCGTGACACTATTTTCTCCATCGTTGGTTGGAATGGTGATCTTCTCTTCTTATGTTTTTCAATTGGTCAACCTAAGTATGCGAATGGGAGAGCTTTTTTAACAAAACCCGTTATGTGTTGAATTATTCGAATCCGAGACAAGGGAGCTTTTTTAGAAATATGGAAAGAGCTCTTTGATTCGTTGACAAGCTGTCCGGATGCAGCTTCAAATTGAGAAAGAAACTCCATGAGGTTCCTCACCGACCATGCTTTTCTTCTAGTGAATATGACTACGTCATCAACAAAGGCTAGGTGAGAAATGTTGGCTCTTTCCACGAGGTGCAATGTCTAGGATGGCCAAAATCCAGTACTTTTCCTTTCTAGAAGAGATCCTTTATACCTTTAAAAAAGTTTCCAGGATTATAATGAAAAGCATAGGCGATTATTGGTCACCTTAATGAACCCCCCTAATGGATTTGAAGAACCCCTTTGGAACTCCATTAATAAGGTTTGAGAACAAACAATCTTCAAGCATATTCTGCAATAGGGAAATCCTATCTTCATTGAATCCCAACTTACACATAGTAGCGTAAAGGAATTGCCAAGGGAGTCTGTCAAATGCCTTCATTAGGTCCAGCTTGAAAATTAGATTTCCTTCCCTTGCTTTCCAGTCAATTAAATGAACCATTTCCTAAAGAAGTAGAATGTTATCAGTGATCTCTCTTCCCTTCACATAAACAACCTACTCCATGGAAATAATTTTAGGCAACACAGTGGATAACCTATGAGCCAATACCTTTGTACATGTGTTATTGAAAAAAGTACAAAAACTAGTTGGTCTAAAGAAAATCTCATTAAAAGAGAAAAGGTTAATTGCTTTGGAGATCAATGCAATAAGAGTACTCGTGAACGTTCTTGGAAGACATTTCCTATTCAAGAAATCACTGATTGCATTGTGTAGATCATGTCAAATAATGTTCCAACAAACTATGAAGAAAACTCCATTGTATCCATCTATTCCCGCTACTTCTTCGGGATTCTAAGCAAGCCTTCTTCACTTCATTTAGAGAGGGCTCGGCTAGAAGGAATTGATTGTCTTATCTCGAAATCACTGTGAGAACATTGTCGAGAATGAATGATCTATTGAACAAACGTTGACCTCTTTTAGGAGATTATAAAAGAATTTGATCCGTTCCTCTTCTATTTGGGTCAATTCCTCAATCCACACCCGATTTACCTTGATTTTGGAGATGTGCATTTTTTGCCTCTTAGCTTTTAGAGAAGAGTGGGAAATTTGAGTATTCTACTCTCATCCTTCAACCATTTTAGCGGGCTTTTTGCCTCCAATAAGCTTATTCTTAGAGAGTATCTAGCATCAAGCAAGCTAAAGTCCCAATCATTGTGGTTCCAAATTTGTGGAACGGGGAGATTTTTATCAAAAACATGATCCACTTCCTGGGCAAGTATCCCCCTTTTAGTCCATGGATCATACTAAAAGGAGGAATTCCCATTCCTTAATAAGAACATTAGGCTATTTTCAACTTCATTTTGTACTCTCAGCATTCTCTTCCACGTGAAAGAATCCCCTAAGGTTTCATTCACGGCACAAGGATGAGTATTACCTTTCAAGTAGCGTGATTGAAGGAATTACTCCAAAGTGAATTACACCCTTCTGAATTTCCACCACAGCTTGGCACCAAAGCCCTTTGACAAGCTATCAAGTGAGGGAATCCCAAGTCAATTTGCAGTCATAGGTTTACAAATAGTTTGCCAAGAAATCCAAGAGAGTTTTTTTTCCAAATTTGAAAGTTCCTCTTTAGACCAAAACGCATTACCTTCTATTGAAAATAGTGATTTGGAATAGCAAAATTCGTACTCAGATTTTAGGGATTGCACTCCCAAGTAAAGATATCAAAATTGGTTTGGATCTTTACATAAAAACTCCAGGTTTGCAAATTCTTCAGGAGGGTATCAAATACAAGAAATTTTTCAAAGAATACATTGATATTCCTCGACTGTATCTTTCAACTGTTTCAGATTACCAAAACTTAATTTCCCAAATAAAATCCAAACTCCTTGAACAATCATGTACAGAATCTCACTATGAATTTTAGAGAAATGTTCTAACCCTTTGTGGCAGAATCCAAATTTTTTTGTCAGGTTACCCTTCAAAAAGAATGAGGATGTTAATCCAACCAAAGCAAGTCATTCAGGAATGAATCCTGAGCATTCTTGTTTTGCAGAACAAGAATGTCAAGGTATTCTTAAACATGATTTGATCTTCTAATTCACAGTGGGCATGTGAAGCTTTTTATGTGAATAAAATATCTGAGCAAGTTCGTGGTAAGATGAGGCTGGTAATCAATTATCAACCTCTAAGCCGCTTCAATTCTTGCAAGATTATAAATTTCCATTGCCCAATAGAAATACCTGATTTTCAAGATTTTCAAATGCCAAATGGTTTTCAAAATTTAATTTAAAATCAGGTTTTTAGCAACCAGGTATAACTAGTTGAGGATATTCTAGAGCAAACGGCTCAATACATTTCTTCAGATGATGATCTTGAATCCATTTTCTCTGAAGAAGTTGAACCCTCTAATCAGACTCTTTTTGCTTTAGAAGTACCAATCCAAATGTTCAACATCACAGATGTGAACAGGATCCCATTCTCCCTTTTAATCTTTCATCTCTTGTTGCACAAACATTGATTCATGTTTATCCTACTAAGTATGATAAACCAATTCCGGTAATTGCATTTTTGATACAACTGCAGTAATGTCAATAATGAACCTAGAGGTTTTACCTGATGAATACTGGAAATCTCATAAACAATATTTTAGAGCTGCAGATGGAAGAATTTTTACTTCACATTTGATTACTAAAGGACAAATCACAATCTACAGTTCTTCCCACAATGCAATATGACCTCTTTGGTTGCAAATGTAACACCTGGAAGATTTTTTCTTCTTCTTTTGGAACTCAAAATTTTTCTTTCTAAAAAATCTCCACTTTCTGGGCTTAGGAGATTTTGAAGAAGAGAATCTGAACTTCTTAAATTTCTTTCTTTTTTGACTTCCTTTGGTTGTGCAGGCTTTGCATTTTCCTTTGATGACCAATTCTAATTTTTTGCATGATTCATCAATGCATGGATCTCTTTTTAAGTGTTCACGCACTACTTGTCCCTTATGACACAAATCTTCAAGTGCCAGTGTCACTGATTGCCTAATTTTTCCACGGGTTTCAAAATGATAGATCCATATTTGTGCTGGATATAGATCTCAGCACCATCTTGCAATGTCTTAGGCAATGAACTCAAAAACACTTGTTTCAAACTTGGATCTGAACCCAAAACATAAAAAAGATTAATCACTCTTTTCATATGTTTATCAATGTCTTTTTCAAAATAAGAATAACCAAAATGTATTACTTTAATTGAAAAAATTCTTTTCTTTTCGGACAAGCAGCTCAATCCTCTGTGAATAATATGTTTTGTGCCAGACCTATTCAACCTTATTATTCTCTTTTATATGGTGCTTTTGGAGCAACAAAAAATTTACAATTCCTCATATAATCCACCAAGAATATCAGTTTAAAGTGTAATTCTTATTTTAAAAAAGACATTAATAAACATATGAAAAGGGTGATTAATCTTTTTTATGTTTTGGGTGCAGATCCAAGTTTGAAACAAGTGTTTTAGAGTTCATTGCCTAAGACATTGCAAGATGGTGCTGAGATCTATATCCAGCACAAATATGGATCTATCATTTGTCTTTCCCGTGGAAAAATTAGGCAATCAGTGACACTGGCACTTGAAGATTTGTGTCATAAGGGACAAGTAGTGCGTGAACACTTAAAAAGAGATCCATGCATTGATGAATCATGCAAAAATTTAGAATTTGGTCATCAAAGGCAAATGCAAAGCCTGCACAACCAAAGGAAGTCAAAAAAGAAAGAAATTTACGAAGTTCAGATTCTCTTCTTCAAAATCTCCTAAGCCCAGAAAGTGGAGATTTTTTAGAAAAAAAAATTTTGATTTCCAAAAGAAGAAGAAAAAATCTTCCAGGTGTTACATTTGCAACCAAAGAGGTTATATTGCATTGTGGGAAGAACTCGATTGTCATTTTTCCTTTAGTAATCAAATGTGAAGTAAAAATTCTTCCATCTGCAGCTCTGAAATATTGTTTATGAGATTTCCAATATTCATCAGCTAAAACCTCTGGGTTCATTATTGACATTAGTGCAGCTGTATCAAAAATGCAATTACCGGAATTGGTTTATCATACTTAGTAGGATAAACATGAATCAATGTTTGTGCAACAAGAGATGAAAGATTAAAAGGGAGAATGGGATCCTGTTCCTTACTGGTGTGATGTTGAACATTTGGATTGGTACTTCTAAAGCAAAAAGAGTCTGATCAGAGGGTTTAGCTTCTTCAGAGAAAATGGATTCAAGATCTAGATCATCTGAAGAAATGTATTGACCCATTTGCTCTAGAATATCCTCAACCAGTTATGCCCGGTTGCTGAAAACCTAATTTTGAATTAAATTTTGAAAACCATTTGGTATTTGAAAATCTTGAAAATTGAGTATTTCTATTGGGCAATGAAAATTTATAATCTTGTAAGAATTGGCTTAGAGGTTGATAATTGATTACCAGCCTCATCTTACCACGAACTTGCTCAGATCTTTTATTCACATAAAAAGCTTCACATGCCCTCTGTGAATGAGAAGGTTCAATCAAATCATGTTTAAGAATACCTTTACATTCTTGTTCTGCAAAATGAGAATGCTCAGGATTCATTCTTGAATGACTTGCTTTGGTTGGATTAACTTCCTCATTCTTTTTGAAGGGTAACCTGACAAAAAACTTTGGATTTTGCCACAAAGGGTTAGAACATTTCTCTAAAATTCAGAGTGAGATTCTGCACATGATTGTTCAAGGAGTTTGGATTTATTTGGGAAATTAAGCGTTACTTTTGGTAATCTGAAACAGTTGAAAGATACAGTCGAGGAATATCAATGTATTCTTTGAAAAATTTCTTGTATTTGATACCCTCCTGAAGAATTTGCAAACCTGGAGTTTTTATGTAAAGATCCAAACCAATTTTGATATCTTTACTTGGGAGTGCACACCCTAAAATCTGAGTACGAATTTTGCATTCCGAATCACCATTTTCAATAGAAGGTTATATGCCTTCTGGTCTAAAGACAGCCCCTTCATTGTTTCAAAAGGCCATGGTTAAAATCTTTGAACCTATTCTTGACAACAATCTTATCTACATTGATGACATCCTTTTGTTCAGCCAAAACTTTGAAGACCATATAAATATTCTGAACCAGTTTTCAAAAATTGTCCAAAACCATGGAATAATGTTTTCTGAGAAGAATATGATTCTAGCTCAATAAGAAATCTCCTTCTTAGGAATGAAATTTGTTAATGGACAATATACTCCAGAATAACACATTTCTGAAGCCATAAACCATTTTCCAAGACACATCTAGACCATAACCTTTCCATCAAAGAAATCCAACATTCTTGCCCTTGTAAATTATGTTCGAGACTTCATATCGAAAATTGCTAAACTAACTCACTACTTGTCCAAACTTTTGAAAAAGAAACCCATTCCTTGGGGTGAATCCCAAACCCTAGCAATCCAACCATTAAGAAACAGTTACAGAACTTACCATCTCTCCACCCTCCAGCTGATGAAAAAATAATCATTCAAATTGATGCTTGTGATAAATATTCGGGAGCCATTTTCCTCATTGAAAAAGAAAGAAGAAGATCTCTTTGTAGTTTTGCCAGTGGTAGATTCAAAGACTTCGAAATTCATTATCATTCTACCTTCAAAGAGATCCCTACAGTCAAAAATGCTATCAAGAAGTTCAATTTCCATCTTCTTGGACATAACTTTTTGATTGAATTAGTTATGAACAGTTTTTGTAACATGCTCAAATTCAAGCAGAAAATGTTACCTCATCCACAGCTACTCTGATGGGCACAATGGTTTTTTTTCTCAATACACCTTTGATGTTAAACACATTAAAGGAAAACAAAATATTGTAGCCGATTTTCTAAGTCGACTTCAACAATCCCAACCATGTTTACCTTCTGTAAATATGTTTTCCTCAATTCCATCATCTTCCATTCCATCATTCCAAACCAGTGAGTCATATCCTCCAAGTTTACCTTATCTTTCTTATCCATGGAAAAAGAAGCCTTGATTTTCAAAGGATAGTCCATGAATTAGAAACTTTTTCTGAATACAGAGGATCAATTCTAGAATCCCTTTGGAGTCCATCCTGTATATCCATTTCCATAAATTTTCTTCATAAATCCAAATGATTTCCCACCACCTTTACTAAATTTCTTTTGGAATTTATGTCACCAATTTCATGCCTTATTAGAATTTGAGTGTAAAAAGTTTTTGAATCTTAGACCTTCATAATTGTGTGAGTTTTTGTCTTGGTTTAGTCCTTTGTCGTAATGGCAAAACCTTTTTCATTCAAGAAAAGGATTATTTATTTGCTAAGTCAAGTTCACCGGCCGTTCATCTCTCCAATCAGATGCTATAAACTCTTCCATCTCATATAATTCTTAAAGAGTTTGCTACTTCTCCTCATAACTTGGAAGAAGAATACTCTGAGTTCCAAAGAATCATTTTCCAGGGAAACAGGACAATTCCACCAGAAATATGGCCAAGACTAGATGCAGGATCATGGAATACTAGAGACAATCACCCACACTGGGCAAGTCAACAAGCCAAAGAGGAATATTTTTATGGCATTTCAAGGTTCCCAAGATCCGTATTCACAAGAATTTCCTGAAAGTTCACAATCCCAATCACGCGAACAACAAAACAAACAGCTTGTCAAGATAAGATCAGAAGCAAGAATGATAAGAAACAAAAGAAGAAATAAAGCCAAACATGAGTATCACATGGAACTTTTGAACATTACCGACCCAGATTCCACTCCTTCAGAAATGGACAATTCATATGATAATGACATTTGGAATTATTGAGTAATACAAAAATTATTGTACTAGTATACTTGTCTAGCCTGATATCCATGCTTTATTAAAGTTTGTCACGAGTCTATACCTTTACATTTTAAAAGATTAATGTCTATACCTTTACTTTATTAAAGCCTGACAGATTGTAATAAGTGTGTTTGGTTTTGACATAAGCACTTACGTCTTAGGATTGTTGCTTGTATCTATATAAGGAACCTCTAGTTCTCATTTGAGAGCAGAGAAGTGTGTAGAAAAGTTTGTAATAAGTTTTCTTATCAATAAGGGTTCTGCATCTTTAGATAAACTGGATTCAACATCATCATCTGAAGAAATGTATTGACCCGTTTGCTCTTGAATATCCTCAATCAGTTTGATTCCTTTTTTGTTTTCTTTTTCATCTTTTTTTTCTGGTTTTTTTACTTTTTTTTTCAAATTTTTCTCTCTGTTTTTTTTTTTTTTGCCTTCTTTTACCTTTCAAAATTGAAAGAAAACAATCAAAGAATGACCAAACTTTTATGTTGGGTTTACTTAGACGACTTGATTCAAAAACTATTGTATTTAAAAAAATTTAAGAAATAAATTTCAAACATTATTCAAACGAATTCAAACCAACATCAAGGGATATATGCCCCAGCATGGGTTACAAAATAAACTAACATAATCTTCCCAATTCGAGTCACTACATTAAAAGTAATTTGACTTCTAAAATTTGCCTTAGTGTGGAGTACCGAACTTTGCGCCCATGTAGAATGTACTATGCTGAAAATTACATTCAAACAAAAATTGCCCTAGTATTAAAAATATTTATAAAATCTGCCTTAATGTGGGGTTCTAAATTCTTTCTAGATTCCCTAGTATGGGATATGATCATGAAGATGGGTTTTAAAAAACAAAAAATCATTTTGAAAGCTCATAGGGGTTAGCAAAGAATAAATAGTGTTTGCATAATAGAAACGATGTCCATTTGTCTTTCTATCATCCTTTAGAAACAATTAAATCATTAGATTTCTTGTCCTTCTATTATATTTGATGCACAATTTATGAGTAAACAAAACAAGATTTCTTGAAATAAAGATAGTCATTTATTAAAAATAGCAATCACAAATAGTTATTGAAAACCTTTACAAAGAAATCAAGTTCATCTAGAAGGCTAACACTTGAAAGAATACTATTATGGCCATTTCTCAACTAATCCTTCCTTGTATTATTTTGGCCATGATTAGGGAGTGGATTATCATTAACATTGGGTTGTTAGGCTCCCTTAAACACCAACTAATTAGTATCTATCATATCTTAAATCTCGTGTTTCAAATGACAGTAGTTATGAGTAAAATGACCAACTCCTCTAGAATGGTAAGCACAGGTTTCATTAGCATTATAGTTTCACTGATCCTTTTTCTCCAAGTGCAGGAATAAGAAATATCTTGTTTTGAGCCAACATAGCTTGATAAATCTTTGATCGTGGCATAGGCAGAGGAGTGAAGTTACTTGGAGGTCTCCTAGGAGCTTGTTGTTGAATAAGGAAAAACTGTTGTGAAGAAAAATTTTGAGAATGAAAGTTAGGATAGCCTTGAATCTGGTTGACACGATAAGATGATTGTGCTGCATTGTAGGGTTCTGGGGAGGATAGATTGTGTGAAAAAACAAATGGCTTGTTTAGAATAAGAGCAGGAGAGTAAGAAGTCCTATTTCAAAAAGTGAATTGAGCATTCTGAGGAGTGAATTGGGCATTTACCACATTAGTCTCTCCTTCTTTATTCTCTAAGAAGATTCCTTTTTGGCCATTGGAAGAGTTTGTGTATTTAAAATTCACAATAATTTGTCCATATCAGATTCCCTCTTCAATTAAAATACCAGTGGTAATTACTTCTACAAATGGACACCTCTACGTAGTTATGAGTTCCTTGTAATATGGGTGATGTAGAGTACGGATAAAGAGTTTCACCATTTCAACTTCGTCCATAGAAGGGTGAACTTGAGCAGCCATGTCTTTCCACCTCTGAATATAAACTTTGAAGGATTCTATTTTTTTTTTTTTAAACAGACAGACAATTCAAGCTTGTTTGGAGCATTATCCATGTTGTGCTTGTATTGACCCAAGAAACAAGTAGCTATGTCATCCCAAGAATGAAGTTTTGAAGGATCCAACTTGATATACACTCAACAGCACTGCCAAACAAACTTTTCTGAAATAATTGCATTCTTAATTTTTCATCTCCAGCATAAGATCGTAAGTCATTAGCATAGATTCTCAAATGCATGTAGGGATTACCAGTACCATCATATTTTGTAAAGTCAAGCATTTTGAACTACTCAAGGTATTGCAATTTGGGGAACAAAATCAAGCCAGAGAAATGGGTCTTTCGATATGAATTGAACCCCTGGATGGAAGGAATAAACTCCTCCAAAAACTATAATTTCAATTGCGACCTTTCAGCCTCTTTAGACAAAGCTAAATTAGTCTCACCTACTATTACATTATCAGTAATGACTGGGAGAACAGATGTAGTATTGATGACAAAAGAATTTGATTGTTAGGGGTTGGTATTTGTAAGGGCAATTGGCAGGAGTGGAGTTCCAATATCGGCCATTAGAATTCATATCTTGATCGGGTGGAATAGTAATAGAAGCTATAAGAGTAGCAACTAGAGAGGGATTTTGACCAATGGAGGGTTCAGAATTTTCACCTTAAGAGCCCATTGAAAGGTATAGACCCATCATGTTCATGAAGTTATCCATTTTTGTGGCCATGTCATCAACTTTCTGTTGCAGCAAAGTAAACTCAACACTTGAAACTGCCTCTTGGACAATTGAGGATTAAGGTGTTTGACTAGTAAGAAAACTTTGGTTGGTGTGTTTAGTCAGTGGTCATTGTTTGCCTACCTCTTAGTCGAGTAAGGATGGGATCACTGTTTGGAAGAACTTGCTTAAGTGGAGCTATCTTGAAAATGGCTAAATTTGAAAAAAAAAATGTCAGAATTTATTGAAATGAACGATATGGTTATGCAAATGTGATGCAATGCATGGAAAATAAAAAGAAGAACAAAACAACGAGTTAGTGGAACTCAATCATAACGTCAACTAAAAAAACATAGAGAACATGATTTTTTAAAGGGAATTCTAGGGAAATGATCATTCTTAAACAATACACAAAAAATCATGAAATAATTATTTAACAACATGTATTTACAAAATAAGAGGAAGAAAAGACAAAAAAAAAATGTTGATTTAAAATTTTTTTTAACAATAACATGCATATTCTTTTTAATATGCAAAAAGGAAAATAAAGTAATGCATATTTTTTTTAATATGCAAAAAGGAAATTAAAGTAACCCCTTTTTTTTTTTTAAAGAAAAAAGCTTTTTTTTTTTTTTTTTTACTTTTTTGCAATAAAATAAAATATAATTAAAAAGAAAAATAAAAAATCCATTATTTGACTCTACTCATATGTAACATGTGCATAAAAGTAAACTGCATCGACCATGAGGTTAGGGTTCACTAATGCATTCTAAATTCAAGGTAAAGGTCCTGAACCTTCAGACTTAGGGACACAAAATAGCATTCAGTTAATTTCAAGGGTTCTAGTCACTTTAGTCGGTGGTTAGAGTTAGATCCATTCAACACTAGTACAGGTGCACTGAATCCTGTATCCACGCGACAACATTAGGTTCAAGTTCTAAAAGAGAAGTGGGATGGACCCCATGGGGTTTTGCAAATGAATGATATGTCATGAGGTGCCTCATAGAGGTGAAGGAATTTAAAACTATTCAAACGAGATATTTACAAACAACAATTAACAAAACCAACAAAAGAAAAAAAAATTAGCTAAATGAATAAAAATGGAAATAAAAAAAAACACACAAAAAAATCAAATAAAAAAGGCCTTAACATTAAAAGAATAAATATAAACATTGCTTGAACTCTCCAACTAGTGGAGTCGCCAAGCTGTCATGATATATTTTTAACCAAATGTATAAAAATATTGAAATTAAATCAAAGAAATAAAAAAAGGGGCCCAAAATGGGGTTGACAAAAAAATGTGATAGTAGACCCAATTAAATAAATACAAGAAAAATGTTTTTTCTAAAAATAAGATAGGAGTCTTTCGCTGTCGGTATTGGATTTTTGGTGTACCAAGTCACCAAAATTAGATAATTCTCGTACACTTAAACCCTTACCTAGATAACTCCTAGTCTTTCGAAAAACTAGAGATTTAGGTTTGGGAGTCCTATTGAGGAAGGGAAGTCTAGACTACTCTACAAGTAACCTAAGCACCCTTTTACTCCCGGTGATGTTTGTGAGTTTAATTTAATCTTTTAATTTTAAGACCAAAAAGTGAGTTAATTTATGCTAGATGATTAAAATGAACAATAAAGTAAAAGAATAATAAAAAAAATACATAATCCTATGTCCCAATATTGGGTTCACATGAATTTTAAAAGGGAAAAGAGAAAAAAAAAATCAAATAAATAAAAGAATAAAATACATTAAACTAAGTTTTTCAAAAATTCACAAACTCATGGAAATATACAAAGAATATATTTGTAAAAGAATTAAAACAAGCCAAGGATCATATGAAGTCACATAAATAAACAATGATTTCACCTCATATCTCATACAAATAAATAAAGATTTACACATTTTGAGGAATTAGATTGTGTGAATGGCAAGATTCGGACTCTGATTTCTTCACATAAATAAACAATGATTTCGTCTCATATCATATAAATGAATAATGATTTACACATTTTGATGAATTTAGATTGTGTGAATGGCAAGATTCAGACTCTAATTATGATGATTATGACAATTCCTTCTTTTCCTCCATACAAAAATTATGGAGTATTTTTCTAACAGAATTTCACTAGTGTATAAGTTGTGTGATTGTGAAGGAGTGAGAATAATATTGAGAACGAGTGTGTCAGTGGTGAATCAAGTAGAGAGAGTAGTCGGGTATTTATAGGTGTTTTAGAAACTAGAGATAGAGTTAGAATAGGATGGGAATAGAGGTGAAGATGGAGATAAAGATAGACTCTAAAAGATCGAGATAGGAATGGCTAAGATAGGCATAAGAAGAACTAACAAAAATTTCCGTCTTTTTTTCAAAAAATATTATTGATCCTCCTAATTATCCTGAAAATGGATAAAAAATAATATTAAAAAATAGGTGTCTACAGAGCTTGATCTCACCAAACCACGTTTGGGTTGTGTATGGATTTGTAATGGAGAAAAAGGCTGATTGCAATCTATTGCATATAAAGAAATTCCAAACTATTGTATATATTGTCACAAGGTTGGACATTCGAAAACTGCTTGCATAGTTAAAAACCCTAAATAGCCGATCCCCTTACAGACAAACCCTAAAATACTATTCCTCCAACTGATAATACCTTATAGTCCAACAAGCAACAATGGGTTGAGAAAATAGTAGGTACTCAATAGTTTGAGTCCTGTGTTTTAATTGTTGCTTGTGGGATGGTTTAATTCTATTGAATCTCTATTTTGTTTTGGGTAACTTGCCTATTACGAATTAGTTTCCTATTGGGTTTGTGATGAACCAAACACTATTGGACAACTATATATATGTCATGAGAATTAGGTCCTCTCTCATCTTGACACACTTATAACACCAATTAAGAAAAATTAAAGATAGCCATCCCTAGGTATTAATATACACCTCCTTCAATTTTTCTTGGGTTTCTATCTTTCCTGGTGAATTACGCAAATGTGAGAGAGAAACCAGTTCTCCAATTATTGTTGTTATGGATTTTGGTATGTAATTTATGTCTTCATGTATTATGTTCATCATGATTCACGTTATTCCACTGCACAGATTATGATATTAATTTTACATGTGGTACCAAAGACAATAGGTTTATGGGCAAAAATTATGTATCTTTTACCTATTTTCTATGACTCAATATATTTTTCCTGGGCATGTAGATGTGTATTATGTTATCCATAATTATGCTTTCATGTAAAAGGAATTTACTGCATTATATGGAAAATTTATGGCATAGAACATAATCAGGATTAAATCCATGTGAAAACTTATGCCTTTTATGATTTATGTTATGATTGGAATCAATTGGGAATAACCCATTACTTTTTTCTGGTTTTATTTTTGTTGTGTAAGAGTGGTTCTGTTATTGCTTTTTGCGTGTAATTTTGCTGTAATTATTGATCTCTGGCCGCGTTTACGTGACCAACACAGCATGAAAATCACTGCATTAAATTCTTTTCGCTACATCACTTTTGTAGCATTAAATTTGCTGAAGAAATGACGTCAACAGGCCAGGGGCCGCAGCCCGACACACCCATTAGATGACACACACTGGTTCAGAGGCACTGGGCATTGGGCACATGACTTCATGTGCCCGTAGGTTGTCCGATGCCCACCTGCACCTTTTGCTGTTTTCCATACGGGCTTGACCCACTTTTCTTGTACGCATTATGCCAATTGCTTGCACAAAATTCTATACGTATACATCCCACTTTTTATATGTTATTTCCGTTCGGATTTTACAGTCTTTTGCTCCAATTTTATGCAGAATTTTTACCCAATTTTTTGTATGATTTTTTGCACCATATTCAGTACTATTATGCAGTTTTTGTCCCACAATTTGCATATCAATTGTGTAATTTATAGTGAACTTATTTTGCGTATGAAATATGCAAATTTTTGTTTCTTTTGTAAAAAAAAAAAAAAAAATTCCAAACTTAAAGTTTTTGTTTCAACTTATGTATTTTATTTTATTTTACATATTCATATTTATTTCTATGCATATTATTTTGTCGTGATATTTGAGTTTGTTAGTCACCAAAGTGTCCAAACTTGTATGTTTTCAAGACTTTTAGTGTATGAAAATTTTATTTATTTATCTATAGTTTGATGCACATTATTGAAATAATTAAAGATAAATAATTTGCCAATTACATGGACATGCAAAATTGCCCAAAAGAGATTAATTTCAAGTAATTGGTGAACTTATCGGACTAATTATTACTTTCGAATGAGTTTGGATATCCAAAGATAACAAACATTTGTATGAAAGTTTTAATTATCCAATTATTGTTTTCTTTATGGCATCATTATTTGTTTGCATATAATATATTATTGCTTGCCCAAAGGTGACTATAATATGCATGCTTTGAATGTCTGCTAATTTGAGTCTATATCCATGTTTTCTTCTTGAGCATGTATAATATGTGTTGGCCCCAAAACCAACCTAAGAGGGGGGCTGAATTAGGTTGTCTCTAAAAACAAACCTTTTTATGTGCTTAATAGAAATTCAAACTTTATGCACCAAATGAAAACTTAAGCACAAATGAATATAAAAGATATTCAACAATTTAAGCTTAAAAGAACAAATAACAACATTAAGATTAAGAGAATCAAACCAAACTCCCTAGCTTCTCAAGCTTGGAGTTTGCAATTACAAAGAGCTTCTCACAAGGCAACTACCAAGTTCACAACTTGAAGTTCAGCCCTAAAAGTCTCTTCAAAGTAGGTGAGACAATAACCTCTTGTACACAAATGAGGATCACTCTTGCTCACACTAATTCCCTTAAGTTGAGCCAAGAGTTTTACACTCACAACCTCCCTTTGTTACAATTGTTATCTCTCCACTCTCACACTTAAAGAACTTTTACACTTTTTATATTGTTTGGACGTGTTCGGACGCATCCTCGTCTGGACGCTGTTCTTCGTCCGAGACTTGCTTCAAATTCTTTGTGTCGGACGATTACCATCGTCCGAAGCTCTTGAGGTTGTTTTTGTTCGGACGATCATTTGCGTCCGAACCTCCCTATTTTTCTGCACAAATTATTTGTTACCTGTTTTTCTGCACACTTGTTATCAAACTATTAGTATGATTTGTTCATCATCAAAACATGATTAACATAACTGGGGTTCAACAATCTCCCCCTTTTTGATGATGACAAATCAATTGGACAATTCAAAAAACAACCATAAAATATGAAGTACTACACAAGAGAATTTGTCCATTATTTCTCCCCCTTTGGCATTATCAAAACATAAGAAACATGTAGTTAAAGCTCCCCCTAAGTTTATTCTTCCCCTTTGCTTATGCCCTATTAAAAAGCATCATTAAAACAATGAAGCATGTGTGATGCAATTTTCTGTAAAAACATATCCATTTAAAAAATAGAATGCTCCCCCTTTCTTTTGCAAGTAGTGACTTATTATAAACAGAAATTTGGGGATACAAATATCCTAGCATTCTAAACAAATTCGAGCATATAAAAGAGTAATATTCAAGAGAACATAGTTCATCTTGATAAGTGAAAGCACACAAAACTTTAGATGTTACCCATTGAAATAATATGATCTTAGCTCATATGTCTTGAGCATCCTTCATAGATAATTTATCTTGAATTCCTTGGTGCACTCCAAGCATACCTACATACGAAGTTAAGCAACAACTTTTGGTACCCAAACTTTCTTGGGTCCAATTGGATTAGTAACATACTTAATCACCCAAATAGAATTTATTCCTAATTTTTCATTTCTTTTAACATAACAATTTTTCTTTATATGGCCGTGTTGATGACAATGATTACAAGTAATGTTCTTATTGCCATAAAAAGAAGATTTAGATTTAACAAAGCATAAATCATTTTGTCTAAAGGTTATAAAATTTTTGTGTCTAAAACATAGGAAGTTCTTTTCTTATCAAAAATATTTTCTTTCTTCGTTTTCAAAGTAACATCAAGATCATCTAATCTTTTCTTCAATGAAGCTTGTTCTTCCATGATCTTGGTTTTTCCAACGAATTTTTCTTTCAAAACTTTATTTTCTTTTGTCAAAGAATTATTTTCATTCGAAATAAATTGTAGCACAAGTTTTGAGTTGGCACTCAATAAAGTATTAACTTTAATTTTTAATTCTTTGTTCTTAGCATATGATTCTTTCAAACATTCATGCATTTTAAAAATGAATGATTCAACATCATCATCATCATTATTACATGAATCATCACAAGAATCACAACTAGAGGTTACCTCATTATCGCCAAGTGCCATAAATGCCATTTGTGCCTCCTCATATTCTTCTTCAACTTCTCCATCCGAATTGCAATCATCCCAAGTGATTTGGAAGTTGTTGAAGTGAGGCTTCCTTGAGTCTTTTCCTTTTTTTGATGAAGCTTTAAATGCTATGCTTCTTTTTCCCTTTGCCTCCTCATCTTGTAGCTTGTATTTCAACTTCAATTCAAATGAGGTTAGAGAATTTATCAAAGAATCAATAGGCATAGAATTTAAATTTTTAGACTCTTCTATGGCAATGGATTTAGGTTCCCATTCCTTAGGTAAAGCATTCAAAATTTTTCTATTCTTTAGAATCACCCAAGGAATATTCTTTACCCAAACCTTCCAAATCCTTTACCATATCATTGAACCTCAAATACATCTTGTCAATGTTCTCATGAGGTTCCATTTTGAAGGATTCATATTTAGCCACAAGAAGTGACTTCTTTTGCTCTCTAATATCTTCACTTCCTTCATGGATTTCTTTCAATTTGTCCCATATCTCCTTGGCCGATATGCAACCTTTTACCTTAGAAAACTCATCTGCATCCAAAGCATTATACAAAATATTAATGGCTTTAGCATTTAAAGATAAATTTATTTTATCTTGTGCATTTAACTCAAATCTGGTTTTAGGCCTTAACCTATGAGTATTTTCATCAAAAATATTTGCCTCAAAAGGACCTTCATAAATAATATACCATAATTCAATATTAATAGATTGAACAAAAATTTTCATTCTATCCCTCTAATAAACAAAATTAATTCCATTAAACATAGGAGGTCTAGTGATAGAATGCCCCTCTAAAAACAAATTGTATTATTGGTTGCCATGATCTTTACTCTAATGCAATTTAAGCAAAAATTAAGAGACCAATGCTCTGATACCAATCGTTGGCCCCAAAACCAACCTAAGAGGGGGGGTGAATTAGGTTGTCTCTAAAAACAAACCTTTTTATGTGCTTAATAGAAATTCAAACTTTATGCACCAAATGAAAACTTAAGCACAAATGAATATAAAAGATATTCAACAATTTAAGCTTAAAAGAACAAATAACAATATTAAGATTAAGAGAATCAAACCAAACTCCCTAGCTTCTCAAGCTTGGAGTTTGCAATTACAAAGAGCTTCTCACAAGGCAACTACCAAGTTCACAACTTGAAGTTCAGCCCTAAAAGTCTCTTCAAAGTAGGTGAGACAATAACCTCTTGTACACAAATGAGGATCACTCTTGCTCACACTAATTCCCTTAAGTTGAGCCAAGAGTTTTACACTCACAACCTCCCTTTGTTACAATTGTTATCTCTCCACTCTCACACTGAAGCAATTAGCTGTCTCTGATAGTGAAGAACTTTTACACTTCTAAGCTCTTTCCTCACTACCTACACTATTACAACACTTGTACCCACTATTTCTCCCAAATAGCTCAAGAATTGTTTGTAATCAATGTAGAAGTCTTGACACTATTAAATCAGACCTAAGGGTATTTATAGTTGCCAAATATCAGCTTCCAACAACTTCCCAACGGCTATTTTCTGTTTACTGGAAAACTAGCCGTTGGACCTTTCGGACGGCCGATGCAGCAGGAGTGCGTCCAAACAAACTAGCCGTTGGACCGTTCGGACGGCCGATGCTAAGCCCTGCGTCCAACACTGCGTCCGTTCTCTGAGGGTATCCGTTCGGACGTCCGAGGATGCGTCCGAACATGCGTCCGATCGAAGCAAAGTCTACTGGAATATTCTCGGACGCTGTTCTTCGTCCGAGACTTGCTTCAAATTCTTTGTGTCGGACGATTACCATCGTCCGAAGCTCTTGAGGTTGTTTTTGTTCGGACGATCATTTGCGTCCGAACTGTATACTCCCTGTTTTTCTGCACATTTGTTACCTATTTTTCTGCACACTTGTTATCAAACTATTAGTATGATTTGTTCATCATCAAAACATGATTAACATAACTGGGGTTCAACAATATGAAATTGTATCCTTGTATATTTATAGCTAATAGTTCCACACTTATGAATATGCTTGCTTCTTCTGTTATGACGTGTAATGGCCTTAATTTCACTAAATGGAAGAAACAAGTTGAGTACCAATTAGGGGTACAAGACTAGGACCAACCCATTATTGAAGAGAAACCTCCTGCACCCTCTAAGGATGACAATTCATAGAAAAGGGCAACCCGTAAAGGTTGGGATAGATCCATTAGATTGGGCCTAAAGTTTATGAGAATGACTATTACTGCCAACGTTTAGTCAATAATTCTAGAAATTCATTATGATAAGGAATTTTTGGATTATTTGAAAAATTGTTTCAAGACTGTCGTTAAGTTACTTGCTGGGACACTTATGAGCAAATTGATCTCCACGAATTCAAGTTATGATGGATCACGTAGTATGCAAGATCATGTCCTAGAGATACTAATATTGTTAGACAATTAAGAAATCTTGGGAACGGTTATGCATGAAATTTTCTTGGTACATTTAACATTAAACTATTTGCCTCAGTAATATGGGCCATTTTAGATCAATTACAACACTAATAAAAATAAGTGAAGCTTTGATCAAATAATGACCATGTTAGTACAACAGGAGACACGGTTGAATAATAAAGAAATCCATACTGTTAATGTCATCTCTCAAGGAGCTAAAAAGAAGAAGAAAAATAAGGCTAAGACAGATGTGAAGAATACATCTTTCAAGACTGGAGAGTCAAATGGTGGCAAGTTGCTCCAAAGAAGGAATCCATTAAGAAGAAAAAATGTCGCTTCTGCAAGAAAGTTGGGCATTTTCAGAAAGATTGCCTGAAACGTAAGGCATGCTTTGAAAAGAAAGGTACTACTTTATCTTTTATTGGTTTTGAATAAAATCTAACTTAAATGTAATCCTTCTAATACTTGGTGGATTAACTCTAGAACCAATACTCACGTTTCAAATTCCATGCAAGGATTCATTATGATCCAACGCACAAATCCCAGTAAAGACTTTGTGTACATGGGAAATCGAGTGAAAGCATCAGTTGAAGGGATCGGAACATATCGACTCATTTTAGATACTGAATATCATCTTGAATTACACAGGACACTTTATGTTCTGTCTATTACTAGAAATTTAATATCTTTGCCACCAATGGATTTATCAGGATATTATTTTAATTCTGGGAATTATGGTTTCAGTTTATTTAATAGTGACATTTTAGTTGGTTCTGGCACTCTTATTGATTATTTATATAAATTAAAAGTTGATGATAAGTTTGTTGAATAGCTACTTTCTGTTCATCACATTATGAAACGTAGCATGGAAAATGAAAATTCTTCATTTGTGTGGCATAAATGTTTCGGTCATATATCCAAAGAAAGGTTAGAAAGATTAGTAAAGAATGAAATCCTTCACAAATATGGATTTCACTGATTTTACGTTGTGTGTGGATTGCATTAAAGGAAAGCAAACTAAATACAGTAAGAAAAGGGCCACGAGAAGTACACAGCTTCTTGAAATTATACCCACCGACATTTGTGGACCATTTGATGTCCCCTCATTTAATGGTAAAAATACTTTTATCAATAATTTTTCATGCTATAGTTATATTGATCTACTATATGAAAAATTACAATCATTGAATGCTATTGAGGGGTTTATTACTGAAGTGGAAAGGCAGTTGGATAAAAAGGTGAAAATCACAAGGTCTGATAGAGGTGGAGAATATTATGGCAGATAAACTGAGGATGGACAGAATTCGGGTCCATTTGCGCAATTCCTCAAAAAATGTGGCATATGTGCTCAATACACTATGTCTGGTACGCCACAACAAAATATTATCGTTGAAAGGCGTAATCATTCCTTATTGGATATGGTTAGGAGTATGATGAGCAATACCACTTTAACTAAATCCTTGTGGACTTTTATGTACTCAGAACAACTGTGTACCTCTTAAATAGGGTTCCTAGTAAGATAGTACCTAAAACTCCTTTTAAGTTGTAACTGGAAGGAAACCAAACTTGATGCACTTACACGTTTTTGGTTGTCTTGCTGAAGCTAGAATTTATAATCCATATGAAAGTAAATTGGATTCTCATACGATTAATGGTTTCTTTATTGGTTACCTAGAGAAATCCAAGGGATTTAGATTTTGTTGCCCTAATCAGAGTCCAAGAATTGCTGAAACCAAAAATACTCGAATCATTGAGAATGGCAAAGTTAGTAGGAAGGAATGAAAATGAAACATAACCCTAGAGGAAATACGAGAGATTATTCCTCTTGTAACTCCACCATTATCAATTCCCACAATAGTGCCCGAGAATGTTGTACAACATGATAATGTTGAACAACATAATCATAATGATGAGCAGCAAAATGATCATAATAATGAACCTCAAAATGATCATCATGATGTGCTTCATAATGACGCTGGACACGCGTCTCATAATGAACCAGTTGTTAAAGAACTGCAAGAAATAGTATTAAGGCGATCTCAAAGGAAAAGAAAATAGACTATTTTGATTGACTATGTGGTTTATCTACCAGAGTCAAATTTTGATATTGGGATAAATCAAGATTCGGTTTCATTTTCAGAAGCCATAAATTCCTCTGATTCTGAAAAGTGGAAAGATGTCATAGAAGAATATTTGAAATCGATGGATCAAAACAATGTTTGGGATCCTGTTGTGTTGCCTGAAGATGCAAAAAGAGGGGTGTGAATGGGTCTTTAAGACCACATGAGACTCAAAAGGCAACATAGAACGATACAAGACCCGACTTGTAGCCAAAGGTTTTACACAGAAAGATGGCATTGACTACAATGAGACTTTTTCACCTATCTCTAAGAAGGACTTTTTTAGAATCATCATGGCATTGGTGTCTCATTATGATTTGGGTTTACATCAAATGGACGTAAAAATAGCCTTTCTTAATGGACATCTATTTGATTAGAAAATTTATATGGCTCTACATGAGAGTTTAGAAACTAAAGGTTGGGATCATATGGTGTGTAGACTTAAGAGGTCAATTTAAGGACTTAAACAAGCTTTTCGGCAATGGTACCTCAAGTTCAATGATACCATTACCTCACTTTCGATTTAAATCAAATATCGTTGATCGGTGTATATATCTGAAGGTTAGTGGGTGCAAGTTTATATTTTTCATCTTGTATGTTAATGACATATTATTGGCCAGTAGAGATTTTGGCATGTTATATGAGACGAAAAAACTTTCTCTCTAAGAATTTCGAAATGAAAGATATGAGAGAGGCCGCCTAAGTGATAGGCGTAGAAATATTCCGTGATTGTTCACATGGATTATTAGAGCTATCTCAAAAGCCTATATCAAAAGAATTTTAGAGAGATTTGGAATGAAAGATTGTTCTACGAGTGTTGTTCCCATAATGAAACGAGATAAATTCAGTCTCAAACGATGTCCAAGAAACAATGGTTTAGAAAGGAAACGTATGAAAACTGTCCCTTATGCATCAGTTGTGGATAGCCTAATATATGCCCAAACCTATACTAGACCAGAGATTACTTTTACTGTTGGCATGCTTGGTAGGTATCAAAGTAACCCTGGAATGGATCATTGGGAAGCTACCAAGAAGGAACTAAGGACTACATGCTCATGTATAGAAGAACTAAACACTTCGAAGTGACTGGATATACGAACTCAGACTTTGCTGGGTCTATTGATAATAAGAAATCTACTTTTCGCTATTTGTTCCTTCTCACAAATGGAACAATCTCATGAAAAAATGCCAGGGAATCTATCGTTGTAGCATCCATAATGGAAGTAGAATTTGTAGCCTGTTTTGAAACTACAACTCAAGGCTTATGGATGCCGAACTTTATTTTGGAGCCTGGGGTTGTCGACATTATTGCCAAGCTGCAAAAAAATTTACTGTGATAATTGTGCAGCAGTTTTCTTCTCTAAAAATGACAAGTACATTATCCAAGGTTCTAAGCAAATAGAGCTCACGTATTTTGTTGTTAAAGAAGAAGTTCAGAAGCTAAGAGTGTCAATAGAGCACATTAACACTGATCTCATGATTACTGATCCTTTGACAAAAGGATTACCACCAAAGACAGGATGTGGAACATGTTTAAAGAATGGATCTTGGTCGTGAAACTTATGATTAGTTCACATTATTGTATTTCGGAGTTCTTAGACATTCTGAGCTCACTTATGTGCTTGTGACTTTTACATTCTTGTTTCAGTTTTTGTATACATGACTTTTGATCGATTAATGGAATAATAGGAATGCGTCTTTATAAGACATTATAGTGGACATTATGTATATTTCTCATTACGTTTATGTTTGATGAGTTGTTGATTATGTGGTACATGGAAGAGAGTATGTCGCTTTCTAGATGTATGATTGCCATAACTCATGTCAGTAGTTTGTCTTATGTTTGTTTACTGAGATTTTAATGTTTTGCGTGCTTTTGGTTTTAAATCAAAATAATCTAGTCATTATGTCTTAATACGTGGACCAAGTAAGAGACTGTTGGTTGTGGTCCACATGTTAAAGATGGTTTAATCCTATTGGATCTTTGTTTTGTTTTGTTTTGTTTTGTATAACTTGCCTATTAGAAATTAGTTTCCCATTGGGTTTGTGATGGACTAAATCCTACTGGACAACTATATATGTCATGAGAATTAGATCCTCTCTCATCTTGACACACTTAGCACCAATTAAGAAAAATTAAAGATAGCTACCCCTAAGTATTAACGTATGCCTCCTTCAGTTTTTCTTGAGTTTCTATCTTCCTCAGTGAATTACTCAAGTGTGAGGGAGAAATCAGTTCTCCAATTACTGCTATCATGTATTCTGGTATGTAATTTATGTCTATTCATATATTATGTTCATCACGATTCACGTTATTCTACTGTACACATTACGATATTAAATTTACATTAATCGCTAATCAATCCAAAGATTTTAAGAAACCAAATGGTTTAGGTTTGGTCTTTTGCATGAAAAAGAAGGCATTCCAACGTGTAGTAAACCCAGGGATTCTCATGAAATTTCACGTCCCCTTTAGCTGCAGTAGTGATGAATTTTTCAAAGGCTAAGGTTTAAGCCACGTGGCGGCTCCACTTAAAGCTCTAGTTAAGGTGATGAATCCTCCGACGAGTTCGATCACGTCCATTGCTGTTGATAATGGTCAGGATACAACTGATGAACTTGCTATTCCAGTTATTAATAATATTAAGTGTCAAATTGTGGATGTTCAGCATGTCCAATTCCGTAAAACGAAAAAGAATCCAGCTATAAAATGAAAGCGAATGTACTTGATTCTTTGTCTGATTCAAATTTAGTGGACAGGTCTCTACTCCCTCGATCAGAGTTAATTAAGAAGTTTCGGATTTTGTGAAAATCTTGTCACAGAAAGGGATTCCTTTGGTTAGTTCAGATCCCTCACGGGATAATACAAGAAGGATACGGAAACAGCTGCATTATCCACTCAGTCTAGCTTGAATGGTCATTACAAGGAGAGCCTCTCGACTAACTCCTCTTTGGCTGGTATTCAATGATTCACACACTCATTTGGAATATACGGGGCATTTCAAGTAAATCATCTTTTTCATGTTTTTGAAAAAGTTAATCTGACTGCATCAAATTTCTTTTCTTGTTATCTCGGAATCGATGGTTGATCGATCCTTCAAGGTTGAAGGAATTCTGGATTCGGTTAGGTTTGCAGAGCAATTTTTATCTCATAGAAAAACACAAAACACAGCCGTTTACTATATCTGCGGCCTGATTATCTCATAGAAAATTAAAACACCAGCTTTCCCACCAAAATCGAAAGAAAGCTCAAACATTACAGTCCAAACCCACTAGAAGAAATCAAACCAAACCAAATCAAGTTCTAGAAACTTGCCGACACCATCGAATCTATCGCTGACTTTGTTTTCAAGGACCTCGTAAGCAAAAGATGGCGATGAATGAATAAACTCTCTCCTTCGAACACTCTGAGCGCACTTGTCTAATTGGAATAGGGAGTTTGATTTCATGTTTGTGCACACAAAGAATTTGTAGAATTTCTTTAAAAGTGAGGATTATTAAGAAAAAATATGATGTTTCGATCGATGATTGGGTTTAGATTTTTAGGCTCCGTGCAGGACGGAGAGTTGTCCGACCAATCTAATGATGGTCAGGGATGGCAGCTCGCCGGAGATGAATTTGCTGGTTGATGTTAATTGACACTAAATTAGATGGTGACTGTATGTGTAGACATACAAATTTGGGTTTCTCAAAATTTCTAATACAATCCTCATCTTTGACTTTTTTTTGTTACAATTCATAGGAGTAAAAGACTTTTGCTGAAGCAGTCATCAAATGATTAATGGTGGTGATGGTGATTTTGATACTGATAAAAAAGACGAGTGCTCGGAAAAAAAGTGAAAAACAATTTAAACGGTAGTGATTTTATTTGAGTGAAGTTATTTTTGTCCAAATAAATAAATTTGCCTTGGTATAAGTGATGAATATGCTTTTACAATAACACCACCCTAAAGGAGAAACTCCTTGATAACTAATGAAAAAATTGTAGTAAGCTGATTTTGGGTTGGAAAACTGCTAGGTGTTGTTCGCATATGCTACTTAAAGATAGTTTGCTATTGTATAGTACGAACTAAGTCAACATTTTTTTAGAACTTGCATTCATCAATTGTGGATTATTCTGATTTTAACATATCATGAACTCAAAAAATGGTCCATATATGTCGCATTTTATAAATGCGAAGTAAGTTCATATTTATGAGCTGCGTACTTTTGTTTGCATTTGTGTTCACATTTGATTGATGTGTCTTTTAGTTCCCATCCGATTGATATGAATTGTATCTTACATTTCACAAATGCAATTTAAGTCATTTAAAATAAGAATTGGGCTTTCTTCTGCGACAGAGGACAGACAACTGAAACTTTTGAAATAAATTTCCCAAATCCCCAACACCATCAGATTCCATCACAACCACAATCTCCACCCGCCGTGTGGACTATAAACTCTCCGGATTCCGTCACAACCACCAACGACCCCCTGATTCTACCGTCACCATCTCTCCCTCATTTGACCTAGCTTCTCTCACCATTGCAATCCAGCCACCACTGCCGCCTTTGCTAGTTCCACTGCTGCCCTGAAAAACTACCATTGACGTCATTCATTAATAGATTGTACTTTCAGGTATCACACTCAACTGCATTTGCAGTTTTAATTTGTACATAGAATGTGGAAATAAGATATAAAAAATTGTAAAGATGTCTATACCTTGAACTATTATATGGTGCATTTTTCTTACGTAGAGAGCTTAATCTTTTATTAAATAACTTGTTTACAAAAAATTAGGCATGGCTACGGTTTTAGTTCCGAAACTGGAACCGCTGGAACCGAACCGCTAGAATTGATGGTTCCGGAACTAGAACTGTCGTTGACAGTTTTCGGAACTATATTTGGAACCGTGGGCACAATTTCGATACCGTTATCTATTTTTTGATCCAGAATCGGAACCTGCAATAATTTTTTCAAAACCAAAATAAATTATAATTCTCCCCCTCTCATTTTACCTATAAATACCCCCCATCTCCCTAACATTTTCAGCACTCGATTCTCTCAATCTCTCTAATTCTCTCAAATACTATCCAAATGTATGAATTTTTTAAAATGTATCTTTACTTCAATTTTTAATGTTTCAATAAATGATGCGAACCCAGTACGCAATCGACTTGATACCACGAAACCCAACAATTCAAGATAGTAACAAAACCCCAAGGATCGATTCCAAAGTTGGTCACAAGAATTTGGACAGTAAACACATACAAACTAGAACGAAAAAGAATACACAAGAACCAAGCAAAACTTCAACCTGTTGTCTATGGCGAGACAAGAACCAAACTCATAACAATATTCAAAGTGAAAATTGACCCGTTGCCTATATGAATCATGCCAAAACCAAATCTATAAGTCAATTAGAACAATCATCGTTGCTCCAGCAATGATCGTAAAAAAGTTTTAATCTTCAAAGATTAAAAGAAATATTTTTTTTTCTCCAGAAAAAAATAAATATTATTGATAAAAATATACTGAAATTCGTCCCTATAATGATGCCTATTTATAGACTTAATAAAGTCCTAAAAACTCCTGAAAATCTAGTGCTAGTGTTCAGCCACATGTAGCCCCAAAATTTGGGTTAAATTGGCCTTACTAAGGCTAATTAATGAGTCTAAAAATTAAAAATTAAACCAATACTTAAACCTAACTTAAACTAGACCAATTTACACAACAATTTAAATTATTGTTGGGCTTTGCACAATAATTGATTTAAAAAAATAAAAATTCTAGTGAAATATAATATAATATTCAACCCATGTACTTAAAGGATCTCTAGAAGTATTTCACTTTAAAGAATTGGATTTCATGTATTATTGAATTGAGGATAGTCCAATCTAACTCGATCAAAATACCACGAATGTGCTCCAATCTTAACAAGCTCGAGTCCGCATTTGTTCTAGTTTTCATCTCCTCAGTAACTAATCTTGACACATCTTTAGGCTATTCGGATCCATATCAATAAATAATATAATATTGTACTCTTTTTTTTTCAAAAACAAAGTCTACAATTGAAATATAAATAAACTATAATTTTTTGTTTCTCATCATAGCTTGTAATAAATTTTTTGGTATTATAATTTATAATTTTTTAATATTTTAAAAAAATTCAAAATCAGAACCATGAATTTAACTAGGACCGCAACCAGAATTAGATGGAACTAGAGAATCGGTCGGAATCGCTGGATCCAGAATCGAAATCGGAACTGGCTCCCAAGGTCTGGTTCCGGTTTCCCCTCTTATTGATATCGGAACCAACGGTCCCGAAACTATGGTCGTCCTTAGTTCTATCCATACAAAGACATGAAATAAGATAGATCGCATCATATTGCCCTCTTCTGGGGAAGGAAAATAGTTGATGAAGGCAAGACTCTATGTTACCACCCAACTAGGAACAATTAAATATTCCAACTTTGACATAAGATTAGGTTTGTGGAGTAATGGTTGACAAGATCTAATACCTCATAGAGGTCGATAGAGGGCTGTGTAAATTGAATATTCTATTTATACATCCATGTGTTCACTTTGCTAATGCATTGGAAAATGATGATAGGATGGAGAGTATTTTGAATATGTTTGATACAGTTCATGTGATTATTACTGAGTTATATATTAGGGTGGAAGAAATTCCCTAGTTATCTGAATCCAATAACCACCTAGGGATGTTTGGGACTGAGCCAATGATGTCTTCAATGCAATCATATATAGACCCTATGCAACAATAATCCTACGCACAGAGTCTTTCTAGTTATCCTTGGTCATTTCAGCATTGCAACCCGACAGCTTCTTCTTTAATGTCAAACTCAGTATCCTCTAGTCAGACTATTGGCGTGCAAATCCATTTTGATCATCCATACCAAGAGATGGTTACAAATTTTCGTATTAGAGAGATAATTGAGAAGGTAAAGGCCCAACTATCCTCCATCAAATTGGAGGAAAAAAACTATGACAGAAGCTATGTGCATGGTCTCAATTCTATTCAAGATTCTAAACATAGTATGGAGGATGCACTAGAGGATTATTTTGACAATGATAGTGACTCATCATGACATGTGGTGGATGAAAATTATTATCATAGTTAGATGATATATGGGAGGATGATTCCTACTATGTGTTTTTGCACAACTCTGGTGGTTGTCAAATGCAAAAGGATGTTCCTGTGTATCAACTGAGAGACTGGCATTCTTAAATGACCTTGGTAACATAGGTGATTACCCTATGGATCATAGTGATAAATATGGTATGCTATTCTAAAACAAGAAAAAGAATGATATTGGGTTGCAGGTACTTTGATAGCAAGGAGTAGTTGATTAAAGCAGACAGGATGTGGTTCATAGCTTAAAATAGGGAATTCAAAGAGGTAGAGAGCATGAAGAGACGTGTGGCAAAATGCAAGTCTTCAATATCTGGTACATTAACTTCATCAACCTATGACGATACATTTGACCTCTTCGCAGTGAATCACTCAATGTTTGGAATGTTACAAAATAAGTGAAGGATCACTTATGCCTTGGGGATATCACTGAACAACATCATAATTCTAACATTTGTGGTTATTTCTAGTCACATAGTTCACTTAGATGCAAATTATCCTAGCCACAAGGTGAAACAAATCCAAGTGCATATCAAGGAATGATTTGATGTCGATATTTTATACAAGAAGGCTTGGTATGCTCAAAGAAAAGTGATTGATCTATTTTTGTTTATGGATATTGTGTTGGCCCCAAAAGCAACCTAAGAGGGGGGTGAATTAGGTTGTCTCTAAAAACAAACCTTTTTATGTGCTTAATAGAAATTCAAACTTTATGCACCAAATGAAAACTTAAGCACAAATGAATACAATAGATATTCAACAATTTAAGCTTAATGAACAAATAAGAATATTGAGATTAAGAGAATCAAACCAAACTCCCAAGCTTCTCCAGCTTGGAGCTTACAACAACAAAGAGCTTCTTCACAAGGCAACTACCAAGTTCACAACTTGAAGTTTAGCCACTAAAAGTCTCTTCAAAGTAGGTGAGACAATAACCTCTTGTACACAAATGAGGATCACTCTTGCTCACACTAATTTCCTTTAGTTGAGCCAAGAGTTTTACACTCACAACCTCCCTTTGTTACAATTGCTATCTCTCCACTCTTACACTTGAAGAACTCTTACACTTCTAAGCTCTTTTCTCACTACCTACACTATTACAACACTTGTACCAACTATTTCTCCCAAATAGCTCAAGAATTGTTTGTAATCAATGTAGAAGTCTTTATTTCATTAAATCAGACCTAGGGGTATTTATAGTTGCCAAATATTTACTTCCAACAACTTCCCAACGGCTATTTTCTGTTTACTGGAAAACTAGACGTTGGACCTTCGGACGGCCGATGCAGCAGGAGTGCGTCCGAACAAACTAGCCGTTGGACCGTTCGGACGGCCATGCTAAATCCTACGTCCGACACTCCGTCCGTTCCTCTGAGGGTATTCGTTCGGACGTCCGAGGATGCGTCCGAACATGCGTCCTATCGAAGCGAAGTCTTCTGGAAAATGATCGGACGCTGTTCTTCGTCCGAGGCTTGCTTCAAATTCTTTGTGTCGGACGATTACCATCGTCCGAAGCTCTGTGTGGTTGTTTTTGTTCGGACGATCATTTGCGTCCGAACCTCCCTGTTTTTCTGCACACTTGTTTTCAAACCATTAGCATGATTTGGTCATCATCAAAACATGATTAACATAACTGGGGTTCATCATATTGGACATCTAATTTTGCACAGTTACCGCAATATGTTGAAGCACTAGTTCGATAGAATCTACAAACTGTGGTACTGTGGCTACATAATTGATTCATGGTTTGCAAAAGTTAAATTAGCCTGTGTAAAACTATCTAGTGAATCATGCAAGTGCATGATATCAATGTTGTAGGATGAATAGGGATGGTTTCCACAAGGACTATATAGACAAGTACAATATGTGGTTGACAATATGTTTTATTTGGATTATTGTAAAGGTAATTTTGAATTTAATTTAAACCAAACTAGTAACCAAACATGAGTTTTAAGAATGTAGTAAAAGAACTGAATTAAGAAAATGATATTCTCTAATGATAAAAGACGAATTAGATATAGGTCATCAATTTCTCGGAATTCATTCAAGATACCAACCAATAAGCTCAATTACACACAACGAAAGTTCAATTCCCAATTATTAACTCAATCTCGATTCCTCTCAATGTTGAGTCTTGTCAATTGAATTATTTAGGGGTAGATTTCTCTTAGATCTAATTCCAATTAAATTGAGTAATTTGCTGTATCGAATTATAATAAAGCAATTAGAAAGTTGTTTCAAGTAAGACCACAAGTTAATCTAATCTAATAATCAACGCTAATCCAGGGAAAGGGGTCAATTTCCATGTCATCTCGACCAATCCAATCAAAACTAGAATTAGATGTGCTCTAGAATTGTGAAATTTTGTGATAGTTATTACCCGTCATCATAAAGTGCAATGGATTTGATTAATGTTTATTTGAATTAATTCATAAGAAAAATGTCGCGTGTACCCAACCATAGCAAATTTAGTTCATAGTTGATAAAATAAAAATATAAGATTTAAGAAGAACTCATGGGATGACTTAGACCATATAGCTTTAAATCATACTATATAGCTATAAATTGGACCAATTAATTTTGATAGAATATAATATACAATTTCATAAATATGTAAATGTCTAAAACCTAACATTCCCCCACTTGGACTATATATATATATCATTGTATATAAAACCTTATGAGTTCAAAACCTGTTTCTATTATGACCAAAGTCATCTCTAAACAATCTCGTTCATTAATCATATCAATACAGGATCAAGATAATTTTCGTTACATTAATCGTAATTAAACCCATTCTTGGTCACGTAGATTAGTCTAATAAAATGACATAGATCATGTATGGATGTCTAACATGAAAATTATATATAATGTGATCTTAAACAT
Organism: Cinchona pubescens; assembly: GCA_025175665.1. NCBI lineage: Eukaryota > Viridiplantae > Streptophyta > Magnoliopsida > Gentianales > Rubiaceae > Cinchona > Cinchona pubescens. The sequence goes on from JANKKI010000053.1 coordinate 11,154,341, forward strand.
GTCTAGAATTTCTAATAGGTCCACTTTTATTCTTTATAGAGATCAAACTGAAACAGCTCAGCATAAAAAAAAAAATTAAACCAAATCTTTATTTCTGAAACTGAATACTTTATTTTTGCAATAAATATCAATAAATATAAGATTTGTCCTAAAACATAAAGGTATATAAGTACAAATTCCCTCTAATTCTGAATATCCTCAAAAAGGCACAACACCTATATGAGCAATATGCTCATGAAAGACCTTGGGTAATAATCCTTTAGTAAGTGAATTCACAATCACAGAGTTTGTGCCAATATGTTTTATAGACACTAGACTACTCTGAACTCTTTCTTTAATAACTAGGAACAGGATGTCTGTGTGCTTAGATTTCGTTGAGCTCCTATTATTGTTGGAATATAGAACTATTGATTTATTGTCACAATATAACTTAAGTGATCTTTTAATTCCATCCATAATTCGCAACTCTATGACAAAATTTTGGAAACTATATTCCATAATTGGATACCTCATAACTCACGCTATAAATTCAACTATTATAGTGGAAGGAGTTATGAGTGTTTGTTTAACACTCTTACAAATAAATATAGCCTAAAGTGGATCTATGACTTTCTTGGCATCCAGCAAAATCAGAGTCAGAATATCCAATGATATCTAATTTATCCGATCTCCTATATGAGCATGTAATGCTTTGTTCTTTAAAAATACCATACAACCTGTTTAGCTGGTTTTCAATGTTCCATTCCCAAATTTCTTATGTATCTGTCTAACATCCTAAAAATATACGCAATATCCAAATACGTACAAACTGGAATATACATCAAACTACCGATTGCTGAAGTATAGGAAATCTTTTGCTTTTCCTTACTTTCAAAATCTTTCTTGGGACACTTAGCGAGACAAAACTTGTCTCCCTTAGAAATTAAGGCATCACCTATTTTGCCATCCTACATGCCAAATCTTTTAAGTACCTTCTTGATATGGCCATTTTGTGTTAAGCCAAAATATCCTGAGAGTGAACAGGTCTCAATATTTGAATTCGTAATATAAAAGAAGTGTCCCTAAGATCATTTATCTCAAATTCTTTGATAAAAATTTCTTGATTTTGTGTAATAAGCCTATATCATTACGAACAAGTAGTATGTCACCCACATATAAAACTAGAAAAATGTGCTTACTCCTGCTAAACTTGTGGTATACAAAATCAACTAAATTCGTCTCAAAATCAAATGAGAACATATTTTGATGATGTTTGTGCTACCATTGATGAGAAGCTTGCTTAAGCCTATAGATGGATTTCTTTAATTTGCAAACCATATTCTTGCATCTTTGGATTCAAAGTTTTTCGGTTGCACCATATTAATGCTGTCATCAGTGTCACTATTGAGAAACGCAGTATTTACATCCATCTGATGTAACTCAAGATCAAATGTGCCACTAAAGCCATTATTATCCTAAAAGAGTCTTCCGATAACTAGAGATAAAGTCTCTATATAATCAATGTCTTCCTTCTGAGTAAAATCCTTGATGTGGCAAGACATTGCTTATACCTTTCCACATCACCCTTTGAATCTGTTTTGATTTTAAATATCCATTTGTAACCAATGTGTTTCATACATTTAGGTAGTTTGACGAGTTCCCAAACGTCATTGTCTTCCATGTTGTTAATTTCCTAATTCATAGTATCATTTTACTTTTGAGAATTAATACTATACAAAGCTTGATGAAAGTTGATTGGATCATCTTTCGCCAATCCAATACTATACTCATGTTCTCGAAGAAATACGATGTAATCATCTGGAACCACAATTATTCTTTTTCTAGTGGATCTCTTTATTGGCATTTGTTCTTGATGTAGTTGAGTTTATATTTCCGCAACAACCTGTTGTTCTTGATGGGGAAGATTTTCAACACTATCTTGTTCTTTTGGTATTACTTCTTGAATAATGTTAGGAATAGAAGTCTAATCATTGCCAATAACAATCGTAGGAAAAGAAAAAAAAATTCCTCTTCAAAAATAAAGTCTCTAATTCCACCTTATCTCTCCCCAAACTCAATATCATCAAAGAACTAGATATTTCCTGTCTCAAAGAAAGATTTGGATGTGAGATCATAAAATTTCTATCCCCTAGACCGTTCAGAATATCTAACAAAATAGGTGATGACCATTCTTGAGTCCAGTTTATTTTCATTTGGCATATAAGGCCTTGCTTAGTTGGACAATGCCAAATATGTAGATGTTTTATACTAGCCTTTTTGCCAATCCATAGTTCATAAGGATTTTCGGTTGTTGCCTTAGTTGGGACTCTATTAAGGATATAAGTTACAGTTTTTTATACCTTTCCCTAGACTGAATTGGTATGGTTCTATGACTAATCATACTCTTCACTATGTCCTATAATATTCTGTTACATCTCTCAATAATACGATTCATGCTAGGAGATCACGACATAGTGTACTGTAGGAAGATTCTACACTCTTCTAAGAATTTAGAAAAAGGCTTTGGACTATTCATCTGATCCATCATATCTGCCATAATTATTCACCATTAGAGTCATATCTGACAACTTTAATTCTTTTACCAAGTTGGTTCTCAAATTCAACTTAAAAAGCCTTGAACATGCGAGTGACTGAGACTTCTCATGAATTAGATAAAGGTAGCCATAACGAGAAATTCGTCTATGAATATAATAAAATATTAATGACCACCCCAAGAAGTCGCAGCAAACGACCCACAAATATCCTTATTTATTACTTCAAAGACGTTTGGATATCTATTGGCACTTGATATCCTTATATTTTTTTATTTCCCTTTAATACAATTAATGCAGATTTGAAAGTTTGACTAAGGGGCTCAAGAATTTGGTCTAATATAAGTCTTTAAATTCTTTTTTAGATATATGGCCTAAACGCTTGTGCCATAGTGAAGCAAAATTCTCAAAATAAACTAAATTGAGAAATGTACCTTTATTTGCATGCCAAACGTGACTTTGGTATTGTCATTCTTTATGTGTCCAGGATTCTTACAAAAGTAACAACCAAAAACCTTTATCAATTTGTTTCTTTTGTTGCTTTTTTGGAAGTATACCATCTGTAGCTTCTTTATCCTTTTTCATTTTCTTACTTTTGTCCTTAAAGTTACTTCCCAAGTGATCACTTTTAATCTTTTCTTACTTCAACCTTTCCTCTATTTTTGTACACAATGAGAAATGAGCTCATTAAGAGGCCATTTATCCTTTTGCTAATTATAACTGACCTTCAAATTGACTGAATTGTTGAGGAAGAGAGATCAAAATCAAATACACGAGCAAGTATTCAGACATTTCTAACTTTAGTGACTTAAGTTTTGAAGAAAGGTGAAACATCTCTAGTATGTACTGCCTTATGTTTTCTTTTCCTGTTTACCTCATTGAAATCAATTTTGACAATATCGTACTTGTTTCAGTCTTCTCATTTTTAACAAAGAGATTTTCAATTTCATTAAGAAATTCCTAACAGTTATCTTTACGGACAAATTGCCCCTAAAGGTTTCTAAAACTATATCCTCCTGATGATCATAAGATTCATGCAATTTGAACGATCCCATTTTTTATGATCCCATGTTTTCACTTTGGAACTACTATCTATAAAAGCAGTCGATTGTTTAATCCTTAGCTTAATGTTTAGATACATGTAGTCAAGAGTGCTCATTATGTTCTCTTTCCATTTCTCAAAATTGGTTCCATTCAATAGAGTGATAGAATTGATGTTGATAGGTATCATAGAAGCAGATGTATTAACTTAAAATTGAACAAAACTACATATTCACACAAGTTCCAAACCTTAATTAATTAAATTCAAATAATGGTGGGGCCTATCATAAGATACCTAACACAACATTAATATTTAGTCTTTGAACATAAATATTAACTTGTAGATGATACTCTTGGTGAAGTAATCAAATATTAACAATAAGTCCTATGAAATAATAGGTCTATCTTTGGACTGACATATTATTCATATGGAATATGAACAATTATCACATATTTAATACCACAGGAGTATGTGTAATTCAGAAGCCAAACTTTAACCTTCCTTTAACTCGATAAATATCCGCAAGAATTACAAACACAATCAACTTGATGTTTGAAAATAAATTGACATACACGAAAAAGGCTATTTGATAGCATCCTATTTGAATCAATATATTTTTTCGCATTAGACATCATTAATTAATTACCAAAATTTCAATTTATATAATTTTAATCTCATAAAGTTTGACCCATGAATAATGAAGTTCATGACCACCGAATAGGTCATGATTGTCCTTGAAATCCCTTATTTTGTCATGAATGAACTTACGTTCATGACCATATGTTCCTTAATTATTTGGTCATGAACGAATCCAAATTCCTTCTAGTCATGAATAAAATCCTACTTGACCGGACGGTACTTTTTTTTTTTCAATTCAAATACCAAATGAATCCAAAAGGAAAAAATTAAAAATCAAAATAAAATCAAAATTTTGAATCCAACAACTAAATCCGAATAAATAAAAAATTTGAACTCAAGAATTTAATCTCCATAATATAACCACAATTATTCTTAAATACAACAAATTAAATTCAAACAAAAAATATGTCCTATTTAAGAACTAAGTCTATATGAAATCACATCATAAATTAAATAGAAAAAATAATTTCTTAATGATTCAACATGAAATGCTTTGTTACCACTTTTGGTGAATTTTAAACTTTAATATCATGACAACTAACGTTGTTATAATCTAGACCCTTCATATTTTATCATCTCAATACATGGATACATGGATTAGAGGTGCACATTGCTCATTTTGGTACAATACATGGATTGACCAAGGGCCACTATCTCAACTTCTGGAACCAGTGCATGATGGACATCTAAAGGTATCCCAAGTTTGGAGATCAAATGCATGGGACTTTTCTTTGCTGGATGGATGATATTCCAATGATAAAATGTTACACATGGGGAAAACACTTGAGGACAAAAGCCTTGTGCTGAAGGATGAAATGGATAAACTAGTTTGGACCATGTCAACAAATGCCATTCCTTTCTCCCTCTCCTCCACCTTCCCTACTCGAGCAGCTTCTTTCACAAGGAAAATGATTTGGGATGAAAGGCTTCAATTAAAATTTTCTATATTGCATTTGTTGAACAGATTCCTTCCATTAGATGATGCACTCTCCAAAATTGGCTTCTTCGTGGTCTCAAAATGCTATTTTTGTGACAACATTGAATTAGATGATCATTTGTTTGTAGAATGCGAAATGGCAATGCAAATCTAGAAGTTCTTTGAAGATTGGATGGAGTTGACATTTCTACCAACCAATAGCATCCTTGACAAGCAAAACTCATGGTGGTGGTACTCATCACAATCATGCATAATCGATATTTTCCACAAAATTCTACCGTGCATTATATGTTGGTTTGTGTGGAAGGCTATTAACAAGGTCATCTATGAGGAACAAAACATGACTTCGCAAGGAATTATCATACAAATTTGTTCTCATTTGAAGGACCTCTCTTCAGCCAAGCCTTTCAAAAGGAAGGGAATGGTTGATGACATTCTCCTCTCAAAAGGTGCAATCCTTCAATTCATACATACCATGCCAAGAAAGGCTAAATCGGTTCATTAGTCTTCTCTAACTTATGGGAGCTATAAGTTGAATGTGGATGGGGTTTCAAACAGAAATCCAGGGACGGCAGCAGGAAGAGGTATTATCCGAGATCATCATGGGCAGCTTTTCAAAGCCTTTTGCAACTTTTATAATCACCAAACTAACTTGCAAGTAGAAACATTGGCACTAGTTGATGGACTTAAATTATGTGAAAGGTTAAAGCTATAGCAAGTTGAGGTGGAAATTGACTCGCAAATCTTCGTTAATATCTTGCAAGGTAAGGCACGAGTTCTATGTAGCATTCATTCGCAAATTCAGTTCATTAATAATTTTGTAATAGATAAAGCTTTTCATTTATTCATGTTTTTTGGCAAACAAATCAAATAGCTAATTGGTTAGAAATGCGGGCTTTAGAACTTATTCTTTTGTGGATCGTATTCTCGAGATTCAATCCCTAAGTATGTCAAAGGATTGTTGTCTTTGGATGCAAGAGACTTCCCTTACATTCGTGATTGGAAAGCTTGATTGATTCATCAATAAAACACACCTTCTCGGGTGTTTGCTTTAAAAAAAAGATCATCAATATAATTAAACTAAAGACAAGATGCGAAAACGTACCTGAATCCATGAGAACCGATGAGATTCTTGATTACCCGAATATCATCCGTGATTCTACATATTTGATTCTTGAGTATTGTGATTATTGATCTTCCAAATTATAACATATACATATATATATAAATATATATATGTATCTATTGACACACACACCCACATACACATACACATACACACCCACATATATATATAGACGCACACACACTTTATTTATTCCTTAAGATTTTACCCATCATAAAATAGAAAATAAGACTTTAGGGTATATAGAGATGATATAGCATTGTCCAGTTCTCTCTAGGTTTCCTTTTTTTCTTCCTCATCACGTACAACCTCTTCTAGGTCATGCTCATGGCTACTCTTCAGTCCTTGACTGAAGGGCATCCTCCTGCAATCCGTTCTTTTACGTCTGTTGTCTCTGCCAAAGATGATTTTATTCCTCTTATTGAACCTACAACTTATAAGGGAGAGCCTGCGGTTTTCTTTCCCTTTGAGATCATCCAGAAGCTTGCTCTCCCCTTTAGGTTCTCTTTAGTCGGCAAATTGTCTAAAGGAAGGCCTTCCATGGAGGCATTATGCAAAGAATTCCAGAAGATTGGCATTGCTGGCTCTTACACGTTAGGGCTTCTGGACTACCATCACATTCTTATGAAATTTGATTCTGAGGAAGACTATCTACATGTTTGGTGTCGGGGATTTTGAACAATATTAGCGTTTAGGATGCGAATCATGAAATGGACTCTAGATTTTAGTGTAGATTGTGAAACATCTCTAGCCCCGATTTGGATCTCATTAAATTAGCTTCGTCCTCATTTATTTCATAAGGTAGCTCTCTTTTGTTCTATTAGCCGTTTGGTTAGAGAACCCTTGAAGGTTGATATTTCTATAGCAAATGGGACACGTCCTAGAAAGGCTAGGATTTGCGTACAATTGGACCCTTTGAAGCCTGGAATATGTTGTGTGTAGATTGGCAATTGTGATACGAGTATCTGGCAGCCTATTGAATATGAATCTGTTCCCTTTTATTGTACGAATTGCAATAAGGTAGGTCATTCCTTGGATGGTTACAAATTGTTGGACAACCCACCTACACCGAATAGCAGGGATTCTGCCAAACAGAAACAGCTAGAATCTGCCTCCTTGGTCGTTGGAATACCTAATGCTAAAAAACTTAACTTGAGGTCAGGCAGTTTAAACCCTAGCAATCCTAATACCATACCATCACAAAGTTTTCAGCCAATCTGACAGCAACCATCCAACAATGGATTCCCAAAAAAATGCCCTAGTCATGGTATCTTCTCAACACGGTCCCTAAAAGATGATAAACTTTATAGGTGATGGTTCAGGCTTGCATGTCTCAGAGAAAGATTTGGGTTCAGTGTATAACAAAATCCAAATGAATATTCTCGATCCAATCTCGCCAACTGAACCGGTAGTTATAGCAAAGGATATTTTCGTTTCCTTACATGCCTCACCAAGAGATCATCATTATCGGAAACTCAGAGCAAGAAAAGGTAAAAGGATGATTTCAGAAGAAAATATTCTAGACACTCTATTGAACAATGATGATGTTATACATCTGGAATTACCCCATGAAGAGTTGACTAATATATTTTGATCCTTCTTGGCTGGCTTAAATCGAGATGAGACACCTAAGTTGCCAACTTTTCCAAGAGCATCCAAAAGGTGCCAAAAGAAGAAGTTTGAAAGGAAACTAGTTAGTGTTTCCGAAACAATATTAACAAGGCAAGTCGTTAAGGCCTTCAGCGAATCTTTTCGCATCTATCCAATGAATAACATTCTTTTTATGGAATATTCAAGGATTTGCAAAGAAAGCAGCTCTCAGATAATTGATTGAAGAGACTTATCAATGCATTCAATCTCTCTGATTGTAATTCTGGAACTTGTGGTTGAAGCGAAAAACCTTGAGGATTTCCAAATCAACCTAGGGTTTGTTTTTGTCAGACTAATATAACTAATAAGATCTAGATTCTTTGGAAAGGGGGATTTTATCTCCATGCTCTGCAGAATTTTGAACAATTTATCCATTTAGCTCTGCTTCGTGATGATTGGAATTCCAGCATGGAGGCCACCTTAGTATATGCAAAGTGCACGAGGGCAGAACGTCGACCTTTGTGAGACCATCTGCATGCTACTGCCACTCGCAATCCAAACCATAGTTTATAGGGGCTGATTTCAGTGTCATCCAATCACTCTCTGAATATAGAGGCCATTCTGCTAGAACTTGAATGTTATTTTGGACTTCATGGGGATGACATCAAACTATGGTAGGCAAAATGTGCCTTTCACTGGAAGTGGTTACACGAGGATGGGAATACGTAATGGTCAACAATTATGGAATTGAGGTCTAGACTATTACTTAGTAAATCACGCTTGGCAAAATATCTTATCTAACTCAGTCGTTCATCATCTTAGTCCAGCTCCATCTTATTACTCACCTACATTATGGGAATTGGTGGATATCAGGTTTTCTGGACCTAAACCATTCAAATATCAAAACATGTGGACTTTCCATGTAGGTTTCCTAGTTACTGTTAGTGGGAGTTGGAGAGCCCCAGTACACGACTTTCATATGCGCGCTTTTAGTCAAAAACTTTCCCAACTGAAAAGTCATTTAAAAGTTTGGAATAGAGAAGTGTTTGGCAACACATTTAATGTAGTTCAAGTTGTGGAAGCTGATGTCAAGCATTATAAGGCAGAATTTGAGACTAATCCTTCTGCACAAAATCGAGAAACACTCAGTTGAGCTCAAGGTAAGCTTTTCCTCAGTTTGCAAAAAGATGAGATATTCTGGAAGCAAAAATCTCGAGTTAAATGGCATTTAGAGGGAGATAGTAACACAAAGTTTTTTCTTATTTTAATGCATCCCTTGTTAACAAATGGGTGGCTCTTACAATTCGTAAACTAAAAAATGCCGCTAGTAACTCGATCTTTACATTTCCAAATATTAAGCTGGAGGTTGTTAATTTTTTCCAAGATCTTCTTACTAATGAGGGAGTTAATAGCTCAGCGATGGTGGAACTATTAGAATTTATTCCTAACATGGTTACTACTTCTCTAAACGAAGATCTCTTGAAAAAAGTCTCTTTGGAGAAGGTTAAGGCGGCTGTGTTCCAATTAGGCAAAGATAGCGCTCCAGGGCCGGATGGGTTCACTGGCTTATTCTTCTAGCATTGTTGGGAAATAATTCAAGTGGATGTTTTGCGTGCAGTGCAAGAAATTTCATAGGGGTTCTAATTACAAAAGGGGCTGGGAATGCACTTATTGTCCTCTTGCCTAAGATTGAGAATCTGGCTTCTTTCTCGGATTTTTGACCAATTTCCCTTTGTAACTTAATTTGAATATTATAAAATTCAATACATAATAGTCCATCATTTCTTATTAGATTAGATAGTCAAAATTTTGAGCTTTAGATAGTTAAATTTTTCATTTTTGAATTCAAATGACAATGGAAATCCTTTTTACTACACTTCTATATTTCTCTAAGGAAGAGGCAAAATACAATCAACTTCAATTCGAGACTGCTATTCGAAATCTAAGATTTCACTAAACTGCTTGCTAACTGCCTGTCATTTGTGTTGCCGAGTCTTATTTCTCAGGAGCAGTTCAACTTTCTAAATGGAAGGAATATGTCTGACAACATTTTCTTAGCACAACAACTGCTTGGTTCATTGGACAAAAAAGCTCGAGGGCAAAATATCATCCTCACATTGGACATGATGAAGGCTTTTGATAGAGTTTCATGGCAGTTTCTGGAGGCTTTGAAGATTAAATTTGGTTTCCATTATAATTTTGCTCATCTTATCACGAATAATCTGAAAGGAGGCTGGTGTTCCATTTTACTCAATAGTGAGGTCACTGGTTTTTTCCAACCATCTGGACGAGAAGTCAAACAAGGGGACCCTTTATCTCATTTTTCATTTATTCTATGTTGGAGGCTTTTTCCTAGGGCCTAGCCAAACTAATCCACTAGAAATCAGTGATTCCTTAAGCCATTCCACGTAATCGACCAATACTGTTTCACCTCTCTTTTGCAGATGACATGATAATTTTTTCTTATGGTGATCGTTAAACAATTAAGAATATTATGGCTTTTCTTGAAACTTATCAACATGGTTTGGGCCAAAAAGTCAACACAGCAAAAAGATCTTTGTTCCTGCCTTCTTCCATTCCAGTGTCGACCACTTGAACCATTGAACACCTAACGGGTATCAAGCATTATGAGTTGCCAATTCCTTACCTGTGATGTATTTTATATAAAGGTCAACATCAGCTTTACCAATATCAATATCTTGTTGAGAAAATACAACACAGGTTAGCTGGTTGGAAGTACAAGTTACTCTCACTTGGGGGACAATTAGTTTTAATCAAACATGTGCTATCACTCCATCCCGATACATGTCTTGGTGGTCCTGGACCCTCCAAAGAGAGTTCTTCACTCTATTGAACACTTCATGGCTGATTTTTCCAGGAGAAATCAGACCATGGGAAGAAATGGTACTGGACTTCTTGGAGGAATATCTGCTTGCCAATAGAAGAAAATGGGTTGGGATTAGGATGGCTTCAAGATGTGGTGGATACCTTTTCACTGGAGTTATGGTAGAATTTCCACGATTCTTTGTCTCTCTGGTTATCATTCATGCAAGAAAAGTACTTTGGAGGAACATGCTCAACTCCATCCTCAGTTTGGAGACATATGATACGAGTCAAACCTCTGCTTGGTTATAGTGTTCAAACCCTAATTCAAAATGGAGCCTGTTCCTTTTGGCATGATAATTGGGTTGGGGATGGGGCGGGCCGATTGCAACCAATTTCGATTCTCAATTGCCCGAGTTCTCAATCTCTCAGCTTTATGATAATATACACGGCTGGAATCTTAAACTTGTAGGAGGCTTTTCTCACATCAGAAGATAAAGCTAGGGTTCTATCCACAGAACTATATCTTTCCTTGCATCCGGATAAGCTAATTTGGAACTTGAATTCCTCAAGCAAATTTTGCCTTTCCTCAGCTTATCACATTGTTAGGGATTTCCAACTACAAACATCATACCTATACTATAATTTGGGATTCATGTATACCCTTGAAAATTTTTGTGTTCATGTGGCATTTGTTAAATGGCTTTCTTCCATTCCCGAAGTGCTTATGAGCCTTGGATTTTCCATGCCTTCAAAATGTCCAAGTTGTGCTTCATTATACGCGTTGGAGCACTGGTTTATGGGTTGCACTTTAGCAAAGGAAGTATGGTCGTATTTTGTAGCTTTGCTCATACTCCCTTCGTTCAATTGCTCGGTCTCGCAGCATTTGCTTTTATAGGTGCTAACCATAAACCACAGAGTTAGACCAATTATTCCTTTAATTTTAACCACGGTTCTATCGAACTTGTGGATAGCATCTAGATGTCAATATCTCTATGAAGATGTGTTGCACTCAAAACAATGGATTATTTCTAAGGTGAAGGGGCTCCTCTCCAGAATCAGCAAGGTGAAGTCGTTCCCTTCAGTACGGTTATCTAGTTTGTTCCACACTACTCCACTGCATGTGGTTTCTAAAGTTACTCTTGATTCTACTCCTACTTTCAAAAAATCTGTTAGCAATAAAGTAGATCACTTATATGAAATTAATATTGTTCGTGAGAGTTCAGAAAATACCAATCAGATAATCCCTCCTGATCTACCTCTTATAAATCCATATTCTGCTTTTGATAAATCTAAATCTCCATTAAATCCTGTAAATCTTTGGTTAGCCAATGTCTCAAGTCTATTAAAGAGTATATTCATGCCTCAAAATGGATCAACACCTGATTCCAGCTTCCTCGAAAGAGCACATGGTTACATTATATATCTTTTCTGATTTTCCAAGACAATGGAAACAACAGGGATATACTCACAATTTTTTGGGAGCAGCTATCAGGATAGCCTTAACTTTTCATGGTTGGAAAGGCCTTCCTGTTGTTGTTAGGATTGCACTCCTAGATGCCAGATTTTGTAAATACCAACATGTCTTCATAGCAACCATTGAGACTACTCTAAATGCAGGAATAGTTTTTGTAATTCTTTTCCCAAATTTCACCATGGCACTTGCAGATCCATATCTTCTTTCTGCACTCAAAGTCCAGGTTCAGCTTCAGGAAGCAGAGCAAATTCCCAACTCGCTAGCAGCAACTCTACATTACCAGATGGTATATAGGGTCCAAAATCATGCCTTTGACCTTACTTTTTCAGGAGGAGAAGAGGCTCTATATATCAAAATTGAGGATGGACAGGCAGCTTCATGCACACATGTTCCCAGACAAATCTCAAAAGACGATCTGGTAAAGTTGTTACCAAATATTTGGATTACAAATTATGAAAAAGCTTAGCCAGCCTTGATCTAGCTTATTGAATCATCAAAAACAAAAGTAACTACTTCTATCATATTCAAAAAAGAACAGAAAAAGTGACAATATGCTGAAGCAAAAGAAAAGGCAAAAAGGCAACAAGAAGCTCAAATGGAGGCCCAAAAGAGGCAACTATAAAAATAGAAACAAAATGAAGCAAGTTCTTCTAAACAATCTTTCATGATCACTCCAGCTCAACAATCTCAAGCCCCAGTACAACAATTTCAACAAGATTCAAATCCCATTAGTTCATTCTTGAAATAATTATCACAACAATCAGAACCACAAATTGTTGTTGTTCAAGAAACTAGTGGAGATTTTGAATCCTTAGCATTTTTTGCAACAGATCAGCAAAGTGAAGAAGAATCAGAATCTTCAGAAGAAGAAAAAATTCCCCTATTCATGATAGGAGAAGAGGAGTCTACAGTTGAACATCGAGATGATGATGACCATTGGATAGAGAAGGAACAAGCACATCCACTAACACTGCTGTATCTCACAAAAGAACATCTGGGACTTCACTATTCACTCTAGATGATATCTCCACCTGCCAAATGGGAACAACAACTTCAGGAATTTCATGCGTGGATCACAGTAAAAAAGATCAATATAGAAAGTAATTTCGAAATACTGTCAGAATTCACGACAAGATTCACAGGAATGTTGAAAAGCTGGTGGTCAACAATTGAAAAAAATCAAAGAATATTTTTCCTTACCAGACAAACATTTGAAGAAGCCATAGCTTTTAATTCATCAAGTTTTTCTTGGAGAACCAACATAGGATTTAGAGCTTAAACGAAAAGAGTTTTTCCATCTTAAATGTCATTCTTATTTTAGAAAAGACATTGATAAACATATGAAAAGATTAATCAATATATTTTATGTTTTGGGTGTAGATCCAAGCTTAAAGAAAGTATTTTGAGTTCATTGCCCAAGACTTTGCAAGATGGTACTGAGATTTATATTCTTCATAAGTATAAATCTATCATTGGTCTTTTTCCTGGACAAATCAGCCAATCTGTGATACACTTGAAGATTTGTGTCACAAAATGCCAAGTGGTGCATGAATACTTAAGAGGAGATTCATGCATTGATGAATCATGCAACAAACTATAATTGGTTATTAAAGGCAAATGTAAAGCTTGCAAAACCAAAGGAAGTCAAAAAAGGAAGAAATTCAAGAAGTTCAGATTCTCTTCTTCAAAATGTCCCTAGCCCAAAAAATGGAGATATTCAAAAGGAAAAATTTTGATTTTCAAAAGAAGAAGAAAAAAAATCTTCCAGGTGCTCTACATTTGCAACCAAAAAGGCCATTTTGAAAAAAAATTGTCCCCAAAACAAAAAAGGAATCAAAGTAATTGAGGACTTTCAGAAGCAAACGGGTCAATACATCTCCTCAGATGATGATCTTGAATCTATTTTATCTGAAGAAGTAGAACCCTCTGATCAGACTCTCTTTTCCTTAGAAGTACCAATCCAAATGTTCAACAGAACACTAGAAAGCAGGGAACAGGACCCATTCTTCCTTTTAATCTTTCCTCTCTTGTTGCACAAACATTGACGGTTATATGTTTATTCAACTAAGTACGATAAACCAATTCCTGTAATTGCATTTTTTTGATACAAGTGCACCAATGTCAATAATGAATTTAGAAGTTTTAGCTGAGGAATATTGGAAACCTCACAAACAAGATTTCAAAGCTGCAGACGGAAGAATTTTTACTTCTCACCTGATCACTAAAGGACAAATCAAAATTCAGTTCTTCCTACAATACAAGATTTGTACTCAAATTCTAGGGTGTGCACTTCTAGGAAAAGATATTATAATTGGTATGGATATTTACAAAAGAACTCCGGGTTTGAAAATTATTCAAGAGGGTATCAAATACAAAAGATTTTTTAAAGAATACATGGATATCCCTCGACTGTATCTTTCAACTATTTTAGATTTTCAAAATTTAATTTCCCAGATAAAATACAAACTTATTGAACAATCATGTGCAGAATCTCACTTTGAATATTTGAAAAAAATGCTCTAACCCTTTGTACCAGAATCCAGAGTTTTTTTTATCGAGTAGAGGTCAACCTTCAAGAAGAATAAGGATATCAATCCAACAAAAGCAAGTCATTCGGGAATGAATCCTGAGCATTCCATTTTAGTAGAACAAGAATGTCAAGATCTTGTTAAACATGATTTGATTGAAACTTCTTATGCACAATGGGCATGTGAAGCTTTTTATGTGAACAAAAGATCCAAGCAAGTACGTGGTAAGATGAGGCTGGTAATTAATTATCAACCTCTAAACCATTTCTTGCAAGATGATAAATTTCCATTGCCCAACAAAAATACTTTGTTTTCAAAACTTTCAAATGCCAAATGGTTTTCAAAATTTGATTTAAAATCAGGTTTTTGGCAATTGGGTATAGCCCTAGAAAATAGAGAAAAAATGGGATTTAGCATTCCAAATCACCATTTGCAATGGAAGGTAATGCCTTTTGGCATAAAAACAACCCCTTCATTGTTTGAAAAGACCATGGTTAAATTCTTTTAACCAATTCTTGATGATAGTCTCATCTACATTGATGATGACATTCTTTTGTTTAGCCAAACCTTTGAAGACCGTACAAACCTTTTGAACTAGTTTTCAAAAATTGTCCAAAACTATGGAATAAGGCTTTCTGAGAAGAAGATGATTCTTGCTCAAGAAGATATCTCCTTCTTAAGAATGAAATTTGCTAATGGACAATACACCCCTAAACAACACATTTCTGAAGCCATAAACCATTTTCCAGACCATAACCTCTCCACCAAAGAAATTCAACAATTTCTTGGTCTTGTAAATTATGTAAGAGATTTCATACCTAAAATTGCCAAGCCAATTCATTCCTTATCCAAACTTCTGAAAAAGAAACCTATTCCTTGGAGTGATTCCCAAATAGAAGAAGTTCAAACTATTAAGGAATAGTTGCAGAATGTACCATTTCTTCACCCTCCAGCGATGGCAAAAGAATCATTCAAACTGATGCTAGTGATAAATACTGGGGAGCCATTTTTCTCATTGGAAAGGAAAGAAAAAAGATTTCTTCGCAGTTTTTGCCAATGGTAGATTCAAAGACTCTAAAATTCATTATCATTCTACCTTCAAAGAGATCCTTGCAGTGAAAAATGCTATCAAGAAGTTCAATTTCCACCTTATTTGACATAATTTTTTGATTGAATTAGATATGAGCAGTTTTCCTAACATGCTCAAATTCAAGAAGAAAATGTTACCTCATCCACAGCTACTCCGATGGGCACAATGGTTTTCTCAATGCACCTTTAATGTTAAATACATTAAAGGAAAACAAAATGTTATAGCTGATTTTCTGAGTCAACCCCAAAAATCTCACACATGTTTGCCTTCTGTAAACATGTTTTCCTATATTCCTTCATCATCTTCCATTCAATCATTCCAAACCAATGAGTCATATCCTCCAGGTCTACCATATCTTTCTTATCCATGGAAAAAAAAAATCTTGATTTTCAAAGAATAGTCCATAAACTAGAAACTTTTTCTGAATATGGAGGATCAATTCTTAATCCTTTTGGAGTCCATACATGCAAACCCTGTCTATCCATTTGCACATATTTTCTTCATAAATCCAAATGATTGTCCACCTCATTTGATCAATTTCTTTTGGTATTTGTGTTACCAGTTTCATGTCTTGTTAGAATTTGAATGTAAAAAATTTCAGAGTTTTAGATCTTCAAAATTGTGCGAGTTTTTGTCTTGGTTTAATCCACTGTCATATTGGCAAAATCTTTTCCATTCAAGAAAAGGATTTTTGCTAATTCAAGTCCACCAACCGGCTCATCTATCTGGTCAGCTTTTACTGACTCTTCCATTTCATATAATTCTTAAAGAGTCTACTACTTCTCTTCATATTTTGGAAAAAGAATACTCTAGAATTTCAAAGAATCATTTTCCAAGATAACAGAGCAATTCCACTAGAAATATGGCTAGGACTAGATGCAGGATCATGGAATACTAGAGATAATCATCCATATTGGGCAAGAGTTCAACAAGCTAACCAAGAGTATTACATGACATTTCAAGATTCCTAGGATCCATATTCACAAAAGTTTTCTGAAAGTTCGCAGTTTCGATCACGTGAACAACAATCTGTCAAGATAAGATCAGAAGCAGGAAGAATGAGAAACCAAAGAAGCAATAATTCCAAACGTGAGTATCACATGGAGCTTCTGAACATCACCGACCCAGATCCCACTTAGAAACAGATGACTCTGATAATGACATTTGGAATTATTGAGTCAGTAGTCATCTAAATTATTGTACTATGGTGACAAACACTACCAGAATAATTGTACCATGTTAATATGTGTCTAGGTTAATATCCATGTTTTAGAAAAGCTATGTGTCTGTACTTTTACTTTTATCAAGTGTTTGTACTTTTGCTTTATTAAAGTTTTATAGTCTATATTTATTTAATAAAAGGTGTGTCTAGTTTGTTGATGGATCTTTCTTGGGCAATCTGGACAGAATTGGTGGTGGTGGAATTGCTAGAGATTCATCTAGAAATGTAGCTTTTGGCTTTGCAAAATTCTTTGGTTTTGGTCATATTACCAGCCTCTAGGTTGAGGCTAATGCTTTGCTGCACGGCATTAGACTTTGCTACACACATTGATCAACTGTGCAACTATTGAAATGGACTACAGAGCTCAACTTGACATTGTTAACCAGAAATCATCAACTCCTTGTAAGCTAGATGCAGTTCTCTGACAAATTCAAGATCTTTATCCCAAAGGCATTTTGTACTACAACATGTATATCGTGAAGCAAATGTTGAAGAAGGCAGTAGCAATAGGGAGCTTTTATTCCGTTCATCTGATATTCCTTTATTTATAATTGGATGTATTTTCCTAGATTCTTTAGGTACACCTTCTATTCGAATAGGGAGAACCTAAAGTATTTTTGTCTTTTGCTCTCTTAATAAAATGGCCTATGGGTTTTTTTACTAAAAATAATAAAATAAGACTAAGGTATCTGCATATAAAAATTCATACTAATTAGATGATTTAGGCCATATAACTTTATACCGTGTTAGATCACTTTAAATTTGACCAATGCTAAGTATGATAGTAGATAATACACAATTAGATATATATATATATATGTAATTTCCCAAAATCCAAAAAACTTGTCATATATAAATCAGTCAATGATGAAATGAATTTACCAAAATTGATTGGCAATCAATTTGTACCACAAGTCCTTGTTGAATTTGGATCTATTTTTCGATCACACCAATTTGCAGAACACTGAACACTTTTATTTGAGAATATCCATCTCGTGTTGAAAAAGCAACGGTGTGACACCCCAACTAGGCCACTAAGTTTTAGGACCTAATTGAGCACCTGCCCAGCGCTCGCCAGGGCTAGGAATTAGAATCACACTTACAAATCAAGAACTGGAAAACCAAAAGTAGGCCATACATATAACTTAAAAAGAAACTTTAGTACTTGATACATGCCATATGGCTCACTGAAACATACTTCAAGTACAACTTGTATACTAATGCAAACTACAACCAATCAACATCTACAAGATTAGGATTTGTATACATTAATCTACTCTTAAGTCTAACTACATTAGTACAAACAAGCATGAACAACTAGAAAACTTTTATGTCAACTACAAGTTCTTCTCACAGGGTCCTTGACTCTGTATGGTAAAACAAATTTTAAAATATTATGAGCTTACGCCCAGTGAGGTCCTGCAAACAAAAACAAATCCATACACCATGAAATAAAACATACAAGGCAGTGAAGAAGCAAATAAGACATGTGGAGCAAGTAGTATTCACATAAGGGTGGATACGGTCGGCCACGATTTGAGACTGTGTCTCTTGCTAGCCAAGATAAAAGTGAGCTCCAAATTTGAATAAATCCCTCAAAATAATAAAGCTCCAGCAATAAACTCAACTCCAAGTGGCTACACAAGATAGTTAAACTCGAGACTACTGAAAGAAAATTACACGCCCAAAACACTAACGATCGTCTTGTCCAAAACTTTTGGGCTACAAAGCCGTAGTAGGTAAACCGTTTCGACCAACTCTGTTACCAACTCAACGTGTCTAACCTACATTTATGTCAAGGGCCTAGTTCCTCCCGGTGCGATAAAGTACACAACCGGAAGTACATCATGCACAAGTGTTATATATTAAAACATTAAGAAAGTTCGAAAAATTAAATGTAAACTAATTTCGAAGACTTACTTCAACTAATCAATTAGCGCATAGGGTCACCAAAGTTTTAGCCTCAACATTGAATTCATCCAAGTCATAGTTATTAAAATTAAACAAGGACACTCAACGTTAGTAGTATTTACATGAGATGTCTTTTCTTTATTTGCTAACCTTCCAAAATACACTTGATTCAGGTTATTTTCCTTCATGGAAATTAAGGAATAAAAGAACATGCATCTAATTATTCCATGTTGTAATACATTTTATATAAATGCATAAGACCTCTCTATTTTAAGTTTTTTATTCAAATTTTAAGTTTACGCAAGTAGACAATAAATTAGTCTGTCTAAGCTACATAATCCCTAAGTTAATTACGTTATTAGACTATCTAATTAACACATTAGTTAAAGATGGGCAGGTAGCTTACAACTTGAACACAAAATTTATACACCTGTAGAGTTAACCATTATATCTAACCTGTCCAAACAGCTTCCATACTCTTATATAGTATCACTAGTATCTAAACAATTTACATATCCCCCTAAATCAGTCCAAGATCGTATTTAATTTAGGGGTTCAGTAGCATTAAAATTTGGATAATAAAGTGGTAACATGTAACAATTTAAAGAGCTTCTTTCAGTATGTTCTAATCTACCCATAATTAGTTTAGGTACAAACTGCCACAAATGTGTATATATATATATATATATATATATATATATATATATAACTTATTCCTAATCATATTTAACTTGTTAGTTAACATTTGTTTATAAAGTGCATTAATCTTCAGCCCCTACACCTACTTAATTGCCATTGTTCCTAACTTAGTTTTCTTCCATATATGGTGCAACAAAACATACAAATTAAACTACTCAAGTACATGTGAAAACCATGCTAAAATTACCTACTAGTAAGTTTACTCCTAAAACAGCCCCAAAACCGAGCTTAGTATAACTAAACACAACCAGGATTTTAAGGGGTGCTATTATGTTGTTTTTTTAGAAGCAAATTAAAGGTGTTAACTTCTATAATTTATCACGATTTAGAAAATAATACTTTCCTCTTCTCTTCTTTCTCTCTAGCCTCTTTCTCTAAAAAATTCTCAAGCTTAAGGCTACTCGATCATGGCCGAGAAGGAAGCCCTTCAGCCAGAGCTATTATGTTGTTTTTTTTAGAAGCAAATTAAAGGTGTTAAATTCTATAATTTATCACGATTTAGAAAATAATACTTTCCTCTTCTTTTCTTTCTCTCTAGCCTCTTTCTCTTAAAAATTCTCAAGCTTAAGGCTACTCGATCATGGCCGAGAAGGAAGCCCTTCAGCCAATCAAGATCCTTTGCAGGCGTGCTAGGTGCCAAGCAAAACACGTGTTCTAAAGACCAACAACCAGTTCAGCCATTGAAGAAGGTGCAAACTTATACAGAGGTTGAGCCGGCTATCTTCTTCTCTAAAGAAGAGGTCAAAATATTGACAGGTCCATTTCATTACACTCTTGTGGGAAATTTTCCTAGGGGTAAACCAAACATGCAAACTTTGAGGAAGAACTTCCACACAAATGGATTCAAAGGCAGCTTCACAGTGGGTTATCTCGACCATAAGCATGTCATTATCTGATTCTCTTTGGAAGATGACTATCTTCGTTGTTGGCTGAAAATACATGGTTCATAAACAGTTTTTACATGCGTGTTCTTAAATGGCACTCTCTCTTCGCTCCAGAGATTGAGCCATCAATTGTGCCTGTTTGGATGACATTTGAAGGACTTTCGACTATTTTTTTCAATAAATACTCCGTCTTCAGCCTTGCCCAAGCAGTAGGCACTCCCTTAAAATTGGACTTGGCTACAAAAAATTTCACTCGTCCAAATGTTGCAAAGGTTAGTGTAGAAGTTGATCTCTTGGCCACTCTCTCCTCTAGGGTTTGGCTGGGAGTTGGGTAGTGCTTCTACTCAGTAAGTCATCCCAAGAGTAATGGCTTAGCAGAAGTCACCAACCACTCTATCTTGGAAGGCATTAAGAAAAGTTTAAATGGTTCTAAAGGGAACTGGGTAGAGGAACTCCCCAATATCTTACCTATGGCACTGAGGCACTCATTCCAGTAGAGATTGGTATGCTGGGGTTTTGAGTCTAGTGACGAAGGCTTGAGGTCCAACCTCGATCTACTTAAGGAGGATAGAGAAAAGGCATTCTTCAAAATGTAGGTTAACAAGTAGTGGGTAGTTCAATACTACAACCTGTAATGCTGAGGTCTTCCCATGTGAAATTGGACTTACCCCTTTAGGGACGATTCCAAACTCTTTCAAAAGTAAAATTCCTACGCCATACCTGCTTCCCAGAGTAGGACTTGCACCTCTGAGGCAATTCTAAGGTCTTCTAAAAGTGAAGTACCTATACCATACCTATTCCCCAGAGTAAAAGTTACCCCTCCAAGGGCAAGAGCGTATAAGGTTTCCCATGTGAAGTACCCGAGCTATACCTAACTCCCCAAAATAGGACTTACCCCACTAAGGGCAATTCGAAGGTCTTACAAAAGTGAAGTACCTATGCCATACCTACTTCTCAGAATAGGACTTATCCCTCAGGGGGCAATTCTATGGTCTTTCAAAAGTGAAATACCTATGTCATACCTACTCTTCGGAGTAGAGCTTACCCCCCCAAAATGACGCCAAGGTCATCCCAATAAAAAGCATCTAGGCCATGCCTACACCTTGAGTAGGACTTACCTCTCTAGGGAAATACTAGTGTATTTGTAATGTGAAGTACCAATGCCATACCTACTCTCCATAGTTGGACTTACCCCTGCGAGAGCGATCCCAAGGTCTTCCCAATGTGAAACACCTACGTCAAACCTACTCACCGGAGTAAGACTTACTCATTTAGGGATGACATTATGGTCTTCTCAATGTGAAGCACCTAGGTCATACCTACTCCATAGAATAGGACTTACTCAATATTTCCGAGGGCGATGCCAAGGTTTTCTCAATGTGAATCACTTTTGTCATACTTTAGTCCCCGAAGTAGGACTCATTCCTCCAGAGAATAGTTCCAGTATATTCGCAAAGTGAAATACCTACTCCCCAGAGTATGACTAACCCCATCAGGGGTTGTGTTAAAGTCTTCTAAAAGTGAAGCACATATGCCACACATATTTCCCGAAGTAGCACAACCCTTCTAAGTGCAATTCCATGGTCTTTTGAAAGTGAAGGACCTGTGTAGTACCTATTCTTCAAGTCATATGTCCCTAGCAAGAAAACAAATGAACACTTTCATAAGTGCAATCTTACAAGATAAAGTCCAAAGTACAACCTACAAGGAAAGAAAATATAAATCTCCTAAGGACAATAATAGCACTTGTCACTTCAGCTGAAGCTAAATGACTAAGTGGGACAGGAAGAGTATACAGCGCAATACCCAACACACTACAGACAAGTAGTAAAAAGAAATGCACATTACCATAGAAAGATGACATAATACGACATCTGAAGGGTTGGTATATGGAGAGGCCCCAACTCAAAGCTCAGACAAGCATAGTAATGGAAGTTATTAGAAAAAGGTAATATGTAAAAGAAAATGCATAACAAATTTTAGGAACTCATACTAAAGGAAGACCCAGATCTCTAAGGCTGTGAAAACAAAAAACTACTAAACTATGTGCTAGTCTAAACTAGTGAAGCAAGTGAAGTGACTGCCTAATCTACTCTAATTCTTTAGTGGTTCATGAAGCATTCTTTTTGGTACCATCACCCGATGCACTTCCAGCCTTAGTAGGAGTATTGGATGTGTTGGAATGAGCTGCGATAGTTGGAACTTAACATAGAGACGATCAAAAATCAAACCATTAAACTAAATTTAAACCATCGAAGGTAAGCTAGGCCAACAAAATGCCCTCCCTGCACTTTACCGTAGATTTGAAATTAATTTTGGTATCATTCTGATCTTCTTTATGCTTTCCCTGGATCATTTCCTATCTAAATGTCAAGGATTTGAGATAAGATACTTAGGAGAAAGGAACATAGAAAATCATTTTAAGAAACACACTATTTTATTGATAAAAAAACATATTACAAACTTTTCTTTCAACTTCTCTGCCTCAAATGAAAAGTAGAGGTTCTTTATATAGATACAGATACCTATCTTAAGACTTAAGTGCTTACATCAAAACTAGAGACATTCATTACATTCTGACATTCTTTAATAAAGTAAAGGTACAGATTCCTGACAAACTTTTATAAAGTAAATGTACAAACATCAGACTTTAATAAAGTAAAAGTAAGACACGTGGCAAACTTTAATAAAGCATACAATAATTACTGACTCAATAATTCCAAGTGTCATTGTCATCTGAACTATCCGTTTCTAAAGGAGTGGAGTCTGGGTCTGTGATGTTCAATAGTTCAATGTGATACTCATGTTTTGCTCTATTTCTTCTTTCATTTCTCATCCTTCTTGCTGCTGACCTTTCTTTTACACGTTGTTTATTTTGTTGTTCACGTGACTGGGATTGTGAACTTTCAGAAAACTCTTGTGAATATGGATCCTGTGAATCTTGAAATGCCATGAGATATTCCTGTTTGGTTTGTTGAACTCTTGTCCAATGAGAATGATTGTCTCTTGTATTCCATGATCTTGCATCTGGTCCTGGCCATATTTTCTGGTGGAATTGTTCGATTCTCCGGAAAAATGATTCTTTGAAATTCTGAGTATTCTTCTTCCAAGTTATGAAGAGAAGTAGTAAACTCTCTAAGAATGATATGTGATGGAAGAGTCTGTAGCATTTGTCTGGAAAGATGAACAGGCCGATGAACTTGAATTAGCAAAAATCCTTTTCTGGAATGAAAAAGGTTTTGCCAATACGACAAGGGACTAAACCAAGACAAAAAACTCAAACAAATATGAAGGTAGAAGATTTAAAAACTTTTTACATTCAAACTCTAACTAGACATGGAAGTGGTGACATAAATACCAGAAGAAATTTAGTAAATGAGGTGGGGAAATCATTTGGATATATGAAAAAGATTTGTGAAAATGGATATATAGGATGGACTCCAAAGGGATTAAGAATTGATCCTCCACATTCAGAGAAAAGTTTCTAATTCATAATCTGTCATTTGAAAATCAAGGTCTTCTTTTTTCCATGGATAAGAAAGATAAGGTAGACCTAGAGGATATGACACACTGGTTTGAAATGATGGAATGGACGATGATGGAACAGAGGAAAACATATTTACAGAAGGTAAACATGTTTTGGATTTTTGAGGTCGACTCAGAAAATCAGCTACAACATTTTGTTTTCCTTTAATGTGTTTAACATCAAAGGTGTATTGAGAAAACCATTGTGCCCATCTGAGTAACTACGGATGAGGTAGCATTTTCTGCTTGAATTTGTGCATGTTAGGGAAACTGGCCATATCTAATTCAATCAGAAAGTTATGTCCAAGAAGATGAAAATTGAACTTCTTGATATCATTTTTTACTACAATGATCTCATTGAAGGGGGAAGTAAGTTATAATGAATCTCATAATCTTTGAATCTACCACTGGCAAAACTGCAAAGAGATATTTTTCCTTCTTTTTCAATAAGGAAAATGGCTCCCCAGTATTTATCACTAGCATCAGTTTGAATGATTCTTTTTCCATCAGCTGGCAGGTGGAGAGATGGTAAATTCTATATCTGTTTCTTGATGGTTTGGATTGCTAGGGTTTGGGATTATCCCCAAGGAATGGGTTTCTTTTTCAGAAGTTTGGACAAGGAGTGAATTGGCTTGGCAATTTTGGGTATGAAATCTCGAACATAATTTACAAGGGCAAGGAATTGTTGGATTTCTTTGGTGGAGAGGTTATGGTCTGGAAAACGATTTATGACTTCAAAGATGTGTTGTTCTGGAGTATATTGTCCATTAGCAAATTTCATTCCTAAGAATGAGATTTTTTCTTGAGCGAGAATTATTTTCTTCTTAGAGAGCATTATTCAATGGTTTTGGACAATATTTGAAAACTAGTTTAGAAGGTGCACATCTCATTTCAATATCTAAAGTGGTCTTTAAGGGTTTGGCTGACCAAAAGAATGTCATCAATATAGATGAGACTGTGGCTAAGAATTGGTTCAAAGATTTTGATCATGGCCTTTTGAAATAATGAAGGGGCTGTCTTAAGACCAAAAGGCATTACCTTCCATTGAAAATGATGATTTGGAATGCAAAAGCCTATTTTTTCTCTATCTTCTAGGGCTATCCCCAATTGCCAAAAACTTGATTTTAAATCAAATTTTGAAAACCATTTGGCATTTGAAAGTTCAGAAAATAGAGTATTTCTATTGGGCAACGAAAATTTAGCATCTTGCAAGAAATGATTTAGAGGTTGATAATTAATTACCAATCTCATCTTACCACGAACTTGCTCAGATCTTTTATTCACATAAAAAGCTTCACATGCCCACTGTGAATAAGAAGGTTCAATCAAATTGTGTTTAAGAAGATCTTGACATTCTTGTTCTGCTAAACGAGAATGTTCAAGATTCATTCCTGTATGACTTGTTCCTTTTGTTGGATTAACATCCTCGTTCTTCTTGAAGGGTAACCTGACAAAAAATTCTAGATTTTGCCACAAAGGGTTAGAACATTTATCCAAAAATTCAGAATGACATTCTGGACATGATTGTTCAATGAGTTTGGATTTTATCTGGAAAATCAAGTTTTGAAAATCTGAAACAGTTGAAAGATACAGTCGAGGGATATCAATGTATTCTTTGAAACATTTTTTGTATTTGATACCCTCTTGAAGAATTTTCAAACCCGGAGTTCTTTTGTAAAGATCCATACCAATTATGATGTCTTTAGCCAGAAGTGCGCATCCTAAAATCTGAGTACGAATCTTGCATTGTGGGAAGAACTGGATTGTGATTTGTCCTTTAGTAATCATATATGAAGTGAAAATTCTTCCATCTGCAACCTTGAAATCTGTTTATGACATTCCGAGTATTCATCAACTAAAACTTCTGGATTCATTATGGACATTGCTGCATCTGTATCAAAAAATGCAATTACACACAGGATTGGTTTATCATACTTAGTAGGATAAACATGAATTAATGTTTGTGCAACAAGAGATGACAAATTTAAAGGGAGAATGGGATCCTGTTCCCTGCTTGTTGGTGTGATGTTGAACATTTGGATTGGTACTTCTAAAGCAAAAAGAGTCTGGTCAGAGGGTTCTGCTTCTTTAGAGAAAATGGATTCAAGATCATCATCTGAAGAAATGTATTGACCTGTTTGCACTTGAATATCCTCAATCAGTTTGATGTGCCTTTTTTTTTGTTTTTTTGAGGACAATCTTTTGCAAATGACCTTTTTGGTTGCAAATGTAGCACCTGGAATATTTTTTCTTTTTCTTCTTTTGGTAATTAAAATTTTTCTTTCTGAAATATCTCCACTTTCTGGGCTTAGGAGATTTTGAAGAAGAGAATCTAAACTTCTTGAATTTCTTCCTTTTTCTGACTTTCTTTGGTTGTGCAAGCTTTGCATTTGCCTTTTATGGCCAACTCTAGTTTTTTGCATGATTCAGATCAATGCATGCGTCTCCTCTTAGATGTTCACGCACCACTTGTCTTTTGTGACATAAGTCCAATATCACTGATTGCCTAATTTTTCTAAGGGAAAGACCAATTATAGATCCAGATTTGTGGTGAATATAGATCTCAGCACCATCTTGTAATGTCTTAGGCAATGAACTCAAAACACTTGTTTCAAACTTGGATCTGCACCCAAAACATAAAAAGATTAATTAATCTTTTAATATGTTTATCAATGTCTTTCTTAAAATAAGAATAACATTCTAACTGAAAAAACTCTTTTCTTTTGAGATCCAAAACTTCTACTGGTTCTCCAAGGAATACTTGATGAATTAAGGCTATGGCTTCTTCAAATGTCTGTCTGGTAAGAAAAATATTCTTTCATTGTCTGTAATGGTTGACCACCAACTTTTCAACATTCCCAAAAATCTTGCTACGAATTCTAATAGTATTTCAAAATTACTTTCTGTGTTGATCTTTTTTACTATCATCCATGTGTCATGAAATTCTTGGAGTCTTTGTTACCATTTGACAGTTGGAATATCATCTAGGGTGAACAATGAATTTCCAAATGTTCCTTCTAAAGATTTGTAAGATGTAGAAGTAGATGTATTTCTTCCTACATTTATGGGTTCATCATCATCAGGATGTTCAACTGTAGGTTCATCATCTCCTACCATAAACATGGGAATTTCTTCTTCTGAAGAATCTGATTCAAGCTCACTTTGTTGACTTTCATCAGAAAATTTTGAAGATTCAGAATCTGCACTAGTTTTTTGAACAACTGCAATTTGTGGTTCAGATTATTGTGATAATTGCATAAAAAATGAATTAATGAGATTTGAATCCTGCTTTACCGGAGCTTGAGCTAGAGTAATCATGAAAGATTGTTTAGAAGAACTTGCTTCATTTTGTTTCTATTCTTCTTGTTGTCTCTTTTGAGCATCCAACTGTGCCTCTTGTTGCTTTTTGGCTTTTCTTTTGCTTCAGCATCTTGCCTCTTTTTCAAGAGGCCTGCTCTTTTTTGAATCTACACCAGGCTGCTATGTTTCTGGTAGAAGGCTCACCAGGTTCAGGAATATATTTGAATTCCTCTTGAAATGAAATTCTTGGTGAATTATATGAGGAATTGTAAATTGATGTAGCTCCAAAAGCACCAAATGAAGGTTGGTAATAGGGTTGAATAGGCCTGACATAAAACATATTATTTGTTGGTCCCAAAGCAACCTAAGAGGGCGGGTGAATTAGGTTTCTTAAAAATTATATTTTCAGAATTAGTGAGCTTTTTAATTTAAATGCAGATATAACAAAATCAATAGAATAGTAGAGTAAAGAGAGAAAAATTAAACAATCAATACTTCCAAGCTAGCAAGATTGAAGTATCAAATCTCTTGAATGCTTCACACACATGGTGAGCCAATAATCTTTACAAAGTTGGGAAGTTCTTGCTCACACTAAAACTCTTTTAGTTGAGCCAAGAATCTTACTTACAACCACACTTTCATACAAGATTATCACTGACCACTCAAAGTTGAATTACACTCACAATTGCACACTAATACAACAAAGCACTATAGTCAATTTGCACTCAAATTACTCTTTTCTAAGGCTTGTATTCAATGTATTAGATGATATTTTCAGGTTATTAAAGCACCTATTTATAAGAGCAATAAATAGTGGTTTCAACTGCTTCCTAACGGGTAAATAATAAATGCACAAAAAATAGCCGTTGGGGTTTCGGACGTCCGAGAAGTATTGAATGCGTCCGAGGCAGCGTCCGATCTTCTTTCAGTTTCTTGAAGAGCTTCGTTCGGATGTCCGTGCATGCGTTCGTTCCTTCGTCCGACAGAGGTTTCGGACGGTTCTGAGCCTCCGAAAGAGAAGCAGTAGGATCCCATTCTTTCTGCCAGTTCGTTCGGACGATGCAATGCGTCCGAGGAGTTTTGACCTAGTTCGAACGGTTCTGTGCGTCCGAAAGATATTTTCCTGCAAAAGCTTGTTTTACAGAGTTAAGTGTTTATGTCATCATCAAATGATAAGGTTTAGAAAACATCAATCTCCCCCTTTTTGATGATGAAAAACCTTTATGTAAAAACAATTGGATATGACTAATCAATTTGCAATATATCACAATTGGATATCAATCATCAAAGCACAATAGTATAGAGAAGACTACTCCCCCTTTTGACATCAATAAAAAAGACTCCCCCTTAGAACATGCAAGTAGTTTGACAGAAATGGAACAAGTTTCATACATCCAACTGAAAAGTTTAATGGTGCTAGAGTCAAGGAAATACACAACCAAGCCACAGAAATGCTGAAAACCAAAAGAAATGCTGAAAGGTTCTAACAAGCAAAGAACTGCTGAAAACAAAATACAAATGTGAAAAGAACTAATATGAGTCATTGCGCTTCTTGGAGCACTTTTCAGTCTTTTGTCGTTTGGATGGAACATCTTCAGCAGTGGCTTCACTGTCATCCTCCTCTCCAGTGCGACGTTGCATGATGAAGTCAAACGTGTCGTCAACATCCTCATCATCGTCGTCATCGTCATCGGCAGCTCCTTGAGTAGTTTCTGCATTGTCTTCACGGGTATGTCCATCTTCAGGTTCATCACTGTCAGAAGATGACTCAAGTGGATATTGGGACTGAAGATTAGCAAATTGAACCTGAGCCGAAGCAGACATGCCAAGGCTGAGTGCCTCTTGGAGAATCATTTTACGAGTTTCAAGTCACTTTAATTTTCGATTTGTGCGACGTTGAAATGAACTGACTTGAGTGCTCATAGAGGTGAGAAGTCCACAGATATGTGAAAGAGATGGTTCAGATGTAAGTGGAGGTGGTTGAGGAGTAGGAGAATGAGGAATAGAAAAATCAGAGGTGGAAGCATGAGATTGTGACTGTGCAATATCAAAGGCTGCCTTAGTTAGCCATTGATCGTTGAAAAAATGGGGCCTTTGCATTCAATGTATGATTTGTTGAAATAAGAAGGATATTGTTTGTTTCCGCTGAAAGGAATGTTGAGGAAATCAAAAATTTTGGTGAGAAATTTGCCAATATGGGACGGAATGTTCCTTCGAGTATCAGTAAGAAATAGTTCCCATAGGGAACAAAAGAGATACCCGAAATCAAGAGGAATGCCCTTGAAAACACAAAAGAATAAGTAAAGTTGCATTTTACCGGGCTCAGTACGATGCCCGTCAGTTGGCAATAACAGATTGGTGAAAAGAGTGTACTCTTTCAGGCAGTTCAGGACTCCAAGTTGCAATGTAGTTTTGGCTTCCGAGGCCTGTTTAAAATGAATGTTAAAAATAGCCCTAACTTCGTCGATATCAAAACGTGTATCAATAGCGGGCCATTTGTCTAAGGAAAAGAAATAGGAGACATCATTGGGTTTTGAGACTTCACATTCAAAAATGGTGTTAATGATGTTGGATGAAATCTCAAGATTGGTGCAGTTAACACGAGAAATTAGAGTGCGAGCAGTAGGGCCTTTTCGAAGATTGGTGTGGAATCTTACATAATGTCATGATAAACAGGTAAATCAAGATGCACAAGATGACCCCAATTTTGTGAGGTTTTCAAAACAATATTTGATAATGGGAAGATGTATATTCAGACAAATAGACTATGAGAAGCAGGACGTTGAACGATTATAGATTTACTTAAAAGGAAGTATACTGTTCGGATGCCTTGGCATCGATAAATTTTGATAAGATTGGATTGGTGGAGACTTGAGGATTAGCTAATGATTCTCCTCGTACTGGAGCCTTCACTTTAGTTTTTCGACCCCGATTTGCTGTAGAGGAACCTCCGCGAGATTTCACCATTGTGATGGAAGAAAAACAAAATAAGAGAAAATTGAAATTTTTGAGGATTGGTGAGAATTTGAGGAAATGAGATGGTGGATGGGGGAAATTAGATGTGATTTAGGTGAGAAGGGCTTTGGGTAGGATAATTTTCCAATCAATTTTGGAAGAGAGAGTAGGAATTTGGAGGGGGTGGTTGAGAGACAAATTTTGCCAGAGGGTTTTCGGGGGAGGTGGTGAGTCCGAAATGGGGAAGATGGACGGTTTTAATCAAACTTGTTAAGGGCACCTTTCGGATGGCCGAACGTTTGGTATGCGTCCGACGAAGCGTCCGAAAGCCGAAGAACGGACTTGGGAAGGATTTGCCAATGCGTCTGAAGTTCTTTTGGACGATGGTGCGCGTCAGGAAGATTTCCATGAGAGTTTGGTAAAAAAAAAGAATAATGTTCGGACGATTATGAGCGTCCGAGAAGTAACAGAAGCTTTCGGACAATCCAGAGCGTCCGAAAGAAAAGTTGTTCAGACGAAGAAGTGCGTCCGAACTATGAACCTATGCCAAATTTATCTGTAAAATCCCCAAACATTTTCTGAGCAATTCAAAGCGATCTAGAGCTAAGGGTTTTGTAAAAATATCAGCCAATTGATCTGAAGTAGGCACAAAATCAACACGAATTTCTTTTTTACAAACGAGGTCTCTAATGAAATGATGCTTAACATCAATGTGTTTGGTTCTAGAGTTCATAACAGGATTTTTTGTGAGATTAATTGCACTAGTGTTGTCACACAATATAGGAACACAATCAAAAAATACACCAAAATCTTTCAGAGTATGTTTCATCCAAAGAAGTTGAGCACAACAATTTCCAAGAGCAATGTATTCGGCTTCAGCCGTAGAAAGAGAAATAGAATTTTGTTTTTTCCTGAACCAAGACACAAGACAATTTCTCAGAAAATAACACATACGACTGGTACTTTTTCTATCAATTTGACATCCAGCAAAGTCGGCATCAGAATAACTAATCAAGTCAAATGTAGAGGACTTTGGATACCACAGACCATAATCCATTGAACCCTTTAGGTATCTAAAAATCCTTTTAACAGCTATCAAATGCGATTCTTTAGGGCAAGATTGAAATCTAGCACATAAACAAACAGCAAACATGATATCTGGTCTACTGGCAGTTAAGTAAAGTAGACTTCTGATCATACCTCTATAGTGTTTTTCATCAACACTATTACCTTCTTCATCTTTTGTAAGTTTGGTTGAAGTACACATTGGCGTGCCACTTTTTTGCAATCTTCCATTCCAAGTGTATCGTTCGGGTAGCTCCTTTGTGTACTTGATTTGTGTAATAAACGTTCCTTCCTTAGTTTGATGAACTTGTAATCCGAGGAAAAATTGCAACTTGCCCATCATACTCATCTCAAACTCTTCTTGCATTAAATGTGAAAAATCCTTACACAAACTTTCATTAGTTGCTCCAAAAATAATATCATCAGCATAAATTTGAACGATTAACAAACCATTTGAATCTATTTTTGTAAAAAGAGTGGTGTCAACTACACATCTTTTGAATCCATTTTCTATCAAGAACCCACTTAATCTTTCATACCAAGCTCTTGGAGCTTGTTTCAAACCATATAAAGCTTTGGAGAGTTTGAAAACATAATTTGGAAGATTTTTATTTTCAAAGCCGAAGGTTGTTCGACGAAAACTTCTTGGTCGATAAAACCATTTAAAAAGGCACTTTTGACATCCATTTGAAATAATTTGAAATTATTGAAACATGCAAATGCAAGAAACATGCGAATGGACCTCTATTCTAACCTAGCCACGGGTGCAAAGGTTTCATCAAAGTCAATACCTTCTTCTTGAGCGTAACCTTTTGCAACAAGTCTAGCTTTGTTTCTTATGATTTCACCTTTGTCATTTAATTTGTTTCTAAAAACCCATTTAGTACCAATAACGGGATGAGAAGAAGGTCTTTCAACTAAGGTCCATACATTATTTTTCTCAAATTGACTAAGTTCATCTTGCATAGCATTAACCCAAGATTCATCACTCAAAGCAACATCTATATGTTTAGGTTCAATGTGAGAGAGTAATGCACAATTACTATTCAAAGGTTTATGAGAACGAGTAGTTACCCCATCGGATAGATCACCTATGATTAAATCTTGAGGATGACTAGAGACGAACCTCCAAGCTTTCGGAAGATCATTTTGAGCATCCTCATTCTTTTCATCATCAATTTGATGGTTGTTGACATCAACGCTTGATGTAATCTCTTGATGATCTTCATGAATAACGAGCTTTTCGAGCTCCTTTAAAATACCTACAGCTTCATCTTCACATAAATTCTTTGAGATAACATCATTAGTTTCATCAAATGTAACATGCACAACTTCTTCAATCAAAAGCGTTCTTCTATTGTAAACTCGGTATGCTTTCTTGTCACTAGAATATCCTAGAAAAATTCCTTCATCTGATTTTTTTTTCAAATTTTCCAAAGTTTTCTTTGATTTTTAAAATAAAGCATTTGCAACCAAAAACTTTGAAATAGCTCACAACGGGTTTTCTACAAAAAAGGAGTTCATAAGGAGTTTTATTTAAAGAGGATCTTAATAAAACTCGATTCATAACATAACAAGCTGTGTTAACCGCTTCGGCCCAAAAGTATTGTGGTAAGTCACATTCACTAATCATAGTTCTAGTCGTTTCTTGAAGAGTCCTATTTTTCCTTTCAACAACACCATTTTGTTGAGGGACTCTAACAACCGAAAACTCATGAAAGATATTGTTGTGATCACAAAAGTAGGGAAAACCCCCAAATTTAAATTCAGCACCATTGTCACTCCTTAGACGAACAATTTTTGTATCCAATAAATTTTGAATTTTGGAAAACAATTTTACAAAATTTTCAAATGCTTCATTTTTGTGAACAAGAAATAATACCCAAGTAAACCTAGAATAGTCATCTACGATAACAAATGCATATTTGCAACCACCTAGACTAGCATATTGAGTAGGTCCAAATAAGTCTAAATGCAACAATTCTAAAGGTTTTTGAGTAGACACAAAATTCTTTGGTTTAAAAGAAACTTTGACTTGTTTACCAAATTGGCAAGCATCACAAATTTTATTTTTCAAAAATTTCAGTTTTGGCAAACCTCTTACCAAATCTCTGTGAAAGTTTTTCAATCACTGTCTCTTATACACATCTAGATGTCTGCTATGCCAAAGGAGAACTTCATCTATGATTTGGCTGTAAGACATTTTACATTGCTATTGCTAATTTTATCAAGATGAATCACATACACATCATTGTGCGTGACGTCTAGTGCCCTTTATCAAGGATAAGACATTCATGCTTGGTAAAAAATACATATAAATTTTTGTCACAAAGTTGACTAACACTTAATAAATTATAGTTCAAATTATCAACAAGAAGCACATTCTTAATCAAGGTTTCACCATTTTTACCTACATCACCGATGCCGATTGATTTTGCTTTATTGTTATCTCCAAAAGTGACTTTTCCACTATTTTTGGATGTGAGATTTGTGAAGAGAGAAGCATCACCCGTCATGTGCCTTGAACATCCACTATCTATGAACCACTTAGCATTGTTGGTGATGTTAAGTACCTCATCATCTCCAATGGCCATAAAGGCCATTTGTGCCGACTCCATTTCTTCTTCAATTTCTCCTTCGGAGTTGCAATCATCCCATGTGATTTGAAAGTTATTGAATCTCGGTTTTCTTCCTTCCTTCTTTTTCTTGGAAGGACACTCATTTGCAAAATGCCCGAGTTGACCGCATTCAAAGCATTTTTCATTTTTTGCTTCTTCATTTCAAGCCTAGACTTCCCTTTGAAATTATTTGAATTTGTAGCTCCGCCTCTTCTCATTCTTCGTTTGTTGATGTAATGTTTAAGAAATCCTTTGGTGATGAGTGCAAGATCTCCTTCATCAAGATCTTCATCTTCGAGATTGATGGAGCTATTTTCATCTTCCTCTTGAGAGGTCTTTAGAGCAATGCTCCTTCTTGGCCTTGCTTCTTCATCATCCACAACCTTGGCCTTTAACTTGAGTTCATAAGATGCAAGAGAATTGATTAGTGATTCAATAGGCATTAAATTTAAATTCTTGGCTTCCTCTATAGCAATTGTTTTGGCATCTCATTCTTTGGATAGAGCATTTAGGATTTTTCTATTTTTTTCACCCAAAGAGTACTCCTTACTCAAGGCTTCAAGATCCTTTATAATGTCATTGAACCTGCAGTACATTTTGTCAATGTTCTCATGTGGTTCCATCTTGAAGGACTCATACTTGGCAACAAGATAAGGATTTCTTTTGCTCACGAACATCATCGCTCCTTCATGGATTTCTTTCAATTGGTATCAGATATTGGATTCATGTGAAATGCAACCCTTCACGCGAGTTGATTCATTTGCATCCAAGGCATTATATAACACATTCATGGCTTTTGCATTTAACGTCAAGTTTGCCTTGTCTTGTGGAGTGAGCTCATTCCTTGTCTTTTCTCTTCTTCTATTTGTGTTATCATCAATGATAGAAGCTTCAAATGGACCTTCATTGACAACATACCACAAATCAATGTCAATAGATTGCAGAAATATTTTCATTCTATCTCTCCAACTAATACAATTTGCCCCATTAAAAATGGGGGGCCTAATAACGGATTGGCCCTCAAAAAATAGAGCATTGTTGGTTGCCATAAGATATCTTTTCTCAGTAGCAGTTTAAGCAATACAATGAGTCCAAACTCTGATACCAATTGTTGGTCCCAAAGCAACCTAAGAGGGGGGGTGAATTAGGTTTCTTAAAAGCATTATATTTTCAGAATTAGTGAGCTTTTTAATTTAAATGCAGATATAACAAAATCAATAGAACAGTAGAGTAAAGAGAGAAAAATTAAACAATCAATACTTCCAAGCTAGCAAGCTTGAAGTATCAAATCTCTTGAATGCGTCACACACTTGGTGAGCCAATAATCTTTATAAAGTTGGGAAGTTCTTGCTCACACTAAAACTCTTTTAGTTGAGCCAAGAATCTTACTTACAACCACACTTTCATACAAGATTATCACTCCACTCAAAGTTGAATTACACTCACAATTGCACACTAATACAACAAAGCACTATAGTCAATTTGCACTCAAATTACTCTTTTCTAAGGCTTGTATTCAATGTATTAGATGATTTTTTAAGGTTATTAAAGCACCTATTTATAAGAGCAATAAATAGTGGTTTCAACTACTTCCTAACGGCTAAATAACAAATGCACAAAAAATAGCCGTTGGGGTTTCGGACGTCCGAGAAGTATTGAATACGCCAATCCGAGGCAGCGTCCGATCTTCTTTCAGTTTGTTGAAGAACTTTGTTCAGACGTCCGTGCATGCGTCCGTTCCTTCGTCCGACAGAGGTTTCGGATGGTCCTGAGCGTCCGAAAGAGAAGCAGTAGGATCCCATTCTTTTTGCCAGTTCGTTCGGATGATGCAATGCGTCTGAGGAGTTTTGACCTAGTTCGGACGGTTCTGTGCGTCTGAAAGATCTGTTCCTGTAAAAGCTTGTTTTACAGAGTTAAGTGTTTATGTCATCATCAAAATAAGGTTTGGAAAACATCATTATTCATAGAAGAGCTTGAACTGTTCACAGAATCGCTTGAGCTGCTGCTTATTCTGAAATCAGACTTTGTTGTAGAAAATTCTCCTATTTTCTTTAAACTGTTAATCTAATTCTGAAGGAAATTTCTTTCCTTTTCCTGTTGGGCAACAAATGTATAAACTGACATCGCATAAGGAATAGTCTCAAATTGTAATTGTGCCATTCTTTTCTCAAGAGTTTGAATCTTTATTTAGATGTCTTCTAAATGCTTATTTTGTCTTTCCAGAACCTCATTGGTCTGTGTCACTCGAGTATCAATCCGAGGGAGAATTTTGTTCTTGGTTAAAGAATTTTCAGTTTGCCAATTTAAAACTTCTTCTGCAGCACAGATGGGTTTTTGTTCTCCAGTGGGGGAACAACAATATTTTGGATCTTTGGGGCTTGAGCTGCTCTGTCTTTTGTAAAAGGAGTGAGAGGGAGAAAATCAATTGGTTGGAACATGTATATTTCAAGGGTTTGTGGAAGAGTTTTTACAGGGTTTTCAACCTCATTTTTACAAAATGGTTGGATAAAGCAAGAAAGATTTGCTTCAGAAGCAAATATTGGATTTGGGGGTACTGCTTTATCTAGCTGCTCATGGAACATCCATTCATCTGATGGAATGGAGCAAGTTAAAGGATCACAAGTGCTTCTGAAAGTTTGTTTGTTTGATGAAGGATCATCAAAATCATTTGGAAGTTTA
Organism: Cinchona pubescens; assembly: GCA_025175665.1. Lineage (NCBI taxonomy): Eukaryota > Viridiplantae > Streptophyta > Magnoliopsida > Gentianales > Rubiaceae > Cinchona > Cinchona pubescens. The sequence continues at coordinate 11,190,982 of JANKKI010000053.1, forward strand.
TGCTCATACTTGCACTTGTAAAGAAAGTTAGCCTTTTTCTTCTTTTTGGACTTGCGAGAGCTTTCTTCTTCCTCATCATTATCATAGGTTGTCAAACATTCTTCACAGTAACAGATATCAAAATAGCAATGACCAGAGAATGGGTCAGTAAACCAATACATCTTTTGTCCTGCGCTATTGAAATAAATAGTGATGTCATCCATGTTCACGCTTCTGATATTGTTGTAGTCTGGCTCATTTTCTTCCAAGTAAATCGGGTATTCACTGGGACTTTTCATATCAATTTGCATAATTCAAATGGATGGTAAATAAGAGCTTGTGTTGGTACTAGAAAAACTGCTAGTACTTGCTCTTGGTTTTGTGATGTGTGAATGGTCAAACTGAATGGCCATTGAACCATCTAATAAAGTAGTTACTTTAGTTTCTTGTGATTCAATTGGCTGGATCAAGACTGGTTGAGCTTTTTCATAATTTGCGATCCAAGAGTCTGGTAACAATCTTACCAACTTTTCTTTGAAATCTGCTTGGGGACATGCAGAGAGTGTACATGAAGCTACCTGTCTATCTTCAATTTTGATATATAGAGCTTCCTCCATTCCGGGAAGTGATATGGATCCGAATAGCCAAAAAATGTGTCAAGATGAGGAGATGTAAGATGGAGCAAGCATGGATTCACTCTTGCCAAGATTGGAATACATTTGTGGTATATTGATTGAGTTGGATTGGACTATCTTCAATTCATTATTACATGATGCCCAATTCTTCAAAGTAAACACAAGTGGAGATCCTTTAAGTGCAAGAAGGCCGAATTTCTTTAAAGTTTATTTTATTTTGGTCTTTATTATGTAAAGCCCAATAGTAGTTTAAGTTTGTGTAAATTGGGCTGGTTTTAAGTTGGGTTTAGTTGTTGATTTAATTCTTAGTTTTTAGGCTCATTAATCCTTAATAAGGCCCATTTAGCCCAAATCTTGGGGCCACTTATGGCTAAACCCCAGCACTACTTTTTTAGGAGTTTTTAAGCAAGTTTTTAGGACTTTATCAAGACTCTGCTTATAGGCTTCATCATATGGACAAATTACAGTAGATTTATATCAAAAATATTCATCTTTTTCGTGAGGAAAAAGTTCTTTCTTTTAGTCTTTGGATTAAGACTTTGTTGGGATCATCGCTTGAGCAACGGTGATTGTTCTAACCTACTTATAGATTTGGTTCTTGCCTGATTCATATAGGCAATGGGTCAATTCTTGCTTTAAATCTTGTTAAGAGTTTGGTTCTAGTATCGCTATAGACAACTGGTTGAATTCTTGCTTCATTCTTATGTGTTCTTTTTCGTTCTTGTTTGTGTGATTGCTGTCCAAATTTTTGTGACCAACTTTGGAGTCGATCTTTGGGCTTTTGGTGCCATCTTGAATTGTTGGGTTTCGTGGCATCAAGTCGATTGCGCACGAGGTTCGCATCAGATTGGTATCAGAGCTGGTCCAATTCTGGTCAGTTCTGTTTATTTTTCTCTTTAATTTTTCCAGATTTTCTTTCAAAGAAAATCATATCTTTTTTTTTTGCCGTCAAAAAAAAAAAATATCGTACTATTCATTACTGTTCACCCAAAAAAAAATTCCAGCCATATTATTGCTACTTTCTTATTGTTCTTCATTTTTCTCTTTGTTGTTGCTGCTATAAAAAGAAAATAAAGAAAAATCTTTTTTTAGCCGAATTGAAAAAAAAAAAAGTGTTCTTGGCCGAATTTTGAAAAAAAAAAAAGAAAAAGAGGAAAAAACCTTGTTTGGCCGAAAAGAGTAAAAAAAAAAAAAACCTTGAAAATAGGGGGAAAAAAAAAGGAAAGAAGAAGAATCGGCTATTGAGATGGATGACAAAAATTTTAGGGCTGCATAGTTGGTTGCTTATAAATATAGGCAATTATTTGTTTATTTCCTCATTTAAAAAGGTTTTGGTTTCTTACCTTTTCCTACTTGTGTTTGGTATTCCATACTCCAATTCTAATTGCACTTGGTTTCCTTATTCTAATCCTATTTGGAATTGGTTTCATGTCCTAATCGTAATTGGAATTGGTTTCTAATCCTAATCCTAATTGGATTTGAAAAAAAAAACCTTAATCCAAGTTGACTTAGGAAAATTATCCTAATCCCAATTGGACTTAGAGAACTAATCCTAATCTTGGTGGGATTTGGATTACTTACCCTAATCCCAATTGAACTTGGAAATCTACCAAATTTGACACTTTCCATTTTTGGAAACTTCCTATTTTTGGAAACTTTCTATTTTTTGAATCTTTCTAAATCAAGGTCTTCTTTCCAAATTTGTAATTCTGTTCAAAAGCACTTAATTTTTGTTGGTTCTTTTAATTTCTTTGTTATTCTTAAGTGCTACTTGCTTGTTTTTGTGTGCTTAGTTTCCTTTATTTTTGCTTGGTCAATTTGCTTACCAAATTCTTATTTGCTTTCTATACGTTTTGTTGCTTCACGTAGTCTCGGATATTTTGTTGTCTCTTCTTCTTTGAAGCTTAAATCCGAAAGTTTGGTGTCTCTTATTTGTCGTTGGCCCGTGATTGTTTGTTTTCTTTGACTTCCAGATGTACCAATTAAGTGGTTAAGACATAATTGGAGCTCACTTTGGTCCTCGTAGTCTTCCAAAGACTTTGAGAACGAACTAGAGAGAGGAAAAAGGCAGTGTGGCGAGATCATTCAAGTGATAAAAGCCCATTCAATTGAGGGTAAAACACGAGGGATTGAGTGATACAATTTGAGTGCATACAAGTGTAAGGCCGAGTAGTGAGGAAAAAATTTTAATTATTTTTTCTAACACTAACCACTTTGTTTTGTGAGTTTTATTTGTGATGTCACACAGGTGGAAAGAGACTTTCTTCACTAAGGTTCTCGTGAATGAAAGAGTTTGTGGTATTCTACTTGATAGTAACATATGGATTAATATGGCAAGCACATATCTTGTTGAAAAGTTGAATTTGCCTACTTTGCCACATCCAAAACCTTATAAGTTCCGATGGTCTACTGAAAGTGAAGTGTTTGAGGTAACTGAACAAGTTATTGTATCCTTCACTATTGGTAAGTATTCCGATAAGGTAGTTTGTGATGTAGTACCTTTGTTCACATGTCATTTACAACTTGGTCAACTATGGAAATTATCTGAAAATGGTTTTTATGATAGCTATACTGAGGCATATCACTTGTGTAAAAAGGATAAAAAGTTAAAATTTATTCCTTTGCCACAACATCAAATAAATAAAGAAAGATTAGAAATTCAAAGAAAATTTCTTTAATGGCATAAGAGTAAAAAACAAAGTGGGAAAAGCCAAACGGCGGTCGAAAGTCAAGATAAAAAGATTGTAAAGGCTTCGACCATAGGCCAAGAAAAAGAGAGAAAAGTGGGAGATATCAAGAGAATTTATTTTGTCATGTCTAACCTTGATTTATCTTTGTCTAGTTTGCTTTCTTATGTTCAGCCCTTCAAAGGTGTAAGTCATGATGCACTAACCTTCCAATTGAGTATCTCATCATTCCAACCAAAGCGAGGTAAGAAAGATATGGTAGTCAATACCGCATCTCGAAGGTATGAACTTCTTTCGAAATTCTTTTTGTGATAAAATTCTTAGCTTTGAGCATCTTAAGAAATTGTACAAATTTAATTATGAATTTAGAATTATTTTTAGTGTACATTTTGTTTATTTCTTGTTTAAAATTAATTCTTTTGACTTGGTTGTTGTTTTGAACAAAAAATGAATCCAAATTCTTGGACTTCAATCCCAATTTGTGGAGCATTGTTTGGATAAATCCGTCCAAGCTTTAGTTGATAATCATTTACATGCCATCAAATCTAATTTGAATTGTTGTGTTAGCATGCTACATGATTTTCGACCTTTCACTTTTGTTCAAAGTAACTTGGATAAGTTTGTTAGATTGGTTAACTTCTTTTATGAATTTCGAATCTCAAATAAAGTTAACTTCAAAATTTTCAAATTTTGTCCAAGTCAAGTCAAGTTTTTGTTACGGCGTGATAACTTATTTCATTTTGTTTTACTTAAACACGCCACCCAAATTTTTGTTTCTTACTTAGTTTTTGAGAAACCTAATAAGTTGTGTGATTTAGGTCAAATACATTGTAAGAATGAAATCGTGTCAATCTTGCCTCAGAACACTTTGACTAAAATTTTTGTTTATGGTCAAATAAATTCCAATTTGTGTCAAAATCAGTGTTTTCTAGCAATTTCTCAAATTGTGCTTATGTTGGCAAAACTGAATGATTTTCTACTTTGGCGTGCACATTTGTTTAACTGTTTGGATCATTACTTTCCAAAACTTTGTTATGTTCGCAATAGTGCAGGGCTTCAAGGCCTATCTTCTGCCAATCTTATGTACCATTTGACTAATCCAGTTTTCTCTTATCTAGATTCGAATTCGAGGACGAATCCATTCGAGGAGGGAGGGAATGATATGGATCCGAATAGCCTAAAAATGTGTCAAGATGAGGAGATGAAAGATGGAGCAAGCATGGATTCAGTTTTGCCAAGATTGGAGTACATTTGTGGTATATTGATTGAGTTGGATTGGACTATTGTCAATTCATTATTACATGATGACCCAATTCTTCAAAGTAAAGCACAAGTGGAGATCCTTTAAGTGCAAGAAGGCCGAATTTCTTTAAAATTTATTTTAGTTTGGTCTTTATTATGTAAAGCCCAATAGTAGTTTAAATTTTTGTAAATTGGGCTAGTTTTAAGTTGGGTTTAGTTGTTGATTTAATTCTTAGTTTTTAGGCTCATTAATTAGCCTTAATAAGGCCCATTTAGCCCAAATCTTGGGGCCACTTATGGCTAAACCCCAGCACTACTTTTTTAGGAGTTTTTAAGCTAGTTTTTAGGACTTTATTAAGCCTATAAATATGCCTCATCATATGGACGAATTACAGCAGATTTTTATCAATAATATTCATCCTTTTCGTGAGGAAAAAGTTCTTTCTTTTAGTCTTTGGATTAAGACTTTGTTGGGATCATCGCTTGAGGAACGGTGATTGTTTTAACCGACTTATAGATTTGGTTCTTGCCTGATTCATATAGGGAACATGTCAATTCTTGCTTTAAATAACCAGATTGTTAAGAGTTTGGTTCTTGTCTCGCTATAGACAACGGGTTGAATTCTTGCTTGATTCTTGTGTGTTCTTTTTCGTTCTTGTTTGTGTGATTGCTATCCAAATTGTTGGGATCATTGCTTGAGCAACGGTGATTGTTCTAACCGACCTATAGATTTGGTTCTTGCCTGATTCATATAGGCAACGGGTCAATTCTTGCTTTAAATCTTGTTAAGAGTTTGGTTCTTGTCTCGCTATAGACAACGGGTTGAATTCTTGCTTGATTCTTGTGAGTTCTTTTTCGTTATTTTTTGTGTGATTGCTGTCCAAATTCTTGTGACCAACTTTGGAGTCGATCTTTGGGCTTTTGGTGCCATCTTGAGTTGTTGGGTTTCGTGGCATCAAGTCGATTGCGCACGGGGTTCGCATCAGATATTCCAATCAAACTCAATCAATATACCACGAATGTACTCCAATCTTGGCAAGAGTGAATCCATGCTTGCTCCATCTTTCATCTCCTCATTAGATTTCCCTTGACACATTTTCAGGCTATTCAGATCCATATCAGGAAGAGTAAGGTCAAAAGCATGATTTTGAACCCTATAAAACATCTAGTAATGGAGAGTTGCTGCTAGTTAGTTAGGAATTTGCTCTGCTCCCTGAAGCTGAATCTGGACTTTGAGGGCAAAAAGAAGATATGGATCTGCAAGTGACATTTTCAAATTTGGGAAAAGAGTTACAAAAACTCTTCCTGCATTCAAATTTGTCTCAATAGTTGCTATGCAGGCATGTTGGTCTTTACAGAATCCGGTATCTGGGAGTGCAATCCTAGCAACAACAGGAAGGCCTTTCCGACCATGAAAGGTTAAGCCTATCCTGAAAGCTCCAAAATGAATATGAGTATATCCCTACTGTTTCCATTGTCTTGGAAACTCAAAAGGAATATATAATGTAACCATGTACTCTTTTGAGGAGGCTGGGATCTAGTGTTGATCCATCTTTGAAGCATGAATATACTCTTTAACAGATTTGGGACGTTGCAGCTGACCAAAGATCTGAAAGATTTAAGGGAAAACTTGGACTTAGCAAAAGTAGAATATGGATTTATGAGAGGTAGATCGCTAGGGATTATCTGATTTGTATTTTTTGAACTCTCAAGAACAATATTGACTTCATACAAATAATCTACTTTATTGCTAACAGATTTACGAAAGTAGGGGTTGAATCAAGAGTAACTTCAGTCATAATTAAAGATTTCCTTCGTGTCTTACTCAAACCGGATAGACTTGGCTCTAATACCAACTTAATATAGAGATGATCAAAAATCAAACTATTAAACTAAATTCAAACCATTGAAGGTAAGCTAGGCCAACAAAATGCCCTCTTTAGCTGAATAAGGCCCTGCACTTTATCTTAGATTTGAACTTAATTTTAATCTTTAAGGTCTAGGTAGGGAAAGCTTTCTTCTCAAATAGTAGTGCATCAATATTTCCGTCATTTTAGTAGTTAGAGGTTATATCAATCACTAGTTCATTAAACTCCTTACAATGGCATGGTTGTCTTTTAAGTGTTTTTGTAGGTGATCTTGGTAGTCTTGGCACCTAAGGAATTCAAGTACTACCTGTTGTCTATTTTTCTTCTACAAGGCGATGAGCTCCTCTTTATGGGCTGACACCTTCTTTTTTCTTAGCCCTTAGCGAAGACAATTCTATAGTAACAGAACCAACGAGCAGCAACCCGTCCCTATTACTCAGCTGTTTGATCTCTAATCTTCTTTGTACTTCCTTAGTCACCTCTTTGCACTTCCTGGTCACCTCATTACACTTCTCAGTCTCATCAATCTGCTTAGTCACCTCTTTGCACTTCTAGGTCACCTCATTACACTTCTCAGTCTCCTTCTCATATAATTTGGTTGTCCAGTTTAACTTGTTCTCAAATTCAAAAATAAAGGCAAGATGTAGGTTCTTAGCCACGGTCTTGAACTACTTCTTGGACAGCTAGCGCCAAAGCCTTGAACACTTGAATAGGTGGCTCTATAGCAGGGGTCGACTCATAATAGATTCCTAAAGAAGAGACTAGGAAGTAATGCAGGAGTTGGATGCAGCCTAATTTTCTTTCCTCAAATAGGTAGTTCCAGAGATAGTTGAGAATATATCTTCTTTTTCTTGACTACGTTGCGAGGTTCATCCACGAGGTGAAGGATATTGAGATCCATGTCCTTTTTTTGGCTTAGTGAATGGTATTAGATTTGGCAGCAACTGCACATAAGAAACAAAAAGTACATTATTCTCTGAAATAAGCAATAAATATATGGCCGACAAATAAGAAAAGAATGCAATGTGATGAAAGAAATTTTTTTTCAAAGGATAACCTATAAGACTAGGATGGTAAGAGGGACAAGACTCAATCCTGGGAAAACAAACACTTGGTCATCACTAACTACCTACCAAAGAATTTTTTTTTGTGTCCCTAAGGGTCTCAACAACTTCTTTGTCATGGTCACTCAATTTGACTAGCTTGTTTAACCCCAAGACATTAATTTTAAAATTCTAATCCAAACATAAATTTCAAGTCAAGACTCCCCTGACAAGAGGTTTTTTTTTTCCTTTATGCCTTCTTTTAGGGTTGCGAACCCTCTAGTAAACCCATTTTGGGTATAAAGCTAAAGATAATTGCATTACTGCATCTAAAGAACTTGGCAAAAATCTTCCCAAACCTGACGTGATAGTGATTTAAGACTTTCAAAAGGAAAGGCTATAGTGGAAACCTCAGTCCTATCACTAATTGAACCAAATAGATAGAAATGTACTTTTCGTGATTCACGCAAAGTCTATGCTTAGGTCCCAATGCCTTGACCTTCATGTCATCAGGGATATAATGTGGATCAACCCATTGGTCAATCAAATCCCAATCAGTGTTGGGTGACAGGTAACGGGAAGTAGATGTCTTTGGATCGGTCTGAAATCCATTTAATTTTTCCCTAGTATGAGAGAGAAGCATCACCACCACTTGACCCACCCTGCTATACTTTGGTCTCAAGTGCTACAGTGGGATTATTGTGTGGTTGCTCCAAATTACCTCGACTAGGGTAAGAAAGCAAAGAAGGCATACCCACACACCAATAGTGGTACTGGACAAGTTCAATCTATATCTATGCAGTGGAAAATCACGTCCCTGGGTGTATACGGTGGAAAGCCACACCCCTTGCATCTATATGGTGGAAGACCCCGAGCATCCTTGACCAAGGATTGTTGAGTTGTGTCTAACTCAGGACTATTGTTAATATCTCGGGCATCATAAAAGTCATGGTCATTATCAATTTCAGCATAGTCATCCTTGGCATCGTCATCGGAGTCGAGGTTAATTGGGGTGGTTGAGGTATCTGCATCTGAAAAAGAATCATGATCGACTGAGGAAGAAGGCATATTATTACCACAAGGAAAATCGTTATCTACTTTGGATGTTCTGGAGTTGGAGTTTGTTATTGTAAAATTTTTCATGTTATTAATCTTCTCTGTGGTGGTGTTTAAACCTAAGGATTAACTACTATATTAATATTCCAAATAGCCGTGATATACGGGACATCTTCTCACGTTAGTGCCATGACTAAAGTCTAGTTACGTATACATGCAACTACAATCCCAAATTTTAAATAAATGCAAATGTATGTATATCTCAGAAGGTAAGCTAGCTTTAAACTGCCATCCTCTTGGCATATAAGGAGCACTGCACTTTATCCAACATATACATACAAATGAAATATAATAAAATTTAAGTTAGGAAATAAAAAAGGATCATTGCATGATTATTAAGCTATGCTGATACTTAGAGAAAGAAGAGGAGTTTAGAAAGCCATTTTATTCACATTGATATTTTACAATATTATTTCACACTGCACTCCACTCTGCCCTTGCTGAATTACAATGGGTTCTATTTGTAGAAAGGAACCTGGATTTCAAACTTAAAGCAACAAACTATATTACAATAAAAGATAAGATCCACAGTGGGAATCTTATCATTCTGACACACTAAAGTTAGTACAAACTTTGATAAAGTAAATAGTACCAATTTTACAAAAGTGAAAATTGTACAAACTACTTTAATGAAGTAAATTATTAAAAATTATAGGGCCATCTTATCTTGTCATCATTTGAGCTGGAAGTATCCAAGGGAGTAGAGTCTGGGTCAGTGATATTGAGCTCTTCAATTCTTTCCCAGTGCTTTTGTCTGTTTCTTCTTTATTTTCTTTTCTTTTTCTTTCTGATCTGACAAATGGTTGTTTTCTTGTTTTTGCATGAGTGGAACTTGACTGTGGAGGAATCTCCTGAGTGGAACTTGGCTGTGGAGGAAAATATAAGATAGCTCTGGGTTGTCATAGGATGACTCTAGGTCTTGAGAAAGTGGTGCATCTGCATATTTCTTATGGTATTCATTTTTTGCATCTTGGATTATTTTCCATTGAGGATGTCCAGAGAGATGATTCCATGTACCATAAGTTGTAGCGGGCCAAATTTCTTTAGGAATACATTTATTTTCTTGAAATAAAATCCTTTAAATTTCCATTTCTAAAATAGATGTCTATGATTCTTGGATAACCTTATAACGATATGGAAGTGCTTGAAAATTCTGTTCTGATTTATTTAGGACTCAGTGAAATTGGATAAGAACAAATCCTCTGCGATAAAGGAAAAATCTGCTCCATTTGTTGAGGGTGCAAACCATGATAGAAATGTACATAAGTGCGGTGACCCGAGTCTGACAAACTTTTTACATTCAAACTCAATAATAATATGAAATTAGTATATGAAATTGGTGACACAAATAGAAGATAAACCACAATAGTGACTCTGGAAAATCATGAGGGTGCATAGAAAACACTTGACAGAAAGGATATTTTGGGTGGACTCCAAAAGAATTAGAATAGAACCTCCATATTGAGTGAATGTTTGTAATTCCCAGAAAATTGTATATTGACTCAAATCTTTTGTTTTCCAAGGATAATCTAAAGACTTAAATTCTAGGGGATATGACTCTATAGACTCAAGATGAGAAGTGTTCGCAAAGCAACCTAAGAGGAGGGGTGAATTACGTTTCTTAAAAATTATGTCGCAATAGCAAGTATGAACTTATAAAACCTTTTGTACTTACAAGTAGTTTGACGAGATAAAATCAATTAAGCTTATTAAGTACAGAAAGGTAAAGAAAGAGATTAAACAAGAAACACTTTCAAGCTACCAAGCTTGAAGTGTTAATCCACTAGAATGTTTCACAACTTTGTGAGCCAATAATCTTCTAATGTACACAAAGTAGGACAATCCTTGCTCACACTAATTCTCTTTAGTTGAGCCAAGGATTTTACTCTCAACCTCACTTTTGTACAAGATTATCACTCCACTCAATATTTTTGAATAACACTCTAAAGTACACACTAATACAATATTGCTCAATAGCCAATTTGCACTCAAATTGTTTTTTTTCTTACTTGTATTCAATGTGTAAGATATGTTTTTCATTATTATCAGAGTTGGTATTTATAGGTGCAATAAATTGGATTGTAACCACCTTCTAACGGCTCAATAATAATGCTAAAAAACTAGCCATTATAGGTATCAGACGTCCGACTGTGTTATTGTTGTGCGTCCAACCCAACGTCCGATCTCAAATATATGTGAGTAGTGGATGCCGTTTGGACGGTCGAGCTTGCATCCGTTCTATTGTCCGAACTAGGTGTATTTGAAAGGTTCACACTTCGGATGGTACATTGCGTCCGAGTGGTTTAGTGCTTATCAGGGAATTTTTCCTTTCGTACAGTCAGTTTCGTTCGATGTAAACTTCTTTCAGATGGTTGGATGCGTATGTTACAGTGCTTTAAATTCTTGATTCTACCTCACTCTTTCTGACAGAGAAATATGTCCAAGGGATGGATATTCCTTTGAACACGCTTTTGCGTCCGAGAAGTATAATACTGTTCGGATGGTGTACATCGTTCGAAAGCTTTGTTTCCAGTCAAACCTGCACAGTTTAGATTAAGAGGTTAAAACCATTTGTCATCATCAAAATAAGGTTTGTGGATCATCAATCTCCCCATTTTTTATGATGACAAACTATGAATCAAAATCAACACCCCTACTCTCCCTATTTTGACCTAATCAAAATGAATTAAGCTCTCCCTTAGAAGGTGTTTCCCTTTTCGGAATCAAACCAAATGAGAGTAGATTATATTTGAAAATGGTCGATAAACCAAATCAAACTAGAGCAAATTAAGAGTAAAACAGACAACATTAACAACTATATGTAGAACCTTATCAGTCAAATAATATAAGCCAATCAATAATACACAAAAGAGGAAACAAGAGAAATGAAAAAAAAAAGAGTTAAGTGGAGTCATTTTTCTTGTTGGACCGTTCTTCAAGATTGCGTTTCTTGGTGGGTACGTCATCATTGGTTGCTTCACTATCATGAGCATCAGTAGCTCGTCGTTTCACGATGTAGTTGAAAGTGTCGTCAACGTCCTCGTTGTAATACCCGACTTTTCTGATAATTTCACATATTTTCGTACTTGATCTTATTCTTTTAAATACTCATTAATATCCCTTTCAAATATTAAATAATCTTTTTACACTTTTTAAATATTTTCTAAAATTATTTTGGGTAAAAGTATAATTAGATAAAACTTGAGGGACTAAAGTGCAAATCTTGGAAATTTATTAAAACCTCATCACGAAGTAATTCATCCCTGTAGCTATTATCTCATTCTTATTGAACCTTATTGTCTTGCAAATATCTCCTGCAGACCTACTTATCTCAACTCTCAAATCCTTTAATTAGTTTATGAAATTTTTCCTTCAAATCAAATTGGTGATTCAGGAATCCTCGTAGACCTTTAATCGAACTTCAAAAGTAAGTTTTACTTCCAGATCTGTATGATTTTTATGTTAAATTCTAAGTTCCTCAGGAAATTAATTTGTTTAATTTTGTTGTTTTGTGAATTGATTTTATTACCAAATATATTTATGAGCTACTAGGACTTGATTTATGGTTTGAAATGACTTTTTAACTAATGTTTTTGTGAGATTTGAATTAGGGTTTTGACAATTCCTAACCTAGTGCTATATTTGAAATTATGAACCCTAATTCTTAGATTTTTCCTATCTTATTTTCATAAATTTAAGTCAACCCTTACTCTTTTGTGTTCGATTATTACCTAATTTGAGAATTTGAGTGATGCCCAAAAGTGAAACCCTATCTCGATTTTTATCCTAATGGTATAATACTCTCCTGGTTTAGGTGATTTGAGATAGAGTCTTAGACCGTCGAAATTAGGATACGTCTACAAAATCGATTTTCAAGGTAAGTAACATTTACACATTTTTATCGATACCTTGTATATGATTGGTATTGTAATCATAGAATAATTAATATTAAGGTAAGTATATTTATTTCGATTAATATTTATAAAGTAAGTACATTTATAAATTATATGTTTTTTATGTAATGTATCAATTGTTCATTATTGTACTGTGTGTTAATGAATGATTATTGTGAAGAGCTCAATGGGTCACTTTAGTGGACTTGGCTATGAGTGAGTGAATGAAATGATACACTGAGTACTCTGCTTTGTAAATGTTATACCCGGTCTATCGGGAAGACAAGAATGATAGACACTCCGTTATGCCTTGTCTACTCGGGCGAATAATAGGTAGACCTGGATCCAGTGCTGGGAAGACTTTTGTGAACCATGATTGATTGACATTTGCATTTTAAATATTGATAATGTCTCGTATTTTGTTCCCGGCACTGATTGTAGACATGTTATCTATAATTGGGTTTAAATGTTATTTACTAAGAACGATGTGCTTACTCCGTTATTATTTTTCTCTTTGTTTGAAGTCGAGGACAACAAGAGACATTAGCAGGTCCTTAATCGAGTGCTGACCAGGGAGGGGATTACAGTACATACCTCAGTTATAGGAGATGAGTTTTCCTGTTTACCATCCTAGTGTGAGGTTGGTTTTTATGCTTAGGCCTGTGTACCTATGGATTTGTTAGACTTGTCTTGTGATCGAATTTCTAACTGTGTTTGGGTTTTAGTTTTGATGCTTGTATACGAATGTGATTTGGTTATCGTGGAATGTTATGGACATGGTTGTTCAATACTTTTGTGGTCTTATATTGGTTGATCTTGAGGTCTAATGACAGGTTTATGGATGTTTATTGCACTTGTACTGCGCCTTGCATGCTTGAGGTGATCCCGAGGTGCGGCGTGTCATTGTCCCGTTTTGGGGGCGTGACACTCGTCCTCGTCCTCGTCATCATCAACACCAGGAGCAGTAGATTTGTCAAGATTGATGGTGCCAGTAGGTCCTCACGATCGTCCTCCTCAGGAATGGAATGATCATTATCATTGGTGCCATCATCATCGCTTTCAAAAGAGGATTCGAGATTGTATTGGGACTGGGGATTCGAGATTGTATTGGGACTGGATATTGGCGAACTAGACTTGAGCGAAAGTAGACATGCCCAAGCTAAGCGCCTCTTGAAGTATTGTTTGACGAGTTTCAAGGTGTTTCAATTTGCGATTGGTACGACGCTGAAAGGAGCTCATTTGGTCACTCAAAGAAGTAAGAAGGTTACAAATATGAGAGAAGGAAGGTTCGGAATAAAGAGGAGGTATGGGGATCATGGGATGGTGGAGGTGTTTGAAGAGGAGGGGAATGAGGAAGTGCAAGTCTGGAGGTAGAAGCTTGAAATTTAGATTTTTCAATTTCATAAGCTGCTTTTGTGAACCATTGGTCGTTGAAAAATCTCAAACCCTTACACTCAATGTACACTTTGTTAAAGTAAGGAGGATATTGTTTTTTGCCGGTGAATGGAATGTCAAAATGATCAAAAATTTTAGTAAGGAATTTTCCAAAAGGTATGTTGTGGTGAGTATCAATTAAGAAAAGTTTCCACGAAGAGCAGAAGGGATAACCAAAATCTAGTGGAATTCCTTTAAAAACATAGTAAAATAAATAGAGCTGCATTTTACCGGGCTTCAGTGCGATGCCCATCAGTTGGTAACAATAAATTAGTGACTAAAGTGTATAGAATGTTGAGTTCAGGAATAAGCAAAGTAGTTTTGGCTTCCGAAGCCTGTTTAAAATTGACATTAAAAATTGCTTGGACCTCGTCGATGTCAAAACAAGTATCCAAAGCAGGTCATTTATCCAATGAGAAAAAGTAGGAAAAATCGTTAGGCGAGGGAACCTCACATTCAAAAATAGAGTCTATGACATTGGATGAAATCTCAAGATTTTTGTTATTTGCACGAGATATCAACGTACGAATAGTGAGACCTGTCCTAAGATTAGCAGTGAATTAGAGTACCATATCATGAAAGACTGGCAAATCTGTGTGTACCAAATGACCCCAATTTTGTTTTTCAAAGCAAGTTTTCACATTAGGTAAGTTAAATTCATCAAAAAAGACCTTGAGAAACAGGTCTTTGAATAATGATGGACTTGCTAAGAAGTGAAGTATACTAGTCAGATGCCTAGGCATCAATGAATTTGGGTAGAGAAGGATCGGTAGAGGTTTGAGGATTTGTGGATGATTGGCCCTGCACCAAAGTCTTTCCCTTTGAGTTTCGTCCATGAGTATCTGTTGAAGATCCGACATGAGATCGAACCATTGTAAACATTTTGAAGAAGAAGAAGAAGAGGGAAAAGTGTGATTGAGGAGATTTGGGGGAAATTGTAAGAAATGAGACGGTAGGAGGTGAAATGAGGTTCAATAGAGATGAGGGAGGGCTCTGAAATGAAGATTCCCTAACCAATTTGACAGGAGAAGGGATAGATTGAGAAAATTTTGAGAAAGAGCAAAATTTGCCAGAGCTAGGATTCAAAGGATAGGAATTGTCCGATAGGAGGAAAATGAAGAGTTTTAAACGAGAAAAGCAATCGTTCGGACGTCCGAATGATTTGTATGCTTCCGATCGTGCGTTCGAACGCAGATGAATGGATGGCCGAAGCTCTACGCTGTGCATCCAAGGAAGTTTCAGACGATGATAAGCGTCCGTTAGGAATTCCAAAGAGTTACTGAAAAATGAGGGAGAATTTGGACGATTATAAGCGTCCCAGGTAGAGAAGTGAGTTTCGGATGTTTAAGAGCGTCCGATAGAATGTATGGTTTGGACGATCATGTTTGTCTGTCAACTCAGAGTTTATACAGATGTGAAATTAATGATGCCCAAACGAGTTCTGAGAGATTCAAAACAATCTAAAGCAAAAGGTTTAGTAAAAATATCAGCAAGTTGATCTTTTGTACACACAAATTCAACACAAATTTCTTTTTTGCATACAAGATCTCTAATAAAATGGTGCTTGACATCTATGTGTTTGGTTCTTGAATGCATGACAGGATTTTTTGTGAGATTAATTGCAGTAGTGTTATCACATCTTATAGGCACACAATCAAAACTAACACCAAAGGCTTTTAATGTATGTTTCATCCACAGAAGTTGAGCACAACAGTTTCCAGCATCAATGTATTTGGCTTCTGCCGTAGAAAGAGAAATATAATTTTGCTTCTTGCTAAACCATGACACTAGATAGGTACCCAAGAAGTGACACATACCACTAGTACTTTTTCTATCAATTTTACAACCAGAAAAGCCAGCATCAGAATAACTAACTATATCAAAAGTGGAGGATTTTAGATCACTAAAGACCAAAATCCATTGTACCTTTTAAGTATCTGAAAATTCTTTTTACAGCAATTAAGTGTGATTCTTTAGGACAAGATTGAAATCTAGCACACAGACAAACAGCAAACATAATATCCGGTCTGTTAGCTGTTAAGTAAAGTAGGGTTCTGATCATACCTATATTTCATCAACACTATTACCTTCTTCATCTTTGTCAAGTTTGGTTGAGGTGCACATTGGTGTCCCGACCTGTTTGCAATCTTCCATTCCAAATCACTTGAGTAGCTCCTTTGTGTACTTGATTTGTGTAATGAACGTTCCTTCCTTTGTTTGGTGAACTTGGACTCCAAGGAAAATTTGTAATTTTCCCATCATACTTATTTCAAATTCTTTTTGTATCAAGCACAAGAATTCCTTGCACAAGCTTTCATTAGTTGCTTCAAAAATGATATCATCAACATAAATTTGAACAATTAACAAACCATTGGGATTAGTTTTGGTAAAGAGAATGGTGTCAACACACCTAAAACACCTCTTTTGAATTCATTCTCAATCAAAAAAACACTTAGCCTTTCATACCAAGCTCTAGGAGCTTGTTTTAAACCATACAAAGCTTTAGAAAGTTTGAAAACATGATTTGGAAAATTTTTATTTTCAAGACCAGGGGGTTGTTCAACGAAAACTTCTTGATCAATAAAGCCATTTAAAAATGCACTTTTGACATCCATTTGGAATAATTTGAAATTGTAAAAGCATGCATATACAAGAAACATGCGAATGGATTCTAATCAAGCAACAGGTGCAAAGGTTTCATCAAAATCGATGCTTTCTTCTTGAGTATAACCCTTTGCAACAAGTCTAACTTTGTTCCTAATGATTTCACCTTTATCATTTAACTTGTTTTAAAAACCCATTTTGTTCCGACTACGGGATGAATTGATGGTCTTTCAACTAAGGTGCATACATTGTTTTTCTCAAATTGGCTAAGCTCATCTTGCATAGAAAATACCCAAGATTCATCATTCAATGCATCCACATCCACATGTTCAGGTTCAATATGAGAAAGTAATGCACAATTATTATTCAAAGGTTTATGAGATTGAGTTTTTACCCCACCGGATGGATCACCTATGATCAAATCTTGAGGATGACTAGAGACAAATCTCCATGCTCTTGGAAGATCTTTTGGAGTGCCTTCGTTCTTTTCTCCTTCTTCATCCAAGTGATGGGTGTTGTCCTCATTGTTTGACGTGATCTCTTGATTTTCTTTATGAATAGTGAGCTTTTCAAGCTCATTTTGAATACCTACATCTTCATTTTCACATACATTCTTTGAAATAACAATATTAGTTTCATTGAATGTAACATGCACAACTTCTTCAATCAAAAGTGTTCTTCTATTGTATACTCGGTATGCTTTCTTGTCACTAGAATATCCCAGAAAAATTCTTTCATCCAATTTTTTGTCTAATTTTCCAAGATTTTCTTTGATTTTTAAAATAAAGCATTTACAGCCAAAAACTTTGAAATAACTCATTCAACAGTTTTTTTACAAAACAAGAGTTCATAAGGTATTTTATTTAAAATAGGCCTTAACAAAACACGATTCATAACATAACAAGCCGTGTTAACGGCTTCGGCCCAAAAATATTTTGGTAAATTAGATTCACTAATCATAGTTCTAGCGGCCTCTTGAAGTGATATATTTTTCCTTTCAACTACACCATTTTGTTGAGGCACTCTAAGAACCAAAAATTCATGTGAAATACCGTTGTGAACACAAAATTCGGGAAAACCACCAAATTTAAATTCGGCTCCATTACCACTTCTCAAACGCATGATTTTCAAATTCAACAAAGTTTGAATTTTGGAAGACAAGTTTACGAAATTTTCAAAAGCTTCATTTTTGTGAACAAGAAATAGTACCCAAGTATACCTAGAATAGTCATCAACAATCACAAACGCATATTTACTACCACCGAGACTAGCATGTTGAGTTGGACCAAACAAGTCCAAATGCAATAGTTCCAAGGGTTTAAAAGAATAGACACACAATTCTTTGGTTTAAAAGACACTTTAACTTGTTTACCAAATTGGCATGCATCACAAATTTTCTTTTTCAAAAACTTTAATTTTGGCAAGCCTCTTACCAATTCCTTCTTGACAAATTTTTTAATTAAATCCATGTTGAAATGACAAAGCCTTCTATGCCAAAGCCTAGGATCATCAATAGAAGAGGTTAGACATTTTACATAGTTACTACCAATATTGTCAAGATAAATCACATAAACATCATTGTGCCTAGTACCTTTAAATAAAACAACATACTCTTTATCCAGAATTAGACATTCATGTTTGGTAAATAACACATAAAAAATTTTATCACAAAGTTGACTCACACTTAATAGATTGTAATTCAAATTATCAACAAGAAGCACATTTTTAATCAAAGTCTCACCATTTTTACCTACATCACCAAGACCAATTGATTTTGCTTCCACTACTTTTGGATATGAGTTTGGTGAAGAGAGATGCATCACCCGTCACTTCTTATATGTCTTGAGCACCCACTATCTATGAACCATTTGGCATCCTTGGTGATATTCATTTCCTACACAAGAAATTAAGTGATAACTTTTGGTACCCATATTTTTTTGGATCTACAAGAGTTAGTAATGTTGACCCCAAATGCAACCTAAGAGGGGGGGTGAATTAGGTTATCTCTTAAGACAAACCTTTTTAAGTGCTTAATAGAAATTCAAAACTTTATGCAACAAATGAATACTTAAGCACAAATGAATATAATAGATATTCAACAGTTTAAGCTTAAAGAACAAATAAGAATGAGATAAAGAATATCAAACCAAACTCCCAAGCTTCTCAAGCTTGGAGTACATCCACTAGTAGTGCCTCTTCAAAGAAGGTGAGGCAATAACCTTCTTGTACACAAAGTAGGCTCACCCTTGCACCAACTAAGTTCCTCTAGTTGAGCCAAAGGGTTTTACACTACAACCTCACTTTTGTACACTTGTTATCCCTCCACTCTTACACTTGAAGATAGATCACTCACTAGTCTATTCTTGCTCACACTAATTCCCACTAGTTGAGCCAAGAAAGCTATACTACTCAAACCAATACAACCCACAATATTTTAGCCTATTTCTCCTCAAATAGCTCTTACAAGTGTTTGTATTGAATGTAGTCTTCTTTTGCTTAATTCAGACCTTGGGGTATTTATAGTTGCCAAATATCTGCTTTCAACAACTTCCCAACGGCTATTTTCTGTCTACTGGAAAACTAGCCGTTGGACCTTTCGGACAGCCGATGCCAGCAAGAGTACGTCCGAACAGACTAGCCGTTGGACCTTTCGGACGGCCGCTGCTGAACCCTGCGTCCGATACTGCGTCCGTTCTCTGAGGGTGTTCGTTACGTCCGAGGATGTGTATCCGAACATGCGTCCGATCGAAGCGAAGTCTTCTGGAAATTTATCGGACGCTGTTCTTCGTCCGAGGAGTCTTCTGGAAATTTATCGGACGCTGTTCTTCGTCCGAGGCTTGAATCAAATTCACAAGATTGTGTCGGACGAACAACTCTAGAAGCTCTGTGTGGTTGTTTTGTATACACGATCATTTGCGTCCGAACCTCCCTGTTTTTATGCACACTTGTCTTTAAACCATTAGTATGATTTGGTCATCATCAAAACATGATTAACATAACTGGGGTTCTTCAAGTAAAATGACTACAAATCTATACGGTATTCATACAAAGTTTTTCATTTCTCTTGACGTAGCAATTATTTTTCACATGTCAATGTTGTTGGCAATAAATGCAAATAATATATTTATTTCCATATAAAGAAGATTTTGATTTTACAAAGCATAAATATTTCCTTCCAAAGGTGACAAAGTTCTTGTTGATCAATACATTTCTATTCTTTTTCAACTCAACAATATTTTCCTTTTTTCTATGCAAGAGAATATTCAAGTCATCCAATCTTTTCTTCAAAGAGGCTTGTTCTTCCTTGATCCTTGTTTTCACATGCATTCTTTTCTTCAAATCACTATTTTCTTGTATTGCATTATGATAACCTATTATTTTCATTCACAAGTTTAGAGTTAGCATTTAATAAAGCATTTGATTTCTTTACTAACTCCTTATTTCTAGCATATGATTCCTTTAAGCTATCATGCAATTTTAAAATGAAAGCTTCAAGATTATTTTCATCATTAGAATCATAATTAGAGGATACCTCATCATCACCAGTGGCCATAAATGCCATTTGTGCCGTCTCCATTTCTTTTTCAGCTTCTCCTTCAAAGTTGAAATCATCCCATGTGATTTGGAAATTGTTGAAGCGGGGCTTTCTTTCTTCCTTTTTCTTCTTGGAAGGACACTCATTTGCAAAGTGTCTGGGTTGACCGCATTTAAAGCACTTTTCATTTTTCTTTTTCATTTCTAGCTTGGTCTTCCCTTTGAAATTATTTGAGTTGATAGCTCCACCCCTTCTCATTCTCCTTTTATTGATGTAGTGTTTGAGAAATCCTTTGGTGATGAGTGCAAGATTTCCTTCATCAAGATCTTCGATCTTCTAGGTTGATGGAGCCATTTTCATCTTCTTCTTGAGAAGTCTTTAATGCAATGCTCCTTTTTGGTCTTACTTCTTCATCATCCACCACTTTAGCCATTAGCTTCAATTCATAGGATGTAAGAGAGTTCATTAGAGATTCAATAGGCATGGAATTTAAATTTTTAGCCTCCTCTATAGCGATTGTTTTGGCCTCCCATTCTTTGGATAGGGCATTCAAGATTTTTCTATTCTTTTTGCCCAAAGAATACTCCTTTACCCAAGGTTTTGAGATCCTTAATGATGTCATTGAACCTACAATACATTTTGTCAATATTTTCTTGTGGTTCCATCTTGAAGGACTCATACTTGACAACAAGTAAGGATTTCTTTTGCTCTCGAACATCGTCGCTCCCTTCATGAATTTCCTTCAATTTGTCCCAATTTTTTTTAGCAGAGATGCATCCTTTGACACGAGTTGATTCATTAGCATCCAAGGCATTGTATAGCACATTCATAGCTTTGTCGCATTTAAGGTCAAGTTTGCCTTGTCTTATGGAGTGAGCTCATCCCTTGTCTTTTCTTCTATTTGTATGATCATCAATGATGATAGCTTCAAAAGGACTTTCATTTACAACATACCACAAGTCAATATCAATGGATTGCAAAAATATTTTCATTCTATATTTCAAACTAATAAAGTTTACCCCATTAAACATAGGGGGCCTTGTGATAGATTGACCTTCAAAAAATAAAGCATTATTGGTTGCCATAATAGATCTTTACTCAAAAGAAATTTAAGCAAATGAATGAGACCAATGCTCTGATACCAATCGTTGGCCCCAAAGTAACCTAAGAGGGAGGGGGGAATTAGGTTTCTTAAAAATTATTTCGTAAAGTATGAACTTATAAAACCTTTTGTACTTACAAGTAGTATGACAAAGATAAAATCAATTAAGCTTATTAAGTACAGAAAAGGTAAAGAAAGAGATTAAACAAGCAACACTTCCAAACTACCAAGCTTGAAGTGTACACTAATCCACTAGAATGCTTCACAACTTTGGTGAGCCAATAATCTTCTAATGTACACAAAGCAGGACAATCCTTGCTCACATTAATTCTCTTTAGTTGAACCAAGGATTTTACTCTCAACCTCACTTTTGTACAAGATTATCACTCCACTCAATATTTTTGAATAGCACTGTAAAGTACACACTAATACAATATTGCTCAATAACCAATTTGCACTCAAATTGCTTTTTTTCTTGCTTGTATTCAATATGTAAGATATGTTTTTCATTATTATCAGGGTTGGTATTTATAGGTGCAATAAATTGGGTTGTAACCACCTTCCGGCTCAATACTAAATGCTCAAAAACTAGCCGTTATAGGTTTCGGACGTCCAAAGTTATTGTTGTGCATCCGACCCAACGTCTGATCTCAAATATAAGTGAGTAGTGGATGCCGTTTGGACGGCCGAGCTTGTGTACCGTTCCATCGTCTGAACCAGGTGTAATTGAAAGGTTCACACTTCGGATGGTGGGATATCGCGTCTAAGAGGTTCAGTTCTTATCAGGGAATTTTTCCTTCCGGACAGTCAATTTCGTCTGATGTAAACTTCTTTCGGACGGTTGGATGCGTCCGTTGCAGTGCTTTAAATTCTTGATTCTGCCTCATTCTTTCGGATGGAGAAATACGTCCGAGAGATATTCCAAGTGCGTCCGAGAAGTATAATGCTGTTTGGATGGTGTACATCGTCCGAAAGCTCTTTTTTCAGTCAAATCTGTACAACTTAGATTAAGAGGTTAAAGGCATTTGTCACCATCAAAATAAGGTTTGTGGATCATCAAGAAGAATACTCAAATGTTTCAGGTGTAGACATAGTGAAAGAAGGAATATACATCAAAGACTCTGATGACTCAATAGACTCTTTTGGAAGGAAAGACTGTGATCTGCTGAAAAAGTTTGCAATAAGATTGTTTTTCCCTTTAATATGATGAACATCAAAGGTATTTTGTGAAAACCAATTAAACCATCTGTGAAGTTGGGGATTTGGAAATCTTGGAATAATCTTTTGTTTAAACTAAAGCATCATGTCCATTTCTAAAAGAAATTTTTCACCAATGAGATAGATGTTAAACTTCTTGATAGCTTTTTTCATGGCTAAAATTTCTTTGAAAGTGGAATGATAATGGATTTCTGAAGGTTTACATCTTCCACTGGCATATCCACAGTGTTGTCTTTTGTGATGAAATTCATTTAAGAGAACTGCTTCCCAAAATTTATCACTTGCATCTGTCTGAATGATCTTTTTTCCTTCTGAAGGAATGAAGAGATGAGTTATGTGATGTTATAGAGCTTTCAAATTTTTAATTGCTTTGGTTTGTGTTGAGGACCAGGGTGGAGGTTTTTTCTTCAGAAGTTTGGTTAATGGGTGAATTGAGGTTGCAACTTCAGGAATAAAATCTCGGACATAATTACAATTCATAAAAGTTGTTGGATTTCCTTATTTGTGAGGTTTGAGTCTGAAAATTTGGAAATGGTAGTTGAAATATGTTGTTCAGGCTCGAATACTTTCCATCATCAAATTTCAGTCCAAGAAAAGTGACTGTTTGTTGGGCCAAAATCATTTTTTTTTCAGAAAGCATAATCCCATGGTCTTAGTCTATTTGAGAAAATTGGGCTAGGAGTTCAAGATGGGTTTCAAGTGTTGGGCTGAAAAGTAGATGTCATCAATGTAGACAAGGGCTGAGGATAAGATGGGTTGAAAAAATTTTATCTTGGCCCGTTGAAATAGTGATAGGGCTGTTTTGAGACCAAAAGGCATAACTGTCCATTGGAAATGAGAATTAGGAATGCAAAATCTTGTCTTTTCCCTATCATCTGGGTGAATACCCAATTGCCAAAAGCCTGATTTTAAATCAAATTTTGAAAACCACTTAGCAGGTTTAAGATTTGAAAATAGGGTAAATCTATTTGGAAGAGGAAATTTGTTATCTTGGAGAAAATAATTTAATGGCTGATAATTTATGACAAGTCTCATTTTCCCACGTTCTTGTTCAGACCTTTTACTTACATAAAAAGCTTCACAAGCCCATGGTGATTCAGACTTCTCAATCAAACCATTTTTCAACAATTCTTGGCATTCTTGTTCTGCGAGGACAACATGTTCTAGATTCATTCCTAAATGGCTCGCCTTTGTTGGATTGACATCTTCATTCGTCTTGAAAGAAAGCTGGATTAAAAACTCAGAATTAGTCCATAATGGCTTTGAACATTTAGATAAAAACTCATTATGTGAATTAGCACAGGATTTTTCAATCAAAACTGTTATCTGTTCAAGCATTTCTTCCGTATCAATGGAAAATAAATGAGGGGCATCAACACAAGATTTGAAGAATTTCTTATATTAAATCCCTTCTGGAAGAATTGTAAGACCCATTGTTTTTTTTGTATAGATCCATTCCAAACACCATGTCTTTTCCTGGGGTAGCATACCCTAGAATTTGTGTTCGAACTTTGCCATTTGGAAAAAAATGAATGGTTATCTGATCTCTTGTAATAAGATCAGCTATAAAATTCTCTCCATTTGTCACATCCTGCTCTGAAATGTTGCTTATGGGGTTTTCATTATTCTACTGGCAACACCTTTGGATGAAGGATTAATAGTGCAGCACCTGTATCAAAAAAGGCTATTAGTGGAATAGGTTTATCATATTTAGTGGGGTAAATATAAACTAAAGTTGGTGGAGTAAAAGAAATGGTTTGAAAACTTGGAGTTGAATCTGAGAAATGAATGGGAGCATATTTGTAGTTGATCTTAAACATGTCTTGAATTGTTTCAACAGCAAACAATGTGTCTTCTGAAGGTTGGCTGTCAACTGAGAAGATTGATTCAAGGTCATCATCTGATAAAAATTCATATCCTATTTCTCTTGTAATTGCTTCCATTAGTTTTTGTCCTTGTTGATTCTGAGGGCAATTTTTTGCAAAATGACCTTTCTGATTGCAAATATAACATCTCTAAGATTTCTTCTTGAACTGCTTGTTTTTTTCTCCCTCTGATTTGAATTTATTCTTTCTTTTGATGAATTTCCACTTTCTGGAAAAGACCTTGAAAAAGATTTGGAGAAGATTTTGAATTTCTTGAACTTCTTTTTGAACTTTTTCTTCTTTTTCTTATTACATCCTTTACATGTTCCTTTCAAAACATATTCTGGATGTTTGCAGGCTTTATCTAGGCAAGGATCTCCTTTGAGATGTTCTCTGATTACTTGTCTCTTGTGACAAAGTTCTTCATGTGCAATCATTATTGCTTGGCAAATTTGCCCTATGGTCATGGTGATAATTCCATTATATTTTGTTTGGATGTAAATTTCTGCTCCTTCAGCCAATGTTTCTGGGAGTGATGTGTGAAAAGCTTGCTTTAAGCTAGAATCTACACCAAGAATATAGAACAAATGTGTTAGTCATTTCAGTTTGTCCATGTCTTTTCTGGTATAAGATTGGCATCTCAATTTGAAATTTTTTTTTCTCTTTAATCCTACATCTTCTTTTTGTTCTCCTAGGAAAATATTATACAAAGCATCAATGACCAAATTAAAGTCTTGTTGAACCGTCGGAAATTTAATTTATCATTTTCTGGAACAGTCATCTACCAATCTTTCAACAATCCTGTAAAACGAGAAGTGAATTCAGTTAGAATTTCAAAATTGTTGTCAATAGTCAACTTTCTTGTGACTAGCCATGCATGAATTCTTGGATTCTGCTTGACCACTTAAAATAAGGAACATCATCCAATGTGAAAAGTACTGTTCCTCCATATGACTTGGTTGATGTTTTTGGAGCTCTATCTCTAATGACTGTTTCTTCCATGACAACATCTCCATCATCATCATCTGGATGGGTCACAATTGGCTCATTAACCATAATTGCTGGTTTCGGTTCACTTTTTAAGGATTCTTCCGAATCTTCTAATGACTCACTTTCTTCTGGATCAATTTCTTCTTCTGTGGATGATTCTTCAAATGCATCTACTGAAGCAAGATTAGGAACTGGTTGAGGTAATTGAGAGAGAAAAGTGCTAAAAGAATTTTTTACTTTCTTTTCAGATTTGGAGTTATCATCATTACATCTAAGATAAGGATGATGCCTTTTCTCTATCCATTTTTTCCCATTCTTTTCTTTCTTCTTCAACTTTTTTCCGTGCCTCTTCTATTTCTTGTTGGATTCTTAATTTCTGCTGCTTTTCCTTTTCCTTTTGAGTTTATTGAAGTTGTTTCATCTCCTCTTTCTTGAATTTGTTGTACCATTCTGGGAGATTGTTAATCGAAGGTTCTCCTGGGAAAGGTACATAAGGTTTTTGTGGCATAGAGGGAAAAAAAAGGGATGTAATGCCTTGGGGAATTGGTTTCAAATTTCCCATAAGATTGAGGATAAGTAGGCACAATGGGTTCTACTACAAACTTGAGTGGTAGTGGATTTGCAAAATTGATTCCATAAATGGTAGGTTGTGATTGAGATTTTGATGGCTGGGGTTCTTGTTTTAAGAATTCCATTTGTTTGAGCACTGATTATTTCTCCTTAAGCTATTAGGATTGAAAATGCATGAAGGATACTCCAGGTGGTGCTGTAGCATGGTGTATTTGCAATTGTTCAAAGCGTCTTTCCAAGATCTGCAATTTATACATGATATTTTTTATCTTTTCTGACTACTGTTCTACTACATGTTTTACAGCAGAAACTTTTTGATCAATGGAGATCAAAGCTTTGTTTTGAACAAGTGCATTTTCAGTTTGCCAATTTAGAACTTCTTCTCCTTACAACTTTGGTTCAACCTGTCCTGAGGGTAATACTACCTTGGTAGCATTTTGAATTTTAGGAATATGACTAGCCTTATCCTTTTCAAACTTCGAGAGTGGAGCAAAATCCGTTGGGTTGAACATACAAATTTGTGGCAAAAGTGACTTACTTGGAGTTTCAGAAACTGGCTCTGGAATGATGGAGTCAACAAATTCTTTAAACTTTCTTTGTACTTCTACTTTTTCTGACTGGATTGCCCATTTTTCTTTAGGCAACTCTTTAGTCAAAAAATCAAAAGTACTTCTCACAGTTTGAGCTGGTGAAGAGGGATCAAGATCTTTAGGAAGAACATCAGTGTTGGTAATGGCACTTATTGTTCTTCTTCTTTGGTGGAAGTTTTCCAGTTTCTTGAGTATAATAAAACTCATCTTCTTCTTCCCATTCTCTATCTTGGCAATCATCACAATAGCAGACATCAAAATAACAATGTCCACTAAAAGGATCTACGAAAAAGTAAACTACCTGGCCATTTTCTTTGAAGCTTTTGGTGATGTCTTCTACGACACATCTTTCATGTCCATAGTTTTCTTGTTTTAATGTTGAAGGATCTTGGACTAATATTTCCATTATTGAGAAAGAAGGCCTAAAACTGGAAGCTATGTTGCTTTGACTGGTAAATCTCAAAGACTGGGATTTTTTGAGATGGGAAAATTGAACTGAATGTAAACTGTTCCATCCTGTCTGGACTGCATCAAAGTTTTAGAAGACTCCAGAGGTCTGGGAACTACTTCAAGCAACTTTTCATAATTTGTGATCCATGTCTCTGGAAGAACTTTTATAAGTTCATCTCTTGGAATTTCGCAGTCTTGCTTGGGAATGTGTGTGTAAGTAGGAGATTGTCCTTCTTCAATTTTTATGAAAAGTGCATCATCACCTCCAGGAAGTGAGGATCAAAAGCATGGTTTTGGGCTTTATAAGCCATCTGGTAATGGAGTGTTGCAGCAAGTGCATCTTGAATTTGTTTAGTTCCTTGAATTTGAAGTTGGACTTTCAAGGTTGAGAGAAGATGAGGATCTTGTAGTGACATGTTAAAGTTAGGAAATAAATTGACGAACACTGTTCTTGCATTAAGTGTAGTTTCAACTGTTGCTATGCAGGCATATTAATTTTTCCTAAACCTTGTGTCTAACAAAGCAATTTTGGCCACTACTGGTAGACCTTTTCGCCCGTGAAAAGTTAGAGTAAGTTTAATAGCTCCAAAATGAATATGTGTACACCCTTGAGCTCTCCATTGTCTTGGGAAGTCTTCAAGAAGGTATAAAGTAACAAGATGTTCTGATGAGGTGGCTGGAATATGATACTGATCAAATGACAATCTAGAAGACTGGATATATTCTTTTACAGTTTATTTTTTGGGGGATATTAAAGATCTAATATACTTAGAAATTGGAGAAAACTGAGATCTAGCAAATGCTGAGTAAGGATTTACAAGTGGAAGGGTAGAAGGAATAATGGAACCAGAATTTTGATTTTCAGGGACTACAGAAACTTCGTATAGATAATCTACTTAATCGGAAATAGATTTTTTAAAAGAGGGTGAGGTTGAAATTCTTAAATCACTCATGATGAAAAAGAGTCCTTCTCCTCATATCAAGCAATAACTTAATAACATGACTCTTATACCAAATTAATAAACGAGACTCAAATTTTAAATAAATGCAAATGTACGTATATCTCAAAAGGTAAGCTAGGCTTTAAACTGCCATCCTCTAGGCATACAAGGAGCTCTGCACTTTATCCAACATATACATACAAATGAAATATAACAAGATTTAAAGAAGGACAAGTACAATGAAATAAAATACTTTGCTCGCGTGGAAGCACGTCTAAGGCATACTACGTCCACGTGAAGAAATACTAAGGAAATACTACCGTGATGATGACTAAGACTTGGGAAAAATAATCTCGGTAAAATATAATGATGTGGACTTACTTGACCGAGGTAATGAGAGTGAAGATCAGGTACTGTAATCCTATAGATAAGGCTAGAGTACTTCTCAGTTAGGGAAAATTCTAAACAACTATCCATGCCCTGATTCAGATAATTTTTGAAGTATTAAAATTAACTCTGATCAATACTACGGCTCCGGTCGGGGTACGAATACGGCATCGAATACTCGATACTCTCAACCCAAAAAATTTGACTGAGACTGGGGTAAGTGATGATGCCAAAATAATAAAATTAATGACAATATTACAGGTGGCTTCGGGCCCAAGTCAATTAGGGATATTTTAGAAATTTTACCCTCATAGTCCAAGTAGGACTAAATGGGTCAAGTATTAAATTAGTAAACCACAGATCGATCCAACCCACAATCCTAAGTATAAATATCAAAATAGTAGGTCAGGTTCATTATTAGTTCCTAATTATTCTAGCTCTAAATTCTTATTTAAATATTCTCTCTAATCATAGTATTGACTTGAATGTTAAAGCCTACTCTGGGGACCAAGCCACGCCCTTTCCTTTCCAGGTGTTCCAGAGAAATGTGCATTCGAAGTGCCTGAGGGCAAGTTCTTGGGATTCATGGTGACTCAGTAGGGAATTGAGACAAAACCTGCTAAAATAAAAGCAATTCAAGATATGGACCCTCCTAAACGTGTAAAGGACGTTCAAAGATTGAACAACCGCCTGGCAACTTTAAGCCAATTCTTGTCCAAGTCTGGGACATGAACTTACCATTTTTTAAAGTTTTGAGAAGCTTTAAGAACTTTTAGTGGACCGAAGAATGCCAAAGAACCTTTGAACAATTCTTACCTCTGCTTCTTACTAAGCCTAAGCCAAGAGAAACCCTATACTTATACTTGTCTTCTCAATCATGGCACTAAGTGCAGTTCTTATCATTTCTTAGTGACGAAGGAAAACAAAGTTCAAAAGCCGTTGTATTATGTTGGCAAGGTGCTAAGTGATCTTGAGACCCAGTATCCAACTACTGAAACGTTGCATTTGACCTTGGTGACAACTGCAAGGAAACTCAAACCATTTTTCCTAACTCATCTTGTAGTGGTACTAACTAACCATCAACTTAAGACTGTTCACGTGAGGCCAAAAGTTTCGAGAATACTAGTTGAGTGGTCCATTGAACTAAGTGAATATGACATCTGCTTTCAACCAAGGATAAAAATTAAAGCTTAGGCCTCAGCAGATTTCATCATTCAAGGGGTAGATGAAGAGAACCCCAAGGAAGAGGAACAGCTGTGGAAGACTGCTTCCCATAGGGGGCAAGTTAAGGTTTCTCTTCAGCGGATTATGCATGTGGACGGAGCAAGCAATACTGAAGGTTATGGTATAGACATAATTCTTATCTCTCTAGAGGTATTCCAAACATGTTATACCCTAAGGTTTGAGTTTCATGTAATTACCATGATGAAGCAAAGTATAAGGCCTTGTTCTTCAGACTTATGCTAGCCAAAGAATTAAGAGTGAAGAACTTAGTGATGAACATGGACCCCAACTTGGTAGTGCAACAAGTCAAAGAGGAATTCAAGACAATAGTACCATCATTGTAGTTCTACCTGACTAAGGTGAAAGTTTGCTCTTACACTTTGATAAATTTGAGATAACTTATGTGTCTAGGGAATAGAATAAAGAGACAGATGTCTTTTCCAACTTAGCTAACTTAGTGCATTCAAATATCTTAAAGGAAGTTTTTATTGAAGTATTGAAGAAAAATAGTACTGAACAGGCAGAAGTCATGAACATTTACACAACTCTGAATTGGATGATCTCATTCATTCAATATCATAAAGAAGGCAAACTACAGAAAGACAAGGTAGAAGCCCAAAGGATTGAGAGAAAGTCAACAAAATACTTATTCATTGGAGAAACTTTGTACCAAAGATCCTACTCAAGGCCTTATCTTTGGTGCCTTAAGTCCAGTCCAAGTGAGGCCAAGTATGTCTTGGCTGAAGTGAATGATGGAGTCTTCGGACACCACGTCGGCGGCAGCGCACTTGCATAGAAAGTGCAAAGGCACGACTACTACTGGCCAAGGATGTTAAAAGATGCAATGGAATATGTGCGCAGGTGTGAAAAATGTTAGCTCCATTCTAAACAACCCTATTTCCAGTTGAGCATCTTACTCCTATCTGTACACCTTGGCCTTTTACCCAGTAAGGTATTGATGTCCTACGACCTTTTCCACTAACATTGGCCAAGAAAAATTTGTGGTAGTCACAACTGATAGCCGATTATCAACTTCTTTTGGAAGAGAATGTGATATGCCGCTTTAACATTCCCTAGGCACTTACCTCAGACAATGGGTTAAAGTTCCAAGTAGAAATTTTAAGAAATTCTGCCAAGGCCTAAGAATTGAGTAGTGCTTCTCCTAGTAAGTCAACTAAGAGTAATGGCTCAGCATAAGTCACCAACTACTCTATCTAAGTGGAAAGTATTAAAAAATGTTATATGGTTCTAAAGGAACTGGGTAGAGGAACTCTCCAATGTCTTGTGATCATTTTGCACCACTTACAAGAACACAACTAAGAAACCCCCTTCAATCTTACTTTTGGTACTGAGGTACTCATTCTAGTGGAGGTTGGTATGCTGAGGTTTCGAATCTACAACTTTAACTTAGAAAAAATGACAAAAGCTTGAGGTCTAACCTCGATCTACTTGAGGAGGAAAGAGACAAAGCATTTTTCAAAAGTACAGAAGCAGTAGGTAGTTCGGTACTACAAACGGTAAGTTCGAGGTAGAAGGTTCAAAGTAATTAATTGGGTTACCAAGAAGGTCAACGTAAGTCAACCCCAATCCCAGGGAAAGCTTTTGTCAAATTAGGAAGGACCCTATGAAGTCATTGCAGCATCTACTCATGGAACTTACAAATTTAGAACAAAGGAAGGTAAAGTCTGGCCTCATACTTGGAATGTACAAAACCTTAAAATATCTACCGCATTTTTAATTTCGATGTACTTTGTTTGAGTTTCTTTAGTTGTAATTCCTAAAGTCATTATCATCTTCCGGGACGGAGTAAAATTTGTGCAATTTATAATTTTTCAATTTTATTGAATAAAATTTCCCAAGTGTTGGGAACAAACAATCAAGTAGTTAGCACTTTGCAGGAACAACACCCTACGGCATGGTACCACAACATAGTCCTCTAGGATTCTATTGCCTACTGGTGTCAACTACACCCCCAAGAAAAAACACCAATGCTTATTTTCTGGAGTAGGTATAACTATTCTGAGGGTAAATATATAAAAACAATTAAGTCTTCTTAAGACCAAAACTTGCCCTCCGGAGGTGGAGAAAATCATACCTAAAAGAGTTATGTCTAGGCAAGTTTCAGTTCTAAGACCAAGACTTACCCCCTCTAGAGTCAAAAAATGAGCTTTACGTAAAGAATGCCTAGGCCAAGCTTACAAGCCTAAGGCAATGGGCTTAGGTAAACAATGCCTAGCATTTACCAAACTTACAAGCCTAAGGCAGTGGGCTTACCCCTCCAAGGGCGATGCCAAGCTCATCCCAATATGAAGCACCTAGTCCATACCTACTCCCTAGAGTAGAAGTTACTCCTCTGAGGACAATGCCAAGGTCTTTTCATGTGAAGCACTAAGCCATACCAACTCCCAGGATAGGACTTACCCTTCTGGGAAGAAGTTCTAGGTCATTCAAAAGTGAAATATCTAAGCTATACCTATTTCCCAGAGTATGACTTACCTCTTCAGGGGCAATTCTAAGGTTTTCAAAAAGTGAAATACCTATTCCATACCTATTCCTTGGAATAGGAGCTACCTCTCCGGGGACAAGGCCAAGGTTTTACTATGTGAACTACCTAAACCATACTTATTCTTTGAAGTAGGACTTACCTCTCTAGGGCCAATTCCAAGGTCTTTCAAAAGTGAAATATCTGTGTCATACCTTTTCCCCGGAGTAGAACTTTTCCTTTCAGGGGCAATTTCAAGGTCTTGAACCAAAAGTAAAGTACCTATGCGATTTCTACTCCCCAGAGTAGGACATACTCCCCGGGGTGGCATCAAGGTCATCCAATATGAAGCACCTAGGTCATGCCTACTTCTCGAAGTAAGACTTACCCCTCTGGGGGTGATACCAAAATCATCCTAATATGAAGTACCTATGCTCCTATTCCCCAGAGTAGGACTTACCCCTCCAAGGGCGATCCCAAGGTCTTCTTAATGTGAAGCTCCTACATCATACCTACTCTCTGAAGTAGGAATTCCTCATCCGAGGATGACGCCAAGGTCTTCCCAATATGAAACACCTAGGTCATGCCTACTTCCTGCAATAGGACTTAAGTGATGCCAAGATTTTCCCAATGTGAAGCACTAGGTTATACCTATTCTCTGGAGTAGGACTTACTCCTCTAGTGGCAGTTTTAGGGTCATCCCAAAATGAAGTACCTTGGTCATACCTACTTATCGAAGTGGAACTAACTGCTTTGAGGGCAGTGTTGAAGTCTTCCAAAATAGGTGAAGCACCTATTCCTCACCTATTACCCAAACTAGGACTGCACTTTCAAGTGCAATTCCACGGTCTTCTAAAAGTAAAGGACCTGTGTAGTACCTACTCTCTGGAGTAGTACTTCCCCCAACAAGAAAAAAATGAACATTTTTATAAGTGCAACCTAACGAAGAAAAGTCTAAAGCACCATCTACCAAGTGTTCGATCTGAGCCTAACTATTGCTCATTTGTGGAATACTAATAGCTGGAACTTCTCATTTTTAAGTGAGTACTACTCAACTCAAGAACTAGAGAAAATTAAGGGAGCTCCTTCATGGGAAAAACCTCCCAATGACAAGTGCGTCGAATGAACTTGTGTGGACTCCCTCAACAAATGGAAAATTTTCAGTCACGTCCGCCTTCCTTTCTCAAGTGTCTATTCTATCATGAAAAATGATTTGGGATGACAGATTGCAACTCAAGATTTCCATCTTCATTTGGCCCCTAATGAAAGAAAGACTCCCACTTGATGATGGAAACTTTCATCATTATCAGCTTTGGAGTTTCTTTGGCTTCACAATGTTTCTTTTGTGACAATCAAGAAACCTTGGATCACCTTTTTGTAAGGTGTGAATCCACCAACCAAGTTTGGTCCTACTTTAAATCATGGCTTGAAGTGCTTTTCCCTCCAGCCTTTACAATTATAGAAAAGCTGAATTCCTGGTGGTGGTATGATACTCCTTCGGCAACTCTAGCAGCAGTTCACAAAATTATTCCTTGCTTGGTATGCTGGTTTGTATGAAAAGCAAGGAACATGGCAATTTTCGAAGGCCTTTTCATTACACCTCAAGGTATTATCACAAACATATGCTCCTACTTGAAAAACATTTCCACAGTTCATCTGTTTTCTTGGGTTGGAGTAGCCAATAATTTTCTTTTGTCCCAACACATTTGCTAGCAAATAATCACCACAAAACCAAGGAAAACATTAGCAATCATGTAGAAGAATAGCTTGACTCTTTAACCCTAGTGAATATAGTGAACGGACAATTCGAGCAAAGCTATCATGGAGCATTGACCAGCAATGGCAATTTATCAAAGCATTCTTCTTAGATAGGAATTATAGTTTTTCTCATGTATTCAGAGAGGTTAATCAAGTAGCTGATAGTCTAGAAAATGAGGGTTATAATTAATCCTTTCTATCAAGAGTATAACCAAGACACAATCCCTTTGTCTATCAAAGGATTGTTGCGCTTGGATGCTCAAGGCTGCCTTTACATCAGACATTATAAAGTTCGATTATTTTAAATAAATTCCACCCACTCGGGTGTTTGCCTAAAAAAAATAAAGTCTAAATCGACTAAGGACAATAATAGTAGTTAGTCACTTCGGCTTAAGCTAAATGGCTACGGGCAACAGGAAGGGTATGCAACTCTAAACCCAATATATTGTGAACAAGTAGCAAAAAAATACATACTACCATAGAAAGATGAAAAATATGACATCTGAGGAGTTGGTACATGGAATGGCCCAAACTCAAAATCCAGCCAAGAATAGAACAATGGCAGTTATTGGAAAAAGGTAATATGTAAAAAAAAAAAAAATACATAACAAAATTCAAGAGCTCCTGTAAAAGAAAGACCTTGAGCTCTAAGGGCACGAAAACAAACAACTAAAAAACTATGTCCTAGTCTAAATTGGTGAAGCAACTGAAGTAACTACCTAATCTACTCCTATTCTTTATTGGTTCATGAAGTTGTCTCTTTGATCCTGTCACTTGGTTCACCTCCATCCTCAGTCAGAGTATCGAATATATCTAGATAAGGTGGGGTAATCAGAGCGTTACCCTAGAACAAATCTTTAAGGTTTATGTGGGGATGAGCTTTCTTCACAAACTGTGGTTCATCAATGCACCCATCATTTTAGTAGTCAGAGTTTCGGTCAACCACTAGTTCATTGAACTCCTTCCTAGCATGACAGTCCTTTAAGTGTTTCTATAGGCAATCCCGGTAGTCTTGGGAACCAAGGAATTAAGTACTGCCTGTTGTCTGATTTTCTTCTCCATGGCAGTTGTCATGAGCTCCTTCTTATAGGCCTCTGCCATCTTCTTTTCCTCACCCTTAGCTGGAACAATTCTACAATGAGAAAATCAACACAAGCAATAGCCCTTCCCAATGACTCAGCTAATTGATCTCTAATCTTCTTAGTCACCTCTTTCCACTTCCTAGTCACCTCGTTATGCTTCTTGGTCTCCTCTTACAATTTGGTTGTCTAGTTGAGCTTGTTCTCAAGTTTAAAAATACAGGCAAGGTGTAGGTTCTCAGCCTGTTGCAGGTAGTAGCTAAAAGAGTCGATATGAGTAGAGCACGATCCTTAACTACTTCTCAAACAGCTGGTGTCAAAGCTCGGACACTTAAGCAGGTGGTTCTGTAGCAAGGGTTGACTCAATAGGTTCTTCAGGAGGAGATGTAGGAAGTAATTCAGTGGAGGAGATGGTGGGGAAGATCTCTTCGTTTTCTTTCCTGCTTTGCAAGGTTCATCCACGAGGTCAAGGATATCGAGATCCATGTCCTTTCTTTGGCTCTAGTGCTCGCTCTCGTACGGCATCAGATCATGTAGCCATTCTGCACATAAGAAATAAAAAGTAAATTAATCTCTGAAATAAGCAATAAATAAATGGTGGACAGATAAAAAAAAGAATGCAATGTGATGAAAGAATTTTTTTTTTCCGAGGATAACCTATGGTACTAGGATGGTCAAGTATAGCAAGACTCAACCCAGTAGAAGCTAACATTTGGTCATCACTCACTACTTGCCAAGGTGATTTTTTCTGCATCCCTAAGGGTCTTAATGGATTCCTGGTCATGGTCTCTCTATTTGACTAGCTTATTTAACCCCGAGACATCTATTTCAAAATTCAAATCCAAAAATTTCCAGTTAGGACTCCTTCTCAACAAGAGATTTTTTTTCTCCATGCCTTATTTCAGGGTTGCGAACCCTGTAGTAAACACATTTTGGATAGGAAGTTGAAGGTAATTCCAAATCCAATAGACATAATCCGAAAGTAGTGATTAATTAAGGCTATGAAGGGCTTATCACAACCAAAGTTTAGCAGGTGATAATGAATGCATTATTGCATCTAAAGGACTTGGCAAAAATCTACCCAACACCCAACTTGATTGTGATTTAAGACTTTCGAAATGAAGGGTGCAGTGAAACCTCATCCTTGCCTCTAATTGAACCAGATAGATAGAAATATACTTTTTGTGATTCACGCAAGGTCTATGCTTGGACCCCGATGCCTTGACCTTTATGTCATCAGGTATATAATATTGATCAACCCATTGTTCAATCAAATCCCAATCAATGTTGGCTACAGGAAATTGGGAGTAGATGTCCTTGGCTCCGTCCAAAGTCCCTTTAATCTTTCCCTAGTGAGGGGGAGAAGTATTACCCCCACTTGACTCACGCTGCTATACTTTGGTCTCAAGTACTATAGTGGGATTACATTGTGATTGTTTCCTATATTAGTTAGGGTAAAAGGGCAAAGGAGGTATACATGCACACGAGGTAGTGGTAGTGGACAAGTTCACCCTATGTATAAACCACGACCCTTGGGTATATTTGGTGGACATCCATGCCCTCTGTATTTATATGGTGAAAGACCTCGAGCATCCTTGAGCATAGATTGTTGAGTTTTGTCTGACTCAGGACTATTGTTAACATCCTGGTCATCGTTAATTTCAACATAGTCATCCTTGGCGTCATTATCGGAGTCAAGGTTAATTAGTAAGGATGAGTTATTTGCATCTGAAGAAGAATCATGATTGGCTAAGGAAGAGGACATATCATTGCCACAAGGAAAATCGTGATTTATTTTGTATGTTGTGGACAATGCTACACTTGAGCCAACCCTAGCTTAATTTTTTGTATCAACAAAAAGAAAAGGGAAAAAAAATTTGGAAAAAAGAAAAAGAAAAATAGTTAAATTAGCAAGGGCACTTTTGTACAATAATACAAAAAGGATGGGTTGACTGCTGTAAAATAAGTTGAAGGGGACAAAGTGAAACTAAGGGTATAGTTTAGTAGGGGGTTTAATGCATTTAACCCTAATTTAATTGATATTTTATTTAAATACCTTGTAAAGTAGCAAAAGAAAATAATAATAAAAATTTTTACATCAAAATTTGAAAATTTCTGCACCGTCCAAATGTGATACATAATTTAGCAGTGACAATTTTTGCAATTAAATTAAATTTTAAATATGATGATCTACTTAATATGATAAAACTAATGGTATATCCAATTTATTGTTTCAATATTTAATTATTTAGATATAATTAAGAAAATAAAGAGGATTCATATACCCAAATGTGTAACAGACAACTCAAAGCCGTCAAAGGCCAAAGATACAATCCTAAAATATTGATTGTTACAAACACAAGGGGCAATTGCTACAAAAGCCATTCCTAATGATTCACATATTCCTTTTTTATTATATAACAATTCCACATATTCAAGTACTACATAATCCATGAACAAAAGAAACTACCAAAATGTATTGGTTTCTGATAATTCCACCATCTACCAGCATAAAAAAGGTATATAACTTCATTTTATGGAAGATGGTTGCAGTTGAAGACAGAAAAGAACTTGAATCAGCTTCAATCTTCCACTGAGCAAAAGTTACAGGGTATCAAACATAACCATGAAATCAACTACAGCAATTCTCCAAGTGCACGCATTTAATTAATTGGGAACCACAAGGCCCACAATTTACTTGGTGTAATCTGTCCTATCAATCAAAGCTAGCTACTGATTCACGATGTTTTACTAATGCCTCTACATGTGTACACAAATTTCTGGGGTTCAATGCTAGATCATGAGGTTACAGACACGAAAGGAAACAAGTCTACTGTTAGAAATCAGAATCCACCATCCACAGAGCCAACTACCAGTTATTGGCCAGAACCCGAACTACCTCTCTCTCGTTTCTGAAATATCATCATGATCTCTATTTTCAATCTTCATCCACGAGTGTAACTGTTCAACAAAAATGCACAATTCTTCAGATAATAAATTATGTCTATCTCCTGCAACAAATCTATATGCCTCTGTTGTTCACATGCACCAAACTGTACCCAGCAAGCACCTTCGCCCCACTTTTCTTCCCCAACAATCTCACATTGGCAGATTTAGACCATAAACCACCAGATGCATACATGTTCGATGCCAGCAAATATCCAGCACTACTAGATGGTTCAAGTTCAAGAACACGGGCGAGAGCACCAGCCCCAACCTCACTATGACCATAGTTCCTACAAGCGCTCAAGATTGCACTCCATGCACTAGCACTAGGCTTAACTCTACAAGGTAATTTGTCAATGAAATTCATTGCGCTATCTAGCTTTCCTGCTCGAGCCAACAAATCAACAAGACATGAATAATGTTCTAGCCCAATTTCAGCACCATAGTCTTGCACCAAGTTTTCAAAGACAGACAAGCCCTCGTCAACCAATCCCCCATGGCTACATCCAGATAACAGCGAAAGCATTGTTACTAAGTTGGGTTTGAGACCCTGAGATTCCATTTCGGCATGTAAAGATAAAGCTTCACGAGGAAGGCCATTCATACCATATGCTGCTATCATAGCACTCCATGACACGACATTTTTCTGGGGCATGTACACAAAAGCCGTTCTTGAAGACTCTATTGCCCCACATTTGGAGTACATATCCAAAACTGCAGTTCCGACTGTTACTTCAGAGGCTAAGTCATGTCGAACAGCAATGCCATGAGCGGACTTTGATATTTTCAGCTCTCCAAAAAGAGAGCATGCTTCAAAAAGATTCAACATAATAACTGTGTTAAGGTTTTCTTTAACCTGCTTCATCTCTCGAAAAACAGCAATTGCTTCACCAGGCATGTCGCAGTAAGTGAATGCTGCAATCATTGTGCTCCAAGTGACTGCATCCTGGTGCTTCATCTGACTAAACTGCTTCCATGCAAGACCAATGCAATTGCACTTGGCATATGCTTCAATTAAAGAATTATTAACCAACTCATTTGATTCATGACCTTGTCTAAGTATTTTGGAATGAATCAACTTACATTGAATTCTTAGAATATGGTTCAGTGAGAAATTTGCATACTTGGAGCAGGTTCACAAAGGTTACCTCATCAGCTTCAACTCCTGCTGTTCTCATTGAATCAAACAACAACAGAGCTTCAGAATGCTTCTTGCTTTGGACATAACCAGATAATAGAGAATTCCATGATACAACATTCTTTTGACGTATCTCATTGAAGGCTTTAAAAGCAGAGTCAACATCATCACACTTTGAATAGAAATCTACCAAAGAGTTTCCTACAAACATGTCATCTTTCAGGCCTCTAGACACCGCAAAGCCATGAACCAAATTTCCCATTTCAAAATTCTGTAAATTGGTGCACGCTTTAAGTATAGTTATCATTATAGGCCCATCGACTTCAATCAGAAACTCGGATACCATTTGCCGAAACAACTCTAAAGCAACAGTGGCTTCACTGTTTTGCACATGCCAGCGAATTATTATACTCCAAGAAATCACATCTCTATCATGCATTTCATCAAAGAGCCTTCGAGTCAAACTCTATCCCGAAGTCTGCATACATACATAAAAGGGAGTTCTGAACTGAAGAGATAGCCCAAAACCCGCTAAGAATAATGTAAGCGTGAATTATTTGCCCATCATCAAAACAGTGGAGTTCACGACATGCAAGAATCACAAGCACCAAGGTGGATATGTTGGGTTTGAATCCTGTGCTTCTGGCCCGGAAAAACAAGCCTAATCCATGCTCAAAAGCACATTGATTAAAGTGCCCATGAATGATTATGTTCCAAGAAACTGAATCTCTGATCCTCATGCAATCAAAAACACCATTTGCACAACTCAGGGCTCCAGATTTCACGTAAAAGTCAATGATAGAATTTCCCAAGGAAGTGAATGAATCAAGTCCCTGTTTAATTAAAG
Organism: Cinchona pubescens; assembly: GCA_025175665.1. Lineage (NCBI taxonomy): Eukaryota > Viridiplantae > Streptophyta > Magnoliopsida > Gentianales > Rubiaceae > Cinchona > Cinchona pubescens. The sequence goes on from JANKKI010000053.1 coordinate 11,230,605, forward strand.
ATGCATGAACAAACTTCCCGTATTGAAAAGAAATGGCTGAACAAGCTTTGAGAATGGGAGGGAAGAAAGAAGGATCAGTGAACTGAATTCCTGCCTCCTTCAATTCATGGTGGTATTCAATCATCAGGAAAGAACCTCTTTCCATTTCCCATTAGCTGCTAAATCCTTGATCTTCAAAAACCAGTTTGGGAGTTTTGAAACTGATGAAATTATTGGCAGACGTAGTGCCATTAATCACTTGCATTATAAAGGTTGCAGGCGCATAGCTAATACATCCAATATTTAAGCAACTCTACTCCTTCCATCCAATAGCAAAACATCGTAAAGTTCTGATGGAAGTGAATGCCATAGTCAGTTTTTCAGAAACAAAGAACCCAAAGGGTGTATTCTTGGCCATCTCAATATCTCATAACAGCTATTATGTGTTCAGGTAATGAATCCAATAACAGGTATAGAGCTTGAACACGTGTACAACCTCCTTAAATGCAACACCGTATGCTTTATTTGCAACTGTCAGAGTTTCCAAACACGGCTACTCTAAGTCCAGATTCCAAAAAACATTTACTAGAATCCAACAAGAGGGCACGGCACGTTGTAGTCCGGGTCATTGGGGGAGTATCATAGTCCTAAATGTCTTTGAACTCAGAATGCATAAAAAAGTTTGTGATTTATCACATTGCAATGGTCAATCAATTTTACAGGTCTGACATCCTACCCAAAAACCCAGAGATGTCAAAATGAAGTCCAATTGCCCTAAAATACTGAAAGCTCAAAATATATATCATCAAAAAAATAGTTTAAAAATCAAATGGAATAACCAGACATTTTTCTTTATGCGTTTTAAAATATATACTGCAAACCAAATCAATATGAGCTTTCAAAATTTATCCAAATTCAAGTAACTAAAGAATTAATTCAATTAAGAATCCCAGTAGCCTTAAGAAAGAGTTTAGGCCTAAATTCCACTAAAAATACGTGCAGAAACAACTTCTAGTAAAAAACAAAGCGAAAAATCAACAGTTTTTGCCTAGCCATGGTGAATTTTGCATAATCATAAAGACAATTCCAATGAGAATCCATTTCCATACTACTCTGCCACAATTAAAAAACAACGAAAAAACAGAAGTGAAAGTACCATCCAACAAGCCAATTAGAAAGGAGAAAACCAAATTAATTGCTGCTCTGGGACCAAGTGCAACAAATAACTCATATACAGTTCAAGAGGGAAAGAGGCGAATAATGAGAGTTTGCTCGATGGAACTTACCTGCAGAGGTGGCCATTTTCTCGGATATTGATGGTAAGTTGGAGCAGTGAGAGATGTGCGGAAAAAGCGAGAGGCTGAGATTGTTATGAAAGAAAGCCGGGCAATGATATTGCCACAATTTATATATCTTATTGCCACGGCAATATTTTCTATGATGGCAAGACTACCCTCAATATCAGCCAAAACTTGTGGACCCCACCCGTTTCCTTCCTCAACAATTCTTCAACATCCAACTCCTCCATACTTACCACCAGCACGGTAGTCTAATGGTCAAATATCATCACTCCCGCTTGAATGTCCAGGGTTCGAACCTCACTGAAAACGTAGGCCTTGTTAATTATTTAGGGATATTATGGACTGGTGGTGGCCAGCCTATAATGCATGGTGATCCAGTGATGGGTGGGGCTTAGTCTATTAGTGTGTTAGTGGGGTTGCGGTGACCAAGTTGGTTTTTGGCTGAGCGAATTATGACGAAAGAAACATTCCGTAACGGTTAGGTTCCCTTAGTTGGGGTAGCCTCATCGGGTTTTCCTAACTTAGCTTATTATTTACAAAAAAAAAAAAAAAAAAACTCCTCCAGACTCGATAGCTCCCTACCTCTTGTGCTTCTCACAGCTATGGTCACTCATTTCTTTTAACCTTGTCATCAATCTCTTATCACCTACCAAATCCAAAATTCAATCTTTAAAGTCTTAACATCCCTATGTTTCTTCACAAAAATTAAAATTAATATCCCCTAAAAATTTTCATCTTCCCGATTAAATTAATATTTTGCTTTTGTTCCCAAAAACAAAAATTTATGAACAGTTTGAGTAGCTCAGCTTTCTTTTAGTTTGTGTAGCGCACTACTGTTTCAAGTTTATGTATTTAAGAATTAAAAATACTTTTTTGAACTGCAAAAGTAAAGTTTATTCATTCATTATTTTTGGGATTTTGAACTTTTTTTTTCCAATCTTTCTTGATTTTTCTTGGTTTATTTTTTCAAAGAAAAAATCTTGGATTTTTAGGATGTATAGTTTGCAAGAAAATAATGGGTTATTGAGGAAAAAAATTGATAGAAATTTGTTTCTTCTGAGGGATTTTTCCTTGACGGTATGGAGGAAAGGGAAATATGATCGAGAGTAGCTAATAGGATTGCTGAAAAATTCATCTTAAGTGAGTGGATCAACATCGATGTGACTCCTAGAACCACTACAAACCCACCCAAACAGACTTTGAGGGGGCTGTTTATCGAGGATGGTGGAGATGGAGGGATGACTGGATGAGGACTTAATTAGGCTGCTGTTGGGATTCTTGGTAGAAGGTAGGGATGGTGATTGTGAAAAGAAACGAATGTGGGATCCAATAGAGAATATATGTAGATACGAGTTTCATTAGGTTGGACTTTGTTGGGGCAATATGGTCATTTGGGCAAACCAGAATTTGCTGTGGCACTAAGATTTGTGCTATGGCAATATCATTTGCGAAGAAAGCCGGGCTTACAATTTTGTTTAGTCCATATGAAAAAGGGTTAAATGCAAAATATCCTATGAACTTCCACACAGTTGCAATTTACTCGCCTCAACATATTTTAGAAATATTTAACCCGTTATTTTATATTTTGTGACAAATATACCCCCACTGTTTCAGTTACTTTAAGGTGGAGAAATTTTTGACAAGGCGCTAAATGGAGAGAACGTTTTGTACTGGTATTGATTTTGAATAGGAGTTCAACTAGGATGTGGTTCGCATTTAGTAAATGTAAACTAGACAAGTTTGTATTTACTAAATACGAATTTGGTCAAAATTACAATTTATATGTTTTAAATAAATGTTGAGTTCGCATTCATTAAATGGGTACCAGCTCAAATTTTCAAATTATTATTTTTTTAAAAAAAAAATGGCACAGTTCCCATTTCGTAAATTTGAAATAGGTCTTTGGAAAATTTATTGTTTAAAAAAAATGCATAAGGTCACATTTACAGAATACGAACTAGATTAAATTATATTTTATTTCTCAATTATGTCAAAAATTAGGCAAGCCTGGACAAGATTTACGTTGGTGGTATAGGAATTAGATAGAATGTGGGAACAAACTAGCTACATCCAAACCCTAGCCCCTTATTCAAGTACTTTAACCTAATCCACTTCTGCTGCTCCTCTACCATATCCTAATGACGCCAACAATCAGTTAATTTACTATAAACCTCATCATAATTGATTTCACCCTCCAAAAACTGAGTGCCTTAATGACTTTATAGTAGAAACTCATCGATATATTCTTGACCTTAACCAATAGTCCCTCGTCTCTAGGCTGTCCCTATGAATTCAGAGACCATGTTCTTGTCTACCACAATAGGAGGAGTTTTGCAAAAATCCTTCCACCCTTTGATTTGAATTTTGTTAAAGATTTTCTGATGCAATTAATTTGTTTCATAATTATTCTTAATGAACTGTGATCTAACATGACAAAAATATATCCCCTTACTCATTCAAGGAACTCATTCTATTTTGCAATTGTCATGCAACTTTGCCTCGAGGGAAACAAACATATTATTATCAAAGGCATTACCATTGGTTTGTTTCCATTTCTTCCCATTGAATAATTTAATCAATTCAACACAATAAACAACCAGATAAATCTTTCCCCAAATTTAATAAAAAAATAGTCCTAATAATACTTCAACAAATTGAACCAAAAATCAACCACCACACACAAGCAAAACAATCACAAAGAAATTCTACTAACTAATCCAAGAATTAACCCAAAAGCAAATAGGAGTGATCTTACTTGTAATCCCAGAATGTTTAGGCCTTTTGCGATGAACGAATTTATCTCCAAACTTGTTGGTAAATAAGCAAACTTTTAGTCAATTAAAATGAAGAAAAATAATTTGTGGAGGAGAGAGAAAAATATGATGAGAGAGAATAGGAGAAGAAAGAAATTTTTTTTTGAAATTCAAGTGAAGAAGAAAAAGAAATAGGATTTTGTTTTTTTTTTGTTTGGTTAGCTTAAAGGAGTAAAAAAGAAAGGAAGTTTGTTGTTTGGGAAAAAGAACTAAATGAAGTGTTTAAAATCCTTTTTGTTCTTGCTTGGGCTAGCTGCTGTCAGCGACTGGTCCATATTACATCAACTGCTAACTGTGGCTGGTGTACTGTATGAATCGCAGTTAGTAGCTTATTACATGGACTTACTCGCAGACTGCGGGTAGCGTTCCATTCTTGTAGTAGTTAGTGGATAAAAAGCCTTGGGTTATTTGTAGTCAGCAGGTGACTTCTTCCAGCTAGCTTACCAAAAGGTCTTCCTTTACAAATTCTTCCTTTTTGATTGACTTCAAACCCTACAAAACAAACAAAAAACAATAATTAGCCATTCTCAACTTGTATTCAACTAAAATGGTAATTAAATTGAAGAATTAAAATAAAACATAAAGAATTGAAATTAAAATTCTTGGGTTGTCTCCCAAGAAGCGCTTCTTTAAGTCACTTTTCAGTCATTAGCTTGACTTTATTACTTTTCACAACCATTTATTCAACCAAGTAGACTTCTTGAAATCCATTATCGAAAGCACATCCATAGTAGATCTTCAGTCAATTTCCATTTATCTTAAATGTTGACTTTTCTCTTCCTCTTTCCACCACCCCATGGAAAAACATTTACTACCTTCAAAGGTCCGCTCTATCTTAATTTTGACATACCCAAAAATAATCGTAGTCTAGAGTTGTATAGAAGAACCTTGTCACTAATAAGGAATTCCTTAGGTATGATGTGCTTATCATCCCATTTCTTTGTCCTATCCTTGTAAATTTGGGCATTTTCATAAGCCTTGTTTCGGAATTCTTCAAGCACACACAATTTCAATAATCTCTATTCTTCAGCAGTTTTGGCATCAAAATTCAATGCCTTAATCGCCCAAAATGCCTTGTTCTCAAATTCTACTTGTAAATGGTAGGTTTTCCTAAAACCAACCTATATGGGGACATCCCAATAGGGTTACTGTGTTTTAAATGCAGTTTGGTATGCCCATAATGAATCATTGAGCTTTCGAGCCTAATATTTTCACGAGAAAGTTACAGATTTTCCATGATTCACTTCAACTCCCTATTTGATACCTCAACTCGACCCAAGGTTTGAGGATGATAAGGTAAGGAAGTCTTGTGCTTCACCCCATAATTGGCCAATAAAGCCTCAAATTGAGAATTTTTTAAATGTGAAACCTTATACTTATGATTGCCCGGGATAATCCAAACCTCGAGAAAATATTATGCAGATGAATTTGGTAACAACTAGAGCACCATGGGTAGGTAAAGCCACCACTTCCACCCACTTTGATGTATAATATACTGCACTAAAATATTTGTTGAAGTATGAACTCGGAAAGGGACCTATGAAATCTATCTCCCACATGTCAAATATGTCAACAATAAGGATATTATTCAAGGGCATTTCATATCTTCGTGATATGTTCCCAATCCTTTGATACTCATTGCATCGCTCGTCGACNGACTTTTTAGCATCCCAGAATAGTGTAGGCTAATATAAACCACTTCGGAAGACTTTATCAGCTGTTCTTTGACTACCATGACGCTCCCAACTTGCGATGAATGGCACATCCAAAGAACACTCTCAATTTCATCATCAGTTATACATCTCCGAATAATTTGGTCACTACACCTTTTGTACAAATATGCCTCTTCCGAATAGTAGAACTTTTCATCAAAGAAGAATGTTTTCCTTTGGTTATAGCTCATTGATGGTGGAATAGCCTTGGCAGCTATATAATTTGCAATGTTAGGATAACAAGGGTTAGTCCTCACTGTCATTAGATGTTCCTCTGGAAACTCTTCCCTGATGGGTGACAAATCATCACTTGCTTCAATTGATTCTAGTCTAGACAAATGGTTAGCTATGAGATTCTCACTTTTTTTTGTCAACAACTTCCCAATCAAATTCCTGTAGCAATAAAATCCCACGATTTAGTCTTGGTTTCACATCATCTTTGGAAATAAATGTGGGACATTTTAAAGCTGCATGGTCAGTATGAACAATAATCTTAGAGCTAATCAAGTAAGATCTAAACTTTTCAAACGCAAAAACCATAGCTAATAACTCTTTTAAGTAGTAATATAATTAATTTGTGCATCATTAAGAGTTCGACTAGTAGAATAGATGACAAGCAAGATCTTGTCCTTCCTTTGACAAAGGTTAAAACCTACAGTATAGTCACTAGTATCACACATAATTTCAAAAGGTAATGACCAATCAGGTGCTATGACAATGGGTGCAAATACTAAAGCCCTTTTCAACAAATTAAATGCACGTAAACAATTTTCTCAAAGTTAAAGGCCATATCTTTTTGCAACAAATCACATAAGAGTTTAGAAATTGAAGAGAAGTTTTTATGAACCTTTGGTAGAACCTGGATGTCCCAAAATGCTCATTTTTCCTTTGACATTCCTGGGTGGAGGCAATTTTTCAATAACTTCAACTTTTGCCCTATCCACCTGAACACCTTAGCAAAAAATATTTTATGACCTAGAACTATACTTTCTTGAACCATAAAATGACATTTCTCCCAATTAAGGGCAAGATATGTCTCCTCATATCGTTGAAGTACTATTTACAAATTATGTAAGCAATCATGAAATGAAGAACCAAATACTGAAAATCATCCATGAATACTTCTGTGTATTTCTCAATCATTTCATGGAAAATTGCAAACATGCATTTTGAAAAGTACCAGGTGCATTGCATAAACCAAAAGGCATCCTTCGATAAGTGAAGTTGCCATAGGGACATGTAAAGGTAGTTTTCTCTTGGTCCTCCGGAGCTATAACAATTTGAAAATAACTCGAGTAACCATCTAATAAGCAACAGAAAGCATGCCCTACTAGCAACATTTGATAAATGAAAGGAAGAGAAAAATGGCCTTTACGGGTTGCCTCATTAAGCTTCGCATAGACAATGCATATCCTTTAACCCGTGACCAACTAAGATGGGATTAATTCATTATTCTCATTAACTACAGTTATCCCATGCTCCCTTCTTAGGTATCACTTGAGTAGGGCTAACCTACTCGATATCACTGATCGCATAAATTATACCAGCATCTAGCAGTTTCATAACTTCTTTTCTTATTACCTCCTTCAATATGGGGTTTAGCTGATGTTGAGGTTGCCTACAAACCCTAAAGTATTCATTCATCAAAATTTAATGTATGCAAATTGTAGGGCTAATTCCTTTTATATCATTAATACTCCATGCAATTGCATTTTTATACTTTCTTAAAACAACAAGTAGTTTAGATAATTGTTCATTAGATAATTTTGCACTCACAACAACTGGAAAGGTTTCATTCTCACCAAGGAAAGCATATTTAAGATGACTAGAATGTGGTTTCAACTCTACCTTGGGGAGTTTGTTGGTTGGAGATCCACTTAAATTTTTCTCGGTTGGACCTTCCTCTTTACTTGGTAGGTTTTCTTCTAGCATCTCACGCAAGCCTTTGTTGAGTCATCTTGCTCCTTCACCTCATGTTCAAATAGAGAAGAATTGGGTCAACCCTCTTTTCACTGGACAGGGTCATCAGTAACATTAATCATCATTAAAGCATCATAAATAGTAGGAAGTTTAAGAGAGTTAAAAATTGAAAAGTTGATAGTCTGATCATCAATTCTCAAATGTAACTTCCCCTCTTAGGCATCTATTAATGCTTGTCTTATAGCTAGGAATGGTCTCTAAGAATTAAAGGCATCTCCTTGTCCTCTTCCATGTCTAGGATGATGAAGTCTACTAGCAAGTATCACTTCTCCACTTTAACCGATACATCTTCAACAGTTCCCTTAGGGTATTTAACACGTCAATCAGCTAATTAAAGAGACACGTTTGTAGGCTTCATCCCTCTACCATTCCGCTTCCTGTAAAAGGATAAAGGCATCAAATTGATCAACACCCAAAGATCACATAGAGCTCTTTCAAACTCGACTCATCCAACAGTGCTTGGAATGAATAAAGAACCAAGATCCTTAAGCTTTGGAGGTAGTTTTTTTTGGATGATTTTTATTCGCTCTACATCCTTCTATCAAACATAAGATCTCATCTCCCAGTAGTTTCCTCATACTAGACAATATTTTCTTCATGAACTTAGCATATTTAGGCATGTTTTCCAATACTACTATGAAGGGTATGTTGATTTCCACCTTTTGAAAATCTCGAGGAATTTCTTGAACTTTCTTTGATTATCCTCCCCTTTAAGTCTACTTGGAAATATAGTTCTTACTAATGGATGGGTAATTTTGACTTTGTATTATCTCTTGCAAGGTATTTTGTACTTTGCCTCTCCATTGTCCTTTACCTTAGTTTCTCCATTACTAATCTTGTTTTTCTCATTTTTCTCGCTTTTTGGTTCAATCTCTTTCTCATTTTCTTTCCCGCTTCAACAGCTTTACCACTCCTTAATGTGATCACCTTTGCATGCTCTCTCATTTGGAAAAACTCCAAGTGGTCTCTCCGCCAAGCTTTTCGCTAATTGTCCTAATTGATTCTCTAGATTTTTGACAGAAGCTGTCAAACGAAGGATTTTTGACTAAATCTTCTATACCGTTCACTTTATCATCATTAGAATTCGTACATTGAGCAAGATTGTTCTCTACTTTTTTTGGTTCTTAAAGGGGAGTTGCATGCATTTGTTGCTATGGTTACTGATACTGCTAAAATGGATGGCAAACATTTTAATATTGATTCTGTTGATTACCCTAAGATAAATTTGGATGATTCTTCCATCATGGATTGTTTGTGTTTTTGAAGGCATTATTCTGATTCCTGTATTGATTCTAGTTTTGGCCTTGATGTAGGGAATTTCATGGCCGAAATATCAAAAATAACGCAGCGGAAAAACACCGAAATCCCTAATAGAGGATCCATGCGTTCCGATTAAATCGTTTTAGGGTTTAGATATATACCTTTGATACTCGAAAGCAAAACCCTGGTTGCGATCTAAACCTTTCCACGATCTGAACACCACGGTCACGATTTGGATAAGAAACAGGTATATGACCTGAAAAGAAGCGAAACTTGTCAACCTTAGGCATCTAGATGTGCTCTGGATTGAACGAACGCCCTCTACAGGTATCCACACGAGTAGCTTTTCCGATTTTAGGGTGTTGCTTGCTAGAGCAGTGTTTCGGAACTATTTCGTAGGGTTTTTCGTCCGACTGTGTTTTACTAATGAGTCGCATCCCAAACCCTAAAGAATCATATTCTATATATAGCGGTTAACCTAAATTCAAAGAACTCTTCTTTGATTAGAATTCTTCTATCACACGTATTAGATATATAAACGCGTATGATAGTAACCAGATATAGTTCCTTACGAATTATTATAATTACTATTTAACTGGACAATCCAGTAAATCCAATGTAATTAGTAAATAATTCTCGTTCATTGAATCTAGACACAAATTCTTATTCAACGAACTTAGTCAACAATTAACTTAACCCAATGCTTACTCTTAGTGTGTGACCCTTTAGGTTCATTTAAGGTTGGCAATAAGTATAATTTCTAATTCCAACACTGTTGGCTTTAGTACATAAACCAACAATCATTACACTCCCACTTGGACTAAAGACAATTAGCCAGGAAGTTTTGGAATTGAATAAATTAAACACCTTTAATTTATCCTTAACAGATTATACTCATAGATCAAGATTGGCCTCTAGCAAGGCATCATGACCACCCAAGTTAAATGAAGATCATTGATCTGACATAACCTGATCAAATAACCCATGTCATAATCCTTTTGTCACACGATGTCTTAGTTGGACATAGAGCATGGACAATGTCATCTCTATTTGTGTCCAACTATTTGATTTCTCGATCTCGAAGTAGAATGATAAAACAAATGAATTTGATCACCTTATCAATCCATTTGAGCACGGCCATGTGGGAGTATTGTGATACTTATGTAGTAGATGATATAAAAGGAATTAGACACCTGTACAAATTGCCATCTTAAATTGTGATTTTCCTCCACATAATTTCTACATATTCAATCACAATCTTTATAATCATCCGGTTAAAGACAACGTTTGATTGTGTCAAAACACATAAGTAGAGAGTTCTTATGTAGGAAACTATGGTGATCTCAGGTCTAAGGATGAACAACATGTTCATAATGAGAAATACCAATGACATAAAACCATGTTGTATTCTCATAACGGGTCAATCCAGTACTTTGTTCGCCAACAAATACCCATGATTTTTATTATATCCATATATCCATAATCATCATATGATTATCAATAAAAATCATACTAGTCTTAAATCAACACAGTTCCCACTATATTGAATAACTAGGGACATTTAGAATAATAAATTATTCATGGATTCTAATATTAAAACATGCAATAAAAATATGATGACAATATTCGTTTTAAAATTATCCATTAAAAGTCTCCCAATTAAACAATTAGGTCCAGTCATACATATGTCTAAGACCTATTGACCGAACATGGCGATCATGTTTTGGTTGTGGTAGTGGTTTAGTTAATGGATCAGCAATGTTGTCATCAGTTGGTACTTTGCATATTTTGACGTCTCCTCTCTCAATGATCTCACCGAATGAGATGATAACGTCTTTGGATGTGTTTGGATCGTTGATGTGATCTAGGCTCTTTGGCTTGTGCAATAGCCCCATTATTGTCACAATAGATATCAACTGGATTAGTGATGCTAGGAACAACACCTATTCAGTGATCAAATTTCCTAATCCAAAGCGCTTCCTTAGCCGCATCGATCTTTGCTATATATTCTCCTGTTATACACATCTAGATGTGTATAAGAGACAGGTTATGTACTCGACCGGATGTCTCATATGCTTTGAGCATAACGAGTAGATACCAATCGGATCCTGGTGAGAGTCACTGGACAGCAGTCAAGAATATCCACTTACAACAAGCTCTGTTTCTTGTTTAGACAATGATGGATTTGATTTCTTTATTAAGTAATAAAAAATTCTCCACTTACTGGTCCAGTGACTCTTACCAGGATCTAGATTGGTATCTACTCGTTATGCTCAAAGCATATGAGACATCCAGAGTCAGTACATAGCCCAAGAACCAGAACAAGCCTAAAAAAATCCAAAGGAAGGAACAAAGACTTTTGAAATGAATGCTGGTTGTCACGAATGTGATGAATAACATGACAAAGGTGTTGAACATGTGTAAACTCCTTTTTAGAATCTTGCAGTACTTATATACTCTTTAGTACTTTATCTAGGTTCAGTACTGCAAGACTAAAAAAAGAAAGGAAGCAATGTTCTGGACAATGTATTGATACCAAGGATATAAGTCTTCGCCCAAATCCTTCATTGAGAAACACTTTCCTAACCAAGACTTGACTTTCTGCAAGGTAGGAATGTCATTTCCAATGAGCAGTATGTCATCAACATACAAAACTAGAAACACAACTGCATTTGCATTAATTTTCTTGTAAACACAAGGTTCATCTTCATTTTTGATGAATCCAAACTCTTTGACTGCTTCATCAAAACGAAGATTCCAACTCCGAGAGGCTTGCTTTAATCCATAAATGGATCTTTGAAGCTTACATACCTTTTGAGAATTCTCAGCTTGTACAAAACCCTCAGGTTGTGTCATATACACATCCTCGATGCACCTTTCCATTATAGAAACGCTGTTTTGTATCCATTTGCCATATCTCATAATCATAGTATGCTGCAATGGCAATAAGAATCCTTATGGATTTAAGCATAGCAACTGGTGAAAAAGTTTCATCATAGTCTATACCATGAGTTTGTTTGAAACCTTTTGCAACCAATCGTGCTTTGAAGATATGTACATTGCCATCCATGTCAGTTTTCTTCTTGAAAACCCATTTACACCCAATAGTTTTTATACCATCCGGTGGATCAATCAAAGTCCAAACTTGATTGTCAAACATGGATTGCATCTCAGATTTCATGGCACTTGTGCCATTCCTCAGAGTCTGGACTAGTCATAGCATCTTGGTAGCTAGTGGGCTCATGGTGATCCATGAGTAACACATCATTTGTATGTGTAATAAGAAATCCATATCTCTCAGGCATATTGCTAACTCTACCGGATCTACGAAGTCCTTGTGTTTCATGTGGAAGCTCAACAACCGATTGTGATACATTCCCATGTTCCAATTGTGTTGGATCATTCGAACCAACAACTAATTGTGATTCTTGATGAGATTGCACAGACATCTAGAGTGTTGTCTTGTGGATCTTGAAATTCTTCAAGATGTACTCTACTCCCACTAGTTCTTTTGGAAAGAAACTCTTTTCCAAAAATATCCCATTTCTGGCAACAAACACTTTGTTTTCAGAGGGATTGTAGAAGTAGTATCCTTTAGTTTCTTTAGGATACCCCACAAACAAACACTTATCAGACTTGGGAGCTAACTTATCTGAGACCTGCCGTTTGACATAAGCCTCACAGCCCCAAATCTTAAGAAAAGACAAACAAGGCTTTTACCAGTCCACATCTCATATGGTGTCTTTTCTACGTTTTAGTTGGAACACGATTCAATGTGAATGCATTGTTTGTAAAGCATAACCCCAAAAGGATAAAGGGAGATCTGTATGGGGCATCAATTTGATGACCATCTTAGAAATTGTGGAATTGTTTCACAATTAGGAGCTTTAGTCATCTTTCCCAACAAACAAGATTCGCAGATATCATAAGATTCAAGATCAAATTGATTCAAAAGCCCATCTTTATGGAGTTTTGATATGCGCTTCTCATTTATGTGACAACTCCAGGCGACAATGCCATAAGAAAGTTTGATTTGAATCATCCAATCTAGGTTTCTTTGTATTTATGTTATAAACAATCTCTGGATTGGGCTTTTCAATGTTTAGAACGTAAAGACCATTATGCAAATCAGCATTTCCATAAAACACGTCTTCACGGTGAATGGAGAATTTTTATTCTTAATAAAGAAATCAAATCCATCATTGTCTAAACAAGAAACAGAAACAATGTTCTTGCTTAAAGCGGTACATAATAACAATTATTCAAAGTTAAAATCAGCCCGGGAGGCAAAAGGAGTTCACATGTTCCTACGGCTAGAGCAGCAACTCTTGCTTTATTTCCAACCGGCATCTCCACTTCACCTTTCTTTAATCGACTACTTTTTTTCAGGTCCTTCACATTAACACAAATGTGAGCTCCACATCCAGTATCTAATACCCATGACGAGGAAATAGAAGTAGTAAGATTAACGTGTATAACATAAATACCAAAAGCTGTCTCTTATAGGGACATCTGTCTCTTATACAGATCTTTCTCTTCCTGAGAGTTATAGCCAGTTTGTTATGAACAGGCTCATGAACAACATGGAGAAATCTGTTTTGGAGGCTTAGGCATTCTGATTCTTGGGCTTGTTTTGTAATATAGGGCTTTTCTTATAAGCCTTATTTGACCTTCCTTTCGTTTTCATCCCCTTACCTTTATGAACCATTAAAACTTGGCCAGGCATTTTTTTGATATTATGCTCAGCAGTTTTAAGCATCGAATGCAGCTCAGAAACAGATTTCTCCATGTTGTTCATGTTGAAGTTCATAACAAACTGGCTATAACTCTCAGGAAGAGAATTCAGGATCAAATCCGTTGCCGCTCTTGACTTATGGGAAATCCAAGTCTTTCAAGATGATCTATGTGACCCTTCATCTTCAAGACATGAGGACTAACAGCGCTCCTTCACCATTTTGCGGGAATGTAAAGCTTTGGTCGTATCAAACCTTTCTGCCGTGCTTGCTTTGTTGTGCAGAAAGTCAAGTCTTGGTTCTGTCTCTTATACACATCTAGACGAGTCATTAGAATGCTTCTTGTAAGCATCTCTCTCTGCTCTTGGAGCATTGGCTGCAGGCTGTTCAGGGATAGGATTGTCCAGAACATACAGCTTCCTTTCTTGTTAAATGGGTTTTCAAGAATGAAAACTGAACGAGGATCAAGGAAGTTGGTCCCATTCAGCTTGTCCTTCTCAAGGATAGATCGCAAAGATAGTGTTGAAGTGTTATTAGCGGCCATTGATCTACAACAATTATGCAAAGTACAATATTTCGATATTAATATAAAACTCCCACTAAATCAATTACCCTCATAAATGAATACACAACAGTTTGTATTTAGTGGGTTAAGATCCATATTTCACTTAACTTTAACTCAGCTTTGGCATGACAATTAAAAGTTTTATTTGGTAGGTAACTCTTTACCAATTACATCATATGTAACTCTTAAAACAATTATGAGATAAGATGACATCACATGTACCGGCATGGTTAATCTGATCTTATGCCTAATTGCAAGACCGTTTTGATTGCCCAATCAGTTGTTGGTCACATCTATTGTACAAGGGGCTGTGAGGCTTATACAAGTGGCAGGTTGTTATGAGCCCTAATCTCTTATAGGATGTGTAGGCAAAAACGCACATCAGTGATCAAAGTCTTTGGAAGATGTTTAAATTTGGTGGCATACTGATTATCCTGGTGCTTAACATGTTATGTGAACTTGTTAATTGATCATATGTTTTCATGCACCACATATATATAACTTTTAACATCACATAAACATATACAAATAACAGTAAGATAAACGTGTCATAGCATGGCCCTTAAACTATGGTGATCTTCATAAGCCAATATGAAGATCAAGGTCAATCCTAGGGTCAAATTACAACTTCAAAATTTCTTCCATCTTCATGGAATACACCTTGTTGTTGATTGACGAAGGAGCCAAGTTGCTCCTCTTGCCTTCTTTACAAGCTTTGTAATACAATAATACAAAACTTTAAAATTACAAAACAAAAGAAAAACGACACGCAGCCGTATTTATATAATTACACCCCAAAATAGAAATAAATTACTATTCTAGTAGGTCAAAAAGGGCCATGCTATGCACCATGCATATGAACACATCATAAAACAGAAAACATACTATTATTTATCCGACGTTATAACCAAAACGATTTTAAGCCACTGCTAAAGAGTAATCGTAACTCATTTAGCAGTGTGCTGTCATAATTTTTATGATGCGAATTAAATCCATCGAACAGAACATACACAAACCAACAAATGTATAATTCAACAGAAACATACGTATATCACATATACATATAGTTCAACAACAGAATCTATCAAATAGAATCATCGAACAGAACAGGTTTCTATCGAATAGAATCTTTGCATACATCATTAGAATTCGTACATTGAGCAAGATTGTTCTCTACTTTTTTTGGATTCTTAAAGTGGAGTTGCATGCATTTGTTGCTATGGTTACTGATACTGCTAAAATGGATGGCAAACATTTTAATATTGATTCTGTTGATTACCCTAAGATAAATTTGGATGATTCTTCCATCATGGATTGTTTGTGTTTTTGAAGGCATTATTCTGATTCCTGTATTGATTCTAGTTTTGGCCTTGATGTAGGGAATTTCATGGCCGAAATATCAAAAATAACGCAGCGGAAAAACACCGAAATCCCTAATAGAGGATCCATGCGTTCCGATTAAATCGTTTTAGGGTTTAGATATATACCTTTGATACTCGAAAGCAAAACCCTGGTTGCGATCTGAACCTTTCCACGATCTGAACACCACGGTCACGATTTGGACACCACGGCAACCACGAACTATTCGTAGAACACGTCAGACCTTAGGCGCTGCTCTGGATTGAACGAACGCCCTCTACAGGTATCCACACGAGTAGCTTTTCCGATTTTAGGGTGTTGCTTGCTAGAGCAGTGTTTCGGAACTATGTTCGTAGGGTCCAAATCGTCCGAATGTGTTTTACTAATGAGTCAGATCCCAAACCCTAAAGAATCATATTCTATATATAGCGGTTAACCTAAATTCAAAGAACTCTTCTTTGATTAGAATTCTTCTATCACACGTATTAGATATATAAACGCGTATGATAGTAACCAGATATAGTTGTAGTCAATTATTATAATTACTATTTAACTGGACAATCCAGTAAATCCAATGTAATTAGTAAATAATTCTCGTTCATTGAATCTAGACACAAATTCTTATTCAACGAACTTAGTCAACAATTAACTTAACCCAATGCTTACTCTTAGTGTGTGACCCTTTAGGTTCATTTAAGGTTGGCAATAAGTATAATTTCTAATTCCAACACTGTTGCCTTTAGTACATAAACCAACACTTGACTCCTTATGTAGTTCACTTGCTTTTGACCTGTAAAAAAAGAATTGATGATGTTAGTATAATACATTGGCAATTGTGGTGGTCAACAATGAGTACTTGAACAAAAATCATAGACGAGTGGATACATCGTGCTCATTACTTTAACTTTTATCTCATCCATCTGTTTAGTCAATGCTGTCATCTTCTATCAAATACCTCTTGCTAGCCATCAATGCGTCCCAATGATTCAGCTCATGAACCCCTATTCTTTGCTCTCAAGCTTGTGCTGCCAATGATTTAAAGTAATTATTGGATATTTTATCTAACAACTCTTGAACTTCTTCCAGAATCTTATTCAACCTAAGGGAGCCATTTGCCGAAGCATCAACGGATTATGAGTTTCTTGAAACATGTCGTTATAAAGTATCTCCATTTGCATCCATAGGGGCAATCCATGATATGGACACTTGTTGAACAAGTCATTGTATCTTTGCCAAGTTTCGCTAAGGTTTTCTTTGAACTGTTGATTGAAAAAAGTTATATCATTCCTTAGCTTGGCTGTTTTTGATGGGGAGAAATACTTTGACATGAAGGGTTGTACTAATCTATCCGAAGCATGATGTAAAAATCCCTTGCTTATAACCTTGCAGCCACAATTTGGTCAGATCTGTGCATAAACTATCAAGCATAAGAAATTTGTTATGAGCACCAATTTATAAGAAAGAATAATTAGTTAGAATTTGATGGAATGCAGGCTTCTGAAGAAAACAATTGAAAATAAAAAAAATCAAAATCGAAAGTGGGAATTATTTTAGTGCCTCGATATTGCCAGCAACAATCCCCGGTAACAGCACCAAAACCTTGTTCCATGCAAGTATACTATTATCAATCTAGTTCGGTGAATAAGGGTCGATCCCACAAGGATTGGTACAAGTACTAAGATTCTAGCACAATTTCTATTTAAACAGTTGGTTTGCTAAGGATTTGGATTTTAAAAAATAAAATGTAGTGACAATTAAAAGTCCAAAATTAGGAAACAATTAAATCAAACTAAAGTTGTAGCAAGGGATAAATGTGGATCGAATGCTAGGTTATTAATTGTCTTAGATTCCTCAAATCTTGGGTTAAGTGTCAATTAGTTTATATTATAACTAATGGAGATTCTATTCCCATATTAACTCAACCCCAAAGTAGTCAGCAATTGAATCCTATCAAATTAATTAACTAGGGTTCAAGAAATCTTTTCTTACCTACCCATTCAATTCGAGTCATTAATTGTATGGAATTCGAGTTTATTTTTGGAAATACTCGGCAAATCAATTAATTAATTCCGCCAATCTAGACTAGAATAATTAGCCTAACAACTTAACACTTGTCTATGACAGAGGTTAAAAGCCTTATTCTCTCGGCCAACCTAACCAATTCTAGAGGTGATCAATCTTTAAAATTGTCTATTTATGTTAATTATATAGCCGACTAATATAATTTAATGATTAACTCTTAATTAGATTTACCCATGAACAATTGCGTGACCCGTACTTGAACCCTAATTATATTAGCAATTCATGTATTGTTGAAATGAAAACAAATTAATTAAATTGATTACAGAGATATTAAATAGACAAACAAAATGCAAGAAGTGCAATTGAAATTAAATAGATGAAAGAGAAGTTACCGTAATCAAAATTATTGCGAAAGTACTTGAATAGAATACCTTGAAAGATCAACAATTTGAAAGTTAAGCTGGAAATTGAAGAATTAAAATAACCCAAAAGTATGAGAAAAGTAGCCTAAAACCCTAGGCAAAATCTGAAAAAGAAAGTCTGAGACTCGCTATTTTTTGAGCGTTACATATATCCCCAAAATCTCATTAAAAGCCTAGGCCCATTCAGATCAATTGCAACCAGCGGTTGATTCACTGTTGTTCATGCGTAGTCTGCGGCTCACCTACAGACTGCGAGTGGAATACTAGAATCAGCCGTAATCAGCAGATGTCATTTTGTTTTAGCCACTGTCGGCAGTTGATTTGCCTTGACCTAGTCGCAGTTAGTGGCTGACCTTTTTCTACACTTCTTCATTTTCTTGTGCTTCCAGTTTTTGCTCGACACTCTACTGCCAATTGACCATTTTGCCCCTAGTTCACCTGAACAAAACACAAAACATAAATAGACAACTATGTCAACAAAAAATAGATTAAATTATAAAAATGGCTTAAAACAAAATGAATAATATGAACATCCTAAACATAGCTTTACTATACATAAGCACAACAAATGAGACTAAACGCAAAAAAGCTTGTAATAAAAGACACACAAAAATAACTCTGAACTTGGAGTTATCAATGTTTCCTTTCAAAATCTCATGCAAATCAACTAATCCCAACCAACCCACTATTTTTATGTGAATTACAGACAAGATTATTGCATAATAATCAATAATAAATTGATTGCCAAAGATGAATAGGTATATTTCTATCTGTATTCATGAAATGGTTCAATTTATCAGTGAATATTCCAAACAATGGCTATTCGAACCCATATGAACTCCAGGTATTATTTTTTAATTCTAAATATGGTTTACAATTCATTATAGAGGGTGATAAATCATCTAGAGGCATTACAATCAATTCTAATAAATAATCCTACCAATCAAGTTATCAAAGAGAGATGAACAAATGTCCGCTTGTACAGGTGGCGTTAATACACGAATTTGCTTGCACAATTACACGGATGGAACAAGTAATACAATGATAAATAGACATTGTTTTTACAAAGACTATGCTTGAAAAAAGTGCTGCTGAGTACCAGCGTGACATACACAATGTTCTATTTAAACTCATAATAATATAAATGATAATAAAAGTAAATAAATATCTAACTAACTAACAAATTGAAAAATTAGAATAAAGTTTTGATTATTAAATTCCCAGGGTTTATTCTTACTTTACTAATCTAATTGAATGCTTTGATTCATTGTTCAATCAATTTCTCATGTTGTTTAATAATCTAGGGATCCTGTTGTAATTGCAAGTTCTCATCGAAATCATTGCAAATCTACTAACCTTGACCAGTCCACTATATGTCTATGTGGATTAAGCCCTAGTTAGCATAAATGTAACCCTAATTGACTACCTAAGATGAATCCATGGCCACAAAATGGTTCACTATTCTGTGGCTGATTGTTCCAAATAAAGGGTATGTGAACCTGTCCTAATCCTAGGTATCCTATGTCAATTCGAAATAGGGCTACAACTCGCTCTAGTGGGTGATCAATCATCTAGAGGAATTAAGAACAATTAAAATAAGTAAACAAACAAAAGCAATCAAATAGAATTACCAAAACCTTAACAAACAATCTTTGTAGAAAATTTGGAATAAAACCCTAATTATGAAATTAATGCATAATCATAGTCATAAATACATCAAGGGTATGTTCTACAATCAGCGAGGGACAAATATGTTGGAAGAAATCAACACATACAATAGTCACTAATATAGATGAACTCAAACCAAGGATCAAGTAGGACTTTAAAGCTTGTAACGTAGGTAAAGGGATAAAGGTAGGATATGTTTTTCGGTAAAAGTAGCTAATATCACCTTTGACACATTAGTAAATAACTTGAACCAAAATCCACCAGAACATTCCCATATTATCATACCTTCTTTATTACATAATGAACATAGAAGGAATTGTTCTTCTTCATTTATAATACTTGATACAAACTTAGAAGGAACTATCCTTCCCTTTTTCTTTCCTTTTATTTTCTTCTATTTTTTTTCTTTTCTCTATTATTTTTCTTTTTTTTTTCTTTCCAACATCTTTTTTTCTTTTTTTCTTTTTACATAACATAGAGGATTATTACAAATGTTAAAGTCATAAATGTAACTTTTTCCCCAAACAAAGAGAACTCATATCCTTCCCAACCATCCATAACATTGTGCCGATAGTATTGATATAGTATTTAGGATTAGTTCTTCAGAGTGATGGTGGTATAGATCGAGATGTTACACATCGGATACAAGCGGGTTGGACTAAATGGAGAATGGCATCGAGAATATTATGCGACTGCAAAATTCCTTTACGACTTAAGGGTAAATTCTATAGAACGACAATTAGGCCAAGATGCTTTATGGGTCTGAGTGTTGGGTAGTGAATTATACACATTAGCAAAAGATAAGAGTAGCACATCCAAAAATGCAAATGTTAAGATGGATGTGTGGGTACACTAGGATGGACAAGATACGCAATGAGCATATTCGGGAGAATATTGGAGTAGCATATATTGATGAGAAGATGAGAGAAACACGCTTAAGGTGGTTAGGTCATGTGTTAAGACGACCAATAGAAGTGCCTGTCAGGTGAGTAGATTTTAAAGAGAGTAGTCAACATAGGAGGAGTAGGGGAAGACCAAAAAAGACCTGGTAGGTAACTTGTAAGAAAGATATAGCCCATCTAGGAATTGAGGAGGGTATGGTCCATGATAGAGCGCAATAACATAGTAGGATTCATGCAGCTGACCCTACTAGTAGGATTAAGGCTTTGTTTGTTTGTTTGTTTATGTAAGACAACACATTATGAAGCAATAATAATAATTTGCTTAAGCATTTATAACTTCAGGCAACCAATTGGGCCCTAATATTTTTTAAAGAGGCAATATCCAAATTTCAGAAAAGCCAAATGGAAACATCTAAGCTATTAAATCCTATAACTCATAAAAAAAATATTTCTTATTTCTACGTATACAATTATAACAAGAAACTAGTTAATTTAGTTCTCATGCTAAGCATTAGGCTGCACAGATAAGAGTCTATTAAGCATAAAACTATGTAGATTGTGTATCTCCAAGATTAAAGTGATGGGGTGTGGACTGAAAATATGCAGCTAATTGAAGGTGCAGGAATTAACTTCTTTCAAGAGCTCTTGACTTCCAATGATTCCGCTGCCATGAACCTCTCATTACTCGACCACCTCACATGTAAAGTCTTAGAAGAGGATAATCGATGCCTATTAATTGAGCTTTCAGTAAAGGAACTGAAGGATGCAGTGTTCTCACTCAACCCTAATGGTGCAGTAGACATTGATGGCTGTAATGGGACTTTCTTCACTACTTGTTGGGGCATTATTTATCTTAATCTATTCCTTGGTGTGCGTGATTTTCTTAATGGTGCAAAGCTGCCACGAATGTTTACTTGCACCCTTAGCATTGCATTAATCCCAAAAATAGCCAACCCTAACTCTTTTAGTGACTTTCGGCCTATTAGCTTATGCACTTTTTTTTACAAAATTTGCACCAAAATACTGGCCAATAGACTATCCTCCATTTTACCAAAAATCATTTCTCCTGAACAAGTGGCCTATGTCCAAGGGAGAGATATTGCGGCAATATTCTTCTAGTACAAGAGTTGACTGGTTTCATAGATCGGAAAACGAGGAGAGGAAACTTGATCATTAAACTCGACCTTGCCAAGGCATTTGATAGGTTTTCTTGGCCTTTCCTCTATGCAGCTCTACAAAAGTTTGGTTTTTCTGAGCAGTGGATTTCCTTTATGAAGAATATTTTGGAAGATTGTTGGTTTTCTATACTCATCAATGGTACACCTAAGGGCTTCTTCAAATCCTCCAGAGGGGTTCGTCAAATAGACCCCTTATCACCTCTGTTATTCACATTAATGTTGGAGACATTTTCACAAGGATTGAAGGCTCAATTAGGCGTACTGAAAAGGTATCTGATTACTCCCTCCCACAACAATGCCCAACTATTTCTCACTTGGCTTTTGCAGATGACATTGTCATTTTCACAAAGGGAGATACCAAATCCATTCGACATCTAATGAACTTTCTTTCAAGGTTTGAGAACTCATCCGGGCAGCTTTTTAACAAATCCAAAAGCTTCTTTTACTTATCTAAAAAGGCAGCACCAGCCCGAATTCGGTTGCTTCAAGCAAAGACGGGTTTTGTTCACAAATCCCTTCCTTTCACATATTTGGGATGCCCCATCCAAAAGGCTAAGAGAAGACACAATATTTTCCAACCACTGATTGAAAAAGTAGCTTCCCGAATTCATGGATGGCAAACGAGGTTCCTCTCCCCAGGAGGGCGGCTTGTCCTAATTAAGAATGTTCTTAGTAGCATTCCGACCTACCTATTATTAGTTCTTTTACCCCCAAAATCAGTAATTAAAGAGCTGGAGCGGCAATTTACAAACTTCTTTTGGGGAATAATGCTTGGATGGGATGCTAAAACGACATTGGATCTAATGGGCTATAATCTGCCAGCCAACACATTCTAATGGTCTTGGGGTTACTTCACTAGAGGATATGGTTCGTGGCTTTGGTATCAAACTTTGGAGGATGTTCCGTCATCTTTGTGGAGTTCTTTTCTTCAAAGACGCTACCTTAAAGTCCAGCACCCCACCATAGTCACGGCATCATCAGGTGATTCACTTATTTGGAAAAAAATGCTGCGAGCTCGTGATGAAGCGAAAAAGGGGTTGTTATTCCTCATAAATTGTTCTTTTTGGTTTGACCCTTGGACTGAACATTGGCCTTTATCCCACATGGTGGAACAAGTATACTATGCACAGCTTAAAGTCTCACATGTTTGGGGTCCCAATGGCTGGAATTTTTCCTCTCTGGACGAGAGATACTCCAATGAAAAGATGCAAAACATTGTAGTAGCACTCAATGAAAGCCTAATGTTCTTGACTGTGGAGCCGGACCAAATCATTGCATCTGGACCTCCATACCCACAGGCTCCTTCTCACTCTCATCGACTTACCCCGCTAAGGTTCAAATTTTTTCTAGACAAATGATTTGGGACATGAGGCTCTAGTTGAAGATTTCCATTTTCATGTGGAAATTGCTGAACAAGAAGCTGCAATTAGATGATATCTTGTCCAAAATTGGTTTCTCATTAGTCTCCAAATGCTGCTTTTGCTGCCATGAAGAATCTGTGGATCACATTTTTGCGGATTCTGTAATCTCACGGCAAATCTGGTACTTCTTTGAATCTTGGCTGGAGATGATGCTTGCACCATCAACGACCATCTTGGACAAGCTCAATTCTTGGTGGTGGGCTGTTGCACCTTCCACTCCACTTGCGGCAATTCATAAAATCCTTCCTTGCATAATATGTTGGTTCTTATGGAAAGCTAGGAACGCAGCGGTTTTTGACGAAAAAACAAGTAGTGCAACAAGAATAATTGCTGAAATCTACTCTTACTTGGTGAATATTTCCGTTATAATCAATTTGTCCTTTTACAAAAGTAAGCACAGCTGATGATTTGCTATTCTCACAACGCATTTGCAATCAATTACTCCCACCCAAACCCAAGAGAGTCCTAGCTGTCAAATGGGAATGCCTTCCCCATGGATGCTTTAAGTTGAATGTGAATGGTGCCTCTAAAGGAAATCCAGGTATGACAGCGGGTGGAGGCATCCTAAGGGATCACAATGGGCCATGCATAAGGGCATTTTCCAATGGCTATCAACAGCAAACCAACTTGCAACCTGAGGCATTGGCCCTTGAAGACGGGCTCAAGATGTGTGGCAAGCTGCGGGTGCAATCATTGGAGGTTGAGATTGATTCCCTTATACTAGTCAACACTTTGAATGGATCGTCGGCACCAATTTGGAGCATTGACAATCAACTCCGCTTCATAAATAGCTTTTGTGTTGGGAAAGATATTTCTTATAAACATGTATTTAGAGAGTCAAACCAAGCTGCTGATTGCTTGGCTAATGAGGGTATCTTAAAGCCTAGATATATTGAGTTTGATCGCCATACCATCCCTTGCTATATAAAAGGTTTGGTTCAGCTAGATGCTATGGGCTTCCCTAATCTCTGCCATTGTAATAATTGATGACATAAATAAAATTTCATGCCTCTCCTTCGGGCGTTTGCATTAAAAAAAAAAAAAAGAAGCATAAAACTATGTAGAGTATTTTTGCAATTTGGTTCAATTTATTGTAAGTGCAAAAATCTATTTTCAACTCACTACCTCACTTCTTATGGTTCATTAGGAAGCTTTTAGGCTTTCAATCATTTAATCATATCTCTTGATCATGTCACCAACACAACACACAATGGTCAACACAAAAAGAACCCTTGTCATGGAAACATGCAACAAAAAAAAAATGATAACAGAAAATCACAAGAAAAGTTCAACAAGTTACCTTAACTTGTAAATTCCTGTCGTAGGTAGGAGTTGGCCATATTTTCTAAGAACTCCAATTTTGTCATCCCCATCTGATCTCAATTTTATGTCGCAACCTTTCATCCTTGAACAATTCTTGAAGCCTAATTTGGTTATACTTCCAGCAAAATTGCACCACCTCAATTGGTATCACCAAACCGGAACAACCCAAAATAGATAGGTTTGCCAATTCACCAGTGGCGAGGAGTTCTCCAAGGAGTTCGTTACATTTCGAAGAGAAGATTTCTATTCCTACTTCAGCTGTTGTCCTTTTCCACTACCTCTTTCACGAATTTCCATTGCTGATATACTCTACCTCTCCGCTACTATACCTTTTCCATCAACTTTGGACCCTATCCCCTCCCATAAAATATTGGTGACAGTGAAATCTGAAGAGAAATAGAGGCTGATTGAAAAACTAGGGTTAAATTGGTAGAAAAAGTAGATTATTGTGCTTTAGATTTGGTAAAGATAGGGTCCTGATGATGGGGTTAGGAGGACAAGAGCCAGAGAGTGCTGGAGGCATTCTTTTGTTTTAATTAAGGGGAAAAAATATTTGTCATCATTTTTCTTCAGCTATTTTTAGTCTTGTTTAAGTTTTTAGTTCTGCAAAACATAACTGTGTGGTTTAATAAAGAGATTTCATGTAAAATGTTTAATAACTGTTATAATTTTTATAAATGTTTATTTAGATATCTAGAAATATAAAATAAACTAATAAGGTCTTATTACTCATCCTCGTTGTAAAGTTGAGGAAAAGACAAATTTCTTAATTAATTAAAAAATAAAATCTATTTCATTCTTGGTAGATAATCTAATATATATTTATGTGTATACATATTTATACTTAGGAAGAAATTCGTAGACTGAAGTCATATTTAAGTCAAAATTTTATTTTAATCCTTATTTAGTAGTTAGAAATCGATGTTGTGGAAAATATGTTTTATTTGGTCGTTAAAGTTATTAACCATTATCAGCGCAATTAAGTAAAATTCAATCTCTGGTTGACCAAAGGGATTCAATGACATCATTCACAAAATAGTTAATTTTAGTGTTTATTTTTACTTATGATGTGATACAATATACTATGTAATATTAGAGAAATTCTCTTTGTAGTTGTTTAAAGAATACTAATTTCAATTTTTATATTTATTTTCATACAAGAATTTGGTTTAGAGAAACATGTATTTATTTTCTAAGTGTTCTTATTTTTTTCACCTTCCTTTTTCGCCTAACTTAACAAATTACATTTATCTACAAATAGTAATTTAATAAAATTATATTAGTCATTAGTCATTAGTCATTTTATGACTTTAAAATTAAAGTGGAAGTTGTTTTCAATTCAAAATTCAACATTTCTAGTTCAACAGCAAAATACTAATATAATTATTTCTGACAAGGAATCCATAAAAAAGCCAAGACATTTTATGGTAATTTATATATGACCCGGTCAATGACAACCTCTATCAACTTGTTACTAGTAATGTGATGTTTTTGCCAATCAGGTTGTCACTATTAGGTGCACCTACGAATTGCCACAACCTATATATTATCGTCACTAAAGAACTACCAAAGCAATTATCAGTGACAATCATAAAAATTTGTCACTATTTATTTGCCAACCTTTTTGCATGAACACAAAAAACTTCGGCGGGAAAGATTATGTGGCGCAAACTCTTTGACAAATTTTCTATTTAGTGAAAATATTTGAGTTCATCACCGGGAATGTTGTCTCTAATATCTGATTTTCTTGCAGTGTAACTTGAGGTCCACGTCGCAATCTTATTTATTCCAGATCGCAACATGGAATCGCTTCCAGCACAAGTAGTAATGGCAATTCTGTAACATTCTAGTAGCCAATTTCTGATTTTGCCTTGTGTAATACTCAACTATTTAATCTACTATAGAGGTGTAATAGAGAGATATTAAGTAGTACAGTTAGTAATTTTAGTTAGAATAGAATAGCTTGACTCTTAAGGTTTTTGTTTTTTTGAGCAAACAGCCAAATCGGGTGAAATTTATTTAACAATCATACTTTACAATGCCTTATGTAGGGCCAGCCTTGAGCATCCAAGTGCATCTTAAAATGGCCCAATCCTCTCTAATAAACTTAGGGATTGTGTCTTGGTTATACTCTAGATAGGAAGAATTAATTATGCCCTCATTTGCTAGACTATCTGCTACTTGATTAGCCTCTCTAAAAACATGAGAAAAAGTAAAATTCCTATTTAAAGTGAAAGCTTTAATTAATTGCCATTGTTGATCAATGTTCCATGTTGGCTTTGATCGGCCTTTTATTATGTTCACTAAGGTAAGGTTATCTTGTTCCACTTCCACTGCCGTGAGCTGCTATCTTGCACAAAGTTTTAGGCCACCAACTAAGGAGGACGCTTCAGCTTGGAAATTGGATTGAAGGTTGTAACTGTTACTAAATGCCTTGATGAGGTATCCATGATGGTCTCTAATAACTTCGCCCCCAGCTGCAAGTCCCGAATTTTCTTTTGAGGCTCCATCCACTTGAGTTTGACAGTCCCATACGGGGGAGGAATCCACTTGACTGCCAATACTTTCCTCGGTTGCGTGGTGAGTATTTGAAAACAAACTTGTGCTATCTTAAGAGTGTGTCATCAGCTGCTTCAGCCCTATAAAATGGATGAATGGTGGAGATGTTTCGCAAGTGGGAGCATATGTTTATGATAGTGCGCAGAGGTGTGATCACTACAAGAAAATTGCAAATTTCATGCGGATTTTTTCCCTAGATTTTATATACGGATTTTACTGCAAATTTTAGTTTTCACGGTTTGGGATTAAAATTTTGCTACGGATTAAAAAATCCGCATCAAAATCCGCAGATAACAGTCCCTCGATAAAGCGGGAACGTATTATTTACAAAAATTGCGCAACAAAAATCGAAGGAAAAATTAAGGACAATAGCAAATTTGCTGCGGAATATATTTCAGCAGGAAATTTGCTGCGGAATTAAAAGTCCGCAGCACACCTGCTGTGGAATTAATTTCCGCAGCACACGTGCTGCGGAATAAATTTTCCGCAGCAAGTGTGCTGCGGAATTTAAAGTTAATTTCCGCAGCAAATTTGCTGCGGAAATTCCTGCGGAAAATTCGGGCGCAGGAAAATTCAATTCTTATCGAGCAAGGGTTTCTTATTGGACAGATCTCCAGGCCGTGATGCTTAGTGCTGAGAACCTTCCTGCACCACCAGCCACCATTTACCCTCCACCTTCCTTCCAACTACCATCCATTATTTCCAAACCTAAATTTCATCCCTTCTTCCTCATTTCTTTCTGTCCTCAAGCAATTTTGCTCCATCCTTCCTCTTGAAGAAGCCGCGTGAATTGGTGTTGCAGGATTTTCCGCAGCAAATTTGCTGCGGAAATTAACCGTGCACATCCTCAGCCATTTCCAAGGTGATTGATTGATCTACCATTTCTGTTCTTATGTTCTTGTATATCTATTTTTTTTTTAATTCTTGTTATCCATAATTTTTGTGGGTGGTTTATTTTGTTATTTTCAGTTTTTATATTTTTTTTGGAGCAAATTTGCTTGAGGAGAGAAATTGTGAGGATTTTGCTATGTTATTTTGATTTTTTTTATCCCTAATTTCTGTAGGATTTTTGCGTGTATAATTTTTGCAGTTTTATTTTTATTTTTATTTTTATTTTGTTTGTTATCGTATAGATTTTTGCTATGTTATTTTGATTTTTTTTATCCCTAATTTCTGTAGGATTTTTGCTATAATTTTTGCATTTTTATTTTTATTTTTTTTATTTTGTTTGTTATCGTATAGATTTTTGTTGTATTATTTACATTTTTTTTTCAACTGTTTGTTATCCATAATTTGTCGAGGATTTTTGCTATGTTATTTTCAATAAATTTACATATAATGACAATATTTAACACCTATACTATCATATACTAAATTTTTACTATAATAAGCAAGTGGAAAATTTTGATGAAATTATATTCTTATATTTGTCTAGAAATTAATTGTTTAACAAGAGACTAAGTAAGTCATTAGTTTGGTTAGGCAAAATGGAAGTTCCGGAGCATCGAAGGTGGATGTATAATAGGCTTCTTCCAAATCGCCGGGGATATGTGGAAGAATTTTTGGAGGGTTTGGCTGGGTTTATAAATTTTGCTTGTCAACAACCAAAATATTTAACTGAGGGAGTTATTAGATGTCCTTGTGTGAAGTGCAAAAATGAGCGACACCATGTCCCTGATATGGTGAATGTTCATATTCTGAGGAAAGGTTTTAAACCTAGATACTGGTATTGGACATCACACGGGGAGGAAGCACCTCAAAATAATTTAAGGTGAAAGTTCATGACAAGTATGGAATTATTGAGGTGAAGAAAAATCAAAGATACGCAAAGTTTGACCCATTTGTTTTTGCTGCAATGGCAACACAAGTTTATTACTGTGCTTCCTGGAAAAGAAATTGGCAAAAGTGATTGGTGGGTGGTTATTAAAAATAAGCCAAACGCAGCTGTGGATGGCAAACAAACATTAGAAACTGACTATCAAGAGGATCAATCCTATTTTAATGCAATGATTGAGGAAGACCCAATCGACCAACTGCACGATGATGAACATGATGGTGAAGAAGTTGATTTAGGTAGGAGGCAGT
Organism: Cinchona pubescens; assembly: GCA_025175665.1. Taxonomy (NCBI): domain Eukaryota; kingdom Viridiplantae; phylum Streptophyta; class Magnoliopsida; order Gentianales; family Rubiaceae; genus Cinchona; species Cinchona pubescens. The sequence continues at coordinate 11,259,887 of JANKKI010000053.1, forward strand.
TCTTAAGGGAAGAGGAAGAGGAAGAGGAAGAGGAAGACGAAGACGAAGAGGAAGAGGAAGAGGAAGAGGAAGAGGAAGAGGAAGAGGAAGAGGAAGAGGAAGAGGAAGAGGAAGGCGAAGGCGAAGACGAAGAATAGTAGATCCATAAGTATCCTAATAGTTATATAAGAAGAATAATTTTTGTACAAGAATAATTATTTTTTGCATTTATATTCTTTTATGGTTTGAATGAGGGATTTGTTCATGTTATTTTTCCAATATTGCTTACATTGGTGCCATGTGAATTTGTCTTGCATATTCATGTAATTTTTCAAGAATCCTTATATTATTGCTATGTGATTTTGTATTTGAATTAATCAATATCTTACTTGGTTTCATTGGTTGTTGTAGAAGGCTGATGCAGGAGATCAAGGAGGAGAAAAAACCAAAAAGACAGGGAAAAAACAAATGAGGCGGAGGCGATTAGGCGTTCTTCCTGGATCCTCTCGCCACCAGCGTTCCCCACATCCCTTGATGCAGATGGTAGCTCGGATGATTAGATTGTATTTGGTTGTTTACTTAGATAACTAAATGCTATATATGTATTGTATTTGAATTTGTTTCGTCGAATTGTTGTCCAAGAGCTTAATTGCTCACTGTGACATGAATCAATGCGAATTGTTTTTGTGAATAAAATTGCTGGAATGTGGCAAATATGGTACAAAAATATGAAAAAACCAAACAATACTAACAAAAATTTTCTGTGAAAATTATTTGGGGATTTTGCTGCGGAAAATATATGGGGATTTTGCTGCGAAAATTATATGGGGAATTTGCTGGGGATATTTGCTAGGGATTTTCCTACGGAAATTATATAGGGATTTTGCTGCGGAAATTATATGGGGAATTTGCTGGGGATATTTACTAGGGATTTTGCTGCGGAAATTTACAGAGGGATAATTTCCGCAGCAATATCCCCATCAAAAACCCTTGCAATTTGACGAAATTTTGATGCGGAATTACCAGCGCAAAATATATCCGCATGTATATTTCCGCAGCAAATTCCCCATCAAATTTTGCTACGGATTTTATAATCCGCAGCAAATTATTATCCACGGCCTTTTTACCCGCGGATTATTTTTGGCACCAAAATCCGCAGAAAGTCTTGTTTGCTGCGGATTTTTCATTATAATCCGCAGCAAAATCCGCATGAAAACAACAATTTTCTTGTAGTGGATGGATAAGCCTTTAAAGATTGTCATATTTCGAGCTTTCCATACAAACCAGCTTAGCAAACACGGTATAAGTTTTTGAACAGCTTCTAGTGTTGCCAAAGGAGGGCTATACCACCACCACGAGTTAAGTTTTTCTGAAGTAGTAGCGGTTGGGGGAAAAACCACTTCAAACCATGATTCAAAGTAGGACCAAACTTGACTGGAGAATTCACATCTGACGAAAAGGTGATCCAAAGTTTCTGGATTGTTGCAAAATGGGCATTTTGAAGCCAAAAAAACTCCAAGGGTTGTTATTATGTCATCAAGTGGGCTTAGCTTCCTATTTAGTAGGCGCCACACGAAGATGGAAATCTTGACTTGTAGTCTTTCATCCCATGTCATTTTCTATGAGAGAATGGACACTTGTGAAGGTAAGGTGGATGAGATTTAAAATCTGCCATTTGATGAGGGAGTCCACACTTGCTCGTTTGGCTCATTAGAAATTTGGAGGGTTCTCCCTTGAAGAAGATGCCTTAGTTTACCTAGCTCATGGGATGAATAATGCCCACTTAAAACTAAGAGATTCCATCCATTTATTCTCCATAATTGGGCAATAGTTAGGGTTGGATCAAAACCTTGGCCAACTTCATGGAACAAGGGTCCTGTATGCAGCCAAAGATCGAACGAAAATGAAGATTGTCTGTTTTGTATCAAGAATAGGAAGCCTCTTTCCGCATCCTCACGGCTTTTATGCATGCACTTCCATATGTCCGAATCTCCATACCCCTATTTTATTAAGCTTGGATGGGAATGACAATATCTTGCAAGCATGAATTGTCTTTTTGTGCACCACAACGAGTTATCTTTTTGAAATTTCCACCATAGTTTCATGCCAAGTACTTTGGCCAAGTCTGAGAGGGGGATGATTCCTAGGTCGTTTCTAGTTGTTGGCCTAAATATTGTCTTCCATGCTACCCAATTGTATTTACCGCCTGAGTCCTATTTACCCCAGAAGAAGTTTGCAAAATGCCTCTCCAAGTCCTTGATAACAGCTTTGAGAGGTTGAAGCACTGTGAGAGGTATATTGGAATGCTACAAAGAACATGCTTAATCAATATTAACTTACCTCTAGAAGAGAGGAATTTTGTTTTCTATCCTGTAATTCTAGAGGTAATTTTCTCAAGCATTGGCTGGAAAAGAGCCTTCATTTTCTTCGGTTTTCGGATAGGGCACCTGAGATATGTAAAGGGAAGGGATCGTTTCATGAAGCCTGTTTTGAATTGGATCATCCATACCCTAGATAGAGGAGCATTTTTAGGCAGAAAGTATGAGCTTTGGATTTGTTGTTAAAATGAGCTGCCCGGAAGAAGCTTCAAACTGAGTGAGGAATGCTATGAGATTCTTAATTGATTTGACCTCTCCTTTTGTGAAGATGACTATGTCATCGACAAATGAGAGATGAGTGATTGGTAGGCATTTCCTTGTTAGTGCATAATCTGAGATTTTCCCCGCCTGGTATTGAGCTTTTAATCCTTGTGCAAAGGTCTCCATTGTGATGATGAAAATGAGAGGTGATAGGGGGTCTCCTTGGGGAACACCTCTTGTGGACTTGCAGAAACCTTTCGGGGAGCCGTTAATGAGAATGGAGAACCAGTAATTTTCTAGCACGTACTTCAAAATGGCATTCCATTTTTCGTTGAAGCCAAGCTTTCTCATAACAGGCTAAGAGAGACGATCTTCCTTCGCTAAATCAAGCTTGAAAATAACATTACCTCTTCTAGTTTTCCTATTAATAAACTCAATAAGCTCTTGGACAAGCAATATGTTGTCAGTGATGTCTCTACCTTGCACATATGCTCTATACTTGCTCCTGAGAGATAATTTTGGGCAGCAGTAAAGATAATTTGTAAGCCAATATTTTTGTACAGATTTTGTTAAAAAATGTACAAAGACTAATGGGTTTAAAATCATTAAAAGAGGTGGGGTTCAAAGTTTTTGGGATCAACGCTATGAGTGTGCTTGAAAGCTATGGGAAGCGCCTCTCCTTTCATAAAAGACTTCACAGCATTATGAAGATTGTTTTTTATGATTTCCCAGTAGGTTGTGAAAAAAACTCCATTAAAGCCATCAATTCCAGCAGCTCCATGTGGATTTAGGCCGAACGTTGCCTCCTTAAGCTTATTTTTGGATGGCTCTGCAAGCTGTGTGTCATTATCTTCTTGTGTGATTGCTTCAAGAGGGCTTGATTCATTTCGGAGCTGTTTGAATCTGTTAGGATATCATTGAAATAGCTTACGCTTTCATCTGCAATACGCTGCCTATCCTCAGTCCAGGTCCCATTTACCTTTAACTTTGAATTGCTCGGCTAGTCTCCAAGTATCTTTTAGTGAGTAGTGAGGAGTGGAAGAATCCTGAGTTTTGGTCTCCTTCTTTGAGCCATTTCATACCTGATTTTTGTCTCCAAACACTTTCTTCATCGGCAAGGCATTCGGCATGCAGGGCTTGTGCATGAGCAAAGGCAATTTGGTTGGGTTGAGTCGGCCGGAGCAAGCAAGTATTTTCACACTGTTTGATATGTTCCTCGACATTTTTCACCTCATCAAAGATGTTACCAAAGATGGTGTGATTCCAATTTTGTAATTCTGCCTTGAGTTTCTTGAGCTTAGAGGTGAAAATTCTAAGCGGGCTTCCCAAACAATCTAACCACCAATTGTTTTCTACAACCTACATGAAGTTAGGGTGGTTAGTCTATGCATTTAGAAACCAGAACTGTTTCGGCCCAGACATCACATCATTTGACGGTTGAGGAGAAGCGGAGAGTGGTCCGAACATGTTTTAGGGAAATGTTCCACCGTGATATGTTGGAAGGTCGAGAGAAATATGTGATTCCAAACATATCTATCAAGTCTTTTCCATACTAAGTTGCCATACCTATTACCTCTCCAAGTAAATTTGCATGCTTGATATGCAATGTTCATCAGTCCCCAGTCAAGAAGGCAATCATTGAATTCCTTTAAGGCTTCTAAGTCCAAGGATGAGGAACCTTTATACTCATCGGATGTGGAGATTACGTTGTAATCGCCCCCACCAGCCATGGGATTGGGGATTGCACAGCACGGATGATGCGAACCCTGTGCGCAATCAACTTGATGCCACGAAACCCAACAATTCAAGATGGCACCAAAACTCCAAGGATCAACTCCAAAGTTGGTCACTAGAATTTGGACAGTAATCACACAAATAAGAACGAAAAAGAACACACAAGAATCAAGCAAGAATTCAACCCGTTGTCTATAGCGAGACAAGAACCAAACTCTTAACAAGATTTAAAGCAAGAATTGACCCGTTGCCTATATAAATAAGGCAAGAACCAAATCTATAGGTATCTGCGGATTTCAACGGTTAGAACAATCACTGTTGCTCAAGCGATGATCCCAACAAAGTCTTAATCCAAAGACTAAAAGAAAGAACTTTTTCCTTACAAAAAAGACAAGTTTTTTTGATAAAAATCTTCTGAAATTCGTCCATCTAATACTGCCTATTTATAGGCTTAATAAAGTCCTAAAAACTAGCTTAAAAACTACTAAAAAAGTAGTGCTAGGGTTCAGCCATAAGTAGCCCCAAGATTTTGGCTAAATGGGCCTTATTAAGGCTAATAATGAGCCTCAAAATTAAGAACTAAATCACAACTAAACTCGACTTAAACCAGCCCAATTTACACAAACTTAAACTACTATTGGGTTTTATGTAATAATAGAGTAAACACAAACTACTGGACTTCTCCATTATGGATTTGGACTTGAAGAATGTTCCAATCAGATTTACAAGCTCGTTCCACTTCTAGTTTGGACGGCTTCCTCGTCAAGAACACCTCGAACCAAACTTTGCATGGCTTGTTGGATATATCTCTTTGCGCGTGCCCATGTAATTGGTCCAGTTGGCACTTGCAATGACTCTTCACGAACCTTAGTCAAGCTTGAAGATTGCCCTTGGCTCGTATCATTCCCTCCCTCGTCAAAATGATTCGTCCTCGAATCCAAACCTTCATAAAAATCATAAGGAGAAAGGTCAGAAACATTAAATGAAGCACTAACATTATACTCACTAGGAAGATCAAGCTTGTAAGCATTGTCGTTAATGCGTTCCAAAGTTTGGAATGGTCCATCTCCATGAGGGCTATCTTAGATTTCCTTAAGTTGGGAAATATTTCCTTATGCCAATGAACCCAAACCCAATCACCAGGTTCAAATACAACCTTCGTGCGGCCTTTATTTGCTCTTTTAGCCACACGCTCATTGGCTTCCAAAATGTGTTGCCTTGCTTTCCCATGGATTCGTTTGACGAATTCCGCCTTTTTCTTACCATCTATATTGGCAAACTCAGAAACAGGTAAGGGCAACAAATCCAATGGAGCCTGCAAGAGGGTTAAAGCCATAAACTAATTCAAATGGAGAATAATTAGTAGAAGAATGCATAGAACGATTATATGCAAATTCAACGAATGGAATGCACTCTTCCCATGACTTTAAATTTCGTTCAATCATAGCACGCAACAATGAACCTAAAGTCTGATTAACCACTTCAATTTGACCATCAGTTTTGTGGGTTACAAGTAGTTGAAAACAAAAGTTTAGTACCAAGTTTACCCCACAAAACATGCAAAAAATGGCTAAAAAATTTGACATCCCTATCACTAACAATTGTTTTAGGAATACCATGAAGACGCACAATTTCCTTCAAAAATAAATTTGCAACGTGAGATGCATCAGCAGTTTTTGTGCAAGGAATGAAATGTGCCATCTTAGAAAACCTATCAACCACAACAAACATACAATCTTTCCCCGATCTAGACCTAGGTAACCCAATACGAAATCCATAGAAATCTCAACCCAAGGATGATTAGGTACGGGTGAGGGAATGTAAAGACCATGTGGTTGCACTTTAGACTTAGATCTTCTACAAATCACACATTTAGAACAAATCTTTTCAACTTCTTTAAGCATATGCAGCCAGAAAAAGTGCTCTGTCAATATGTCTAAAGTTTTAAGAACACCAAAGTGCCCTATCAGCCCTCTTCCATGTGACTCTCTTACAAGCAATTCACACAAAGAACATTGTGGAATACAAAATTTGTTTTCTTGAAAAAGATAATCATCAGACTTATAAAATTTTTCAAAAGTCCTATTTTCATAAGCAGTAAAAACAAATGAAAAATCATGATCATTTGCATACAAGTCCTTAATATGCTCAAATCCAAGATAAACGTGCATGCAATGTAGAAATCAAAGCATACCTACGTGATAATGCATCAGCCACAACATTCTCTTTACCATGTTTATATTGAATCACATATGGAAACATATCAATGAATTCTACCCATCTAGCATGCCTTCGATTCAACTTATTTTGGTCTTTTAAAGGTTGAATCTTTATTAAAGATTCATGATCAGTTCGAATAATGAACTCTTTTGACCACAAATAATGTTGCCAATTTTCTAAAGCCCTAACCAAAGCATACAATTCCTTGTCATAGGTAGAATAATTCAAAGCATCACCACTCAATTTCTCGCTAAAGTAAGCAATTGGCTGCTTGTCTTGCATCAACACGGCACCGACACCAATACCTGAGGCATCACATTCAATTTCAAAAGGCTTATCAAAATTAGGCAAAAGCAATAAAGGTGCAGAAGTTAGCTTATCCTTAAGCGTTTGGAACGCCTTTTCTTGCTCGGGCTCCCATTTGAATCCAACCACTTTTTTGATTACCTCGGACAAAGGTGCAACAATTGTGCTAAAGTCTTTCATGAACCTCCTATAGAAACTTGCCAATCGTTGAAATCTTCGCACCTCAGACACGGAAGTGGGAGTTGGCCACTATTGAATGGCTCTCACTTTTCCTTCATCCACTTCAATTCCTTTGGAAGTCACTACAAAACAGAAAGTTTCAAGGAAAACAACTCTATCCAAACAAAATGAAAACTTTTTTAGGTTAGCATAAAGTTTTTTTTTTTTTAAAACCTCAAGTACCAAACTAACATGCACTAGATAATCTTTAAAAGATTTGCTGTAGATTAAGATGTCATCAGAAAAACTACAACAAATTTACCAATGTAATCTTGCGAAACATGGTTCATTAATCTCATGAAAGTACTAGGTGCATTAGTTAAACAAAACAGCATTACCAACCATTCATATAATCCATGTTTGGTTTTAAAAGCAATTTTCCACTCATCGCCTTCTTTCATTCAAATTTGATGATATCCACTCTTCAAATCAATTTTACTGAAAATCTTTGAACCATGAAGCTCATCTAGCATGTCATCTAATCTAGGAATAGGGTGGCGATACTTTACCATAATGCGATTTACCGCACGACAGTCCTCACACATTCGCCACGAACCATCCTGCTTGGGTACCAACAAAACTGCCACGGAACATGGACTAACACTCAAAGTCACGTATGTGTCCTTGTGCCTAAAGCTCCTCAACTTGCCTTTGAATCTCCCTTGTTTCCTCTGGACTAGCACGATATTCTGGTCTATTTGGAATCACGTGTCCTGGAACAAAGTCAATTTGGTGCTCAATCCCACGAATTGGTGGCAATCCTGGCGGAGTCTCTTCGGGAAACATATCCTCAAATTCCTGCAGGAGAGACTTAAAAGCACTTGGAAGAGAAGGACCAAGGTCAAAGTTAGCAAGATAAGCTTCTTTGAACATCAACAAAATAATAGGCATAATATTTTTACAAGCACTCACGACCTCTCTAGGTTTAGCACACAAACTCAATTGTTTATTCTTATCCATCCCTTTAGCTGAATTTTCTCCTATTTCTCTAAGCTGATTGTCAATCCCTTTACCTTTTAGCTTACCTTCAGCCTTCAACTTAACATGCTCCTCAAGTGATTTGTGAAGTTGTAATTGCTCTTGATAGACTTGTTGTGGTAGTAAAGGCTTGAGCTACAATTTTGTGACTCCATCCTTTTCAAACCTGTACTTATTCTCAAATCCATCGTGAGTAGTTTTACAGTCATATTGTTAAGGTCTACCAAACAAAATATGACTAGCTTGCATAGGCACAACATCACATAAGACCTCATCCTTATATTTGCCTAAGGTTAAAGAAATTAGAACTTGTTTGTTACCACTGTCATTTAACCATTGCAATCTATATGGTCTAGGATGCTTAAAAGTTGGTAAATCCAATTTTTCGACCATTAATTGGACTACCTACATTCACACAACTTCCACTATCAATAATCAAACCACAAACTTTTTCTTGAACAAAACAACAAGTAAAAAAAATATTTTCCCTTTGTACCTCATTTTGTTCATACTCAGCTTGTGTATGAAGAGCTCTAAGAACCACCAAACTTTGACCATGGACAGCTTCTTCCTCTTCAAACTCATCTTCACTTGGACCTTCTAGTGGTGGCATGGTCTCATCTTCCTCATCACTTTCAGTGCTTCTGCTTTCACTAACTCTCCAAGAATGATATTCAAAGCCTTCTTGTTCGGACATTGGGAAGCGATGTGACCTACACCATGACAACAAAAACATTTAAGATCTCATCCTTAGATTAGTACCAGAATTAGAATTACCTTTGTCATTTGGGGGTTGATTGCAAACAAATGGCCTTTCAACTTCTCTAGGTTTAAAGTTAGACTTCTCACCTTGCTTTGTTGCACTAGGCCAATTCGGCTTCCAATTAGAGCGTGAACTAGATGTGACCTTTTGTTTACTTCGTTTGAGTTGTCTTTCTACCTTGATAGCCATATGAACCATTTCCTCGAGATCCACATAGTGGTGTAGCTCGACTATATCGGCAATTTCCTTGTTAAGTCCACTCAAGAACCGTGCCATTGTAGCCTCCCTATCTTCGTCAATGTCAACTCTAATCATGGCAATCTCTATCTCTTTATGGTACTCTACCACGGACTTAGTACCCTGCCTTAAGCTTTGTAGCTTTTTATACAATGTTCCCTGTAATAATGAGATGGAACAAATCTTTTGCGCAAAATAGATTTCATGTCAGCCCAATTATCAATAATACGTTCTGTATTTCTACGCCTACTTATTAGTAATTGATCCCACCAAGTCAATGCATAATCAATAAAAGAGACTTCTGCTAACTTTACCTTTTTCTCATCAGAATAGTTGTAACAATCAAAAATAAAATCTACCTTTCGCTCCCGTTCGATGAATGCATCAGGATTGGCTTTACATTGGAACGGAGGTAAGGATAGCTTAATTGTCCCAATATCATTATCCCAAGTCCGATTCTCCCTTCGTCCATGCTGAAGATTCTTGTCATTGTAAACCTCATAGTCAATATTATCTTGATCAGATTCATACTCACCTTCTTGATGACGTGGAGGGGTATTAGTTTTACGAGCTTGACGTCTAACTCCTTGAGGCCTCCCTCTTTATTGGTCATTCATGCGAGCCTCTATTTGATCTATGTGATCCCTAACATAGCCAAATGCTGGAAGCAAATACTCGATCAAATTGTTGTTGTATGGCCTCTATTGTTGTGGGATTTATAGTTTGAATAGTTTCTTCCTGTGACATAATGAAAACACTCACAAAGAAAAACAAAGTGATTAGGGTTAATAACATTAAAAGAAATTTCCTCACCACTCAACTTACTGTTGGGAGTATATGCACTGAAATTGTATCACTTAATCCCTCGTGTATACCCTCAATTGAATGGCTTTTTATCACTCGAATGATCTCGCTACACTGCCTTTTTCCTCTCTTTAGTTTGCTTTCAAAGTCTTTGGAAGACTACGAGGACCAAAGTGAGCTTCAATTATGTCTTAACTACTTAATTGGCTGGAAGTCAAAGAAAACAAATAATCAAGGGCCAACGACAAATAAGAGACACCAAACTTTCTGATTTAAGCTTCAAAGAAGAAGACATAATAAAATATCCGAGACTACGTGAAGCAACAAAACGTATAGAAAGCAAATAAGAATTTGGTAAGTAAAATTTACCAAATAAAAAAAAGGAAACTAAGCACACAAAAACAAGCAAGTAGCACTTACGAATAACAAAGAAATTAAAAGAACCAACAAAAACTAAGTGCTTTTTGAACAGAATTACAAATTTGGAAAGTTTTCAAAAATAGAAAGTTTCAAAATCTAGAAATTCAAAAGTTTCCAAAAACGAATTTAGTAAGTTTCCAAAATAGGAATTTGGAAAGTTTCCAAAAAATGAATTTGGTAAGTTTCCAAAGATGAATTTGGTAAGTTTCCAAACTCAACTAGGAAATCAAAACCTTCTTGGATTAGGACAACAAAATTTTTTTTTCTCCTTCTCAATAGCCGATTCTTCTCATTCTCCCTTTTTTTCACGTTGCTTTTACTTTCAACACATTTTTTTTATTGCACTTTTCAGCCAAACAAATTTTTTTTTTCGAATGAACAGTACGGTAACAGTACGATCTTTTTTTATTATTTTAGAAACAAGATATAATTTTATTTGAAAGAAAATCTAAAACATTGTATTGAAAACAAAAACAAATAGAACTGATTAGAATTGGATTAGCTCTGATACCAATCTGATGAGCACCCCGTGCACGATCAACTTGATGCCACGAAACCCAACAATTCAAGATGGCACTAGAACCCCACGGATCAACTCCAAAGTTGGTCACAAGAATTTGGACAGCAAACACACAAACAAGAACGAAAAAGAACACACAAGAATCAAGCAAGAATTCAACCCGTTGTCTATAGCGAGACAAGAACCAAACTCTTAACAAGATTTAAAGCAAGAATTGACCCGTTGCCTATATGAATCAAGAAAGAACCAAATCTATAAGTCGGTTAGAACAATCACAGTTGCACAAAGTCCTAATCCAAAGACTAAAAGAAATAACTTTTTCCTAACGAAAAAGACAAGTTTTTTTGATAAAAATCTGTGGAAATTCGTTCATATTATTATTATTATTATTTTAATGCAAATGCACGAAGAAGGGGCATGAAATTTTATTTATGTCATCAATTATTAAGTATCAATGGTGGAGATTAGGGAAGCCCCTAGCATCTAGCCAAGCCAAACCTTTTATAGAGCAAGGGATGGTATGGCGATCATACTCAATATACCTAGGATTTAAGATAACCTCATTAGCCAAGCAATCAACAACTTGGTTTGACTCTCTAAATACATGTTTAAAAGAAATATCTTTCCCAACACAAAAGCTATTTATGAATCGGAGTTGATTGTCAATGCTCCAAATTGGTGCCGACGATCCATTCAAAGTGTTGACTAGTATAAGGGAATCAATCTCAACCTCCAATGTTGCACCCGCAGCTTGCCACACATATTGATCCTATCTTCAAGGGCCAATGCCTCAGGTTGCAAGTTGGTTTGCTGTTGATAGCCATTGGAAAACGCCCTTATGCATTGCCTATTGTGGACCCTTAGGATGCCTCCACCCGCTGCCATACCTAGATTTCCTTTAGAGGCACCATTCACATTCAATTTAAAGCATCCATGGGGAGGGCATTCCCATTTGTGAGACAGCTAGGACTCTCTTGGGTTTGGTTTGGAGTAATTGATTGCAAATGCGTTGTGAGAATAGCAAATCATCAGCTGTGCTTACTTTTGTAAAAGGATAAATTGAGGAAATATTCATCAAGTAAGAGTAGATTTCAGCAATTATTCTTGTTGCACTACTTGTTTTTCCGTCAAAAACCACTGCGTTTGTAGCTTTCCATAAGAACCAACACATTATGAAAGGAAGGATTTTATGAATTGCCCCAAGCGTAGTGGAAGGTGCAGCAGCCCACCACCAAGAGTTGAGCTTGTTGAAGATGGTCATTGATGGAGCAAGCATCATCTCCAGCCAAGATTCAAAGAAGTGCCAGATTTGCCGTGACATTACACAATCCACAAAAAGGTGATCCAAAGATTCTTCATGGCAGCAAAAGCAGCATTTGGAGACTAATGAGAAACCAATTTTGGACAAGATATCATCTAATGGCAGCTTCTTGTTCAACAATTTCCACATGAAAATGGAAATGCTTCAACTGGAGCCTCACGTCCCAAATCATTTGTCTAAAAAAAATCTGAACCTTAGCGGGGTAAGTCGATGAGAGTGAGAAGGAGCCTGTGGGTGTGGAGGTCCAAAAGATTTGGTCCGGCTCCGCAGTCAAGAACATTAGACTTTCATTGAATGCTACTACAATGTTCTGTATCTCCTCATTGGAGTATCTCTCATCCAGAGAGGAAAAATTCCAGCCATTGGGACCCTAAAATTCTGCTTCATCACGAGCTCGCAGCATTATTTTCCAAGTAAGTGAATCATCTGATGATGCCATGACTATGGTGAGGTGCTAGACTTTAAGGTAGCGTCTTTGAAGAAAAGAACTCCACAAAGAGTTACCTTGACGGAACTTCCACCAAAGTTTGATACCAAAGCCACGAACCATATCCTCTAGCGAAGTAACCCCAAGACCATTAGAATGTGTTGGCTGGAAGATTATAGCCCATTAGATCCAATGTCGTTTCAGCATCCCATCCAAGCATTGTTCCCCAAAAGAAGTTTGCAAATTGCCGCTCCAGCTCATTAATTACTGATTTTGGGGGTAAAAGAACTGATAATAGGTAGTTTGAAATGCTACTAAGAACATGCTTAATTAGGGCAAGTCGCCCTCCTAGGGAAAGGAACCTCGTCTGCCATCCATGGATTCGGGAAGCTACTTTTTCAAGTAGTGGTTGGAAAATATTGTGTCATCTCTTAGCCTTTTGGATGGGGCATCCCAAATATGTGAAAGGAAGGGATTTATGAACAAAACTCGTGTTTACTTGAAGCAACCAAATTCGGGCTGGTGCTACTTTTTTAGATAAGTAGAAGAAACTTTTGGATTTGTTAAAAAGCTGCTCAGATGAGTTCTCAAACCTTGAAAGAAAGCTCATTAGATGCCGAATATATTTGGTATCTCCCTTTGTGAAAATGACAATGTCATATGCAAAAGCCAAGTGAGAAATAGTTGGGCATTGCTGCGGGGGGGAGTAATCAAATACCTTTTTGGTACAGAATGTTGAGCCTTCAATCCTTGTGAAAACGTCTCCAACATTAATATGAATAACAGAGGTGATAAGGGGTCTTCTTGACGAACCCCTCTGGAGGATTTGAAGAAGCCCTTAGGTGCACCATTGATGAGTATAGAAAATCAACAATCTTCCAAAATATTCTTCATAAGGGAAATCCACTGCTCAGAAAAGCCAAACTTTCATAGAGCTGCATAGAGGAAAGGCCAAGAAAGCCTATCAAATGCCCTGGCAAGGTCGAGTTTAATGATCAAGTTTCCTCCCCTCGTTTTTCGATTTATGAAACCATTCAGTTCTTGTACTTGAAGAATATTGCCCGCAATGTCTCTCCTTTGGACATAAGCCACTTGTTCAGGAAAAATGATTTTTGGTAAAATGGAGGAGGGTCTATTGGCCAATATTTTGGTGCAAATTTTGTTAAAAAAAAGTGCATAAGCTAATAGGCAGAAAGTCACTAAAAGAGTTGGGTTTGGCTATTTTTGGGATTAATGCAATGAAGGGTGCTAGTAAACATTCATGGCAGCTTTGCACCATTAAGAAAATCACGCACTGCAAGGAAGAGATCATGATGAATAATGTCCCAACAAGTAGTGAAGAAAGTCCTATTATAGCCATCAATGCCCGCTGCACAATTAGGGTTGAGTGAGAACAGTGCATCCTTCAGCTCCTTTACTGAAAGCTCAATTAATAGGAGCCGATTATCCTCTTCTAAGACTTTACATGTGAGGTGGTCGAGTAATGAGAGGTCCATGGCAGCAGAATCATTGGAAGTCAAGAGCTCTTGAAAGAAGTTAATTCCTGCACCTTCAATTAGCTGCATATTTTCTGTCCACACCCCATCAACTTTAATCTCGGAGATGCACAATCTTTGTCTTTTGGCCATAAGAGTATAGTGGAAAATTTTGGAGTTTTTGTCACCCTCTTTCAGCCATTTCATCCCCGTTTTTTGCTGCCAAAAGATTTCTTCCTCAACAAGGCACCGCATGTGAAGAGCTTGTGAGACGTGAGCTAGTGCAATTTGGTCACTTTGGCTGTGGCGTAACAAAAGAGCTTCCTCCTTACTTTTGACTTCTTGTTCAGCCACTTTTACCTTTTTGAAAACATTGCCAAACACCGTATGACTCCAATTCTGGAGTTTAGCTTTTAATCTTTTCAATTTAGAGGCAAGAATAGAGATGGGAGAGCCGGAGCATTGCAAATGCCAATTGTTGCCAACTACCTGCAAAAAATCTTTGTGCTTTATCCACATATTAAGGAAATTAAATGGCTTCGGACCTGGTGTAGATTCACTAGATGCTTTGAGAACAAGAGGCGAGTGATCTGAGCATGTCTTGAGAAGATGTTCAACGCTAATATGTTGGAAAGCTGCCAAGAAATTGGTGTTACAAACAATTCTATCCAACCGCTTCCAAGTCACATTTCCAAACCTATTCCTGCTCCAAGTAAATTTGCAGCCTTGGAAAGGTAAGTCCACCAAGCCGCAATCATGAAGGCAATCATTGAATTCTCCCATAGTGTCAAGGTTCAGAGAGAAAGACCCTTATATTCATCAGAACTTGAGATAACATTGAAATCTCCACCCACCAGCCACGGAGCTTGAGGTTGGACAGCTCGGAGTTCCTCCCAAAGAGCTCTTCTTTCTATTTTTGTGCACTTCGCATGTATAAGGGAGGCTGCCATGTCAATGCACTGAGGAGAAGAGGAGATGGAAACATGAAGGAGCTGGTTCGAACTGAATATGAGAGCTAAACCTAGCTCATTATTCCAAAACAGCCAAATTTTGCCGTTAGAGTTACATTCACGACTATCAAAACCTATCTTATGAGCAAAGATTGATATTCTTGCTTTGTCCACTATTGGCTCTATTAAAGCAAGAATTTTTATTTAGTGTTGTTTAATAAGTAACTTCAACCTACGGAGTGAGAGTTTGTTAGATATACCCCGTATATTCCATACTAAGATACG
The DNA here is from genome assembly GCA_025175665.1 of Cinchona pubescens. Lineage (NCBI taxonomy): Eukaryota > Viridiplantae > Streptophyta > Magnoliopsida > Gentianales > Rubiaceae > Cinchona > Cinchona pubescens. The sequence continues at coordinate 11,275,104 of JANKKI010000053.1, forward strand.
ATCCATTTAACACTGGGGAGAGGAGGGCGATGTGGAAATTGTTTTGCCAGCCAACCTGGTACGCATTGGCCTTGGCATAGAGTAAACTCTTTTACATCTTTTCTTTTTAGACAAGGACTTACCAGCCGGCTGTGTCGTGTGAAGGGTTCGCTGAATGACCTCTTTCGTTGCATGGTTTGCATGGGGGGAGTCATTGTCTGAAAAGTAACATGGTAACTCTTCCATAATTTTACCATGAGAGATAAAAGAGCCATCCATAGATGGATTATTTGAAATTCGAGTGTGGGGTGATGATGTTGGCTGATTTTCAGCTGCGTTTGAATGGATCAAATATGTTGTTGGTTCTTCCAAATTTGAAATGACCCCCAGTTTCCAAGGGATTCAAAATTTGATCTTACACAATTTTCTCATTTGAATATGATTCTATCTGCTGGTTTAGATTATTTGCCTTATCCAAGGCTGTTGACCCGATCCCCTGAAAGTTGGTGTTTGAAATTTGAATATCCGGTTATTGGGGTAGCTCCTCCACGGCTGGTGGTTCTGCCTCTTATGCTGGTGTTTGATACGAATGGACTAATTTTCCACGCTTAGTATCGTTAACATCACCCGGCGATGGAGTAGCTTTGTTTGGTGCTGAAGGAACAACATCTTGTGGACCATTCAGCGTCCCATCATATGCAAGTGAAGGAGGTGGAGCATGCTTTGATCCAGATGGTCCAGCTTCTTGATGCTTCACTGGTGTCCAGCGTGTTTGGATTGGTTTCTTTGCTTGATTCTTAATTTGTTCACCTGAACTTGAAGGTTGTTTTGCCAACATTGGATCACCTTTCTTGCATGCTTCATTGGCATGGCCGATTTTCTTGCATTTTGTACAGTAGCAAGGCACTTCTTCATGGGTAATTTTTTGCCAAATGCCCTCCTTACCGACCCCCAACCAGACCCTAGTGGGAAGTTTGGCTAGAAGGTCTACCTCCACACATACCTTGGCAACGCTTGGCCTAGTGAAATTTGCAGTGGCCAGGTCAAGTTTGAGGGGTGTCCCAACCGCTTGAGCAAGGCTGAATACAGTGTGTTTACATCTGTTGAAAAAAACTGTTGGGAGTCCTTCAAAAGTAATCCATATGGGAACTATGGACGGCTCCGCATCGGTGGTGAAGAGTGGATGCCACTTAAGAACTCGCATGTAATATCCGTTGACAAACCAGGTGTTCTTGAGCCAGTAGCGTAGAAAATCCTCCTCCAACGTAGATGTTTGTAGTCAAGATATCCAATTGTAAACTAACCTTTAAAACCAATGGTATGGAAGCTTTTCAGGAGTGTTTCCATGTTCGGCTTGCCCGTCGAAAAATTGCCAACCAATGTAAATCGAAATGGAGCAGCCAACTTTTGAATTTCTTCATGGGAGAAAAAAATTACTAGTTCTCCTTTGTACGATTGGAGAGCCTTTAAGGGGGCAGCGGAATTTGGTTCTTCAATACTCAGCTTTTGTCCATCCAAGAGCACTTGTACAAAAGTTTTTGGTTGCCCTTTAACCATCTGGATCAGCCATGGACGAAAATTCCAAGAAAAGAGGAAGTTTTTAGAGCAGTGAGAAAATGTAGAGAGATGGAGGAGAAAAATCTTGTGTGATTAATTTTGCCGCAAATAGTTCTTAATCCAGTCTAAATAATCACAATTAATACTGCCTATTTATAGGCTTAATAAAGTCCTAAAACTAGCTTAAAAACTCCTAAAAAAGTAGTGCTAGGGTTTAGCCTTAGGTAGCCCCAAGATTTGGGCTAAATGAGCCTTATTAAGGCTAATTAATGAGCCTCAAAATTAAGAAAATCACAACTAAATTCGACTTAAACCAGCCCAATTTACACAAACTTAAACTACTATTGGGCTTTATATAATAATAGAGTAAACACAAACTACTGGACTTCTCCATTATGGATTTGGACTTGAAGAATGTTCCAATCAGATTTACAAGCCCGTTCCACTTCTAGTTTGGACGGCTTCCTCGTCAAGAACACCTCGAACCAAACTTTGCATGGCTTGTTGGATTCTCTTTGCACGTACCCTTGTAATTGGTCCAGTTGGCACTTGCGTTTCAATGACTCTTCAAGAACCTTAGTCAAGCTTGAAGATGCCCTTTGGCTCGTATCAACGAAGCTCCTGCCATAAGCTTCGTCTCTCGTATTTTGTGCTTTGGCATAAATATGAGTGGCAAGGACATCAGTTTGAAGAAGGCTAGTGGAAATGGAAACATGCATGAGCTGGTCCGAGTTTGCCAATATTGTAACGGAAAAAACTTTATTCCAGAGTAGCGAAATCTTTCCATTAGGGTTGGACAAGCAGCTGTCAAGCCCTAGTCTACGAGCAAAGAAGATGATCTTTTCTTGTCTATCATAGTTTCTAACAAAGCAAGGATTTTTTTTATTTTTTTATTTTTTGTGTTCCTTTATCAACAGCTTTATTCTTCGAATTGAGGGTTTGTTGTTTATGCCCCCTATGTTCCATACCAAGGAACAATCCATATTAATTGGGAGAGGTGGAAGGCGGCTTGGACAGCCTCGTTCTGATACGAGGCATGGTGTAGGTTCATTTTCTTCTGCTTTTTAGTTCTTCTTCGGGGTAGGCCTTTTTTCTGATTGTTCACCTAGTTCCTCAAGTTTTTGTAACGGAGAGGCTGTTGCACCATAGGGAAGATCATTGTCTGAAAAGTAGCTAGGGAGTTCCTTCATTATTCGAACATTTGCAAGGGCTAAGTCATCGTTGAAAGCAGCTTGAGTTGGCTTGTCATGTGGCACACTTGGGGGGTTCGGTAGCTTCTCTGAACGAGTCAAATCAATTAGATTTGAATGTGCTAGGTCCTGATTTGTTGCTGTGCAGTTTGAATTTGTCAACCTTTTTTTCCAAGGGATTAGGATGTTGACTTATCTGGTTTGTTAGAGGGGTTGCAACCGCCACATCAGCCAAGCAATTTAAAATTTGAATCTCTTGGTTTGTTGGGGATGTTGTAACTGCCTTTGGGGGCTGAGGAGTTGGTGGCTTCTCCATCGGATTGGTGTCCACCACCACATTATTTGCCAGAGTTTAAGAATTGGCTTGACCTTCTACCGTTTATTGAACAGGAAGGTAACGGGCTCTGGATGCTCCTTGGTAACCTCCGAAGTCCCAGTTGCATTTTGCTTGATTTGACATTGAGATGAAGGTTTCTTCGTGGGGGCATTCCCTTTGGCCGCAATTTGCACTTGCTGTTTTGATGCCTTCGAAGCTCACTTTCTACAATCATCATTGCGATGACTAATCTTGTTGCATTTGGTGCAGTAGAGTGGGAGGTTCTCATATGTGATCTACTACCATCTACCATCTTCTCCTACCCCAACCATAATCAATACGAGTCCTCTTTAATTATCCTTTAAATCTTGTTTTTAATTCCTTGAAAGTTTAAATTTTTATTATATAGTTGTAGTGGGTTAATCATTAGCTTCAAGTAGATATAATTTTTACTTGCTCTCTAGTTTAAATTGGTGAAAGATTCTTTGCTTTCATTTCAAGTTTCCATAGAGAAATTAAGGTTGTTGTTGATTTAGTGCTTTCTAGTTAAGAATTTTCAATACCTGGCGTTAATTTCTAGTTCCCTGAATTTTTAGTGGACTTTCTTTATTGTTGTCGAAAATCCAAAAATATTTAAATTTTAAGTTTATCTCTTTACAAATTCTAGTTTAGAAATGGTAATTTCTAGCTTTGTAACATCTATATAGTCTCTTTAGTGGGGTTAACTACTTGCACTTTAATTCTAATCCTATTTAGTTAAATTAGAGTAGAAGTGCTTTAATTTACTTGCTTCTATTAGAGTAGATTAAATAGTTTCTCAATTTCATAGTTTCTTATTTCCATTTACTTGCTTTAGCAGACAATTTAGTTCAAATTTAGATTCAATTGCTTAAGTTTAATTGTGGCTTTAATTAGTGTAGTTTCATATCCTATTATTTGAATTTGCTTAACTATACAAATATTCATAAATCTCGGTACTTGTTTGCCAAACAAATCTTCGTGGGAACGATACCCACTTATCCTATACTACTACCAACTCCGTATACTTGCAGAAGTGAGGTAGAGTGTAGTGATTTTGTGAGGTTTATNGTATTACTTGTTTGATTTAATTTGACTACTACTTAAGGGCTTCACAAGTTTTTAGCACTGTTGTCGGTGATTGTCCTTGGTATTTGGCTATATTGAGCTCTTTACTGGACGTGTAGATTAAGCACTTTAGTTTAATTTAGTGTTCAAATTTTTTTAATCCATTTATGTTGTTTGTTTGTCTTGTTGAATTGTCTTGGCACTTGAATTGACTACTTGATTTGGCTTTTGTAGTGCATAGTAAGAAGAGAAAAAGGGCCGTTTATTTGCTTGGACGAAGAAAGAGAAAAGAGTTAAGGGAAATTCGGAAGCATAGAAGAGTGCAACAAGAGCTAGAAAGACTATAGATGGCGAATGCTAATCAAAATCAAAAAAATTTGAACATAGGAATGACGAATAAGAGGTTGCCGGAAATAATAGAATAGGTGGTTATGAAAATGGGAATTCATGAATGTGAATGGAAGACCGCTAAGAGAATATGCCATACCAAGCTTTGATGGGGCAAATTATTCTAGCATTGCACGGATACCCGTGCAAGCAAACAATTTTGAGATTAGGCCCGCTTTGATACAAATGCTACAAGCACATCAATGTTTGGGGGTGGTCCCAATGAAGATCCATACACACACCTAATGAATTTTGAAGTGGTTTTAGACACGTTTAAATTCAATGGTGTGCACCCAAATTGTGTAAGAATAAGAATATTTCCTTTCTCTCTAAGGGATAGGGAGAAATAGTGGCTTCAATCTCATGCTCAAGGGACGTTTACCACTTGGAATCAACTTGTTCAAGAATTCCTGGCAAAATATTTTCCACCTTCAAGGACCGCCAAATTGAGGAATGAAATTACCTCCTTTAAGCAAGATGTTCGTGAGAGCTTAGGAGAGGCTTGGTAGCAATTTAAGGATTTTCTAAGGAAATGTCCTCATTATGCGTTTCCATTATGGCTTCAAATTCAAAACTTCTACAATGGATTGACACAAGAGACGAAATCCATAGTAGATGCCTCTAGCTTGCCAATGGTTCCATCTCTTACAAGAAACTGGAGGAAGGTCAAGAATTGCTCAATAGGATGGCCTATAATCATTATTATCATGGACCAATGACTCCACCTACAGCTCAACACCAAGCCAATCAAGCTAGTGCATAATGGGGTATTGAATTTATACTCTTTTGGCACAACAAAGTATGTTTATGAATGTGATGAACAATGTTGCAAGAGTGTTGGAGAATTAGGGAAACCGAGTAGTGTGAATGCAATGTCTTCTTCTTCAACTCAACCAAGCATGGTGTGTGATTTTTGTGGAGCTGGTCATGCAAATGGATAATGTGAAATGCCTTATGGGTCCAATGAGCAACTCAATTATGTGTCCAATCAATCATCTTTGCCAAGGAACCTAATCGAAGTTTATGGGAACACATATAACTTTTTTTTAAGGAATCCTAGTAATCAATCCAATCCTCCCTATCAACCAAATCCCTCACCTCAAAATTTCTAATACAATAAAGCTTCAAGTGTGTCTCCTCATCTAGACCCTGTTAACCACCACATCAACGAATTTCAAACCAACTCATATCAATCTTCCACTACTTCTCTATTTCAAAATGAACAACCACGACCTCCCTTTCAATATGCAAATTCTTCCCAACCTATGTACAGTGACCAATTTGCTCCAAGAGAGAATGTATGTGAAAATGGTTGGAAAAGAGAAGCGAAGTATTTGAGAAGAGAGTTGGAACGGGAAAAGGAAGAACCTAGGAGAGATTTTGAAAATTTGAAAGCTTCAACGAGAAATTTGGAAATTTAATTGGGGCAATTGGCAAGGTTGAATAATGAAAGACCTATTGGGACACTTCCGAGTGATACTATTCCAAACACAAAGAACAATGTCATGCCATAACCTTAAGGAGTGGAAAAGAGTTGGTGTAACCTAATAAGAAGAAAAAGGTGGAAGGAGGAAGTAAGGAACAAAAGTCTAAGGTAATTGAGAACGAAAGGGAAGTTGTTGGTGATGAAGACAACTTTGAAGGAACAAAAGGATGTGATCAAGGTATATAAGAAGAAGCATGTGGAAGAAGCTTTGAAGATGGATTCAGCGATAAAAGTGCCATTCCTTCAAAGACTCATTGATCCAAGAAAGGAGGAAAAAGAGAAGCAATTCAACCACTTCTTGGATATGTTGAAAAAGATTAATGTCAACATTCCTTTAATTGATGTCCTCACCAAGATGCCTAACTATGCTTGTTTTATGAAAGATCTTTTGTCAAGAAAGCGAAAGTGGGATAATGGTGAGAAAGTATGCCTTTATGCCAAGTGTAGTGCCATTGTTCAAAGGAGCTACCCTCTAAGCTCAAAGATCCCAGTAGTTTTATAATACTGGTGAATATTGGAGGAAAAACGTGGCATTGATCGAGCATTAGCACAGGAGTTTTTAAGCTAGTTCTTTCCCTTTTCTCTCCCTTCTTTCTAACTTTTCTCTCAATAAAAACAATAACAATCACAACACTCATAGCCATATTCCTCAGCCAGTTGAAACTCTCGGCCATGGCCGAAGAGGATTCCCTTCAACCCTCGGCTGAAGTAAAAAAAAAGTGCTTTGTGGATGCTCTCAAGGGTACGAATCAATCTTAGCATCATTCACACAGCCGGATCAGCCTTTAAAGAAGCTTCAATCGTACAAAGGAGAGCCAGCCATCTTTTTCATTGAGAAAGACGTTCAAAGGCTAGTTGTCCTATTTCGCTTCACTTTGGTTGGAAACTTTTCCCGAGGCAAGCCCAACATGGAAACAATGAGAAAGAGTTTCCACACAATTGGTTTCAAAGGTGATTTTTCAGTTGGTTTTCTTGACTACAAGCATGTACTCATTCGATTTGCTTTGGAGGAGGACTATCTCCGTTGTTGGCTCAAGAACATATGCTTTATCAATGGCTTCTACATGCGGGTTCTCAAATGAAACCCCCTATTCACCCCAGAAATTGAACCTTCCATTATGCCCATATGAGTCACATTTGAAGGGTTACCGGCACCCTTCTTCACAAAGTATACACATCATGCAGTTTTTAGTCTTGCCCAAGCTGTTGGAACCCCTTTAAAGCTAAACATGGCAATGGAAAACTTCACTCGACCAAACACGGCTAAGGTATGTGTCGAAGTTGTCTCTTGGCCAATCTTCCGTCCAGGGTGTGGCTGGGAGTAGAAAATAAATGACAGTGGCAAAAGATCAGGTATGAAGATATTCCACCCTACCGCACAAAATGTCACAAGGTTGGTCACACTCCGGTTGATTATTTTGCTGGGCAAAAAATGCAACAAGCGAACACAGCTCCTACCACAACTATGTCCAAAAGGAATGACGTCAAGCACTGGAAACCAATCAAAAAGAATGGAGTAGGTCCTTCTAGAGTAGCTCATGAAAAAGGCCATTAGAATGTCCCTAGGATCCATGTTGATGCTGCACCAAGTTTGGTGCCACAAGGCAAGGAAATAACGAAACAAAAATTAGTAAATGACAATCATACGATGGCTGACCATCCAAGGATGGAAAAGCAATACAGTTAAAGGAAAACCACCAGGTGTCGGATACACCAAGGGTGGATTCATTGGTGGGAATGACACCGATAGGGGTAATTTTGAAAATTCACACTGCTGAGGATGCCCTAACTGCACTCTCCCAAAATTTGGGAGCTGAAGTTTTGAACCCATTGGATCAAGGGATTGAAAATTCAAACTTGAATGCAACCGTAACCAATTCGGTTGAAGAAGTGTTGACCAATTCAACCCCCCTTGGATCAAGGAATTACAAATTCAAATTTGAATGCAATTGTAACAAACTCTGGTAAACTAATGATGAACAATCCAACTCAGCAACAATCCCCTCAAACTCCTCACACGCAAAATCCTAGGGAGTTGTCCAAGGATGACTCTTTCTTACAACATGCACAATTCATGCAAGAAATGCCATGTTTTTTTTTTTTCTGAAAATGAGGCCGATTCATGTGCACAAGTGCATGCCAATGTAGACGAGCCACTGCCATTGGGGGATTCACCAAATGCAAGGATGTACAGCATACCTAGGCTAAGACGAAAGCAAGAAGGAGAAGATTATACAACATGCCGAGAAGCATTTGAACAAGATCAGAAACCAACCCCATATCGCCTCCTAACCCAGCTATTTTAAATGGATAGCATGTTAGTATGGAATATAAGGGGGTGGCCAATAAATCCTCAATTCGTCGAGTAAAGTTGCTGGTAAGAGAACACAAAATAAAAATCATGGCCTTATTAGAACCAATGGTAGATAAGGCCTGGATCATTTCTTTTGCACACAGGGTAGGTTTTCATCATTGCAAATCAAACACAAATGGTCAAATTTGGTTGTTTTGGAATAAAGATGTTATCCTCACGGAAATGTTCACTTTTGACCAATTGTTTCATGTTAAAACTTCTTCAAGTCTTAACAACATGGATGTCCTGGCATCATTTGTTTATGCAAAATACACAAAGGTAGAAAGGAGAAAGCTATGGATGGAGCTCAGAGCTGGCCAAAGCACTACAACTACTCCATGGATAGTTGGCGACGTAGATTTCAACGTCATCTCAATCTCTGATGATTATAAAGGTGGTGCGAGCTCTCTAGATTGTGAAGGTATAAAGGAATTCACTGACTGCCTATCCGAATGCGGTTTGTTGGACCTAGCCTTCCAAGGTTTCAAATACACATGGATAGGCAGCAGATTTGGCAATGCAGTATGGAAACGATTGGATAGGTTTGTTTGCAACAATGCCTTCCTAATGGCTGCTCAACATGTCATAGATAAAAACTTGCTCGGATCATTCGCCATTGCTTCTCAGGCTGCCCAACATGCCATTTTCAGGGCCGAAATCCTTTAAATTTTTAAATATGTGGATTAAGCACCCCAATTTCTTGAAGGTTGTAGAAGCTAATTGGCAACTCCATTGCATTGGAGATCCCTTGCAAGTCCTAGCTGTCAAATTCAAGCGACTGAAGGCGGAGCTTAAAAATTTGAGTCACACAATTTTTGGAAATGTGTTTTCAAAAGTTAAACAAGCTGAACAGGACGTCAAGAACAAAAGGAGGCCGCTTTCTTGTAAACGCCAAGCCACACCAACCAATTAGCTTTGGCTCACTCCATAGGATTCATACCAAATGCCTTGCGGAGGAAGAAACTTTTTGGAGGCAAAAATCTTGAATGATGTGGCTAAAAGAAAGGGATAAAAACTCAAAGTTTTTCCACTCCTCTATACTAGCCAAATGACAAAAATTAAGCATCTCAAAAATCAAGGTGGACGGCTCTTGGACAGAGGACATGCAACGTATTGAAAACGAAGGCGTGGCTTACGTTCACAACCTTTTAACCGAGGACACCTCCTTAAGGATTGATCACGAGCTGCTTGAGCATATCATAGCATCAATCACACAAGAAGATAATCAGCTTTTGTTAGCAGAGCACAACCTGTCCGAATTCAAGGAAGCAGTTTTCTCACTGAATCTAGATGGTGCTGCGGGAATAGATGGATTTAATGGGGTATTCTTCACCACTTGTTGGAATATAATTCACCAAGACCTTTTTTTTTCATTTACTCAGCTGTCAAGGCATTCTTGAATGGAGTAAAGCTGCCAAGGGCCTTCACTAGTATAATCATTGAACTCATCCCAAAATCAGAAAATCCTTCCACTTTTAATGATTTTCATCCCATAAGCCTTTGTACTTACTTTAATAAAGTTTGCCAAAAAATATTGGCTAATAGGCTTTCCCCTCTCTTGTCTAAAATTATATATCCCAAGTAGGTGGCATATGTGCAGGAGAGAGAAATTACGGATAACATCCTACTCGTGCAGGAGATGGTGGGTTTTTCTTGACAGAAAAACACGAGGAGGAAACATGCTCATGAAGCCTGACCTAACCAAAGTATTTGATAGGCTCTCATGGCAATTTCTTTATGCTATTTTGTGTAAATTTGGCTTTGCAAAAGAATGGATCTCTTTGGTACGAAATATACATGAAAATTGCTGGTTTTCTATCCTTGTTAATGGAGTACCAAAGGGATTCTTTAAGTCATCAAGAGGAGTCAGGCAAGGTGACCCCGACTATTGCCCCTTCTATTGATTATAATGTTGAAGGCTTTCTCTGAGGATTTTGACACCAATTTCACATGGGCAAGATATTAGAATTTTCTCAGCCTAGGCATTGCCCAGCCATAACACATCTAGCTTTTGCGGATGACATTATGGTATTCACAAGAGGGGACCTCAAATTCATCAAGCATCTAATGGATTTCTTCACCACTTTCGAAACCTGATCTGGATAGCTTTGCAACAAGGCTAAGAGCTCGGTCTACCTACCCAAAAAAGCTCCAACGCATAGGATTCAGAAGATACACAATCTAACAGGTTTCTTGCGTAAATCTCTACCATTCTTATACTTGGGCTGCCCAATCTAGAAAGCCAAGAAAAGGATATCCTTATTTCAACCAATACTTGAGAAAGTTACAACTCGGATTCATGGCTGGCAAGCAAAATTCCTGTCACCGGGAGGCAAGTTAATCCTCATAAAGCACGTCCTTAATAGCATACCAATGTACCTCATGGCTGTCCATATCCACATCCATTCTAGCTCTGCCCAAAGCAATCATCAACGAATTGGAGAAGCAACTCGCCAACTTCTTTTGGGGGAAGAAGGACAATCAGAACAAACATCATTGGATCTCTTGGAGCACCATTTGCCAGCCAACAACAGCCAATGGCCTCAGCATTAACTCACTCATAGATGTGGTAAATGGGTTTAGCGTCAAGCTATGGTGGAAATTCCAAAAAGGTGGATCCTTGTGGAGTAATTTCACCCAAGGGCGATACCTCAAGAATAGCATGCATCCCAATTTGAGGTGCGCTGCAATCAAATTTTCAAGGACCTGCGTCAGAATTTCTGTGATTATAAAGTACCTTCTAATATTAATTTCGTTTTCAAAGATCCGTATAAATAGTCTTGATGGTTATATTCGTTAATTTCACTTAAATTAAACCAGTCCTGGATTCAACTAAAGATGGCTGTAGATCTGCAGAAGATGGGTGTAGATTCGAGTGTAGTACAAGGTTTTGGGAAGATTGTCAACTAACACTCTCATCGACTCTTATTTATACAAGTAAGTGCACATTATCTAATCCTAAACTACTTTAATATTCAACTTAACTTAGTTAATTTTATTTTAATTAGGTTGTGTTCTGTTTAGTGCCTCTTATCCCCCTTCGGACTAGATCCTGGATTCCAACTCTCTGGTGGCAATTTGGTACCACCAATAATTTTATCGACGTAGTGTTGAATAATTAATACGGGTAAAGAATCTGAAAAGCAATGGGTGATTCATATTTTAAATCCATGTACTGCAGTCTTTTATTAGTGACACTTTATTGGCACAAAGTAATTGAGGATCTCATTTTGTTCCCTCACCCTCCATTCCGTCTTGGCTACATCATATCATTGGCATCGCCTTGTTGTTTCACAAAGTATATTCATGGCCTTGGACTATATATGAAAGAGTTTAATGAAACTAATGAACCAGTTCAAAACACAATTTATTTAATTTATTGCAATTGTTTTAATTCCAATTGTTTACTTTTCTTAACGTACCTGCCAATTGTTTACTTTATTTCAGTAACATGCAAAGTGTCTTTCCAAATTAGTGAATGCTTGTCTGATCTGACAAGGATATGGTTATCGATTATATGTTTGTTCATTCCAGCTATGATGAAAAAACTCCATATTTTGATAAAACTGTAAGGGATGAGAAAAGGAAGCAGCTGAAACAGGAATTGTTGCGGGTATGATATCGAGTAATCTTACTTTAGTTCATTGTCTATTTTCTTTTCACTTTTTGTTAAAAACGAGTAGTAGTCACTGACATCTACCGTTTGGAAAAAAAAAAAAAAAAAAGGAAAAAGAGTAGCAGTCACAGGGGGACGTGGAGTTGGACTTTGGACAAGATTAAATTGAACTACTTTTGTAAAACATTGTGGAAGTAAAGTGTAATTTTTATGAGGGTAATAACTTAATTTTAAATTTTTGAAGAAAGTAATATACTTTTCGAATAATTATGGGGACAAGACTATATAGAAATAAATTAACAATTTTGTTAAAAGGATACTTTCATAGATTCTGAAAATTTGAGGGTGGAAAAATCTAATATGTTATAGAAAACATTATAAAAAATTTATAAAATCTCAAGGGACAAGATACAACTTTTCCGCCCATGGATGGTAGTAATTGTGATTTTGAAAATAATAAAACGTTCAAATATAACTTTAATTCTAACCATCTTGCATCTTGAATCAGTTCATGTTTAGTGGGAGAGCGTTTAAAAAATAACAAGGATAATTTGAGAGAGAGAAGTTATTGGATTTACATATTTTTTGATAACAATTTGTTATATTTATATTTTTCTTTTTTGAAATGTAGTGTTTTACAGTCAAGTAACTGAGACATTGGGTAATGTACGAGAAGTAACCAAAACATAGATGGAGAAAAAGAATTGGAAAGAAAAGAAATACTACGAGTACAATTTTGGACGGAAATTAGAGTTTTGAGGATTAACATGAGAGATGATAATTTTAAATTTGCTATAGAAAAAACATCAAATGGTTGGTTAGTGAGCTTTTATTTCTTCATCAATTGCCAATTAATTCGATTATTCCAACATAAAATATATTCTCAGTGGATTAATAAAGCCCGAAAGTTGCTGAGTTATGGCTTGACAATTGTCTATTACTTCGTCCTCTTAAACTATTAGGTTATTGAGCCATCTTACCTGTCTCTGCTGGAATAAGGCATGGAACTATAGAAAATTTCAAGAAAGCGATTAAAAATGCGATACACAAGAAGAACAAGAAGAAGAAACGCTTGGTGGAGGTTGCACAACTACAGACCAAACTTTCCCGCAATGAAATAGACAAGCAGTTTGAAGGTACATGCTTAATTGGCACACAATATTTTCTATCTTGCTTCTTGAACTAATTTCCTATTTTAGCCTTCGAATGATTGTGATATGTGTACTGACATAGTAATTATAGGCTAAGGTTTTCTTTTGTCCACATCCTATTCTACCTCCTATCACACTGTCAAATAAATTACTAAGATAACTCTAATAAGTGTTGCATAATCTACTTATTCTATATAGTATAGCAAAACACCTATTTAATTAGAAGTCACCAAAAAATAGCACGTAACACCCTATTAATCATTTTTTTTCCTATCTATTATAGAGGTGAGCATTGGTTAACAGATCGATCAATCTGTCAAATAATTAGGTCAAATTTTAGAAATGAATCTTAAAATTATTAATCAGTTTTAATTTTGAATTAAATTCATAATAAAAATTTGGTTAACCAAATTCAAATATAATAATCGATCTTGAATTCTATTAACCACATTCGCTAATTGATCCCATTGATATTAGATTGAAATCTTTAATACAAAAATAAATAAATAAAAAACTATCTAGAACAAAATTCAACAAGCAATAAGATAGTTCATAATTTCATATCATCAAAATTATATCGTACTTGAAGGGATGTAATATTTTCTTAAGACATTATGTATACATATTTGTGCTTATGTTCGAGTCTATGTATATAATATGTAAGTATATATGGGCCAAATGATAAAATAAATTAATATTTTTACTTAATTTTATTTTACTTTATTTGGTTTTATTGCCAAAAGATTGAATAGTTTTAGCTAATGAATACTGGAAACCTCATAACCAAGATTTCAGGGCTGCAGATGGAAGAATTTTCGCTTCATATTTGATTACTAAAGGACAAATCACAATCCAGTTCTTCCTACAATGGAAGATTCAGACTCTGATTTTAGGATGCGCACTTCCGGGTAAAGACATCATAATTGGTATCGATCTTTATAGAAGAACTCCAGGTTTGCAAATTCATCAGGAGGGTATCAAATACAAAAAATGTTTCAAAGAATATATTGATATCCCTCGACTGTATCTTTCTACTGTTTCAGATTTTCAAAACTTGATTTCCCAGATAAAATCCAAACTCATTGAACAATCATGTGCAGAATCTCATTTTGAATTTTTGGATAAATGTTCTAACCCTTGGTCGCAAAATCTAGAATTCTGTCAGGTTACTCTTCAAGAAGATTGAGGCACCTAGATGTTAATCCAACAAAAGCAAGTCATTCAGGAATGAATCCTAAACATTCTCGTTTAGCAGAACAAGGGTGTCAAGATCTTCTTAAACACATTTTGATTGGACCTTCTCATTCAGAGTGGGCATGTGAAGCTTTTTATGTGAACAAAAGATCTGAGCAAGTTTGTGGTAAGATGAGATTGGTAATTAATTATCACCTCTAAACCTTTCTTGCAAGATGATAAATTTCCATTGCCCAATAGAATAGGTTTTCCAAACTTTCAACTGCCAAATGGTTTTCAATATTTGATTTAAAATCAGATTTTTGGCAACTGGGTATAACCACAGAAGATAGGGAAAAAATAGGCTTTTGCATTCCAAATCATCATTTTCAATGGAAGGTAATGCCTTTTGGTCATAAGACAGCCCCTTCATTGTTTCAAAAGGCCATGATCAAAATCTTTGAACCAATTCTTGACCACAGTCTCATCTACATTGATGACATTCTTTTGTTCAGCCAAACCCTTGAAGGACCACTTAAACCTTCTGAACCAATTTTCAATATTGTCCAAAACCATGGAATTATGCTCTCTGAGAAGAAAATAATTCTAGCTCAAGAAAAATCTCCTTCTTAGGAATGAAATTTGCTAATGGACAATATATCCTAGAACAACACATCTCTGAAGTCATAAACCATATCCTCTCCATCAAAGAAATCCAACAACTCCTTGGCCTTGTAAATTATGTTTTTCATACCCAAAATTGCCAAGCCAATTCACACCTTGTCCAAACTTCTAAAAAAGAAACCCGTTCCTTGCGGAGAATCCCAAACCTAGTAGTCCAAACCATCAAGAAACAGTTACAGAATTTACCATCTCTGCACCCCCAACTGATGGAAAAAGAATCATTCAAGCAGATGCAAGTGATAAATACTGCGGAGCCATTTTCCTTATTGAAAAAAGAAGGAAAACGATCTCTTTGCAGTTTTGCCAGTGGTAGATTCTAAGATTCCGAGATTCATTATCATTCCATCTTCAAGGAAATACCTTGCAGTAAAAAATGCTATGAAGAAGTTTAATTTTCATCTTCTTGGACATAACTCTCTCATTGAATTAGATATGGGTAGTTTCCCTAACATGCTCAAATTCAATCAGAAAATCTTACCTCATCCGCAGTTACTCTGATGGGCACAATGGTTTTCTCAGTACACAATTGATGTAAAACACATTAAAGGAAAACAAAATGTTGTAGCTGATTTTCTGAGTCAACCTCAAAAATCCCAAACATGTTTAACTTCTGTAAATATGTTTTCCTTTTTTCCATCATCTTCCATTCCATCATTTGAAACCAGTGAGTCATATCATCCAGGTCTACCATATATTTCTTATCCATGGAAAAAAGAAAACCTTGATTTTCGTAGGACAGATCATGAATTAGAAACTTTCTCTGAATATAGAGGATCAATTCTGAATCCTTTTGGCATCCATCCTGTATATCCATTTTCACAAATCCAAATGATTTCCCACCTCCTTTACTAAATTTCTTCCGGTATTCCTATAATTTTGTCACCAATTCCATGTCTTGTTAGAGTTTGAATGTAAAAAGTTTTTAAATCTTCTTCCTTCATATTTGTGTGAGTATTTGTCTTGGTTTAGTCCCCTGTCGTATTGGCAAATCCTTTTTCATTCCAGAAAAGGATTTTTGCTAATTGAAGTTCATCGGCCTGTTCATCTTTCCAGACAAATGCTACAGACTCTTCCATCGCATATCATTCTTAGAGAATTTACTACTTCTCTTCATGACTTGGAAGAATAATACTCAGAATTTCAAAGAATCATTTTTCAGGAGAATAGAACAATTCAGCCAGAAATATGTCCAGGACCATATGCAGGATCATAGAATACAAGAGACAATCATCCCCAGTGGACAAGAGTTCAACAAGCCAAACATGAATATCTCATGGCATTTCAAGATTCACAGGATCCATATTCACAAGAGTTTTATGAATGTTCACAATCTCAGTCACGTGAACAACAAAATAAACAGCCTGTAAAAGAAAGGTCAGCATACACAAGAAGCATGAGAAACAAAAGAAGAAATAGAGCTAAACATGAGTATCACATTGAACTATTGAACATCACAGACCCAGACTCCACTCCTTCAGAAATAGAGAGTTCAGATGACAATGACACTGGAATTATTGAGTCAGTAATTATTGTATGCTTTATTAAAGTTTTTCACGTGTCTGTACTCTTATTTAATTAAAGTCTGATGTTTGTACATTAACTTTATAAAAGTTTGTCTAGAATCTATACATTTACTTTTTTTAGAGTGTGTCTAGTTTTGACATAAGCACTTACGTCTTAAGATAGGTATCTGTATCTGTATAAAGAACCTCTACTTCTCATTTGAGGCAGAGAAGTTGAAAGAAAAGTTTATAATAAGTTTTCTTATCAATAAAAGAGTGTGTTTCTTAAAATGATTTTCTAAGTTCTTTTCTCCTAGATATCTTATCTCAAAACCATTTAGATAGGAAATGATCCAGTGAAAGCACAAAGATGACTAGAATGATACCATTTAAATTAAGTTCAAATCTAAGATAAAGTTTAGGGCCTTGTTTAGCCAAGGAGGTCATTTTGTTGGCCTAGCTTACCTTTGATGGTTTGAATTTAGTATAATAGTTTGATTTTTGATCATCTCTATGTTAAGTTGGTATTAGAGCCAAGTCTATCTAGTTTGAGTAAGATACGAAGGAAACCTTTAATCTTGACTGAAGTTACTCTTGATTCAACACCAACTTTTCGTAAATCTGTTAGCAATAAAGTAGATTATTTGTATGAAGTCAATATTGTTCCTGAGAGTTCAGAAAATACAAATGAGGTAATCCCTACCGATCTACCTCTCATAAATCCATATTCTACTTTTTCTAAGTCCATGTTTTCCCTTAAATCTTTCAGATCATTGGTCAACCAATGTCCCAAATCTGTTAAAGAGTATATTCATGCTTCAAAAATGGATCAATACCAGATCCTGGACTCCTCAAAAGAGCACATGGTTACATTATATATTCTTTCTGATTTTCCAGCTAGAAAATGGAAACAGCAGGGATATGCTCATATTCATTTTGGAGATATCAGGATAGCCTTAGCCTTTCATGGTAAAAAAGGCTTTCCTGTTGTTGCTAGGATTGCATTCCTAGATAACAGATTCTATAAATACCAACATGCCTGCGTAGCAACTATTGAGACTACTTTGAATGCAGGAATAGTTTTTGTAACTTTTTTTCCCAAATTTCAACATGTCACTAGTAGATCCATAACTTCTTTCTGCCTTCAAAGTCCAGATTTAGCTTCAGGGAGCAGAGCAAATTCCTAACTCACTGGAAACAACTCTCTATTACCAGATGGCGTATAGGGTTAAAAATCATGCTTTTGACCTTACTCTTCCCGGAGGAGAGAAAGCTCTATATATCAAAATAGATGATGGACAGGTAGCTACATGTACACATGTCCCCAGACAGATTTCAAAAGAAGAGTTCTTAAGATTGTTACCAGACACTTGGATCACAAATCTGAAAGAGCACAGCCAGCCTTGATCCATGGTGTAACCAATTGAATCACCAGAAACTGAGTAACTACCTTACCAGATGGTTTAGTTGCCATTCAGTTTGACCATTAACACATCCCAAAACCAAGAGCAAGTACTAGTAGTTTTCCTAATACCAGCACAAGCTCTTATTTACCATCCATTTCAATGATGCAAATTGATATGAAAGGTCCCAGTGAATACCAGATTTACTTGGAAGAAAGTCGCCAGACTACAACAATATCAGAAGCGTGAACATGAATGACATCACTATTTATTTCAATAGCACAGGACAAAAGGTGTATTGTTTTACTGACCCATTCTCTGGTCATTGCTATTTTGATATCTGTTACTGTGAAGAATGTTTAACAACCTATGATGATGACGAGGAAGAAGAAAACTCTTGCAAGTCTAAAAAGAAAAAAGAAGTTAACAAGTGCAAGTATGAGCATAAACATCCAGATGATTTTGATGATCCTTTACCAAACAAACAAACTTTCAGAAGCACTTGTGATCCTTTAACTTGATCCATGTGTTCCATCAGATGAATGGATGTTCCATGAGCAGCTGGATAAAGATGTGTATAAGAGATCCAATATTTGCTTCTGAAGCAAATCTTTCTTGCTTTATTTAACCATTTTGTAAAAATGAGGTTGAAAATTCTACAAAAACTCTTCCACAAACCCCTGAAATATGCATGTTCCAACCTGTTGATTTTTCCCCTCTCACTCCTTTTACAAAAGACATAGCAGTTCTTGCCCCAAAGGCCCAAAATGCTCCCCACTAGAGAACAGAAACCAATTAGTGCTGCCAAAGAAGTTTTAAATTGGCAAAAAAAAAATGCTTTAACCTAGAACAAAATTCTCACTCGGATTGATAGTCGAGTGGTTGTGACCAATGAGGTTCGGGAAAGACAAAATAAAGCATTTAGAAGACATCCAAAAAATTATTCAAACTCTTGTAGAAAGGAATGGCACAATTACAATTTGAGACTATTCCTTATGGCATGTCAGTTTATTCATTGGCAGCCAACAGGATTAGGAAAGAAATCATTCGTTCAGAATCTGATTAACAGTTAAAAGAAAACAGGAGAATTTTCTGCAACAAAGTCTGATTTTGGAATAAGCAGCAGCTTTATACCTGTCTCTGATACAGTTCAAGCTTTTCTATGAATAATATGTTTTATGCCAGGCCTATTCAGCCCTATTACCCCCCCTTCATTTGGTGCTTTTAGAGCTACATCAATTTACAATTCCTCATATAATGCACCAAGAATTTCATTTCAAGAGGAATTCAAATATATTCCTGACCCTGGTGAGCCTTCTACCAGAGACATAGCTGCCTGGTGTAGATTAAAAAAGGAGCAGAAAAAGTGGCAAGATGCTGAAGCAAAAGAAAAGGTCGAAAAGCAACAAGAGGTATAGTTGGATGCGCAAAAGAGATAACAAGAAGAACATAAACAAAATGAAGCAAGTTCTTCTAAACAGTCTTTCATGATTACTCCAGCTCAAGCTCCCGTAAAGCAGGATTCAAATCACATTAGTTCATTTTTGAAGCAATTATCACAACTCCAATCTGAACCACAAATTGCAATTGTTCAAAAACTAGTGGAGATTCTGATGAATCTTCAGAATTTTTTGATGAAAGTCAACAAACTTAGCCTAAATTAGATTCTTTAGAAGAAGAAATTCCCATGTTTATGGCAGGAGATGATGAACCTACAGTTGAACATCCTGATGATGATGAACCCATGAATGTAAGAGAAAATACATCTACTTCTACATCTTACAAATCTTCAGGAGGAATATCTAGAACTTTATTGTTCACCCTAGATGATATTCCAGCTGCCAAATGGGAATAAAGACTCCAAGAATTTCATGCGTGGATGATAGTAAAAAAGATCAACACAGAAAGTAATTTTGAAATACTGTCAGAATTCACAGTAAGATTCTCGGGAATGTTGAAAAGTTGGTGGTCAACCATTACAGACAATAAAAGAATATTTTTTCTTATCAGACAGACATTTGAAGAAGCCATAGCCTTAATTCATCCAGTATTCCTTGGAGAACCAACACAAGATTTGGAGCATTTGGAGCATAAAATAATAGAGTTTTTTTCAATTAAAAAGTTATTCTTATTTTAAGAAAGACATTGATAAATATATGAAAAGATTAATTAATCTTTTTATGTTTTGGGTGCAGATCCAAGTCTCAAACAAGTGTTTTTGAGTTTATTGCCTAAGACATTGCATGACGGTGCTGAGATCTGTATTCACCACAAATATGGATCTATAATTGGTCTTTTCCCTGGACAAATTAGGCAATCAATTCTGTCTCTGGCACACATCTACTTGTGTCACGAATGACAAGTGGTACGGGAACATCTAAGAGGAGACCCATGCATTGATGAATCATGCAAAAAACCAGAGTTGGTCATAAAGGGCAAATGCAAAGTTTGCACAACCAAAGAAAGTCAAAGAAGGAAGAAATTCAAGAAGTTTAGATTCTGTTCTTCAAAATCTCTTAAGCCTAGAAAGTAGAGATATTTCTGAAAGAAAAATTTTAATTCCCAAAAGAAGAAAAAGAAAAAATCTTCCATAAAAGTGCTACATTTGCAACCAAAAAGGCCATTTTGCAAAAGATTGTCCACAAAACAAAAAAGGAATCAAACTGATTGAGGATATTCAAGAGCAAACGAGCCAATATATTTCTTCAGATGATGATCTTGAATTTTCTTAGAAGAAGCAGAACCTTCTGACAGACTTTTTTGTTTCAGAAGTACCAGTCCAAATGTTCAACATCACACCAACAAGCAGGGAACAGGATCCCATCCCCCCTTTAAATCTGTCATCTCTTGCTGCACAAACATTAATTCATGTTTATCCTACTAAATACGATAAACCAATTCCTGTAATTGCATTTTTTAATATAGGTGCAGCAATGTCCATAATAAATTCAAAAGTTTTTAGCTAATGAATACTGGAAACCTCATAACCAAGATTTCAGGACTGCAGATAGGAGAATTTTCACTTCATATTTGATTACTAAAGGACAAATCACAATCCAGTTCTTCCTACAATGGAAGATTCAGAATCTGATTTTAGGATGCGCAAGACTTCCGGGTAAAGACATCATAATTGGTATCGATCTTTATAGAAGAACTCCAGGTTTGCAAATTCTTCAGGAGGGTATCAAATACAAAAAATGTTTCAAAGAATACATTGATATCCCTCGACTGTATCTTTCATCTGTTTCAGATTTTCAAAACTTGATTTCCTAGATAAAATCCAAACTCATCACTATTTATCGCATCTTGATTTTGCAGACGATGTAGTCATTTTTACAAGAGGGGATGTAAAATCAGTTAGGAATCTCATGGTGTTTCTTGAAAAATTTGAAGCTTCGACCAGTCAACTGCTGAACAAATCCAAGAGCTCTTTCTTCCTTCCCAAGGCAGCCCCCTTATCTCGAATACCTATGATTCAACACAAAACTAGCTTTGCAAAGAAGAATTTCCGTTTCACTTACTTAGGCTGCCCCATTCAAAAAGCAAAAGAAGAGATGAGCACTTTTCCAGCCTATGGTAGATAAAATAGCAGCTCAAATCAATGGTTGGCAGTCCAGAGCCTCTCGGGAAATAGAAAATGTTTATGACAAGAACATCACGGAGGCACAAATTTGGAGCTCTAATGGCTGGAATCTCGCTTGCTTGACACTAGATACTCTCAAGAAGAACTTGATGGGAAACCCTCAAAGGAAAGTCGTTGATCACTTCAAATGAAAAGGACATAATATTATGGCAGCTTACAGCCAAAGGGAACTTCTCAATCTCTTATAGATTGCCTACTTTCCCCTCAAGCTTCACGAGGAAAATGGTCTGGGATGAAAAGCTACAGCCAAAAATCTCTATTTTTATGTGAAGACTGCAGAATAGAAGGCTCCCAATAGATGACATCCTACAAAAGCATGGCTTTGCAATGACCTCAAGATTTGGCTTTTGTGAAGTAACACAAGAGACTTTGGATCACTTCTTCACTACATGTCACTGGTCATCACAAGTATGGAGTTTCTTTGAAACTTGGCTAGAGCTGGATTTCCCTCCTACCTTCAACCTTGTGGAAAAGTTCACCACAAAACCAATTCATGGTGGTGGCATGCTACCCCTTCACCCATATAATGAAGACATTCCATAAGATCATCCCAAGTCTAGTTTGCTGGTCCCTATGGAAAGCACGAACCAAGCTACTTTATGAAGGAAAGAAGACTCACACAAACCACATCATTGTTGAAATATGTGCTTCCCTGAAGAACATTTCCTTAATCCATCCTTTTACATGCTACTGCCCAGCTGATGAATTGTTATTATCTCGAGCTCTAGGTTAAGGTTTCATTCATCAAAAGCCGAGGAAAGCAAGGGCAATGAGCTAGTCACCTCTGCCTCATGGAATGGTCAAGCTTAATGTAGATAGTGCATCTAAAGGGAACCTGGGAAAGGCAGCTGGAGGAGAAGCTATCTGGGATCACAAAAGCCAACTTATTTGTGTTTTTTCTAACTTTTATCATAGCTAATCCAATTTTCAAGCAAAAGTTATGGGTTTGGTTGATGGTCTCCAACTTTGTACCAAATTTCAGCTCTTATCGGCCCAAGGGGAAATGGACTCATTGATAATTGTTAATATTTTTAATGGCAAAGCAACACTACCATGGCACATCGACCTCCTCCTTCATTTCATTCACAACTTTGTAATATGAAAGAATTTCTCTTTTTTGCATGTATTTAGGAAGGCAAATCAAGTTGCGGATAATCTTGCAAATGAGGGCATAAAAAATGAGACATATCCTGAGTATGACTAGCACACAATTCCTCACCTTGTGAAAGGATTGTTGCGGCTAGATGCTCAAAGATGCCCCTACATTCGGCTTTGTAAAACTTGAATCTAGTCTCAATAAAAAATTTCACCCAGTTGGGTTTAAAAAAAAAAATTAGTGAATCAATCTCCACTTCAACTGATGTAATTACTTTTGGGCACACATCTTCAAGTCCATCAATCAACACCATTATCTCAACTTGCAAGTTGGTTAGACAATTGTAGAAGTTGCAAAAAGCCTTAACAAGCTATCCATTGTGGTTTCTAAGAATACCTCCTCCAGAGCTGCCAATCCTATAATTCCTTTTGAGGATCCATCAACATTCAATTTCAAGAAGCCAAAAGATAGGGCAGTCCATTTAATAGCCACAGCTTTCCGTGGTGTGGTTTGGATCAAGTGGTGACAAATTCCTCTTGAAAGTAGATAGTCATTAGCCGCCACTAGTCTTGTGAATAGATGAATGGATGAAATGCTTTTCAAATATGCACAAGCGTCCGTTATGAGCCGTTAGTCTCTGCATTTTCTTCAACAAAATTTGTACAAAAGTGCTGGCTAATCGGCTAGCCTGTATGTTGCCTAAAATTATTTCTAAGGAGCAGGTGGCTTATGTAAAGGGCCGAGAGATCACTGACAACATTCTTCTTGCTCAAGAAATGGTTGATTTTATGGATAAGAAAATGCGAGGAGGAAATCTGATTGTTAAATTAGACCTAACGAAAGCATTTGATAGACTACCTTGGCGGTTCCTATACCTCATAATGAGAAAGTTGGGGTTTCATGATGACTGTTAGGGATTTCTCTATAACAAAATTTCCTAGAAAATTGTTGGTTCACAGTACTCATTAATGGTGTTCCAAAAGGATTTTTCAAATCTTCTAGGGGAGTTCGTCAAGGAGATCCTCTGTCACCTATGCTTTTTATCATCACGATGGAAGCATTCTCAAAGGGCATGAAGAACCTAGTTCGAAAAAGTAAAATAATGGACTTTGTTCTTTCAAGTCACTGCCTCTCAATTTCGTACCTTGCTTTTGCAAACGACATAGTCATTTTTACAAGAGGTGATGCAAAATCAGTAAGGAATCTCATGGTGTTTCTTGCAAAATTTGAAGATTCAACCGGCCAGCTGGTTAATAAATCCAAGAGCTGTTTCTTCCTCCCTACGGCAGCTTCCTTATCTCAAATACGATTGCTTAACACAAAACTGGCTTTGACTGGAGCTGGTTTTCCCTCCTTCCTCCAATCTCATGAAAAAGCTCAATTCGTGGTGGTGGCATACTACATCTTCACCCACAATGGATTGCTTTGAGTAGTCCATAAGTCATCCCAAGCCTAGTTTGCTGGTCCCTATAGAAGGCTTGAAACAAGGTTCTTTACGAAAGACATAAGACAAAGGAAAACCACATCGTCGCTGAAATACGTTCTTCCCTGAAAAACATTTCCTTAATTCATCCTTTTACAAGATACTATACAGCTGATGATTTATTATTTTCTCATTCTCTTTGTCAAGTTTTCGTTCATAGAAAGCCTAGAAAAGCAATCGCGATGAGTTGGTCTCTATCGCCTCATGGATTGGTTAAGCTCAATATGGATGGTGCATCTAAAAGAAACCCAGGTAAGGCAGCAGCAGGAGGAGGAGCTATCCAGGATCACAATGGCCAACTTATTTGTGCATTTTCTAACTATTATCAAAGCCAAACCAATCTTCAAGCAGAACTTATGGCTGTAGTTAATGGCCTTCATCTTTGTGCCAAATTTCAGCTCTCATCGACCTAAGTGGAGATGGACTCATTGATAACTGTCAACATCATTAAATGGCAAAGTAACACCACCATGAAACATTGACTTCCTCTTTCTGTTCCTCCATAACCTTGTAATCAGAAAGAATTTTTCTTTTTCCTTTATCTATAGGGAGACAGATCAAATTGCGGATTATCTTGCAATTGAGGGCATAAAATTTGAGACATATCTTGAGTATAACCAGCACACAATTCCTCATTGTGTGAAAGGATTGTTTTTGCTGGATGCTCAAAGTGGCCCCTACATTCCACTTTGTAAAAATTGAATGTTCTGTTAATAAAATTTTTGCCCTATTGGGTTTAAAAAAAATTGAGAAGCGACTATTAATTCAAATTCTCAGATAACTATTAAATTCTAATTGGAATTAATCCATGATTGTATTCATTAGTCTCCATGGGAATGAGACTCTTACTCATATATCACTTTATTACTTTTTTAATTATTGCACTTTCTAGTGTAATTAGCATGCATATTAATGTGTAATGCATCTAAATAGTATATATGGAGAATATACCATTAGATCCATAAGATTAAATCAACAATAGTGTCAGATAGATTTTTTTTCTATCTAATAGTATGAGAGCATGTGTTTTGCACATATAGAGATACTAATTGTTTAATATTTATTACTGTGAATTAAAAAGTAAAACATGTTTGGAGATACTAATTGTTTGATTTTTATTACTGTGAATTAAAAAGTAAAACTTGTGGAGATACTAATGTTAAGGTAGTGCTACAAACCCAATCGGATCACCGTGAGTGTAATAGAACATCATTCATAAATATTTATAGCTCTTAGTTGAGGATACCTAATTGGGCACGACTACCCTTAGAAGCCATTATCGTGACTTTCTCTCATTGTGGCATTAGTCGTTCACAAGTAAGGATGATTGAGTCTCATATCATTTTACTTGAGTTGTGAGGATTGAAATGATAGACAAGTGCTAAAAGAATATGTTGAACTAGATCATAACTTATTTTAGATCACATGGGATTTTCACTTACTTGTCAATGATTCATTCTCTTATAATGTCATGATTGTATGAATTAGTCCTTCAACATATAGTAGTATTATGAACACCTCATACTTGAATATATGATGTTAATGATGTATAATATATTGTACTCTTTCAGATATAATAAAACAAATGTTGGCATCATATAATTCAACCATGGAAAGACTGCATATTATGTAAGAATCCATTCCCTTAAGTGAAAAATAAGAAGGTGGCAATAATATGATAATGGTGAATCTTAGAAAGGAAATCCTTGGCCAAGATAGTTGACGTATAAAGGAAAGAGTTTCCTAATTAAGTACACATGTTAAGATACATACAAGTCATATAAAAGATCACAAATTGGCTTGACAAGGAAACCATGTCCATGATCTAGATTGGATACCAAAATGGAATCGTTTTACCACACGATAATCATGATATGAAGGTTTATAACGAATTCATCTCATTCATATCCTATTGATAGCCACGATATGTTTCTAGATGTCACTCATGGACTTTTGGGGCAATCAACTCATTGGAAGTTAAGGAGTTAATGTATCCAAAAGATGCTTTTAGGGTTTTGATATTAGTTGTGAGATATAATGGACAAAAACCCTTCACCTATTTGGTCATTATCGTTATTTGATAATCCTGATGTCACTAGAATCATGAACCTAATTGGTTGCACACACAAGGGCATGATCATCAATTAACTTCTAACTAATTGAAGAAAGTGCAAGAGTTGCTGATAACTCTAGTAAACTAGAGTTATTTTCCTCTAAATTATAGCATTTTGATAATTTAAATTCCGAAATTAGATAAGTAATTGAAGATTTTAGTTAATTTCTTTCATATGTATTTGTATTTTTGTTTTTGAATTAATTATCATAATTTTGTGTTAAATTTTTAGTTTAATTAAGTGCTTAATGGTGTTAATATTATGCACGTTAAAAATTAAAGATTAGAAGTTGGAAGGAACAAAGTTCAAGGGACCAAATTGCAAAATGGAGGAAATGAATATTGCTGGAAGGAGAGTCATATGGAGATCGTGGTCTCGACTGTTCCAGACCGCGATCTCGACTCGGGAATTAATGTTACTATTTTAGAGTCGATATCGCGGTCTCAAAACTTCCAGACCGCGATCTCGACTCGCTAAATGGTAAGTTGCAAGGGCAATTTTGTAAATTCCAGCCCAAAAACCCTGATTTTGCCTTGTATAATAATGCACTATTTAAGCTAAGTAAAATTAGTTTTTGAGTAAGTAGAAAGCAGGGTAAGAGTAGATAGTTTAGAGTAGAGAGTTTTAGATAATTCTAGATAGATTAGGATAGCTTAAACTACAAGTTACTTTTTCTAATAGAAATTTCTCTTTATCTTCATCTTAGATCTTCTTTAAATTTATTGTCAAGTTTACATTTTTATTAGATAATCGTAATGGGTTTTTCGTAAGCTTCAAGTAGATATAATTTTTAATTGCTTTCTTATCTAATTTAGTAAAAATTTCTTTGCTTTCAAATTAGGATTTTTAGTAAAATTAGGGTGCTTATCAGCAAAATTTCTTGCTTTCTATTTAAGAATTTTTAATTTCTAGCTTTAATTTCTAGTCAATCATTAGTGGGTTTCTTTAGTTTTAATTGAAAAATCCAAAAAATATTTAATTTCCTAGTTTATCTTCATCAAATTTTCACTTTAAGAAATGAATGCTTTTTGTATTCAATTTTTCTTTCTTCTTTGGTCTTTTTAATTGATTGATTCACTTGTTCTAAGTTTTAGTCTTAATTAGATTAAATTAGGTTAGAATTTAAATTATAGTTTTCATTAGAATAGCTCTATCATCTACCAAGTGATTTAGCTTAACTACACAAATACCTTTAAACCTTGGTAATTGCATCCGACAATACTTGTGAGAACGATCCCTACTTCCCTTTGCTACTAGTTGACAACCGTATACTTGCAGGATGCCATCTAGTTAGTAGTAAGATTTAGGTGTTCATTGAATTATAACTAGATTGTTAAAAGAGGAATCAATTTTTTGGCGCCATTGCCGGGGATTGTCTAGATCGATTTGTGACAATATCAAGCGCTTTATGGGTAGTGTTTATTAAGCACTTTAGATTAGTTTAATTTAGTTTTTAATTTTGTTGATTTTTTTTTGTTTGATTTGGTTGTCATGTGGAATTGACTATTTGCCTTGGTTGTGTAGTGCATGGTAAGAAGAGCTCAAGAGCCATTCATTTGCTTAGACAAGGAAAGGGACAAGGAGCTAAGACAAATTCGAAGGTTGAGAAGGGTGTAACAAGAGCAAAAAAGGATAGAAATGGCACATGCTAATGTTCATCAATGGAATGTGAATATGGACAACGAAGAAGAAGAGGTAGTTGGAAATAATGGAATGGGTGGCTATAGGAACGGA
The DNA here is from genome assembly GCA_025175665.1 of Cinchona pubescens. Lineage (NCBI taxonomy): Eukaryota > Viridiplantae > Streptophyta > Magnoliopsida > Gentianales > Rubiaceae > Cinchona > Cinchona pubescens. The sequence goes on from JANKKI010000053.1 coordinate 11,303,057, forward strand.
AATGACATGAATGGGAATGGAAGGCTATTGAGGGAGTATGCTTTACCTAATTTTGATGGGGCGAACTCAAGCATTGCACGGATGCTCGTGCAAGCCAACAATTTTGAAATCAAGCCCGGCCTAATCCAAATGCTCCAAGCCCATGCCATGTTATCATCCGGAGGTGGACCAAATGAGGACCCTTATACATACCTCATGAATTTTGAAGAAGTCTTGGACACATTTAAGTTTAATGAAGTACACCCGGATTTTGTTCGGATGAGGGTGTTTCTTTTTTCTCTTCGTGATAAGGCGAAGTCGTGGTTGCAATCCCATGCCCAAGGAACAGTCACCACTTGGAACCAACTTGCTCAAGAGTTCTTGGCGAAGTACTTTCCTCCCGCAAGAACCGGTAAATTAAGGAATGAGATTACATCGTTCAAACAAGATGTTGGAGAAAGCCTAGGGGAAGCTTGGGAAAGATTCAAAGAGTTTCTAAGAAAATGCCCACATCATGCCATTCCTTTGTGGCTTCAAGTTCAAACTTTTTATAATGGTTTACTTCAAGAGACGAAATCCATTGTAGATGCCTCCGCCGACGGTTCTATCTCATATAAAACTCCGGAAGAAGCTCAAGAGTTGTTAAATAGGATGGCATACAACCATTATTGTCATGGACCGAGGTAACTCCACTGGTGGTTCAATACCAAGCTAATCAAGCCAATGCAAGTAGTGGAACGTTGAATCTAAACATGCAAGATGCCCTTTTAGCTCAACAAAGCATGTTCATGAATGTGATGAATAACATGGCAAAGGCGTTGGAGAATCTAGGGAAACCTAGTAGTGTGAATGCTATGACTTCTTCTCCAACTCAACCAAGCATGAAATGTGATTTTTTTGGAGGCGGCCATGCCAATGGGAATTGTGAGATGCCATATGGAGCCAATGAGCAAATCAATTATGTGGCTAATCAATCTTCATTTCCAAGGAACCAATCCGAAGCTTATGGGAACACTTACAATCCGTCTTGGAGGAATCACCCAAATTTCTCATGGAGTAATACCAACAACCAATCCAACCCTCCTTACCAACCAAATCCTCCACCTCAAAATGCCCTACACACTCAAGCTCCGAATTCCTCATCTAGACCTTATCAACCGCCACATCAAAGAAATGTCCAACCCAAAATTTGACAAATTCTCATATCAAAATTTCCCCAATCCTTCTTTTCAAAACCAACAACAAAGACCTCCTTTCCATTATGCAAATTCTTCCCAACCCATGTACCATGATCAATATGCTCCTAGAGATAATTTGGGTGAAGAATATTGTAAAAGAGATGCCGAATATTTGAGAAAGGAATTGGATAGGAAAGTGGAAGAGTATAAAAGATATTATGAGAATTTGAAGGCTTCAACAAGAAATTTGGAGATTCAATTGGGACAATTGTCAAGGTTGAACAATGAGAGGCCGTTAGGAGTGCTTCCGAGTGACACCATTCCAAACCCTAAGGAGAAATGCAAGGCTATTACCCTTAGGAGTGGTAAAGAGTTGGAAGAAAGAGTTGTGAGAAATTCATTAAAGAATGGAGAACAAGAAAGGGTTAAGGATGAAGTCAAAGAAAAATAGGTGTCTTCAATTGGGCAAGACAAAACGATGAATGAGTCTATCATGCCCAACTCCCAAAGTAATGAAGGCATGACATAGGATCCTAAGCATCATGAGCCAAAGCATGTTAATGTGTCATTCCCCCAAAGGCTAAGGGATGAAAAGAAGTCAAAGAAATTCAAGAAATTTCTAGAGATTTTCAAAAAGCAAGAGATCAACATCCCTTTCATGGAGGCACTTGAGAACATGCCTACCTATGCCAATTTCATGAAACAAGTCCTTACTTCAAAGAGAAAATTGCATGGTGACAAAATTTTGTGCTTAACGGAGCATTGTAGTGCATTACTTACAAAGAAGTTGCCACCAAAGCTCAAAGATCCCGGTTCATATTCTATACCTTGTGAGATTGGAGGTTTGGAATTCGGAAGAGCATTATGTGGCTTGGGAGCTTCAATAAATCTCTGCCTTTTGGCGTATTTAAGAAGCTAAATGGAGGTCAATTGAAGCCAACAAGTGTGTCATTGCAACTTGCGGATCGAAGCTTAAACTTTCCAAAGGGGATCATTGAAGATGTAATTGTGAAAATTGACAAACTTTATACTCCCGGCTGATTTCATTGTGCTTGAAATGGAAGAGGATGAAGAAATGACAATCATTCTTGGGAGACCTTTCCTTGCTACCGGCCATGCACTTATTGATGTTCAAGAAAGGAAGTTGGAATTCTGAATAAATGATGAAATTGTTACATTCAATGTTTTTAATTCATTAAAACTTCCTTCAATTTTTGAAGATGTCATGAATATTAATGTGGTAGATAACTTAATTGATGATTGTTGTAGGAATGCAATGGAGAATTTCTTTATGGAGGAAGAGGTCTTGGAGTCAAATGTGCCAAATCAAGATGATGAAGAAGGAATGAAAAATGTGAGTCACTTGGATGATGAGAACTTATTGCAAAAGAAAGATGAAGATAATCAAGAAAAAGATAAAGGGGGGTCTCCGACCAACGAACCCCCCAATTTGGAGCTAAAACCCCTTCCTACTCACTTAATGTATGCATATCTTGGTGAAAATGAGACATACCCTGTGATTATGAATGCATCTTAATGACAAATGAGCAACTTGAAAGACTGATTGTGGTACCTAAAAGGAATAAAAGTGCTCTTGCTTGGTCTATTGATGATATAAAGGAAATAATGCATGCATAAAATTTTGATGAATGAAGGGAATAAACCGGTAAGGCAACCTCAAAGGAGATTGAATCCTACTTTAAAAGAGGTTGTGAGAAAGGAGGTTCTTAAGCTTCTGAAAGCCGGTATTATTTACCCTATTAGCGATAGTGAGTGGGTTAGACCCACTCAAGTCGTTCCTAAAAAGGGTGGTATTACCATAATCATAAGTGAAACCAATGAGCTTCTCCCCTCTAGATTGGTTACGGGTTGGCGAATGTGCATTGATTTTTGAAAGTTGAATGAAGCCACCCGAAAGGATCATTTTCCCTTTCCTTTTATTGATCAAATGCTTGAGAGGTTGGTCGGTTTTGCATATTATTGTTTTCTTGATGGTTATTCCAGATATCTTCAAATTGTTATTTCTCCGGAAGACCAAGATAAACCCAACAACTTTCACATGCCCATTTGGTACCTTTGCATATAGAAGAATGCCCTTTGGACTTTGTAATGCTCCAAGTACATTTCAACGTTGTATGTTTGCTATTTTTCATGACATGGTTGAAAAGAGCATAGAGATTTTCATGGATGACTTTAGTGTTTTTGGTAGCTCATTTGATGATTGTCTTGAAAATTTGTCCAAAGTATTAATGAGGTGTGTGGAAACTAATTTAGTGCTCAATTCGGAAAAATGTCATTTCATGGTAAGATAAGGAATTGTTTTGGGTCACAAGTTCTCATCAAAGGGAATAGAGGTTGATAGGGCAAAGGTAGAGGTAATTAAAAAGTTACCTCCTCCGATCAATGTCAAAGGGGTAAGAAGTTTCTTAGGTCATGCGGGTTTTTATAGAAGATTCATTAGGAACTTCTCTCATATTGCTAGACCATTGTGCTTTTTACTTCAAAAAGATTGTCCATTTCATTTTGATGAGTCTTGTTTGAAAGCATTAGAAATACACATCAATGTGAAAACATGCTCTAGTGATTGCACCAGTTATTGTTGCACCAAATTGGTCTCTTCCTTTTGAGCTCATGTGTGATGCTAGTGATTATGCAATAGGTGTCGTGTTGTGTCAAAAAGTGAACAAGATGTTGCATGTCATTTACTATGCTAGTAGGACCTTAAATGATGTACAAATTAATTGTTCAACAACAGAAAAGGAACTACTTGCTATAGTTTTTGCATTTGATAAGTTTAGACCATATTTGATTGGATCAAAGGTAATTGTTCATACCGATCACTCTGCATTAAAGTATTTGTTCTCTAAGCAAGATGCTAAACCACGTTTATTGAGATGGATACTTTTGTTGCAGGAATTTGATTGGGAGGTGGTCGACAAAAAAAGTGTGGAAAACATGGTAGCCGACCATTTGTCACGAATTGAGGCATCTAGACTTGTCAATCGTGAAGAAGGGATAATCAATGAAGAGTCTCAAATTGAGAAGTTGTTTGAGGTGAAAGAGAAACATGTGATTCCATGTTATGCGGATATTGTGAATTATCTTGTGGCAATGATAGTACCTAATATGCTCAACATCAATGAGAGAAGGAAATTCTTTACGGAACTTAAGCTTTATTTTTGGGAAGAACCATATTTGTTCTGAAAGTGCAATGATCAAGTCCTAAGGAGATGTGTTTTGGAATGTGAAATATCCGATATATTAAGACATTGTCATTCATCTCCGGTTGGGGGGCACCATGGAACTCAAAGGACGACTTTCAAGGTCTTACAAAGTGGTTTATATTGGCCAACTATTTTCAAGGATTCCCGGGATTTTGTGCTCAAATGTGAAGAATGTCAAAGGGTAGGTAATATTTCTAGGAAACATGAAATGCCCCTTCATGGCATTGTTGAGTTGGAGGTATTTGATGCATGGGGGATTGGACTTCATGGGACCTTTTTCGGTCTCATACTCCAATAAGTACATTTTGGTTGCGGTGGACTATGTGTCAAAGTGGGTTGAAGCAATTGTTACTCCAACAAATGAAGCCAAGGTGGTTACCAAATTCCTTCGCAAGAGTATATTTTCCCGGTTTGGAGTTCCCCGAGCTATCATTAGTGATGGGGGATCACATTTCAAGAATTCTCAATTTGAGGCGTTAATGACAGAATATGGGATGAAACACAAAGTTGCTTTAGCTTATAACCCACAAACATCAGGTGAAGTGGAGGTTTCCAATCAAGAATTGAAGAGAATCCTAGAGAAAATGGTGAATAATGCTAGGAAAGATTGGACATTGAAGTTAGATGACACTTTGTGGGCTTATCGTACGGCATTTAAAACTCTAATAGGCATGTGTCCGTACCCTATTGTGTATGGAAAAGCGTGTCACTTGCCGGTGAAACTTGAACATAGGGCATATTGGGCCATAAAGAACTTAAATTTTGAGTTGAAGGAGGCATATGAAAAAGGATGCTTGATTTGAATGAGTTGGATGAATTCTAGAGGGAAACATTTGAGCATTCTTTAATCTCCATAAGGAAAAGAGAAAGGCTTGGCATGATAAGTATATCCAAAGGAAGGAATTTAAAGTCGGTGATTTGGTGCTTCTTTATAATTCAAGACTCAAATTATTTCCGGGAAAGCTCAAGTCAAGATGGAGTGGTCCCTTTGAAGTGATCCAACCTTTTCTTATGGAACGGTGGGGATAAAGGGGAAATAGGGAACTTTCAAGGTCAATGGACATCGGCTTAAACCATATTTTGGAGGAATTATTGAAGGTCGATGAGAGATCGTCCAATTAAAACAAGAATGAGGGTCATGCCATAGTCAAGCTAGTGACTATAAAATAGCGCTTCTTGGGAGGCAACCCAAGTCTTTAATTTAGTTTTTATTGCTTTCTTTTGGTGTGATTTTTAATTGTCTTGATTTTGAGTAAATTGGTTTGAATTAGATTAGAATTTTTGTTCAAAAAAAAAATTTTATTTTGAGTTTTTGAATTAAATAAATGGCGCTAAAGAATGATTGAAAATTATCATCCAGTCTCTTGAATTTGTGAATTTTTTGTTTGTAGGTTATCCTTGCAAATGGAGAAAAGCGGTCAAGAGTGGAGCAATTTCGGCTAAGTGTAAAAAATTCACTTTGTAGAAATTGAGCTTGCGACCGCGATCTCAACCTCAAACTTCTGGAGGGCAGAAGCATCATTTCGTCGAGACACGATCTAAAATTTGAGATCGCGGTCTCAACTCTTAACTTCTGTAAAGGCTTATGTTGCACCGAGTTGAGACCGCGGTCTCAAAACTGAGACCGCGATCTCAAACTGTTTGAGACCGCGATCTCAACATCAGTCCAGACCGCGATCTCAAAATTGAGACCACAGTCTCCACTGTCAGAATGTTTTAAAAAGATCGAATCCTATCTTTTCTTCTCAGAAACTCTCTATTCCTCTTCCCTCTTTCGAAAACCCTAACCTCAAATCCCCCAATTCTTCTTTCATCTTCACCAAAAATCACCAAAAAACTCCATACCCACCACTAATTTCACTTTGTTTTTCCATAGGAACTGTGAGAAGATCAAAGCAACAACCTTTTTGAAGATTTGAGGAAGAAATTTGGCTTCAAGGGAGATTGGCATGAAGTCAATTTTTGGAGAATTTCAACTCGAAAAAAAGAACGGGTAATATCTTTCCTTGAATTATTAGCAATTTTTGAAGACAATTGTGGAATTTGGTGGATTAATTTGTGAAAAATTTGTGGTATTAGTGAATTGTGGACAAGTAATTTGTGCTAATTTTGTGCTAGAAGAATTTTGAATTGTCCAATTTATGATATTCTTGGTTTGAATTGTGACTGAGTTGAATTGAATTATTTGAACAATTGTTGGGAATTTGGATTGTGATTTGTTGGTGTTGAATTTTGCTTGAAAGTTGGCTTTTTGAATTGGTGATTGAATTCTTTTGAGAATATGACGAGAGGGTTTATGGTAGTGTTGAGAGAAGGGTGAGAATGAGAATGAGAGGTACTGGTTCAAGAAAAAGGAAATCCGAAGAGGGGACAAGCAGAGAAGGGGGATCGGGTGTGAACAACTATTTGAAGGTGGTGATCAAATTGAACCTCAATTCTCGAGTGATAGAGCTCAACAGTTATTCAAAAGTAACGAGAAGCATGAGGTAGTTAGGGAGAGGAACTTTGACCTAACCATGAATTGGTGAGTATACGAAGATTCTAGGAGAGCGATAGAAGAACAAATTAGGTCAAGGCATTGGGAGAGTTTTAATGCTTAGGTTGACCTCGGGGCTACCCAGTTAGTCAAAGAATTTCATTGCAATTTATGTGAGTTAGAAGATGGCAAGGTGCGCATACGGGGGGTTTTGGTAGATTTTGGTGCTGATGTGATTAACGCATATTTTAACATACCCCCCATACCTTCTAGTCAATACTTGGCATTTTAGAACAATAAAAATAAGGACATGGATGCAATCAAAGATGCCATTTGTGATAGAAGGGTAGAGTGGATTAAGAGTACTTCTTCTGCCATGGAATTAAAATTTCCTCATCAAGGACTCTCATTAGTGGCTAAGTTGATCTTGGTTTTATTTCATTAGTAGCCGCATTTGGGGGTCCAATGCAGTGAGCTTTATACAAAGAGACGAGGTACTCTTAGTCTATGCCATCATGACTGGGATCCCGGTGAATTTGGTCACCTAATTATACAGGAGTTTTTAGAGAGTGGGAGGTCGGGACGACCTATATTTTATGCCCCTAGTCTCATTCACCATATTTGTACAATAGCTGGTTGCCCAATCCTTTGGAGTCATTGACACATCGTAGAGGGAGCATCAATCGGGAATATGTCTATAGGATGGTGAGAGAATATGAGAAGCACCACCAAGAGGAGCACCCTGCCCAGCCACAGCCACAGCCTCAGCCTCCACCACCGCAGAGAACTTCAATGATTTCGATACCCCTGGGTATAGTATTCAATGCTCCGATAAGTGAAGAAGAAAGGAACGATCTACAGGGGTACTGGTCGTACAGTCATTTGGTGATGCACAACAACTTGACTATTACTGGGAAAGCTTTAAGGGTAACTTCATTAGGTACTATACACATGAGGTGGGTCCAGTCACCATCTCCTCCGGCATGGCACTTTGGTCCACCTCATGGACACACCACCAACAACTACCACACATCATGAGGGATCTAGCCACGCGGGTGCGACTGGAGGAGACGTAGATGATGATCACGAGGAGGCCCAGCCTAGTGATGCAGAAGAAGGTCAATATGAGATGGAATGAAGAGAAGAAGCCACCATTGGTTTGTGCATGAAAGAAGACCAACCTTGATCATTGAACTACTTTGATGGATTATGATGATTTTTCCTTGCTTTCATTGGACACCATAGTTTTTAATTACTTTAGATCATGTTTGTTTTATTTTCAATTTTTGGAATTGAGGAATTTCAATTTTTCTTTCTTTTAAGTAGTTTGGCTAATGGCCTTAAGCTGATGCCAAGTGATACATTTTGATGCTTTATGGATGAAATTTCTTTTGGATTATTAAACTGACACTTGGTGAAGTTTGGTTATTGCCTAATAAGAGTAATATGGCAAAGGGCCCGATAAGCTGATGCCATCTTTGCATTCGTTGATGAGTTGAATAGAATATTGATCTTGTTTGAAACTTACTTGGTGAGATGCATGACATGGTTGCCCTTAACATTTTTACTCAATTTTAATTCTAGGGTTAAAAGTAGGACATAGTTTAAGTAGTTTTCGTTATTTTTGGGTTTTTTCATGATGTTTAATTTTGGGTGAGTGGAAGGATGATTTATTTATCAACTTGAATAAAAGAGACAAGTTTGGGGGTGTTTATCTTTTTGTGTAGGAAATGGTCATTCTATATATTTTGTTGCCACTTGATGATTAATGGATGGAAAGTTCATCAATTAGGTACTCAATGATGATAATTTTTTGATGTTCAATGCCTTGTGAGTGAAGTATATGATTGATTCTTTTCAAGAATTTTTGTGTGAGTGAGTAGTTCATTTGCAATATAAAGAATTCATAAACTTGGCATTGCTATTTTTCAAAAAGAAGTGTTGAAATTTTAGGAAATTTTATTGGAATGAAATATTATTTCTTATCAAATCACTTATATTATGAGGTTGATGAACTTTCTTTTGGAAAGAAATGAGTTAAATGAGGCCGAAGGAATTTTGGGACATTTCGTGTGTTTGCTTAGGCAATGTTCTTCTAACTTGTGAATAATTGATATTCGAGATTAATTTTTGGTACATTTCACTCATTTTCCTTGGTTTAGGGCCGAAAAAAAAAATGAAATTTTAGGAATAAGGCGAGTACGGGATTCCGACATGGACCCATGTTGTTTCTCTGAATTAAGCTAGAATAGTAATAAGGCGAGTACGGGACTCGGACATGTACCCATGTTGTTCACCGAATTAAGCCATTAGGAATTGCGTGTATTGTATACCAATAAGTTAAGGAGTAAATGTTTGTAATACTTATCATTAATCTCATATTACTTATTTCTTGTCAGAGGTTTATTCCCGAAATGTGTGGCAATTGCATTTAAGTTAATTCCTAATTGAACTTCTATTTTCATGATGCGATTAGTCAAGAGAGTTGATTAACTTTATAATATTCGTGATTTGAGAAGTAATGATGTTTCGAATGAAAAGAACTAAAACTTTTGGTGACTCTTTTCGAGAATGGTAATGCTTGGTGATGTGAAATCTTGTGCAGTGAATGAATGTGAGCTTCTTTGTAAAAAGAAATTTCACTTTTGGATTGATTTGCTCATATTCTTCGAATGTCAAGTAGTGTTGAACATTTCTTGAGAGATCGCTTAATTGTTCTAAGTCCATGATTCGTCAAGTGTCACGTCAACTTTGGGGGTGTTTAAATGTTTGAATTTCATTTATTGTTAATCTTTATTTTGCTCGGGAGTAGCAAAATGCTAAGTTTGGGGGTGTGATAACTCTAGTAAACTAGAGTTATTTTCCACAAAATTATAGCATTTTGATAGTTTAAATTCCGAAATTAGATAAGTAATTGAAGATTTTAGTTAATTTCTTTCATATGTATTTGTATTTTCATTTTTGAATTAATTATGTTATAATTTTGTGTTAAATTTTTAGTTTAATTAAGTGCTTAATGGTGTTAATATTATGCAGGTTAAAAATTAAAGTCTACTTACTACCAAAAACATGTGTTCAAGGGACCAAATTACAAAATGGAGGAAATGAAGATTGCTGGAAGGAGAGTCGAGATCGCGGTCTCGACTGTTCCAGACCGCGATCTCGACTCGGGAATTAGTGTTACAATTTTAGAGTCTAGATTGCGGCCTCAAAACTTCCGGACCGCGATCTCGGCTAGCTAAATGCTAAGTTGTAGGGGCAATTTTGTAAACTTCCAGCCCAAAAACCCTGATTTTGCCTTGTATAATGCTGCACTATTTAAGCTAAGTAGAATTAGTTTTTGAGTAAGTAGAAAGTAGGGTTAGAGTAGATAGTTCAGAGTAGAGAGTTTTAGATAATTCTAGATAGATTAGGATAGCTTAAACTACAAGTTACTTTTTCTACTAGAAATTTCTCTTTATCTTTATCTTAGATCTTCTTTAAAATTTCTTGTCAAGTTTACATTTTTATTAGATAATCGTCGTGGGTTTTTCGTAAGCTTCAAGTAGATATAATTTTTAATTTCTTTCTTATCTAATTTAGTAAAAATTTCTTTGCTTTCAAATAAGAGTTTTTAGTAAAATTAGGGTTCTTATCAATTTCTTACTTTCTATTTAACAATTTTTAATTCTAGCTTTAATTTCTAGTCAACCATTAGTGGGTTTCTTTAATTCTAATCTAAAAATCCAAAAAATATTTAATTTCCTAGTTTATCTTTATCAAATTTTCACTTTAAGAAATGAATACTTTTTGTGAAACCCAGTATTTTAATAGCCTTGTTCTTTGATTTTAACTGGTTTAAAATGTTTTTCATATTACTTTTAGTCATAAAGTACTTCAACTTATTCGTTTTTCAATTCGGCAAAATTTTCGGTTTACGCGATTTCGGTTCCGGCGGGTAAACGGGTCAAAAGTTGGACTAAGTGTAATCAGTGCATTGTGGTGTGTGAGTGATGTTGTTTGATGGCTGAATTATTCAGAAAAATGTTAATTTAGTAGCAAAAATTAGTTTTTGGGTCAAATAGTCAACTTGGAGACTATTTGGTCAAATGGGTACTATTTGGGTCAACTTTGAAATTTCTTTTTAGTCTTCTTCTTGTTGTTTTTCTTCCTCATTTTCTCCAGCTGCTGGCCGAACTTCTTCCTCTATTTTTCCCCAAAAGTTTTCTTGGATTTCAAGTAGAAATCACTTGGAAGGTAAGATTTTATGTATTTTAGCATTTATGGCTTATGGGCTTTATGATTCAAGCTTTAATTTCAAGTTTTGTGGGATTCTTTATGGCTGAAAATAAACCCTCTTTGCAGCCTTATAAGTTATGATTTATGTATTTTATGGGTTGTTTTTAGTGTTTTGGAGGTTGGGAAGTGATTGGGGTTGATTTTTAACAACTTTCCATGGTTAGATTACAAATTTTAAGATTATGAGTTAGGGTTTTGTCTTCCATATGTGCCCTAGCGGGGAATGTTATGCTATGAATGCTTATGTCTATGCATATAATGATGTTTTAAGAGTGTTTTAAGGTTAGTTTGGATAGGAATTGAGACTTGAAACCAAGTGGAATTGATTTCCCTTCATTTTGTAAGTAAGCGGAAGTTTGGTGCAACTAGGATAATTTGGATAATTGGTTATGTTTGAAGGATCTTTATTGATCTTTTGATGGTTTTAAATGTTTCCTTGGTAGTGGGATGGATAGGAAGCATGTTTGAATCATGCGTGTGGCTAATCGGTAAAAATTTCAGTTTGGTAGTAAGAGGAATTCCAACCATAGGTTGTTGCTCTAATGTTGTAATAGAGTTAATTGTAGTGGTTATGGGGTATGGATTGTTGTGGAATGCTATTGATATAGTCCCGGCTATTGCTCCGTGAATCTTTCCGTTTATGGATTTTGTTGGTTGGTTGAATATGTTGTTTTGAGTTGGGTTGTAACCAAGGTCCCTTGAATACCTTGGAATTGGATTTTTCCAAGCCACCAAAATCTCATTTTCAAGTCCCTATACATCTTCGTACCCCCAGTATCCCTAGTCTCTTCTTTAAAATGAGACTTGACTTCTACTCAGTGTCTCTTATATCTGTTTTAGGCACACGCCACCTACCGTGAGAGCGATAGTCTTTACAGGTAAAAATAAGGCTTCTTACCCTAATGGGTTACTTGTGATCTAAGCCACCCCTTATTAAAGACAAACTACTGGACACAATATGTTTGAATGGATTTTAAAATGTGTATGATGTTTGGAATTGCACTTTTACCAAGTTTTGGAACTATTACATATGAAATCGGGACCAAGCTATTTTATGTTAATCAAATGATATGTTTGCAAACTCTTTTGATATGAAAGTATTTTATAACTGTTTTGGCTCATAGGTGACCTAGGTATATAATTTTGGATGTGTTTGGAAATGTGTGATTTGTGGAGAACCGGTTCTATAGTCATCCATGGGACGCCGTGGTGACTTCTGTGAATGTTATGAACTCTCTGATACGGGGTCTTGTGATGGGATAACTTGACCTCCCGGTCAGACTAGTAGGTGTGGTAGATTACTAGATAGTTCCAAAACTGAAAGGTTTGAAGTTCGAGCCTAAAAGATACTCATGCTATTTTATTATATTTCGGATTGAAACTGTACTTGGATTTGTACGCTATGCTTTAGCATACTATGTTTTGAAATGATTGGATCTTTTTGGCTACGCTATGCTTTAGCATACTATGTTTTGAAATGATTGGATCTTTTTGGCTACGCTATGCTTTAGCATACTATGTTTTGAAATGATTGGATCTTTTTGACTATGTTTTGGACATGCCTGACGTTTAAATGGCATGAGACATTTTAGAAACTACTTATGATTATGGTTTATTGACTTTTAAATGGCATGAGACATTTTAGAAACTGCTTCATGACTATGGTTTTCGCAAATGTTATTATCTTTATGTTTTCTTTTTATCGAAATGCTTGGCCCCGTGTTGAAGAATCCTTATGATATCCACCGAGCTAGTTATGCTCACCCCACGTGACTTATAATTTTTCGATTAGGTGCTCGTTTTTACTCTCCATCGCGTTAGCGACTTTTAGATTTTCTCCATTCCACATTACTTGGTAGGACTCTGGATAATCTTCCAAGCTTCTCTTTTGTTTGGAGAGGGGTAGTGTATTAGATTGGTTGCTTATTAAAATGAACTTTCTTTTTGTTGTAGCATCTTTTGTACTAAGAAGAAATTTTACTAATTCGTATTTTTTGTGTAAAATGAAATATTCGGTTTTATAGTTAAGAAATGGTTTGATGGTTCTATTACATTGCGGTTAAGTTTGTTGCCACAAAACTTGGATGAGTCTTTCGAGGTTTAAATCGATGTACTCGGGCTTAGAATTATATAAGATTCTGTTTTGCTCGCGACATTACAGGATCTGTGGAATTCTTTGACCTGGAGTTATTGATTGACTTGTTTTGGGGGGTTTTGAGAGGTCCTTACTTATGTAATCTTTGTTGTACCTCTTTTGTTGAATCTTGAAGAGTTATTCTTTGCTCATGATTCTGTCTTTGACTCTTATCAGCTAGACGTTTTCTTAGATGTCCGTCCGATAAACCTAGATGGTTAGAGGATCCTTATAGAGTCATGAAAATCAAGGTTAATAGAGTTTATAGGTTTGTTTTGGAAGGTTGTCGGTTAGAGTTTTGTGATAGGAAGTTTGAGGCTGACCTTATTCAGTTACCGATGACCGACTTTGATTTGATTTTGGGTTTGGATTGGTTGGCGGCTATTGATGCGACGATTAATTGTATAGAGAGGTATGTGATGTTTCAGATGCCTGGTTTAGATACGGTGATTTTTCGTGGGAATGAAAAGAAGCCCAAGAGTAGGATTCCGATTATATCAGTGAAGGCGTTTAAGGCCTTAGATAGGGGTTGTGAGAGCTATTTGGCTTATGTGATAGACTCTGATAAAGTAGAGCCAGGCATTGAGGATATACTAGTGGTTAGGAAGTTTCCGGACGTGTTTCACCTTGGGGAGCACCGGTCTTATTGTTCGGAAGAAAGATGGTAGTTTGAGACTTTGCATTGACTACCGTGAGCTTAATAGGGTAACTGTGAAGAATAAATACCCTTTGCCACGGATTGATGACTTGTTTGATCAGCTTAAGGGTGCAAGCCAATTCGGCAAAATTTTCGGTTTACGCGATTTCGGTTCCGGCGGGTAAACGGGTCAAAAGTTGGACTAAGTGTAATTAGTGCATTGTGGTGTGTGAGTGTTGTTTGATGGCTGAATTATTCAGAAAAATGTTAATTTAGTAGCAAAAATTAGTTTTTGGGTCAAATAGTCAACTTGGAGACTATTTGGTCAAATGGGTACTAAATTTGGGTCAACTTTGAAATTTCTTTTTAGTCTTCTTCTTGTTGTTTTTCTTCCTCATTTTCTCCAGCTGCTGGCCGAACTTCTTCCTCTATTTTTCCCCAAAAGTTTTCTTGGATTTCAAGTAGAAATCACTTGGAAGGTAAGATTTTATGTATTTTAGCATTTATGGCTTATGGGCTTTATGATTCAAGCTTTAATTTCAAGTTTTGTGGGATTCTTTATGGCTGAAAATAAACCCTCTTTGCAGCCTTATAAGTTATGATTTATGTATTTTATGGGTTGTTTTTAGTGTTTTGGAGGTTGGGAAGTGATTGGGGTTGATTTTTAACAACTTTCCATGGTTAGATTACAAATTTTAAGATTATGAGTTAGGGTTTTGTCTTCCATATGTGCCCTAGAATGTTATGCTATGAATGCTTATGTCTATGCATATAATGATGTTTTAAGAGTGTTTTAAGGTTAGTTTGGATAGGAATTGAGACTTGAAACCAAGTGGAATTTTACAATAGATTTCCCTTCATTTTGTAAGTAAGCGGAAGTTTGGTGCAACTAGGATAATTTGGATAATTGGTTATGTTTGAAGGATCTTTATTGATCTTTTGATGGTTTTAAATGTTTCCTTGGTAGTGGGATGGATAGGAAGCATGTTTGAATCATGCGTGTGGCTAATCGGTAAAAATTTCAGTTTGGTAGTAAAGAGGAATTCCAACCATAGGTTGTTGCTCTAATGTTGTAATAGAGTTAATTGTAGTGGTTATGGGGTATGGATTGTTGTGGAATGCTATTGATATAGTCCCGGCTATTGCTCCGGTGAATCTTTCCGTTTATGGATTTTGTTGGTTGGTTGAATATGTTGTTTTGAGTTGGGTTGTAACCAAGGTCCCTTGAATACCTTGGAATTGGATTTTGTTGGCAGGAGGATAACCTACTTATAGCCTAGGGAGGCGAAGTTTTCGGTTTTTCTGGAAAACCGAGCTTATTATCTCCTAATCTAGTGTAATACTGAATTTTCTATAACATTGTGCAGTTTTTGCTTTGATAGGTGGGTAACATAGATTCTCTTCCACTTGTATTTTGTTTAACGACTTTCGAAATATGTTTGAATGGATTTTAAAATGTGTATGATGTTTGGAATTGCACTTTTACCAAGTTTTGGAACTATTACATATGAAATCGGGACCAAGCTATTTTATGTTAATCAAATGATATGTTTGCAAACTCTTTTGATATGAAAGTATTTTATAACTGTTTTGGCTCATAGGTGACCTAGGTATATAATTTTGGATGTGTTTGGAACATGTGTGATTTGTGGAGAACCGGTTCTATAGTCATCCATGGGACGCCGTGGTGACTTCTGTGAATGTTATGAACTCTCTGATACGGGGTCTTGTGATGGGATAACTTGACCTCCGGTCGACTAGTACACATTTAATAAAATAGCATAGATCTAGGCTAGTACTGAAAGTCATACCTTCGAGCCTAAAAGATACTCATGCTATTTTATTATATTTCGGATTGAAACTGTACTTGGATTTGTACGCTATGCTTTAGCATACTATGTTTTGAAATGATTGGATCTTTTTGGCTACGCTATGCTTTAGCATACTATGTTTTGAAATGATTGGATCTTTTTGGCTACGCTATGCTTTAGCATACTATGTTTTGAAATGATTGGATCTAGACCCTGTCTCTTATACACATCTAGATGTGGATAAGAGACATTTTAGAAACAATTGATGATTATGGTTTATACACTCTTAGAATGTGTATAAGAGACAGGGGTTAGGCCAGCCTGTCTCTCATGACTCTAGATGTGACAGGCCTATAATAGTTTTGTATTGATGAACTTTGTTTTTGTTGTAGCATCTTTTGTACTAAGAAGAACTTTTGTAAAACTTATTTTTCGTAAAATGAAATGGACTCGGTTGTATAGCTATGAAAGCTCTGATATTCAAATCTAGATGTGCGAGCAAAACAGCTCTGATACCACTAAATGAACACGCCCCAAAAACGGGTGTACCCCGCACCCTTAAGCCTGTCTCTTATACGGTCTAGATTTTGGGGCGTGACATTTAGTGGTATCAGAGCATAGGTTTGAATCCCATATCAGAGCATAGGTTTGAATATCAGAGCATAGGTTTGAATATCAGAGCATAGGTTTGAATCCTAAGTCCAGTAATAGTTATTCGATGAGTCTTTCGAGGTTTAAATCGATGTACTCGGGCTTAGAATTATATAAGATTCTGTTTTGCTCGCGACATTACAGGATCTGTGGAATTCTTTGACCTGGAGTTATTGATTGACTTGTTTTGGGGGGTTTTGAGAGGTCCTTACTTATGTAATCTTTGTTGTACCTCTTTTGTTGAATCTTGAAGAGTTATTCTTTGCTCATGATTCTGTCTTTGACTCTTATCAGCTAGACGTTTTCTTAGATGTCTGTCCGATAAACCTAGATGGTTAGAGGATCCTTATAGAGTGGGGACCCCGGACGGGAAGGTTATAGAGTATAGGTTTGTTTTGGAAGGTTGTCGGTTAGAGTTTTGTGATAGAAAGTTTGAGGCTGACCTTATTCAGTTACCGATGACCGACTTTGATTTGATTTTGGGTTTCACATCTAGATGTGTATAAGATAGGGGTTGTGAGAGCTATTTGGCTTATGTGATAGACTCTGATAAAGTAGAGCCAGGCATTGAGGATATACTAGTGGTTAGGAAGTTTCCGGACGTGTTTCACCTTGGGGAGCACCGGTCAGATTGATCGGAAGAAAGATGGTAGTTTGAGACTTTGCATTGACTACCGTGAGCTTAATAGGGTAACTGTGAAGAATAAATACAATTGCCACGGATTGATGACTTGTTTGATCAGCTTAAGGGTGCGGGGTACTTCTCTAAGATTGATTTGCGGTCCGGATATTATCAATTGAGGAATAAAGTTATCCCCTACGTGAAGGTTTTATGGTCTAATCATTCTGAGCGAGAAGCTAGTCCTGGGAGCTTGAGAGCCTCATGAGATCGAAGTATCCAGCTTTGTTTGCTTCGTGATTTCATAAGTTTCGAGGACGAAACTTTGTTTAAGGGGGGTAGAATGTGAAACCCAGTATTTTAATAGCCTTGTTCTTTGATTTTAACTGGTTTAAAATGTTTTTCATATTATTTTTAGTCATAAAGTACTTCAACTTATTCGTTTTCAATTCGGCAAAATTTTCGGTTTACGCGATTTCGGTTCCGGCGGGTAAACGGGTCAAAAGTTGGACTAAGTGTAATTAGTGCATTGTGGTGTGTGAGTGTTGTTTGATGGCTGAATTATTCAGAAAAATGTTAATTTAGTAGCAAAAATTAGTTTTTGGGTCAAATAGTCAACTTGGAGACTATTTGGTCAAATGGGTACTATTTGGGTCAACTTTGAAATTTCTTTTTAGTCTTCTTCTTGTTGTTTTTCTTCCTCATTTTCTCCAGCTGCTGGCCGAACTTCTTCCTCTATTTTTCCCCAAAAGGTGATTTTCTTGGATTTCAAGTAGAAATCACTTGGAAGGTAAGATTTTATGTATTTTAGCATTTATGGCTTATGGGCTTTATGATTCAAGCTTTAATTTCAAGTTTTGTGGGATTCTTTATGGCTGAAAATAAACCCTCTTTGCAGCCTTATAAGTTATGATTTATGTATTTTATGGGTTGTTTTTAGTGTTTTGGAGGTTGGGAAGTGATTGGGGTTGATTTTTAACAACTTTCCATGGTTAGATTACAAATTTTAAGATTATGAGTTAGGGTTTTGTCTTCCATATGTGCCCTAGAATGTTATGCTATGAATGCTTATGTCTATGCATATAATGATGTTTTAAGAGTGTTTTAAGGTTAGTTTGGATAGGAATTGAGACTTGAAACCAAGTGGAATTGATTTCCCTTCATTTTGTAAGTAAGCGGAAGTTTGGTGCAACTAGGATAATTTGGATAATTGGTTATGTTTGAAGGATCTTTATTGATCTTTTGATGGTTTTAAATGTTTCCTTGGTAGTGGGATGGATAGGAAGCATGTTTGAATCATGCGTGTGGCTAATCGGTAAAAATTTCAGTTTGGTAGTAAGTCAAATTAGACAAATTTTACCTTCCTAAAATATTGCCCCAATATGGAGTTTGCTCAATAAGGTAATTGATCAAACTATATATACCAACTGTGAAGTTTAGCAGGCTAGCAATGGGTGAATCTTTCCGTTTATGGATTTTGTTGGTTGGTTGAATATGTTGTTTTGAGTTGGGTTGTAACCAAGGTCCCTTGAATACCTTGGAATTGGATTTTGTTGGCAGGGAGGATAACCTACTTATAGCCTAGGGAGAGGCGAAGTTTTTCAGTTTTTTCTGGAAAACTGAGCTTAGTAATCCTAATCTAGGTAATACGAATTTGAGGGTTAACTAAGTGTTTTGACTGGGTTTTAGCTTGTCGGGTTGGTCGAAATTGTGAAAAGGTCATTTTTGACCAAAGAGCTTTTGGTGTCGTTTTCTATCGTTTCGCGTCGTTTCGTTTCCCTAGTCATTCTTTAACTTCTACACTACCCCCTGTCTCTTATACACATCTAGATGTGTATAAGAGACAGACATAAAATAGCTTGGTCCCGATGATCATTGTGCAGTTTTTGTTTTGATAGGTGGGTAACATAGACACTCTTCCACTTGTATTTTGTTTAACGACTTTCTAAATATGAATTTGAATGGATTTTAAAATGTGTATGATGTTTGGAATTGCACTTTTACCAAGTTTTGGAACTATTACATATGAAATCGGGACCAAGCTATTTTATGTTAATCAAATGATATGTTTGCAAACTCTTTTGATATGAAAGTATTTTATAACTGTTTTGGCTCATAGGTGACCTAGGTATATAATTTTGGATGTGTTTGGAAATGTGTGATTTGTGGAGAACCGGTTCTATAGTCATCCATGGGACGCCGTGGTGACTTCTGTGAATGTTATGAACTCTCTGATACGGGGTCTTGTGATGGGATAACTTTAACAAATGTCCTTATACCGACCTCCCGGTCAGACTAGTAGGTGTGGTAGATTACTAGATCTGGCTAGTACTGAAAGTCATACCTTCGAGCCTAAAAGATACTCATGCTATTTTATTATATTTCGGATTGAAACTGTACTTGGATTTGTACGCTATGCTTTAGCATACTATGTTTTGAAATGATTGGATCTTTTTGGCTACGCTATGCTTTAGCATACTATGTTTTGAAATGATTGGATCTTTTTGGCTACGCTATGCTTTAGCATACTATGTTTTGAAATGATTGGATCTTTTTGACTATGTTTTGGACATGCCTGACGTTTAAATGGCATGAGACATTTTAGAAACTACTTATGATTATGGTTTATTGACTTTTAAATGGCATGAGACATTTTAGAAACTGCTTCATGACTATGGTTTTCGCAAATGTTATTATCTTTATGTTTTCTTTTTATCGAAATGCTTGGCCCCATTTGAAGAGCTTTTATGATATCCACTGAGCTAGTTATGCTCACCCCACGTGAGACTTATAATTTTTCAGATTAGGTGCTCGTTTTTACTCTCCACCGCGTTAGCAGCTTTTAGATTTTCTCCAGATTCCACATTACTGGTAGGACTCTGCGGATAATCTTCCAAGCTTCTCTTTTGTTTGGAGAGGGGTAGTGTATTAGATTGGTTTTGTATTGATGAACTTTGTTTTTGTTGTAGCATCTTTTGTACTAAGAAGAAATTTTGTAATTCGTATTTTTTGTGTAAAATGAAATATTCGGTTTTATAGTTAAGAAATGGTTTGATGGTTCTATTACATTGCGGTTAAGTTTGTTGCTCTGTTCGTTTGTGCCTTGCGCTTTGGACCGGTGTGCCATTAGCGCGGCGTGTTACGGTCCCGTTTTTGGGGCGTGACATTTAGTGGTATCAGAGCATAGGTTTGAATATCAGAGCATAGGTTTGAATATCAGAGCATAGGTTTGAATCCTAAGTCCAGTAATAGTTATTCGATGAGTCTTTCGAGGTTTAAATCGATGTACTGATCGGGCTTAGAATTATATAAGATTCTGTTTTGCTCGCGACATTACAGGATCTGTGGAATTCTTTGACCTGGAGTTATTGATTGACTTGTTTTGGGGGGTTTTGAGAGGTCCTTACTTATGTAATCTTTGTTGTACCTCTTTTGTTGAATCTTGAAGAGTTATTCTTTGCTCATGATTCTGTCTTTGACTCTTATCAGCTAGACGTTTTCTTAGATGTCTGTCCGATAAACCTAGATGGTTAGAGTCAAATCCTTATAGAGTGGGGACCCCGGACGGGAAGCAGTTATAGAGTATAGGTTTGTTTTGGAAGGTTGTCAATAAACCATTGTGATAGAAAGTTTGAAATGACCTTATAGCAGTTACCGATGACCGACTTTGATTTGATTTTGGGTTTGGATTGGTTGGCGGCTATTGATGCGACGATTAATTGTATAGAGAGGTATGTGATGTTTCAGATGCCTGGTTTAGATACGGTGATTTTTCGTGGGAATGAAAAGAAGCCCAAGAGTAGGATTCCGATCTAGATCAGTGTATAAGAGACAGGCCTTAGATAGGGGTTGTGAGAGCTATTTGGCTTATGTGATAGACTCTGATAAAGTAGAGCCAGGCATTGAGGATATACTAGTGGTTAGGAAGTTTTCGGACGTGTTTCACCTTGGGGAGCACCGGTCTTATTGTTCGGAAGAAAGATGGTAGTTTGAGACTTTGCATTGACTACCGTGAGCTTAATAGTATAAACGGGTTAAAATTGGACTAAGTGTAATTAGTGCATTGTGGTGTGTGAGTGTTGTTTGATGGCTGAATTATTCAGAAAAATGTTAATTTAGTAGCAAAAATTAGTTTTTGGGTCAAATAGTCAACTTGGAGACTATTTGGTCAAATGGGTACTATTTGGGTCAACTTTGAAATTTCTTTTTAGTCTTCTTCTTGTTGTTTTTCTTCCTCATTTTCTCCAGCTTCTGGCCGAACTTCTTCCTCTATTTTTCCCCAAAAGTTTTCTTGGATTTCAAGTAGAAATCACTTGGAAGGTAAAATTTTATGTATTTTAGCATTTATGGCTTATGGGCTTTATGATTCAAGCTTTAATTTCCAAGTTTTGTGGGATTCTTGTATGGCTGAAAATAAACCCTCTTTGCAGCCTTATAAGTTATGATTTATGTATTTTATGGGTTGTTTTTAGTGTTTTGGAGGTTGGGAAGTGATTGGGGTTGATTTTTAACAACTTTCCATGGTTAGATTACAAATTTTAAGATTATGAGTTAGGGTTTTGTCTTCCATATGTGCCCTAGAATGTTATGCTATGAATGCTTATGTCTATGCATATAATGATGTTTTAAGAGTGTTTTAAGGTTAGTTTGGATAGGAATTGAGACTTGAAACCAAGTGGAATTGATTTCCCTTCATTTTGTAAGTAAGCGGAAGTTTGGTGCAACTAGGATAATTTGGATAATTGGTTATGTTTGAAGGATCTTTATTGATCTTTTGATGGTTTTAAATGTTTCCTTGGTAGTGGGATGGATAGGAAGCATGTTTGAATCATGCGTGTGGCAAAGACCTAATTACACTTAGTCCAACTTTTGAATGTTGTAATAGAGTTAATTGTAGTGGTTATGGGGTATGGATTGTTGTGGAATGCTATTGATATAGTCCCAGCTATTGCTCCGGTGAATCTTTCCGTTTATGGATTTTGTTGGTTGGTTGAATATGTTGTTTTGAGTTGGGTTGTAACCAAGGTCCCTTGAATACCTTGGAATTGGATTTTGTTGGCAGGAGGATAACCTACTTATAGCCTAGGGAGAGGCGAAATTTTTCGGTTAATCTTCTAAAGAAAATTTATTATCTCCTAATCTAGCTGTAATCCGAATTTGAGGGGTTAACTAAGTGTTTTGACTGGGTTTTAGCTTGTCGTTTTCCAGAAAAACCGAAAAACTTCGCCCCTCCCTAGGCTATAAGCTGTCTCTTATACACATCTAGATGTGTATAAGAGACAGCAATATGCTAGTCTTGGTGGTTGCAAATATGCTTTTGTTATTGTAGATGACTATTCTAGGTATACTTAACACATCCATGTTTGAATGGATTTTAAAATGTGTATGATGTTTGGAATTGCACTTTTACCAAGTTTTGGAACTATTACATATGAAATCGGGACCAAGCTATTTTATGTTAATCAAATGATATGTTTGCAAACTCTTTTGATATGAAAGTATTTTATAACTGTTTTGGCTCATAGGTGACCTAGGTATATAATTTTGGATGTGTTTGGAAATGTGTGATTTGTGGAGAACCGGTTCTATAGTCATCCATGGGACGCCGTGGTGACTTCTGTGAATGTTATGAACTCTCTGATACGGGGTCTTGTGATGGGATAACTTGACCTCCAACAAAGACTAGTAGGTCTTATACACATCTAGATGTGTATAAGAGACAGTCATACCTTCGAGCCTAAAAGATACTCATGCTATTTTATTATATTTCGGATTGAAACTGCAGTTTATGGTACTTGGATTTGTACGCTATGCTTTAGCATACTATGTTTTGAAATGATTGGATCTTTTTGGCTACGCTATGCTTTAGCATACTATGTTTTGAAATGATTGGATCTTTTTGGCTACGCTATGCTTTAGCATACTATGTTTTGAAATGATTGGATCTTTTTGACTATGTTTTGGACATGCCTGACGTTTAAATGGCATGAGACATTTTAGAAACTACTTATGATTATGGTTTATTGACTTTTAAATGGCATGAGACATTTTAGAAACTGCTTCATGACTATGGTTTTCGCAAATGTTATTATCTTTATGTTTTCTTTTATCGAAATGCTTGGCCCCATTTGAAGAGCTTTTATGATATCCACTGAGCTAGTTATGCTCACCCCACGTGACTTATAATTTTTCAGATTAGGTGCTCGTTTTTACTCTCCACGCGTTAGCGCTTTTAGATTTTCTCCAGTTCCACATTACTTGGTAGGACTCTGCGGATCATGAAGCAGTTTCCTAAAATGTCTGGAGAGGGGTAGTGTATTAGATTGGTTTTGTATTGACACAACTTTGTTTCTTGTTGTAGCATCTTTTGTACTAAGAAGAAATTTTGTAATTCGTATTTTTGTGTAAAATGAAATATTCGGTTTTATAGTTAAGAAATGGTTTGATGGTTCTATTACATTGCGGTTAAGTTTGTTGCTCTGTTCGTTTGTGCCTTGCGCTTTGGACCGGTGTGCCATTAGCGCGGCGTGTTACGGTCCGAATATTTTTGGGGCGTGACATTTAGTGGTATCAGAGCATAGGTTTGAATATCAGAGCATAGGTTTGAATATCAGAGCATAGGTTTGAATATCAGAGCATAGGTTTGAATCCTAAGTCCAGTAATAGTTATTCGATGAGTCTTTCGAGGTTTAAATCGATGTACTCGGGCTTAGAATTATATAAGATTCTGTTTTGCTCGCGACATTACAGGATCTGTGGAATTCTTTGACCTGGAGTTATTGATTGACTTGTTTTGGGGGGTTTTGAGAGACAAAGGTCCTTACTTATGTAATCTTTGTTGTACCTCTTTTGTTGAATCTTGAAGAGTTATTCTTTGCTCATGATTCTGTCTTTGACTCTTATCAGCTAGACGTTTTCTTAGATGTCTGTCCGATAAACCTAGATGGTTAGAGGATCCTTATAGAGTGGGGACCCCGGACGGGAAGGTTATAGAGTATAGGTTTGTTTTGGAAGGTTGTCGGTTAGAGTTTTGTGATAGGAAGTTTGAGGCTGACCTTATTCAGTTACCGATGACCGACTTTGATTTGATTTTGGGTTTGGATTGGTTGGCGGCTATTGATGCGACGATTAATTGTATAGAGAGGTATGTGATGTTTCAGATGCCTGGTTTAGATACGGTGATTTTTCGTGGGAATGAAAAGAAGCCCAAGAGTAGGATTCCGATTATATCAATGAAGGCGTCCCAAACCTAGCTACCCCTTTAGTCGGCGATACTTTCACATGTGGACAGGGTGCGGGGTACTTCTCTAAGATTGATTTGCGGTAGATGGATATTATCAATCTAGGAAACCTCTGCCAAACAAAAGAGAAGCTTGGAAGGGTTTACGCGATTTGGTTCCGTGGTAAACGGGTCAAAAGTTGGACTAAGTGTAATTAGTGCATTGTGGTGTGTGAGTGTTGTTTGATGGCTGAATTATTCAGAAAAATGTTAATTTAGTAGCAAAAATTAGTTTTTGGGTCAAATAGTCAACTTGGAGACTATTTGGTCAAATGGGTACTATTTGGGTCAACTTTGAAATTTCTTTTTAGTCTTCTTCTTGTTGTTTTTCTTCCTCATTTTCTCCAGCTGCTGGCCGAACTTCTTCCTCTATTTTTCCCCAAAAGTTTTCTTGGATTTCAAGTAGAAATCACTTGGAAGGTAAGATTTTATGTATTTTAGCATTTATGGCTTATGGGCTTTATGATTCAAGCTTTAATTTCAAGTTTTGTGGGATTCTTTATGGCTGAAAATAAACCCTCTTTGCAGCCTTATAAGTTATGATTTATGTATTTTATGGGTTGTTTTTAGTGTTTTGGAGGTTGGGAAGTGATTGGGGTTGTTCAATCATTTTTAACAACTTTCCATGGTTAGATTACAAATTTTAAGATTATGAGTTAGGGTTTTGTCTTCCATATGTGCCCTAGAATGTTATGCTATGAATGCTTATGTCTATGCATATAATGATGTTTTAAGAGTGTTTTAAGGTTAGTTTGGATAGGAATTGAGACTTGAAACCAAGTGGAATTGATTTCCCTTCATTTTGTAAGTAAGCGGAAGTTTGGTGCAACTAGGATAATTTGGATAATTGGTTATGTTTGAAGGATCTTTATTGATCTTTTGATGGTTTTAAATGTTTCCTTGGTAGTGGGATGGATAGGAAGCATGTTTGAATCATGCGTGTGGCTAATCGGTAAAAATTTCAGTTTGGTAGTAAAGAGGAATTCCAACCATAGGTTGTTGCTCTAATGTTGTAATAGAGTTAATTGTAGTGGTTATGGGGTATGGATTGTTGTGGAATGCTATTGATATAGTCCCGGCTATTGCTCCGGTGAATCTTTCCGTTTATGAAGGATTTTGTTGGTTGGTTGAATATGTTGTTTTGAGTTGGGTTGTAACCAAGGTCCCTTGAATACCTTGGAATTGGATTTTGTTGGCAGGGAGGATAACCTACTTATAGCCTAGGGAGGGGCGAAGTTTTTCGGTTTTTCTGGAAAACTGAGCTTATTATCTCCTAATCTAGCTGTAATACGAATTTGAGGGGTTAACTAAGTGTTTTGACTGGGGTTTTAGCTTGTCGAAGTTGGTCAGAAATTGTGAAAAGGTCATTTTTGACCAAAGAGCTTTTGGTGTCGTTTTCTATCGTTTCGCGTCGTTTCGTTTCCTAGTCATTCTTTAACTTCTACATCTCTTCTAAGAGTCCTCTTATATCTGTTTTAGGTACCACGCCACCTACCGCGGCGATCGCGTTCAGTGATCATTGTGCAGTTTTTGCTAGATAGGTGGGTAATATAGATTCTTTTCCACTTGTAAAAACCGAAAAACTTCGAAATATGTTTGAATGGATTTTAAAATATTGTGTATGATGTTTGGAATTGCACTTTTACCAAGTTTTGGAACTATTACATATGAAATCGGGACCAAGCTATTTTATGTTAATCAAATGATATGTTTGCAAACTCTTTTGATATGAAAGTATTTTATAACTGTTTTGGCTCATAGGTGACCTAGGTATATAATTTTGGATGTGTTTGGAAATGTGTGATTTGTGGAGAACCGGTTCTATAGTCATCCATGGGACGCCGTGGTGACTTCTGTGAATGTTATGAACTCTCTGAAACGGGGTATGCTAAAGCATAGCGTAGCCAAAAAGATCCAATCATTTCAAAACATAGTATGCTAAAGCATAGCGTACAAATCCAGTTACTTGAAAGTCATACCTTCGAGCCTAAAAGATACTCATGCTATTTTATTATATTTCGGATTGAAAGCAAATGTTTCAAGGGCTGATCTGTACGCTATCCTTTAGCATACTATGTTTTGAAATGATTGGATCTTTTTGGCTACGCTATGCTTTAGCATACTATGTTTTGAAATGAGTAGTTGTTGGATCTTTTTGGCTACGCTATGCTTTAGCATACTATGTTTTGAAATGATTGGATCTTTTTGACTATGTTTTGGACATGCCTGACGTTTAAATGGCATGAGACATTTTAGAAACTACTTATGATTATGGTTTATTGACTTTTAAATGGCATGAGACATTTTAGAAACTGCTTCATGACTATGGTTTTCGCAAATGTTATTATCTTTATGTTTTCTTTTATCCTTCCTGCCCCATTTGAGACTTTATGATATCAAATACACATGAGACTGCTCACCCATTATAAACAGCTAATCTTATCAGATCTAGGTGCTCGTTTTTACTCTCCACAGCGTTAGCGACTTTTAGATTTTCTCCGATTCCACATTCCGGTAGGACTCCGGGTCCCCACTCTATAAAGCTCCTCTAACAAGTCTTCACGTATCGGACAGTGTCTTTAAAGTTCATCAATACAAATGAAATCTAATACAATCTTTTATACACAGAAGAAATTATGTGATTAGTTCGTATTTTTGTGTAAAATGAAACATTCGGTTTTATAGTTAAGAAATGGTATACAATGGTTCTATTACATTGCGGTTAAGTTCCAAGAGACTGTCCGACCGAATATTTCATTTTACACAAAAAATACGAATTACAAAATTTCTTCTTAGTACAAAAGATGCTACAACAAACACAAAGTTCATCAATACAAAACCAATCTAATACAGATGTGTATAAGAGACAGTTATATACCTGAACCGTAACACGCCCAGTAATGGTTATTCGATGAGTCTTTCGAGGTTTAAATCGATGTACAACGGGCTTAGAATTATATAAGATTCTGTTTTGCTCGCACATTACAGGATCTGTGGAATTCTTTGACCTGGAGTTATTGATTGACTTGTTTTGGGGGGTTTTGAGAGGTCCTTACTTATGTAATCTTTGTCAAACCTGACCTTTGTTGAATCTTGAAGAGTTCGACTTTGCTCATGATTCAGCCCATACTCTTAGTTAGACACCTATAAGATGTCGTAAGGAGACAAATCATCTCTTATCCACATCTAGATGTGTATAGCTGCAATTAGTCTAAAGGTTATAGAGTATAGGTTTGTTTTGGAAGGTTGTCGGTTAGAGTTTTGTGATAGAAAGTTTGAGGCTGACCTTATTCAGTTACCGATGACCGACTTTGATTTGATTTTGGCTTTGGATTGGTTGGCGGCTATTGATGCGACGATTAATTGTATAGAGAGGTATGTGATGTTTCAGATGCCTGGTTTAGATACGGTGATTTTTCGTGGGAATGAAAAGAAGCCCAAGAGTAGGATTCGATTATATCAGCATGAAGGCGTTTAAGGCCTTAGATAGGGGTTGTGAGAGCTATTTGGCTTATGTGATAGACTCTGATAAAGTAGAGCCAGGCATTGAGGATATACTAGTGGTTAGGAAGTTTCCGGACGTGTTTCACCTTGGGGAGCACCGGTCTTATTGTTCGGAAGAAAGATGGTAGTTTGAGACTTTGCATTGACTACCGTGAGCTTAATAGGTAAAAGTCAATAAACCATAATCCATAAGTAATCATTTCTAAAATGACATCATCCATTGAGGAATAAAGTTATCCCCTACGTGAAGGTTTTATGGTCTAATCATTTCAAAGCAATAGAAGCTACCTGGGAGCTTGAGAGCCTCATGAGATCGAAGTATCCAGCTTTGTTTGCTTCGTGATTTCATAAGTTTCGAGGACGAAACTTTGTTTAAGGGGGGTAGAATGTGAAACCCAGTATTTTAATAGCCTTGTTCTTTGATTTTAACTGGTTTAAAATGTTTTTCATATTATTTTTAGTCATAAAGTACTTCAACTTATTCGTTTTTCAATTCGGCAAAATTTTCGGTTTACGCGATTTCGGTTCCGGCGGGTAAACGGGTCAAAAGTTGGACTAAGTGTAATTAGTGCATTGTGGTGTGTGAGTGTTGTTTGATGGCTGAATTATTCAGAAAAATGTTAAATTTAGTAGCAAAATTAGTTTTTGGGTCAAATAGTCAACTTGGAGACTATTTGGTCAAATGGGTACTATTTGGGTCAACTTTGAAATTTCTTTTTAGTCTTCTTCTTGTTGTTTTTCTTCCTCATTTTCTCCAGCTGCTGGCCGAACTTCTTCCTCTATTTTTCCCCAAAAGTTTTCTTGGATTTCAAGTAGAAATCACTTGGAAGGTAAGATTTTATGTATTTTAGCATTTATGGCTTATGGGCTTTATGATTCAAGCTTTAATTTCAAGTTTTGTGGGATTCTTTATGGCTGAAAATAAACCCTCTTTGCAGCCTTATAAGTTATGATTTATGTATTTTATGGGTTGTTTTTAGTGTTTTGGAGGTTGGGAAGTGATTGGGGTTGATTTTTAACAACTTTCCATGGTTAGATTACAAATTTTAAGATTATGAGTTAGGGTTTTGTCTTCCATATGTGCCCTAGAATGTTATGCTATGAATGCTTATGTCTATGCATATAAATGATGTTTTAAGAGTGTTTTAAGGTTAGTTTGTATAAGATTATACACAAAACCATGTACTTACAAAATGAAACAAATCAATTCCATGTCAGTTTGGTGCATCTAGGATAATTTGGATAATTGGTTATGTTTGAAGGATCTTTATTGATCTTTTGATGGTTTTAAATGTTTCCTTGGTAGTGGGATGGATAGGAAGCATGTTTGAATCATGCGTGTGGCTAATCGGTAAAAATTTCAGTTTGGTAGTAACAACCTATTCCAACCATAGGTTGTTGCTCTAATGTTGTAATAGAGTTAATTGTAGTGGTTATGGGGTATGGATTGTTGTGGAATGCTATTGATATAGTCCCGGCTATTGCTCCGGTGAATCTTTCCGTTTATGGATTTTGTTGGTTGGTTGAATATGTTGTTTTGAGTTGGGTTGTAACCAAGGTCCCTTGAATACCTTGGAATTGGATTTTGTTGGCACCTAGGATAACCTACTTATAGCCTAGGGAGAGTACGATACGAAGTTTTTCGGTTTTTCTGGAAAGATGAGAGGTTAAAGAATGACTAGGTAATACGAATTTGAGGGGTTAACTAAGTGTTTTGACTGGGGTTTTAGCTTGTCGAAGTTGGTCAGAAATTGTGAAAAGGTCATTTTTGACCAAAGAGCTTTTGGTGTCGTTTTCTATCGTTTCGCGTCGTTTTCGTTTCCCTAGTCATTCTTTAACTTCTACATCTCTTCTAAGAGTCCTCTTATATCTGTTTTAGGTACCACGCCACCTACCGCCGGCGATCGCGTTCAGTGATCATTGTGCAGTTTTTGCTTTGATAGGTGGGTAACATAGATTCTCTTCCACTTGTATTTTGTTTAACGACTTTCGAAATATGTTTGAATGGATTTTAAAATGTGTATGATGTTTGGAATTGCACTTTTACCAAGTTTTGGAACTATTACATATGAAATCGGGACCAAGCTATTTTATGTTAATCAAATGATATGTTTGCAAACTCTTTTGATATGGGAAAGTGTACCTAATAGCCTAAAAGATACTCATGCTATTTTATTATATTTCGGATTGAAACTGTACTTGGATTTGTACGCTATGCTTTAGCATACTATGTTTTGAAATGATTGGATCTTTTTGGCTACGCTATGCTTTAGCATACTATGTTTTGAAATGATTGGATCTTTTTGGCTACGCTATGCTTTAGCATACTATGTTTTGAAATGATTGGATCTTTTTTACTATGTTTTGAACATGCCGACGTTTAAATGGCATGAGACATTTTAGAAACTACTTATGACATGGTTTATTGAAGTTTATATGGCATCTTAGACATTCCTAGAAACTGTATAATGACTATGGTTTTCGCAAATGTTATTATCTTTATGTTTTCTTTTTATCGAAATTAAAACACTCTTAAAAGCTCTTCACTATGCATATACACTAAGCTAGTCTCTTATACACATCTAGAAAAATTATAATGATCACAGATGGGGTGAGTTTTTACTCTCCATGCGTTAGCGACTTTTAGATTTTCTCCATTCCACATTCTTGGTAACCTATGCTTAGATATTCAAAGCTTCTCTTTTGTTCAAAGAGGGGTAGTGTATTAGATTGGTTTTGTATTGATGAACTTTGTTTTTGTTGTAGCATCTTTTGTACTAAGAAGAAATTTTGTAATTCGTATTTTTGTGTAAAATGAAATATTCGGTTTTATAGTTAAGAAATGGTTTGATGGTTCTATTACATTGCGGTTAAGTTTGTTGCTCTGTTCGTTTGTGCCTTGCGCTTTGGACCGGTGCTTAGTCCGATAAACCTAGATGGTTAGAGGATCCTTATAGAGTGGGGACCCCGGACGGGAAGGTTATAGAGTATAGGTTTGTTTTGGAAGGTTGTCGGTTAGATGTTTTGTGATAGGAAGTTTGAGGCTGACCTTATTCAGTTACCGATGACCGACTTTGATTTGATTTTGGGTTTGGATTGGTTGGCGGCTATTGATGCGACGATTAATTGTATAGAGAGGTATGTGATGTTTCAGATGCCTGGTTTAGATACGGTGATTTTTCGTGGGAATCAAAAGAAGCTCAAGAGTAGGATTCCGATTATCCCGTCCAGTGAAGGCGTTTAAGGCCTTAGATAGGGGTTGTGAGAGCTATTTGGCTTATGTGATAGACTCTGATAAAGTAGAGCCAGGCATTGAGGATATACTAGTGGTTAGGAAGTTTTCGGACGTGTTTCACCTTGGGGAGCACCGGTCTTATTGTTCGGAAGAAAGATGGTAGTTTGAGACTTTGCATTGACTACCGTGAGCTTAATAGGGTAACTGTGAAGAATAAATACCCTTTGCCACGGATTGATGACTTGTTTGATCAGCTTAAGGGTGCGGGGTACTTCTCTAAGATTGATTTGCGGTCAGAGGCGGATATTATCAATTGAGGAATAAAGTTATCCCCTACGTGAAGGTTTTATGGTCTAATCATTCTGAGCGAGAAGCTACCTGGGAGCTTGAGAGTCTCATGAGATCGAAGTATCCAGCTTTGTTTGCTTCGTGATTTCATAAGTTTCGAGGACGAAACTTTGTTTAAGGGGGGTAGAATGTGAAACCCAGTATTTTAATAGCCTTGTTCTTTGATTTTAACTGGTTTAAAATGTTTTTCATATTATTTTTAGTCATAAAGTACTTCAACTTATTCGTTTTTCAATTCGGCAAAATTTTCGGTTTACGCGATTTCGGTTCCGGCGGGTAAACGGGTCAAAAGTTGGACTAAGTGTAATTAGTGCATTGTGGTGTGTGAGTGTTGTTTGATGGCTGAATTATTCAGAAAAATGTTAATTTAGTAGCAAAAATTAGTTTTTGGGTCAAATAGTCAACTTGGAGACTATTTGGTCAAATGGGTACTATTTGGGTCAACTTTGAAATTTCTTTCATTTAGTCTTCTTCTTGTTGTTTTTCTTCCTCATTTTCTCCAGCTGCTGGCCGAACTTCTTCCTCTATTTTTCCCCAAAAGTTTTCTTGGATTTCAAGTAGAAATCACTTGGAAGGTAAGATTTTATGTATTTTAGCATTTATGGCTTATGGGCTTTATGATTCAAGCTTTAATTTCAAGTTTTGTGGGATTCTTTATGGCTGAAAATAAACCCTCTTTGCAGCCTTATAAGTTATGATTTATGTATTTTATGGGTTGTTTTTAGTGTTTTGGAGGTTGGGAAGTGATTGGGGTTGATTTTTAACAACTTTCCATGGTTAGATTACAAATTTTAAGATTATGAGTTAGGGTTTTGTCTTCCATATGTGCCCTAGAATGTTATGCTATGAATGCTTATGTCTATGCATATAATGATGTTTTAAGAGTGTTTTAAGGTTAGTTTGGATAGGAATTGAGACTTGAAACCAAGTGGAATTGATTTCCCTTCATTTTGTAAGTAAGCATGCGGAAGTTTGGCGCAACTAGGATAATTTGGATAATTGGTTATGTTTGAAGGATCTTTATTGATCTTTTGATGGTTTTAAATGTTTCCTTGGTAGTGGGATGGATAGGAAGCATGTTTGAATCATGCGTGTGGCTAATCGGTAAAAATTTCAGTTTGGTAGTAAAGAGGAATTCCAACCATTTGTGAAGACCATAGTCATGAAGCAGCTGTCTCTTATACACATGTATAAGAGACAGTATTTTGAGTTTTTGATTTGAATACACATCGCTATTGCTCCGGTGAATCTTTCCGTTTATGGATTTTGTTGGTTGGTTGAATATGTTGTTTTGAGTTGGGTTGTAACCAAGGTCCCTTGAATACCTTGGAATTGGATTTTGTTGGCAGGGAGGATAACCTACTTATAGCCTAGGGATAGATGTTGTATAAGTTTCACAGAAAAACAGTGAGCTTATTATCTCCTAATCTAGCTGTAATACGAATTTGAGGGGTTAACTAAGTGTTTTGACTCAGGGGTTTTAGCTTGTCGAAGTTGGTCAGAAATTGTGAAAAGGTCATTTTTGACCAAAGATCTTTTGGTGTCGTTTTCTATCGTTTCGCGTCGTTTTCACTTCTCTTATATTCTTTAACTTCTACATCTCTTCTAAGAGTCCTCTTATATCTGTTTTAGGTACCACGCCACCTACCGCCGGCGATCGCGTTCAATGATCATTGTGCAGTTTTTGCTTTGCCAGGTGGGTAACACATTTCTTCAACTTGTATTTTGTTTAAGCATAGCGTTCGCCAAAATGTTTGAATGGATTTTAAAATGTGTATGATGTTTGGAATTGCACTTTTACCAAGTTTTGGAACTATTACATATGAAATCGGGACCAAGCTATTTTATGTTAATCAAATGATATGTTTGCAAACTCTTTTGATATGAAAGTATTTTATAACTGTTTTGGCTCATAGGTGACCTAGGTATATAATTTTGGATGTGTTTGGAAATGTGTGATTTGTGGAGAACCGGTTCTATTATAGTCATCCATGGGACGCCGTGGTGACTTCTGTGAATGTTATGAACTCTCTGATACGGGGTCTTGTGATGGGATAACTTGACCTCCCGGTCAGACTAGTAGGTGTATAGATTACTAGATCTGGCTAGTACTGAAAGTCATACCTTCGAGCCTAAAAGATACTCATGCTATTTTATTATATTTCGGATTGAAACTGTACTTGGATTTGTACGCTATGCTTTAGCATACTATGTTTTGAAATGATTGGATCTTTTTGGCTACGCTATGCTTTAGCATACTATGTTTTGAAATGATTGGATCTTTTTGACTATGTTTTGGACATGCCTGACGTTTAAATGGCATGAGACATTTTAGAAACTACTTATGATTATGGTTTATTGACTTTTAAATGGCATGAGACATTTTAGAAACTGCTTCATGACTATGGTTTTCGCAAATGTTATTATCTTTATGTTTTCTTTTTATCGAAATGCTTGGCCCCATTTGAAGAGCTTTTATGATATCCACTGAGCTAGTTATGCTCACCCCACGTGACTTATAATTTTTCAGATTAGGTGCTCGTTTTTACTCTCCACGCGTCAAATGGGGCCAAGCATTTCGATAAAAAGAAAACATAAAGATAATAACATTTGCGAATACCATAGTAATGAAGCTGTCTCTAAAACAAATCATAAATACATGTGTATAAAGAGACAGTTTTGTATTGATGAACTTTGTTCATCTTGTAAGCATCTTTTAATAAGAACAAATCTTAAGTCAAATCATGTGTCAAATGACATATTCGGTTTTATAGCCATCATAAATGGTCTTATACACTATTACATTGCGGTTAAGTTTGTTGCACTGTTCGTACAGAGCCTTGCGCTTTGGACCGGTGTGCCATTAGCGCGGCGTGTTACGGTCCCGTTTTTGGGGCGTGACATATTAAAATATCAGAGCATAGGTTAAAATACAGAGCATAGATTTGTATCAGAGCACAGGTAGATGTGTATAAGAGACAGCTCTTATAACCTCTATGAGTCTTTCGAGGTTTAAATCGATGCTCCCTCTAACTTAGAATTATATAAGATTCTGTTTTGCTCGCGACATTACAGGATCTGTGGAATTCTTTGACCTGGAGTTATTGATTGACTTGTTTTGGGGGGTTTTGAGAGGTCCTTACTTATGTAATCTTTGTTGTACCTCTTTTGTTGAATCTTGAAGAGTTAATCTTTGCTCATGATTCTGTCTTTGACTCTTATCAGCTAGACGTTTTCTTAGATGTCTGTCCGATAAACTTAGATGGTTAGAGGATCCTTATAGAGTGGGGACCCCGGACGGGAAGGTTATAGAGTATAGGTTTGTTTTGGAAGGTTGTCGGTTAGAGTTTTGTGATAGGAAGTTTGAGGCTGACCTTATTCAGTTACCGATGACCGACTTTGATTTGATTTTGGGTTTGGATTGGTTGGCGGCTATTGATGCGACGATTAATTGTATAGAGAGGTATGTGATGTTTCAGATGCCTGGTTTAGATAACACTCCCGAATGATTAGGCTTAAGGGTGCGGGGTACTTCTCTAAGATTGATTTGCGGTCCGGATATTATCAATTGAGGAATAAAGTTATCCCCTACGTGAAGGTTTTATGGTCTAATCATTCTGAGCGAGAAGCTACCTGGGAGCTTGAGAGCCTCATGAGATCGAAGTATCCAGCTTTGTTTGCTTCGTGATTTCATAAGTTTCGAGACTTCGATCTCCATGTTTAAGGGGGGTAGAATGTGAAACCCAGTATTTTAATAGACTTGTTCTTTGATTTTAACTGGTTTAAAATGTTTTTCATATTATTTTTAGTCATAAAGTACTTCAACTTATTCGTTTTTCAATTCGGCAAAATTTTCGGTTTACGCGATTTCGGTTCCGGCGGGTAAACGGGTCAAAAGTTGGACTAAGTGTAATTAGTGCATTGTGGTGTGTGAGTGTTGTTTGATGGCTGAATTATTCAGAAAAATGTTAATTTAGTAGCAAAAATTAGTTTTTGGGTCAAATAGTCAACTTGGAGACTATTTGGTCAAATGGGTACTATTTGGGTCAACTTTGAAATTTCTTTTTAGTCTTCTTCTTGTTGTTTTTCTTCCTCATTTTCTCCAGCTTCTGGCCGAACTTCTTCCTCTATTTTTCCCCAAAAGTTTTCTTGGATTTCAAGTAGAAATCACTTGGAAGGTAAGATTTTATGTATTTTAGCATTTATGGCTTATGGGCTTTATGTAAAAGCGATTCAAGCTTTAATTCCAAGTTTTGTGGGATTCTTTATGGCTGAAAATAAACCCTCTTTGCAGCCTTATAAGTTATGATTTATGTATTTTATGGGTTGTTTTTAGTGTTTTGGAGGTTGGGAAGTGATTGGGGTTGATTTTTAACAACTTTCCATGGTTAGATTACAAATTTTAAGATTATGAGTTAGGGTTTTGTCTTCCATATGTGCCCTAGAATGTTATGCTATGAATGCTTATGTCTATGCATATAATGATGTTTTAAGAGTGTTTTAAGGTTAGTTTGGATAGGAATTGAGACTTGAAACCAAGTGGAATTGATTTCCCTTCATTTTGTAAGTAAGCGGAAGTTTGGTGCAACTAGGATAATTTGGATAATTGGTTATGTTTGAAGGATCTTTACCAATCTTTTGATGGTTTTAAATGTTTATAAGAGACAGATGGATACCAACAAAATTTGATTAATGTAACCATGGACCTTGGTAACAATTTCAACTCAGCATAGAGCAACATCCTAGGCAACCATAGGTTGTTGCTCTAATGTTGTAATAGAGTTAATTGTAGTGGTTATGGGGTATGGATTGTTGTGGAATGCTATTGATATAGTCTCGGCTATTGCTCCGGTGAATCTTTCCGTTTATGGATTTTGTTGGTTGGTTGAATATGTTGTTTTGAGTTGGGTTGTAACCAAGGTCCCTTGAATACCTTGGAATTGGATTTTGTTGGCAGGATTTTATTGCTTAATAATTTAAGGTGGAAGTTTTCAGTTTTTCTGGAAAACTGAGCTTATTATCTCCTAATCTAGCTGTAATACGAATTTGAGGGGTTAACTAAGTGTTTTGACTGGGGTTTTAGCTTGTCGAAGTTGGTCAGAAATTGTGAAAAGGTCATTTTTGACCAAAGAGCTTTTGGTGTCGTTTTCTATCGTTTCGCGTCGTTTCGTTTCCCTAGTCATTCTTTAACTTCTACATCTCTTCTAAGAGTCCTCTTATATCTGTTTTAGAAGAAATATGTTT
This sequence comes from Cinchona pubescens, assembly GCA_025175665.1. Lineage (NCBI taxonomy): Eukaryota > Viridiplantae > Streptophyta > Magnoliopsida > Gentianales > Rubiaceae > Cinchona > Cinchona pubescens. The sequence continues at coordinate 11,339,654 of JANKKI010000053.1, forward strand.
GAATGGATTTTAAAATGTGTATGATGTTTGGAATTGCACTTTTACCAAGTTTTGGAACTATTACATATGAAATCGGGACCAAGCTATTTTATGTTAATCAAATGATATGTTTGCAAACTCTTTTGATATGAAAGTATTTTATAACTGTTTTGGCTCATAGGTGACCTAGGTATATAATTTTGGATGTGTTTGGAAATGTGTGATTTGTGGAGAACCGGTTCTATAGTCATCCATGGGACGCCGTGGTGACTTCTGTGAATGTTATGAACTCTCCACGGGGTCCCATGATGAACTTGACCTATGACGGTCAGACTAGTAGGTGTGGTAGATTACTAGATCTGGCCAGTACTGACAGTCATACCTTCGAGCCTAAAGATACATTGAAATCATGCTATTTTATTATATTTCGGATTGAAACTGTACTTGGATTTGTACGCTATGCTTTAGCATACTATGTTTTGAAATGATTGGATCTTTTTGGCTACGCTATGCTTTAGCATACTATGTTTTGAAATGATTGGATCTTTTTGGCTACGCTATGCTTTAGCATACTATGTTTTGAAATGATTGGATCTTTTTGACTATGTTTTGGACATGCCTGACGTTTAAATGGCATGAGACATTTTAGAAACTACTTATGATTATGGTTTATTGACTTTTAAATGGCATGAGACATTTTAGAAACTGCTTCATGACTATGGTTTTCGCAAATGTTATTATCTTTATGTTCAAATTTAGATCGAAATGCTTGGCCCCTTATCCGAAGAGCTTTTATGATATCCACTGAGCTAGTTATGCTCACCCCACGTGACTTATAATTTTTCAGATTAGGTGCTCGTTTTTTACTCTCCACCGCGTTAGCAGCTTTTAGATTTTCTCCAGATTCCACATTAATCTAGCTGGTAGGACTCTGCGGATAATCTTCCAAGCTTCTCTTTTGTTTGGAGAGGGGTAGTGTATTAGATTGGTTTTGTATTGATGAACTTTGTTTTTGTTGTAGCATCTTTTGTACTAAGAAGAAATTTTGTAATTCTTATTTTTTGTGTAAAATGAAATATTCGGTTTTATAGTTAAGAAATGGTTTGATGGTTCTATTACATTGCGGTTAAGTTTGTTGCTCTGTTCGTTTGTGCCTTGCGCTTTGGACCGGTGTGCCATTAGCGCGGCGTGTTACGGTCCCGTTTTTGGGGCGTGACACTTTTAGTATTCAATTTTTCTTTCTTCTTTAGTCTTTTTAATTGATTGATTCACTTGTTCTAAGTTTTAGTCTTAATTAGATTAAATTAGGTTAGAATTTAAATTATAGTTTTCATTAGAAGGTAGTGTTGTTCTGAAAAATATTGTTAATTTATAGAGTTTATTGGAACCCTTTATTCTTTTCAATTATTCAAATTCTATTCTGAAAACAACTTTGGATTTATCAAGCGCATTAGGGTATATTAACTAGATCTAATATACAAATACCTAAACTCATTTGTTGGGATGAAGTTAATATACCAGTAACATGAACTTTTGAAAATATTTCAAATCCAACACCTTCTGAAATAAATACAAATGTTTCTTTTATAAATGAAGAACCATCTGGAAATGTTGAAATTGCTTTTGCCAGAAGGCGAATATCAACTTCATCTATCCTTGCATGTTCTCAAAATTTCAAAAATATTCCTAGATCACTTAGTAGATCTAGATCAAGTAAATTAAATTTTTAAAGGTACTCAAGAATCTGCCAATAAAATCTTACACTGTATTTATAATTCTTCTAATGAAACTGAAGAGTGAATTTTGGATCTGAAGTTAATTATCAATTTGATTATCAGATAAATGTCTTAACTTCTAATAATTTTACTGATGAAGAGATGATAAAGATTTCTGAAAAAATCAAACGAGAATTTTTCCAAAATAAATATAAAGACAGTTACTTAGAAAATGGTTTTTTACTTTATATGATGATAAACAATTAAGAGAGATCAATAAAAATTATTATAATTTTAATAAAAAGTCAATGATTTATATTGATTTATTCCTTGGTTTCAAATTGAATATAATGTAAGTCTAATTGATAATAATTTTGATATTTCTGTTTTGGAATAAACATATTAAAACTGGTGTTTAAATGATGATATTATAATTAAATCTGTACATCCACCTGCTCAAACTATTAAAATTTGTATCTGAATCTTCACAAACTGAAGTTGTCCCTTATGCTGATAGTTCTAAAGCAGACCTATCAAAAATTGTAAAACAAAATCTTAATTTAGGAACAATTTCTAAACAATTATGTCAAATTGAAGATAAACTAGTTAATCATTCTTCTCCTGTATTAAATATTGCCAGTCCTAAAATTATTCCAATTTCAAATGATCACATTTCTTCAATAAACCCAAGATAGAATTTATCTTCTGAAGTTTTTGTAGATCAAAATAAGGAATATCTATTAAATTATTAAGAGATAAAATAAAAGATTTACATATAAGTGAACCAAATGAAATACAAAAGAATACTCTGAAACTAAATGTTTTATCTATAAAAAAAAATTCTACTGATTTAAAAAGTGAAAATGAAAATACTGATAATTCTGAATAGGATATCCAAAAATTAGCACAAATGTTTCAAAATATTGATATTCCTGAAGAAAAAGAAATCTTTGGAATAAAAAAGAATAAAAAACGTAAAGAAAATTTTTTACAATTCAAGTTCTATTTATGAGTGGAATATAGATGCCCAAAGTTCAGTTGCTATACAAAAAACTTTACATAATATGCTTATGTATATAAAAATTCTTAAACAAAAGGGAACTTTGGAACCAAATGCTGTAAAAATTGTAACTGAAGGTTTTTCTGGAATTTTGCATGGATGGTCGGATAATTATCTCCCAAAAACTCAAAACTATGAAATTATACAACATACTAAAATTAAAATAGAGTGAATAGGAACTTCTCAAACGTAGGTCAAACTACTGAATCAGATGCAGCATTTACTTTAATTCTTAATATAGTTAAATAATTTATTGGAAATATTGCTAATGCCAATAATTCTCATAGAGAATTATTAATGAACTTAAAATGTCCCACATTATAGAGAATTATTAATGAACTTAAAATGTCCCACATTATCTCATTATAGATTGTATAAAGATGCTTCATCAAATTTTTGGAAAGAAAAATTTATTAATGGATTACCCACTTTATTTGCTGAAAAAGTCACTAATGTTTTAAAAAATATGATTGATGGTTTTAATATTCCTTATGAAGATTTACACATGGAGATATTTTATCTGTTTGTACTGATGAAGGATTAAAATTATGTAATGACATAAAATTAAAAGCTCAAATTGAAAAATATAAACAAAGAGCAGAATTAGGAGATTTTTGTGATCAATTTGCAATCCAATCACCTAAAATTCCTTTCCAAAATGCAAAAAGAAAATTAAGAAAAAACACAAGAAAAAAAAGTCATATTCTAAAAACAAGTCATATCCTAAAAAGAAAAATTAAGAAAAAAGTTACTAAAAGTGATCAAGAAGTTAAAGATTGGATTAGAGCAAATGCAACTTGTAAAAAATGTGAAAAGAAAGGACATTATGCTAATAAATGAAACTAAATTAAATGTAACAGAGAAAATTGCAGAATTAGAAATTGAGGATGAAATTAAAAATCAAATTATTTATCATTTAAATTATTCTACTGAAAGTAAATCTGATCATGGATCAAAAGATATTTCTAATTCTAGCTCAGAAGAATTTGAAGAATGTTCAAATTGTACTCCATAGTTGATGTATTATAAAGCTATTGTTGATTCTCATGATTTAAATACACATATTTTTACATTAACTAATAATCAACAATTTATTCTTGATTTAATTGATGAAATACCAAATCCTGAACAAAAAAGATTATATATAGAAATATATTTAGCATTATATAATACTAACAAATCAACATCTCAAAATTTAGAAATAATAAAAATGAATATATACCTCCTAATACTAAAGAACATTTAGATATAAAAAATAGTTTCTCCATGAAAGATATTTATGATCACATTCAAAGTATTACAGTTATAAAACCTGTAGCTATTCAAATGTTAAAACAGGAAATAAAAGAATTAAAACAAGAAATTAAAGAAATAAATAATATTAAAATTAACATTCACAATTTAAAAGAAAGAGTAGAAAATCTTGAAGAATTATCTTTAGTACAAAAAGAATTATCATTAGTACAAGATTTACAAAAATTCAAATTAGAAAAAGATGATTCAAAAGAAGATTTAGAGGAAAGCCAAAAAGACTTTTTAAATTATTCTATAAATACTATGTATATTTCTCAAAAACAATATATTTATGTTTCTATATTGATAAACGATACCCATGCCATTAAATCCATTCCTATGGTTGATGGAGGGACAGATTTACGCAACGTCTTCTTCTTCTTCAAAATCCACAAAAAATTCTGAATTAATTCAAATTTTTTGATGTAGAACAAGCAATACAAAATTGGCATTTGCCTAAATTAAAACCAGAAATAGTCTATAAAATTGGAACTTTTGATTATAAATCTTCTTTTAATTGTTTATCGTAATATAAAGTAAAAAATGATTTTCTAAAGTCTTTATATTTATTTTGGAAAAATTCTCATTTTGATTTTTCAGAAATCATTATCATTTCTTCATCAGAAAAATTATTGGAAGTTAAGACATTTATCTGATAATCAGATTGATAATTAACTTTAGATCCTAAATTCACATCTTCAGTTTCATTAGAAGAATTCTAAATACTGTGTAAGATTTTACTGGTAGATTCTTGAGTACCTTCAAAATTTAATTTACTTGATCTAGATCGACTAAGTGATCTAGGAATATTTTCAAAATTTTGAGAACATGCAGGGATAGATGAAGTTGATCTCTGCCTTCTGGCAAAAGCACTTTCAACATTTCCAGATGGTTCTTCATTTATAAAAGATACATTTCTATTTACACATTTCAGGAGGTGTTGGATTAGAAATATTTTCAAAAGTCCATGTTTCTGGTATATAAACTTCATCCCAACAAATGAGTTTAGGTATTTGTATATTAGATCTGGTTAAATTTGTATCAATTAAAGGAGTTTTTCTATCATTAGTATTTATATGAATTGCACCAGGATTTATTGCATTCATTAACTTATAACAAATACGATAAGTTATATTTATATTTTCAGATCCAGGTTTCATATCATAACCTTTAGTCTGAATATTAAAAATTAAAACATCTAATAAATTTTTATTAGTTAAAGAAACAGAAAAATTTGGATAACTGCTAAAATAAATTGGACCATTACATAAACTAGATTCAATCAAGCCAATTAATGAATCTAGAAATTTATTATGTCTTGCATCTCTTAAGTCAACACAGACTGTAGTGTCTAAAATTGCTCTTCTTTGTTAAGAGGCTGAAGAGCAATTTGTATTAGACCAAGATGGATATAATTATAATTTTGAATTTCTATACATATTTTTCATTCAATAATTTAATAACCTCATCTTTTCCTTTAATTGAAAATTTTTTCCTATAGTTTTTATCAACATTTTAGATTTATAATCAAAAGTTCCAATTTTATAGACTGTTTCTGGTTTTAATTTAGGTAAAAGCCAATTTTGTATTGCTTGTTCTACATCAAAAAATTGAATTACTTTAGAATTTTTTGTGGATTTTGAAGAAGAAGAAGACATTGCAAATAATTTAGAAAGCATATTTATACATAAACCAGTAAGGAGTTTCTAAGGATTAACTCTATTTGACTATTCTTATGTCTTAATTAAATTTTTATTTTATTTTCTATCACAGATTTATTGACATATTGGTACATCAAAATAAAACAATAATTATTAATTAATATTGATGATTTATAATTTAGCTCAACTGTCAATGACTTTAATGGCAAAGACTTATGGGACTTACAAACACAATTGCCCTTGTCTCTAAAACCAGTCACGCCTTGGATGTTGAACCACTAATAGATTATTAATCATTAATATTTATAAATAAGTTTGTTTTATTTAGTAGTAGGATTTAGGTGTTCATTGAATTATAACTAGATGTGTTAAAGAGGAATCAAGTTTTTGGCACCGTTGCCGGGGATTGTCTTCAGTTTTTGGCAATATCAAACGCTTTATGGGTCATGTAGATTAACCACTTTAGATTAATTTAATTTAGTTTTTAATTTTGTTGATTTTTATGTTTGATTTAGTTGTCTTGTGGAATTGATTTGGAATTTCAATTGACTATTTGCCTTGGTTGTGTAGTGCATGGTAAGAAATGCTCAAGAGCCATTCATTTTCTTAGACAAGGAAAGGGAGAAAGAGCTAAGACAAATTCGAAGGTTGAGAAGGGTACAACAAGAGCAAGAAAGGATAGAAATGGCACATGCTAATGCTCATCAAGGGATTGTGAACATGGAGAACGAAGAAGAAGAGGTAGTGGGAAATAATGGAATGTGTGGCTATAGGAATGGGAATGACATAAAGAGAATGTGAATGGAAGGCCATTGAGGGAGTATGTTTTACCTAATTTTGATGGGGCGAACTCAAGCATTGCACGGATGCCCGTGCAAGCCAATAATTTTGAAATCAAGTCCGCCCTAATACAAATGCTCCAAGCCCATGTCATGTTCGAAGGTGGACCAAATGAGGACCCTTACACACACCTCATGAATTTTGAAGAAGTATTGGACACATTCAAGTTTAATGGAGTACACCTGAATTGTGTTTGGATGAGGATGTTTCCTTTTTCTCTTCGTGATAGGGCGAAATCATTGTTGCAATCCCATTCCCAGGGAACATTTACCACTTGAAACCAACTTGCTCAAGAGTTCTTGGCGAAGTACTTTCCTCCCGCAAGAACCACTAAATTAAGGAATGAGATTACATCGTTCAAACAAGATATTGGTGAAAGCTTAGGGGGAGCTTGGGAAAGATTCAAAAAGTTGCTAATAAAATGCCCGCATCACGCCATTCCTTTGTGGCTTCAAGTTATTTAAACTTTTTATAATGGTTTACTTCAAGAGATGAAATCCATCGTAGATGCCTCCGCTGACGGTTCTATCTCAGATAAGACCCCAGAAGAAGCTCAAGAGTTGTTAAATAGGATGGCATACAACCACTACCATCATGGACCGATAACTCCATCGATGGTTCAACACCAAGCTAATCAAGCCAATGCAAGTAGTGGAGCGTTGAATCTAAACATGCAAGACGCCCTTTTAGTTCAACAAAGCATGTTCATGAGTGTCATGAATAACATGGCCAAAGTGTTGGAGAATATAGGGAAACCTAGTATTGTAAATGCGATGACTTCTTCTCCAACTCAACCAAGCATGACATGTTATTTTTGTGGAGGCGGACATGCCAATGGGAATTGTGAGATGCCATATGGAGCCAATGAGCAAATCAATTATGTGGCTAATGTGTATAAGAGACATTTCCAAGGAACCAATCCGAAGCTTATTCTTGATTTTACAATCCTTCTTGGAGGAATCACCCAAGATTTCTCATGGAGTAACACCAACAACCAATCCAATCCTCCTTACCAACCAAATCCCCACCTCAAAATGCCCAACACACTCAAGCCCCGAATTCCTCATCTAGACCTTATCAACCGCCACATCAAAGAAATGTCCAACCCAACTCCTATCAAAATTTCCCTAATCCTTCTTTTCAAAAACCAACAACAATGACCTTCTTTCCATTATGCAAATTCTTGCCAACCCATGTACCATGATCAATATGCTCCTAGAGATAATTTGGGTGAAGAAGGTTGGAGAAGGGAAGCCGAGTATTTGAGAAGAGAATTGGATAGGAAAGCGGAAGAGCATAAAAGAGATTATGAGAATTTGAAGGCTTGGACAAGAAATTTGGAGATTCAATTGGGGCAATGGGCAAGGTTGAATAATTACAAACCTATTGGGTCATTTCCGAGTGATACTATTCCAAACCCCAAGGAGCAATGCAATGCCATGACCCTAAGGAGTGGAAAAGAATTGGTTGTATATGTCAATATAATCTAAGGAGAAGAAAAAGGTGAAGGAAGGAAGCAAAGAGCAAAAGTCCAAGGTAGTTGAAATTGAAAAAGAAGTAGTTGATGAGGAAGCCAAGAAGGAGCAAAACAATGAGATCAAGGTATCCAAGAAGAAGCATATGGAGGAATCTTTGAAGATAGATCCATCAATAAAAGTACCATACCCTCAAAGACTCATTGATCCAAGAAAGGAGGAAAAAGAGAAGCAATTCACCCATTTCTTGGATATGTTGAAAAAGATTAATGTCAACATTCCTTTGATTGATGTCCTCATCAAGATGCTCAACTATTCTCGTTTCATGAAGGATCTTTTGGCAAGGAAGCGAAAGTGGGATGATGATGAGAAAGTATGCCTTGATGCCCAATGTAGTGCCATTGTTCAAAGGCGATTGCCCCCTAAACTCAAGGATCCCAATAGTTTTATGATACCGGTGAATGTTGGAGGAAAAACGTGGCATCGATCACTTTGTGATTTGGGGGCAAGCAATCATAAATATCATGCCAAAGGCCATCTGTGACAAGTTAGGGATCAACAATGTCAAGGCAACTAATATCACACTCCAATTGGCGGATTTATCTGAGAGGAAACCATTGGCTTGTTGGAAGATGTTCTTGTACAAGTTGAAACATTGGTATTTCCCGTTGATTTCTTTGTGCTAGATACGAGTGAAGAGAGTGAGGTTCCATTGATTCTAGGGAGGCCTTTCTTGTCGACCGCTCATGCATTAATTGATGTGCACAAAGGGAAGTTGATCTTACGAGTTGAAAATGAATCAATTGAATTTGAAGTGTTTGAATACAATGATAATATTCCCATTGTTGAAGATAAATGTGCTAACCAATCTCTTAATTCTATCCTTGCTAGGTCAAATGAAGAGCAAAATGAAGTGAGCCAAGTCAATTCACTCAAGCAAGTGTTGGAAATAAAGGAAAATCCGAGAAATGAATTGAAAGAGAAACCACCCGATAAGGGATGTGTGTTGATGAAGATATGATCATCATCTAGAGAGTTTTGCAAAGAATAAGCACAATGGTGATGTCAAGAAATTGAGAAGGCACAAGAAGAAAAGAAAATGGTTTGAGAAACAATTGGAGATGTTAATTGGGGCACTAGCAATGGCTAAGGCTAGAAAGAAAGGACTTGTGCATGGAAAACCCGAAAATCAAGCCTTTAATCATGACGAAAAAGGGGATCAAACTTTTTTCGTGGAAACCAAAAGGGAAAGGAGGATCAATCATCCTCAATTACTTGGAATGAGGGTCATGCCATAGTCAAACTAGTGACTATAAAAGAGCGCTTCTTGGGAGGCAACCCAAGTCTTTAATTTAGTTTTTATTGCTTTCTTTTTATGTGATTTTTAATTGTCTTGATTTTGAGTAAATTGGTTTAAATTAGGTTAGAATTTTAATTTTAAAAAAATAATAATTAAAAAAAAAATTATTTTGAGTTTTTGAGTTGAATAAATGGTGCTAAAGAATGAGTGAAAATTGTCTTCCTAATTTGTGAGTTTTTTGTTTGTAGGTTACCCTTATAAATGGAGAAAAGTGGTCAAGAGTGAAGCAATTTCGGCTAAGTGTAAAAATTCATTTTGCAGAAATAGAGCTTGAGACTGCGATCTCAAAAATTTGAGATCGCGGTCTCAACCTCAAACTTCTGGAGGGCAAAAGCGTCATTTCGTCACTTCTGCAAAGGCTTATTTTGCACCGAGTTGAGACCGCGATCTCAAACTGTTTGAGACCGCGATGTTAACATCAGGCCAAATCGCGGTCTCGACTGCCAGAAAGTTTAAAAATATCGAATTCTTATTTTCTTCTCACAAAATCTCCCTTTTCCTCTTCCTTCTTCGTCTTGCGAAAGCCCTAACCCCAAAATCTCCAATTCTTCCCTCATCTTCACCAAAAATCACCAAAAACTCCACACCCACCACTAATTTCACTTTGTTTTTCTATAGGAACATCAAAGCAACCATCTTTTTGAGGATTTGTGGAAGAAGACACAAAGGCAATTCTTGGGAAAATATTTCAATTCGAAAAAGAACGGGTAATATCTTTCCTTGAATTATTAGTTGTAATTAGCAATTTTTGAATACAATTGTGAAATTTGGTGGATTAAATTGTGAAAAATTTGTGGTATTAATTTATTGAATTGTGGACAAGTAATTGGTGTTAATTTGTGCTAGAAGAATTTTGAATTGTCCAATTGTTGAAATTCTTGGTTTGAATTGTGATTGAGTTGAATTGGAATATTCGAACAATTGTTGGGAATTTGGATTGTGATTTTGTGGTGTTGAATTTTGCTTGAAAATTTGGATTTTTTGAATTGGTGATTGAATTCCTTTTAGAATATGACGAGAGGGGTATGTGGTAGTGCTGAGAGAAGGGTGAAAATGAGAGGGAGAAGGACTGGTTCTAGAAAAAGGAAATCCGGAGAGGGGACAAGCGGAGAAGGGGAATCAGAATAACCATTTGAGGGTGGTGATCAAATTGAACATCAATTCTCGAGTGATAGAGCTCAACAATTATAATTCAAGAGTAACGAGAAGCATGAGGTAATTAGAGAGAGGAACTTTGACCTAACCATGCATTGGGGAGTATATGAAGATTCTAGGAGAGCGATAGAAGAACAAATTAGGTCAAGGCATTGGGAGGGTTTTAACGCTCAGGTTGACCCCGGGGCTACCCAGTTAGTCAAAGAATTTCATTGTAATTTATGTGAGTTAGAAGATGGCAAGGTGCGCTACGTGTTGATTTTGTGTCTAATTTAGATCAATTGGCTGACATTTTTACCAAATCCTTGGCCCTAGATCGTTTTGAATCTCTCAAAATATGTTTGGGGATTTACAGTTCAATTTGGCATAATCTCTTAGTTCGGACGCAGCATCTTGTCCGCACAACACTCTTTCTCGAACGCTCTCCCTCGTCCGAAAACCTCGTCTCTGTTTCGGACGCTTATGATCGTCTGAATGTTCCTCAATTTCTTTACTTTCTCACAGGAATTCTACCAGACGCTTCCCATCGTCCAAAAGAATATCGGTACCACGCACTAGCTCTTCGATCGGCCGTCCATTCATCAGCTTTCGGACACATCATCGGACGCCCACCAATCGTTTGGATGTCCGAACGGTCTCTCTGCTCGATGAAAACCATCCACTTTCCCCTTTTTCAGACTCACCCTAACCACCGAAACCTTCTCTGGCAAAATTTTTCTCCTCAAAAATTCCTCCAACTTCTTCCTTCTCTCCACAAATTGTTTGGAAAATTCTCATTCCCCAAGTATTCACCACCATTATTGCACCTAATTTCATCCATATACCATCTCATTTCATCAAATTTTCACCAACTTTCCAAAAAAAAATCAAATTTTTTATACCTTCCATTCACAATGGTTAAATCCCGTGGAGGTTCTTCAACAGCAACTCGTGGAAGTAAATCAAAAGGGAAAGCTCCAGTGTGGGGGGAATCATTTGCTATTCCTCAAGCTTAATCAAATCCAACCTTACCAAAATTCATCGATGCCAAGGCATCCGAACGGTATACATCTCTTCTTGGTTTATATTTAGCAAATCTATAATCGTTCAACGCCCTGCTTCTTAGAATCTTTTCGATGAATTTAATCTTCCCATTGTCAAATTATGTTTTGAAAAACAAAATTGGGGTCACTTAGTTCATATTGACTTACCCGTTTATCATGACATGGTGCTCCAATTCACAGCCAATCTAAGGAAAGGCCCCACTGTTCGCACATTAATTTTTCATGTAAACAGCACAAATCTTGAAATTTCCTCCAACATCATCAATACTATTTTTGAATGTGAAGTCTCAAATGCGAATGAATTTTCTTATTTCTTTTCTTTAGATAAATGGCCTGCTCTTGATACTCACTTTGACATTGATGAGGTCAGAGCAATTTTTAACATCAATTTCAAACAGGCCTTGGAAACCAAAACTACATTGCTCACTCCTAAACTGAATATTCTATACACTCTTGTTACAAATTTACTGTTACCAACAGATGGGCATCGCACTAAGCCCGAAAAGATCCAGCGTTACCAATTTTATTAATGTGTTTTCAAAGGAATTCCTCTTGACTTTGGGTATCTCTTCTGCTCCCTGTGGGAACTCTTTCTTACTGATACCTGACGAAACATTCCTTTCGAAAAATTTCTCACCGAAGTATTCCTTGATGTACATTTCTGCAGAAACAAACAATTTCCTCCTTAGTTCAACAAATCTTATATTGAGCGAAAAGACCTCCGTTATTTTAATGATCATTGGTTAACTAAGGCAGCCTTTGATATTAAACGTTCAAAATCCCAAGCCTCTACCTCTGCTTGCCACCTCACCATTCTCCTCCTCCTCAAACACCTCCACCAGTCAATGATCCATGTCCATCTTCCTCCGAACCTTCACTTTCTCAAATCTGTGGCCTTCTCAATTCTTTGAGCACTCAAGTAAGCTCCTTTCAACGTCGTACTAATCGTAAGTTATAGCGACTTGAAACTCGTCAGTTGATCCTCCAAGAGGCACTTAGCTTGGGCATGTCTGCTTTAGCTCAGGTTCAATTTGCCAATATTCAGGAATCACAGTATCCACTTGACTCCTCTACCGAAAGTGATGACAACGCCGAAGAAGGGGATGTTCGTGAGGCTGACGAAGAGGACACAAATAATCAAGGTGATGCCAATGAAGATGAAGGCGACGATGAGGATGTTGACGACACGTTCAATTTCATCATGTAACGTCGTAATGAAGAAGATGAAGATAGTAAGGCTACTGATGATGACGCTCATTCCAAACGCCGCAAGATCGAAAAATGCTCTAAGAAGAAAAATGACTCGACTTAGATTCTATGATAACATGCATTTTAGCTTCGGCATTTCTTTGAATTTTTTCCTTTGACTAGTTGGATTTGCTCTCATTATCATTTTACAAATTACTTTGACTTTTTTACTATTGGTGTTGATGATGATCCAAGCTTAACCTTGTTATTAATTCATATTGGTTATTTGAGTACACTTTCTCAGGGTGAGCTTTGTTTGATGATGTCAAAAGGGGGAGTAGGAATATATCGCAAAATGATTGCAAGATGTTATCACTCATATCTGTTAATTTTACATGTTGATTATTCTATTACTGTTTGTCATCATCAAAAAGGGAGAGATTGATATTTTCCAAACCTTATTTTGATGATGGCAAAAGCACTAAACTCTGAAAACTAGCTTTGCAGGTATGTTACTTTTTCTGCTGGAAACATGGTGTTCAGACGCAGTACACTGTCCAAACTATGTCAAGATTCTCGGACGTATTTCACCGTCCAAACTAACAGGCAGAAAGCAAGTTTCTTAACGCTTCTCTACGGATGCATACAACTGTCCGAACGAAGTTTCTTTCGGACAAACACGACCGTCCGAAGCTCTGTTCGGACTATGGAACGGACGCTTGCACGGCCGTCCGAACGATGTCCTTCACCTACTGCATGGAGACCGGACGCAGTGTCTGTGAAACCCAGTATTTTAATAGCCTTTTTCTTTGATTTTAACTGGTTTAAAATGTTTTTCATATTATTTTTAGTCATAAAGTACTTCAACTTATTCGTTTTTCAATTCGGCAAATTTTTCGATTTACGCGATTTCGGTTCCGGCGGGTAAACGGGTCAAAAGTTGGACTAAGTGTAATTAGTGCATTGTGGTGTGTGAGTGTTGTTTGATGGCTGATTTATAATGTTATTTAGTAGCAAATTAAGAAAAAAATTCTCCATGCCTGTCTCTTATACACATCTAGATGTGTATAAGAGACAATGGGGTACTATTTGTACTTTGGAATTTCTTTTAAGTCTTCTTCTTGTTGTTTCTTCTTCATTTCCTTCCTAGCTGCTGGCCGAATTTTCTTCCTCCATTTTCCCCAAAATTTTCTTGGATTTCAAGTAGAAATCACTCTGGAAGGTAAGATTTTAGATATTTTAGCATTTATGGCTTATGGGCTTTATGATTCAAGCTTTAATTTCAAGTTTTGTGGGATTCTTTATGGCTGAAAATAAACCCTCTTTGCAGCCTTATAAGTTATGATTTATGTATTTTATCGGTTGTTTTTAGTGTTTTGGAGGTTGTAGGAAGTGATTGGGGTTGATTTTTAACAACTTTCCATGGTTAGATTACAAATTTTAAGATTATGAGTTAGGGTTTTGTCTTCCATATGTGCCCTAGAATGTTATGCTATGAATGCTTATGTCTATGCACATAATGATGTTTTAAGAGTGTTTTAAGGTTAGTTTGGATAGGAATTGAGACTTGAAACCAAGTGGAATTGATTTCTCTTCATTTTGTAAGTAAGCGGAAGTTTGGCGCAACTAGGATAATTTGGATAATTGGTTATGTTTGAAGGATCTTTATTTATCTTTTGATGGTTTTAAATGTTTCCTTGGTAGTGGGATGGATAGGAAGCATGTTTGAATCATGCGTATAAGAGACAGGTCAAAATTTCAATGGTACAAGATTATCACTCCAAACAACATATTGATGACCAAAGAGACAAAGCCGGGACTATATCAAGAGGTTTCCAATCTCAATATACTGTCTCTTATACACATCTAGACAATTAACTATTGATGTGGTCTCCAGAAATCTTTCCGTTTATGGATTTTGTTGGTTGGTTGAATATGTTGTTTTGAGTTGGGTTGTAACCAAGGTCCCTTGAATACCTTGGAATTGGATTTTGTTGGCAGGGAGGATAACCTACTTATAGCCTAGGGAGAGGTGAAGTAAACCGGAGGCCCCGCAGTTTAGTTCAACCGGGGTCTTGTGATGGGATAACTTGACCTCCCGGTCAGACTAGTAGGTGTGGTAGATTACTAGATCTGACTAGTACTGTAGGTCATACCTTCGAGCCTAAAAGATACTCATGCTATTTTATTATATTTCGGATTGAAACTGTACTTGGATTTGTACGCTATGCTTTAGCATACTATGTTTTGAAATGATTGGATCTTTTTGGCTACGCTATGCTTTAGTCATCATACTATGTTTTGAAATGATTGGATCTTTTTGGCTACGCTATGCTTTAGCATACTATGTTTTGAAATGATTGGATCTTTTTGACTATGTTTTGGACATGCCTGACGTTTAAATGGCATGAGACATTTTAGAAACTACTTATGATTATGGTTTATTGACTTTTAAATGGCATGAGACATTTTAGAAACTGCTTCATGACTATGGTTTTCGCAAATGTTATTATCTTTATGTTTTCTTTTTATCGAAATGCTTGGCCCCATTTGAAGAGCTTTTATGATATCCACTGAGCTAGTTATACACATCTAGATGTGTATAAGAGACAGTTTCAGATTGAGCTTACTTAAACCCAACTCTCCACCGTTACCGCTTTTAGATTTTCTCCAGATTCCACAGACTGGTAGGACTCTGCGGATAATCTTCCAAGCTTCTCTTTTGTTTGGAGAGGGGTAGTGTATAAGAGATTGGTTTTGTATTGATGAACTTTGTTTTTGTTGTAGCATCTTTTGTACATCAAATCCTAAGAAGCAATTTTGTAATTCGTATTTTTTGTGTAAAATGAAATATTCGGTTTTATAGTTAAGAATGGTTTGATGGTTCTATTACATTGCGGTTAAATTTGTTGCTCTGTTCGTTTGTGCCTTGCGCTTTGGTCCGGTGTACCATTAGCGCGGCGTGTTACGGTCCCGTTTTTGGGGCGTGACAGTGTCGGACGCATCATACTTATCTGGGACATCCGAAACCTCAGCGGCTAGTTTTTTGTGCATTTATTATTTAGCCGTTAGGAAGTAGTTACAACCACCATTTATTGCTCCTATAAATACGTGCTCTATCATTCTGTAAAAATTATCTAATACATTGAATACAAGCCTTAGAAAAGAGCAATTTTAGTACAAATTGGCTAAGTGCTATATTGTATTAGTGTGCAGCTTAGAGTGCAATTCAATTTTGAGTGGAGTGATAATCTTGTACGGAAGTGAGGTTGTGAGTAAAATTCTTGGCTCAACTAAAAGAGTTTTAGTGTGAGCTCAAAGAATTTCCCTACTTTGTAAAGATTATTGGCTCACCAAGTGTGTGAAGCATTCTAGTGAGTTAATACTTCAAGCATGTTAGCTTGGCAGTATTGGTTGTTTAATTTTCTCTCTTTCTTACTTCACAGTTTCATTGATTCTATTATGTTAATTGTTAGTTGAAAAATCTCAGTAAGTTCAATCTTTCTAAAGTATTTTTAGAAACCTAATTCACCCCCCTCTTAGGTTGCTTTGGGACTAACAGACCCATATTTGATGCCCCTAGTCTAATTCACCATCTTTGCACCATAGCGGGTTGTCCAATTGGTCCTTTGGAATCATTGACACATCCTAGAGAAAGGATCAATCGAGAATATGTCTATAGGATGGTGAGAGAATATGAGAAGCACCACCAAGAGGAGCACCCTGCCCAGCCACAGCCACAACCTCAGCCTCCAACACCTCAGAGAACTTCAATGACTCCGATACCCCCAGGTGTAGTATTCAATGCTCCGGTAAGTGAAGAACTGAAAGGAACGATCTACAGGAGTACTGGTCGTACAATCAAATGGTGACGCACAACAACTTGACTGTTATTGGAGAAGCTTTAAGGGTTACTTCATTAGGCACTTAGGTCCAGCCACCGTCACCTCCGACATGGCACTTTGGTCCACCTTGTGGACAGTACTACACACCACCTGCGGCTACCACACATCTTGGGAAATTTAGCCACGCGGGTGCAACTGGAGGGGACATGGATGATGATCATGAGGAGGCCTAACCTAGTGACGCTGAAGAAGGTCAAGACGAGATGTAATGAAGAGAAGAAGCCGCCATTTGTTTGAACATGGGTGTTTATCTTTTTGTGTTGGAAATGGTCATTTTATGCATTTTGTTGCCACTTGATGATTAATGGATGGAAAGTTGATCAGTTAGGTACTCAATGATGATAAATTTTAATGTTCAATGCTTTGTGATTGAAGTATATGATTGATTTATTTCAAGAATTTTTGTGTGAGTGAGTAGTTCATTTGAGACAATATAAAGAATTCATAAACTTAGCATTGCTATTTTTCAAAAAGAAGTGCTGAAATTTTAGGAAATTTTATTTGAAATGTTGTTTCTTATCAAATAAGTTATATTATGTGGTTGATGAACTATCTTTTGGAAAAAAATTAGTTAAATGAATTAGAAGGAATTTTGGGACATTTCCTGTGTTTGCATAGGGAATGTTCTTCTAACTTGTGAATAATTGATATTCGAGATTAATTTTTGGTACATTTCACTCCTTTTCCTTGGTTTTGGGCCGGAAAAAAAATTTAGAAATTAGGCGAGTACGGGATTCCGACATGTACCCATGTTGTTTCTCCAAAATAAGCCATTAGAGTAGTAATATGGTGAGTACGGGACTCGACATGTACCCATGTTGTTTCTCCGAATTAAGCCATTAGGAATTGCGTTTTTCGTATACCAATAAGTTAAGGAGTAAATGTTTGTAATACTTATCATTAATCTCATATTACTTATTTCTTGTTAGAGGTAATTGTTATTCCTGAAATGTGTGACAATTGCATTTAAGTTGATTCCTAATTGAACTTCTATTTTCATGATGCTTAGTCGAGAGAGTTGATTAACTTTATAATATTTGTGATTTGAGAAGTAATAATGTTTCAAATGAAAAGAACTAGAACTTTTGGAAATTCTTTTCTAGAATGGTACTGCTTGGTGATGTGAAATCTTCTGTAGTGAATGAATGTGTGCTTCTTTGTAAAACAAAATTTCAATTTTGGATTGATTTACTCATATTTTTCGCATGTCACGTAGTGTTGAACGTTTCTTGAGAGATCGCTTAATTGTTCTAAGTACATCCATGATTCATCAAGTGTCACGTCAACTTTGGAGGTGTTTAAATGTTTGAATGTTAGTAGGTTTTGTTTATTGTTAATCTTTGTTTTGCTCGGGACTAGCGAAACACTAAGTTTGGGGGTGTGATAACTCTAGTAAACTAGAGTTACTTTCCTCTAAATTATAGTATTTTGATAGTTTAAATTTTCCGAAATTGGATAAGTAATTAAGGATTTTAGTTAATTTCTTTCACATGTATTGTATTTTCGTTTTTGAATTAATTATGATAATTTTGTGTTAAATTTTTAGTTTAATTAAGTGCATAATGGTGTTAATATTATGCAGGTTAAAAATTAAAGGTTAGAAGCTGGAAGGAACAAAGCTCAAGGGACCAAATTGCAAAATGGATGAAATGAAAATTGCTGGAAGGAGAGTCGAGATCGCGGTCTCGACTATTCCAGACCGCGATCTCGACTCGGGAATTAGTTCTACTATTTTAGAGTTGAGATCGCAGTCTCAAATGTTCCAGACCGCGATCTCAACTCGCTGAATTTTAAGTTGTAGGGGCAATTTTGTAAACTTCCAGCCAGAAAAACCCTGATTTTGCCTTGTATAATGCTATACTATTTAAGCCAAGTAGAATTAGTTTTAGAGGGGATAGTTAGAGTAGATAGTTTTAAAGTAGAGAGTTTTAATTAGTTTTAGATAGTAAGATTAGGATCGCTTAAACTACGAGTTACTTTTTCTAATAGAAATTTCTCTTAACTTTCATTTTAGATTTTCTTTAAATTTCTTGTCAAGTTTAAATTTTTATTAGATAATCTAGTGGGTTTTTCGTAAGCTTCGAGTAGATATAATTTTTAATTGCTTTCTTGTCCAATGTAGTAAAAATTTCTTTACTTTCAAATTAGGGTTTTCGGAAAATTAGGGTTCTCATCAATTTCTTCTAGAAAATTTAAGAATTTTGAATTTCTAGCTTTAATTTCTAGTAAATTCTTATTGGGCTTTCTTAATTCCAATTGAAAAATCCAAAAATATTTAAATTTCTAGTTTAAATCTTTCTAATTTATAATTTTGAAATGAATGCTTTTAATTTTCAATGTTTCTCTTTTGTAGTCTTTTTAGTTGAGTGATTCACTTGTTTTTAAACTTTAGTCTTAATTAGATTAAATTAGGTTAGAATTTAAATTATAGTTTTCATTAGAATAGTTCTGCATCATCTACCAATTGATTTAGCTTAACTACACAAGTATCCTTAAACCTTGGTAAGTGCAATCGACAATCCTTGTGGGAACGATCCCTACTTCCCTTTGCTACTAGTTGATAACCGTATACTTGCGTGATGCCATCTAGTTAGTAGTAGGATTTAGGTGTTCATTGAATTATAACTAGATGTGTTAAAGAGGTATCAATAACTAATCATATTTGTTATAAGTTAATGACTACAATAAATCCTGGTGCAATTGATATAAATACTAATGATAGAAAAATTCCTTTAATTGATACAAATTTAACCAGATCTAATATACAAATACCTAAACTCATTTGTTGGGATGAAGTTAATATACCAAAAACATGGACTTTTCAAAATATTTCTAATCCAACACCTTCTGAAATAAATACAAATGTTTCTTTTACAAATGAAGAACCATCTAGAAATGTTGAAATTGCTTTTGCCACAAGGCGAAGATCAACTTCATCTATCCCTTCATGTTCGATTGAAATTTTCAAAATATTCCTAGATCACTTAGTCGATCTAGATCAAGTAAATTAAATTTTGAAGGTACTCAAGAATCTACCAATAAAATCTTACTCAAGAATCTACCAATAAAATCTTACACGGTATTTATAACTCTTCTAATGAAACTGAAGATGTGAATTTAGGATCTGAAAGTTAATTATCAATCTGATTATCAGATAAATATCTTAACTTCTAATAATTTTACTGATGAAGAGATGAAAAATATTTATGAAAAATCAAAATGAGAATTTTTCCAAAATAAATATAAAGATATTAGAAAATGGTTTTTTACTTTATATGATAATAAACAATTAAAAGATTTCAATAAAAATTATTATAATTTTATTCAAAAGTCAATGGTTTATATTGATTTTAGTTCTTGGTTTCGAACTGAATATAACGCAAGTCAAATTGATAATAATTTCGATATTTCTGTTTTGAAAGAAACATATCAAAACTAGTGTTTAAATGATGATAATATAAAAAATTAAATCTATACATCCACCTACTCGAACTATTAAAATTGGTTCTGAATCTTCACAAACTGAAGCTTTCCCTTATGCTGATAGTTCTAAAGTAGGCCTATCAAAAATTGTAAAACAAAATAATTTTTCAAATCTTAATTGAGGAACAATTTCTAAACAATTATGTCGAATTGAAGATAAACTAGTTTGTCATTCTTCTCCTGTATTAAATATTGCCAGTCCTAAAATTATTCCAATTTCAAATGATCACATTTCTTCAATAAAACCAAGACAAAATTTACCTTCTGAAGATTTTGTAGGTCAAAATGAGGAATTTATTAAATTATTAAGAGATAAAATAAAAGATTTTCATATAAGTGAACCAAATGAAAAACAAAAGAATACTCTGAAACTGAATGTTTTATCTAAAAATAATAATTCTACTGATTTAGAAAATGAAAATGAAAATATTGATAATTCTGAAGAGGATATCCAAAAATTAGCAAAAATGTTTCAAAATATTGATATTCTAGATTGAAGAAAAAAAAATCTTTGGAATAAAAAAGAATAAAAAACGTAAAGAAAATCCTTTACAATTCAAGCCACATTATTTTAGAACTTATGCTTATTATCAAAGATCTATACCTATAGATATTAGTTATGAAGATCCTTTCACATAATTCAAGTTCTATTTATGAGTGGAATATAAATGCCCAAAGTTCAGCTGTTATACAAAAAACTTTACATAATATGCTTCTGTATATACAAATTCTTAAACAAAAGCGAATTTCTGAACCAAATGCTATAAAAATTGTAACTGGCGATTTTTCTGGAATTTTGTATGGATGGTGGTATATTTATCTTACAGAAACTCAAAAATTTGGCTCTGATACCCACAATACCCAGTAAATTAAAACCAAACATAAATTAAGAAAAGATATGGAAAACTTACATTTTTATTGAAGATCACACAATTTACAAAGCTTGTAGAGAACACTTTCAAAACACTTCAAGAAGAAAACTGATACTAAAAACTGATGCCTTCCTATACTAATACAAAAGAGGTCCTTATTTATAGACCTTGATTTTCAGATTTGAAATATTTGGAATTCGGGCGAATTTTAAAACTTTGAAATCCGACGGATTTGAAAGCTATTATTTGAATTCCGAAACTTGATTATTGTCCACCATTGTCTGATTTGATTGATGGGGTTCACCATTGATCACTGTTTGATTTGATCATCATTTCTTCTTTTTCCCTTTCTAGGATTTTTTTGAATTTTAAGATTCTGATTGCGAACTTGTTTCATCATCAGAAAATAATTTCTTGGCAACCTGTGTTTGAGATTTTGTTTGAGAAATCAAGTTTTCTGATTCATGAGTTTTTTGTTCAATCATCTCATGAATTCCTAAGTGCTTATCAATGTCCTCGTTCATATTTGGATCATCATCATCATCATCAAAATCCATGAGATAGGAAATGATCCAGTGAAAGCATGAAGACGATCAAAATGACATCAAATTAAGTTCAAATCTAAGATAAAGAGCAGGGCCTTGTTACAGCCAAGAAGGGCTTCGATGATTTGAATTTACTTTAATAGTTTTGATGATCATCTCTATGTCTCTATGTTAAATTGGTATCAGAGCCTATTTAAATTGGTATCATGACTGAAGTTACCCTTGATTCAACCCCTACTTTTTGGTTTTGTCAATACGATAGGGGACTAAACCAAGACAAAAACTCACACAAATATGAAGATCGAAGATTTAAAAACTTTTTAGATTCAAACTCTAACACAACATGGAATTGATGACATAAATACTAGAAGAAATTTCATAAAGGTGGTGGGAAATCATTTGTATTTATGAAAAAGATTTGTGAAAATGGATATAAAAGATGGACTCCAAAAGGATAAAGAATTGATCCTCCATATTCAAAGAAAGTTCCTAGCTCATGAACTGTCCTTTGAAAATCAAGGTCTTCTTTTTCCCATGGATAAGAAAGATAAGGTAAACCTGGAGGATATGACTCACTAGTTTGAAATGATGGAATGGAAGATGATGGAGCAGAGGAAAACATATTTACAGAAGGTAAACATGTTTGAAATTTTTGAGGTCGACTCATAAAATCAGCTACAACATTTTGTTTTCCTTTAATGTGTTTAACATCAAAGGTGTATTGAGACAACCATTGTGCCCATCTGAGTAACTGCAGATGAGTTAACATTTTTTGCTTGAATTTGAGCATGTTAGGGAAACTGCCCATATCTAATTCAATCAGAAAGTTATGTCCAAGAAGATGAAAATTGAACTTCTTGATAGCATTTTTTACACTGCAAGGATTTCCTTGAAGGTGGAATGATAATGAATCTCAGAATCTTTGAATCTACCACTGGCAAAACTGCAAAGAGATATTTTCCTTCTTTTTCAATAAGGGAAATGGCTCCCCAGTATTTATCCCTAGCATTAGGTTGAATGATTCTTTTTCCATCAGTTGGGGGTTGGAGATATGGTAAATTTTGTATCTGTTTCTTGATGGTTTTGACTGCTAGGGTTTGGGATTCTTCCCAAGGAATGTCATGGGTTTCTTTTTTAGAAGTTTGGACAATGAGTGAATTGGCTTAGCAATTTTGGGTATGAAATCTCGAACATAATTTACAAGGCCAAGAAGTTGTTGGATTTCTTTGGTGGAGAGATTATGGTCTGGAAAATGGTTTATGGCTTCAGAGATGTGTTGTTCTGGGGTATATTGTCCATTAGCAAATTTCATTCCTAAGAAAGAAATTTTTTTCTTGAACTAGAATTATTTTCTTCTCAGAAAGCATTATTCCATAGTTTTGGACAATATTTGAAAACTGGTTCAGAAGGTTTAGGTGGTCTTCAAGAGTTTGGCTAAACAAAAGGATGTCTTCAATATAGATGAGACTGTGGTCAAGAATTGGTTCAAAGATTTTGCTCATGGCTTTTTGAAACAATGAAGGAGTTTTCTTAAGACCAAAAGACATTACCTTCCATTGAAAATGATGATTTGGAATGCAAAAGCCTATTTTTTCTCTGTCTTCCAGGGCTATACTAATAACTCTAGTTGTAACTAGAGTTATTTTTCTCTAAATTATAGCATTTTGATAGTTTAAATTCCGAAATTGGATAAGTAATTGAGGATTTTAGTTAATTTCTTTCATATGTATTTGTACTTTCGTTCTTGAATTAATTATGATAAGTTTTGTTAAATTTTGTTTAATTAAGTGCTTAATGGTGTTAATATTATGCAGGTTAAAAATTAAAAGTTAGAAGTTGGAAGAAACAAAGCTCAAGGGACCAGATTGCAAAAATGGATGAAATGAGGAATGCTGGGAGGAGAGTCTAGATCGCGGTCTCGACTATTCTAGACCACGATCTTGACTCAGAAAATTGTCTTACTGTATTAGAGTCGAGATCGCGGTCTCAAATGTTCAAGACCGTGATCTCGACTCGCTAAGAGTTAAGTTGTAAGGGCAATTTTGTAAACTTTCAGCTAGTAACTCTTGATTTTTTGCCTAGTGTAAGATTAGACAATTTAAACTACTTAAAAATTAGTAAGAGTAAGGAGTAGGACATGATAGTTTTAGTTAGTTTTTAGATAGTTTAGGATAGCTTGAACTCCAAGTTTATTTCTTTAATAGAAATTTCTCTTTAATCTTCTCTTAGATCTTTTTTTAATTTCTTGTCAAGTTCAAATTTTGATTAGATAATCATAGTGGGTTCATCGCAAGTTTCGCGTAGATATAATTTTTATTCGCTTTCTTGTCTAATTTAGTAAGAATTTCTTTACTTGCAATTTAGGGTTTCTTAGGTAAATTAGGGTTCTTGATAATTTCTTGCATTTCTAGTTAGAATTTTCAATTTCTTGCATTAATTCCTAGTTGATTCTTAGTGGGCTTTCTTAATTTCATTCAAAAGTCCAAAAATATTTAGATTTCTAGTTTAACTCTTTCCAATTTATAGTTCAGAAATGATTGCTTTTAATATTCAAGGTTTCCCATTTGTAGTCCTTTTAGTTGGGTGATTTGCTTGCTTTAATTTTATTCTAAATTTGGTTAATTTAGGTTAGAATTAAGATATCTATGGTTTTTATTAGAATAGTTCTATCAATCATCGCTTGATTTCGCTTAACTACACAAGTATCCATAAATCTTGGTAATTGCTTTCCAGCAATCCTCGCAGGAACGATCCCTACTTCCCTTTACTAGTAGTTGACATCCGTATACTTGCGGGATGCCATCTATTTAGTAGTAGGATTTAGGTGTTTCATTAATTTATAACTAGGTGTGTAAAGGCATCATATACCTAGTTGCCAAAAACCTAATTTTAAATCAAATTTTGAAAACTATTTGGCATTTGAAAGTTTGGAAAACAGAGTATTTCTCTTGGGTAGTGGAAATTTATCAGCTTGCAAAAATGGTTTAGAGGTTTACAATTAATTACCAATCTCATCTTACCACGAACTTTCTCAGATCTTTTATTCAGATAAAAAGCTTCACATGCCCACTGTGAATGAGAAGGTTTGATCAAATTGTGTTCAACAAGATCTTGACATTCTTGTTCTGCTAAACGAGAATGTTCAGGATTCATTCCTGAATGACTTGCTTTTGTTGGATCAAATTCCTCATTCTTCTTGAGAGCAACCAGAAAAAAAATTTTGGATTTTGCCACAAAGGGTTAGAACATTTATCCAAAAATTTAGAATGAGATTCTACACATGATTGTTCAATGAGTTTGGATTTTATCTGGGAAATCAAGTTTAGAAAATCTGAAACAGTTGAAAGATACAGTTGAGGAATATCAATGTATTCTTTGAAACATTTTTTTTATTTGATACCTTCCTAAAGAATTTGCAAACCTGGAGTTCTTTTGTAAAGATCCGTACCAATTATGATGTCTTTACTAGGAAGTGTGCATCCTAAAATCTGAGTACGAATCTCGCATTGTGGGAAAAAACTGGATTGTGATTTGTCTTTTAATATTCAAATATGAAGTGAAAATTCTTCCATCTGCAGCCTTAAAATCTTGTTTATGAGGTTTCCAGTATTCATCAGCTAAAACTTCTGGGTTTATTATGGACATTGCAGCACCTGTATCAAAAAAATGTAATTACAGGAATTGGTTTATCATATTTAGTAGGATAAACATGAATTAATGTTTGTGCAACAAGAGATGACGGATTTAAAGAAGGGATGCGATCCTGGTCCCCGCTTGTTGGTGTGAGGTTGAACATTTGGACTAGTACTTCTAAAGCAAAAAAGTCTGGTCAGAAGGTTCTGCTTCTTCAGAGAAAATGGATTCAAGATCATCATTTGTAGAAATATATTGGCCCGTTTGCTCTTTAATATCCTCAATCAATTTGATTCCTTTTTTGTTTTGAGGACAATCTTTTGCAAAATGACCTTTTTGGTTGCAAATGTAGAACCTGGAAGATTTTTCTTTTTCTTCTTTTGAAAGTTAAAATTTTCTTCCGAAAATATCTCCACTTTCTGGGCTTAGGAGATTTTGAAGAAGAAAATCTAAACTTCTTGCATATCTTCCTTCTTTGACTTCCTTTGGTTGTGCAAGCTTTGCATTTGCCTTTTATGACCAACTCTGGCTTTTGCATGTTCATGACAGGATTCATCAATGCATGGGTCTCCTCTTAGATGTTCGCGCACCACTTGTCTTTTGTAACATAAGTCTTCAAGTTCCAATATCACTGATTGCCAAATTTGTCTAGGGGAAAGACCAATTATAGATCCATAGTTGTGGTGAATATAGATCTCAGCACCATCTTGCAATGTCTTAGGCAATGAACTCAAAAACACTTGTTTGAGACTTGGATCTGCACCCAAAACATAAAAAAGATTAATTAATCTTTTCATCTGTTTATCAGTGTCTTTGTTAAAATAAGAATAACTTTTTAATTGAAAAAACTCTTTTCTTTTAAGCTCCAAATCTTCTGTTGGTTCGCCAAGGAATACTTGATGGATTAAGGCTATGGCTTCTTCAAATGTCTGTCTGGTGAGAAAAAATATTCTTTCATTGTCTGTAATGGTTGACCACCAACTTTTCAACATTCCCGAGAATTTTGCTGTGAATTCTAACAGTATTTCAAAATTGCTTTCTGTGTTGATCTTTTCAAAATACTGTCATCCACGCATGAAATTCTTGGAGTTTTTATTCCCATTTGGCAGCTGGAATATCATCTAGGGTGAAGAATGAAGTTCTAGATGTTCCTCCTGAAGATTTGTAAGATGTACAAATAGATGTATTTCCTCCTACATTCATGGGTTCATCATCATCAGGATGTTCAACTGTGGTTCATCATTTCCTACCATAAACATGGGAATTTCTTCTTCTAAAGAATCTGATTCAAGCTCACTTTGTTGACTTTCATCAGAAAATTTTGAAGATTCGGAATCTCCACTAGTTTTTTGAAAAACTACAATTTGTGGTTCAGAAATGTTCTGATAGTTGCTTCAAAAATGAACAAATGGGATTTGAATCCTGCTTTACTGAAGATGGAGCTAAAGTAATCATAAAAGATTATTTAGAAGAACTTGCATCAATTTGTTTCTGCTCTTCTTGTTGTCTCTTTTGAGCATCCAACTGTGCCTCTTGTTGCTTTTTTCCCTTTTCTTTTGCTTCAGCATCTCTAGGTAAACTGCTGCTTTTGTCTTCCTTTTTGAATCAACACCAGGCTGCTATGTCTCCGGTGGAAGGCTCACTAGGTTCAGGAATATATGTGAATTCCTTTTGAAATGAAATTCTTGGAAAGTTATATGAGGAATTGCAAATTGATGTAGCTCTTAAAGCACCATCTGAAGGTGGATTGGAGGGTTGAATAGGCCAAGCATAAAACATATTATTCATAGAAGAGCTTGAACTGTTCATAGAAGAGTTTGAGCTGCTGCTTATTCCGAAATCAGACTTTGTTGTAGAAAATTCTCCTGTGTTCTTTAAACTGTTAATTTGATTCTGAAGGAAATTTCTTTCCTTTTCCTGTTGGGCGGCAAATGTGTAAATTGACATCCCATAAGAAATAGTCTCAAATTGTAATTGTGCCATTCTTTTCTCAAGAGTCTGAATCTTTATTTGGATGTCTTCTAAATGCTTATTTTGTCTTTCCAGAACATCATTGGTCTGTTTCACTCGAGTATCAATCTGAGTGAGATCTAAGATTTTGTTATGGGGTAAAGTATTTTCAGTTTTCCAATTCGATGATTTGAATTTAGTTTAATAGTTTTGATGATCATTTCTATGTCTCTATGTTAGTTGGTATCAGAGCCTATTTAAATTGGTATCATGAATGAAGTTACCCTTGATTGTACCCCTACTATTCGTAAATCTGTTAGCAATAAAGTAGATTATTTGTATGAAGTTAATACTGTTCCTGAGAGTTCAAAAAAAATAAATCAGATAATCCCTACCGATCTACCTCTCATAAACCCATATTCTACTTTTGCTAAGTCCAAGTTTTTCCTTAAATCTTTCAGATCTTTGGTCAGCCAATGTCCCAAATCTGTTAAAAAGTATATTCATGCTTTAAAAATGGATCAACACCAGATCCCAGCCTCCTCAAAAGAGAACATGCTTACATTATAAATTCCTTCTGATTTTCAAAGACAATGGAAACAGCAGCGATATACTCGTAATCATTTTGGAGCTATCACGATAGCCTTAACCTTTCACAAGGTTGGAAAGGCATTCTTGTTGTTGCTAGGATTGCACTCCTAGATACCAGATTCCGTAAATACCAATGTGCCTGCATAGTAACTATTGAGACTACTTTAAATGCAGGAACAGTTTTTGCAACTCTTTTTCCAAATTTCAACATGTCACTCGCAAATCCAGATCTTCTTTCTGCCTTATAAGTCTAGATTCAGCTCCAAGGACCAGAATAAATTCCTAACTCACTGGCAGCAACTCTCCACTACCTGATGGTATATATGGTTCAAAATCATGCTTTTGACCTCACTCTTCCCGGAGGAGAGGAAGCTGTATATATTAAAATTGAAGATGGACAGGCGGCTTCATGTACACATTTCCCCAGGCAGATTTCAAAAGAAGAGTTGGTAAGATTGTTACCAAACACTTGGATCACAAATTATGAAAAAGCCCAGCCAGCCTTGATCCAACCAATTGAATCATCAGAAACTAAAGTAACTACTTTACCAGATGGTTTAATGGCCATTCAGTTTGAGTCCATTCACACAACACAAAACCAAGAGCAAGTATTAGTAGTTTTCCTAGTACTAGCACAAGCTCTTATTTACCATCCATTTCAATGATGCAAATTGATATGAAAGGTCCCAGTGAATACCAGATTTATTTGGAAGAAAGTGAGCCAGAATACAACAATATTAGTAGTGTGAACATGGATGACATCACAATCTATTTCAATAGCACAGGACTAAAGGTATATTGGTTTACTGACCCATTCTCTTGTCATTGCTATTTTGACATCTGTTACTGTGAAGAATGTTTGACAACCTATGATGACGATGAGAAAGAAGAAAGCTCTCGCGAGTCTAAAAGGAAGAAAAAAGATAACAACTGCAAATATGAGCATAAACTTCCCTATGATTTTGATGATTCTTTATCAAACAAGCAAACTTTCAGAATCACTTGTGATCCTTTAACTTGCTCCATTCCATCAGATGAATGGATGTTCCATGAGCAGCTAGATAAAGGAGTACCTCCTGATCCAATCTAGTTTGATTTTGAAGCAAATCTTTCTTGCTTCATCCAATCATTTTGTAAAAATGAGGTTGAAAATCCTCTAAAAAATCTTCCACAAACCCCTAAAATATGCATGTTCCAACTTGTTGATTTTTCCCCTCTCATTCCTTTTACAAAAGACAGAGCAGCTCATGCCCCAAAGATCCAAAATGCTGTAGTTCTATCCACTGGAGAATAGAAACCCATCAGTGCTCCAGAATAAGTTTTAAATTGGCAAACTAAAAATGCGTTAACCTAGAACAAAATTCTCACTCGGATTGATACTCGAGTGACACAGACCAATGAGGTTCTAGAAGCACAAAATAAGCATTTAAAAGACATCCAAATAAAGAATCAAACTCTTGAGAAAAGAATGGCACAATTACAATTTGAGACTATTCCTTATGGGATGTCTGTTTATACATTTGCCTCCCAACAGGAAAAGGAAAGAAATTTCCTTCAGAATCAGATTAATAGTTTAAAGAAAATAGGAGAATTTTCTACAACAAATTCTGATTTTGGAATAAGTAGCAGCTCAAACTCTTCTATGAATAGTTCAAGCTTTTCTATGAATAATATGTATTATGCCAGGCCTATTCAGCCCTATTATCCACCTTCATTTGGTACTTTTGGAGCTACATCAATTTATAATTCCTCATATAACTCACCAAGAATTTCATTCCAAAGAGGAATTCATATATATTCCTGAACCTGGTGAGCCAGAGACATAATAGCCTAGTGTAGATTCAAAAAGGAGCAGAAAAAGCAGCAAGATGCTGAAGCAAAAGAAATGGCAAAAAAGCAACAAGCGGCACAGTTTGAGGCTCAAAAGAGACAACAAGAAGAATAGAAACAAAATGAAGCAAGTTCTTCTAAACAATCTTTCATGATTACTCCAGCACCAGCTTCAGTAAAGCATGATTCAAATCCCATTAGTTCAATTTCGAAGCAACTACCACAACAATCTGACCCACAAATTGTAGTTGTTCAAAAAACTGGTGGAAATTCTGAAGTCTTCAGAATTTTATGATGAAAGTCAACAAAGTGAGCCTGAATCAGATTCTTCAGAAGAAGAAATTCCTATGTTTATGGCCGGAGATGATGAACCTACAGTTGAACATCCTGATGATGATGAACCCATGAATGTAGGAGGAAATACATCTACTTCTACATCATACAAATCTTCAGGAGGAACATCTGGAACTTCATTCTTCACCCTAGATGATATTCCAGCTGCCAAATGGGAATAAAAACTCCAAGAACTTTATGCCTGGATGCCAGTAAAAAATATCAACACAGAAAGTAATTTTGAAATACAGTCAGAATTCACAGTAAAATTCTCGGGAATGTTGAAAAGTTGGTGGTCAACCATTACAGACAATAAAAGAATATTTTTTCTCACCAGACAGACATTTGAAGAAGCTATAGCCTTAATTCATCAAGTATTCCTTGGAGAACCAGCACAAGATTTGGAGCTTAAAAGAAAAGAGTTTTTTCAGTGAAAAAGTTCTTCTTATTTTAAGAACAAAAAAGACATTGATAAACACATGAAAAGATTAATTAATCTTTTTTATGTTTTGGGTGCAGATCCAAGTCTCAAACAAGTGTTTTTGAGTTTATTGCCTAAGACATTGCAAGATGGTGTTGAGATCTATATTCACCACAAATATGGATCTATAATTGGTCTTTCCCCGGGACAAATTAGGCAATCAGTGATGCTCGCACTTGAAAACTTATGTCACAAAAGACAAGTGGTGCGGGAACATCTAAGAGGATACCTATACATTGATGAATCATGCAAAGAACCAGAGTTGGTCATAAAAGGCAAATGCAAAGCTTGCACAACCAAAGAAAGTCAAAGAAGGAAGAAATTCAAGAAGTTTAGATTCTCTTCTTCAAAATCTCCTAAGCCCAGAAAGTGGAGATATTTTCGGAAGAAAAATTTTAACTTTCAAAAGAAGAAAAAGAAAAAATCTTCCAGGTGCTACATTTGCAACCAAAAAGGTCATTTTGCAAAAGATTGTCCTCAAAACAACTGGAAAAGGAATTGAACTGATTGAGGATATTCAAGAGTAGACGAGCAAATATATTTCTTCAGATGATGATCTTGAATCCATTTTCTCTGAAGAAGCAGAACCTTCTAACAGACACTTTTTGCTTCAGAAGTACCAGTCCAAATGTTCAACATCACACCAACAAACAGGGAACAGGATCCCTTCCCCCCTTTAAATCTGTCATCTCTTGTTGCACAAACATTAATTCATGTTTATCCTACTTAATATGATAAACCAATACCTATAATTGCATTTTTTTGATACAGTTGCAGCAATGTCCATAATAAATCCAGAAGTTTTAGCTGATGAATACTGGAAACCTCATAAACAAGATTTCAGGGTTGGAGATGGAAGAATTTTCACTTCATATTTGATTACTAAAGGACAAATCACAATCCAGTTCTTCCTACAATGCAAGATTCGTACTCAAATTTTAGGATGCGCACTTCCAGGTAAAGACATCACAATTGGTATGGATCTTTATAGAAGAACTCTAGGTTGTTTTGGAAATTCTTCAGGAGGGTATCAAATACAAAAAAAATGTTTCAAAGAATACATTGATATTTCTCGACTGTATCTTTCAACTGTTTCAGATTTTCAAAACTTGATTTCCCAGATAAAATCCAACTCATTGAACAATCATGTGCATAATCTAATTCTAAATTTTTGGATAAATGTTATATCCCTTTGTGGCAAAATCCAAATTTTTTTGTCAGGTTAACCTTCAAGATGAATCCTGAACATTCTCATTTAGCAGAACAAAAATGCCAAGATCTTCTTAAACAGAATTTGATTGAACCTTCCCATTCATAGTGGGCATGTGAAGCTTTTTATGTGAATAAAAGATTTGAGCAAGTTCGTGGTAAGATGAGATTGGTAATTAATTATCAACCTCTAAACCATTTTTTGCAAGATCATAAATTTCCACTGCCCAATAGAAATACTCTATTTCACAAACTTTCAAATGCCAAATGGTTTTCAAAATTTGATTTAAAATCAGGTTTTTGGCAATTCTAGGTATAGCCCCAGAAGACAGAGAAAAAACAGGCTTTTGCATTCCAAATCATCATTTTTGAATGGAAGGTAATGCCTTTTGGTCTTAAGACAGCTCCTTCATTGTTTCAAAATGCCATTATCAAAATCTTTGAACCAATTCTTGACCACAGCCTCATCTATATTGATGACATCCTTTTGTTCAGCCAAACTCTTGAAGACCACCTAAACCTTCTGAACTAGTTTTCAAATATTGTCCAAAACCATGGAATAATGCTTTTTGAGAAGAAAATAATTCTACCTCAAGAAGAAATCTCCTTCGTAGGAGTGAAATTTTTGCTAATGGACATTATATCCCAGAACAACACATCTCTGAAGCCATAAACCGTTTTCTAGACCATAATCTCTCCACCAAAGAAATCCAACAACTCCTTGGCCTTGTAAATTATGTTTGAGATTTCATACCCAAAATTGCTAAGCCCATTCATTCCTTGTCCAAACTTCTGAAAAAGAAATCCATTCCATGGGGAATCGAATCCCAAACCTTAGCAGTCAAAACCATCAAGAAACATTTACAAAATTTACCATCTCTCCACCCCCCCAGCTGATAGAAAAAGAATCAATCAAACTGATGCTAGTGATAAATATTAGGGAGCCATTTTCCTTATTGAAAAACAAGGAAAAAGAACTTTTTGTAGTTTTGCCAGTGGTAGATTCAAAGATTCTGAAATTCATTATCATTCCACCTTCAAAGACATCTTTGCAGTCAAAAATGCTATCAAGAAGTTCAATTTTCATCTTCTTGGACATAATTTTTTGATTGAATTAGATATAAGAAGTTTCCTTAACATGCTCAAATTCAAATAGAAAATGTTACCTCTTCCACAGTTACTCAGATGGGCACAATGGTTTTCTCAATACACCTTTGATGTTAAACACATTAAAGGAAAACAAAATGTTGTAGCTAATTTTCTGAGTCGATCTCTAAAATTCCAATCATGTTTACCTTCTATATATATGTTTTCCTCTATTCCATCATTTAAATCTTCAAACCAGTGAGTCATATCCTCCTGGTTTACCTTATCTTTCTTATCCATGGAAAAAAGAATACCTTGATTTTCAAAGGACAGTTCATGAGTCAGAAACTTTCTCTGAATATGATGGATCATGTCACGCCCCCAAAATGGGACAATGACACGCCGTACCTTGGGATCATCCCAAGCATGCAAGGCACAGTACAAGAGCAATATACAAACCATAATACCTGTCATTAGACCTCAAAATCAACCAAAACAAACCACAAAATATATTCAACAGCCATATTCATAACAATCCACGATGGCCAAATCACAATCATATACAAACAACAAACCACAATACCACAACAGTCAGGAATTCAATCACGAGACGAATCTAACAAGTTCATAGGCACACAAGCCTAAAAATAAGAACAAACCTCACACTAAAATGGTAAACAGGAAAAATTTAGCTCTAATAATTGGGATATGTATGGTAATCCCCTCCCTGGTCAGCACTCGACTCAGGACCTGCTAATGGCTCCTGTTGGTCCTCGACTACAAACAAAGGAGAAAATAATAACGGCGTAAGCACATCGTAGTTAGTAAATAACATTTAAACCCAATTATAGATAACATGTATACAATCAGTGCAGGGAATAATATACGAGACATTATCAATATTTAAAATGCAAATGCCAATCAATGAGCTCATGGTTCACAAAAGTCTTCCCAGCACTGGATCCAGGTCTACCTATTATCCGCCCTAGTAGACAAGCCATAACTGTGAAACCCAGTATTTTACTAGCCTTGTTCTTTGATTTTTAACTGGTTTAAAATGTTTTTCATATTATTTTTAGTCATAAAGTACTTCAACTTATTCGTTTTTCAATTCGGCAAATTTTTCGATTTACGCGATTTCGATTCCGGCGGGTAAACGGGTCAAAAGTTGGACTAAGTGTAATTAGTGCATTGTGGTGTGTGAGTGTTGTTTGATGGCTGATTTATAATGTTATTTAGTAGCAAATTAAGAAAAAAGCCATTTAATAATGGTATTATACTTATTCCCTGCAGCCAGCGCTAATGGCAGACTAAAAGACAGCTAGAATTATAAGAGCCCATATTTGCCACAAAATAAGCTGTCCTTCATAAAATCCTACCTGCAAACCGACATTTTAACAGCAAAACCGAATGACAAAAATTTTCTTGGATTTCAAGTAGAAATCACTTGGAAGGTAAGATTTTATGTATTTTAGCATTTATGGCTTATGGGTTTTATGATTCAAGCTTTAATTTCAAGTTTTGTAGGATTCTTTATGGCTGAAATAAACCTCTTTGCAGCCTTGTAAGTTATGATTTATGTATTTTATGGGTTTTTTTTAGTGTTTTGGAGGTTGGGAAGTGATTGGGGTTGATTTTTAAAAACTTTCCATGGTTAGATTACAAATTTTAAGATTATGAGTTAGGGTTTTGTCTTCCATATGTGCCCTAGAATGTTATGCTATGAATGCTTATGTCTATGCACATAATGATGTTTAAGAGTGTTTTAAGGTATATAGTTTGGATAGGAATTGAGACTTGAAACCAAGTGGAATTGATTTCTCTTCATTTTGTAAGTAAGCGGAAGTTTGGCGCAACTAGGATAATTTGGATAATTGGTTATGTTTGAAGGATCTTTATTGATCTTTTGATGGTTTTAAATGTTTCCTTGGTAGTGGGATGGATAGGAAGCATGTTTGAATCATGCGTGTGGCTAATCGGTAAAAATTTCAGTTTGGTAGTAAAGAGGAATTCCAACCATAGGTTGTTGCTCTAATGTTGTAATAGAGTTAATTGTAGTGGTTATGGGGTATGGATTGTTGTGGAATGCTATTGATATAGTCCCGGCTATTGCTCCGGTGAATCTTTCCGTTTATGGATTTTGTTGGTTGGTTGAATATGTTGTTTTGAGTTGGGTTGTAACCAAGGTCCCTTGAATACCTTGGAATTAGATTTTGTTGGTTGGTTGAATATGTTGTTTTGAGTTGGGTTGTAACCAAGGTCCCTTGAATACCTTGCCCAATCCAGAATTGGATTTTGTTGGCAGGGAGGATAACCTACTTATAGCCTAGGGAGAGGCAAAGTTTTTCGGTTTTTCTGGAAAACTGAGCTTATTATCTCCTAATCTAGCTGTAATACGAATTTGAGGGGTTAACTAAGTGTTTTGACTGGGGTTTTAGCTTGTCGAAGTTGGTCAGAAATTGTGATTAGGTCATTTTTGACCAAAGAGCTGTTGGTGTCGTTTTCTATCGTTTTCGCGTCGTTTCGCTTCCTAGTCATTCTTTAACTTCTACATCTCTTCTAAGAGTCCTCTTATATTCAAACATAATTTACGCCACCTACCGCTGGCGATCGCGTTCAGTGATCATTTGTGCAGTTTTTGCTTTGATAGGTGGGTAACATAGATTCTCTTTCACTTGTATTTTGTTTAACGACTTTCGAAATATGTTTGAATGGATTTTAGAATGTATGATGTTTGGAACTGCACTTTTACCAAGTTTTGGAATTATTATATATGAAATCGGGACCCTCACAAAAGCTATTTTATGTTAATCAATTGATATATTTGCAAACTCTTTTGATATGAAAGCATTTTATGACTGTTTTGGCTCATAGGTGACCGAGGTATATAATTTTGGATGTATTTGGAAATGTTTGATTTGGGGTGCACCGGTTCTATAGTCATCCATGGGACGCCATGGTGACTTCTGTGAATGTTATGAACTATTTGACTACGGGGTCTTGTGATGGGATAACTTGACCTCCCGGTCAGACTAGTAGGTGTGGTAGATTACTAGATCTGGCTAGTACTGAAAGTCATACCATTGAGCCTAAAAGATACTCATGCTATTTTTGAAACTGTACTTGGATTTGTTCGCTATACTTTATTAAATTCCGGATTGAAACTATACTTGGATTTGTTAGCTATGCTTTAGCATACTATGTTTTGAAATGATTGGATCTTTTTGGCTATGTTTTGGACATGCCTGACATTTAAATGGCATGAGACATTTTAGAAATGTTTTGAAATGATTGGATCTTTTTTGGCTATGTTTTGGACATGCCTGACGTTTAAATGGCATGAGACATTTTAGAAATGTTTTGAAATGATTGGATCTTTTTGGCTATGTTTTGGACATGCCTGACATTTAAATGGCATGAGACATTTTAGAAATGTTTTGAAATGATTGGATCTTTTTGGCTATGTTTTGGACATGCCTGACGTTTAAATGGCATGAGACATTTTAGAAATGTTTTGAAATGATTGGATCTTTTTGGCTATGTTTTGGACATGCCTGACGTTTAAATGGCATGAGACATTTTAGAAATGTTTTGAAATGAGTGGATCTTTTTGGCTATGTTTTGGACATGCCTGACGTTTAAATGGCATGAGACATTTTAGAAATGTTTTGAAATGATTGGATCTTTTTGGCTATGTTTTGGACATGCCTGACGTTTAAATGGCATGAGACATTTTATAAAACAACTTATGATATTCACTGAGCTAGTTGTGCTCACCCCACGTGATTTATAATTTTACAGATTAGGTGCTCATTTTTGACTCTCCACCGCGTTAGCAGCTTTTAGATTTTCTCCAGATTCCACATTACTGGTAGGACTCTGCGGATAATCTTCCAAGCTTCTCTTTTGTTTGGTGAGGGGTAGTGTATTAGATAAGTTTTGTATTGATGAACTTTGTTTTTGTTGTAGCATCTTTTGTACTAAGAAGGAATTTTGTAATTCGTATTTTTGTGTAAAATGAAATATTCGGTTTTGTAGTTAAGAAATGGTTTGATGGTTCTATTACATTGCGGTTAAGTTTGTTGCTCTGTTCGTTTGTGCCTTGCGCTTTGGACCGGTCTGCCATTAGCGCGGCGTGTTACGGTCCCGTTTTTGGGGCGTGACAATAACGAAGTGTCTATCACTTGTCTTCCCGATAGACTGGGTATAACATTTACAAAGCAGAGTACTCAGTATATTATTTCATTCACTCACTCATAGCCAAGTCCACTAAAGCGACCCATTGATCCCTTTCACAGTAATCATATTCATTAACACATAGCACAATAATGAACAAATGGTACATTACATAACGAACATATAATTTATAAATGTACTTACCTTATAAACATTAATCAAAATAAATACTTACCTTAGTATCAATTATTCTAGGATTACAATACCAATCATATACAGGGTATCGATAAAAAGGCGTAAACATTACTTACCTCGAAAATCGATTTCGTAGATGTATTCTTATTTAGGTAATATCGAACACAAACGAGTAAAGGTTGACATAAATTTATGAAAATAAGATAAAAATCTAAGAATTAGGGTTTATAATTTCAAGTATATCACCAGGTTAAGAGTCGTCAAAACCCTAATTCAAATCTCACAAAAACAATAGTTAAAAAGTCATTTCAAACCATAAATCAAGTCCCAATAGACTCATAAACATATTTGGTAATCAAATCAATTCATAAACAACAAAATTAAACAAATTAATTTCTTGAGGAACTTGAAATTTAACATGAAAACCATACAAATTTGGGGTAAGTAAAACGTACTTTTGAAGTTGGATTAAAGGTCTACGAGGATTTCTGGATCACCAATTTGATTTGGGAGTAAAATTTCCTAAACTAAATCTAAGATTTAGGATTTTGGATAAAGAGTTTTGAAAAGATCAAAGAAGTTCCAGAAGCTCATTCGGCTATTGGAGATAGGAATTAAGGCAACTGGGTAAATGACTTCGTTAAGAAGTCTTAGGTAATTTTTTAAAATTTCACTTTAGTCCCTCAAGTTTTATAAAAGTACACTTTTACCTAAAAATTTTAGAAAATGATTAAAAAGGGTAAAATGATTATTTAATATTTGAAAGGGATATTAATGAGTATTTAAAAGGATAAGATCAAGTACGAAAATGTATGAAATGATCAAAAAATTTGGGTATTACAGATCAATTGTTAATCTCTTTGGAGTCTATCCTGCATATCCATTTTCAAAAATCTTTTTCATAAATCCAAATGATTTCCCATCTCCTTTATTAAATTTCTTTTGGTCACTTTAAGATTTATGTCAACAATTCCATATCTTGTTAGAGTTTGAATGTATAAAGTTTTTAAATCTTCGACCTTCATATTTGTGTGAGTTTTTGTCTTGGTTTAGTCCCCTGTCGTATTGGCAAAACCTTTTTCATTCCAGAAAAGGATTTTTGCTAATTCAAGTTCATCGACCTATTCATCTTTCCAGCCAAATGCTACAAACTCTTCCATCGCATATCATTCTTAGTGAGTTTACAACTTCTCTTCATAACTTGGA
This sequence comes from Cinchona pubescens, assembly GCA_025175665.1. NCBI lineage: Eukaryota > Viridiplantae > Streptophyta > Magnoliopsida > Gentianales > Rubiaceae > Cinchona > Cinchona pubescens. The sequence continues at coordinate 11,377,918 of JANKKI010000053.1, forward strand.
AGAAGAATACTTAGAATTTCAAAGAATCTTTTTTCAGGAGAACAGAAAAATTCCACCAGAAATATGGCCAAGACCAGATGCAGGATCATGGAATACAAGCGATAATCATCCTCATTGGGCAAGAGTTCAACAAGCCAAACAGGAATATCTCATGGCATTTCAAGATTCACAGGATCCTTATTCATAAGAGTTTTCTAAAAGTTCACAATCCCCATCACGTAAATAGCCTGTAAAAGAAAGGTCAGCAGCTAGACACAAATCAAGGATGAGAAACAAAAGAAGAAATAGAGCTAAACATGAGTATCACATTGAACTATTGAACATCACAAACCCAGATTCCACTCCTTCAGAAACGGACAGTTCAGATGACAATGACACATGGAATTATTGAGCCAATAATTATTGTATGCTTTATTCAAGTTTGTCATGTGTCTATACTTTTACTATATTAAAGCCTGATGTTTGTACATTTTCTTTATAAAAGTTTGTCGGGAATCTATACCTTTACTTTATTAAAGAATGTCAGAATGTAATAAGTGTGTCTAGTTTTGACATAAGCATTTACGTCTTAAGATTGGTATCTGTATCTATATAAAGAAACCTCTACTTCTCCTTTGAGGTAGGAAATTTGTATTAAATTTTCTTATCAATATTATCAATAAAAGAGTGTTTCTTAAAATGATTTTCTAAGTTCTTTTCTCCTAAGTATCTTATCTCAAATCTATGTAGATAGGAAATGATCCAGTGAAAGCATAAAGATGATCATTTGCTAAATGATATCAAAATTAAGTTCAAATCTAAGATAAAGAGTAGGGCTTTGTTCAGCCAAAGAGTGTGTTTTGTTGGCCTAGCATACCTTCGATGATTTGAATTTAGTTTAATAGTTTTGATGATCATCTCTATGTCTCTATGTTAAATGGCAGTGATGATGTTTGCTTTCTACTTCTTGCATGCATCTCCGAATCATGTTGTCAACACATATTTTGAAGAAATTTTGATCTTTCCTCAAATAATGTTTCATATCTGGATAAAATTTCTTCCTCTATTGCTGTGTCATATTCCTAGGTATCCAACTCTTGGCAAGATAATTAGCATAGTCAGCAAACCATATCTCTTTAACTTTAGTACCCAATACGTCAAATTGAGTTATAGAAATAATTTTCTCATCTAGAAACTCCTCATTTATTGTTGTGTCTTTAACTAGGCTGTATTCCAAATGAGACAAGTGATCAGCAACCAGATTTTCACTTTCCTTTTTTATCTCTAATCTCTCAGAGTAAGTAAACTAGGAGAATCTACCTTAACAACCCTGGCTTTGCATATTTCTTTGCCAAAAGATATTGAGTAACCATCTTTGAACAGATAAAATAAGAATGAAATTTATCAAAAGCAAAGATCACTACTAAGAATTACTTCTCTATGGTGGCATAGTTGAGTTGAAATCCATTCAAAGTTCTGCTGATATAATAAATTACATGGAATTCTTTGCCATATCTCTGCCCCAAAACTGTTCTTATTGCACCATCACTTACGTCACATGCAGTCCAAAAGCCAAATTCAATTAGGTGAAAAAACTAGTGGAGTAGAGATCAATCACTATTTCAAAAGTTCGAAAGCATTTAAGCATTCTTCATTAAAAAGAAAAACAACATCCTTAATAAGCAAATTAGTCAAAGGTTTAGAAATCTTGGAAAAATTCTTTATGAATCTACTGAAAATCCCTGCATGTACCAAAAAACTTCTAACTCCCTTCAGTGTTGATGGAGGTGGCAAATTAGAAATAACATTCAATTTCGCTTTGTCAATTTCATTCCCCTTTCTGGAAATTTTGTGGCCTAGCACTATTCCTTCTTGTACCATAAAATGGCACTTTTCTAAATTCAAGACCAAGTTTGTTTCCTCACAATGCTCCAATACAAATAGCAAATTGTCAAGACAGTTTTAATAGTATCACCAAATAAAATAAAGTCATCGATCAAAATTTCCCAAAATTTGTAATTCATACAACAAAAATTATCATCATGCAATGCTGAAAAGCTGCAGGCACATTGCACAGCCCAAGCAGCATCCTCCTGGACATAAATATACCATATAGATGTCAATTTTGTCTTCTCTTGATCTTCTGGGGCAATGACTATCTAATTATACCCTTATAACCATCAAGAAAAAAATAAAAATTTGACTCGCCACACACTCAAGCATTTCATCAATAAATGAATGCGAAAAATGATCTTTTCTAGTATACTCATTCAACTTACTATAATCAATACAAATTTTCCAACTAGTAAGTTTTGCCATGCGTGATGGAATTAATTCATTATTCTCATTCTTAACAATTGAAAGAAAAAAGCTTGTAAATTTTCCAACTAGTTGCCATGAGTGACGGAATTAATTCATTATTCTCATTCTTAACAATTGAAAGAAAAAAGCTTGTAAATTTCCAACTAGTTGCCATGCGTGATGGAATTAATTCATTATTCTCATTCTTAATAATTAAAAGAAAAAAGCTTGTAAATTTAAAATGTAAGTAGTACTATGACAAGGCTACTTAAGTCCTAGAGAGAGAAAGTTAAAAACCTAGCTAAAACTGGCTAAACTACAACTAAGGTTACCTGTTCCTCTTCCAAACTAGCAAGGTATTCTTAGCTGAAAATTAGATAATCAATTCTTGTGCCCAAGTAAACCAAAATTAGTTCAAATTACACAATGTAATGGATCTTGAACTGTGGTGCAGATTTTTCTTTCTTTAATTTCAACACCGCGGTCCAAACCCTTGATTTTACGCTTAATTGGCTTGTATTCTATCTTGGACCGCGATGTGGAAATTTTCTTCTTAAATTCGACACCGCATTCTAAGATCAAAGATCTAGACTCTTTAAATTTTCAAATTGCACTTCTAGTCCTTCAACTTCTTGGTTTAATTACTTGCACATCCAGTTTCATCTATTTTCACCTACAGGAAATACCAAATAAACATAAGTACTAGATTATGTAAAATTGTCGTAGAAATACTACTAAAAACCTTACTTTTACTCAGACAATCATAAAAATAACAATTCATACCAATTCACTTGTATTGGAAAATCGAGTGAAAACTAACAAAATACCATGGATTTTGTGGATAGAATAAATCTATATATATATAGGAGAGAGAGAGAAAGAGTTATCAATGAAAGTTGAGGATTTGATAACACCAATATCATGACTTCTAAATATGTCATTAGGAATTAGATCAATAAGACAGGTAGAAGCATTGTTTCAAAATATGCCATTATGACTAGAAGAGTCATAATCTAGTCATGTCCTAACGTATTCTCACCTTTCTCTTTGCATGTGCTGGAGAAAACCATGCAAAATTCAAAGGGTAAGTCCAATACCGCAAGAGCAGCCTTGAACGAGGCAAAGAAGGCACAAGGTGAACATTCAAATGAACATGAGCTAATCACCAAACCAAATGGAAATCCCACCCTAACAAACCAGCCTAGTAAGACCAACCACCAAACTCGAAACATGAATGACCTCACATCCACGGGTAAGCCTACATTAAAGGAAATTGTCAGCAACGAGCATCCAAGCAAATTTTCAAGCAGCAAAGAAACCAACTTCATATCCAACCTGTCTTCTCCCCAACATCCAAAGATTAAATCAATTGATGATACCATCATACCCAATGATAAGGTGTTAGCAGAAAAAACTTGCTACTTTTTCGATAATGAGTCTCCTAATGACCGAGAAGTGCACCCGATCCAAGAATTGGAAATTCTCGTCCCAAAAAAGAAAGGAAGATGTAGCCAAGAGCAATACAAACCAGGATGGCCTCATTAGCAACATCAAACCTCTTTCTCTAATTTAGTTCTATATGTAATCCCTTTTCTCCATTATTTTTCCATGAGGGATGAAAGAGTCATCCAGGGAGAGTTTATTTGAAATTCGAATGTGAAAGGTTGTTGGCTGAATTGTTATAGCCTTTGAATGGGTCAGCTCTTGTGCAACCGAATTTGTTGCCTGTTCCTCCAAAATCACGGTCAACCGTCATCATTCACCGACTTTAGACCCATTATTCTTTGTACCTTCTTTAACAAAATTTGTACAAAAATTTTGGCCAGTAGACTCTCAACTATTTTTCCAAAGTTTATTTCCCATGAGCAAGTCGCTTACGTCCAAGGCAAAAAATTTGTAGACAACATCCTAATAGTTCAAGAGATGGTTGATTTTTTAAATCGGAAAACAAGAGGTGGAAATATGATCATTAAGCTGGATCTTGCCAAAGCATTCCATAGGTTATCTTGGCCTTTCCTATATGCAACCTTGAGGAAGTTTGGATTTGTCGAAGAATGTTAGATTTCCCTAATGAAGAATGTCTTGGAGGATTGTTGGTTCTCCATCCTCATCTATGATGTCCCAAAGGGTTTCTTCAAATCATCAAGAGGGGTTCAGCAAGGGGACCCTTTATATTTTCTTCTCTTCATAATCATGCTGGAAACCTTTTCCCGTGGATTGACATCCCAGTTCCGTTCTGGGAAAATTTCAGATTTTGCCCAACCTAGAAATTGCCTAACCATCTCCCATTTGGCTTATGCTGATGATATTGTTATTTTTACAAAAAGAGAGTCCATTTCCATCCAAAATCTCATGGCTTTCCTTTTGAAATTTGAGACATCTTCGGGCCAGCTTTGTAATAAGTCCAAAATCTTATTCTATTTGTCCAAAAAAGCATCAACATCTCGGATTCGGATGATTCAAGCCAAGACAGGTTTTACAAAGAAATCCCTGCTATTCATATACTTGGACTGCCCCATTCAAAAAGCAAAAAAATGGAAATCTCTATTTCAGCCATTGATTGAAAAAGTGGCATCCCGCATCCATGGTTGGCAAACTCGATTTCTCTACCCTGGAGATCGACTTATTCTTATCAAACATGTACTTAGTAGCATCCCGATCTTTCTTATGGTAGTTCTTTCTCCCCTGAATTCAATTCTTAAGGAGTTGGAGAGGCAATTCACAAATTTCTTTTGGGGAACATCTGAAGGTGTTCGCAAGTGCCATTGGATGTCGTAGGCCTCAATATGCCAACCAACATCCTCAAATGGACTCGGCATTTCGCCTCTGTCGGATGTGATAAATGGATTTAACATTAAACTATGGTGGAAGTTTAGCAAAGGCCAATCATTATGGTGCTCTTTTCCTCCAGGGAGATACTTAAAAGGCCAAGTTCACCCGTGTATAGCCAAGGAATCACCTGGAGATTTGTTTACATGGAAAAGGATGCTGAGAGTCCGAGAAGAAGTAGAAAAGCACATGTTATTCTAATTAGGAAGGGTAATTCTTCATTTTGGTTTGATACTTGGACTATATCTGAACAAGGGCCTTTCTTTCACTTGGTGGAGCAAGTTTATGATAGCCATCTAACCATGGAGCAAATGTGGAATTTCGGTGGGTGGAAACTATCCCTTCTTGATGGGAGATATTCCAGTGAAGAACTGCACAACATTGGAAATATTCTCAAGGACAAGGCAATCTTCTTGAAGGAGGAACCGGACCAGCTCATTTGGACCCTAACATCCAAGGGTTCTTTCTCAATCTCATCAACTTTTCTGCCACTTGCACAGTCATTCTCTAGACAAATGATTTGGGATAAGAGTCTCTAGTCAGAAATCTCCATCTTCATGTGGAAAGTGTTGAACAAATGGCTCCCAACGAATGATATGATTTCCAAGCTCGGTATTCAGTTAGCCTCCAAGTACTGTTTCTGTAACAGTGAGGAATCCTCGGATCATGTATTTGTGGCCTGTACAATTTCAAAGAAAATTTGGAGCTTCATCGAATCTTGGTTTGAATTGGTGTTTGCTCCAGCTACCTCCAGTCTAGATTCGAACAAGCTAAATTCGAGGTGGTGGGCCAGAAAAAAAGCTATCTTCCAGGGGACGCTTATCAATGAAGCTCGGATAATTGTTGATATTTTTGTGCTTACTTGAAAGATATTCTTCAATGTATCCATTTAAGAAGGTGATAGATGGCGATGAACTTTTGCTTTCGAGAGGTATTTGTAATCAACATCTTCAATCAAAACTGAAGAGAGTACTTGCTGTCAAGTGGGAATGCCCTCCTCTTGGCTCTTTCAAGCTGAATATGGATGAAGCTTCAAAAGGCGATCTGTGTATGGCAACGGGAGGTGGCATCCTCAGAAATCATAATGGACAATGTATCAAGGCCTTCTCCAACTGCTATAAATTGCAAACCAATTTGAAAGCCGAGATTTTGGCCCTTGTCGATGGCCTCAAAATGTGTTGTACGCTGCATTTACAAGCTGTGGAGGTGGAATTGGACTCAATAACTCTTGTCAACATCTTGAACGGCCTGTCCTCACCATCATGGAGCATCCATGATAATGAACTCAAACTCATCAAATACTTATTAGTAGGCAGAATTGTTTCATTTTCGCGTGTATTTTGAAAGATTAATCAAGTTGCTGATAGTTTAGCGAATGGGGGCATTAGCAATCCTATTTATGTTGAATATGACCAAGACACCATTCCTTCTCACATAAAAGGTTTGGTGCTCTTGGATGCCAGAGGATGCCCATACATTCGCCACTATAAATCTTGATTATATTTTAATAAAATTCACACCGGGTTCGGTGATTGCTTAAAAAAAGAGGATGTTAGTACTTCAAATCGCAGATTTAGTTCTAAAATGTAAGATGCCATTTCATAGAATTAGGGGACATTAGTATCCTAGATCTTACAAGATGCTAGAATTCAAAGGGTATGTCTTTGAATTCATTTTCTTACTGCTGGAGAGCTAGACCTCATTTTAGCCTCCATCTACCTTTTCTATTTTAATAATGAAAAGGGACAACCCCCACCTAGGAGTAGGTGGTTGCTCAAACAAAAAATGCCATTATGATTAGAATGCCAACAAGGATGTGAATGAACCGTTATGTACTATCCAAAAAAGTTATGGATTAAACCACCTTAGCATTGATTACTAGCTTTTATGTGTTCTTTTTTTTGAGCAAACACCCGTGGGTGATAATTTATTTAATAATTCATGATTTACAATGCCTTAAATAAGGGCAACTTTGAGCATCCAAGCGCAGAAATCCTCTTAGAGATTTGTGAATTGTGTCTTGGTTATACTCTGTATAAGAAGAATGAATAATACCCTCATTTGCTAGCCTATCCGCTACTTGATTAGTTTCTCTAAAAATATGAGAAAAAGTAAAGTTCCTATCTGAAATAAAAGCTGTTATGAATTGCACTTGTTGATCAATGTTCTAGACATCTCATGCATTCAACCCTTGATGATTTGCGTTAGGGTTAGGGAATCAAGCTCCACTTGCACATCCATGAGCTGCAATTTCTCACAAAGTTTAAGACCATCCACTAAGGCAGACGCTTCCGTTTGCAAATTGGTTAGAAGGTTGTAATTGTTGCTAAAATCATTTGCATTATTTGTTGCTTTATATTAGGTCTTAATGATCATTCTTTTACTTGGAATGAGCTTGAAACTTGATTTGTTTAGCCTAAATTAACCCACATTTGATTACTTGGCAAGCACTAAATTTTAACTAGTTAAAGTTATATTTCTGATAAAAAATAATTCTTACTTTTGTTGAACTAAAATGTGGAGGAAATTTTGAGTTTCTTAAATCATCATTTTCATTTTCCTACTTTTCTTTCCAATTGGTAGTTTGCATGATGTTGTATGTCATATGGGTGCGCGTTTGTCATATGTTTGTTGTTTCTAGTTTTTTCTTCATTTTTTTTCCTTATTTTTTCCTCAAGACTACCAAAACCTTAATTTGGTTGTATGATAACCCTAAGAAACTAGAATTTTCATACCCTACTTAGCGCGGTTTTTAACCTAGCTTGACTGACTTTAGGGTTTATTCACATATTCTCATGTATTATTACTTTTATGCCTTAGTGAGTGTTTTTTATAGTGTTTAGTTAGTGTTAATTATCTTGTAGTAATGCCTGTTTATGTGTATTGTTTGGTCGGGAGAAGCGGCGAGACAATTGGATTATGATTGGATGAAATTTGATGTGTAGATCACAATGGTAGTTGTGACCCACCTTTCTAAACCATTTTCTGGTTGTTTGATGGCTGTGGCTAGGGTTCCTCAAGGCCAAATTTTTTGGCCTTGGCCTGAGCTCTGGGGTGGTATGATTTTTAGCATTTTGAACTAATCTATAAGGACATTTTTTTCATTTTACCCCTAAACCTTGTCAACATTATAAATAGGTATTTAAGGCCTGATTGTTAGCCCTAGCCACCCTTGTTTTCCTTTTCATTTCTTCGTTCCTCTTGGGGAGAAACTTCTAAATAGTTTTCTTCTATATTTTCTTATTTGTTCAAAATGTTTAATTTATTTTTGTAAGTGTTGTTTATGTTTATTCTAATTATTTTGTTTATTGTTAAATTCTACCTACCATACTTTAAATGCTTTGTTTAAGTTCTTTCATTTACTAGTTTTTATTAGATGCTTTCTTTAGATTGATTTCTTTAAATTCATGTTAGTGAAATTTATTTGCTTTTAATGGTTTTTTTTTCTTTGAAGTCTTTTATTATCATTTAACAGTCATCGGTTAAGGTTAGGTGATGCCTATTTCATATAGGTAATGGTTAATTTGGTTGGTTGATTAGTGAAATGGACTTACCGGACAAACCTAATGATAGAATTTCATGGATAGACAAGCAAACTTGATTAGTCTAAGTAGTGATGCATTACACATCTAGTTCTACATTTATAAATGCCTAAATCTTGTTACTAACTAGATGGCACACTGCAAGTATTAATAGCAAGAAGAAGTAGGGATCGAACCTACAAGGATTGGTCAGTAATTATTGACTATTTGATTAGAATGCCATCTGAAGAAATTTATTGAACCTAATTTAAGTAAAACAAAATGGCTGAAAAGAATACAAACGCAAAAAAAAAAAAAAAAAAAAAAAAAGAATACAATCGCTAAGATTTAAGAAAGCAAATTTAAAACTAGTTAGGGTTTGATTAGCCAATTCGTGGGGTTTAATCAATTGATTGGGTCCAGTGGTTCAATTGGTTTAATTAGGAGAGCACTCCCAACTATGAATTAATCCTTGAACCGGCTCATGGTTCTAAGTCATTCACACAGTGTGGAGCTATAAGAACCAAGAAAAATAGAATCTTGACCCGACTACCATTCATCCTAATCTGGTAGATGATTCATCTAGCAATTGTCTGAGGTCAATTATATACACAATTCGCATTTGCATGTGTACAGATTGAACAAGTAATACTGCAATAAGTAGATATCGTTCCCACAAGGACTAAGTTGACTAGCGAGCTGCTAAGTACCAATATGACATGCGCAATATTTTATTTAAACACAAAATAATGTAATTTATAATAAAAGGAAATAACTTAATAACTAAATTAACTTCTAAGCAAATAAGTTAAGATGATTAAATGTCTAGGGTTTATTTTTTCTTTACCAATCTAATTGAATGCTTCAGTTCATTGCTCTATCAATTTCTCATGTTGTTTACTAATCTAGGGTTTATTTTGTAATTGCAAGTTTCCCATCGTACTCATTGAAAATCTACTTACCCTAACCAGTCCAGTATATGTCTATGTGGATGTGGATAAGAATCAACCTAACTTGATTGCCTGACTAGCGAGCTGCTAAGTACCAATATGACATGCGCAATATTCTATTTAAACACACAATAATGTAATTGATAATAAAAGTAAATAACTTAATAACTAAATTAACTAAGCAAATAAGTTCAGATGATTAAATGTCTAGGGTTAATTTTTTCTTTACCAATCCAGTTGAATGCTTCAGTTCATTGTTCTATCAATTTCTCATGTTGTTTACTAGCCTAGGGTTTATGTTGTAATTGCAAGTTTCCGTCGAACTCATTGAAAATCTACTAACCCTAGGACCATACCAGTCTAGTACATGTCTATGAGGATATGGATAAGAAGCAACCTAACTTATTGCCTTGATTGGTGCATAAGAATCAACCTAACTTGATTGCCTAAGCTGAATAGGTATATGTCTATCCTACACACAAAATGGTTCAATTAATGGTAGAAAGTTCCAAACAAAGACTATTTAAACCCATCCCAAAATTTCCACTATCAATTTCACTTATGATTTACAAATCACTCTAAAGGGTGATCGTCATTCATCTAACCGCATTAAGAGCTATTCAAATAAGCAAACAAACATACTTAATCAAATAGAACAATCAAAAACTTTGCAAACAATCTCCATGGTAAATTTGAAATAAAATCCTAGTATGAATTTAGTGCGTCATCGTAGCAATAAATACATCAAAATATTTTTTACAATTATTCTAGGATAATAAATCTCAATGAAAAGAGAAAGAAAAGAAAAACTAGTACTAGTCTCGTTCTTTATCCTCTGTCTTGATGATTCTTTTTTTTTCATTTAAAACCCCACCGGGTGAAATTTTTTTATTGAAACCAGATTCAAGTTTCACGAAGCCGAATGTAGGGGCATCTTTGAGCATCCAGCCATAATAATCCTTTCACAAGATGAGAGTTGAAATTTGGCACAAAGTTGGAGACCGTCAACTAGAGCCATCAGTTTTGCTTGAAGATTGGATTGGCTATAGTAAAAGTTAGAAAAAGCACAAATAAGTTGGCCATTGTGATCCCGAATAGCTCCTCCTCCAGCTGCCTTTCTTGGGTTTCCCTTAGATGCACCATCTATATTAAGCTTAACCATTCCATGAGGCAGAGGTGACCAGCTCACCACCATTGCTTTTTTCGGCTTTTGATGAATGGAAACCTTGACCTAGAGCTCAAGATAATAACAATTCATCAGCTGGGTAGTAGCGTGTGAAATGATGGATTAAGGAAATGTTCTTCAGGGAAGCACATTTTTTTTAAACCCAAAACGAGTTAAGCATTTTATTAATAATCCATAATTAAGTTTTACACAGCCGAACATAGGGCACCTTTGAGCATCCAGCCGTGAAAACCCCTTTACAAGGTGAGGAATTGTGTGCTGGTTATACTCAAGATATGACTCATTCTTTATGCTCTCATTTGCAAGATTATCCACTACTTGAATTGCTTCCCTAAATACATGTGAAAAAGAGAAATTCTTCCTATTACAAAGTTATAAATAAACTGAAGGAGAGAGTCGATGTGCCAAGGCGGTGTTGCTTTTCCATTCAAGATATTGACAATTATGAGTGAGTCCATTTCCACTTGGACCGAAGAGAGCTGAAATTTGGCACAAAGTTGTAAGCCATCCACCAAGTCCATGAGTTCCACTTGTAGATTGGATTGGCTATGATAGAAGTTCGAAAAAGCACAACAAAGTTGGCCATTGTGGTCCCGGATAGCTCCTCCTCCAGCTGACTTTCCCGGGTTTCCTTTAGATGCACCATCAACATTAAGCTTAACCATTCCATGAGGTGGAGGTTACCAGTCAACTACTCATTTCCATTGCTTTCCTCCATTTTTTATGGATGAAACCTTGACCTAGAGCTCGGGATAATAGCAATTCATCCATTGGACAATAGCGTATGAAATGATGGATTAAGGAAATGTTTTTCAAGGAAGCACATATTTCAACATTGATGTGGTTTGAGTGAATCTTCTTTTCTTCATAAAGCAGCGTGTTCTGAGATTTCCATAGGGTCCAGCAAATTAAGCTTAGGATGATCTTATGAAATGTCTCCATTGTAGGTAAAGGGGTAGCGTGCCACCACCATGAATTGAGCTTTTCAACCAAGTTGTAGGACGGAGAAAAGTCCAATTCTAGCCAAGATTCAAAGAAACTCCATACCTATGATGACCAATGGCATGTTATGAAAAGGTGATCCAAGGTCTCTTGTGTTGTTTCACAGAAGCTACATCTTGAGGTCATTGCAAAACCGATCTTTGGTAGGACGTCATCTATTGGGAGCCTTCTATTCAGCAACCTCCACATAAAAATTGAGATTTTTCGCTGTAGCTTTTCATCCCATACTATTTTCCTCGTGAAGATTAAGGGAAAGTAGGCAATGTGGAAGAGATTGAGAAGTTCCCTTTGGGCGTGAGCTTCCATATTATTATATTCGTGTCTTGTGAAGTGATTAACAACTTCCCTGTGAGGGATTCCCGTATTCTATCAAGGTTTTCTTGAGAGTATCTAGTGTCTAGCATGCTGAGATTCCAGCCATTAGTACTCCAAATTTGTGCCACCATGACTTCCTTGTCATAAACATTTTCCATTTCTTAAGCTAGGGCACCTCGTTCTGTCCATGGGTCATACCGAAAGGAGGAATTTCCCTTCCACAGTAATACCATTAGACTGCTTTCAACCTCCTCTCGTGCCTTTAACATTCTTTTCCATGTGGAAGAGGCATTCACAGCTTCATGTACTTCACAAGGGTGAGAATTCTAGTGCATGTATCTTGCATGAAGAAAGTTTCTCCATGTGAGCTTCCCATCCTATCTCAATTTCCACCACAGCTTGATGCTAAAACCATGTGCTAAGCATGCGAGGGAAGGGATTCCTACACCATTGGATGTTGTAGGTCTACAAACATCTTTCCACGCAAACCAGTGTCGCTTTTTCCCAAAGACGGATGCTCTCCAAAAGAAGTTGGCAAGTTGTCTGTTCACTTGTTTTAAAAGGGCTTTGGGTGGGTAAAGGACCACCAATAGGTAGATAGGGATACTTGTGAGGACATGCTTTATGAGAATCAATTTTCTACCCAGGGAAAGAAGCTTGGACTGCCAACCAAAGATTCGAGCCGCTATTTTATCTACCATAGGCTGGAAAAGCGCTATTCTCTTCTTTGCTTTTTGAATTGGGCAGCCTAAGTAGGTGAATGGGAAATTTCTTTTTGCAAAGCCAGTTTTATGTTGAATCATTCGTATTTGAGATAAAGGAGCTGCCTTGGGAAGGAAAAAAGAACTCTTGGATTTGTTCATGAACTAACCGGTCGAAGCTTCAAATGTTTTCCAGAAATGCCATGAGGTTCCTAACTGATTTTGCATCCCTTCTTGTAAAATTACCACATCATCTGCAAAAGCAAGATGTTAAATTGAGAGATAGTGATTAGGAAAACCAAAGTCCATTATTTTCCTTTGACAAACCAGGTACTTTAACCTCTTGGAGAAATACTTCCATCATGATGATAAAGAGCGTAGGTGAAAAAGGATCTCCTTGTCGAACTCCTCTCGAGGATTTGAAGAACCCTTTTGGAATCCCATTAATGAGAACTAAGAACCAGCAATTTTCAATGACATTTCGTACAAGAGAAATCCAGTTTTCATTAAAGCCCAACTTCCTCATTATGGCGTATAGACACTGCCAAGAGAGCCTATCAAATGCTTTTGTGAGGTCGAATTTGACAATTAGGTTTCCTCCTCGTGTTTTCCTTTCCATGAAGTCTACCATTTCTTAAGCAAGAATAATGTTGTTCGTGATTTCTTGCCTCTCCACGTAAGCCACCTGCTCTTTCGAAAATAATTCTTGGTAGCATTAAGGCTAGTCGATTTGCTAACACCTTTGTACAGATTTTGTTGAAAAATGTGCATAGATTAATTGGCCGAAACTCATTAAAAGATGCTAGGTTGGCAACTTTAGGGATTAATGCAATTAGTGTACTTGTGTAAGCTCTTGGGAGTTGTTTGCCTTGCAAGAAGTCCTTAACTGCACTGTGTAGGTCTTGTTGAATTATGCTCCAACAACATGTGAAGAAAGTTCCATTGTAGCCGTCTATTCTCGCTGCATCTTCCGGGTTTAAAGCAAACGTGGCTTGCTTTAATTCATCTAATGAGGGTTTCAAAGAGCATTCTGTTATCCTCTTGTGAAATATTGTTGAGAAGAGACTGGTCTATGTAATCATCATTTTCGCACTTTAAGAGAGTTGGAAACAAATTGATCCCTTCCTCTTCTATTCTGAGATATTTTTCAGTCCATGCCCCATTCACTTTAATTTTGGAGATGTTCAATTTTTTCCGTTTAGCTTTGAGAGAGGAGTGAAAAAAGTGAGTGTTCTAGTCTCCTTCTTTCAGACACTTTAGTCCAGCTTTTTGTCCCCAATATGTTTCCTCTTCTGCTAGGCATTTGGTGTAGTAGGCTTATGCATGAGCTAGAACAATTGGATTGCCTTGCCTTAGCTGGTTCAAGAAGGTTTCCTCGCACTTGTTCACCTTCAAGTTTGGATCTTTGACTTTGCTAAAGATGTTTCTGAAGATTGTATGGCTCCAATTTCTTAACTCCGCCTGAGTCTTTTTAGCTTTACAACTAGGATAAAGAGGGGAGGACCAACACAATGAAGATTCCAATTTGTTTCTACCACCTGCATGAAATTGTGGAGTTTAGTCCACATATTTAAAAAAAAGAAAAAGAATTAGGGTCTGATAAGGACATTGAGATTGTCTGGAGGAGGAGTGGAGAGTGATCTCAACATGTCTTGGACAAATGTTCCACTGCAATATTGTAGAAAGCTACCATAAACGCATTATCTGTAAACATATCTGTCTAGCCACTTCCATACAGTGTTGCCAAAATGATTTCCCCTCCATGTGAACTTGCATCCTTGAAATGCTAAACCATCAATCCGTAATCTTGGAGGCAGTCATTAAATTCTTGCATTGCTTCTAAATCTAGGGTTGAAGATCCTTTATACGCATCCGCTGTGGAAATGACATTAAAGTCACCACCTACAATCCATGGAATATTAGGCTAGTAAAGGCCCCGTAGTTCACTCCATAACCGTCTCCTCTCCTGTTTGGGCAATTGAGTCAATCCTATCCTTATCCACCATAGGTTCTAATAGCAAAGAACTTTTATTTCCAGCCCCTCGGATATTCCATATGAGGACTTTATCCATATCAATGAGAGGAGGTGGTGCATGGTGAAGTTGGCTTGGAGGAAAGCCTGGTGTTTATTGTGTGTGGCATGTTGCAGGTTTTCCTACGTCTCCCTGTTTGTTTGGACATGGTCAGTCCCTTTGCTTGAGGTTCAGCTTCAACTTGGAGGTGGGAGAAGGGATCACTTGAGCAATGAGGGGGTCATTGTCTGAGAGGTAACCGGGTAGCTCCTCCATGATTTTCTCATGTGTTAGGAAAAGGTACACATCCTTGGCTATTGGTTTTAAAATTTGAACTTTCAAAATAGATGGAGCATTTGTTAGTTGTTGGGGTTCATTTGATTCCTTCTCCTAGTTTGAATTGTGTAACTTATCCAGAGTTGGTTGCAAAATCCCTTGAATGCTGGGATTTGAATATTGAAACTGCGGTTGTTGTGGTGGCCTCTCCTCCATGGCTGGTTGATCCTCCACGGCTAGTGGTTCCCTCTTATTGGTGGCATCTCTTGGATAGAAATTTTTCCATGCCTATTCACCTCATCATCATCAAGTGGTGCTTCAAGCAGTGGAGGTGGAGTTTGTTTTGTTCCAGAATGTCCAATTTCACGTGAAACTTTTTCATGCAAATTGACCTTACCATCTTCGAGTGGTGCTTCCAGCAGTGGAGGTGGCAGGAGTTTGTTTTGTTCCAAATGGTCCAACTTCGTGGTGTTTCACTGGTGTCCAATGTGTTTGAGTTGGTTTCTTTGCTTGATGCTTCGTGTTTTCACCAGGGCCAATGCTATGCTTTGCCAAATTTGAACCTCCTTTCTTGCATGCTTCTTGGTCGTGGCCAATTTTCTTGCACTTTGCACAGTAACATGGCACTTCTTCGTAGCTGATTTTTTGCCCAATTCCTTCCTTACCAACCCCTGACCATACCCTAGAAGGGATAATGGATAGGAAGTCAACCTCAACACATACCTTGGCAACACTTGGCCTGGTGAAATTTTCAGTTGCCAAGTCCAATTTGAAGGGTGTCCCAACAGCTTGAGCGAGGCTGAAGATAGCGTGTTTGTTGAAGAAAACTGCTAGAAGTCCCTCAAAAGTGATCCATATAGGGACTATGGATGGTTCCTCTTCGGTGGTAAAGAATGGATGCCACTTAAGAACTCTCAGGTAATAGCCTTGGACGAACCAAGAATATATTCTTAAGCCAACATCGGAGATAGTCCTTCTCCAAAGAAAATCTGATGATTACATGCTTATAATCAAGATATCCAATTGTGAATTGACCTCTAAATCCGATCGTGTGAAAACTTTTCCGTACTGTTTCCATATTCGGTTTTCCCCTCAGGAAGTTTTCCACCAATGTGTATCTGAATGGTGCAGCAAGTTGTTGAATTTCCTCCTTAGAGAAGAATATGGTTGGTTTTCCTTTTTGTGATTGAAGCACCTTTAAGGGTGCGTCTAGTTTTGGTGTTTAAATGCCATGATTTTGTCCACCCGAGAGTACTCGTGGGAATGTTCTTGGTTGCCCTTCAACCACGGTTGAAGGGCAGCTGGCTCTGCCTTGGCCGAGTATGCCAAAAAGAAGAAGCTATTTTTCAAAGTGAGAAAATGTAGAGAGAAGGAGGAAAAAAGGAGACTTTGGTTTCCAAACAATTGAATTCGATCTTCTGCAGGGAAGCACATATTTCAACAATGATGTGTGCGTTTGTGTGAGTCTTCTTTCCTTCACGAGCTTTCCATAGGGATCACCAAACTAGACTTGGGATGATCTTATGGACTGTCTCCATGTGGGTGAAGAGGTAGCGTGCCACCACCATGAATTCAGCTTTACCACAAGGTTGGAGGAAGGAGGGAATTCAGCTCTAGCCAAGATTCAAAGAAACTCCATACTTGTGATGACCAGTGACATGTAGTGAAGAGGTGATCCAAAGTCTCTTGTGTTACTTCACAAAAGCCACATCTTGAGGTCATTACAAAGCCGTACTTTTGTAGGATGTCATCTATTGGGAGCCTTCTATTCAGCAACCTCCACATAAAAATAGAGATTTTTGGTTGTAACTTTTCATCCCAGACCATTTTCCTCGTGAAGCTTGAGGGGAAATTAGGCAATGTGGAAGAGATTGCGAAGTTCACTTCGGCCGTGAGCTTCCATATTATTATGTCCTTTCCATTTGAAGTGATCAACGACTTTCCTTTGAGGGTTTCCCTAAGTATTCTGTCAAGTTCTTCTTGAGAGTATCTAGTGTCAAGCAAGTTGAGATTCCAACCATTAGAGCTCCAAATTTGTGCCACCGTGATGTCGTTATCATAAACATTTTATATTTCTCGAGCTAGAGCACCTCTCTCTGTCCATGGATCATACCAAAAGGAGGAATTTCCATCACGCAATAATACCATTAGACCACTTTCAATCTCTTCTCACAATTTTAGCATTCTTTCCCTTGTAGAAGAGACATTCGCAGCTTCGTCCACTTCAAAGGATGAGTATGCCTGCGCATGTATCTTGCGTGAAGAAAGTTTTTCCAAATTGAATTTCCGCTCCTAAATTTCCACCACAGCTTGATGCTAAAGCCATTCACCAAACATCCAAGGGAGGGGATTCTTAGACCATTGGCTACCGTAGGTCTACAAACATCTTTCCAAGCAAACCAATGTCGCTTTTGTCCAAGGTTAGATGCTTCCCAAAAGAAGTTTGAAAATTGTCTATTCACTTGTCTTTTAACACTGCTTTAGGTGGGCAAAGGACCGCCAATAGGTAGATAGGGATACTTGTGAGGATGTGCTTTATGAGAATCAATTTTCTCCCCGGGAGAGAAGCTTGGATTGCCAACCATTGGTTCGAGCTGCTATTTTATATACCATAGGCTGGAAAAGTTCTCGTCTCTTCTTTGCTCTTTGAATGGGGCAGCCTAAGTAAGTGAAAGGGAAATTCTTCTTTGCAAAGCCAGTTTTGTAGTGAATCATATGTATTCGAGATAAGGGGGCTGCCTCGGGGAGGAAGAAAGGCATCTTGGATTTGTTCACCAGCTGACCGGTCGAAGCTTCAAATTTTTCAAGAAACACCATGAGATTCCTAATAATTTTCCATCCCCTCTTGTAAAAATGACTACATCGTCTACAAAAGCAATATGTGAAATGAGAGATAGTGATTCGGAAGACCAAAGTCCATTATTTTCCTTTGATGGACTAAGTTCTTTAAGCCCTTGGAGAATACTTCATCATCATGATGATAAAGAGCATAGGTGATAGTGAATCTCCTTGCCGAGCTCCTCTAGAAGATTTGAAGAACCCTTTTGGAATCCCATTAATGAGAACTAAGAACCAGCAATTTTCAATGACATTTTGTACTAGAGAAATCCAGTCTTCATGAAACCCTAACTTCCTCATTATGGTGCATAGGAACTGCCAAGAGAGCCTATCGAATGCTTTTGTGAGGTCTAATTTAACAATTAGGTTTTCTCCTCGCGTTTTCTTGTCCATGAAATCAACCATTTCTTGAGCAAGAATAATGTTGTTCGTGATTTCTCGCACCTCTATCTTGATGATTCTCCTCTTCCAAAAGATTGATTGACATCTGCCTGATGTTTTCATGCTACTCTCTTTGTGACTTATGCTCACATCTGTTAAACATGTATTTATATAGGTTTCCAGGGTTTCATCAAGTTATGGGTCAAAAATACCTCCGTAACTACTCAAACTCGTCAAGGCTAGAACTACCTTGTATTTTTAGCCTACTCCAAGTGTGTTTCCCAAGATCTGGGCACTGTTGTACCTAGAAGGCAATCTCTAGGCACACTCAAAGGATCTAGGTGTGGTTGCACCCTCCTCTCTACTAGTCGTGTCCCGATTTTGCTCCATTTTGCTCTATTTTTGTCCGTTTGACCTCCAGTTAATCCCAAACCTATAAAAACACATTAAAACACACAAATAAGTGTAATTAAACATTAAAATCACATAAACTAATATTTGGATAGAAACCCTAAAATGACCAAAACACCCCTACTTATTAGACACAAACTTTCAAAAACTAACTAAAATACAAGATAAAATGCATGTAAATAACTATCTTTGAAGAGAGTTAACAAGAAGCAACAATCCATGCTTGTATATTGCATTAAAACCCATCGAATAGTCTCAAGAATTGGACCGTTCAATCCACCAATCAATCAAATACCCATTACAAATTGGTATAATCAAAACCTTAACCCAAAGCAGTAAACATTAAAAGGCTAAAATAAGAATTCTTAAAAAAGCAATTAAAAAAAACATGTAAAGAGAAAGTAGTTGAAGAAAGCACTTAAACTACCCTGCACTAAATTAACACTCAAAAGGCATAATTAAAGAAAACCCATAAACTATTCTAACGATTACACTAAGAAAGTAAAGAAAGAAAATAAACTAAACTACATTAAATTAACACTAAGAAATGGAAATTACACATAAAATAAAAGGTTTTACACTAAAAAATTTCAATCTTCGACCAAGAAATAAAAATTACAAGAAAGAACACTAACCTAATCCAAGATATCCATCCTAAAACAGGGACGATTTTCTCCTTACTCTAATCCTAAGCTAACTACTATCTAGCACTAGCTAACCCCTTCAAATGAGGCTTAAAAGGGGCAAATGTAGTGTTAGGCTTGAGGAGAATTAGCGTAGCAAAATTCAGGCACGAACTGGACCTTTTCATCCTTGGAGGATTTCAGACTGCGGTATCATTTTTTCTTCTATGTTGCAGGATTGATACCATAGTACCAAATGTCAATTCCTCCCAGAATTTTCGTTCCACAATATCGATTGAATCCGCTACACTATTTTCCACTGAAAATCTCTATCCGATTCACACATGAATAGAAGGTCTTAAAGAAACTCTCTTCCTTCCTCTACAACTCTCACTCTAACTCAAATTCCAAGTTTGCAACCCGGCCATGGCTGCGTTGAATGCCCTTCAGCCCACGGCTAAAGGGAGCTGAAAGGCAGCCACTTTCATTTACTGAGGCCCTCATGGGTAAACAGACACCCACTGATCATGTCCCTCCAAATCAACCACTAAAGAAACTCTAAACCTACAAGGGAAAACCGGCCATCTTCTTCACTGAAGAAGAAGTTCAAAAGCTGGCAGGTCTATTCTGTTACACATTGGTGGGCAGCTTTCCACGAGGCAAGCCTAACATGGAAATGATGAGAAAGAACTTCCAAACAATCGGCTTCAAGGGCAATTACACGATTGGCTTTCATCTATTGACTACAAGCACATCCTCATTCAGTTCTACTTGGAAGAGGACTATTTGCACTGTTGGCTCAAGAACGTGTGGTTCATTAATGGCTATTACATGCGCGTTCTAAAGTGGCATCCTCTATTCACACCAGATAAAGAGCCCTCGATTGTCCCCGTATGGAACACTTTTGAAGGACTCCCGGCTGTCTTTTTCACTAAACATGCAGTTTTTAGCCTAGCACAAGCAGTTGGAACTCCATTGAAGCTTGACATGACCACGGAAAAGTTCACACGACCCAACACCGCCAAAGTTTACGTAGAAGTGGACTTTCTGGCTACCCTCCCCACTCGACTATGGTTGGGGTTAGGAGAAGATGGTAGATGGCAGTCGATCACATATGAGAACCTCCCATCCTACTGCACCAAATGCAAAAAGATTGGTCATCACAATGATGATTGTTGAATGGGAGCTATGAAGGCATCAAAACAGCAAGTGCAAACTGTGGCCAAAGGGAATGTCCCCGGACGACGAAGAAACCTTCATCTCAATGGCAAATCAAGAAAAATGCAGCTGGACCTTCGGGGGTTACCAAGGAGCATCCCGAGCCCGTTACGGTTCAATCCACGGTAGAAGGTCAAGCCAATTCTGAAATTCTAGCAAACAATGTGGCGATGGACACCAACCTGTGGAGATGCCACCAATTCCTTAGTCCCCAAAGGCAGTTACAACATCCTCAACAAACTAGGAGATTCAAATTTTGAATTCCTTGGCTAATGAGGCGGTTGCAACCCCTCTAACAAACCAGATAAGTCAACATCGTAATCCCTTGAAAAAAGGGTTGACAAATTCAAACTGCACAGCAACAAATCAGTACCTAGAACATTCAAATCTAACCAATTTGACTCGTTCAGAGAAGCTACTGAACCCCTAAGTGAGCCACAGGACAAGACAACTCAAGTTGCTTTCAAAGATGACTTAGTCCTTGCAAATGTCCGAATAATGGAGCAACTCCCTTACTACTTTTCAGACGGTAATGATCTTCCCTGTGTTGCAGCAGCCTCTCCGTTACATAAACTTGAGGAACTAGGTGAACAATCCAAAAAAAAAGCCTACCCGAAAGAAAAAGAGCAGAAGAAAACAAACCTACACGATGCCTCGTATGAGAACGAGGCTGTCCAAGCCGCCTTCCTCCTCTCCCAATTAATATGGATTGTTTCTTGGTATGGAACATACGGGGAATAAAGAACAAACCTTCCATTCAAAGAATAAAGCTGTTGATGAAGGAACACAAAATAAAAATCCTTGCTTTGTTAGAACCTATGGTAGCAAAGAAAGGATCATTTTCTTTGCTCATAGACTAGGGTTTGACAACTGCATGTCCAACCCTAATGGAAAATTTTGGCTACTCTAGAATAAAGTTTTTGTCATTACAACAACGTTGGAAAACTCGAACCAACTCATGCACGTTTCCATTTCCTATTGCCTTCTTCAAAATGATGTCCTCGCCACTCTCATTTAGCCAAGAGCACAAAATACGATGCGAGACGAAGCTTATGGCAGGAGCTCCATGCTGTGCAATCCCCAAACCCATGGCTGGTGGGGGCAATTTCAACGTAATCTCCACATTCGATGAGTATAAAGGTTCCTCATCCTTGGACCAAGAAGCCTTACATGAATTCAATGATTGCCTCCTTGACTACGGACTGATGAACATTGCATATCAAGAATGCAAATTTACTTGGAGAGGTAATAGGTGTGGCAACTTAATATGGAAGAGACTTGATAGATATGTTTGCAATCATGCATTCCTCTTGACCTTCCAACATATCACGGTGGAACATTTTCCTAAAACGTGTTCGGACCACTCTCCGCTTCTCCTCAAAACGTCAAGTGATGTGATGTCTGGGCCAAAACAGTTTTAGTTTCTAAATGCATGGACTAACCACCCTAACTTCATGCAGGTTGTAGAATACAATTGGTTGCTAGATTGTTCAGGAAGCCCGCTTAGAATTTTCTCCTCTAAGCTCAAAAGACTCAAGGCAGAATATTATTTCCTGATACAAAATTGGAGTCACACCATCTTTGCTAACATCTTTGATAAGGTGAAAAATGCCGAGGAACATGTCAAACAGTATGAAAATACTTGCTTGCTCCAACCGACTCAACCCAACCAAATTGCCCCTGCTCATGCACAAGCCTGGCATGCCAAATGCCTTGCCAATGAAGAAAGTTTTGGGAGACAGAAATCAAGTATGAAATGGCTCAAAGAAGGCGACCAAAACTCAAGATACTTCCACTCCTCACTACTAACTAAAAGACACAAGTTGAGCATTTCGAAGTTAAAGGTGAATGGGACCTAGATTGAGGTTAGGCAGCGTATTGAAGATGAAGGCGTAAGTTATTTCAATGATCTCCTAATTGATTCAAACAGTTCCGACATAAATCAAGCCCTCTTGAACCTATCTCGCAAGCAATCACACAAAAAGATAATGACACACTGCTTGCAGAGCCGTCCAAAAATGAGCTTAAGGAGGCTACATTCGGCCCAAATCCACATGCGGAGCTGCTAGAATTTATGGTTTTAATGGAGTTTTTTTCACCACCTACTGGGAAATCATACAAAACGGTCTTCATGATGCTATGAAGGCTTTTATGAAATGAGAGGTGCTTCCCATAGCTTTTACAAGCACACTCATAGCGTTGATCCCAAAAACTGTGAACCCCGCCTCTTTTAATGATTTTAGACCCATTAGTCTTTGTACATTTTTAACAAAATTTATATAAAAATATTGGCTAACAAATTATCTTTAGTGCTACCCAAAATTATCTCTCAGCAGCAGGTGGCTTATGTGCAAGGTTGAGATATCATTGACAACATATTACTTGTCCAGGAGCTTATTGAGTTTATTAATAAGAAAACTAGAGATGGCAATGTTATTTTCAAGCTTGATTGAGCACAGGCTTTTGACCATCTCTCTTGGCCTTTCCTTTATGCTATTATGAGGAAGCTTGGCTTCAGCGAAAAATGGGAATGCCATTTTGAAGAACGTGCTAGAAAATTGCTGGTTGAAATTTTGTCTCCATTTTCATTAACGATTCCCCAAAAGGTTTCTTCAAGTCTGCAAGAGGTGTTCACCAAGGAGACAGCCTATCACCTCTCCTTTTCATCATCACAATGGAGACCTTTGTACGAGGATTAAAAGCTCAATACCAGGCGGGGAAAATCTCAGATGATGCACTACCAAGGAAATGCCCACCAATCACTCATCTCTCATTTGTGGATGACATAGTCATCTTCACAAAATGAGAGATCAAATCAATCAAGAATCTCATAGCATTCCTCACTCAGTTTGAAGCTTCTTCCGGCAGCTCATTCTTTCTGCCTAAAAATGCTCCTTTATCTAGGGTACGGATGATCCAATTCAAAACAGGCTTCATAAACAGTCCCTTCCCTTTGCATATCTCGGGTGCCCTATCCAAAAAGTGAAGAAAATGAATGCTCTTTTCCAACCAATGCTTGAGAAAATTACCTCTAGAATTGCAGGATGGCAAACAAAATTCCTCTCTTTCGGAGGTAAGTTAATGCTCTTGATTAAGAAAGTTCTTAGAGGCATTCCAATATACCTCCTCACAGTGCTTCAACCTCCAGAAGCTGTTATCAAGGACATGGAGAGGCATTTTGCAAACTTCTTCGGGGGTAACTCTGACTCAAGTGGTAAATACCATTGGGTAGCATGGAAGAAATATGTAGGCCAACAACTGCAAATGGCCTTGGAATCATCCCCCTCTCGGACAAAGGACTTGGCATGAAACTATGGTGGAAATTTCAAAAAGGTAACTCCTTGTGTTGCACATTCATGCTTGCAAGATATTGTCATTCCCAATAAAAGAGAGGTACAAAGATTCGTATATATGGAAGTGCAAGCTTAAAAGCCGTGAGTACACGGAAAGAGGCTTCCTATTCTTGATATGAAACAGACAATCTTTCTTTTGGTTCGATCCTTGGCTGCCTACAGGACTCTTGTTCAATGAAGTTGGCCAAGTTTTTTATCCAACCCTAACTATTGCTCAATTATGGAGAATAAATGGATGTAGAATCTCTCAATTTTAAGTAAGCATTATTCATCCCATGAGCTAGGCAAACTAAGGCAGCTTCTTCATGGGAGAACCCTCCAAATTTCCAATGAGCCAGACGAGCCAGTGTGGACTCCCTCATCAAATGGCAGATTTTCAATCTCGTCCACCTTACCTTCACAAGTGTCCATTCTCTCACGGAAAATGATATGGGATGAAAAACTACAAGTCAAGATTTCAATCTTCATATGGCGCCTACTAAATAGGAAGCTCCCACTTGATGACATAATAACAACATTTGGAATTTCTTTGGCTTCAAAATGCCTTTTTTGCAACAATCAAAAAACTTTGGATCACCTTTTCATCAAATATGAATTCTCCAGTCAAGTTTGGTCCTACTTTGAATCATAGCTTGAAGTGGTTTTTCCCCCAACCACTACTACTTTAGAAAAACCTAACTCTTGGTGGTGCTATAGCCCTCCTTCGGCAACTCTAGCAGCTATTCAAAAACTTATACCATGTTTGGTAAGCTAGTTTGTATGGAAAGCTCGAAATATGGCAATCTTTTAAGGCTTATCCATCACACCTTAGCGCACTATCATAAACATATGCTCCCACTTGCGAAACATCCCACCATTCATCCATTTTATAAGGCTGGAGCAGCTAATGACACTCTCTTAAGGAAGAAGCTTTGTTGTCAAATACTCACCACACAACCAAGGAAAGTATTGGTAGTCAAGTGGATTCCTCCCCTGTATGGGACTGTCAAACTCAACGTGGATGGTGCCTCAAAAGGAAATCCGGGACTTGCAGCTGGGGGCGGAGTCATTAGAGACCATCATGGATACCTCATCAAGGCATTTAGTAACAATTACAACCTTCAATCCAATTTGCAAGCTAAAGTGTCCTCCTTAGTTGATGGCCTAAAACTTTGTGCAAGATTGCAGCTCACGGCAGTGGAAGTGGAACTAGATAAACTTACCTTAGTCAACATAATAAAGGGCCGATCAAAGCCAACATGGAACATGTAGTGATCAACAATGGCAATTCATTAAAGCTTTCACTTTAGATAGGAATTTTACTTTTTCTCATGTTTTCAGAGAGGCTAATCAAGTAGCGGATAGTCTAGCAAATGAGGGCATAATTAATTCTTCCTATCTAGAGTATAACCAAGACACAATCCCTAAGTTTATTAGAGGATTGATGCACTTGGATGCTCAAGGCTGCCCCTACATAAGGCATTGTAAAGTTTGATTATTAAATAAATTCCACCCGATTTGTGTGTTTCCTCAAAAAAAATGCTTAAAATAATTCTTAAATACTGAAACAAAACACTGACAAAATCCAAAGACAAACAAAGACGAATGAATATCCAACCCTCGGCGTAGTGAGGTTAAAGACAAGACATAAACTCTAAACACAAGAACATTATAAAGTAATATAATTAACAGATGAATAAGCATTAAACACTAAATAAACACATACTAACATATTCTAAAACATATAAAGAAAATGCAATCTCTTGGCTTAATACACAATCTCTGGATTAGATTCAACTAGTATTGATAAATTTGAAATATCTACAGAAGTTAAAATTACCAAAAAGACTTGTTCTTCTATTAATAGAGAAATAGAATTATTATATTTAATTCAGACTAATTTAGGAGATTTAAAACAAAATATGTCTAGAGGTGGAAAAAATTATGTGACTTTTATTAATGATTTTTCTAGATTTACTAAGTTGTATACTTTGAAATAAAGATGATGCTTTTAATACCTTTATTTCCTATAAAACTGGGGTAGAAAATCGACTTAGTAGAAAAATAAAAAGAATTAGATCAGATTGAGAAGGAGAATATTCATCTTTGAATGATTTTTGTGAAAAAGAATGAATAATTCACAAAATAACACCTCTTTATTCACCTGAGTCTAGTGGAGTAGTTGAAAGGAAAAATAGAATATTAAAAGAAATGATGAATTCTATGTTAGTTAGTTCACATGCACCTAATAATTCGTGGGGTGAAGCTACCTTATTTGCATGTGGAAGCACTTACAAAATAGGGATTCCACATAAAAGAACTAGCAAAACACCTTATGAATTATGGAAAGATTATAAACCTAACTTCAAATATTTAAAAGTGTGGGTTGTTTTGCCAAAGTGTTATTGGCTGAACCTAGGAAGAGAAAAATAGGTTCTAAAACTTTTGATTGTATGCTTATTGGAGCATAGTGCTGCATATGGGTTTCTTGTTTTAAAAAGTAATGTGCTTAACAACAATACAGTAATTGAAACAAAGAACATATTTTTCCCTTGTCTAATAAAATTTCTCATGCACCTGTTGAAATAAATAGAGAAGTAACCTCTGATGAGGAATTGAAAAGGAGCAAAAGGCCAAGAAAAGAATTTTGTTATGGAAATGACTTTTAAACCTTTATTGTTGATAATGATCCCTTAACTTATTTTGATACCATCTCTTCTTCTTATGCAAAATTGCGGAAAGAAGCACTAATGACTGAAATTGACTCTATTATGAAAAATAAAACTTGGACTTTTGGTTGATTTACCACCTGGTGCAAAACCTATTGGTTGTAAATGGGTTTTCAAAGAAAACCTAATCCTGATGGGTTCGTGGATAAATATAAAGCTCAATTAGTAGCAAAAGGATTTTCTCAAAATAAAATATTGATATTTTGATACGTTTGCACGTGAGAATTCCTTCTATTTGGGTTTTATTTGCCTTAGCTTCCATTTATAAACTTTTTGTTCATCAAATTGATGTCAAAACAGCATTTTTAAATGGTGATTTAGAAGAAGAGATTTATATGGTTCAAAATGATGTGTTGTTTCTGAATAAGAAAATAAAGTTTGTAAATTAATTAAATCTCTTTATGTGCCTTAAATAAGCTCCTAAATAGTGGCACGAAAAATTTGATCAAATCTTATTGAGAGATAGTTTTTCTTCTCTTGAAATGGATAAATGTGTATATACTAAAGTTGTGAATAGTGATTATCTGATAATCTGCTTATATGGTGATTACATGTTTGTACAAGTTCGCCTAGATATTGTATAAAGCACTAAAATTTTTGTCTACTAACTTTGATATGAAAGATTTGGGTGAAGCAAATATAATATTAGGTGTTAAAGTCATAAGGAAATGAGATGGTATTATGTTGCCACAAGAGCATTATGTCGAGAGACTTCTTCGAAAGTTTGAAAATTTTATGTAAAACCTTTGAGCACTCCTTATAATGCTAACACTCAATTGAAAAAAAAAATCATGGTGAACTAATTACTTAGTCTAAATATGCTCAGCTTGTGGGAGTCTGATGCATTTAATGAAATTTACAAGATCTGATATAGCTTATGTTGTGTGTAGACTGAGTAGATATACTCATAATCCCAATATAGAGCATTGGTCTGTATTAGTTAGACTAATGAAATACTTGACAGATACCATGAACTATGGTATCCTGCATAGTAGATTTTCCATTGTTTTAGAAGGTTACAGGGATGTAAACTGGATCACCGATATAGATAAAACAAAATCCACTAGTGGTTATGGGTTCATTATAACCCATTGGTAGTGGTCCAATAGCATGTAATTCAGCCAAACAAACGATCATTGCTAGATCAACTTGGAATCAAAGTTTGTAGCTCTAGAGTTGGCTGGTTCTGAAACTGATTGGTTAAGAAACTTCTTAGCTAATAATTCTTTAACAAAGGATTTGTTCCTTCCTGTATCCATATACTGTGATTGTCAAGCAGCAATTGCTATTTCCAAGAATAAATCTTATAATTGTAAAAGTCGACACATGAAATTGAAACATGATGTTGTAAAGCAACTGCTCAAAGATAGAATAATTTCCATTGACTATGTGATGTCATAAGTGAATTTGACTGATCCTCTAACTAAATCTGTGGGAAGAAAATTTGTTCTTCAAACCTCGAAGGAAATGGGACATAGGACAACAAATCTCAATAAAAATGGGTAATAACAAATCAATATTAACACTGAAGCACTTCAACTTAAGTTCGTCCTAAGATGAGTGTTTTGACTACTACAATTTGTGAGGATAATCAAGATATGTTAAAAACTCTTAATGAATTCATATTCCTTAGAGATTGTGTATCTAAAGCAGTATACACTTGATGAATTCACCTATATGAGAGTGGAATGTGGCCGCTTCTATATGATTTTGGCCAAATCTTTAAAGCTCTCATGAACCAACAGGCACACGCACGACCTATTTGGACAAAAAACGCATTTAATAGCAAAATTGTGGGTTAGCAATATGGTTGATGAAATCTCTGACGTACAAGAAGAATTGTTGGTTCATAAATATGTTATGTTTCACCAATAATTTTGTAAGCCATGTTTTATCAATATAAATTTTGTTCATAGTCCAAAAGACACCAAACTAATTGTGTTTGCACCCATATAGATCTAGCAAAGTCATTTGAAATATGTGTGGATTGTTGGCATAAACTAGAATATTTCAAATAGACTTTCTATGCCACATGTGGAAAACCATTGAGCCTTACATCACCTAGTATTAATAGACACCTTAGTGGGCTTGTGATGACAAGAGACTGAATCCAGTGATAGGCTTGCGCACATGTGAGGAGGGCTAAGTTGGGCCAGTCCAAGTTCAAATTGGCAAATTTGCCCCTTTCTACATGTGGGTTAGATACGACCCAATCCTGTTTTACATTTTTTTTTTTTGGCCTCACTAAACTGGTATTAAAGTTTTACTATATTACCATACTTGTTTACTGGAGTTTTACTTGGTCTACCCACATTTACATGTTTGGATAAAATTTTACTTGGTCCTCCAGATTACTTGGTCAGCCTTGATTACTAGGTATGTTCCTATTGAAAATTCTCAACATTTCCTTCAACGTTCTTCTCTTGATAAGTAGACCAGAAAATCCTATCTCAAC
This sequence comes from Cinchona pubescens, assembly GCA_025175665.1. NCBI lineage: Eukaryota > Viridiplantae > Streptophyta > Magnoliopsida > Gentianales > Rubiaceae > Cinchona > Cinchona pubescens. The sequence continues at coordinate 11,406,977 of JANKKI010000053.1, forward strand.
TCTACGTTCTAAAAATTTCCTATAAATACGGCCCTCCAGTAGTTGCTTCAATACATACCAAAAATATTACCGTTCCTGTTCCTGTTTTTAATTGTTGGTTTTTAATTTACTGTTCCTGTACCTGTTCCCCCACTTCACGGAGGAAAGCTTGTTTAATCTTGTGAAAAAAGAGTATTTTTGAAGTTTTAAAATGTGTTTTCGTACATCTTTGCTTTTATATGTTAGAATGTTTTTGAATATGTTCATTAAGTGTTTTAGTACTTATTTAGTTGTTAATTATCTTATGATGTGTCATATCTTTAACCTAACTTTGTTGGGTATTAGGTTTTCATTCGTCTTTGTTTGTCTTGCATTTTTTGGCACTTTTGTGAGATTTTATTTCATTGTTTAGGAGTTATTCTAAATATTTATTGTAGCTATTGATGTGTTCTTATGTGTTAGAGTAGCATCAAAAATGGCGCATCAATCAGACATCGAATGAAGATTTTCGAAGCAAAACAATAAGTGCTACAGAAGTTGTATCGATATTGCGCTATCAAAATCCGTATCGCGTTATGGATATGTGGTGAGTGGCAAAAAAGTCTTAGTTCTAGACTGATTTAGGTTTTAAGCCTCATTTGAGGCATAAAAGACCCATTAGAAATCTAGCATGAGTAGGTTAGAGTAGATATTAGTTATCTCCAACTTTGTGCCAAATTGGGAAAGGTTTTCTTAGATTAGATTAGATTATGATTTATCTTTCTTGTAAGTTTAATTTCCAAATTCATGATTGAAACTTTTTAGTGGTAAGTACTTTGTTTATGTTAAAACTCTTTTAGTTAAGTTTTAATTTCATGTTCCTTTAGTTTTTTCTTTTCTTTTTAAACTCAACCGAGTGAAATTTTTTTATTGAAACTAGATTCAAGTTTTACAAAATCGAATGCAAGGGCATCTTTGAACATCCAGCCGCAACAAGCCTTTCATAAGGTGAGGAATTGTGTGTTGGTTATACTCAAGATATGTCTCATTCTTTATGCCCTCATTTGCAAGATTATCCGCAACTTGATTTGCCTCCCTAAATACATGCGAAAAGACACAGAGAAATTCTTTCCTATTACAAAGTTGTGAATGAACTGAAGGAGGAAGTTGATGTGCCATGGGGGTGTTGCTTTGCCATTCAAGATATTTAACAATTATCAATGAGTCCATTTCTACTTGGGCCAATGAGAGCTGAAATTTGGCACAAAGTTGGAGACCATTAACCAGAGCCATAAGTTCTGCTTGAAGATTGGATTGGCTATGATAAAAGTTAGAAAAAGCACAAATAAGTTGGCCATTGTGATCCCAGATAGCTCCTCCTCTAGCTGCCTTTCTTGGGTTTCCCTTAGATACACCATCTACATTAAGCTTGACCATTCCATGAGGTAGAAGTGACCAGCTTACCGCCATTACTTTCCTCGGCTTTTGATGAATGAAACCTTGACCTAGAGCTCGAGATAATAACAATTCATCAGCTAGGTAGTAGCGTGTGAAAGGATGGATTAAGGAAATATTCTTCAAGGAAGCACATTTTTCAACAATGATGTGGTTTGTGTGAGTTCTTCTTTCCTTCATAAAGATGTTTGTTTCAAGCTTTCCATAGGGACCAACAAACTAGATTGGGATGATCTTATGGACTGTCTCCATTGTGGGTGAAGGGATAGTGTGCCACCACCATGAATTAAGCTTTTCCACAAGGTTGGAGGAATGACGGAAATCCAAGATTCAAAGAAACTCCATACTTGTGATGACCAGTGACATGTAGTGAAGAGGTGATCCAAAATCACTTGTGTTGCTTCACAAAAGCCACATCCTGAGGTCATTGCAAAGCCGTACTTTTGTAGGATGTCATCTATTGGGAGCCTTCTGTTCAGCAACCTCCACATAAAAATAGAGATTTTTGGTTGTAGCTTTTCATCCCTTTCTGCATGTGAGTATTAATAGACACCTTAGTGGGCTTGTGATGACAAGAGACTGGTGATAGGCTTGCGCACATGTGAGGAGGGCTAAGTTGGGCCAATCCAAGTTCAAATTGGCAAATTTGCCCCTTTCTACATGTGGGTCTTTTAGATACGACCCAATCCTGTTTTACATTTTTTTTTTTTTGGCCTCACTAAACTGGTATTAAAGTTTTACTATATTACCATACTTGTTTACTGGAGTTTTACTTGGTCTACCCACATTTTACATGTTTGGATAAAATTTTACTTGGTCCTCCAGATTACTTGCTCAGCCTTGATTACTAGGTATGTTCCTATTGAAAATTCTCAACATTTCCTTCAACGTTCTTCTCTTGATAAGTAGACCAGAAAATCCTATCTCAACTCTACGTTCTAAAAATTTCCTATAAATACGGCCCTCCAGTAGTTGCTTCAATACATACCAAAAATATTACCGTTCCTGTTCCTGTTCTTAATGTGTATAAGAGACAGACTTTCTTGTTCTGCACTGTTCCCCCACTTCACGGAGGAAAGCTTGTTTAATCTTGTGAAAATATTTTAGTTCACCTAAAATATTTTCTATAGGACAATGCATCTCTTTGCATGACTCAAGTATTCCATTACCGTACCCTAAAATCTTGACTATTTCGCTACTAGTTTCGAGTATTTTTGAAGTTTTAAAATGTGTTTTCGTACATCTTTGCTTTTATATGTTAGAATGTTTTACTATATGTTCATTAAGTGTTTTAGTACTTATTTAGTTGTTAATTATCTTATGATGTGTCATATCTTTAACCTAACTTTGTTGGGTATTAGGTTTTCATTCGTCTTTGTTTGTCTTGCATTTTTTGGCACTTTTGTGAGATTTTATTTCATTGTTTAGGAGTTATTCTAAATATTTATTGTAGCTATTGATGTGTTCTTATGTGTTAGAGTAGCATCAAAAATGGCGCATCAATCAGACATCGAATGAAGATTTTCGAAGCAAAACAATAAGTGCTACAGAAGTTGCAGTCGATATTGCGCTATCAAAATCCGTATCGCGTTATGGATATGTGGTAGTGGCAAAAAAGTCTTAGTTCTAGACTGATTTAGGTTTTAAGCCTCATTTGAGGCATAAAAGACCCATTAGAAATCTAGCACTAATTTTGAGTAGGTTAGAGTAGATATTAGTTATCTTCCTTTTTCATCCCTATTTGGGAAGGGTTTTCTTAGATTAGATTAGATTATGATTTATCTTTCTTGTAAGTTTAATTTCCAAATTCATGATTGAAACTTTTTAGTGGTAAGTACTTTGTTTATGTTAAAACTCTTTTAGTTAAGTTTTAATTTCATGTTCCTTTAGTTTTTTCTTTTCTTTTTAAACTCAACCGAGTGAAATTTTTTTATTGAAACTAGATTCAAGTTTTACAAAATCGAATGCAAGGGCATCTTTGAACATCCAGCCGCAACAAGCCTTTCATAAGGTGAGGAATTGTGTGTTGGTTATACTCAAGATATGTCTCATTCTTTATGCCCTCATTTGCAAGATTATCCGCAACTTGATTTGCCTCCCTAAATACATGCGAAAAAGAGAAATTCTTTCCTATTACAAAGTTGTGAATGAACTGAAGGAGGAAGTTGATGTGCTAATCTCGGCCCACCCTTCCTTAAAGGGACTAACATTGATCAATGTTAAATATCTACTTGGGCCAATGGTCTCTGAGATTTGTATAAAGTTGGAGCTCTCAAGGGAAACCCCAAGATAAGTTCTGCTTGAAGATTGGATTGGCTATGATAAAAGTTAGAAAAAGCACAAATAAGTTGGCCATTGTGATCCCAGATAGCTCCTCCTCTAGCTGCCTTTCTTGGGTTTCCCTTAGATACACCATCTACATTAAGCTTGACCATTCCATGAGGTAGAAGTGACCAGCTTACCGCCATTACTTTCCTCGGCTTTTGATGAATGAAACCTTGACCTAGAGCTCGAGATAATAACAATTCATCAGCTAGGTAGTAGCGTGTGAAAGGATGGATTAAGGAAATATTCTTCAAGGAAGCACATTTTTCAACAATGATGTGGTTTGTGTGAGTCTTCTTTCCTTCATAAAGATGTTTGTTTCAAGCTTTCCATAGGGACCAACAAACTAGATTGGGATGATCTTATGGACTGTCTGGTCCATTGTGGGTGAAGGGATAGTGCGCCACCACCATGAATTAAGCTTTTCCACAAGGTTGGAGGAATGACGGAAATCCAAGATTCAAAGAAACTCCATACTTGTGATGACCAGTGACATGTAGTGAAGAGGTGATCCAAAATCACTTGTGTTGCTTCACAAAAGCCACATCCTGAGGTCATTGCAATGCCGTACTTTTGTAGGATGTCATCTATTGGGAGCCTTCTGTTCAGCAACCTCCACATAAAAATAGAGATTTTTGGTTGTAGCTTTTCATCCCTTTCGCATGTGAGTATTAATAGACACCTTAGTGGGCTTGTGATGACAAGAGACTGGTGATAGGCTTGCGCACATGTGAGGAGGGCTAAGTTGGGCCAATCCAAGTTCAAATTGGCAAATTTGCCCCTTTCTACATGTGGGTTAGATACGACCCAATCCTGTTTTACATTTTTTTTTTTTTGGCCTCACTAAACTGGTATTAAAGTTTTACTATATTACCATACTTGTATTACTGGAGTTTTACTTGGTCTACCCACATTTTACATGTTTGGATAAGTATTTTAAAAACCAACAATTAGATTACTTGGTCAGCCTTGATTACTAGGTATGTTCCTATTGAAAATTCTCAACATTTCCTTCAACGTTCTTCTCTTGATAAGTAGACCAGAAAATCCTATCTCAACTCTACGTTCTAAAAATTTCCTATAAATACGGCCCTCCAGTAGTTGCTTCAATACATACCAAAAATATTACCGTTCCTGTTCCTGTTTTTAATTGTTGGTTTTTAATTTTACTGTTCCTGTACCTGTTCCCCCACTTCACGGAGGAAAGCTTGTTTAATCTTGTGAAAATATTTTAGTTCACCTAAAATATTTTCTATAGGACAATGCATCTCTTTGCATGACTCAAGTATTCCATTACCGTACCCTAAAACTTGACTATTTCGCTACTAGTTTCGAGTATTTTTGAAGTTTTAAAATGTGTTTTCGTACATCTTTGCTTTTATATGTTAGAATGTGATTACATTTACTATATGTTCATTAAGTGTTTTAGTACTTATTTAGTTGTTAATTATCTTATGATGTGTCATATCTTTAACCTAACTTTGTTGGGTATTAGGTTTTCATTCGTCTTTGTTTGTCTTGCATTTTTTGGCACTTTTGTGAGATTTTATTTCATTGTTTAGGAGTTATTCTAAATATTTATTGTAGCTATTGATGTGTTCTTATGTGTTAGAGTTGCATAAAAAATGGCGCATCAATCAGACATCGAATGAAGATTTTCGAAGCAAAACAATAAGTGCTACAGAAGTTGCAGTCGATATTGCGCTATCAAAATCCGTATCGCGTTATGGATATGTGGTAGTGGCAAAAAAGTCTTAGTTCTAGACTGATTTAGGTTTTAAGCCTCATTTGAGGCATAAAAGACCCATTAGAAATCTAGCATGACTAGGTTAGAGTAGATATTAGTTATCTTCCTTTTTCATCCCTATTTGGGAAGGGTTTTCTTAGATTAGATTAGATTATGATTGATATCTTTCTTGTAAGTTTAATTTCCAAATTCATGATTGAAACTTTTTAGTGGTAAGTACTTTGTTTATGTTAAAACTCTTTTAGTTAAGTTTTAATTTCATGTTCCTTTAGTTTTTTCTTTTCTTTTTAAACTCAACCGAGTGAAATTTTTTTATTGAAACTAGATTCAAGTTTTACAAAATCGAATGCAAGGGCATCTTTGAACATCCAGCCGCAACAAGCCTTTCATAAGGTGAGGAATTGTGTGTTGGTTATACTCAAGATATGTCTCATTCTTTATGCCCTCATTTGCAAGATTATCCGCAACTTGATTTGCCTCCCTAAATACATGCGAAAAAGAGAAATTCTTTCCTATTACAAAGTTGTGAATGAACTGAAGGAGGAAGTTGATGTGCCATGGGGGTGTTGCTTTGCCATTCAAGATATTTAACAATTATCAATGAGTCCATTTCTACTTGGGCCAATGAGAGCTGAAATTTGGCACAAAGTAATGGACCATTAATTCTTGCAACTTGAAGATTGGATTGGCTATGATAAAAGTTAGAAAAAGCACAAATAAGTTGGCCATTGTGATCCCAGATAGCTCCTCCTCTAGCTGCCTTTCTTGGGTTTCCCTTAGATACACCATCTACATTAAGCTTGACCATTCCATGAGGTAGAAGTGACCAGCTTACCGCCATTACTTTCCTCGGCTTTTGATGAATGAAACCTTGACCTAGAGCTCGAGATAATAACAATTCATCAGCTAGGTAGTAGCGTGTGAAAGGATGGATTAAGGAAATATTCTTCAAGGAAGCACATTTTTCAACAATGATGTGGTTTGTGTGAGTCTTCTTTCCTTCATAAAGATGTTTGTTTCAAGCTTTCCATAGGGACCAACAAACTAGATTGGGATGATCTTATGGACTGTCTCCATTGTGGGTGAAGGGATAGTGCGCCACCACCATGAATTAAGCTTTTCCACAAGGTTGGAGGAATGACGGAAATCCAAGATTCACTAAAGAAACTCCATACTTGTGATGACCAGTGACATGTAGTGAAGAGGTGATCCAAAATCACTTGTGTTGCTTCACAAAAGCCACATCCTGAGGTCATTGCAATGCCGTACTTTTGTAGGATGTCATCTATTGGGAGCCTTCTGTTCAGCAACCTCCACATAAAAATAGAGATTTTTGGTTGTAGCTTTTCATCCCTTTCTGCATGTGAGTATTAATAGACACCTTAGTGGGCTTGTGATGACAAGAGACTGGTGATAGGCTTGCGCACATGTGAGGAGGGCTAAGTTGGGCCAATCCAAGTTCAAATTGGCAAATTTGCCCCTTTCTACATGTGGGTTAGATACGACCCAATCCTGTTTTACATTTTTTTTTTTTTGGCCTCACTAAACTGGTATTAAAGTTTTACTATATTACCATACTTGTTTACTGGAGTTTTACTTGGTCTACCCACATTTTACATGTTTGGATAAAATTTTACTTGGTCCTCCAGATTACTTGGTCAGCCTTCTTGATTACTAGGTATGTTCCTATTGAAAATTCTCAACATTTCCTTCAACGTTCTTCTCTTGATAAGTAGACCAGAAAATCCTATCTCAACTCTACGTTCTAAAAATTTCCTATAAATACGGCCCTCTAGTTGCTTCAATACATACCAAAAATATTACCGTTCCTGTTCCTGTTTTTAATTGTTGGTTTTTAATTTTACTGTTCCTGTACCTGCTCCCCCACTTCACGGAGGAAAGCTTGTTTAATCTTGTGAAAATATTTTAGTTCACCTAAAATATTTTCTATAGGACAATGCATCTCTTTGCATGACTCAAGTATTCCATTACCGTACCCTAAAACTTGACTATTTCGCTACTAGTTTCGAGTATTTTTGAAGTTTTAAAATGTGTTTTCGTACATCTTTGCTTTTATATGTTAGAATGTTTTACTATATGTTCATTAAGTGTTTTAGTACTTATTTAGTTGTTAATTATCTTATGATGTGTCATATCTTTAACCTAACTTTGTTGGTTGGGTATTAGGTTTTCATTCGTCTTTGTTTGTCTTGCATTTTTTGGCACTTTTGTGAGATTTTATTTCATTGTTTAGGAGTTATTCTAAATATTTATTGTAGCTATTGATGTGTTCTTATGTGTTAGAGTTGCATAAAAAATGGCGCATCAATCAGACATCGAATGAAGATTTTCGAAGCAAAACAATAAGTGCTACAGAAGTTACAGATATTGCGCTATCAAAATCCGTATCGCGTTATGGATATGTGGTAGTGGCAAAAAAGTCTTAGTTCTAGACTGATTTAGGTTTTAAGCCTCATTTGAGGCATAAAAGACCCATTAGAAATCTAGCATGAGTAGGTTAGAGTAGATATTAGTTATCTTCCTTTTTCATCCCTATTTGGGAAGGGTTTTCTTATACAATCTATGATTTATCTTTCTTGTAAGTTTAATTTCCAAATTCATGATTGAAACTTTTTAGTGGTAAGTACTTTGTTTATGTTAAAACTCTTTTAAACAAAGTACTTAATTTCATGTTCCTTATGAAATGAATTTGGAAAAACTCAACCGAGTGAAATTTTTTTATTGAAACTAGATTCAAGTTTTACAAAATCGAATGCAAGGGCATCTTTGAACATCCAGCCGCAACAAGCCTTTCATAAGGTGAGGAATTGTGTGTTGGTTATACTCAAGATATGTCTCATTCTTTATGCCCTCATTTGCAAGATTATCCGCAACTTGATTTGCCTCCCTAAATACATGCGAAAAAGAGAAATTCTTTCCTATTACAAAGTTGTGAATGAACTGAAGGAGGAAGTTGATGTGCCATGGGGGTGTTTCTTTGCCATTCAAGATATTTAACAATTATCAAACAGTCCATTTCTATTAACATTCAATTAGAGCTGAAATTTGGCACAAAGTTGGAGACCATTAACACATCCCTGTAACTAACTTCTTATCATTGGCCAATCTATGATAAAAGTTAGAAAAAGCACAAATAAGTTGGCCATTGTGATCCCAAGATAGCTCCTCCTCTAGCTGCCTTTCTTGGGTTTCCCTTAGATACACCATCTACATTAAGCTTGACCATTCCATGAGGTAGAAGTGACCAGCTTACCGCCATTACTTTCCTCGGCTTTTGATGAATGAAACCTTGACCTAGAGCTCGAGATAATAACAATTCATCAGCTAGGTAGTAGCGTGTGAAAGGATGGATTAAGGAAATATTCTTCAAGGAAGCACATTTTTCAACAATGATGTGGTTTGTGTGAGTCTTCTTTCCTTCATAAAGATGTTTGTTTCAAGCTTTCCATAGGGACCAACAAACTAGATTGGGATGATCTTATGGACTGTCTCCATTGTGGGTGAAGGGATAGTGTGCCACCACCATGAATTAAGCTTTTCCACAAGGTTGGAGGAATGACGGAAATCCAAGATTCAAAGAAACTCCATACTTGTGATGACCAGTGACATGTAGTGAAGAGGTGATCCAAAATCACTTGTGTTGCTTCACAAAAGCCCATACAACATCCTGAGGTCATTGCAATGCCGTACTTTTGTAGGATGTCATCTATTGGGAGCCTTCTGTTCAGCAACCTCCACATAAAAATAGAGATTTTTGGTTGTAGCTTTTCATCCCAGACCATTTTCCTCGTGAAGCTTGAGGGGAAAGTAGGCAATGTGGAAGAGATTGAGAAATTTCCTTTGGCCGTGAGCTTCCATATTATTATGTCCTTTTCATTTGAAGTGATCAATGACTTTCCTTTGAGGTTTTCCCATATTCTGCCAAGTTCTTCTTGAGAGTATCTAGTGTCAAGCAAGCTGAGATTCCTCCTTTAGTTAATTAGTTTAATTGTTGTCATCTAATTGCTTCCTTTGCAAGGTTTCTTTGTGGAATTATTAGACCAGTTCATTGGTTTTCTTTAAAAAATTCTTTCTTATTGGTAATCTGTAGTTAAAATTATTTAATTAGGGTAGATTAGTTTATAGGCTTTTCATTAAATTACTTTCTTTACTTTCTTTCATAGTCCCTTAATAGGTAGATTAATTAATGAGTTTTCCTTAATTGTGATTTCTTAGTGTTAATTTGTAGTTTATACTAGTTAGTTGCTTTCTAAAATGCTTTCTTAGAATAGTTATGGGCTTTCTTTAATGGTCCTTGCTTAGTGATAATTAGTAGTCAAATTAGTTAATTGCTTGCTTAAAATGCTTCCCTTTTACTTGCTTTCTTTAATTACTTTCTCAAAATGCATTCCTGAAGTATGAATTTTTATTTTAATTCACTAGTTAGTCTTTAAATTACTTCTTAGTTCTTTCATTTGAGTTTTAGTTAAATTTTTTCTTTTAATCAGTCACTTCAACTAGTAATATAACCAAATAATTGGTAATTATTGATCAATCCTTGTGGATACGACCTATATTCCCTTTACTACTAGCTTACTTGTATACTTGCGGGATGCCACCTATTAGTTGTAGGATTTAGGTGTTTATAAATGAAATAACAGGTATTCTTAATTTTGAAAAATCCAAAAAAAATTATTATTCTTTGTGATGGTTAGCTTAGACTAACTAGTGGTTGAAGCTTGCCTACTTTTCTTGTTTGTTAGTTAGTTATTTTTCTTTTTCTTTTTTTTTTGTACATGCATTCAAGAACATGCAAGGAACTAATTAAAACTATTCATATGAAGGAAATTATCATTCTTATGGTAATGGAAGTATACCCAATGAGCATAATTCTTGTTATGGTTACTCTCCTTAGCCTAGATTATCAAATGGGATGGTCTAACCATCCATATCCTTATGAGAGCTACAATTAAAATCCCTATTCTTTCCCTCCACCTCAAGAGCCTTTATATGAACCATAAGGCCATTCCAAGCTATGCAAAAGTTCTAATTGATGTCAATCAAGAACAAATCATTTTAAGGGCAGGTAATGAATCAATTTCCTTTAACATTATGGAAGTCGGAGCATTTCTATATGGGTGTTTGAGTTTACAAAACTTGATGGTATCATAAATGGAGATTTGAGAAGTTCAATTACGGTGAAGAAATAGCTATGTCTAACTATAGACATTAAACAAAGCTTTTCGTGGGAGGTAACCCACGTTTTTCTAACTTTGTACTCTTTAATTTTTAGTTATTTTGTATACTTATAATTTTGAGCTAATTTTTGTTGTTTATATGTTTTGGAGTTAAAATGAAGTATATGGAGGTGATAGGGGCTTAAATATTGTGAAAGGGTGGAAAACGATTGAAGGAATGACCGAAAAAGGGACATGGATTAACCAGTCCGAACGTTGGCAAGCCTAGAGGGGCTCAGCCGCATCCAGCCACTGCTAGTTGGGCACAGATGCATCCTGGGCTTTCAATCGCACCTGGACTACATCAATTAAGAGGCAATGGCAGCAAATTGCATCCCATTTACATATCCTAATGAGAATTTTCCACCTTCAAAACACACCCAAACTCTTCTAATCCCTCTCTAACTTAAAACTCACTGATTTATACTTGTAATCTTGCATAAATTTCACAAAGAACTCACCTTTATAAGGTTGATTTTTAGTTCATTAAAGAAGAAAAAGGAAGTTTTCAAAACATCAAGGAGGCCAAACACTTGGAGGATGCTTCTTACAACTCAAGAAGGTTCCAAGGTGGAATTCTAAGCTTCCAAATTGGTGATTTATATCCTATTCAGTACTCTTAAAGTTAGATTATTGCCTTTAATTGTACTTAATTGCTGAAATTGCTTGATGAAGGTTGTAGTCTTCTGGTGTTTATGTGCTTGAAGTTGTAGAAAAAGAACTTGATTTTCTTAATTTGAATTAATTGGTGTCCTTTATCTTGTTCTTTACCTATTTCAAGATTAATTGAGCTTGTAAGTTTGAATTTTGATATCATAGCATCTAAAGGGAAGAGTGCTGCTAAGGTGGTAGTTCTTCAAGGAAAATTTATTCTAAAACTCAATTCACTAATGATAGATCTTATTATAGATTCCAAGCTAATTCAACTAATAAGAAGTTAATCCTTGAAAGGGGTTTAACTTGATGTTACATTGGACACATAATAACCTCTCGAATGAAGTCGAAAGTATGATTGCAAAGAGAGGATGGATGAAATTTTGTATGCATAATGAGTTCACTATTGAAAAAGTAGTTAGAGAATTCTATGCAAATGTTCATGAACATGATAACGGGTTTATTTTGGTTAGAGGGAAGAAAATTCCTTGTACTCGTGAGTCTTTATATGATTGTTTTGGTGTTTCATCAGTTGATAGAGATGGATATGCTAAGTACCAAAGACAACTTGATCTGGATTTGGTAAAAAATGTCTAAATTTCCTTGTGATGGTGTTGAAGTAACTTGGAATGTATCTAAAAATGCTTCAAGAACAAAAACATCTTTCCCAATGAAAATTTTTTCCCCAGTTGCAAAGGTTTGGTTTACTTTATCAACAACTTTAATATTTTTGGGTTTTCTTGCAACAAATGTAATTACAAATAGAATTGTGTTGCTATATTGCTTGCTAAAAGGGAAAATCATAGACATTGACTATGTAATCAAATCATGCAGAAATTTTTCATATGGCTAGAACAAAAAGTAAGGAACTTTGGTTTCCTTGCTTAATTACTCAGTTGTGCATTGATGCAGGAGTTTTTTGGGATAATAATGTTAATAAGTGGATTGTTATGAATGTGTCCAAGTTTGAAGCAATTGCGCAAAGGAAAGGCATCAAGCTCAAGCAATCATCCAACTGCCAATAGAAGTATGGGAGCCACTTAACGAACCTTGAGAGACAAATTGAGCATCAATATCAATATATGAAGGCTATGGGATGGTTATTTTTATATATTGGTGCGGCCTCGAATATTTATATGACACAAGCTCCAACTTTGCCGACAACTCCTGAATATGAAGAGAATGAGCAAGCGGAGGATGATTTGAATGATAATGAGGATGAACCCACGACAGGGAAGGAGGAGAACGATGATGACGTGGATGAAAAGAAAGATTGATGAAGATGCAACATATACCGGGGCAGTGTTTTTTTTAATATTTTTTTCATTGTTTTTACATGTAGCTTAGTATTTTTATTGTTTGTAGTTATGTGTTGTAACATTGAGGACAACATTTCATTTTAATTTAGGGGTGTATTTGTGTTTTTTGGTGGTGTGATTATGTGTTATGTGTTGTTTTGGGAATGGTTGTTTTTACTTGTGTTCATCTTTGGTGGTGTATTTGTTTTAGAATTTAGGTTCTATTTTCTAAAATTTTTCCAAAAACACAAAAAAAAAATATTTTGATTTTAGGTCATTTTTATCATTCTTGAGGATCTAACTATATAAAGACTCTCTAGCTACTGGATGGCAGCCTTTAGGATTTCTATACCCACTTTACCTGAAATATTATAGAGGGCTAAACCTAAAATATTTTAAGATATTAGTGTCTTGTTATATTCAGACTTTTGTGGTAAGTGTCAAGGGTTTAAAAATATTTCAAGGTACAACTATTATTGATAGATTATATGGATTGAAAGTGCATATAAGTTTTCCATTACTCTTAATTCCTTTTAATTGTGAAGTGTTTACCACACTATATATTCCCTTGAGTGAGGGTGTGAAAGCGAGGGAATTTTCAATGAGTGTTAATCATGCTTATGACATTTGTTGGAATTATGTGTGATTTATATACTTGCAAAGTATGAGCAGATTTTAGACCAAGGAAATGATTTAGGCAAGTTCTTTGGACCATTTGTGCCAAAAAGCTAATCTAATTATGATTTTATCCTTAGTGTCCCACTTTTGAGCCTTATAAGCCATATTTCTTATTTAACCACGCTACGTTAGCCAACTTACTCTTTTATTTTGAGATTCTTTCTACCCATCACATTAGTAGTTAGTGTTGGTGGTGTATAATACCAATACTATGACCTTGATGTTATGGATAGTTAAGAAGGATATGAGTTGTGTCTGGTGAGGAAAAAGTTAAAGTTATATATGTTGTTTCCTTCTAAGTTGTGTCAAGTGCTATGAATAAAGAAGGACAATTACTTCTAGTTGTAATAAAAAAGATACAATTTGCCTTCGAAAGTATCAAACGTAGTTAGTTAAATGCTATGGTTTATTGTGGGAATGTTCGATGGATTATAGTTTTAGTATTCACTAACGTGTCTAAGGTGATATGAGCTACTTTTATCCAAATATTTTTTTATTTTTTAAAAAGAGGATCTGCAATGGATCTCTATCTACACCTTTGATGACTCAAACCCAAGACCTAGGTGACAAGGGAAGTGTAGTCTTACCATTTGGGCCATACTTAGTCTGTACTTTTATCCAAATATATCTCCTACCTTTATCCCTTAGCCTATGTTACAAGCTTTAAAATCTACTTGATTCTTGGTTTGAGTTCATTTGCATTAGTGAATATTTTTTGTGTGTGTTATAATTCTTCCAATATTTTTGTCCCTTGCTGAACTTCTGTTCATTGGGGTTTTCATTAATTAGTGAGTGAGTGATATCTGCTTTCATAATTAGAGAGTTAACCCTTTCATGATGATGATTTGGGGTTAATTAGCAATGTTGTCTCTTCTTTTTCAGTTTTTTCCTTTTTCATCTTTGTTATGATAATTGACATGTTAAAAAAAGTTTTTTTTAAAGGTAAAAGTCAATTTGTTGAAGAAAGTTAATATGCTTAAATGTGTTTTATGTGTGTGCTTTACTCAGGACGAGTAAAAATTCAAGTTGTGGGTGTATTAACTCTCTAAAATAGAGTTATTTACATGTACTTTAGCTTGGGTTTTAATCAATTTTCAAGAGTTGGAGTTTAATGACTTCAGGTTCTTTGGTCATTTTAGGGTTTTAGTATCAAAATATTATTTTATACGTTTTTAATGTTTTAATACACTTATTTATGTGTTCATTGGTGTTTTTCTAGTTTTAACATGTTTCGTGGTCAAATGGGATGAAAATGGAGTAAATGGTGAACTGGCATTATGTCCAGTGCCTTGGAAACCTCAATCATGCAGGGGCGGCGGCCAAAATGGAAAAAAATGAGTTTTAATTGTTTACGGCTTCCATGGGGCATTTTTGACATTCAGATGCATAAAACCCTAATGAGCACTGTCAAAAAAAATATGTATCTTACGGAGTAACATAATGTAGCATATATTTAGATAAGTTATAATGTAAGTGGCCGTTTGGGAGAAAATCATCAGAAGAATGAAGGTCATCCTTCGAAGAGGAAATTCAAAAGGAAAAGGCGCAAGGATCAAGACTAAGCCTAGTTCTTCTTCCTTATTCTTTCCTTTGTTATTTCATATTGTTAAATGGCTGTGAATCAATCTTGTAATGTATTTAATCTTATGAATATGCATTAAATTCATAACTAAGGTTTATTCGGATTTTTCCATGATAATTGATTGAGGAGATTTTATTCATTCTTTCCAATTTCACATGTATGTTTGCTTATTTGAATTGAGTTTAATGCGTTTACATGGTTGACCACCATCTAGAGTGATTTGTACCCCTATTTCAAATTGATAGAGAATACTTAGGGTCAAGATGGATTCAAATAGTCTTTGTTTGGAACAATTACCAAGTCGTTGAACTATTTTGTGCGTGCAGATAGATACAACATATATCTCTTCATCTTAGGTAATCAATTAGGGTCATGTTTATGCATCAATCAGGTTTTGATATTTTCCAAACCTCATTTTGATGATGACATAAGCAGTAAATTATGTAAACAAGCTTTGCAGGTCTGTTACTTGTTCTGCTGGAGACAGGGTGTTTGGACGCAGTACACCATCTGAACTATGTCAAGCTTCTCGGACACAGTACACCGTCTGAACCAACAGGCAGAAAGCAAGGTTCTCACTGCTTCTCTACGAACGCACACAACTGTCCGAACAAAGTCTCGTTCGGACGAACACAACCGTCCGAACGATGGAACGGACGCATGCACGGCCATCCAAACTATGTTCTTCACCAACTGCATGGAGATCGGACGTTGTGTCGGACGCATCCTACTTATCTCGGACTTCCGAAACCTCAACAGCTACTTTTTGTGCATTTATTATTTAGCCGTTAGGAAGTAGTTGCAACCACCATTTATTGCTCCTATAAATAACTGCTCTAATATTCATATGATGTAAAGATCATCTAATACATTGAATACAAGCCTTAGAAAAGAGCAATTTTAGTACAAATTGGCTATAGTGCTATATTGTATTAGTGTGCAGCTTAGAGTGCAATTCAATTTTGAGTGGAGTGATAATCTTGTACGAGAGTGAGGTTGTGAGTAAAATTATTGGCTCAGCTAAAAGAGTTTTTGTGTGAGCAAGAATTTCTCTACTTTGTAAAGATTATTGGCTCACCAAGTGTGTGAAGCATTCTAGTGAATTAATACTTCAAGCTTGTTTGCTTGGAAGTATTGGTTGTTTAATTTCCTCTCTTTATTATTTCACAGTTTCATTGATTCTATTATATTAATTATTAGTTGAAAAATCAATAAGCTTAATATTTCTAAAAGTATTTTTAGAAACCTAATTCACCCCCCCGTCTTAGGTTGCTTTGGGACCAACAATTGGTATCAGAGCTTGGTCTCATTTCATTGCTTAAATTGCTTTTGAGAAAAGAACTATTATGGCAACCACACAATACACAATACTCTATTTTTTGAGGGTCAATCCGTTACTAGGCCCCCTATGTTCAATGGGGCAAATTTTATTCGTTGGAGAGATAGAATGAAAATATTTTTGCAATCTATTGATATTGACTTGTGGTATATTGTTAATGAAGATCCCTTTGGAGCTACTATCATTGATGATCACACAAACAGAAGAAGAGAAAAGACAAGGGATGAGCTCACTCCACAAGACAAGGCAAACTTGACGTTAAATGCAAAAGCCATGAGTGTGCTATATAATGCCTTGGATGCTAATGAATCAACTCGCGTAAAGGGATGCATTTCAGCTAAAGAAATTTGGGATAAATTGAAGGAAATCCATGAAGGGAGCAACGATGTTCGTGATCAAAAGAAATCCTTACTTGTTGCCAAGTATGAGTCCTTCAAGATGGAACCACATGAAAATATTGACAAAATGTATTGTAGGTTCAATGACATCATTAAGGATCTTGAAGCCTTGGGTAAGGAGTATTCTTTGGCTTATAGACATGTGAAAAGAATAGAAAAATCCTAAATGCTCTATCCAAAGAATGGAATACCAAAACAATTGCTATAGAGGAAGCCAAAAATTTAAATTCAATGCCTATTGAATCGCTAATCAACTCTCTTACATATTATGAATTGAAGTTGAAGGCTAAAGTGGCGGATGATGAAGATGCAAGACCAAGAAGAAGCATGTCTCTAAAGACCTCTCAAGAAGAGGATGAAAATGGCTCAATCAATCTAGAAGATGAAGATCTTGATGAAGGAGATCTTGCATTCATCACCAAAGGATTTCTTAAACATTACATCATCAAATGGAGAATGAGAAGAGGTGGAGCAACAAATTCAAATAATTTCAAAGGAAAGACTAAGCTAGAAATGAGAAGCAAAATGAAAAGTGCTTTGAATGCGGTCAACTCAGACACTTTGCAAATGAGTGTCCTTCCAAGAAAAAGAAGGAAGAAAGAAAGCCTAGTTTCAATAACTTTCAAATCACATGGGATGATTGCAACTCTGACGTAGAAGTCGAAGAAGAAATGGAGTCGGTACAAATGGCCTTTATGGCCATTGGAGATGATGAGGTAAGTTCTAACTATGACTCCAATGATGAAAATGATGAAAATGATCTTGAAGCTTTCATTTTAAAATTGCATGATAGCTTAAAGGAATCATATGCTAGAAATAAGGAGTTAGTGAAGAAATCAAATGCTCTATTGAATGCTAACTCTAAACTTGTGAATGAAAATAATAGGCTATCACAAGAAAATTGCGACTTGAAGAAAAGAATGCATGTGAGATCAAAGGTCAAGGAAGAACAAGCCTCCTTGAAGAAAAGATTGGATGATTTGAATGCTCTCTTGACTAGAAAGAAAGAAAATGTTGTTGATTTGAAAAGAAATAGAAATGTATTAATCAACAAAATTTTTATCATGTTTAGAAGAGATGACTTATGTTTTGTAAATTCAAAATCCTCTTTATATGGAAATTAAAATATTATTTGTAGATATTAGTCTGACAACAACATGGACATGTCAAGAATATGTGTTATGTCAAGAAAAATGAGAAACTTGGAATGAAAGCTGCATGGATTGATACAATTTCACTAACTCAGATGGACCCAAGAAAATGTGGGTACCAAAAGTTATCAATTGATCTATTGTGTAGGTACTTAACATCACCAACAATGCTAAGTGGTTCATAGATAGTGGATGTTCAAGGCACATGACGGGTGATGCTTCTCTCTTCACAAATCTCAAATCCAAAAATAGTGGAAAAGTAACTTTTGGATATAACACTAAAGCAAAATCAATCGGCATTGGTGATGTAGGTAAAAATGGTGAAACCTTGATAAAGAATGTGCTTCTTGTTGATAATTTGAACTATAATTTATTAAGTGTAAGTCAACTTTGTGATAAAAATTTATATGTGTTTTTTACCAAGCATGAATGTCTTATCCTTGATAAAAATCATGTTGTTTTATTTAAGGGCACTAGGCACAATGATGTTTATGTGACCATTCATCTTGATAAAATTAGCAATAGCAATGTAAAATGTCTTACCGCTTCCATAGATGATCCTTGGCTTTGGCATAGAAGACTTTGTCATTTTAATATGGATTTAATTGAAAAACTTGCGAAGAAGGATTTGGTAAGAGGTTTGCCAAAACTAAAGTTTTTGAAAAATAAAATTTGTGATGCATGCCAATTTGGTAAACAAGTCAAAATTTCTTTTAAACCAAAAAATTTCGTGTCCACTCAAAAACCTTTAGAATTGTTTCATTTAGACTTGTTTGGACCTACTCAACATGCTAGTCTTGGGGTTGCAAATATGCATTTGTTATTGTAGATGACTATTCTAGGTACACTTGGGTATTATTTCTTGTTCACAAAAATGAAGCTTTTGAAAAATTTGTAAAATTGTTTTCCAAAATTCAAAATTTATTGAATTTAAAGATCATTCGTTTAAGAAATGACAATGGTGCCGAATTTAAATTTGGAGGTTTTCCCGAATTTTGTGATCAATCAACGGTATTTTTCATGAATTTTTGGTTGTTAGAGTCCCTCGACAAAATGGTGTTGTTGAAAGGAAATATAGGACTCTTCAAGAAATCGCTAGAACTATGATTAGCGAATGCGACTTACCACAATATTTTTGGGCCGAAGCCGTTAACACGGCTTGTTATGTCATGAATCGAGTTTTATTAAGATCCTTTTTAAATAAAACTCCTTATGAACTTCCTTTTTTGTAAAAAACCCGTTGTCAGCTATTTTAAAGTTTTTGGTTGCAAATGTCTTGTTTTAAAAATCAAAGAAACCCTTGGTAAATTTGACAAAAATCGGACGAAGGGATCTTTCTAGGATATTCTAGTGACAAGAAAGCATACCGAGTATACAATAGAAGAACACTCATGATTGAAGAGTTGTACTGTTACCTTTGATGAAGCTAATGGTGTTATTTCAAAGAATTTGTGCGAAGATGAAGATGTAGGTATTCAAAAGGAGCTCGAGAAACTCACTATTCAAGAGATCATGTTGACATCAAGCAATAATGTCAACAACCATCAAGTAGATGATGAAGAAGAAAAGAACGAGGATACTCCAAAAGATCTTCCCAAAGCTTGGAGATTCGTCTCTAGTCACCCTCAAGATTTAATCATAGGCGACCTATCCGATGGGGTAACTACTCGTTCTCATAAACCTTTGAATAGTAATTGTGCATTACTTTCTCTCATTGAACCTAAACATGTAGATGTTTCTTTGAATGATGAATCTTGGATCTTTGCCATGCAAGATGAACTTAGTCAATTTGAGAAAAATAACGTATGGACCTTAGTTGAAAGACCATCTTCTCATCCCGTAATTGGAACAAAATGGGTTTTAGAAACAAATTAAATGATAAAGGTGAAATCATAAGGAACAAAGCTAGACTTGTTGCAAAAGGTTATGCTCAAGAAGAAGGTATTGACTTTGATGAAACCTTTACACCCGTGGCTAGATTAGAATCTATTCGCATGTTTCTCACATTTGCATGTTTCTGAATGATTTCAAATTATTTCAAATGGAGGTCAAAAGTGCATTTTTAAATGGTTTTATTGATCAATAAGTTTTCGTTGAACAACCTCCGAGCTTTGAAAATAAAAAATTTCCAAATCATGTTTTCAAACTCTCTAAAGCTTTATATGGTTTGATACAAGCTCCGAGAGCTTGGTATGAAAGATTAAGTGGTTTCTTTATTGAAAATGGATTTAAAAGAGGCATAGTTGACATCACTCTTTTTACAAAAACAAATTTCAATGGTTTGTTAATTGTTCAAATTTATGTTGATGATATTATTTTTGGAGCAACTAATGAAAGCTTGTGCAAGGATTTTTCACACTTAATGCAAAAAGAGTTTGAGATGAGCATGATGGGAAAGTTACAATTTTTCCTTGGACTACAAGTTCACCAAACAAAGGAAGGAACGTTTATTACACAAATCACGTATACAAAGGAACTACTCAAACGATTCGGAATGGAAGATTGCAAACAAGTTGGTACGCCTAATGTGCACTGTGCACTTCAACCAAACTTGATAAAGATGAAGGAGGTAATAGTGTTGATGAAAAACACTATAGAGGTATGATCGGAAGCCTACTTTACTTAACAACTAGTAGACCAGATATTTGAAGGGATTTCCTTACAGAAATATCAAAATAACGCAGCGGAAAAACACCGGAAATCCCTATAAGAGGATCCATGCGTTCCGATTAAATCGTCTAGGGTTTAGATATATATACCTTTGATGCTCGATAGCAAAACCCTAGTTGCGATCTGAACCTTTCCACGATCTGAACACCACGGTCACGATTTGGACACCACGGCAACCACGAACTATTCGTAGAACACGTCAGACCTTAGGCGCTGCTCTGGATTGAACGAACGCCTCTACAGGTATCCACACGAGTAGCTTTTCCGATTTTAGGGTGTTGCTTGCTAGAGCAGTGTTTCGGAACTATTTCGTAGGGTTTTTCGTCCGACTGTGTGTTACTAATGAGTCGCTTCTGTTACTCCATAAACCTATGAAATAACTAAAGAATCATATTCTATATATAGCGGTTAACCTAAATTCAAAGAACTCTTCTTTGATTAGAATTCTTCTATCACACGTATTAGGTATATAAACGCGTATGATAGTAACCAGATATAGTTCCTTACGAATTATTATAATTACTATTTAACTGGACAATCCAGTAAATCCAATGTAATTAGTAAATAATTCTCGTTCATTGAATCTAGACACAAATTCTTATTCAACGAACTTAGTCAACAATTAACTTAACCCAATGCTTACTCTTAGTGTGTGACCCTTTAGGTTCATTTAACGTTGGCAATAAGTATAATTTCTAATTCCAACACTGTTGCCTTTAGTACATAAACCAACAATACTCCCACTTGGACTAAAGACAATTAGCCAGGAAGTTTTGGAATTGAATAAATTAAACACCTTTAATTTATCATTAAGATTATACTCATAGATCAAGATTGGCCTCTAGCAAGGCATCATGACCACCCAAGTTAAATGAAGATCACTAATTGATCTGACATAACCTGATCAAATAACCCATGTCATAATCCTTTTGTCACACGATGTCTTAGTTAGACATAGATCATGGACAATGTCATCTCTATTTGTGTCCAACTATTTGATTTCTCGATCTCGAAGTAGAATGATAAAACAAATGAATTTGATCACCTTATCAATCCATTTGAGCACGGCCATGCATTTTACATTCCTACTAATCGAGGGGCCCAAAGACATCTCTCTCATAATAAGAGGGACAAATTCCATCTTAATCACTCATTTTCCTCCGCATAATTTCTACATGTTCAATCACAATCTTTATAATCATCCGGTTAAAGACAACGTTTGATTGTGTCAAAACACATAAGTTCTTATGTAGGAAACTATGGTGATCTCAGGTCTAAGGATGAACAACATGTTCATATTTACAATGTTCCACATGACTGGGAACAATATCCCCTTCTCATAACGGGTCAATCCAAGACCAACACTTCTTACAAAGGCCCATGATTAAAATATTATATCCATATATCCATAATCATCATATGATTATCAATCAAAATCATACTAGTCTTAAATCAACACAGTTCCCACTATATTGAATAACTAGGGACATTTAGAATAATAAATTATTCATGGATTCTAATATTAAAACATGCAATAAAAATATGATGACAATATTCGTTTTAAAATTATCCATTAAAAGTCTCCCAATTAAACAATTAGGTCCAATCATACATATGTCTAAGACCTATTGACCGAACATGGCGATCATGTTTTGGTTGTGGTAGTGGTTTAGTTAATGGATCAGCAATGTTGTCATCAGTTGGTACTTTGCACGGCTCAGTGTCTTCTCTCTCAATGATCTCACGAATGAGATGATAACGTCTTTGGATGTGTTTGGATCGTTGATGCGATCTAGGCTCTTTGGCTTGTGCAATAGCCCCATTATTATCACAATAGATATCAACTGGATTAGTGATGCTAGGAACAACACCTAATTCAGTGACAAATTTCCTCTAATCCAAACTGCTTCCTTAGCTGCATCTGATGTTGCTATATATTTTGCTTCCGTTGTAGAATCGGTCGCTTGCTTTGAACTCTTCCATAAGAGACAGCTCCAAAGGAAGGAGTTTGTCACTTTTGCAATGAGCCTGGTCATTGGAAAAGAAATTGCAAACTCTATTTGGAAGATCTAAAGCCACACAGTAAGAGATTCATTGGAAAAGAAATTGCAAATACTACACATCAAGATCTATATAGCCGCTAAACCCTAGACGATTTAATCGGAACGCATGGATCAGATCCGATTGGTATCTACTCGTTATGCTCAAAGCATATGAGACATCCGGTCGAGTACATAACATCGCATACATGATGGATCCTATAGCTGATGCATATGGAATCTCACTCATGCGATTTCGCTCATCTTGTGTCGCAGGACACTGAGCCTTTCCAAGACTGATGCCATGCGACATTTAGATGTATATTTGATATTGAAAAATTATTGTTTTATACACATATAGTATTGTAGCTGACTACGTGTGAAAGATGATCCGATGGATCAGAATCACAAGGATATAAGTGCTTCGCCCAAATCCTTCATTGAGAAACACTTTCCTAACCAAGATTTGACTTTCGCAAGGTAGGAATGTCATTTCCAATGAGCGATATGTCATCAACATACAAAACCGAAACACAACTGCATTTGCATTAATATTCTTGTAAACACAAGGTTCATCTTCATTTTTGATGAATCCAAACTCTTTGACTGCTTCGTCAAAACGAAGATTCCAACTCCGAGAGGCTTGCTTTAATCCATAAATGGATCTTTGAAGCTTACATACCTTTTCATGAACGAGAATTATTTACTAATTACATTGGATTTACAGGAGCATTCTAGTTGACTCTGTTGATGTTGGATGCCTTATGCTTGCTAACTATATCTGGTTACTCTTCAGAAGGCGTTTTACACCCAATAGTGTTTTAGACCATCCGGTGGATCAATCAAAGTCCAAACTTGTGTTTACAAGAATGGATTGCATCTGCAGATTTCTGTCTCTTTGCCATCTATTGTCTGGACCTAATGCTGCATCTTATACACATAGTGGGCTAGTATAAGATTATGAAGATCATGATAGTTTACTTAGGGCCACATACAAATGATGTGTTACTCTCAGGCATATTACTAGCTCTACCGGATCTACGGAGTCCTTGTGTTTCATGTGGAAGCTCAACAACCGATTGTGAGTCATTCCCATGTTCCAATTGTGTTGTCTCATTCGAACCAACAACTAATTGTGATTCTTGATGAGATTGCACAGAAGAGAGAGTGTTGTCTTGTGGATCTTGAAATTCTTCAAGATGTGTACTCTACTCCCACTAGTTCTTTTGGAAAGAAACTTTGGGCCCCTCGATTAGTAGGAATGTATTCATGCATGGCCGTGCTCAAATGGATTGATAAGGTGGTCATATCATTTGTTTTATCATTCTACTTCGAGATCGAGAAATCAAATAGTTGATCACCATGTTCGGTCACATAGGTCTTAGACATATGTCTGATTGGAAGACATCTGTCTCTTATAGGATTATCTAGATGGGTATTTGATCAGTTATGTCAGATTGACAGTGATCTTCATATTGGCTTATGAAGATCACCATAGTTTAAGGGCCATGTTTGTACAGCGTTTATCAAAAGGATAAATGACAGATGTGTATGACTCATCATGGATCGAACCATATCTAATAGTATTCGATTCTCTTATTATGAGAGAGATGTCTTTGGGCCCCTCGATTAGTAGGAATGTAAAGATGTGTATAAGAGACAGCAAGCCAAAGAGCCTAGATCGCATCAACGACCTGTCTCTTATACACATCTGTGATGTGTAAAAGGAGCTTTAGTCATCTTTCCCAACAAACAAGATTCGCAGATATCATAAGATTCAAGATCAAATTGATTCAAAAGCCCATCTTTATGGAGTTTTGATATGCGCTTCTCATTTATGTGACAAAGGCGACAATGCCATAAGAAAGTTTGATTTGAATCATCCAATCTAGGTTTCTTTGTATTTATGTTATAAACAATCTCTGGATTGGGCTTTTCAATGTTTAGAACGTAAAGACCATTATGCAAATCAGCATTTCCATAAAACACGTCTTCACGGTGAATGGAGAATTATTTACTCTTATTAATAGATATCTGTCTCTTATACACATCTAAACAATAAACAGAAACAATGTTCTTGCTTAAAGCGGTACAAGTACAATGAAGCATGTTTATAATGATCCTATGTCGCGTAGGCATTGTACACATGTAGATGTGGCTAGAGCAGCAACTCTTGCTTTATTTCCAACCAGCATCTCCACTTCACCTTTCTTTAATCGACTACTTCTTTTCAGATCCTTCACATTAACACAAATGTGAGCTCCACATCCAGTATCTAATACCCATGACGAGGAAATAGAAGTAGTAAGATTATCTGAACATAAATACCAAGTAGTAGTCTCACTACTCTTGAGTAGATTATAGCAGCATCTCTTATAGACATCTAGATGTGAATTTCTTTTCCAATGACCAGGCTCATTGCAAAAGTGACAAACTCCTTCCTTTGGAGGCTTAGGCTTGTTCTGGTTCTTGGGCTTGTTTTGTGTATAGGGCTTTTTCTTATAACGCCCTTATTTGACCTTCCTTTCGTTTTCATCCCCTTACCTTTATGAACCATTAAAACTTGGCCAGGCATTTTTTTGATATTATGCTCAGCAGTTTTAAGCATCGAATGCAGCTCAGAAACAGATTTCTCCATGTTGTTCATGTTGAAGTTCATAACAAACTGGCTATAACTCTCAGGAAGAGAATTCGGGATCAAATCCGTTGCTGAGCATAGATACCAATATCCTGGTGAAAAAAATGTCTGGCCACACATCTAGATGACCCATCATCTTCAAGACATGAGGACTAACAGGAAGCTCCTTAAGCCATCATGCAGGAATGTAAAGCTTTGGTCGTATCAAACCTTTCCTGCCGTGCTTGCTGTTGGAACATTTCCTTGAGATGATTGACTATCTCGAAAGCTTCCAAGTGCTCCAAGTCCTTCTGAAGGTCTGGGCTCATGGTAGCAAGCATAAGGCATCCAACATCAACGAGTCATTAGAATGCTTCTGTAAGCATCTCTCTCTGCTCTTGGAGCTACTTTACATGACAATTAAAATTAAGTTATTTAGGTAGGTAACTCTTTACCAATTACATCATATGTAACTCTTAAAATAATTATGAGATCAATACATCACATGTACCGGCATGTTTAATCTCATCTTATGCCTATGGGCCCAAAACCGTTTTGATAGCCCAATATTTATTGGCCAAATTAAACATATAAGTAGCACCACATTTGATGACCATCTTAGAAATTGTGGAATTGTTTCACAATTGACTCCACCTGGAACATGTTATGGAACTTGTTAATTGATCATATGTTTTCATGCACCACATATATTTAACATTTAACATCACATAAACATATACAAATAACAGTAAGATAAACGTGTCATAGCATGGCCCTTAAACTATGGTGATCTTCATAAGCCAATATGAAGATCAAGGTCAATCCTAGGGTCAAATTACAACTTCAAAATTTCTTCCATCTTCATGGAATACACCTTGTTGTTGATTGACGCCAAGTTGCTCCTCTTGCCTTCTTTACAAGCTTTGTAATACAATAATACAAAACTTTAAAATTACAAAACAAAAGAAAAACGACACGCAGGCCGTATTTATATAATTATACCCCAAAATAGAAATAAATTACTATTCTAGTAGGTCAAAGCAAAGGGCCATGCTATGCACCATGCATATGAACACATCATAAAACAGAAAACATACTATTATTTATCCGACGTTATAACCAAAACGATTTTAAGCTAATCGTAACTCATTTAGCAAGATGTCTTGTCATAATTTTTCATGATGCGAATTAAATCCATCGAATGAACATACACATATCATATATGTAAATCATTCGATGAAGCATATATACATATATATATATATGCATAATTCGACAGAAAAATACATATATCATATATACATAATTCAACAGAAACATACGTATATCACATATACATATAGTTCAACAACAGAATCTATCAAATAGAATCATCGAACAGAATGGTTTCTATTGAATAGAATCTTTGCATACATCATATGTATGTATTGAGATCAAGATATCAAACAGATTTTCAACAGCATACATTCAGCCGTAACTACAGTTCATGTACTTCGATTATGTCCAACATAATATGTTTTTAACTAATTTCATCAATCCAGAAACGGTTTGCTGTCCGGCATAAATAATTGAAAACGCAAGCGGCTCTGATACCACTGAAGGGATTTCCTTACAGAAATATCAAAATAACGCAGCGGAAAAACACCGGAAATCCCTATAAGAGGATCCACCACTAAAGGGATTTCCTTACAGAAATATCAAAATAACGCAGCGGAAAAACACCGAAAATCCCTATAAGAGGATCCATGCGTTCCGATTAAATCGTCTAGGGTTTAGATATATATACCTTTGATGCTCGATAGCAAAACCCTGGTTGCGATCTGAACCTTTCCACGATCTGAACACCACGGTCACGATAAGAGACACCACGGCAACCACGTTCTATTCGTAGAACACGTCAGACCTTAGGCGCTGCTCTGGATTGAACGAACGCCCTCTACAGGTATCCACACGAGTAGCTTTTCCGATTTTAGGGTGTTGCTTGCTAGAGCAGTGTTTCGGAACTATTTCGTAGGGTTTTTCGTCCGACTGTGTGTTACTAATGAGTCGCTTCTGTTACTCCATAAACCCTAAAGATGATAATCATATTCTATATATAGCGGTTAACCTAAATTCAAAGAACTCTTCTTTGATTAGAATTCTTCTATCACACGTATTAGGTATATAAACGCGTATGATAGTAACCAGATATAGTTCCTTACGAATTATTATAATTACTATTTAACTGGACAATCCAGTAAATCCAATGTAATTAGTAAATAATTCTCGTTCATTGAATCTAGACACAAATTCTTATTCAACGAACTTAGTCAACAATTAACTTAACCCAATGCTTACTCTTAGTGTGTGACCCTTTAGGTTCATTTAACGTTGGCAATAAGTATAATTTCTAATTCCAACACTGTTGCCTTTAGTACATAAACCAACAATATTATGTTTGCTGTTTGTTTATGTGCTAGATTTCAATCTTGCCCCAAAGAATCGCTCTTGATAGCTGTAAAAAGAATTTTTAGATATTTGAAGGGTACAATGAATTTTGGTTTATCGTATCCAAAGTCCTCTACATTTGATTTAATTAGTTAGTTCTGACGCTGACTTTGCTGGGTGTAACAATAAGATAGAAAAAGTACACCAGTGGTATGTGTTATTTCCTGGAAAATTGTCTTGTATCTTGGTTTAGCAAAAAACAAAATTCTATTTCTCTTTCTATGGCTGAAGCCGAATACATTGCTGTTGGAAATTGTTGTGCTCAACTTCTGTGGATGAAACATACTCTAAAAGATTTTGTTGTTGTTTTGATTGTGTGCCTATAAGGTGTGACAACACTAGTGCAATTAATCTCCCCAACAATCCTGTTATGCACTCTAGGACCAAACACATTGATGTTAAGCACCATTTTATTAGAGATCTTGTTTGTAAAAAGGAAATACGTATTGATTTTGTGCCTACTTTAGATCAACTGGCTAATATTTTTACAAAACCCTTGGCTCTAGATTGTTTTGAAACTCTCAAAAAATGTTTGGAGATTTTACAGATCAATTTGGCAAAATCTCTTTGTTTGATGCACTCTATAGTCCGAACAACACTCTTTCTCGGACAATTTGAGCTCTCACTCATCCGAAAACCTCCTCTCTGCCTTGGACGTTTATGATCGTCCGAACACTACTCAATTTCTTTACTTACTCTCTAGAATTCTACCGGACGCTTACCATCGTCCGAAAGAATATCGGACGCACTAGCTCTTCAATCGGCCGTCCGTTCTTCAGCTTTCGGATGCTTCATCGGACGCACGCCAATCGTTCGGCCATCCAAACGGTCTCCCTGCTCGATTAAAATCGTCCACTTTCCCTCATTTCGGACTCACCCTAACCCCCGAAACCCTCTCTTGCTAAATTTTTCTCCAAAAAATTCCTCCAACTTCTTCCTTCTCTCCACAAATTGTTTGAAAAATTGTCATTCCCAAAGTATTCATCACCATTATTGAACCTAATTCCACCCATCTACCATCTCATTTCATTAAATTTCCACCAAACTTTTAAAAAATTAAAAAATTTTGTTTCCTTTATTTCCTTTTATTCACAATGGTTAAATCCCATGGAGGTTTTTCTACATGAGAAGACAACTCGTGGACGAAAATCAAAAGGGAAAGCTCCGGTGCGTGGGGAATCTTCTGATAATCCTCAAGTCTCCTCAAATCCAACCTTACCAAAATTCATCGATGCTAAGGCATCCGAACGGTATACATCTCTTCTCAGCAAATCTATAATCGTTCAACGTCCTGCTTCTCAGAGTCTTTTCAATGAATTTAATCATTCCATTGTCAAATCGTGCTTTGAAAACCAAAATTGGGGTCACTTAGTGTATATTGATTTACCCGTTTATCATGACATGGTGGTTCAATTCACAGCCAATCTTAGGAAAGGCCCCACTATTCGCACATTAGTTTCTCGTGTAAATAGCACAAATCTTGAAATTTCCTCCAACATCATCAACACTATTTTTGAATGTGAAATCTCAAATCCGAATGATTTCTCTTATTTCTTTTCTTTAGATAAATATCCCGCAATTGATACTCGATTTGACATTGATGAGGTCAGAGCTATTTTTAACATCAATTTCAAACAAGCCTCAGAAGCCAAAACCACATTGCTCACTCCTGAACTGAACATTCTGTACACTCTTGTCACGAATTTGCTGTTACCAATCAATGGGCATCGCACTAAGCCCGAAAAAATGCAGCTTTGCTTTTTTTTTTTTGTCTTCAAGGGAATTCCTCTTGACTTTGGGTATCTCTTCTGCTCCCTGTAGGAACTCTTTCTTACTGATACCCGACGAAACATTCATTTTGAAAATTTCTCACCAAGGTATTTGATTTCCTTGATGTACCTTTCAGCGGCAACAAACAATTTCTCCCCTATTTTAACAAATCTTATATTGAACGAAAAGACCTCCATTTTTTTAACGATCAATGGTTAACTAAGGCAGCTTTTGATATTGAACGTTCAAAATCCCAGGCCTCTACCTCTGGTTTGGCAATTCCCCATTCTCCTCCTCCTCAAACACCTCTACCAGTCCATGATCCTCATCCATCTTCCTCTGAACCTTCACTTTCTCAAATCTGTGGTCTTCTACACTTCTTTGAGCACTCAAGTAAATTCCTTTGAACGTCGCACTAATCGTAAGTTAAAGCGACTTGAAACTCGTTAGTTAATTCTCCAAGAGGCACTTAGCTTGGGCATGTCTGCTTCAGCTCAGGTTCAATTTGCCAAATTCAATCACAATATCCACTCGACTCCTCTACCGAAAGTGATGACAATACTGAAGAAGGGGATGTTCGTGAGGATGACGAAGAGGACACAAATAATCAAGGTGCTGCCAATGAAGATGAAGGCGACGATGAGGACGTTGACGACACATTCAATTTCATCATGCAACGTTGTAATGAAGAAGATGAAGACAGTGAGGCTACTGATGATGATGCCCCTTCCAAACGCCGCAAGATCGAAAAGCACTCTAAGAAGAAAAATGACTCGACTTAGATTCTTTACTAATCTGTATTTTAGTTTTGGCATTTCTTTGAATTTTTTTGACTATTTAGATTCGCTCTCGGTTTTATCCTTTTATGTATTACTTTATCTGAGCTTTGCACTATTGCTGTTGAATATTTGGGTATATTTGGGCTTTATCCTTTTATGAATTTTTGTACTATTCCTGTTGAATATTTACACTTTCTCAGGGGCAGGTTTGTTTGATGATGTCAAAAGGGGGAGTAGTAATTTATATTGCAAAATGATTGGTTATCACTCATATCTGTTGATTTTACATAATTTTTCCATGACTGTTTGTCATCGTCAAAAAGGGAGAGATTGGTGTTTTCCAAACCTTCTTTTGATGATGACATAAGCACTAAATTATGTAAACAAGCTTTGCAGGTCTGTTACTTGTTCTGCTGGAGATAGGGTGTTCGGACGCAGTACACCGTCCGAACTATGTCAAGCTTCTCGGACGCAGTACATCGTCCGAACCAACAGACAGAAAGCAAGGTTCTCACTACTTCTCTACGGACGCACACAACTGTCTGAACAAAGTCTCGTTCAGATGACCACAACCGTTTCGAACCTCTGTTCGGACGATGGAATGGATACATGCACGGCCGTCCGAACGATGTTCTTCACCAACTGCATGGAGATCGAACGCTGTGTCGGACGCATCCTACTTATCTCGGACGTCCGAAACCTCAACGGCTACTTTTTGTGCATTTATTATTTAGCCGTTAGGAAGTAGTTGCAACCACCATTTATTTCTCCTATAAATAACTGCTCTAATATTCTGTAAAGATCATCTAATACATTGAATACAAGCCTTAGAAAAGAGCAATTTTAGTACAAATTGGCTATAGTGCTATATTGTATTAGTGTGCAGCTTAGAGTGCAATTCAATTTTGAGTGGAGTGATAATCTTGTACGAGTTGAGGTTGTGAGTAAAATTATTGGCTCAGCTAAAAGAGTTTTTGTGTGAGCAAGAATTTCTCTACTTTGTAAAGATTATTGGCTCACCAAGTGTGTGAAGCATTCTAGTGAATTAATACTTCAAGCTTGTTTGCTTGGAAGTATTGGTTGTTTAATTTCCTCTCTTTATTATTTCATAGTTTCATTGATTCTATTATATTAATTATTAGTTGAAAAATCAATAAGCTTAATATTTCTAAAAGTATTTTTAGAAACCTAATTCACCCCCCCTCTTAGGTTGCTTTGGGACCAACAATTGGTATTTAATCCATATAGATATATAATGGACTTATCAAGGTTAGTAGATTTACAACGATTTCGACAGGAACTTGCAATTACCATTGAAATCCTAAATTAGTAAATGAGTTGTGAAATTGAAGGAATAATAAATCAAAGCAGTTATTTGTATTGGTAAATGAAGAATAAATCCTAGGTTTATATCCATTGATTTTGTGTTTATTTATTTAATTGAGTATTTCTTGTTTTCTTTATTATTCTACTATTTTATTTTTTAGATAGAGTTTTATGTGTCATTCTAGTAATTGTCAATTGTGTTAAGCTAATTCTTGAGGGAATGATCTCTACTTTCACCGTATTATTTGTTCAATCTGTATACTTGCAGGCACAAATTCGTACATGAACACCCCAGCACTTTGAGTACTTTTTTTCCATATTAGACCGTGGATACTCATCTTTTACCATTTTATCATCCCTAATCAACTAAGAGCCTTTCTTTTTACCCATTCAATCAATTAAGGCCTGCTGTTTGAAATATCAGAAAGCGGTTTTCTTACTGCTAAATTAAGCCTTCTGAATTTTCTATCCTTTCCCTTATTCCTACTCTTTCGTATAGTTGAAGCTCCACCATTCTGGGAATTAATAACCATTTTTTGATCATCTTCTTCAGACTCACCCCAATAGAAACTTTCACAACCCCCTTTCTGGATTATCCACACCATTGTACTGTGGATCTCTCTCAATTATAATCTAGGAACCTCTTTCCCCTCTTCCTCCTAACCTCTGATATGCGTAAGAAGATTCTCCATTTTCTCCAAGCAATAAGGTTGAGTCTAAGTTTTAGGGATAATAAAGGTAATAGGACTTAAACTTTTGGGTAAGAACAGGTACATTCTAACTGACCTTATTACCATTACTAAGACTCTTTGGATTTGTTTTTGTTATCTAAACTCTAAGTTGTTCACTTCTTGGGAAGGGTTGTCATAGTTATTTTTAGGTTGGTTTGATTCCTCAGAATAAATTTTCCTAGCAAAGTCACGTAGCCCTTTTTTGGTTTGATTGGCTTGAGCCCGTAATTCCACCATCCAAGTCCCAAATTCATTTTCTTTGCTCTGTGCTTCCAAACTCAACACTATAGAACAACTCTTTTCACTATGACCAACAAGACCAAATCTATAGTAGTCTAGGCATTTCTCATATCTAAAGTAAATCCATCTAGTAATTCTCCCAGTCTTCACCATTGTTTCCCTAGGTAGAGGCTGAGAAAAATCTATATTAACCAATACCTTCAAGTGTCTCCCCTCTTTGCTTCCATTTGGTGGAACAATAACCTTCAAAACCTTTCCCACCACTTTACCAGCTTTGATTCCTACCTACTTAGTAACCTAATGGATAGGTAATTTCCATATTTCTATCCACATAGGTGAAATTAGAAAAATGGCACCAGTGTTATCATCTAAAACTTCCATCCATGGTTTAAGACTCAAAATTTGATTTCCAATAAACCATGGTTTCCCATTCAAAACCCTAGATCTATCCACCTGAGATCCAAAGAAGAATTGAAATAGATTTGTCATCAATTCCACTACATGTAGGCTCTTTGGAAAACCCCACATATATGGTTAACAAAGTTCTTAATCCCAACAAAATTCACATTTTTTTCCTCTAGAACTTTTCCTATCAGACTTAAGCTACAGGCTTTAACCCTATCAACCACATCAATCTCATCTATCAATGCACCTTTTGCTTCCTTCCCCAAAAGGGCGAATATTTGGAATATCTCAAAAATCTCCACTTCTATTGGTTCAAATCAAATAATAACATGACAATTAACTAGAAACAAGCCTACAAAATTATTTAAACTCTAGTTGATGATGAGATTAAATTTCATAAATTTTAAAAAGAATAGAAAATGAGGAATAGGTCTAGTTTGTGAAGAAAACTAACTATAGAAAAACCCTAAAAGGAGTCGCAAAATAAGTTACAAATTTCTATTTACCTGAATAGATCTACTAATTCTGAGCCCCCGAATAAATTTTGTAACAACAAATATTTGGATGAATCTTTTGAAATCCATGAAGAATGTCTCTCCAGAAAAAATGTTATCCTTTCTCAAATTCAGAAAGCTAATAAAAGGGATCTACTTAATAAAAGCCTCTAGATCTGTTATGAACAGCTCTAATAAATATCCTAGAATTATGGTTTGGGTAGTAAATGCAATAACCTCACAATTTGTGAGGAAATAATGGAGTGGTGCCTTTTACCAAGACAAGATAGGGATCGTATAAGAGAGAGAGAGAGAGAGAGAGAAAATAGTAAAAATGAAAAATAATGTCAAAATATTAAAGAAAACGTCTAAAAAAATCAGACTTCATCTTCCACCTCTAATTCTACCTTCATCTCTACTTCCACATCTAGCCAGCTACCCGTCCGCCATCCCTAGCTCTTTCTTTCTCCCATAGCCTCTCCTCTCTCTATGACAACTACCACCCTCTTCAACCAATTGTCTAGCTATTCTTTCCCCCATCTCTCTAT
Organism: Cinchona pubescens; assembly: GCA_025175665.1. NCBI lineage: Eukaryota > Viridiplantae > Streptophyta > Magnoliopsida > Gentianales > Rubiaceae > Cinchona > Cinchona pubescens. Next base: position 11,440,905 of record JANKKI010000053.1, read on the forward strand.
CTCTCCCTTTTTTCCCAGTAGCCATCTATCCAGACCTACCATCCCCTTCCCCTTTATCCATTCCCCTCGCTTCTCCCTCTCCTTCAGCGATTCTTCCCTACCATCTCCTAGTATCTCGTCCCATCCTATAGCCTCTTCTCTGATTAGATCCAACACCCCCTCATCTCGATCCCCCTTTCCCATCACCCTTCTCCTACCTCTCGTTCTCCTCTAGCCCTCTTCTAACCACACCCACTACCCTGTCCTTATCTCCCCTCCTTTATCTCTCCTTCCAATTTCTCGCCTTTCATACCTTTCCTCGCCACGTCTTCTTAACTTCCTCTCTAACAGTAGATCTAGAAAAATTGGTCCAGATCAAGAGATTTTGGGTCTATTTGGAGGTTTCTAGCATTAAATTTGCGATCTACGTACATGAAAATCTAAAATCGTGCTTGTAATTTCATGTTTCTAAAACTACCACTAGAATATGGCTATTGGCACCAATAATTGTCGCTTGAAGGATGAAGGGCATTTTGTCCCATTATAATGACTCGTTAGTAAGTTGATTTTTCATCCAAAGGACACTTTTACCAAAAGCACACAGAGGCATTTGTAGGTTTCTAAACGACATAGGAGTCGTGTAGAAAATAGCCATACCATAAAGGATGTAAATGAAAGTTTCCCTTAATATTAAGTTTAATAATATTATCATTTATAAAATCATACTAATTATGTGTCAAGTTTAAACAAAATCTTTCAAATTTTGTGTTATTGTATTATATATATATATATATATATATTGACGCCTCATGCTTATCCGCCCCACGTCCTCTTTCATATATGATAAAACCTAAGAGCGTGTATCACCTTTAGGCTTCTTTTGAATTACTACCTTCTTTTTTCCTAAATTATAAGGAAAATAGTTAGGTAGACCCAATCTTAGGCATAACCTATAGACCATATGATCTAAAATTAAATTTTATATAATATTGTTTGAGTCAACTGATGTTATTTATTGCATAAGTTTAATCCACACTAAAAGGTGTATAAATAAGGTGACCTATGTATTTACCAAATTATAATCACCGATCATCCCTCTTATTTCTATGCTCAAATACATCCCTTCCCCCTCATTTTTTAAAATTAACGACATATACCATCCTTCTTCCCCAATTAGTGCGCTCAAAATTATTCTCTACTCTCTCTCTCTTTTCAATTGAATAAACAAATTTTATTCTCTTTATTTTCAATTTCAAAAATAATTCAAATCTATGTATTTCTAATAGAATAGGCTATGGAGGTTTAAATCACTCTTCTCTGATTTCTGCAATCATTGTCCCTTTCCCCTCTTTTTTCCAATTCAAAAAACAATTCTCAATCTATTTGTTTCAGTTTTAAAAAATATTCCAATCTATCTATTTCCAACAAAATAGGCTATGGATGTATATAAATCATTTGATTCCTATACAGCAACCTATTTTTCAGTATACGACAAACATTAATTGTGTCCGCCACCACTGATATTTTTAGACTATTATTCCCTTGTTTTGACATTGGCTAGGCTACTCTACAATATGTTTCCCGATTTTGTCTCGGTTACATACTCACACGCTCATCATATTTATGTGTTACATGAAATTTTGTGTTTGTTAAATTTGGATTACTGATTATGTTTAATTGTGAGTATATAGATATGGTGTATATGTATAACTGTCCAAGATACTAATATTGTGTGTTTATTTTACAGCTTGCTACTTGACTATTTGTTGGGAAGTATAAAAATTCATCAGTCTAATTATACTATTCAATTTTGAGAAGGGTGATGATACTGGCATTGTGTTCAAGCATTATTTAAAGCTATCAAGTACTACTTGCATTTTTTCTTATTAATTTTTCAAACTTTTTGTAAACATGAATGTTGTTTTCTTGGTTGGATTTCTTAAAATATTGTGTAAACTTTAAAACCAAAAGTACTTGAGATAGAATTATACACATCTAATACAATATTTAATATGGGGAATATGGATCAATATTTAATATGAGAACACGTTCTTTCTTAGTCAGAAGAAGCAGCTGTAGCAGTTTTGTACTACAAGAAGTTTTCTCTCCTTTATTAATGTTTAACTACAATTTTTGGTAAGTTAGAACTTTTTCCTCTTACCTTAGACATAAGCTTTTAGTTGTTGTGATTGATATATTGATTAAGCTACCTTGCTATAATAGAGTTTGTGATGATTGATTTAGTACTTTGCTCTTTCATAATATTTTTTTTTTCTACAGATGTCAATTTCTGTAAGTTTTACTTTTTAAGTATGAACTTTAAGAATCTTGAGCCCTCACTTTTTGTTAGGTAGGTGCAAGATTGACCAATATAATATGCTGGAATGGAGTTCTAATGTTGCTTATGTTGAGAGTTTGCTTCTTGGATGCTTAATAATCTTAATAATCAACGATGCTGATTTTGAAAACTAATCTATATAATCAGTACTTATAATCTATGAGATTGTGGTATATTATGAATTATGAGTGAGGTTGTGAGTGGTTAAGCATAAAATTTTGGGCCAATGATAATACAAATTGGGATTGTGAGAGGCACAGGAATCCTAGGAGTAAACTTTTTTTCTTTTGATAATTATATAGGACACTAGTCTAACAATTGAGCAGAAGCCGTAATATACATGAAGGAATTAGGCTTTGTTTTCAAAATTCATATACAAACCTTATGAAATTATTATGAGATTAGTTCTTGGCTCGTTTTTGCTAATTTTTGTAGGCCAACGCATACTGTTAAAAAATGAAGTTTCAATTTGTTTTATTTTTCTGGGATTTCTGGTAGCTTATTTTGAATGGGCTTATACCAAGAATTAATAAAGTTCAAGTCTTTAATTTTTTTTTTTTTTTGTTGGAGTTTTTGAACTCAATTATTTGTTTTTCTAAGTTTTTATAGGGACCACTGTTCAGATGCTAGGCTCTATATCTTTGACATTTGAAAATTTGTACTATCACTTAACTTTTTTCATTCCTTTTCCTAAGCTTTATGAACTTACTATTTAACATGATGGAAACTAACAACATAAGATTGTTATAGAAAATTAGGGCCGTAATGCATGTTATTATAAACTGAAAACATAAGCTACCAAGGGACACATGATACTAATTTTATTTCATACTATATGTAATTTGTTTGTTTGCTATTGAGAAAAGTCACTTCTTCTTTTTTTGAGAAAAGTTGCTTATACGTGGATTGTATTTGCAAATCTTTTTACAGTTTTGATCTTTCCCTATTTGTAGTCCTCCCTTTTTTTTAAAATTATTTTGGCTCACTTTGCTTTAGTTTTCTAGGATAACCTATTCACATTCTTCAACCACAAATTATCATGTGTGTGTGTGTGTATATATATGTATATATATATATATGTTGATTTTCTCAATTTTTGCACAGTGAAATTTCAGTTTTTTTCCATTTGTATTGTTTAGCAATAGTGACATCAAGAGGTCAGAGTGGGACTTTTGCATGTTTATCCCCTTCTCAAATATCTAAGATACAAATAAATTCTCCAAAGTTTTTCTAAAGCTCTAATTTCAACATGTCATTTATATCATGTATATTATTGAAAGTTATCTCCTAGAGTAAATCTCTATATCCAAATATAATCTAGGTAGGAAAAAAGTCACAAATTCCTTTACGTCAATACTCAAAAGGGTTGAAGTTTTCTTTATTCCACTCAGTCAACCTCATCTAAGTTTGTACAAGTGAAAAATTAAGTTCTTGCAAATAGATATTGGACAATATTGTTTGATTTTTGGTTCAATTTTGCCAATTGTGACAAAGAGCCATTTGTGGATGTCGACGATAATAGCTCATGGTTCGTGAATCAAATAAGCATGTGATCAATAAGGAGAAATTATGGCGGTTTGAACCAAGTGAACATGGGAAAATTTCAATAAATATTGAATGTAGGTTTGATGAGGTAAAAAAAACATCAACTTGGTAGTACAGTACCTGCTACACTCCTGTGGTCAGTGTACATGCTACACATATCTTAAAAGGTAAGCAACAACTTTAGTAGTTTACTAGGCCGTGATATCCTTTCTATTGTAGTACCAAATCTAAGTGAAGGGAGTAAAGATGATGTTACCAAGGTATTGAGCATAGTAACATACAAGCACCATCATATTACATCCTTAATAAGGGTCTCATCCTAGAGGAAAATTTTTTGTAGGGGTATAATCTTTTTCTCTCCAGTATAGTCTTTCATTGTGTTTTGTTTCGGGGTAAAATAAACTATACTCTATGTTATATCGTTCCTTTTATTTTTAAGATGAAAGGAGTATATATTGATAAGAAAAAAATGAGCTATACAGTAATACAATTGGGTAACTACCCGACAACAATCTATGAGCTTGCATTTGTAACCCATATGAGAAAGAAGTCCTCCCATTCAACATCTTTTTTCACCTTCTTAGCCAAAACAACCACTTTATTTTGTTCATTTTGTATTTATTTATTTTCTACAGATTGTTTTTTCTTTATGCCGTATTATTGTTAGAGGAGTCGAGATTATGAGATGAAAGGATCTATCACCACTTGGATTCAAAAACTAAAGATAGCATTATCTTATAGATCAATGTTGGATGCATACCATTATTCCTTTTCCTTTAAAAGTTCTAATAGGCTCCGCTTCAGACCTTTGGTGATAGGGCAATGATATTGGTACAACAAAAATCTTATTGCCACAACTATTTTAGCCAAAACATCCAAATTACCCATACCAGGCTCCTCCCTACATTATCATCTCTATCCCTCCTCCCCTTAGATCTTCCATCCGGCCTCCTGCTCCTTTATCTTCCGCCACCCTCCATTTTTCTTCATTATCATCTCTATCCTTGATTTCGATCCGTTTCCCTTCATATTTTTCATCTTTTTCGGTTATGCATCATCAGTTTTCTTTACTAGTAATGCCTTCATAATAATAGAAGCTAAAACCCCCAAAACTCTAGGCAAAAAATTAGTTTAGCTAAAACCATGTTTTAAATTAAAAGAGAGAGAGAGAGAGACCTAGCTGAATGAAAGCATATAGAGAATACTGATTTTGTTGATTTCGACGATGCAATTCTCAGAAATTTTTTAAGGAGGTGGAGGAAGGAGACCTCGTGGGAATAGAGGCCAACCTAGGTAGCATTGGTGCAAATGTCCTCAATGAGAATAGGAGTTGAGGAAAGAGTTGCTAATAGCAACCGCAGCCTTAGATTCTAGCTTCCTTTTTCATGATTGATATTTTCCCCATCCTTATTTATTTTTATTTTTTTGGAAAAATCTTTCATAGTCTCTTGAAAGTAGCCTTTGTCTCTTTTGCTGGCAGTCGAAGGAGTCGAAGACAAAGCTTTGGTGATGGGCGAGTCATCAAGATCGAGAAGATGGTCGGAACGTTAGGAACTCGGAATTCAGGCAACTAAGATTGGTTGGAACTTGGAAGCGGCAGAGAGAATGTCTTGGGGCTGGGAAGGAGAGTGTTTTTTACTTCAATGGGGGTAATTTTGAAATTTTGAGTAAAATAAATGTGGCAATACAAGATTTTTGCTGTGACAATATCATTGCCCTTGGTTATACCAAGATTCAAAATTGGAATATATTCCAATGACATTCAAAATCTTCTGCCCTTCCTACATTACTATACATTTTACATTTTTTTTTCAAATAATAGTGCTTTAAGCATTTTAAATGACTATCCTATCTAATTATATGTATTCAAGGCAACAATTTCACCAACTTTAAAAGATTGTACTAATATTTAATCAACTTTAAAATATTATAATAGTTATTGGTATAAAATAAGGTTTAAAAGATGACAAGTATAATAGTTATCTTATGTTCAGGAAAAGGTAAAATGGAGTTGCAATTTCATCCAAGTTGTTTTTTTTTTTTTTGGGCCTCCTAGCATTTGCTTAATTTTTTTAATTATTCAAAATTTTAATACTTCCCTATCATCTATTGCGTTTTTAGTGAGGGTATGAGTAATGAGTAGAAAATTTTTCAATTTTTTATTAGAATTTGTTTATTGAGTTCCCGTTTAACGAATGTCTCTTGGACTGCGACTAGTTACACTAACTAGTGTTTGCGGTTTTTAAAATTAATAAGAAAAATTTTAAAAATTTGAGTGTAAGTTATCGATAGTAAGGATTAATGTTATTTATTTTAATGTAAAGTACAATTAACACACACAAAAAATCTCCCGTATTTTATATATGATAAGATAAGTTATACAGTTAATATGCAATAAAATATAATTGTTATTGATATTTAATTGATAAAATTGACTGATTTTAATATGGCTAATTTATCGCGTCAAATACTAGCTCATTATCTTATCAGTAAATTGAAAGCTGAAGTTTTGAATCGAATAGATAAATTGATTATTTAATTGAATTACGATTAAAATGTAATAAAATTTTACTGTTTTGTTGGAAATTATTTTTTTGATTTTAAAAAATTGTATAATATAAATTTTTAAATATATAATATTATATTATATAAATTTTAAATGTACACGAGAAAGATTCGCTAAAAAGAGTATTAAATTTTCTAAAATGTTCTTGAGTCAAATTTTTTTTTCCAAGGCAAAAATAACATCATGAATATCTGCGGTATTCGAGTAAACTACAGCTGAAGTTCATCGACGAAATCACAGGACATCAAACCCCAACCTTCCTCTCCACTCCGGCAACCATCTCTGCAAGAGAAAACCGATGATTGGGATAAGGTTACGATGGTTTGCTTTTGGTTTCGCCGTTGCCTCGACAATTGGTCATTTCGTCTTTAAAGATCTTCAAGCCCATCGGGAAGCTCACTTTTTCCAAGTAAAAAAAAAATACTTCACATTTTCCTTCTCGTTTTATTGCCTCATCAAAATATTAGAGCACTTATATATTTAAATAATTTTGGTGTAACAGGTCGGCGAGAAATTCAGTGCCCTTGATACTAGAGTTACTAATCTGAAACGGGTTTTCCTAAATAATCCCAATTCGGATGTCCACTCGGTATGGTGATCTTTTTGCTGCCATTTTATTTTTTGGGCTAAAATAAAAGGAAAGAAAAGGAATGACTAGATATTAATGCAGCTGTATTGGCTGCAAGTAATTATTTGTTATCCCAGTTTTTAGCTTTCAAGCTTAATGTGTGTTTTTTCTGGTTTATTTTTCTTTCCAATATTACTTTTATTATTTTATTTTAGGTTTATCATATAAATATGCACTCGAACCTTTGTCATGAGATGCTTTTACATCTTGTTTTATTTTTGGGTTTATAACCAATTTCACCATTTGTAGTTTTTTTTTTTTTTTTTCCTTTTAATTTTGACATTGCTTTACGTCTTATTATCATCTAAGCATGTGAAACTTTTAGAAGCAAGTGTTATACATTTATTTGCTAGTTTTCATTGAAATTTAAGTGCCTTAAAGCTGTAACATTATGTTACCTGAACCTTTGTCATGAGATCTTTGTTGCACTTCTTCAAGTTGCCCACCCTTCATGTTTATTATATATATATATATATATATATATATATATATACATATATTCTTTGTTAGTTGTTATTGAATTTTAAGCATTGTTAGTTGTCTAGTTTGTTAGCAGCAGTTTGCCACATTTCTGACTTATTTCTGACCCTGAAAACATTAATCGGGATTTGTCATTTCTGGTCTGATAGAATCAATGGACTACTTCTATTCTAATGGTCCAATGATGAAAAATATTGTGTGTAGTATACTCGGTGCTTTCTATATTGAATTACTCTTATGGTATATTTTGGTCCAAATGTCTTTTCCCCAGCTTAATCTTTCATGTTAAAGTAGTTAAACCTCTCTATTTCCTGTAGTAGTATAACTTACAAAAGGCTGAAGCTCCTAAAATGCGGGAGAAAAAACATCAATTGAGCATAAGAAAGGTTCTATTTTACCAAAAAGGTCCTGTAAGGACCTTTAAATTGATAGGAAGGGATGCTGTTTGGGATTTTGTTGGTCCCCTTTGTTTTTAAAGTACCTTTTTGTATAGTTATGATAGGAAAACTGTTGAAACTCTGCCATATCTGTCTTTGCTGTTAATTCATCAAATTGACCCCACCTTCTAAGAAGTAACTGAGTGTGGAAATCCGCCTGAAATGATTCATACAGAATTCTAGTACTGATGATTTATAGTCAAATATCACTTCTGTCATGTTATTTGGCCAATGATCAGATCATCAGAATTTGCCTTTCCTCATCCTCACTCTCCACATTGCAAGAGAAGGAAATAGGAGACAAACGTGAGAGAGAAAAAATTTTATTCTCAACACTTAAAAAGTGAAAGTTTTTTCTTTCTACTGCGATTGCAGTTTCTGTCTTTTGTTTTGGAACCGGAAAGCCAAAGATCAGAAGATTTAGAAAGATGGGACCTCAATTATCTCCAATCGTCTTCCTTTTAGAATCAGTTTTTAGATGGTATGTTGTTACCTGCCATGAGATATGAACTTGTATTGGATGCCTTGTTTCATCAGCAATGTTCTTCAAGAGTAATGAGAATCTTCAGTCTCCCTGTATTTGAAAGCCAAAGTTGCATCTTTGTGATTTTACAATAACTCTAATTTGTCTTATAAATGTTGACGAAAAAAATCTCTTTGTGGTTTTGGTACTTTGCTTTTTTTGGTAAAAAAAAAGAAGTGGTGTCATCATATGTTACTTTGTATTTATATGCATCTCATTTTCTAGATTAAATTTCTGCTTTATTGGCCAAGAAGTTATGCTTACCTTTTTGGCACCTTCCCTTTGCAGGGTGAAAGTGATTTGAAATAATCACATGGTGCTGTTTTCGTTGTCACTTCAACTTATCATAGATTATGACTATCGACAATTTGCAAGGTTGTCTTGTTCAGGAATTTGTTTTGTGGCCTTCCTGGTATTGTTTTACATAATGGCCTTGTGATGGTCTAATATTTTCAGCAATTATTACATTCAAAAAGTATGATATCTAATATATTACAGTTACTTTCTTTCCTCTGATTCTGATCGAATAGTAAAAGATAGGTTCATATGTGGCTGTAATGTTAATATTTCAACAGGCTCCTCTCTCTCTCTCTCTTGCTCTCCTTTTTATGTGTGCGTGTTTGTCTGTATCTGAGTGTGAGTTTGTCTTTTCATTTCAATTCTTTAAATGTAGAAATTTTGTTTGCTGATTGATGCTGTCAATAGACTTGATGGTTGAAAGTTTCTGATCAATTTTATAAGTCTTTCTTTAACATCTGAATCTTTTATTATTGTCAATGCACTATAACATTCCTCGTGTTTTAGGGTGCAGCCTGCAAACTGAAATCTGTTATCTGTTTTGTATCCCTACATCCATTTGAATTTCTTATTGTTGTTGATGCAATATAAGGATTTCACTTGGATTTGAGCTTGACAAATTTGGATTCCATATGGATTGAAGGATTTGGACTCAATTGTTCGAACCCATCCAAGTTTCTTAGAATGTTCAAGTTGTTATTAACAACTTGTTATCAAATCCATTGATTTAGAATTGATAACAAATTAGTGACATTTGAAATCCATTATCATGCTCACTAAAATTAGTAGATTAAAATTCTCTTTCATTTTTCTTGTCATTTAACCATGTTGGTTCAAATATATAGATTTTTAATCTAAATGACCTTACATATATTTCTATACAAAACCTTATAATAATCTAGATGGAATCTTAAATTGTATACCCTTTACAGCTAATATCTTTGTTACATGAATTCACCGGAGACAGTGTCCTAGACTATATACAAACATATCGGTATAGGAAGTATCTCTGTGAGCTGTACACATTTCTGAGGAAAAGAATTGTACAAATGAATACCTTGATTATTTTGTCAGATGATATTGAGGGGTTTGTCCCCATATGTGACATTCTATGAATATTGGATTAATCCAATGGAAGTATTCCTGTTGAGAAAAGATCTGGGTGAAAGGACTGAACTAGGTCTTCCTGGTTTAATTTTTATAAACTATCTTGTTTTTTCAACTCTTCCTGGTTTCTAAATTGCAATCTCTAATCTTATATCTCTCTCTTGAAGTTTCTACCTTCAGTGTTGCTACTGAAAGGACGAACTAGGTCTTGAGTCTTCATTAGAAGTGCCTCAGCTGTTCCTAATTCCAGTATGTGTGCTGATGCACAATAGGGTTTCTTGGAACCATCTGTCCCATATTAGAATTAAAACCACCATTACCATGGAGAGGAATACCATTGGTGCCCTGACCATCCTTGTGTATCTTTTTAAGGGTTTACGGTGTTTGTTTAGAATGTCCGAAAAGGCGGTTGTTAGTGTCTGACAATGAACCAGGCTTTCCATACCTGGATATTCATTCAGTAACCTCTGTATTGATGTTGTGTAAGTCTCCACCATATTATAATCCTTCGTGGAAATTACAATTCCTCCCGTGCAGGTTCTTCCTTCAGAATCAGGACAAGTCAACATCTTCAATAGCTTCAGTTAGAAAAGAGGTTTATAAAATGTTAAGACAGATTGGTATTTCCTAAAATATCAAATAATACACAGTATTTACTTTGATCTGCTGATTCTCATTTCTTAGTAAGATCTTGCTGTGAAGGTATAAAGTTGTTCATAATACTAGTGACAGTAAAAGTCAACCAAAATTTTGCAGTAGGTTGCTAGAAATTAGAATGTGTATGTGATATCAGCAATGTCTTCCAAAGTACCCAGATGATGTGTTTCTGCAGCATCTATTGTTTGTTTTGAATCTCATAGCTGTTTTGCATACCTGTGGAATATCACCTATTTTAAATGTGTTGGCTGGACTATCTTGGGGCTGGTATCGGTAATCTGGTGGTGCTGAGAAAGGATTGCATATTTGAGCTATGTTCCCGTATGTGATAGATATGTTTCTGTTTACCTGCGCCATTTCAAAATTTTTGGTGTTAGTGATTGACAAATTCACCCCTTTTGGACCACTAAGCTACTAAAACTAGCATAGATTGCATTGCCCTAGATAACATAGCAAACTACTTGTTCAACTTCTCGTAAAAGTACTAGTATGTACATGTTGTGTGTGTGTTCCTGTGCTTTGTGTGTGCACCTCTATGTGTGCCTCTGTGCCCTCTCTGTTTTTTGTGCTACTAATGAAATTGAAGCAGTTCAATTTCAAGAATACAATGGACAGAAGGTCACATATTTTTGAGGTACATTTATAAACGAACACTAAAAAAAATGTTTGCCAATCCTACCTGGTTGACCATGTTGTATACTTCTGCACTGACATAAAAAAGGACTGATTTGGCTGAGAGAAATTGATTGCAAGGTAGAATTGAACTCAGGCTATTGTCGTAGGGATCTTGTTGGAATCCTTCAAGTGCTGTGCATGTGTCACCTGCGAAACTGGAAACAGCACCTACTTTTTATTGTATCCAGAAAAACTGCCCTTCTTCTGTACCACTAGGGTGTATGATGATTATATAGTAGTCTAAATAGGACATACTTTTCTATGAAGAAATAGATTCCCGAAAACAACAAGCACAAGACTCTGAGGAGCCAACATAGTATAAGTAACGAACTTGTGAGGAATTTTTGGCTTTTCCGTACTTTTAATATATGACAATTAATTGGCGTTTCGGTAGAATTTAACTGTATCTAATCAACGGAAATCATGATACTTACAGGTGAAGAATTCTTCGTAATTTTAGGATTCTAGAAACTGCAGAAGCAGAAGCTTCAGCTTGAGGATAAGTGGAGATATAAATGAAATCAACTTGAAGTTTGGGTCTGTTTGATTCAATGAAAAATATTTTGTTGTAGAAAATATCTTCCAGGAAAATTTTTGTCTGGAAAAGGATGGTTTTCCCCATCATTTTCTCTTGTTTGGTTAACCCATAAAAATATTTTCCAAAATAAAAAGATCTGCAATTTAAACGGCTTGATTTTAACTTAACTTCCTTTCTCGTTGGCGGCAATATGTCTTCTTGCTTATAAAATAGGGGTCAAGGATGCTATTAGTTGGACAAAATAAGTGCTCAAAGGGATGAGTTAATTGTAAGAAAACAACTTCAGTAAATTGTTCGGGCCAGCGGGTGAGATTAATTTCCTTCGCAAATCCTTTTCACCAACTTTGTCCAACCAAACACTGAAAGTCAAGGAAGATTTATTTTCAGGAAAACATTTTCCATTGAAACAAGCAGACCTTTTATGTTGGTGATTCTGAGGATTGCTTGAAGAACAGACACTTCAGCATTATGCCTGTCTAGTGCAGTGGATGCGTGGGAAGGGGAAAGAAGCAAAATGTTCTCGAATCTGTAAAATATATACGGCATTAATTTATATTATATTTAAAAAGTCAATATAATTTAGTGATTTCGATTTTTTTTCTAAAATTATCCTCGTTATAAAATTTAAAAAATTTGTTATATCTCCAAACTTGAATGTCTTTTTTTATAATTTTTTAGGCTATTTATGTAAATACTCCTTAAGAGTAAAAGAGAAAATAGAACTTACTTTAAATAATTCATATTTGGAAATAAATTTGATTGAACTAAATTTTCTAATATAATAAAATATTAGGAATGATTTTTAGAAATTAAAAAAAGTAGAAAATAATTTTTATTTATGTAAATACTCCTTAAAGACTAAAAGAGAAAATAAAATCTACTTTTATAAGATTTAATGTTAGGAAATAAATTTGATTGAACTAAAAAATTATAAAAAGGTACACAGGAAATATAATTAACTTTTGAGACTTCATATTTACAATTGAGTTTGAATGAAATAAATCTTCGCCTGGAGTAAAATTTTGAGAGAGATTTAGAAATTAAAGATGAATATTAAATAATATTATTAAAATAAACTAATTAAATAAAAATTACGCATATGACTATTAACAATGTATATAGGTTGTGGATATGTTCATAAATTAGACAACACTTATATGCAATTAACAAAACTAAAAGTCTATTAACAAGTCAAAAAAAGGAAAATTCTTTTTGACTAAAGAAAAAGAAGGAAAACAATATTATTTTAAAGGGTTTAATATACCATTTTCATCTTCAAGCTAAGCAAAAATCTAAATATGACCTTTTAAATTGAAAAAATCTCAATTTGATCTCCAGATTGAAAAATATTCTAATATAGTAATCCAAATTGAAAAAATCCCAATTTAGTATATGGTAAAAGGACCTCCAAACTAAAACAAATGTCCCATTGTGGCCCCTAAACTTAAAAATTCTCAATTTGGCCCTCCAAATTGAAAATATATTATAATTTACCATACAAACTAAAAATGCATTTGGATATGCCAAAATACCAATAACCTTTTAAAAGCATTCCATCTAGAAATATATTTTCAATCTTAATAATTAATTTATCTTTAGAATAAGATTCTATATAGAATAAAGTCCATCCAGTTTAAATTTTTTTTTAAAGATGAATTTTAAAAATTATGCAAGTATGTGAACAAAACTTTTTCAGAATTAGGAATTAGGCTAAACAATAGTTAGAATTATCTTGAAACAAAAAAAAAAAAAAAAAAAAAACAATGACATATCACGTATAAATATTTTGGACTCTTTTAACAGAATAATTCTAATTTTTTTTTTTCCAATTTTGGATACAAAAAGAAAAAAAAAAGAAGAAGAACAAGGGAGATGTAAAATTGCTTTAAAAGTCTCAAGACAATCTAAATTTGAATTCAACAAAAACATTATCCTTCATAGATACTACAAACATCTTTGTCTTCCTTCTCCCACTGTCATTTATTTTGCCTCTAATATTGTTGTCATGATTTTGTAATGATGAAAGAAATTTGTTGTATAGAATATGAACAAAAGAATTTGACTTGTGTGTGATGTATTAAAACAATTATAATGCAGAACCTATCTTTTGAATTATTGGATAAATAAGAAAGGAGATGAAAAATGTAATCCACATCTATTGTGTTTTTTCTTAAAAACCCGTACTCCTTATCTTACAATTCTTACTTTCCTTTTAGTTCCCTTTTTCGTGCATTAAATAATTAGGTCATATTTAATTCAAATTACACTTTGCCTGTAATCAAAATTTGTTTTTAAATTATATTAGTCTAAAATTCTTAATAGATAATTATATTATTTTCTTTAAAAAATTATTGTTATTGTTTTTAAACCTGTAAACATCTTATATTAAATATTAGTTACCAAATCAGCCACATACTAAAAGATAATAGTGATATCAAATCAATTACTAATTAACTTTTAATTAAAATGTACGTTATCTAACAAAATCTAAATACTGAATGTCGATTGTTACTTCTAAATTATTACTACATGGTTTGATAGCTACTGCAACTATATATGGTTGGTTTTATTCTGTCAATTAAAATCTATAATATTCAATATCTACATTTCAATTTATTATTATACAAATAGATAATTTTAACATAATGGATTAATTAGTAAATTTCACGCCGTAACTTGTCAAATGGTAGAATATTTTTCACTTTTTTTCTATTTTTATGATATAATTTGTATAGTTGTGCAAACTAGATATTATATCTTTGTTTTCTAATTAGAAATTGCTATTTAGTATTTGCACACAAATGGTTCTTTCAAATTGGTTCCAAGAGAGGTATAAGAATTCAAGACTAATCAAATACCTTAGTGCTTGATAAATTCAAAATTGTTAGGATAAAATTTGAATAATTAAAGAGAATAAAAGGTTCTAAGCACTAAAGTCCAAAAATTGTCAACATCTTTCAAGATTAAACTCCGTTATTTGATTATTAAATTTATAGAATGGATGTAATAATAAACCCTAATATTATTTCATATCATACATTGTGCTCAGTTTAGTGATCCTTTAAACTTTTCGTATCTTTAAAGTTGTATAGAGTACAAATGAGTTCATTGTATAATTTTTACAATAATTCTCAATCAAGGAAATTGAGTTTTATTTTCTAAATTGCAAGGTAGATGTGTTATTAATAGAACACAGCTATTTAGGATTTATAAAATTGTTTGAACTATTAAACTAAACAGATCTTTAAACTCATGCGAACTATAAAAAAACTTTTGGCTTAGTTAAACTTTAAGCAGAAATTATATAAGTGAAAAATTAAGTGAAATATACCGTTAGTATCTTCAAACATGGTTTACTATTTAATTCATAACAATAAAAATTAAACAATTAGTATTTCTAAACATGTAAAATACATGCTTCCATACTAGTTTAGTATCAAATAGATATTCTAATGACGTATGTATTTTATAAAAGAGAAGTGTTTGATGCAAGCAATAAGCACACTTGATAAAGCAATTGCAGCAACCAAGTTCAGTGAAATCGTAGCTGTAGATATTCCATACCTGCAAGCAGAAAGAAAAGATTACTTGTGAAAATGTCTGAAGAGGAGCATTAAATTGGGTATATTACCACTTGAAATAGAGATGAAATAATTACACTATCTTGAGACCCTCCTAGATTACCCTCCCATTCTTCTTGGCTTGTCTGTGTATATCAGCGGCCTGAGTATCAAGCCTTTGGGATGTAGAAGTTACAAAGTCAGCAGTGGCATCTCCACTTGGATTAGCTGCTGCCAAGCTAATGCTCATGTCTTTCATTGCTTCACTGGTATTAAGTATGGTGTTTGATGCATCACCTGCAGTATCAATAAGAATGTCCACCATTGTTTCAGTTTTTGAATGAAATTTTGCATTCCCTCCAAGTCCAAGTCCACCCAACCAATCCTGCATTTGGTGATATTACAGCAAATATAGAGCCATTGCTTGCAAATTGAGTAATACCTAGTTCAATGACGCACACACCTTCAATGACGCACACACCTTGTGCGGCCCTTCTTAGCGTGAATATGGACTGTTGTCACACTGAATTATACTCTTCCAGACACTACATGACTATTGCTATTTCGGGGGATGCTCAGGTTTGCTGCTAGGATCCATCCTTTTTGGTTGTTATTTATTGGTTTCACCTTCCAAGAAGATGATGTGCTGTTCAAAATCCAATTTTGCTCCAGGAAATCACGTTGAGATACGAATTTAGGCACAGTGGAGTAAAATTGAAGTTCAGAGATTAGACACTAATGCCATTGCGTCCTCTGTTATACTTTTGGTATTACATTTATATTACACTATATGATGGGATGACATTTATCCCTCATTTAATATTTACTTGTATTGAAAATACACATGCCATCCTATTACATAGTGTAATATAAGTGTACATTTTTAAAAGTGTAACAAATGATCTAATACCATAGGGATAAATTCAGATTACAATTAAGTTTACATGCGCATGCCTAAGATTTTGAGGGTTCAAAATGGAATTATCCGTAGCAATACTTATTTTGACCAAGTTTAAGTGTAACAACGGCAATCTCTGAGCTATAAAATAACTAATATTGTCCAAAGTTTGGAAACATACCATGGAATGACAACAAAGCATGTTTCAACTTTCAATTGTTTTTTATTTTTTTTCTTTTTCCCCCTAAAGTTTGAAGACAAATGGCCCAAGGAGCAGAAAATTCGTAGAATCTCAAATTGATGTACTTACCTGACTCAAAAGTTTCTGATGAGACTGTTAGTTCCGCAAGTTGTCTGATGCTTGGCGCTATGACAGTTGCCATAAGAATTACGTTGTGTTTGGGAGTTTAGGAAGGAAGAGAAAAGAAGAGAGTTTTTAATGAGGGAAGAGAAGAGAAGGGAAGGAAAGGGAAGGGAAGTTTCTTTTAAGTTGTTTAGGAGTTTTGGAAAGAAAATTTTATTAATGTTAGTTTTTTACTAAAATATCTCTCCTTTTAATATTTTTGCATTATATTTAAAAGACAAATATGACATTTTATAATTAATTGTAAATAAGTTGAACTTTTCCTTCCATTTATGGGTGGAAAGTTTTTTAAATTTTTTATCCCCTCATCTCCCTCCCTTTCCCTTCTTTTCCCTTCACTTAAAATTCCCAAACAAAGAAAATATTTTGATTTACCCTCCATTTCTCTTCTTTTCTTTCCATTTCCTTCCATCCATACTCACCCTTAGAGTTGCAGCCATTCTTGAGCTTCTTATGGAGCCCATTATCTATACCTGTCATTTTAGTTCGTTAGTTAACAAGTTGAAATAAACAAATATTTTCTCATCTCCTTTCGGGAACCAAAATGTATTACTCAACAGAAGCCTAACATGTTGGGTTTTGGACATCTACATATATATTAATTGTGTAATATGTGTTATCATAGTTTATTTAATTGACCTAATATAAAGTGATATGTTATGGTTTAAGATAAATGGGCCTAAGTCATCTAATTAGTATGGGCTTTTATGTGTAGATACCCTAAAATCTTATTTTCTATTTTTTATGATGGGCAAAATTTGAGAAATAAGGAAAATATCTCTATATATATGTTATGATTCCCAAATTCTACGTATGTTACTTTTCTTGACATCCCATCATCAGAAAAGTGAGAACACTATTCTCTAAAATATATAATTAGTAATTTAGAAGATCAATAACCACAATATTCAAGAATCACATTAATTCTTATGGATTCACGTATGTTTCCGCATCTAGTATTTAATTTATATTTTTGATGATTAAACATGAAGGATCCGGGTTAGATAACGTTGGTTGTCATGATATTAAAGTTAATTTGGTATTCTAACAAGTGGTATCTGAGCATCTTTATGTTGAAGCATTGAGAAATCAATTTTTTTTTTATTTGATTTATTATGTGATTTCATACGGATAGTCCTGTTCTTGAATTCGACAAATTTTTACGTAATTTAATTTGTTGTATTTAAAAACAATTGTGGTTATATTACGGATTCAATGTTTCGGGTCCAATATTTTATTTATTTATTCGGATTAAATTATTGGATTCAAAATTTTGGTTTTAATTTTTTCCCCTTTTGAATTTGTTTAGTATTAGAATTCAAAAAAAAAAAAAAAAGACTTACCATGCGGTCATGAACTGGATATTCATGACCCGAAGGAATTAAGGATGTAAGATTCCTTGTTGGAATCAATTTGGTTTAAAAAAAAAAAAAAGGATAAAGGATGGACTATGAACATAGTTCATGGCCATAAGGTTTGAGTTCATGACCTTATTGGTCATGAACCTCACAATAAGGCCATGAATCGTTTTCGGCATTTTTTAATTTTTTTTTTTGGAAAAATAATTAAATTCAAATTTTGGTAAATTAATTCAGAATGTCTAATGTTAAAAAATATATTGATTGACACAACATGCCATCAAAATAGCATAGCCTCTCTTGTGTAGGTTAATTTATTTTGGAATATTAAGATGACTGTGTGTATGTAATTCATGCGAATATTTATCAGCCCAAATGCAAATTAATAATTGGCCAAATTATATATATACTTGTGGTAATAAATATGTGACAATTATTTGGTATTCCATGTGAATAATAAGTCAGTCCAAAGATAGACTTATTATTTGACATGATTTATTGTCAATATTTGATTACTACTCTAAGAGTACCACTTACAAGTTAATATTTCTGTCCAAAAACTAAATATTAATGTTGTGCAAGGTATCTTGTGATGGACCCTACTATTATTTGAATTTAATTTATTATTTAAGATTTGGAACTTATCTAAATATGTTGTTTTGTTCTATTTTCAGTTAATACATATGTTTCTATGATATCTGCCAATATCAATTTCATCACTATGTTGAATGGAACCAATTTTAAGGAATAGAAAGAGAACGTAATGATCGTTCTTGGTTGCATGGATCTAGACCTTGCGATCCAAGAATTGAACCACCCACTCCTCTTACAGATAATAGTTCCATAGAGGAAAAAAGGGACTATGAGAAACGGGATCGTTCAAATCGCATGAGTCTTATGATCATGAAACGTGCAATTTCGGAAACATTCAGGGGTGATGTGTTCGAAAAGGCAACTGCCAAAGAGTTCCTTATGGAAATTGAAAAGCGTTTTGTGAAAAAATGATAAGGCAGAAACAAGTACGATTCTATCGAACTTGATTTCAATGAGGTATAAAGCAAAAGGAAATATAAGGGAGTACATCTTAGAGATATCTCATCTTGCTTCAAAACTTAAGGCACTAAAGTTAGAGCTATCTGAAGACTTACTCGTGCATTTGGTTTTGATATCTCTTCCTGCACAATTCAGTCAATTTAAGGTCAGTTATAACTGTCAAAAAGATTAATGGTCTCTAAATGAGTTTATTTCTCCTTGTGTCTAAGAAGAGGAAAGATTGAAGTAAGAAAAGATTGAAAGTGCTCACTTGGTAAAGTTAGTACCTTTAAGGACAAAAACAAGAAAAGGAAAAAAGATAAAGAAGCTGCGGGTGGTCCACTTCAAAAGAAATAGCAAAAGAAACAAACTAAGGAATTTGGTTGTTACTTTTCTAAGAATTTTGGACACATGAAAAAGGACTGTACCAAATATCACGTTTGGCGTACAAAGAAATGTACGCTTCTCGCTTTGGTTTGTTCTAAGTTTAATTTAGCTTCAGTACCTAGACACACTTGGTAGATAGAATCTGGTGCTACTACTCACATAAGCATGTCCATGCAGGGTTGTCTAAATTGTCAAAAGTCGAATGATGCTCAAAGATTCATCTATGTGGGCAATGGCAAACCAGTTAAAGTTGAAGCAATAGGGACTTTTAGGTTATTATTAAAAACTTATTATTATTTGGATTTGAAAGAGAAATATATTGTACCATTTTTTAGAAGGAATTTGATTTCTATTTCTGTTTTGGACAAATCCGATTACTTTTGTTCATTTAAAAATAGTCAGTTAATTTATTTAGTTTTTGCTGAATTCAAATATTATTGGTACTGATTTTTTGTCTTCTCATGATAAACTTTATTTAATCGAAACTATTGCTTCATATAATGAAACCTTGCATATAAGTTCTACTAAACACAAATTAACCAATAAGAATTCTGCTTCACTATGGCATAAGCGTTTCGGTCATATATCTAACCAAAGAATTGAAAGATTTGTGTCAGATGGAATTCTTGATTCCCTTAATTTGTCAGACCTTCAAATCTACATTGAATGTATTAAGGGGAAATAAACAAATATAAAGAGATTAGGTGCCAATAGATTTTCAGACATCTTAGAAGTAATACATACGGACATTTGCGGGTCATTCCCTACGGTTTCTTGGAATGGTCAATAATATTTTATTACATTTATAGACTATTTTTCTCGTTATGGCTACCTTTATCTAATTCATGAGAAGTCTCAGTCATTGGACATGTTCAAGATTTTTAAAGCTGAAGTTGAGAACCAACTTGGTAAAAGAAATTTAAGGCTGTCAGATCTAATCGTGGTGGTGAATACTTTGGCAGATATGATAGATCAGGTAAACAACGTCCAGGACCTTTTGCTAAATTCCTAGAAGTGTGTGGAATCCTCTCACAGTATACCATGCCGGGATCTCCTAGCATGAATGGTGTTGCTGAGAGATGAAACAGAACTTTAAAGGATATGGTGAGAAGTATGATTAGTCATACAACTTTACCGGATTCACTCTGGGGAGAGGCATTGAAGACTGTATCTTATACCCTTAGTAGAGTTCCAACTAAGGTAACGACCAAAACGCCCTATGAACTATGGATTGGAAAAAAGTCTAGTATAAATCATTTACATATTTGGGGTTGTCCAACTGAGGCAAAGCCTTATAAGCCAAATGAAAAGAAACTGGACTCGAAAATGGCCAGCACCTATTTTGTTGGTTACTCTGAACGGTCTCGGGGGTATAAATTTTATGATCCCACATCCAAATCTTTTTTGAGAAGAAAAATGTCCAGTTACATATATCTTTAAGGATATTGAATTTGGGGGGAGAGATAAAGTTAGAGACTTTGTCTTTGAAAATGAATCTATTTATCTTCCTACGATTGTTATTGACAATGATCAGCCTTCTATTCCTGGTATTGTTCAAGAAGCAATACCAGTACCACAAGACAATGTTGAAAATCTTCCCCGTCAAGAACAACGCGAACAAACTCAACAACCTCAAGAACAAATGCCATTAAGGAGATCCATTAGAGAAAGGAGAAGTGCGATTCCAGATGATTACATCGTATTTCTTCAAGAACATGAGGATGACATTAGATTGGTGGAAGATGATCCAATCAACTTTCATCAAGCCTTGCATGGTGCTAATTCTCACAAATGGATTGATGCTATGAATGAGAAAATTAAATCTATGAAAGACAATGACTATTGGGAACTCGTCACAATATCCGAAGGTGCAAAACCTATTGGTTACAAATGGATATTTAAAACCAAAAGGGATTCGAAGGATAATGTGGAGGATATAAGGCACGTCTTGCCGCAAAGGGTTTTACTCAAAAGGAATGTATTGATTATAAAGAGATTTTCTTTCTAGTATCATCGAAAGACTCTTTCAGGATAATAATGACTTTAGTGGCACATTTTGACCTTGAGTTACATCATATGAATGTAAAGATTTCGTTTCTCAATGGTGACATTGATGAGACCATTTATATAGTGCAACTGAAAAACTTTGTATTAAAAGATGCAAAGAATATAGTTTGTAAATTAAAGAAATCTATCTATGGGTTCAAACAAGTTTCTCGTCAATGGTATTACAAATTTCATCAAATTATCATCTCGTTTGGTTTTGAGATGAATTTGGTTGATGATTGTATATACCACAAGTTTAGTGGGAGTAAGTACATTTTTCTGATTTTATATGTCGATGACATACTGCTTGCCAGTAACGATATAGACTTATTGCACGAAATTAAGAGATTTCTGTCACAGAAATTTGAGATAAAGGATCTTGGGGACACCTACTCTTTTGTATTAGGGATTCAAATATATTGAAATCACTCTCGGGGTATTGTTGGATTATCACAAGAGAACTATATTGAGAAGGTACTTTATAGATTTGGCATGTAAGATAGCAAATCAGGAGATACCTCTGTTGCTAAGGGAGACAAATTCTGCCTCGCTCAGTGCCCTAATAATGATTTTGAAAAAAAAGAAATGCAAAAAATTTTCTATGCTTCAGTAGTAGGAAGTCTGATGTATGCTCAAGTTTGTACGCGTCTAAATATTGCGTATATTGTTAGGATGTTAGGCAGATATTTAAGCAATCCGGATATGGTTCATTGGATAGCAGCCAAAAGAGTCATGCGGTATCTAGAGAACAAAACATTACACGTTCACATTTAGGAGATCGGATAAATTAGAGATCATTGGATATTTTGACTCTGATTTTGCTAGATGTCAAGACAATCATAAATCCACTTCGGCCTATATTTATTTGCTTGCTAGTAGAGCTATCTCTTGGAAAATTGTTAAACAACATGACACTCATAGCTCCTTCTACCATGGCAGCTGAATTTATAGTATGTTATGAGGCATCCAATCATGGAATATGGTCGCGAAATTTTGTCACAGGGTTGCGAATTGTGGATGGTATTGAAAAACCATTTAAGTTATTTTGTGACAATAAATCAGCAATTTTATATTCTATTAATAATAGGAGCTCAACGAAATCTAAACACATAGACTTTAAGTTTCTAGTTGTTAAAGAAAGAGTTCAGAGTAGTCAAGTATCTATAGAATATATTGGCACGAATTTCATGACTGTGGATCCGCTTACTAAAGGATTATCACCCAAGGTCTTTCATGAGCACACTGCTCATATGGGTGTTATGTCTTTTGAGAATATTCAGGATTAGTGGAAATTTGTATTCAGTTTATATACTTTTATCTTTTGATACACATCTTATGTTTATGAATATTTTCTGCAGAAATAAAGAATTCGATTTTAAATATAAAGTATTCAATTTATGTTTCACTCTGACTTCTTATCAATTTCAGTTTGATCTCTATAGGAAATAAAGTTGGACCAGTTGGAAATAGGCATGTTTAGACACATTATTTGTAATTTCCATACTACACATCCATACTTGATCTATATCATTTAGTTGTGTTAATGTACATGACCAAGAATGGGTTTAGTTAGGATTAATATAAAGAAAATCGTTTTAATCCTATATTGACATGATTAATGGATGAGATTGTTTGGAGATAACTATGGTCTTGATGGCAAAAGGTTTTGAGCTCATAAGATTTTATGCAATAATATACATGTAGTCCAAGTGAGAGAATGTTGGGTTTTGGACATTTACATAAATATTAATTGTATAATATGTGCTATCATATTTAATTGGCTCAATATAAAGTGATCTAATATGGTTTAAGATAAATGGGTTTAAATCACCTAATTAGTATGGGCTTTTATGTGTAAATACCCTAAAATCTTATTTCCTATTTTTTATGATGGGCAAAACTTAGGGAATAAAGAAATATGTGATAACCTATATTAGGTTATGGTCCCCAAATTTTACGTATGTTACTTTTTTTGATATCCCATCATCAGAAAAGTGAGAACCCTATTATCTAAAATACATACTTAGTAATTTGGAAGATCAATAACCACAATATTCAAGAATCAAATCCAGATATTCAAAAATCACATCAATTCTTATGGATTCAGGTATGTTTCCGCATCTAGTATTTAATTTATATTTTTGATGATTAAACATGAAGAATCCAGATTATGATAACGTTGGTTGTCATGATATTAAAGTTAATTTAGTATTCCAACATAACAGAAAAATGATGAATGTCTTAGAAAGCTGATTAACATTTTACTACTTATTTGCCTTTCCAAGGATGCATTGAATTTTGTCCAAGACATTTATTCTGATATATACATTGACCAGATTCTCTAGATATCAAGTCACCTGAGTTTTGTTTCCTTTTCCTTTTATTGTCATTTGAACTCCTGAACTTGAGAACCAGAGGATCAGAAAGAAGAAGTATAATGGAGAAATGTGAAAACCATGAACAAAGAAGAAAAAAACTCACCTGAAAATAGATTTAGTTTTCAGTTGTTTGTTTCAGAACCCGAAAATGTGCTCGCAGAACTCTTCTTATCACCTCAAATCTTTTCTGGCTTAAATTTTCCCATGTGACAATTTAGTATTAATTCTGGCTTGACGTAACCAATTTGAGTATCTTCACAAAATTGGACACTCAACTCTGCATAAAATATGGTGGGCTTTTTCCCCAGAATTTAGCTTCCAAGATCGCTTTTAACTATATTAATTAAGCAAAACTTAATTAAATCAGAAAATTGGTCCTTTCCTGCAGCATGAATGATCTGTAATGTGGGATCCTGAAACGTTTACGCTTACATACCAAGTCACATAAAAAAAATGCATCTCCAGGATGTTACAATACTCAATAATAATATCTCTGTCCTTTTAGTGGAAACCTCAGGTCAAACACTTCCAAAGTTTCAATAGAACCATCTCTAATTCATACCATCAAATTTTCCTGATAATCTCCTCTTAATCTGGATATGTACAAGAACCCACTTCGAATACTCAACTTAACTACAAGAAGAATAACCACTTTAACAATTACATCTTGGATTGAATATCTTATATTATTATCTATAAGTAAACAAACCAAAATCAGTCCTGCAATGAAAGGGAAAAGTGAGAAAAATCTACATCTACTTCTCTCTTTTATTTTTTCTTTTCTTTTTTTTTTTTTTTGAGAAAAAAGTATATTGAACAAATAATTGTCTCGTATAATTTCAATTGTTTAGTAAAAGAATATATGTGACATTTAAAATTAGTAGTTCAATGAAAGTATAGATATGTAAAACCAGTCGAGCTAACTCGCCTAACCACCATGAGGTAACATAAGTCCCTCTTGGCGCTGTAAGTTGGATTTAAAATGATTGTACATGCAGTCATACCAGCAGCTACAAAATGGGAGCAGTGAGACAATGCACGTGGACACCAGCAGTACATATTCGAAACTAGTAGGTAGTGTAGTTTGTTTCATTGTATCTGGGTTTAGTCCAGTGTATTTCTATTGTTTATCTCATTATTTGTGACTTTTGATGTTTTTATTATCTTAAATCTTACCAAGTTTATGTACCAATAATTTAATGATTGTATTAAATCTCAATGATAATTCTAGTCGTTATAGAAAAGTATAGACAATACTTCGGAAATAAATTCTTATGGAAAGAAAGTGAAAGGAGGTTTTAGCTCTTAGCAACTTAATTCCACCACCCATATCAAAACAACTCCAAATTTATCATTTGTTTTCGGTGAAGTATGAGTTTGAAAGAGTTCCATCTGCCAACAAAAAGTCTTCTGTTTCTCCAAAGTTAATTTCTAGTCAAGCTAACAAGTTTTAGGCTACGAATAGTCACTTGCCGGTCATGCCTTGACTGCTCAGGAAGGCCTTGAATATCTTTGGATTTTTACCTTTTGAACCGTATAGAATATGTGTGTGAAAACTGTCTTTGCAGTTAAAAAGCTTACGATTTAAGAATGCAAGGACTTCAGCAAATTAACTAACAAATACTAGAATTATACAAAGGGACGCAAAAAGAAGTTCATTGGCTACCCTCACTTAGATTTTTTGATCAAAGATTAAATTTTATGGATCAATTAATGTTATTTATTCTATAAGATTTTAATCTACTCTATTCGGTCTAATAGTGAGATAAAAAATTAAGTCTATTTAAATATTTTCTCAATTAAAGTATAAAATTAAAATATGACGAGATGAAAAGAACTATTTGACTTTTTCGGGAAGTAAGTTATTTTTTTTTTCTCCAAAATGATAATGGTTACTATATATAGGATAAAAGGGTTGTACAGAGTCTGTACAATTACCGAGCAAATGCTCTCCTTTCAACTTGTGCTAAAATTCTCTAGCCACGAGGGGAAGTTTACCTTCCAGGCTTTCACTCAACAGTAGTACTCACTAAATCTTTGCAAATTTGCTGCTTGATGAGCAACAATATTACCATAACTATCCTTCTAACAAATACAAACAAGCAAAAAGAAAACTGACTTGCTAGTTGAAAGATATCATCCAAGATTCTCCCAGTCTTTGAATCATTTGTATCATTTTCCCTCACTTTACAATCAGATTCAACCACAATTTTCTACCAATTCGCTTCTGCAGCCACAATTAGTCGAAGCACTTTCTCACAGCAAGAGCTTTCTCCACTAGAGCTTCCCCTGTTTCTGTAGCTTTAACTGCCTTCACTTTGACTAAATTCCCATTTCAGTCCTTAGCTGTAGCTGCAAACCCCACTTGGCTGTGTAGAAAAGATTGATTGTAGCAACTCTGTTGAATTTGATGTAAGAAAGTAAATAACCGCTAATGCAGCGGAATTTATCACCTTGATTAATTTATGCGTAGTACAAAAAAAATATAGAGATTATACTTTAAAATTGTAGTAAAATCTCAAATACGTTTGGGACGTCGATCCACAAGTCGCACAGACCTCTAATGGTATCTACACAGATAATGATAAATTAAGAATTTTCAGAAGATTGATTGATCCAAACTACGGAATGTTAGCTGCTAAATATTTTTTTTTTCGAAAACATGACTTTCACGTTTCTCAAAAAAGAATTTTTCTTTATAATGTTATTCACGGCTTTTTCAAGCTGTACAAGTACTAGTACTAATCATATATTAGTACTTATTCCTTAACCATATATGTATATATATTATAATATATATATATATATAAATATTTAGATAGATCCGATCTTTGATTCCACCTGTAGATCCTGTGGCTAGAATTAAAATTTAAACAATCTTGCTTACATCAGCTGATATCATAGATTTTCTAAAATTTAATCCACATCACAGGGTCTACAAGTGGGGTTAAAGATCGGGTGTACCTAAGTATTTGCCATATATATATAATAAAAATAATTTAGAATTTCAATCAAATTGGGTTTAAGAAATTACAATAATTCTAATCAGATTGGTTCATGGGCATATAAATAATTATAAAACTATTAGAACTTCTACAATATGTATCACATATAAGCTCCTTACATTTATAACTTATTACAATTAAGCTCAAAAGTTAATTTATTTCATATATTAACCCATAAGTATCTCATACTTATAAAAATCAATTTAATTCTGAATTAATTATCCTTAAGTGTGTGATCCTTCAGGTTCCCAATCACGTTGGCAATAAGTATAAATTATAATTCTAAATTAATTAAAATTAGATAAATTAAACACATTTAACTTATCATTAATTCTCCAATTAATTAATTTATACTTATAGATCAAGATTGGCTTCTAGCAAAACATCATAACCACCCAAGTGTTGAAATATGTCAAGTGGTTCGACATCACCCATCCGTAATTAGTTTTCGTGTAATTTTTATCCTTCACCAACTTATATCCCGATTAATTCAAGAGTATAGATATAATGCCAATTCTTATCAAATTAATCAAATTTACTTCTTTCCAAAATACAACTCACTTGAAATAAAATTTAAGATACTCTTAATTTTATTCTTTCTACTTTGCGCAAAGATTTCCGATTCGTATTTCAAGAAGTGGCCATACTGGGATATACTCTCCTATTATAAGGAGTGGTGAATCCTCTATTGGTCATATCTTATATTATCATGATTCATATTATACCTGAACTCTACAGTATGTGCGACTCATTAAGAGTAGCGACTTATAGAGCCAAAATATAATAATTCATAGTCAAGATAAACTCATGACCTCAAATCCAAGGATCATTACACTACTATCACAAAGAGATTAATCCATTGACATTTAAATAATAATCTGTGTGGATACTTTTACCGGGTCAATTCGATGCACTTACTTTCAATAAGCATTCACGTACACTTATGTTCTAATCTACTAGTGTCA
The DNA here is from genome assembly GCA_025175665.1 of Cinchona pubescens. Lineage (NCBI taxonomy): Eukaryota > Viridiplantae > Streptophyta > Magnoliopsida > Gentianales > Rubiaceae > Cinchona > Cinchona pubescens. Next base: position 11,468,668 of record JANKKI010000053.1, read on the forward strand.
TACACTATGATTAGAGATATACACGAATAAAATATAATTACATCATAACTCTTTATGATTTCACATATATGTATATATTTTATTCAAAAAATAGCATATTACAAAATATACATAAATATAAAAGTGTAATTTAGCCTATGTCCCTAAAATATATTGGTTTTAGGGCATACACTAACAAACTCTCACTTGCACTAAAGCCAGCCATTCATGTGCTTAAGACCGTGAGTTAACATGACTCTCATGTTTCTTCTGGGATAAGGCTTTAGTGAACGAATTATGGATGTTATAATTCGTGGGGATCTTTTCTATCATTACTTTTATTTCTATCAATGATCTCTCTAATCAAATGATAGCGCCGTAATTATGTTTAGATCGCTGATGAGACATGGATTCCTTTGCTTGTGCAAAGCTCTATTATTATCACAATACTAGAATAGAGGATCACTAATGGAAGGAATCACTCTAAGTTCAGCCACAAACTTCTTGATCAAACTGCCTCTTTTGCTACTTCTGAAACTGCAATGTATTCACCTTCTGTTGTAAAATCAGCAATGTCCTATTTGAAACTTTTCCAACTTACCGTACCGCCACTAAGAGTAAATATATATATCTAAATTGTGACTTGCTATCATTCCTGTCAGATTGATTAAGCTAGCATCTATGTATCCACAAACTGTCAATTCTTGCCCACCATAGATCAAGAATAAATCTTTAGTTTTTCTTAAGTACTTAAGAATATTCTTGACTGCTATCCAATGACCACTCCTTGAATTAGATTGAAACTTGCTTGTAACACTTAGAGCATAGGAGACCCGATATAGTATAGCATACATTATAGAACCTATAGCCGAAGCATATGAGATCCTTTTCATACTATCTTTTTCGACATCTGTCTTAGGACACATATCTTTAGAAAGGTACACACCATGAGACATTGGTAAGTAACCCTTCTTTGATTGATCCATGCTAAACCTCTTTAGCACTTTGTCTAAGTACGTTGATTGAGTAAGACCAAGTAACCTTTTAAATCTATCTCTATAGATTTTCATTTTCAGAATATAGGTTGCCTATCCTAAATCTTTCATAGAAAAATTCCTACACAACCATACCTTTACACTTTGAAGTATAGGTATGTCGGTTCCTATCAATGTATTTGCAATATGTCATTCACATAAAGTATCAAGAAAATAATAGCGCTTCCACTCACCTTCTTGTATACACAAGGTTCAACCTCATTTTTGATAAAATCAAACTATTTGATTGTCTCATCAAAACGGAAGTTCCAACTCCTAGTCCATAAATAGATCTTTATAACTTGCATATTTTGTTAGTATCTGTAGATATAAACCCTTCAAGTTGTATCATATACACATCTTCCTACAAATTCCCATTAAGCAAAGCAGTTTTTACATCCATTTGTCAAATCTCATAATCATAATATCCAGCTATCGCAAGTAAAATTTGAATCGATTTCATCATTGCAATTGGTGAGAAAGTTTCATCAAAGTCAACTCCTTGTCTTTTGCCACCAATCGTGTCTTATAGGTATTCACATTACCATCCATGTCGATCTTTCTCTTAAAGACCGACTTGCACCCTATGGGTTTAATCCCTTCAGGTAGATTGACTAAAATCCATACCTTATTGTCATACATGGTACTATAATCCATTTCCGATTTCATGGCTTCTAGCCACTTCTGAGAATCCTTATCAGATAATGCTTATTCGTAAGATGTAGATTAATCATTCGTAATAACTAATACATCATTATGCCCACTTACAAGAAACTCATATTTTTTTGGAGTACGACGTATCCTAGTAGTTCTAAGAAGAGCTTGTCTATCATTAGCTTCATCCTCTATCACATCATCATGTGATTGAAACTCTTGTTCCATTTGTGATCAATACTATTGTGTTTCTTGAACTTCTTCAAGATCTATTTTGCTCCCACTTGCCCTTTCAAGAATAAACTATTTTTTTAGAAAGACGGTATGTTTTGAGAAAAACACCTTTTGCTCAAAGGGATTATAGAAATAGTATCTAAACGTCTCCTTTGGATACCCCACAAGTAGGCATTTATCTGATTTTGGTTAAATTTTGTTAGATTCTACCCTCTTCACATAAGAAGGGCAACCCTAAACCTTCAAGTATGAAAGTTTAGGTTTCTTGCATTCCAAACCATATCTCAAACGGAGTGGAATCAATAATTTTTGATGGAACACGATTTAGTAAATGGGAAGCAGTATTAAGAGAATAGTCCCAAAATAATTTTAGGAGGTATGGAAGATTCATCATTGATTGAACCATATCCAATAGAGTTCGATTACTCTTAGATATACCATATAGTTGTGATGTATAAGGAAGAGTCCATTGAGGTAGAATCCCATTCTCCTTAAGATAATCTTGAAACTCCTAATTCAAGTATTCCCCATCTCGATCAGATCGAAATATTTTAATACTTTTACCAAGTTATTTTTCAACTTCATTCCTAAATTTTTTGAACTTTTCATAGTCTTCAGACTTATACTTCATTAAGTATACACAACCATATCTAGAATGATCATCCGTAAAAGTAATGAAGTATGAAAAACCTTCTCTAGCAGAATTGACATAGGACCACAAACATCAGTATGTATTAGCCCCAGCAACTCACTAGATATATCACCTTTTTCAGTAAAAGTTATGTCTTATTTGGTTATTTTACCAAGTAAATAAGATTCACATATATCATACGATTCATAATCAACTGATCCCAAATAACCATTGTTGTGTAATTTGAAAATGCGTTTCTCATTTATATGACCAAGTCTACAATGCCAAAGGAAAAATTGTTTCAAATAATCAATTTTGGGATTTATGTTGATAACTAGATTTTCCATGTCTAGAATATAAAGACCATTATTCAAAGAAGTAGTTCCATACATAATTCCATCATGTAAAAAAGAACAACATTTATTCTTTTGGATAATGACAAAATCATTCGTGACTAAACACGGAATAGAAGCAATATTTCTAATAAGAGATGGAATATAATAACAGTTTTTAAATTCTAAAACAAGACCACTAGGCAAAGAAAGATAATAAGTCCCTACGGCTAATGCATTAACATTTGCTCCATTTCTCACGTGTAGGTATAGTTCTCCCTTAGCCAACATTCTACTTCTCTTTAGTCCCTGCATATTTTTGCTAAGTAAATATGAAATGCTGATCCGGTATCTAATATCCAAGAATCTGATTTAGAAGTAGAAATATTGATCTCAATTATAAACATACCTAAAGTAGAAGCTTCATTACGCCTCTTCTGCTTCAAGGTATCAATATAGGCCTTGTAGTTCCTTTTCCAGTGCCATTCGTTTCCACAATAGTAACAAGTACCCTTGGCCTTATCCTTCTTGATCACAGGTGTTGGTTATAACCCAGACTTGGCTTTTACAAAACCAACATTGGATTTCTTTTTCTTTTTATTAGAAGATTCAACAACCATAACTTATTTTCTTTCCTTTTTAATAGTTGTCTCAGCAGTTTTTAGCATATTCAACAGTTGAGTAAGAGTTGTAAATAACTTATTCATGTTATAATTCATAACAAACTGTGAAAAGCTATCAGGCAGAGATTGCAAGATCAGGTCAACATTTAACTCGTGATTTTGCTTAAATCCCAATCGTTCTAATTTTTCAATTAGTCCGATCATCTTCAGTGGACATGAACCACTACTAAAGTACCCTATGCCATTTTACAACGGAATAGCTCTTTAGAGGTCTCATACCTCTCATTTCTTGACTCTTCATCAAACAACTCCTTGAGATGAAGAATCATGGAATGAGCATCCATGTTTTCATGCTGTTTCTGCAATTCAAAACTCATAGCGGCCAACATGATACAAGAGGAAGTATCATTGTCCTCATGTGCTTACGATAAGCATTTTGAACTACTTTATCAGCATCATCTGTTGGGACATCAGGAATAGGTTGATCAAGAACATAGCCAATTTTCTCGTGCTTGAGAACAATTCTCAAGTTATTTTGCCAGTCCAAAAAATTTGGCCCAGTGACTTTGTTATCATATAAAATGGGACGTACTACTCATATTCTACAACATATAAATAAAGATAGCATAAGAATTTTTTATTTATGCATAAACAAAACCAAAATATAATATGGACTTCCTTTTAATTTGGTTTTGCTCCCACTATTTTAAATTCAAATCTAATAACCCTCACACATTAGTTCGAGAGCTATCACATAACCCCTAGTGGGCTAGGATCCCATCTAATTATTTTGATCTTGGGTGTACCCAACAAACCAAAATAATTTCGAAAGGTAGGTAACTCTTACCAATTACAACTCTTTCTAATTCCTAGATAGTTAGGTATCAACTCTTTAATAGCACATCTTATGTGACTCCTAACCTTGCCTCAAAGACATATAACCTTGAGTGTGCCCAACAAATTATATGCCTCCGTTAAATCATAGCCATTATTCAGAGATCTCATCTCATAGTTCAAACATTTCCAACGTAGAGTAATTTTGGATTAGCCCAACAAGTTAAATCTAAGAAGAACTCTCATTTGTTGTTATAATAATGGAAGGCAACTTATTCATTGACTTAATATTAATTTGAGAGATTTTCTTTTATTTATTTTATTAAGTCTCATCAAAATTGCATGCAATATTATCATATCAGCATATAATAAATAAAACATGCATAATTAATACTTCAAACCATTGGATGATTATGAACTTTTACTAAACTAATTTTCTTGACTCACAAACGAAACTAGGTGGTCAAATTGTAAGGGTAATCTTCAACTCTTGAAAATTTCCTTCGTGGTTACACTTTTTCACTGTCTCCATCATCTTGTACATTACAATGTAATTCTATCCAAACATTTTAGATATTCAATCCTATCCCTAACCTACATGCATGTACATTACATGATTGGTTAAGAAACCTCGAGTTACATTCGAGGGGATTGAGATGAGAAAGAATTACATTCAGAATAATAGAGAAAGGCGACATGCAGACTCTATTAAAAAAATTTACAACCATTGAATTTGAACCAAATAAATCAAACACAATCACATTGTTCTTAAGTCCATAATCATCCATCATGCTATTAAATAATTCAATAATTAAATAAAAGCATAAATTCGTATTTAGTATCTAATCATGAATCACTATACTTCATAATTTCAATCTCATTGAAATTATCAATTTTTTGAATTATTTATGAAAATATTTTATGGAGAAAAATTATTATTTTCCAATCACATTAAAAAATAATCTTTTAAATAATAGAATTTCAAAAATTATATTAGAAACAAATTCTAAAATTTTTAAACATTTATTAAGTTCCAATCTCATTGAAAATTATAAATTTCAAAAATTTAAACAAATCATCTAATTCTAATCTCATTAGAATTATATAAATATTTTCAAAGGTTTTGTACTTTCTAAATTTTAATCAAATTAAAATAAGGAAAGTTTCTAAATCTTATAAATTAATTTTAAACAACAATTGTCAAAAATTAATTGGTGATTTCTAAAATCAAAATTTAGAAAAATCTTTTATATGAAAATATTAAATTAAGTGTCACTAAAACTATTTAACTAATTAAATACTTTTAGTGACAAACATTAAGTGTCACTATAAGTGAATTAATAAAATAACTTGCAATCAAGATGATGTCATCTTGATATGCAAAAGCCGTGAATCAAGGGTCTGTTACATTGTTTCACAGGAAAATATTTTTTTGAAGATAATTTCTTCATCTTCCGGTGTTTGATATGAAAAGAGTTGAGGAAAATTTTTCCATCGTAAAATATTTTACTTCCCTGAATGTAAAATGACTTCCGCAAAATTTTTGCTGAAGTTGTTTTCCTAAAAAATGCATCCTGCAAACCTCCTTATCACTATTTATCTAATTAGGAGAGCTGCATTTAAGGAATAGAAATATAATTACATTGTGGTGGTAGAGGTGATGTGGGGCGGAGGATAGCTAATTAGGAGAGTTGATGCAAAGTGACAACTGTAATTTTCTAAACATTTACCAAACATTAGAAAATCTTAAAAATACCAATTATTTTCTTTGAAGATTATTTCTGTAGAAAAAATTTTCCCTGAAAAATATTTTACGCCCTATCAAACGGACCCCAAATTCACGTTCATTTTTTCTTTTTTTCTTTTTTTTTGTTAAATTTCTCCAATATTTTTCATAAATTAAATTCAAAAAATTCGTGAAATAATTTAAACAATTCAATATTCATGACAACTAAATACAACTACATCATAAATTAATCAAGAGTGGCTCTGATACCACTGTAAGAAAGTAAATAATCAGTAACGCAGTGGAATTTAAAATTTTTACTTTCCTAACACGGATCACTTTGATTAATTTATGCGTAGTACAAGAAAATTATAGAGATTATACCTTAAAATTGCAGTAAAATCTCCAATACATTTGGAATGTTGATCCACAAGCCGTACAAGTGCCTCTAATAGTATCCACACAGATAATTAAATCAGATATCTTCACAAGATTGATTGACCCAAACCACGGAATACTAGCTCCTAAATATTTTTTTTTTCAAAAACTTGACTTTCACATTTCTCAAAAAAAGGATTTGACGGCTTTTTCTTTGTAATGTTATTCACGGCTTTTCCAAGCCGTACAAGTACTAGTACTAATCATTTATTTGTACTTATTAATTAACCATATATGTATATATATTATAATAATATATATATATATATATATATATATAATAATTTAGAATTCCAATCAAATTGAGTTTAGTGAATTACAATAATTGTAATCAATTTGGGTCATTGGCATATAAATAATTATAAAATCATTATAACTTCTAATATGTATCACATATCAGCTCCTAACATTTATAACTTATTACAATTAAGTCCAAAAGTTAATTTATCTCATAAATTAACCCATAAGTATCTCATACTTATCAAAATCAATTTAATCCTGAATTAATTATCCTTAAGTGTGTGATCCTTTAGGTTCCCAATCACATTGGCAATAAGTATAAATTATAATCCTAAATTAATTAGGATTAGATAAATTAAACACCTTTAATTTATCATTAATTCTCCATTTAATTAATTTATACTTATAGATCAAGATTGGCTTCTAGCAAAGCATCATGACCACCCAAGTATTGACATATGTCAAATGGTTCGATATCACCCATCCGTGATTAGTTTCCCTGTAATTTTTTTCCTTTCACCAACTTATATCGACCCGATTAATTCAAGAGTACAGATATAATGCTAACTCTTATCGAATTAATCAAATTTATTTTTTTTCAAAATACAACTCACTTCAAATAGAATTTAAGACACTCTTAATTCTATTTCCACTTTGCGCAAAGATTTCCGAATCGTGATAAGTTTATAATTGTACTATATTTTATATGTCAATTACCACATTTTTATGTGTTGTAAACAAGATTTGAGTTATTATTGAGCTTAATTTGGTTATTCTCAGTTTTTGTAGGGTTACAGTGAAAAAGAGTTGAAAAGGATGCAAAACGATGAAAGAAAATGTTTAGTACAAGACATGCACGAGTACGAAGTCATTCCAGATACTATTTTGTATTTCAAGAATAACTTTTTATCCCGAGCTCCGATTGAGGTGATTCAAGATTTATTGGGAAGTTAAGGGATAGTTCTACAACTTTCGTGTTTTACACTTTCTCAAATAATGGAAGCATCAAGGTGAAAATCGAAGCCGAATGTACAGCTCACAATTGAGGAAGCCAGCGCACATGCGCTGGAGCTGTTCAGCGCATGTGCGCTGCGTCCAGAAGCTTCAATTCCAGAAGCAGCTCGCGCGCACATGCGCACTAGGATCTCTACACATGTGTGCTAAGGACAGAAAATGCCTGGAACTTACTGCCTCGCGCGCACATCGCGCTAGGACCTCAGTGCATGTGCGCGGAGAGCAGCAGTAGCGTGTTTTTGAGTTTTGTGATAGATTTCTTCGGCCGGTTGGACTCTTTTTCACCCGATTTCACGTTATTATCTGTAGGTATTATTTGTAACCCTAAAGACTGATTATAAATACCCCATTTTTGGGTGAGAAAAGAGTATCGACACTTTTATTTTCTTGTTGGCTAGGGTTTTAGTAGAAAATTTTCCTCTTTATTCTTTCATGGCACTTTGTGCCTAAACTCTTTTCTTGGTAGAGGGATTTGAAGCCATGGTCAATTCTACAAAGTTGTGAGACTTCTTGTGCTTAAATTATTCACTTTTATCTCAAATATTGATTATTTTTCTGCGATTAAATTTATTGTTGTTCTTTTTAACTTATTATTACTGCAGAATATTAAGTTATTAGAATTAATCTATTGCTAGATTTTTTTAACCGCGTGTGCTTAATTCAATCTATGAAGCAACTAAATTTGATAATTACTGGATTTGTGTTGTTGAATTTAGGGAAATTAATCATCTAATTGACATAACCACGTGTGTTTATGTTTATTTAGCCTAATTGTTCTTGTTGATCTTAAGGCTTCTATTAAATTAATCTTTGGCGCATGTCTAGGTTAAATTAATAGTTAGGGTAAATTGGATCGCGTGTTGAAAATGAACCAACTTTAGAAAGAAATAAGAATCAGTTTTGAATTGGTATCCGTTCGGGTTAATTGTTCAATTAGTGCTTGATATAAATTGAATTATCTTGTGTGTCAATGATCGACTAGTGAAATTGCCATGGTGGATATGACCAAAACCAAGATCTTTCTTAATTGAATATTTATCTTCAATTATTTTATTGTTTTAGTTTTAGTTAAAAAGCATTCCAAACCCCCCTTGTTCCATTAGAACGAAAATAACCCCCGTTCACTGTGGGACGAACTCGACTCACCACTACTACATCAGAGTTGTTAATTTTGGGTGCTTACGACAGCATTGCAACTCGACAGCAACATATTATTTGCATACCAAATCGTATTTCAAGAAGTGGCCATACTGGAATATACTCTCCTATTATAAAGAGTGGTCTCTATTGGTCATATCTTATATTATCATGATTCATATTATACTTGAATTCTACAGTATGTGCGACTCATTAGGAGTAACGACTTATAGAGCCAAAATATAATAATCCATAGTCAAGATAAACTCATGACCTCAAGTCAAAGGATCATTACACTACTATCACAAAGAGATTAATCCATTGGCATTTAAATAATAATCCGTGTGGAATACTTTTAGTGGGTTAATCCGATGCACTTATTTTCAATATGCATCCACATACACTATTATGTGCTAATCTACTAGTGTCATACACTATGATTAAAGATGTATACGAATAAAATATAATTACTTCATAACTCTTTATGATTTCATATATATATATTTTATTCGAAAAATGGCATATTGCAAAATATACATAAATAGAAAAGTGTAATTTATCCCTAAAATAAGTTGGTTTTAGGGCATACACTAACATTTGATCCAACCACTATTTGGAGAAATCCATCTCTCAGTTCTATTGTGTTCCCCAGTTTCATTCTTGCTTATTTCTTCCCTATTCTTTAAAGCATTTGAATATTCCATCCATTCTCCTATAGCCCTTTGCACAGTGTGCAAAAGGGTTCTTTGGAATTCTCAAAAAGTTTATTGTTATTGTCTTCTATAGCTGCCAAATTAAATTTCTAGTTAGCTCAATATGACTACTAGCTGCCAAATCATATTTCTAGTTATCAATTGCTTCTTGTAATTTTTCCCACCACTTCCAAAAACTGTGTCTAAATTCATTCAGACCATCCCAACAAATTTGAAAAGATTTCCATATGCATTGAGCTTTATGAAAGGAAAAAAAATTATATGTTCCAGAGTTTCCTCACTGTCACCACATATTTGCATATTGGATTTCCTTTGCTAGTCCTATGTATTAGTTCATCCACTGGTACCACAACACTTTCATAAGAAGTGTTTAATTTTGTACTTGACCTTTAATTGCCACAACAAATTCTATGTTTTTGAGCCAGTTTCATTCTTGTCGGTTTGAGCATAGAAGCAGTCTGACCTTCTCCTCTCTTGCTTCCTTTGTTTGGCTCTATCATAGCCTGATTTGATACTATAGCATCCAGAGTTTGAGTGTGTCCAACATAATCTGTTCTTCTTAAGGGATAAACTGAGAGAGATCATCCTTATATTCAGCACATTCTGCTTGTAGGAAAATTGTTAAGCAGTTTCATATTCCATTCCTTGTTCACTATCAGCTCATTAACTATTGAAACACAGCATCCTTGGTGTCTATTAGTGAATATGACTTTGCCGTTTTGGATTAGGTGGAATCCTTTATTCCCAACTCATACTCTTTTCATAAGTTCTTCAACAAGGAAAATTTTGACTAAACACATGCTTTGCTAGAGCTAGGAGCTATTCTTTGGTGTTTCTGCTTCCAGGGATCCCTTTTGGTTGTAATGTCTTGCAATAATCACTAAAGTAATAAATCTCCTAAAACCACTTGGATGATAACCCATACTCCTGCAAATATATTAGGAAGATTTGTAGCCAATGACAATGAGATCATTCCATGAGGTTGTCTTAACAATAAGTAGTACTAGGATTAAAGGGATTCTTTTGCTATCTAGATAGTCAATTCAAGTTATAAGCTAAAGCTAAAAGAAGTGATTATATCAAGTAAATACAAGAAGCAAATAAATAATTAATCAACAATAATAGAGAGGGATTGGGTTATGAAAATATTTCTTCTACAAGGTGGTTCCTTGTAGTGGATGATTAATTATTGAGTCCAATTGACGATATTTATAGATCTCCCTCCCAACTATAAATTAATCCTTTGGCCTAGCTAGTAAAACTATCATCTTTACCTACTAACCTTCCCAGTCAAGTAGGAAACTAGTTTAAGAATTAACACTCAACACTCGTATTTTGTACTAAAATCCACTAAATTGGTCCAAGAAAGGCTCATTTTCTCTCACAAAGCTCTCAAAGCATTTACTACTACTCATTTATCCACCAATTTCATATTTGCCTATTTAGAATCAACCACACATTAGTAGAAGTAACATTTCTTTAGCCCAGTCCTAAAGAAATTTAGCTATTTATACTTAAAGAAACAGACAGCAACGAAAATGAAAGCACATAACAACTAGAACTAAAGTAAAAGGCAAGAGTATCAAAAGTAATGAACTACTATTGGCCACTAAGTAAATCAACTTAGAAATGAAAGATTTTTGTATCTAAAGAAAGGTAGTAAAAAGGCAACAATTAAATCTAAGAAAGTTTTAATCTTACAATAAATTAAACTAGAAAGACATTAAAGAGTCAAAGTGCTAAAATTTTAGATAGAAACTAAATTATTTGGAGGTAAAGCTAAAAGTATACTTAGACTAACTACTATACTATCTACTTGGTGTACTAAGTGTTCCTATTTATAAATTTTGCAACTATTACAAAATTGGCCAATTTCCTATCTAAAATACGCTTTCGAATAGAGGTATCAATTTTCCTTATTCAATTTCCATATTGCAGTCCGAATCTTCTTCGGACTAAGAAGATGACCATCAGGACTATGGTATGTAATTTTCATTCTTTAAGAATGATACTGCAAATCGAACCCTTGTAGTCTTGGACTTTGTCTTGAAATCATCTTTTTTTTTTTTTTACAATTTGGACCTTGACTTCTTGGTTCTTCAAACTTGTGCCAATTTGCAAAATTTACCTATAATTAAACATCAAAACTTAAAAATTAATATTAAAATCTAATAATACTCTAATGCATCTAAGAATAATAATTGTCATCAAATTAAAGAAAAACGTCGAAATACAAAGAAACAATTAATTTGGATATAACAAAGTTTCTATTACTTGTTTCAAGATAGATAGGCATAACGTTTACAAAGAATAATATTTAGTGTACCATTTCACTCACTCAATCATAGGCAAGTATGTTCAAGTGACCCATTCAACTCTTCACAAAGTTAATTGTTAAAAAAATGTAATAAACGGGACAAAACTATATATTAAATAACAAGTATGAAACTATGAAGGTACTTACCTCATAAACATTACTCAAATCATGCATACTAATCTTAATACAAGCTACTCTAGGGCTACATATCCAACCCTATACAAGTGATCACTAAAAAGGTGTAAACATTACTTACCTTGAAAATCGGTTTCAGAGAACCTTAACTTTGACGTCTAAAACTCTAACCCCTTATCACCTGAACCAAGAGAGTGCTATACCATTATGATAAATAGAAGTAGGGATTCACTTTTGGATATCACCCAAACTCCCAAATCAAACAATAATTAAACACAAACACAGTAGGGTTGAATTAAGTTCACAAAAACAAGATCAAAGTCCAAAAGTCATGACTCAACTTCAAAAAAATATTAATAATAGCACCAATCTAGGAGCTATACAAAAACCTCACTCAATTCTCACCAACAAAATTATTTAAAAGTTATTTCAAACTATAAATCAGGTCTTGGCGGCTCACAAACATGTTCTGATGACAAAATCATTCCACAAACAACAACAACAATCAAGCAAATTGGTTTCTTGAAGAACTTAGAACTTATTATAATAACCATGGAAATAACATGGAGAAAAACTTACTTATAAAGCTGGGATTTAGTTCCAAGAAGACTATTTTACCATCAATTTAATCTGGAAAGAAATATTCCTAAACTAGATTTAGGATTTATGGCCTAGCTAGAAAAAGGTTTCAAGGAGAGTTCTTTAGGGGATTTTTGATAAATCTTAGAAATAGGAATAAGGTAGTAAGGTTGAATTATAAGTCTTCATAGGGATGTTTACAAAGTTTAAGTGACAAATTTTGTACTCTTGTCCTTCAAGTTTTGTAAAATTGAACTTTTGTCCCACCGACTTTGAAAATGACCAAAAAGGATAAAACGGTCATTACACAATTTAAAATGATATTTACTAGTATTCAAGAGGAAATCTAGTATGAAAATATGTAGAATGAGTAGAAAATGCCAAGTGTTACACTCTTCCCTCTTTAAGAAAAGTTTGGATCTCGAAACTTAATGCACCTATGAGACAAACTAGTAAAGGTACTTATTTCACATGTCGCCTTCAAATTCCCAAGTAGCTTCACTTTCTGAATGATTAGACCACTGAACCTTGAAAAATGCAATAGACCAATACTATAGGACCTGTTCTTCATTATCAATAATTCAAATTGATACATTTTCATAGACTAATTATTTCTTACCACTTAGAAGTTGATACTCGATCACGTAACTCAGGCCAGATACGTACTTTATGAGCTGCGAAGTGTGAAATACATTTTACACTTGAACCAACTTTAGAGTAGTAAAGCCAATTGATATACCAAATCCTCAATTCTTTTCAGTATATCAAAGGGTCTCACAAACCTTGGACTCAATTTCTCACATTTGCCAAATCTTATAACTCCTCCATTCAGTGAAAACCTCAAGTATATTTTTTTCCAAACTTGAAATTCTATTGTTTTGCTCTTTATTTCTGCACAATTTTTCTGTCTATCTTAAGCTGCATTGAGTTTATCCTGAACGACGGCAACTTTCCACTATAATTTGTATCAATTTTGGCCACGTTAGTCTTCTTTCACCAACTTCATCCTAATACAAAGGTGACCGACATTTCCTTCCATAAAGAGCTTCATATAGAGCCATGTTAAAACTGCTATGTTAAATTTTATTGTAAGAGGACTCTATTAATATCAAGTGTTCTTCCCAGTTACCCATAAGCCAATGTTACAAGCCCTCAATATATCTTCTTAGTCCCATCTAATTGCTCGTCTGTCAGTGGATGAAATGTAGAACTCAAAACCATTTAATCTAAGATTTTGTACCCATAGCTTGTTGGTAGACTATCCAAAACCTTGAGGTGCAACTTGGATCTTGTTCTAAAATAATACTAACTAGTACACCATGCAACTTCACAATGTTCTCCATATAGATCCATACCAATACATCCATAGCAATATGAGTCCTCAAATGCAAGAAATGAGTAGATTCGGTTAACATGTCCACTATAATCTAAATGCAATCATGTCCAATCTAGTCCTAGGAATCTCACTAATGAAATTGATGTTTTCCAAACCTTATTTTGATGATGACATAAACACTTAACTCTGTAAAACAAGCTTTTGCAGGAACAGATATTTCGGACGCACAGGACTGTCTGAACTAGGACAAAACTCCTCGAACGCATTGCATCGTCCGAACAAACTGGCAGAAAGAATGGGATTCTACTGCCTTTCTTTCGGACGCTCAGGACCGTCCGAAACCTCTGTCGGACGAAGGACCGGACGCATGCTCGGACGTCCGAACGAAGCCTCTCAACAACACTGAATTGAGATGTAGAAGATCAGACGCTTCCTCGGACGCATTCAATCCCTCTCGGACGTCCGAAACCCCAACGGCTATTTTTTGTGCATTTATTACTTAGCCGTTAGGAAGTAGTTGAAACCACTATTTATTGCTCTTATAAATAGGGGCTTTAATAACCTAAAGAAATCATCTAATACATTGAATACAAGCCTAAGATAAGAGTAATTTGAGTGCAAATTGACTATAGTGGTTTGTTGTATTAGTGTGAAGTTGTGAGTGCAATTCAACTTTGAGTGGAGTGATAATTTTGTATAAAAGTGTGGTTGTAAGTAAGAATCTTGGCTCAACTAAAAGAGTTTTAGTGTGAGCAAGAACTTCCCAACTTTGTAAAGATTATTGGCTCACCAAGTGTGTGAAGCATTCAAGAAAATTGATACTTCAAGCTTGCTAGCTTGGAAGTATTGTTTGTTCAATTTTTCTCTCTTTACTTTACTGTTCTAGTAAATTTATTATATCTGCATTTGAATTTAAAAATACTAGAATCAGAGTCAAATTATACATCTAGATTGTTAAGAGATCTTACAGTGTACACTCCCCCCCCTCTTAGGTTGCTTTGGGACCAACAATTGGTATCAGAGCTTGGTCTCATTATATTGCTTAAACTGCTATTGAGAAAAGAACTATGGCAACCAACAATGCTCTATTTTTTGAAGGCCAATCTGTTACTAGGCCTCCCATGTTTAATGGGGCAAATTTTATTAGTTGGAGAGATAGAATGAAAATATTTCTGCAATCTATTGACATTGAGTTGTGGTATGTTGTCAATGAAGGTCCATTTGAAGCTTCTATCATTGATGATCACACAAATAGAAGAAGAGAAAAGACAAGGAATGAGCTCACTCCACAAGACAAGGCAAACTTGACGTTGAATGCAAAAGCCATGAATGTGTTATATAATGCCTTGGATGCAAATGAATCAACTCGCGTGAAGGGTTGCAGTTCTGCTAAAGAAATATGGGATAAGTTGAAGGAAATTCATGAAGGGAGCGATGATGTTCAATTAAAAAGAAATCTCTACTTGTTGCCAAGTATGAGTCCTTCAAGATGGAACCACATGAGAACATAGACAAAATGTACTGCAGGTTCAATGACATTATAAAAGATCTTGAAGCCTTGAGTAAGGAGTACTCTTTGGGTGAGAAAAATAGAAAAATCCTGAATGCTCTATCCAAAGAATGGGATGCCAAAACAATTGCCATAGAGGAAGCTAAGAATTTAAATTTAATGCCTATTGAATCACTAATCAATTCTCTTACATCTTATGAACTCAAGCTAAAGGCAAAGGTTGTGGATGATGAAGAAGCAAGGCCAAGAAGGGGCATTGCTCTAAAGACCTCTCAAGAGGAAGATGAAAACAGCTCCATCAATCTAGAAGATGAAGATCTTGATGAAGGAGATCTTGCACTCATCACCAAAGGATTTCTTAAACATTACATCAACAAACGAAGAATGAGAAGAGGCGGAGCTGCAAACACAAATAATTTCAAAGGGAAGTGTCAAGACTTGAAATAAAGAAGCAAAATGATAAGTGCTTTGAATGCGGTCAACTCGGGCATTTTGCAAATGAGTGTCCTTCCAAGAAAAAGAAGGAAGGAAGAAAACCAAGATTCAACAACTTTCAAATCACATGGGACGATTGCAACTCCGAAGGAGAAGTTGAAGAAGAAATGGAGTCGGCACAAATGGCCTTTATGGCTATTGGAGATGATGAGGTAAATTCTAACTATGACTCTAATGATGAAAATGATGAAGATGATCTTGAAGCTTTCATTTTAAAATTGCATGATAGCTTAAAAGAATCATATGCTAGAAATAAGGAGTTAGTAAAAAAGTCAAATGCCTTATTGAATGCTAACTCTAAACTTGTGAATGAAAACAATAGGCTATCACAAGAAAATCGTGATTTGAAGAAAAGAATGCATGTGAGATCAAAGGTCAAGGAAGAACAAGCCTCCTTGAAGAAAAGAATGGATGATTTGAATGCTCTCATAGCTAGAAAAAGAAAGAAAATGTTGTTGATATGAAAAGAAATAGAAATGTAGCAATCAACAAAAATTTTGTCATGTTTAGAAGGGATGACTTATGTATTGTAAAACCAAAATCTTCTTTATATGGTAATAAAAGCATTGTTTGTAGATATTGCCAACAACATGGACATACTAAGAATATGTGTTATGTCAAGAAAAATGAAAAACTTGGAATGAAAATTGCATGGATAGTAAGCAATTTCACTAACGCTCATGGACCCAAAAAGATATGGGTACCAAAAGTTATCAATTGATTTATTGTGTAGGTACTTAACATCGCCAACAATGCTAAGTGGTTCATAGATAGTGGATGTTCAAGGCACATGACGGGTGATGCCTCTCTCTTCACAAATCTTACATCCAAAAACAGTGGAAAAGTCACTTTTGGAGACAACAACAAAGCAAAATCAATCGGCATTGGTGATGTAGGTAAAAATGGTGAAACCTTGATTAAGAATGTACTTCTTGTTGATACAATTTGAACTATAATTTATTAAGTGTTAGTCAACTTTGTGACAAAAATTTATATGTTTTCTTTACCAAGCATGAATGTCTTATCCTTGATAAAAATCATGTTGTTTTGTTCAAAGGCACTAGGCACAATGATGTTTATGTGATTCATCTTGATAAAATTAGCAATAGCAATGTAAAATGTCTTACCTCTTCCATAGATGATCCTTGGCTTTGGCATAGAAGACTTTGTCATTTTAATATGGATTTGATTGAAAAATTAGCCAAGAAAGATTTGGTAAGAGGCTTGCCAAAACTGAAATTTCTGAAAAATAAAATTTGTGATGCTTGTCAATTTGGTAAACAAGTCAAAGTTTCTTTTAAACCTAAAAATTTTGTGTCTACTCATAAACCTTTAGAATTGTTGCATTTAGACTTATTTGGACCTACTCAATATGCTAGTCTAGGTGGTTGCAAATATGCATTTGTTATCGTAGATGACTATTCTAGGTTTACTTGGGTATTCACATTTCTTGTTCACAAAAATGAAGCATTTGAAAAATTTGTAAAATTGTTTTCCAAAATTCAAAATTTATTGGATACAAAAATTATTCGGTTAAGGAGTGACAATGGTGCCGAATTTAAATTTGGGGGTTTTCCCGACTTTTGTGATCACAACGGTATCTTTCATGAGTTTTCGGTTGTTAGAGTTCCTCAACAAAATGGTGTTGTTGAAAGGAAAAATAGGACTCTTCAACATCTAGGCTAGAACTATGATTAGTGAGTGTGACCTACCACAATACTTTTGGGCCGAAGCGGTTAACACGGCTTGTTATGTGAAATCCAGTATTTTACTAGCCTTGTTCTTTGATTTTTTTAACTGGTTTAAAATGTTTTTCATATTATTTTTAGTCATTAAGTACTTCAACTTATTCGTTTTTCAATTCGGCAAATTTTTCGGTTTACGCGATTTCGGTTCCGGCGGGTAAACGGGTCAAAAAAATTGGACTAAGTGTAATTAGTGCATTGTGGATGTGTGAGTGTTGTATGATGGCTGAATTATTCAGAAAAAAATATTAATTTAGTAGCAAATAATTAGTTTTTGGGTTAAATAGTCAACTTGGAGACTATTTGGTCAAATGGGGAACTATTTGGGTCAACCTTGGAATCTTTTAGTCTTCTTCTTGCTTTGTTTCTTCCTCATTTCTCCTAGCCGCTGGCCGAAACTTCTCTTCCCCATTTCCCCCCAAAATTTTCTTGGATATCAAGTATAAATCACTTGGAAGGTAAGATTTTATGTATTTTAGCACTTTATGGCTTATGGGCTTTATGATCCAAGCTTTAATTTCAAGTTTTGTAGGATTCTTTATGGCTGAAAAAAACCCTCTTTGCAGCCTTATATGTTATGATTTATGTATGTTATGGGTTGTTTTTAGTGTTTTGGAGGTTGGGAAGTGATTGGGGTTGATTTTTAACAACTTTCCACGGTTAGATTACATATTTTAAGATTATGAGTTGGGGTTTTGTCTTCCATCAAATGTGGCCCTAGAGTGTTATGCTATGAATGCTTATGTTTATGCATTGGTTGGTTAGAATATGTTGTTTTGAGTTGGGTTGTAACCAAGGTCCCTTGAATACCTTGGAATTGGATTTTGTTGGCAGGGAGGATAACCTACTTATAGCCTAGGGAGAGGCGAAGTTTTT
The DNA here is from genome assembly GCA_025175665.1 of Cinchona pubescens. Classification (NCBI taxonomy): domain Eukaryota; kingdom Viridiplantae; phylum Streptophyta; class Magnoliopsida; order Gentianales; family Rubiaceae; genus Cinchona; species Cinchona pubescens. The sequence goes on from JANKKI010000053.1 coordinate 11,487,250, forward strand.
TTGGTTTTTCTGGAAAACTGAGCTTATTATCTCCTAATCTAGCTGTAATACGAATTTGAGGGGTTAACTAAGTGTTTTGACTGGGGTTTTAGTTTGTTGAAGTTGGTCGGAATTTGTGAATAGGTCATTTTTGACCAAAGAGCTGTTGGTGTCGTTTTCTATCGTTTCGCGTCGTTTTCGCTTCCCTAGTCATTCTTTAACTTCTACATCTCTTCTAAGAGTCCTCTTATACCTGTTTTAGGTACCACGCCACCTACCGCCGGCGATCGCGTTCTGTGATCATTTGTGACACCAACAGCTTTTTGGTCAAAAATGACCTATTCACAAATTCCGACCAACTTCAACAAACTAAAATATGTTTGGATGGATTTTAGAATGTGTATGATGTTTGGAACTGCACTTTTACCAAGTTTTGGAACTATTACATATGAAATCGGGACCAAGCTATTTTATGTTAATCAATTGATATGTTTGCAAACTCTTTTGATATGAAAGCATTTTATGACTGTTTTGGCTCATAGGTGACCTAGGTATATAATTTTGGATGTGTTTGGAAATGTTTGATTTGGGGAGAACCGGTTCTATAGTCATCCATGGGACGCCATGGTGAATGCAATGACTGTTATGAACTATTTGACTAAGGGGTCTTGTGATGGGATAACTTGACCTCCAGTCGGACTAGTAGGTGTGGTAGATTACTAGATCGGCTAGTACTTGTAGGTCATACCTTTGAGCCTAAAAGATACTCATGCTATTTTATTATATTTCGGATTGAAACTGTACTTGGATTTGTTCGCTATGCTTTAGCATACTATGTTTTGAAATGATTGGATCTTTTTTGGGGCTATGTTTTGGACATGCCTGACGTTTAAATGGCATGATACATTTTAGAAACTACTTATGATTATGGTTTATTGACGTTTAAATGGCATGAGACATTTTAGAAACTGCTTCATGACTATGGTTTTCGCAAATGTTATTACCTTTATGTTTTCTTTTTATCGCAATGCTTGGCCCCATGTGAAGAGCTTTTATGATATTCACTGAGGTAGTTATGCTCACCCCACGTGATTTATAATTTTTCAGATTAGGTGCTCATTTTTGACTCTCCACCGCGTTAGCAGCTTTTAGATTTTCTCCAGATTCTACATTCATAAAAAAAGCTCTTCGGACATGGGGCCAAGCTTTGCGATAAAAAGAAAACATAAGTGTATTAGAAAGGTTCTTATACACATCTTGAAACTTTGTATTTGTGACAGCATCTTTTGTACTAAGAAGAAATTTTGTAATTCGTATTTTTTGTGTAAAATGAAATATTCGGTTTTATAGTTAAGTAATGGTTTGATGGTTCTTATTACATTGCGGTTAAGTTTGTTGCTCTATTCGTTTGTGCCTTGCGCTTTGGGCCGGTGTACCATTAGCGCGGCGTGTTACAGTCCCGTTTTTGGGGCGTGACATGTTATGTCATGAATCGAGTTTTATTAAGATCTTCTTTAAATAAAAATTTTGTAGAAAACCCGTTGTGAGCTATTTCAAAGTTTTTGGTTGCAAATGATTTATTTTAAAAATCAAAGAGAACCTTGGAAAATTTGACAAAAAATCGGATGAAGGAATTTTTCTAGGATATTCTAGTGACAAGAAAGCATACCGAGTTTACAATAGAAGAACGCTTTTAATTGAAGAAGTTGTGCATGTTACATTTGATGAAACTAATGATGTTATCTCAAAGAATTTATGTGAAGATGAAGATACAGGTATTTTAAAGGAGCTCAAAAAGCAGGTTATTCATAAAGATCATCAAGAGGTTACATCAAGCAACGATATCAACAACCATCAAATTGAACATGAAAAAATGATTAAAATCTTATACACATCTGAAATATAAGAGATCTGTCTCTTATACACATCAAGATGTTAATCAAGGGACATCTTTCCGATGGGGTAACTACTCGTTCTCATAAACCTTTGAATAATAATTGTGCATTACTTTCTCACATTGAACCCAAACATATAGATGTTGCCTTGAGTGATGAATCTTGGGTTAATGCTATGCAAGATGAACTTAGTCAATTTGAGAAAAATAATGTATGGACCTTAGTTGAAAGACCTTCTTCTCATCCCGTTATTGGTACTAAATGGGTGTTTAGAAACAAATTAAATGACAAAGGTGAGATCATAAGAAACAAAGCTAGACTTGTTGCAAAAGGTTACGCTCAAGAAGAAGGTATTGACTTTGATGAAACCTTTGCACCCGTGGCTAGATTAGAATCCATCCGCATGTTTCTTGCATTTGCATGTTTCAATAATTTAAAATTATTTCAAATGGATGTCAAAAGTGCTTTTTTAAATGGTTTTATCGACCAAGAAGTTTTCGTCGAACAACCTCCGGGCTTTGAAAATAAGAATCTTCCAAATTATGTTTTCAAACTTTCCAAAGCTTTATATGGTTTGAAACAAGCTCCAAGAGCTTGGTATGAAAGATTAAGTGGTTTCTTGATAGAAAATGGTTTCAAAAGAGGTATAGTTGACACCACACTTTTCACAAAAACTGATTTAAAAGGATTGTTAATTGTTCAAATTTATGTTGATGATATTATTTTTGGAGCAACTAATGAAAGTTTGTGCAAGGATTTTTCACAACTAATGCAAGAAGAGTTTGAGATGAGTATGATGGGCAAGTTGCAATTTTTCCTCGGACTACAAATTCATCAAACTAAGGAAGGAACATTTATTACACAAATCAAGTACACAAAGGAGCTGCTCAAACGATTTGGTATGGAAGATTGCAAACAAGTTGGTACACCTATGTGTACTTCAACCAAACTTGATAAAGACGAAGAAGGTAATAGTGTTGATGAATTGTATCAAACACTATAGAGGTATGATCGGAAGTCTACTTTACTTAACTGCCAGTAGACCAGATATCATGTTTGCTGTTTGTTTATGTGCTAGATTTCAATCTTGTCCTAAAGAATCACATTTGATGGCAGTTAAAAGAATTTTTAGATATCTAAAAGGAACAACGGATTTTGGTCTGTGGTATCCAAAGTCCTCTACATTTGATATAATTAGCTATTCTGATGCTGACTTTGCTGGAAGTAAAGTTGATACAACAATCCACTAGTGCAATTTCGGCTTCAATTTTACACCTAATCTCCTAAACTTGGTTCAGTCCCTGACAATGACATTTCTCTTTCTACGGCTGAAGCCGAATACATTGCTGCCGGAAATTGTTGTGCTCAACTTCTTTTCAGAGTGAAACATACTCTGAAAGATTTTGGTGTAATTTTTGATTGTGTTCCTATATTGTGTGACAACACTAGTGCAATTAATCTCACAAAAAATCCTGTTTTGCACTCTAGAACCAAACACATTGATGTTTAAGCATCATTTCATAAGAGACCTCGTTTGTAAAAAGGAAATTCGTGTTGATTATGTGCCTACGGACGAATACGAGCTTCCGAGAGGTAACAGCAGTGCTTTAGCTCTAGATCACTTTGAATCTGCTCAGAAAATGCTTAGGGATTTTACAGATAAATTTGGCATAGGTTCATAGTTCGGACGCACTCCTTCGTCCGAACAATTTTCCTTTCAGACGCTCTGGATCGTCCTAAAGCATCTGTTACCTCTCGGAAGCTCGTATTCGTCCGAACGATATTCCTTTTTTTCCTTAAACTCTCTGGAAATCTTCCGGAAGCTCAGAGTCGTCCGAAAGAACTTCGGACGCACTAGCTCATCCTTCGGCCGTCCGTTCTTCAGCTTTCGGACGCTGTGTCGGACGCACACTAAACGTTCGGCCGTCCGAACGGTACCCCTGTTTCATTAAAACCATCCAAATTCCCCTTTTCGGACTTACCTTCTCCCCCGAAACCCTTAGGCGATTTTTCTTCCTCTCCTACCTACCCCCTCCAAATTTCCACTCTCTCTTCCAAAATTGATTGAAAAATCATCCTACCCATAACCCTTATCACCTAAATCACATCTCATTTCCCCCATTCACCATCTCATTTCCTCAAAATCTCACCAATCTTCAAATTTTTTTTAATTTTTTAGTTTTCTCTTCTTCCACTACAATGGTGAAATCTCGTGGCGGTTCCTCTACAGCGATTCGGGGTAGAAAAACTAAAGGGAAGGCTCCTGTACGAGGAGAATCATCGGCAAATCCTCAAGTTTCCACCACTCCAACTTTATCCAAATTTATCGATGCCAAGGCATCCGAACAGTATACTTCTCTTCTCAGTAAATCCATCATCGTTCAGCGTCCTGCTTCTAATAGTCTTTTTGATGAATATAATCTTCCAATTATCAAATCCTATTTTGAAAAACAAAATTGGGGTCATTTAGTGCATCTCGATTTACCTGTTTATCATGATATGGTGCTTCAATTCACGGCCAATCTTCGGAAACTAGGTCCTACTATTCGCACCCTCATTTCTCGTGTTAACGACACTGATCTTGAGATTTCATCGAACATAATCAACACCATTTTTGAATGTGAAATCTCATACACATCTAGATGTGTATAAGAGACAGTATTCAGTAGTAAATGGCCCGCTGAGGATACTCAGTTTGATATAGATGAAGTTCGAGCCATTTTTAACATCCATTTTAAACAGGCTTCGGAAGCCAAAACTACTTTGCTCGCCCCTGAACTGAATATTCTGTAAAGCACTTTTGACATCCATTTGAAATAATTTTAAATTATTGAAACATGCAAATGCAAGAAACATTGTCGAGCTATACTAATCTAGCTGTGTCTTCAAGGGTATTCCTCAAATCTTTTTAAATTCTTTTTTGTTCCCTATGGCAACTCTAGATCTCACTGATACTCGCAGAAACATTCCTTTTGGAAAATTTCTCACCAAGGTTTTTGATGTCCTCAACGTTCCCTTTACCGAAAACAAATAATATCCTCCGTATTTTAATAAATCCTACATTGAACGAAAAGGTCTCTATTTTTTTAATGATCAATGGCTCACTAAGGCAGCCTTTGATATTGCCCAGTCACAATCCCATGCCTCCACATCTGATTTTGCTATCCCTCATTCTCCTACTCCTCAACCACCTCCACTCACATCTACACCATCTACTTCTGAGCCATCTTCTGAACCATCTCTTTCACATATCTGTAGACTTCTCCAATCCCTGAGCACTCAAGTCAGTTCATTTCAACGACGCACAAATTGCAAGTTAAAACGACTTGAAACTCGTCAAATAATTCTCCAAGAGGCACTCAGTCTTGGCATGTCTGCTTCGGCTCAAGTCCAATTTGCTGATCTTCAGTCTCAACATCCACTTGAGTCATCTTCTGACAGTGATGAATCTGAAGATGAACATCAAGAGCTGCCGATGACGATGACGACGATGATGAAGATATTGACGACACATTTGAGTTTATCATGCAACGTCGTACCGGGGAGGAGGATGATAGTGAAGCCACCGCTGAATTGACGTTCCATCCAAACGTCAAAAGACTGAAAAGCATCCAAAAAGCGAAATGACTCCCATTAGTTATTTTTCCTATTTTGTACTTTGTTTTCAACGATTCTCTGCTTTTTAGAACATTTCAGTATTTCCTTTGGTGTTCAGCAATTACGTGGCTTGGATACGTATTTACTTAAACTTTTCAGTTGAATGTATTAGACTTATTTCATTTTTATCAAAACTGCCTGCATATTCTAAGGGGGAGTCTTTTTGATTGATGTCAAAAGGGGGAGTAGTTAGATGTGTCTGTGATATGATTACAACATTGTGCTTTGATATGATTAATTCGTTGATAATTGATATCCAATTATGATATATTGCAAATTGATTAGTCATATTCAATTGAGGTTTGTCATCATCAAAAAGGGGGAGATTGATGTTTTCCAAACCTTATTTTGATGATGACATAAACAATTAACTCTGTAAAACAAGCTTTTGCAGGAACAGATATTTCGGACGCACAGGACCGTCTGAACTTCAAAGGACAAAACAACTCGGAGGCATTGCATCGTCCGAACAAACTGGCAGAAAGAATGGGATTCTATTGCCTTTCTTTCGGACGCTCAGGACCGTCCGAAACCTCTGTCAGACGAAGGACCGGACGCATGCTCGGACGTCTGAACGAAGCCTCTCAACAACACTGAAAGAAGATCGGACGCTTCCTCGGACGCATTCAATACCTCTCGGACGTCCGAAACCCCAACGGCTATTTTTTGTGCATTTATTACTTAGCCGTTAGGAAGTAGTTGAAACCACTATTTATTGCTCTTATAAATAGGGGCTTTAATAACTTGAAGAAATCATCTAATACATTGAATACAAGCCTAAGATAAGAGTAATTTGAGTGCAAATTGAGTATAGTGGTTTGTTGTATTAGTGTGAAGTTGTGAGTGCAATTCAACTTTGAGTGAAGTGATAATTTTGTATAAAAGTGTGGTTGTAAGTAAGAATCTTGGCTCAACTAAAAGAGTTTTAGTGTGAGCAAGAAGGAGAGCACTTCCCAACTTTGTAAAGATTATTGGCTCACCAAGTGTGTGAAGCATTCAAGAAAATTGATACTTCAAGCTTGCTAGATTGGAACTATTGTTTGTTCAATTTTTCTCTCTTTACTTTACTGTTCTAGTAAATTTATTATATCTGCATTTGAATTTAAAAAGCTTACTATTTTCTGAAAGCATAATTTTTAGAAACCTAATTCACCCCCCCTCTTAGGTTGCTTTGGGACCAACAGAAATCTATCATGATATGATCACATTTCCATTCTGGAATAGGTAACGAACTCAACAAACCACTTGGCTTTTGATGATTAACCTTTACCTGTTGACAATCCAAACACTTGGATACAAATTCAGCAATATCCACTTTCATGTTGTTCCACCAGATTAAGTCAGATCCACAGTGCATTTTGGTACTGTCGAGTTGAATATAAAATCTAGACTGTGAGCTTCACTTATGATTTCCTTCTTCAAGTCTTCATTTATTGGCGCATAGAGTCATCCCTGTTCCTAAACAATTACATATTGGTGTAGTCTCTGATGGTAGTTGATCTCGAACTCTAATTCTCGCTCTAGTGGCAATCTTAGCAAATCTTTCGAAAAGACATCAGGAAACTCCCGTACCACTGGAATGTCTTCTAGCTTAGTGCCCTTATTTTTTACACTAATCACACAAACCAAGAATACTTCACAGCCCTTTCTCAATGCCATTGTACCTACAAAGATGATAGTATTAGTACAGGTTGTCTATCTGGTTTCCTTATACCACCTTGGAGAACAAATTCTTCTTTCTTTGGATTACAAAACTTGACTTTCTTTTCCCTGCAGTCCCATTGAGCATAATTGCTGAACAACCAATCTATACCCATTATTTCATCAAAGTCAAACATTATGTTGTACCAGGTTAGCATCAGACTCATAATCACCCAAAGATACCCTGCAACTAGAATATATCCATATAGACTTAAGAACCCTATCATCTGATGTACCAACTCTGTAAGGAGTATCAAACCAATATGAAATAATTCAACTTCCTACCTAATCTTCTAGAAATAAAACAATGTGTAGCACCACTATCAAATAAAACAGCTGCGGGCACAACACTAATTAATACCGTACATGTCACAACCCAACCCAATCTATCAGCCTCCTGCTGAGTCATAGTATATACCTAGGTTGTAGCTAATCTAGTATCACAACCACTTTTCCTTGCAATTCCTATTGCTATGATGCACTTGGCCTAGTAGTAGTGCAATCTCTAGTCCTGTGCTTGAAACTGCCACAAGCCAAACAAGTTCTTAACCTCCACCTACACTCTCCTATGTGATAACTATGACAATAGCTACACTTTAGGATGCGGGGTTGTGCCTAAGCTGGAACTGGTGCTAGTACCATCACTTCTTTCTTAGCAATAACCCAAAAACATTCAGCAATAACTAAAGGTGCTCATGGTCTCGCCTATGATATCTTGGGTCTGGAACCATGCAATTGTGGCACTGATGGATGTGTTGGTCGTATACTACGAGTTGAAGTGTCGAATGGCATTGTAGGTCTATACATGAATCTCTGTGGAAGGACATATGCACCTTTCTCGCCCATCTCCTCCACTGCTTATCGTTTGAAAAAAAGTGTCTACACAAGCACTAGCCTTGTACAGATTTTCAGATATATTAGTATCCACTACTGATATACATTCCTAGATTTCCTTGAACAAACCTCTCTTGGAACAATCACACGTCTCCATCTCATCACTCATAGCCCCAGGATCAAACATCTCAAGTGCGTGGAATCTCTATAAGTGCTCGACCACTGATATCCTTGGAACTTGGCTAAGGGAGTTGAACTCATCTCTCTGCTCAACTCTAAGATCTAAAAGACAAAAATGCTCCAAAAATGTTTCCTAAAGGCCTTTGAGAAAATCTATCCTAGAGGGGCAAGTACTGGCCTCATCCATTTCCATTATTTGGCTACATCACATATCAAATATGGCTTTATTGTTGGAAATATATGCTTTTTAGTAACTTTAGTAAATCTAAATTCTCCTTTAAGGCCAGTCAATCTGTCCCAACCATTTCTAAGCTTTATTTTGATCTAGTCTGCCATCAAAAGTGGGAATATTAATCTTCATTATTGCCCACTAGCTTCTAGTTGTGGTGATGGATTTGGTACATGATTTGCAGTTGTAGTATTAACTTCTATGTTTACCACTTGACCCACAATAGCTGCAATAGTTGCATAATCTATCACTGGTGTCAGTATTTGGGATGGTTGAGGCTGCAGTGATTACTATAACTGCTGCTCAGCCTGAGTCTACTCCTTTATCCCCTAATCTATCCCAGTGAACTCCTTAGTCTGTACCTGACTATCCCAGTATCATGCTCAAGTGTCTTCTCATGAGCTATCACAATCTGCTTCTGTCTACTTACTTAGATGCCATAGTCTTGCACATTTCAAATAAAGTAAGCATCGTGTGTCAATTCTTTTTTTAAATGCTAACCACGAAATAACATGCTGACACACTCCAACTACTCCATACTTAATTATTAAGAACAAGAATTTACAGGGGATCTGAGCAACTCCCGATTCCAGTTAATCAGTCCTAAACCCTGAGGAACTTGCAAGTCTATGTCCTAATACTACGCTCAAAGTAATAACAGTTCAATTTAATAATTGACATAGGATTATGTAACCTAAACTTTGATACCACAAAATGTCACGACTCTAAACTAGGACAATGGCACGCAGTACTTCAGGATCATCCCGAGCATGTAAGACACGGTGCAAGAGCAATAAATAAAGCATAATACTTGCCATTAATCTTCAAAATTAGCCAATAAGAGATATATACTATAAACATAACAATAGCAATCCATGGAAACACCAAATTATACCTATATACAGGCATCAAACCGTAAACTGAAATAACAATCTAGGGTTCAGTATACAAAAACAAACCAAAATCAGTCCTTAAGCATGCAGACCTAAGCAAAAAACAAACCTCACACTAAGGAGTTGATTGGCAAACACTGACTCCAGTAGATAGGATCCATACTGTAATCCTTCCCAGATCTGTCACTACTTGACTTAGTACCTGCTACCTCTTCTTGCTAGTCCTCAACCGCAAACAAAGAGGGAGTAATAATGAGGTAAGCACATAATGCTTAGTTACTTTAACATAGCACGTATAAGATCATTATAGGATGGATTATGAAAGACTGTATTCATAATCGAGATGCCGATGACAATCAATGAGTTTATGGTTCACAAAAGTCTTTCGTTACTAGATTCAAGTCTACCTATTATCTGCTCAGGTAGAAAAGGCATAACAAAATGTCTATCACTTATCTTCCTAATAAACTGGGTATGACATTTATAGAGAAGAGTGCTTAGTGTATCATTTCACTCACTCAATCATAGCCAAGTTCACTCAAGTGACCCATTGAACTCTTCACAAAGTCAATAATTAATAAAGTGCAACAAACAGAAAAAAAATGATAAATTACATAACAAGTAGGTAAACTATAAAGGTACTTACCTCATTAACATTACTCAACCATGTATACTTAACATAATATAAGCTATTTACATCTAGGGCTACATATCCAACCCTACACAAGTGATAAATAAAAATGCGCAAATGTTACTTATCTAGAAAATCAATTTCATAAAACCCCAACTTCGGCGGACTAAAACTCTAACAATTATCACCTAAATCGAAAGAGTGTCATACCATTAGGATAACCAGAGGTTGGGGTTCACTTTTGGGCATCACCCAAACTCTCGAATCAAACAATAACTAAACACAAACAAGGAGGGTTAATTTAAGTTCATAAAAACAAGATCGAAGTCCAACAATCATGGCTCATAACTTCGAACATACAACACCAAGATAGGAGCTTCATAAACCCTCACTCAAATCTCACCAAAACAACTATTTAAAAGTCATTTCAAATCATAAATCAAGTCTTGGAAGCTCACAAACATGTTTTGATTGAAAAAAAAACTTACCATAAACAACAATAATCAAACAAATTGGTTTCTTGAAGACCTTAGAATTTATTATAAAAAAAATGAAAATAACTTGGAGCAAAACCAACTTACTTATAAAGATGGGATTTAGTTCCAAGAACACTTTCTTACCATCAATTTAATCTGGATAGAAAAATTCCTAAACTAGATGTTGGATTTATGGCTTAGTTAGGGTTTTAAGGAGAGTTCTTAGGGGAATTTTTGATAAAACTTCGAAATAGGAATAAGGTTATAATTTTGAATTATAAATCTTTGTACGGAAGTTTACAAAGTTTCAAAATTTGCACTTTGGTCCCTCAATTTCTATAAAATTACAGTTTTGCCCCACTATTAGGATAGTGCTCTAAACCCAATCGGGTTATCATGAATGTAATTGAACATCTTTATCTTTAAACTCATCTCATAATTTAATTATTGGCAAATTTATGTTTCATTCATATAATTCTAGTAATAGATTTATTTTGAATCAGTCCATTGGGTGATGTTAAAAATTTATTCACCAAAGTTGTGAATATGAGACACTAAATCTTTAATTACATCATTCATAAATATTTATGGTTCCTAGTAGAGATGATCAGGGTACTCAATTGGCCATGGCTACTTTTACAAGCTAGTATCCTGACTTTCTCTCAATGTGACATTAGTTGTTCACAAGTGAGGATGGTCGAGTCTCATATCATTTCGCATGAGTTGTGAGGATTGACACGATAGACAATTGCTAAACCAATGCATTGAACTAGACCATGACTCATATTGGATCGCATGGGGTTTTCGCTTACTTGTCAATGATCCAATAATGTCATGATTGTGTAGATTGGTCCTTTGTCTTATAGTGTTATGAACACCTCATGCTTGAATGAATGATGTTCACGGTGTCTAATATTGTACTCTTTTATGGTATAATAAAGCACTAATTGGCATCATATAGTCCAGACATGGAGAGGTTGCATATCACGTAGCAATCCACTACTCTTAAGTGAAAAATAAAGGTGTCAATGATATGATAATAGTGAATCTTAGCAAAGAAATCCTTGGCCAAGGTAGTTGACTTATAAAGGAAAGAGTATCCTAATGAAGTATATATGTGCTAAGATACACACAAGTCATATAAGAGATTACAGATCGGTTTGACAAGGAAACCATTGCCATGATCTGGATTAGAAACCAAATATAAGGATTTTACCACATGGTAATCATGAAATAAAGGTTTATGATGAATTCCTCTCATTCATTACCTATTGATAGCCACAATATGTTGCTCGATGTAACTCGTGGACTTCTTGGTTCGATTTGGGAGTGAAGAGTTAATATCTCTAAAGATGCTTTTAGGGTTTTGATTTCTGTTATGAGATAATGGACAAAACCCTTGACCTAGATAGTCATTATAAATCTATGATAATCTTCCCGATGTCAATAGGATCGTGAACCTAGTTGATCACACATACAAGGGCGTGCGATTAATTAACTTCAAACTAGTAGACGAAAGTGCAAGAATTGCACATTGTGTATCGTATTGTATAGAGATACATGGGATACACTAATTAAGCCTTAAAATGGACTTAGACCAATTTTAAAGATATGAAAAATATGAGGTTTAATTTAAATAATTTGAAATTTAATAATACATGTAAGAAAAAGTTTTGTATATGAATTATTAAATTTGTGCCTTTAGTTATCGGAATTAAGCTGAGTAGAGACATGGGCTTAAATATGACTACACAAGGAATGAATAACATGGGTGGGCTGATTTAATTAATTTTAGATAATCCATGGTTAGTTATTATACCCAAAGACATGGAATTAACCCTGGGAGAAAGATTAGGGCTTTCAGTTTAACCGTTTAAACCAGATTTTGCTAAATCCTAATTTTCTTTATGTGGTCTATAAATACTCATTTGAGATCCCTAGATCAATAAGAGTAGCAGCTTTAACTTAAAAATTAGGGGAGAAATTTGTTCGCCCTTCCTTTCCTTTGCTGTCCCTTTCCCTCTCCTTTTGTAGTGCTTCTAAGATTATGATTTTGGCCAAAAAGTAAATTCTTCCACTTGCTAGTTTGTTTGTTTGGGATCTTTTCTACCACATGGTATCATTAGAAAATATCCCAGAGGAGGATTTGGTTGATAAAGGGCTTATGTGGACTGCTAGAAACGTCATACGTTTGATGTTCTTCTTCAACTTAGGACATTGTCAGTTTTCTACAAAATTCGATTTTAAACATAAAGATCTCTTCTTGAACCTTTGGGTCACATAATAACAATAAATTTTCATAGATTGATCCATGGATGAGTATCTTAGATTATTTATTTGAATGTTTCCATTGCATTTAAAATTTTTGCTCACCGTAGTATCCTCATCCTTCAAGTGGTATAAGAGTCACGACTACGAAACTAATTGTTAGATTGTTTTGATGCATTTTTATTTGGATTAAATTTTTGTTTTTGGTTTGTATAATCTGTTCATCACTTTCTTGATGTGATTGAGATGTGATTAACCAAAAAATAAGAAAAAGGAAAAATCGTACGTAGGGTTTTCGGCCGAACTAAGGTTTCAACGAAACCCTAGATTTTGGCCAACCTAGGGATATGGCCAATAAGCCTATCAACGTTATGGCTTTGGCCTTAGGGTGTGTGCAACCATGGTGATAGTTTCATATCCTTAAAGCATAAAAAAAAGAAGGAAGAAACCGTAAAGGAGGAAGAAATTGATAAAACTAGGGTTTCAACCCTAGGTTGTACCTAATAACTCTATATTTAGAGTTATTATTATACCTCTTTTGTTATAAATTTAAGTGTGTCTAGTCCTAATTATTTGAGTTTTATGGAATAGGTTAGTGTTTAGGAGTTTTAAGTCTGTGTGGTGTTTTTTGTGAATTTTATGTTTAATTACATGTTTACGTAGTTTAGGTGTCTAGTTATTTAATTTTGTGCCTTCTATAGGTGTAAAAAGGGGTAAAAAGGTCAATTGTCCATGGAAGAGTAGCAGCTTAAAGTGAAATGGCAAGACTGAAGGATGCTATGAAAGACCAGCCGTAGACTACAGTTGGACAAAGGAGAAACAGCCACAGACTCAGTTGAGACAGAAGCACATCTGCATCTGTAGGTGAACATAAGCAGCTCAACCATAGTTTGTGGGTAAGGCTGAATAGGGTAAAACCATCCACAGTCTGTGGGTGATCCAGTCTGTGCCTGGGCCTCGTTAGCTGCTCTATAAATTGGGACTTATTACAACAACGAAGGGAGAACAATTCTTATGATTTCTTTCTAGCTTTAACCTAGGGTTTTTAGAGCTACTTTTACATACTTTTAGCATTGTTTATTTTCGTTCAATAAATTCCCAAATTCAGATTAATTCAATTTTGTTGGTTATTCAATTCAAGCTAGTTAGTATCGCACTCAATTCTAGTAACTTCTTATTTAATTAATTTATCTGTGATTGCACTTTTATTTTTCTGTTTACTATTTTTATAATGACTTTTGGCAATTCAATTAATTTATAATCTTTTTCGAGAATCATGAACTGGTAATTAATTAGGGTTTAGGATACATGTGAAGTAATTTATCATGGATTAATTAAATTAAGGATTGATTATTAAATTGTATTTATTGGCTTATGATCCCCTAACATGAATAGACAAAATCTAAAGAGTAACTAACTTTAGTTCTGGTTAGGTTGGCTAAGGGGATAAGGTTTTTGGATCTCCATTATAGACCAGTGTTAATTTATTAGACTAATTGAGACCAAGGTGGTGGGATTGACTAGTTGATTCGCCAAGTATTTCTGGCCAGAAACTCAAATTACATATAGATAAGACTCAAATTATTTAATGAAGCAAGAGAAGGTCTCAAACCTGGTTAATTAATTTGATAGGATTCAATCACCGAAGGTCAAGGTTGGGTTGAATTTTGGGAATAGAATCTCCATTAGATATTGATAAATTCAAGATAATTGCTAGTCTAGCACTTGACCAACTTTTATCTACTGCTCAAAACCCTATTTTCATTTAGTTTCTCTTTAATTTCAGTTATTCATTTATTTTAGTATTTTAATTCTAAAAATCAAAACTCCTTGTAAATCATCTGTCTAAATAGAAATTGGAATAGAATGCGACAATTGTTTATTTAGTATACACCTCATTGGATCAACCCTTATTCACCCCAGTACACTAATACCGTGCACTTGCGGATATTAGTGGGAAAGTGTAACAAGGTAATTTAACTTTTCAGACGTGGATTAACTCTTTGGTGCCATTGTCGGGCAATATTGAGATGCTAAGATGATTCCTACTTTAGACTTTATTTTGTTTTTGTTTGTTTCCGTTTATTTTTTTTTTCTGCAAGACATTTTTCCATCAAATTCTTTTTTGATTATTCTGTCATGTAAATTGGTGCTCATAATGAATTCTTCTTTAGGAAAATTTATTCTGAAGAATCAAACCAACCTAAAAATAACTATGACAAGCCTTCCCAAGAAGTGAACAACTTAGAGCTTAGATAACAAAAACAAATCCAAAGAGTCTCAGTAATGGTAATAAGGTCAGTTAGAATGCACCTGCTCTTACCCAAAAGTTTGAGTCCTATTACCTTTATTATCCCTAAAACTTAGACTCAACCTTATTGCTCTAAGAAAATGGAGAATTCTTCTTACGCATATCAGAGGTTAGGAGGAAGAGGGGAAAGAGGTTCCTAGATTATAATTGAGAGAGATCCACAGTACAATGGTATGGATAATCCAGAAAGTGGGTTGTGAAAGTTTCTATTGGGGTGAGTCTGAAGAAGATGATAAAAAATGGTTATTAATTCCCAGAATGGTGGAGCTTCAACTATACGAAAGAGTAGGAATAAGGGAAAGGATAGAAAATTCAGAAGGCTTAATTTAGCAGTAAGAAAACCCCTTGCTGATATTTCAAACAGCAGGCCTTAATTGATTGAATGGGTAAAAAGAAAGTAGAGTCAGATATGGCTGACGATCTATGTTAACCGGTGATACAATTGGGTGATGGGGAGGATGTGGAAAATAATGAAAAATTTGAGGGAAACTGTGAAACCCAGTATTTTAATAGCCTTGTTCTTTGATTTTTAACTGGTTTAAAATGTTTTTCATATTATTTTTAGTCATAAAGTACTTCAACTTATTCGTTTTTCAATTCGGCAAATTTTTCGATTTACGTGATTTCGGTACCGGTGGGTAAACGGGTCAAAAGTTGGACTAAGTGTAATTAGTGCATTGTGGTGTGTGAGTGTTGTTTGATGGCTGATTTATAATGTTATTTAGTACCAAATTAAGAAAAAAATTAGTTTTTGGGTCAAATAGTCAACTTGGAGACTATTTGGTCAATGGGAACTATTTGGGTCAACCTTGGAATTTCTTTTTAGTCTTCTTCTTGTTGTTTTTCTTCCTCATTTTCTCCAGCTGCTGGCCGAATTTTCTTCCTCCATTTTTCCCCAAAATTTTCTTGGATTTCAAGTAGAAATCACTTGGAAGGTAAGATTTTATGTATTTTAGCATTTTTGGCTTATGGGCTTTATGATCCAAGCTTTAATTTCAAGTTTTGTAGGATTCTTTATGGCTGAGAACAACCCTCTTTGCAGCCTTATATGTGTTGATTTATGTATGTTATGGGTTGTTTTTAGTGTTTTGGAGGTTGGGAAGTGATAGACTAAATTGGGGTTGATTTTTAACAACTTTCCATGGTTAGATTACAAATTTTAAGATTATGAGTTAGGGTTTTGTCTTCCATATGTGACCTAGAGTGTTATGCTATGAATGCTTATGTCTTTGCACATAATGATGTTTTAGGAGTGTTTTAAGGTTAGTTTGGATAGGAATTGAGACTTGAAACCAAGTGGAATTGATTTCCCTTCATTTTGTAAGTAAGCGGAAGTTTGGAGCAACTAGGATAATTTGGATAATTGGTTATGTTTGAAGGATCTTTAATGATCTTTTGATGGTTTTAAGTGTTTCCTTGGTAGTGGGTTGGATAGGAAGCATGTTTGAATCATGCGTGTGGCTAATCGGTAAAAATTTCAGTTTGGTAGTAAAGAGGAATTCCACCCATAGGTTGTTGCTCTAATGTTGTAATAGAGTTAATTGTAGTAGTTATGGGGTATGGATTGTTGTGGAATGCTATTGATATCTTATACACATTGCTCCGGTGAATCTTTCCGTTTATTGATGATTTTTGTTGGTATGAATAGAATTCTAGCAAGTTGGGTTGTAACCAAGGTCCCTTGAATACCTTGGAAAAATTTTTGTTGGTTGGTTGAATATGTTGTTTTGAGTTGGGTTGTAACCAAGGTCCCTTCTAGATGTGTATAAGAGACAGTTTATTGGCGGGAGGATAGCCTAATTATAGCCTAGGGAGGCGAAGTTTTCGGTTTTTCTGGAAAACGAGCTTATTATCTCCTAATCTAGCTATAATACGAATTTGAGGGTTAACTAAGTGTTTTGACTGGGGTTTCACTTGTCGAAGTTGGTCGAAATTGTGAAAAGGTCATTTTGACCAAAGAGCTGTTGGTGTCGTTTTCTATCGTTTCGCGTCGTTTCGCTTCCTAGTCATTCTTTAACTTCTACATCTCTTCTAAGAGTCCTCTTATATCTGTTTTAGGTACCACGTCACCTACCGCCGCGATCGCATTCGGTGATCATTTGTGCAGTTTTTGCTTTGATAGCGAAATATGTTTGGATGGATTTTAGAATGTGTATGATGTTTGGAACTGCACTTTTACCAAGTTTTGGAATTATTACATATGAAATCGGGACCAAGCTATTTTATGTTAATCAAATGATATGTTTGCAAACTCTTTTGATATGAAAGCATTTTATAACTGTTTTGGCTCATAGGTGACCTAGGTATATAATTTTGGATGTGTTTGGAAATGTTTGATTTGTGGAGAACCGGTTCTATAGTCATCCATGGGACGCCATGGTGACTGCTGTGAATGTTTTGAACTAATTGACTGCGGGGTCTTGTGATGGGATAACTTGACCTCCTGGTCAGACACAGTAGGTGTGGTAGATTATGCTAGATCTGACTAGCTGTATAAACATACTGTTGAGCCTAAATCATACTCATGCTATTTTATTATATTCTGGATTTGAAACTGTACTTGGATTTGTTTGCTATGCTTTAGCATACTATGTTTTGAAATGATTGGATCTTTTTGGCTACGCTATGCTTTAGCATACTATGTTTTGAAATGATTGGATCTTTTTGACTATGTTTTGGACATGCCTGACGTTTAAATGGCATGATACATTTTAGAAACTACTTATGATTATGGTTTATTGACTTTTAAATGGCATGAGATATTTTAGAAACTGCTTCATGACTATGGTTTTCGCAAATGTTATTATCTTTATGTTTTCTTTTTATCGAAATGCTTGGCCCCATTTGAAGAGCTTTTATGATATCCACTGAGCTAGTTATGCTCACCCCACGTGATTTATAATTTTTCACATTAGGTGCTACAATAAAAACAAAGTCCATCAATACAAAACCTTACACTTAGTCCAACTTCTGTCTCTTATAGGACTCTGCGGATAATCTTCCAAGCTTCTCTTTTGTTTGGAGAGGGGTAGTGTATTAGATAGGTTTTGTATTGATGAACTTTGTTTTTATTGTAGCATCTTTTTGAAAGTACTAAGAAGGAATTTTGTAATTCGTATCATTTGTGTAAAATGAAATATTCGGTTTTATAGTTAAGAAATGGTTGATGGTTCTATTACATTGCGGTTAAGTTTGTTGCTCTGTTTGTTTGTGCCTTGCGCTTTGGACCGGTGTGCCATTAGCGCGGCGTGTTACGGTCCCGTTTTTGGGGCGTGACAGAAACAGATAGAATGCTTGCGCTCGTAACAAACCATTGGGAAATTATACCCAACCTACTTTTGAAGGATTTCAGTCTAGTTTTGTACCACCTCTAATATAAGCCTATAGCTTCGAAATCAAGTCAAGACTTATATCCATTCTTCAATAGCATGCCATGTTTTTAGGATTGCACATTGAGGATCTGAACCACCATTTAATCAATTTTGAAGAAGTGTGTGATACTTTCAAAATAAAAATGGTGTGCTAGCAGATGCTTTTAAACTGAGGTTGTTTCCCTTTTCTTTGAGGGATAAAGCTAGACTATGGCGGCAAGGTTACCAAAAAAGGGAATTTTTACTACTTGGGATAGGCTAGCTCAAGCATTCATGTTAAAGTATTCTTCCCCATAAAAAACAGCTAAAGAATTACATCGCATCTTTCAATCAACAATTTGGAGAAAACCTTAGCAAGGCTTGGAAACGATACAATGATTTGCTAAATAAGTGTACACATCATAGGTTGCCCTTGTGGATGCAAATGGAGATCTTTTATAATGGGATGCTTCAAGAAACCCGTGAGTCAGTTGATGCTTCAGTAAGTGGGTTCCTTATGCTAAACAAAACTTTGGAAGAAGCACAAGATTTGTTGGACAAGATGTCTAATAATTGCTTCAAATGTTCAACAGCACAACCTCGAGAGCACAGGAGAGAAGTGCTCGAGTTGCACATTGTGTATCATATTGTATGGTGATAGATATGATGCACTAATTAAGCCTTAAAAGGTTCTTAGGCCAATTTTAAATATGAGACAATATGAGAGTTCATTTAAATAATTTGAAATTTAATATTATGCATGCAAAAATATTTTGTATATGAATTATTAAACTTGTGTCTTAGTTATCGTATTTAAGCCGGGCAGAGCCTTGGGCTTAAAATATGATTATGTGGGGAAGGAATAACGTATGTGGGCTGATTTAATTACTTTTAGATAGTCCATATCAGTTATTAAACTCAAAGACATAGAATTAAAGCGGAGAGAAAAATTAGGGTTTTCGGTTGTCCGCACCATCATGGAGCATTTTTAACGAACTTCAATTCATCAAAGACTTCCTAGTAGGCAGAACTATTTTATTTTCCCATGTATTTAGAGAGATGAATCAAGTTGTTGATAATTTAGCAAATGAGGGCATACATAATCCTGTCTGTGTTGAATATGACCAAGACACCATTCCTTCTTATATAAAAGGTTTGATGTTCTTGGATGCTAGAGGCTGCCCATACATTCGCCATTGTAAATCTTGCTAATTTTCTAATAAATTCTCACCGGGCTCGGTGTTTGTATAAAAAAAGGGTATTCATTTAACTGCATTAAACCGGATTCACTAGATCAGGAAAACTTTTCTCCTTCTCTTCTCCTTCTCTCTAACTTTTCTCTCACTAAAATACTACAATCACAGCCATCCTCCTCGGCCACCCTTGGCCATGGCCGAAGAGGATTCCCTTCAACTCTCGGCTAAAGGAAAAAAGAAGTCCTTTGCAGATGTTCTCAAGGGCAACCTTTGAAAATGCATCAATCATATAGAGGAGAGCCAGCCATATTTTTCACTGAAGAAGAAGTTCAGAGGCTAGCTGTCCCATTTCGCTTTACGTTGGTGGGAAACTTTCCACGAGGCAAACCCAACATGGAAACAATGAGGAAGAGTTTCCACACTATCGGTTTCAAAGGCGATTTTTCAGTAGGTTTTCTTGACTACAAGCATGTGCTCATTCATTTTGCATTGGAGGAGGATTGTCTCCGTTGTTGGCTCAAGAACGCGTGGTTCATCAATGGTTTCTTTATGCGGGTTCTCAAATGGCAGNCCCCTCCCTCTATTTACTCTAGAAATTGAACCATCAATACTGCCCGTATGGATTACTTTCCAAGGGTTATCAGCGCCCTTCTTCACAAAGCATGCAGTCTTTAGCCTTGCACAAGTGGTTGGAACCCTCTTAAAGCTAGACATGGCCACAAAGAACTTCACTAGATTAAACACAGCCAAGGTATGCGTAGAGGTGGATCTATTGGCTAATCTCCCTTCGAGAGTTTGGCTAGGAGTTGGAAACAAAGGCAAATGGCAGAAAATCAGCTATGAGGAAATTCCACAATATTGCACTTTTACACAAATTTGGTCATAGTCTAGTCGATTGTTTTGCTGGCCAAAACATGCAAAAAGAACACTCAACTCCCACAACAGCTACATCCAAGAATATTGAAGTTAAGCAATGACAACCCATTAAAAAAAAATGAAACTGGTCCTTCTAGTGTGGCTCATGAAAAAGGCCATGCAGTTGTCTCAACTGATCATGTTGACGGTGCAAAGAGTTTGGAACCGTCCAAGGTGGGCAAACAATGGAGCAACAAACAATGAACAATCGGGCAAAGGAGGCTGAACAGCCAAGGATTGAAAAGCAACGAACGAAAAACCACCAAGTGAAGGAGGAACAATGCACGGAACCGGTAGGGGTAGTTTCAAAATTTTCCCCAACTGGAGGTGTCCCAACTAACTTCCCCCAAAACTTGGGAGTTGGAAATTTGACCCCCTTGGATCATGGGATTGAAAATTCAAATTTGAATGCAATAGTAACTAACTTGGTTGGAGAAGTGTTGACTAATTCAACTCAGCATGAATCCCCTACAAATCCTCCAAGTCCTCAAATTTAAAATTCAAAGGAGCTATCCAAGGATGATTCATTCTTACCACATGCTACATTCATGCAAGAACTGCCATGTTACACACATCTCGAAAAATGAGGAAGACTCCCACGCACATGAAAGTGACATTGTAGAAGAACTATTGCCATTGGGGGAATCACCAAATGCACGGCTGGATAGCAAGGCCAACCGGGACTGAAAAAAGCAAGAAGAAGAATATACAACATGCCCAGGAGCATTCGAACAAGGGCTAAGCCGAACCCCATATCACCGTCTAATCAGCCCTATAAATGGATAGTGTGCTAGTTTGGAATATAAGGGGGGTGGCCAATAAACCCTCAATTCGTAGAGTAAACTCGCTGGTAAGAGACCACAAAATAAAAATCCTAGCCTTATTAGAACCAATGGTGGATATGGCCCTGATCACTTCTTTTGCACAAAAAATTGTTTTGATCATTGCAAATCAAACACAAATGGTCAAATCTGGCTATTTTGGAATAAAGATATCACCCTATCGGATATCTTCATTTCTGACCAATTGTTTCATGTTTCAATTTCTTCGGGTCTTAGCAACATGGATGTACTAGCATCATTTGTTTATGCTAAATGCACAAAGGTAGAAAGGTAGAAGTTATGGATGGAGCTTAGAGCTGCCCAGACCACCACAAATGCCCCATGGATAGTTGCAGGTGACTTCAATGTGATATCAACCTTTGACGAATACAAGGATAGGGCGAGATCCCTAGATTACGAAGGGATGAAGGAGTTCAATGAATGCCTATCTGACAGCGGTTTGTTGGACCTAGCTTTCCAAGGTTGCAAATACACATGGATAGGAAATAGAGTTGGCAATTCAGTGTGGAAACGGTTGGACAGGTTCGTATGCAACAATGCCTTCCTCATGGCTGCCCAACAAGTCACGGTGGACCATCTCCTCAAAACTTTCTTGGATCATTCACCACTTCTCCTCAAGCTGTCAAACATGCCAAATTTAGGGCCGAAATCCTTTAAATTTTTAAACATGTGGATTAAGCACCCAAATTTCTTGCAGGTCGTAGAAGCTAATTGGCAACTCCATTGCGCAGGAGACCCCTTACAAGTTCTAGCGAACAAAATCAATCGCCTGAAGGCAGAACTTAGAAATTGGAGCCATACAATTTTTGGAAATGTGTTTTCCAAAATAAAAAAAGCTGAACAGGATGTCAAACAAAAGGAAGTCATTTTCTTACAAACGCCAAGCCAAGTCAATCAACTGGCTTTAGCTCACTCCATTGCACTCCACACCAAATGCCTTGGGAAGGAAGAAACATTTTGGAGGCAAAAATCTAGATGTGAGTGGCTGAAAGAAGGAGATAAAAACTCAAAGATCTTCCACTCCTCTCTAATGGCTAAACGACAAAAGCTCAGCATCTCCAAAATAAAGGTGGACGGTTCTTGCACGGAGGACATGCAAAGTATTGAAAATGAGGGGGTTGTTTACTTCTGCAACCTTTTAACCAAGGACACCTCCTCATGGATTGACCAAGAGCTGCTGGAAAACATCCCACAATCAATCACACAGGAAGACAATCAACTCTTGTTGGCGGAGCCCACTTTGTCCGAATTAAAAGAGGCGGTCTTCTCACTAAACCCAGAAGGTGCCGCCGGAATTGATGGATTTAATGGGATATTTTTCACCGCTTGCTGGAACATCATCCACCAAAACCTTTTCTCAACTGCAACCTGATTGATGCTTTAAGCCTTCTTAAATGGAGCCAAGCTACCAAGGGCTTTCATTAGTACTATGATTGCTCTCATCCCCAAATCTGCAAACCCCTCAACTTTTAATGATTTTTGTCCCATAAGCTTTTGTACTTCCTTTAATACAGTTTGCACCAAAATATTGGCAAATAGGCTTTCTCCTCTATTGTCTAAAATCATATCTCCCGAGCAGGTGGCCTATGTGCGGGGGAGAGAAATTACGGATAACATTTTGCTTGTGTAGGAGATGGTGGATTTTCTTGACAAGAAAACAAGTGGAGGAAACATGTTTATCAAACTCAACCTCACCAAAGCATTTGACAGGCTCTCATGGACATTCCTCTATGCTATTATGCGTAAGTTTGGCTTTGCAGAAATGTGGATTTCTTTGGTGCGGAACGCATTGAAAAATTGTTGGTTTTCCATCCTCATCAATGGTGTGCAAAAGGGATTCTTCAAGTCATCAAGAGGAGTTTAGTAAGGAGACCCATTATCACTAGGCTTCCTCATCTGTAACATAATGCTGGAGGCTTTTTCTCGGGGACTACAAAAACAATTTCAAATGGGCAAGGTGCTGGAATTCTCTTGGCCTAAACAATGTCCAGTTGTAATCCATCTAGCTTTTGCAGATGATATTGTGGTATTCACAAGGGGAGACATCAAATCCATCAAAAACCTAATGGCTTTCTTCACCACATTCGAAAGATCATCCATGCAACTTTGTAACAAGACAAAAAGTTTTTTCTACATGCCAAAACAAGCTCCAACAAGTAAGGTTTGGAAGATACACAACTTAATAGGCTTCATAAGAAAATCCCTACCAATCTTGTACTTGGGCTGTCCAATCCAAAAGGCCAAGAAAAGGAGGTCCCTATTTCAGCCAATGCTTGAGAAAGTCACTTCTAGAATTCATGGCTGGCAAACAAAATTCTTATCCCCAGGAGGCAAATTAATCCTCATTAAGCATGTTCTTAATAGCATTCCAATGTACCTCATGCCAGTTCTAGCTCTACCTTCCAAGGTGATCATCAAGGAATTGGAGAAACAATATGCTAATTTCTTTTTGGGAGAGACGGAATGTCAACACAAGCACCATTGGCTCTCTTGGAGCACCATTTTCCAACCAACAATAGCTAACGTCCTTGGCATTAACTCCCTCACAGAAGTCGTGAGTGGTTTTAGCTCCAAGTTGTGTGGAAGTTCCGCAAAGGCGATTCATTGTGGAGTAACTTCATCAAAGGGCCGTACCTCAAGAACTGAACCCATCCCACTTTAATTAACCCTAATATGGTAGACTCATCCACGTGGAAAAGAATGCTAGCTGCCCAAGAGCATGCTGAAAGCCATATGCTTTTCTTGCTTAGGGAAGCAAGCTGCTCCTTTTGGTACGATAAGTGGCTGGAACAAGGGCCACTATATCAACTTGTTGACCATGCATATGATGGACATCTCAAGGTTTCACAAGGCTAGAGAACACACAATTGGTACCTTTCCACATTAGACACAAGATATTCCAATGACGAGGAGGTACGGAAATTGGGGACACTTCTTGACAATAAAGTCCTTGTGTTGGCTGAAGAAAGGGACAGATTCATATGGATGCTATCCCCAAGTGGAACCTTTTCCATCTCTTCCACATTCCCTACATGGGCAGCATCTTTCACCAGGAAAATGATTTGGGATGATAGAATCCAACTTAAAATTTAAATCTTCATGTGGTGTTTGTTAAACAACCGTCTTCCCCTAGATGATGCCCTTACAAAAATTGGCTATTCTATGGCCTCAAAGTGTTGTTTCTATAACAATAGTGACACTGCCAATCACTTGTTTGTGGAGTACTGAATGACAAGGCCAATTTGGAAGTTTTTTGAAAATTGCATGGAGCTGCTTTTTCCAACAACAAGCACGATTCTAGACAAGCTCAATTCATGGTGGTGGAACTCATCAAGCTCGGCTGCAACTGGTATTCTGCATAAATTTTTTCCTAGTTTCATAAGCTGGTTTGCATGGAAAGCAAGAAACAAGCTCTATCAAATCTACGAAGAACAAGGAGTCTCAACTCAAAGACTTATCACGGAGATTTGTTCTCATTTGAAGGATATTTCTCTTGACAAACCTTTTAATAGGAAGGGAGTGGCTGACGAAAAGCTGTTGGCTCATGGAGTCATTCACCAATACATACAAGCCAAACCAGTAAATTACATCGGTTTGCTGGTCTTGCCCTTCGTGGGGAACTTACAAGTTAAATGTGGATGGAGCTTCAAAAGGGAATTCGGGGATGGCAGCAGGAGGTGGTATAATTCGAGACTACAAGGGACAGGTTCTCAAAGCTTTTTGTAACTTTTATAATCAACAAACCAATTTAAAAGCAGAAGCTTTAGCACTCAAGGATGGGCTCAAGCTATGTGACAAGCTACAGCTTCAGCAAGTTTTGGAAGAAACAGATTCTCAAGTCCTAGTACAAATCCTACAAGGCAAAGCACAAACTCCATAGAGTATTGACTCAGAAATTCAGTTTGTTCTTGAGTTTGTAAAAGACATAAAAATTTTACTTTCACCCATGTATTTAGAGAAGTAAACCAAATAGCCGATTGTTTAGCAAATGAGGGCATTAGGTCACGGACATTTGTTAAGTATTCCGAGACTAAATACCTAGCTTTGTAAAAGGATTGTTGTCTTTGGATGCTTGGAGCTGTCCCTACAATTGCCATTGTAAAGGTTAATTGTCCATTTAATAAAATTTCACCTCCACGGGTGCTTGATTAAAAAAAACCGGATTCACTAAAACCTAATTTGTGTTAAGCGCTTTATAAATACTCACTTAAACTCCATAGGTCAGTAAGAGCAGCAGCTTTAGTCTAAAAATTAGGGAAGAAATTCATTCTTCCTTTCCTTAGTTGTCCCCCCTCTCTCTCTTCCTTTTTCTTTCTCCTTTCCTAGTGCTTCTAGGATTAGGATTTTGGCCAAAAAGTGATTGCTAATTTATTTGTTTGGGATCTTCTATAGCACGGGATGTTAACAACTACCCCAGAGGAGTTGGGTTGTGAGCAATCACGTGCTTTTGTGGATTGCTAGCGACAACATATATTTAGCATTCTTCTGCTTTATCTTGGGACTTCGTCAGTTTACTGCAAAATTTGATTTTAGAGTAAAGATCTCTTCCTAACCCTTTGGGTCACATCCTAGCAATAAATTTTCTTAAACCTTTGCATTTAAAATTTCTACTTACCATAGTAACTTCATCCTTCACCTATCAACATTGAAAATGATCAAGAAGGTTAATACGGTCATTAAACACTTAAAATTGACTTTTGTGAGTATTTCAAGAGATAAAATCATACATGAAAATACATGGAATGAGCAAAAAAAGCTAGGTGTTACATTATCCCCTCCTTAAGAAAGTTTCAGTCTCGAAACTTTACGCACCTACGAGACAAACAAGTAAGGGTAATTGTTTCGCATGTCGACTTCTGATTCCGAAGTGGCTTCCCTTTCTAATGGTTAGACCACTGAACCTTCACAAATGGAACATACGGATGCTGGAGGACTTATTCTTTAGTATAATGACAATACAATAATTCGAACAAGTACCTCTTTTTTTTTTGAGCAACCACCTACTAGGTGGGGTAGTCCTTTTTTATTATTTTTTAAAAAGAAAAGGTACATGGAGGCTAATATGAGGTCTAGCTCTCCAGCAATAAGAGAATGAATTCAAAGACATACCCTTTGAGTTCTGGCATCTTGAAAGATCTAGGATACTAACGTCCACTAAATCTATGAAATGGCCTCTTACATTTAAGAACTAAATCAGCGATTTGAAGTATTAACATACTCTAATTCTATGCATTTGGCTCTTACATATAAAACTAAATTAGAGAAAGGGTTTTGGAGGTCATCCTGGTTCGCATTGCTCTTGGCATATTGTATGTCCTCTTACGTCTTCCTTTCCTTTTTGGGGCGAGAATGCCCAATTCTTGGATTGGGTGCACTTCTCGGTCATCAGGAGACTCATTATCTAAAAAGTAACAAGTTTGTTCTGCCAACACCTTATCATTAGGCATGATGGAATCATCAATTGATTGAACATGTCTCCAACCTGTTAAACTTTGGCTATTGGGGAGAAGGCAGGTTGGATATGAAGGTGGTTTCTTTGCTGCCCGAGAATTTGCTTGGATGTTCATTGCTAACAATTTCCTTGAATGTAGGCTTACCCGTGGCTGTGAGGTCTTTCATGTTTCGAGTTTGGTGGGCAGTCTTACTAGGCTGGTTTGTTAGGGTTAGATTTTTGTTTGGTTTGTTGATTAGCTCTTGTTCATTTGAACGTTCACTTGTGCCTTTTTTGACTCGTTCAAGGCTGCTCTTGTGGTATTGGGCTTACCCTTTGAATTTTGCATGGTTTCTTCCAACTCATGCAAAGAGGAAGGTGCGTTAGGACAAGGAGAGTCATTGTCCAATACCTCTTTATAAACCAATTCTTCTTACCACTTAGAGGTTGATACTCAATCACGTGACTTAGGTCAAATACGTATTTTGGTAGCTATGAAATGTGAAACACATTATGCACTTGAACCAACTCTACTTGCCTTATTTTCTACCCTAATACTCCAATGTTGGTTCGAAGGCATGACATTTGTGATGCTGATTCCTCCTCTACTAGCCTTATTCCTAAGAGCCAAAACATGATTTTTGTATTTTTTTTTCTTTTGACATGAACAATATAACCAAGGAAGAGAATGTGATTTACCCAGCACCAAGTCTAGAATTAACCACCCTTAAATTAGATATAACCCTTCCAAAATACAAACATACAAATGGCCTAAATCATTTCCAACTATTTAAGCATTTTTTTGAAATGAATAAATCAATAATACTTTTGAGTATTGAGCAAAAAATGTTTCAAAGAAACGATTTCAAAATTAGTAGCACTTCTCTTTTTAAATTGAAAATAGTTAGTTTTTGACACAAACAGTCACAACAAGAACTTAAACAATTTTAATCATGGAAGCCAAAGTGAAAAAACTAATATAAAAAATTATATGTCATTTTTGGTCCAAACATCATCATTGAGTACCAAGTTGATCCTTTTCTATCCAATAACCAAAACTTCTATTAACAAAAAATCAAATCTTCCCAAAAACAAACCAAGACTTAAAATACACTACTACACTTTTTATATTATTCAATGATGAGTATCATTCATCCTTCCACACACCCATATAACAAGAAGGAAAAACATCTAATAATATAGATTTAAAAGCAATTTAAACAACCAAAATACATCCAAAGTGAAGTCTTTCCAAATTGGCTCAAAGACAAACTCAAAAATCCAAAACAAACACATATATACCAAAGGTAACTTTGCCAAACTGACCCAAAGTTCCCTTAACACACAAAAACAACAAAAATTAAGCATCTAAATAACCAAGAAACAATCAACTAAAAAGTCAAGTAGTCATCATATAAGCATTAATAAAAGAACTAGCTACTTGTCTTGTAATACCTAGAAAAAGGAAAGGGTCCTTAACATAAATAGATAATATAAGGGGGTTAGAATCCTATTTTGAGTAAAATTTGGGATTTAATACTCCAACTTAATATTTAAGTTGGGTCAGTAAGTGCTTCAAATAAGTGGAGTTTTTATAAACCTAATTAAAACTTCTACGTTTTCACGTCATTAGTTGGAAAAAAATGTGTATGTAAATAAAAGAGGGGGACGGCGGGGTAAATTCAAGTGAGAAGGAAATCTGGGTGACTGCGGAGGGATCTCAATCTGAACTGGAACCAGTAAGTTCCATGTTTTCTATTTCATCATTTTGTTTAAAGGAAAGCTAATATTAGTAAAAGATATAAGACATAAGTAGAATTGTGTCAAATTTAGCGCATAAATTCATCTAATTTTGAAATACTCACAGACCAAATACTAGTAGTTAAACGAATACAAGGAAAGCATGTATGAATGTTGCAGTTAGGCTGTATCAGTGAATAGGTTAGTTTATTTGATTCCAATGCTTAGGGGTTCAGTTGTGGCTGGTAATATGCTAATATAATAGAATAAATTGGTGGTTGACTTTGTTTATATGTTAGGAGTTTCATGTATTGACTATAATTGATTAAAAGAAATGCACTCTTGTAATTGAGCAGAGGTATGCACAGATTTGTGATAGAATGATCAAAGCATTGGTAACTTTATGATAAGATAATGTTTAGCGATTTGTACAGAATTTAGCTGTAAGCATGGGATTTACAAACACATGCCCAAGTATAAGAGGGGAAATATTGGATATGATTTTTATGCGAACTCTCTAATATATAGGGAACCTTCTAATTTGTGTAGAGTCCGAGACTATAGTTGAAATATAAATTTTTAGACTTATCACTTGTGCATTGGAGTTAAAGTAAGTGGCCTTATTCTTAACTAGTGTTTTCATAAAAATAAATATATATTTTGTTGTATTCTGATACTGATTTTCTTCGAAAAAGTAATATGCTTTTATGTTTTTAAACTTTAAATTCTCGTGGTATTGAATAAAATGGATTAAGTATGTGATTGTGGCTGTTGTCAAACTATGTGCTAGTTGGAATTGGTTAGATTGTTTTATGATTTATTTCTAATTGTTGGACGACATGGTTGGATGCTTTGAGTTTTGCATGTAACTTATGTGTCATGATTGTGGATCATTCCAGAACGTCTAGTCATGCCAATCACGCTATATCGGGTTTAAATATATAGCCATGACCCAGGTTGGAAGGATAAAGTCTTAACCCGTGACCCAAGTCAAGGGGGTGAATTGACTCGTGACCTAGGTTGCCCATGTTGCCTTTTTTTTTTTTTTTTTTTTGTGTTTCATCACATGTTTGTATAACTAGTAAACAAGGATGATAATTTCACTTGATTAATTAGAAATTTTTAATACTTGTTGTATTATTTTCTGGCACCACTACTTTATCCAATTGGTTAGGGATGAGGTTACTTATTAAGCTGTGAGGTCACCCCATTATTATTATATATATTTTTTCCAGATAATTAAGAACTAATTGGAGCAATGTAGTTGAGTGTGGGCCCTGCAGAAGTACTTTGGAGTTGTATTAAATAGTGATATTTTTGGATCCACCATTTGGATATAAGGTTATTTGTTTGGACTTTTGTAATTTGGTTGTGTTGTTTTGGATTCCACTCATTTAAGGTGTGTAATTTTAAAGAAGTTTGGATCTAAATAGATATAGTACTTCACTTTCAAATGTCCAATAGTTAGAAATTCGGGGCATGACATGTCCTCAACAAGAAAGTAAACTATTTGGCCTCAGCTAATTTGTCCTCAGCTAATTATTTAAAGAAAAGTAAACTAGTAGTCTAATTGAAGCAAACAAACTATAAATCCAAAAACTAGGGAAATGTAAGGAAATGTCTAACCAATCATGTGAAATATGGGGAAATAATGATGAGCAAAAGTAAGAAAGAAAAGGTCTTCTCTTAGCCATCAAGCATCAATCCTTGCCATATTTTTCTTCAGAGTCCTCCTCATCACTACAGTCATCCTCAACTTCTTATCATTGCCATCAACTTGGCTTTCTTCAAAGTTCTCCAAATTTCTCCAAACTGGCTCCTTTTCCACCAACTTGGCTTTGTTAGCCTTCTTGTATTGCCTTATCATTTCTGTGGTGGGAGCCAAGTGGTCCCTATTGAGGTCCATAGTGCCAAAGTAGAGGTGGGGGCCAATGAATCCAATTGTTGAGGGTTATTGCTTGGAGGACTTGTCCAATGAGGTGAGGTTGTTGTGCATGACTATTTGGCTATAAGTCCAATACCATGCATTTCAGTCATCTCCTCATTCATTTGTGGAGTATTGAAAACATGTCCAATTGGCATGTTAATGAAGGGAACTTGTAGAGACGGTGCATTTGGTTGCTCATGTCTTCTATGGTACCTCTCGAATTCCTTGACCAAATTATGCTCATAATTCCCATCCATATGCCCTCTTGGATGTCATGGGCTTGCCGAGAACAATCTAACAACCTACATGAATATAAAGTTTAGATACTAAGCTTGGTAAAATAAAGCCCGGTCAACCCGATTTCCCATTCCTTAAGAAGTCCAAACCAATAATTTTGCCCAAATCAATCGACAACCTCTCTAAGATGGCAAAGACTAAACAAGCCCTATCCTTTAAGCTAAGCTAACACTTCTTGAACCCCTTATATTGAAACCCACAATATAAAACCAAAATTTTAGTAGCAACTGAAGACCACTCCTAAGAAATATCTAATATTTGTTTCTTCTAGCATTCATTTCCCAAGCCACATTGGCATGGCACAATCAGTCCTTAGTGTTATCATAATTGGTACCCCTATTGGCCATAGATTCTTGAAACTACTGCTATAAATGCCTTTCTCATTAAAGCACTCATTTATCTTTTCCTCACTAAAATCAACAAGTTGACCCCTAACTTTACACTTACCATCCACCAAATCACACAAATTGCAATGGAATTGTTTTACAAGGTTAGTTTATCCCAGTTCAATTTCGTTGTCAAAGAATTCCCAATGATGCTCTTTTATTGAATCTCAATTTCTTTGCGGATTTCCTCACATTGTCCCCAATTACGAGACAAGTCAAAATCCCTTTCTTAGATTACAACAAAATCGTCAACCCTTTTGCATTAACAAATAATTTTCTATCAAATTTAGCCTTTTTCTTTTTGGTGGGTTGTCTATCATTTTCCTCAGTTTTTCTCTTTTTGGTTGTTGAGATTGTAGCTACAGCATTACCTTTGCCCTGGTATCTTGTCATATTAATATAGCCAAATTTAAGCAAAAATCAACACCAAACAGTTCAACAAACTAAATTCTCTATCAATTATGCCAAGCAAACATTCACAAACTGCTCAAATTTACCATAGAAATTGCCTTAACAATGAATTCTTCACGAAAACTTACGGTGATAAAGAGAATTTGGAACAATTACCGAAGAAATTAGTGGTTGATCAACCTCTTGAACCTTAAAATTGAAATTTTTTTATGCTCCTTTGAGTCCTCTTGATTGGTTGTTGTAGTCCAATTAGGGTAAGAAGATTGAAAATTGGAGTTTGTGGTGGATTTTTGGTGAAAGAGAGGAAAAAAATCGTGAAGAGGGAAGAGAATTGGAGTTAGGGTTTTGTGCAATTAAACATTGGGGAAGCTTTATGTCTTTGTAGAAAATTGGTCAAGTGATATTTAAAAAATTTTCAAGAATTTTGGACCGCAGTATTGTTTTTCCTTTCTTTACAATCCATGCTACTGTTCGAACATAGAATTAATATGCTTGCTAAAGTTTTAAGATTGCGGCATCAAATTTTTTTAATGAATTTGATACTGTAGTGCAAATTAAACCTGTTCCCTAGAAGTTTGAGACCTCATTCCATACAGTGGTCTCAAATGTCATTACATGCCATGGCATCAAATTTTTGTTCTTGAATTTGATACCAAGGAATCGACTGCTACCATTTGTTCCAAAAGTTTGATACCACAATTTCATTTCCTTTTTCAAATTTCCATACTATTGTATTGACTGCTACTTTCTCCCATAAGTTGGATACACCAGTATCATTTGCTTTGGTAAATTTCCATACTGCAATATCAAAACTCTTCAACTCTTGGTGAATTTTCTTCACTTTTCAGCTTTTCACAACAAGAAAATACTATTTTCCCATCATCTACAAATATCAAAATCACATTTTAGAGACCATTTTCACTTACATTTCTATAAAAACACTTCAGAACATATAATAAACTATAGTAACCCTAAGCCTAATTTAGACTAATTAAATCTAATTAACTAATTACTCACTAAATGAAATGAAAATCAAAGTAAAGCATAAATAAAGGGGAAGAAAGCTTGAGTTACCTTCCAAGAGTGCATGTTTATAGATATTAGCTTAACCATGACATAGTTAAGCTTCAAGTGTCCAAATAGAGGACGAAGGTCCTCTTCTTTCCCTTCAACTTCCAAGGATAAAGCTTCAACCTTTGCTTGTCAACCATGAACTTTTGTTTACCATCCTCCAATTGAATCTATCTATCTGGTGAAATGTCAAGGACGGTGAATGTTCCAACCCAAGTGGCTTTATCCCTCTCATACCAACACATTTTCTTCTTTATCATCACCACTTTATCTTCAATTTTGAATTTTTGGTGTTTGGCATGTAAAACTTTTAATTCTCCCTTTGTTTTGCTTCAAAATTGTATGCCCTTCATATGAGTTGTTGTCTTTCCATCTATCTTTATCCTTCGAGCACTTGGATTCTTCAACTTGTGATGTCTTCATTTGACCTATCAACATGAGGAATGAGTAAGTCAATGAGATAACATTCATTTACATTCAAAACATTCTCATAAGACTCAAAAACATTAAATTTAACAACTTTGTTCTCAATTTAGAGTTGCAAATACCTTTTGTTGACATCAATGATGGCATGTGAAGCAGACAAGAATGGTCTTCCTAGGATCAATTGAATATCGGCATTCATTTCCATTTCAAGTACCATAAAATCTACTTGGAAAATCAACTTGTGCACTTGATGAACTAGCACATACTCTCTATGCCATATGTTTCCTCACAATCTTGTTTGCCAATTGGAAAGTAGATTGTTTGGGTTTGGTTCTAATGATTCCTAACTTGTCATACACCGATTTAGGCATCAAGTTTCCATACTAAATCACAGAATGATTGATTGAACGTGTAATCACCAACAGTAACCGAAATTGGGAAGCTCTCGGGGTCTTTAACTTTGGTGGCAACTTATGGTTTATGATGGCACTAGAATTCTTATTGAAACACATGGTTCCATCCTTATTCCATCTCTTTTTCTTGGACAATTTTCCTCCACAAACTTGGCATAATGATGCATTTTGGTGAGTACATCGGCCAATGGGATGTTTAAATTGGACTTCTTGAAAATCTAAGGCCTTTTACAAATTGGCCCTGGTTCTCATTTTTCTTGTGATCTATCAAACTCTATGGAAAAGGAACTTTGACAAAGGATTTGGCTCCAAAGATTCTTCCAATTTCTCCAATTTACTCTTCTTTTTCCCTAGGCTCTTGACCTTATTCTTTTCATGTTCCACCTTCTCATCGTTTCCAACCTCAATTTGAGTATCTCCAACCTCCGGATTTACATTGTCAACTTGTTCTTCCTCTCCCTGCTTTGCATCTTCAACGACTACTTCTCGTCGAATTCTTGAAGTTATGGCATTGCGATGCTCCAATAGACATTGTTCCTGTAAATGTTGCTCTCTTGGCCTAATTGTGTTTCCAAGTTTCTATTAGTAGTATTTTGGTTCTTCACAATTGCCTCTTGATCTCTTCTTAATGCCTCATTCTCGCTTCTCACCGCATCACTTTCTCTTCTTGTCACTTCAATTCTTTCTTTTTGCCACTTCAATTTCTCTCAATAATTCAAGATCTCTTTTGGTTTCTTTTAATTAGGAGTACACATCTTCCACATTCCATTGAGGAGGTAGACTAAGCATTAAAGGTTGTTGTTGATTATAGGGCAGTTGAGATTGATAGGAATAATTTGGTTAGGAAATTGGAAGTTGGATTGGAAATTTTTTTGATGTGGTGGTTCATAAGGTTTAGAGAAGAATGCTTGGTTTTGGAATTTTGTTTTATGGAAATTTTGGGATGATTGACCACCCCACGTAAAAGTTAGTTCTTGGTGATTCCTTTGTGAAGAATTGTATGTATTTCTTAAACATTTGATGAAAGTCTATGTTGAGATGATTGCTTCCCCAAGTAATTCACTTGTTCATTATACAAAGATGGCCCTTCATTTGTGCACTGGACATTTGGGTGATCTCTCAAACAAAAGTCACAAAGGAGTTGAATTTAAGGTTGAGAAGTATGGGAATGTGGTGTGGTTATAGCAATGGCGTTCCCATGTTCTCCAAAGCTGTTCTAAGATTGGCCAACATATTCATAAAGCTTCTATTTTTGGCTAAAAGAGCATCCGAATGCTCCAAGTGAAGTTTTGTCTTTGAGGTTGTGGTTGAGGTTGTTGAGGTTGAATCGCCCATGTTGGTAATAGTTGGAGGCCATTGTGTTGAGTAATCTATGAGTTTCTTCTGGTATTTTGAATAAGAGTGAACCACCGGCTGAGGCACGAAATATGGACTTAGTTTCTTGGGAGATATCATTGTACAAGGTTTGCACGTGCATCTTGCATAACAACATAGCATGATGAGGACATCTTCTTACTATCACTTTGAACCGCTTCCAAGCTTTTAAAATTCCTTCCCCGGGCATCTTGTTTAAATAAAGTAATCTCAAATTGAAGTCTTGCCATCTTGGAAGGAGAAAAATACTTAGCCAAGAACTCTTGAGCCAACCCATTCCAAGATATGAATTTGCCTTGATCACGGCCTTGTAACCATGCTTTGGCTCGATCCCTCAATGAAAACGGGAATGCTCTTATCCTTACATAATCTAGATGGATCCCATTGAATTTAAATGTATCCAACACCTCTCCAAACTTCATCAAGTGAGTATGGGGGCCTTCATTAGTACCCAGGCCAAACATAGCATGTGTTGCAACATTTGAATGAGTGCTAGCTTGATCTCGAAATTATTGGCATTGATTGGGATTTTCACTATACTAGATTTGGTACCATAAGAGTAGGCATAACGTAGTCCTTAAGTTGTCTATTATTTCAGTTCACCATTGTGTACTCGTGCCTTCTTAATTATCATTATTCCTAAAATTCTCATCATCTACTCTTCTATTGTTGTTGTCGTTCGCCATTGTGACTTCCTCTTATTCTTTTTGAAGTCTCTTTTCCTTTTAATTTTTTCTTAATTTCTTTTCAAGTTTCCAATCCAGAGGTAGCAAGTCCTCACTCTCAACAACTATACACTACAAGAAAACCAACAAGATCAAGTCAAATACCAATGACAAGGCACCAAATACAATAATCAAGTATCAACAAGAGATCAATTACTACTACTACTACTAGAACAAGAATTAAACAAATAAAATAAAAAGGTCCAAATTAGCAACTATCCCTAAGCAACTAATTTTGTCATTTAAGGTTAATCCCCAACAACTGGTGCTAAAAACTTGATGTGTGCTAAGTGTAATAACAATTTGAACAATCACTCAAGTAATAAACCTCCTAAAAACACGTAACAACAATCCACACTTCTGTAAGTATATCAGAAAGATCTATAGCGTCCTGTAGTGGCAAGGAAATCGTTCCCACGAGGGTCTTCAATAGATAGCCGCGGAATCAAGGGATGAGAGAGATCTGTTCGCTACTACGCATCCTTATTTACTACTACATTTTATTGGGGGTGTATAGCTCAGTTGGTAGAGTTCCGCTCTTGCAATTGTTGCGATTACGGGTCAAAAAATCCATTCTGGACTAAGCAATGAGCCTTCTAGGCCAACAACTCTCATCTCAGTAGGTGTTTTCGGCATCTCAGCGGATCTGATGGTTCTAGGAAAATCATTGAGTAAGGTATTCACTTAGTTTAGTCGATATATTCCTATATCCCTTGCTTGAGAAATGAACTACGTTCACGATGGGTGTTGGGGCCCCTACCATTAGTTGTCTATAGGAATCTGGGATTCGGTATTGAATCAATCCTTAACTTCGTTCGGTCACTTCAGAAGTCATATAAAATACCTAATTCTATTGAGTTGGTTCCATCTCCTAGACTTTGTTTACATTTAGTAGAAGCTTTTGCCGGTGTCCCTTCAGGTCAGTAACTCCTAGAATAGGCAACTACCCTCATGGAACTAAATAACACTACTCTCATCCCTCTCCCGAGGTAGCTACTATATGTATTCGTGCTTCTTAAGATGATGTTGACCTGTATATAAGTCAGATGTTGGAAGGGGAAGCTCCCCATAATATGAAAACTCTTTCAGTCAAGTAATACCCCTTCCCCTTAGTCTTTCTTATAGTATAGCTGAGTAGCTAAGAGCTTATGGTAATTTAACAACATAGGGGTCAAGTTGTTTTGCGTTAATGGGGCTTTGAGGGGTACGCCTTCTGTTTCTCTTATCAAGCAAGCCACACCTAATCGCCCTTGATTCCATCTTATCTTGGAGGTCTCGGTTTCCAGTCTTCCTATTTATTAGTAAAGCTTTTCACTTAGTGGGTAAAAGAACTTCATAGAAAAAATGCCTACAAGTAGGTGTATTCTGCGAACTACACGAGCTCTTTTGATAGAAAAGCGGAAAAGTCCTTTCATCCTCCACTAGCCGAAGATTATGGGGATCTGGGATTTGAGAACACTGACTGACAGCACTCAATTGACGACGAAACGAAGGCACGACTCCCTACTAATAATCGAAGGGGACGGAGATCACAACTTGATGCGAGTACAAACTAAACTATACCACAAGGTTATAAGTGTCGAGAGCCCAAGTCAAGGAGCTCTCTCGAACAGGGAACTCGAAAGCCTAACGCAAGGGTTCCAAACCTCACCTCAAAAGCCAGAAACCTTCGAAAAGGAAGGAGAATAGTATATCCGCTTACCCACCTCCATGGATAAAGACCCTGGGCAAAAACCTATGGATGGAAAGAGCCATTTTTCTTCCTTTCAAAGCTCATAGAAAGAAATTCATAAAGAAGAGCGCTTTTGCCAGCTAATCAAGTGCCTTTACTAGAGAGTGAATACTACACTTACTCTATGAAAATAGAAGGGAACTCTTGAAAAAAGAGAAAATGCAAACTTTTGCCTTCGAAAAGGCTTTAGCGATTAAAGTGGATTTCGGGAAGTTTTATTGCACGAGTTTCGAAAGAGAGCACTTAGGGGAGCTATTCTATTAAGAGCTTTCTTTCCTACTCAACTCAAGTCGTAAGTTAGTTGGACATACCGCTTACATGCTATTGCAATCGACAAGCTTCCTACCTACTCCAATTCGGTTAGTGTTCAGTTAGTGCTCACTCGACCATTCTTCTCTCGTACTCTCCCCAACAATCTGTCGTTGGAAACCTTTTAATGGGGAATCACACGTTCCTTTCTCTTCTGCCTCTTTGATCTCTTGTGAGCTTCATCTATTATGATTTTTTTATTTGTGTGTATGTCGCGTTCTGCCTCTGCCGCCTGAAATCCCTTAGCATTAACTGACCACTAACTTAATTCCACTAGAGAACCCATGCATTCATTAGATAAAGCTTCCTGTTTTCGTACTCCAATCACT
The DNA here is from genome assembly GCA_025175665.1 of Cinchona pubescens. NCBI lineage: Eukaryota > Viridiplantae > Streptophyta > Magnoliopsida > Gentianales > Rubiaceae > Cinchona > Cinchona pubescens. Next base: position 11,525,178 of record JANKKI010000053.1, read on the forward strand.
TCTCACTTTCAAAAGGAAACAAGGAGTATGTTCATTTATGAAATTAGAGCCTTCCGAAATCTAGGAATTCGCGGCAAAGAGAACGAGTGAAGGAGTAGGGGAAGCCCTAACTGAGAGAGGATCCACGGGAAAACCACACTCCACTGAGTTATTTGGATTTAGATGGATAGAACACGTACTGGGGAATTGAGTCCCTGATTGCCCATCACTGTACTAAGCCACCCTTTCTCCAGTGACTCTCTTCCTACGGTTCTTGCCGTCCCAGAGACGGACCATCAGGATAAAAAAGTTCCATTTTTTGGCATTTCTATCTCAAACTCTAAGGCTACCTTTTTGTGTTTGACGTGTAATCTTCCCTATCTAAACCAATCATCTCATGATAGTCCCATGCAAAGCAATCTCTATACTACTTCAGCAACTGGCATACCTTTCCTAAAATGAAATCTTTTATTTTTTCTATTATGAAATTCCATAGTTATTGCAGAGTGGGACAAGCCCCCAGTTCTCTCTCCAGCACTGCTTAGTGATGAAACAATAGCTAGTCTTGCTAACTAAATCAATTCCTTCACCTTAGAATTGTCTTAGCCTTAGTGCTCCCCATGCCCTAGCTAGCAGCCTAAGACCGGGCATGAAGTTAGATTTCAAGCAATGGCTACAAGTACTCGAGCAGTAAGAGCTTATAGTGGAACAGCTTATTTTGCATCAATACCTGATTCAATTGCTCTCCCCAGAGCTGATTCTAGCACAACAGCTTCTACACCAACCTTACTTATTTTATTGTTATTTCGAATTCCTACTCAACTTAGGTCGCTCACTCGCTTTCTAGTTGACTAATCAGGCTATTGCTTTTGTAAAGCTAGGCTCCTACTTCACTCGACCAGTTTCAATTCTGAATGTGCAGCTACTAATCTTATTATAAGATAAAGAAAATGAAACTGACTTCTTTCCCTGCAATCAATTCCTTTACTTATGGCAATAGCAATCCATTCTTTCGTCCTTTCCACCGTGCTAATGCCGACTCCAAGGGCCTTCCCGATTTCAAAAATAGTCGCTGAAACTATGCGATGTCTTATTTCCTGCTACGATACCGATAGCTTCTAATGCGGTAGGTTTGGCATAAAAAAGACTCGACTATTGCATTATTCGTGATCCTTTTCCAATTCCAGCCTGCTATGAAGGGCAATCACTACCATCAGCTATCATGATCCGAGTAGAATAGGTCTTATTAGACAGAAAAAAGACTAAGGAGATAGAGATGCCTTCCCAAAGTCTCTTTGGTACTGGTACGGATACACTCCTCTTGACCCATTTTTCTTCCTGACAAAGACGAAACCTTCTAACCAATCTTTCAACGTCCCAGGCCAATAGTTTAGTTCTTCGCCACCAATTGGTACATTTTGTCTTAGCTCTTGCTTAATGCCCTCTCTCTATTATGACTCTTCTTAGGGAGTAGGATTCGTTGCCTAGGAGCTCAGCGAAATATAGCGAAATAATATTTCTTTTTCAAGCAAAGAGGAGTGGGATAGTGGTCATGCAAGCAAGTGAAGTATAATCACAAAGCCAATATGATTATGCAACTTGGCCCCTTCAACTACTTAGACGCTGCGATAGAAGATGATGGAGCAGCATACCGGAGGAAAACAAAAGTCCTAATTCGAATAAAAAAGAAAATCAAAATGGAATTCTTTGAAAAGGCATCATGTTCACTAGGTTATTCTGATATAGACAACGTTTGGAGAACGAATAACTAAAACAGATCGGTAAAGGCCTTACTATGTCAGGAATAGCAGCCTTAGAGCTTCTACTATTATCGGTTACCTAACTGTCAGGAAATCGGGGAGTTTGCCGGAGAATCGTTGTCGTGGTGGTGCTACGAGATGGCGATTTATCATATAGAAGAATAGATCCGCGGACCTATTGATTGACCATATATGCGAACCGATTGACCCTGGCTAAGAGAAGATAAGTAGTTCTTCTATCGTTCAAGGGCAGGGGGAGAACATGTATCGACTTGCCTAGATCTCGTATTTCCCACATAGTCTGTCAGTCAAACCAACGATTCTCTGCTCAAATAATAGACAGAGTCTTTTTCTTTTTCTGGTATGTAGCTCCGTGAGGGGGAGCTGGTAGGAGCGCATCATCAGGGTATGGCGAAAATGAACATAGGACCATGGCCCTTTTCTTGTTGTTGATCTCACATCGAGAGCAACTCCTTCTTGTTCAAGGTCATCAGATAAGAGATCTTCCTCCGACTTTGAGAAATCGGTCAAGCGGGAGGCTACCCTCAACTCATCTCTCTTTATAAAAAGTCCCTCCCTAAAAGAGAAGCCCAAGTACTCATGTCCTGGATTCCCAGATTCATTCTCGTCTTGATCCACCCTGAAATTTTTTGAATATACAAAAACATTCTAGGAGAGGGCTAGTAATGATCTTTGAGAAGATCACAAGATGCTGAAGTGGCAGGATAGTAGGTTTTTGTGAAAGGAATGCTCTTATCATGTTATTTCTCAAAAGAAAAAAAATTCCTCTATTTGATGTCGATGCATCCACACTTCCATTCCTTGTATAGAAAGGTTAATAGTTTGCTGGCTGGGAGCTGTATGAGCGGTAACGTCCACATATGACTCCGCAGTGAGAAGGGTGATGGACAGAAATGGCCTTGTTGTACCTCACTCTCGTCTTCAACGGGGTCTGGTCTTTTTTATTTGGGAGAGTATGCCAATATGATCTTAATGAGGTAAGGGGCTTTGCATCTGACATTCGTTGGGCTTCCCTCTTCGGGAGCATGCATCTCGATGTTTTTGTGCAATAAACCCCTTCAGTCGAAGACTAGTGGTAGGTGGTCCCGTGGAGCTTTCAGAATAGGGTAGCCTAGTGTGTAAGCATAGTAATGAACCGCGACAAACTCTTAGATGACCTATCTAAGATTAGGAGGAAGATACTCAGTAGTGGTGACCCTTTCACTCTTCCACGGACGATACATGTACCGAATGCTTATACGGGAAAATTTACCCCTGGGTCTGGAACCTGGGGGGTTGCTCCTAGAAATCCTTTCTTTCTCGTCCACTCAAGAGGGTGCGGACACACCTACGCGGATTACAGGTGACAGTTACAAGAATGGTGGGGAAGTTAACAGTACCCGACGACATTCAGGGATGGATGTAAACACATCAGGCAGGGAAAATCATTTCGGTCCTGGGAGAGCTGGCGACCATTCTCAAGAACCAAAAAGACTGTGCTGAAGGAAGGAAGTCCTATGAGTCACTGAAGGCAGGAAGGCCCTTGATCTATTAATAGAGGGAGCAAAAAATAGGCTTTGCTCCCCTTTACAATATGTAGAAAGAAATATAAGGATTGAAGTTTAGACCCCTCACAGTAGTTCTACCTCTAGAAAGGATCATGAAAGAGGCGATCAGAATAGTACTTGAATTCATTTACGATCTCGAGTTTCCAGACACATCGCACTTTCGCTCGGGACAAGGCTGCCACTCGATCCTAGGACGGATCAAAGAAGAGTGGGGAACCTTTCGCTGGTCGGGAAGTATTTTCACACTAACAACCGACATCGATTCATCCCAATTTTTAAGGAAGAGATAAACGATCCCAAGTTCTTTTACGCCATTTAGAAAGTATGTTTCATCGGATGACTCACAGAAGGTAAAGAAGGGCAATTGCTCAGTCCCACACAATGTATTACTATCGGCCCTAGCAGGAAATATCTACTTACACAAGCTTAATCAGGAGATAGGAAGGATCCAACAGAAGTACGAAATTCCAATTGTTCAGAGAATAAGATCGGTTCTATTAAGGACAGGTCGTATTGATGACCAAGAAAACTCTAGAGAAGAAGCAAGCTTCAACATTTCCCAAGACAACAGAGACATCATTGTGGGAAAGGTAAAGAGCATCAATGCTAATTGGCCTTACATTCCCTTGTTTCGTCGTGGCACACCCCCCCACAAGCACTCCCCGGCTCAGGGGGACCAGAAAATGCCTTTTGTTTTCCCTCATTCGTAGGCCCTTGCCACCTTCCTTGACAAGCCCTCGAGCCTCCTTCGCGCCGCCTTCCTCATAGAAGCCGCCGGGTTAACCCCGAAGGCCAAATTTAATGGTAGAGAATGATGTAATAATAATTGGGCCATGAGAGACTATTTTAAGTATTGGAAAAGAAAGGGCTTCCTGCTGATAGAGTTGGGCGGGGAGGCGAAAATAGTTATCTGTCAGAGAGAGGCCTGGCCCATAGGCTGGCCCCCTTAACCTGTCATTACTTAATAAGGATTTGTTACGCCCGATATGCCGACAACTTACTACTGGGAATCGTGGGTGCCATAGAACTTCTCATAGAAATACAAAAATGTATCGCCCACTCCCTACAATCTGGCCTAAACCTTTTGGTGGACTTTGCAGAATCAACAACAACAGCTGCAAGGAGTACAGTAGAATTCCTCGGTACGGTCATTCGAGAAGTCCCTCCAAAGATAACTCCCATACAATTCTTGCGAGAGCTGGAGAAGCGTCTACGGGTAAAACACCATATCCATATAACTGCTTGCCACCTAAGCTCCGCCATCTATTCCAAGTTTTGGAATCTAGGTAATAGTATTCCGATCAAACAGCCGACGAAGGGGATGAGTGGAACAGGGAGTCTACTGGACACGTTTCAACTGGCAGAGACTCTTGGAACAGCTGGAGAACATAAGTCCCCAAGTGTGCATATTAGGGAGACCGTCAAGCACATCCGACAAGGATCAAGGGGGATCCTGTTGTTGCGTAACTCAGGTCGGAGCAAGGTGTCATCGGACGTTCAACAAGCAATCTCACGTTCAGGAACTCAGGCCCGAAAGTTGTCATTGTATATTCCTGCGGGTCGAAAGGCAGCGAAAGAAGGAGGGGGACACTGGGCGAGATCTATCAACAGTGAATTCTCGATACAAATAGAGGAGCCTATCAAAAAGATACTCCGAAGGCTTCGAGATCGAGGTCTCATTAGCCGAAGAAGACCCTAGCCAATCCACGTGGCCTGCTTGATGAACATCAGCGATGGAGACATTGTAAATTGGTTTGCGGGCATCGTCATAAGCCCTCTATCCTACTACAGGTGCCGCAACAACCTTTACCAAGTTTGAACGATTGTCGACCACCAGATCCGCTGGTCTGCAATATTCATCCCGGCCCACAAGGACAAATCCTTAGCGTGAAATATATGAATCCCAAAGTACTCCAAAGACTAAAATATAGTCAGTCAAGAAGGCGGTAAGACCCTTGCAGAATTCTCCAACAGCATAGAGCTTGGGAAGCTCGGATCCGGTCAAGATCCGAACAACAAGGAGCACTCAACTACTAGTCTAGTCTAGTAGTTGTTTTTTTCTATTAGTTGCGATGCGAACAGGCCTTTACTTATGAGATTAATTGAGTAGGCTTGCGTTAGTTGTCTGCTATAAGATAGCCAATTTTGGGGCTTTCGACATAAAAAAGCCTATCCCGCTTTGGCTTCGCTATCGCTCTTGACTCTTATACACATCTAGATGCCTCTGTAGTCTTTCTAATGCTAATGCCTTCTTCCTTCATTCATTTTCTTTCTTTTAGTAGTGGTAGCTTCTGTGCCAGTAAGATAGGGCGAAGCCAAAGCAATACTAAACGAGAAAAGCCCTGTATATCTTATTAGTAAAGCCTAAAGTAAAGCCCTGCAATAAAAAATAAGCGCTTAGGAACCAAGGCAAAGGTCATGTTTGGGGAAGACAGGTTGGTTTGAGGACCTCTTGGTTAAAGGAAAGGAAAGGTCCTTATTCTGGGATAGAGCCGTATGACGCGAGAGTGTCACGTACGATTTCTTTGAAAATGTGTGATACCACCACCTATCAAGCCCGACGAGCGGTCCACGGAGCTACATCCCTACTCACCTGGTCCATGCACATGGCTCTCTCAAGGAGGTTGGCTGCCTATCCTAGATCTTCCCATTTCCAAGAAGATCCCGGGCTCGATCTAGTTTAGTATCAAGGTGATTCTCTTTCTCTTTCTATACATATGGGTCCGTGCAGCATTTCCATGATATCGTTATGATCAATTAATGGGACTTGGCCGGAAAGTGTTCTTGCCTCTATCATTAGCTCAGGTAGTCTCCGTTTTTGGTGTTTTAGTCACCTTTCAATGGCTCCCTTAATTATGTGCGAGGAATTGCCCCATTGAGTAATGCATAACGGGTTACTCCCCGAAAGTGCCCGGCCCGTGGGATCCTTTGTAGTTGGGGCTAAAAATCTTCTTTGCTTGGAAGAGAGAAACCCTTTTTAGGAGGAACAAAACAAGGTGCCCTTGCCCGGGTGCTCCGAGGATGTACTGTTGGTTTATGTACTAAAGGCAACAGTGTTGGAATTAGAAATTATACTTATTGCCAACGTTAAATGAACCTAAAGGGTCACACACTAAGAGTAAGCATTGGGTTAAGTTAATTGTTGACTAAGTTCGTTGAATAAGAATTTGTGTCTAGATTCAATGAACGAGAATTATTTACTAATTACATTGGATTTACTGGATTGTCCAGTTAAATAGTAATTATAATAATTCGTAAGGAAATATATCTGGTTACTATCATACGCGTTTATATACCTAATACGTGTGATAGAAGAATCCTAATCAAAGAAGAGTTCTTTGAATTTAGGTTAACCGCTATATATAGAATATGATTCTTTAGGGTTTTGTATGTCTGACATGCGACTCATCTTGAGTTAGTAACACACAGTCGTAAGAAAAACCCTACCAAATATTTCCGAAACACTGCTCTAGCAAGCAACACCCTAAAATCGGAAAAGCTACTCGTGTGGATACCTGTAGAGGGCGTTCGTTCAATCCAGAGCAGCGCCTAAGGTCTGACGTGTTCTACGAATAGTTCGTGGTTGCCGTGGTGTCCTTATAGTGACCGTGGTGTTCAGATCGTGAAAGGTTCAGATCGCAACCAGGGTTTTGCTATCGAGCATCAAAGGTATATATATCTAAACCCTAGACGATTTAATCGGAACGCATGGATCCTCTTATAGGGATTTCCGGTGTTTTTCCGCTGCGTTATTTTGATATTTCTGTAAGAAAATCCCAACAGTGGTATCAGAGCCGCTTGCGTTTTCAATTAAACCATTTCTGGATTGATGAAATTAGTTAAAAACATATTATGTTGGACATAATTGAAGTACATGAACTGTAGTTACGGCTGAATGTATGCTGTTGAAAATCTGTTTGATATGCCTTGATCTCAATACATACATATGATGTATGCAAAGATTCTATTCAATAGAAACCAGTTCTGTTCGATGATTCTATTTGATAGATTCTGTTGTTGAACTATATGTATATGTGATATACGTATGTTTCTGTTGAATTATGTATATATGATATATGTATTTTTCTGTCGAATTATGCATATATATATATGTATATATGCTTCTGTCGAATGATTTACATATATGATATGTGTATGTTCTGTTCGATGGATTTAATTCGCATCATGAAAAATTATGACAGCACACTGCTAAATGAGTTACGATTAGCTTAAAATCGTTTTGGTTATAACGTCGGATAAATAATAGTATGTTTTCTGTTTTATGATGTGTTCATATGCATGGTGCATAGCATGGCCCTTTTTTGACCTACTAGAATAGTAATTTATTTCTATTTTGGGGTATAATTATATAAATACGGCCTGCGTGTCGTTTTTCTTTTGTTTTGTAATTTTAAAGTTTTGTATTATTGTATTACAATCAAGCTTGTAAAGAAGGCAAGAGGAGCAACTTGGCGTCAATCAACAACAAGGTGTATTCCATGAAGATGGAAGAAATTTTGAAGTTGTAATTTGACCCTAGGATTGACCTTGATCTTCATATTGGCTTATGAAGATCACCATAGTTTAAGGGCCATGCTATGACACGTTTATCTTACTGTTATTTGTATATGAGACATGTGATGTTAAATGTTAAATATATGTGGTGCATGAAAACATATGATCAATTAACAAGTTCACATAACATGTTAAGCCCTCAATTAATCAAGAGGTGTTTAAATTTTAAAGATCTGTCTCTTATACACATCTAGATGTGTATAAGTTTCAGCCAATTGAAGTACATTAGTTATTTTAGTCGAAAGGATGTGTATAAGAGACAGTCCTTGAGATGATTGACTATCTCGAAAGCTTCCAATCAAACGGTTTTGGGCTGTTTTGGCATAAGATGAGATTAAACATGCCGGTACATGTGATGTATTGATCTCATATAATTGTTTTAAGAGTTACATATGATGTAATTGGTAAAGAGTTACCTACCTAAATAACTTAATTTTAATTGTCATGCCAAAGCTGAGTTAAAGTTAAGTGAAATATGGATCTTAACCCACTAAATACAAACTGTTGTGTATTCATTTATGAGGGTAATTGATTTAGTGGGAGTTTTATATTAATATCGAAATATTGTACTTTGCATAATTGTTGTAGATCGATGGCCGCTAATAACACTTCAACACTATCCTTGCGATCTATCCTTGAGAAGGACAAGCTGAATGGGACCAACTTCCTTGACTGGTTCAGAGGTTTGAGAATTGTTCTCAAACAAGAAAGGAAGCTGTATGTTCGGACAATCCTATCCCCGAACGACTGCACCAATGCTCCAAGAGCGAGAGAGATGCTTACGAAGCAGAATACATTCTTGAGAAAATCCATTCTTTATGGCTCTTGCTACCATGAGCCCAGGACCTTCGAAGGACATCGAGAGCTGGATAAGGCTTTGTTGCCTGGCCAAGTTTTAATGGTTCATAAAGGTAAGGGGATGAAAACGAAAGGAAGGTCAAATAAGGCTTATAAGAAAAAGCCCTATACACAAAACAAGCCCAAGAACCAGAACAAGCCTAAGCCTCCAAAGGAAGGAGTTTGTCACTTTTGCAATGAGCCTGGTCATTGGAAAAGAAATTGCAAAATCTCTATTTGGAAGATCTAAAGAAGAAGAAGAGTAGTGAGACTACTACTTCAGGTATTTATGTTATACACGTTAATCTTACTACTTCATTTCCTCGTCATGGGTATTAGATACTGGATGTACACTAATTTTAAACTGAAGGATGAAACATGTGTATAAGATTAAAGAAATAACCTCTTATACATCATCTGAGTTGGTAATAAAGCAAGGTTGCTGCTCTAGCAACAGTATTTACATGTGAACATCCTTTTACCTCCCGGGCTGATTTTAACTTTGAATAATTGTTATTATGTATCTTCTCACGAAGCTTGTACATTGTTTCCCTCTGTGTTTAGACAATGATGGATTTGATTTCTTTATTAAGAATAAAAAATTCTCCATTCACCGTGAAGACGTGTTTTATGGAAATGCTGATTTGCATAATGGTCTTTACGTTCTAAACATTGAAAAGCCCAATCCAGAGATTGTTTATAACATAAATACAAAGAAACCTAGATTGGATGATTCATTGGCGGATGTACTTACATATTATGTATACAGTCTTACATAATTAGAGTGTCTAGATGTATGTGGTCCATTAAATACTGTTGCCAGAGGAGGTTACCAGTACTTCATTACTTTCTCAGATGATTTCAGTAGATATGGTTATGTCTATCTAATGAAACATAAATCTGAGTCTTTTGAAATGTTCAAAAGTTTTCAGTATGAAGTACAGAATCAACTTGGCAAGACAATTAAATCACTGAGATCTGATCGAGGTGGTGAATATCTGAGTCAAGAATTTGATGACCATCTTAGAAATTGTGGAATTGTTTCACAATTAACTCCACCTGGAACACCACAATGGAATGGTGTATCTGAAAGAAGGAATCGAACCCTATTAGATATGGTTCGATCCATGATGAGTCATACAGATCTCCCTTTATCCTTTTGGGGTTATGCTTTACAAACAGCTGCATTCACATTGAATCGTGTTCCAACTAAAACTGTAGAAAAGACACCATATGAGATGTGGACTGGTAAAAAGCCTTGTTTGTCTTTTCTTAAGATTTGGGGCTGTGAGGCTTATGTCAAACGGCAGGTCTCAGATAAGTTAGCTCCCAAGTCTGATAAGTGTTTGTTTGTGGGGTATCCTAAAGAAACTAAAGGATACTACTTCTACAATCCCTCTGAAAACAAAGTGTTTGTTGCCAGAAATGGGATACTTTTCAGAAAGAGAATTTCTTTCCAAAAGAACTAGTGGGAGTAGAGTACATCTTGAAGAATTTCAAGATCCACAAGACAACACTCTCTCTTCTGTGCAATCTCATCAAGAATCACAATTAGTTGTTGGTTCGAACACATCAACACAATTGGAACAGGGAATGATTCTTGACCTCTGAAGGCATCAGGACTGTCTCTTATACTCATAATGAAGATGGCATTGATCTGACAGAGCTAGAAATATGCTTATAATATGGATTTCTTATTAAACATACAAATGATGTGTTACTCATGGATTACCATGAGCCCACTGTATACCAAGATGCTATGACTAGTCCAGACTCTGAGGAATGGCAAAGTGCCATGAAATCTGAGATGCAATCCATGTTTGACAATCAAGTTTGGACTTTGATTGATCCACCGGATGGTATAAAAACTATTGGGTGTAAATGGGTTTTCAAGAAGAAAACTGACATGGATGGCAATGTACATACCTTCAAAGCACGATTGGTTGCAAAAGGTTTCAAACAAACTCATGGTATAGACTATGATGAAACCTTTTCACCAGGCACCCTATGCTTATATCCATAAGGATTCTTATTGCCATTGCAGCATACTATATAAGATATGGCAAATGGATGTCAAAATAGCGTTTCTTAACACAACTTACTCATTAAAGGATGTGTATATGACACAACCTGAGGGTCATTTTTGACATCGAGAATTCTGAAAAGGTATGTAAGCTTCAAAGATCCATTTATGGATTAAAGCAAGCCTCTCGGAGTTGGAATCTTCGTTTTGATGAAGCAGTCAAAGAGTTTGGATTCATCAAAAATGAAGATGAACCTTGTGTTTACAAGAAAATTAATGCAAATGTAGTTGTGTTTCTGGTTTTGTATGTTGATGACATACTGCTCATTGGAAATGACATTCCTACCTTGCGAAAGTCAAGAGACAGCATCTATTCTCTTCTTCAATGAAGTTTGGGCGAAGCACTTATATCCTTGGTATCAAGATCTATAGAGATAGATCTCAAAAGCTCATTGGCTGAGTCAAAGTACTTATATAGATAAAGTACTAAAGAGGTTTAGTATGCAAGATTCTAAAAGAGGATTCTTGCCAATGTCGCATGGCATCGGTCTTGGAAAGGCTCGGTGTCTGCGACACAAGATGAGCGACATAAATCGCATGAGTGAGATTCCATATGCATCAGCTATAGGATCCATCATGTATGCGATGTTATGTACTCGACCGGATGTCTCATATGCTTTGAGCATAACGAGTAGATACCAATCGGATCCTGGTGAGAGTCACTGGACAGCAGTCAAGAATATCCTTAAGTACTTGAGAAGAACTAAAGATGTTTTCTTGGTTTATGGAGGACTGGAAAAGATATCAACAGGAATAATCAACACATCTAGAATAATATAAGAGACGTTATCATAATATTAAAACATCAATATAAAATATCATGATGACAATATTCGTTTTAACTGATGACAACATTGCTGATCCATTAACTAAACCACTACCACAACCAAAACATGATCGCCATGTTCGGTCAATAGGTCTTAGACATATGTATGATTGGACCTAATTGTTTAATTGGGAGACTTTTAATGGATAATTTTAAAACGAATATTGTCATCATGATATTTTATATTGCATGTTTTAATATTAGAATCCATGAATAATTTATTATTCTAAATGTCCCTAGTTATTCAATATAGTGGGAACTGTGTTGATTTAAGACTAGTATGATTTTGATTGATAATCATATGATGATTATGGATATATGGATATAATAAAAATCATGGGTATGACTTCTCTTGGCGAGCTCATTTTAGTAGGAATGTAAAATGCATGTCTCTTATACAAATCTATTGATAAGGTGATCAAATTCATTTGTTTTATCATTCTACTTCGAGATCGAGAAATCAAATAGTTGGACACAAATAGAGATGACATTATCCATGCTCTATGTCCAACTAAGACATCGTGTGACAAAAGGATTATGACATGGGTTATTTGATCAGGTTATGTCAGATCAATGATCTTCATTTAACTTGGGTGGTCATGATGCCTTGCTAGAGGCCAATCTTGATCTATGAGTATAATCTGTTAATGATAAATTAAAGGTGTTTATTCTTTCTGGATTGTCCAGTTAAATAGTAATTATAATAATTCGTAAGGAAATATATCTGGTTACTATCATACGCGTTTATATACCTAATACGTGTGATAGAAGAATCCTAATCAAAGAAGAGTTCTTTGAATTTAGGTTAACCGCTATATATAGAATATGATTCTTTAGGGTTTTGTATGTCCCTCAGGCTGTCTCATTAGTACACACACAGTGTATAAGAAACACCCTACCAAATACTCCGTAACACTGCTCTAGCAAGCAAGTACAATCCATTTGCCATACTTATACTTGTTTAATGACTACTGTCCAAATAGTGATCGTGGTGTTCAGATCGTGAAAGGTTCAGATCGCAACCAGGGTTTTGCTATCGAGCATCAAAGGTATATATATCTAAACCCTAGACGATTTAATCGGAACGCATGGATCCTCTTATAGGGATTTCCGGTGTTTTTCCGCTGCGTTATTTTGATATTTCTGTAAGAAAATCCCAACATGTACTTCCTTGCTCTCGCTGTTACTAGTAGCAGTAGATTACCTAACTGAAGTACACGAGTCATCTTCTTCCCAGTAGCTAGGCACCTACCCAACAATGGCTTGTAGGTTCCTCATCCATTGAACTTGGAACTATAAGCCTAGAACCGAAATCAAGCCGCCTACAATCCTCAAGAAGCCTTTCTCGACTTTTTTTCAATCTAAGCGATGAGGCCTTCTTCCAATACATAACCAGAAAAAAAGACCTCAGTCCCGTCCCTAAATGCAGTTGTCAATCAACGGGACATTCAAAGAAGCTATGCACATTCACTGAATGTTAATGAAAGAAGCCCTTTCATCCTAATCTCATTTATTGAAAAGGGGGGCCGAGCGTAGCACATTCTTTGGACACATAGGCTATTATATTATAGAGGCATCATTAAGGACTTTTCAAAGTGCGGAATCCCAGAATGAAATCATTGCAGAAGAGAGTAAAGCAACTCCAACTTCCACTGAGACTGGATTGGCTAGCGAAAAGGGATAAAAACCCACATGGAGGGACTTAGCAATAGCAAAAAAGAAATATGATAAATTAAATAAAGAAAATGAAGTATCTATTTTATCAAAGTATGCTGACTTAAACTAGTTTTCTCACACGAGAACAAAGTACTTTCACCGGCTGTAAGCTTTCCTTTCTCACAAGAGATTCAGGAGAGCACTAGAAAAAAAAAATGCAAGCTAGCAATTGCCATTATTGTAAAGAAACTGGCTGTAACAGCTGAAGTCCCAAGAAGAATTCCCCTAGCTTTCCTTGTCAGCCTAAGATCCATCCTTTAAAAGCAATTGTTGTTACGAGACTTTAAAATAAGTCACTTACTTTTAAAAGACACAGAGACGGGGACTTAAGCTGGCTTTAAAGATATTTTTATGTTAAACTGTTTCTTCTCTAGCCTGGCCTACCATCGAAGGTAAATGGCCTTCCTTTTGCAATTAGATGTATAACTCTTTTTCGCTCGCCAAGAGAAGTCATTCTCTTAGATCTTAGCCTATAAATAAAAACTGTAAGGAAAAAGAGGCCTTAGGACCGCGGGGGACAGGGACGAAGACTAGAGGTGTTTATTTCCCACTGATACTTAGACTACTAGGGCGAATACTTCACTAGGGATAGCAATTCTTGCTACTAATTCACTAGGAAGATAACTGGCTGAAAACGCTTATTCTTTTCCTACAATTACTAAGAACACAGACCGGTAAGAGAAAATAAAGTAAGCATAGTCTTCATTGAAACGGGAGAACAATTCTATTTTTTGTCAACAAAGTAATGCTTTGCAAACTCATCTGATCCCAGTTTGGGACTTCCTCTTCATGTCACGAGCCCGACATCGATATGGTGATCCTAGTTTGTGTGTTTTGTGTTGTCACTGCTCCTACCCAATTAGAGAAAGAAGAAAAAGAATCATCCATATCGACATTCTTACTTAAGGCTAACTCCTAAAGCAATCACGGAGAAGCATAACACCTAATGCTCCGGCACCGATCTCCAGATAAAGGATCCATTCTCGTGAATTAGGAGAAAGAGTGGTCGGCTTCCCTTTGTTCTCGCCCATCTCCTTTTCTAGCTGCCAAGATTGAATTCCTCTGGGAACAACTAAACTATTAGCCAAATGTCTAGTGTAAACTGATTAGTCGAGGCTTTTCCTTTTTGTCTCATACCTCCGCTCCGAACCTTACTAAGATTTTAGTAAAGTAAGCATAGACTCTCGATCCACATAATGGAAGAGTGTCCAATCCTGGCCGATCAAGAGTAGTCCATTTTTAGATTGAACAATCTTGATGCGGGAGAGAACATTCTCCTTTATCAATAACAATAACTTGACGTCACACCAAAGAGGATCAACTACATATTTTTTAGCAGCTGAGTACGCGCGTACCTGATCTACCTCCCCTCATTTTAGAATTGATAAAAGGCAATCTCTTTGTCTTGGAAAGCAAAGACTAACTGCTGGAACTACTTTCGGGCATTCCACTTTTCTCTATCTTAGGGAAAGGACTGAATCCGTTGCTATTGAATAGAATTCCTTCTGCAAATGATTGGAGTAATGCTCACTCATAGATGGATTGGTGTCAAAATTTTTCATTGATCAGGTATTATCAGTCTCATCCATGTAAAAATTAGGAATTCCTATTCCCACTCGTCCCAGAATGGTATGGCAAAGAACAAGAATAAAACAAAAGCAAAAATATGTCCAATAGTAACAAATGGTGCCCGCACAAGTTGACTGATTGTGCATCCGATCCAACTTAGTAGTAAGAAATCTGCCAAAAGCAACAAAAATATTCCTTGTGAATCGGCCGAAAACTTGAAATACTGACATACATACTTTTAAAAAAAGGTAAAGCCGATAGACATAAAAATTGGTGCTATTGCAGCTACACCTCCTGATTTTTCAGGTATACTACGAAGAATGGCATAGATCGGTAGGAAATACCATTTCGGCACAATATGAGGCTGGGTGGGCATTGGATTAGCAGGTATATAATTGTCGGGATGCCCCAAAACATTAGGAGCATAAAAATCGAAATGGAAAAAAGGATAGCAAAAGCAACCCAACCTACTAGATCCTTTACATAAAAATAAGGGTAAGAAGCAAATTTATCCATCTCTGAATGTACACCCAATGGATTATTTGATCCATATTGATGCAATACGACCAGATGAAGAATACTGGCTGTTGGACCCCAATTATGACAATCATGTTTTGATGATGACCAAATTGTACTAACGGCTTGAAAAAGAAGTGTGTAGAATAATAGGAAGACTCGGATGAAAATATTATCCGAACACAATCAAGAAAAACAACCAAAAGTTGAACAACACCTTACAGACGATGAAAAGCATCCGAAAGAAAGGAGCTCAGACGCAAAGGAACATTCGAAACATGATCGACAACACTGAGGAAGAATACATCTTTTGGACATAGATAACTATTCAAATGACAGTGCTTCGGACGTAAAAGACCGTCCGAGACAAGGAATTTGAAAGTATGATGATCGGACATTAAAGACCGTCCGTAGCCAAAAAAGATCGGACGTTGAAGACCATCCGAAGAAATGAGCTCGAAATGAAGTAATTTTCTATCAAAGCTATAGGACACATATGACCGTCTGAGACAGTGTTCATGAAGCTGTAGGATGCATGAACGAACGTCCAAACCACCGTCTGAACCCTAACGGCTAGTTTTTAACAGCTAGTTTTTTTACCGTTGGAGCTCAAATTTCAGAACATCTTTCATCTATAAGCCCTATAGCCCAAGGATATCCAAATGATGTGGGGAACTACTACATTCAATACAAACACTTGTAAGAGCTATTTTGGGGAGAAATAGGCTAAAATATTGTGGGTTGTATTGGTTTGGGTAGTATAGTTCTCTTGGCTCAACTAGAGGGAATTAGTGTGAGCAAGAGCATACTAGTGAGTGATCATCAAGTGTAAGATTGAAGAGATAACAAGTGTACAAAAGTGAGGTTGTAGTGTAAAACCCTTTGGCTCAACTAGAGGAACTTAGTTGGTGCAAGGGTAAGCCTACTTTGTGTACAAGAAGGTTATTGCCTTACCTTCTTTGAAAAGGCACTACTAGTGGATGTACTCCAAGCTTGAGAAGCTTGGGAGTTTGGATTGATATTCTTTATCTCAATCTTTTACTTGTTCTTTAATCTTTGATTGTTAAATATTTGTCTTTGATCATTTGTGCTTAAGTATTCATTTGTTGCACAAAATTTGCATTTTCATTAAGCACCTCAAAAGGAAAGAAATAAGTTTGTTTTTTATTGAGACAACCTAATTCAGCCCCCACTCTTAGGTTGCTTTTGGGCCAACAATTGGTATAAGAGCTTGGTCTCTTTTCTTTGGTTTAATCACCTTTGAGTAAATATCATTATGGCAACCAATAATGATTTGTTTTTAGAGGGGCATTCCATTACTAGACCTCCCATGTTTAATGGCATTAGTTTTGTTTGTTGGAAGGAAAGAATAAAATTTTTTAAACAATCCATTGATATTGAATTGTGGTACATTGTTTATGAAGGTCCTTTTGAGGCTAATATTCTTGATAAAAATACACATAGATTAAGGACTAAGACTAGATATGAGTTAAATGCACAAGATAGATTAAATTTATCTTTAAATGCTAAAGCCATGAATATTTTGTATAATGCTTTGGATGCGGATAAGTCTACTAAAGTAAAAGGTTGCAAAATAGCCATGGAAATGTGGGACAAATTGTAAGAAATCCATGAAGGAAGTGAAGATATGAGAGAGCTTCTTGAAAAGATGTCACTTCTTGTGGCTAAATATGAATCCTTCAAAATGGAACCTCATGAGAATATTGACAAGATGTGTTGTAGGTTCAATGATATTGTAAAGGATTTGAAAGGTTTAGGTAAAGAATAGGTGAAAAGAATAGAAAGATTTTGAATGCTTTGCCTAAGGAATGGGAACCTAAATCCATTTCCATAGAAGAGTCTAAAAATTTAAATTCTATGCCTATTGAGTCTTTGATTAATTCATTAACCTCATTTGAATTGAAGTTGAAATATAAGGTACAAGAGATGAGGAGGTAAGGACAAAAAGAAGCATAGCATTGAAGGCTTCACGAAATGATACAAGCAAGAAGCCAAGTAAAAAATGCTATAAATATGGCCAATTGGGATATTTTCCAAATGAGTGTCCATCCAAAAAGAAGAAAGAAAGAAGGAAGCCTCACTTCAACAACTTCCAAATCACATGGGATGATTGCAATTCGGATGGAGAAGTTGAAGAAGAACATGAGGTGACTCAAATGGCTTTCATGGCCTCTAGTTATGATTCTTTCAATGATTCATGTGATGATTCTTGTGATGATGATGATGATGATGTTGAATCCTTTATTTTTAAAATGCATGAATGTTTGAAAGAATCATATGCTAAGAACAAAGAGTTAAAAATTAAGATTAATGCTTTATTGAGTGCAAACTCAAAACTTGTGCATGAAAATAATTTGTTGACAAAAGAAAATGATTCTTTAAAAAGGGGATTTGATGTGAAAACCAAGATCAAGGAAGCTTCACTAAAGAAGAGATTAGATGATCTTGATGTATTTTTGCAAAATAAAAAGGAAAATGTATTTTAAAAGAAAAGAACTAGAATTATGCGTATCAACAAAAATTTTGTCACCTTTAGAAAGGATGGTTTATGCTTTGTAAAATCTAAATCTTTTTTTTTTTTGGCAATAAGAATATTATTGGCAATTATTGTCATCAACATGGACATGTGAAAAATCATTGCTATGATAAAACAAAATGAGAAACTTGGAATAAAGGCAATTTGGGTGATCAAACATGCTACTAACCCAATTGGACCTAAGAAAGTTTGGGTACCAATAGTTGTTGTTTAATTTTGTATGTAGGTATGCTTGGATAGCACCAAAGGATTCAAGATGGATTATCAATGGAGGGTGTTCAAAGCATATAAGCTAAGATGACATTGAAATGGGTAACGTTTAATTTTTTTGAGAATGTGTTAATGTTAACTATGTTCTCTTGAATATTAGTTAACTATGTGATTGAATTTGTTTAGAATGCTTGTGAATGAGTATCCCCAAATTTTATATATATTAAGTCACTACTTACAAAAGAAAGGGGGAGCATTCTAATTTCTAAACGTCCTGTTTGTTAGAAATTAATTTGCGTCGCAAAAAATTGCATCACATATGCTTTATTGTTTTGATAATGCTTTTTGGTATGGAATGAGTGATAAATGCCTTGATGTTAATCCTTTGCATAGATTTCATCATTTCTATCTTGATTTTATATTCTTGAAGGGAAGATATGTTTTGAACTTGACTTATCTTCTAAATACTTACTTGAATTGCATGCATAGTTTAAGTGGGAGATTGTGTGTATAAATTATTTTTAGTCATATATTTTGATGATGCCAAAAGGGGGAGAAAATAAGGAACAAAAACTCTTGTCTTATGCCTCGTATGTTTTGGTTGTTTTTAGAATTATCCAATTGATTTGTCATCATCAAAAAGGGAGAGATTGTTGGACCCCAGTTATGATAATCATGTTTTGATGATTACCAAATCATACTAATGGCTTGAAAAAAAGTGTGCAGAAAAATAGAAAGGCTCGGACGAAAATGATTATCTGAACACAATCAAGAAAAACAACCAAAAGTTGAACAACACCTTACAAACGGTGAAGAGCGTCCGAAAGAAAGGAGCTCGGACGCAAGAGAGAATCCGAAACATTACCAAACAACACCGAGAAAGAACACATCTTTCGGACACAGATAACTGTCCGAAGGACAGTGCTTCGGATGCAAAAGATTGTCTGAGACAAGGAATTTGAAAGTATGATGGAAGGACATTGAAGACCGTCTGAAGCCAAAAAGGATCGGATATTGAAGACCGTCCGAAGCCAAAAATGATCGGACGTTGAAGACCGTCCGAAGAAAGGAGCTCGAAATGAAGTAATTTTTTGTCAAAGCTGTAGGATGCATATGACCATCCAAGACACTGTTCATCAAGCTGTAGGAAGCATATGACCATCCGAGATACTGTTCATGAAGCTGTAGGATGCATGAAGGGACGTCCAAACCACCGTCCGATCCCTTAACGGCTAGTTTTTAACAGCTAGTTTTTTTGACCGTTGGAGCTCAAATTTCAGCACATCTTTCATCTATAAATAGCCCAAGGATATCCAAATGATGTGGGGAACTACTACATTCAATACAAGAAGGTTATTGCCTCACCTTCTTTGAAGAGGCACTACTAGTGGATGTACTCCAAGTTTGAGAAGCTTGGGAGTTTTGGATTGATATTCTTTATCTCAATCTTTTACTTGTTCTTTAATCTTTGATTGTTAAATATTTGTCTTTGATCATTTGTGCTTAAGTATTCATTTGTTGCACAAAATTTGCATTTTCATTAAGCACCTCAAAAGGTTTGTTTTTTATTGAGACAACCTAATTCACCCCCCCACTCTTAGGTTGCTTTTGGACCAACACTGGCGCCTACTAAAATAAAGGGGAGTAAATGATGAAGACTAAAAAAATGATTTAAGGTGGCATTGTCCATGGAGAAATCCCCCCAAAGCCAAGTCACTATGCTATCTCCTACTACAGGTATGGCGCTAGCTAAGCTGGTAATTACTGTCACTCCCCGGAAGCTCATCTGACCCCAAGGTAGTACATATCCTATAAAAGCTGTCACAATCATTAATAGGAAGATTACAACACCGAGACACCAAACAAATTCCCTAGGACTGCTATAACTCGCATGATATAGACCACGAAAAATATGAAGGTGAACCACAATGAGATGCTTTTAGACATTCAACATACTTGCCCCATTATCATGCATATAACGGAGCAACTAGCCCCCTTCAACATCTCTCATAATGTGTTCTACACTGTTGAAAGCTAGATCCACATGAGGTGTGCAATGCATAGCTAAAACAATGCCAGTCACTTTCTGAATGACTAAACAAACACTAGCTAACGAACCGAACCACCACCAATAATTAAGATTGCTCGGGGTTGGATAATCTATCAAATGTTGATTAAGTGTGGAGGATATAGGTTGTTTGAGAAAAGATAATCGTTGGTTCCTTATAGTCATTTCTTTATTTCCTTATTATTATATTGTTACAACTCTTGTTCCCCCACCATTTAGCGTTCTGGGGCCCTACTATATATATAAATTGAAAGTACCCTTTCTTCCATCCCCGAACCTCCTCTTATACACATCAAAAGAAGCATAAGAGACAGATCCTTCGGGGAAAGGATACTCCACCGGATGATCTCGGACTGATCAACTTGCTGCAACAAAGCAAGCTTAGGAATGAATCTAATGGAAATTTAGGTCTCTGTCCGCTTGGAAGATTATTCTTTCCTCCTCGGTGAAAGAGGGCAAAGGTGTGTGGGAGAAAAAATTCTAAAAGGAGAGAAGATTTCGTCCACCAAGCGGGGCAGGGTGCTATCCCTATGTGGGGGTCCATATCATCTGAAAACTTTCCTATTCCATTAGCATAGCTAAATTTGAATAGGATGACTCAGCGTCAGGAAAAGGAAGCCCCCTTGCCTTGATTGAATTTGGCTGAGCTACGCCCTGAATAAATCAAAAAGCTTATTGATTTGATTCATCCCATTTTTTTTGGGCGAGAGGAAGGCTGTGAGACACCTGGGCTACAGATTTGTTCCTTGGTTGATTCTCGAAATCACCTCTTGAAAAAAAAAGACCTCGGGTCCAGACCCACAAATGAACAGGAAGCGAGGTGAGGGTCTTTATTAAAAGGGGAAAAGAGGGGTGGGACTCAAGTTTGTTTTGGGAGGGCCACCTTTCACAGCTTTGGAAAGGAAAGAATTTTAGAAAGTCATTCTCTCCAACCTTTCTATCTATCTTTAGAAGTAGAGCGAGAGAAAGTCAATATGATATTTGCATTGGTTTCTCCAACAAAACCTTACACTTTTTTCTTTCTCATTCGGAAATGATCAGTCCCACACTTTGACTTGGATGATGAGAACACCCCAGCGCTCCAATGAACAAAAATTCTCCGCCTTACTATATTTAGAATAGTTCGATCCCTCGGGAGTTAGATTCGTAACTTAATGTTATGTTCACGCAGTGATATCTATCTTTCCAAGAGTACTAGTCTATACCTAGTCTATGCTTAGGGAGCATACTTGACAGGAGATAGACACAGGCGGTAGAGAGGTCCACCACTTCAATCCCTGCCCTGTTAGCATCTGCGATCTGAGATAAGGGATTACTCCGTTAGGTTTTTTTGGTCTAGAGCCGGTCGGTAATGGACCTACTTACCTTGTACTTGTAGACCAGCTACGGAGCTAACCCCTAATCTATTGGTTTGGTGGTTGTTACCAAGACGATTCTTTATGCCCATCAAAGGCCGTCGAGATGCTAATCCACGAAAAATGATAGGTGAAATTCGAAAGAACTCATTTACGGAACGAGGCCGACCCGTGGAAATACATCGGTTTCTTACTCGTGCAAAGGAACACTTTCTTGGCAACTTGGACAATAACTAGGGATGTTTGTCCCAGATATCACTAGGTAGATATGAATTTACAAAAGGCTTTATAAAGCTTTCGTCTCAATTCAAATTTAGCCGTGAGCAATCTACGTTTGTCATCTCGTATATTTCGCTTCTCTGACATCTTATTGAGTTTCCACCTCATCTTTTTGGAAAAAGCCGCTCCACGGTGGTAAAGTCTCATCTTGTGTTTTGGTCGAAGTGACAATAGTTACAATGACTCGAATATGTTTGAAGATCTCGAAATGAACTTCCAGTTCCGGGGAGAATTCGTAAAGACTCTGTTTCCATTGAGAATTGAATGGAGTTTTCCCGTATTTCGACCAGAGAATCTAACAGAGACATTACTGTGGAGATTCTGACAAAAAAATTAGACATTCCATGCCCTCGGAGAGTGCTTTATTTTACCCCAAGAATGCATTGGATCGAAACAACTTTCCTATCGAAGCTCTTTGTGTCAATATTAATTTCTGATCGCGCGGAATCTCCATAGCCAATTTTCCATTTTTGATAGAAGGTGCTGCGTTTGGTACTACTCTTATTTTACACGATCCAGGAACTTCCATAACGTTGGCATGATTCAGTTTGAGCCAAGGATCTTGACGTGATACATCTTCGTAATGAAAATAGAGTGGAAACATGAGTTGCCTTTATCAGTATCCATATAATAAGCACCGTGAACTATCTGCTTCAAAGGGATGAGCACTGCGCAGTTCACGTTACAGCAACTTTATTGTCTACAAGAATACTACGAAATTCTATACCCACGGAGTAGTACACTGAACAATTAGCTTACAATACAACTCTCAAAAAGGTTATCCATCATTCCAATCCCGTCTTGCGACGATTTTTCAGTAGTAGGTTCGATAAGCTCGAATAGGAGTCCCCAGCTCGAGCTTTTCCGAACTGGGGCCAATCGAGATGGATAAATTCCTTTTTCCATTTTTTCCATTTCTTCATATGTTTGGACTAGATCGAGGTTCAAAACTTCGCCTAGTTCATCATTTCTTTTTTTATGGACACCATTGATTTGCCCAAGGGCTTCTTATTCTTTGAGTCTCTTCCTTACAATGTCAATCACACTTTGTTTCATTGCCTCGTGTTCGCACTTCCAGGTTGGATATAAATAAAAGAGTTTTCCTCTTCATTCTTTGAAGAACTGTCCATACTGTGAGTAGAGGTGGAAGTTGGTGTGGCTGAAATAGAGGTTATAGCAGAAAGAAAGCTTTCTGTGCCCCCTGAGCTTGAGCTTGAGGCATGACCCTCAAGAGAGGTCGACAACTCTAGGGAAGTATTTGAAATCAGAAGATCATCCGGTGGAGATTCTTTTATTGAAGACGGGCCGGCATCATCCCTATGCGGCCTTAGTTACTTGTCTTTCCTTCTTCTGCTCGATAGAAAGTCAAGTTGTGGTTAGAAAGAAAAAGAACTATCCCCTCTCCTAGCTCTAGAATTAGGTAGGTTACTGAGGAGGGAGTTTGTCTACTATATAATATAGTAAGAGCTATCAGATCTGTATATGGCTCCAGTTAAAGACCCGGATCCCTTAGCTCCGGCCAACCTCAATCAAGCCATATAAGCCACCGGCTATTTAGTCCAGGAAGAACGATAGGAATTTCATCTAGATGCATTCCATCGAACTAAGGCAGGAAAGGAAAAGGTTTGGGGTTGAAGAATGGGATTTAGCCTTTTCTTTCAAAAAGAAGCTCCGTCGCTCTCTGATAACTCTAGTAAACTAGAGTTATTTCCTCTAAATTATAGTATTTTGATAGTTTAAATTCCGAAGTTGGATAAGTAATGGAGGATTTTAGTGGGTTAATTTCTTTCATATGTATTTCTATTTTTGTTTTGGAATTAATTATGATAAGTTTTGTTAATTTTTTAGTTTAATTAAGTGCTTAATGGTGTTAATATTATGCAGGTTAAAAAATTAAAGGTTAGAAGCTGAAAGGAACAAAGCTCAAGGGACTAGATTGCAAAAATGGATGAAATGAAGAATGTTCGGAGGAGAGTCGAGATCGCAGTTTCGACTGTTCCAGATCGCGATCTTGACTCAGGAAATTGTCTTACTGTATTAGAGTTGAGATCGCGGTCTCAAATGTTCCAGACCGCGATCTCGACTCGCTGAGAGTTAAGTTGTAAGGGCAATTTTGTAAACTTTCAGCCAGTAACTCCTGATTTTTTGCCTAGTATAACATTAGACTATTTAAGCTACTTAAAAATTAGTAAGACTAAGTAGTAGATAGTTTTAGTTATTGTTTAGATAGTTTAGGATAGCTTGAACTCCAAGTTTACTTCTTTAATAGAAATTTCTCTTTAATTGCGATTATCTTAGATCTTCTTTTAATTTCTTGTCAAGTTCAAATTTTGATTAAATAATCGCAGTGGGTTAATCGCAAGTTTCGCGTAGATATAATTTTTACTCGCTTTCTTGTCTAATTTAGTACGAATTTCTTTACTTGCAATTTAGGGTTTCTTAGGAAATTAGGGTTCTTGATAATTTCTTGCATTTCTAGTTAGAATTTTCAATTTCTTGCTTTAATTCCTAGTTAATTCTTATTGGGCATTCTTAATTTCAATCAAAAATCTAAAAATATTTATATTTTTAGTTTAACTCTTCCCAATTTATAGTTTAGAAATGGTTGCTTTTAATATTCAAGGTTTTTCTTTTGTAGTCCTTTTAGTTGGGTGATTTGCTTCTTGTTAATTTTAGTTTTAATTTGGTTAATTTAGGTTAGAATTAAGATTATGGTTTTTATTAGAATAGTTCTATCAATCATTGTTTGCTTAAATACACAAGCACCCATAAATCTTGGTAATTGCTTTCAGTACCAACAATCTTCATGGGAACGATCCCTACTTCCCTTTATACTTGCGGGATGCCATCTAGTTAGTAGTAGGATTTAGGTGTTTCATTAATTTATAACTAGGTGTGTTAAGGCATCAAGTTTTTGGCAACGTTGCAGGGGATTGTCTTCGGTTTTTGGCAATATCAAACGCTTTACGGGTCATGTGGATTAAGCACTTTAGTTTAGTTTAATTTAGTTGTTAATTTTGTTTATTTTTATGTTTGATTTGGTTGTCTTGTGGATTTGACTTGGAATTTCAATTGACTATTTGCCTTGGTTGTCTAGTGCATGGTAAGAGGAGCTCAAGAGCCATTCATTTGCTTAGACAAGGAAAAGGAGAAAGAGCTAAGAGAAATTCGAAAGTCGAGAAAGGTACAACAAGAGCAAGAAATGATAGAAATGGCAAATGCTAATGCTCATCAAGGGAATGTGAACATGGAAAACGAAGAAGAAGAGGTAGTTGGAAATAATGGAATGGGTGGAGCTATAGGAATGGAAATTGCATGAATGGGAATGGAAGGCCATTGAGGGAGTATGGTTTACCTAATTTTGATGGGGTGAACTCAAGCATTGCACGGATGCCCGTGCAAGCCAACAATTTCGAAATCAAGCCCGCCCTAATTCAAATGCTTCAAGCCCATGCCATGTTCGGAGGTGGACCAAATGAGGACCCCTACACACACCTCACGAATTTTGAAGAAGTCTTGGACACATTTAAGTTTAATGGAGTACACCCGGATTGTGTACGAATGAGGGTTTTCCTTTTTCTCTTCATGACAGGGCAAAGTCATGGTTGCAATCCCACGCCGAAGGAACATTCACCACTTGGAACCAACTTGCTCAAGAGTTCTTAACGAAGTACTTTCCTCCCGCAAGAAGAACTAAATTAAGGAATGAGATTACATCGTTCAAACAAAATGTTGGTGAAAGCCTAGGGGAAGCTTGGGAAAGGTTCAAAGAGTTGCTAAGAAAATGCCCGCATCACGTACCATTCCTATGTGGCTTCAAGTCCAAACTTTTTATAATGGTTTACATCAAGAGACGAAATCCATCGTAGATGCCTCCGCCGACGGTTCTATCTCATATTAGACTCCGGAAGAAGCTCAAGAGTTGTTAAATAGAATGGCATACAACCACTGCCATCATGGACCGATAACTCCACCGGGGGTTCAACATCAAGCTAATCAACCCAATGCAAGTAGTGGAGCGTGGAATCTAAACATGCAAGATGCCCTTTTGGCTCAACAAAGCATGTTCATGAATGTGATGAATAACATGGCAAAAGCATTGGAGAATCTAGGGAAACCTAGTAGTGTAAATGCTATGACTTCTTCTCCAACTCAACCAAGCATGACATGTGATTTTTGTAGAGGAGGCCATGCCAATGGGAATTGTGAGATGCCATATGGAGCTAATGAGCAAATCAATTATGTGGCTAATCAATCTTCATTTCCAAGGAACCAATCCGGAGCTTATGGGAACACTTTTAAAAGTCCTTCTTGGAGGAATCACCCAAATTTCTCATGGAGTAACACCAACAACCCATCCAACCCTCCTTACCAACCAAATCCCCACCTCAAAATGCCTAACACACTCAAGCCCTGAATTCCTCATCTAGACCATATCAACTGCCACATCAAAGAAATGTCCAACCCAGCTCATATCAAAATTTTCCCAATCCTTCATTTCAAAACCAACAATAAAGACCTCCTTTCCATTATGCAAATTATTCCCAACCCATTTATCATGATCAATATGCTCCTAGAGAGAATTTGGGTAAAGAAGGTTGGAAAAGAGAAGTCGAGTATTTGAGAAGAGAATTGGATAGGAAAGTGGACGAGCATAAAAGAGATTATGATAATTTGAGGGCTTCGACAAGAAATTTGGAGATTCAATTGGGGCAATGGGCAAGGTTGAATAATGACAAACCTATTGGGGCATTTCCGAGTGATACTATTCCAAATCCCAAGGAGCAATGCAATGCCATAACCCTACTACACTTAGTATGGAAAATAATTGGTTGAATCTAAGGAGAAGAAAATGGTGGAGGAAGGAAGCAAGGAACAAAATTCCATGGTAGTTGAGAATGAAAGGGAAGTGGTTGATGATGAAGCCAAGAAGGAGCAAAAGAATGAGATCAAGGTATCCAAGAAGAAGCATGTGGAGGAACATTTGAAGATAGATCCATCAATAAAAGTGCCATACCCTCAAAGACTCATTGATCCAAGAAAGGAGGAAAAAGAGAAGCAATTCACCCATTTCTTGGATATGTTGAAAAAGATTAATGTCAACATTCTTTTGATTGATGTCCTCACCAAGATGCCCAACTATGCTCGTTTCATGAAGGATATTTTGGCAAGGAAGCGAAAGTGGGATGATGATGAGAAAGTATGCCTTGATGCCCAATGTAGTGCCATTGTTCAAAGGCAATTGCCCACCAAATTTAAAGATCCCGGTAGTTTTATGATACCGGTGAATGTTGGAGGAAAAACGTGGCATCGATCGGACTTTGTGATTTGGGGGCAAGCATAAATATCATGCCAAAGGCTATCTATGACAAGTTAGGGATCAACAATGTCAAGCCAACTAATATCACACTCCAATTGGAGGATTTATCCGAAAGGAAACCATATGGCTTGTTGGAAGATATGCTTGTACAAGTTGCAAAGTTGGTATTTCCCGTTGATTTCCTTGTGCTAGATACGGGTGAAGAGAATGAGATTCCATTGATTCTAGGGAGGCCTTTCTTGTCAACCGCACATGCATTAATTGATGTGCACAAAGGGATGTTGATCTTACGAGTTGAAAATGAATCAATTGAATTTGATGTGTTTGAATATAATGACAATATTCCCATTGTTGAAGAGAAATGTGCTAATCAATCTTTTAATTCTATCCTTGCTAGGTCAAATGAAAAGCAAAAT
Source organism: Cinchona pubescens (assembly GCA_025175665.1). Taxonomy (NCBI): domain Eukaryota; kingdom Viridiplantae; phylum Streptophyta; class Magnoliopsida; order Gentianales; family Rubiaceae; genus Cinchona; species Cinchona pubescens. Next base: position 11,552,812 of record JANKKI010000053.1, read on the forward strand.
GAAGTGAGCCAAGGCAATTCGCTCAAGCAAGTGTTGGAAATAAAGGAAAATCCAAGAAATGAATTGAAGGAAAAACCACCCGAATAAGGGATGTGTGTTGACAAAGGATGAAGAGAGTTTTGCAAAGAATAAGCAAAATGGTGATGTCCAGAAATAGAGAAGGCACAAAAAGAAAAGAAAATGGTTTGAGAAACAATTGGAGATGTTAATTGGGGCACTAGCGATGGCTAAGGTTAGAAAGAAAGGACTCGTGCATGGAAAACCCGAAAATCAAGATTTAATCTTGAAGAAAAATGGGATCAAACTTTTTTCGTGGAAACCAAAAGGGAAAGAAGGATCAATCATCCTCAATTACTTGGAATGAGGGTCATGCCATAGTCAAGCTAGTGACTATAAAAGAGGGCTTCTTGGGAGGCAACCCAAGTCTTTAATTTAGTTGTTATAGCTTTCTTTGGGTGTGATTTTTAATTGGCTTGATTTTGAGTAAATTGGTTTGAATTAGGTTAGAATTTCTCTTATATATATTTGAGTTCTTGAGTTGAATAAATGGTGCTAAATAATGAGTGAAAATTGTCATCCTAACTTACAAGTGAAGTTTTTGTTTGTAGGTTATCCTTGTAAATGGAGAAAAGTGGTCAAGAGTGAAGCAATTTCGGCTAAGTGTGAAAATTCACTTTGCTGAAATTGAGCTCGAGACCGCGATCTCAAACTCAAACTTCTGGAGGGCAGAAACGTCATTTGATCGTGACCACGATCTCAAATTTGAGATCGTGATCTCAACTCCAAACTTCTGCAAAGGCTATTTTTGCACCGAGTTGAGATCGCGGTCTCAAATCTCAGACTGCGATCTCAAATGTTCGAGACCGCGATCTCAACATCAGGCCAGATCACGATCTCCAAACTCAGACCGCGATCTCGACTACTAGAAATTTTTTTTTAAAGCTTCTTTCTTTTCTTTTCTTCTCACAAATTTTCCCTATTCTTCTTCTCTCATCCGAAAGCCCTAACCCCAACTCCTCAAATTCTTCCCTCATCTTCACCAAAAATAACTTAACACTCCACACCCACCACTAATATCATCTTGTTTTCTCTAGGAAGAGCATCAAAGCATCCATCTTTTTGAGGATTTTTGGAAGAAATTTGGCTTCAACGGGGTTTGACACACAAGCAATTATTGGAAAATTTTCAATCCGAAAAAGAACGGGTAATATCCTTCCTTGGAATATTATTTGTAATTGGCAATTTTTGAAGGCAATTGTGGAATTTTGTGGATTAAATTGTGGAAAATTTGTGGTATTTAATTATTGAATTGTGGACAAGTAATTGGTACTAATTTGTTTTAGAAGAATTGTGATTTTGAATTATCCAATTGCTGGAATTCTTGGTTTGATTTGTGAATTGAGTTGAATTGAAATATTCGGAAAATTTTTGGGAATTTGTGATTGTGATTTTGTGGTATCGGTTCTTGATTGAAGGTTGGATTTTTGAAATTGGTGATTGATTTCCATTTGCATAAAGAAAATGATGAGAGGGGTATGTGGCAGTGCTGAGAGAAGAGTTAGAATGAGAGGGAGAGGGACTAGTTCTAGAAAAAGGAAATCCGATTGACAAAGGGTACAAGCGAAGAAGGGGGTTCGGAACAACCATTTGAGGGTGGTGAGAAAATTGAACCTCAATTCTCGAGTGATAGGGCTCAGCAATTATTCAAGAATAACGACAAGCATTAGTTGATTAGAGAGAGAGAAATTTTGACCTATTCATGCATTGGGGATTATATGAAGATGCTAGGTGAGCGATAGAAGAACAAATTAGGTCAAGGCATTGGGAGGGTTTTAACACTCAGGTTGACCTCGGGGCTACCCAATTAGTCAAAGAGTTTCATTGTAATTTGTCTGAGTTAGAAGATGGCAAGGTGCGCATACGGGGGATTTTGGTAGATTTTAGTGCTAATGTGATTAATGTGTATTTCAACATACCCCCGCGTACCTTCAAGTCAATATTTGGCATTTTTGAACAATAAAAATAAGGATATGAATGCAATCAAAGATGCCATTTGTGATAGAAGGGTAGAGTGGATTAAGAGTACTTCGTCTGCCACTGAATTAAAATTTGCTCAGGTCAAGGACTCTCATTAATGGCTAAGTTGTGGTTTTATTTTATCAGTAGCCGCATTTGGGGGTCCAATATTGTGACCTTTATCCAAGGGGACAAAGTACTTTTAGTCTATGCCATCACGATTGGGGTCCCAGTGAATGTTGATCACCTTATTAGACAAGGGTTTTTAGAGAGTGGTAGGTCAGGATGACCTATATTTTATGCCCCTAGTCTAATTCACCGTCTTTGCACCATAGCAGATAGCCCGATTGGTCAATTGGAATCACTGACACATCCTAGAGGAATGATTAATCGGGAATATGTCTATAGGATGGTGAGAGAATATGAAAAGCAGCACCAGGAGGAGCACCCTGCCCAGCCACAGCCACAACCACCACCACCTCAGAGAACTTCAATGATTCTGATACCCCCAGGTTTAGTATTTAATGCTCCGGTAAGTGAAGAAGAAAGGAATGATCTACAAGGGTACTGGTCGTACAGTCAAATGGTGATGCACAACAACTTGACCGTCTTCTAGATACAAATTGGAGAAGCTTTAAAGATTACTTCATTAGGCACTTGGGTCCAGCCACCATCACCTCCGGCATGGCACTTTGGTCCTCCTTGTGGACAGTACTACACACCACCGGCGGCGACCACACATCAGGAGGGATCTAGCCACGCGGGTGTGACTGGAGGGGACATGGATGATGATCATGAAGAGGCCCAACCTAGTGACGCTGAGGAGGGTCAAGAAGAGATGGAATGAAGAAATGAAGCCACCATTTGTTTGACCATGGATGAAGACCAACCCTGATCATTGGATCAATTTGATGGATGATGATAATTTTCTCTGTTTTTATTGAACACCATAGCTTTTTATTACTTTGGATTACTTTTGTTTTACTTTCAGTCTTTGGAATTAAAGTATTTTAGTTTTTCTTTAGTTGGCTAATGGCCTTAAACTGATGCCAAGTTGATACATTTTGATGCTTTATGGATGGAATTTCTTTTGGATTCTCATGTTGACACTTGGTAAAGTTTTCCCAGTTATTGCTTAACAAAAGTAGAGTGGCTAAGGGCCCTAAGCTGATGCCATCTTTGCACTAGTTGATGAATGAAATTGAATGCTAAATTTTTTTTAAGCTTAATTGGTGAGATGCATGGCACGGTTGCTCTTGACATTTTTACTCAATTTTAATTCTAGGCTTAAAAGTAGGACATAGTTTAAGTACTTTTTGTTATTTTTGGTTATATCTTGATGTTTAATTTTGGGTGAGTGGAAGGATGATTTATTCATCAATTAGAATAAAAGAGACAAGTTTGGGGATGTTTATCTTTTTGTGTTGGAAATGGACATTTTATACATTCTGTTGCCACTTGATGATTAATGGATGGAAAATTGATCAATTAGGTACTCAATGATGACAAATTTTGATGTTCAATGCTTTGTGATTGAAGTGTATAATTGATTCATTTCAAGAATTTTTGTGTGAGTGAGTAATTCATTTGCAACATAAAGAATTCATAAATTTAGCATTACTATTTTTCAAAAAGAAGTGCTGAAATTTTAGGAAAATTAATTTGAAATGTTGTTTCTTATCAAATCACTTATATTATGTGGTTGATGAACTATCTTTAGGAAAGAAATGAGTTAAATGAAGTAGAAAGAATTTTGGGACATTTCGTGTGTTTGCATAGGGAATGTTCTTCTAATTTGTGAACAATTGATATTCGAGATTAATTTTTGGTACATTTCACTCATTTTCCTTGGTTTAGGGCCGAAAAAAAAATATTTAGGAATAGGGCGAGTACGGGATTCCGACATGTACCCATGTTGTTTCTCCGAATTAAGCCATTAGGAATTGCGTTTTAATAGACCAATAAGTTAAGGAGTAAATGTTTGTAATACTTATCATTAATCTCATATTACTTATTCCTGGTTAGAGATTTATTCCCGAAATGTGTGACAATTGCATTTAAGTTTATTCCTAATTGAACTTCTATTTTCATAATGCCTAGTCGAGAGAGTTGATTAACTTCATAATATTTGTAATGATTTGAGAAGTAATGATGTTTCAAATGAAAAGAACTAAAACTTTTGGTAACTCTTTTCGAGAATGGTAATGCTTGGTGATGTGAAATCTTGTGCAGTGAATGAATGTGTGTTTCTATGTAAAATAAAATTTCAATTTTGGATTGATTCACTCATATACTTCACATATCATGTAGTGTTGAACATTTCTTGAAAGATTGCTTAATTGTTCTAAGTACATCCATGATTCATCAACTATCACGTCAACTTTGGAGTTGTTTATATGTTTGAATGTTAGTAGGTTTCGTTTAATATTAATCTTTGTTTTGCTTGGGACTAGCAAAATGCGAAGTTTGGGGGTGTGATAACTCTAGTAAACTAGAGTTATTTCCCTCTATATTATAGCATTTTGATAGTTTAAATTCCGAAGTTGCATAAGTAATTGAGGATTTTAGTTAATTTCTTTCATATGTATTTGTATTTTCGTTCTTGAATTAATTATGATAAGTTTTGTTAAATTTTTAGTTCACTTAATTAAGTGCTTAATGATGTTAATATTATGCAAGTTAAAAAATTAAAGGTTAGAAGCTGAAAGGAACAAAGCTCAAGGGACCAGATTGCAAAAATGAAAGAAATGAAGAATGCTGGGAGGAGAGTCGAGATTGCGGTCTCGACTGTTCCAGACCGCGATCTCGACTCGGGAAATTGTCTTACTGTATTAGAGTCGAGATCGCGGTCTTAAATGTTCCAGACCGCGATCTTGACTCGTTCAGTTAAGTTGTAAGGACAATTTTGTAAACTTTCAGCCAGTAACTCCTGATTTTTTGCCTAGTATAACATTAGACTATTTAAACTACTTAAAAATTAGTAAGAGTTAGTAGTAGATAGTTTTAGTTATTGTTTAGATAGTTTAGGATAGCTTGAACTCCAAGTTTACTTCTTTAATAGAAATTCTCTTTAATTTTATCTTAGATCTTCTTTTAATTTCTTGTCAAGTTCAAATTTTGATTAAATAATCGCAGTGGGTTAATCGCAAGTTGGGTCGCGTAGATATAATTTTTACTCGCTTTCTTGTCTAATTTAGTACGAATTTCTTTACTTGCAATTTAGGGCTTCTTAGGAAATTAGGGTTCTTGATAATTTCTTGCATTTCTAGTTAGAATTTTCAATTTCTTGCTTTAATTCCTAGTTAATTCTTAGTGGGCATTCTTAATTTCAATCAAAAATCTAAAAATATTTATATTTTTAGTTTAACTCTTCCCAATTTATAGTTTAGAAATGGTTGCTTTTAATATTCAAGGTTTTTCTTTTGTAGTCCTTTTAGTTGGGTGATTTGCTTCTTGTTAATTTTAGTTTTAATTTGGTTAATTTAGGTTAGAATTAAGATTATGGTTTTTATTAGAATAGTTCTATCAATCATTGTTTGCTTAACTACACAAGCACCCATAAATCTTGGTAATTGCTTTCCAACAATCTTCATGGGAACGATCCCTACTTCCCTTTACTACTAGTTGACAACCGTATACTTGCGGGATGCCATCTAGTGTTAGTAGTAGGATTTAGGTGTTTCATTAATTTATAATTAGGCGTGTTAAGGCATCACTCTCCTAGTTGCTAAAGAATCCGGAGCTCTCTACGCAGCTCTCTCCTCTCAGATGTTTTCGTACTTGTGAACTTGAAGCCAGAAGCTCGGAAGCTTGATTGATTGATTTGCAAACTGCGGGGCTTTTAGATGGAAAATATGGTATCAAGTGTTTTCTTCCTTAAATGTTTTTGAAAGATCTTTGGCCTTTAAAAAAGGAGTTTATCTGGCTCTTCGACTATGAGTGAGAGTCCGAGTGGATTCCTAACCCCCTTCTAAAACTGGCAGGAGGAACGGATCCTTTCTTCGTCACAAGTGTGCATGGAATCTAAATTTTTGAGCTCTAATGCCTGAAAAGGGATGGCTAATGTCCAATTTCATTCATCAACTAGAGAAAGATGGCATAATTCCTAAATGAAGGAAAATATACAGTTCAATCACTCGGACCCGTAGCCATAGTCTGGTCGGAGACCTCCTCCTAACCCCCTTATTTATGAAATTTGAATTTTTTTTTTTGAAGAACTCTCCGTTACTATAGATGCATCTGATCTGAGCAGCGGATCATGGATCATGATGCCGAGGATTTGTTCACAGCGGAACTAAAACCTCAAATGGATTAGACACTCAAAGAAGACGGAATTCTACTTGGACAGGTCCTGGAATCCGTCAGTCAATAGTGGAAATGAGAAACTGCTCAGCTTGACTCCATCCCTGAAGGGCAATGAGGTTTGAGAAATTTTTTCTCTTTCAAACGAGCCCTTTTTTAGCGCTCTCTCTACGCGTTATCCAGAAATAGCAAATACACATCTATGGAAGGAACTCTTTGGCACCATCCCACTTCTTTTCTGGCCTAGCCCACTCTTTGCTTTTCAGCTTAGGATTTAGGCTAGGGCCGTGTGACACACATCCATATCCATGTTCGTCTATCATGAACAGGCAAAAGGTACTTTTCATTTATGTAGACGTCTTCACGAGGAGTTCTCAAACATCACATGCATCATATTCTCCGCTCGTGGCTCTCTTCACCATTGATTCAATTGGAAAAGAACTTCAGATTTGTGTCATTCAACCACCTCGTCCGTTAAAGGCAGTTTCTTGCGTGTCAAACAGAGGATTCGAGAACATAAGTCCCACAGCGTTTACGCCGACTCCCATCAACTACTATTATATCCCTTCTAGGCGGTACAAAGAAATCCAGAACCAGCGTACCGACGAAACAATAGCCAATTCAATTCCTTAGCTTGTCAATTCTTAGTGTAATACTACCTTCTTAGCCCTCTAAGAGAATTTGTACATGACAAGGAAGACAAGAAAGACATACTAGTTCTAGAAACCGAATGTCTAGTTCTATTATCAAATCAGCAAGAGGTCTGACTCCGGAGGTAGGGCACAGAGAAGAGAAGTCAAAGCATCCCTCCCTCTGGCTCTCTATGCACTCAGCTATTACTCTTAAGGAAGTTTGAATCAGCTAAGTAGAAGTAGAATACGACTATTATTTAGATTGCTCAGTAAGAGGTTAGGCCGCATCTCCCTAGGGTAGAGCTAGAGTCCGGTAACAAAGGAACCAAGAATACTGAGACAGGAAGGCACCTCTGTCGTTGGAGACCCTATATAGAATTTCCCTCCGAAAATGCTAAGTCGATAAACGGGTCACTGGGAACCGGATTCGGATGTGCCTTAGTGTAGTTCCTAGCTTCACTATCGATTCCACATTGCAATCTCTACCAACTTATCCTCGGCAATTAGGCTAGCCAAGTACTCTACCCGTATTGGTGCTATTAACCGATGACAGATGGATAGTGGCCTTCTCTTGGAGCGAAGAAGGTGATGCCCCAAAGAAAGGTATCGAATGAGCTAGCCCCTAATTATTTCAACAGTCGCCTTAGTCTTATGTCTGGTTAGCGGCTTTAAGCTCTGGGCATGGGCGATCTAACGTCGACGTCGGAAAGAAGATCCTCTGCATGAAGGGTAATAGGTCATGTGCCACATTCGGCTTCCCGAGTCTCCTCCTACAATTCCCCCAACAACCTGTATTTTCATATATGAGAGTGGAATCAAAATCGTTGGGCAGCAGTAAGAGCAATCTCTGCTTCTAATCAGACAATTCCCTCGTGGAATGTGATACCTCCCAGTGAGCTAGGGACAGTTAGCTTCCCAACATGAAGATTGGCGGTCATGCACTCTTTCCATCTAAAGGTCCTGCTCTATCCCCGTTGTTCTAATTTTTCGATCAGTCCTTAACCTGTCTTATAGGGCTTTTCGATTAGCATTGTTTTATCCCTTGTGTGTGTGGGTATGGGCTCTATGCTTTCTAAGGACAAGTCCAATCTGTATTTCGTTAACTAGATTCCAGGTCGGTTACAACCCCCTGGACCCTCCCTCTTATCCTACTTCGGTCCTCTAACTCTCCCAAACCCCTTTAGGTATTATATTATACTAGTCCCTCTCTTCATCTAACCAATGGACTCCAATTGTCTTCCATTGGTAAGGAAGGACTTAGAAGAAATGTAACCTAGGCCTACAGATGGAGACGACCAAAGTGTGATCCTAAGGCAGCCATTAATCAGTCTCACTCAGCATGTAGCTGAGAGGGTTTACGCAGATTCCCAGATGAACCCAATTCCGTCCCATTCAGTACAAAGGAAGAAAATAAGCAGAAATGTGATGCAAACCCCGTGCGCGATCAACTTGATTCAACGAAACCCAAAAATTCAAGAAGGCACCTAAACCCCAAGGATCAACTCCAAAGTCGGTCACAAGAATTTGGACAGTAAACACACAAACAAGAACGAAAAAGAACACACAAGAATCAAACAAGAATTCAACCCGTTGTCTATAGCGAGACAAGAACCAAATACTTAACAAGATTTAAAGCAAGAATTGACCCATTGACTATATGAATCAGGCAAGAAACAAATCTATAAGTCGGTTAGAACAATCACCATTGCTCAAGCGATGATCCCAACAAAGTCTTAATCCAAAGACTAAAAGAAAGAACTTTTTTCTCACGAAAAATCTGACAAGTTTTTTAGATAAAAATCTGCTAAAATTCGTCCATATAATACTGCCTATTTATAGGCTTAATAAAGTCCTAAAAACTAGCTTAAAAACTCCTAAAAAAGTAGTGTTAGGGTTCAACCATAAGTGGCCCCAAGATTTGGGCCAAATGGGCCTTATTAAGGCCAATTAATGAGCCTAAAAACTAAGAACTAAATCAACAACTAAACTCGACTTAAACCCAATTTATAACCAGCCCAATTTACAAAAACTTAAACTACTATTGGGCTTTACATAATAAAGACCAATCTAAAATAAACTTGAAAGGAAATTCGGCCTTCTTGCACTTAAAGGATCTTCACTTGTGCTTTACTTTGAAGAATTAAGCATCATGTAATAATGAATTGAAGATAGTCCAATCCAACTCGATCAAAATACCACGAATGTACTCCAATCTTGGAAAGAGTGAATCCATGCTTGCTCCATCTTTCATCTCCTCATCTTGACACATTTTCAGGTTGTTCGACAGATCCATATCAAAATAGGAATCAGTAATGACAAGACTAGTGACAGTACTTTCTAATTGGATAGAAGAACCTGTTGTCGCAAATGAATCAGAAGGAACTTCACATTCACAATAGCAAGAGAAAGACATTTAAAGAATGGCTTGTTCTCAAAGAAGCTACATAAGCGATGTTTTGACTCCTATAATCCGTAGCAAGTCCTTGTTTTCCTCATTTCTTTAATCCGGAAAGGTTGAATGTTCAACTGAGGTTTCCTATACATGTTAAGGTAGTAGATTCCCCAAGCACATCCCTCTCTGCAGGCCGAGCCGTTGGGAATTTCATTTCACCCGTATAAAATATTCCAATCCGCAACAAAACCATGCGACTTATGGTCAGCATATACTCCGATCAAATCGTATCGACCTAAATATTATAAATAGCTGGCCCATGCCTATTCGTAGACAACCTCTACAGATAAGAAATCCTTACTCCCAAAAGTGTTTAGATCCCGTGCAATCCAAGAATTGGAGAAGCTAAAAAGGCGCGCGCCCTGCGACCAGGAAGACTTTCGTTAAGGCTTTCCCTTCTAGCACCTCTTACAGTAAGAAGAGTTCTCGTACCCTTTCCAGAAGGGCCTTATCCAGTCGAATCCATTTTTACATTTATTTTAAATAAAAAAACATTACAAAGTTTTCGTACGTATAGAAAGCAGTAGGAGTCGGCTAGATAGCATTAGGAAAGGCTTTCTAAATTATTATTTTCTATCCAGTTATCTTGTCCATGCACCGTATATTCTCATCCCCCTTAAGTATTTAATCCGAGAAGTTGCCAATTTTGATTTCTCTTCAATAGGGGATGGAGATTCCCCCCACTCCAATAAGACTTCTACCTACGTATGCCCTTCATTCATCTATTGAACGTAACGTCTTGAACGAATCTATTTCATTGTAGCACTTCGTGAATATCTAACTTTCCCTTCTTGTTGAAAGGGATGTGCTTCTTATACGCATGGAGACCGGTACAGCCTTCTCTTTAAGTTCAAAGGGTCAGTATGAACGAACTTTAAATCTCTTCCTACTCCAATAAGGAAAGGTGAGGGGCTTAGAGACAGGTAGATAGACTAGACCAAGAAGAATAAAAGAAAGTGTAGCTATACTAGGCAAGGAAGGGTCCACCCGTAGGAGCCAACCGATTGTCGCTATAGTAGGTTTGCTATCTTTTTCGAGTGCACTGAGTAAAGTTGCTAGTTAACCTTACCGAGGCTCGCAACTATGATGTACCCAGTTCTGTAGTAGTACGATGTGTAGATAGATGGATCGAAGTAAGCGAGGGCATGCCAGCTGTGTCGGTCGTTCCTCCACTTATGTTTGTCTCGACTGCATTCTCTTTTGTATTCCCAAGAGAATGTGAACTATTTAACCAATCAGTAGCAGAATCCGAGATAGACGAAAGCAAAATCCTTACACTTCAAAAGTCGAAGTCAACTCTTTGCCTTCCTGACTGCCAGTATCAAGACGAGCAGTTACCTCAAAGCAAACCTAGGAGTATACAATAGCAAAGGAATCTCTGTCTGGTTTTGAATGCCTCATTCTTTCCATGAGTGGTTGGGTGGCCGAATACACTAACTCGATAGGCCTTGTCATGCTTTCAGCTAGGCTCCATAGCTCTCTTTGTAGCCATACTTAGGAGATCCCGGTCAAGAGATCAAATAATAAAAAGAATAAGAAGGCAATGTTAAGCCCTATTCATTTCTCATAGCTCAAAGGAAGTCGAGTCCATATTAAATTACCTAGAGGTAATGAACAGGCCAAAGCAACCAACTCGGTCTTCATTAGTATGCTTACTCAGTGCTATGAAACCAATGGTGGGGATTGGTCGCATAGGTGACCTACAGTTGGGCATATACACAAACAACCTAAAAAACAACAACAGGAAACACTCCATTCATCATGGTGTATAGAGCTTCAGCTCTCATTCCGTGGTCACCAGTCTACGATTGGGATTGGATCAATCTTTATAGACATAGAATGTCTCCCGTTTACACAAATTGATCCATCCCGAGCGGAAGATGTCAACCACCTCTTTACTTTGCAGAAGGGAAGAAAAGAGATTAGTTGAAAGCCTATTCGCGGACATCCTCATCTGGAAGAGTTCGTTCTGTGGCAAAGATCCTCCTCTGTGAAAAAGGCTTGCGCTCCTATAAGGCACATCCCGAGAGGAAAGATCGTTCTATGATTGACTGAGAGCAGAAAAATCTTGTATTTTAGGATCAAGCACTCTCTCTTATTTCTTTCCCTTGCTCGGTTACTTATTTCTCTCCTCATTCGTGCATCTAGGAGGGTAGCTACTTCTTTATTTTCAACCTACAACCGATGTCAAGGACTGACCGTTACTGATTGTATTGCTTTGCTGAGGAATGGAGTTAGCGCACAGACAACCATTTCAAATCCCAACTTCCTCAACCATTTGCACGCCAGTCAAGTTTTATTTCCTTGTTGGGTGTAGTGGGTATCTCCATGTCAAGGCAGGGAATAGAATGTTTTGATGATAATAGGTCCTTTGGTGCCTTGCGAAGAAACATCTTTGAGTCTAGAACCATAGTATGGAAGGGGTCCTTAGATATTCTTTGGCGCCTAGAGATGGGTTTGGGTGGAGGTGGTGGTATAGGGAGAAAAACTACAAAATCAATAGTTGGGTGAGCGGGTGTTTCAGAATTTGGTGTAGGGGAATGAAGGGGAAGGGATATTAGTAAGATCAATGTATAGTATAGCATCAGTCTTATCTCTTGACAACTTTCCGTCTCAAGCAGGGAAAAAGTAAAAGTCAAGACAGACTAAGGCGATAGAAAGAATTCCTATTTCTCTGGGTTTGATACCGACGCAGGGAATGGAGTTTTAAGAACAGGAACATTGGACCTATGCCCTTGGGCTGTTGAACTGAAATCTTTAAATAACCCCATCTACTACTATAAAAGAAAGTCGTATTCAAACTCCCAGGTGTCTGTGGAAGAAAAAGACTGAGTTCTAGCTGTGTCTCTTGCTTGTCCTGAATGGAGGGAATCGGGCAATTCACAGAAATGATATCTGTATAATTAGTACCTTTTCTGAAGCCATACCGTGAATCTCATGTCTTCTGGTAAACGGTGGGAATCAGTTCATGAATGACTTCCTTTTCTTAAATATATTCCTTCCATCGATCGCATATGGTCAATTAGTACATATGGTATCTGTCTTTAAATAAATCTATCTCTTTTTTGTTATGAGTAGGCTTGTTTATTAGACAGGAACTGAAACCTACTAACACTCGACTCCACCCCTACCAAGGCCTGAGCCCACCGCAGCTTTGGTCTTAATCCCTTCCTAAATACAGTTAGTTTGTATCTGGAAGCCTCCGTAAGACGTCCATCCTGTCTCTTACCAACCCTAGATAATTTGGTCTCTCTTATTTATTTAGGGAAGGAAATTCAAAGCATAACTAGAGCAAAGCTAGCATCTGGCCTAAAGCTCTTGAACTAGAGGATGGACTCTAGCATATTGAAGCATAAATGTAGCTAGAAAGCCTTTTTGAGCATCTTCTTTGCAATGATGCGAGAGTTCCAGCTCAAGCACCTATTTCTTTTGTACCTTCATTCAAATTTCAAATATCAGATAGTGAATTCATTAAAAAAAGATTAGCGCTTGCTAATTCTTTATAAGAGTTTCATACTCAATCAATTAGGGATAGACTCTATACGACAGACTAGTTCCCTATGTTAACTAGCGGAGCTCTTAAAAAAGGGAAGTCTTGAAGCTTATATATTAAATGAGTCCATCCCGAAGCTCCAACCTTATGCATCACTTTGATTGCTTCTGCCTCCTTATTTATAGAATAGCTCCTTGTGGCGAGAAAGGGAAGAGGTAGATCAAAGTAGAAAGTATAAAATTGAGAACTCTGGTACTTCCAAACGGCCATTGAACACATTTTCTTACAAAATTATATGTACATCATAGAGACGAACTCCTTCACTATTGGAATAAACGAATTCCTTCCTTTACTCTGGGGAAAGGATAGAGACGATCATTATGACCGGGCCGACAGGCACCATCCCTTAGAAGGTAATACATTTCATATAAAGAACGAAAGAAATTGCAAACTTCACCCCTACCTATTATGCGAGCTACTCCTCTACTTCTTTTGATTGATATTTCCTTTGCCACGCGGGAAAGAAAAAGCCTTGTACGAAAAGGCCTCTCTTTCAATTGCGCTGAAGCAACCACATCTCCTTCGAACCCTGACGTGAACAGACGCTTTCTCATTAGTCTGTTAGAACCAGAAAAAGATTTTGTTCTTTATTATCAAGCGAATCATAACCTTTCTTTTCCACAAATATCTCTCCAGGGGGACGTTGTGAGGACCATTAACTGATATTTTCCCTTCTTGTCTTGCAAATGGCTGGTAGATTCGTGTTCTTTTTTCTTACCATTGGGAACCCATAAGACTCGTCCAGTCAACACTACATCTCATGTCAAATCAAGACCTTAAAAGAGTAATCTATATGGAACTGCGGTAAACTCATCTTACCGGGCAAAAGGGCACATAACTGACTCTTCCTTCTTTAGCTGACGCAAAAGCATTAGACAGCAGGTCTTGCCTACCCCAATAAATACAGAGATCTCATTCATCCCACACTACTTCATCTTTCCTTTAATAATTCCTTTTTGTTAGGTGTCAGGTCAGCTTAACATCACTAGTGTAGACCTTAGCCTATACAAAAAATAACTATAGAGAGCCAATATTAAACCTATCTTTCTACTTTCCTCTAAACCGGGTCGATAAAGCCTTTCTCCTAGCTCATCACTGCTTCAGTTAGCTCATCCTATCCTATAACACTAGCTGAGCTAGATCTTTCTCTTCTAAGAAATTATAGGTAAAGAGCTCTAACCGGGGGCTACATTTTCCTTAAAACTGACTTTGTTTGTTGCAGCCTAGTTATTTCAACCAAAATCTGAGAAATTCGGTTCTTGTGGAGCACCCGCCGGTGGTGAGGTAGGAAAAGTTGGTATGGAGATGAAAGAAAGAGATAAGGTACATATCCATCAATACATTGAATGAATACCTTATTCACTCTTTATGATACCTTTCTTTAGGGGACCTGAAGAGAAAGAAAAAGTGACTATCAACTAAATGAGAGATCTACTTCAGTGCACTACCTTAACTGAATCAAGACAAGCGTTATTCCTTAGCTTGCATCTCGCTATTCCTCAGCTGAAAGAAGTTGAACTTCTTTCTCAGTCAGTTGGGGTGGTTGGTTGCTTAGGGTTTCCCAAGCATTAGAAGATGGAGTGGACGGTGACTTCGGAAGAGGGTTTACTGCCTTTGGGGAGAAGGAAGAATAGAACTAGCGGGCCCGATACAAATGCATGGACTGCCTCCTCATTCTCTATCTTCCGATCCTAGCGATGACGGGTACTCCCAAGTCTAGTTCTCCCGGTCCATTGCCTACCTTTGACTTTGAAGCCAAAGCACCTCTCGCCTATAGCCCTACTTGGCTTTCATCGAAATCCCCTTCTTTAGATTGAGAGAGTACTTTGTACCCATTTCAAACCTCTCCTTGCCCCCACCCATCCTGTAAATAGAGCAATTCCATACTGGAATAACCTTTCGAAACTTGTATTCCATGGCCCCCAAAATTCATAGTCGACTTCACTTCATTACACTCTTTTTTTATTTAAAAGTCATCTTTTCTTTCATCGGGTTTAGACAGCCTCCTTACTATTCTGAGTGGCAATATATTTACTGCGGCTCCATTGTACACCAAGACTCTAGACATCGGCTTTCCATCGATGTGAGATCTTCTGTTGTATAGAGGCCTCAGATGCTTGGTCATTTCTTCTGGTGGCTTCTCAAAAGTCACTCTACTGGCTCTGGTCTCTAGAAGAGACGGAGTCTGACTTTTCTAACTTTCTCTACTTTCTTCCATTACTGATTGTCCTTCAGCACGAGAGCCTTGGATCATCATCAGGGTTGTGTCAGTAAGATCAAGGCCTTGCTAGCTGGGTCCCTGCACACCTCTGATCTATCTGTTAGCTCCAGACCATAATAAATCTCTACAATTTTTGCAACTGGAGAGAGTCATTTTTTTTCGTATCCTTATCCAGTTACTCGGGTTTATTCTCCTTTGGACCAAAGACCCAAGGTAAGACGTAGTTTACCGCCACTTTTTGAGAAAAACTCCAAAACTTGAGGACTGTCTTCTTTGATAGATCATCATCCCCATCATCTTCATCTTCCATCTTGTCAAAGCGCAGTTTTCCTTCGGTAAGAGAATAAGGAATCAAAAAGGAAACCAGAGCTAATTAGCAACTTAAGAAGGTCACCTTTCTCATCAAACAGAGGTTTATTCAAAGGTAGCTGGGGTAGAGAAAGTCGAGTAGTGATCGGATAGATCGTACTAGCAATTGGACAAGAAGAATTGGATTAGGCCTCTCTTCTAAGTGAGCTGGTCGCTGAATAGAAAGATAGAAAATGGGTTGGATAATGACATCACTGGAGAGTGCCCTATCTAAGATGTCATCCACCAGAAGCAGCCTTCAGCCCCACTGAACTCGCTTAAGCGAACGACTTAGAGCTATTAACTTCGTTTAGAGATCCTCCCTCTCTAAAAGCAAACTAACTTAAACCAACCCAAAACCTCATAAGAAGGGAAATTGTTCAGGCTGCAGCCCACATTCTCTCCAATCTCTCCCTAGTGATGTTGATGATGAGCTTTGATGCAAGTAGCTCGATTTCAATTGAGGAGAATGATTGGCCCTAAACCTTTATATAGGCTTGCTTCTTTTCTGGTCTGGGCTAGTTCTCAAAACCTAGACTCCCATGGCTCGCTTGGAAAACGTTCGTACGTTGCTAACCTCTTATTCTCCTCCTATCCCTGAACTTTTCTTGGATCGAGGAGTTAAAGCTCAGCTAGGGCAGTTTCTCTCTCCAATGGATGAGCGGAGAATAAAATCTTATATGATTTCTTATCAGCCTCTTCAAATTGGAGAAAGAAAATCAATCTGAAGGGGAGGAGTGCTTTTCTCCGTCCCATCACTAGTAGTTGCTGTTCAACCATCGATACCGGCGCGGGAGACAGGGAAAAATAGAAGGGGCATGGTTGGTATGTCACTGGGTCGGTGAGGGAACCCATAGGAAGGGGGGATGCCCCACCGAGTTCACATAAAAAATAGCCAACATGAACACAAAAGAAATCTTGAATTACGTATAGAAACAAAACGAACCACTTCAATTCTCGGAGTTGAGGTATATGAAGAATGGCTTTTTGGTCCCTTTCGTCTAGTGGTTAGGACATCATCTTTTCATGTCGAAGACACGGGTTTGATTCCCGTATGGGATAGGTATTCATTCCCAGCCGCTTTCAGTTAGTGTTCATTGCTGAGTGATCGCTCGCTATCTGGCCAGAAAATATGGTCCGGAAGCTTTCTCTCTCTCAGCAAGCAAGACGAGATCACCACTTCTCTTAGTAATGGACTTCCTTTACTTCGTAACCTTAACCTTAGATGTCTTTTCGAAATAGATTCTCGAACCTCCGACAGACAGAATCTCCATGTATGCCTGCTTTCTCTCCTCCCCTCCCTAATACCTAATACATACTTCCGTCTATGGAGCCTAAAGCTTCAAGCATGGCATGGTAGTAAGAAGTAAGTTGGCCTAGTCTCTCGCCCAGCATTCGCCTTCTTTAGTGGCCAAGTTGAAGCCTTCAACACTTCTTCGGCCTACTACCTTTCTATTTCAAGGTTGAGCTTGTTCAATTGAAGCTAATGCTATGTTGCCCTTCCCTTGTTCAAGAGAAAGCGAGGATGGTCGTAGAACATATAGCATAGCTACTAGCCTAAACAAAAGAGATTAGCCTCTTGATCGATCGATTGATTGGATCGAAGTACGAAGGGTTGATTGAAGTGTGAGATCAGCCCAAGACAAAGGCCGAGCAACTAGCTGCTGCAGGATTAGACGTCTATCTATCTCACCACGCTCCCCTACTCCTGTAAAGGCTGGCGGAAGGAATGCTCTGCTCATCTTTTTCTTACGGCTCGTTACTGCAGTGCTTGTTCACCCCTTCGGCTTCTTCCATTCAAAAAGGTAGTGTCATTTTCCTATTCTTATTGGTAAATAGCATCTTGAAGTGAAGCAAAGGCATTATTGAAGGAAATAGATGGCGGGTCGGTCAATTGCATTGGGTAGGAGATGGAGGACCTGCCTTAACCGCAAGTGCATTCTCTATTCAATTCCATCCTCAATCCCAACAAATTTTTATTCCAAAGTTTATATCTCTTCTTTATTTTTAAGTGACAAAGGGGTGACAAAGGGTATACTTTCTTCTCTATGTCACAGTCTCATCAATGAGCGTAGATTAATTGATATGGCTTTTGTGCTTGTCAATCTGTATCCCATTCTTCAGGTATAGTTTTATTTGATCACAGATCGACAGGCAATCCGTCCTTTCTCCCCCTTTCCTCCTAGGACGTGGTCTGACTCTGAGAAAAACCATTGTGTTAGGTCCCTAGTAAGCAGAATTCGTAAACTATGCTAAGAAAGGCTATTTGAATCCTTTTAAAAAAGTTTATAGCAAGAAAAGCAAAAACAATTCTCAACGCCTTTACGAGGTAGAGATGAGTTAAATTACTCGTGTTGGCATGGAAGTCAGCCCGATAAACTGATTCCATTCTACTACTAGTGTTCAAAACCTTTCCCTTAACTCTATTAAAGACCTTCTTATCAAGAGATGCTAAAGCTATTTATAGTTGGTATTTCTAAGTCGAAAGGAGGGCTTTGGGCAAAGAGCAAGTCTAAAGTACTTGACTTCAGTCCCAGTACTGAAAGAGTAACTTCAGGATCGATGTAATTGAGCTCGACTGTAAGGAGATGAGAGGAAAGGAAAGACTTCATTTACTTCCTGCAAATTTCTTATGTAAGAGCTAGTAGAAAGAAAGGAATTCTTTTTTTCATCTCCCCTGTATAAGTTGACATCTTAACCTGATAAGCTCAGTTGATTGTTGAAGCAGTAGCTCTGGATCGAGAGCAGGATGCTTACCTTTATTATTATTAAAAGGAGAAAGGGCTTTTTTTAGATTAAGAGCTGAGTAGGGTGGTTTTGCTGGCTTGCTTGTGCAATCAACGAAAAATTCCTTCGCTAAGCTAGCTTTGTAAGTGAAGCAAGCCTGGTTCTCCAGGCACTACGGTAGGGCATGGATCGATCATGACGAGAATGGACTTCTCCGTAATCTAATGTAAATAGAAGAGGCACAGTCCGGCTTCTCCCCTCTCGACCAAACGAAGGAGATATGAATTCCATTTAGGCGGGTAAGGGCTTGGCTAGACCGTGTGTTCTCTCCTGGTTCAGTCGGGGGCGAAAACTTGAAAATTTATCATTCAGTGGTGGGTTGTTCATAGAAAGGAATGCGTTACCCAAGGAGTGGCAAATCTAGATAGAGTCTTGCTCATAGAGGAAGAGTATCCACGCTACAACTTACGCAGTTGATCGGATCAAATAGCCCTTCAGGCAAACAAACAAACCCGACACATCCAATTCCATTCCGATCACGCTATTTTAACAACTTGGAGGTATGGCCGAGTGGCTTATGGCATTGGTTTGCTAAATCGACTTACAATAAAATTGTATCAAAGGTTTGAATCCCATTTCCTCCGGCACGAAAATGAAATGAGCAGGCAAAATTACGTGAGAGAATGAACCTCTTGGTGGAGTCCAGTCCCTGGACGGCTCTCGGTTCTTGAGCATGTTGGGGGATTAGGCGGCAGTTGAAAGAGCTACTCGAAAGCTTCACGAAAAAGCGAAAAAAGCCTATATATTCTATTTTCTATTTTTAGATTTTTTTCCTTACTAGTCAAGTGGCGCTATTCGATGAAGAAAACAGACTTTAGGAAAGTGGTTCAGGTAGCTCAGCTGGTTAGAGCAAAGGACTAAAAATCCTTGTGTCAGTGGTTTGAATCCACTTCTAAGCGGGCGAAGGGTCCAAAGGACACGTAGCCAGGAGTGAGCCGAATTTGGAAATTCAAGTGAAAGAGTAAGCCAAAAAAAGTGAGCGCTCCTACACTATACATTTAACTTTTGGCGTCGCCCTATCTTGCTGGAGACAGATTTTCTAAAAAAACGGTTGATTACTCGGATTGGTTCTCACATCCCTATGCCCAAAAGGATGGGCGAGTTCGGTTTGGGTGTTCATCAATCGGGTGGATCTATATACTGCGGGGTGGTGAGACGAGATGTAGCGCAGTCTAGTCAGCGCATCTGTTTTGGGTACAGAGGGCCATAGGTTCGAATCCTGTCACCTTGATGTGATGGGCTGAAGTGCACAGCCTTGCAGGATATGAAGGCTGGCCAAAAAAATGCACATTAGAAAGGACGAAGAAAGATGGTTTTTTCAAAACTCCTTGGTAGTGCTCTCGGTGCTTTTGTAGCCATGTCATTTTCACGTTTTCTAGAATCTGAATGAAGAGCTATAATGATAACTGGTAGAAATCTCATGTTGTTCTGAATACTGATTTTTAGCATGATATTTTTGTTTCGTCTTTATTCTTTAAGTTTGAATAGAAAGTCCGGCTTTCTACTCAGAGTTTCTTTTTGTTTCTATCCATTTTCTTTCTCATCTCGTTATTTGGATGTTTTCTACGGATCTACTTACTATCTCACTTTGGTCTTTTTTTTGTTAATCTTTTATCTTTTATTCTTGTTTGTAGTGTTGGTTCGGGAAGAGGACAGCCACTTCCTCTTCCTGCCCCTTTCGGCGAAACAAGCTCATCCTCGTGGATGGAGGATTCGTTCGGCATTGATGCGCTCTTGGAGTCGTGGTCTAAATCAACGGAGGAGGGGTCAACAGAAATGGGCACGTCGATCAATCAATCGAAAGCTAGCCCTCCTACTAATGCAACCTCCCCGGGAAGACGAAGCTGGTCCATCGAATCAGCCCCCACGAGTTGTCCTCTATCCGTATCAACCGAATGAAGTTGCCCACCCTACTCGTAATCAAGAGGAGGTTCTCTCACTCCGGTGAGAGCTCCACGCCTTAATCCAAGAAATGGTTCATGACAAATCAGATAGGAGGGTCGGTCGGCTGTCCGCTCAGTATTCTCCCTGAATAGAGGGAACTTAATTCAGAAACCGCCCATCGGATAATAGTGCAACTGGAGCTTGACGCCGAAACTAATGTCAATAATCTCTGGGAATGGGTTGGGAGGCTAAGGGAGGATAAAAATCTCCTAAAAACGATCATTAGGGAATACCTACCAAGACGGTAGCTGGGTCGGGACCTAGTGATCTCTTCTTTTCTTTTATAGGTAGGGTTGGGCAGCGACTCTACTTCTTGAAAGGAAGAATAGAACGTAGTCTTTGTTAGACAAGGCCCACATGCAGTCTATCTCTTCTGGTGTTTGGCTCGTGGAGAGAGAAATATGACCTCCATTTTAGAAGTCAGATTGGATTTTAGCCAAAAAGGGGAGAGTTTATATACCCAGTTAAATGATTAAAGAGTTTTCCTGCCTCAAGGGTAATGCTTGAAAAAAGCTCTTCTGTCTCTTGGCGACTCGAAAGAGAATAAGTAGAATCAACTTCTGTCGTTAGAACAAGAATAGCTCAAGTATAGAATAAAGAACAATGACATTCCTTCCCCGAAAGCCTAGAAGTAAGCCATAACTCTTAACGATGCAAGGAATAGCTATCCTTACCTTAGCCCCAGCCCTCTAAGAACCCTTGCTTCTTGGAACAAGAAAAACTGGTTAAAGCCAAGAATGCTTGGCTGGCACAAAGAAAACTGAGAAAGAACTATAACCTACACAAACAGAGAGCATACCCCACAGACCTCACATACTACATCAACAGAGGGTAGCTTACTTAAACTAAAGGGACAACTACTTCTACTATTGGGACTTATACTAGCACTAAAAATGGTCATATAGAAAGTGTTTGCATTTACCTTACTGGATATAAAGTGTTACCTGGCTTCTCACAGGCTATCTTGCCAACCGGGGAAAGAAATGGGGCATATATCATAGAAATATAAGGGAAGGGCTTCTTTGGATTATAAAGCACATTCCTTGTGAGAAAGTAACCAATAGATTAGGATTTCCAAGATCTTTATAAAGGATCTTCCAGAGGTTTCTCCAAGTATAACAAGATAGTCAGGTAAATTTGATTTGTGAAAGCATGGTTATTGACAGGGGGTTCAGCATTAGGAATCAATGTCGGAGATGGCTAGAGACGACTTCGCCCTTTGTGGGAGAAGCACCCGAGTCCAATGCGAGACCTTCCCCGAATCCCTCCTATTCGCTTATTCATGAACTTTCTCTAAACCAGCTTCTCTTTCTGAGATAGGTTGGGGTTTTGCTCTTCTGTCGAGAAAGGCCACGTCTTTCAACCCCCTCGGGTTCCCACCAGGTGGTATAGGAAGTGCAATGGGTGACAAAATAGAATCTCGATCTCACCATGAGAAAAGAGCTATTGTCATTACCTTATGGGATGTCGAGGCAGGAAATGGCATACCAATTCGAAATCCTCTTAAAGAGTATCCATCTATGAACCATATGTTCGAACAACTTCTTCTGATTCCCTTCTGTCATTATTTGTGTCGTCTTAATAAAGAGTATGTGCCTTGCCTAGGAAATGCTCATGCAATCTCAATCTTTGCTCCTAAATTCTTTCTATCGATATCGACATCTAACAATGGAAAGGAAGTTCTTAATGCGGGTGAAAATCAATCACATTCTCTGACAAAAAAGAACTATCTATCACGGTGCGCTATTCTTTATAGAAAATAGAATAGATTCTCTCTCTTTATCCTATCCTATAGCGAGAGTTTGGTAGGACCCCACCAGAGGGAGTGACATGAATCCACGTCGACGTTATTGATTTCAGATATGGGGAGCACTATACATAGATAGAAGCAAGTGCTACAAAAGCAACAACAATTCCTACCTACCCTAGTCCATCCCTTAACCCAGATAATGACCATTTAAGCACCTCTGGAAGCAGACAGAAAGAGATGGCAAAGTAAGCACCTTGTCCTTATACTACTTTCTCTGTGTTCTATCACTCCCTTCCATCACTTAAAGGTAGGCCTACCCCAGGAAAAAAGAAATCACAACCAGGGCTATATTCACCTCTATGTTAGGTAGCCTCCTCACTTTAAACACAAATAAGAGCTAGTTTGCATTGAGAATGAGGGGCCCTCCAAAGAGGACTAGTTTTTTGCTTCTTACTTACCTATCTTTATTTATATATTAATTAAAGAAAAAGAGTCAAAATTTCAATTATTACATAGCCCACTTCGCTCTGCTGCTCTGTTCGCTCTGACGATTCTACATACCGGCCAGAAAGAGATAGAGCAGTGTGATTGGCTCTATAATTGAAATAATGGAAATGCTCTGTCGTATAGCTTCGCTAGCAGTGTCGAGCTTTGTCACAATTCGACTGGAACTAAGGACTGAATGGAATTTCGAGCTCTCACAGCTGATATGTTTAGAATGAAGAAACCGCTACTGAACAAGAGCGAGTGAAGTGCTTATGCCCCCTTATTTAGAGATAGGGGGAGCCAAAGAGAAGTTGTAGCAACGAGCTACTAAGGAGTGACTGTGTTGAAGCTTCAAATGTAGAGCTCGCGACGACGAGTGTGCCGAAGAAGACTAAAAATAATCTGTGAATAATATAAGTAAGCGTTTGCGTTCAGTAAATCGCAATTCTTTTTGTGTGTCAGGTAGCGCGTGTTAAGATTTGTCGCTTGAACGTCCAGGCGAGGAAGGAGATCTATACGAAAAAAGCTGCACAGGTAGCAGTGGTTGCCTTTTATAAGGGCTCGGCTTTCCCATTGTCACTATCTTTCCCAGCATATCTGTCGGGAGAAAGAGCCTATCCAAGTCCCATATTCAGTTGAATCAGATCTAGAAGGGCTCACTACTAAGGTGAAAGAAAGGAGCAAGATATAGCCAAAAGTCAGATATTCTCTCATAGGAACAAGCGTAGGCCTGTAGCGCGCCCTTTACCCACTAAGAAGTGCTTTTCTTGGCGAAGCGAGGAAGCACAGTTGCGCGTCTCTCCATAGCCCATATACTCTAAAGGAGGCCTTTAATACCAAGTGCAAGCGCCTGATTTGGAAGCTTGCTGTGTAATTTCATAAAGAAATAAAAGCGTGTGAATCTCAGGGAGTCTGAATTTCAAATCTAGCCTCCTGGACTGAACCGACCTTTTTAATAGGTTATAACTATCAAGAAAGTAGGAATGGCAGAGAAAGAGATGCACTTTCTGGACACAAGATCCAGAGTTTTTTTGAGAAAAATGTCCCTTCCCTCAATATCATGATCGGGTCAGTCGACTAGGCCAGATCATGAGTGAATAGAAAATCAAAAATGTCAATAGTTGTTGTTGTTCCAGCCATTTTTTTTAAAACTACTTATCCTAGGTATAAAAAAAATTATATATTTTATTGTTTTGTTCGTTAATTTTTTTTAATAGGAAGAGTGATTCCGAAAATGCGAGCGGGAGGGCAAACAGAACTGCAGGCCGAGGGGTATACCGCAGTTGAAGACTACATTCTGCATCTTCTTCTAGAATTGATGCAGGACCGTCTCACCCTAGAACCTAGCCCTTCCCAGTGGGACAGCGTAATACAACTATTATGTGAGAAAAAAAATTTATATAAGGAAACTCTCGCGGGTTCATCCTTACGTGAGCTAAAAGAATGGCTAGCCCCTATTTCGAAAAGGCATCTAACACCTGGAGAAAATCATCTATTCTAGAGTTATAGACAAGGAACTCCATTATGTTGACTCTACCAGATAGAATCAAACACGTATTTTTTCATAGTCAAAAGAAGAGTTTGATCCTGTCTCAGAAGGAACGCTAGCTATATGCTTAACACATGCAAATCGAACGTTGTGTTCGAAGACTGGGCAGAAGGAATTAAACACCTATGCCATTTTTATGTGCTAGTATATGTCTATCTGTCTCTTAGACAAGGGGGCATAAGGGCGATTCCGTAACAGCAGGTAACCCAGCCGACTTAATGATGGCCGTGCATGAGATCGTACAAGACCACTTTGATTATGAGTTGGGGGATGCGAACATAGTGGCCGACCCTAAAATACCTTCTGCGCTATCTTAAAGGTGAAAAACTTCCATTTTGAGATCTCAAAGCACTTTCTCGCTAATTTAGTGAGATAAGTGTGAAATTCCCTCCACAAGACTGTCTTTGCTTTATTGGAAGAAAGATCGAAGTTTAGACCGCTCATAGTAGTTCTACCTATGGAAAGGATCATCAGAGAGGAAACAACCCATTTATGATTCCAGCCGAGAAGACTGGTTAAAGGAAAGATCAAGAATGTTTAGATCAGTTGCCGATGAACAAGTAAGAATTGCCTCAACCAAAATTGATGGAATTGGACCCAAAAAAGCCATTCAGGTTCGTTATCGATTAGGTATCAGTGGGAACATAAAGATAAAAGAATTAACTAAGTATCAGATCGACCAAATTGAACAAATGATAGGTCAATGTCATGTTGTTCATTAGGAATTGAAGAGGAGAGCATGAGCAGACATCGAATGATTAATTTCTATTTCTTGTTATAGTGGAATTCGTCATCAAGACGGATCGCCCGTACGCGGTCAACGAACTCATAGGACTTGTCACAAGCTAATTCGAAAATGAAAGAGGTATACTGAAAGCCCTTGATACTTGTCTGATCAATCACACTGATAGCTTCAGGAAAACAATAGTTCACTAAAATTTGTTTTTCATTTTTTTGGTATTTCATGGGTTACTAATCCAGTATACATATAGTAGGCCTCTTTCGCCACGACATTAGTGGCTTAGCCCTTCACCCGCCTATCGTATCGGCTCGGCTTCATCCTAGAAGCTACTGCTTCCGCCTCTCTAAGCTTCGCTATCGCTCGTGACTGGTATATGGATCTCTCTATGAAGTGGTCGGCCTTCTAGAAGCTTTGCCAGAAACGACTAGTCGCTTCCCGAATGCCTCTTTACTTTAGTATAGTCTAGTTTGTTTTTGCCTCCTTCCTTGTCGCCAACATACACTACTAGGAGAGTAAACAAGCTAGCTTGCTTGCATTCTAGAAAGGGTAGCTTCCGCGCCCTTACTGCCTGCTAAAATTTATATGAATGATCGTGACAACTCTTCAAATCCTATTTAGTCTGATTAGATATGTCACTGAAACAAAGTGATTCCGTTCTGTCTCTATTTTATTTTCAAATTCTGAGGATTAGAGCGGGCCGATCCTAACATCATTTATGAGAAGTCGGGCAACGAAGCCTCCTCCTCAGATAAAGATGTCTCCGGCGCTACTCTCCCGGCAAGAATTTTTCTATTGTGATTTTTTTGGCGAGTTCGGTCAGGAGGGATAGAGATGCTTTCTATCAGTCAAAAGCAGATACCCCCATGCTTCCACAGTCCACTTACCGAGAAATAGAAAGGAAAAGCTTAGAGCCAGAGCAAGTTGGGTTGGGGTATAGAGCCGTAAGCGCGGTGGGGGTGAGAGAGGACGTGCTCGTACGGTTCATAGAAGGATATGATCAACTACTTGATTGTTGGGAAATTTCACTCCTCTATATTCAAAATATGCCTTCTAGGAGCATTACGATCTGCAGCTCAAATGGTCCCTTATGAAGTTTCTATTGGTCTTGTTCTTATTGTACGCCTTGTGAACGCGTTTGGATCAGCGAAGGCAATCGCTCAGATGTTTCCCTAACCCAACTCGGGAACAGACCGGAAGGAACCGTAGCATGGGAATGTCCGCGTCTCATCGCAAGGCTCATTTTGAGTTGTGGGTCATAGGATGGGCAGCTTTATCTGATCAAGGGCCGAGGCACAAGGGTCCTAGTACCATCCAGGTGCAAAGAACCCCGAAAATGATTGCAATGAGCAGAAATCTCACACACGGGCCTAAACGACAAGCAAACACTCAAACGTGAGAGCAAGGGATCACCCAATGAATGGATGAGCCCAAAGGGGGAGGGGGCAAGAACCATGCTTGCAGAGAAGTGGCGGTCCGAATCTTATCTAAACTGCGAGAATAACTGACTAAACCGTGCCATAAGGGGGGTCATTCTCCAAACGGGATGGGGAAAAGCCTTTAGATTGTTTAAGTAGGTTGGGTGATAGATCGGCCATAGGAGTACTCCAGGATATAAACCAGGGCAACAGAAGTGGAGCATACGACAATGCCTTCCGTTTTCATTTCGTGGAAGTCCCCGACAGAGGAAAGGGTTGTAGGTGATCTCTAGCGCGTTCTGCTTCTCATTTAGAGAGAGGCACTAAAATCCTTTTTATTGGTTCGTGCATGGCAGCTGGTATAGATGAAGAAAGGCGGGCCACTTTTTTTTCGAGACCTACATTCTTAATAGGCGGCAAAGCGAAATAGGAAAGGGGCTGAGCTAACTGATGAGTGCCTTTTGAGTATTTTTCTAAAGGCTCTCATGTGGAGCTGACATGGCTGTTTACGTACAAATATAGCCAAATCAAGATAAGACGGGATGGTCAGAGGCTGCAGCAGGACTACCATAGGAAAGCCCACCCCCGCTAGCTAACATAGAAAGATATTCCCAGATAGTAGTAGTCTCTATGTGAATCTCTTCCCAACCAGGCCAGGTCGGATTGGGCCAGCGCTTGGGATGGGAATGGCTCAACCCACATGCATCATTTGACGAAAGCACTCCAGTCCAGTCGTCTCCGATGATTGGTTTGTCAACCACGCTTTCCCTCCCTCAAAACAATGCTCCTCACCAAATCTCTTTCTACATGGTTGGGTTGGGGCAACACAGCAACGAGTAACTCGCTCCAGGACCCACTTTCTCGAGAGCAGATGCCGGCCGAGATGGAGTTGGGAGCAAACCTATACTTTCCTGGGGCTTGCCTTGCCTTGCCTCAACATCTAAATAAATAAAGATAAATAAAGGGCGAGCACCAAAAAGGAAGCAGCCCAGCCTCTTCAAGAAAGCACAGACGAGCCACATGCAGGGAAACTTGCACGTGTGGTTCTGGCCGGGGACACCTGTATATTGTACTAATATGTGTAGGTCCCCATAATTCGAGTGAGGTTGTCATGGCACAAAAGTAGATATGTTCTGGAATTTCTTTGTTCCCTGTATTGGTTATGTTCTTTATTTCTCATCTAGCAGAAACTAATCGAGCTCCGTTTGATCTCCCAGAAGCATAAGTTGAATTAGTTGAAGGCTATAATGTAGAATATGTGCGGGATGCGATCCTTAATAGTTCACTGTTGGCGGAAGCCAATGTCCCGAGGTCCCGGGGACTCATTCTGACTGAAACAAGGGACGGGTCTTTACGAACTTCAAAATATTCGATTTTAGGAAAGCCAAAAAAGGTGAGCGCCCCTACAAGAACCTTATTGAAAGGCCCCTTACTATAGAAAGGGTGTTAACGCTGTTTTTTGATTGCAGGGGCAAGAAGGAATGAATTGAGCTACGCAAAAGCTGTTGCGTTAACGAGCAAGAAAAGGGATGTGCGTTAGGGCTCTACTAATAAGATAGAAAAGGCTTTTCTTACTTGTTTAGTAAAGTCTCACTTTTTGATAGGAATAGGTGCTTGCTAGGGCACTATTCATTCTTCATTCGAAACTAATGAGTGTCGGGTCGGGGGTTTCTGCCTTGTTATCAAAAAGGGAGTTGGGTAAAGCAAACTCCCTCCTTGGAGGAGCACAGGCTTAGTAAAGTAGAACCGGGTTGCGCTGGTTGATGCTTCGATCAAAAACAAATCAGTGGGACCATGCCGGTACGACTGAATATGCGTTAGAAAGGTAAATCCCTCCCAACTTGTACGACATCTACGACTCCAAAAAACTGGGCCGAACTTCTAAACAACCGCCCGCTTCCATAGAACAATATTGTAGCAACGTAGACCTAAGTGGTCATATATTGGATCCTTGGGAACCATCACAAGTACGGCCGGCCTATATTTGAACAAAAATGCCGTGTCATCCGACGGAGCCTAGAAGAAGGTGACTCGCCAGACAGCTGACTCCTTTTCAATTGAAAAGAATAGCCAAACCAACCCAGCTGGATGGTCAATCTCATAGATCTTATAGGCCTGCAAACTGGAGATGAACGACCACGGTCCCAACCTTATCAGCACCGGAGGTGTACTAATCAATGAACCCTAGAAAACGACTTTCTTTTTTGACAAAATAAAGCAAGCCTAACCGATCCCGACATGTTGTTAATATTTATTTAGTTGGAGGGACTTTCGCTAACTAAATCCATCGATAAACCTAGACCCCGGTAACCTTCGTAACCAAAGCGTCACAACAACATTCAAAGGTGACCTTTGGATTTTCTTTAAGTAGGGGGCAAAGAGGAGCACATAGGAATGCCGACCACTACATAAGCCACAAGTAGATGAGAGAAATTGAGTAACACCTTGTATAGGTTGGGTGTAGCTTGAAGAAGCAAGCCCCTATCAGAGAAAGCCATTGCTAGTAACATTTTTCAGCTGGCTGTTATGTTAGTTGTAGCACGCCTTCCCTCCTTCTCTAACTTCAAAAAGATTTAGCAGTATTTTCTTATGATGACCTGGTCGAGAGAGTACGATACATCGATGTAAAAGATTGAGTTGGATCTGTGAGGTTGGTTATAGTAAGGCCTGGCCGGAAAGTGTTCTTGCCTCTATCATTAGCTCAGGTAGTCTCCGTTTCTGGTGTTTTAGTCACCTTTCCTTGCCCAACCAATTAGATATCTTATATTCCAACAACTAGATTCACCTTACTCCCATTTTTTGCAAGGTAAAGAGACAGGTAAATGATAACCAAAACCTAGGCGGCAATAAAAGCGCAAGACGATTGGGCAGCCTGAAGTGTTGGTTTCATTAACTGAGACTAAGCTAATGACTGTAGTAGCCATGGCGTTAGGAAGAGCTGGGCAGGACACGTACCATGTTTATAAAAAAGACTCGGCACTCCACACGCCTTGGGGGCTATAGAAGTCAGGTAGCGAAGCCTAAGATTATATTACTAGTTTGTTTAACTGAGGTTACCCGCCTCAGTCCAATATCTCAAAGTAAAGACTATAACTCAACAGCAAGCTGCCTTTACTTGACTTCCAGTTTATTCCCAAATCAAAGCGACTTGCTTATCAGAAAAATACAAGGTGCGTAGCGGGTATTAGGTGAGTTGGCGCCTACATAAGTGAGTTTTTCTTGTTTACCAAGCTCCTCTCCTCTTGTTTGCACAAGCTTCTGTAAGCCTATCCTGCAAATAGCCTATTGGACAAGGCAAGGAAGAAGGAGTTTGAAAACTTTTTTAGTCTTTCTTTTTATTATAATAAATAGGATCTTTCTCTCCTTGCAGAAGTGAGAGAGTAGAGAGTGAAGGGGGAAACCTAGAAGTGCTATGATAGCCGGCTAGGGAATACCTGTAAAAAGAGCTAGGCCTATCTTTAAGCATTAAAAGAAGATCCCCTGGGGCCATTAGAGCATACTTTCATAAAGGGAAGTTGATCTTGAAAGGAAGACAATTGTCGCAGTCCCACTACGCGTAACTAGAGATGGGAATAGCTCATGCCCAGCTCGAGCGAAATTCATTCCTCTTTGATAACATGGATCCGTTTCATTTAATAAGAAGAAGCGCCTCTTCTATTGGACTGATTTCCTTGCTTGTCCTTGAATCGGGATTCGATGGGTCTTCTGTGTAGTGGAGCTCTTTTAACCCTTGGCACAAAGGCCATGAGGTTGGGAATGAATGTTTGGTTGACCTTCTTTTTTGTCTTGCTAGCTCTGCTCTTAGATGGAAGGCCAGTTGTTGATGAAGGAGAAGGTGTACCGACATAAACTCCATAAATTGGGTCATTGACGAATGGGCCACAGACAGAGGAATTCCACCAATTCATGGGACTCACATGTGGGGATATTAAGACCAGGATTGATCCTTGAGGGACGCCCAGCATAATTAGAAAAAGAACAAGAGACTTAATCAAAGACACAGAAGGAAAGAACTCTAATACAAGAAGATGAACTTTAAGATTGTTCGTGCCACATAACGTTTGAGGCACTTTCTCGGCCAAATGATAGAGGCGCAAGAAATTCATTCAAGTTCTCAGCTAGCTGCCATCTAGAGATCTTCCTGCTTCATTTATGGATAACTAAACTGAGAGGTGCCCAGAGTAACGGAGCCCTTAGACGGATTAGATGTACTTGACTTCAGTCCCAGTACTGAAAAACGTGACTAAATCAACACCTAGTACTGACGAGCTGTCCCTAACCGAAGATGGTAGGGAAAGTAACTTCGTACCCTTCCCTAGCTCTTGAGTTAATGAGTTCAGGAGTAGTTGAGTTCTGACTTCTTATCGAGCTATGTGACTCTATACCCGAATGAGGGGCATTGAAAGGAGATTTGTAATTCAATAATGAATAATAGAAGAGATTAGAATTTTACATTCACCAAAGACCCCTATGTGGGCCTATTAGCGCTAATCCCTTCCTTCTCAACTCTGGGTTGACTTCTTTATAAGAAAATCCAATTCGTCAAAAATGACGGAACTTTCGCTAGTCAATATCCCAAACATAGGGCTTATGTGATACCTATTGGATTAATGGCCTAGACCGAAGAAAATACAAGTAAAGCAGGTCTGGTGTGAAACTTGGACGTCTAAGTAAGTGAAGTTGTGCTAACCGGTCCTATCCTAGATCCAACCGAGTTTGGAACAAACTAAAGTGGATTGATCCGGTCGACGTGGCTAAGCTGAAAAAAGAAAGGAGTCCTATATCTTCTATACTGTATTGATGGCTCATTTTGGCTCACTTCCTCGATATGGGATTGAAAATATTAACTACTAAGATTTATTAGAGAGGTAGCGGGCTAGATGTACAAGCAATTCAACCTCTTAAAAAATGGGGATGCTCTTCTTGGGCTTTCCATCTACTTCTACAGAGGTATAGGGCAGCCAAGAAGCAAGATTCTAGGCAGGCTTAAGTAGGAGTCTAACCATTAGATAGAGACTAAGTTGAGCCAAGCAAGGCTTTGCTAAGAAAGCAGTCTCATCTTTTGGATAATCAGTTGGTCTCAGGTAGCCCAATTCTCCTTTAGAACCACGGGATTTGGGTTGGATATGGTGATAAGCCAAGCCTCAAACTCCCGTCGCTTAACCCGGTGAAGAAGAGCTTCCAATCGAATATGCCCGAGTATATATATATTACATAGTATCAAATTAAAGAAAAACACACAAAGAAACACTTAATTCAGAATATAGTTTCAAAATTCTATGATTTTTGGAGGTAAAATAGTTCAATTTAGTAGAGTTATCAAGGGGAGAAAGGGAAGTATATTGCATCAAGTTTATGGATGTAGGAAGGAATTAATGATCCTCATCATGCTGAAGTTTGTCATTGAAACAAGCTATCTTATTGGCTGAATTCATTGCAGAAGGAATGTGAAGGAGTCTATCAAGCAAATATTGAAGGCTATAGAGGATTTGTCACCTTTTGGGGGACTAGTGAATGAGATTGGACTTTGCCTGAAAAGAGTGGGGGATTATTCTAGTCAATGGATTCACAGGACTAGAAATAGGGCAACACATACAATTGCCAAACATGCTAAGGAATTCTATAATAATGTTGAATGGCGGGGAAATCCTCCTGAGTTTCTTCACTAGATCCTAATGCGTAACATATATAGTTTGAAGTTTTGGTCGCTCAAGTTGTAGTCTTTTAGTGTATGAGTTTTATTTATTAAAAAAAAAAAGTTGGATGTTTGTGACTATAGAAATCACACTGTTTGTTATGGTATTGAACAAATGATAAGAAACAAACTACATCATATATATATATATATATATATATATATATATATAATTCAAATAGAAAAAGGCACGCGCATTTTACGTGTAACATTCCAATCGGTTAAATTTTTAATTTTTTTTAAACAATAAATTGGTAATCACCTAATGATAATAAAGACGGCTAAAAATAAATATTCTTAATAAGATTAGTAAATAAAAGCTAAAGGTGAAAGGATTTATATGTGATGTAACTAAGAAAGAACTAGACTGGTGTTTCTCTTGACTACGGTTTCTCCTTCCTCTCTCCTTTTCTAGCCATGTTAATATTCATGGCTTCCCTTTAGTTCGTGACTAAAGAGCAATCTTCATCTTTTTCATTCCATTCTTTTCACTCACTCCCATCTGATACGTTATCCATTAAGCCCCATCTCTTTTAAAGGTGAAACCACGGTCTTTTTCTCTCTGAAAGAAATTCATCACCTTCTCAGCTATTCAAGAATGTGTTTGCTGGGGTGTTTTCTAAAGGGAAGCCATCAATGGAGCTTTCGAATAGCACTTAACCTTTTGGACTATAGACGTGTTGATTCGACTTGATTTGGAGGAAGATTACCTCCATTGTTGGTATCAAGGGTTCTAGAGTTTCAGGTAGTTTTAGCATGTGGATATTCAAATGGTCTCCAAGTTTTTGTATGCATGCAGAATTTTCAATAGTACTATTCTGGATAAATTACTAGTTCACCTTTTTCACAAGGTTTTTATTCTCAGTAGAAAATTTTAAAATGTACCAATTTTGTCACTAATATTTTTGAAATTTCCAATTTCATCACATTATGAAATAAAATTTTGATACAAACAATAAAAACACTTTCATGTACGAATTTTTAGAAAAGTCCAAATTATAAATATCTTAGAATGCGTGGACATTTGAAAGACCTAATTATGTAAAGCAATTAACATAAAAAGGCTGAATTCGCTATAATAAAATAAAAAACCTTCTTTGGAAGCTTCAAATATTTAGTTGTAGTTGTAATTAAATAACACAAGCATGTTTCTAGAATATAATAAATGAGGGAGTTTGATTTAATAATTTAGATTTTCTTTTCGAAACTACTCTTATTATAAAATTTAATTACTTTATTATGTCCCCTAACATATCATTAAATGCCTTTTATAATTAATTAGGTTATTTATGTAGATATTCTTCAAAGAGTAAAAGAGGAAATAAAACCTACTTTTAAGGTTTCATATTAGGAAATAAATTTGACTAAAGAAAATTTCCTTATATAATAGAATATTAGGAATGAGTTTTAGAAATTAAACAAGAGTAGGAAATAATTTTATTGGTATGGATTTTAGAAATCAAGATTAATAAAAAACAAAATTTACTTGAAAGGTAAATTTACATATTTCGTTTATACTTTTGGATCTTTAACGAGAAAAAATTCTAAAATGTACGCAGGAAATAAAATTAAATTTTTTAGACTTATATTTAGAGTTAAATTTGATTGAAGCAAATTTCCTTACAGAGTAGAATTTTGGGATAGATTTAGAAATAAAAGATGAATATTAAATAAAGTTATTAAAAAATTAATTGAATATATACTACAATAAATGAAGGAGTTTGATTTAGTTTTAGATTTTCTTTCCCAAGTTACCCACTAAATGAAATTTAATGATTTTATTAGCTCCCAACTTGAATGCCTTTCGTAAAATTTTTTTGGCTATTTATGTAAATCTTCCTCAAAGAGTAAAAAAAGAAATAAAACCTACATTTAAGACTTCATATTAGAAAATAAATTTTCTTATGTAATAGAATATTATGAATGAGTTTTAGAAATTAAAGAAGAGTAAGAAATAATTTTTTTAAGATGGATTTTAGAAATCAAGCAATAATAAAATATAAATTTTATTTGGAAAATAAATTTATATGTTTCACCTACACTTTTTGAACACTTAAAGAGAAAAAAATCCTAAAAAGATGCACATGAAATAAAAACTAACTTTTTGTGACTTTATTTAGAATTAAATTTGATTGAAGTAAATTTTCTCATAGAGTAGAATTCTGGAATAAATATAGAAATTGAAGATGAATATTAAATAAAGTTATAAAAAAAACTTAATGGAATCAAATTTCTCATTAAATAGAATTATACATATGATTATTATCATTAATATATATATGGGCTGTGGATACATTAATAGACTAGGTAACATTTACATGCAATTAAAGAAAATAATAATTTATTAAAACTATTAAAAGAAAAAAAAAATCGTTTGACAAATAAAGGAAAACAAGGTTATTTTAATTTTAAAGAGTTATACCATTTTGACTATTCAACCTAAGCAAAAATCTCAATATGACATTTTAAATTAAAAATGTCTCAATTTGACCCTCCAAATGGAAAAAAAAAATATTCTAATAGAGTCATCCAAATTTAAAGAGTCTATTTGGTCCTCAAAACTTTAAGCAATGTTCCAACGTGACCTCAAAAATTGAAATATTATCAATTCGACCCCCCAAACTAAAAATCTGTTCTAATTTTCCCTCCAAACTATATTTGGATAAAAAAAATACAATTAACCTTTTAAAAACACACAATTTTAAAACAAAAAGAACAAACAAGACATAAAATTGCTTAAAACCTCAAGGCTAGGGGTGTTCAAATCTAACCCAACCTCAAACCCAAATGAATTTAGAGCAAAATAGGTTAGGTTATCGAGTTTCGCATTACTGGAATTGGGTTACCCGAAACATATTGGGTTGGGTTTTATTTTTCAAAATCCAATCTAACTCAACCTAATAACCCGATAACCCTATATAATTTACTTATATTTTTTGTTTTTTATTATTTTTCTAACCATTTCGTATAACTTATACTTTATTTTCTTTTCATTCTTCAATTATCCATTTAATTTT
Source organism: Cinchona pubescens (assembly GCA_025175665.1). Taxonomy (NCBI): domain Eukaryota; kingdom Viridiplantae; phylum Streptophyta; class Magnoliopsida; order Gentianales; family Rubiaceae; genus Cinchona; species Cinchona pubescens. The sequence goes on from JANKKI010000053.1 coordinate 11,587,721, forward strand.
TGACAAAACATAATTTGTAATGGATGATCTTATACAAATATTTTTCTTTGTTTTGGAAAATTTGAACCCAAGTAACCCGAAAACACGAGTAACCAGTAATAACTGGAATTCATTTACTTGGGTATCGATATTATTTAGATTGGGTTGAGTTTTATTTTTTAATGCAAGAATCTGAAAACCCACGAATCTAATAACTTAAACCATGAATATCCCTACTCATGGACATCTAAACTTGAATTTACAAGGACATTATCCTTCATAGATATCCACATAGTCCACATTTTCACCTTCATTCCGCCAATGCCATTTATTTTAACTTTAATGTTGTTGTCTAAACTTTATAATGATGAAAGAGATTCGTTGTCCAGAATATGAAAAGAAGGTGTACTAAAAAGCAAATATAATGTAGATCTATCTTTTCGAATATTATTAAACTGATTGGATAAGTAGGAAGGGGGTGAAAAATATGATCTACACTTATTTTATTTTTCTTAAAAGAACATAATCCGTATCTTACAATTCTTACTTCGTTTTTAGTTCCCTTTTCATGCACATTGAATAATTAGCACGTATTTAATATAAGTTACGCTTTTCCTATAATAAAAATTAGTTCTTAAATTATATTAGGTAAAATTCTTAATGGATAATTATTGCCCTCCTAAAAAAATTATTGTTATTGTGTTTGAACTTGTAAATATCTAATGTTGAATATTAATAACCATATAAATTACATATTAAAAAAAAGGAATATCAAATCAGTTACTAATTAGGTTTTAACTAAAGTGTACATTGTCTAATGAAACTTAAATATTAAAAGTTTGTTGTTACGTTTAAAGTATTACTATATAAGTTGATAGCTACTGCAACTATGTGTTGTTGATCTTATTCTATCAAATAAAATTTATAATATTGAATATCTACCTTTTAATTTACTAGTATACTGTGCGCAACAAAATATTTCGAGTCTGTAAAACTTGAACAAACAAGAAATATAGCGATAAAAATATGAATATATGAATATATGAAATAAAGGGCTACACTCTAGGATATTCTCAATATGTGGAGAAAATTCCTTCGATTCTTTACTTCAGACACGATCCGAGGGCTTCATAGCTTATTCCCGAACCAAGTATTGATTTCTTCAAATCTTGATATGGGAGACCTGAAGAACACTTGATGAAAATCTTCAAATCTTGATATTTGGAAGACTTGAAGAGAAAATTTGAAGACCCAGAGCTTCCACAGCTTTCAGACTTCAGAAATATGTGTGTATGTGTATATGTCTTTGTGTATGGCACTTCAACCTTTGAGGGATGATCCCTATTTATACATGTATGGGAGGGGAGCAAGGTAGAAGACTTGTCGTACATATGTAACTTCTTACTTGCATACCAAGAAACAAATTCTTATCTCTTTACACACATAAGAGATATTAATACATAAGGACTGTACTACTTTGATATTATCTCCTTATTTTAATTTATTAATAAAGAGATAAATACTAGAGTACATATATCCTTATTGGCCAAGTCTTGCAGACATGTGACATGGCACAATATAATTGGAAGAGCGACACAAATACATTTAATTGGTCGAACTACCTCATTTTGACATGTGGAGCAATATAATTGGTTTACATTAACCAATGTTCCAAAATATATATGACATCTGGCATTATTTAATTGGACCATAAATATGCCAATTAAATTTATTTATAGACAAATGATAATTTCAATTAAAATAAAATTTTATTGTCTACAATGCCCCCTCGAAACTTGTTTGCGAATGCCGATTTTACCTTCAAATTGTAGCTTGAGCGGACAAGTTGAGATATTTTCTTTGGACTTTATTGAAAATAACATAAACTTCAATAGTCTAAAGTCATAATTCTAAAGAATAAGCAAAAGTTCACCTATTCAAGTGCAATCCAAAATTGAGAGTTAACAAATAATCTCAAACTTGAATATTGATTGCCGTGAGTGTAATCCTTCAATACTAAAGCCAAAGCTTTGAACCAATCCAATCCATCCATCATGCACGTGCACCTTGTTGGTAAAACTTCATGAACCAAATGAATTTATACATTCAAACACTATTGCTTAAGAATAAGTTTGAAGAGGTCATGAATCACAAGCCGACGAGAAAACATTTCCCAATTATATAAGAATGCCATTAGCTTCGGATATGCAGTTGTGTCAAAACACCCTCACTATTATTTGTCTTGCTTCAAACACGAAATAGTGGAGCGAATTGATCTAATCAATTCCTTTCCATCTTGTACATGAACTCTCGAAACCTTCGTAAATTAAACCGTCGCCCACTTGGATGTAATTCGCTTAAATAACCAATTTTGATTCCCTAATGAATCATACTTAATTAGCATATTGTAGATAACAATATATAAAGAAAACCAAGGATATGAATTTCAAGAAGCTTCCGATCATACGATAAGCCTCTTGGGCAGAGAAGATTACAATTCTAATCCCACAAGAAATTTGATACGGGACTCTTGTTTTAATTGAACTCCGCTTTACATAATCCAAATCCACTCGTTAATCGAAAGCTTGTGCACAATTTTAGTCACTAAAGGAACCCAATTCAATCTTCAAACTGGATACCACCTTTAATCCTAATTCTATTGGATTCGAAAGATGCTAAGCCCCTATAAATTAATCAATGAATCAACCGTGGACACATATTATTCTTCAGTGCAAGAAGGAGAACAAAGTCAATTTTATACTCTCGTGTTACTTGCGGATTTGCCAATTTTCAGCACTACTAGAAGAAGCACCTAGTGCCGAACTTCGGCGAGTAGTAACTGCTATTTGAATTTTACTACTGTCCATCATCGTTGCTACTGTCCGCTGCTATCCCTCGCAAAGAAGACATCCATTAGTCACAAAAGAATATTACACTTGGTTGTCGATGCGATCGAAGAGCGTTCCAAGCACAATCATCAAACTTAGCGTCAAGAGAGCAAACGAGGATAAAGCTCAAGACACGAGAGTGAGAACACCTCCATCAAAGAGATCCAAGCACGATGCCTCTCCAAAGTGTTTAAAGTATGGAAAAGATTACCATAATACAATTAAGAGAAAGGAAGCCAGGACGAATCCTAAGAAGACTTCAAAGACAAGGATAGACAAGGCTTTCCAAGAACTCATAGTAGTAGACTAGCCTCCTTCAATGAGGCAAAAAGGCCAAAATCATGCATCAACTAGCTTGAGAGGAAAGCAAGTAACGGAGATGGGACGACCAACTTCGGTCAAACCCATAAATGCTGAGGCTCCAAAGGTTATCGAAACACCTTTATTTGAAAGGCATCGAGGACATGGAGATAAATATCAATATCATTTGTCCAAAGAATCATGAGGTCCTCTCGAACTCAACTTCTTGGGAAGCATCAAAAAATAATACGATCAAGATATTGGATGATAGAGAATTTGTTCAAGTAGAGGGTGAACATTCTGGAGAAAGCTGAAATAAAGATTGCCACTGGAATCGACCGAAAAAGAAGTCAAAACCTTCAAGTTTGGAGAACATTTCTATTAACTCATTATTTTCCGAAACAACACCTGCCTCAAAGATGTCACCAAAAGAATTGGCTGAATACGTAAATATACGTCATATATTTTCTTTCCCTTTTTCATGCGTCTTGACATTGCTCTGACTCTCCTTTTCTTTTCTTTTCTTTTTAGTTCACTACCATTGAGGCGCCTGTGGAAGGAGTTGGAGACCATTTATTCAGTAATCAAGACATTATCATCAATGAGACGAACATGGATAGAGAATTGCATGAGAATGTTACTGGCAATCCAAGTCAGATGCTTGGATCAACAATTGACAAGCTGGTAGAGGATTATGCTCCATCACAAATACCATTGAATCACCATGGAAGTCTCCACAAGCAAGTTAGAACACCAATTTCTGAATTTCATGGCCGCAAGGTGATAAAATCATGCCAACAAAAATATATACAAAGCCTGTGGAAAGAACTTTGCAATGATATCTCGAACACTTCCGTAGACCAAATCTCTTCTTTGGAGGAATGTATCAATGAGGTAGTTGAAGAAATAACAAGGATAGATTCTTCAATTGCCCTTCCTCTAAGAGACTCTTTAGCAGGCTTGCTCACGAAGGCCAAGAAGTATGACTCTTCAAGAGCTTTAGCATCGGAGAAGATTTCAAGAGAAGCATATGCAAAAATTCATTCCAAGGCAAATGCATACCTTTCGGAAGTCAAAGCAATGGAGGAAAGGTAACCAACCATCTACAAAGTCTTCAAGGAAAGTGGGAATCTATTGAGGATAGAAAAATCTTTCTTACTCATCCAAAAAGATCTTGATGATTTGGAGAAGCAAAACATGGAAGTTAGCTCGACTATTGACCGAGAATATGAAAATCTCAAGAAAATGCAAGTTGAAGTATTAAGAGCGCATGATCAAATCTCTTCCATCAAAAGCACTACCTTCTTGACAAATGAAGATGCTAGGGAGCTTGAGGAGATGAAAAATATCCTTGAAGCAAGCAAGATAGCCATAGTGGACCTCAAATTTGATATTTGAATTATATCAAACACCCCTTTTTTTATTCTTTTCCTTAAATTTCATTTGTTTGGAAACTTTTCTTTCAGTAATAAAGACATTAATTACTTTTCCTTACCTTGTGATTATTTTTTCCTCTTTTTTTTTTTTAAATAGGTAAAGTAACTACATCTATGAATTTAATTTGAAATATTGTTTCCATCATTTTTTCCTTTAAGGAAATTGAGTTGGTTTTAAGGGGGTGTAACTGAACTTAGAAGTTGTCCTCTAAGCTACCTACATGTCCCAAAAGGTGAATCAAGTCACACGTAGTTCCTTTTTTTTTTTTTTTTTGGTAGAAAAATATGGGGGGTTTGCCGTTCACAGTTTAACCTCTTGCGGGCCAGGAGTATCCGTTTGTTTACCACCTTAGACTTGGTGGAGTGTTTCAATAGTTTAACCACATACTACACTATTGGTGGATGCCGTCCACAGTTTTAGCTCATGCGGGCCAGGAGCAACATGCAGTTTAGGCTCATGCGTCAAGGAGCATCTAAATCATGCGTAATATCGCTTCAAATATTTTCCATTGATGGGGTCAATCCTTAATCCATCTTCAGGGATCAATTTGTACGAGCCATTTGTATAGACTTCTTGGACAACATAAGGGTCATCCCATTTTGAGACAAACTTCCTTTGACCTCCATGTGCAAGGATGATTGGTCTTCGAATAGCAAGAACGATATCACCAATTTGAAAAGAGCGCAGCCGAACTCGCTTATTGAATGCTTTAGAAAGACGAGCTTGGTAACACTCAAGTCAGAGGTTTCTGGAGGTTTATCTTTGCTGAGCTACCAACCTTTTCTCATCAAGTGCTTCCAAATCTTCAAGATGAAGGCGAGCATTGTCTTCTTCATTAAGTCCTTCTTGCACAGCAATCCTTAAAGAAGGTATTTGACATTTGAGTGGAAGAACTGCTTCGACACCGTAGACAAGTGCGTATGGAGTCGCTTGAGTAGGAGTTCGAAAAGTTGTCCTATATGCCCAAAGAGCTTCACCAATCCTTTGATGTCAATCTCTTTTTGATTTGTCAATAACTTTTTTTAGCAAATTGCATAGAGTTTTGTTAAAAGCCTCCAAGTCCATTCGCAGCAGCATAGTACATAGAAGAATTATGTTGCTTAAAGCCGAACTTCTCACAAAGCTTGTTCATTACAGCATTGCAGAAAGGTTTTCCATTATCAATGATGATATATCGTGGAACCCCGTATCGATAGATAATGTTCACGCAAATAAAATCGACCACATTTTCTTTCTTTACCTCTCTTACTGCAATTGCTTCAGCCCCCAACTTCGAAAAATAATCAGTTGCAGATAAAGATATGTCCACCAGAAGACCTTGGCAGTGGTCCTACTATGTCTAATACCCAAGCATCAAATGGCCAAGAAGAAACAGGAGGATGCAACGGTTCTGGTGGTTGATGGATGAAATTGGCATGAAACTGACAAGCTTGACATTTTCGTACATAGTCTATGCAATCCTTCACCATGGTCGACCAGTAGTACCCCATCCTTTTAATGCGGAAATGTAACTTAGGGCCGGATTGATGAGTGCCACATATTCCTAATTGAGCCTCTTCCATCGCTTGCATAGCTTCATCCTCACCGAGACATCGCAAAAAAACTCCATCAAACGATCGCCGATAAAGAGTCTCCTATAATAGATGAACCGAGGTGCACGATGACGAATTTCAGTTCTTCTTTTTGCGTCATCAGGTAACTTCTCATAACTAAGATAATCAATTATTGGTTGACGCCAATCTTTCTTCTCCACTTCATAAATAGAAACCACGTGGTCTGAAAGTATTTTCCTCTTTCACATCATCTCCTTCTTCAAAATGAGGAGGCACAACCCAACTTTGACATATGGGGACTTGAACTTGTTGATTAGGCAGGATGAGCATCGAAGCTAATTTGCTAAGGAGTCAGCTTGTCGATTGTCCCTCCTTGGAACATGCTCTATAGTCACATCACCTAGCCACCCTATTAGTTGCCTAGCATAATTATAATATGGCCACAGCTCGGGTTTCTTGACTTCATATTTGCCAAGGAGCTGATTTGTGGCCCCAAAAGCAACCTAAGAGAGGGGGTGAATTAGGTTGTATCTAAAAACAAACCTTTTTAAGTGCTTAATGAAAATACAAACTTTATGCACCAAATGAAAACTTAAGCACAAATGAATATAATAGATATTCAACAATTTAAGCTTAAAGAACAAATTAGAATATTGAGATTAAGAGAATCAAACCAAACTTCCAAGTTTCTCAAGCTTAGAGCTTTCAACTACAAAGAGCTTCTTACAAGGCACAACTACCAAGTTTACAACTTGAAGTTTAGCCACTAAAAGTCTCTTCAAAGTAGGTGAGACAATAACCTCTTATACACAAATGAGGATCACTCTTGCTCACACTAATTACCTTTAGTTGAGCCAAGAGTTTTACACTCACAACCTCCCTTTGTTACAATCGTTATCTCTCCACTTTTACACTTGAAGAACTCTTACACTTCTAAGCTCTTTTCACAAAACTACCTACACTATTACAACACTTGTTCCCACTATTTCTCTTAAATAGCTCAACAGTTATTTATAATCAATGTAGAAGTCCCTCTTGAATTAATTCAGACCTAGGGGTATTTATAGTTGCCAAATATCTGCTTCCAACAACTTCCCAACAGCTATTTTCTATTTACTGGAAAACTAGCCGTTGGACCTTTCAGACAGCCGATGCAGCAAGAGTGCGTCCGAACAAACTAGTCGTTGGACCGTTCTGACGGCCGCTGCTAAACCCTGCATCCGACACTGCGTCCATTCTACTCTGAGGGTATTCGTTCGGATGTCCAAGGATGTGTCCGAACATGCGCCGATCGAAGTAAAGTCTTCTGGAAATATGATCGGACGCTGTTCTTCGTCTGAGACTTGCTTCAATTTCTTTGTGTCGGACGATTACCATCATCCGAAACTCTATCTTTTGGACAGTCATTTGCGTCCGTGGAGTCTTCTGGTTGTTTTGTTTTTCTGCACACTTTTCAAACCATTAGTGCGATTTGATCATCATCAAAACATGATTATCATAACTGGGGTTCAACATGATTGACTACTAACTTGGAATCTCCAAAAACTCTAAGTTGTAGTTGCTTCATATCAACCGCCATTTCAAGACCAAGGATAAGTGCTTGATACTCAGCGACATTATTTCAACATTGATGTGTTAAAGTGAATGAATATGGCAACATATCTCCTTTGGAAGTGATGAATATTACTCCAACTCCAGCGCCCCCTTGATGAGTAGCACCATCAAAGTACATTGTCGAAGGCGGAAAGAACTTCGACCACAAAAATATCTTCATCTGGAAGTTTATCAATCAATTCCCACTCAGCTGGTATGGGATGATCGGCCAAGAAGTTAGCCAACACTTGTCCTTTGACAGCCTTCGCAGGAAGGTAAACAATTTCAAATTGTTGAATTTGAAGGTACCACTTTGCAAGACGATCTGACAGCACAGGCTTAGTCATAACATACTTGATCGGATTTGCCTTGAATATCAAATGGATAGCATGAGCTTGAAAGTAGTGCTTTAACTTTTGAATGGCAAATATGAGAGCCAAGCACAACTTCTCAATCGGCGTATAATTTAACTCATTTGGTGTCATCATTCGGCTTAAATAATATAGTGCATTTTCTTTACCCTCATCATTTTCTTGGGCAAGTAATGCTCCTACAGACCATTCCTGTGCAGCAATACAAAGAATTAAAGGCTTACCAGGAATAGGTGCAGCTAATACGGGTGGTTTCGTGAGATATGTTTTTATGCTTTTGAAAGCATTGCATACTACATGCTTCATCCCACTCAAAAGGTACACCCTGCTTCATCAAATGGCTAAATGGATGACATCTCCCAGCCAAATTGGAGATAAATCTTCGAAGATAAGCCAATCTTCCTTGCAAACTTTTCAACTCATGAATGTTGCGCGATTCGGGCATCCTCAAGATAACATCGATTTTGGATTGATCAATTTCAATTCCTCGGCTATGTACAATAAACCCAAGAAACTTTCCAGAGGTAACACCAAAAGCGCACTTCAAAGGATTCAACTTGAGTTGGTATCTTCGAAGTCTTTCGAACACCATTCTAAGATCTTGGACATGGTCAATTTGTTTCTTCGATTTGACAATAAGATCGTCAACATAGCACTCTACATTCTTGTGAAGCATGTCATCGAAGATCTTTTGCATGGCCCTTTGATATGTGGCTCCCGCATTCTTTAAGCCAAAAGGCATGACCTTGTAGTAATAAATGCCTTTAGGAGTTCGAAAAGCAGTAAGTTTTCATCCTATAAGCTCGGTGCCATTCAGATCTGGTTGTATCCCGAGTATCCATCCATAAAGGATAAGGTTTCATAACCAGTTGTGGCATCGACCATCAATTCAGTAATAGGGAGAGGAAAGTCATCTTTCTGACAAGCTTCATTGAGATCTCAAAAATCAACGCAAACATGAATCTGTCCACTCTTTTTCCTCACGGGGACTATACTTGAAATCCACGCTGGGTATTTTACTTCTCGGATGAAACCAGCTTCTATGAGCTTGTTTACCTCCATCTCAATTAATGGGATCAAATCAGGCCGAAAACGTCTTTGGGCTTGTTTAACGGGTTTTGCACCTCGCTTAACGGCCAAGTGATGAATAGCTATTTTCGGATCCAAGCCAGGCATCTCTTTGTAATTCCAAACAAAAACATCCTTAAATTCAAGCAATAGTTCAACATATGCTTGTTCCTCTTCAGGAGTCAGCCAAGTACCTATGTAGATTGGGCGAGTATCATCACTTGTGCCAAGGTTGATTTCGCTTCAACTCATCAACGGTTGCCTTCATGCCTTCTTCCAATTCAGGAGGAGCATCTCCGGCTTCTTCTTCTTCCAAAGGCTCTTCGTTTCGAACAGTGATATGGTTGCAGGAGGCAATGCTTTCCTTGTCTTCTTCCTTGACGCTCATATCAATGATGGTTTCCTTTCTCACATTTAACAAATCACCGTAATGTATGAAAAGATTAGTAACTTGTCTTCTTAAACTTCCATCATTGCAGGAAGCATTGTTTCCTTTCGTATTAAAACTATAATCTTGTGCCTTTGGAAAACTCAATGAATAGGTTGCTTCACCAAAACTCTTCCTCGTGGGCCAAGCCTATCAAACACCGAAACACGTGGTGTAACTTTTCTCAATCTATCAAAGACTGATCGCCTTGAACCTTTCAACGCAGTTTCTTCTTTGATAGTAATATGATGCGTATTAGCCTTTTTAATTGCTATGCGCACAGGAGAAGCTGGTCTATACCCAAGTCCCATGATTGACAGGTTGTTGACAGCATATCCTTTGTCTTTCAACATCTTTTGGGTAGAAGTCATGCCATGTGTCTCTTCTCCATTTATCTCTGTAGGAAGCTTGCCCAAAGTTCCTTCTTCCTTAGGATCGTAACCAGCTTTTACAAGCAACTTGTATGCATTTGGACCAAATCCCTCGTTGGTTCGTGTTTTAGGTAATGAATTGTGCTCTATTTTAGACTCCACCCTTGGCCAAACAAAGCCTTCAAGAAGAGTTTCGCTATGCTTGACCACCTCAATTTTGGTGAGTGGTACAGTGAACTCCTTTAATTCATCGCATCCAACAAAAGGAGATTGACCTTCTTTTCTCTTTGACTTTGGAACATAGCGTAAGACATGCGTCTTAGATTTTCGACCATCTTCCTTTATTAACTCTTTCTTTGTGTTACCCTGCAGGTAGAATTTAGCATCAGCAAAGTAACTCTCGGCTTCAGTGAACGGCTTTTCATCAGCAACTACTTTCTTTATGAAGACGCTGTTATGGAAATACTTAAAACATTGATGAAGAGTTGACGGTATAACATCATTCTCGTGAATCCATGGTCTCCCAAGAAGCATATTATAAGATGTTTTTGCATCGATAACATGAAATAGTGCACTTGAGGATACATCGCCAATTAATAAATCAAGTGTTATAAGACCAATGGCTCTTTGCCCCCCTTGATTGAATCCTTGGATCATGGACGGCTTTGTGAGAGTTCATCACTTGTGATTCCAAGCTCCTTCATTGCACGTAAAGGCATTATATTCACAGCAGATCCTCCACCGAGAAGTATCCGATTCATTTTTTGCTCACGTGCATAGCCATTTACAAACAAGTGTTGATTGTGAGCTTTCGTCCCGAGCAATAAATCTTCGTCATAAAAAACAATCGTTGTTGCACATTCCTCAAGGACTTTATCAGCAACAGTGAGTTTCTTCTCAAATTATTCATCAACTTCATTGTCATTGATGTTCACAACATGGCAAGATGCACAGTAATTAAGGACGTCTTCATCTTTCAAGTATCCTCTTGGCATGAATTCTTTCAAAGAAATAGGTCGACGGACATTTTGAAACATCACACCACTCGGAGGGATTGATGACGAAATTGTTCTTCTTCTGGACTTTCTTTTTGTAAACCGCTTTTTTACCATCCAAAATTTTGACAGCAGATTAGTCTTTTGCGCTTTAACTTTTCTGCTTCTTTTGCGAGTGACGAGTGTCCATCCTTCTTCTGACTGATCATTTGTGGCATCATCATCCTTCAACAATTTTTCAGTTTGCCTTTCAAAAGGTACTTCATCTTGTGGAAAGAGGTTGTCATATAATGGAACGGGATTGAAATTTCCAAATTTTATCGTGGGCTGTATTGTTCTTGTCTTCAATGGAAGACGAGATACTTTACCATTCTTCAACAAATTGTGGAGTCGGGAATTATAGTGGTCTGATTTGCACTTGCTTTATCTTTCTCAAGCAAAATCTTACCTTGGCGGGCTAAGTCCATCGACCTTATCTTTAAAAACAAAACACCTTGTGAGGGGATGACCAACCAAGCGATGGTAGCAACAATAGTTTGGATCATTAACTCGCCTAGCTTCCTCTGGCCGTTTCATCTTGGGGAGTTCAATGAGTTTGGTTTTGAGTAGATCATCGAACATGCCTCAAAGATCAGAGTCAAGGAAAGGATATTCTTTTTCTTGCATCTTCCTGAGTTTAGGTTTTCTTTGTGGCCTACCTTGCGCAGGCTCTACCTTCTCGGACACCTTTTGACTGACTTTTGTCGCGATCTTAACAGGTGCAGTATTTGTTGTCATAGTTTCTTTGTTTCCAGACTTGGGAGAAGGCTTGCCCCCTTTCTTAAAGTCCTATTTTTCTTTATTATTGCGAGGATCAGGAACAGGCGGTTCTTGATTCCAAGGCCAATTTCAAGACTATGAGCTTTTGTTGCCAATTGCTGAAACTTCGGTGGTTGATATCCACAAGGCATCATCAAGCTGTCGATTCTTGCGGAATAAGGCTTAGCATATATAGGGTTCGATTTTGAACCACCTTCATATTTCACCTTGATCATACCTTCAACGAACTCCTTCAATTGATCGGCATGAATCATTCCATCAGAAGTCACGTGCACTTCTTTCGTCTTTCCTTGTTGTGAAGTTTCAGCTTCTTGATGTCCGCCAGGTGCCTTTGAATCAATTTGACTTCCTTCCGCGGCATTGTCTTTCTTGTTGACGAGTTGAGTGATGACGGCATCTTGATCTTGTATGCGCTTCATCATTGTTTCCATCATTTTAGTTAGGCTTGCCATTTGATCCTCCAGAGTTGATGTTTGCGTTACCATAGCAGGCATAACAGAAAATGCTGTAGAAGTTGCGGAATCTTCTCGAACAGGAGATCTCGTATGCGGAGTCCCTTGAGAAGATGTTGTTGGCCCCAAAAGCAACCTAAGAGGGGGGGTGAATTAGGTTATCTCTAAAGACAAACCTTTTTAAAGTGCTTAATAGAAATTCAAACTTTACTCAAATTGCAACAAATGAATACTTAAGCACAAATGAATATAATAGATATTCAACAGTTTAAGCTTAAAGAACAAATAAGAACGAGATAAAGAATATCAAACCAAACTCCCAAGCTTCTCAAGCTTGGAGTACATGCACTAGTAGTGCCTCTTCAAAGAAGGTGAGGCAATAACCTTCTTGTACACAAAGTAGGCTCACCCTTGCACCAACTAAGTTCCTCTAGTTGAGCCAAAGGGTTTTACACTACAACCTCACTTTTGTACACTTGTTATCCCTCCACTCTTACACTTGAAGATCACTCACTAGTCTATTCTTGCTCACACTAATTCCCACTAGTTGAGCCAAGAAAGCTAGACTTCTCAAACCAATACAACCCACAATATTTTAGCCTATTTCTCCTCAAATAGCTCTTACAAGTGTTTGTATTGAATGTAGTCTCTCTTTAGCTTAATTCAGACCTTGGGGTATTTATAGTTGCCAAAAATCTGCTTTCAACTTCCCAACGGCTACTATTTTCTGTCTACTGGAAAACTAGCCGTTGGACCTTTCGGACGGCCGATGCCAGCAAGAGTGCGTCCGAACAGACTAGCCGTTGGACCTTTCGGACGGCCGCTGCTGAACCCTGCGTCCGACACTGCGTCCGTTCTCTGAGGGTGTTCGTTCGGACGTCCGAGGATGCGTCCGAACATGCGTCCGATAGAAGCGAAGTCTACTGGAAATTTATCGGACGCTGTTCTTCGTCCGAGGAGTCTTCACACAGAATTTATCGGACGCTGTTCTTCATCCGAGGCTTGCTTCAAATTCTTTGTATCGGACGATTACCATCGTCCGAAGCTCTGTGTGATTGTTTTGTTCGGACGATCATATGCGTCCGAACCTCCCTGTTTTTCTGCACACTTGTCTTTAAACCATTAGCATGATTTGGTCATCATCAAAACATGATTAACATAACTGGGGTTCTTCAGATGTAGAATCATTACTTGATATGTCATCATCATGTTTCAAAGTTCTGGAATTAGTGAACTTGCTTTGAGCATCGCGAGGGTTTTCTCGATTGAAGCTCCAACATCTTTGAGCCCCAACACAGGAGAAGTGATTTTGGGTGGTGTCGAGCCAAACACGGGAGCTGATGCAAATTGCGCCTCTGGATTACTTTGAGAGAGGGCTCTCGTCATGGATCTTGTGGTTGGACCAACAATTCATGGATTCGCAGAATCATTTGCAGATCCCATAGTAGTTTTCGAGTCAGCAACATTAGAACGAGCAGGCATGGATTTGTTGTTCTTTGGAGCCATTGATGTAGATTTGCAATTGAATATATATGAAGCAAAGAGATGGAAGGTAGAGATTGTCCCACTGGGCGTGCCAAAATTGTGCGCAACAAAATATTTTGAGTCTGCAAAAATTGAACAAACAAGAAATATAGCGATAAAAATATGAATATATGAAAGAAAGGGCTACAATCTCTAGGATATTCTCAATATGTGGAGAAAATTCCTTCGATTCTTTACTTCAGACACGATAGATGTCTCGAGGGCTTCACAGCTTATTCCCGAACCAAGTATTGATTTCTTCAAATCTTGATATGGGAGACCTGAAGAACACCTGATGAAAATCTTCAAATCTTGATATATGGAAGGCTTGAAGAGAAAATTTGAAGACCCAGAGCTTCACAGCTTTCAGACTTCAGAAATATGTGTGTATGTGTATATGTGTGTATGGCACTTCAACCTTTGAGGAATGATCCCTATTTATACATGTATGGGAGGGGAGCAAGGTAGAAGACTTGTAGTACATGTGTAACTTCTTACTTGCATACCAAGAAACAAATTTTTATCTCTTTACAGACATAAGAGATATTAATACATAAGGATTGTACTACTTTCATATTATCTCCTTATTTTAATTTATTAATAAAGAGATAAATACTAGAGTACATATATCCTTATTGGTCAAGTCTTGCAGACATGTGACATGGTACAATTTAATTGGAAGAGTGACACAAATACATTTAATTGGTCGAACTACCTCATTTTGATCATGTGGAGCAATATAATTGGTTTACATTACCCAATGTTCCAAAATATATATGACATATGGCATTATTTAATTGGACCATAAATATGCCAATTAAATTTATTTATAGACAAATTATAATTTTAATTATAATAAAATTTCATTGTCTACATATACATATTGATAATTTTAACAAAACAAATTAATCATTAAATTTCTTGCCGTAAATTGCTAAATAGTGGTAGATTATTTTTCACTTTTTTCCTATTTTCATGATATGTGTAAAAGATATTTTATTTCCTAAATTATAAATTGCTATTTAATATTTGTACACGAATGATTTCTTCATCAAATTAGTTCCAAGAGAGGTATTAGGATTCAAGAATAATCAAATATCCTAATGCGCTTGAAGAGAATTTGAATAATTGAAGAGAATAAAATCTAATGTTATTAGAATAAAAGAATTAGGATTTGAATAATAAATCCAAAATTGTTAGAATAGAATTTGAATAATTGAAGAGAATGATTTTTAAAAGGTTCCAATAAACTCTATATGTTGTCAACATTTTCTCAAAACTACACTATCGTCTTTGATTACTACACTTACAGAATGGACATAATAATTCTAATATATTTCTTGTCATGCATTATGCTCAAGTGTGATGATATTTTAAACTTTTTATTTTTGAAATTAAATAGAGTATCAATGAGTTCATTGTAGAATGATTCAATAATTTTCAATCGAAGAAATGGACTTCTATTTAAAAATTACAAGGTACATATGTTATTCACGAGACACAATTATTTAATTTTTGTAAAATTGCTTCAACTATTAAACTAAACAAATCTCTTATATTTATAACAAAGAATATATCAAGAAAATGTATAAAATCACTTATTAATCAAATATTTCTCTAAACTGATATGAATTACAAAAAAAAAAAAAAAAAATTCTTAGATAAATGTTGAAACAAAAATTATATAAGTGAAAAATTAAATAAACTAACAAAAATCAAATAGTTAATATCTCTAAACATTCTTTATTTTTTAATTCATAGCAATAAAAATCAAATAATTAGCATCTCCAAGCGTGCAAAAACGTGCTCTCATACTAGTTTTAAAAATGGAGCAAGTTATTTCGATCCATTCTTGGACAAGAAATCAATTTTTTGACAATTGTTAGTAATAAATTTGATCAGAATTTAGTGTTGGATGAGATTAGTGTATTTTGAAAATATGTAGATGAATTTGAATTGTTTTAAATGGGAGGAAGGGAAAATTGTGGAGCAAATGTGACGGATAAAATTAATACATTTTGAAAATGTAAGGGACAAAAATTAGTACATTTTTAAAATCTGAGGGATGCAAAAATATTTTAAAAAAATGTGAGGTATGTATTTGGTGATTTTCCCTCACTATAATATTCGAATATTTTGTTATTTCATTATATTTGAACTTCGGGAGCCAATGTTTGTGGTTCACATAGACATAAATAAATCTTCCATCAGTTTAGACATCAGAATTCCCGTTGATCATTGAACACGTAAAAACTTGGGAGATCTTTTGGATAGTTTCGAATTCCCAACAACTGTTTATAAGGTTCATCTTTTGGATAGTTATTTCTAGGGACATGAGAATTTAAAAGGAAATTCTAAAAGTGAAGTAGATTGACTCTCTTGCTAAATATGAAAAGGAGAAAATAGTTTTTGAATGCACAAACCAATACCTTAAGCCAATTATGACCCTCAGTTTCAAGCTTGATAGATTGACTACATTTTTATTCTTTCCCCCAAATGTTCCTTTTCTCCTTAACCATAAAAAACGATTTGAAAGGCTTCGTGAAAGTAAACTCTTGCTACATGTTTCTTTCCTTGCTCAATCAATGGAAAATAATAATGACATGCCACAGTTTAGGTACGCAAATTAGATCTTGGATTTTAGCGAAATAGTCAAATGGTTTAATCTACATGATAGCATAATCAAATGTGGTGCTAAGCTAGTCAACCCTCATCTACTCGCTGCCAAATTCCCATTTTCATATTTAAATACACATCTTTATTTTACTATGGAATAAAGCTTGAATATGTTTGTTTTCATGAGAGAATTGATATTTCTGTGGAGTTGTATTCTATGAGATTTAATTAAATCTATACTATTATAAAAGTGTGAGTGTGTTTTTTCCTTTGGGTGTTTCTTCTTTTTTTGAAGTACCTAATTTGCCCATATGTCAAACAGTATTCATTTCATACTAATCAACAAAAAAGTCATTATATTATAACTAATTTTAGGTTATAGCATTTAAATAATATTAAACATCTTATAGTTTGACCTCAGGAGAACTTCTTGTGCCATTATGCTAGAGAAGTATAGAAATCTTTTAAGATCTCAAAATTTGACTTGAGAAGAACTTCTCACACCATAGAAGTATACTGTGATGAACTCTTTGTTGTGCCTTTCCATGCAACATAATAAAGCGGCAACATACTAAAGCCCAAAAAACACATTGGCCATCATCTTTCCTTTCATTCTTCACGGTTTGCAGAATAATCATAGGCAACCTTCTGTCTCTTAAGCCTACTTCCTTTACCATCTAAGACCTGCAATTGCCTCTTTGACTCTTTTATGTACATCATCTCTCAACACTCCAGCTTGGCTACATTACCAACTGTTCAAGTTTGGATCTATTTTGAGGTATGAAAAACTGTGGCTTGAATTCGATATTGAGGAAATAAATGGAAATTGATTGAACATTTTACGGAATGGATATAAAACAATTGATGTAAAGCAGTTTATTCTACATTCATGAATAGTTACTCTCTAAGTTCTATTTCTTTAATAAAATTAATTTGTAATTACCCCTTTTGCCAAGGCTGTAGGACTTTGAATCTGAAATTGAACTCAAAATGCTATTATACTCCATCACGAGCAGCCCCAAGCTAGGATAATGTGTTCCCAATGAACTCTACAAGAAGATACTCCATCTCCAATCCACAAAAATAAGGCAATGTTCAATAATCCTACAACCTACTAATAGTCTAAAAGGGATAAACAACTGAGAGCTTCAATGTACAATCAAAGAGAGCCTAAACCCGAATTCAATAGATAGTTTTTAAGAAATCTCAAATCTAATCTCCATAAATGAAGTAGCCAAATCTTTAAAAAAGATGTTATCGAGCAATCCCTGGTTAGTTAATTCTTTTTGAAATATGATGAACTCAAATTTGGAAAAAAAGAAGAAGCATTTGAGATAGTTTGACAAAGGTCTTGCCTAATTATAGTTCAGATATCCAATCTATCAATAAAAGATATCTCAATAGAATCTTAAGATATGGTCAATTTGGTACCACTACAAGAGAAAAAGCAGCAACTTTCCATTAACTTTCAGTCTTCAACAATCAATATACCCAAAATACATCAAATTCTAAGCTTGAAACTAAAACATTAATGAGAAAAAAAAACTTTAAGTTAATAACAAAAACATTCAAATTCGAATAATGACTTACCAAAAAGAGACTAATCAGAATCCATAATCCAAAATTTACTATTTAATCAAATAATCAAGAATGAAAAGTGCAGTAACTTAAAGGATGCTTTCAATCAAGTACATCAAAATAAGTAAAAAGAATGGAAGGGAAAGGCGGAGGAGTTAGCATTTGTGCACAATCAAGCACATCAAGAATGGCCCAGCAAGAATTTAGTTGACAATTGCTACTATACTTTTAACCAAACTGCATAAGACACGGGATTCACTAACTAGATTGAGTTAGCATTTGACAAAAACAATAAATTTAACTACTTAAGCAATACGTCATAGAACACTTCATTCTTTATATTAAAAAAATGTATGTCTTTTGCTCCTTTTTATTTTTAAAGTTAGTGGCTGTTAGGATTGGAGGCCCGAAAATTTGGCAAAAATTTCTTAACAAGCACTTGATGACAATAATGAATATAAACAAAGAGAAATATAGTAACAATAGGGACACAAAATTTACATAGTTCGGTCAATTCGACCTACATCCATGGGCAAAGGAAGAGAATTTCACTAACTCAACAAGACTAACACAAATTAGAAAGATCTCCACACAAAACCAAGCAAATCACAAACCAAATATCTCAAATTGAGATATATACAAAATTGAGAGTTTACAAAGAAGACCATATAAACTCTCAAATGGTGAAAATGTTTTGCTCATCGAAATTACTACTTCAATGTCAGAATTTATAGGCAAAATTGCCATGAAACTCCTAAAGAAAACATAATCATTTAGCCAAAAATTAACGGGATAAGCCATTATATTTTCGTGCATAACATGAAGTAGTGGTTGACGGCATGTGGCAGATGAAAACCACTGCATGCCACAAACTGCCAACAAATCTCTACCTTGGTTTTGCATATGATACAAAAAATAGTAAACTTGCTCTACCTTCTTCACAAAAGTTTCAATGGGCTAAATTAACAATTGGAGGAACAAACCAAGTCTTAAAAACACTCAACTTGTTCACTAGATCAATATCCATAATGGTAGAACCCTACAAAATATACAAGTTACCAAATCTGTAAGCTTTCATAACTACGAGAACAATTCTATCACGAACCTCCATGACTTCACCTTCAACTGTATGTTTAAACTCAATACAAATTTGGAGAACCCTCTATAAATCCAAAAGAGCCCAATAACAAAACACCTAAATATTCCAAAAACCTAAGATAGCCACAATAGACTAAAGACTCTAAAATACCCAATTTCCTTTTTCGGTTAATTCCAAACAAACAATAAAGCTGTTATACGAAAATACAAAATAGGCTCACAAAGAAAATAAAATAGGATCAATAACTTGCTCAAAATATTGCTTAAAAAGAATTCATAACTCTCAATTGGAGTAAATATTTTTCTCATCAAGATTACTACTTCAGGGTCAGAATTTATAGGAAAAATTTACCATGAAACTCCAAAAGAAAACATAATTATTTGGCCAAAAAATACGGGATAAGTCAATTGTATTTTCGTGCACAACATGAAGAAGTAATTGATGGTGTGTGGTAGATGAAAACCACTGCATGCCATAAACTGCCCGCAGTGGCATAGATTTATAAGATTTGCTTTATAATTTGATTTGAATTTGATTGATAATGCAAAAGGGATGAATTTGTGAATTTTTTAACTTTTCGTTAACCATCAAATATGGCATTTTACTTAACTGAAACTTGTGAATTGTTTTTGGCATGAATTTTAAGTGAATGTGTATGTCTTTAATAGTATGGACTTCAAGGGTAGGTGGGTTGTTAAAGTTCTTGAATGGTGGGTTGTCGGGAGAGTATATTTTGATTCATAAATTTTACTTTAGTCTATGATTTTGATATTGTGAATACACAGTGTTGTTTTGGCAAGATGTGGCTCTTACAAAGGTACCTAAGATTAAAGTTCTTGATAATAATTGGAAGGAAAAAGTTTATGAACAATCATGGGCTAAAAAAGCACATGCATCACCAATTCAATCCCATTACGCTCACTTCTTAGGTACTAAATAAACATTAGTTAATAATTCTACAAACGACTATCCAGTCAAATTATATAAAAAATAATTATGAAACATTACTTCTTGTACATTGAAAATAAACTCAAAATTGATAAGAATACCACTACACTATACCAAGAATGACATTGGTAATTAAAATCCTAAAGTACCTAATGCTACACTAATTATGTGAGGAGAGCAACTTTTTCTCATTCATTTTCCCCTGCATTAGTTGAGCTTTTGATAGAAATTCACATGGGAAATACAAAGAACACCTTTCTATTTAATATGTTTTTCATGTAGGTTGTCATCTTGTATAGATATTTCAAATGGATGCCTTAAGATACTTTTGAACCGTATCATGTTTACATCATCTGCTGATTTTGATATTAATAAACACTAATAAAGCTTATCCTTCTAATTGAACACTTTAGTGGGATTGAAGGTGGCAAGAAAAACAAGTTTAGTCTGGTAATCCTCACTTGAAAACACTTGCATAAGAAAATTAGCAAATAGCCCAAACAAGTTGCATCAAATGGCCAAAACATACAAGGAAAACAAAGACGTTAAAGAGCAAATATTCAACGACACAAAGGAGGCAAGTAGAGCAATTGGTTTAAAAAGAAAAAGAAATAGAATGACAATGATACTTGCAATTGCAATTATTGCCAAAAAAAATTAAAAAGAGGACTGAGAACAGCATTCTCAGTTACAAAAATTATTTTCATTTATATATTAACTTAGCTTATTTGGTTAATTAGTTTCAAATAGACGAAATTTATATTGTTTATTATATTAGATTCACCTTCTTTAAAGATACTATCACCAAGTATTACGTTTGTAACAGACTTAATTAATAAATTCTTGCTTATAAGAGAAGTGTTACTTACTACAATACTTAATTAAATATCGATAATTGGCTTATGAATTGCCAATAAAAAGTATGGATCAATACGTGCATCGCATGTGCACTTTACTAGTTTGCTTAAAAATACAACTCAAGTTTTAAGTCAACATAAGCTCTCTATCATTTTCGTAAAGGCTAATTGTGACGCCCCAAGTAGGTTACTAACTCCTAGAACCTATTTGAGTGCCTGCCTAGCTCTTCGCTAGGACTAGGTGTTAAATACATAACATATAACTTAAAAAAAAAAAAATTGGAAAACCGAACATAAGTAATGCATACAATTTAAGACAAATTTAGTGTTTAATATATGCTAAAACAATTGTCTGGAACAAGCTCCGTGTACAACTTCTAAGCTAATATAAACTAATGCTAGTCTACATTACAAAACTAGGACTTATGTACATTGAGTTATCCATTACATTAATACAGATAAATATAAACAGTACAAAACCCCAAAATATCAGTTCATTCTTCTCAGGAAGTCCCAAACTCTGTAAGGAAAAACAAATTTTAAAAACATTGTGAGCTTATGCCCAGTGAGGTCCCGACAACATAATTAACTCATATTTCTCAAAAAATGAATAATATAAAGCAATGAAAAGCACATAAGACATATAAAACATGTAGTAGTCATATAAAGATGGATACGGTTGGCCTTGTATTGAGACCAAGTCTTTTATTCTCCATGCTAATAATGAATTCCATTCATTTAGAAATGAGTATATATCCTCCAATAATAAACCTCCATCAACAACACCAAGTGGCCACACAAGAAAGGTAAACTCGAGAATACCGAAAAAAACTATCACACACCCAAAACACCGACGATCATCCGGTTCAAGGTTTTTGGGTTGCAAAGCCATAGAAGGTAGACCGTTTCGACCAAGTCCATTATTGGCTCGTCTTGTCTAGCCCCCATATGACAAGGGCCCAGTTCCTTATCCGGCTCGATAAAGTGCACAACCGGGGGTACATCATGCACAAGTAATCTTGGGATAATAAAGAATACAAATTCGAGAAATTCATTGTAATTATTCATAACATATGACTCAAGTAAGACTCAAGTAAGCAAATAACACATTTGAATACCCAAAATTACAGTTTTAACATGAATTCATTAAAAGCATTTTTATCGAAATTAAAAGAGTTAGGAACACTCAGCGATTGATGGTTCCTAATTATCTTTCCTCTTTCCTTTATTCCCTAACCTGTTCATGAGATTTACCAAATATACTAGGTTTAGGTTATGTTCTACACAAAATTGAAGAGTAAGATAGATAATCCTAAAATGCAATTTAAGACAACATATTATACTCGAAAATATAGTATTTAGCAAGTTCAAGTTGATTACTTCAATTGTTTAGATTACTTATGTGGATTTTATTTTAGTTTCTTTTGCTATATAATATGCTGTAATTTTGGTACCCTTTCAGTCTAATTAAGCCTTATTATAGTGTTAACATTCCAAGGTAAAATTTAATAACTTTATCCCTAAATTTTAGTTGGGCAGCCTACTTAATCTTTATAAATTTTGTAATATTAAGTTAATGTATACGAGCTGCCTAAACAACATTCATGTAAAGGTATCATTATGTTAGCATCTAAACAGCTCCTATAACAACCATACCAAAGGAATTCAAAGCCTCACTTAACTTTGGCTTAATAGGGGTAAAAATTTCTACATAATATAGTAGTAAATAGCCAAATAAGTAATTTTCCATCTTATAAGATTAAATCTGTCCAGATTTAAGTTCATTTATACTCCACTCAATTCATTGCATATTAGAGTAATAACTCACATAAAAAAAATTACCATTATATGTGTATGTAATTTGTCAGTCAATATTTCTTTGTATTATGTAGTAATTTCAGCCTTATACTTCACTTAAATGCTATTGTTTCTTTGCAGATTTTCTTTTCATTTAGGGTGCAATATAACAACCCAATTTAGCTACCCTAATTAATGCCAAAATCATCCAACACTCAACTTCAAACCTAGTCCTAACCAATCCAAAAATCATTGCCAAGAGGGCCGAACATAACCCTAAATTTTAAGGAACATTAGCTGGATAATTTGGTGTATTTTAATGTGTTAAACTTAGGAATATATTCTATCCAAATTGCAATCACTTACCTAGCAGCCTAATCTTTCATATTACTAGTAGATTATACATAAAAGCCTTGTTTCTAATCACCTTTAATTAAATAAGCAAAGTCACACTAAGTCCATCTTAGAATTAATTTTTAGCAACTATATACTAGTACTCCCTCTTAGAACAAGTGGTACTAGTAACAACTATATACTAAATCTTCACCTAACTTTAAGAAATTTCCACAAGATGTCCAGCCGCTAGTTTATTTTCAGCAAGCATATTAACAATTATTTGGCTAATACAAGACTTTAATATCAAAGCATCCTTAACATGTTCTTAATCTATTAGATGGTTGGAATATTACATTTTCAAGTGAGATTAAACCCCCAATTCTTCTTTTCTCCACTGTTTTGCTCCAACTTTTTTTTTTTTTTTCTTTCTTTTCTTTGGTTTTCTCTCGGCCCTATCTCTCTTTTTTTTTTTTCCTCTAGAATTTTATGCTACTTCTAAGGTGCTTTTAGGTACTTAGTTAAGCCTTATAAGGTGAAATAGGAGCTGGAATTAGTAGCTGCTTGTTGACACCCTAAGCAGTTGATTTTTTGTGCCACCACTTGCTTGTTTTTTCCTTGTCATGCTTCAGCCATTTGGACACCTAGTTTAGGTGCTTACATTTTTAATTATTTTATGATTTTATTTGGTGGCTAACATATTTTTATTTAGTTCTAAAATATTTACAACACAACCCTTACTAAACAAAGTTTCTTCCAATTGCATTTTTCTTCCCTCAAGACTAGTTAGTAGCTCAACAAATCCAACCAGCTTGGATATTTTATAAAGCTAATTTTCATGAACCCTATTTAGTAATTAATATTCAATTAAATAAGTTGGTATATCTTCACACTAATAATTGCGGAAAGCCCACAAAGAGAAACAAAAAGCAAAGGATATCTTCAAATTCAATAGCAGTAATTACACATTATCATGGAAAGTAAAAAGAAACAAGTTTACTTTCTTAAGGACATTATGCTCACCTTTCTATCGTTGACTGCTTTGAGCTTTTAGCTCAAACGAACTGAACAAGGAACTCTAGTTTACAATTGATAGCAAATTTTGTTACCAAAAGAAAAGAGAAGAAAACGATGACTGCTTTGCTTAGTTATTAGCTCAACCGAACTGAACAAAGGACTCTATTTTACAATTCATAGCAAATTTTGTCACCAAAAGGAAGAAAAGAACAGCAAATTCAACTGTTTATAACAAATTCATCACGCTAGCAAAATTTGTCTATCTAAAGTAAGCCTAAGCACTAATTGTTGTTATTATATGGTTTAGACCAAACTACAATCCATTGAGCTGAAATTTCGTTGATCAACTGTTGAGTATCCGTGTATAACTACGTAAACATGAACTGCATTAATTGTTTCAATCATCAACTTCAGAATAGAGTGAAAATGACTATCTAAATCTTCATACTTCAGTTAAACATGTGTTGCTAGCTGACAAAATTGAGGAGGTACTTGCTAGATCTACCTCTATAATCTTCTGTAGTTTTGCACAGTTAAGATGTCTACAAAATGGTCGGTACATCCTTGAAGAAAACTGGAAAGCCTCATTGCATTAGAGTTGACTGGGGAAGGATGGAATTGGCTAGCTCTTTCATTCACCTTAACTGGAAGTGCTGGCATTTGCTTCATGATGTATGGTGGTTCATTGATTCTGCAAATTAGTACATAAATAAATAGCTTCCCGGTAGTAGCCTCTTTGTATCTCAACAGTTAGAAGAAATCATGCACAGTGTTACTTATAAAAGGATGTATAAAATTGCAATTTTATTATTCATTTTGCAATGGCCAAAATTTACAAAAAGAACTCCGCAAATCTGACAGAACATCAAATTCCAATCAAGGAACCGCTATTAGAACGATTTAACTAAGCTAACTCTATAATCACTGAAATCCATGCCACCATTTTCAAATAATTGAATGATCGTCCTATAGAACTTAGGAGGATATGAAGTCCATCTACTAATAATTGAAATAATTGAAATCCATGCCTCCAAAAGGGTAGCCTATCTACTAATAAAAAAAGTAAGTCTGTGCATGCTTATCATAATACCTTGAAACCCCATCCGAATACTGCCCCTCGAGCTGAAGTGAATGGTATATCATAAGCTCTTATTACAAATATGTATATCGCTCTGTTGTCCCCGGAAGCTTAATAAATAAATCACTTAATCTTAATCAAAATAAATATTCTTCTCCCTCTTGAGATACTGTACAAATTAATTGGTCATACACCAAATTGTGCTGAAAACCACGAAGACATGATATAATGTTATAATTGAAACAACTAAAAATTTGTAGCATGAGTTATAGCACAATCCTCAGATACTGCACATATCAAGCACACAATATACTTCCTAGTCTTTTACAATAACTTGCTACCAATAAAATACAAGATACCATCTATCAACTATTGATTTGACATTTTTCCTGCTTAAACCCTTGAGCTTTCAGTGTGTGTATTCTAGTAACTGGTGCAGCACTACAATTCTAGCATTTATCAAGTAACACAACTTGGAAATGGAATTGAACCTTACGTCCAGCAACCACATGAATGAGGACTATTCATCAATCAGTTTCCACCAATTATACAAATGAGGTGTAGGTCTAGAAATATATTAACCGGTCAGGAAGGATGGGGAAACAGACAATGGCATCATGTGAATAAAAAATTAACATTAATCAAAAAAACATTGTTGTGCAACCTAAAAAGACATCTCTTTCATCCTAACATGCCATCAGTTTCCAAGCCATTTCACTTGACAAAGTTATATATTAGGAACCTCACCAGCGAAAGATAGATATCAGGCACGAGGACAGTTAATGTGGAAAAGGAAGAAAGCATCGTCAGAAAATATTGTAATTTAACATTAGAGATTTCATCCGGACAACTGTAAATGAAAGTAAATACAGCCATGCACTTGTAAAGAGAAAGGGATTATTTCTTGAAAATGGACAAATGGAAAAGGTCATGTAAACATTTTTACTACCTCTTCAAGATCTGGGAGATATTATCGCGAGCTTGACTAATAAAAGACTGACGTTGTTATATATCTAAAAATAATGCAAGAGACAGTGAGATATAAAGAGATGTCAAGTAAGGATATAAATGTGTGAAATATGTAACTTAAAAGTAAGAGTGACCCAAGATTATTAAATTTTTCCTCTCTCTCTCCCCCTCTCCCCATCTCTGTGTGTGTCTGTGTGCATATTACTGTAGTAATATCTCACATTAAGTTAATTTTACACCCAAAAAGTAATGAACAAATTAGTACTGCATAGTTCCATAGTAAATAAACAGTTTAAGAGTGGGACAGTATGTATAAACTGCAATCACTGACAGTAGAAGCTTTTTGTGAGCATTATTTATTAGATTACATACACGTCTTGACAACAAAATGTTCACTAATGCACTTTCAAAAGGTTTTGGGTAGTTGATGAATTTTATAACCTACAACCCCTACAAGCGAGAATGACTTTATAATAACTTGGGTGTGAACAAACCAGCAATTTACTGGAGCTTAAACTATTGGCCTAAACATGTGGCCAAGTTGTTTGTAGTCCAGAATCTGAAGTCTTGTGCCTAACAACCTGTTGGAAACAAAACTACTACTGGCCTAAAATGGTCAATCCAAGTTCTTATGGTGCACAATCCAAGTCTTGGAAACCACGTATCTAGTCATCTAGATTTATTTGGTGCGAGATAAATCTCTAAGGTGTTACAATCACTCACAATCATCACAGGCAAGGTGTCCTTGCTGCAGCCAATGGCAATCCATTTCTCTGCATTCCAAGATCAGACTAGGCTACTATAGTACCTGCTATGGCGACTAAATTGTTCTACCTAATCCATAGGTGCAAGATGCCCAATCCAAGTTGTTGGTAGAACACAACTCAAGGTCATAAATAACAATAAAAAATAAAAAAATCCTTCAATGCATTGTAGGTCAAATTGCACTTAGACTTTCATTAATGTCAATAATAAATTTACCTCAGAATATAATTCTTTATATTGCATTAATCTAGTTATCAGATTTTGGACAAAGGGTCTGTGACACCAAAGTTTCTGTCAAAAAATTTTGTTAATCAGCAATAAGAATTCCTTGTTTATCAGCTCTATCTAATCAATAGCAATAACTTGTTCGAAAACAAAAGGATAAGGTTTTTTCACTTTGTTAAACCTTCAGCACACAGGAAGAAAATTGAAATTTCAAATTATTGTCCGCAAAAAACCACTTGCACAATGGGTGAAGACAGATTCGTAAAAACAATCTTACAACAAAATAAATCTGTATCGAACTTTGACGGGCACAAATTTCGTAAACTCTTTAAACCTTCCAAGACTGTAGTTACATGAGTTCACCTTTTATCTCTTTTGCATGAGAATATTAATAGTCCATCAGGACCATCACTGGTGATCCAAAATATCTATCCCCCTAAATAAATGGGTAACTTCAGTACTTGGATGCCTTGTAGGTGACATGACCTGAAACAAAATTAAATGTGAAAGCAATTCACCTGATAAGTAGCTAAATTTGCAGATATCTGTTCAAAGGCTCGAGTATTTTGTCGAAGAAGCTCTCTTGTAACACCATTAATGGCTGCCAAGAACACAAATATTTATTTCGGTTCATCAACATCATACAATTAAGATAAAACATCTAAGATTTTTACTCTTGAACATACAAATGCTTCTTGTGTTCAAACACCATATACGCAGTTCAGCAACAAGAAACAACTTAATGCGCTGTGCGAAAAAAGTGGAAAGACCTTCACAAATATCTGTGATAAAGCAATACTGTCCCTTAGCCATTGTTAACAAAACTTTTAAAAGGCATATATAATCCTTGTGTTTTGGTCACACTTATCAAATCATTGGTTAAAGAATATCAGTTAATATCAAATCATTGGTTAAATGCTATCAACTAAATCATACTGAACATTCTACTGATTTCATGCCTTATGCTGCTTATAGTTTTTCAACTTCAAAATAATAGTAATTTTTTCTATGTGTATATCTGGAATAACTATCAATCAGATTCTACAAATGCCGAAAAGACAACGAAAACGAAGCGAAAACAACAAAACAAAGAAGAAAATACCAAAAACATATATAATTGAACGTGTTTCACGAGAATTTAAAATTCTAGTATTGTATAACACTTGCTTCAACTTTTCTAACCATGATATTGATTGAATCACGATACAAATTCAACCTTGTTCAATACATATCGAAGCATGACATTATTGGACCTTGTTCAAGATATCAACTTGTTTTGTGGACTCTTTGCCTCTTACCAGGGATGATTCAGTGAATTCACGGCCCTATCACTTCGACAAAAGAAAAAGGTTTTATGAACTAAAACATCCTCGACCCCCAAAAAAAAAAAATAATAAACATGCTGTCACAGCCAGAACATATGGTAGCCCTTATACTGTTTCTTGAAACTTGTATTTTTAAAAACGGGATCTTTAACATGGACAGTTCCAGACAATATACCTCCTATGCTAATACCAGATTCTCACGTGTAGTCTTTCCCAAATTGCACTCCTTTTTCCTTGTCATGTTGCTTAACTCTAATACACAAATAAAGCAGACTTCTTATAGTTACTTGTCCCCAGCAATTAACTCTGATTCAAAATCATAGGACAAACTTACTACGTTCAAATGCACACAACTAGATATCGTACGACATCTGAAGTCTATACATATTGCACATAGCACAAATAGATTCCAACACCTATTAATTGCATTCAGGGGTTCAGATGGAAGATAAGTAGTGCCTCTGTGAGGGGTATTTCTAGGTTGGGTGGCGCTTAAAAGTAGTTAAGGTGAAAACATAGAGGGGAGTAAATTAAAACCTCTCCCTTTCTATATAACTGTAGGTATAGAACTGGGAAAAAATAGAAAAAGGCAAAATTTCAATTTTGAGGATTTCGTAATACAGTTATAGATCTTAGAATTACACCAATAAACAAATATTGAGCTGCACTCCATGAAACAGGATAAGCATCATAGATAGCAGGCTGTTTTCCCTCTCTCTCTCTGTCTCCCTCTGCCTCTCTGTCTCTCTCCCTCACTCTCTCTCAAACAGTGATTGGGTTTCACTTTATGCAACAAGATAAGCATCATAGATGCAGCTGGCTCTCCCTCTCCCCCCCTCTCCATATCTCTCTCTGGAACCTTTCTTCTCAACCAGTCTTCTTTCTGTTGCTGCTTCTAGTTTCATTACATAATGGTTATCAGAAATCTATCCACAAGTCTAAAATGTTGTCACTCTTTTACTGCGTATAAGCTTACTTTTCAGCATATTTACATTATTAAAATCTTGGTCACATCATACTTCATAAAAATTTCGAGCCTTCAAATATTTTATTTACTTAACTTTTATAGCCTCTGCTTCAAGAGTGATAATCCTACTTAACAATACATCACATTTTCTATCTGCTTTCCATCCTTTCCGCCACCAACCACCCCCCTCTTCCAGCTCTTCCTATATATTACCTCATGAAATACGGAAGGAATTCAAACTTTTAGATTGGACCCACAAAATCATGGCATAGAGTAGTTTATTGATATTCCTTTGGATTTTCTACTACATCAGATAGTGTTTTATAACAGTTTCTATATTGTACATATTACAAGAGGGAAAAATAGTATATCAGAGTTCTGCAGTCAACAATTAATTTGTAGACATGGTAGTTCAAACAAAAACCACAGTCAAAAGAGATTCTTCGCCAGACAAGTATGCTGCAACAAATTCAATGTCATTTCCTTACATAGACAAATCAAAATCATAGTATGGTTTATGAATAATGTAAGTTGACTATTGCAAGACATTTCAAAACTATTCTTATTAGTAAAAACTCCTTGAGCATATGGAAGAAAACCTGGTTGCATCACTGCCCGAGATGACATTGCTGAAGGACCAGTTACTTTTTCCTGAGTAAAGAAAGCAATAAAAATCTTGAGTCTCTGCCAATCTAAAAAAGTGAACATCACAAGGAAGTGCAGAGCAAATGAACTCATTATTGTAGCCTTGGAACAATGTTTAATAGTTACGCAATGAATAGGAGAGGAACAATATAAGGGTAATGCTATAAGAGTTGTAGATATCCTTGAGAAGTCCAGCAAGACTACCCTCACTTACACATTCCAAATATATAGTCCCAGAATGATTGAGATACTAATACCTGAAGCGAACCTCATCACAAACATTTTGTTATATCTCTTATCCCTAGTATACATTCAATTTTACAGATCTTAATTTATAGGTTCAGCATTCCAACTTCAAACTTATCCTTGCAAATAATTCTATGAACCATGACATTTATCGGGCAATTTTGTTTACCTTGTATTAACAGATGTTTCAGTTGCCTGATTAGCAGAGACATAAGCATTCCCGACACAGATTCAGTAAACAGTGTGCTACTTTTTCAAGTTTAGAAAGAATTAAAGTATGAGGATATGGTAGATGAATGAAGAAAATCATGAAACTAAGAAATTTATTCATGTACTTCAACAACTTTTGTTGTATTATATTCATGCATTTGCTTCTTGTCAACATGTAAGGACTGGAACTATGATATGCTTGTTTCACACTCTTCCAATGCAGCACAGAGTCTCCTTTATGCAGATACATAATCTTTCTTTCTGCATTCACTTCATTTTAATCAACTACTTTTTCTCGTTTAGCTCTTTATGCTTTAACTTTCTTCAGCAGTATAAATATTTTTATGCATTTTATCTCTTGTATTAAATTTTTAAATTCAATAGTTCTTACCACTCTTTCTTTACTTTTCCTCAAACTAAGATCATCTTTCCTTCTCCTGCTGAAATCTCTTTTCTGGATATAAAGACACAATTAGCATATAAGTAATATTTTATATAGCATCAAGCACTAAACTGAAAAGTTAACAAGAAGTTATTAGCTCGCATCTGAAATTCAATCATGGTAATGATTATGGTAATTAATCATGCATAAAAGCAGCCAATTAAATACAAAAAAGGTAAGACGACAACTGTACTAGTTGCTGAAAGAAGAAGGAACGAAATCCAGGAAAACTGACATTTCCTTTAACAATATTATTTGGTAAAGGTATAGTCAAATGTGTACTTATTTCTGAGTAAACAGGGTGCATTTACTGTTGAGTACAACGTTCTAGGAAACCAGACTTGAACCATGCCTTCATTAAAGCAATAGCCGAACAATGGAAAAAAAATGTCCCAGCTGACATCAATTAGAGGATTCTTGCCTTTATGTACTCAAATTGCTAATGCAAAAGTAATTTTATTTTTTGATTCTTTAAAGAATCAAAATGACGTGCTATCAGTGTTGGCAATAGGAATGTAAGCCGAAAAGAAGAAGTTAGAAGAACAAAAAGTGGAACATCAAGGGGGACACCTTAAAAGCTTAATGCTTTAATATGTGACTGTAGCACGAGGATAATAAAATCAGGTTAAAATTCATGTTTGTAACTCATTTACCAAAAATTTGGTCTTGTAAAACACGGGAATGAGAGAGAATTCAAAAGCCAGCAATTAAACATCAAACACAGTCCAGCATGGGTTAGTCGAGACACTAAAAGAAAATACACGGACAGGAGACTCAGATACCTGAGTTCATTTCAAATGGGATCAGGTAACGTAAAGGGCAGCAGGGATATCCTTTCAATTCTGGAGTTCCTTTTCTTCTTTCCTCCCTTGTGTGAAAATATTCTATAATTTCACACGTGACATCCAGTTGATATTGTTTTTAAAATGTTTATACAGTTCAATCTAAAAGTGTAAACATGAGTTCTGTATTAAGCAACAAATAGATGATACTAACTCCAATTCTTTTCGACTTTGGTTTGAACCATAACTAAAGTGAGACTCACCATCAATAATACAAGTTTTCCTCTGTCCCTTCAGCACATCTCAATTGAACCTTGTTGTCCATTCTAAAAGTAATTAAACTTGATATCTATCTACACAGTTTCAACCTTTTACTAGCCCGAAATAGAATAACAAAGGTTTTATAGTAAGTAAAATAGTTCTGGTTCTTTATGATAACACTCACCATCATCCATTTGTAGCGTAGTGCAACATCACGGACTGTTTTGTTCTTTAATAGTAAGGCAATCTTCGCATAGCGGGCTATATTTGATTCAGTTGCATGTCTGCAAGAAATATTTAAGGAAACTTCCTTAGTTTCACAGACCTTTCATTCATTCGTAAATAGATTAATCATGGAAGCAAAGCGACAAATATGATGTCAGCATCTGGATTGAGTGGGAGACAGACTAGCAAACTACAACAAACAAACAGACAAACCAAGCCTTATTCCCACTAAGTGGGGTCAGATGCGTGAATCCTTCTACATTTGTCATTTCCCAATTCTCACTATTTAGGCAAAACAAATCAATTATACATATCACGAAACATCAAACCAAATGTATGACCTAAGAATAAAATTGAACAAAGAAACAACATAAGGACTTGATCAACTTTTTTGGCCTAATAAACACATAAAAGATAAACCTTTGGGTCCCTATTGAAACAACCTGGGTATGGACTAGCCCAAATACTTTTGAATGGAAACAACGGGCTCAAAATGCTTAAGCCAAGTTATTAGTAGTCCAGGACTCAAGGTGTTATAAACAATACAATATCTGGGACGCGGCATCACATCCTATGAACTGGAAAAGTTAAGAACTTTAATATCAAAAGAAACAAAAAATACAAGCCACATGGTAATAAGCAGTAAACAGTAATAATCTAAATCCTGAGAACCTAAACCACCACAAAGGTGTGTAAATAAAGAGTGGAAAGATAGTATTAAAAGAAATTCCCTTTAACAGGAAGCAAATTCTCCCACAACACTTTTATGTAGTCAGAGAGGTGGAGCATCCTGCCTAGAAATGCTGTTCCAAATTGTCTGAAAACCATTACTATCTGCATTACGGTAATTACACTATGTCCCAATCTATATTTCAAGCTTGACAATATAACATCTCTAATATACCAGTTCGTAAATTAACTTTTCAGGTTCAGGTACTGACTCACATGTAGCTACTCTTCACAAGTCATAAGGTGTATAAACATCAGCACTGGTGCTCTTAGAAAAAGCATAGTGTTAGTATTAAAACTAGATTGGAGTCTTCTGATTCCAATTTTTGTGATTATAGGATAGTTTGTGAGGAAGAACATACATCTTCAGCACCACAATTATAGCCAATAAGAATTGTTCATTAATCCACTAAGAGAAGTTTCGGAAAGGCGAAATCCGTTGAAGATCTGATAGATTCATATCCCAATAGATGAAATCTTCTTAAAGAGCTTAAGCATTGCTGACAGTTAAATGTTTCATGAAGAACATTAAGTGCCATGCCCCGCAACTAATTCTACTGGAAAGCGGATGAAGATATTGGTAAGAGACACAAATAATAAGCATGTTTCAGGTCAGTGCGCTGTAGTTAATAACAATCTTCAGAGCACTTTGTCTACTGTCAAATGACGACAACTATGTGAAGCCACAAGTTTCCAAAGGTTATATGTCTTGAGCATTTAAACCGCATGAAAAGAGTAGTTTCTCAAATTCATAATTTAAAGGATTGGAAACGTAAGGTATGGTATTTTAACAGGTTCGTCAAGTTGTTGCTAGACACAGTTAATATGTAGCAGTGAATGACAATAGTCACTGAGTACCAAACAGGCTTCCTTTTAGTGAACTACTCCCAAAACAGGATGCCTACCTTCAATCTTGACAATGAGTAAACCCATCCACCAATCCCTCATAGAGCTTCACCTGAGGCAGAGACCAGGAGGGAAAGAGAAGAAAGAACTACTAAATTCAACATGAAGTATTAACTCTACTTTGGACCAGGAATTGTTCTCTTGAACTAAATTTGGTGCAACAAAGGATGGTTTAAATAATTTAATTATTTTATTCTGGCATGAAAGTGGGCCAAAGAATTTAGCAGAATATGGTTTAGATGTTTCTCTATTTACTTTTAGTTACATCTAAACTAACATCCAAGTAGTTGTGTAAATTGAAAGAAGATGTGGGTAAGAGAGAATGAATAGCTTCATTTTAAACAAATAACACTTGCTAGCTACAACCTAACCTGTAATTAAGGAAAGCATATAGTCATGTAATACTAGTCAAATACATTGAGGATGAAGGAATTCAGGAACCATAAAATCTAGATGCGTACTTTTATTGTAGTTTTTCATAGATCAGGTCTGACAGCTAAACCCAAGTTAAAGTTTCAACTTGCAATGATTTCTCATTCTCTTCTCCCCTCCTGTTTAATTTAACTACATAGATGCATCGAAGTATATCTTGTCATGATATTACTGTCACCATGCCACAGTTCTCAACTGACTGGTTTCAACCCCTGAGAAATGAAAGTTAGCATATCTCTTCTCAAACTTACGAAATTATGTCAAACCCACCAAGGACCCTTGTTACACAATTTAGAAAGTTTTCCTGATAACTGATACTGCCACTGATTTTCCAAAGCAGGCAATTATTAAGTCCCAGCTTTGGTAAATGCTACAGTCATCCTACCTTGGTAAACACAATAACTTTACTAATACCAGAAGCATGGATATAAAAGAACTACCTGAGGATTGGTTTACAAGTGTAAAACTCTGTTGCGTGGCTTTTCTTTTCTTATGCACTTTCCTGTGAGAGCGGTACAGCCCTATGTATCAAATACACTAAAAACACAACCACCAGCATGTATACTTGAAACTACTAAGGAAGGCACTACAACAGAGCATTTTCGCAACACATTCAGAACATGTCAAATTTGCATAAATTTCTCAGCAATTCTACGGTGACCCCATTAGCACTTTTGTAGTAATAAATCACATTAAGAAGACAGAAATAGAGTGGAACAGGGATCAAAATTACTCTAAACCCTAATTGGTTGTTGAGGGCATCATTAATTTTGGAAGACACTGGTTCCCAATTCAACACCCAGGCAGGATCATCAAAGAAGAGATGTGCCTAACTCCCAAGTCTACAGATCCTGGAAGACAAATTTTCTCCACTCATTTTATTATTATTATTATTATTATTATTATAGTAGGATTCATGCAGCCAACCTTACTTACACTTACTGGGAATAAGGCTTGGTTTGTTTGTTTTGTTTGTTTAAAAATATACTCCAATTTAAAGAAATCTGAACAAATCATATCAATGACCGAATGTAGGGTCAAATATTGTAAATAGGAAAGGCATAGAATGACCTAGGCAAAGAACTTTGAAGCTTAAATTCTCATTAGTTTTAGAAGAATAAGCAAATCAAAAATCCAAGAGCCAAAAGAATCATCCCAAATCTGAATCAAAAGAACTAAAAAGAGGAGGTCAAACTTCATTCATCTGATTTACCAAAAGAAATACAAGAGATATGATCGAATTATACCCAATAATAAAAAGGGAGAAATCTTGTGAATCAGCAAAATCCACCGAGAAATATTTTCTGAGATAACTACAGAATCCAAGAATCACATATCAAATTCTATACCATTTCCACAAGTAAAAATCCTACAAAATAGCATCCAAACAAAAAGATTAAGATAAATCCTCTAAAATTCTATTTCCAACAAAAAGAGAGAGGGAGAGAGAAATTGATGCACCTTCCACTATAATCAGTACATAGAAATTTTCAAAGCATCACTCTATCAAACACAAGGAGGAGAACCAAACAAGGAATTGATAAATTAAAGTTAGTCAAAATCAAGGAAGAAAGAAACATATCACTAAATATATAAACAAGAAGGGTCCAAAAAAAAAAAAAATCACTCACTTTTTCAACCCTTCATCGAGGATGGCCTGTTCTTCTGGGGTCCAGTCCATTGAAATTCCATGCAGATTAGGCTGAAACCTTGTAGTTGCAGTTGAACTAGTATTGTAAGAACTCTCAAGAATTCCTCCAGAAACTACTGCAGCTTTCCCATTATTATTACTATTATTAGTATTATATGAACAAACAACAGCTGATGATGGTGATGCTAAGCCACCGCCATGATCATCACCACCACCCCCACCATGATGATGATGATAACTCATAGCTGCTGCTTCTTCTTGTTGGTGTTTCATCATACTTGATGGCGGATTGTTTGCCATCATCAAAACTCATGCAAGAAACAAAAAGAAATAGATAAATGGTTTCTTGGGGTGAGAGTTTCTTTGAAGATTCTGCTCTGTGTATGTGTGGCGTGTGAGCTGGATGGAAATGGAAGGGTGCTTTAAGCTACCATAAGGTGGAGAGAGAAAGACCGGGGGAATCTACGGATGGGCACGTAGGAAGTAGTAGTGTTGAAAAGGGACATCTCTCCAAGTAAACCACTATTACTAATACTAGCCAAAAGAACTGAATCAAAAGCAAATCTATTGGCATTGGGGTTGGTTTGTTTTTCCAGTCTCGACGTTTTTGTTGTAACTCGTAAATGTTTGCATTCACTGGGATTCCTAGAATTTATTACTCCAAGTAATTTACTACTATTAATATTTGTATGTTACTAGTATAGTTATTAAATCTGATTCGAACAAAAATTTGATAAAAAATGTAAATTAACGAATTATTGATTCAATTAATAAATTACTGATTTAATTAATAAGTTGTTAAAATTTATTCTTTTATTAATAATAATACTTTAAAATTTTAAAATTCTTGACATATGATGAAAAACTAATAAAAGATGTCATGTCAACTTTTTAAGTTAACTATCAATGAATTAAGTTTCAATTTATCTAAAAATTATAATTATTATATTAATATAGTTAATTTTAAATTATTGTATGTGTTTTTTAAAATAGCAACTATAAGATACATATATAAGTACATAGATAATTATCATTTCATTATTTCTTAGATAGTTGTCATAATGTTATACTTATATAAATACATCCATTTGTTTAGATTTTTATAATATATTTCATTCACGAAATTTTAGTTGTATAATATGTTGGGGTATTTTATTTTTTTTAAATGTTGGGGATTTTGTTATTGTAAAAAAGCATAATATTGTTTTACTAATTTATGTCTTTACAATTTTTTGCAAAAACAAATATGTTCTTATTTAATAGAGTTGTAATTTTAATTTTGGAAAAACAAATCCACACTTATTTTAATTAGGAAGGAGGGAAAGAAACTTAGAATGAAATATAAGATAAATTATTTTTCAAAAAAAAAGTAACATAGTACTAGCATCAACAGCAAGAGTGCATGTCCATGTCCATGGATCGAGTATTCGGTCCATGAGTAAAAAAAGTACTCGATCTTTACTTATTGAATTAAAAAAATTCAGACCCTTTATCCAGTCTATTTAAAACAGGTATCCAACTAATCGGTACGCGTAAAAGAAGATTGGGTTAACCGGATACTCGACCCTATAAACAACAAAACATTAAAAATTAAAATAATACAACTCAATTTAATTTCATACATTCTGCAAATCCTTAAACCCAACAAAAACAAGTGAACAATTAAGTTCCACCATGCTTACATCCCAATAGATTGACAACAGCAACAATTAAATCTTAAGTTTTAAACAAAATACATAAATAAGCTTACATCCCACCAGACAAGCTTAAAATACACAACAGGCTTAAAAACCATAGACAAACAAAACAAGTGAGTCATACTTCCCAAAAAAACAACATAATAGAAAGAAAAAAAATCCTGCTTTAAGAGGTGAGACTTGAGAGGCTGCCAAAATAATAACATAATAATTGTATTAACGTTTGATCTAAATATGAGGAAATCCTATTAAAAAATATTATAAATTTATCTTTGAAATAGATCGGATCAGATATTCATTAAAATGTGATCTGATACCCGACCCTCTACTTGAGTAACCCGACTATCTATCCGATCTTATTGTGCAATTGATGGCGATAAGGCCAGTTAATTTTATTTAATATGTTAGAAAACAATAGTGTGTGCTAAAGACAATTAGTTAAATTTAATTTCTTAGAAGGCAATTGTGAGCATTGAGGCCAGCTAATTAAAATTTGTGCCCTGAAACGTAAAAGCGGGCGCAACGGCAAATTAATTTAATTTGATACCTTAGTATGAAATTGCCAGGACTACGGTAAATTAGTTGAATTTAATCCTTTAGAAGGTAATTGAGGCAGTAAGGACAATTAATTTAATTTAACACCTCATAAGGCAATTGTGGGCACTGCCGTCAATTGATTTAACTGAATGTGTCGTACGCAATAGTGGCCACTAAGGCTAATTGATTTAATTCTAATGTCTTAGTGTGCCATTGAGGGCGATACGACCAATTAATTTAATTTAATGCCTTAGAAGGCAATTGTGGGTGCTAAGGACAATTAGTTAAATAAAATTTCTTAGAAGGCAATTGAGGGCATTGAGGCCGTTATTTTAATTTTGTACCTCAAAAGGCAATAACGGGTACTAAGGCAAATCAATTTAACTTTATTCCTCACTAGGATACTGTAGGGACTACGGTTAACAATTTTAAATAAATGCTTTAGATGGTAATTGTGGCAACAAGGACAATTAATTTAATATCATGCATCGGAAAGCAATAGTGGGCTCTAAGGCCAATTGATTTTTTTTAATGCCTTAGTGTGCGATTGAGGGCGATATGGCCAATTAATTTTATTTGGTTCCTTAGAAGGAAATTGTGTGTGAGAAGGACAATTAGTTAAATTTGATTTCTCAGAAGCAAATTGCCAGCATTGATTCCAGTTAATTAAATTTTGTGCCCAGATATGAAATAGCGGGCACTACGGCTAACTAATTTAATTTTATACCTTAGTCGAAAATTGCCAGGACTACGGTCAATTAGTTGAATTTAATGCTTTAGAAGGTAACTGTAGTAGTAAGGACAACTAATTTAATTTAATGTCTCATCAGGTGATTGTGGGCACTACGGTCAATTGATTTAACTGAATGTGTCGTAAGCAATGCTGGCCACTAAGGCTAATTGATTTAATTTAAAGACTTTGTGTGCAATTGAGGGCGATACAGCCAATTAATTCAATTTAACGCCTTGGAAGGCAATTGTGGGTGCTGTTGGCCCCAAAAGCAACCTAAGAGGGGGGGTGAATTAGGTTATCTCTAAAGACAAACCTTTTTTAAGTGCTTAATAGAAATTCAAACTTTGTGCACCAAATGAAAACTTAAGCACAAATGAATACAATAGATATTCAACAGTTTAAACTTAAAGAACAATTAGGAATATTGAGATTAAGAGAATCAAACCAAACTCCCTAGCTTCTCAAGCTTGGAGTATACTTGCAATTACAAAGAGCTTCTCACAAGGCAACTACCAAGTTCACAACTTGAAGTTCAGCCCCTAAAAGTCTCTTCAAAGTAGGTGAGACAATAACCTCATGTACACAAATGAGGATCACACTTGCTCACACTAATTTCCTTTAGTTGAGCCAAGAGTTTTACACTCACAACCTCCCTTTGTTACAATTGTTATCTCTCCACTCTTACACTTGAAGAACTCTTACACTTCTAAGCTCTTTTCTCACTACCTACACTATTACAATACTTGTACCAACTATTTCTCCCAAATAGCTCAAGAATGATTTGTAATCAATGTAGAAGTCTGTTTTACTTAATTCAAACCTAGGGGTATTTATAGTTGCCAAATATCTGCTTTCAACAACTTCCCAACGGCTATTTTCTGTTTACTGGAAAACTAGCCGTTGGACCTTTCGGACGGCCGATGCAGCAAGAGTGCGTCCGAACAAACTAGCCGTTGGACCGTTCGGACGGCCGCTACTAAATCCTTGCGTCCGACACTGCGTCCGTTCTCTGAGGGTATCCGTTCGGACGTCCGAGTATGCGTCCGAACATGCGTCCGATCGAAGCAAAGTCTACTGGAATATGAACGGACGCTGTTCTTCGTCCGAGGCTTGCTTCAATTTCTTTGTGTCGGACGATTACCATCGTCCGAAGCTCTTGTGGTTGTTTTTGTTTGGACGATCATTTGCGTTCGAAC
Organism: Cinchona pubescens; assembly: GCA_025175665.1. Classification (NCBI taxonomy): domain Eukaryota; kingdom Viridiplantae; phylum Streptophyta; class Magnoliopsida; order Gentianales; family Rubiaceae; genus Cinchona; species Cinchona pubescens. Next base: position 11,627,764 of record JANKKI010000053.1, read on the forward strand.
CTACCTATTTTTCTGCACACTTGTTATCAAACTATTAGTATGATTTGTTTCATCATCAAAACATGATTAACATAACTGGGGTTCAACAGGTGCTAAGGACAATTAGTTAAACATAATTTCCTAGAAGGCAATTGTGGGCAGTTAATTTAATTTTTTGCCTCAGAAGGCAATAATAGGTACTGAAGCAAATTAATTTAATTTTATGCGTCACTAGGAAACTGTAGGGAGTACGGTTAACAATTTTAATTAAATCCTTTAGAAGTTAATTATGGCAATACGGACAATTAATTTAATAATAATGTCTCGGAAGGCAATAATGGGCACTAAGGCCAATTGATTTATTTTAATGCCTTAGTGTGCGATTGAGGGCGATACGGCCAATTAATTTTATTTATTGCCTTAGAAAGAAATTGTGCTTGCGAAGGACAATTAGTTAAATTTAATTTCATAGAAGGTGCTAAGAACAATAAGTTAAATATAACTTCCATGAATGCAATTGTGGGCACAGAGGCTAGTTAATTTAATTTTGTGCCTTGAAAGGTCATAGCGAGTACTACGGCTAATTAATTTAATTTTATGCCTTAGTAGGAAATTGCTGGGACAACTATTAATTAATTTAATTTAATGCTTTTGAAGGTAAATGTGACAATAAGGACAATTAATTTAATTTAATGCCTCATAAGGCAATAGTGAGCGCTACGACCAATTGATTTATTTTATTGCCTTAGTGGGCAGTTAACAACAATACGGCCAGTTAATTTTATCTAGTGCCTTAGAGGTCAATAGTATGTGCTAAGTGGACAATTAGTTAAATATAATTTCTTACTAGGCAATTGTGAGCATTCAGGCCAGTTAATTAAACTTTGTGCCCTGAAACGCAAAAGCGGGTACAACGGCAAATTAATTTAATTTTTTACCTCAGTAGGAAATTGCCAGAACTATGGTCAATTAGTTGAAATTAATGCTTTAGAAGGTAATTGTGACTATAAGGACAATTAATTTAATTTAATGCCTCATAAGGCGATTGTGGGCACTACGGTAAATTGATTTAGCTGAATGTAACATAAGCAATAGTGCCCACTAAGGCTTATTGATTTAATTTAATGCCTTAGTGTGCAATTGCGGGTGATACGGACAATAAATTTAATTTAATGCCTTTGAAAGCAATCGTGGGTGCTAAGGACAATTAGTTTAATATAATATTCTAGAAGGCAATTGTGGGCATTGAGGCCTGTTAATTTAATTTTGTGCCCCAGATGGCAATAGTGGGTACTAAGGCAAATTAATTTGACTTTATACCTCACTAGGCACCTGAAACTCTAGGGTCTACGGTTAACAATTTTAATTAAATGCTTTAGAAGGTAATTGTGGCAATAAGGACCGTTAATTTAATATAATGCCTCGGAAGGCAATAGTGGACACTAAGGCCAATTGATTTATTTTAATGCCTCAGGTGCGATTGAGTGCGATGTGGCTAGTTAATTTTAATTATTGCCTTAGGAGGAAATTGTGTGTACGAAGAACAATTAGTTAAATTTAATTTCTTAGACGTCAATTTTGTGCATTGATGCCAGTTAATTAAATTTGTGCCCAGAAAAGAGATAGTGGGTACTACGGCTAATTAATTTAATTTTGTACCTTAGAAGGAAATTTCGGGACTACGGTCGATTAGTTGAATTTAATGCTTTAGAAGGTAATTGTGGCAAAAAGGACAATTAATTTAATTTAATACCTCATGAGGCGATTGTGGGAACTACGGTCAATTGATATAATTGACTGTATCATAAGCAATAGTTGGCACTAAGGCTAATTGTTTAATTAATTTAATGCCTTAGTGTGCAATTGAAGGCAATACGGCCAATTAATTCAATTTGTTGGCTTAGAAGTTAATTGAGGTTGCTAAGGACAATTAGTTAAATATAATTTATGAACACCCTTAATCTAGTGCCGTTGGTTGTTCCCTCCAGGTAAAGGGATTCTGTATTCTTAAGATGGTCCAATGGTGTTGGTTGCTCCCTTTGGTTGTTCCCTCCAAGTAAGGGATCATGTGTTCTAGCCTTGCAGTAGTGGTATTCATTTTACAAATTCCTTTCATCAATACAACTTGAAAATTGTGGTTAAATCGATTAGTTCCTAATTGAATCGTCGAATTGTTTAAAAGTCAACGTTTCTCTTCCTTGTCCAGTCAGATAAACTCAATTCGATCTGGTAATTGATTTACAAAGTTGACCGGTTAAACCGGCAAATTGGGCCAAATTTAATAACTATATAAAAAAACATAAATACTTTATTTAACTTTAAACTATTTTACCTTCGTATCTGCCCACTTTTTGACAAAGAACAGGTAGGTTCGGACGCAAATGATCGTCCGAACAAAACAACCACAAGACTTCACGGACGCAAATAACTGTCCGAGTGACAGAGCTTCGGACGATGGTAATCGTCCACACAAAGAATTTGAAGCAAGCCTCGTGACGAAGAACAGCGTCCGATCATATTCCAGTAGACTTTGCTTCGATCGGACGCATGTTCGGACGCATCCTCGGACGTCCGAACGAATACCCTCAGAGAACGGACGCAGTGTCGGACGCAAGGTTTAGCAACGGCCGTCCGAACGGTCCAACGGCTAGTTTGTTCGGACGCACTCTTGCTGCATCGGCCGTCCGAAAGGTCCAACGGCTAGTTTTCCAGTAAACAGAAAATAGCCGTTGGGAAGTTGTTGAAAGCAGATTTTTGGCAACTATAAATACCCCTAGGTCTGAATTAATTAAATGGGGACTTCTACATTGATTACAAATAATTCTTGAGCTATTTGAGAGAAATAGTGGGTACAAGTGTTGTAATAGTGTAGGTAGTGTGAAAAGAGCTTAGAAGTGTAAGAGTTCTTCAAGTGTAAGAGTGGAGAGATAACAATTGTAACAAAGGGAGGTTGTGAGTGTAAAACTCTTGGCTCAACTAAAGGAAATTAGTGTGAGCTCTCTTAAGAGTGATCCTCATTTGTGTACAAGAGGTTATTGTCTCACCTACTTTGAAGAGACTTTTAGTGGCTAAACTTCAAGTTGTAAACTTGGTAGTAGCCTTGTAAGAAGCTCTTTGTAGTTGAAAGCTCCAAGCTTGAGAAGTTTGGGAGTTTGGTTTGATTCTCTTAATCTCAATATTCTTATTTGTTCTTTAAGCTTAAATTGTTGAATATCTATTGTATTCATTTGTGCTTATGTTTTCATTTAGTGCATAAAGTTTGAATTTCTATTAAGCACATAAAAAGGATTATTTTTAGATACAACCTAATTCACCCCCCCTCTTAGGTTGCCTTTGGGACCAACACTAACGTTATCTTTAGGCACTAAAGTTCAATCTAACTATTAACTCTAAATGCATGCGAGAATTTGGCTAAATGAACAAAATATACACATACATGGAAATTTTATTTTACACCCTTAAACTTTAGAATCACTAATACTTTACTTCTTGACATTATTTTTGAAAACTAAACCCTTCCCTTGTTAGGAATTTATCGCGCACGTAACTCTGATGTAAAGACAACATGTTCGGTTAGGCCTTGTTTTTGTTTGCTGTGTCAGTTTTACAGCTAAAGCTGTTTTAAAGAGACGCATTTTTGTAACATTCTAAAAGTTTTATTTTTATTTTTATTTTATTTTTTCGGGTCAAAAGTATTAAGAGAAAATTTATTCTCGTGAGTCGTATTCAATAGTGCTTTCAAATACTACGCACAACCTTTTTTAAATTATAGTTTGTTAGAAGCATAAATAAATAAATAACGACAAACTAAAAGTATCACTTTACCAAATTTTCTGCTTACAAATGTTAAATTAAGTTTACTTTAACGAAGTAGAACATGCATACTGATCAGTGATCAATTTACAGATGTTAAAATAAGTTTTCCTTTCACCAAAGTATAACAGGTCTAAGGGCAAGCTGTACTCCAGTATAATGTAATCTTTAGTTACTAGTATAATTAACTATAGCGATTGTACTATCCTATAAATAGGGTCAGATGCAAATTGTCTATATTAATTTTATTTACAAATTACTTTAAAGATTTAACAAATAAAATTTTTTATTTGAAAAAAGTGAAATGTCATAATTAATTTCAAATTTTTAGTTACACTTTGTCATCCTAAAATTAGAGTGAGTTACACTTTAGATCTTGTTTTTATTTTATAAGTAATTTGTCATTCGAAACTAGGTGGTCGATTTTTGTATCCAAACTTGTAATAATTTTTTTTTTCCTATCCTTCATTATTGAGTGCTTGAATTTGTTATTTTATTTTTCTAATTCCTATCAATTCTTGACATGTTATCACATACTTATTCCGTTACTTTATATCTAAAATAAAATATTTTATTTATTTTGTCACATTCTATTAATAATTTTTTACTTTTTTTTGTAGGTAATGAATTTTTTATTTTACTATTGTATTATTAATAATTAATTCATCACTTTGTGTTTAAAAAATTACACTATTGAGTAAATACAGTTATTTTGAAATATAATTAGTATATATTTTATATAAACTTAAGTTGATTAATCCACTTACTCATGCTCTCTAAGAAAGAGAAAATATTTGCAACAAATTAAAATTCAAAAAAATTAAAATTTAGTTATTTCCCTTTCATGTCTTGATAGAAGAATTTTAGCAAAAGAAAAATTCATAAATATCAATTACTAGCATCAACCACTTCTAAAAAATTATATTTTTAGCTAAAATTTAATAATATTCATTAAATAGATTATTATCAATGCATATGATAAATCTATCATAAAAATGAAAATAGGAGTTATAATAAACTAAGAAAATTATTCCAAATATACAAAATATGAGAGAAAGGGAAACAGATGAAAAAGTGGTAGAATGACAAAATTGCATGAAACAAGAACAAAAATAAGAACAAAAAAATAATAACTCATGCACTCAATAATGAAGGGTAAAAGAAAAGTTTTATAATAAGGTTGGATAGAAAAATTAATCATTGTTAGTTTAAGAGATGAATGACAAATTACATAAATAATAACATCAGAGACCATAGTGTAGTTTACATAATTTTAGAGCGGCAAAGTGCAACTAAAGATTGGAGGGCACTTATGAATAGTTCACATTTTTTTTGGATGGAAAATTTAATCCGTTAAATTTAGGGGAACAATTTATAAAATTATTAAATAGAAAATTTGTAATTATTTATTATTTAAAGGGGCAACCTGTAACTAAGTCTAAACGATTTTATGCAAATGGAATTTTCAACATTTTTTAAGGAAATAGGAAAGTTACCATGGATAATCTCATAGGCAATTTTAATACTTTTTTAATAATTCTTACCACTCAAATTTTCCGGTCCCAGATTAGTGACTATTCTCACATTATCTTTTCCTCATACTGTAGACATAATCATCCCCTATTTCCTATTTAATAGAAACTTATGTGATGAACTAAAAAAAAAAATCTAATAGAATTATAATTACATAATTAAATGTCTTAACTCTGTAAGTACAGTTTCTATAAGATCGATCATGCTATTACAATCCTTCTTAAAACTGTATTTTTTACGAATGCATAGGATTTGGTGGACTCGAAGAAAGGATAACCATTGTCATTAAGCCAACCTTATTCCTCATTAATGGGGTTTATTTTAAAGCTTTTATCTTTTATCAATGCGGATTTCTTCAATTAATGTGTTGAATTGACAAATGTATATATCAGGCAAGTGGAATTATACAGATGCGAAATCGTTTTAAGATCGAATTTTGTAAATTTTGAAGGGTAATTTGTGCGCTTCTATTAGAATATAGAATGATGATACTGACGTAGGGACATAGGTGCTAATTTTTTTGGTGAGCAGTGCGCACATGAGCAAAAAGAGGGCTGAAATTTTACCATTAGTTTTTCTTTTTTTCTTTTTTTCTTTTCTTCGCCTTTGGATTGTTGAGGTTTGGTTGGTTTTGGCCTTTCTGGCAGTTTTGGAGAAAGAAAGATTGGAAAATTTTCCTTTTGGTAATAGTAAGTGCGGGCTAAAGCCATGTGACGCATTGACAGCTTAACTAATGCTTTTAAAAAAGAGTTAAAGTTCTTCTATGCTCAATATTTGTTACCCATTGGTTTGGGAAAAGGTTATTGGATTTTCATTTTCCTCTTTCCACATTCTATTATTCTTCTTAGGTAAATTACACCCACAAAGCCTTTTGCATATTTAGCAATTTAATGTCCAATATTCTTTAAGTTATCTAAGACGATTCCATTCTATCCCTACCATCCAAATTCTTCATAAAGAATAACAAATACGCAAAGGATTCAAAGAAAACCTCTAAATATTAGAGAAAGCATATTTCAAGGGAAAAAGAGTATTTTGGTCCATTATCTTTGGGATATGTCTCGATTTGGTCTCTTATGTATCACAACAAATCAATTATCCTTCAAGTGAAAAAATGTTGGCCAATGTAGAGTTTTTGATGAAAGGGTTAGACAAATTAACAATGAAAACTATGTAAATATCACATGGCCATTAAACACAAATGATTGGAGGTAAGATAAAAACTTGAAAATAATGAAATTTTCTTCATTAATTTCTCTCATTGAAGATTGTACTTGAAGAAGATGGGACAAAAGTAAAGTTAAGAAAATGAGAGAAAAGAAAAAAAAAAAAATTGGGGGTAATGAGGAATAAGATCTTTTAACCTCAAGTTGTTTGTATTTTAACGGTCTCGTGATATTTGCATGGTTTCACAATTAATTTGTCCAACTTTTTTTTATATATATATATATATAAAGCACTATATCAGCTAACAATTTGAAAGATAATGGGCTAAATTGGCTTGTTGATGGGCAAATTCCTACACTCTCTCGTAAGTACACAAGATCGTATCAAGTAATATAGAAGTGAGTAGAGTATTGTTTCCATGAGAACTATGAATAAGCACTGAATTGATAGTTTTACTACTATTTAGAAGAAATGATTATTGAGGGATTTAAATTAACCAATCTAAAAGGCTAACTAATAACTAGGGCAAATACTTGACTAAATCGAATTCAAGAATCTTTTCACAAGTGTTAGGGTATCAACAATTGTTCAAATATAAAATCAATTCAAATTATTCTAGATTCGTTCTCAAGATTACTGGTCGAATTCACTAGTGTAGTTATTACCTAATGGTTATATAATAATAACTCTTGTTTTTTTTTGTACTAATTTGTCTTTGGTCCAACATAAATATAATTAGAAGTAAACGAACTTTAATTTAGAAAAAAAAATCCATAAAGTGACCACACAAACCGTGATAATTCTTAGTCCGACATTCGTTCAATTCATAGTTTTTACTACTTGATCATAAATATGTAAATTATTTGGTCTGTCTCATCACATATTTACATAAACATTCAAGAATTGTCCAAATATTTGAAAGCATTAAGAACATAATAAAAATATCAATCTTTATTGAAAATCTACCATGAATAACAACAAAACATGAGTTCATACAATTACAAAAGGTTACATCTTAAAATCCTAACAAGAGAACTCTAGAACATGACAAACAAGAAAATAATTTTAATAAATAGAGAATTAAATAATATAAGAAAGATCTATGAAGGTTTGGGAATGATTCTCTGATGAAGAATTGGAAGATCTTGGTCAAGGTTATCAATCTTCAGCCTACTTTTCAATTCTTCTTGAAAATTACGAAAACCTTAGTATAATTTGCAACTCCCAAAGGAGAGACCAAAAAAGAGAATGTGTTTTTTATGTTCTAAAGGTTCTTTTTATAGGTTTTAAGAGTTACAAAATGTGGCTCTGAATAACCTTTGAAACGCACTATTACGGGTTCAAAACGGACGACTAGAACCTTGAAACTCTTAAAATCGCTAAACAGCACATTCTTGTCGCACCGTGGGCACCCTTCCACCTCCCTGAGTTTTGGCAGTGCCTAAGCACCAGTGGCTGGTGTCCTTGCCAAACCTCTAGGCACGTCCAGTACCTAGCTTTTGTGAGGGGTGTCGGGCTTGCTCCATTTTAACCCATTTGCTACATTTAACCTCTGATTAATCCCAAACTTATACTAATGTAAAACACATTTAAATACATAAATAAGTGTAATAAAACATTAAAAACATATAAACTAATTTTTTTGACAAAATATTAAATAACCAAAATACCCCTACTTATTAAATAAGACTCCTAAAAAATTGATCAAAATTCAAGCTAAAATGTATGAAAATAACTCTCTTTTAGAGAGTTATCACACCCTTCAATTTGAAGTTTAATTTGTCCTGAGTAAAACAAAACAAACATATAAAACATATTAGACTCATTAACCTTCTTCAATGCATCAATAGTCGTAATAAGGAAAACTAGCAAGTAGAGAAACGAACTCAACATATATATAAAAGAACATTGTTAGTCAACCCCCATATCATCATTATGAATGTGTTAATTCTGTACTCATGAAAGCATATATCACTCGCTTGCTAATCGATGAAAGACGCGTTGAATAAAAGTTTAGTAAGTGACAAACATAATAGAAGAAATTAACATACAAAATACTCACTAATATAAATAAACTCAAAGTATTATGCCAAGGATCAAATTGGTCTTTAAAACTTGTAATGTAAGGTAAAGGATAAAAGTAAGATATATATATTTGAAAAAAAGTAACTCATATCACCTTAAACACGTTAGTGAATAACTTTGAAATATAAACCACCAGAACATCCCCACAACCATAGCATTTAACCAACTACTATTTTTGAAGGCAAAATGCACCTCCTTTATTACAACTAGGGTTGGCAACGAATTGAACTGCTCGCAAGCAGCTCGGTCAAAAACTCGACTCGACCTCGAGTTGACCGAACTCGACTCGAGTGAGCTCGAGTTTGAAACTCTTGACGAGTCGATCTCAAGCACAAGGATATTATGCTCGAATACTCGTCGAGCTTTTCGAGCACCATATAATTTTTTTTTAAATTTTTTTTATTATATATAAAATTACTAAAATGGCTATACTTTTTAGAAAAATTACATCTTTTACTTAAGAAAAAGATGAACTACTTGAGTTCGAACTCGTTTTACTTATTTCGAGCGACTTAGGCTCGAACTACCTCAAATTTTTCGAGCTCGAGCTCGAGTTCGAGTATTGTAAAAAATTTCGAGTTCGAGTTTGAGTAGGGCACTATTTGTGCTCGATTCAACTCGTGTAACCCCTAATTACAACTTAGAAGGAATTGTCCATATTTTCTGTCTTTCTTTTTTGGTTCTTTTCTTTCTTTCTTTCTTTCTTTTCTTTACAACACAACATTACATAACATAGCAGTATATTACAAATATTAAAGTCATAGACTTGACTTTTTCCTTCAACAAAACATGTTTCATGTCCTTCCTAATCATCCATAACATCATACCCATAGTATTGATATTCCGGACCATCAACACAAACTAACTAAGGCGATGAGTAGAAAGAATGATAAAATAAAGAATAAGTAGGCTAAATAATATGGTTAAACAAGAATTAAGGCTTATGAGGTTAAAAGTGGACACCAAGGATAAAATGTCAATTAGGTTGGCTTTTGGCTCAAATGGTAAAAAAAAACTTGCCTACAATAATCATTTCCTTGGTCTAAAATTCACTTGTACTTTAAAAGTATATAAATCATGATGTCACAAGCAAAACAAATATTGCAATAGATGCCACAAGCAAAACAATAGATGTCACAAGCAAAACAAATATTGCAAGGTAATCATGATTATCACTCATTGAAAAAATTTCCTTGGTCTAAAATTCCAATAGATGTCACAAGCAAAACAAATATTGCAAGGTAATCATGATTATCACTCATTGAAAAGTAGCTCACTTTCACACTGTCACTCAAGGGAATATATTTAAGCGCATAGTGACAACACTTTCACAATTCAAAGGGATCAAAGAGAAAAGAAAACTTATATATAGTTCCAATCCATTTACTCCAATAAACATAGTCCCCATGAAATATATTTAAGCTATTAACACAGTCACAAAAGTTAATGAATACAAAAAAAAAAAAAAAAAATACTAAAAACAAAAAATCTTTTTGGTTAATCCTTTACAATATTTCAGGCAATTGAAGGCTTTTATCATCTAGTAGTTAGAGAGTCTTTTATAAAGTCAAATCTTCAAGACTCATAAAAAGTAATTACTACCACTAAGACACTAAAACCAAAATCTTTTTGAATTTTTCAAAATTTTCTTATTTTTTTGTAACACAAAAAATACACCACCAAAACTCACAAACAACACATAAATGCATTCCAGAAACATATGCACAATACGCACCACCACCAACACAAATACCCCTCAACCTAAATAGAAAATTGTCTCCAATGTTTCCAAGACACAAAACAAATCAAAATAATCAAAACCTAACTGCTCACAGGCTTCAGCCTTTATTACCTCACCGGGTTTTGAATTTAAAATACATAAAGCATAAATAAATAACGAGTAAAAGAAAGAAATACTTACCTAGTGCAACCAAGGAGGCTTAACAAGTGTATGGTAGTCCTTGAGAAGTTCACAGTATCGTCTAGCACATCCAAAGCAATATCAGGTTGTGGGAGGAATGGGAAATTGTGGCAACTTCTTAAGATGAACTATCCCAAACGTAGCACAATCCTCCTCAATCTTCTAAGCAAATTCATTTTCCATTGATGCTTCAATTGGCTCCACATCTTCTTCTTTTTTTAAAATAGTTCGTAGCAACTAAACTCTTGTCCCAAAATTTAGTTGGTACACGTTCAAGGCAAGAATTAGTCCCAATGATAGTAGGTAAATCAATAGCGCAGCATTCAAATCAACACCGTAGCATTATTCACCCCTTCTTTTTTTTACTTATAGACCTCTTCCATTGGCATGTAGTCATCTTTTATGTCCTCGTTCCCTTCTATGCCTTCACTAGCTTGATCTTCCACTCTATTTCTAAAGGTAGAATCATCAACTTGTGCCCACAAAGTAGGAATGTGATCTTCTTTAGGCCTTTCTACTAGTAGTTGTTGAGCCTCCAGTTTTGGATTGAGTTGCTCATTTCTTCAATGAAATCTATCAATGTTTACTCAAGAGTGTTGCGCTTATTCTCAAAATATGGTTTTGATCTGACTAGCTCCTAACGTGGTAGAGGATGTGATTCTTATGGATCATCCCCCTTTGATCACTCCAATAAAAATTTGGATGGTCACATCATCATGTGATGCAATCATACGAGTATGGATCACACTTATTTGAACAATTCCTTCTTGCAGCATTACCTGAAGTGGAAAAATAAAAAGTAATATAAAAAATAATAAAATAGAAAATAAATCCAAATTAATAATGAAACTAGTTGGTATCAATGTTATTCAAAACCAGTCATTGACAATGGCGCCAAAAATTTAAAGGGTATTTTCCCATACTCTCGCAAGTGCACGAGATCGTCTCAAGTAATATAGAAGTGAATAAAGTATTGTTCTGTTATGGACTATGAATAAACACTGAAATTAATAGTTTTACTACTATTCAGAAGAAATGATTATGGAAAGATTTAAATTAACTAATCTAAAAGGCAAAATAATAACTAGGGCAAATACTTGACTAAAATGAATTCAAGAATTCATAAGTGTTAGGGTATTTTCAGATTTCACCAATTGTTCATATATAAACTCAGTTCAAATTCTCCTAGATTGATTTCGAAGATTGCTAGTTGAATTCACTATTGTAGTTATTACCCAATATTCAAGCAATAATAACTCTTTTTTACTTATGTTTTGTCCAGCACAAATAATTAGAAGTAAAAGGACTTCAATTTAGAACAAAGAATTCAATTCATAAAGTGACCACACAAACCGCGGTAATCCTTGGTTCAACATTCGCTCAATTTATGTTTTTTGCTACTTGATGATAGTATACTTGGTCTGCATGAACATTCAAGAATTGGCCAAATACTTAAAAGTATTAAGCACATAACAAAAACACCAACCTTTAATAAAAAACTACCATGAATATCAACAACCATGAGTTCCTGTAATCACAAAGGGTTACATCTCAAATCCATAACAAGAGAACTTTAGAACATGATAAACAATAAAAGAACAATAAATATAGAATTAAATAACATAAGAAAGATCTATGAAGGTTTAGGAATACTTCCTAATGAAGAATTGGTAGATCTTGTCAAGGTTGTCAATCTTTAGTCTCTTCTTCAATTCTTCTTGAGAAACAAGAAACTAAACCCTAAATTTGCAGCACCTAGAGAGGAGACTGAAAAGAAAACGTGTTTTTTAGGTCCTAAAGACCCTTATTTATTGGTTTGACAGTTACAAAGTGTGGCCTCTGAATAAGTTTCAAAACGCATTTTACGGGCCCAAAATGGACACCCAAAACCATAGAAACTCTATAAAATCACTAAACAACATGTTGTTGTCACAGCGTGGGCACCCTTCCCAGTTCCCTGGGATCTAGCAGTCCCCAAGCACCAGCGGCTGGGCATCCTTGCTAAGCCTCTGGTCGTGTCCATCACCTAACTTTCACTAGGGATGCCTAGTCTTGCTCCGTTTTGCTACATTTGACATCTGATTAATCCCAAACCTATAAAAATATATTAAAACACATAAATAAGTGTAACAATACATTAAAAATACATATAAACTAAATATTTTGGACAAAAATTATAAATGACCAAAATACCCCTACTTATTATACAAAATATCTGTAAATAACAAACAAAATTCAAGCTAAAGTGCTTGAAAATAACTTTCTTTTTGAGAGTTATCACTTGTTCTAATACATAAGGGATGAAATTGGGGCACACCAAGATGGTTTTTTTTCCTATACTTAAATCCCTAAAATAGCCTCTTTTTTTTTTTTTTAATAAATATAACCAATTTGGTAGGGGCTATTAACCCTTCATTAATAGGGTTAATTTCACATACCTTTCCTAAACTTTAGCATAATTGCATGAAGCTCCCCTCAGGTCTGAAAAATTATTGAACTCCCTTATTTGCATAAATTTACTATCATAACCATACCCAAAAATCTACAAAAAGAAAAAATGAAAAGAAAGCGCAATTCAATAGCTAGGTAAATCACCAACCAAATTCCTAGTCAAATTGTCCGAGACTCCAAGCATCAAACAGTAGCCAAGCTTGAAATAAATCACCATCTCTATTCACTTACCCTTCTTTTTTTTCCTTCTTACTACATCATCATCAATAAGAAAGCCCAAGAGAAACACAAAAAATTGAAGGTATGTACGGAGAAAACTGAAACACTCTGAACCCATACGAGTTTAATTGAATCCATGTATCGAACAACAAATTCCTGGGCAACAAACTCAAATTTGAAATGGGTTTTGTATGAAAATCTATACCTTCTCTCTTTTATTTTATCTTATTTTTATTTTTTTAAGTTTACCCATCTTTGATTCCCCTTTTCAAATTACGTAGTGGAAAAGTTATGTTTCTTGAAAGTTTTTGTGGGATTGGTATTAACTATTAAGCATAAAATGGGGGCATTGGGTAGAGCTGTAGAGAACAATGCAATTGGTGATTTGTATTAGGCAAAAGGGAATAACAGATTGATTTGAGGTTGTTGGATTGGAAGTGAAGAAGGCATCAACGATGGTGGTAGATGGTATTCTTAAGTTTTGTTTGCTTGGGTGGGATAGAAAGAGATAATGATTTTTCTAAAAAAAAATTATAAATCACAAAAGGATATTTTAGGATAATCAATGGATATATTTGCATATGTCATTGGTTTGGGTGTCTTTTGTTACCAATAAATTAAAATTGTGGAGGTATTTGTAATTTTTGATATTTGAGGCGAGGCTCCTGCTATTATGTCAAACCTCAGGAGAGGAATGTGAAATTAACTGTTATTTATAGTGTTAAAAATAAATCCAAAGCAAGCCTAGTTGTAGCATGGATTACCTAGTCATATTGAGGGCACCCTTAAATAGTCCAATTTTAGGAGTCCTCTACTACAACTAGAAATAGAAGAAGATTCAAAGAGATAATCACAATGAACCATTGAACTACCTACCCCAGCTAAATAGTCTGCTACTTTTTAGCCTTACAATATGCATGCGAGATTTGATAAGCATAAAAAACAATGGAGTTGAGAAAATGGCATAAAATTGGTTGAGACCTCCATGCAATGTGAGTTGACACCTAAGGCCATACAACAAAATGTTTCTGAATCTGATTCAACAAGAATGTTACAGTAGCCATTTTACAATCAGAGTTGGATTTGTGAATCTCTATCCTTTGGAGACTCAAACCCATGATCTAGGTCAAAGGGGAAGCACAGTTTTCTTGTCAACTACTTCCCAGTCAAATTTTCGTAACAATAAAATCCAATGAATTAAGAATAGGATAATTTAACTTTTTTCAACAACATACCCAACTTCACTGTGATTTACCATTTTTTCCTTCTTGTCCTGCAAAAACATATCAAACACTAAATAACTACACTTAACATTGTAATATATATATCAAGTTATACCATATAATAGGCAGTGCAAATACCATTACATCACTTAAGAGGTGCTTGTTTTATGGTGTGAGGGAAAGGAATGGGAATCAAGGTTTATGATATCCATAGATGTTTGATTAATCACTATAGGATTATTCTATAGGATGAAGTGTTAGAAAATACCCACTTTCATTCCAAACTTGTGACTTTGGGTTTCAAATTGATTAACTTTTGAGCATGATGAAACTCATTCCTTGTTCAAACCAAACAAGTAAAGCAGAATGATATAAACTCATACCGATAGTAGAGTTTATGATTCCCAATCAATTTTGATTCCTGATGCAAAGCAAATATCTCCTTAATGTTGGTTAGATATTCATTTATATTCTTCATGAATAATCAAAGCTTACCTTAATAGTATACCAAACGTGGCTATGCAAATGGAATACTCTACTCACTTGAGTGTAAATTGCAAACATCAAGATTTTCATAGTCAAATAGATCAGGTCATAGCACTATTGCATAAACAACTATCGGTGCATGATCCACATAGCTAGTGTGCTATAAATACTTTAATGCGGAATGATCTGTATGAACAATTATTTTTGAACCAGTCAAACAAGAATGGAACTTTTCGAAAGCAAACACAATAGCTATTTTTTGTCCTTCAGTTGTCGAATAATTTTCTTGAGCCTCATTAATTGAGTCTTACTAGAATAATGAATGACATGCAAAATTTTGTCCTTCTTTTGACAAGGGCTGCATCCACAATGAAATCATTATAATCATACATCAACTCGAAAGATAAAGACCAATCGGGTGCTACAACTACAGGTACAGACACTAAGGCTCTTTTAAAAATATTAAATGCACGCAAGCATCCATCAAAACAAAAAGTCACATCTTTTAGTAATAAAGCACACAAAAGTTTAGATATTAAGGAAAAATCTTTAATAAAAATACTGGTAGAACTCGACATGTCCCAAAAAGCTCCTTATTCCCTTTACATTACTAGGTAGAGACAACTTTTCATTGAATGCAATTTTAGCTTTATGCACCTCCATTCCCTTGACGGAAACTTTGTGACCTAAAATTAACCCATTTTGGACCATGAAATGACATTTTTCTTAGTTAAGTGCAAGATTAGTTTCTTCACATCATTTAAGGACTGTGGCTAATTATTCAAGCAATAATAAAATGTAGAGCCCAAATTCAGAAAAGTCATCCATGAAAACATCTATGCATTTTTCAATCATGTTATGGAAGATTGCAAACATGCATATTTGGAATGTTCCTGGTACATTACATAAGCCAAAAAGCATTCTTCGATAAGCAAAAGTGTCACATGGACTAGTGAAGGTAGATTTCTCTTGGTCCTCCAGAGCTATGGCATTCTAAAAGTATCCGGAGTAACCGTCCAAAAAGGCATGACCTGCTAGTCTCTCTAACATTTGATTAGTGGATGGTAAAGGAAAATGGTCCTTATGTGTAGCTTCATTTAATTTCCTATAATCAATGCATACTCTCTACCCTTTGACCAACCTAGAAGGAATTAACTCATTGTTCTCACTTGTTATCATTGTCATCACCCATTCATAGATACCACTTGAGTAGAACTAACTCACTCACTGTCACTGTTCATATATATAATTCCTGCATCTAGCAATTTTATTACCTTTTCCTTACTACCTCCTTCAACGTGGGATTAATACCCTACATTGAGGTTGCCTACAATCCTTATCAGTCACTAAAATCTTGTTCATGGAAAATGGTAGGCCTAATCTCTTTAATGTTATTAATGGTCCATGCAATTACACTCTTGTGTTTTCTCAAGGCATCAAGCAATTCACATAATTGCTCATCAAACAAACTAATAATAACAATAACTATAAATGTGTCATTCTCACTTAGAAAAACATATTTCAATTGCCCAGAAGTGATTTCAACTCTACCTGGGGGGGTTCATTAGTCGGAGACCCCCCTTACCTAGCTTATCTTCAAACATGATCCTTGTTGCTTTATCATATTTTTCCACATCACTCGCCTATATCAGAGCCTTCTGTAGTGACAATTGTGGAATTTTATACCTACAAAAATCATCAACAAGGTTATCAATGACATCAATCATCATAATATCATCATAAATAAAAGGGAGTTTGAGAGAATTAAAGAAAGAAAAATTAACAGTCTATTGTCAACTCTTAATTGTAACTTCCTCTCTTGCACATGTATTAATGCCCTGCCAATCGCTAAAAATGGCATCTCAAGGATTAGTGATAACTCTAAGCTTTAGTTATTATTTGTGTGTCTTTTGTTGCAATTTTTAATGTGTTTGGTCCCATTTGTCATGTTTTACGCTAGTTGAGTCATGTTAAGAAAATTATCGTAGTTGTATCATTTTAAGTCACTTTTATAGTTAAATGTGTATTTTGTTGGTATTATTGTCCATTTATGTTGTTTCGTGTGATGTGCAGGTGACTTGGGGACAAAATGGTCAATTGGCAGAGGAGCAAGAAGCTGAAAATGGTACAACGAAGTGAAGAATCAATCCTAGAAAAGTGCTAGTCACTGACAGCAGCTGGACCAAGGCTAATTAGCCACTGTCAGTGACTGAAACAGAAGGCTAGCCACTGATTGCGGCTAATTTAGTTAATTACTCGCGTCAGTAGTTGAATCGCTGATTGTGCGTGGCAAGCAGCAATTCAACTGCTACAGTGGTGGAAGCGATGTGCTGGCTTGGGCCTGTCTAACGTTTTTTTATAAATAGGTTATTTTTGTAACGCTAAGAAAGAGACGATTCTCAGACATTCTTTTCTAGTTTTTGTCTGGCGCTTTAAACTAATTTAGGATTAATTAGCTTTTCAATTCCATAGTTAAATTCTTCAACTTGTGGATCGTTCAAGGCATTTAACTCAACTACTTATACAATTACTTCAATTTCAGTGACTTGCTCTTTATTTATTTTAATTCCAATTGGACATTTTAATTATGTTTATTAATTAATATGTTTGTGATCAATTCAATCAATTTGTTTTGTTCTCACAGATCATGAATTGCTAAATTAATTTGGATTTGGGTACGGGTGATGCAATTAATCATGGGTAAAACTAATTAAAGGGTTAATCGTTAAATTATATTAATAGGCTAATAATGAACATAAATAGACAACTTTAAGGAGTAGCTAACCTTAGTTTGGTTAGGTTGGTTGAGGGAATAAGCCTTTGAACATCCATCACTGATAGACTAGTGTTAAATTATTGGGCTAATTATTCTAATTCAGATTGACAAAATTAATTAGTTGATTCGCCAAGTGCTCCTAGAAAGAAACTCAAATTCCAAGAGGTTAATGACTCAAATTGGTTAGGTATATAAGATATGGTTTCTCAAACACTAGTTAATTAATTTGATAAGATTCAATGAACCCGAAGATAATTTCTAGCCTAGCATTTGACCCACTTTTAGCTATAGCTGCAACCTTAATCTAATTTAATTGCTTTCTAATTTTTATTCTTTTAATTATTTTTGAATTTTTACTTTTAAAATCCAAAACCTTTGCGAATCGATCATCTAAATAGAAATTGTGCTAGAATCTCGGTAGTTGTACTAGTTCTCGTAGGATTATTCACCCAATTACAGTGATAACCGTATACTTGTGGATATTTGTGGAAACGTGGGATAAGAAAATTTTAACTTGTATAGCATGGATCAGTTTTTGGTACTGTTACTAAGGACTGTAGTATTAAAACACTGCAATATCGAGATGTTAAAAAAATTCCTACTTTAGATTTATATATATTTTTTTGTTTATTTACTTTTCATTGCTTTTTTGCAAGTCATTATTCCATTTATTCTCTATTGGTCATTGTGTCATTTAAAGTGGTTCTTGTAACGGTTTCCTTGTGCTTGATAGTATACGCGCTGGTCTGATCGAATTCTTGTCAAGTTTGATTCAGAAATATACAGAAATTTAATGTAATTAAGGAGACAGGCTTTACAGTAGCAACAGGTTGATATGGCTAATGAAAGAATTCACGTCAACCTATAGGACAACAAGCAATACCACCGGTTAATCGTGTAGATAATGATAGAGAATTTGAGGATAATGCTCAAGACTTAGCTCCACAAAATAATAGGTTGTTGGGAGATTACACCCAATTCATTTTTGGAGGATCTAAGTCTAGCATCATACCATCTCCAATTTAAGTAAATAACTTTGAGATCAAGTTAGGTTTGATATCCATGCTTCTGCAACATGCTGCGATGTTTTTAAGATTGCATAGTGAGGATCTGAACTGCCATTTAATCAATTTTGAATAATTTTGTGATATTTTCAAGCAGAATGGTGTGTTGTAGGATGCCTTTAAATTGCGATTATTTCCTTTTTCTTTAAAAGATAAGGCAAAATTGTGTCTGCAACGTTATAAGCAGGGGACTTTTACAACTTGAGATAGATTAGCACAGCCTTCATGTCAAAATATAAGCAGGGGACTAACCTCCAAAAATTGAAATTTTCTCTTCCTTTTCTCTACATCTTCTCACTCTAAAAACCAAGAACCCTACACACTCCTATTACTCCTTGCTTTCTCGGCCATGGCTGATCAAGCTGCCCTTCAACAAAAACCTTTGCACAAGCACTCTTGGATGGTAAAAGTTCAGACATCCCCCCCAAAATTCAATGCACCCCTAAAGGCCCTTCAATCTCATAAAGGAGAACCAGCTATTTTCTTCTCTAATGATGAAATTCAACAACTTGCTGAGCCATTGCCAATTTATACTGGTAGGGAATTTCCCGAAGGAGAAACCGAATATGGAGACACTTCGGAAAAGTTTCCACACAATTGGATTTAAAGGTCAGTTCACAATAGGATATCTTGATTATAAGCACGTCATTATCCACTTTTCGTTGGAGGAGGATTATCTCCATTACTGGCTGAAGAATACTTGGTTCATCAATAGCCATTACATGCGAGTACTCAAGTGGCACCCACTCTTTACCACCGAAGAGGAACCATCCATAGTCCCTATATGGATCACTTTTGAGGGACTCCCAGCAATTTTTTTTAATAAGCACGCCGTGTTCAGTCTTGCCCAAGCTATTGGGACTCCCCTCAAATTGGACTTAGCAACCGAACAATTTACCCAACCAAGTGTTGCAAAAGTGTGTGTTGAGGTTGATCTCCTATCTGAACTCTCTTCTAGGGTGTGGTTAGGGGTTGGAAAGGAAGGTATTTGGAAAAAAATTAGCTATGAAGATGTACCATCTTACTGTCATATACGAAATGCAAGAAAATTGGTCATGCTATGAAATCATGTAGGATGGGTGAATAGCATTTGGCAAAACAACCTATGGCACCAGGTGAACACATTAAGAATCCAGCAAAGAAGTTAACCCAAACGCGCTAGACACCCGTGAAGCATCATGAAGCAGGTCTATCGGGAACGAAGCAAGCTCCACCTATTTCTCTTGTTGATAATGGGATGAATGTGATTGGCCATGATGTTGTTCCACCAGCTGTAAACACAACAATTACATTACCAAGAGAATCACACGGTGATGATGGCACACATAGGTGTGGAAACTCAGCCCAAAAATAGGCACTAGCAGTGGCGGTACCACCAATCGTGGATGAGCAATCAGCAACGAATGAGGGATTATCCCAACAACCTACAGTTCAAAATTCAAATCCCAACAATCATGGGATCATGCCAACAGCCCTGGATAAGGTTAGTAATTCAAATCAGGAGATAGAATCTAACCCACATGAGCAAATCTTGGGAAGCTCAAATTTTGAACCCCTTGGATGGAGGGGCCACCCCGGATTTGGAAGAACTACATACAGATTCGGTTGTCCTAAAAGTAGCTGGAGATCAGCCAATACACCCCCACATTTGAATCCCAAATAATCCCTCACTGGATGACTCCATCATCTCTCATGGTAAAATTATGGAAGAGTTGCCATGTTACTTTTCAGACAATGACTATCCCCATGCAAACCATGTAATGAATGAGGTTATCTAGCCATCCCTCCCAACCACACAGCCAGTTGGTAAGTCTTTGTCCAAAAAAAAAAGACGTAAAAGAATTTATTCCATGCAAAGGCCAATGCGCACTCGGTTGGCTAGAATAATTACCAGTTCGCCCTTCTCCCCTCACTGTTAAATGGATAGTATCTTAATATGGAATATACGGGGGATAGCAAATAAACCCTCATTGCGCAGATTGAAATCACTTATCAAACAACACCGAATAAAAATTCTTGCTTTAATGGAGCCCATGGTGGACGGTCTGTCTCTTATACACAAAGCTAGAATTTCTTTCTTTGCCCATAAGTTAGGTTTTGATTGTTGTGAATGTAACTCTAATGGCAAACTTTGGATTTTTTGGAATAATGAGCTTGGTTTAGCTCCTATTTTCAGTTCGGACCAGCTTCTACATGTTTCTATCTCATCTTCTCCTCAAAACATTGCCTTGGCAGCTTTCTTAAAATGCACAAAATTGGAAAGAGGAGCTCTCTGGGCGGACCTCCGCTCCGTCCAACCTCAAACTCCGTGGCTGGTTAGTGGTGACTTCAACGTTATCTCAAGCTCCGATGAATACCAAGGTTCTTGCTCTTTGCACCACGATGCTATTGGTGAATTCAATGATTGCCTTCACGAATGTGGCTTGATGGATTTATCCTTCCAAGGCTGCAAATTCACTTGGCGTGGGAATAGGTTTGGAACAGTGGTTTGGAAGCGACTGGATAGATTTGTTTGTAATGCCGAATTTATGGCAGCTTTTCAATAGATTAGTGTTGATCACCTTCATTCCTCAAGACGTGCTCGGATCACTCCCCACTTGTTCTCAAAGCTTCTTTTAGCATCAAAACCAGCTCCAAAACCATTTAAATTCCTTAACATATGTGATATGGATCCGAATAGCCTGAAAATGTGTCAAGATGAGGAGATGAAAGATGGAGCTAGCATGGATTCACTCTTGCCAAGATTGGAGTACATTCATGGTATTTTGATCAAGTTGGATTGGACTATTCTCAATTCAATAATACATGAAGTCCAATTCTTCAAAGTGAAGCACAAGTGGAGATCCTTTAAGTGCAAGAAGGCAGAATTTCCTTTCAAGTTTATTTTAGTTTGGTCTTTATTATGTAAAGCCTAATAATAATTTAAAGTGTTGAAAGAAAAAAGAAACGTGAAAAAAGGTGTTGTTGGCCAATTAAAAACAGATGAATATTATTGATAAAAATCCCCTGTAATTCGTCCATATGATGAGGCCTATTTATAGGCTTAATAAAGTCGTAAAAACTAGCTTAAAAACTTTTTTACCTAAAAAAGTAATGCTAGGGTTAAGCCATAAGTGGCCCCAAGATTTGGGCTAAATGGGCCATATTAAGGCTAATTAATGAGCCTAAAACTAAGAACTAAATCAACAACTAAACCCAACTTAAAACCAACTTAAAATCAGCCCAATTTACACAACACTTTAAATTATTATTGGGCTTTACATAATAAAGACCAAACTAAAATAAACTTGAAAGGAAATTCAGCCTTCTTGCACTTAAAGGATCTCCACTTGTGCTTCACTTTGAAGAATTGGACATCATGTATTATTGAATTGAGAATAGTCCAATCCAACTTGATCAAAATACCATTAATGTACTCCAATCTTGGCAAGAGTGAATCCATGCTAGCTCCATCTTTCATCTCCTCATCTTGACACATTTTCAGGCTATTCGGATTCATATCAATATGGATTAAACACAAGGATTTTTTACAGGTGGTGGGTAACAATTGGCATTTGCAATGCACCGGTTCTCCCATTTCTGATCTTTCTTCCTCTTATTATGCCTCCAAACTAAAAAGAATCAAAGCTGAACTTAGGAATTGGAGTCACATGGTGTTCGGCAATGTCTTCACAAAGGTATATAGGCTGAACAAGAATTCAAGAGTAAGGAAGAAGCCCTCTTACTTAATCATAGCCAAAGTAACCAAATTGCTTTGGCTCACGCACAAGCTATTCACATGTGGTGTCTTGCGGAAGAAGAGACCTTTTGGCAGCAAAAAGTAGGGATGAAATGGCTGAAAGAGGGGGACGGCAACTCCAATTTTTTTCACTCTCCCCTTCTTGCCAAAAGACAGCGATTGCGCATCTCCAGAATAAAAGCTGATGGGAATTGGATTGAAAATATGTAGCTTATTGAAGATGCTGGTATAAACATCTTTAAGGAGCTCTTGACTACTAATAATTTTGCTGCCTTAGACCTATCATTGCTCGACCACCTTAAGGGCAAAGTCTCGGTTGACCATTGGACAGGCATTTGATAGGCTTTCTTGTCCTTTCCTATATGCATGAAAGGTTCTACGGAAGTTTGGGTTTGTTGACCATTGGATCTCCCTTACGCAGCATATTTTGGAAGATTGCTGGTTTTCTATACTCATAAATGGTGCACCCAAAGGCTTTTTCAAATCCTCCCGAGGTGTTCGCCAGGGAGACCCCTCATCACCTCTACTATTTATCTTAATGCTTGAAACGTTCTCTCAAGGATTGAAGGATCAATTTTGAATAGACCAAATATCACACTACTGTCTCCCGAAGAAGTGCCCTATCATCTCCCACTTGGCTTTTACAGACGATGTTGTCATTTTCACAAAGGGAGATATCAAGTCTATCTGATGTCTCATGAGCTTCATTTTGCGCTTTGAGCTCTCTTCCGGGCAGCTCTTTAATAAGTCCAAGTGCTATTTATCCAAAAAGGCAGCTCCAGCTCGAGTTCGGTTGATCCAAGCTAAGACGGGTTTTGTTCACAAATCCCTTCCTTTTACTTATTTGGGTTGTCCCATCCAAAAGGCTAAAAAAAGATGTTAATATCTTCCAGCCATTGATAGAAAAAGTGGCTGCCAGAAATTATGGTTGGCAGACGCGGTTCCTATACTCATTAAGCATGTTCTTAGTAGCATCTCAATCTACTTATTGTCAGTTCTTTTACCTCCAAAATCAGTAATAAAAGAGTTGGAACGGCAATTTGCCAATTTCTTTTGGGGCTGCACGAATGGGATGTTAAAGCAACATTGGATTTCATGGGCTACAGTTTGCCAGCCAACATACTCAAATGGCCTACGGGTTTCTTCACTTGAGGATGTGGTATCAAACTTTGGTGGAAGTTCCGGAAAGGCAACTCTTTGTGGTGCTCTTTTCTTCAAAGTTGTTACCTTAACCAGTATCCCACCTTAGTCTCGGCATCACCAGGTGATTCATTTACTTGGAAAAGGATGTTACAAGCTCGTGAAGACGCAGAAAAGTGGCTGCTATTTCTCCCATGGAAGACGGATTGTTCCTTTTGGTTCGACCCTTGGACTGAACATGGGCATCATTCTCCCACATGGTGGAACAAGTATATGATGAACAGCTCAAAGTTTCACATGTTAGGGGTCCCAATGACTGGAACCTTTCCCTATTGGATGAGAGATACTCTAATGAAGAGAAACAAAACATTGCAGCAATTCTCAGTGCAAGACCGCTCTTGTTGACTGATGAACTAGACCTCATCGTTTGGACCCTCACACCCAAAGGTTCCTTCTCACTCTCATCCACTTACCCTCCCAAGGTGCAGATTCTCACTCAGCAAATGATTTGGAACGTGAGGGCTGTTGTGCATGGTTTCAGCATGAAATTATGGTGGAAGTTTCGGAAAGGTCATTCCTTATGGAGCTCCTTCCTCCATGGACGATATTTAAACCACTGCGCTCATCCTTATGTAGCTCAAGAAGCACCTCGAGACTCATTCACATGGAAACGAATGCTGCATGTTCGTGAGTCGGCAAAGCAAAATATATTGTTCCTCATCCAGAATGCCAACTCTTCATTTTGGTTTGACACGCACATGCACTAATCACGGGCAGCTATTTAACATGGTGGAGCATGTTTATGATAGCCACCTTTTAGTGAGGCAAGTGTGGAATTCTAGCGAATGGAATTTATCCTTACTCGACGGGAGATATTCTAGTGAGGAGCTTCGCAACATTGGGAATTGCATTAAAGACAAGGTCATCTGCTAGAGGGATTCGGATTCGGACAAGCTCATTTGGACCTTTACATCCAACGGCTCTTTCTCTATCTCATCCACTTACTCGCCAATGGCTCAATCATTCACTAGACAAATGATTTGGGATAAGAGACTCCAATTGAAGTTCTCCATCTTTATGTGGAAATTGTTAAACATACGACTTCCAACGGATGACCTGATTTCCAAGATAGGCATCCCATTACCATCCAAATACCGCTTTTGTAACAACGAAGAATCTGTCAATCATCTCTTTGTGGTATGTACATTGGCAACACAAGTTTGGAGTTTTTTGAAGAGTGGTTCGAATGGAGTTTTGTCCTCAACCACTACCATTTTGGATAAGCTCAACTCGTGGTGGTGGGCTGCGCAGGCTCATTCTACCACAATGGGGGCAATACATAAAATCCTTCCATGCATTGTTTGCTGGTTCATTTTAAGTCTAGAAATAATGCTACATTCCAAGGATCAAGCATTTCAGCCACCAGAATCATTGTTGACATTTGTGGTTATTTGAAGACAGTTTCCTCAATATATCCGTTTCCAAAGGTAATTGCGGCAGATGAATTGCTTCTTTCACACGAGATTTGTAGCCAATTTCTTTATTTGCAACCTAGGAGAATACTTGCTGTTAAATGGAACTGTCCTCTTTATGGTATCTTCAAGTTGAATGTGGATGGGGCTTCAAAAGGGAACCCAGGTTTGGCGGCGGGAGGGGGCATCCTTAGAAACCACCATGGACACTGCATCAAGGCTTTCTCCAATGGCTACTCTTCTCAAACCAATTTGAAGGCCGAGGTTCTGGCCCTTATAGATGGCCTAAAAATGTCTATGTCTGTTGCTCTTTACACCTACGTGCTGTGGAGGTAGAGATGGACTCTCTAATTATCGTTAATGTCATGAAAGGGCTGTCCGTGCCACCATGGAGCATTGACAATGAACTCCAGCTCATCAAACGGCTTCTAGAAGGCAGCGTTGTTTCACTCTCACATGTATTTAGGGAAACAAATCAAGTAGCAGATAGGTTAGCAAATGAGGGCATTATTACGCCCATGTATGTTGAATACGATCCGGATACCATTCCCTCCCATGTGAAAGGTTTGGTTATCTTGGATGCCAAGGGACTTCCCTACATTCGTCGTTGTAAATCTTGAGCTTTTCTAATAAATTCTCACCTTATTTGGGTGTTTGATTAAAAAAAAAAAGATTTGGGACGTGGGACTCAAGTTGAAGATCTCCATTCTCATGTGGAAATTGCTTAACAAGTGGCTGCCTTTAGATGATACCTTACGGAAAATTGGTTTTTCGTTGGCCTCTAAGTGCTGGTTTTGCTGTCATATGAAGAGTCTTTGGACCACTTTTTTGTGGATTGCGAAATATCACGACAAATCTAGCATTTCTTCGAAGCTTGGCTAGAGGTGATGATTGCCCCATCCACGAACATTTTGGATAATCTTAATTCTTGGTGGTGGGCTACTACACCTTCTTCCGCAATTGGAGCAATCCATAAAATATTCCTTGCGTAATTTGTTGGTTCTTATGGAAAGCTAGGAACACAGCGGTTTTGGATGGCAAAACAAGTAGTGCAACAAGGATTACTGCGGACATCTACTCTTATTTAGTGAATATCTCCTCAATTCATCCTTTTAAAAAGGTAACCACAGCCGATGACTTGCTCATTTCACGTGGCATTTACAATCAACTTCTCCAAACCAAACCCAAAAAAGTCCTAGCCGTTAAATGGGACTGTCCTCCCCACGGATGTCTTAAACTGAATGTGGATGGTGCTTCCAAAGGAAATCCAGGAATGGCAGCGGGTGGTAGCATCCTAAGGGATCACAATAGGACAATGCATCAGGGCATTTTCCAATGGCTATCAACAGCAAACAAACTTAAAAATTGAGGCATTGGCTCTAGTACATGGTCTCTAGATGTGTAGCAGATTGCAGGTGCACTCATTGGAGGTTGAGATTGACTCTCTTCTGCTAGTTAACACTTTGCAGGGCTCATCGGCATCGATTTGGAGCATTGACTCTCAACTCTGTTTCATCAACAGCTACTGTGCTAGGAAAGACGTTTCTTTTAAGCTTGTATTTAGGGAGGCTAATCAAGTTGCTGATAGTTTAGCTAATGAGGGTATTTCAAAACCTATGTATGTTGAATATGATTGCTACACCATTCCTCGCATTGTAAAAGGTTTGGTTGGTCTAGATGCTAGGGGTTGCCCTAATATTCGGCTTTGTAATCATTGATTCCATTAATAAAATTTCCGCCTTCCTTTGGAAAAAAAATATAAGCAGGGGACTACAACTTAGTAGAGATATAATGAATTGCTTAACAAGTGTCCACCGCATCATGTGTTACCCCTATAGATGCAAATGGAGATATTCTATAATGGTAAGTTTCAAGAAACCCGTGAATCGGTAGATGCTTCTACCAGTGGGTCCCTGATGTTGAATAAGTCTTCGAAAGAGGCTCAAGAGTTATTGGATAAAATTTTAAAGAATTATTTTGAGTCCTCAACAACACAATCCCGAGAGCAAAGAAAATAAGTGCATGAGCTGAGTTCGTGGGATGCAATGGTGTCTAAGCAATAGATTATATAGACAGACAGATGACAACATTAACTAAGCAAGAGATGAAAGTCACAATAGTGACTACGATGTAACCACTTGTTTGTGATTTTTGTTTAGGTGTCTACCTTAATGGCCAATAAAATACAATAACATTATCTAATTCTTTTGCAGGTTAGGTGCAAGTGAACTACATGGGAATCAAGGAGGCCAAAACCAAAATTAGTATAGGAATCAAAGCAATACCTTTAGCAACATCGATAATCTATGATGGAGTAAATCATATGAATTTACCTTGAGGTAATTAGCAAAATCAAAATTCAAATTGGTCGACCTCTATTTCAACAGTATCAGCAATCTTTGCAACAAATGCATGAAACTCCATTTCAAGAACCTAATAATGTGGAGAACACTCTTGCTCAATACATGGCATGTAATGATAATAGATTGAAGAGTTTAGAACCTGTAGTCAGAAATTTGGCAGTATCAGTAAAAAATCTAGAGAATCAAGTGGGGCAATTAACAAGAACCATGGCTGAGAGACCACTTGGAGCTTTTCCAAGTGACACACTATGGCTAACCCTAGAGAGCTTGCAAAGGTGATAACATTGAGGAGTGGTAGAGCTATAGTAGCGGAAAAAGAGGATGAAAAGAAAATTGAGTTAGAAAGTGAGCAAAATGAGAAAAGGAGCGTATCTTCAGAAAAAGTTCAAGAGATTCCTCGAGATCTTCAAAAAGGTAGAAATCAACATACCTTTCATGGAAGAATTGGAAAACATGCCAAATGTTCTTCATGAAACAAATGTTGACTAGCAAGACGAAACTATTGGGAGATGAGATTTTATGGTTGACTGAGGGATATAGTGCAATCATCCAAAAAAAAAAAACTACCTCTAAAGCTTAAGGATCCTGGTTCATTATCAATTTCATACACTGTTGGGAGAGTCAAATTCAAGAGAGCTTCGTGTGGTCTTGGGACATCTATCAATTTGATGCATTTATCCGTTTATAAGAAGCTCAGTGGTGGAGGGATAAAGCCTACAAATGTATCTCTCCAATTAGCTGATCGAAGTATGAAATACCCCGAGGGTATTATTGAAGATATACAGGTTAAGGTGGAGAAATATTACTTGCCGGCCGACTTCATCATTTGGACATGGAAGAAGATAAAGAAATACCCTTAATTCTTGGCAGACTATTCCTAGCTATGGGACGGGCAGTAATAAATGTCCAAGAGGGAAAGATATGATTGAGAGTTGATGATCAGATTGTGCATTTTTCTATTTTTAACTCTCTGCTATCTAAGAATTTAAACTTCCTGCTATTTATGACGAATTAATAATAATAGATTCAACTGATGACGTTGTTGATGACTTTTGCAGGAATAATACTCCGCAACCCCGATTGGAAAGAACATTAACCTAATCAGATGAGGTGGAGGAGCAAGATGATTCAATAAGGGCCTGCTTGAGAATGCCAAAAGAAAACTTGCCAAGAAGGTGGAAGGTCCAACTGAGGATATAGGTAAGGAGGTCTCCGACCAATGCATCCCTCAAGGTAGAGTTGAAACCACTTCTTAGTCATCTTAAATATGCTTTCCTTGGTGATAATGAAACTTTTCTAGTCATAGTTAGTGCAAAATTGTCTGATGAACAATTAAATAAGCTAATGTTCTAAGAAAGCATATTAAGCGTGATTGTATAGAGCATTCATGATATAAAGGGAATTAGCCCTACCATTTGCATGCATAAAATTTTGATGATTGAAAACTATAGGGCTTGTAGGTAACCTCAACGTCAGCTAAACGCCACGTGTGTGAAAGAGGTAGTAAGAAAAGAAGTTATGAAACTGCTAGATGTTGGAATAATTTGTGCAATCAGTGATAGTGAGTGGTTTAGCCCTACTCAATGGTACCTAAGAAGGGAGGGATGACCGTAGTTGTTAATGAAAATAACAAACTAATCCCATCTAGTTGGTCATGGGTTAGAGGGTATGTATTGATTATAGGAAGCTTAATGAGGCCACCTGTAAGGACCATCTGCGACTTTCGTTTATTGATTAGATGTTACAAAGATTAGCAGGACATGCTTTTATTGGTTTCTAGATGGTTGTTCCAGTTATTTTAAAATTGCTATAACTCTGGAGGGCCAAGATAAAACTACCTTTACATATCCCTATGGCACCTTTGCTTATTGAAGGATGCCTTTTGGTTTGTACAACACACTTGGTACTTTCCAAATATGCATGTTTGCAATTTTTCATGACCTGATTGAGAAATGCATAGAAGTTTTCATGGATGATTTTTCAGTCTTTGGTTCAGCTTCATTTCATTATTGCTTGCACAATTTGTCAATGGTTTTCAACGATGTGAGGAGACAAATCTCACCCTTAATTGGGAGAAAATGTCACTTCAAGGTTCAAGAAGGAATAGTTTTAGGTCATAAAATTTCTTCTAAGGTTATTGAGGTGGATAGGGCAAAAATAAAGTTATCAAAAAATTACCTCCACCCACAAATGTTAAGGGAATAAGGAGTTTCTTGGGACATGTCGGGTTCTACTGGAAGTTCATAAAAAACTTCTCTTCAAGTTCAAAACCCTTATGCAATTTGTTGCAAAAAGACGTGACCTTTAACTTTGATGAAAATTGTTTGCATGCATTTAACTTGTTGCAAAGGGCTTTAGTATCTGCACCCATTATTGTAGCACTTGATTGGTCATTATTTTTTGATATTATGTCTGATGCTAGTGACTATGTTCTAGGTATTGTTCTTTTGTCAAAGGAAAGATAAGATCTTTCATAAGCTAGTAGAACTCTTAATGATGCGTCAAATTAATTATATTACTACTGAAAAATAGTTACTAGCTGTGGCTTTTGCTTTCGATAAGTTTAGATTTTATTTGATTGGTTCTACGGTGATTGTTCATACTAACCATGTAGCTCCAAAATACTTGTTTTCCAAAGCTAATGCAAAACCAAGACTAATTCGACAGATGTTATTGCTGCTGAAGTTTGATTTGAAAGTTGTGGACAAAAAGGGTAGAGAGAATCTTTAGCTGACCATCTATTTAGGCTGGAATCAATAGAAGAAAGAGATGATTTGCCACCCATCAAGGAGAAGTTTCTAGATGAAAACTTGTTGAGAATGGGGACTAATCCTTGGTATGCTAATATTGCAAATTATTTAGTGGCTAAGGTTATTCCGTCATCGATGAACTATATAATTAAAGGAAGAAATTCTTCTCTGATGTTAAGTTCTATTATTGGGATGAGCCATATTTGTACAAGAAGTGTTAACCAAATTATTTGGTGATATGTGAATGACGATGAGCTCAAATTGTAAGTGATCTTTGAATGTGTCATTTGTTGCAAGTTGGGGGCATCATGGTAAGCAAAAAACAACTGCTAAAGTCCTCCAAAGTAGTTTATATTTGCCTACACTATTCCAGGATGCTAGGAAGTTCATCGAGCGCTGCAACGAGTGATAAAGGGCCAGAAACATATCCCGTAAGTATGAGATGCCCTTGATTAATGCTTGACAACTATATTGATGATAAGGAGGAAGAAAATTCTCATAAGTCTAAAAAGAAGAAAAAGGCTAGCAAGTGCAGATATGAGCATAAACTCCCCAATGTTTTGATAATGCCTCATCAAACAAACAAACTTTCAGAAGCACTTGTGATTCGTTAACTTTTACCATTCCATCTGATGAATGGATGATTCATGAGGAGCTAGATAAGGTAGTACCGTCAGATTCGATGTTTGCCTCTAAAGTTACTTTTGAGGATGAAAAACCTGTTACAAATCTAGCAGATCTTCCTTGTTTCAGTCAATCATCTGCATTTGCAAAAATGCTGTTGAATGTTCTGTAAAATCCCGTCCACAAATTCTTGGTGTATGCATGTTCCAACCTACTGATTTTCCCCCTCTCAATCCTTTTACAAAAGACAAAGAAGCTTGTTCTTTCCACTGGAGAACAAAAACCCATTAGTGCTGTAGAAGAAGTCTTAAACTGGCAAACTGAAAATGCTTTAGCCTAGAACAAAGCTCTTAATCGGATTGACAACCAAGTGACAAAGACAAATGATGTTCTTGAAAATCAAAATTAGAATTTGGAAGAAATCCAAATAAAGATTCAGACTCTTGAGAAACGAATAGCTCAATTACAATTTGAGACTACTCCTTATGAGATGTCAGTTTATACATTTGCTACTCAATAGGCAAAGGAAAGAAACTTCCTTCAAAATCAGATTAATTGTTTAAAGAAAACAAGAGAATTTTCTAAAACAAAGTTTGATTTTGGATCAAGCAGCTCAAGTTCCTCTGTGAATAATATGTTCTATGCCCAGACCTGTTTAGTCCTATTATCCGCCATCATTTGGTGCTTTTGGAGCTACATCAATTTACAATCCCTCATATAATCCACCAGAAATATCATTTCAAGAGCAATTTACATACATTCCTAAACTTGGTGGCCTTCTACCAGAGACAGAGCAGCATGGTGCAGATTCAAAAAGGAACAAAAGAAAATGCAATATGCTGAAGCAAAAGAAAAGGCAAAAAAGTAACAAGAAGCCCAATTGGAGGCCCAAAAGAGGAAAAAGAAGAACACAAACAAAATGAAGCAAGTTCTTCTAAACAATGTTTCATGATAACTCCAGCTCAACAATCTCAAGCTCCAATACAACAAGATTCAAATCCCATTAGTTCATTCTTGAAACAATTATCACAACCATTAGAACCACAAATTACAGTTGTTCAAGAAACTAGTGGAGATTCTGAATATTCAGAATCCTCTAATGAAAGCCAACAAATTGAACCAGTATCAGAATCTTCAGAAGAAGAAAAAATTCCCATATCCTCATGGCAAGAGATGATGATGAACCCATGAATGGAGGAGGAACAACACATCTACTTCCACACATCACAAATAATTAGAGGAACATCTGGAACTTCATTGTTCACCCTAGATGGTATTCCATTTGCCAAATGTGAACAAAGACTTTAGGAATTTCATACGTGGATGATAGTAAAAAAGATTAACACAAAAAGTAACTTTGAAATACTATCAGAATTCACAACAAGATTCGAAGGAATGTTGAAATGCTAGTGGTCAACAATTGAGGAAAAGGAAAGAATATTTTTCCTTACTAGAAAAACATTTGAAGAAGCCATAGCTATAATTCATCGAGTATTTCTTGGAGAACCAGCAGAGGGTTCAGAGCTTAAAAGAAAAGAGTTTTTTCAGCTTAAATGTCATTCTTATTTTAGAAAAGACATCGATAAACATATGAAAAGATTAACCCATATTTTTTATGTTTTGGGTGCAGATCCAAGCTTAAAACAAGTGTTTTTGAGTTCCTTGCCTCTAAGACATTGCAAGATGGAGTTGAAATTTATATTCACCATAATTACAAATCCATCGTTGGTCTTTCTCCAGGACAAATAAGGCGAGTGATATTAGCCCTTGAGAGACAAGTGGTGCATGAACATTTAAGAGGAGATCCATGCATTGATGAATCATGCAAAAAACCAGAATTGGTCATTAAAGGAAAATGCAAAGGTTGCAAAACTGAAGGAAGTAAAAAAAAGGAAGAAATTCAAGAAGCTCAGATTCTCTTCTTCAAAATCTCCCAAGCCCGGAAAATAGAGATATTTAAAAAAAAAAAAAAATTTTTGATTTTCAAAAGAAGGAATAGAAAAAATCTTCCAAGTACTACATTTTCAACCAAAAAGGTCATTTTGCAAAAAATTGTCCCCAAAACAAAAAAGGAATCAAACTAATTGAGGACATTCAGGAGCAAACGAGTCAATACATCTCCTCAGATGATGATCTTGAATCTATTTTCTTTGAAGAAGTAAAACCCTCTGATCAAACTTCTCTTTGCCTTAGAAGTACCAATCCAAATGTTCAAGATAACACCAGCAAGCAGGAACAGGACCCCATTCTTCCTTTTTAATCTTCCATCTCTTGTGGCACAAACATTGATTCATGTTTATCCTATAAGTATGATAAACCAATTCATGTAATTGCATTTTTTGATATAGGTGCAACAACGTCAATAATGAATCCAGAAGTTTTAGCTAAAGAATATTGGAAACCTCACAAACAAGATTTCAGAGCTGTAGATAGAAGAATTTTTACTTCTCACCTGATCACTAAAGGACAAATCACAATTCAGTTCTTCCCACAATGTAAGATTTGTACTCAAATTCAAGGGTGTGCACTTCCAGGTAAAGATATCATAATTGGTATGGATCTCTACAAAAGAACTCCAGGTTTGCAAATTCTTCAAGAGGGTATCAAATATAAGAGATTTTCAAAGAATACATTAATATCCCTCGACTGTATCTTAAAACTATTTCAGATTACCGAAACTCAATTACCCAGATAAAATCCAAACTCATTGAACAATCATGTGCAAAATCTCACTCTAAATTTTTGGAGAATTGTTCTAACCTTTTGTGGAAAAATTAAGAGTTTTTTGTCGAATTACCCTTCAAGAAGATTGAGGATGTCAATCCAACCAAAGCAAGTCATTCAG
Source organism: Cinchona pubescens (assembly GCA_025175665.1). NCBI lineage: Eukaryota > Viridiplantae > Streptophyta > Magnoliopsida > Gentianales > Rubiaceae > Cinchona > Cinchona pubescens. The sequence continues at coordinate 11,661,414 of JANKKI010000053.1, forward strand.
GAATGAATCCTGATGTTGACCCAAAAAGCAACCTAAGAGGGGAGTGAATTAGGTTGTTTCAAAAAACAATCATTTTAATGTGCTTAAAGAGAAATGAAAACTTTATGCAACAAATAAACACTTAAGCACAAATGAATACAAAAGATATTCAATAATTGAAACTCAAAGAACAAATATAAAGATGATTGAGATAGAGAGTATCAAACCAAACTCCCAAGCTTCTCAAGCTTGGAGTATAACCACTAGTAGTGCCTTTTCAAAGAAGGTGAGGCAATAACCTTCTTGTACACAAAGTAAGTCCCTCTTGTTGAGCCAAAGGGTTTTATAATACAACCTCACTTTTGTACACAATTATTGTTATCCCTCAACTCTTACACTTGAAGATCACTCACTAGTATACTGTTGCTCACACTAATTCCCTCTGGTTGAGCCAAGAGAACTATACTACTCAAACCAATACAACCCACAATATTTTAGCCTATTTCTTCCCAAATAGCTCTTACAAGTGTTTGTATTGAATGCAGTAGTTCTACTCTCTATATTTTGCATTTATAGACTTGGGGGTATTTTTGGATGGCCGATGCAGTGGGTGTGCGTTCGAACGAACTAGTCGTTGGACCTTTCGGACGGCCGCTGCTAAACTCTGTGTCCGTTCTCTGAGGGTATTCGTTCGGACGTTCGAGGATGCGACCAAACCTGCGTCCGGTCATTGCAATGTCTTCTGAAAATATGATCGGATGCTATTCTTCGTTCGAAAAGGCTTCAGGTTCTTTGTGTCGGACGATTACCATCGTCCGAAACTCTGTCTTTCGGACAGTCATTTGTGTCCGGTATGTTTATCACTTCCAATGCCCTCTAGGCATGTATCAGATGATAGTCACTTGCATTTGAACTCCTTTCTCTCAGACGGTCTTCATTGTCCGAATCTCCTTGTTCTTCTGCACACTTGTTTATAAGCCGTTAGTATGATTTGGTCATCATCAAAACACGATTATCATAGTTGGGGTCCAACACCCGAGCATTCCTGTTTAGCAGAACAAGAATGTCAGGATCTTCTTAAGCATAATTTGATTGAAACTTCTCATTCACAATGGGCATGTGAAGCCTTTTATGTGAATAAAAGATCTGAGCAAGTATGTGGTAAGATGAGGCTGGTAATTAATTATCAATCTCTAAACCATTTCTTGCAAGATAAATTGCCCAATAGAGATACTATATTTTCAAAACTTTCAAATGCCAAATGGTTTTCAAAATTTGATTTAAAATTAGGTTTTCGGCAACTGGGTATAGCCCCAGAAGACACAGAAAAAAAATAGGATTTTGCATTCCAAATCACCATTTTCAATGGAAGGTAATGCCTTTTGGCCTAAAAACAGCCCCCTTCGTTGTTTCAAAAAACCATGGTTAAAATCTTTGAACCAATTCTTGACAACAGTCTCATCTACATTGATGACATTCTTTTGTTTAGCCAAACCTTTGAAGACTATACAAACCTTTTGAACCAGTTTTCCAAAATTGTCCAAAACTATGGAATAATGCTTTCCGAGAAGAAGATGATTCTAGCTGAAGAAGAAATCTCCTTCTTAGGAATGAAATTTGTTAATGGACAATATACCCTACAACAGCACATTTCTGAAGCCATAAATCATTCTCCAGGCCATAACCTCTCTACCAAAGAAGTTAAACAATTTATTGGTCTTGTAAATTATGTTCGAGATTTGATACCCAAAATTGCCAAGCCAATTCACTTCTTGTCCAAACATCTGAAAAAGAAACCCATTCCTTGGAATGAATCCCAAACCCTAGCAGTCCAAACCATCAAGAAACAGTTACAGAACCTACTATTTCTCCATCCTCCAGGTGATGGTAAAAGAATCTTTCAAATTGACTGCTAGTGATAACTACTGGGGAGCCATTTTTCTCATTGAAAATGAAAGAAAAAGATCTCTTTGCAGTTTTTCCAGTGGTAGATCAAAGACTTTGAAATTCATTATTATTCTACCTTCAAAGAGTGTAAAAAGTTTTTGAGTCTCAGACCTTCATATTTGTGTGAGTTTTTGTCTTGGTTTAATCCTCTGTCTTATTGGCAAAATCTTTTCCATTCCAAAAAAGGATTTTTGCTAATTCAAGTTCACCGACCAACTCATCTCTCTGCTTAGATTTTATAAATTCTTCCATCTCATATAATTCTTAAAGAGTCTACTACTTCCCTTCATAATTTGGAAGAAGAATACTCAGAGTTTCAAAGAACCATTTTCCAGGAAAACAGAATAATTCCACCAGAAATATGGCCAGGACTAGGTGCAGGATCATGGAATACTAGAGACAATCATCCACATTGGGCAAAAGTTCAACAAGCTAAACAAGAATATTTCATGGCATTTCAAGATTCCCAGAACCTGGATATTCACAAGAGTTTCCTGATGGTTCACAGTTCCAATCACGTGAACAACCACAAAGCAAACAGCTTGTCAAGATAAGATCAGAAGCTAGAAGAATGGGAAATAAAAGAAAGAACAAGGCCAAACATGAGTATCACATGGAGCTTTTGAACATCACAGAGCTAGATTCCACTCCTTCAGAAACAGATAGTTCTGATGGAATTATTGAGTGTGCAGTTAGAAATTATTGTACTATGTTAATACGTGTCTAGTCTGATATCCATGTTTTATTAAAGTTGTATCTTTACTTTATTAAAGTCTAAAAAAATAAAGTGTCTGTACCTTTGTTTTATTAAAGTTTAACAGGTTGTAATAAGTATGTCCAGTTTGACGTAAGCACTTACGTTTGAAGTCTGTTGCTTGTATCTATATAAAGAACCTGTAGTTCTCATTTGAAAGCAAGAGAGGTTGAAGAAGTTTGTAATAAGTTTTCTCAAAGTTTTCTTTTCCTAAGTATCTTATCTTAATGACCTAGATAGATAGGTAATGATCCAGTGAATGCATAAGGGGTGATCAGAATAATGAAAAAATTAAGTTCAAATCTAAGATAAAGTGCAGGGCCTTGTTAAACCAAGAAGGGCGTTTTGTTGGCCTAGCTTTCCTTTGATGGTTTGAACTTAGTCTAATAGTGATTATGATCATCCTTGTGGATGTACATATTAGTGGCAGTGGATTATATCTCAAAGTAGGTTGAAGTGGTGGCATTGCCTTCCAATGATGCTTGAGTTATGACTAAATTCGTCTGCCATAAAATATTCTCAAGGTTTGGAGTACCACAAGCAATCATAAGTGATGGGGGTTAACAATCCAAAAATTCTCACTTCGAAGGCCCAACGTGACGCCCGCCTAGCTCGTGCAAGGGCTAAAATAATTTTATAAAATAAGAGTTCCAACTTACTCTCACATAATCAACTAATATACAAAAGTAGAAATAGACTTCAAACTGCCATATCTCGATTAGAAATTACTACTCACGGGGTCAATTAACTGAATCCTTAATACAAAATATCTTAGCTACAAAACTATAAACCAAGTGGAAAAAAAGAAAACCACGATATAAGGAATAATTAACACTGTAGAACCTCTTCTTGTACTGATCCTTAAGCTTTAATCCCTCGTATCTAAGGAAAACACATATAAAAGAAAATACATGAGCTAATGCTTACTAAGGTTTTAAGTTGTAAAACACTTTTTATAGAAAGTATCCAATAATCTTCGATGATGAGAATTAACTCAATAATCGATAAGTGAATATTCAATTAGCCACAGAATTCAACACAACTAATAAATAGGCAAGTACACAAATTTGAGCACAAATAAAATGGATACGAGGTAAGAATTAGATTAAGATTTATCTTTCATTTTTTCTCCTCCTTCTCTCTACATTTTCTCACTCTAAAAACTTCCTCTTTTCTTGCAATTTTGTCCAAGGCGCGATCCAGCCACCCTTCAGCCATTGGTTGAAGGGCAAACAAAAACTTTTGCACAGGGCTACAAGTGCTCTCGGATGGACAAAAACTGAGTATTCAAGAACCAAATCCGCTGCCCCCTTAAAGGTTCTCCAATCGCACAAAGGAGAACTAGCAATATTTTTCTCCCATGAAGAAATTCAAAGCTGCCTGCTCCATTTCGATTTACATTGGTTGGCAATTTTTTGAGGGGCAAGCCGAACATGGAAACACTCAGAAAAAGGTTCCATACCATTGGTTTTAAAGGTCATATTACAATTGGATATCTTGACTACAAACATATACTTATCACATTTTCGTTGGAGGAGGATTTTCTACGCTGCTGGCTCAAGAACACCTGGTTTGTCAACGGATATTACATGCAAGTTCTTAAGTGGCATCCACTCTTCACCACCGATGCAGAGCTGTCCATAGTTCCCATATGGATTACTTTTGAAGGACTCCCAGCAGTTTTTTTTTCAATAAACACACCATATTCAGCCTTGCTCAAGCGGTTGGGACACCTCTCAAACTTGACCTGGCCACTGCAAATCTCACTAGGCCAATAAAAGCATTGCCAAGGTATGTGCGGAGGTAGACCTTCTAGCCGAACTTCCCACTAGGGTCTGGTTGGGGGTCGGTAAGGAGGGCATTTGGCAAAAAATTACCTATGAAGAAGTTCCTTGCTACTGTACAAAATGCAAGAAAATCGGCCATGCCAATGAAGCATGTAGGAAAGGTGATCAAATGTTGGCAAAACAACCTTTAGGTTCGGGTGAACAAATTAAGAATCAAGAAAAGAAACCAATCCAAACACGCTGGACACCAGTGAAGCATCAAGAAGCTGGACCATCTGGATCAAAGCATGCTCCACCTCCTTCACTTGCATATGATGAGACACTGAATGGTCCACAAGATGTTGTTCCTTCAACACCAAACAAAGCTACTCCTTCGCCGGGTGATGTTAAAGATAATAGGCGTGGAAAATTAGTCCAACAAACACCAGCAGAAGAGGTAGAACCACTAGCCACAGAGAAGTAATCAGCCATGGTGGAGGAGCTACCCCAACAACAGCGGATATTCAAAATTCAAACCCCAACTTTCAAGGGATCGAGTCAATAGCCTTGGATATGGTAAAAAATCCAAACCAGTAGATAGAATCACATTCAAATAAGAAAATTGTGGAAGATCACATTTTGAATCCCTTGGAAGGTCCAGGTCATTTTGAATTTGGAAGAAACACCAACATATTTGATCCATTCAAAGGCAGCTGAAAATCAGCCAACATCGCCCCATACTCGAATTTCAAATATCCCATCTATGGATGACTCTTTTATCTCTCATGGTAAAATTATGGAGGAGTTGCCATGTTACTTTTCAGACAATGACTCTCCCCATGCAAACCATGCTACGAAAGAGGTCATTTAGCCAACCCTCCACATGCTAAAACCGGCTGGTAAGTCCTTGTCTAAAAGGAAAAGACGGAAAAGAGTTTACTCTATGCCAAGGCCAATGTGTACCAGGTTGGCTAAAACAATTTCCACCTCGCCCTCCTCTCCCCAGTGTTAAATGGATCGTATCCCCTTAGTATGCAATATACGGGGGATATCTAACAAACCCTCACTCCATAGGTTGAAGTTACTTATTAAACAACACCAAATAAAAATTCTTGCTTTAATGGAGCCAATGGTGGACAAAGTAAGAATATCAATCTTTGCTCATAAGATAGGTTTTGATAGCTGTGAAAGTAACTCTAACGGCAAAATTTGGCTATTTTGGAATAATGAGCTAGGTTTAGCTCCCATATTCAGTTCGGACCAGCTCCTTCATGTTTCCATCTCCTCTTCTCCTCAATGCATTGACATGGCAGCCTCTTTTGTATATGCGAAGTGCACAAAAATAGAAAGAAGATCTCTTTGGGAGGAACTCCGAGCTGTCCAACCTCAAGCTCCGTGGCTGGTGGGTGGATATTTCAGTGTTATCTCAAGTTCTGATGAATATAAGGTTTCTTTCTCTCTGTATCTTGACGCTGTGGGTGAATTCAATGATTGCCTTCATGATTGTGGCCTGGTGGACTTACCTTTCCAATGGCTGCAAATTTACTTGGCGCAGGAATAGGTTTGGAAATGTGACTTGGAAGCGATTGGATAGAATCGTTTGTTACACGGATTTCTTGGCAGCTTTCCAACATATTACCGTTGAACATCTTCTCAAGACATGCTCAGATCACTCACCCCTTGTTCTCAAAGCATCTAGTGAATATACACCAGGTCCGAAGCCATTTAAATTCCTTAATATGTGGATTAAGCACAAAGATTTTTGGTAGGTAGGTGGCACCAATTGGCATTTGCAATGCTCCGGCTGCCCCATCTCCATTCTTGCCTCCAAATTGAAAAGATTAAAAGTTGAACTCTGGAATTGGAGCCATACGGTGTTTGGCAATGTTTTCGCAAAGGTAAAAGAGGCTAAACAAGAATTCAAAAAGTAAGGTGGAAGCTCTTTTGTTACACCACAGCCAAAGTGACCAAATTGCTCTAGCTCACGCACAAGCTCTTCACATGCGGTGCCTTGCTGAGGAAGAAACCTTTTGACAGCTTTGCAAAAAATGGGGATACAATGGCTGAAAGAAGGTGACAAAAACTCCAAATTTTCCACTCTACTCTTAGGGCCAAAAGACAAAGATTGTGTATCTCCAAGATTAAAGTTGATAGGGTGTGGACGAAAAATATGCAGCTAATTGAAGGTGTAGGAATTAACTTCTTTCAAGAGCTCTTGACTTCCAATGATTCCGCTGCCATGGACTTCTCATTACTCGACCACCTCACATGTAAAGTCTTAGAAGAGGATAATCGGTGCCTATTAATTGAGCTTTCAGTAAAGGAGCTGAAGGATGCAGTGTTCTTACTCAACCCTAATGGTGTAGCAGGCATTGATGGCTATAATGGGATTTCTTCACTACTTGTTGGGACATTATTCATCATGATCTCTTCCTTCCAGTGCACGATTTTCTTAATGGTGCAAAGCTGCCATGAATGTTTTCTAGCACCCTTATTGCATTAATCCCAAAAATAGCCAACCCCAACTCTTTTAGTGACTTTCAGCCAGATCCCTATTATCTTATGCACTTTTTTTAACAAAATTGGCACCAAAATATTGGCCAATAGACTCTCCTCCATTTTACCAAAAATCATTTCACTTGAACAAGTGGCCTATGTCCAAGGGAAAGACATTGCGGACAATATTCTTCTAGTACAAGAGTTGACCGGTTTCATAGATCGGAAAACAAGGGGAGGAAACTTGATCATTAAACTCGACCTTGCCAATCCAACCTGCATATCAATTTGCACAAATTTTCTTCATAAATCCAAATGATTTCCCACATTCTTTACTAAATTTCTTTTGGTCTTTGTGTCCCCAATTTCATGCCTTATTAGAATTTGAGAGTAAAAAGTTTTTGAATCTTAGACTTTCATATTTGTGTGAGTTTTTATCTTGGTTTAGTCATCTGTCATATTGGCAAAACCTTTTTCATTTCGAAGAAGGATTTTTGCTAATTCAAGTTCACTGACCGGTTCATCTCTCCAGTCAGATGCTACAAACTCTTCCATCTAATATATAATTCTTAAAGAATTTACCACTTCTCTTCATAACTTGGAAGAAGAATACTAAAAGTTTCAAAGAATCATTTTACAGGAGAACAGAACAATTCCACCAGAAATATGGCCAGGGTCTGATGTAGGATCATGGAATACTAAAGAAAATCACCCATATTGGGCAAGGGTTCAACAAGCCAAACAGGAATATTTCATGGCATTTCAAGATTCCCAGGATCCATATTCACAAGAGTTTCCTGAAAGTTCACAATTCCAATCACGTGAACAACAAAACAAACAACCTGTCAAGATAAGATCAGAAGCAAGAAGGATAAGAAACAAAAGAAGAAACAAAGCCAAACATAAGTATCATATGGAACTTTTGAACATTACAGACCCAGATTCCACTCCTTTAGAAATGGACAGTTAAGACGACAATGACATTTGAAATTATTGACTCAAAAATTATTGTACTATATAATTTGTGTCTAGTCTGATATCCATGCTTTATTAAAGTTTGTCATGTGTCTGTACAATACATTAATTTTTGAAGTTTGATGTTTGTATCATTACTTTATTAAAGTTCATCAGGAATCTCTATCTTTACTTTATTAAAGCCTGAAAGATTGTAATAAGTATGTTTTGTTTTGACGTAAGCACTTACATCCTAGGATTGTTACTTATCTATATAAGGAACCTCTAGTTCTCATTTGAGAGCAGAGAAGTTGATAGGGAAGTTTGTAATAAGTTTTCTTATCAATAAAAGAGTGTGTTTCTTAAAATGACTTTCTAAGTTCTCTCCTCCTAAGTATCTTATCTCAAATCCAGTTAAATGGGAAATGATCCAGTGAAAGCATAAGGGTGATCAGAATCATGGAAAAATTAAGTTTAAATCTAAGATAAAGTGCAGGGCCCTGTTAAGCCAAGGAGGGCGTTTTCTTGGCCTAGCTTACCTTCAATGGTTTGAATTTAGTTTAATAGTAATTTTGATAATCTTTATTTTTGTTGGTATCAAAGCCATGTCTATCTGGTTTGAGTAAGATGCACAGATCTTACGAAGGAAACTTTTCATCATGTATGAAGTTACTCTTGATTCAACTCCTAAATTTCTCAAATTTGTTAGTAATATAGTATATTTTACTGATTTAAATGCCAAAAAAGCATCAAGATTTACAATGTTGAATGTATGGGTAGCCCCAAGAATCCAGGATTAAAAAACCTCAAATGGATGACATAATTGTTTCCTGGATATATTCTACATAAGAAGAGTTAATGATGCCTACGTTTGCTAAACTGTCTGCAACTTGATTAGCCTCTCTAAAGATATGGGAAAAGGAGTAATATTTGCCAACTAAGAAACTCTTGATGAATTGTATTTGCGAGTCAAAAATCCACAGGGGTGCTGCTACACCATTTAGCACATTAACCAGCGTCAATGAGTCTAGTTCCACCTCTACATTTTGTAGTTGTATTCCTTCACAGAGCTTCAATCCGTCAACTAGTGCCACGGCCTCTGCTTGAAAATTTGTTTTTTGGTTATAAAAATTGCTAAAGGCCCTAGCCACAGATCAATTGCCCGTTGTGATCTCTAAGAACTCCACCCCCAGTTGCCAGACCGGAGTTCCCTTTTGATTCCCTATCCACATTCAACTTTACTAGACCAACAGGTGGTGGAGTCCATTTTACAGCCCTTGCATGCTTTGGTTTAGTTTGAATCAAATGTCTACAAAAACCTTTTGAGAGGAGGATGTCATCAGTCGGTATTCTCGTTAAGAATGCGAAAATGCTAAAAATGTCACATAGATATGCACAAGTCTCCATTATGATCTCTTGTGCATTTGTTGCCCTTCCTTCAAAAAATGCCTTGTTTCTTGCTTTCCACACAAACCAGTATATTGAGCATGGGAGAATTTTTTGGACAGCTCCTATTGTGGATGAAGGAGAAGTGTTCCACCACCACGAACTTAGCATTTCTTGTATACATGTTGGGGGGAAGGCCATTTCCATCCATGTTTCAAAGAAGTGCCAAACTGGTTTGGAGATTGAATAATCTACAAACAAATGATCACATGATTCTTGGTTGTTACAAAAACAACATTTGGAGGCAATTGAATACCAATTTTTGAGAGATTTTTGTCAATGGGATGACGCCTGTTCAACAATCTCCACCTGAAAATGGATATCTTCAGTTGCAACCTTTTATCCCAAATCATTTGTCTTCAAAAAGAGGATGATCTTGACTGAAGGGTTGAGGAGATGGAAAAGTCACCATCAGTTATTAGTGTCCAACTGAGCTTGTCTGGGCTGTCCATGAGATGAATGAAGGGACTTTGAAGGAGGAGCTAGATTTTTCTAATTTCTTCCCTGGAGTATCTATTATCAAGGATAGAGAGATCCCAACTGTTAGATCTCCAGACTTGGGCAACCGTGAGGGATTAATCAAAGACTTGCTCAACTTCAAGGAATAGAGGTCGGTGTTGCAGCCAAGGGTCATACCAGAAGGAGCAATGTGCATTATGAATCAAGCACAGAAATGTTTTTTTGCTTCATTGCGGACGTGTAGCATCATTTTCCAAGCATGAGAAGGAGAATCCCCTCTTGATACCATAGCTATGCAGGGATATTCATAGCCCCTTAGGTATCTACCATGAAAAAATTTACATTATAGTAGTCTCCTTTTCGAAATTTCCACCATAATTTGATGCTGAAGCCTTTTATAACTTCGCAACGGGGTAGATGCCTAACCCAACTTTGGAAAAGAAGTAGATGCCTAACCCATTAGAGGCCGTCGGCTGACACATAGTGCTCCAAGAAACCCAGTGGCATTTGTAGCCCATATCCGAGGAGCCCCAAAAGAAGTTGGCGAATTGTCGTTTAGTTCTGAAGCATTAAAGATGGAGGGGAGAGAATAGCCAATAAGAAGGTTGGAATGCTGCTTAGTACATGTTTGATGAGAACTAGTCGTCCACCTGGAGAAAGAAATTTTGATTGCCATCTGTGGATTCTTGATACAACTTTTTCAATCAATGGTTGGAATAAAGATCTCCTTCTCTTAGCTTTTTGTATGGGACACCCAAAATATATAAAGGGTGGGATAAATTTTCTTGACAAAGCCTTTTTTGTGTTGTATCATTCAAATCTGAGAGATTGCAGCCTTTTTGGAGACGTAGAAAGAGCTTTTTGACTTGTTGATCAGCTGTCCTGATGAGGCTTCGAATTGGAAGAGAAAGGGCATAAGGTGCTAGATGGATTTTATGTCTCCTTTTGTGAAGATAACAATGTCACCTGCAAAGGATAGGTGAGTGATTGTGGGCAAAAGCTTGGTAGGGCAAACTCTGAAATTCTACCAAAGTGATATTGTTGTTTCAGTTTGCGAGAGAATGGCTCCATCATAATAATAAAAAGGAGAGGTGACAAAGGGTCACCTTGGCGCACCCTTCTTGAGGATCTAAAGAAACCTTTTGGTGCCCCATTGATTAGGACTGAAAACCAGCAGTCCTCTGCAACATTCCTCATGAGTGAGATCCATTCTTCTGCAAATCCAAGTCTTCTCATTGCATATAGGAAGGACCAAGAGAGTCTGTCGAAAGCCTTTGTTAGGTCCAGCTGAATTGATAAGCAAATTTCCACCTCTCGTTTTCCTGTCAATGAAGTAATATGTTGTCTGAGATATCCTTGCCACTCACATAGGCCACCTATTCAAGAGAAATTATTCTTGGCAAGATGGAAGCAAGTCTAGTAGCAAAGAGTTTTGTTCAAATTTTGTTGAAGAATGTGCATAGGCTAATGGGTCTAAAGTCATTGAAGGAGGAAGGATTCAAGTTCTTTGGAATTGAAGCAATTAAGGTACTTGTGAACATCCTAGGCAGTCGTGCACCATTCAAGAAGTCCTACACTACCATGAGGAGGTCATGCTGGATTATATTCCAACAGGTGGTAAAATAGACACCAATAAAGCCATCTATGCCGGCAGCTCCATCTAGATTGAGGGAGAAGACTGTGTTCTTTACTCCTTTCATTGATGGCTCAGCCAACAAAAATAGGTTGTCTTCATGGGTTAGAACTTGAGAGAGGTTTTCCAACAAAGAAGGATTAAGACTTGTCTGAGCATCCAAGCTTTAAGAGCCCGTCGAAGAAGTTCACTCCTTTAGTTTCAATTGATTGAATATCATCCGGCCAGGAGCCATTGATCTTGATCTTTGAGATGTTGAGTCTTTATCTTTTGGAAGCATGAAAGAATTTGGAGTTTTGATCTCCTTCTTTTAGCCATTTCATCCCAAATTTTTGCCTCCAAAAGGTTTCTTCCTCTACGAGGCATTTGGTGTGGAAAGCTTGAGCTTGTGCCAACGCAATTTGATTGGTTCAATTTGGTTAGTAAAGGAAAAGCTCTTCTTTGAGTTTAACATCATGCTTTGCTGCATGAATTTTATTGAAAATATTTCCAAATATTGTGTGACTCCAATTTTGCAATTCATTCTTCAAGCGTTTTAACTTTAAAGCTATAATTGAGAGGGGTGATCCCACGCATGTTAGAGACGTGGACTTGAGAAGTTGTCATTAGAAATTGTGAGTAGGAGCGGAGAGTGATCTGAGCAAGTTTTGGGGAGGTGGTGAACGTTGATTTTTTGAAAGGTTGAGAGGAGCAAAGCATTGCACACAAATCTGTCCAGCTTCTTCCAAACAATATTCTCGAACCTGTTACCCGTCCACATGAATTTACATCCATTGAATCATGGAGACAATTGTAACATGTATGAGTTGATCAGAGGCAAAAATTTCTTGAACAATTAGGTTATTATTCCAAAGTAACCAGATTTCTCCATTAGGGTTGGCTTTGAAACCATCAAACCGTAATTTATTTGCAAATGAGAAAATCCTTGCCCTATCCACCATTGGCTCTAATAAGGCTAGGATTTTTATTTTGTGTTCTTTCACTAGCAATTTGACTCTACGATGAGAAGGTTTATTACCTATTCCCCTTACGTTCTAGATGAGGATGTGATCCATTTAGCATTCCGAATTAGGGTATGGGGTGGAAGGATGCAACACAAGCCTTGTTTTGATTGATCGTGGCATGCTATAAATTCTTCTACGTTTGGCTTTCTTCTTTTTAGAGGATTTACCAGGCAGATTCCTCAGTGTAGGGGCTGGTTCGGCATTTGCTTGGCCAACAACCATGTTTTGGGGAGTGTCATTGTCTGAAAAATAACAAGGTAGTTCTTCTAAGATTTTGTCATGAGTGAGAAAGGAGTCATCCTTGATCACATTGCTTAAATTTCAAATTCGAGGGGGGGAAGGCAGCTCCATATTTGTTGCAACTTCCTTTGGGTGAGTCAACACATTTCCAACATTGGCTACTTGGTTTGAATCATCAGCAACCGAATTTGTTATGGTAGTCCCTACCTCCATGGGATTCAAAGCAACCGAATTAGTTATGTTAGTCCCTACATCCAAGGGATTCAAATTTGAATTTTTGAGATTTTTGGAGAGGTTAAGGTCATGCCTTGCTGCCTTGGGGATGGTGGCTCTTCCACCCATTTCTCCATCTCCTCCACAGTTGGTTGAGCTTGTGAACTTGATGGTTTTGTGTCTAAGGGACTAAGATCCTTGCTAGATATTGGAACCCATTGCTTCAAGATGTTATCCTTTTTCGTTTGCTACACATGTTGGACGTTCTTAGAGGTGGTCTCTTGGGGTTGTTGGTTAGAAGAACGGGAGTTCAACTTCCCGCCATGCAAGCTAAAGGGGCATGGCCTATTTTGTGACATTTTGTGCAATAGCTCGGCAAGTCTTCGTAACTAATTTTTTGCCATCTTCCATTCTCACCAACGCCAATCCAAATGCGTGATGGCAAGGTGGCAAGGAGGTCAACTTCTATGAAACTTTTGTTGTGTTAGGCCGAGTGAAGTTTTGTGTTGCCAAATCTAACTTGAGTGGCATGCCAACTGCTTGAGCAATGCTAAAGATTGAGTGTTTATTGAAAAAGACTACTGGAAGGCCCTCAAAAGTAATCCAAACCGATACAATTGATGGTTCTACCTCTGGAGTTAAAAGCAGGTGCCATTTGAGAACATGCATAAAGAAACCGTTGATGAACCATGTGGTTTTAAGCCAACACCTTAGATAGTCCTCCAAAGCAAAAATGATGATGTATCATAACATGTTTATAATCAATGTAACCTATTATAAATTCTCCTTTGAAGCCAATAGCGTAGAAACTTTTTCGCACCAGTTCCATGTGTTCGACCAAAGTGAATTTAAATGGGGCTGCTAGCTTTTGAATTTCGTCCTCGGAAAAGAAGATAGCCGGTTCTCCTTTGTAGGATTGAAGATTTTTCAAGGGTTGTTCCGGTTGTTTGTCTTGGTTGCTTCCAATTAGAGCTTGTGCAAAAGATCTAGGTTGCCCTCCAACAATAGGCTGGAAGGCATCATTATCGACCATGGTTGAGACCCGAGGAAAATTTTTAGAATGAGAAAGTTTAGAGAGGAAATAGGAGAAAAGTTTTTTGTCTTGGGATTGTACGATATTGAGAACTTGGATGAAGTTAATATTGTTCTTGAGAGTTCAGAAATACTAATAAGATAATCCCTACTGATCCACCTCTCATAAATCCATATTCTACTTTTTCTAAGTCTTAGTTTTCTCTTAAATGACTTTCAGATCCTTGGTCAGCCAACGTCCCAAGTATGTTAAGAGTATATTCATGCCTAAAAAATGGATCAACACCAGATCCCAGCCTCTTCAAAAGAGCACATGGTTGCATTATATATTCCTTCTGATTTTCCAAGACAATGGAAACAGCAGGGATATACTCATATTCATTTTGGAGCTATCAGGATAGCGTTAACCTTTCATGGTCAGAAAGGCCTTCCTGTTGTAAATACCAGATTCATGGTCAGGATAGCTACCAGATTCTATAAATACCAACATGCCTGCATAGCAACCATTGAGACTACTCTAAATGTACAAACAGTTTTTGTTACTCTTTTTCCAGATTTCAACATGTCATCTACCTAAGAAGACCAAGAAAATGACAAGGCAAGATTAGAGAAGATGATGAAGACTTCTATGGAGATTCAAACCAAACCATGTAGAAACTAGAAGATTAATTTGTCGAGTCCACAAGAATGATGAGTGGTGAAGATCAAGGGACTCTAACTGACTTCAACCAATTGAACAAAAGGGACACTTTGAAGACCAAGGTGAGACAGTTTAGTCATTGAGCATGTGCAACAAAGAGTAACCACAAAAATGCTCCAATCTCACGACCATCATGTATAAAGAAGTGTCCTATGGAGTGTGCATGGATAAAGAGCCAACTCAAGGGATAGAAGAAAAATGATTCTTTTTAAAAAGGAATAATGGAGAAGTGGATGAATACGTTGTTTACTCAATGTTTGGTAAGGCTTAGGTTGTCAAACAAGTAATAATAAAATCCTTCTACACTTAACCAACAACTTCACTATCGCAAGTATATGAGATAAGTTTGTAGTGAGTATCGTTCCCACCGGAATTGTCATGGCAAGTATTTGGATTAGAGGTCATTGTAATATTTAGACAAGATAATCAAGGAGTTTGTCGCAACTACCAAGATATTTTTAACTAGGAAGGCCTTAAATAAAGAAAGTAAATTAATTAATCTAGGAAAGTGCATAAAGATTATTTGACACTAATTCTTACTCTAGAAAGCATTTTAGAAGCATATAAAGTCATCAAAACAAGTTTAGATAGCTCGTAAGAAATTAGTTACTCTAATAAAGCATTTAATTAGGCTAGGAAAGGAAATAAAATATTAGACTATAAAAGCTTAAGTAAAACATGAAAATGAATATGATTAATGTTAGCTACAAGAGCATTTACTACACTAGAGAATACAGAAATCAAACCCAATTAAACTACAAAATTTGCTCCAAATTTCCTCCTCCTTCTCTCTACATTTTTTCTCTCTAAAAAACCAAACACTCTTGGCTGAACACTCGGCATGGCCGATGAAGAAGCCCTTCAGTCATTGGTTGAAGGGCGCCGAGATCCTTTGCACAAGTCCTTCTAGGTCCACAGCCTCAACAAAAACAAACGCCACAGCCGGATCACCCCTTGAAGAAGTTGAGATCTTACAAGAGAGAACCGGCCATTCTCTTCTCCGAAGAAGAAGTACAAAAACTTGCTGAACGATCTTCATTTTGTTTCAAGGTCGTAGGCAATTTCCCCAGAGGAAAACCAAACATGGAGACAGTAAGGAAGAGCTTCCATACCTTGGCTTTAAAGGAAATTTTATAGTCGGCTTCCTAGATCACAATCATGTCCTTATCCGATTTTCCTTGGAGGAGGATTATCTTCGCTGGTGGCTAAAAAATACTTGGTTTATTAGTGGTTTCTACATGCGGGTTCTCAAATGGCATCCCTTTTATACTCCGGATGTTGAGATTTCAATTGTGCCTCTTTGGATTACACTAGAAGGATTACCTACTATCTTCTTCAACAAGCATTCAATTTTCAGCCTTGCTCAAGCGGTTGGTACTCTTCTCAAATTAGACATGGCTACTGAACATTTTACCCGACCCAACATGGCTAAAGTATGCGTTGCAGTGGATATTTTGGCTAACCTCCCCACAAGGATTTGGATAGAGGTAAGAGACAAAGGGAAATGGCAGCAAATTGGATATGAAGAGATTGCAAGCTATTTGGTACAAATGTAACAAATTTGGCCATCGCTTCGAAGATTGTTTTGCAGATGCATTAAAGTCCACTAAAAAGCAAATTGAACCCTCAGCACCCTCCAACCTGCAGCAACAAAAAGGCAAAGGCAAGTCACACTGGAGGCCGATCAAGAAGAATGATGCCAGTACATCCGGGGCGGCCCAAAACAAATCACTAGAAGACACTTTGCTTCATGACAAAACCGTGGAAACAAGTCCTTCTAGAGTAGCTCATCAAAAAGGCCATGAGGATGTTCCTAGGATCCAAGTTGATGCTACACCAAGTTTGGAACCACAAGGCAAGGAAATAACAGAACACAAATTAGTGAATGACAATCACACGGTGGTTGACTGGCCAAGGTTGGAAAAACAATACAAGGAAAACCACCAGGTGGTAGACGCACCAAGGGCAGATTCATTGGAGGGGATGACACCGATAGGGGCAATTTCAGAAATTCACACTGCTGAGGATGCCCTAACCTCCCTCTCCCATGGATACTGAAAATCTGGGAGCTGAATTTCTGAACCCCTTGGATCAAGGGATTGAAAATTCAAACTTGAATGCAATCGTAACCAATTCGGTTGAAGAATTATTGACCAATTCAACCCTCTTGGATCAAGGAATTGCAAACTCAAATTTGATTGCAATTGCAACAAACTTAGTTGAACAAATGATGACCAATCCAACTCAGCAACAATTCCTCCAAAATCCTCACTCACAAAATCCAAGGGAGATGTCCAAGGATGACTCTTTCTTACCACATGCACAATTCATGCATGAAATGCCATGTTATTTTTTTTAAAATGAGGCCGATTCCCATGCACAAGAGCTTGCTGATGTAGATGTGCCACTACCATTGGGGGATTCACCAAAGGCACGGATGGACAGCAAAGCAAAGAAGAAAACAAGAAAGAGAAAATTATACAACATGCCGAGAAGCATTTGAACAAGATCAAAAATCCAACCCCGTATCGCCTCCTAACCCAGCTATTTTAAATGGATATCAGCGTGTTAGTATGGAATATAAGGGGGGTGGCCAATAAACCCTCACTTCGTCGAGTAAAGTTGCTAGTAAGAGAACTAAAATAAAAATCCTGGCCTTATTAGAACCAATGGTAGATAAGGCCCGGATCATTACTTTTGCACACAGGGTAGGTTTTGATCATTGCAAATCAAACACAAATGACCAAATTTGGTTATTTTGGAATAAAGATGTTATCCTCACAGAAATGTTCACTTCTGACCAATTGTTTCATGTTAAAGTTTCTTCAAGTCTTAACAACATGGATGTCCTGGCATCATTTGTTTATCAAAATGCACAAAGGTGGAAAGGAGAAAACTATGGATAGAGCTTAGAGCTGCCCAAAGCACTACAACTACTCCATGGATAGTTGGCGGTGACTTCAACGTCATTTCAACCTCTGATGAATATAAAGGTGGAGCGAGCTCTCTAGGCTATGAAGGGATAAAGGAATTCAATGACTGCCTATCCGATTGCGGTTTGTTGGACCTCCAAGCCTTCCAAGGTTGCAAATACACATGAATAGGCAATAGATTCGGCAATGCAGTGTGGAAACGCTTGGATAGGTTTGTTTGCAACAATGCCTTCCTAATGGCTGCTCAACAAGTCATAGTGGATCATCTTTTAAAAACTTATTCGGATCATTCGCCATTGCTTCTCAGGCTACCTAACATGCCATTTTCAGGGCCAAAATCTTTTAAATTTTTAAATATATGGATTAAGCACCCCAATTTCTTGCAAGTTGTGCAAGCTTATTGGCAACTCTATTGCATTGGAGATCCCTTGCAGGTCCTAGCGATCAAATTCAAGCGACTGAAGGCGGAGCTTAGAAATTGGAGTCACACAATTTTTGGAAATGTGTTTTCAAAAGTCAAACAAGTTGAACATGACGTCAAACAAAAGGAGGCCGCTTCCTTGCAACTGCCAAGCCACACCAACCATTTAGCTTTGGCTTACTCCCTAGCGATTCATACCAAATGCCTTGTGGAGGAAGAGACTTTTTGGAGGCAAAAATCTGGAATGAAGTGGCTAAAAGAAGGGGATAAAAATTGAAAGTTTTTCCACTCCTCTCTACTGGCTAAACGACAAAAATTAAGCATCTCAAAAATCAAGGTGGACGGCTCTTGGACAGAGGAAATGCAACGTATTGAAAACGAAGGCGTGGTTTACTTTCGCAACCTTTTAACAGAGGACACATCCTTAAGGCTTGATCATGAGCTGCTTGAGGAAATCATAGCATCAATCTTACAAGAAGATAACCAGCTATTGTTAGCAGAGCCTAACCTGTCCGAATTAAAGGAAGCGGTTTTCTCACTGAATCCAGATGGTGCCGCGGGAATAGATGGATTTAATGGGGTAGTCTTCACCACCTGTTGGAATATTATTCACGAAGACCTTTTCTCAGGTGTCAAGACGTTATTGAATGGAGTAAAGCTACCAAGGGACTTCATTAGTACAATCATTGCACTCATCCCAAAATCAAACAATCCATCCACTTTTATTGATTTTCGTCCCTTAAGCCTTTGTACTTACTTTAATAAAGTGTGCACAAAAATATTGGCAAATAGGCTTTCCCCCCTCTTGTCTAGAATTATATCTCCTGAGCAGGTGGCTTATGTGCAAGGGAGAGAAATTGCAAATAACATCCTACTCGTGCAGGAGATGATGGATTTTCTTGACAGATAAACACGCGGAGGAAACATGCTCATCAAGCTCGACTTAACCAAAGCATTTGACAGGCTCTCACGGCAATTTCTTTATGCTATTTTACGTAAGTTTGACTTGGCAGAAGAATGGATCTCTTCAGTCTGAAATTCACTTGAAAAATGCTGGTTTTCTATCCTTTTTTTTTTTTTTTAAGCAAACACCCGAATTCGGTGAGGATTTATTAGAAAAGCTCAAGATTTACAATGGCGAATGTAGGGATGTCTCTTGGCATCCAAGATAACCAAACCTTTCACATGTGAGGGAATGGTATTCAGATCTTATTCAACATACATGGGCGTAATAAGTGCCCTCATTTGCTAAACTATTTGCTACTTGATTTGTTTCCCTAAATACATGTGAGAATGAAACAACGCTGCCTGCTAGGAACAGTTTGATGAGCTGGAGTTCATGATCAATGCTCTATGGTGGCTCAGGCAGCCCATTCATGATGTTAACAAGAAGTAGTGAGTCCATTTCTACCTCCATAGCACGTAAGTGTAAAGAGCAACACATTTTTAGGCCATCTACAAGGGCCAGAACCTCGGCCTTCAAATTGGTTTGAGTAGAGTAGCCATTGGAGAAGGCCTTGATGCAATGCCCATGATGGTTGTTAAGGATGCCCCCTCCCGCCCCCAAACCTGGGTTTCCTTTTGAAGCCCCATCCACATTCAACTTGAGGACACCAGAAGGAGGACAGTTCCACTTAATAGCAAGTATTCTCCTAGGTTGCAAGTAAAGAAGTTGGCTGCAAATCCCGTGTGAAAGAAGCAATTCATCTGCCATAATTACCTTTTGAAAAGGATATATTTGAGGAAACCGCTTTCAAATAAGCACAAATGTCAACAATAATTCTGGTGGCCGAGATGCTTGTCCCTTGGAATGGAGTACCAAAGGGATTGTAGGGCCGGTACCCCCCGTCCGCTTAAAAATGTGTAGCTCTTCTCCTTCCTAAAACCGGAAACTCTCATCCTTCTCTCTAAAACCTCTTTCTCTCTAGCTTTCTCCCTTGAATTTCAGCAATGGCCGAGGGTGATGCCCTCTAGCCTTTTGCTGGGGGGCAAACTAAATCCTTTGCGCAGGCTTTATTGGGTGGCACACCCGACGCACAACCAAAACAAACTTTGGAAAAGCTCCAATCCTACAAGGGTGGGCCGGCGGTCTACTTCTCCAAGGATGAAATTCAAAGGCTGGCTGCTTCATTTAAATACACACTGGTTGGTCACTTCTCGCGAGGTAAACCTAACATGGAACTACTCCGCAAAAGTTTCCACACTATTGGTTTCAGAGGTGATTTTACAGTAAGCTATATTGATTACATGTACCATGTCATGATTCGCTTTGCATTAAAGGAGGATTATCTAAGGTGCTGGCTTAAAGCCACATGGTTCATCAATGGTTTTTTCATGCGGGTTCTTAAATGGCACCCTCTTTTCACGCTGGAGATAGAACCATGCATCATGCCCGTGTGGATAACCTTGGAGGGCCTCCCAGGATCTTCTACAATAAACACTCCATTTTTAGCATTGTACAAGCAGTTGGCACGCCACTTAATTTGGACTTGGCTAGCTGCAATTTCCCTCGGCCGAACACTGCTAAGGTATGTGTAGAAGTGCAATTTCACTCGGCCGAACACTGCTAAGGTATGTGTAGAAGTTGATCTACTTGCAACTTTAACCTACGAATGGAGGGTTTATTACCTATTCCTCTTTTATTCCATGCTAGAACACTATCCATTAACATTGGGGAGGTAGGGGCGGAGTGGAAGATTTCTTAGCCAGCCTAGTACGCTTAGGCCTTGGCATGTTGTAAATACATTTACGTGGCATCTACTTTTCCTCTTGGATGAAGGCTGACTCATCGGTTGCAGCTGAGTGGGAGATGGTTGCAGGTTGTCATGTGTTGCATGTTGTGCATGGGGTGATTTACCATCTGAAAAATAGCATGGTAGTTTTGCCATTATTGTTGCGTGAGGTATGGAGGAGTCATCCATGGACATGATGGTTTGCATGTGCACATTGGGAGATGTTGGTTGGAATATTACAGCTGGCTGTTCGCGAGGGATTACTTGGACAGCCGCCCAATCTGGTGGGATTACCTTACTGCAAGTTTGAACCAAAGGCAGCTCCACATTCGTTACAACCTCCATTGACTTGGTCAACACGTCTTCAGCGTTGTTGAGGAGATTAGGGTTCTCAACCGAAAGAGATAAGGTTGTTCCAATCTCCAAGGGATCCACAACTGAATCTGGTATGGCAGCTCTTATCTATAGGGGATTCAAAATTTGAACTCGTGGGGTTGTTAGAGAGGCCGGGATCGTCTCCTGCAACCGTGAGAGGTGATGGCTCCACCTGGGTGATCAATTCCTCCACAGCTGCTGGAGATTGTGAATTCAATGGCTTGGTACCCGAGGGACCCGGGTCTGTGCTAGGAAGTGGAACCCATTTTTTGGTATCCTTTTGTATTTGCTAGAGTTGTTGGACATTTTTTGGGATGGGTTGCTGCTGGGAATGCTGGTTTGACGGACGGGGGTTGCCGGCCCTACAATCCAATGATGCATGATCGAGATGGTTTTCTATCCTTATTAATGGAGTACAAAAGGGATTTTTTTAAGTCATCAAGATGAGTCCGGCAAGGTGACCCCTCTCGCCCCTTCTTTTCATCATAATGTTGGAGGCTTTCTCTCGAGGACTTCGACACCAATTTCACATGGGCAAGATAGTGGAATATTCTAGGCCTAGGCATTGCCTAGCCAGAACACATCTAGCTTTTACAGATGATATTGTGGTATTCACAAGAGGGGACCTCAAATTCATCAAGCATCTAATGGATTTCTTCACCACTTTCGAAGCCTATAATTATCCAGTCAGCTTTGTAACAAGGCAAGGAGCTCGTTCTACCTACCCAAAAAAGGTCCAACGCATAGGATTTGAAAGATACACAATCTAACAGGTTTCTTGCGTAAATCTCTACCATTCTTATACTTGGGGTGCCCAATCTAGAAAGCCAAGAAAAGGAAATCCTTATTTCAAGCAATACTTGAGAAAATTACAACTCGGATTCATGGCTGGCAAGCAAAATTTCTATCCCCTAGAGGCAAGGTAATCCTCATTAAGCATGTCCTTAATAGCATACCAATGTAGATCATGGTTGTTCTACCTCCGCCCAAAGCGATCATCAACGAATTAGAGAAGCAACTCGCCAACTTCTTTTGGTCGGGAGAAGGACAATCAGAACAAACATCATTGGATCTCTTAGAGCACCATTTTCCAGCCAACAACCACCAATGGCCTCCACATTAACTCACTCACAGATATGGTAAATGGTTTTAGCGTCAAGCTATGGTGGAAATTTCAGAAAGGGTGATCTGGATCCTTGTGGAGTAATTTCACCCAAGGGTGATACCTCAAGAATAGCATGCATCCCACTTTAGTTGCCCTTAATCTGAGTGACTCTTCCACATGGAAAAGAATGCTAATTGTTCGAGATTACACTGAAAATCACATGCTCTTTTTGACAAAGGAAGCTAGCTGTTCTTTTTGGCATGACAAATGGATGGAACAAGGACCCCTATCTCAATTTGTTGAACACGTACATGATAGACATATCAAGGTTTCACAAGTTTGGGGGACAAACAAATGGGACTTATCCATGCTAAACACAGGATATTCCAATGAGAATAATGTGAACCCCGTACGCAATCGACTTGATGCCACGAAACCCAATAATTCAAGATGGCACCAAAACCCCAAGGATCGACTCCAAAGTTGGTCACAAGAATTTGGATAGCAAACACACAAACAAGAACAATAAAGAACACAAAAGAATCAAGAAAGAATTCAACCCGTTGTCTATAACGAGACAAGAACCTATTAAAACTCTTAACAAGATTTAAAGCAAGAATTGACCCGTTGCCTATACGAATCAAGCAAGAACAAAATCTATAAGTCGGTTAGAACAATCACCATTACTCAAGCGATGATCCCAACAAAGTCTTAATCCAAAGACTAAACGAAAGAACTTTTTCCTCATGAAAAAGATGAATATTATTGATAAAAATCTGCGGAAATTCGTCCATATGATGAGGCCTATTTATAGGCTTAATAAAGTCCTAAAAACTAGCTTAAAAACTCCTAAAAAGTAGTGCTAGGGTTCAACCATAAGCGGCCCCAAGATTTGGGCTAAATGGGCCTTATTAAGGCTAATTAATGAGCCTAAAAACTAAGAACTAAATCACAACTAAACTCGATTTAAACCAACCCAATTTACACAAACTTAAACGACTATTGGTCTTTATAAAATAATAGAGTAAACACAAGCTACTGGACTTCTCCATTATGGATTTGGACTTGAAGAATGTTCCAATCAGATTTACACTCACAGCCCGTTCCACTTGTAGTTTGTTTTGGACGGCTTCCTCGTCAAGAACACCTCGAACCAAACTTTGCATGTCTTGTTAGATTCTCTTTGCACGTGCCCTTGTAATTGGTCCAGTTGGCACTTGCAATGACTCTTCACGAACCTTAGTCAAGCTTGAAGATGCCCTTTGTCTCGTATCATTCCCTTCCTCCTCAAAATGATTCGTCCTCGAATCCAAACCTTCATCAAAATCAAATGGAGAAAGGTCAGAAACATTAAACGAAGCAGTAACATTATACTCACTTGGAAGATCAAGCTTGTAAGCATTGTTGTTAATGCGTTCCAAAATTTGGAATGGTCCATCTCCACGAGGGGCGATCTTAGATTTTCTTAAGTTGGGATACCTTTCCTTACGCAAATGAACCCAAACCCAATCACCAGGTTCAAATACAACCTTCGTGCGGCCTTTATTTGCTCTTTTAGGCACACGCTCATTGGCGTCCAAAATTTGTTGCCTTGCTTTCTCCGTCATGGATTCGTTTGACGAATTCCGCCTTTATCTTACCATCTATATTGGCAAACTCAGAAACAGGTAAGGGCAACATATCCAATGGAGCAAGAGGGTTAAAGCCATAAACTAATTCAAATGGAGAATAATTAGTAGAAGAATGCATAGAACGATTATATGCAAATTCAATGAATGGAATGCACTCTTCCCATGACTTTAAAGTCCATTTAATCATAGCACGCAACAATGTACCTAAAGTTCGATTAACCACTTCAGTTTGACCACAGTTTATGGGTGACAAGTAGTTGAAAACAAAAGTTTAGTACCAAGTTTACCCCACAAAACACGCCAAAAATGGCTCAAAAATTTGACATCCCTATCACTAACAATTGTTTTAGGAATACCATGAAGATGCACAATTTCCTTGAAAAATAAATTTGCAACGTGAGATGCATCTGCCGTTTTTGTGCAAGGAATGAAATGTGCCATCTTAGAAAACCTATCAACCACAATAAATATACAATGAGGATTTTTTCCCCGATCTAGACCGAGGTAAACCCAATACGAAATCAATAGAAATCTCAACCCAAGGATGATTAGGTACGGGTAAGGGCATGTAAAGACCATGTGGTTGCACTTTAGACTTAGCTCTTCTACAAATCACACATTTAGAACAAATCTTTTCAACATCTTTACACATATGCAGCCAGAAAAAGTGCTCTTTCAAAATGTCTAAAGTTTTAAGAACACCAAAGTGCCCCATCAACCCTCCTCCGTGTGAGTCTCTTACAAGCAATTCACGCAAAGAACATTGTGGAATATAAAGTTTGTTTTCTCGAAAAAGATAATCATTAGACCTATAAAATTTTATAAAAGTCCTATTTTCACAAGTAGGAAAAATAGATGAAAATCATGAACATTTGCATACAAGTCCCTCATATGCTCAAATCCAAGAAAATGTGCATGCAATGTAGAAATCAAACCATACCTACGTGATAATGCATCAGCCACAACATTCTCTTTACCATGTTTCCTTTTGAATCACATATGGAAACATATCAATGAATTCTACCCATCTAGCATGCCTTCGATTCAACTTATTTTGGTCTTTTAAATGTTTCAAAGATTCATGATCAGTTCGAATAATGAACTCTTTTGACCACAAATAATGTTGCCAATTTTCTAAAGCCCTAACCAAAGCATACAATTCCTTGTCATAGGTAGAATAATTCAAAGCAACACCACTCAATTTCTAGCTAAAGTAAGCAATTGGCTGCTTATCTTGCATCAACAAGGCATCTACACCAATACCAAAGGCATCACATTCAATTTCAAAAGGTTTATCAAAATTAAGCAATAGCAATAAAGGTGTAGAAGTTAGCTTATCCTTAAGCGTTTGGAACACCTTTTCTTGCTCGGGCCCCCATTTGAATCCAACCTCCTTTTTTATTACCTTGGTCAAAGGTGCAGCAATTGTGCCAAAGTCTTTCACGAACCTCTGATAGAAACTTGCCAATCCGTGAAAACTTCGCACCTGTGTATACAGACACGGAAGTGGGATTGGCCACTCTTGAATGGCTCTCACTTTTCCTTTATCCAGTTCAATTCCTTTGGAAGTCACTACAAAACCAAGGAAAACAACGCTATCCAAACAAAATGAACACTTTTTTATGTTAGCATAATGTTGTTCTTTCCTTAAAACCTCAAGTACCAAACGAACATGCACTAGATGATCTTCAAAAGATTTGCTGTAGATTAAGATGTCATCAAAATAAACAACAACAAATTTACCAATGTAATCTCACAAAACATGGTTCATTAATCTCATAAAAGTACTAGGTGCTTTATTTAAACCAAACAGCATTACCAACCATTCATATAATCCATGTTTGGTTTTAAATGCAGTTTTCCACTCATCGCTTTCTTTCATTCGAATTTGATGATATCCACTCTTCAAATCAATTTTAGTAAAAATCTTTGAACCATGAAGCTCATTTAACATGTCATCTAATCTAGGAATGGGGTGGTGATACTTTACCGTAATTTGGCGATTTATCGCATGACAATCCACACACGCCACAAACCATCCTCCTTGGGAACAAAACTGGCACGGAACATGGACTAACACTCTCACGTATGCGTCCTTTTGCCAGAAGCTCCTCAACTTGCCTTTGAATCTCCCTTGTTTCCTATAGACTAGCACGATATGCTGGTCTATTTGGAATCACGGCTCCTGGAACAAAGTCAATTTGGTGCTCAATCCCACGAATTGGTGGCAATCCTGGAAGAGTCTCTTTGGGAAACATATCCTTAAATTCCTGCAAGAGAGACTTAAAAGCACTTGGAAGAGATGGACCAAGGTCAGAGTTAGCAAAATAAGCTTCTTTAAACATCAACAAAATAATTGGCATAGTATTTTTACAAGCACTCACAACTTCTTTAGGTTTAGCATACAAACTCAATTGTTTATTCTTATCCGTCCCTTTAGCCGAATTTTCTCCTATTTCTCTAAGCTGATTGTCAATCACTTCACCTTTTAGCTTACCTTCAGCCTCCGATTCAACTTAACATGCTTCTCAAGTGATTTGCGAAGTTGTAATTGCTCTTGACAGACTTGTTGTGGTAGTAAAGGCTAGAGCACAATTTTGTGACCATCATTTCCAAACCTGTACTTATTCTCAAATCCATCGTGAGTAGTTTTACAGTCATATTGCCAAGGTCTACCAAACAAAATATGACTAGCTTGCATAGGCACAACATCTCGTAAGACCTCATCCTTATATTTGCCCAAGGTTAAAGAAATTAGAACTTGTTTGTTAACTTTTAGTTCACCACTATCATTTAACCATTGCAATCTAATGGTCTAGGATGCTTAAAAGTTGGCAAATCCAATTTTTCGACCATTAATTGACTAGCTACATTCACACAACTTCCACTATCAATAATCAAACCACAAACTTTTTCTTGAACAAAACAACGAGTAAAAAAAATATTTTCCCTTTGTACCTCATTTTGTTCATACTCAGCTTGTGCATGAAGAGCTCTAAGAACCACCAAACTTTGAGGACCATGGACAGCTTCTTCCTCTTCAAACTCACCTTCACTTGGACCTTCTAGTGGTGGCATGGTCTCATCTTCCTCATCACTTTCACTCACTAACTCTCCACGAATGATATTCAAAGCCTTCTTGTTCGGACATTGGGAAGCGATGTCACCTGCACCATGACAACGAAAACATTTAAATCTCTAGTCCTTAGATTAGTACCAGAATTAGAATTGTCTTTGTCATTTGGGCGTTGATTGCGAAAAAATGGCCTTTCAACTTCTCTAGGTTTAAAGTTAGACTTCTCACCTTGCTTTGTTGCACTAGGCCAATTCGGGTTCCAATTAGAGCTTGAACTAGATGTTACCTTTTGTTTACCTCGTTTGAGTTGTCTTTCTACCTTGATAGCCATATGAACCATTTCCTCGAGATGCACATAGTGGTATAGCTCGACTACATCGGCAATTTCCTTGTTAAGTCCACTCAAGAACCGCGCTATTGTAGCCTCCCTATCTTCGTCAATGTCAGCTGACTCTAATCATGGCAATCTCTATCTCTTTATGGTACTCTTCCACGGACATAGTACCCTGCCTTAAGCTTTGTAGCTTTTGATACAATTCCCTGTAATAGTGAGATGGAACAAATCTTTTGAGCAAAATAGATTTCATGTCAGTCCAATTATCAATAGCACGTTCTCTAGTTCTACATCTACTTATTAATAATTGTTCCCACCAAGTGAATGCATAATCAATAAAAAGAGACGGTTGCTAACTTTTCCTTTTTCTCATCAGAATAGTTGTAACAATAAAAAATAAAATCTATCTTTCGCTCCCATTCGATGTATGCGTTAGGATCAGCTTTACCTTGGAACGGAGGTAAGGATAGCATAATTGTCCCAATATCATTATCTCGAGTCCGATTCTCCCTCAGGCCATGCTGTACATTCCTGTCATTATAAACCTCATCGTCAATATTATCTTGATCAGATTCATACTCACCTTCTTGATGACGTGGAAAGGTATTAGCTCTACGAGCTTCGGACGTCTAACTCCTTGAGGCCTCCCTCTTTGTTGGTCATTCATGCAAGCCTCTATTTGATCTATGCGATCCCTAACATTGCCAAATACAACAAATATTCAATCAAATTGTTGTTGTATGGCCTCCATTGTTATGGGATTTCCAGTTCGACTAGTTTCTTCCTGTGACATAATGAAAACACTCACACAGAAAAAGAAAGTGATTAGGGTTAATAAGATTAAAAGAAATTTCCTTACCACTCAACTTACTGTTGGGAGTATATGGACTCAAATTGTATCACGTAATCGCTCGTGTATACCCTCAAATAGTATTTGGAACCATCCATAGTCCCTATATAGATCACTTTTGAGGGACTCCCAGCAATCTTTTTCAACAAGCAAGCCGTGTTTAGTCTTGCTCATGCTGTTGGGACTCCTCTCAAACTGGACATAGCCACTGAACAATTTACCAGGCCAAGTGTTGCAAAAGTATACGTTGAAGTAGACCTCCTATCCGAACTCCCTTCTTTGAGGGTGTGGTTAGGGGTTGGAAATGAGGGCTTTTGGCAAAAAATCAGCTATGAAGATGTACCATTGTACTGTACAAAGTGTAAGAAAATTGGTCATGCCATTGAATCATGTAGGCAGGGAGAATCGAGTTAGGCAAAACGAGCTATGGTACCAGGTGAACTCACCAAGAATCCAGCAAAGAAGCCTATTCAAACACGTTGGACTCCTGTGAAGCACCAAGAAGTAGGTCCATCGGGAACAAAGCAAACTCCACCTACTTCACTTGTTGATAATGGAACAAATGTGGTGGCCATGCTCCACTTGATGTTGTCCCACCAGCTGTAAACACAACAACTCCATTGCCAAGTGTTTCACAAGGCATTGATGGTGCATATATGCATGGAAACTCAGCCCAACGACAGCCACCAGGAGAAGCGGTGCCACTAGTTATGGAGGAGCAACCAGAAACGGTGGAGGGATTATCCCAACAACCTGCGGTTCAAAATTCAAATCCCACCTTGTATTGAATGTGCATCTAGATTAGTCCATCGAACTTGGATAAGGTTATTAATTCAAATCAGGAGATGGAGTCTTACCCACATGAGCAAACTTTGGAAGTTCAAATTTTGAACCCTTTGGATGGTGGGGCCACATCCGATTTGGAAGAGTTACAACTAGACTCTCTGGTTAAGACATCGACTTATACAGGGGAGATGAAAAAAAAAGAATTCCTTTCTTTATACTATTTCTTTCATAAGCAATTTGCATGAAGTAAACAAAGCCTTTCCTTTCCTTTCCTCTCCTCTCCTAACAGTCGAGCTCAATTACATCGATCCTGAAGTTACGTCTTTCAGTACTGGGACTGAAGTCAAGTGCTTTTTAGTTGCTCTTTGCCCAAAGCCCTCCTTTCGACTTAGAAATACCAACTATAAATAGCTTTAGCATCTCTTGATAAGAAAAGGTCTTTAATAGAGCTAAGGGGAGGCTACCCTAATGGCAACTAAGGGTCATCGAATTTCAAATAACCCCTCAATGGATGATTCCTTCTCTTCCATAATTTTGGAATCATCTCTCATGGTAAAATTATGGAAGAGTTACCTTGTTACTTCTCGGACAATGACTCTCCCCATGCAAACCATGCAACGACTGAGGTTATCCAGCCATTTCTTTCCATTCCACAGCCAGCTGGTAAAGTCCTTGTCCAAAAGAAAAGATGTAAAAGAATCTATACCATGCCAAGGCCAATGCGCACTCGGTTGGTTAGGAAAACTACCACTTCGCCCTCATTCCCTCAGTGTTAAACGGATAGTATCTTAATATGGAATATACGGGGGATAGCTAATAAACCCTCATTACGTAGGTTGAAATTACTTATCAAACAACACAGAATAAAAATTCTTGCTTTACTAGAGCCCATGGTGGACAAAGCTCGAATCTTTTTCTTTGCCCATAAGTTAGGTTTTGATCGCTGCGAATGTAACACCAATGGCAAAATTTGGGTTTTTTGGAATAATGAGCTTGGTTTAGCTCCCACTTTCAGCTCGGACCAGCTTCTACATGTTTCTATCTCCTTCTTCTCCTCAAAACATTGTCTTGCAAGCTTTTTTTGTATATGCAAAATGCACAAAATTGGAAAGGAGAGTTCTTTTGGCGGAACTCTGCGCTGTCCAATCTCTAACCCCGTGGCTGGTGGGCTGTGACTTTAATGTTATTTCAAGCTCCGATGAATATCAAGGTTCTAGCTCTTTGCACCTCGATGCGATGGTTGAATTCAATGATTACCTTCATGAATGTGGCTTGTTGGCTTTACCTTTCCAAGGTTGTAAATTCACTTGGTGTGGGAACAGGTTTGGAATCGTGGTTTGGAAGCGGTTGGATAGATTTGTTTGTAATGCTGAATTCATGGCAGCCTTCCAACAATTAGTGTTGAGCACCTTCTCAAGACGTGCTCGGATCACTCTCCACTAGTTCTTAACGCTTCTTCTCCAACAACACCATGCCCAAAGCCATTCAAATTCCTTAATATGTGGACTAAACACAAGGATTTTTTGTAGGTTTTGGCAACAACTGGTCCTTAGTACATTGCATCGGTTCCC
Source organism: Cinchona pubescens (assembly GCA_025175665.1). Taxonomy (NCBI): domain Eukaryota; kingdom Viridiplantae; phylum Streptophyta; class Magnoliopsida; order Gentianales; family Rubiaceae; genus Cinchona; species Cinchona pubescens. Next base: position 11,691,851 of record JANKKI010000053.1, read on the forward strand.
TCATTTCTATTCTTGCTTCGAAACTTAAAAGACTCAAAGCTGAACTTAGGAATTGGAGTCACACTGTGTTCGGCAATGTCTTCACAAAGGTACATGAGGCTGAACAAGAAGTCAAAAGTAAGGAAGAAGCCTTCTTACTCCATCATAGCCAAAGTAATCAAATAGCTTTGGCTCACGCACAACCTGTTCACACGCGGTGTCTTGTGGAAGAGGAAACCTTTTGGCAACAAAAGGCGGGGGTGAAATGGCTGAAAAAGGGTGACAAAAACTCCAAAAATTTCCATTCTACCCTTCTTTCCAAAAGACAGTGATTGTGCATCTCCAAAATCAAAGTTGACAGGAATTGGACTGAAAATATGCAGCTCATTGAAGATGCAGGTATTAACTACTTTAAGGAACTCTTGACTTCTAATCATACCGCTGCCTTAGACCCATCATTACTCGGCCACCTCATGCGCAAGGTATCGGATGTGGATAACCAACATTTAGCTATATTATCCGAGCTTTCAACAAAGGAATTAAAGGAGGCAGTGTTCTACCTAAACCCTAACAATGTAACGGGCATCGACGGATACAATGGGAGCTTCTTTACTACTTGTTGGGATATTTTCACCATGACCTCTTCCTTGCAGTGTGTGCTTTTCTCAAAGGTGCAAAGTTGCCACGGATGTTCACCAGCACCCTTGTTGCGTTAATTCCAAAAGTAGCCGACCACAATTCCTTTAGTGATTTTTGGCCCATCAGTTTGTGCACTTTCTTTAACAAAATTTGTGCTAAAATTTTGGCCAATCGCCTTGCCTCCATTCTGTCTAAACTCATTTCACCAGAACAACCAGCCTATGTCAAAGGGAGAGACATCGGGGATAACATCCTTTTTGTCCAAGAGCTGGTCGATTCCATAGATCAAAAAACAAGGGGAGGGAATATGATCGTTAAACTTGATCTTGCCAAGGCATTTCACAGGCTTTCTTGGCCTTTCCTCTATGCAATTCTATGGAAGTTTTGGTTTGCTGAACATTGGATCTCCCTTATGCAGCATATTTTGGAAGATTGTTGGTTCTCTATACTTATTAATGGCGCACCCAAAGGTTTCTTCAAAACCTCCAGAGGGGTTCATCAGGGTAACCCCTTATCACTTCTGTTATTCATCTTAATGCTTGAAACATTTTCTCAAGGATTGAAGGATCAATTTCGAACGGACAAAATAACTCATTATTCCCTCCCGAAGCAGAGTCCTATGATCTCCCACTTGGCCTTCGCAGATGACATTGTCATTTTTATAAAAAGAGATATCAAGTCCATCCGGCACCTTATGAGCTTTCTTTCGAGGTTTGAGCTCTCCTCCGGACAGCTCTTCAACAAGTCCAAAAGCTCCTTCTATTTACCCAAAAAGGTAGCTCCTGCTCGAGTTCGGTTGATCCAAGCTAAGACAGGTTTCGTTCACAAATCTCTTCCTTTCACTTACCTGGGTTGTCCCATCCAAAAGGCTAAAAAAAGACGCAATATCTGATACCAGCGATTGAAAGAAAAAGTGGCTGCCCGAATTCACGATTGGCAATTGCGGTTCCTTTCACCAGGAGGACGGCTCGTACTTATTAAGCATGTTCTTAGTAGCATCCCTATATACATATTGTCGGTTCTTTCACCTCCAAAATTAGTACTCAAAGAGTTAGAACGGCAATTTGCCAATTTCTTTTAGGGCTGCTTAGATGGGATGCTAAAGCATCATTGGATCCCATGGGCTATAATTTGCCAACCAACATATTCAAATGGCCTGGGGGTTCATCGCTTGAGGAGGTGGTTCGTGGCTTTTGTATCAAACTTTGGTGGAAGTTCCGAAAAGGCAACTCTTTATGGTGTTCTTTTCTTCAAAGATGTTACCTTAAGAACCAACATCCCACCTTAGTCTTAGAATCACCAGGTGACTCGTTTACTTGGAAAAGGATGTTGCAAGTTTGTGAAGACGCAGAAATGTGGCTGCTATTCCTACTGCGGAAGGCTGATTGTTCTTTTTGAACCTAGTTTGATTCTTGGACCGAACATGGGCCTCTATCCCACATGGTGGAACAAGTATATGATGATCAGCTTAAAGTTTCATAGGTAAGAGGTCCCAATGGCTGGAACCTTTCCCTTTTGGATGAGAGATACTCCAACGAGGAGATACAAAACATTGCAGCAATTATCTATGCAAGACCGCTCTTCTTGTCTGACGAACCGGATCTCATTGTTTGGAACCTAACACCCAAAGGTTCCTTTTCACTCTCATCCACTTTCTCCCCCAAGGCATGGATTCACTCTCGGCTAATGATTTGGGATGTAAGACTCCAGTCGAAGATCTCCATTTTCATGTGGAAATTATTGAACAAGCGGCTACCTCTAGATGATAGCTTACGGAAAATTGGTTTTTCGTTAGCCTCCAAGTGCTGCTTTTGCTGCAATGAAGAGTCTGTGGACCATGTTTTTGTGGAATATGAAATATCACGACAAATCTGGCATTTCTTCGAAGATTGGTTGGAGATGATGATTGACTCCATCCATGACCATATTGGATAAGCTTAATTCTTGGTGGTGGGTTGCCGCATCACCTTCCGCAATTGGACCTATTCATAAAATTCTCCCTAGCATAATCTGTTGGTTCTTATGGAAAGCTAGGAACATGGTGGTTCTGGATGACAAAACAAGTAGTGCAACAAGGATTATTACGGACATCTACTCTTACTTAGTGAATATCTCCTCGGCTCACCCTTTTAAAAGAGTATCCACAGCTGATGATTTGCTACTTTAACACGGCATTTGCAAGCAACTTCTCCAAACCAAATCCAAGAATGTCCTAGCCGTTAAATGGGATTGTCCTCCCCATGGATGCCTTAAACTCAATATGGATGGGGCCTCCAAAGGTAACCCAGGAATGGCAACGCGTGGTGGCATCCTAAAAGATCACAATGGCCAATGCATTCGGGCATTCTCCAATGGCTATCAATAGCAAACTAACTTACAAGCTGAGGCATTAGCTCTTTTAGATGGACTCAAGACGATGTGTTACAATTTGCAGGTCCGCTCACTGGTGGTTGAGATTGATTCCCTTCAGCTAGTCAACACCTTGCAAGGATCATCGTCACCGACTTGGAGCATTGACCCTCACATGCGCTTCATCAACAGCTACTGTGCTGGGAAAGAGATTTCATTCAAGCATGTTTTTAGGGAGTCCAACCATGTTGCTGATTGTCTAGCTAAGAGGGTATATCAAAACCTATGTATGTTGAATACGATCGCTATACCATTCCTCAGTCTGTAAAAGGAATGGTCCATCTAGATGCTATGGGCTGTTCTAATATTCGGCTTTGTAATCCTTGATTCCATTAATAAATTTTTTGCCCTCTTTCGGGCATTTGCTTAAAAAAAAAAAAGAATGGCTTTTTATCACTCGAATGATCTCGCGACGCTGCCTTTTTCTTCTCTTTAGTTGGCTCTCAATGTCTTTGGAAGACTACGAGGACCAAAGTGATCTCCAATTATGTCTTAACCACTTAATGGGCTAGTATCATTTAAGTCAAAGAAAACAAATAATCACGGGCCAACGACAAATATGAGACACCAAACTTTCGGATTTAAGCTTCAAAGAAGAAGAGACAAAAAAATATCCGAGACTACGTGAAGCAACAAAACGTATAGAAAGCAAATAAGAATTTGGTAAGCAAATTTACCAAATAAAAAAAGGAAACTAAGAACACAAAAACAAGAAAGTAACACTTAAGAATAACCAAGAAATTAAAAGAACCAACAAAAATTATGTGCTTTTGAACAGAATTACAAATTTGGAAAGGTTTCAAAAATAGAAAGTTTCCAAATTTAGAATTTGGAAAGTTTCCAAACTCAACTAGGAAATCAAAACCTTCTTAGATTAAGACAATAAATTTTTTTTCTCCTTCTGAATAGCCAATTCTTCTTCTTCTCCCTTTTATTTTTTCACATTTCTTTTTCTTTCAACATTTTTTTTTTTTTTTGCACTTTTTAGCTAAACAAATTTTTACTTTTTTTTTTAAATTTGCCAACCTTTTTTTTTTTTTTTTTCAACACGGCTAAGAAAAGTTTTTTTATTATTATTATTATAGCAACAACAACAACAAAGAGAACAATCTAGAACAACAACAAAGAAGCAAGAATATGGCAAGAAATTTTTTTTGGATGAACAGTAACGATGAACAGTACCCTTTTTTATCTCATCCACCCTCACCTCACATGTTTCCATGCTCTCTCGGAAAATGACATGGGACAGCAGACTACAAGTCAAGATTTCTATCTTCATGTGGAGACTTCTGAACAGAAAGCTTCCCCTTGACGAGATAATAATCAACTTTGGAGTCTCTTTGGCTTCAAAATGCTCCTTTTGCAACAATCTGGAAACTTTGGATCACCTCTTTGTAGGATGCGAATTCGCTAGCAAAGTTTGGTTATACTTTGAATCATGGGTTGAAGTGCTTTTTCCCCCATTCTCCACAATACTAGGTAAACTCAATTCTTGGTGGTGGCATGACCCTCTGTCGAAAACCCTTGTCGTTGTCCAGAAGCTCATATGCCATCTTTGGTATGCTAATTCATATCGAAAGCATGTAATATGGCTATCTTTGAAGGCCATTTCACCACACTTCAACGCACCATTACTCACATATGCTCCCAATTGCGAAGCATCTCTACCATTCGACCATTTCATAGGAATAGACCAGCTGAAGACACCTTTTTTTCTCATTTCATTTGCCGTCAAATACTCATCACACAGCCGAGGAGAGCATTGGTAGTCAAGTGGGTTCCGCCTCTGAATGGCAGTGCAAAACTCAACGTTGATGGGGCCTCAAAAGGAAATCTAGGGTTGGCGGCCGGTGGCGGAGTTATTAGAGATCACCATGGAAACTTGATCAAAGCATTTAGCAACAATTACATTCTCCAATCCAATTTACAAGCAGAAGCATCTACCTTGGTGGATGGTCTCAAACTTTGTGCACAATTGCAGCTCACGGAAGTAGAAGTGGAACTCGACTCCCTAACTCTTGTGCATATAATAAAGGGCCAATCTAAGCCGAAGCATGGAACATTGACCAGCAATGGCAATTCATCAAAGCTTTCACCTTAGACAAGCATTTTACTTTTTCGCATGTTTACCTAGAGGCACATCATGTAGCGGATAGGTTAGCAAATGAGGGTATTTTTAATTCTTTCTATCTAGAGTATAACCAAGACACTCTCCCAAGGCCTATTAGTGGATTGTTGCGCTTGGATGCTCAAGGCTGCCCGTACATAAGGCATTGTAAATTATGAATCATTAAATAAACTACACCTACTTTGGGTGTTTGCTCAAAAAAAAATAACAGTACAAATTTTTTTTTTTTGGGCAGAAACTAAGATATGATTTTCTTTGAAAGAAAATCTGGAAAAATTAAAGAGAAAAATGAACAGAACTGACCAGAATTGGACCAGCTCTGATACCAATCCGATGCGAACCCCGTGCACAATCGACTTGATGCCATGAAACCCAACAAGGTGGCACAAAAGCCCCAAGGATCGACTTGAAAGTTGGTCACAAGAATTTGGACATAGCAAACACACAAACAAGAACAATAAAGAACACACAAGAATCAAGAAAGAATTCAACCCGTTGTCTATAACGAGACAAGAACCAAACTCTTAACAAGATTTAAAGAAGAATTGACTCGTTGCCTATATGAATCAAGCAAGAACCAAATCTATAAGTCGGTTAGAACAATCACCGTTGCTCAAGCGATGATCCCAACAAAGTCTTAATCCAAAAACTAAAAGAAAGAACTTTTTCCTCATGAAAAATGATGAATATTATTGATAAAAATCTGCTGAAATTCGTCCATATGACGAGGCCTATTTATAGGCTTAATAAAGTCCTAAAAACTAGCTTAAAAACTCCTAAAAAAGTAGTGCTAGGGTTCAACCATAAGTGGCCCCGAGATTTGGGATAAATGGGCCTTATTAAGGCTAATTAATGAGCCTAAAAACTAAGAACTAAATCACAACTAAACTCAATTTAAACCAGCCCAATTTACACAAACTTAAACTACTATTGGGCTATGATAGATTTATAAAATAATAGAGTAAACACAAACTACTGAACTTCTCCATTATGGATTTGGACTTGAAGAATGTTCCAATCAGATTTACAAGCCCGTTCCACTTCTAGTTTGTTTTGGACGGCTTCCTCGTCAAGATCACCTCGAACCAAACTTTACATGGCTTGTTGGATTCTCTTCACACGTGCCCTTGTAAATGGTCCAGTTGGCACTTGCAATGACTCTTCACGAACCTTAGTCAAATGCAGATGAGCTGCAGAGAATTGGGGAACTTCTTGTTGATAAGGTGATTGTGACAAATGCAGAAGTGGGCAGAATAATATGGATGCTGCCCACAACTGGAACTTTCTCCATCTCCTCCACCTTCCCGACAAGAGCAGCCTCATACATAAGGAAAATTATATGGGATGATAGAATTCAACTGAAAATTTCTATCTTCATGTGGTGCTTGTTAAACAACCGCCTGCCCCTAGATGATGCCCTTGTAAGAATTGGCCACTCTATGGCTTCAAAGCGTGCTATTTTTGTAATAGCATTGAAACAGCCAATCACCTATTTGTCGAATGTGAAATGATAAGGTCAATCTGGTTGTTTTTTGAAAATTGCATGGAGCTGCCTTTTCCACCTACAACATGCATTCTGGACAAGCTAAACTCATGATGGTGGAACTCATCAAATTCAGCCGCAATTGGAACCCTTCACAAAATCTTACCAAGTTTCATTTGCTAGTTTGCATGGAAAGCGCGGAACAAGCTCATCTATGATGAACAAAAAAGGTTTCACGCCAGAGGCTTCTAATGGAAATTTTTTCTCACTTGAAGAATATTTCTCTTGTCAAACCTCTTACAAAGAGGGAGGAGGCCTAATCACGCATTATTAGCTTAAGGAGAGTCATTCATCAATTCATACAAACTAAACCAAGCAGAGCAATCTCGGTTTGTTGGTCTTGCCCTCCTTGGGAAGCATGTAAGTTCAATGTTGACGGAGCTTCAAAGGGAAATCCGAGAATGGCAGTAGGTGGAGTCAGAGGCATCATATGAGATCACAATGGGCAACTTATCAAAGCTTTTTGCAACTTTTATAACACTCAAACCAACTTGCAGGCAGAAGTTTTTGCGCTCAGTGATGGGCTCAAGTTATGTGGGACATTCAGCAAGTCGAGGTGGAGATTGATTCCCAAGTCCCAGTAAACATCCACAACGGCCAGGCACGAGCTCGATGGAGTATTGACTACCAAATTCAGTTCATTTCAAATTTTGTAAAAGGAAAAAACTTCATTTTCACTCATGTATTTAGAGAAACAAACCAAATAGCTGATTGGTTAGTAAATAAGGGTATTAGAGCTAGGAAGTATAGTGAGTATTCCAAGGACTCAATCCTAAACTTTGTAAAAGGATTAATGTCTTTGGATGCTAGGGGCTCCCCTTACATCCGTCATTGTAAAGCTTGAATGTTTCATCAATAAAATTCACCTTCGCGGGTGCTTGATTTTTTTTTTTTAAAAAAAGAATAGAGAAATCTTTATTTTTTTTACTATTCTCTAGAAAATTTTAGTAAATGAAAAGAAAGTTTTAGCTAAGACTAAGGATTTTGGAATTAAGAAGATGATTTAGTAAATTCAAAAGACCACTACTTTCTAAAGGCTTAACAATAACAAATTCAAGATTACACTACGAAATCACTAAAGTAACAAGAACATTAGAAACTTATAAAGAAAGATAGGATTTTAAGTAAGTCAAATGCAAGAAATATAGATGAAAAATAGTAAAATTTGATATCAAATTGTAGCTAATGAAAATCCCACTAAATTAAGAGTAGGAAGAATAAGCATTACATCTAATTAAAGACTACAATTAAAGATTGAGTTAAGAGAAGTTGTAATTAAGACAAGACTTAGACTAAAAATGCTAGAAAGTACACTACTTTATCCCCTATCTACTAGCTATACCTTCAACTATGTGTTTTTGGGGTACAAGGTAGAGTTATTTCAAAAATCATGCAGTCAATTTCTTGACTCTACTTCTCAGACCGTAGTGATCAATTATTCCCTTTATGGATTTCGCCACCACGATGGTAGCTGCTTCAACTAGGGACTTCCTTCAATTGGTAATTGCGGTGACTGATTTTGCATCTTGAAATTGGTCATCATAATGTTCACACTAGGAATCTTGAATGGATGGACATCACATTTCTTCTCTAATTTTGGAAACTATCGTGTTGAAACTTTGTCAGCCCTTTGCAGTTTAGTCTTCAACTTTCTTCCAATTGCACCCTTGGTCCTTGGCTTCTTCCATTCTTCAAATTGTTGCCTAATTCCACATAATCCCTATAAAATACACCAAAAATCACTAAGTCAATATGCAAATAAAACTACTAAATTTCAATTAAGTCCAATATTATTGTTAGGCTACTAAAGCTACCACTAGAGATAAATTTCATGTGAAAATGCATAAAAGCATTTAGAATGGTACTAACATGGTCAATATTGCATGGAATTTATAGGTAAAGTAACTCTATTTACTAGAGTTATCACACCTCCAAACCTAGTTGTATTTTGCTTGCCCCAAGCAAAACCAGAAAGAAAAAGAACTAAGAACACCACCAAGGAAAAAGAAGTTAAATTAAACATATCAATATCCATAACACTTAGGCATATGGAAATGGGATTTATCTCAACAAACTCAACATTTTCATCCACTTTCATATTTCTAAATGTATACACTAGTTTTAGGTACCAACAAGATTGACAATTGAAGTATTCACGAAATGCCAATTCAATTTCAAGTTGATCTAGAGTAAACAAATCAATTTGCTCAAAAATTTGTTACAAGCATAGAAAGATCCTTAAGACTTGTTTGAGAAATCACAAAAGATATGAATGAACATGCAAGAATATTTATGGACACCGTAAGGCGTAACAAAGAGCATCAATCGAATCAATGCTTCAACTACAAATCGCTAATATCTCATAGCCTTGATTAAGGACGAGGGTAGGATGAATATAGATATAAGGGACTCAATTCACCTTACTCCAAAACAAACCCTTGAATCTGCTGTCCCTGAAATAAAAGTTGCAATAATCATCATAATTCAACCAATTAAAGTTTGAAGTACAACTTCCAATTTAACTAACTCAAGAAGATATATTGAACCTCCTTTATTTGATTCCTAAATACAAATTTGGTAGAAAATAAATAAACAAAATAAATATTTTTACAAGAAGAAATCTTACAAATTACAAAAAATTGGTAAAACTACAAATTAACTAATTATAACCAGGGAAACCTAAACAAGATTAAATATTTGATTTTGACTTATTCTTATCAAACATGTACTAGCATTCCAATCTTTCTTATGGCAGTTCTTTGTCCCCCAATTTCAATCCTTAAGGAGTTGGAGAGGCAATTTGCAAACTTCTTTTGGGGTACATCGGAAGCTGTTCTAAAATGCCATTCGATTGCATAGGCCACAATATGTCAACCAACTTTCTCAAATGGCCTCGGCATTTCACCTCTATCAGATGTGGTGCATGGAATCAGCATGAAACTCTAGTGAAACTTTCAAATAAAGTTTCGCAAAGGCCAATCATTAAGGTGCTCTTTCCTCCAAGTGAGATACTTAAGGGGCTGCATTCACCCTTGTGTAGCCAAGGAATCACCTGGATACTCATTTACAAGGAAAAAGATGCTGAGATTCTAGAGGTAGCGGAACAACGCATGTTATACTCCTCATTAGGAAGGCCAATTCTTCATTTTTGTTTGATACTTGGACTGAACAAGGGCCTCTAATAGCCATCTCATAGTGGAGTAAATGTGGAATTTTGGTGGCTGGAAATTATCCCTACTTGATGGGAGATATTCTAGAGAAGAACTTCACAACATTGGAAATAATCTCAAGAATGAGGTAATATTCTTGAAGGAGGAACCGGAATAGTTCATTTGGACCCTAACATCCAAGGGATATTTCTCAATCTCATCGACTTTTTTGCCACTTGCACGATCATCTCTCTAGACAAATGATTTGGGATAAGAGACACCAGCTAAAAATCTCCATCTTTATGTGGAAAGTGTATCCATGAACAAACGGCTTCCAACGAATGATATGATTTCCAAGCTAGGTATTCCGTTAGCCTCCAAATGTTGCTTTTGTAACAATAAGGAATCTTTGGATCATCTCATTGCGACCTATACAATTTCAACGTAGATTTGGAGTTTCTTCGAATCTTAGTTTCAATGGACGTGTGCTCCAGCTACATGCATTTCGGACAAGCTAAATTCGTCGTGGTGGTGGGTTGCACACCCACCTTCAACCACAACGGGGGCAATACATAAAATCTTTCCATGCATTATTTGCTGGTTTGTATGGAAAGCTAGAAACAAGGCCATCTCCCAAGGGACGATCATCAATGCAACTCGGATAATTGTTGATATTTGTGCTTACTTGAAAGATGTTCCTTCAATTTATCCATTTAAGAAAGTGATAGATGCTGATGAACTTTTGTTTTCGAGAGGTATTTGCAATCAAGTTCTTCAATCACAACCGAGGAGAATACTTGCTGTTAAGCAGGAATGCCCTTCTCTTTAATTGGCTCTTTCAAGTTGAATGTGAATGGAGTTTCAAAAGGCAATTTGGGTATGGCAGCGGGAGGTGGAATCCTCATAGATCATAATGGACAATGCATCAAGGCCTTCTCCAACGGCTATAAAATACAAACCAATTTGAAAGCTGAGGTTTTGTGATACGAGTCAAGGAGCATCTTCAAGCTTGGCTAAGGTTCGTGAAGAGTCATTGCAAGTGCCAACGGGGCAATTTACAAGGGCATGTGCAAAGAGGATTCAACAAGCCATGCAAAGTTTGGTTCAAGGTGTTCTTGAGGAAGAAGCCGTCCAAAACAAGCTGGAGGTTGAACGGGCTTGTAAATCTGATTCGAACATTCTTCAAGTCCAAATCCATAATGGAGAAGTCCAATAGTTTGTGTTTACTCTATTATTATGTAAAGCCGAATAATAATTTAAAGTGTTGTGTAAATTGGGCTGATTTTAAGTTGGGTTTAAGTCAGGTTTAGTTGTTGATTTAATTCTTAGTCGATTTTTAGGTTCATTAATTAGCCTTAATAAGGCCCATTTAGCCCAAATCTTTGGGCTACTTATGGCTGAACCCTAGCACTACCTTTTTAGAATTTTTTAAGCTAGTTTTAAGGACTTTATTAAGCCTATAAATAGGCATTATCATATGGATGAATTTCAGCATCTTTTTATCAATAATATTCGTCTTTTCCGTGAGGAATAAGTTCCTTCTTTTTTAGTCTTTGGATTAAGACTTTGTTGGGATCATCGCTTGAGACAACGGTGATTGTTCTAACCGACTTATAGATTTGGTTCTTTCCTGATTCATATACACAACGGGTCAATTCTTGTTGTAAATCTTGTTAAGAGTTTTGTTCTTGTCTCATTATAGACAACAGGTTGAATTCTTGCTGGATTCTTGTGCGTTCTAACGTTCTTGTTTGTGTGTGTTTGCTGTCCCAACTCTTGTGACCAACTTTGGAGTCGATCCTTGGGGTTTTGGTACCATCTTGAATTGTTGGGTTTCGATGGCACCAAGTTGATTGCACATGGGATTCGCATCAGATTGGTATCAGAGATGGTCAAATTTTGGTGTTTATTTTCATTTTTAATTGTTTCAGATTTTCTTTCAGAGAAAATCATATCTTAGTTTCTGCAAAAAAAAATAAAGTAAAATAAAATCATACTGTTCATTGTACTGTTCACGTATTGTTTTATCATTACTGTTCACCGTCACTGTTCATCCGAAAAAAATTTCCAGCCATATTGTTGCTTCTTTTTTATTGTTCTTCATTGTTCTCTTTGTTGTTGCTACTACAAAAAAAATAAAAAAATAAAAAAGTATCTTTGCTTAGCCGAAAGAAAAAAAAAAGTGTTCTTGGCCGATTTTTTTTTTTTTTTAAAAAAGGAAAATCTTGTTTGGCCGAAAAGAGTTAAAAAAAAAGGAAAAAAAAAAGGAAGAAGAAGAATTTCCTATTGAGAAGGAGGACAAAAATTTTAGGCCTTGCATAGTTGGTTGCTTATAAATATAGGCAATTATTTGTTTATTTCAATCTGATCTAAAAAGGTTTTGGTTTCTTACCTTTTCCTACTTGTGTTTGGTATTCCATATTCCAATTCTAATTGCACTTGGTTTCCTTATTCTTATCCTATTTCGAATTGGTTTCATGTCCTAATCGTATTTGGAATTGGTTTCTAATCCTAATCCTAATCCTAATCCTAATCGGATTTGAAAAAAACCCTAATCCAAGTTAACTTAGAAAAATTTTCCTAATCCCAGTTGGACTCGAAAAACTAATCCTAATACTAGTAGGATTTGGATTACTTACCCTAATCCCAATTGAATTAGGAAATCCACCAAATTTGGCACTTTCCATTTTTGGAAACTTCCTGCTTTTGGAAACTTTCTATTTTTGGAAACTTTCTAAATCAAGGTCTACTTTCCAAATTTGTAATTCTGTTCAAAAGCACTTACTTTTGTGTGTTCTTTTCATTTATTTTTTAGTCTTAATTTGATCTGGTATTTGCTGCATTTGGCAATGTTAGGGATTGCATGGATGTCAAATAGAGGCTCGTATGGATGACCAACAAAGAGGGAGGCCTCATGGAGTTAGGCGTCAAGCTTATAGAGCTAATACCCATCCACATCGTCATGAAGTGAGTATGAATCTGATCAAGATATTGTTGACGATGAAGTTTATAATGAAAGGAATGTGCAGCATGGTTGAAGGGGAGAATCGGACTTGAGATAATGTTATTGGGACAATTAAGTTATCCTTACCTTCGTTCCAAGGTAAAGCCGATCCTGATGCATACATCAAATGGGAGCAACTATTCTGATGAAAAAAAGGTAAAGTTAGCCTCTGTCTCTTTTATTGATTATGCATTGACTTGGTGGGATCAATGATTAATAAGTAGGCGTAGAATTAGAGAATGTACTATTGATAATTGGACTGACATGAAATCTATTTTGCGGAAAAGATTTGTCCCATCTCACTATTACAGGGAATTGTATCTAAAGCTACAAAGCAGGGTATTAAGTCCGTTGAAGAGTTCAATAAAGATATACTGGAGATTTCCATGATTAGACGTAGCATTTACGAAGATAGGGAGGCTACAATGGCACGGTTCTTAAGTGGACTTAACAAGGAGATTGCCGATGTAGTCAAGCTACACCACTATGTAGATCTAGAGAAAATGGTCCATATGGCTACCAAGATAGAAAAACAACTCAAACGAGGTAAACAAAAGGTAACATCTGGTTCAAGCTCTAATTGGAAGCCAAATTGACCTAGTGCAACAAAACAAGGTGAGAAGTCTAACTTTAAACCTAGAGAAGTTCAAAGGCCATTTGTTCCCAATCAACCCATAAATGACAATGGTAATTCTAATTCTAGTACAAATCTAAGGACTAGAGATCTTAAATGTTTTTGCTGTTATGGTGTAGGTCACATCGCTTCCCAATGTCCGAATAAGAAGGCTTTGAATATCATTCGTGGAGAGTTGGTGAGTGAAAGTGATGAGGAAGATGAGACCATGCCAATACTAGAAGGTCCAAGTGACGATGAGTTGCATGTTGAAGAAGAAGAAGCTATCCATGGTCAAAGTTTGGTGGTTCTTAGAGCACTTCATGCACAAGCTGAGTATGAACAAAATAAGGAACAAAGGGAAAATATTTTCTATACTCGTTGTTTTGTTCAAGAAAACGTTTGTGGTTTGATTATTGATAGTGGAAGTTGTGTGAATGTAGCTACTCAGCTAATGGTCAAAAAATTGGATTTGCCAACTGTAAAGCATCCTAGACCACATAGATTGTAATGGTTAAATGAAAGTGGTGAACTAAAGGTTAACAAACAAGTTCAAATTTCTTTAACCTTAGGCAAATATAAGGATGAGGTCTTATGTGATGTTGTGCCTATGAAAACTAGTCATATCTTGTTTGGTTGGCCTTGACAATATGACCGTAAAACTACTCACGATGGATATGAGAATAAGTACAGCTTTGAAAAGGATGGTCACAAAATTGTGCTCAAGCCTTTACCACCACAACTAGTCCATCAAGAGCAGGTACAACTTCGCACCTAATCACATGAGGAGCATGTAAAGTTGAAGGCTGAAAGTAAGCTAAAATGTAAGTTCATTGATAATCAGCCTAGAAAAGTAGGAGAAAATTTGGCTAAAGGGAGGGATAAGAATATACGATTGAGTTTGTATGCTAAACCTAGAGAGGTCGTGAGTGCTTGTAAAAATAATATGCCTATTATTTTGTTGATGTTTAAAGAAGCTTATTTTGCTAATTCTAACCTTAATCCTTCTTTTCCAAGTCCTTTTAAGTCTCTCTTGCAGGAATTTTAGGATACATTTCCCGAAGAGACTCTGCCAGGATTGCCACCAATTCACGGGATTGAACACCAAATTGACTTTGTTCCAGGAGCTGTGATTCCAAATAGACCAGCATACCGTACTAGTCTAGAGGAAACAAGGGAGATTCAAAGGCAAGTTGACAAGCTTTTGGCACAAGGACGCATACGTGAGAGTGTTAGTTCGTGTTCTGTGCCAATTTTGTTGGTACCCAAGCAGGATGGTAATCATGGCGAATGTGTGTCGATTGTCGTGCGGTAAATCGCATTACGGTAAAGTATCGCCATCCCATTCCTAGATTAGATGACATGTTAGATGAGCTTCATGGTTCAAAGATTTTCACTAAATTCGATTTGAAGAGTGGATATCATCAAATTCGAATGAAAGAAGGTAATGACTGGAAAATTGTTTTTAAAACCAAACATGGATTATATGAATGGTTGGTAATGCCGTTTGGTTTAACTAATGCACCTAGTAATTTCATGAGATTAATGAACCATGTTTTGCAGGATTACATTGGTAAATTTGTTGTAGTTTATTTTGATGACATCTTAATCTACAACAAATCTTTTGAAGATCATCTAGTGCATGTTTGTTTGGTACTTGAGGTTTTAAGGAAAGAACAACTTTATGCTAACCTTAAAAAGTGTTCATTTTGTTTGGATGGAGTTGTTTTTATTGGTTCTTGTAGTGACTTCCAAAGGAATTGAAGTGGATGAAGAAAAAGTGGAAAGCCATTCAAGATTGTCCAACTCCCACTCCCGTGTCTGAGGTGCGAAATTTTCACGGATTGGCAAGTTTCTATAGGAGGTTCGTGAAAGACTTTAGCACAATTGCTGCACCTTTGACCGAGGAATCAAAAAGAAGGTTGGATTCAAATGGGGGCCCGAGCAAGAAAAGGCGTTCCAAATGCTCAAGGATAAGCTAACTTCTACACTTTTATTGCTTTTGCCTAATTTTGATAAGCCTTTTGAAATTGAAAGTGATACCTCTGGCATTGGTGTAGGTGTCGTGTGAATCATACACATCTCTAGATAAGCAGCCAATTGCTTACTTTATAAGAAATTAAGTGGTGCTTCTTTGAATTATTCTACCTATGACAAGGAATTGTATGCTTTGGTTAGGGCTTTAGAGAATTGGCAACATTATTTGTGGTCAAAAGAGTTCATTATTCGTAGTGATCATGAATCTTTGAAACATTTAAAAGACCAAAATAAGTTGAACCGTAGGCATGCTTGATGATAATGTGTAGAATTCATTGATATGTTCCCATATGTGATTCAATATAAACATGGTAAAGAGAATGTTGTGACTGATGCATTATCACGTAGTTATGCTTTGATTTCTACATTGCATGCACGCTTTCTTGGATTTGAGCATATTAAGGACTTGTATGCAATGATCATGATTTTTCATCCTTTTTTGCTGCTTGTGATAATGGGACTTTTGAAAATTTTTATAGGTCTGATAAATTTCTTTTCTGAGAAAACAAACTTTGTATTCCACAATGTTCTTTGCATGAATAAAGTCACATGGAGGAGGGCTGAAGGGGCACCTTGGTGTTCTTAAAACTTTAGACATTTTGAAAGAGCACTTTTTCTGGCCACATATGCGTAAAGATGTTGTTCTAAATGTGTGATTTGTAGAAGAGCTAAGTCTAAAGTGCAACCACATGGTCTTTACATGCCCTTACCCATACCTAATCATCCTTGGGTTGAGATTTCTATGGATTTTGTATTGGGTTTACCTAGGCGCTCTAGATCGGGGAAAGATTGTATACTTGTTGTGGTTGATAGGTTTTCTAAGATGGCACATTTCATTCCCTGCACAAAAACTGCTGATGCTTCTCATGTTGCAAATTTATTTTTCAAGGAAATTGTATGCCTTCATGGTATTCCTAAGACAATTGTTAGTGATAGGGATGTCAAATGTTTTAGCCACTTTTGGCGTGTTTTGTGGGGTAAACTTGGTACTAAACTTTTGTTTTCAACTACTTGTCACCAACAAACTGATGGTCAAACTGAAGTGGTTAATCGAACTTTAGGTACATTGTTGCGTGCTGTGATTAAACGCAATTTAAAGTCATAGGAAGAATGCATTCTATTCATTGAATTTGCATATAATCATTCTCTGCATTCTTCTACTAATTATTCTCCTTTTGAGTTAGTTTATGGCTTTAACCCTCTTACTCCATTGGATTTGTTGCCCTTACCTGTTTCTGAGTTTGTCAATGGAGATGGTAAGAAAAAGATGGAATTTTCATCATGTCAAACAAATCCATGAGAAAGCAAAGCAGCACATGTTAGACGTCAATGAGCGTGTGGCTAAAAGAGCAAATAGAGGTCACATGAAGATTGTATTTGAACCTGGTGATTAGGTTTGGGTTCATTGGTGTAAGGAAAGGTTTCCCAACTTATGGAAATCTAAGATAGCCCCTCGTGGAGGTGGACCATTCCAAATTTTGGAACGCATTAACGACAATGCTTACAAGCTTGATCTTCTTGGTAAGTATAATGTTAGTGCTTCGTTTAATGTCTCTGACCTTTCTCCTTTTGCTTTTGATGAAGGTTCAGATTTGAGGACGAATCATTTTGAGGAGGGAGGGAATGATACGAGTCAAGGAGCATCTTCAAGCTTGGCTAAGGTTCGTGAAAAGTCATTGCAAGTGCCAACCAGGCAATTTACAAGGGCACGTGCAAAGAGGATTCAACAAGTCATGCAAAGTTTGGTTCAAGGTGTTCTTGAGGAGGAAGCCATCCAAAACAAGCTAGGGAGGTTGAACGGGCTTGTAAATCTGATTGGAACATTCTTCAAGTCCAAATCCATAATGGAGAAGTTCAATAGTTTGTGTTTACTCTATTATTATGTAAAGCTGAATAATAATTTAAAGTGTTGTGTAAATTGGGCTGGTTTTAAGTTGGGTTTAAGTCAGGTTTAGTTGTTGACTTAATTTTTAGGCTCATTAATTAGCCTTAATAAGGCCCATTTAGTTGTTTATTCTTAGTTTTTAGGCTCATTAATTAGCCTTAATAAGGCCCATTTAGCCCAAATCTTGGGGCTACTTATGGTTGAACCCTAGCAACTGCCTTTTTAGGAGTTTTTAAGCTAGTTTTTAGAATTTTATTATGCCTATAAATAGGCATTATCATATGGACGAATTTCAGCACCTTTTTATCAATAATATTCGTCTTTTCGTGAGGAAATAGTTCTTTCTTTTAGTCTTTAGATTAAGACTTTGTTGGGATCATCGCTTGAGCAACGGTGATTGTTCTGCAACCAACTTATAGATTTGGTTCTTGCCTGATTCATATAGGCAACAGGTCAATTCTTGATTTAAATCTTGTTAAAAGTTTGGTTCTTGTCTCACTATAGACAATGGGTTGAATTCTTGCTTGATTCTTGTGTGTTCTTACGTTCTTGTTTGCGTGTTTGCTGTCCAAACTCTTGTGACCAACTTTGGAGTCAATCCTTGGGGTTTTGGTGCCATCTTTAATCGTTAGGTTTCGTGGCATCAAGTTGATTGCACACGGGGTTTGCATCATTTTGGCTCTTGTAGATGGCCTCAAAATGTGCTACACACTGCAATTACAAGCTGCTGAGGTGAAAATGGACTCATTAACTCTTATCAACATTTTGAATGGTCTGTCTGCACCAACATGGAGCATTGATCATGAACTCCAACTCATGAAAGACTTCTTAGTAGGCAAAGTTGTTTCATTTTCGCATGTATTTAGAGAGATGAATCAAGTTGCTGATAGTTTAGCAAATGAGGGCATTATACTAAGACTTTTTATGTTGAATATGACCAAGACACCATTCCTTCTTATACAAAAGGTTTGGTACTCTTGGATGCTAGAGGTTGTCCCTATATTCACCACTGTAAATCTTGAGTTTTTCTAATAAAATCATCATCGGGTTTCGGTGATTGCTTAAAAAAAAGCATTTGACTTTAATCCCCAAGCACTTACACAAAAATTTCACCAATCCATCATATATACTTTAACTACCCCATTTAAAAACTAACATCATTTTTAAAATGACTAAGGTGATGGGATGAAAAGAAAGTGAGTGAACAAAGTGGAATGGTTAAATCATATGGTTGACAATGAAATTAGGCTTTAAGGCTCAAAAGGGACACTAGAGATATAATTAAGGTAGGCTATTTGGTTCAAACGTTCCAAGAGTTGCCTAGATCCTTTTCCAAAATCCTGTAATTTAGCGAGTCTGTAGATTCACACTGTTGCCCCCAAAAGCAACCTAAGAGGGGGGTGAATTAGGTTGTACATCTAAAACAAACCTTTTTAAGTGCTTAATGAAAATACAAACTTTATGCACCAAATGAAAACTTAAGCACAAATGAATACAATAGATATTCAACAATTTAAGCTTAAAGAACAAATAAGAATATTGAGATTAAGAGAATCAAACCAAACTCCCAAGCTTCTCAAGCTTGGAGCTTTCAACTACAAAGAGCTTCTTACAAGGCAAGTACCAAGTTTAGCCACTAAAAGCCTCTTCAAAGTAGGTGAGACAATAACCTTTTGTACACAAATGAGGATCACTCTTGCTCACACTAATTACCTTTAGTTGAGCCAAGAGTTTTACACTCACAACCTCCCTTTGTTACAATCGTTATCTCTCCACTTTTACACTTGAAGAACTGTTACACTTCTAAGATCTTTTCACAAAACTACCTACACTATTACAACACTTGTTCTCCCAAATAGCTCAAGAGTTATTTGTAATCAATGTAGAAGTCTCTTCTTGCTTAATTCAGACCTAGGGGCGGCTATTTATAGTTGCCAAATATCTGCTTCCAACAACTTCCCAACGGCTATTTTCTGTTTACTGGAAAACTAGCCGTTAGACCTTTCGAACGGCCGATGCAGCAAGAGTGCGTCCTAACAAACTAGCCGTTGGACCGTTCGGACGGCCGCTGCTAAAGCTTGCGTCCGACACTGCGTCCGTTCTCTGAGAGTATTCGTTCGGACTTCCGAGGATGCGTCCTAACATGCGTCCGATCGAAGTAAAGTCTTCTGGAAATATGATCGGACGCTATTCTTCGTCCGAGACTTGCTTCAATTTCTTTGTGTCAGACGATTACCATCGTCCGAAGCTCTGTCTTTCGAACAGTCATTTGCGTCCGTGGAGTCTTCTAGTTGTTTTTTTTTCTGCACACTTTTCAAACCATTAGTGCGATTTGGTCATCATCAAAACATGATTATCATAACTGGGGTTCAACACACACTACCCCAACTGATGCACTATGCTAAACATTAACAAACTTACAAAATATTCAAAAATATGCAATTCGTGCTATCGTGACTAAAAATGCTTAATTCATTTCTCTCGATACTTAAAAAACAATTTCCAATTACTTCAAACACTTAACCTAAATCAACAAGCAATTGAGCATAGCATTGAACCAATACTTTACAGAAAAAATAAAGTTTGATGTCAAAACTAGTCATAGAAAACATTTTCATGAAAATGGTTTGAAAACATGGTTGAATTTGAAGGATTAAATCTCAATTTTCACATGAAGTGTTTCCCAAATTTAACAAATAATTTCAACTTTTCCCAAGGACGAAGAGATCACAAAGAGACAATTCAAACATATAACACCACCACATCATTCACATTATTCACTTGATGAGTATAACTCGTCCACACTCTCACCACTTAGCACGAAAAGCAAAATATTGCTAATTCTAACCAAACATGTAAAATGGACAATGAAAATGGAATATTTAGAAAATGGCACGAAGATTCAACCAATTAACGTAAGTAAAACATCTAACATAAACTAATCTTATAAAGGTGACCGTGCTAAACTGCCTCAACGGTCATCCATTCTATCTAAAGTACTACCAATGCTAAGTGGTCAAAATCAAGTTACAAGTTACCAAAACTAGACCACTTAGCCAAAATCATTATTCAAAGCATGAAGAAACACTTAAATTAACAATTCAAGCCACTACCTAAAATTTCAAAAAACAAGAATTAAAACAAATGTAATAAGAATGTTTCTCAATCTCTCTAGCAAAGAGAAATAAGTTAATAGGCCAATGGGGATGCAAAGCAATAAATGTAAGAGGTGTAGAGGGTCTTCCCATTTTGGTGCCAAACTAGGGGCAAGTTCTCAATCATCCTTCTCTTTATCATCATCGTCCTCCTTTTCTTCTCCGTAGATCTCATACATGTCATCACTCGAGTCCTTGTGTGGATCTACACTCTTATCGTTTTTGCTCTCCTCAAAGTTGACATTCAAGTTGACCTTTTCTTCTTCACCATCAGCTTGTTATGGTGCTTCTTGTACTAATCACCTTGTGGTTGGAAGAAAGATTGCTAACGTGGAGGCCCAAAATGCCAAATTGATGGAGGTCATGGATGGACCCATGTATTGAGGTTTGTGGTGTGGAGTGCTTGACCGATTAGTGTTAAGCTATTGTGAAGCATCATCTAGCTGTAAGTCCAGTAGGATTGCATCTCTTTTCACTTATCATCCATTTGAGGAGAGTTGTACACATATCCACTTGGAAATGTTGATGAAAGGGGCTTGTGGAGGTGGTGCACTCGGTTACATTAGGTGATGCCTTTTAAATTCCTTGACCATGTTCCTCACGCAGTGATGCGAACCCCATAGATAAACTGACAAGACCCAGACTTGATTCGGAACCCAATAATGCCTAAACAATTCCAATTTGACGGATTCAAATCCTTTGATAAAGAAATCAAGAATTCGAAGTATATGTTCACGACTGTATAATATATCAACCCATTGTCTATAACAATATAAGAATTGACTGTGTTTACCCCAAGTCTAAGTTATCATTGGAAGACAAGTTGGAGAATAAATTCATAATATTATTGTATGAAAGAATGAATGTTTCGGCTGTGTGGGAGACATAAATAATGTGAAAATCAGCCCCTGACCCTACACATAAGTCCTACCAACACTAAGACAATGACTTGTCAAATCCTAACTAGTTTTGGTTGAGAATGAAATTAATTTTTGAGGCTCAAAGGAGACACTAGTGATATAATTAAGGTAGGCTATTTGGTTCAAGCATTCCAAGAGTTGCCTAGATCCTTTTCCAAAATCCTGTAATTTAGCGAGTCCGTAGATTCACACTACCCCAACTGATGCACTATGCTAAACCTTAACAAACTTACAACATCTTCAAAAATGCAATTCGTGCTATCGTGACTAAAAATGCTTAATTCATTTCTCTCGATACTTAAAAAATAATTTCCAATTACTTCAAACGTTTAACCTAAATCAACAAGCAAGCATTGAAGCAATACTTTATAGAAAAAATAAAGTTTGATGTCTAGTTGAACTAGTCACAAAAAACATTTTCATGAAAATGGTTTTGAAAACATGGTTGAATTTGTAGGATTAAATCTCAATTTTCACATGAAGTGTTCCCAAATTTATCAAATAATTTCAACTTTTTCCAAAGACGAAGAGATCACAAAAAGACAATTCAAACATATAACACCACCACATCATTCACATTATTCACTTGATGAGTATAACGCATCCATACTCTCACCACTTAGCACAAAAGCAAAATATTGCTAATTCTAACCAAAGCATGTAAATGGACAATGAAAATGGAATATTCCGAAAATGGCCCGAAGATTCAACCAATTAACATAAGTAAAACATCTAACATAAACTAAAGGTGACCGTGCTAAACTGCCTCAACGGTCATCCATTCTATCTAAAGTACTACCAATGCTAAGTGGTCAAAATCAAGTTACAAGTCACCAAAATTAGACCACTTAGCAAAAATCATTATTCAAAGCATGAAGAAACACTTAAATTAACAATTCACTCTTGAGACACTACCTAAAATTTCAAAAAACAAAAATTAAAACAAATGTAATAAGAATGTTTCTCAATCTCTCTAGCAAAGAGAAATAAGATAATAGGCCAATGGGGATGCAAAGCATATAAATGTAAGAGGTGTAGAGGGTCTTCCCATTTTGGCGGCAAACTAGGGGCAAGTGCTCAATCATCCTTCTCTTTATCATCATCGTCCTCCTTTTCATCTCCGTAGGTCTCATACATGTCATCACTCAAGTCCTTGTGTGGATCTACACTCTTATCGCTTTTGTTCTCCTCAAAGTTGACATTCAAGTTGACCTTTTCTTCTTCACCATCACCTTGTCATTGGGCTTCTTGTTCACCTTGTGGTTGGAAGAAAGATTGCTAACGTGGAGGCCCAAAATGCCATATTGATGGAGGTCATGGATGGACCCATGTATTGAGGGTTGTGGTGGGGAATGCTTGACCGATTAGTGTCAAGCAATTGTGAAGCATCATCTGGCTGTAAGTCTTGTAGTATTGCATCTCATTTCACTTATCATCCATTTGAGGAGAGTTGTACACATATCCACTTGGAAATGTTGATGAAGGGGGGCTTCTAGAGGTGGTGCACTAGATTACATCAGGTGATGCCTTTTAAATTCCTAGACCATGTTCCTCACGTAGTGATACGAACCCCATAGAAAACTGACAAGACCCAGAATTGATTCGGAACCCAAGAATGCCTAAAAAATTCCAACTTGACGGATTCAAATTCTTTGATAAAGAAATCAAGAATTCAAAGTATATGTTCTCGACTGCATAATATATCAACCTGTTGTCTATAACAATATAAGAACTAACTGTGTTTACCCCAAGTCATTGGAAGACAAGTTGGAGAATAAATTCGTAATATTATTGTATGAAAGAATGAATGTTTTGGTTGTATGGGAGACTTGAATAACGTGAAAATGAGCCGCTAACCCTACACATAAGTCCTACCAACACTAAGACAATCAGTTGTCAAATCCTAACTAGAATTTTGGTTGACAATGAAATTAGGCATTAAGGCTCAAAGGGGACACTAGTGATATAATTAAGGTTGGCTATTTGGTTCAAACGTTCCAAGAGTTACCTAGATCCTTTTCCAAAATCCTGTAATTTAGCGAGTCCGTAGATTCACACTACCCCAACTGATGCACTATGCTAAATCTTAACAAACTTACAAAATATTCAAAAATGCAATTCATGCCATCGTGACTAAACATACTTAATTCATTTCTCTCAATACTTAAAAAACAATTTCCAATTACTTCAAACATTTAACCTAAATCAACAAGCAATTGAGCATAGCATTGAACCAATACTTTACAGAAAAAATAAAGTTTGATGTCAAAACTTGTCATAGAAAACATTTTCATGAAAATGGTTTGAAAACATGGTTGAATTTGAAGGATTAAATCTCAATTTTAACATTAAGTGTTTCCCAAATTAAACAAATAATTTCAACTTTTCCCAAGGACGAAGAGATCACAAAAAGACTCAATTCAAACATATAACACCACCACATCATTCACATTATTCACTTGATGAGTATAACTCATCCATACTCTCACCACTTAGCACGAAAAGCAAAATATTGCTAATTCAAACCAAAGCATGTAAATGGACAATGAAAATGGAATATTCCAAAAATGGCCCGAAGATTCAACCAATTAACATAAGTAAAACATCTAACATAAAGTAAAGTTGACCGTGCTAAACTGCCTCAACGGTCATCCATTCTATCTAAAGTACTACCAATGCTAAGTGGTCAAAATCAAGTTACAAGTCACCAAAACTAGACCACTTAGCCAAAATCATTATTCAAAGCATGAAGAAACACTTAAATTAACAATTCAAGCCACTACCTAAAATTTCAAAAAACAAGAATTAAAACAAATGTAATAAGAATGTTTCTCAATCTCTCTAGCAAAGAGAAATAAGATAATAGGCCAATGGGGATGTAAAGCATATAAATGTAAGAGGTGTAGAGGGTCTTCCCCTATTTTGGCGGCAAACTAGGGGTAAGTGCTCAATCATCCTTCTCTTTATCATCATCGTCCTCCTTTTCATCTCCGTAGGTCTCATACATGTCATCACTCAAGTCCTTGTGTGGATCTACACTCTTATCGCTTTTGTTCTCCTCAAAGTTGACATTCAAGTTGACCTTTTCTTCTTCACCATTACCTTGTCATTGTGCTTCTTGTTCACCTTGTGGTTGGAAGAAAGATTGCTAACGTGGAGGCCCAAAATGCCATATTGATGGAGGTCATGGATGGACCCATGTATTGAGGGTTGTGGTGTGGAGTGCTTGACCGATTAGTGTCAAGCAATTGTGAAGCATCATCTGGCTGTAAGTCCAGTAGGATTGCATCTCATTTCACTTATCTTCCATTTGAGGAGAGTTGTACACATATCCACTTGGAAATGTTGATGAAGGGGGCATGTGGAGGTGGTGCACTCGATTACATCAGGTGATGCCTTTTAAATTCCTTGACCATGTTCCCTCACGTAGTATATGTTCTTGACTGTATAATATATCAACCCGTTGTTCTTGACTGTATAATATATCAACCCGTTGTTCTTGACTGTATAATAAATCCTTTGATAAAGAAATCAAGAATTCAAAGTATATGTTCTTGACTGTATAATATATCAACCCGTTGTCTATAACAATATAAGAACTGACTGTGTTTATCCCAAGTCATTGGAAGACAAGTTGGAGAATAAATTCGTAATATTATTGTATGAAAGAATGAATGTTTTGGCTGTATGGGAGACATAAATAACGTGAAAATCAGCCCCTAACACATAAGTCCTACCAACACTAAGACAATCACTTGTCAAATCCTAACTAGTTTAGGATTGGAGCACTAGACTTAAAACCAGTTGAACTAACATGGATATGAGCTGATGTTGTCGACCCCTAATAAAAAGGAAATCTTGGAAACAAATGCTTAAATTAAATTCTAATTTAATTAGCAATGGATGGCTGAGTAGGGCCTATGGCCGAATTACGGTTTTAAAGACCCTTCTTGGAATTTTTTCAACTCGTGGGCTTCTTGGGCATGAATCTTCTTACTTTTGGACTTCTGAAACATGGACGGGCCTCTAACACTTGAGCTTAAATGAGACAATTGGCTTCCATTTGCAAATAATAAGATTGTTGTTCCGAAATCTCCTTGACAAATCCCAGCATAGCTTGATGCAACTTCTTGTCCCTTGACCTCCTGATTGGCCCAACTGTAATTTGAACTAGATCAATTCCTTAAGCTTGTTCCATGACCCCTATCACTTGTTCCATGGCTCACATCACTTCCTACAACAAAATCAAAAGGAGAAAGATTAGTAACATTAAATGTTGCACTAACATTATACTCACTAGGAAGGCCAATCTTGTAGGCATTGTCACTAATTCTTTCAAACACTTGAAAAGGTCCATTTCCACGGGGATCCAACATAGATTTCCTTTTGTTTGGGAATCTTTCCTTTCAAAAATATACCTAAACTCAATCTCCCAATTGGAAAACCACTTTTTTTCGAACCTTATTGGCCTTTGTGGTATTATGTTGGTTCATTTTAAATATTTGGAGCCTAGCTTTCTCATGGATAGACTTGATTAACTCAACTCTTTTCTACCCATCAAAACTCGTTAGCTCCTTCATAGGCAAAGGAATCAAATAAAACTATTGGTGGATTAAAACCCTAAACAACATCAAATGGAGAAAAACCAGTAGAAGATTGAATTGCACGATGAGAAGCAAATTCAGCAAATGGCAAACAATCCTCCCAAGATTTCAAGTTTTTCTTTAAGACAGCACAGAACAAAGTACCTAAAGTTCTGTTGACCACTTCAGTTCGGCCATCAGTTTGAAGGTGACTTGAAGTAGAAAATAGTAATTTAGCACCCAATTTCGCCCATAAAACATGCTAAAAGTGACTCAAAAGCTTGGCATCCCAGTCACTAACTATGGTTTTAGGAACCCCATGCAAATAACAACTTCCCTAAAGAACAAAGTTCAGCAACATGCACAAAATCATCAGTTTTACACGGTATGAAATGTGTCATTTTAGAAAACCTATTCACCACCATAAAAATTGAATCACTACTCTTTGGAGTTCTTAGCAAACCTAAGACAAAAGACCATGTGGATTAACTTTGGACTTAGTTCTCACAATTAAGATACTTAGCACATACATGTTCCACATATTTGCTCATTTTTAGGCCTAAAAAAGTGTTCTTTAAGCATATCTAATGTCTTAGCCTGATATGAGTACGGATAGGCTAATTATGGACCAAGTTCAAGAGATGAAAACTAGAGAAAGCTTGGACTCAAGCTCCCCAAGATTAGAGCATATTCAAGGTGTTATGATCAAGTTGGATTGGACTGACCTCAATTCATTAATACATAAAGTCCAATTCTTCAAAGTAAGCACAAGTGGCCAGATAACATCCAAATCCAAGAAGTCCAAGAAATAAAGCGTTTCACAAAGGGTTCAAAAAACCCTAGTTTGGACCAAGGTGTCCCTATTCGGCCATCCTTTCCTAATTAAATTAGGATTTATTTTTTAACATTTGTTTAGAGGAATATTTTGTTTTATTTCTGGTAAAAATATCACCATATATCAATGTTAGTTTAGCCATTTTATGTCTAGTATTCCAATCCTAAGCCTGCTAGGATTTGGAAAGGATGTTTCCTATTAGTATTAGGCCTATTTTGTTGGGTTTGGCGAGCCCCTTGTTATGTTAAAAACACCCCCAACTAATTATTCATTGATCAATATTCAGAAAAAACTTTGTGAGAAAATTTTCCAACCTGTCTTTCGAAGACTTGGGTATTTTGCAAGCTTGATTCTTGCGACTACCTATCCTGAACACTATCGATTCTTGTCTCATTATAGACAATGGGTCGATATCTCGTACAGTAAAAAACAGATACATCTGATTCTTGATTTCTTAATCAACAGGTTTGAATCCGTCAAGTCGGATTGTTTAGGTGTTTTTGGGTTCCGCATCGATTCTGGGTCTCGCTGTCATCAGTTTATCTGCAGGGTTCGCATCATAACCACAACAAAATGACCCATGAGTCCTCCACTATCTGCTTCCCTAACAAGTAATTCCCGTAATAAGCAATTAGGAATGCACAATTTATTCTCACAAAAATATAACCTTCATGCTATTAAAACTTATCAAAACCAGTCAACTTACACGCTTCAAACATATTTGAGAAATCAAGTTCTTTAGCATACATGTTCAAAACCAAAAATTGTAGTGTTTAAAGTTGAAATCAAAGCATATCGACGAGACGACGCATTAGCAACCACATTATCTTTACCTTATTTATAGTGAACAACAAAAGGAAACATTTCAATAAACTCTAACCAATATGCATGGCATTGGTTTAACTTTCCTTGGCCTTTTAAAATTTGCAACGGCTCGTGGTCTATCCGATTTAGGAATTCTTTAGGCCACTAATAATGTTACCAATTTTGCAAGGCCCTTGCCAATGCGTAGACCTCCTTATCATATGTCATGTAAGTAGGAGTTTAGTTGAGAGTATTGGATTGATTTGGATTGATTTGGTGTGGAGATAGATATGCTCTTGAAGATAAGGCTTGATTAGAGAAACGTTGTTGAGGGGTATTTGAGTGAATTGGTATACATTCAATTATGTTCTTGAGGTTGAGGCTTGGTTGTTGACAGAATTCAATTGTCCACTTCCTCCCACTAGTGTTTCAAATTGTCCATTCAAATGGTTTGTAGATCAAAAGTCACAAACTAAAGTGTGAAACCCAGTATTTTAATAGCCTTGTTCTTTAATTTTAACTGGTTTAAAATGTTTTTCATATTATTTTTAGTCATAAAGTACTTCAACTTATTCGTTTTTCAATTCGGCAAATTTTTCGGTTTATGCGATTTCGGCTCCGGCGGGTAAACGGGTCAAAAGTTGGACTAAGTGTAATTAGTGCATTGTGGTGTGTGAGTGTTGTTTGATGGCTGAATTATTCAAGATAATGTTAATTTAGTAGCAAAAAATTAGTTTTATTGGGTCAAATAGTCAACTTGGAGACTATTTGGTCAATGGGGAACTATTTGGGTCAACTTTGGAATTCTTTTTAAGTCTTCTTCTTGTTATTTCTTCTTCATTTTTCTCCAGCTGCTGGCCGAACTCCTTCCTCCATTTTTCCCCCAAAAATTTTCTTGGATTTCAAGTAGAAATCACTTGGAAGGTAAGATTTTATGTATTTTAGCATTTATGGCTTATGGGTTTTATGATTCAAGCTTTAATTTCAAGTTTTGTAGGATTCTTTATGGCTGAAATAAACCCTCTTTGCAGCCTTGTAAGTTATGATTTATGTATGTTATGGGTTGTTTTTAGTGTTTTGGAGGTTGGGAAGTGATTGGGGTTGATTTTTAACAACTTTCCATGGTTAGATTACAAATTTTAAGATTATGAGTTAGGGTTTTTGTCTTCCATATGTGCCCTAGAATGTTATGCTATGAGTGCTTATGTCTATGCACATAATGATGTTTTAAGAGTGTTTTAAGGTTGTGGAATGCTATTGATATAGTCCCGGCTATTGCTCCGGTGAATCTTTCCGTTTATGGATTTTGTTGGTTGGTTGAATATGTTGTTTTGAGTTGGGTTGTAACCAAGGTCCCTTGAATACCTTGGAATTGGATTTTGTTGGTTGGTTGAATATGTTGTTTTGAGTTGGGTTGTAACCAAGGTCCCTTGAATACCTTGGAATTGGATTTTATTGGCAGGGAGGACTCCCTGCCAATAGCCTAGGGAGGCGAAGTTTTCGGTTATCCGTACTCAACTGAGCTTATTACTCCTAATCTGCTGTAAGAACGAATTTGAGGGGTTAACTAAGTGTCTTTGACTGGGTCTGTTTTAGCTTGTCGAAGTTGGTCAGAAATTGTGAAAAGGTCATTTTTGACCAAAGAGCCGTTGGTGTCGTTTTCTATCGTTTCACGTCTTTTTCGTTTCCCTAGTCATTCTTTAACTTCTACATCTCTTCTAAGAGTAATCTGTCTCTTGGTTCTTTTTTTTAACCTACCACGCCACCTACCGCCGGCGATCGCGTTCTGTGATCATTTGTACAGTTTTGCTTTGATAGGTGGGTAACATAGACCCTCTTCCACTTGTATTTTGTTTAACGACTTTCGAAATATGTTTGGATGGATTTTAGAATGTGTATGATGTTTGGAACTGCACTTTTACCAAGTTTTGGAACTATTACATATGAAATCGGAACCAAGCTATTTTATGTTAATCAATTGATATGTTTGCAAACTCTTTTGATATGAAAGCATTTTATAACTGTTTTGGCTCATAGGTGACCTAGGTATATAATTTTGGATGTGTTTGGAAATGTTTGATTTGTGGAGAACCGGTTCTATACGCATGAGTATCTTTTAGGTCGAAGGTATGAGCCTAAAAGATACTCATGCTATTTTACATATTCTGGATTTGAAACTGTACTTGGATTTATTCGATGTGCTTTAGCATACTATGTTTTGAAATGATTGGATCTTTTTGGACATGCCTGACGTTTAAATGGCATGATACATTTTAGAAACTACTTATGATTATGGTTTATTGATGTTTAAATGGCATGAGACATTTTAGAAACTGCTTCATGACTATGGTTTTCACAAATGTTATTATCTTTATGTTTTCTTTTTATCGAAATGCTTGGCCCCATTTAAAGAGCTTTTATGATATCCACTGAGCTAGTTATGCTCACCCCACGTGATTTATAATTTTTCAGATTAGGTGCTTGTTTTTGTAAACTCTCCACCGCGTTAGTAGTTTTTAGATTTTCTCCAGATTCCACATTACTGGTAGGACTCTGCGGATAATCTTCCAAGCTTCTCTTTTGTTTGGAGAGGGGTAGTGTATTAGATAGGTTTTGTATTGATGAACTTTGTTTTTGTTGTAGCATCTTTTGTACTAAGAAGGAATTTTGTAATTCGTATTTTTTGTATAAAAATGAAATATTCGGTTTTATAGTTAAGAAATGGTTTGATGGTTCTATTATATTACGGTTAAGTTTGTTGCTCTGTTCGTTTGTGCCTTGCGCTTTGGACCGGTGTGCCATTAGCGCGGCGTGTTACGGTCCCGTTTTTGGGGTGTGACAAAAAGGCCCTTGTGATAAAGATGATACGGCATTCACGGTGTTTCTTCTTCTAAGGTTCTCAATAGCTCTTGTCAAATTAGTCATCATGTTCATCATCATCCCATTTTATGTCAACAAAGTGTCATTTTCATTCAAATGAAGGATACCTGCTTGAGTGCTTGAGATTGAGGCACTAAAGGTGGTTAAGCATTTAGTAGGGCCACCGAGCCATATCATCATGTTTAGAAGCCTTTGTTTCTTGATAAAATCCGTTATAAAATGTATGAACTTGGAACCACAATGGGATTGCATGATGAGGACACTTTTGAAAGAGTTCCTTGAAACAATCCCATGCTTCGCTCAGTACTGCCCTTGCATCTTGTTTGAATGAAGTTATCTCGTTACTCAATCTAGTGGTTCTTGATGGTGGAAAATTCTTGGCTAGGAACTCTTGGGTAAGGCCATTCCATGTTGTAAACATGCCTTGTTCATGGGATTGAAGCCACTACTTTGCTCTTTTCTCAAGAAGAAGGAGAATACTCTCATTCAAGCGCAATCAAGGTGCACCTCATTAAATTTGAAGGTGTCAAGAACCTTCTTGAATTAAGGTGAGTGTATAGGTCCTGAAAGTTGTTTTCTTGGATATGCATCCTAGAAAAACTCAAATTTGCACCTTGGATTAGTCGTTCATAGCATAGTCCCGAAGTGGCCTTCCATTAGGATGCATTCCATTACCATTGTTCCCAATCTTTCTGTTTCCATTGTTCCTAACTACCTCCTCATATCATCATTTCTAGGATCTTCATTAAGCACTTTTGCATTATTTCGAGGGTCCGTCATTTGAAACTCTCTTTGCTATATTCTTTTGCCTTTCCAAATTTTTGTTAAGGTTATCTCGATTTCCATGTCCAATGGTAATAGTGATTTCACTTCAAGAACCATAAACTACACAATAGAACCAATCAACAAATCAAGTGCAAATGACGAAGCTTCAAAAGCAGAAAGTAAAAAATAAATAAGAAAGCAACATTTAATATAAGCTACAATTAGCAACTAAACAATGAGAAATGTCTACTCTAGCACGACCCAAAAGTATCTAATATTACTATTGCCAACACAAACCCCAGCAATATTGCCAAAAACTTGATCGCTCAATGTTTAGTAAGGTTTAAGATGTCAAACAAGGCCTTCTGTAATAATAAAATCCAATACTTAACCAACACTTTCATTCTCGTAGGAATACGAGGTAGGTTTGTAAGTTAATAGTGAGTAAGTATTGTTCCCATGTGAATAGCTTTGGCAAGTACTAGGATTAGAAGGCTGTTGTGCTATTTAGACAAGATAGTCAAGTAGTTTGTCACTAACTACCAGGATATTTAACTAAGAAAGCCTTAAATAAAGAAAGCAAATTAATTAATCTAAGAGAGTACATAAATATTAACACTAATTCTTACTCTAGAAAGCATTGTAGAAGCATATAAAGTCATCACAACTAGTCTAGATAGCACGTAAGAAATTAGTCTAAGAAAGCAATTGAGAACTAAATTAAGAAAGCAAATAAAATTAACTCTAATAAAGAATTTAAAATTAGGCTGGGAAAGTGAATAAAATATTAGACTAGAAAAGTTTGAGTAAACATGGAAATAAATATGACTAATGTTAGCTAAAACAAAATTTAATACACTAGAGAATTTAATGTAAAAGTCTTCATTTTTAATATTCTACAAAATTTTAGAAAATGAAAAGAAATTTTTGGCTATGACTAGAGGTTTTGGAATTACGAAAATGATTTAGTGAAAGCCCACTAATTTCTGAAGGACTAACATTTAGTACATTCAAGATTACACTAGGAAATCACTAGATTAACTAAAACACTAGGAACTTTTAAAGAAAGCAAAGACTGTATGTCAGTCAAATGCAAGAATTGTAGATGGAAAATAGGTAAATTGGATATGAAATTGTAGCTAATGAAAGGCCCATAAAATAAGAGTAAAAGATTGAATCTTACAACTAATTAAAGACTAAAATTAAAGATTGAGTAGAAGAGAAATTGGAATGAAGAAAAGGCTTAAACAAAAGAGAGACTAGAAAGGTCCCTTATCTACTGACTATACCTACAACTATGCTTTTTTTGGTGTACAAGGTAGGGTTATTTCAAAATTTCGCAATCAATTTGTTGATTCTGCTTCTTGGACAACGGTGACCCAATTTCTCTTCATGGATTTTGTCACCATGGTGGTCGACTTCTTTGACCAGGATCTTCCTTCAATTGGTAACTGTGAAAACTAATTTTGTTTCTTGAAATTGGTCACTGCGGGTGTTCGCACTCTGAGTCTTGAATGGATGGACATCGTGGTCATTACATTTCTTCTCTAGTTTTGGTAACTGTGGTGTTGAAGCTCTGTTAACCCTTTGCACTTTAGTCTTCAATTTTCTTCAAATTGCATCCTAGGTCTTTGGCTTCTTCCATTCTTCAAATTGTTGCCCAATTCCACATAATCCCTACAAAATATACTAAAAATCACTAAGTCAATATATACATAAAACCATTAAATTTCAATTAAATCCAATTTAGTGCATAAATACTATCAAATTTCCTAATCTTACTCTAAGACTACTAAAGCTACTAACATATAAATTTCAAGTAAAGACACATAAAAGCATTTAGAATGAAACTAACATGGTCAGAATTGCATGGTATTTAACCCTCTATTTACTAGAATTATCATACATGCCACAGTTCCACTAGTCCTTGAGAATTTCGGATCACATTTACCAAGGATTACAACATTCTTATCAAGCCTCCTTGGTTTTACTATGGGAGTGCATACTTTAGTTTAAGAACCTAGTAGCGTAATAAAGGCTTGAAGTCTCATTATAAGTTAGATTTTAGGTGTTGTATATTGTGAGTTGCTTTTGGTTATAATTGGATCAACTTATTTAGCTAATAACAATGATGATGGATTATTTTAGTCCTTGTGATTGTGAGATTGATATGGAATACATAGATGAATTTTAACTTGTTTTACTAATTGATTGTGGGCATTTTAGTTGTTGGTAGACTATCATTGTGATTGTTTGAGTGATTGATGAGTATTTTTTGAATGCTTGGTATAGATTGTGATAGTCTTGGTTGTTGAGTACTTTTAAAATTAGTTTACAGAACTCAGTTGGGGGTATGAATTTTTCATTTGTAACTTTTGTTTTGTGCTAATAAATCCCGTTACCTATAATTAATGGCATTTACTTTTATTTGAATTATTGAAACCCGTGACAGCTCCAATGACTCGTACTTAGTGTAGCCATATTGATTGAAAAGAAAAGCAATTTCTAGAACTCATATTTTTTCATTGAAGTTTGCATTTATACGATTCACTTAAAGTTACTCATTACTTAGTGGTATTTTGAGCTTATTATTAATGATGAATTTCATAATTGAAAGTAAAATCATGTTTTAGGCTGAATTTTGATCATTTGATGCATTCACATTCACTTGTGCACATATTATTCCTCATCTCATAGAGAGTTTATTTGCCAAACTTAGTTAAAAGTGGTTCATTAATGTCATGTTTGTTTAGGCTAGGGGTTTATATGTCTTTGGTGAGTCAATTGTATTTTGTGTTTGATAACTCTATTTTTATAGAGTTATTTGTTATCTTTTTGATCTAGTGTGTGTTGTATAGTCATGATTTATGGTGTTTAATTTTTATTAGTTAACAAGTTTTATGTGTAAGAAAATGTTTTAGTAGTAATTGTTCATTTTTACAGTGTTAAGTATATTTATTTTGTACTTGATGTGTTTTTTCAAGACAAGAAGCGCAAAATGGTAAATATCAACAAAGTTGAGCATCATATCGAGGCGTTAAGTTCAAGGCTAATCCAAGACACCGTGACATTACGACGGATTGGACCAAATTATTTAATCGCAAATTTAACTTAAATTTCATGTCAGAAGCCGATATAAGAAGAAAGAACCCTATAGAGCACAGAGGAGGAAGCGGCAGAGAGAGGCAAGACTTAGGATTTCTCATTTAGGCTACTAAAAACACTCTCTAATATCTAAATTTTAGACTCTACGTTTATATCAAAAATCAAAACCAGTTGCTTGACTCTACTAGTTTTGTCCAGATTTAAAGATTCTTTGAATGATCGCTTGAATATCTCTGGAGGATATTATTTCTCATTTATAAAGTTAGTATTTTAATTTACCTTTTTTTTACGGTAAAGTTATTATTTTGCTTAATTAGTTAGACTAATTTATCATATTGCACTTTTTATAGATTCTCGAAGTAGGATAGGTTATTACTTAGTTTCACATATTTCTTTAACTGCACTTTTTTTTTTCAATTATTCTAGAATATTCTTTTAGTTTGTTATCCATTAGATAGATTTAAGTGCTCTTATTTAATATAATACAAAAACCAAAAACATCTTATTTTTTATTATCTAGATAGCAATAAAATCTAAGTATTTGGTAATTGTTTATTTGCTTTTCGTAGAAATGATTCCTATTAGTATATACTATTATGCGATTCTACACTTGTAGAAATAGAATTAAACAGATTTGATATGCACCAAATTTATATAAAACATTATACTAAATATACTGAAATATATAAGTACTTACGTATGCATGTATATATGTATACACACATGCAAATGAACTCAGAGACCTAAAAAAAAATCGTTAACTTTTTTTACACTGGAATCAATTCAAGTGGGATGAATGCATTTTTTGAAATTGTAAGAAATATATTGGAAAAAAAATAGGAAGAGATTTATATTGGATTTAATTTGGAAAGTTTCATGGATTATAAATTTTAACTGATAGTTATTGTTATAGTCAGCACAATCACTTTAAACCTTCGACATTGTATTAAATGCTTGTGTCAACCATCTCAGTGTACATTGAGAAGAATAGGAAGGAAACATGAAAACTGGATTCAGAGTCCTGAATGATAGGTTCAACAGATGTGATTAAAACATGAGAGGCCAAATAACATGAGAGGCCAAATAAGTAGAAAACTGGATTCAGAGTAGCTGGAATATGATAAAGAGATCAAAACCGGAATTTGACAATTTGTAAATACTCCACAAAGTTAATAAATGTTGGATCACAATCAACAAAATCCAAGTCATAACATTTGGAAAGTTTATTAGTTTCCAATCAGCTTTATATCTCCACATTATTTGATGCTAAACATTTTTCTGCCCTAGGCCCCTAGCATCTGAGATTCACAATCACCTGGCTCAACACCAAGTTGGTTACAGTACTCGGTGTAGTACTCAACGCGAGCACTAACAGTTGCAGGATTTGCACCATCACATTCAAGCTGACCATTAATTGCACGAATTGTTGCCCCAAATCCTTGACCAGAAGTGATGAGGGAGTGACAATTGTTCATCCAAAACCACAAGCCTGTTTTGAATGAGATTACGTTGTTTGTGGCAACAGTTTCAGGTTCGCTGAGACCATTGAACCCAATGCTTTGTCCTGCAGGTCCATAGTTAAAATTCCATGATAGTTGTATTGGACCCCTCCCATAATATCCCTTGCCTGGCACACATGGGTACTGGGTGTTGCTCTCATCGCAGTAGTCTTTGGAGGGTCCGTCTATTTCTTCAATATAGCACAAATCTGCACAAGATAAAGAAACTGATCACTCTACCGAATATGAATAAAGAAATATTGAGATCGTTAACGTAAATTTTTTAGTCTACTGATGAATGCAATTAACCATAAATAGCCCTTCAAGTAAAATAATTTAATATGAGAAAATAGCAGTCAAGCAAACACCAATTTGTACATCGATTAAGTTTTAGAATAACTGAACATTGTATGGATGATATGATAGAAAAAATTGAGACTGTAATTAAAATTTTGACCAAGGCACCATCCAAATTTTTTGAGTTAATAATTAATTATACACTTTCCAGCAATCTTATCCCTTCGATCGTCTTAGTTTCACACTTTCACATCATAAGTAAGTTTTGATACGACTCGGACTAATAAAATTTTGAATAATCTATGGCCAATGTTTTGCTGATATAGTCAATACTAGTAATATATCGGCAATTGAAAGTTCGGAAATTGATAGGGGTAGACTTCTGAATTGACTAACTTTACAAAAAAAATACACAATTCAATAACTAAAAGTTGGAAAGAAAATCGCATGAAAATTCGTTGAGAAGATCTCGAGACCTTGTTACCCAGATAGATAAATGCAGCAACTTTGTTTAGCTACAGCTACGCCACGTAATACTCTTAGATGCAACAAAAAACAAAAACACATTAAGCCTACAACTGCAAAGGAAGAGAATTTACTTTTATAGCTATTGTACGAATCTACTTTCATTGGAGGAATAACCACCAGAGTGACTAAATTGACTTCTACAAGAAAGCACAAAAAGAATATGGAAAATACTAAACTATATGTCAGTGTTACTTTTACCTTTCGTCATAATAAATTATTTGATAATAATTACTATTCTGTATTACGGTTTTAGTTTTTGAAGAAAATTGTAGGACGAAACAGTTTATATCTGTTAAAAGTTAAAAGTACTATACCAAGATTTATCATCTAGAAGTTTATAAAATTTTCTCAAAATTCGAAAAACAAAGCAACTAACTAGAGTTACCGAAAGCTTACGTCCAGTCTCATGAGTGACATGAGCAAAGAAAGCAGAAATCTCCCGTTTAGAATCGTCAACAGAACCCACAGTTCCAAATTGAGAATAAGAATTCAAGAGCTTCAAGAAAAGCCAATCGAGTATAGAACCCTTTTCCAGCACAAGTTGAAGTAGCTTGATCAGCGATCCCATTAAAAAAGGCGTCTGTCACCACATCAGCAACTGAAACACCATTATTACCACCGCTCGGTGCAGTGTTACAAGGGCCGGACTGGCAGCCAGCGCCGCAGTAGTCGTTGCCGGTGCCGCAATAGCCCCACTTACTGCAGCATAAGTCCTGTGCACAGCCACAATTTTGGCTTGAAATCAGCTGTGGAAAGGATGCTACAAGAAATACAATGGAGAAACTGATGGTTAGAATATTCTTCATTTTGTGACTTGGAGATGGAGAAAGTGGTGTGGGGAGAACTTGCTTGAGTAAGAAAGGTATATATAGGGAGTTTATGCTAAGTACGGAGATTAGAGAGCTGCTATTTTTGAAAATTTTGAAGTTGAGCAATGAATATAAACAAAATGCATAAATAACAGACTTTCATTTTGAGAATTGACTTTGACAATGGCGTCAATAAAGTAAGAACTTTCTTTCTTGGCTTCCAGAATGGAGTTGACCAACTGAACAATTTGTGAGAGCCATTACTTTAGACTCACAAGTCGTCTATCCATAAATATAATGTTAAGTTTTCTACATCATTTAATTTAGGAGTAATGATATGTATCGTACCACCGAGCCATAAAAAATAATTTATAAATTCATAAATTTATGATCACTTTTTA
Organism: Cinchona pubescens; assembly: GCA_025175665.1. Classification (NCBI taxonomy): domain Eukaryota; kingdom Viridiplantae; phylum Streptophyta; class Magnoliopsida; order Gentianales; family Rubiaceae; genus Cinchona; species Cinchona pubescens. The sequence continues at coordinate 11,729,818 of JANKKI010000053.1, forward strand.
AAGACACTTCATGTAATAAGATTACATTAAATCATTAATTCTTTAATTTTAGGTATTCAGTCGAATTTAATTTTTTTTTTTTTTTGAACCTAATGACACCTTAATAGTTTTGTCATTTTACACTTTATATAGATATATTATTTTCTTATATGCCCCAAGGTCTATGACCCCATTATGCATATTGTGGTTGTCATTTATACACATAGTCCATGACTTTTAAAATTTTTAAAATTTTAAAATGAGATGAGTTATGTGGATAAATATAGATTACAAATTATATACACCTTAGTCTATAAGACTCAAATATTTATCCCAAACTATCATTATATAGGTGAACAATGTCATATCATTTTTGTGTATACTGATTCGGGAATTCTCATATCATAATAGGTATTAAAATAGAATATTCTGCTTTTTAAGCTTTGGAAAATGTTTTAAAAAGATTCACATATAAAAGGTTTTATGTAGGAAGATTCCTACTCTAATTAAATATCTAACTTATTAATTCCTTAATTTCTGTTTTCATCTTCTACCCCAGCAAACATTGATAAATTAGATGAATCCACATATCAATCTCATACCAAAAAGCAAAATAAAAAATTAAATTGATTTTATATTACAGTATAAAAAAATTCACTATAAAATACGTAGTTTCTTCTTCTTGTTTTTCTGTACAAATATAAAGTAAATAATTGTAGACTTCATACTTTATCTCAACCATTGGAGTTTTAGCTTCATCAGAAATATTTTCACCATTTATATGAATTATGTATGTGTTAGTTTTTTCCATTGTCAATCTTCCTTGTGCAAAAAAAAAAAAAAAAAAAAAAAACTTACTAAACTACACTATTAATAGAGTTTTTGTCATTAACAAGGAAAGAATATGAGAACGGAAATTAAGAAATTTAAAAGGATGTAAAATTAGAGTAGAAATCATCTTAAATAAAACCTTCCAAATGTAAATTCCTTAAAACTCTTCCAAAAAAAAAAAAAAGAATATTCAAATTTTAATAAATCTTTTATAACGTGAGTGTTTCCAAATAAGCATGCCAAAATGACGTGGTATTATCTACCTATATAATAATAGTTTGGTGATACATATCATTACTTTTAATTTTGTGCATATTATTATGTTAACTTGCCTAACTCTTTATTTGTGGTACTTCAAACTTATGTTTGAGTTAGAACGCAATAAATGTAAAACATATTTCTTAATTAAATTTTAAAGAAATAGAATTGTTATATCGAATACGATTAGAACTACTTTTTTAAAGTAAATGAAGTACCGAAGAAAAAAAATACTTCTTGTCTTGTATCTATAAATTGACATAAGTGGAAATGTTCATCAGTTTTGGAAAAGTTAAGAAAGAATAAATTAATCCATGTATGCTGTCATGCTCTGACCCGCACCTGTCATGTACGTGTCATTCGTCGTATCTATAAAGCCGTACTCCGATGAATACAAGGCATTTCTTATACATAATAACCTCAAAAAAGGCGTCTGTCACCACATCAGCAACTGAAACACCATTATTACCACCGCTTGGTGCAGTGTTACAAGGGCCGGACTGGCAGTCAGCGCCGCAGTAGTCGTTGCCGGTGCCGCAATAGCCCCACTTACTGCTGCATAAGTCCTGTGCACAGCCACAATTTTGGCTTGAAATCAGCTGTGGAAAGGATGCTACAAGAAATACAATGGAGAAACTGATGGTTAGAATATAATAATAGTTTGGTGATACATATCATTACTTTTAATTTTGTGCATATTATTATGTTAACTTGCCTAACTATTTATTTGTGGTACTTCAAACTTATGTTTGCAGAGTTAGAACGCAATAAATGTAAAACATATTTCTTAATTAAATTTTAAAGAAATAGAATTGTTATATCGAATATGATTAGAACAACTTTTTAAAGTAAATGAAGTACCGAAGAAAAAAAATACTTCTTGTATAAATTGACATAAGTGGAAATGTTCATCAGTTTTGGAAAAGTTAAGAAAGAATAAATTAATCCATGTATGCATGCTTCTGACCAGCACCTGTCAGGTACGTGTCATCCGTCGTATCTATAAAGCCGTACTCCTATGAATACAAGGCATCTCTTATACATAATAACCTTAAATATAAATTATGCAGCGAAATTATCTACTCACCAATGATATCTAATTTAATGCGGTACTTATTCAAATAATAAATCCCAAAATAACAAATTTTACAAATAAAAATATGGTCTCACGAGTACACATGCTCCACTTATTCCAACAGATGGACTATTTAACGTCAAATAAATATAGTAAAACCCTATTACTAAATAACAATTTTCTTTGAGAATTCTTTCAAGTGTATCTATGATTTGTCCTCTATGATAACGTATTCGTACTCATCGTCTGTACAAAAATATAATGAATGGAGTGAGAGACAACTCTTCTAGTAGATAGCACATAAACCCAGCGGGTGAAGGGATTTCCTTACAGAAATATCAAAATAACGCAGCGGAAAAACACCGGAAATCCCTATAAGAGGATCCATGCGTTCCGATTAAATCGTCTAGGGTTTAGATATATATACCTTTGAACAGTAGAAGTCCCTTATTTACATCTAGATGGTTATACTAGACAGAAGATGAACCTTGTGATTTGGACACCACGGCAACCACGAACTATTCAAGTAGAACACGTCAGACCTTAGGCGCTGCTCTGAGATTGAACGATGACGCCCTCTACAGGTAAGTGTACGAGGAGCTTTTCTAGAAAAGGTGTGTTGCTTGCTAGAGCAGTGTTTCGGAACTATTTCGTAGGGTTTTTCGTCCGACTGTGTGTTACTAATGAGTCGCTTGTCAGACACACCCAGATGAACCCTAAAGAATCATATTCTATATATAGCGGTTAACCTAAATTCAAAGAACTCTTCTTTGATTAGAATTCTTCTATCACACGTATTAGGTATATAAACGCGTATGATAGTAACCAGATATAGTTCCTAACGAATTATTATAATTACTATTTAACTGGACAATCCAAGAAATCCAATGTAATTAGTAAATAATTCTCGTTCATTGAATCTAGACACAAATTCTTATTCAACGAACTTAGTCAACAATTAACTTAACCCAATGCTTACTCTTAGTGTGTGACCCTTTAGGTTCATTTAACGTTGGCAATAAGTATAATTTCTAATTCCAACACTGTTGCCTTTAGTACATAAACCAACAATACTCCCACTTGGACTAAAGACAATAGCCAGGAAGTTTTGGAATTGAATAAATTAAACACCTTTAATTTATCATTAACAGATTATACTCATAGATCAAGATTGGCCTCTAGCAAGGCATCATGACCACCCAAGTTAAATGATAGAGATCATTGATCTGACATAACCTGATCAAATAACCCATGTCATAATCCTTTTGTCACACGATGTCTTAGTTGGACATAGAGCATGGACAATGTCATCTCTATTTGTGTCCAACTATTTGATTTCTCGATCTCGAAGTAGAATGATAAAACAAATGAATTTGATCACCTTATCAATCCATTTGAGCACGGCCATGCATTTTACATTCCTACTGGCCGAGGGAAGACATCTCTCTCATAATAAGAGGGACAAATTCCATCTTAATCACTCATTTTCCTCCGCATAATTTCTACATGTTCAATCACAATCTTTATAATCATCCGGTTAAAGACAACGTTTGATTGTGTCAAAACACATAAGTTCTTATGTAGGAAACTATGGTGATCTCAGGTCTAAGGATGAACAACATGTTCATAATGAGAATTACCAATGACATAAAACCATGTTGTATTCTCATAACGGGTCAATCCCTGAAGAATTGAGAAGTGGATGATGAATAAGAAACATAACTCCTTATGTGTTATACAAAATTGTCTCTTATACATCATATGATTATCAATAAAAATCATACTAGTCTTAAATCAACACAGTTCCCACTATATTGAATAACTAGGGACATTTAGAATAATAAATTATTCATGGATTCTAATATTAAAACATGCAATAAAAATATGATGACAATATTCGTTTTAAAATTATCCATTAAAAGTCTCCCAATTAAACAATTAGGTCCAGTCATACATATGTCTAAGACCTATTGACCGAACATGGCGATCATGTTTTGGTTGTGGTAGTGGTTTAGTTAATGGATCAGCAATCATGGCTATTGCTTAGACATAAGTAGACAGATTTCTTCTCAATCTAGATGAATATCAACGATCCTAACCTGCATACAAAGATTGTTATCTGTTCAAGCGAACTAGACACATTTGATTGTGCAAATTTACACATTAATGTGTATAATAGTAGTACTGGATCCCAATGTCTATACACATCTACACATATAAGAGACAGGTGCTTTTGCAATGAGCCTGGTCTTTGAGAAAATAAATGCTCAAAGCATATGAGACATCCGGTCGAGTACATAACATCGCATACATGATGGATCCTATAGCTGATGCATATGGAATCTCACTATGCGATTTCTAAAAGAGGATTCGCAGGACGCTGAGCCTTTCCTTCTATTTCCTCGTCATTTATTAGATTAAATGGAAATATAGCAGGACTGTTGGAATAAGTGGAGATACATGTGTATAAGAGACAGGAACCTTGTGTTTACAAGAAGTACTTATATAGATGCAAAGTATCTCTATAGATCTTGATACCAAGGATATAAGCTGCTTCGCCCAAATCCTTCATTGAGAAACACTTTCCTAACCAAGACTTGACTTTCTGCAAGGTAGGAATGTCATTTCCAATGAGCAGTATGTCATCAACATACAAAACCAGAAACACAACTGCATTTGCATTAATATTCTTGTAAACACAAGGTTCATCTTCATTTTTGATGAATCCAAACTCTTTGACTGCTTCGTCAAAATGAAGATTCCAACTCCGAGAGGCTTGCTTTAATCCATAAATGGATCTTTGAAGCTTACATACCTTTTCGAATTCTCACTTGTACAAAACCCTCAGGTTGTGTCATATACACATCCTCGAGTAAGTTTCCATTAAGAAACGCTGTTTTGACATCCATTTGCCATATCTCATAATCATAGTATGCTGCAATGGCAGGGTAAAGAGTTATGGATTTAAGCATAGCAACCGGTGAAAAGGTTTCATCATAGTCTATACCATGAGTTTGTTTGAAACCTTTTGCAACCAATCGTGCTTTGAAGGTATGTAGATTGCCATCCATGTCAGTTTTCTTCTTGAAAACCCATTTACACCCAATAGTTTTTATACCATCCGGTGGATCAATCAAAGGTGTTTGAAATGACATGGATTCATCTCAGCAACTCATATACTTTACCAGGTCAGTTTAATTTAGTCATAGCATCTAGGTAGCTAGTGGGCTCATGTGTATATCCATGAGTAACACATCATTTGTATGTGTACTAAGAAATGGAGACTGTCTCTTATACACATCTACATAAGATTCTTCAAGATGTATTCTATCCCACTAGAAACCTGTTCTGTTAATACGTGTGATAGAAGAATTCTAATCAAAGAAGAGTTCTTTGAATTTAGGTTAACCGCTATATATCTGTCTCTTATACACATCTAGATGTGAATAAAGATGATTTCAGTAGATATGGTTATGTCTATCAATGAAACATTGGCTCGTTCACTGTGTCCAGTAAAAGGAGCTTTAGTCATCTTTCCCAACAAACAAGATTCGCAGATATCATAAGATTCAAGATCAAATTGATTCAAAAGCCCATCTTTATGGAGTTTTGATATGCGCTTCTCATTTATGTGACAAAGGCGACAATGCCATAAGAAAGTTTGATTTGAATCATCCAATCTAGGTTTCTTTGTATTTATGTTATAAACAATCTCTGGATTGGGCTTTTCAATGTTTAGAACGTAAAGACCATTATGCAAATCAGCATTTCCATAAAACACGTCTTCACGGTGAATGGAGAATTTTAATTCTTAATAAAGAAATGTTATTACATATATGAACATGTGAACTGAAACGTTAAATGGTAATTATAATAATTCGTACATAATAACAATTATTCAAAGTTAAAATCAGCCCGGGAGGTAAAAGGAGTTCACATGTTCCTACGGCTAGAGCAGCAACTCTTGCTTTATTTCCAACCAGCATCTCCACTTCACCTTTCTTTAATCGACTACTTCTTTTCGGTCCTTGATAATCACATTAGATACTGTGAGCTCCACATCCAGTATCTTATACACATCTAGATGAAATATAAGAGTAAGATTAACGTGTATTTCATAAATACCGAAGTAGTAGTCTCACTACTCTTCTTCTTCTTTAGATCTTCCAAATAGAGTTTGCAATTTCTTTTCCAATGACCAGGGCTCATTGCAAAAGTGACAAACTCCTTCCTTTGGAGGCTTAGGCTTGTTCGGTTCTTGGGCTTGTTTTGTGTATAGGGTGTATAAGAGACAGATTTATGATATGTCATAGATTATTTGAAAAGTTTAACTTGGCCAGGCATTTTTTGATATTATGCTCAGCAGTTTTAAGCATCGAATGCACTCGAAATAGATTTCTCCATGTTGTTCATGTTGAAGTTCATAACAAATGGCTATAACTCTCGGGAAGAGAATTCAGGATCAAATCCGTTGCCGGCTCTTGACTTATGGGAAATCCAAGTCTTTCAGTCTGATAAGTGTGACCCTTCATCTTCAAGACATGAGGACTAACAGGCGCTCCTTCAGCCATTTTGCAGGAATGTAAAGCTTTGGTCGTATCAAACCTTTCCTGCCGTGCTTGCTGTTGGAACATTTCCTTGAGATGATTGACTATCTCGAAAGCTTCCAAGTGCTCCAAGTCCTTCTGAAGGTCTGGGCTCATGGTAGCAAGCATAAGGCATCCAACATCAACAGAGTCATTAGAATGCTTCTTGTAAGCATCTCTCTCGCTCATGAAACGCAAGGACTCCGTAGATCTGGTAGAGGCTTGTCCAGATGCATGCTTGGAGCTTCCTTTCTTGTTTGAGAACAATTCTCAAACCTCTGAACCAGTCAAGGAAGTTGGTCCCATTCAGCTTGTCCTTCTCAAGGATAGATCGCAAAGATAGTGTTGAAGTGTTATTAGCGGCCATCTATCTACAACAATTATGCAAAGTACAATATTTCGATATTAATATAAAACTCCCACTAAATCAATTACCCTCATAAATGAATACACAACAGTTTGTATTTAGTGGGTTAAGATCCATATTTCACTTAACTTTAACTCAGCTTTGGCATGACAATTAAAATTAAGTTATTTAGGTAGGTAACTCTTTACCAATTACATCATATGTAACTCTTAAAACAATTATGAGATCAATACATCACATGTACCGGCATGTTTAATCTCATCTTATGCCTATGGGCCCAAAACCGTTTGATAGCCCAATATTTATTGGCCAAATTAAACATATAAGTAGCACCATTACTTATCCTTTCGACTAAAATAACTAATGTACTTTTACTTTAGCAAAAACGCACATCAGTGATCAAAGTCTTTGGAAGGTGTTTAAATTTGGTGGCATACTGATTAATTGAGGGCTTAACATGTTATGTGAACTTGTTAATTGATCATATGTTTTCATGCACCACATATATTTAACATTTAACATCACATAAACATATACAAATAACAGTAAGATAAACGTGTCATAGCATGGCCCTTAAACTATGGTGATCTTCATAAGCCAATATGAAGATCAAGGTCAATCCTAGGGTCAAATTACAACTTCAAAATTTCTTCCATCTTCATGGAATACACCTTGTTGTTGATTGACGCCAAGTTGCTCCTCTTGCCTTCTTTACAAGCTTTGTAATACAATAATACAAAACTTTAAAATTACAAAACAAAAGAAAAACGACACGCAGGCCGTATTTATATAATTACACCCCAAAATAGAAATAAATTACTATTCTATGTAGGTCAAAAAGGGCCATGCTATGCACCATGCATATGAACACATCATAAAACAGAAAACATACTATTATTTATCCGACGTTATAACCAAAACGATTTTAAGCTACTACGACAGAAAGTACGGATATCACATATACGCATAATTCGACAGAAAAATACATATATCATATATACATAATTCAACAGAAACATACGTATATCACATATACATATAGTTCAACAACAGAATCTATCAAATAGAATCATCGAACAGAACTGGTTTCTATTGAATAGAATCTTTGCATACATCATATGTATGTATTGAGATCAAGATATCAAACAGATTTTCAACAGCATACATTCAGCCGTAACTACAGTTCATGTACTTCGATTATGTCCAACATAATATGTTTTTAACTAATTTCATCAATCCAGAAACGGTTTAATTGAAAACGCAAGAAAGCTCTGATACCACTGAAGGGATTTCCTTACAGAAATATCAAAATAACGCAGCGGAAAAACACCGGAAACTCACATCGATCCTATCCCTATAAGAGGATCCATGCGTTCCGATTAAATCGTCTAGGGTTTAGATATATATACCTTTGATGCTCGATAGCAAAACCCTGGTTGCGATCTGAACCTTTCCACGATCTGAACACCACGGTCACGATTTGGACACCACGGCAACCACGAACTATTCGTAGAACACGTCAGACCTTAGGCGCTGCTCTGGATTGAACGAACGCCCTCTACAGGTATCCACACGAGTCTCTTTTCCGATTTTAGGGTGTTGCTTGCTAGAGCAGTGTTTCGGAACTATTTCATAGGGTTTTTCGTCCGACTGTGTGTTACTAATGAGTCGCTTGTCAGACACACCGAACCCTAAAGAATCATATTCTATATATAGCGGTTAACCTAAATTCAAAGAACTCTTCTTTGATTAGAATTCTTCTATCACACGTATTAGGTATATAAACGCGTATGATAGTAACCAGATATAGTTCCTAACGAATTATTATAATTACTATTTAACTGGAGTGCCCTATCTAATCCAATGTAATTAGTAAATAATTCTCGTTCATTGAATCTAGACACAAATTCTTATTCAACGAACTTAGTCAACAATTAACTTAACCCAATGCTTACTCTTAGTGTGTGACCCTTTAGGTTCATTTAACGTTGGCAATAAGTATAATTTCTAATTCCAACACTGTTGCCTTTAGTACATAAACCAACAGCGGGATCATGCAGTTATATGCATATATATTTCACAAACAAGTCATACTATCACATGCATATACATTTATTAAAATCATCTTTTTAAATCGTATGTCATTGTCATTATACGAAATCACATAATTCAATTGCCTTTCGAAATTCATTTTTCATTTATCTATATCAAATCATGTAACATAAACTTTTCAAATAATCTATGACATATCATAAATTCATTTATAATACATGCCTTCATCAGCTCTAAGTACTCGGCTTAGTGATGGACCTCACTACAAAAGATTGTCAAGAAGTTTCCAAAGAACCACTTGACCTATCAATATATCATTTATCGTTTATCGTTTATCAGGATATCAGTATACTAATATATCAGTATAAATAAGGACTATAATCCCTATCCACTATTTCATCTCCGTTTAGAGCCTTTGTTCATTAATATTTACCGATTCGTCACACACATTTCATATATATAAAAAATCAAGCATATATCACGTATCTATAACTTGTATATCAAGCAAATCAAATAGCCACACATGGTCTAGATTTTCATAATCAATAATCATTTCCTAAAACATATTTCATAAGAAAATTTAGAAAAATATACAAGTTAATAAAATCATTTAAGAAAATATACGGGTTCATAAAACAATTTACAAATCAGAGGGTAAGTACCACCTACCATGGTCTGCCAAAGAATCACGTTATCATCTAGTACACATTCGTCATTTACATAAATTATCCTATCACAATTTCCTAAGTATTCAACTTTCCAATGGTGTAAAGTGTCCTAATATTCATAAAATAATATTTACTATAGTATAGATCATATAATTTTTTTGTAGTAAAACGGTACTTTGAAGTCACTATTATAACATTGTAAAACTTTCCTATGATTAAGAAAATTCATTTATAATATTTGAGAAACTTCCTAGGCTCGACTCAAGTCAAATAAAACATTTTGGAACAATTTTCAAACTTGGAAAACCATTCGAGATCTTTTTGTAAATTTAGAAAACTATTTCGGTTTTTTATGTAACTTTCAAAATACTTGAAGGAATTTTGGTAATTTTGTAAAGTCATGAGGGTTCTCTAAGTATTCTACAAAAACCTTGAGGGTCATTTATTAACTTCATTCAACCTTTAAGGGTAATTCTGTTGTTTATAGAAACTTTCAAGGGCCTATGTGGGCGTTTTGGTAATTCCAGCAGGCTTCTATGGACTGATGAGGAAATTTGAAAAATCATCCAGGCTTATCAAAAATTTAAGAAACTAAAAAGGACTCAATCTGTTGCCATAAAATATCTTTTTGGACCTTTGTAAGAGTATGTATCAAACTTTGGGAGGTTAATATGCAATTTCAGAAAACTTTGTTAACCAACTTCTTCCACCTTCCGTAAACTTCATGTCTACAACTTTTTTTTTTTTTTCCTTTTTTTGGTTTGGTTTCTACTCTAAATCAAATTCTTCTCACTCAATTCATTTCCTCTCTTCTCGCAACACGTCTATCTCACTCCGATTAGATTATTCCTTCTTCTTTTTTTTCTTTATTCCAACAATAAAAAATATAATCTAATGCCAGAAAAAAGACATAAAATTTTCATATACATAAATGCGATTTTGATTTCAAGAAAATAATTTTATAAATTAACTACCAATAGTAACTTTTACATTAATTGAACTAACTTCATAAGCAAATATTCGAATAAAGTGAATAACTAATACTTAAAATAATTAAACATCTAATTTCCTAATATTAAAAATGAAAATAATTAATTAAGATTAAATAAGAAGAAGGCTAACCTCTAATATGGGTGAAATTCTTTCCAATGTTAGTGTTGTGAAACATGTTACGTAAAAAAAAAAAAAGAATCAGATATTCTACCCTATAGTATATATATATAAATATATATATAGTCTAATCGTTACTTATAGATATGTGTACGTTATTTGTAGATATGTACTACCGAAGTAATTGCACTAGGAGTAGGATAATATTATTCCGATTATTTCATCTCTTAAGACTCTCACACGATTTTATCTTCTAGTAGGTTTAGATATTTTATTTTAAAAAAAATCATGGGTATTACATTCTACCCCTTTATTCACTTATCGTACTACATAATTACATACTTGCTAATCCGAATAGTAATACTCTAATGTTCACGCTTTGCATATATGCATTCCTTTATATTCACCACCTTCAACCCCTATTACAAAACTACAGAACAACCATTTGATAAGTTTTTTTTGGCTATTCAGTCACGATATAAAATGTATTCATAGACTTCTTAGTTTTATATAACCAAATGATTCATGTCAAAGTCTAAAGAGCATTAAAATAATGTCCAAATCCAGGTAAGAAGGCAGAGCATATATGCATGCATAGAGTTTATTATTGCCATACCTATCGCCACGTCCTTCAAGCCTACAGTCTTCAATTCATTCATAGCATATACTCTAGCATTGACTTTGGGATTGGTTGCCACCGGTTCAACTACCTTTCCTCCTCTGTTCCTCACATTTATTGGACAATCCTTCATTCGATGTGCCACTTCGCCATAAATAAAAAAAACTCCCAACTTCAGTCGACATTCACCAAAGTGGCATCTGTGACAATGGACACACTCAGCTATGTTCTCATTCACGTTACTCTTAGGTGGTGGTAGCAGTCCTCGCTTCCTCTTATGTACTCTAACCAATTAGCCTACCGTGCTTGTCCTTCTTACTATTGTTTTCATAATAGGTTAGGACTTCTTTTCCTTTTTCTCCTATTCTATGCTCTTTATATTCGTTCAGCTTTCACATATACATTAAATAGATCATCAGAAGTAAGAGTAGTAGTACTCAAAATTCTAGTCTGCATTTTGCCTATATATCGAGTAAACTTAACCATTTTAAGTTCCTCATTTGCCATGGTTTCGGGAACGAAGCGCACTAATGTAGAGAACTTATTAGTATACTCTACGATTGACATCCCAGGAGTTTGTTTAAGAGATTTGAACTGCTCAATTTGTTGCAGACAGATAGCTACAGGAAAGAGATTTCAAAAAAGCTCCTCTAAACTTTTCCCAAGTAAGCGGCGGAAGGATAATCATTTGGATAATCGTCCACCACTTATCCATATCTCCAACTAAGAATGGTTTAACAATTTCATGCTTCATTTCTTCCGATACTTGAAGCAACATGAAATTATTCTCTACTTCACCTAACCATTTCTTAACCTTTTTCTGGGTTTGGTTCATCATCGAAAGGAGGCACTTGTACTTTCTTCATGCGTTTATAGTAAATGTGTATACCATTTTGCATATGGCTTGGTGGTACTTGAGTTTGATCTTGATTTTGTATCCTTGAACAGCTTGTGCTATTATAGTTATACAAGTGCTTGCAGTAATAAGTTTGGTAGGGACAATCACAAGAGCTTGGTTATTTTCCATTCCCAACCTGTGGTTAGCACTTTCAGATCCACTCCCTCCAGAGGTGTTTTAGATGTTGGTGGTATTGTCATTTGCATTATTCGTGTTATCATTTTTGGACCAAAGTTTGTGGTGCCATTTTCCTATACGAAAAATCAAGTATTATTTTTCCAACTTATCCAAACCACAAGGGAAAAAAATGCACTTACATATACAATAATATAAATTTCTAATCTTATAATTTCTACAATATAAATAATTTCCAAACATAGGTATCCTTGATCATTATTGAAACACAAGATATCAGACCAAATTCAAAAATTCACCCACGATATAACCACATTCTTTGACTAACAGAGTCCAAAAATACTCGTACTAAATAAAGACACAATAGTTATATTACTTGGATTATCCATAACTTCATCTCTATGCTCATTTACTTTGTCTCACATCTTATTTGGTAGTCGTGTCTAAGTTCTCTACCATATTAACCTAATCTAATATGTTTAATACTTACTTTAATACTGGTGTAACTTTAGTATCTCAACTTTATTTTTGACCAATATTATAGATCCAAACCTCAATCACTTATGCTATAGATATCATTGGGTTTCCTTTATTTACTTTTTCTTACTCTTGTTTTCCCTAATCACGCTTCTATTGCGCTATAATCACTTAGTATTCTGAGCATGATACTTCATATACATCTCATTGTTTCTAAACCTCACAGTCTGGCATCTTAAATATCCAACCTAAGACACAGTACAGAGATCATAACTTAAACTCTGATACCATTAAAAATGTTACGCCCCTGACCCACACCTGCTAGGCACGTGTCATTTGCCATACCAAAGAAACCGTAGAATATGAACACAAGGCATATCTCATATATAATAATCTCAAATATAAATTATGCAACAAAATTATCTACTCACCAATGATATCTAATATAAAGTGGTACTTATTCAAATAATAAATCCCAAAACATAACAAAATTTCTAAATAAAAACATGGTCTCACGAGCACACATGCTACACTTATTCCAACAAATGGACTATTCAAAGTCAAATAACTATACTAAAAACCTATTACCAAATAACAATCTTCTTTTTTCGAGTGCGTCTATGCTTCGTCCTCTATGATAACGTATTCATACTCATCATTTGTAGAAAAATATAAGGAATGGGGTAAACAAGTTGCCCAGTAAATAGTACTTACACCCTACTAGGATACATTTCACAAACAAGTCATAATATCACATGCATATGCTTTTATTAAAATCATCGTCTCAAATCGTATGTTATTTTCATTACACGAAATCACGTAATTCAACTTGCCTTTCGAAATTCATTTATCATTTATCTATATTAAATCATGTACATATACTTTTCAAATAATCTATATTTTTTTTCTGAGGAAGAGGTTAAAAAGCTGGCTGCCCCTTTCCGTTTTACTTTGGTGGGCAACTTCCCAAGGGGCAAACCAAATATGGAAACGTTATGATGCGTGTGTAAATGTTTTCATATGATTGGGTTTAAGGCAATTTCACAGTACGTTTTCTTGATCATAAACACATTTTAATCAGATTTTCTTTGGAGGAGGATTATTTGCGTTGTTGGCTCAAAAATACTTGGTCCATTAATGGATTCTACATGAGAGTTCTCAAATTGCACCCCTCTACACGCCAGACATCGAACCTTCAGTAGTTCTAGTTTGGATCATATTGGAAGGTCTCCTAGTAGTTTTCTTCACTAAATATGCGGTTTTCAGCTTGGCTCAAGCTGTGGGAGCGCCTCTCAAGCTTGATTTGGCCACGGAAAACTTCACACGTCCAAACATAGCAAAGGTTTGCGTGGAGTTTGATTTTTGTGAAACTTTTCCAACTAGAGTATGGTTAGGAGTAGGTAACGGCAGAAAGTGGCAAAAAATCACCTATGAGAACATCCCATCCTACTATACAAAGTGTCATAAAACTGGCCACCATTTGGCTGATTGCAAAGTAGGGACTGATTCTTAACCCTCCAAGAACCCTGAATCACTACCTCCTAAGGGTAAAGCTCCTTGAAGGCCATTCAACAAGCCATCTTCTCGCTAGAAACCAGTTCAAAATCAAGAAGCCAAGACTTCAGGTGTCTGAAAGGAAATTCCAAATGAGTCAATGCCAATTTCGAATACTACTTCAAAAACGGCAGTAAATCAAGAAGAAAACTTGGGGACGAAAGTACCCACAGCCGAAAATGTGGTGGTGGAACACTTTCTGGTGGTGGAGCCACCATCTTCCAAGGTGGTAGAGGCTGTTAGTGAAGCTCCACAAAAGAAGGACATTCAAAATTCAAATGGCAAGGAAGCTGGGATGGAAAATTCAAACACGATTGAGATAAGTCAAGACCTAACTATCTCAAAAGATGCTGATTTAACCGTTTCAAAGGATGATCCAAAACCTCCAAATCTGGTCGTAGATTTGCCTATTCAAAATTCAAAAGATGATCTGGACATTGCTATCTCTAATCCTTGAATTATCGGAGGAACTCCCATGCTATTTTCAGACAACGAATCTTCTTGTCCTAATACACCTCTCTCATTGCATACGCGGGAAGAAACCATGCAAAATTCCCAGCCTAGTAAGACTTATCACCAAAATTGAAACATGAAAGACCTCACAGCCACGGGTAAGCCTACATTCAAGGAAATGTACTATTTACGAGTAGCAACAAACATTCAAGCAAATTCTTGGGCAGTAAGGAAACCAACTTCATATCCAACCTACCTTCTCCCCAACAACCAAAGTTTAAATCAATTGATGATTCCATCATGCCAATGATATGGTGTTGGCAGAACAAACTTGCTACTTTTTCGATAATGAATCTCCTAATGGCCGGGATGTTCACCCAATCCAAGAATTGCACATTCTCGCCCCAAAAAGGAAAGGAAGACGTAAGAGTACATATAATATGCCAAGAGCAATGCGAACCAAGATGACCTCCAAACCCCTTTCTCTAATATAGTTCTAATATGTAAAAGTCAATTATATTCATAGAATTAGATGATGTTATTACTCCAAATCACTGATTTAGTTCTAACGTGTAGTGGAAGTTAGTATCCATGGAACCACTTGACCTATCGTATATTGTTTATCATGATATCAGTATACCAGTATATCAGTATAAATCAAGACTATAATTCCTACTGACTATTTCATGTCCATTTAGAGCTTTCATTCATTAATGTTTACCTATTCGTCAGATGCATTTCATATATATCAAACATCATGCATATATCACGTTTCTATAACTTGAACATACATGATCCAGATTTTCATAATCAATAATTATTTCATGAAACACATTTCACAAAACAATTTAGAAAAATATAGCTTCATAAATCATTTACGAAAATATGCGGGTTCGTAAAATAATTTACAAATCAGTGGGTAAGCACCACCTATCTCGGTATGCTAAAGAATCACATTACTCTTGCATTTGCTCCTTCTCACTATTTCCTATCAAAGATTCACGTTTCTATCACATAGCAGGTGAGACACATTCATCATTTACATAAATTATCCTATAACAATTTCCTAAGTATTCAACTTTCCAATAGTGTAATATGTCTTAATATCCATAAATAATATTTACTATAGTATCATATAATTTTCTAATAGTAAAACGGTACTTTGAAGTCACTATTATAACATTGTAAGACTTCCCTATGATTAAGAAAACTCATTTATAATATTTGAAAAACTTCCCAGGTTCGACCCAAGTCAAATAAAACATTTTCGAATAATTTTCAAACTTGGAAAACCATTCAAGATCTTTTCATAACATTAGAAAACTAATTCAAAATTTTATGTAACTTTCAAAATACTTTAAGGTATTTTGATCATTTTATAAAGTCATTAGGGGTCTCTAAGTACTCTACAAAAACCTTTAGTGTCATTTATTAACTTCATTGAACCTTTAAGGGTATTTCTATCATTTATCGAAACTTTCATGGGCCTATGTGATATATCAAGAAACTTCAATGGCCTTTTGGTAAGGTTCCAGAAGGCTTCTATGGATTGTTGGCGTACTTTGAAAAATCATCCAGCCTTGTCTATAATTTCAAAAACTCAAAAGAACTCAATCTGTTGCCATAAAATTTTTTTGGGCCTTTGCAAAAGTATTATGGAACTTTGGGGGCATTAATATGCAATTTTAGAAGCATTTTTAATCATCTTTTTCCTCCTTCCGTCAACTCCATGTCTACAACCTTTTTTTTTTTTTTTTTTTTTCCTTTTCTCGTTTGGTTTCTACTTTAAATCAAACACTTCCCACTCAATTCATCTCTTCTCTCTCTTCACAATGCGCCTATCTCACTATGATTAGATTATTCCTTCTTTTCTTTTTTTTTTTTTCATTCCAGCAATAATAAATATAATATAATTCTAGAAAAAAGAAATAAAATTTACATATACATAAATCCGATTTTAATTTTAAGAAAATAATTTTATAAATTAACTACCAATGGTAACTTTTACATTAATTGAACTAACTTCACAAGCAATTAACTTATCCATCTAATAAAGTGAATAACTAATATTTAAAATAATTAGACATCTAATTTCATAAAATTAAAAACAAAAATAATTAATTAAGACTAAATAAGAAGAAGACTAACTCTAATATAGTTGAAATTCTCTCCAATATTTGTGTTACATATAAAAAAAGAATCAAATACTCTACCCTATATTATATATATAGCCTAATCGTTACTTGTAGATATGTGTATCATTATTTGCAGATATGTA
The DNA here is from genome assembly GCA_025175665.1 of Cinchona pubescens. Taxonomy (NCBI): domain Eukaryota; kingdom Viridiplantae; phylum Streptophyta; class Magnoliopsida; order Gentianales; family Rubiaceae; genus Cinchona; species Cinchona pubescens. The sequence goes on from JANKKI010000053.1 coordinate 11,747,158, forward strand.
CTAGCGAAGTAATTGTATTAGGAGTATGATAGTATCATTCTGGTTGTTTCATCCCTTAGGACTCTCACATGATTTTATCTTCCAGTAAGTTTAGGTATTTTATTTTAAAAAAATCGTGGGTATTACGTATATTCCATGACAAAATTATGCGGTTAGATCTCAGCCTCGTTATATGCAACCTAACTATTTATTTTTTGTACTTTAAACTTATGTTCGAGTTAGAACAAAATAAATGTAAAACTTATTTCTTAATTAAATTTTTAAGAAATAGACAATAGTATATATCGAATATGTATTAGAACTACTTTTTTTTAGGGTAAATGTAGTATCAAAGAAAAGAAATACTTCTTGTATAAATTAACTTAAGTGGTCATCAGTTTTGGAGAAGTTAAGAAAGAATAAATTAATCCATGTATGTGCCATGATAAAATTATGTGGTTGGATGTAGGCCACGTTATATGTGACTATTTATTTGTGGTACTTCAAACTTATGAGTTAGAACGCAATAAATGTAAACATATTTCTTAGTTAAAATTTTAAGAAATAGAATATTATATATGCTTGATGTCGAGAAGAAAAATATTATTCTAAAAAATGAAAATTCTCCTCATTCTCTCTACTTTTCTCTCTCTCTCTCTCTCTCTCCTTTTGGCAATCTCAGCCAAGGCCGAGGTAGCTGCCCTTCATTAGTTGAAGGGAAACTAATAACATTCGCACAAGTCCTCTTGGGTAGTCAGAATCCAGCATACACATTCCAAAATTAGATGCACTATTAAAAGATTATTACTCCAATCCCACAAAGGAGAACCAACCATATTCTTTTCAAAGGATGAAGTGGAACAGCTTGCACAGCCATTCTGATATACATTGGTGGGTAATTTCCCGAGGGGAAAGCCAAACATGGAAACTCTTCAAAAAAGTTTTCACACAATAGGATTTAAAGGCTAGTTCACAATTGGATTTCTGGACTATAAGCATGTGATAATCAGATTTTCATTAGACGAGGATTATCTCCGATGTTGGCTTAAGAACACATGGTTCATCAATGGTTACTGCATGAGAGTTCTTAAGTGGCATCCACTCTTCACCACCAAAGAGGAGCCATCCATAGTGCCGATTTGGATCATGTTCCAGGGTCTACCAGCGGTCTTTTTCAATAAACAACCCTTTTCAGCCTTGCCCAAAGCTGTCAGGACACCCCTCAAATTGGACTTAGCAACCGCAAATTTCACCCGGCCAAGTGTAGCCAAGGTTTGTGTTGAGGTAAACCTCTTGTCCACACTTCATTCTAGAGTAATGGTTAGGGGTTGGCACAGAAAGTATTTGGTAAAAAATTAGCTATGAAGTCATGCCAAGTTACTGTACAAAATGCAAAAAAATTGGCCATGACCAAGCAGAATGCAAGATGGGAGGTCCAAAGTTGGCAAAACAACCCAATGGCCTTGGAGACAAAATGAAGCAGCCATCCAAGAAACTAATTCAATCACACTGGACACTAGTGAAACACCACGAGCTGGACTATCTAGAAAAAAGGAAGCTCAACCTACATTTCATTAATCATCTCAACCACTGCCCAAGATATTTCCAGCCGATGTTGAGGAGCATATGAAGGAAAATCCTTCAGCCTTGGAGACGCCACCAGCAGTGGAGGAAAGGCCACCACAACAACCAGGGATTCAAAATTCAAATCCCACCAATCAAGGGATTTTGGAAACAACCCTGGATAAGTCAAACAATTCAAACCTAGAGAATGAGTCAAATGAGTCCCAACAACTAACAATATCTCCAACTTTTTCGAAAGCTCTTCCCAAAATTTAAATCTAACAGCCAAGGATGACCTTTTCCTTACACATGAGAAAATCATGGAAGAGTTGCCTATGAATTTTGAATTTCAAGTAAAGTTAACTTCAAGGTATTCAAGTTTTTTGCAAGTCAAGTTAAGTTTTTGTTATGGCTTGATACACATGTTTGATTTGTTTTACTTAGACATGCCACCAAAATTTTTGTTTCTTACTTAGATTTTGAGCAACCTAAGTTGTGTGATTTAGGTCAAATACTTTGTAAGAATGAAATCGTATCAATTTTGCCTCAAAGCACTTTGACTAAAAATTTTGTTTATAGTCAATTAGCTTCCAATTTGTATAAAAATAAGTGTTTTTAGGGCTAAAATTATGCTTAACTTGTCAAAACTGAATGATTTTCTACTTTGGCGTGCAAATTTGTTTAACTATTTGGACAATTACTTCGGAAAACTTTGTTGTGTTCGCAATAGTGCATGGATTCAATGCCTATCTTCTGCCAATCTTGTGTCTGTTTAGCTATTTGACTAATCCATGTTTTTCTTATCTAAGTTTGGATTTGAGGACGAATCCTTTCAAGGAGGGAGGGAATGATATGGAGTCGAACAGCCTAAAAATGGGTCAAGATAAGGAGATGAATGCTAGAGCAAGCTTGGACTCACTCTTGCCAAGATTGGAGCACATTCGTGGTATTTCAATCAAGTTGGATTGGACTATTCTCAATTCAATAATACATGAAGCCCAATTCTTCAAAGTGAAGCACATGTAGAGATCCTTTAAGTTCAAGAAGGCCGGACTTCCTTTCATGTTTATTTTAGTTTGGTCTTTATTATGTAAAGCCCAGTAATAATTTAAAGTGTTGTGTAAATTGGGCTGATTTTAAGTCGGGTTTAGTTGTTGATTTAATTCTTAGCTTTTACACTCATTAATTAGCCTTAATAAGGCCCATTTAGCTAATTATGGCTACTTGTGGCTGAACCCTATGACTAATTTTTTAGGAGTTTTTTAGCCAGATTTTAGGATTTCTATAAGCCTATAAATAGGCATAATCATATAGACGAATTTTACAGCATATTTTTATCAAAAAACTTGTCTTTTTCATGAGGAAAAGGTTCTTTCTTTTGGTCTTTGGATTAAGACTTTGTTGGGATCATCGCTTGAGCAACGGTGATTGTTCTAACTGCTTATAGATTTGGTTCTTGCCTGATTCATATGGGCAACAGGTCAATTCTCGCTTTAAATCTTGTTAAGAGTTTGATTCTTGTCTTGCTGTAGACAACGGGTTGAATTCTTTCCTAATTCTTGTGTGTTCTTGTTTGTGTGTGTTTACTGTCCAAACTCTTGTGACCAACTTTGGAGTCAATCCTTTGGATTTTGGTGCCATCTTGAATTGTTTGATTTTGTGGCCTCAAGTTGATTGCGCACGAGGTTTGCATCAATGAGGACTTCAAGGAGTGCCAACACAGTGAATCAGAGGATCATCATAGAAAAATGGAGAAAGATATTTGAGGTAGCCAGTGGTATAAATGAATGACTACTTGGAAAATATTGAGAGAAAATTTCATTTGAGGGATTTTGAGATACTGAAGGCATTTTAATTTTCATTTATTTAGTACTTTATTATGTTTATAGATATTTTGGTTTGGATATTTTCTTTCGATAGTAGATTGGCTAAGGGCCTTAGGTTGATGCCAAGTAATTTTGCTTGATGTTTGATTTGGATTTGATCTTTTTGAACTTTATGGTAGAATGCTTGGTTTAATGCTTAAATGCTTTTAGTTAATTTACTAGTTTAATTTTTGATAGTGGCTAAGGGTTTTAATCTGATGCCATGTAGATTATTATTGATGTTTAAATGCTAGAATTTATAATTATGAGTTTAATTGATGGATTGCATGGCATGAATTGATGTGTGTTTAGTTTATTTTGTCATGGTTTAGTTTGTTTTGTGTCTGGTGATTTTATTTTATATGTTTTTATGTTTGAATTTTGGGTGAGCGGTACTATAAATTTTACTCATCAAATAGTCAAATAAAAGAGTCAAGTTGGGGGTGTTCAATTTCTTCTGTCAGGAATGGTCATTTTATGTTTGTATGTGTGTTTGATGTCCCTTGGATAGAAAAGTGATCAATTTGCTACTCAATGAAAATACTTGAATTGCAATACTATATGATTGAATTATTTGAATTGGACATTTCATGAACTTAAGTGTGTGTGAGTGTAGTTATTCTGCAATGCAAGAATTTCAAAAACTTTGTATTACCATTTTCAAAGTGAGAGACTAATATTTTGGGAAATATTATTTTTGACCGAATCATAAATATTACATTATTTTTTTGACCAATGCAAGAAATATTGTTTTTGACCAAATCATAAATATTACATTATTGTTTAATCTATCATTTAGAAAAATTGGTTTAAATGGAATAGATGGAATTTAGGACTTTCTTTTTTTAAACAAACACCCAACCATGTGGAATTTTTATTGATCAAACATCAGGGTATACAATGTTAGATGTAGGGGCAACCCCTTGATATCCAAGAGCATCAATCCTTTTATAAAAGAAAGAATTGTGTCTTGGTTATACTCAATATAAGAAGAGACTCTAACGCTCTCATTTGCTAAACAATCAGCGATTTGATTTGCCTCCCTAAATACTTGTCTAAAAGAAAATTTTCTGCCAAATACAAGCTTCTTAACGAATTGTAGTTGCTGGTAAATTGTCAATGGTGGTGTTGCTTTGCCATTCAAAATGTTCACTAAAGTTAATGAATCAATCTCCACATCAATTGATTGTAATTGCATTTGCCCGAACATCTTAAGTCCATCGACCAAAGCCACTACCTCCGCTTGTAGGTTAGTTTGCTGGTTGTAAAAGTTGCGAAAAGCCTTAACAAGTTGTCCATTATGGTCTCTTAGAATTCCACCTCCAGTTGCCAAGCCTGAATTACCTTTTGAAACTCAATCAACATTCAATTCGAAGGTGAAAAGAGCTTGGTTTTGCCTTTCTTGGTTTAGTTTGGATCAATTGGTGACGTTCAAGGCCAAATTCCTCTAGAGAGTAGAAGATCATCAGCTGCCACCTGCCTTGTGAATGGATAAATAGAGGAAAAACTTATCAAATAAGAACAAGTATCCATAATGATTCATTGAGTACTGCATACCACCCCTTCAAAGATCGCGTTGTTTCTCGCTTTCCACACAAAACAACAAATCATACCTGGGAGAATTTGTATAGAGTTCCAACAGTAACCACCAGGAGTTTAATTTGTGCAGTATGGAAGTTGATGGAGGAAATGTCAACTCCAACCATGCTTCAAAACACTACTAAACTTGCTTAGTTAATTCACATTATACAAATACATGATCACAAGATTCCTCATTTTTGCAAAAATAGCATTCAGAAGCTAGCGAGAAAAAAATATGGGAGAGTGTGTCATTAGTGTGCGCAAAATGATATGCGGTCGAGTTGCAATGCTGTTGTAAGCACCCAAATTAACAACTCTCAATATGTAGTAGCGGTGAGTACAGGTTGTCCCACAGAGAATGGAGATAATTTTATTTTCGTGCTAAATGGAAAAAGGGGGGTTTTGAATACTTTTAACTAAAATTAAAACAATTAAATAATTGAAGAAAATTCGATGTAAGAAAAGTCTTGGTTTTGGTCATATCCACCACGGCAATTTCACTAGTCGATCCTTGACACACAAAATAATTCAATTCTATATCAAGCAATAATTGAAGAATTAATCCGAACGAATATCAATTCAAAGTTGATTCTTATTTCTTTCTAAAGTTGGTTAATTTTCAACACGCGATCCAATTAACCCTAAATATTAATTTAACCCAGACACGCGCCAAAGATCAATTAATAGAAGCATTAAAATCAACAAGAACAATTAGGCTAATTAAACATAAACACACGCAGTTATGCCAATTAGATGATTAATTTCCCAAAATTCAATAACACAAATCCAGTAATTATCAAATTCAGTTGCTTCATAGATTGAATTAAACACACGCGGTTAAAATAATCTAGCAGTAGATTAATTATAATATTGACACTTAATATTCTACAGCAATAATAAGTTAAAAAGAACAGCCATAAATTTAATCGCAGAAAAATAATCAATACTTGACATATAATTGAATAATTCAAGCACAAGAAGTCTCACAACTTTGTAGAATTGACCATGGCTTCAAGTCCCTCTACCAAGAAAAGAGTTTAGGCACAAAGTGCCATGAAAGAATAAAGAGGAATTTCTACTGCTAAAAACCCTAGCCAACAAGAAAATAAAAGTGACGATCCTTTTTTCTCACCCTAAATGGGGTATTTATAATGAGTACTTATGGTTACAAATAATGCCTATAGATAAGAATGTGAAATTGGGTGAAAAAGAGTCTTATCGGCCGAAGAAATCTCTCAAAAAACTCGAAAACATGCTTCTGTTGCCTTCCGTTCACATGTACTCAGGTCTTCGCGCGCGTGTACGCATGGGGCAGTAAGTTCCTGGCCTATTTCTTCCTCTACGCACATGTGCAGGGATCCTAGAGCGCATGTGCGCGTGAGCGAACTTCTGAGATTTTTGCTTTTGGATGCAGCGCGCATGCGCTGCACAGCTCCAGCGCATGTGTGCTGGCTTCCTCAACTGTGTTCCACATTCGGATTCGATTTTCACCTTGATTCTTGTGTTATTTGAAAAATTGTAAAACACAAAATTTATAGATCTATCCCTTAGCTTTTCAATGCATCTTAAATCACCTCAATCAGATCCAGGGATCAAAAGTTAAACTTGAAATACAAAATAGTATCTGGAATGACTTCGTACTCGTGCATGTCCCGTACTAAGCATTTTCTTTCATCGTTTTCCATCTTTTCAGCTCTTTTTCACTGTAACCCTCCAAAAATAGAGAATAACCAAATTAAGCTCAATAATAAATCAAATCTTGCTTACAACACATAAAAACGTGGTAATTGACACAAAATATAGCACAATTATGAACTTATCAAATTACCCCACACTTAGCCTTTGTTCGTCCTCGATTAGACATAAAATTAAAACATTTAAGCATAACTCTAGAACATTCTACTCAACATGTTCCTTCAAATATCCACATAAATAATCAATAACCAATCCAGCAATCAGAGTAGTCCATGAACCAAAAAAGCTCAAATGCTAATAAAAACCAAAACATGAAATTTGTGTGTGTGTTTATAGCCATTCAAAAATTTAGATTTGACAATATTTTGACTAAATCATGAAGACCATCAACATTTTTCTAAACACCCCATAGCTCACTCTTCTTACACCCCTCTACTAATCTAGACAACCGATTCAATCTAAATTTGGGTAGGACTTTTAGCTCAAACTATAGGTTAGGATATTTATTAGCCAAAGAAGGGAGAGGATATAACAAATAATAATTGTGGCCACACACTAAAATAAAACTTCTTTTCACATGCCAAATATCAAACATCCACAACCCCACACTTGAGTAACAAACACCCATGAAAAATTCGGAAGAACCAAACATGCCAACCTTCCTCGGACATATATACATCACATCATCATTTTTTTTTCTATGTGTTACCGCTCATAGGACGGGTACCCGTGGTAGGCACTACCCGTAACATATAAACACGCAGGTACTAGAGATGGGCATTACCTGCAAATACAGGTACCAGTGATAGGCACTACCTGTAAATATCAAAACATGCAGGTACTAGTGATTGGCACTACCGTCATATTCAGAAACTTCCATATTCATTCATTTTTTTTCAACAATTTTTTTCCAATACCCCATTTCGCAACAAAAATGTACATCACTCACTTCTCACAAACTTCCACCTTTATATCCCCTTAACAAATAATGTGCACCATAAAGCTCTTAAAGGGTATAATTTAGGATAAAACAATGAAAAGAACATTAAGCTCAATAAGGGTAGGTAATTTGAGTTTATGTGAAAGAAGGAGAATGATGTTTCTCTTCACAAGAATAAAGCTCAAATAAGGTACTTAGAAACAAATTGTTAAAATGGTTGGCTAGAAAGGCTCAACAAACAAAAAAGCACTACCCTCATTTTAAAACTAAATCAAGTTGTCTAAGAATTAACTTTGAAAATGTAATAAAGTAAGTTTTTGGGATGAAACATAATTTACATAAATATCTCTAAATATCCCTAATCAAAAATTAAAGTATGGCTCAGTGCTCAAAAATCATGAAAATCATGAATGGAAAATATTAACACTGACTACTCATTCATGCATGCTTCAACTAATGAATATTATGCAGAAAAATGAGAAAAATACGTTAAGCAAAAACTTTCAAAAATTTCTAAAAATGGTCAATTTATCCACAAAATTTTCAAAAATTTTGACAATCTCTCAGATCAAGGGAAAAGTAAAAATATTGCAGCAAAATTGAACAAAATACACCAAACAACTAAAAAAATCCAAGTAAGTCCCACCCCACACTTAAAAATAAGCATTGTCCTCAATGCAAAAAAATAAAAGCATAAAATGGGAAAAAGAAAAGCTTCTCTGGATTTAATTCGCGTTTGGAGCAGTATCCGCAATAAATAACCTCTTGTCGCGAAAGAAAGCTAGATTGACACTAAACAAAACAAAACAAAACAAATAGATAATTCCCTTGAGACAATAAGAAGAACAAGAAAATTGGAGAAAATAATCCTACAATATTCAAGAAAAAACTTATTCCCTTAAGAGAAAACATAACAAATATAACAAAAAGAAACCTAACGAAAAGTAAGTTAACCAACTAAAATGAAACCTAACCAACGAAAATAAATGTCTAATAAAAGAACAAAGAAAATTTTCTAGGAAATCAATGCAATAACTATCAAGGCGCATGGTGCCCCAAATCCTGCGGAAAAGGTGGAAAGGGTGGGAATGTTGAAGGGTACTTGCCCCGCTCTCTGGCCATCGAACGAGCCTCCATTGTCTGTTTCCATGTCAACTGGTATTGCATAAACGAATCAAAATGTTGGCTCATCCCCTGTTGTTCAGCCAAGATCTGATATAGAAGGTCATTCTGAGACTGTGGAAGAGCAGATATTGGCTCATCATCCGAATCATTAGCTTCCTCCACTTGTGATGTGGATGCTTGGGCTCTAGTACATTTAACCGGAGCTCGTATACCTTCCATTGCAATCATCTGGCCTGGCCTCAATTTTTCTTTAGAAGGCTTAATCAACACCCTACATTCCAAACATAGTGTCGTAATCAGATGAGGAAACCACAATCCTAGTTGCCTACTAGTAGTGGAGTAGCAAATTTGTTGACGTATGAGTTGACCCACATCAATGACTTTCCCGGAAGCAATACAATACAACAATTTAGCCCGTTCCATAGTGGTGATCTGCTGAAGCTTTACATTGGCATTATGGGTGTTGGGCCATTCATCATTACGAACACAAGTGACCTTCAAAATTCTATTGATTTCATTAGCAGAGATATCTACTTCTGTCCCCCGTACATATACCCTGGTGGAGTTATAATGATCAAAATTAGAATAGAACTCACACACTACCGGAAGGACAGCATCTATGGGAGTTGAAGTGAGAAGCTCCCATCCACGATTGGGAATAGTTAAGAAAAACTTTATTTTTGGCACCCCTGCCAACGGAACTTGAATGCCCCGTTCCTTTATTACAGCCCGTTTAGAGATATCATCATCATATTTTTATTTGGCTGCTGCCGTTAAGAAACGTAAACCGCCACCAACCCTTGATTTTGTAGCTCCGGATGATGAAGATTCTCCGGTACCCTTGCCTGTGTCTGTTTTCTTGGCTGCTCTTCCCATTCCTATAAAACATAAACAAACAGCATCACCCCTAAACAAATAACGACAACACCCCACACTTAAATAAAAGGTCATTCCCCCAAATCATAAGCCTTAGATTATACATGAAAATTCAAACAAAATAATGCCTAAAACTAAGGCTTATATATAATGCATGAACATTCCTATGCATGAAAACCAATTAGACAGAATTCACATGGCATAATCATTGGCCTAGGAATTAAATTCGTGCATCAATGCTTTGTGTGTGGACATTTTTATTCATTGAGACATATTATCAAACACATGGCATAAAGAAAGCAAGGAAATTTGTGCGTCTATTATGAACATGCAATCCACCCTCAATGCTTTATGTTCCCAACAAAAATCACACCAAATTTATGTTTTGAGCGCAGTCCATATGAAATTTCATCAATGGAAAGCAATAAAAGACTTAACATATTCTTGAAAATTAATTGAAACCCATAAAAAAAAATTGTAGAAAGAAAGAGAAATTCATACCTTGATTTGATTTTCCTTTTTAAGAAGAAGAAATTTGAGTGTAAGATGATGGAATTGGGGTATGTTTTGAAAAACTAAAAGTGGGGGATTTTGGGGTTTGAGAGGAAGTTGAAATAGAAGAGGAATGTGAAGAAACAAGGGAACTAGGAACGGTTGAATTCCTTTATCCTCTCGCGCACACGTGCTATGCTTCTTCAGCGCGCATGTGCGCGTGAGGCAGAGGCTCTGTTGGATAATCGACTCCATGCACATGTGCTGGGCTTTGAGCACGATGTGCGCACAAGTCAGAGGGCAAATTTCAAAAGGGGTCACATTCAGCGCATGTGCGCTGAAGGCAGAATGAAAATTACACATTTTTTTTTAATCGCAACAAAAATATTTCTAAATTACCGTCATAACACATAAACCCCTCAAAGATCTATTGTATCATTTTAGCCTCTTAATGCAATTAATTTCCCAATTATCAAAGAAACTAAAATATACTGTCCTTTAAACAAAAATGAGCAAAAATAAAGTTACAAAAATTAAATAACTTAATAAAATAAAAGTGGACACGGTTTGCCTCCCATGCAGCGCCTTTGTTTGCTGTCGTTGGCTCAACTTGATGTTCGTTCATCAATCAATCAAGTAACTCCCATGTGGAGGAGTCCAAGGATCTTCCGCTTCACTATTCTCAAAAATGATGAATTCAATCTCATTTGTTCCTTCAGAACCCAGACAAGTTGCTCTTCTTGAGAGTTGCTAAGTTGACTTGAGATTATCACCCTTTCCTTATCTTTCAAACATATGTATTTAAGTTGACAAGGAGGCGATTGTAAATGCTCCGGAATTGCTCCCTGCACAATAGATAACTTCAATTTCTCGTTAGACAGTAGGAAAGCATTAGGACTTCCATTACTTGTTTGTCGCAACAAGTCCTTGTTCTTTTCCTTGAGATGTTCTTCACGGTTATTGTCCACCTCCTGATTATTGGTATGAATTTCCTGTATTGGAGGCTTACACACATCAATTACAGAAACAAGTTTAGTATGGTCAGATAGTTCAACATCATCACAAATGCTAAAATTAACACTTTTATCTCCAAATTCTATACTAAGAGTGCCTTTAAAAACATCTATCTTTGTCTGGGAAGTAGCTAGAAATGGTCTTCCTAACAAAATAGGAGCATTGGAATCACCTTGTTCCATTTCTAACTCATAAAAATCAGCAGGAAAAACCAAACTATCCACTTGAACTAATATATCCTCTACAATTCCCTTAGGATAGGCTAAAGATCTATCAGCCAACTGAATTACCATACCAGTTTTACTTAATGGTCCTATTTTGACAATGCATCATACACAGAATATGGCATTACATTAATAGATGCACCTACATCCAGCATGGCCTTTTCCAAGTGTGTATTGCCTATCTTGCAAGGAACAGAGAACATACCTGGGTCCTTGCGCTTTTCGGGTAGGGATTTTTGAATAATAGATGAAAAATTTCTCCCCGCCTCTATCTTTATAACCTTATTCTCTTTTTGCTTTCTTTTATTGGAACACAACTCTTTCAAAAACTTAGCATAGCGAGGTATTTGTTTCATAGCATCTAATAAGAGAATATTTACCTCACACTTATGAAAAGTCTCGTATAGCTCTTTGTTGGGATCCTCTTTCGAAAACTCTTTCAATGCCTCGAGGAATGGGGGTTCGGGCTTATCTTCGGTCCATACAGGAACACTTTTATCTTCATTACTGCTGCTTTTCTTCTCGCATGGTTCAACCTCTTTTACGACTGTGGTCATCTTCTTCTCGGCCTCCATATATTCATGAACTATTTTCCGCTGCACATCATACCTCTTTACCACTTCTCAACATAATTGCACTCACATTCTCCTTGGGGTTGATGATAGTTTGAGACGGCAACTTCCCGGAGCTCTGCGCTTCCAACCTGCTAATCGCGGTAGCCATTTGTCCTATTTGATGTTGCAACTGCTGAATACTGGCCTTTGTATCCTGCTGGAATTGAATCATATTTTCAGTTAAAATATCCAGTCGTTCATCTAAAGACTTACCAGATTGATTATTCATATTTGCTTGTTGTCTTTGCGCAAATGGCGACCTATATGGTTGGAAGTTCTGCCGATTTTGTTGAGGCTGGATTCCCGTATCTCAAGTTAGCATGATCCCTCCATCCAAGATTGTACGTGTTTGAGTAGGGATCATAACTTTGTCGTGGTTGCCCTGGGAATCCTCCAGCTGCATTTACGTGCTCTTGACCTTCATCTTGTAATGTGGGACACATATCTGTTGAGTGTCCCTCATTTGAGCAGATACCACATGGTTGTGCAGTCGGTGCGGTACCTGAAGCTAACTGTCAAACAAAAGAGGCTAAACTAGCCATTTGTTATTCTAATGAAGAAATATTTACCTCATTCACACACTTCAGAGGTTCGCGTCGTGTCCCGAACTTTTGAGAGCGAGCGGCCATATTCGATATAAGCTCACGAGCAGCGTCAATGGTCAAATTGTCTAACACCCCTCCACTTGCGGTGTCGACCATGTTCCTTTCATTAGGCAACAACCCTTCATAAAAATATTGAATTAGTAAGGAGTCGCTTATCTAATGATGCGGACAGCTTGCACACAATTTTCTTGAAGCGCTCCCAATACTCATACAAGGATTCTTTATTGAACTGCCTTATTCCACAAATTTCTTTGCGAATATTTGCAGTTCGAGAAGCTGGAAAGTATTTAGCCAAGAATAGTCTATTCATTTGCTCCCAAGTTGTGATACTACCCGAAGGCAAATCGAATAGCCAATCCTTTGCCTCATCCTTGAGTGAGAATGGGAAAGCTTTCAAACTTGATATGCTCCTCTGACACCCCGGTGCGTCTCATACTTGTGCAAACCACATGGAACTCCTTAAGATGCTTGTTCGGATCTTTACCTGGAAATCCATGAAAAGAAGGTAATAAATGGATTACTCTAGATTTTAATTCATATGTGACATTAGCATCTAATTCTGGATATGTAATGCATAAGGGTTGTTCGTTCAGAGTGGGTGTGGCTAATTCCCTCAAAGTCCGTTGTGCCATGTTCATCTCTTCCTGTTGTTCCTGATCGCCGGCAAAGATATAGTTAAACAATTGTTCTTCCCCTAACTGTCTTTCTCATATCTTTTTTCCCAATCTGCGTAATGTTCTCAGTAATTTCGAATCAAATTAGAATTCAACTTGTCCAACCGATCGGGTAACAGGCATACACAATTAGTGGAAAAATAATAATAAAAAGAAAGAAAAGAAAAACTAAAATAACTAGCACAAAAATAATTCAAACCGTTCCCCGGCAACGGCGCCAAAATTTTGGTGTGCGCAAAATGATACGCTGTCGAGTTGCAATGCTGTTGTAAGCACCCAAAATTAACAACTCTCAATATGTAGTAGCGATGAGTACAGATTGTCCCACAAAGAACGGAGTTTATTTTCACGCTACATGGGAAAAAGGGGGTTTTGAATACTTTTAACTAAAATTAAAATAATAAAATAATTGAAGAAAATTCGATGTAAGAAAAGTCTTGGTTTTGGTCATATCCACCACGGCAATTTCACTAGTCGATCCTTAACACACAAAATAATTCAATTCTATATCAAGCAATAATTGAAGAATTAACCCGAACGAATACCAATTCAAAGTTGATTCTTATTTCTTTCTAAAGTTGGTTAATTTTCAACACACGATCCAATTAATCCTAACTATTAATTTAACCCAGACACGCGCCAAAAATCAATTAATAGAAGCATTAAAATCAACAAGAACAATTAAGCTAATTAAACATAAACACACGTTGTTATGCCAATTAGATGATTAATTTTCTGATAAATTCAATAACACAAATCCAATAATTATCAAATTCAGTTGTTTCATAGATTGAATTAAACACGCGGTTAAAACAATCTAGCAGTAGATTAATTCTAATAACTTCATATTCTGCAGCAATAATAAATTAAAAAGAACAACCATAAATTTAATCGTAGAAAAATAATCAATACTTGACATATAATTGAATAATTCGAGCACAAGAAGTCTCACAACTTTGTAGAATTGACCATGGCTTCAAGTCCCTCTACCAAGAAAAGAGTTTAGGCACAAAGAGCCATGAAAGAATAAAGAGGAATTTCTACTGCTAAAAACCCTAGCCAACAAGAAAATAAAAGTGTCGATCCCTTTTTCTCACCCTAAATGGGGTATTTATAATGAGTACTTAGGGTTACAAATAATTTCCTATAGATAAGCATGTGAAATTGGTTGAAAAAGAGTCCTACAGGCTGAAGAAATTTATCAAAAAACTCAAAAACACATTTCTGTTGCCCTCCGTGCACATGCAACTCTCAGGTCTTCGCGCGCGTGTACGCGCGAGGCAGTAAGTTCCTGGCCTATTTCTCCTCCGTGCACATGTACAGGGATCCTAGCACGTATGTACACGTGAGCAACTTCTGAGATTTTTGCTTCTGGATGCAGCGCACATGCGCTGCACAGCTCCAGCGCATATGTGCTGGCTTCCTCAACTGTGCTCCACATTTGGATTCAATTTTCACCTTGAATCTTGCGTTATTTGAAATATTGTAAAACACAAAATTTATAGATCTATCCCTTAGCTTTTCAATGCATCTTAAATCACCTCAATTAGATCTCGGGATCAAAAGTTATGCTTGAAATACAAAACAGTATCTGGAGTGACTTCATACTCGTGCATGTCCCGTACTATGAATTTTCTTTCATTGTTTTCCATCTTTTTCAATTGTTTTTCACTGTAACCCTACAAAAATTGAGAATAACCAAATTAGGCTCAATAATAACTGAAATCTTGCTTACAACACATAAAAAGGTGGTAAGAGAAGTTGACACATCAAATATAGTACAATTATGAATTTATCAGTCATCAACTGAAAGATGCTTATTCAACAATCTCCATAAGAAGACTGAATGTTTCAACTGAAGTCTCTCATCCCATATCATTTACCTTGAGAAAACCTTAGCATTTGGTGCAATAGTAGAGGAAACCGAGAAGGTATCCTTGGCTATTAGGGTCCATACAATCTTATCCGGTTCAGCCTCCAAGAAAATCATTTTATTTTTGAGTGTTTTGCAATTGCGTGCTAGCTCTTCATTGGAATATCCTCCATCTAAAGAGGAAAGATCCCAGCCATTAGAATTCCAAACTTGTGCCACCGTGAGAATATCATAGACTTGCTCCACCATGGGCAATAAAGGCCCTTGTTCCATCCAAGGATCAAACTAGAAGGAACGATGTGCGTTGTTTATCAAAAATAAGATATGCTTTTTAGCATCATAACTGGTCCTTAACATCCTTTTCCATGTAAAAGAATCCCCGATGACTCATGGATTGACACACAAGAATAATGTTGGCCTTTGAGGTATCTCCTTTGAAGAAAGGTACTCTAAAGTGAACCTCCTTTTCGAAATTTCCACCACAATTTAATGTTAAAACCATGCATTACATCTGCAAGGGATGAGATTCCTAGACCATTCGATGTTGTCGGTTGACTAATTGTGGCCCATGAAATCCATGATGCTTATGATTAGCTTCCGAGGCTCCCCAAAAAAGTTTGCAAATTGCCTCTCCAACTCCTTGAGGACTAATTTTGTTGGGGAAATAACCACCTAGAAAATGTGAATGCAACTAAGAACATGTTTAATAAGAATTAGTCTGCCTCTAGGGGATAGGAACCAAGTTTACCATTCATGAATTCTTGAAGCTACCTTCTCAATCATTGGCTGGAAAAGCACCTTCCGCTTCTTTGCTTTCTGAATTGGACATCCCAAGTAGAGCAAAGGGAAAGATTTCTTCACAAAACCTATTTTATTTTGGATCTTCCTGATTCGAGCGCGACTGATGCCTTGTTAGATAAGTAAAAAGAATGTTTAGACTTACTAAAATGATGTCCCGATGAGGTTTCAAATTGAGATAGGAAGGCCATAAGATTTTTTATAGATTTGTGTTCTCTCTTTATGAAAAAGAACGATCCTGCTCACCTTACACTATTATCTAGCACCGTATACATATGGGCGCGAGGGAAGAAGTTAGGTGTTAGGTGGTCTTTAATACTTATTGATTTGAAATCCCAAGCAGGGGAACAAGTTTTTGGCACCGTTGCTAGGGAATTGTCCTTGGTTTTTGGTAACATTGAGGGCTTTACGGGTCATACAGATTAGGCAATTTTATTGTTTTAGTTGTTAATTTTAGTCTTTCTTTAGTTCTGTTGCTTGTTTATGTTGGTGATCGTTCATGGTAACGTGAATTGGCACTTCAGACTATTTGATTGAATTATTTTTTCTAGTATATGGTAAGAAGAGATAAAGGGCCTTTGATTTTCTTGAATTACTAAAAATAGTGTGAAGGAAATAAGGGAATTCGGGAAGCACAAAAGGTTTCAACAAGAGTTAGATAGAATTGAAATGGCTAATTTTAATCAAAATCATAGGAATGTGAAGAATGAGAATGAAGAACAAGAAGAAGTCATGGCAAATAATGGAATGGTGGCTTTGGTAATTTAAATGGTATGTTGACAAAATATGTGATTCTGAATTTTGACAAGGCCAATTTAAGTATTGCAAGAATGCTTGTGCAAGCAATAATTTTGAGATAATGCCCGCCTTGATTCAAATGTTGCAAGCATATGCTGGAGGTAGTTCTAATGAAGACCCATACACGTATTTAATGAATTTTGAGGAGGTATTGGATACATTTAAATTTAATGGAGTCCATCCAGAATTTTGTACATATACGAGTCTTCCAGCTTTCGTTCTGATGTTCTTTCTTTTATTTCTCATTCTTCTAGGTTCTGATCTTATCTTGACAGGCTATTTGCTTTGTGGTTGTTCACGTGATTGAAACTGTGAATCCTGTCAGGAAACTCTTGTGAATATGGATCCTGGGAATCTTGAAATGCCATGAAATATTCTTGTTTAGCTTGTTGAACTCTTGCCCAATGGTCCTGGCCATATTTCTGGTGGAATTGTTCCTTTCTCTTGGAAAATGATTCTTTGAAACTCTGAGTATTCTTCATCCAAATTATGAAGCGAAGTAGTAAACTCTTTGAGAATTATATGAGATGGAAGAGTTTGTAGAATCTAACCAAAGTGATGAGCTGGTCAGAGAATCTGAATTAGCAAAAATCCTTTTCTGGAATGGAAAATATTTTACCAATATGACAGAGGACTAAACCAAGACAAAAAAACTCACACAAATATGAAGGCCTAAGACTCAAAAACATTTTACACTCAAATTCTAATGAGACATGAAATTGGTGACATATATACCAAAAGGAATTTAATAAAAGATGTGGGAAATCATTTCGATTCAAGAAGAAAATATGTGCAAATGGATAGACATGATGAACTCCAAAGGGATGTTTAAGAATTGATCCTCCATATTTAGGAAAAGTTTCTAATTCATGGACTGTTCTTTGAAAATCAATGCGAACCCCGTGTGCAATCGACTTGATGCCACGAAACCCAACAATTCAAGATGGCACCAAAATCCCAAGGATCGACTCCAAAATTGGTCACAAAAGTTTGGACAGCAAACACACACAAACAAGAAAGAAATAACACACAAGAATCAAGCAAGAATTCAACCCGTTGTCTATAGCGAGACAAGAACCTGGGGACATGTGTGCATGAAGCCTGCCTATCCATCTTCAATTTTAATATATAGAGCTTTATCTCCTCCGAGAAGAGTAAGGTCAAAAGCATGATTTTGAACCCTATATACCATCTGGTAGTGGAGAGTTGCTGCCAGTGAGTTAGGAATTTGTTCTGTTCCTTGGAACTGAATCTGGACTTTGAGGGCAGAAAGAAGATGTGGATCTGCAAGTGACATGTTGAAATTTGGAAAAAGAGTTACAAAAACTGCTCCTAGCATTTAAAGTAGTCTCAGTAGTTGCTATGTAGGCATGTTGGTATTTACAGAATCTGGTATCTAGGAGGGCAATCCTAGCAATAGCAGGATGGCCTTTCTGACCATGAAAGGTTAAGGCTACACTGATAGCTCCAAAATGAATATGGGTATATCTCTGCTGTTTCCATTGTCTTGGAAAATCAGAAGGAATATATAATGTAACCATGTGCTCTTTTGAGGTGGCTAGGATCTAGTGTTGATCCATTTTTGAAGCATGAATATACTCTTTAACAAGCATGAATATACTCTTTAATAGATTTAGGATGTTGGCTGACCAAAGATTTGAAATATTTAAGAGAAAACTTGGACTTAGCAAAAGCAGAATATGGGTTTATGAGAGGTAGATCGGTAGGGATTATCTGATTTGTATTTTCTAAACTCTCAGGAAAAATATTAACTTCATACAAATAATCTATTTTATTGCAAACAGATTTACGAAAAGTAGGGGTTGAATCAAGGGTATAACTTCTTCAGTCATGATTAAAGGATTCCTTCATATCTTACTCAAACTAGATAGACATGGCTCTGATACCAATTTAACATAGAGATTATCATCAAAACTATTAAACTAAATTCAAATCATCGAAGGTATGCTAGGCCAACAAAACGCCCTCCTTGGTGAACACAGCCCTGCTCTTTATCTTAGATTTGAACTTAATTTTGATATCATCCTGATCATCTTTATGCTTTCACTGGATCATTTCCTATCTAAATGGATTTAAGATAAGATACTTTAGGAGAAAAGAACTTAGAAAATCATTTTAAGAAACACACTCTTTTATTGATAAGAAAACTTATTACAACTTCTCTGCCTCAAAGGAGAAGTAGAGGTTTCTTTATATAGATACAGATACCAATCTTAAGACGTAAGTGCTTATGTCAAAACTAGACACACTCATTATATTTTGACATAAAGTAAAGGTATAGATTCTCGACAAACTTTTATAAAGTAAATGTACAAACATCAGGCTTTAGTTGTATAGATAAAGTAAAAGTACAAACACATGACAAGCTTTAATAAAGCGTACAATAATTACTGGCACAATAATTCCAAGTGTCATTGTCATCTGAACTGTCTGTTTTTGAATGAGTGGAATCTGGGTCTGTGATGTTCAATAGTTCAATGTGATACTCATGTTTAGCTCTGTTTCTTGTTTTGTTTCTCATCCTTCTTTCGGCTAACCTTTCATTTATAGGCTATTTATTTTATTGTTCACGTGATTGGGATTGTGAATTTTTAGAGAACTCTTGTGAATAAGGATTCTGTGAATCTTGAAATGCCATGAGATATTCCTGTTTGACTTGTTGAACTCTTGCCCAATGAGGATGATTTGTCTCTTGTATTCCATGATCCTGTATCTGGTCCTGGCCATATTTCTGATGGAATTGTTCTGTTATCCTAAAAAACGATTCTTTGAAATTCTGAGTATTCTTCTTCCAAGTCATGAAGAGAAGTAGTAAACTCTCTAAGAATGATATGCAATGGAGATCTATAGAGTTGTAGCATTTGTCTGGAAAGATGAATAGGCCAATGAACTTGAATTAGCAAAAATCTTTTTTTGGAATGAAAAAGGTTTTGCCAATATGATAGGGGACTAAACCAAGACAAAAACTCACACAAATGTGAAGGTCAAAGATTTAAAAACTTTTTACATTCAAACTCTAACAGGACATGGAATTGATGACATAAATACCAGAAGAAATTTAATAAAGGAGGTGGGAAATCAATTGGATTTATGAAAAAGATTTGTGAAAATGGATATACAGGATGGACTCCAAAGGTATTAAGAATTTATCCTCCATATTCAGAGAAAGTTTCTAACTCATGAACTGTCCTTTGAAAATCAAGGTCTTATTTGTTCCATGGATAAGAAAGATAAGGTAAACCTGGAAAATATGACTCACTGGCTTGAAATGATAAAATGGAAGATGATGGAATAGAGGAAAACATACTTACGGAGGGTAATCATGTTTGGAATTTTTGAGGTCGACTCAGAGAAATTAGCTCCAACATTTTTTTTTCCTTTAATGTGTTTAACTTCAAAGGTGTATTAAGAAAAACCATTGTGCCCATCTGAGTAACTGCGGATGAGGTAACATTTTCTACTTGAATTTGAGCATGTTAGGGAAACTGCTCATATCTAATTCAATCAAAAATTATGTCCAAGAAGAAGAAAATTGAACTTCTTGATAGCATTTTTTATTGCAAGGATCTCTTTGCAGATGGAATGATAATGAATTTCAGAATCTTTGAATCTACCACTGGCAAAACTGCAAAGAGATCTTTTTCCTTGACTTTCAATAAGGAAAATGGCTCCCCAGTATTTATAACTAGCATTAGTTTGAATGATTCTTCTTCCATCAACTGGAGGGGTAGAGAGATGGTAAATTTTGTAACTGTTTCTTGATGGTTTTGACTGTTAGGTTTTGGGATTCTCCCCAAGGAATGCGTTTCTTTTCATAACTTTGGACAAGGAGTGAATTGGCTTAGTAATTTTGGGTCCCATGAAATCTCGAACATAATTTAGAAGGCCAAGAAATTGTTGGATTTCTTTGGTGGAGAGATTATGGTCTGGAAAACGGTTTGTGGCTTCAGAGATGTGTTGTTATGGGGACAATATTGTCCCTTAGCAAATTTCATTCCTAAGAAGGAGATTTCTTCTTGAGCTAGAATTATTTTCTTCTCAAAAAGAATTATTCCATGGTTTTGGACAATATTTGAAAACTGGTTCAGAAGGTTTAGGTGGTCTTCAAGAGTTTGGCTGAACAAAAGGATGTCATCAATATAGATGAGACTGTGGTCAAGAATTGGTTCAAAGATTTTGATCATGGCTTTTTGGAACAATGAAGGAGCTGTCTCAAGATCAAAAGGCATTAGCTTCCATTGAAAATGATGATTTGGAATGCTAAAGCCTATTTTTTCTGTCTTCTGGGGCTATACCCAGTTGCCAAAAACTTGATTTTAAATCAAACTTTGAAAACCATTTGGCATTTGAAAGTTTGGAAAACAGAGGTATTTCTGTTGGGCAATGGAAATTTATCATCTTGCAAAAAATGGTTTAGAAGTTGATAATTAATTACCAATCTCATCATACCACGAGCTTGCATAGATCTTTTATTCACATAAAAAGCTTCACATGCCCACTGTGAATGAGAAGGTTCAATCAAATTGTGTTTAAAAAGATCTTGACATTCTTGTTCTGCTAAACGAGAATGTTCAGGATTCATTCCTGAATGACTTGCTTTTGTTGGATTAACATCCTCATTCTTCTTGAAGGGTAATATGACAAAAAATTCTGGATTTTTCCATGAAGGGTTAGAACATTTAACAAAATTTTTTGAATGAGATTCTGCAAATGATTATTCAATGAGTTTGGATTTTATCTGGGAAATTAAGTTTCAAAAATCTGAAACACTTGAAAGATATAGTCAAGGAATATCAATGTATTCTTTGAAACAATTTTTGTATTTGATACCCTCCTGAAGAATTGGTAAACCTGGGGTTCTTTTGTTACGATCCATACGTAACAATTATTATTTCTTTACCCGCAAGTGCGCATCCTAAAATCTAAGTTCAAATCTTCCATTTTAGGAAGAATTGGATTGTGATTTGTACTCTAGTATTCAAATATGAAGTGAAAATTCTTCCATCTGCAGCCCTGAAATCTTGTTTATGAGATTTCCAGTATTCATCAGCTAAAACTTATGGGTCATTATGGACATTGCTGCACCTGTATCAAAAAATGCAATTACAGGAATTGGTTTATCATACTTAGTAGGATAAACATGAATTAATGTTTGTGCAACAAGAGATGACAGATTTAAAGGGGGGATGGGATCCTGTTCCCGGCTTGTTGGTGTGATGTTGAACATTTGGAATGGTATTTCTAAAGCAAAAAGAGTCTGGTTAGAAGGTTTTGCTTCTTCAGAGAAAATGGATTCAAGATCATCATCTGAAGAAATATATTGGCCCGTTTGCTTTTGAATATCCTCAATCATTTTGATTCCTTTTTTGTTTTGAGGACAATCTTTTGTGCAAAATGACCTTTTTGGTTGCAAATGTAGCACCTGGAAGATTTTTTCTTTTTCTTCTTTTGAAAGTTAAAATTTTTCCTCCGAAAATATCTCCACTTTTTGGGCTTAGGAGATTTTGAAGAAGAGAACCTAAACTTCTTGAATTTCTTCCTTCTTTGACTTCCTCTGGTTGTGCAAGCTTTGCATTTTTGCCTTTTATGACCAACTCTGGTTTTTTGCATGATTCATCAATGCATGGGTCTCCTCTTAGATGTTCGCGCACCACTTGTCTTTTGTGACAAAAGTCTTCAAGTACCAGTATCACTGATTGCATAATTTGTCCAGGGGAAAGACCAATTATAGATCCATATTTGTGGTGAATATAGATCTCAGCACCATCTTGCCATGTCTTAGGCAATGAACTCAAAAACACTTGTTTGATACTTGGATCTGCACCCAAAACATAAAAAACATTAATTAATCTTTTCATTTGTTTATCAATGTCTTTCTCAAAATAAGAATAACAGTTTTAATTGAAAAAACTCTTTTCTTTTAAGCTCCAAAACTTCTGCTGGTTCTCCAAGGAATACTTGATGAATTAAGGCTATGGCTTCTTCAAATGTCTGTCTGGTGAGAAAAAATATTCTTTCATTGTTGCAATGGTTGACCACCAAATTTTCAACATTCCCGAGAATCTTTTTGTGTATTCTGACAATATTTCAAAATTACTTTCTGTGTTGATCTTTTTTACTGTCATCAACGCATGAAATTCTTGGAGTCTTTGTTCCCATTTGGCAGCTGGAATATCATCTAGGGTGAACAATGAAGTTCTGGATGTTCCTCCTGAAGATTTGTAAGATGTAGAACTATATGTATTTCCTCCTACATTCATGGGTTCATCATCTGCTACCATAAACATGGGAATTTCTTCTTTTGAAGAATCTAATTCAGGCTCACTTTGTTGACCTTCATCAGAAAATTCTGAAGATTCAGAATCTCCACTAGTATTTTGAACAACTGCAATTTGTGGTTCAGATTGTTGTGACTGTTAGTTGCTTCAAAAATGAACTAATGGGATTTGAATCCTGCATTACTGAAGCTGGAGTTGGAGTAATCATAAAAGATTGTTTAGAAGAACTTCTTCATTTTGTCTCTGTTCTTCTTGTTGTCTCTTTTGACCATCCAACTGTGCCTCTTGTTGCTTTTTTGCCTTTTCTTTTGCTTTAGCATCTTACTGCTTTTTTTGCTCCGTTTTGAATCTACACTAGGCTGCTATGTTTCTGGTGGAAGGCTCACCAAGTTTAGGAATATATGTGAATTCCTCTTGAAATGAAATTCTTGGTGAGTTATATGAGGAATTGTAAATTGATGTAGCTCTAAAAGCACCAAATGAAGGTGGTAATAGGGCTGAATAGGCTTGGCATAAAACATATTATTCATAAAAGAGCTTGAACTGTTCACCGAAGAGCTTGAGCTGGTGCTTATTCCAATATCAGACTTTGTTGGGCGGCAAATGTATAAACTGACATCCCATACGGAATAGTCTCAAATTGTAATTGTAACATGCCATTCTTTCTCAAGAGTCTGAATCTTTATTTGGATGTCTTCTAAATGCTTATTTTGTCTTTCCAGAACAACATTGGGTCTGTGTCACTCGAGTATCTGTCCGAGTGAGAATTTTGTTCTGGGTTAAAGCATTTTCTGTTTGCCAATTTAAAACTACTTCTACAGCACTGATGGGTTTTTGTTCTCCAGTGGGTAGAACAACATCATTTTGGATCTTTGGGGCATGAGTTGCTCTGTCTTTTGTAAAAAGAGTGAAAGGGGAAAAATCAATAGGTTGGAACATGAATATTTCAGGGGTTTGTGGAAGAGTTTTTACAGGATTTTCAACCTCATTTTTACAAAATGATTGGATGAAGCAAGAAAGATTTGCTTCAGAACCAAACATTGGATCAGGGGGTACTGCTTTATCTAGCTGCTAACGGAACATCCATTCATCTAATGGAATGGAGCAAGTTAAAGGATCACAAGTGCTTCTGAAAGTTTGTTTGTTTGATAAAGGATCAGCATTTCAAAATCATCTGGAAGTTTATGCTCATATTTGCACTTTTTAGCTTTTTTCTGCTTTTTAGACTAGCTAGAGCTTTCTTCTTTCTCATCATCATCATAGGTTGTCAAACATTCTTCACAGTAACAAATGTCAAAATAGCAATGACCAGAGAATGGGTTAGTAGACCAATATACCTTTTGTCCTGTGCTATTGAAATACATAGTGATGTCATCCATGTTCACACTTCTAATATTGTTGTAGTCTGACTCACTTTCTTCCAAGTAAATATGTTATTCACTGGAACCTTTCATATCAATTTGCATCACTGAAATGGATGGTAAATATGAGCTTGTGCTGGTACTAGGAAAACTGCTAGTACTTGCTCTTGGTTCAGTGGCCATTCAGTTTGACCATTCACACATCACAAAACCAAGAGCAAGATTTGTGCTATTTACAAGAGAAAATTTCAAGATTTGTGTTGTTTACACGAGAAACTAATGTGCGAACAGTAGGGCCTTTCCTAAGATTGATTGTGAATTGAAGCACCATGTCATGATACACGGGTAAGTCAGTATGAACTAAGTGACCCCAATTTTGTTTTTCAAAACATGATTTTACAATGGGAAGATTAAATTCATCGAAAAGACTCTGAGAAGCAGGGCGTTGAACGATTATAGATTTGCTAAGAAGAGATGTCTACCGTTCGGATGCCCAAGCCTCATCGATGAATTTTGGTAAGGTTGGATTTGATGAGGCTTGAGGATTAGCAGATGATTCCCCAAGCACTGGAGCTTTCCCTTTTTATTTTCGTCCACGAGTTGCTGTTGAAGAACCTCCACGGGATTTGACCATTGTGAATGAAAGGAAAAAAATTTTAAATTTTTTGAAAAGTTGGTGGGAATTTGATGAAATGAGATGGTAGATAGGTGGAATTAGGTGCAATAATGGTGATGAATACTTTGGAAATGACAATTTTCCAAACAATTTGGAGAGAGAAGGAAGAAGTTAGAGGAATTTTTTAGGAGTAAAATTTTGCAACTAGAGAGAGGGTTTCGGTGGTTAGGGTGAGTCCAAAAAGGGGGAAAGTGGACGGTTTTAATCAAGCAGAGAGACTTTCAGATGTCTGAATGATTGGTGTGTGTCCGATGATGCGTCCGAAAGCTGAGGAACGGATGGCCGATCGAAGAGCTAGTACGTCCGATATTCTTTCGGACGATGGGAAGCGTCTGGTAGATTCCCGTGAGTAAGTGAAGAAATTGTGTAACATTCGGACGATCATAAGTGTCCGAGGCAGAGAGGAGGTTTTTGGACGAGTGAGAGCGTCTGAGAAAGAATGTTGTTCGGATGATCAGGTTCGTCCGAACGAAGAGATTATGCCAAATTGAACTGTAAAATCCCCAAACGTTTTCTGAGAGATTCAAAATGATCTAGAGCCAAGGGTTTTGTAAAAATATCAGCCAGTTGATCTAAAGTACGCACAAAATCAACACATATTTCCTTTTTATAAACAAGATCTCTAATAAAATGGTGCTTAACGTCAATGTGTTTGGAAGTCCTAGAGTGCATAACAGGATTTTTTGTGAGATTAATTGCACTAGTTGTCACACTGTATAGGCACACAATCAAAAACAACACCAAAATCTTTTAGAGTGTGTTTCATCCATAGAAGTTCAGCGCAACAATTTCCAGCAGCAATGTATTCGGCTTCAACCGTAGAAAGAGAAATAGAATTTTGTTTTTTACTAAACCAAGACACAAGACAATTACCCAGGAAATGACACATACCACTGGTACTTTTTCTATCAATTTTACACCCAACAAAGTCAGCGTCAGAATAACTAATTAAATTACATGTAGAGGACTTGGATACCACAGGCCAAAATTCATTGTACCCTTTGAATATCTAAAAATTCTTTTTATAGCTATCAAGTGCGATTCTTTGGGGCAAGATTGAAATCTAGCACATAAAACAATAGCAAACATAATATCTGGTCTGCTAGCTGTTAAGTAAAGTAGGCTTCCGATCACACCTCTATGGTGTTTTTCATCAACACTAAAAGAATTACCTCCTTCATCTTTATCAAGTTTGGTTGAAGTGCACATAGGCGTACCAACTTGTTTGCAATCTTTCATTCTGAATCGTTTGAGTAGCTCCTTTGTGTACTTGATTTGTGTAATAAATGTTCCTTCCTTTGTCCAAGGAAAAATTGTAACTTTCCCATCATACTCATCTCAAACTCTTTTTGCATTAAATGTGAAAAATCCTTGCACAAGCTTTCATTAGTTGCTCCAAAACTAATATCATCAACATAAATTTGAACAATTAACAAACCATTGGAATTTGTTTTTGTAAAAAGAGTGGTGTCAAGTACACCTCTTTTAAATCCATTTTCAATCAAGAAACCACTTAATCTTTCATACCAAGCTCTTGGAGCTTGTTTCAAACCATATAAAGCTTTAGAGAGTTTGAAAACATGATTTGGAAAATTGTTATTTTCAAAGCCCGGAGGTTGTTCAACGAAAACTTCTTGATCAATAAAACCATTTAATAATGCACTTTTGATTACATCCATTTGAAATAATTTGAAATCATTGAAACATGCAAATGCAAGAAACATGCGAATGGATTCTAATCTAGCCACGGGTGCAAAGGTTTCATCAAAGTCAATACATTCTTCTTGAGCATAACCTTTTGCAACAAGTCTCGCTTTGTTTCTTATGATTTCACCTTTATCATTTAATTTGTTTCTAAAAACCCATTTTCTTCCAATTACGGGATGAGAAGATGGTCTTTCAACTAAGGTCCATACATTTTTTTTTCTCAAATTGACTAAGTTCATCTTGCATGGAAATGACCCAAGATTCATCATTCAAAGCAACATCTACATGTTTATGTTCAATGAGAGAAAGTAATACAGAATTACTATTCAAAGGTTTATGAGAACGAGTAGTTACCCCACCGGATAGATCACCTATGATTAGATCTTGAGGGTGACTAGAGACTAATCTCCAAGCTTTTGGAAGATCTTTTGGAGTATCCTCGTTCTTTTCTTCTTCATCATCTACTATATGTGATGGTTGTTGACATCATTGCTTGATGTGATCTCTTGATGATTTTCATGGATAGTGAGCTTCTCGAGCTCCTTTTGAATACCTACATCTTCATCTTCACATAAATTCTTTGAGATAACATTATTAGCTTCATCAAAGGTAACATGTACAACTTTCTTGTCACTAGAATATCCTAGAAAGATCCCTTCATCCGATTTTTTGTCAAAAATACCAAGATTTTCTTTGATTTTTAAAACAAAACATTTGCAACCAAAAACATTGAAATAGCTCACAACGGGTTTTTTTTACAAAAAAGGAGTTCATAAGGAGTTTTGTTTAAAATGGATTTTAAAAAAACTCGATTATGACATAACAAGCCGTGTTAATGGCTTCGGCCCAAAAATATTGTAGTAAGTCGCATTCACTAATCATAGTTCTAGCAGTTTCTTAAAGACTCATATTTTTCCTTTCAAGAATACCATTTTGTTGAGGGACTCTTACAACCAAAAATTCATGTGAAATACCGCTTGTGATCACAAAATTCGGAAAAATCTCCAAATTTAAATTCGGCACTATTGTCACTTCTTAAATGAATGATCTTTAAATTCAATAAATTTTGAATTTTGGAAAACAATTTTACAAATTTTTCAAAAGCTTCATTTTTGTGAACAAGAAATAATACCCAAGTGTACCTAGAATAGTCATCTACAATAACAAAGGCATATTTGCAACCACCAAGACTAGCATGTTGAGTGCTATCCAAAAAAGTCTAAATGCAACAATTCTAAAGGTTTATGAGTGGACACAAAATTCTTTGGTTTAAAAGAAACTTTAACTTGTTTACCAAATTGGCATGCATCACAAATTTTATTTTTCAAAAACTTTAGTTTTGGCAAACCTCTTACCAAATCCTTCTCAGCAAGTTTTTCAATTAAATTCATATTAAAATGACAAAGTCTTCTATGCCAAAGCCAAGGATCATCTATGGAAGCGGTAAAACATTTCACATTGCTATTGCTAATTTTATCACGCCAGATGAATCAGATAAACATCATTGTGCCTTGTGCCATTAAATAAAACAACATGATTTTTATCAAGGATATGACATTCATGCTTGGTAAAAAACACATAAATTTTTATCACAAAGTTGACTTACACTTAATAAATTGTAGTTCAAATTATCAACAAGAAGCACATTCTTTATCAAGGTTTCACCATTTTTACCTACATCACCAATGCCGATTGATTTTGCTTTATTGTTATCTCTAAATGTTACTTTTCCACTATTTTTGGATTTGAGATTTGTGAAGAGAGAAGCATCACCCGTCATGTGCCTTGAACATCCACTATCTATAGCATTGTTGGTGATGTTAAGTACCTACACAATAGATCAATTGATAACTTTTGGTACCCACATTTTCTTCTGTCCATTTGAGTTAGTGATATTGCTATTAATCCATGCGGCTTTCATTCCAAGTTTCTCATTTTTCTTGGCATAACACATATTCTTGCATGTCCATGTTGTTGGCAATATCTACACAAATAATATTTTTATTTCCATATAAAGAGGATTTTGATTTTACAAAACATAAGTCATCCCTTCTAAACATGATAAAATTTTTGTTGATTAATACATTTCTATTTCTTTTCAAATCAACAACATTTTCTCTCTTTCTAATCAAGAGAACATTCAAATCATCCAATCTTTTCTTCAAGGAGGCTTGTTCTTCCTTGACCTTTGATCTCACATGCATTCTTTTCTTCAAGTCACAATTTTCTTGTGATAGCCTATTATTTTCATTCACAAGTTTAGAGTTAGCATTCAATAGAGCATTTGATTTCTTCACTAACTCCTTATTTCTAGCATATGATTCCTTTAAGCTATCATGCAATTTCAAAATGAAAGCTTCAAGATCATTTTCATCATTTTCATCATTGGAGTCATAGTAAGAATTTACCTCATCATCTCCAATGGCCATAAAGGCCATTTGTGCCGACTCCATTTCTTCTTCAACTTCTCCTTCGGAGTTGCAATCATCCTAGATTACCATGTGATTTGAAAGTTATTGAATCTAGGCTTTCGTCCTTCCTTCTTTTTCTTGGAAGGACACTCATTTGCAAAGTGTCCGAGTTGACCGCATTCAAAGCACTTTTCATTTTGCTTCTTCATTTCTAGCTTAGTCTCTCCTTTGAAATTATTTGAATTTGTAGCTCCACCTCTTCTCATTCTCCGTTTGTTGATGTAATGTTTAAGAAATCCTTTGGTGATGAGTGCAAGATCTCCTTCATCAAGATCTTCGTCTTCTAGATTGATGGAGCCATTTTCATCCTCTTCTTGAGAGGTCTTTAGAGCAATGCTCCTTCTTGGTCTTGCTTCTTCATCATCCACCACTTTGGCCTTCAACTTCAATTCAAAAGATATTGATTAGCGATTTATTATTTAGCCGTTAGGAAGTAGTTGCAACCACCATTTATTGCTCCTATAAATACCTGCTCTACTATTATGTAAAGATTATCTAATACATTGATTACAAGACTTAGAAAAGAGCAATTTGAGTACAAATTGGCTATAGTGCTATATTGTATTAGTGTGCAGCTTAGAGTGCAATTCAATTTTGAGTAGAGTGATAATCTTGTACGAAAGTGAGGTTGTGAGTAAAATTCTTGGCTCAACTAAAAGAGTTTTAGTGTGAGCAAGAATTTCCCTAGTTTGTAAAGATTATTGGCTCACCAAGTGTGTGAAGCAGTCTAGTGAATTAATACTTCAAGATTGTTAGTTTGGAAGAATTGGTTGCTTAATTTCCTCTCTTTCTTACTTCACAACTTCATTGATTCTATTATATTAATTGTTAGTTGAAAAATCTCAATAAGTTTAATCTTTCTTAAAGTATTTTTAGAAACCCAATTCACCCCTCCCCTCTTAGGTTGCTTTGGGACCAAATTCATATAATTCAAGTTCTGTTTATGAATGGAACATAGATGCTCAAAGTTCAGTTGCTATACAAAAAACTTCACATAATATTCTTATGTATATACAAATTCTTAAACAAACAGGGAACTTCTTAACCAAATGCTGTAAAAATTGTAACTCAGGGTTTTCTGAAATTTTACGAGGATGGTGGGACAATTATCTCACAGAAACTAAAAAATATGAAATTATACATCATACTAAAATTAAAATAGAGGGAATAGGAACTTCTTAAACTCAAACTATTGAATCATATGCTGCATTCACTTTAATTCTTAATATAGTTAAACATTTTATTGGAAATATTGCTAATGCCAATAATGCTCATAGAGAATTATTAATGAAATTAAAATGTCCCACATTATCTCATTTTAGATGGTAAAAAGATGTTTTCTTAGCAAGATTATTAAATAGAGTTGATGCTTCATCAAATTTTTGGAAAGAAAAATTTATTAATGGATTACCCACTTTATTTGTTGAAAGAGTTACTAATGTTCTAAAAAATATGAATGATGTTTTTAATATTCCTTATGAAAATCTTACATATGGAGATATTTTATTTGTTTGTCCTGATGAAAGCATAATTGGAATGTGTTGTTGAAGAATGATTAGAAGAATGGAGCACTTATTCCTTAGATATCCATCATTTTAGATCATTCTTCAACAATTCCAATTATGCTTTTAATTATTGGGACTCTATGACTGCCTTTACCAATATCATGTACTACAATTCACCACCTGATTACAAACACACTTGGTGGATCAGAATGGACCCTACTATCCTTTGAAAATCCTTTTTACCCATGTGGTTCTACCGTTGGTTCTAATCATTTGGAATTCCAGAAAATTTTTTTACCTCCTGATCTCCAGACTCTTTTTAAACAATTCAAAAAAGTCTTTTTTGATGATTTTATAGATCCTGATATTCCAAATAGACCCTTATTACATTTTTTAGCAAAATTAAGTATCCCTTGGTTGTTTTCCTGGAAATTAGAAGTGGGAATTGCTTCTGGATGTCTTATTCCTCAGCTGAGATACATGAAAACAAATGGTGGCCAAGATGTCAATATAACGCTCAAATTGAGCACTCTATTACTCAATAGAAAAAAAATGAAGAATAGAAAAGATGAAAGACCAACACCAAGAAAGAGAAAGAGAATCTTTAATTTTCAAAAAAAGTAGAAAATTGAAGGAAAATAAAGATATCTCAATACCAGAATTCAATATTGAAAACTTTAGAGATCAAATTATGGCTGAGGTAGCCAAGCAAATTGAATATTTACAAACCTCTAAAGGAAAGGAAAAGGTTTATGAATTAGAGGCTGTTAAGACCACCAATGCATTCCTCATTCTCCCTTATGGATTTTGATGATGATGATGACCCAAATATGAATGAAGATATGGATAAACACTTAGGAATTCATGAGATGATTGAATAAAAAACTCATGAGTTAGAAATTTTGATTTCTCAAGCAAAATCTCAGACACAGGGTGCCAGTAAATTATTTCTGATGATGAGACAAGTTCGCAAGTGGTGGACCCCATCAAATCAGACATTGTCTCAAAATTCACAAAAATCCAAAAAAGGGAAAAAGAAGAAATAGTGCTCATCTCTTACAAGTGGTGGACCCTACAAATTAGACAATGAAGAACAATAATTCATCGGATTTCAAAGTTTTCAAATCTGCTCGGATTCCAAACATTCAAATCCGAAAATCAAGGCCTATAAATAAGGACCTCTTCTGTAATAGTCGGATATCAGTTTTAAGAATAACAATTTTTATTATCAGTTTCCTTCTTAGAACATTCAAGATATAAAAAATAGTTTCTCCATGAAAGATGTTTATGATCATATTAAAAGTACTATAGTTATAAAACCTGTAACTATTCAATTGTTAAAACAAGAAATAAATGAATTAAAACGAGAAATTAAAGAAATAAATTATATGTAACATTCAAAATTTAAAAGACAGAGTAGAAAATCTAGAAGAATTATCTTTAGTGCAAAAGGAAGTAGCCTTTGTTGGCCCCAAAAGCAACCTAAGAGGAGGGGTGAATTAGGTTGTCTCTAAAAACAAACCTTTTTATGTGCTTAATAGAAATTCAAACTTTATGCACCAGCTTAATGAAAACTTAAGCACAAATGAATACAATAGATATTCAACAATTTAAGCTTAAAGAACAATTAAGAATATTGAGATTAAGAGAATCAAACCAAACTCCCTAGCTTCTCAAGCTTGGAGCTTATAACTACAAAGAGCTTCTTACAAGGCAACTACCAAGATCACAACTTGAAGTTCAGCCACTAAAAGTCTCTTCAAAGTAGGTGAGACAATAACCTCTTGTACACAAATGAGGATCACTCTTGCTCACACTAATTTCCTTTAGTTGAGCCAAGAGTTTTACACTCACAACCTCCCTTTGTTACAATTGTTATCTCTCCACTCTTACACTTGAAGAACTCTTACACTTCTAAGCTCTTTTCTCACTACCTACACTATTACAACACTTGTACCAGCTATTTCTCCCAAATAGCTCAAGAATGATTTGTAATCAATGTAGAAGTCTCTTTTTAATTAATTCAGACCTAGGGGTATTTATAGTTGCCAAAAATCTGCTTTCAACAAATACTCTTGGATGCGTGACGATGAGTACGGACTTGCCGAACTACA
Source organism: Cinchona pubescens (assembly GCA_025175665.1). Lineage (NCBI taxonomy): Eukaryota > Viridiplantae > Streptophyta > Magnoliopsida > Gentianales > Rubiaceae > Cinchona > Cinchona pubescens. Next base: position 11,780,007 of record JANKKI010000053.1, read on the forward strand.
CGTTAACCGGACGGCCGATGCAGCAAGAGTGCGTCCGAACAAACTAGCCGTTGGACCGTTCGGACGGCCGCTGCTAAACCTTGCGTCCGACACTGCGTCCGTTCTCTGAGGGTATTCGTTCGGACGTCCGAGGATGCGTCCGAACATGCGTCCGATCGAAGCAAAGTCTACTGGAATATGATCGGACGCTGTTCTTCGTCCGAGGCTTGCTTCAAATTCTTTGTGTCGGACGATTACCATCATCCGAAGCTCTGTCACTCGGACAGTTATTTGCGTCCGTGAAGTCTTGTGGTTGTTTTCTTCGGATGATCATTTGCGTCCGAACCTCCCTATTTTTCTGCACACTTGTTTTCAAACCATTAGTATGATTTGGTCATCATCAAAACATGATTAACATAACTGGGGTTCAACAGCCTTAGTACAAGATTTACAAAAGTTTAAAACAGAAAAAGATGATTGTCTGTTCTCAAGAGATGATTTAGAAACAAACCAAAAAGATTTTTTAAATTATTCTATAAATACTATATATATTCCTCAAAAACAATTTATTTATGTTTCTATATTGATAAATGATACTCATGCCTTTAAATCCATTGCCATTTTTGATGGAGGAGCTGATTTAAACTGTATGAGGGAAGGACTTGTTTCATCCCAATATTTTGAAAAAATAACAGCTTCTTTAACAGCTGCAGAAGGATCAAAAATACATATTGAACATAAAATTTCAAATGTTTGTGTATTTTCTAAAGAAGGAAATTTTATTCAAATGCCATTTATTTTAACTAAAAATGCTGGATTTCATCCAATATTAGGTACTCCATTATGTCAAATGTATGAATATTACTGTGAAGGTAAAATATTTTGTAATAAAGAAAAAGAACTCACTTTTGAATTTGCTACTAATGAAAAATTTTCTGATCTTAATTCTATGAATGAAACCTCTTTAAATAAAAATATTAAATTAAAATAGAATCATATAAAATTTTTACGAAAAGAAATATATAATTTAAAAATAGAAGAACAATTTTTATGCTGTCTACAAGAAAAATTTTCTAGAATCAATTTGATCTTTACTGAAATATGTGAAGAAGTTCCAACTACCTTTTGGAATAGAAAACAACATATTGTAGAATTACCATATGAAAAGAATTTTGATGAGAAAAATATACCTACTAAGGCTAGGCCATCTCAAATGACTAAAGAAATGGTTGAATTTGGTAAAAAAGAAATTGATGATCTTTTAAAGAAGAGTGTAATAAGAAAATCTTATTCCCCTTGGAGTTGTATCGCTTTTTATGTAAATAAAAATTCAGAGACAGAAAGAGGTGTTCCAAGATTAGTAATAAATTATAACCTTTAAATAAAGTTTTACAATGGATAAGGTATCCAATACCAAAGAAAAAAGATCTTTTAAACAGAACAGTTGGATCTAATATATATTCAAAATTTCATTTAAAATCTGGGTTTTGCCACTAAATTCAAATTGTTGAAAAAGATAGATGTAAAACAGCTTTTTAAGTACCATTTGGCCATTATGAATGGAATGTAATGCCATTTGGTTTAAAAAATGCACCATCGGAATTTGAAAATATTATGAATGAATATTTTCATCACATTCATATATTATAACTAATATCGATGATATTTTAGTATTTTCTAAATCTATAGATCAGCATTTCAAGCATTTAAATACTTTTATAAATATTGCTAAGAAAAATGGTATTGTTATATCTGCTAAAATGATTATATTATTTCAAACTAAAATTAGGTTTTTAGGATTTGAAATTGAAAAAGGACAAATTATACCTATAGCCAGAAGTATAGAATTTGCTGATAAATTTCCTGATGAAATAAAAGATAAAAAACAATTACAAAGAGTTTTAGAGAGTCTAAATTATATCTTAGAATATTATAAAAGTTTAGCTCAAGAATTTAAACCCCTTTATGAAAGATTAAAAAAGAATTCACCAGCTTGGTCTGAAATGTTCTCACTCTAATGCAATAAGAAAAATCAAGGCTAAAGTTAAAAGTCTCCTTGCTTATGATTAGCTAACCCTGAGTGGCTTAAAATAGTAGAAACAGGTGCCTCTGATGTAGGGTATGGAGGTATATTAAAACAAATGATGCGAACCCCGTGCGCGATCAACTTGATGCCACGAAACCCAACAATTCAAGATGGCACCAAAACCCCAAGGATCAACTCAAAGTTGGTTACAAGAATTTGGACAGCAAACACACAAACAAGAACGGAAAAGAACACACAAGAATCAAGCAAGAATTCAACCCATTATCTAGAGCGAGACAAAAACCAAACTCTGAACAAGATTTAAAGCAAGAATTGACCCGTTGCCTATATGAATCGGGCAAGAACCAAATCTATAAATCGGTTAGAACAATCACCGTTGCTCAAGCGATGATCCCAACAAAGTCTTAATCCAAAGACTAAAAGAAAGAACTTTTTCCTCACGAAAAATACAAGTTTTTTTTGATAAAACTCTAATCTACTAAAATTCGTCCGTATAATACTGCCTATTTATAGGCTTAATAAAGTCCTAAAAACTAGCTTAAAAACTCCTAAAAAAGTAGTGCTAGGGTTCAGCCATAAGTGACCCCAGGATTTGGGCCAAATGGGCCTTATTAAGGCTAATTAATGAGCCTAAAAACTAAGAACTAAATCAACAACTAAACTTGACTTAAACCCAACTTAAAACCAGCCCAATTTACACAAACTTAAACTACTATTGGGCTTTACATAATAAAGACCAAACTAAAATAAACTTGAAAGGAAATTCGGCCTTCTTGCACTTAAAGGATCTCCACTTGTGCTTCACTTTGAAGAATTGGACTTCATTTATTATTGAATTGAGAATAGTCCAATCCAACTTGATAGAAATACCGCGAATGTACTTCAATCTTGGCGAGAGTGAATCCATGCTTGCTCCATCTTTCATCTCCTCATATTTATACATTTTCAGGCTGTTTGGATCCATATCATTCCCTCCTCCTCAAAAGGATTCATCCTCAAATCCGAATCTGGATAAGATGAAAAGGGATTAGTAAAATGGGACACAAAATTGGCAGAAGATAGGACTTGAAGCCCTGCACTATTGCGAACACAACAAATTTTTGCAAAGTAATGATCCAAACAATTAAACAAATGTGCACACCAAAGCAGAAAATCATTCAGCTTTGGCAAGATAAGTACAATTTGAGAAATTGCCAGAAAACACTGATTTTGACACAAATTGGAAGTTATTTGACCGTAAATAAAAATTTTAGTCAAAGTGTTATGAGGCAAAATTGACACGGTTCATTCTTACAAAGCATTTGACCTAAATCACACAACTTAGGCTGCTCAAAAACTAAGGAACAAAAATTTTGGTAGTGTGTCTAAGTAAAATAAAATGAAACAAGTTATCACGCCATAACAAAAACTTAACTTGACTCAGACAAAATTTGAAATTTTTTACATTAACTTTACTTGAGATTCAAAATTCATAAAAGATGCAGGGAAGTTAACCAATCTAACAAAGTTATCCAATTTATTTTGAAGAAAAGTGAAATGTTGAAAATCATGTAGCATGCTAACACAACAATTCAAAATAGATTTGACGGCATGTAAATGATTATCAACTAAAGTTTGGATTTATCCAAACAATGCTCCACAAATTGGAATTGAAGTCCAAGAATTTGGATTCCTTTTTTGTTCAAAACAACAACCAAGTCAAAAGAATTAATTTTAAACAAGAAATAAACAAAGTGTACACTAAAAATAACTCTAAATTTAGAATTAAATTTATACAATTTCTGAAGATGCTCAAATCTAAGAATTTCAACCCAAAAAGTAGAAAGAAGTTCATACCTATGAGATAGGGTATTGACTACCATATCTTTCTTACCTCGCTTCGGTTGGAATGATGAGATAGTCAATTGGGAGGTTAGGGCATCACGACTTACACCTTTGAAGGACTGTACATAAGAAATAAAACTAGACAAATATAAATCAAGGTTAGGCATGAGAAAATAAATTCTCTTGATATCTCTCTCTTTTCTCTCTTTTCCTTGGACTATGGTTGAAGCCTTTACAATCTTTTCCTCTTGATGGCTTTTCCCACTTTGCTTTTGTTACCTTTATTCCATTGAAGAAATTTTCTTTGAATTTCTAATCTTTCTTCATTTATTTGATGTTGTGGCAAAGGAAGAAATTTAAAAACTTTTTACCCTTCTTACACAAGTGATACGCCTTATTATAGCTATCATAAAAGCCAGTTTTAGATAATTTCCATAGCTGACCAAGTTGTAAATGACATGTGAGCAAAGGTGCTACATCACAAACTACCTTATCAGAATATTTACCAATAGTGAAGGATAAAATAACTTGCTCAGTTACCTTAAACGCTTCACTTTCAGTTGACCATCGGAACTTATAAGGTTTTGGATGTGGCAAAGTAGGCAAATTCAACTTTTCAGCAAGATATGTACTTGGCATATTAATCCATATGCTACTATCAATTACATTAGTACCACAAACCCTTTCATTCACAAGAACCTTAGTGAAGAAAGTCACTTTCCACCTACGAGTCATCACAAATAAAACTCACAAAAAAAAGTAGTTAGTGTTAGAAAAGTAATCAGAATTTTTCCTCACTACTCGGCCTTACTCTTGGGAGTATATGCACTCAAATTGTATCACTCAATCCCTCGTGTGTACCCTCAATTAAATGGCTTTTATCACTCAAATGATCTTACCACACTATTTTTTTCCGCTCTTTAGTTCACTCTCAAAGTCTTTGAAAGACTACGAGGACCAAAGTGAGCTCCAATTATGTCTTAACCACTTAATTGGTTGGAAGTCAAAGAAAACAAATAATCACGGGCCAACGACAAATAAGAGACACCAAAGTTTTGGATTTAAGCTTCAAAGAATAAGAGAAAACAAAATATCCGAGACTATGTGAAGCAACAAAACGTATAGAAAGTAAATAAGAATTTGGTAAGCAAATTTACCAAATAGAAAAAAGGGACAAACTAAGCACACAAAAACAAGCAAGTAGCACTTAAGAATAACAAAGAAATTAAAAGAACCAACAAAAATTAAGTGCTTTTGAACAGAATTACAAATTTTGAAAGTTTTCAAAAATAGAAAGTTTCCAAATCTAGAAATTTGAAAGTTTCCAAAAATGAATTTAGTAAGTTTCCAAATTTAGAATTTGGAAAGTTTCCAAAGATGAATTTGGTAGGTTTCGAAATTTAGAATTTGGAAAGTTTCCAAAGATGAATTTGGTAAGTTTTTGAATTTGGAAGATGGAAAGTTTCCAAACTCAACTAGGAAATCAAAACCTTCTTGGATTAGGACAACAATTTTTTTTTCTCCTTCACAATAGCCGATTCTTCTCCTTCTCCATTTTTTTCACGTTTCTTTTTCTTTCAACACCTTTTTTTTTTTTTTGCATTTTCAGCCAAACAAATTTTTCTTTCGGATGAACAATGCATAACAGTAACGTTGAACAGTACGGTAACAGTAACAATGACAATATGCGTATCTGATTTTTTTTTTTCAGAAACAAAGATATGATTTTCTTTGAAAGAAAATCTGAAACGATTGGAAACAAAAACAAATAGAACTGACCAGAATTGGACCAGCTCTGATAACAATCTGATGCGAAATCCGTGCGGGATCAACTTGATGCCACGAAACCCAACAATTCAAGATGGCACCAAAACCCCAAGGATCAACTCCAAAGTTGGTCACAAGAATTTGGACAGTAAACACACAACAAGAACGAAAAAGAACACACAAAAATCAAGCAAGAATTCAACCCATTGTCTATAACGAGACAAAAACCAAACTCATAACAAGATTTAAAGCAAGAATTGACCCGTTGCTCAATAAGTCGGTTAGAACAATCACCATTGCCCAAGCATTGGTCCCAACAAAGTCTTAATCCAAAGACTAAAAGAAAGAACTTTTTCCTCACGAAAAAGACAAGTTTTTTTGATAAAAATCTACTGAAATTCGTCCATATAATACTGCCCCTTTATAGGCTTAATAAAGTATTTATGCCTAAAAACTAGCTTAAAAACTCCTAAAAAAGCAGTGCTAGGGTTCAGCCATAAGTGGCCCCAAGATTTGGGCCAAATGGTCCTTATTAAGGCTAATTAATGAGCCTAAAAACTAAGAACTAAATCAACAACTAAACTCGACTTAAACCCAACTTAAAACCAGTCCAATTTACACAAACTTAACTACTATTGGGCTTTACATAATAAAGACCAAACTAAAATAAACTTGAAAGGAAATTCGGCCTTCTTGCACTTAAAGGATCTCCACTTGTGCTTCACTTTGAAGAATTGGACTTCATGTACTATTGAATTGAGAATAGTCCAATCCAACTTGATCGAAATACCATGAATGTACTCCAATCTTGGAAAGAGTGAATCCATGCTTGCTCCATCATTCAACTCCTCATCTTGATATATTTTCAGGCTGTTCGGATCCATATCAACAAATAAACCCTAAAACGAAAAAGTAAGAATTGGTCAGATTTAAATATGGTTTACGGAAAAAATGATCAGACAAATTACTCAACAATTAAAAAAGAAATTTTATCAATTGTTTTATGTGTTTCAAAATTTCAAGAAGACTTATTAAATCAAAAATTTATTTTACAAATTGATTGTAGTGCGGAAAAACATGTTTTACAACAAGATATTAAAAATATTGCTTCTAAATAAATTTTTGCTAGATGGCAATCTATTTTATCTGCTTTTGATTTTGTTATTGAATATATTAAAGGAGATTCTAATTCACTGCCTGATTTTCTTACACGAGATTTTTTACAAAATAGTTTGAGTATTGCAGATGAATCTCGGCGAAAATTCTCACAGGATTGATCAATTCAACAGCCCAAATAGAAGCTGTCTACATTCATGGCTTTTAAATGATACCATCTGTCAATTTGCACTTACACATTATTATAATAGATTATATGCTTTAAATATGAGAATAATTAATTTAAAAAATGAATATAAAACATTTGGTTATGAAAATATAGAAGAAAATCATGAATATAATCAGTAACTATGAAAATGATTGATATGTATCAAAATTTTATACAAAGGGAAGAAAATAGTTTAAAAGAAATTAATGAAAAAAGAAAATTAATATTTTCTGGTAAAAAATAATTTCTTCCTTGTTTTAGCAGCATGAATACCCTCAGCTTAGGTTCTGGTAGAAGAGGAAGAGGAAGAGGAAGATGAGAACAAATTTCTCCCCAAAATATTCTCAGAGAACAAATATTTCCTATAACCAATCAAAATTTTCCAACCCTTCCTTCAACAAATTCTCCGTTAAATTTTACTCAAGCTCTTGACAATCAATCACAAAATCCAAATTCTTCTCCATACCCAAATCGAATGACAATTCTTGGCTCCATACTTAGTACCTCAAATAGGACTAGGACAGCTTTCTGTTTTATAGCCAATTCTTCAAATTCACCCCAAATTGGCATGTGTATTGATGAAGAACCACAAATTGGTTCAGAATAAAAAACTCAAGAACCCTATAAATTCAACGGAACAAAAGAGTTTCATGTCATGTTCATTGAAATAGAAGAATTACACAAAAATGCTTTATCAGTTGCAGAAAAATATTTTTTTTAAAAAATTTGGTCCCTATTTTCCATTATCTGGATACAATCCATTAAAATATAGGCATACTTATGCAGACTTTCTAAATCATATTAAAATTGTAGACAGAAAAGATGGTAAAACTAGATGGCGCCCTACTGTTCAGGTGTAAACACCTATTTTTGTCCCTTAAGTTCTCCCCTATTTTCCTCTTAATTTGACTCTCAATTTTCTTTTTAATTTCTTTTTAATCTGCTCTTTGATTTCCTCTTAATTTTTCCTTTAATTCCCTCTTCATTTGTCTTATGGTGTTTAATTATTATGTGTTTTATGCATTTGAAATACTAAGAATGAGTTTTAATATTATTACGCTTTAGATTTTTCAAAAAAAAAAAAAAATTTAGCGCGTGAACAGTACCGCGCGTACTGTTCTCGCGCCGAACAGTCAGCTCGACAGAGCAATTTTTAACCACATTTTTCTCTGCATTTTTTCACCCATTCTCACCAAATATCAGAGGCTCCATACTTCCAACATGACAAGGAATGGTCTTTGACCATATTTACACTCAATCCACCCCTTTAAAGAGCAAAAAACTCAGCCTAAAAAGGGGGGACGAAAATTTCTGCAGGAAGAAAAGAAAGAAAAATTTTTCTAAGTTTAAAAATCTTCCAAACAGCCAACTTTGAGCCAAAATTTCAAACGATTGAAAAGGAATTAGACTAAACTCAAAGAAGAAAAGTTGTAAAGGGTACCTTGGACTACAATTTCTCTTTGTAAAGATCAAGCAAAATCATTCATTTGGAGGGTCAAAAAAGTGGTAGAAGAAGGATGGTGGCCAAGAAAATCTGCAGAAAAAAAAGCGAAATTTTTTTTAAGTCTGGAAAATTTTCCAGACAGCCAACTTTGAGTTAAGATTCCAAGCGATTGAAGAGAAATTAGACTAAACTTAAAGAAGAAAAGTTGTAGAGAGTACCTGGATGAGACTACAACTTCTCTTTGTAAAGCTCAAGCAAAATCGTTTATCTGGGGGGTAAAAAACGTGGTGGAAGAAGGCCGGTTCATCAACCGGAAGCTTGGAGGTGCCGAAAGCAAATTTGGCTCAAACGCATTCCAAGCCAAGTATAACCAATTCCACCACATTCCTGAGGTTGAGGTGAGTTAAATGGGCTTTTGAATCGATTGTTTTGGTGACAAAATGCTTATCTTACTATTTTTACATTATTTATGACTTAATTTTCGAATTTAATTTTATAGTTCATAATGTTTAAATTTAATATTTTTATTGGCTTTAGAATATTTTTTGAGTGTCTCTGAAGGTTTACACGAAAATTTTGTGGATGTTTTATGCAAGTTTGTGTTTGGTTCATATGCCTACTTTTACTCTTTGATTTATGTTTATGTAGTTGATTATGTTAATTAATTGTTATATATTCATGATCTATGTAAAAATTAGAATTTTATGGCTATTTTCTTAGAGTTTTGGGTGTCTTGCAACTCTCTCTTATAAGGTTTGAAGGTTTCACTTTTTGGGGTGGTTATGGAGTTGGAAGAATTTGAATGGTTGTTTACCGTTGGGGAAGAAGAGGAAGAAGTTGGGGGAATGTAGAGAAACTTTCAAGTGTATAAATAAAAACAAACTGAACCATAACTCAAAAATGGCTTTGGGCAAGTGGTTCAGCAGCAAGTATTACTCCATGGGGGTTTGGGTTCGAATCTTCCTGTCCCCATTTTCCTTAGGTTTTTAGTTTTTTCCCTTTGGGTCCATAGGGCTGCTACGTTGTCAATGACGTGGCGCAGCGATGATGTGGCAATTAAAAAAAAAAGAGAGAGAAAAGTTGCCACGTCAGTGATGATGTGGCACCACCAGATTGCGCCACGTCATCGATGTCGTGGCACACAGAAAATTTTTTTTTAAGGGACCCTTTGATTCCACGTCACCGATGACGTGGCACCACCAGATTGTGCCACATCATCGACTACGTGGCACGCAAAAAATTTAAAAAAAAAAATGTTCAGAAAACGCTGGGATCTAATTTTATTTACGTTTTAACCCTCCAGATTTCAGATTTTTGCATTTTAGCCATCAAATAATTTTCTAAATTACATTTAGGCCCTTAAGAAATTTTCTTTAATATTACTGTTTTTTCTTTTCAAATTTCTTCTAAGTTACATTTTTAATGACAATAACCACCAAGTTTTGATTTGATTTTTGTTTGACATTTTAATATGTTTAATTACCATTCGATTGTGAAATTACCGTTTTGCCCTTATGATATTAAATTGTAAATAGGCTCTGATTTTGCACATATTTTTTGATTAGTTTCTTTTGTGATGATTTGTGCTTTATTTTTTATGTTTGTTGGTCTCGATATAATATTTATGCTTTTTCTTACTTGTTAAATGATGTGAATCTATTATTCTGTCCTCAAATTTTGTTTAGTTGCACGACTAGACATTAAATATTTGAATCAAACTCAATTTAGTCCATGACTTAATAACTGTATCAATAATATAAAATCGGGCTAGAAGTAAACTCTGGCGTGCATGACAAATGACTATTTTGCCCCTTGGGAGTTAAAGGGCACTACAAGCTAAATGTGTGCGACTTTAAATTGTCATGGCTAAATTTACCTGTCAATGTTATTATTTACCATTTATTTTCATTTCCTCATTAATATGTACATATTTTATTACTTTTAAACTATCTCAAGCACATGTACGCTACAAAATCGGCAATAATGAATACTAAAATTAAAAAGGGAAACGCGATAAAATCATGCAACCGGTCCAACGCCGGGTAAAGTGGGTGCCAGGGAATTTTAAATCTATTGTAAAATCCCATTTTACAACATGGATTCCCGAACTCAAATTTTTTAAATTAGTGGACCAGGAGTCAATCTAGACTAGGGTTTATTTTCTCTTTAAATTTTGATGTATTTTTGTGTCCCGGCGCACCAACACACCGGGTGGCGACTCCAATCCTGTGTTCCCTAGTTTAGATTATTTTTGTACAATTCATAGTCGAATTTAAAGCCCCGTTATATAAATAGTAAATAGGTGATTCATTTAAATTTGTAATAGTAAGTAGGTAATTTATGTTTGTAAATAGTAAATAGGATTTTTGCATTTAATCACCTATTTCACGAGCACCACATGGCGACGGTGCCGGTCCCAAAGGTGCCGGCCAAACCGCAGGTTGTGGGGGGGTGTGCGACAGCGTGGCAACTCCACTGGGGACTTTGAGAATCCGGGCCCACGATTTCTCACAGTTTCTCTCAATTTTACCTCGTTCATTATAAACCGGCTAATTTTTACCGATTTTGTGTGTTATGTTATCGACTCTATGTCTCGTTTTACTTGTCACATGCTACATGTTACTTTAATTGTTCTTTTTCAATTACTTTACACTTGTTTTACCGTATGTCACTATTTTTGCTGTCTTGTGTGCTGGTTTAGGGATTTTTGTGTCTCGTTTTACGTGCCACATGCTACGTGTTACTTTAATTATTCTTTTTCAATTACTTTACACTTGTTTTACCATATTTCACCAGGTAGCGTTTTTACTGTCTTGTGTGCTGGTTTACGGATTTTTTGTCTCGGTTTACGTGCCACATGCTACGTGTTACTTTAATTATTCTTTTTCAATTACTTTACACTTGTTTTATCGTATTTCACTATTTTTGCTGTCTTGTGTGCTGGTTTATGGATTTTGGGTCTCGTTTTATGTGCCACATGCTATGTGTTACTTTATTTGTTCTTTTCAAATTATTTTATAGTTGTTTTACTATATTTCACTATGTTTGCTGTCTTGAGTACCCGTTTGCTCGATTTAGGTCTCATTTTACGTGCCATACCCTGTCTGCTTATGGTGTGATTTGTTCTTACTTTATTGTACATGTTTTAATATATTTTGCTATTATACCTGTTTGTGATTAATTTGGGGGCAATTTTTGGGGTATTGGGGTGCATCAAACCTTTAGAGCCAAACGCGCTAAAATGTGTGAATCTTACCGCCTCCAAGTGAACACAGCATAACACATGTCTCATTTATTGCATGTCCTACTTTTTGTGGGTGTCGTTCCCACATTCCCTGTAGGAATTAAGACGATCTACCCAGATATGTGGCCATGACACAATGTGCACGTAACGGTATCTGTGGCGATCAGCTGACCACCGACGATAAGGCCCATCCGAATTGACAGATTTTAATTTTGGGCCCAAAGTCTGAAGGTTCGGGAACCAAGCCCATCTAGATTGCGTTAGTAAGCCAAGCCTCATATTCATATAGCTTAAACCATAGGGCAGAACTGTGTGGACCTTGTTTAGGACACTAGACACGAGGCGGTAGGACCCACCTATTTATCTGGCTTGTAATAGTAAATAGCTTTACAAATTTATTATGTAATAGTAATTAGTTTTTCTGATTCGTATGATTTACTTTGGCAATGTAATTTGTATCTACTTCCCGCAAGAAAGAGTAAATTTTGATTTTTGCATTGCATAAGCCTTAGGTAGGGTCAAAGGCATATGGTTGCCAGACCCAAATAGGAGACCCACAACCGCGGCATGTCATTCCAAAGTTTTATTTTCCTTGTGTGCATTTAGGCTAACCCCAGCGTTGTAGGGCCACCGTAGGCTACTTATTGCAAATCATTATCCGTAGAAGGGATACCCTGTCGGATACCCTGTGTATAGAATTGCATACCTATCCCTAGGTACATAACCTACAATGCGATTTGCAAGCTTGTGTGTTCATTTTATAAAGGCTCTGAAGGTGTACAAGCCTCAGGTAAGGCTAACATGTTTTTCATGCAGATGAGTTCCGCTCGAGTAATTGGAAAGGCGACCAAAGTGCCCTATTGGCTACAGGAGTGGGAACGAAACATGCAGTTGTCAGAACTGAATACAATAGCTGGTTATTTGGGTCACCTAGTATGTCTGCGAGATATTGAGTCAGATCGGACCATAGTAGACGCTTTGGTACAGGTCTGGGACAGTGAGGCAGCTGTGTTCAGATTCAGGAAGTTTGAAATGACGCCCACACTAGAGGAGATCGCAGGATTTCTCGGACTAGACTTCAAGGACCGGGCTATTATACTACTGTCCCTAGGTACTACAAGGGACTTCTCTTTGTTCACCGGCATATCAGAGGCTGCGATACCAGGGGGACCCGAGGCTAATTCGGTTACTTTGATATTTTTACACGAGCACTTTGGCACAAAACAGGGATTTCACAGGAACAAGACTCATTTTTTGCATCCCACTGAGGAGTCCTAGGCTTAGAAGCGAGTCCAGGTTTTTGCTCTAGCACTGACCAGCTCATATCTTTTTCTGAGGCCGGATGGGAAGATAGCATTTAAGACGGTACGGATGTTAGCCGATTTGATACATGGCATCGGTGGTCAAGACCTCACCATAATCCCTACTATTCTAGCTAACATATTGGTGGCTTGTACAAACTGTCAGAACAGAGTCAAATTTTTCAAGTGTTCAAGCCTTTTGTTGCAAGTCTGGTTCATGAAACATTTGGGGCGACGAAAGATTGTTCGTCATGATTTTTCCTGGGGTAGAGTGAATTGGGTACAAAGTCACGGAAAGAAATCAACGGATCAACCGGGCGAAGTTGCTGAAAGACAAGGAGAAGCACATTCGCTGGTTGTCTTCATTGAAGGAGTCAGAGACACAGTGGGTTCTAGAATGGGTACCTTGTCATGCACCGAGTCTACAATCTGCTAGCCTTCCGTTCATACCCTTGATAGGAAATGAAGGCCTTGTTCCCTACATACTTTTTCGGGTCTTACGTCAGTTTGGGAGGGTTCAGACAGTACCTCTAAAATCAGCGACTAATCGGTTCAATGTTATGTTCGATAATGGGATACGGCCCAAATCAATACCAGAAAGGTCGAGTATTTTGTCAGCGTGGGCATCCAGACGTCCATGTCAGGAGTCGTTATACGATCCACAGCAGCGTGGAATTTCAAGGACCACACCTCAATACGATGTATGGCTGGAACATTTGCTTAGCCGGCAACCGCCAGCTGTAATAGACCCTTCAAAAAAAGTTGCTCGGTTGGCCGCACTATTGGAGGCTAAGGACAAGGAAATGCCATAGGAGTGGTAAAGGAGATAGCTCTAGATAAGCACAGGCAAGCTTACAAAAGACTTCAAGAACAGCAATCCTGTATTCGAGAGCAGGAATACAACCGAAAGAGGGCATGCACCGAGATGGCTGATGATCTGGGACGCCTAATGTACAATGGGGCTGCTGCATCAGCACGTAGCAAGCTTCTGCGGTACTAGGAGCAAATGATGAAGATACGAGACCATCTAAAGGAGCTCGCCGAATAAGTTCGAACGGGCTTCGTCCCCTTTAGAGTTTTTTTGTTTTTAGGGTTCTTGGGGAAGGAACCATGTTTTATGCTGTAAACTTTGATTATATATCTGAATTTTCTTTTTTTTATTATTATGTTTTAATATGAAGGTACTAAGTGTCAAAATAGCTACCCAACGCAGCACTATTTATACCCGCTCGCGTACACGTAAACTCTGATTTGAAGACAGTATGAGCACCGTACCAGCAAAAGATGTGGAAGGGACCAGTGGGGAGAGAAAACCCAGAGATGGCAGAGTTGTGCAAATAGATGGAATCTATGATGGCTCCTATGGCCAGTATGAACCAAGAAATTCAATGGTACAGGCAAACTTATGGGCCTCACCCCGCCAATCAGGAGATGCTGCCTCCTCATATGCCTAATCTCGGCATGGGGATACCGCTACCCCCACCACCACAGAATCAACCTCCTCCAACTCCAGTGCCACCACTGACAGATCCGGTTCCACCACCACCACCTCCTCTTGAGTTGGAGTATACCTCAGGAAGGGAAGCTGAATTAATGCCACCACCGCTCCCTGTACCGGCTATCAATGATGCCCTATTGAAAAGAATGGAGCGGGTTCGATAGTTTCATGAAGCAGCAACAGGGGACAGATAAATTTGGGACTATTGACTACCAAGATCTATGTCTATTCCCCGAAGTGCAATTACAGCCAAAATTTAAGATCCCATTGCCTTTCCAAAGTACAATGGCACTGGGATCCGGTAGCTCACCGTAAAATGTTCTACAACTTGCTGGGATGAATCCGACAAGCGACCCTCAGATAGTAATGAGGGTATTTGCCAGAAGCTTGGAGGGAGATGCGTTATCATGGTATTTAATGCTTGATCCCAAAAAATTGCAGGATTGGACGAACTTGGCAAATGCTTTTGTAAACATTATGAGTTTAACCGCGACCTAGAGCCGGACCGTTTTGCTTTGATGAACTTAAAGAAGAAGCCCTCAGAGGATTACCGTGAGTATGTGAAAAGATGGAGGGCGTTAGCTGCCCGAGTGAGCCCACCTATGACTGAGACTGAGATGATCAAACTTTTTATTGATGCGCAAGAACCTCCTTACTATGAAAAGTTGATCGGGTCTATTGGAAAATTCTTTTCAGAAATCATCCATCAAGCAGAGGCTATTGAAAGAGGCTTGGAAAGTGAAAAAATTATTGACATGACGGCCTTCAAACTTCAGATAGAGTCCATGCAGGGGAGCACGTCTGTGGCTAAGAAACCCCTGAGCAAGAAGGCTGACAAGAAGGAAGAGTGAAGTGACTTTTATTTTCAACCAACCCAACCGCCAACCACCACGCAATTTCCATCAATACCAAAGACCTAACCCACAACCCTTTTATGCACCACCTCCACTACCACCTCAATACTACCCTCAACCCGTATACCAAACACAAGTACAAATGCCCGTGCCTAATCCATAGCTCCCATATTATAATCCAAGACCACAAACCCCAAACAATCAAAGACCCAACCAGCCAAACAAATTCCCTCATCCAAACTCCAACCAAGCCAGACCACACGGCAGACCACCCTGCAATTTTACCAACTTGGGACGGCCCATTGAGCAACTATATGAGCAGTTGAGATTAGCAGGGAGATTGAATCCCATAGCTCCTCCTCAGTATCCGGGAGGAGTTCCGAATAGGTTTGACGCCAATGCCCACTGTGCCTATCATTCTGGAGCCCCAGGGCATTCCACGGCTAATTGTTGGACGTTGAAGAACAAGGTGCAGGATATGATTGATGCACGTGAGATTGAACTGGCTCATTAGGAGGCCGGAACAAAGGGCTCCTGAAGTAAACACTAATCCGCTGCCACAGCATGAGCCTCATGTTGGGATGGTTTGCATAGAAGCGGAGACGGAAGAGGAAGAAGGAGCAGTCAAAGAAGTGACAATGACTCAGACCAAATAGTTTTATTTGGATTTGGAGTCATCTGAGCCTTTTATCATAGACATGGATCCGTTTGAGGTAGAATTCCAGGAGCTCAGGCCGGACAATGCATGCAGCACCTGTAAAGAGCCCAGCCGTGGAATTATCAACCCTCAGCTGTGATAGTCCGTGGAAGGCCAATTTTTGAGGAGGAAGTGTCCACTGTCACAAGGTCAGGCCGAATCACAAATGACAACAGTTTTGAGGCCGGACAATCCAATAAAGGTAAAGAGCCCATGCAGGCCCCTAAGGCTGTAGCAGACAAAGATGTGGAGGACTTTATAAGATTGATCAAAAAAAGTGAATATTCAGTAGTTGAGCATGCTGCTGTCAAGCTGAATAAGATGCCCTCACAAATTTCTATGCTCAGCTTATTGTTAACATCCGAGCTACACAGGGAGGCAGTCTTGAAGATTTTGAGTAAGGTTCATGTGCCTCGTGATATTCCCATTGACAAACTTGTTGGGTTAGTGGGCAGTGTGCTGGCATCAAACCAAATTTATTTTTCTGATGATGACTTAACTTCTGAAGGGAGCGACCACAACAAGGCTCTATTCATCTCGATTAGATGTGAGGGGCTGCATTTGCCTAGGGTCATGGTTGATAATGGGTCCGCTTTAAATATTTGTTCTTTGAAGACATTGGATAAACTGGACATCTCTCATGACCTGGTCAGGAATTCATCCATGGTGATCAGATGTATTTGACGGGGCTCGAAGACAAGCCACCGAAGAGATAAACCTTATTTTGGAAGTGGGGCCAACTGCTCATCAGGTCACTTGCCAGGTTCTTCCAATTGTTGGGGTATATAATTTGCTGCTGGGATGCCCCTGGATCCATTCTGCTATTCAATGGGCTATTCCGTCATCTTTGCTTCAAAGGGTTAAATTCATTTACAAGTTTAAGCTAATTACTGTATTTGCCGAAGTTGACCACACCATGATGGTCAAGGGGGAAGTTGGGGAAAGCAGTGACACTCCGGTGCCTTTCTTAGCTTATGATGTGGTATCTGTCAGCCGAGGTCCTGGAGAGCAGTCATCAATGAAAGCTGTCTGGGATAAGGCGAGTGTAATGATTGCAAAGAAAATGCTGCGTGGAGGATATCGCATCGGCCAAGGTTTGGGGATGAATTTGCAAGGCATAATACACCCTATTGAGCTACCAATGCAGATGAATACATTTGGGCTTGGTTTTCGCCCGAATGCCAGGCAGCTGAGGGAGATTAAGGAGCTGAAGAGAGCTGAAAAAGAAGATCGAGCATTGCCTATGTTCATTCCACCTCTTAAGATTACTTTCCCACGTTCTGCCGCCATTATGGCTCCTGATGCAGATGAGGTTGAAAGGAGTATCTTATCCAAGGGGTAGCTAATCTGAATTATTTGCGGGGGTAATTATTCAAGAGCAGACGGAGAAGGATGACACTGAGCTACCATTTGCTGAGATCAACCAACTGCACAACTGGACATCTGATGATCTCTCTAGTCATAGGGAGTTTCGGCAAATTTGAAAGGATATTGTTTTTAGTTTTGCTCCTTTTAATTTCATCTTCGTATGTATGTTTTGTACTTCTTAAGTCGTTTTGTTTATGCCATCTAGTCAAGAAATAGGTGCATTCACAGCATTGTATTCATGATTCATCTCATTCATCTGTTTTGGAGATGAATCTTGAAAACAATTTGATTAGTACGGCAAGTACAATCATGATATTGCCTTCATGATTCATCTTATTCATCTATTGTGGAGGTGAATTCTGAAGACAATTGATTTTTATAGGATGGCCAATGAATGTTAAGTTTATATTCTCTACGATCACTTGTACAAATCTTCGATTAATGTAAACTTTTTCTTCAAGATGTTTTAGCTCATTTTGTTTTCTTTCATTTCATGCTTTATTTTTTCCCAAATGGCCCAAAATCAATGCTTTTGATCTTTCGGATACTACAGTTTATGAGGTCGATGAGTGCAATTTTGATATCACACCCGACCCTGATTTTACATAGTTTGAGAGTGGTGAGGATGAGTGTGATATCGAAAATGAATTCGGGCGACACGAGGAAAAACCAAAGCCTAACTTGGAAGAAACAGAAACGGTAAACATTGGGACAGACACGGACGTAAGAGAGGTTAAAATCAGCATACATTTGACTAGATGGCAGAGGAAAGAGATGATAGAATTTTTGATTTTGTTCCAAGACGTCTTTGCCTGGTCTTATGATGATATGCCTGGCATTTCAACAGATGTCGTGGTTCACAAACTCCCCACCGATCCTAAATGCCAGCTTGTAAAGCAGAAGCCAAGAAAGTTTAACCCAGAAATGAGCTTAATGATCAAAGAACAAATCATCAAGCAGTTTTTAATGCCACAATCATCATTGTATCCCTTGGTGGTATCCTATTTGGCTTTCCAATATGGTGCCAGTATCGAAGAACACTGGGGAGGTCAGAGTTTGCGTCGACTATCGAGACTTAAACAAGGCCAGTCCCAAGGATGGTTTTCCACTGCCAAACATTCACATCATTCTAGACAGTGCTACCTGCCATGAGATGGAGACTTTTGTCGATTGTTTTGTTGGGTATCACCAAATCCTAGTGGACGAGGAAGACAGGGAAAAGACAACATTCATTACTCCTTGGGGGACATTCTGCTACAGAGTTATGCCATTTGGACTCAAGAATGTTGGTGCAACATATCAACGCACTATGACCACCTTGTTTCATGACATGATAAAAGAAGAGATGGAGGTCTATGTCAATGACATCATTATCAAATCCAAGAAGGCCGAGGATCACTTGACCAATTTTAAGAAGGTATTTGAGAGGATGAAGAGATATAATCTGAAGTTGAACCCAGTAAAGTGCGCCTTTGGAGCTCCTTCCGAAAAGTTATTAGGTTTCATGCTGTCTTTGTCAGTAAGCGGGGAATTGAGATAGACCCAGCAAAGATCAAAGCTATCCGTGATATGTCTGCGCCAAAGACTCAGAAGGACGTAAAAAGCTTCTTGGGAAAAATCAATTTCATTGGTCGCTTCATTGCTCAGCTGACAGCTACTTGTGAACCTTTTTTCAAACTGTTGAGAAAAAATGCACCGATGTACTGGAATGATGACTATCAACAGGCTTTTGACAAAATCAAAGATTATCTTTTGAACCCCTCCTGTGTTGGTCCCCCCAAAGCCAGGGAAGCCATTAATCATATATATGTCGATTTTGGACGGATCCATGGGTTGTGTGTGAAACCCAGTATTTTACTAGCCTTGTTCTTTGATTTTAACTGGTTTAAAATGTTTTTCATATTATTTTTAGTCATAAAGTACTTCAACTTATTCGTTTTTCAATTCGGCAAATTGAACGATTTATCCAATTTCGGTACCGGCTGGTAAACGGGTCAAAAGTTGGACTAAGTGTAATTAGTGCATTGTGGTGTAACAGTGAGTGTTGTTTGATGGCTGATTTATAATGTTAATTTAGTAGCAAAAAAATTAGTTTTTGGGTCAAATAGTCAACTTGGAGACTATTTGGTCAACTTGGGTACTATTTGGGTCAACTTTGTAAGCTTTTTAAGTCTTCTTCTTGTTGTTTCTTCCTCATTTCTTCCTAGCAGCAGCCGAACTCCTCTTCCTCCATTTTCCCCAAAAATTTTCTTGGATTTCAAGTAGAAATCACTTGGAAGGTAAGATTTTATGTATTTTAGCATTTATGGCTTATGGGCTTTATGATCCAAGCTTTAATTTCAAGTTTTGTAGGATTCTTTATGGCTGAAAATAAACCCTCTTTGCAGCCTTATATGTTATGATTTATGTATGTTGGGTTGTTTTTAGTGTTTTGGAGGTTGGGAAGTGATTGGGGTTGATTTTTAACAACTTTCCATGGTTAGATTACAAATTTTAAGATTATGAGTTGGGGTTTTGTCTTCCATATGTGGCCTAGAGAGTGTTATGCTATGAATGCTTATGTCTATGCACATAATGATGTTTTAAGAGTGTTTTAAGGTTAGTTTGGATAGGAATTGAGACTTGAAACCAAGTGGAATTGATTTCCTTCATTTTGTAAGTAAGCGGAAGTTTGGCGCAACTAGGATAATTTGGATAATTGGTTATGTTTGAAGGATCTTTAATGATCTTTTGATGGTTTTAAGTGTTTCCTTGGTAGTGGGATGGTTAGGAAGCATGTTTGAATCATGCGTGTGGCTAATCGGTAAAAATTTCAGTTTGGTAGTAAAGAGGAATTCCAACCATAGGTTGTTGCTCTAATGTTGTAATAGAGTTAATTGTAGTGGTTATGGAGTATGGATTGTTGTGGAATGCTATTGATATAGTCCCGGCTATTGCTCCGGTTAAAGATATTTTATGGATTTTGTTGGTTGGTTGAATATGTTGTTTTGAGTTGGGTTGTAACCAAGGTCCCTTGAATACCTTGGAATTAGATTTTGCTTGGTTGGTTGAATATGTTGTTTTGAGTTGGGTTGTAACCAAGGTCCCTTGAATACCTTGGAATTGGATTTTATTGGCAGGGAGGATAACCTACTTAGAGACTAGGGAGAGGCGAAGTTTTTCGGTTTTTCTGGAAAACTGCACAAATGATTTCCTAACGCCATCTGTAATATGTATGCTGAGGTTTTAACTAAAACTCTTATAAGAGGGGTCTTAGAACTTGTTTACCGTTTCTGTTTCTTCCAAGTTAGGCTTTGGTTTTTCCTCGTGTCGCCCGAATTCATTTTCGATATCATTTCGCATCGTTTTCGCTTCCCTAGTCATTCTTTAACTTCTACATCTCTTCTAAGAGTCCTCTTATATCTGTTTTAGTTACCACGCCACCTACCGCCGGCGATCGCGTTCAGTGATCATTTGTGCAGTTTTTGCTTTGATAGGTGGGTAACATAGACCCTCTTCCACTTGTATTTTGTTTAACGACTTTCAAAATATGTTTGGATGGATTTTAGAATGTGTCAATGATGTTTGGAACTGCACTTTTACCAAGTTTTGGAACTATTACATATGAAATCGGGACCAAGCTATTTTATGTTAATCAATTAATATGTTTGCAAACTCTTTTGATATGAAAGCATTTTATGACTGTTTTGGCTCATAGGTGACCTAGGTATATAATTTTGGATGTGTTTGGAAGCTGTTCGATTTACCCACCTATCAAAGCAAAAACCTGTCTCTTATACACATCTAGATGACTGTGATCGCTATGATGTTATGAACTATTTGATCGGGGTCTTGTGATGGGATAACTTGACCTCCCGGTCGGACTAGTAGGTGTGGTAGATTACTAGATCGACTAGTACTTGTAGGTCATACCTTTGAGCCTAAAAGATACTCATGCAAACATATTAATTGATTAACATAAAATAGCTTGGTCCCGATTTCAAATATGCATACAGATGTGTATAAGACACAGGCAGATCATCTAGGAGCTGGTAATGGACATGCCTGACGTTTAAATGGCATGTTGAGTGCTGTAATTAGAAACTACTTATGATTATGGTTTATTGATGTTTAAATGGCATGAGACATTTTAAAAAAAAACTGCTTCATGACTATGGTTTTCACAAATGTTATTATCTTTATGTTTTCTTTTTATCGCAATGCTTGGCCCCATTTGAATAGCTTTTATGATATCCACTGAGCTAGTTATGCTCACCCCGCGTGATGTATAATTTTTCAGATTAGGTGCTCGTTTTTGACTCTCCACTGCGTTAGCAGCTTTTAGATTTTCTCCAGATTCCACATTACTGGTAGGTCTCTGCGGATAATCTTCCAAGCTTCTCTTTTGTTTGGAGAGGGGTAGTGTATTAGATAGGTTTTGTATTGATGAACTTTGTTTTTGTTGTAGCATCTTTTGTACTAAGAAGGAATTTTGTAATTCGTATTTTTGTGTAAAAATAAAATATTCGGTTTTATAGTTAAGAAATGGTTTGATGGTTCTATTACATTGCGGTTAAGTTTGTTGCTCTGTTCGTTTCAATCAGTGCCTTGCGCTTTGGACCGGTGTGCCATTAGCGCGGCGTGTTACGGTCCCGTTTTTGGGGCGTGACATTGTGTCTTGGGGCAGCATAATGATTCGGGTAGAAAAGAGCAGGCTATCTATTATCTAAGCAAGAAGTTTACAGTCTATGAAGCCAATTATTATTTTTTGGAGCGAACATGTTGTGCATTGGTTTGGACCTCCCAACGGCTAAGGCATTATTTGCTGGGTCATACCACTTATCTCATTTCCAGGTGTGATCCCCTTCGCTATCTGTTAGAGAAGCCTATGCCGACTGGACGCTTGGCTAGATGGCAGATGTTGTTAGCAGAATTTGATATCATCTTCACTACTCAAAAGGCTATTGAAGGACAAGCGATAGTGGATCATCTTGCTGAGAACCTAAGGGAGAACGATTATCAACCCTTGCACACATACTTTCTGGACGAAGACATCCTATTCATTGGGACTGCCGAAGACATGAAAGATGAATGTCCACATTGGAGGCTATTCTTCATATTTGATAGTGCATCCAACACTTTCGGTGCGGGCATAGGAGCAATTTTGATATCACCAGAGGGCAGACACTTCTCAGCAACAGCCAAGTTAAGTTTCCGTGTACGAACAACATGGCAGAGTATGAGGCTTGCATACTTTGTCTGAAAATGGCATTAGACATGGGTATTAAAGAGTTAGCTGTGTTTAGTGATTCAGATTTGCTCATCCATCATACACTGGGGCACTGGGTAACCAGGGATTCTAAAATCATGCCTATAGTGTCTCAAACTAGGTCGACAATTTGATGCTTTGGAATTCACTCACATACCCCGATCCAGGAATGTATTTACCGATGCTCTGGCTACCTTATCTTCAATGATCAATCATCCAGACGGCACAGTGATAGAACCCATTACCATTCAGGTGCTGGAAAAGCCAGGGTACTGTTGCACTCTTGAGGCGGAATCTGATAGACTTCCTTGCTTTCATGATATCAAGGAGTTTCTGGACAAAGGTAGCTATCCTCTAGGGGCTAGTCCAGGTACTTCAGATAAGAAGTTCCTACGCCGAATGTCAATCAAGTTCTTTTTAAATGGCAATGTACTTTATCGAAGGACGATAGATCTGGGTCTTCTGAGGTGCGTTGATAAGAAAGAGGTCGCTTACATTATGGAGGATGTTATAGGAGAGTTTGTGGGCCACATATGAACGGGCACTTATTAGCTAAGAAGATAATGAGAGCAGGCTATTTCTGGCTTACTATGGAGCATGATTGCATCGAATTTGTCCGCAGGTGTGTTAAGTGCCAAATGCACGGGGATGAGATAAGGGCAGCACCAACTGAATTGCACAACATCACTACTCCATGGCCCTGTTCAATTTGGGGAATGGACATCATTGGATTGATCGAGCCGCCAGCTTCTAATGGTCATCGCTTCATTCTAGTAGCGATTGAATATTTCACTAAGTGGGTCGAGGCTGAATCCTGCAAGCACCTAACAAAGAAGGTAGTGGCGGAGTTCATCCGAAAGAACATCATTTGCCGTTTTAGGGATCCCGGATACATTGGTTACCGACAATGCCAAGAACCTAAATAATGACATGGTAGATGGTCTTCGTGAATAATTCAAGATTAAGCATCAGAATTCCACCATCTACAGGCCAAAAATGAATGGGGCGGTTGAAGCAGCTAACAAGAATCTTAAGAGAATTATTCAAAAGATGGTTGACAGTCAGCGTGATTGGCATGAAAAGCTGCCATATGCATTGCTGGGTTATCGGACTGCCATCAGGACATCTACTGGGGCAACGCCTTACTCCCTCATGTACGGAATGGAAGTTGTTTTGCCAGCGGAAGTAGAGATCCCTTCTCTACGCATTCTTATGGAAACTGAGTTAGAAGATGCAGAATGGGTGCTGCACAGACATGAACAACTTGCACTCATTGATGAAAGACGGCTAACAGCTGTGTGTCATGGCCAATGTTATCAACGGAGGATGACCCGAGCTTACAACAAGAAAGTCAAGCCCAGACATTTTCAGGCTGGCGATCTAGTTTTTACAGAAACGTATATTGCCAATACAGGATGAAGCAAAGGGCAAGTTTGCTCCTAACTGGCAGGGTCCATTCATTGTATACAAAGTATTATCAGGAGGAGCTCTTATCCTTACGGAGATGGATGAACAGGTTTTTCCCCAACCGATAAATGCGGACATGGTCAAAAAGTTTTTCATCTGATTTGGCAGACTGTAAACCTTTAAGTCATTATAGAACGTCGGATAGAATTCCACCTGTTGTTTTCTTTCCCTTTTCACCCACATTCGGACTAAATCCTTTTATATCTCTTCTCTTTATTTGCCTATCTTTCGTTTCAATTGTGCTTTGTCCCTATCCTTTGCTGTAAAAACAAATTGGAACTGAATGTTGGGGCAAATTGTTGTTTTTGGGTGGCAAAAAAAAAAAAAAAAAAAAAGTTTGAGAGGCTAACCAAAACAAATGCCCAACAAAACTCAGTTTGTTATAATAAAACTGGGGCAATTTTTTTCAAATCTATTTCCCCAATTCAGTCAGTTGCATCTTCAAGTAAGACTCTCAGCCCAAAACTGGGGCAATTCTTTTAGATAAGGGACATAACCAGTTTTCCTCATATCACAAACCCGCTCTTCCATCCCTTGTAGCTATGTTCTTTCCAACCAAAGCGCCCATCTTAAACTGGTATCAAGTTTTTGTTAAGATAATCCAAATTTTACCAATCACATGACTTAACCCAAGAGGGCAACTAACTAAAGGAACCAAATAGGCTTAAATCGAGTGTTTGGTAAACGGCTTATATGTTAACATGTCTATAAGAGATAGGAAGCCAGCCTTACTGATGCCGAAAAACTTTGAAAACTAAAGTTCGCATGCAATGGAAAAGGCGATTACTTAGCCAGACGTCTTCCGTTTACTCCCACACCTTGCTGTTTACTTGGACCTCATAGGTGAAAACCCAGAAAGGGCACTTTTGTTTAAAAAAAAAAAAGAGCAAAAGAGAGGCTTGGTTGAAAACCCTACGGGGCGGCCTAGGCAAAAGGAGAGTGTGAAGTAAGCGGAAAAAATAAAAATATAAATAAAAATAAAAAAATAAAAGGGAGGGAAACCTTAGTGAAAACCTGAAAAGGCGCTGAGGAAGGGGTAAACTGAGCAAATGGTCAAAGTCTGGTTGACGACTTCTTTGGGTCCAAGTCTGGGAAAGTGTTCAACTGAAATTTGTTGACTGAAGTTAGGCTTATTGGTTGCCTCTATGTCGTTCTCTCAACACAGTCATTGGCCTTTAAAAGGCACATATCTGATGGATCCAAAGCATTGCCTGATCGGGTCCAAATCACTTGGAATTAAAGTCAAAGCGGTGTTAATACGGTGATGGCATGATTTTTACTAAGATTGCTCCCATGTGCCCGTAACTCGCATGCTGCCATTTAGTTTGTTTGTAGTTGTTGATGTTTTAGTTATCAAATATGTGAAAACCATCTGTTTAATTGAACTACGATCTGATTCCTGTGGTGGGATACGTAGGCAGCTCTTAGCGAGCTCGGTCACCTTGCTTATAGAAATGTTACGCTAAGATTGACATTTCGTATGTTTTGGCACTGACCAATTCGAGTTTTCTTTGCTTGATATCGCATTGTTTTGAGTACCTGCAGGTACATGAAAATAAAATGGATGCTAAAATCCACAACACTGGGGCAAATTTTATTGATTGGATATCCTTCATAAATAACGAGAGATACACTAATCCTGAGAGCTGTCTTGATACCCAACGGTCTTTCTTCGCATTTTGAAAGGGGTGATTAATGCCAACCCCTAATGAAGCAATCAACCTCACAGGTGATCGCCACTTGGGAGATGGTACACTAAGTTCCCAGTCAAACCTCTCAGTTTAAATAATGCTGTCATTTACCGTTTAGGGCTTAATGTCCCAGTTTACAAGCCAGTCATGATTAGGGTTAATTACTAGTTTCCTTTTACAATTCATTTCATGGGTAAGCCCAATGACATGGCTCCGTGTATGTATCATACTTATTGCATTTTCACCCGATAAACGAATTTCGGGTTCTCATTTTCCATTTTCATTAACCTGATAAACGAATTTCAGGTTTGCATTTCTGCATCACCCGATAAATGAATTTCGGGTTCTCATTTCCATCTCCGTTAACTTGATAAACGAATTTCAGGTTTGCATCTTCACCCGATAAACAAATTTTGGGTTCTCATTTCCATTTTCATTAACCTGATAAACAAATTTTAGGTTTGCATTTTCATACCCGATAAACGAATTTCGGGTTCTCATTTCCATTTCCATTAACCTGATAAACGAATTTCAGGTTTGTATTTCTGCTTCACCCGAAAAATGAATTTTGGGTTCTCATTTCCATTTCCATTAACCTGATAAACGAATTTCAGGTTTGTATTTCTGCTTCACCCGAAAAATGAATTTTGGGTTCTCATTTCCATCTCCATTAACCTGATTAACGAATTTCAGGTTTGCGTTTTTACCCGATAAACGAATTTTGGGTTCTCATTTCCAACTCCGTTAACCTGATAAACAAATTTCAGGTTTGCATCTTTACATTTCCTCGATAAACGAATTTCGGGTTCTCATTTTCATTTTCATAACCTGATAAACGAATTTCAGGTTTGCATTTTCATCCCCGATAAACGAATTTCAGGTTTGCATTTTCATTAACCTGATAAACGAATTTAAGGTTTGCATTTTCATCCCCGATAAACGAATTTCGAGTTTCCATTCTATTAACCTGATAAACGAATTTCAGGTTTATCTGCATCACCCGATAAACGAATTTCGGGTTCCTGAAATTTGTTAACCCGATAAATGAATTTCAGGTTTGCATTTTCACATCGATAAACGAATAAGGGTTCTCATTTCCATCTTCATTAACCTGATAAACAAATTTCAGGTTTGCATCTTCACCCGATAAACGAATTTTGGGTTCTCATTTCCATCTCCGTTAACCTGATAAACGAATTTCAGGTTTGCATTTGCACTCTCGATAAACGAATTTCGGGTTCTCATTTTCCATTTTCATTAACCTGATAAACAAATTTCAAGTTTGTTTTGATTTTAATCCCCGATAAACGAATTTCGGGTTTTCATTCTATTAACCTGATAAACGAATTTCAGGTTTGCATTTCTGCATCAACAGATAAATGAATTTTGGCTTTCATTTCAAGTTTGCATTACCCCACAAACTCACCGTTCGGGTTTTCATTTCACTCTTGTTACCTCGATGACACAAAGTCGGGTTTTCATTTTAACTTATATGTCTTTACCCCGATGACATAAAGTCGGGTTTTCATTCTTATTTACATACCCTTGCCTTGATGATACAAAGTCGGGCTTTTAATTCACATTGTTTGTTGAGTTTCATTACCAATGACGTTTGCATGTTATGTCAAGTTAGTTTTCTTTGTCATTCACAGCTACGTTTCATTCTAAGTCCCTGTACTCCCGATAAACACCAGATCGGGATTTCATTCTTGTTTCCAAGTTTCATTTATGTCTTTTATGGTTCATTTCACTGGGCATTTTTTTTTTGTTCACTTCTTTCCCCCAATGAAGACTTTTCCGCTAAAGAGCCAGGATGAATAGATAGGCCTAATCTCCCCGGTGTGTTTGTCAAGATGGTGAATTTCCTCTTTCATGACCTCATGAGCTTAATGTTGACATGTGGCAAATTTAGTTGCATGATTTGAATCATCCAGGCATGCGGTGTCTACAATCGTTGCCTAGAGTTTCTTCGATCCTCTTCGACACTCTGGCAAAGAGGGGCAAGCTGTAGACATCTATTTTTGTCCCTTAAGTTCTCCCCTATTTTCCTCTTAATTTGACTCTTAATTTTCTTTTTAATTTCCCTTTTAATTTCTTTTTAACCTGCTCTTTGATTTCCTCTTAATTTATCCTTTAATTCCCTCTTAATTTGTCTTATGGTGTTTGATTATTATGTGTTTTATGCATTTGAAATACTAAGACTGAGTTTTAATATTATTAAGTTTTTAGATTATTCAAAAAAAAAAAAAAAAATTCAGCGCGTGAACAGTGTGTATAAGAGACAGGGTCAAAGACATTCCATCTCGACGGAGCTATTTTGGCCACGTGTTTTCTCTGCATTTTTTCACCCATTCTCACCAAATATCAGAGGCTCCACACTTCCAACATGACAAGGAATGGTCTTTGACCATTTTTACACTCAATCCACCTCTTTAAGGAACAAAAAAACTCAGCCTAAAAAGGAGGGACGAAAATTTCTGCAGGAAGAAAAGAAAGAAAATTTTTTCTAAGTTTAAAAATCTTCCAAACAGCCAACTTTGAGCCAAAATTTCAAACGATTGAAAAGGAATTAGACTAAACTCAAAGAAGAAAAGTTGTAGAGGGTACCTGGGACTACAACTTCTCTTCGTAAAGCTCAAGCAAAATCATTCATCTTGTGGGTGAAAAGCGTGGTGGAAGAAGGCCGGTTCATCAACCAGAAGGTTGGAGGTGCTGTGAAACCCAGTATTTTAATAGCCTTGTTCTTTAATTTTAACTAGTTTAAAATGTTTTTCATATTATTTTTAGTCATAAAGTACTTCAACTTATTCGTTTTTCAATTCGGCAAATTTTTCGGTTTACGCGATTTCGGTTCCGGCGGGTAAACGGGTCAAAAGTTTGACTAAGTGTAATTAGTGCATTGTGGTGTGTGAGTGTTGTTTGATGGCTGATTTATAATGTTATTTAGTAGCAAATTAAGAAAAAAATTAGTTTTTGGGTTAAATAGTCAACATGGAGACTATCTGGTCAACTTGGGTACTATTTGGGTCAACCTTGGAATTTCTTTTTAGTCTTCTTCTTGTTGTTTTTCTTCCTCATTTTCTCCAGCTGCTGGCTGAACTCCTTCCTCCATTTTTCCCCCAAAAATTTTCTTGGATTTCAAGTAGAAATCACTTGGAAGGTAAGATTTTATGTATTTTAGCATTTATGGCTTATGGGCTTTATGATCCAAGCTTTAATTTCAAGTTTTGTAGGATTCTTTATGGCTGAAAATAAACCCTCTTTGCAGCCTTGTAAGTTATGATTTATGTATGTTATGGGTTGTTTTTAGTGTTTTGGAGGTTGGGAAGTGATTGGGGTTGGATTTTTAACAAACTTTCCATGGTTAGATTACAAATTTTAAGATTATGAGTTAGGGTTTTTGTCTTCCATATGTGCCCTAGAATGTTATGCTATGAATGCTTATGTCTATGCACATAATGATGTTTTAAGAGTGTTTTAAGGTTAGTTTGGATAGGAATTGAGACTTGAAACCAAGTGGAATTGATTTCCCTTCATTTTGTAAGTAAGCGGAAGTTTGGCGCAACTAGGATAATTTGGATAATTGGTTATGTTTGAAGGATCTTTTGATGGTTTTAAGTGTTTCCTTAGTAGTGGGATGGTTAGGAAGCATGTTTGAATCATGCGTGTGGCTAATCGGTAAAAATTTCAGTTTGATAGTAAAGAGGAATTCCAACCATAGGTTGTTGCTCTAATGTTGTAATAGAGTTAATTGTAGTGGTTATGGAGTATGGATTGTTGTGGAATGCTATTGATATAGTCCCGGCTATTGCTCCGGTGAATCTTTCCGTTTATGGATTTTGTAACTAAACATGCTGGTTGGTTGAATATGTTGTTTTGAGTTGGGTTGTAACCAAGGTCCCTTGAATACCTTGGAATTAGATTTTGTTGGTTGGTTGAATATGTTGTTTTGAGTTGGGTTGTAACCAAGGTCCCTTGAATACCTTGGAATTGGATTTTATTGGCAGGGAGGATAACCTACTTATAGCCTAGGGAGAGGCGAAGTTTTTCGGTTTTTCTGGAAAACTGAGCTTATTATTTCCTAATCTAGCTGTAATACGAATTTGAGGGGTTAACTAAGTGTTTTGACTGGGGTTTTAACTTGTCGAAGTTGGTCAGAAATTGTGATAAGGCCATTTTTGACCAAAGAGCTGTTGGTGTCGTTTTCTATCATTTCGCGTCGTTTTCGCTTCCCTAGTCATTCTTTAACTTCTACATCTCTTCTAAGAGTCCTCTTATATCTGTTTTAGTTACCACGTTAACCGCCGGCGATCTCGTTCATACACATCTAGATATGTATAAGAGACAGCATGCACGCCAGACTGTTTACTTCTAGCCCGATTTTATATAGTTTATACACTTTCGAAATATGTTTGGATGGATTTTAAAATGTGTATGATGTTTGGAACTGCACTTTTACCAAGTTTTGGAACTATTACATATGAAATCGGGACCAAGCTATTTTATGTTAATCAATTAATATGTTTGCAAACTCTTTTGATATGAAAGCATTTTATGACTGTTTTGGCTCATAGGTGACCTAGGTATATAATTTTGGATGTGTTTGGAAATGTGTGATTTGTGGAGAACCGGTTCTATAGTCATCCATGGGACGCCATGGTGACTGCTGTGAATGTTTTGAACTAATTGACTGCGGTGTCTTGTGATGCCATAACTTGACCTCCCGGTCAGACTAGTAGGTGTGGTAGATTACTAGATCTGACTAGTACTGTAGATCAAACCTTCGAGCCTAAAAGATACTCATGCTATTTTATTAGATTTCGGATTGAAACTGTACTTGGATTTGTACGCTATGCTTTAGCATACTATGGTTTTGAAATGATTGGATCTTTTTGGCTATGTTTTGGACATACCTGACGTTTAAATGGCATGAGACATTTTAGAAATGTTTTGAAATGATTGGATCTTTTTGGCTATGTTTTGGACATGCCTGACGTTTAAATGGCATGAGACATTTTAGAAAACTACTTATGATTATGGTTTATTGATGTTTAAATGGCATGAGACATTTTAGAAACTGCTTCATGACTATGGTCTTCACAAATGTTATTATCTTTATGTTTTCTTTTTATCGAAATGCTTGGCCCCATTTGAATAGCTTTTATGATATCCACTGAGCTAGTTGTGCTCACCCCACGTGATTTATAATTTTACAGATTAGGTGCTCGTTTTGACTCTCCACCGTGTTAGCAGCTTTTAGATTTTCTCCAGATTCCACATTACTGGTAGGACTCTGCGGATAATCTTCCAAGCTTCTCTTTTGTTTTGGAGAGGGGTAGTGTATTAGATAGGTTTTGTATTGATGAACTTTGTTTTATGTTGTAGCATCTTTTGTACTAAAAGGAAATTTTGTAATTCGTATTTTTGTGTAAAAATGAAATATGCGGTTTTATAGTTAAGAAATGGTTTGATGGTTCTATTACATTGCGGTTAAGTTTGTTGCTCTGTTCGTTTGTGCCTTGCGCTTTGGACCGGTGTGCCATTAGCGCGGCGTGTTACGGTCCCGTTTTTGGGGCGTGACAGGTGCCGAAAGCAAATTCGGCTCAAACGCACTCCAAACCAAGTATAACCAATTCCACCACATTCCTGAGGTTGAGGTGAGTTAAATGGGCTTTTGAATTATTGTTTTGGTGACAAAATGCTTATCTTACTATTTTTACATTATTTATGACTTAATTTTTGAATTTAATTTTATAGTTCATAATGTTTAAATTTAATGTTTTTATTGGCTTTAGAATATTTTTGGAGTGTCTCTAAAGGTTTACACGAAAATTTTGTGGATGTTTTATGCAAGTTTGTGTTTGGTTCATATGCCCACTCATACAACTTTCACCCTTTGATTTATGTTTATGTAGTTGTTTATGTTAATTAATTGTTATATCTTCATGATCTATGTAAAAATTAGAATTTTATGGCTATTTTCATAGAGGTTTTGGGTTAAGGTTTGAAGGTTTCACTTTTTTGGGTGGTTATGGAGTTGGAAGAATTTTGAATGGTTGTTTACCGTTGGGGAAGATCTCTAAAGAAGTTGGGGGAATGTAGAGAAACTTTCAAGTGTATAAATAAAAAGAAACTGAATCATAACCCAAAAATGGCTTTAGGCTGATTCAGCAGCAAGTATTACTCCATGGGGGCTTGGGTTCGAATCTTCTTGCCCCCATCCCCCTTGGGTCCATAGGGCTGCCACGTCAGTGATGACGTGGCAATTAAAATAAAAAAAGAGAGAAAAGCTTGCTGACAGAGCTCGCTTGATGCCACGTCATCGATGACGTGGCACCACCAGATTGCGCCACGTCATCGATGACGTGGCACCACCAGATTGTGCCACATCATCGATGACGTTTTCAGGCACACAAAAAATTTAAAAAAAAAATTTAAAAAAAAAAAGATCAGAAAAAATTTTATTTGCGTTTTAACTCTCCAAATTTTAGGTTTTTGCATTTTAGCCCTCAAATAATTTTCTAAATTACATTTAGGCCCTTAAGAAATTTTCTTTAATATTACTGTTTTTTCTTTTCAAATTTCTTCTCAGTTACATTTTGAATGACAATAACCACCAAGCTTTGATTTAATTTTTGTTTGACATTTTAATATGTTTAATTACCCTTTGATTGTGAAATTATATTTTGCCCTTATGAGTATTAAATTGTAAATAGGCTCCGATTTTGCACATATTTTTTGATTAGTTTCTTTTGTGATGATTTGTGCTTTATTTTTTATGTTTGTTGGTCTCGATATAATATTTATGATTTTTCTTACTTGTTAAATGATGTGAATCTACTCTTCTGTCCTCAAATTTTGTGTAGTTGCACGACAAGACATTAAATATTTGAATCAAACTCAATTTAGTCCATGACTTAATAACTGTATCAATAATATAAAATCGGGCTAGAAGTAAACTCTGGCGTGCATGACAAACGACTGTTTTGCCCCTTGGGAGTTAAAGGGCACTACAACCTAAATGTGTGCGACTTTAAATTGGACCCCGGGCTAAATTTACCTGTCAATGTTATTATTTACCATTTATTTTCATTTCCTCATTAATATGTACATATTTTATTACTTTTAAACTATCTCAAGCACATGTACGCTACAAAGTCAGCAATAATGAATACTAAAATTAAAAAGGGAAACGCGATAAAATCATGCAACCGGTCCAACGCCGGGTAAAGTGGGTGCCGAGGGAAATTCAAATCTATCCCAAACCTTCCCATTTTACAATCAGGATTCCCGAACTCATGTTTTTTTTTTTTAATTACATGGACCAGGAGTCAATTTAAACTAGGGTTTATTTTCTCTTTAAATTTTGATGTATTTTTGTGTCCCGGTGCACCAACACACCGGGTGGCGACTCCAATCCTGTGTTCCCTACATGCTTAGATTATTTTTGTACAATTCATAGTCGCATTTAAAGCCCTGTTATATAATAGTAAATAGGTGATTCATTTAAATTTGTAATAGTAAGTAGGTAATTTATGTTTGTAAATAGTAAATAGGATTTTTGCATTTAATCACCTATTTCACGAGCACCACATGGCGACGGTGCCGGTCCCAAAGGTGCCGGCCAGACCACGGGTTGTGGGGGGGGGTGCGACATCAAGATTATTATTTTACTATGTCAAAAATGTTTATTAAAAGAGTTCCTAGTTCAGAAAAATGGAGCTCTCATCCCTCAGATGTCCATCATTTTCGATCATTCTTCAACAATTCCAATTATGCTTTTAATTACTTGGACCTTATGACTACCTTTACCAATGTCATGTACTACAATTCACCACCTGATTGCAAACACACTTGGTGGATCAGAATGGACCCTACTATCCTTGAAAATAAGACATTTTTACCCATGTGGTTCTACCATTGATTCCAATCTTTTGGAACAATGTTCTGGAAAAAATTTTACCTCCTGATCTCCAGACTCTTTTTAAACAATTCAAAAAAGTCTTTTCTGATGATTTTATAGATCCCAATATTCCAAATAGAACCTTAATACATTTTTGAGCAAATTCAGTATCCCTTGGTTGTTTTCCTGGAAATTAGACGTGGGAATTGCTTGTGGATGTCTTATTCCTCAGTTGAGAAGAATACAAGAAAACAAATGGTGGCCAAGATGTGAATATAATTGTGCTCAAATTGAGCACTCTATTACTCAAGATGAAAAAAAAAGAATAGAAAAGTTGAAAGACCAACATCAAGAATGATAGAGAGATTCTTTAATTTTCCAAAAAAAAGTAAAAAATCGAAGGAAAATAAAGATATCTCAAAACCATAATTCAATCTTGAACACTTTAGAGATCAAATTATGGCTGAGATATCCAAGCAAATTGAATCTACACAAGCCTCTGAAGGAAAGGAAAAGGTTTATGAATCAGAGGCTATTAAGACCACCAATGCATTCGAGCTGTCCTCATTCTCCCTCATGGATTTTGATGATGATGATGACACAAATATGAATGAAGATATGGATAAACACTTAGGAATTGAAGAGATGATAGAACAAAAAACTCATGAGTTAGAAATTTTGATTTCTCAAACAAAATTTCAGACAAAGGTTGCCAAGAAATTATTTTCTGATGATGAGACAAGTTTCCAATCAGACTCTCAAATTTCACAAAAATCCAAAAAAGGGAAAAAGAAGAAATAGATACAAGTGGTGGACCCCATCAAATTAGACAATGAAGGACGATAATTCACCAGATTTCAAAGTTTTCAAATCTGCTCGGATTCCAAACATTTCAAATCCAAAAATCAAGGCCTATAATAAGGACTTCTTCTGTAATAGTCGGATATCAATTTTTAGTATCAGTTTTCTTCTTAGAACATTCTAAAAGTATTCCCAAAAAGCTTTGTAAGATTGTGTGGCCTTCAATAAAAATTGTAAGTATTGTTTTACGTATTTTAGTAGTAATGTCCTTTCCTTATGTTTAGTTTTAATTTACTGTATATAGTTTCGATTTGGGAATGTACAAGAATTTGGATTTATGTCAAATGTATCCATATTATTGTGATGGTAAAACATTTTGAAATAAAGAGAAAGAACTCACTTTTGAATTTGCTACTAATGATAAAATTTCTGATCTTAATTCTGTGAATGAAACCTCTTTAAACAATAATATTAATTTAAAACAGAATCAAATAATTTTTTTAGAAAAAGAAATACATAATTTTAAAATAGAAGAACAATTAAGACAAGCAATACTACAAGAAAAAATTTCTCGAATCAATCAACAAATAAATACTGAAATATGTGAAGAAGTACCAACTGCCTTTTTGAATAGAAAATAACATATTGTAGAATTACCATATGAAAAGAATTTTGATGAGGAAAATATACCTACTAAGGCTAGGCCATCTCAATTGAATAAA
The DNA here is from genome assembly GCA_025175665.1 of Cinchona pubescens. Taxonomy (NCBI): domain Eukaryota; kingdom Viridiplantae; phylum Streptophyta; class Magnoliopsida; order Gentianales; family Rubiaceae; genus Cinchona; species Cinchona pubescens. Next base: position 11,815,186 of record JANKKI010000053.1, read on the forward strand.
GAAATGCTTGAATTTTGTAAAAAATAAATTGATGATCTTTTAAAGAAGAAGTATAATAAGAAAATCGTACTCCTCTTGGAGTTGTACTGCTTTTTATGTAAATAAAAATTCAGAGATAGAAAGAGGTGTTCCAAGATTAGTAATAAATTATAAATCTTTAAATAAAGTCTTACAATGGATAAGATATCCAATACCAAAGAAAAAAGATCTTTTAAACAGAACAGTTGGATCTAATATATATTCAAATTTTGATTTAAAACCGGGTTTTGGCAAATTCAAATTGCTGAAAAAGATAAATACAAAACAGCTTGTACAGTACCATTTGGCCATTATGAATGGAATGTAATGCCATTTGGTTTAAAAAATGCACCATCAGAATTTCAAAATATTATGAATGAATATTTTCATCACATTCGTATATTATAACTAATATCGATGATATTTTAGTATTTTCTAAATCTATAGATCAGCATTTCAAGCATTTAAATACTTTTATAAATATTGCTAAGTAAAATGGTATTGTTATATCTGCTAAAATGATTATATTATTTCAAACCTAAAATTAGATTTTTAGGAATTGATATTTAAAAATGACAAATTATATCTATTGCCAGAAGTATAGAATTTACTGATAAATTTCTTGATGAAATAAACGATAAAAAACAATTACAAAGATTCTTAGGGAGTCTAAATTATATCTTAGAATATTATAAAATTTTAGCTCAAGATAGTATACCCCTTTATGAAAGATTAAAAAAGAATTCACCATCTTGCTCTGAAATTCACTCTAATGCAATAAGACAAATCGAGGCCAAAGTTAAATGTCTTCCTTGTTTATCATTAGCTAACCCTGACTGGCTTAAAATAGTAGAAACATATGCCTCTGATATAGGGTATGGAGGCATATTAAAACAAATAAACCCTAAAACGAAAAAGGAAGAATTGGTCAGATTTAAATCTGGTTTATGGAAAAATGATCAGACAAATTACTCAACAATTTAAAAAGAAATTTTATCAATTGTTTTATGTGTTTCAAAATTTCAAGAAGACTAATTAAATGTAAAATTACCTTTATTTAGATTATTTTATGAATTGATTGTAGTGCGGCAAAACATGTTTTACAACAAGACATTAAAAATATTGCTTCAAAACAAATTTTTGCTAGATGGCAATCTATTTTATCTGCTTTTGATTTTGATATTAAATATATTAAAGGAGATTCTAATTCACTGCCTGATTTTCTTACACGAGAATTTTTACAAAATAGTTTGAGTATTGCAGATGAATCTTGGCAAAAATTCTCACAAGATTGATCAATTTGACAGCCCGTGTAGAAGCTGTCTACATTGCTTTTAAATGATACCATCTATCAATTTGCACTTACACATTATTATAATAGATTATATGCATTAAATATGAGAATAATTAATTAAAAAAATGAATATGAAATATTTGGTTATGAAAATATAAAAGAAAATCATGAATACAAAGTAACTATGAAAATGATTGATATGTATCAAAATTTTATACAAAGGGAAGAAAATAGTTTAAAAGAAAATAATGAAAAAAGAAAATTAATATTTTCTTAATAGTTAAATAATTTCTTCCTTGTTTTATCAGCATGAATAACCTCAGCGGAGGTTCTGGTAGAAAAGTAAGAGGAAGAGAAGGACAAATTTCTCCTAGTAATGGAAGAGGAGGACAAATTTCTCTCAGGAGGAAAAATTTCTCCCCAAAATACTCTCAGAGAACAAATATTTCCTATAACCAATCAAAAATTTCCAACCCTTCCTTAAACAAATTCCCCGTTAAATTTTGCAGAAACTCTTGACAGTCAATCACAAAATCCAAATTCTTCTCCATTCCTAAATCGAATGACAATTTTTGGCTCCATACTTAGTACCTCAAATACGACTAGGACAGCTTTTTGTTTTATAGCCAATTCTTCAAATTGACCCCAAATTGGCATTTGTATTGATGTAGAACCACAAATTGGTTCAGAATCAAAAACACAAGAACCCTATAAATTCAACGGAACAAAATGCCATGTCATCTTCATTGAAATAGAAGAATTACACCAAAATGCATGAGAGATTCAGTAGCAGAATGAAATATTTAATAAAAAATTTTGGTACCTATTTTTCATTATCTGGATACAATCCATTAAAATACAGGCCTACTTATGCAGACTTTCTAAATCATATTAAAATTGTAGACATAAAAGATGGTAAAACTAGATGGTGCCCTACTGTTCAGGATTATTATTTTACTATGTAAAAATGTTTATTAAAAGAGTTCCTAGTTCAGAAGAATGGAGCTCTCATCCCTCAGATGTCCATTATTTTAGATCATTCTTCAACAATTCCAATTATGCTTTTAATTACTAGGACCTTATGACTGCCTTTATCATTGTCATGTAATTCACCACCTGATTACAATCACACTTGGTGGATCAGAATGGACCCTACAATCCTTGAAAATAAGACCTTTTTACCCATGTGGTTCTACCGTTGATTCAAATCTTTTGGAATTCCAGAAAAAAATTTACCTCCTAATTCTCCAGACTCTTTTTAAACTATTCAAAAAAGTCTTTTCTGATGATTTTATAGATCCCGATAGTCAGTTTCAAATAGACCCTTATTGAATTTTTGAGCAAAATTCAGTATCCCTTGGTTGTTTTCCTGGAAATTAGACGTGGGAATTGCTTATGGATGTCTTTTTCCTCAGCTGAGAAGAATACATGAAAACAAATGTTGGCCAAGATGTGAATATAATTGCGCTCAAATTGAGCACTCTATTACTCAAGATGAAAAAAAAAGAATAGAAAAGATGAAAGACCAACAGCAAGAAAGAGAAAGAGAATCTTTAATTTTCCAAAAAAAGTAAAAAATTGAAGGAAAATAAATATATCTCAAAACCATAATTCAATCTTGAACACTTTAGAGCTCAAATTATGGCTGAGGTATTCCAGCAAATTGAATCTGTACAAGCCTCTAAAGGAAAGGAAAAGGTTTATGCATCAGTGGCTGTTAAGCCCAGAAATGCATTTGAACCTTCATTATCCTTGGTGGATTTTGATGATGATGATGACCCAAATATGAATGAAGATATGCATAAACACTTAGGAATTCAGGCTGTATTCCAAGAGATGATAGAACAAAAAACTCATGAGTTAGAAAATTTCATTTCCCAAGCAAAATTTCAGACGCAGGTTGCCAAGAAATTATTTTCTGATGATGAGACAAGTTTGCAACCAGACTCTCAAATTTTACAAAAATCCAAAAAAGGGAAAAAGAAGAAATAATGCTTCATACAAGTGGTGGACGCAATCAAATCTGACAATGAAGGATGATAATTTACCGGATTTCAAAGTTTTCAAATCTGCTCGGATTCCAAACATTTCAAATCGAAAATCAAGGCCTATAAATAAGGACTTCTTCTGTAATAGTCGGATATAAGTTTTTAGTATCATTTTTCTTCTTAGAACATTATGAAAGTATTCCAGATAAGCATTGTAAGATTGTGTGGCCTTCAATAAAAATGGTAAGTATTGTTTTACATATTTTAGTATCCTTTCCTTATGTTTAGTTTTAATTTACTGTATATAGTTTCGATTTGGGAAAGGACAAGAATTTGGATTTATGTCAAATTAGTATCCATATTATTGTGATGGTAAAATATTTTGTAATAAAGAAAAAAAAAACTCACTTTTGAATTTGCTACTTAAGAAAAAATTTCTGATCTTAATTATATGAATGAAACCTCTTTAAACAATAATATTAATTTAAAATGGAATCAAATAAATTTTTTACAAAAAGAAATATATAATTTTAAAATAGAAGAACAATTAAGACATGCAAAACTACAAGAAAAAATTTATCGAATCAATCAACAAATAATTACTGAAATATGTGAAGAAGTTCCAACTGCCTGTTGGAATAGAAAACAATATATTGTAGAATTACCATATGAAAAGAATTTTGATGAGAAGAATATACCTACTAAGGCTAGACCATCTCAAATGAATAAAGAAATGGTAAGAAATTGATGATCTTTTAAAGAAGAGTATAATAAGAAAATATTACTCCCCTTGGAGTTGTACAGCTTTTTATGTAAATAAAAATTCTGAGATAGAAAGAAGTGTTCAAAGATTAATAATAATAATTATAAACCTTTAATTAAAGTTTTAGAATGGATAAGATATCCAATACCAAATAAAATTTATCTTTCAAATGGAATAGTTGGATCTAATATATATTCAAAATTTGATTTAAAATCGCGATTTTGGAAAATTCAAATTGCTGAAAAAGATATATACAAAACAGCTTGTACAGTACCATTTGGCCATTATGAATGGAATGTAATGACATTTGGTTTAAAAAATGCACCATCAAAATTTCAAAATATTATGAATGAATATTTTCATCACATTCATATATTATAACTAATATCGATGATATTTTAGTATTTTCTAAATCTATAGATCAGCATTTCAAGCGTTTAAATACTTTTATAAATATTTCTAAGAAAAATGGTATTGTTATATCTGCTAAAATGATTTTATTATTTCAAACTAAAATTAGATTTTTAGGACTTGAAATTGAAAAAGGACAAATTATACCTATAACCAGAAGTATAGAATTTGCTGATAAATTTCCTAATGAAATCAATGTAAACAATAAAAAACAATTACAAAGATTCTTAGGGAGTCTAAATTATATCTTAGAATATTATAAAAGTTTAGCTCAAGATAGTAAACCCCTTTATGAAAGATTAAAAAAGAATCCACCAGCTTGCTCTGAAATTCAGTCTAATGCAACAAGAAAAATCAAGGCTAAAGTTAAAATTCTTCGTCGTTTATCATTAGCTATCCCTGAGTGGCTCAAAATAGTAGAAACATATGCCTCTGATATAGGGTATGGAGGTATATTAAAACAAATAAACCCTAAAACAAAAAAGGAAGAATTGGTCAGATTTAAATCTGGTTTTTGGAAAAATGATCAGACAAATTACTCAACAATTTAAAAAGAAATTTATCAATTTTTTATGTGTTTCAAAATTTCACGAAGACTTATTAAATAAAAATTTTATTTTACTAATTATTTGTAGTGCGGCAAAACATGTTTTACAACAAGACATTAAAAATATTGCTTCTAAACAAATTTTTGCTAGACGGCAATCTATTTTCATCTGCTTTTGATTTTGATATTGAATATATTAAAGGAGATTCTAATTCACTACCTGATTTTCTTACACAAGAATTTGTACAAAATAGTTTGAATTTTGTAGATGAATCTCGGCAAAAATTCTCACAGGATTGATCTATTTGACAGTCCATGTAGAAGCTGTCTACATTCATGGCTTTTAAATGATACCATCTGTCAATTTGCACTTACACATTATTATAATAGATTATATGCTTTAAATATGTGAATAATTAATTTAAAAAATGAATATAAAACATTTGGTTATGAAAATATAGAAGAAAATCATGAATATAAAGTAACTATGAAAATGATTGAAATGTATCAAAATTTTATACTAAGAGAAGAAAAAAGTTTAAAAGAAATTAATAAAAAAAGAAAATTAATATTTCCCGGTTAAATAATTTCTTCCTTGTTTTAGCAGCATGAATAACCTTAGCGGAGGTTCTGGTTGAAGAGGAGGACAAATTTCTCCCCAAAATACTCTCAGAGAACAAATATTTCCATAACCAATCAAAATTTTCCAACCCTTCCTTCAAGAAATTCTCCGTTAAATTTTGCTCAAGCTCTTGACAATCAATCACAAAATCCAATTTCTTTTCCATTCCCAATTCGAATGACAATTCTTGGCTCCATACTTGGTACCTCAAATTGGACTAGGACAGCTTTCTGTTTTATAGCCAATTCTTCAAATTCACCCGAAATTGGCATGTGTATTGATGAAGAACCACAAATTGGTTCAGAATAAAAAACACAAGAACCCTATAAATTCAATGGAACAAAATGCCATGTCAACTTCCTTGAAATAGAAGAATTACACCAAAAAGCTTTTTCAGTTGCAGAAAAATATTTTTTATAAAATTTTGGTTCCTATTTTCCATTATCTGGATACAATCCATTAAAATACAGGCATACTTATGCAGACTTTCTAAATCATATTAAAATTGTAAACATAAAAGATGGTAAAACTGGATGGCACCCTACTGTTCAGGATTATTATTGTAACTATGTCAAAAATTTTATTAAAAGTGTTTGTAGTTCAGAAGAATGGAGCTCTCAGATGTCCATCATTTTAGATCATTCTTGAACAATTCCAGTTATGCTTTTAATTACTTGGACCTTATGACTGCCTTTACCAATGTCATGTACTACAATTGACCACCTGATTACAAACACACTTGGTTTTGCAAGTTTTGCATTTGCCTTTGATGACCAAAGGAAGTAAAAAAGAAAGAAATTCAAGAAGTTCAGATTCTCTTCTTCAAAATCTCCCAAGCCCAGAAAAAGAGATATTTTAAAAAGAAAAATTTTAATTTTCAAAAGAAGAAAAAGAAAAAATCTTCTAGGTGCTACATTTGCAACCAAAAAGGGCATTTTGCAAAAAATTGTCCCCAGAACAAAAAAGGAATCAAACTGATTGAGGACATTCAAGAGCAAATAGGTCAATACATATCCTCGGATGATGATCTTGAATCTATTTTCTCTGAAGAAGTGAATCCTCTGATTAGATTCTCATTTGCCTTAGAAGTACCAATCCAAATGTTCAACATAATACCAACAAGTAGGGAACAGTACCCCATTCTCCCTTCTAATCTTTCATCTCTTGTTGCACAAACATTGATTCATGTTTATCCTACTAAGTATGATAAACCAATTCTTGTAATTGCATTTTTTGATATAGATGTAACAATGTCAATGATGAATCCAGAAGTTTTAGTTGAAGAATATTCAAAACCTCACAAGAAAGATTTCAGAGCTACAGATGGAAGAATTTTTACTTCTCACTTGATCACCAAAGGACTAATCACAATTCAGTTCTTCCTACAATGCAAGATTCGTACTCAAATTCTAGGATGTGCACTTCCAGGTAAAGATATCATAATTGGTATAGACCTTTACAAAGGAACTCCAAGTATGTAAATTCTTCAAGAAGGTATCAAATATAAGAGATTTTTCAAAGAATACATTGATATCCCACGACTATATCTTTCAATTGTTTCAAATTACCAAAACTTAATTCTAATCCCAGATAAAATCCAAACTCATTGAACAATCATGTACAGAATCTCACTCTGAATTTTGTAGAAATGTTCTAACCCTTCGTGGCAGAATCCAGAGTTTTTTATAAGGTTACCCTTCAAGAAGATTGAGGATGTCAATCCAACCAAAGCAAGTCAATCAGGAATGAATCCTAAGCATTCCTATTTAGTAGAACAAGAATGTCAGGATCTTCTTAAACATGATTGTTTGAAACTTCTCATTCACAATGGGCATGTTAAGCTTTTTATGTGAATAAAAGATCTGAGGAAGTACATGGTAGGATGAGGCTGGTAATTAATTATCAACCTATTAACCATTTATTGGAATATGATAATTTTCCATTGCCCAACATAAATACTTTGTTTTCAAAACTTTCAAATGACAAATGGTTTTCAAAATTTGATTTAAAATTTGGTTTTTGGCTACTGGGTATAGTCCCAGAAGACAGAGAAAAAAATGGATTTTGCATTCCAAATCACCATTTTCAATGGAATCATGGTAATGCCTTTTGGCCTAAAAATAGCCCCTTCATTGTTTCAAAAAGCCATGGTTAAAAAGATTGAACCAATTCTTAACAACAGTCCCATCTACATTGATGACATTCTTTTGTTTAGCCAAACCTTCGAAGACCATACAAACCTTTTGAACCAGTTTTCAAAATTTGTCCAAACTATGGAATAATGCTTTCTGAGAAAAAGATTATTCTAGCTCATAAAGAAATCTCCTTCTTAGGAATGAAATTTGTTAATGGACAATATACCCCAGAACAGCACATTTCTGAAGCCATAAACTGTTTTCCAGACCATAACTTCTCTGCCAAAGAAATCCAACAATTTCTTGGTCTTGTAAATTATGTTCGAGATTTCATACCCAAAATTTCCAAGGTAATTCACTCCTTGTCCAAACTTCTAAAATAGAAACCCATTCATTGGGATGAATCCCAAACCCTAGTAGCCCAAACCATCAGAAATAGTTACAGAACCTACCATCTCTCCATCCTCCAGCTGATGTTGAGTAAAAGAATCATTCAAATTGATGCTAGTGATAAATACTGGGGAGCCATTTTTCTCATTGAAAAGGAAAGAAAAAGATCTCTTTGCAGTTTTGCCAGTGGTAGATTCAAAGACTCTGAAATTCATTATCATTCTACCTTCAAAGAGATCCTTGCAGTAAAAAATGCTATCAAGAAATTCAATTTCCATCTTATTGAACATCCAAATTGAATTAGATATGAGCAGTTTTCCTAACATGCTCAAATTCAAGTAGAAAATGTTACCTCATCCGCAGCCACTCTGATATGGATCCGAATAGCCTAAGACGTGTCAAGATGAGGAGATGAATGCTAGAGCAAGCTTCGACTCACTCTTGCCAAGATTGGAGCACATTCGTGGTATTTTGATCGAGTTGGATTGAACTATTTTCAATTCATTAGTAAAGCACAAGTGGAGATCCTTTAAGTGCAAGAAGGTCGGACTTCCTTTCAAGTTTATTTTAGTTTGGTCTTTATTATCTAAAGCCCACTGGAAATAGTAGTATAAATTTGTGTAAATTGGGCTGGTTTTAAGTTCGTTTAAGTTGGGTTTGGGTGTTGATTTACTTCTCAGTTTTAGGCTCATTAATTAGCCTTAATAAGGCCCATTCAGCCCAAATCTTGGGTTGCTTATGGCTGAACCCTGGCACCACTTTTTCAAGAGTTTTTAAGCTAGTTTTTAGGACTTTATTAAGCCTATAAATAGGCATCATCATATGAACGAATTTGACAGCACATTTTTATCAATAATATTTGTCTTTTTCATGAGGAAAAAGTTCTTTCTTTTAGTCTTTGGATTAAGACTTTGTTGAGATCATCGCTTGAACAACGGTGATTGTTCTAACCGACTTATAGATTTGGTTCTTGCCTGATTCATATAGGCAACGGGTCAATTCTTGCTTTAAATCTTGTTAAGAGTTTGGTTCTTGTCTCGCTATAGACAACGGGTTGAATTCTTACTTGATTCTTATGTGTTCTTTTCGTTCTTGTTTGTGAGTATCACTCCTGTTTACTGTCCAAATTCTTGTGACCAACTTTGGAGTCAATCATTGGGGTTTTGGTGCCATCTTGAATTGTTGGGTTTCGTGGCATCAAGTCGATTGCGCACGGGGTTCGCATCAGATTTGTATCAGAGCTGGTCCAATTCTGGTCAGTTCTATTTATTTTCATTTTTAATTGTTTCAGATTTTCTTTCAAAGAAAATCATATCTTAGTTTCTGCCAAAAAAAAAAAAAAAAAATCATGTTGTTCATCATATTGTTCACCGTTACTGTTCATCGGAAAAAAATTTCTAGCCATATTGTTGCTTCTTTGTTAGTGTTCTTCATTGTTCTCTTTGTTGTTGCTACTACAAAACAAAATAATAATCTTTGCTTAGCCGAATTCAAAAAAAAAGAAAGAAGTGTTCTTGGCCGAATTTTGAAAATAAAAAATGAGGAAAAAAAAAACTTGTTTGACCGAAAAGAGTAAAAAAGAATGTTGAAAAAAAGGGGGAAAAAAAGGGAAGAAGAAGAATCGGCTAATGAGAAGGAGGATAAAAATTTTAGGGCTTGCATAGTTGGTTGCTTATAAATATAGGCAATTATTTGTTTATTTCCTGATCTGAAAAGGTTTTGGTTTCTTACCTTTTCCTACTTGTGTTTGGTATTCCATATTCCAATTCTAATTGCACTTGGTTTCCTTATTCTAATCCTATTTGGAATTGATTTCATGTCCTACGCATATTTGGAATTGGTTTCTAATCCTAATCCAAATTAGATTTGAAAAACCATAATCCAAGTTAACTTAGGAAAATTATCCTAATCCCAGTTGGACTCTGAAAACTAATCCTAATCCTAGTAGGATTTAGATTACTTACCCTAATCTCAATTGAATTAGGAAATCCACCAAATTTGGCACTTTTCATTTTTGGAAACTTCCTACTTTTGGAAACTTTCTATTTTTTGAAACTTTCTAAATCTAGATATATTTTCCAAGTATGTAATTCTGTTAAAAAACACTTAATTTTGTTGGTTCTTTAAATTTATTTGTCGTAGTCTTAAGTGCTACTTGTTTGTTCTTATGTGCTTAGATTTCTTTTTTATTTGGTAAATTTGCTTACCAAATTCTTATTTGCTTTCTATACGTTTTGTTGCTTTGAGTAGTCTCAGCTATTTTGTTGTCTGTTGTTCTTTGAAGTTTAAATCCGAAAGTTTGATGTCTCTTATTTGTTGTTGGCCCGTGATTATTTGTTTTCTTTGACTTCCAACCAATGAAGTGGTTAAAACATAACTGGAGCTCACTTTGGTCCTTGTAGTCTTCCAAAGACTTTTAGAGTGAACAAAATAGCGAAAAAAGCAGTGTGGTGAGATCATTTGAGTGATAAAAGCCATTCAATTGAGGGTGCACACGAGGGATTGAGTGATATTTGAGTGCATATACTCCCAAGAGTAAGGCCAAGTAGTGAGGAAAAAATTCTAATTATTTCTTTTTCTAACACTAACCACTTTGTTTTGTGAGTTTTATATTTGATGTCTCGCAGGAGGAAAGAGACTTTCTGCCTCACTAAGGTTCTTGTGAATGAAAGGGTTTGTGGTACTGTAATTGATAATAGCATATGGATTAATATGGCAAGTACATATCTTGTTGAAAAGTTGAATTTCCCTACTTTGCCACATCCAAAACCTTATAGGTTCCGATGGTCAACTAAAAGTGAAGCGTTTGAGGTAACTGAGCAAGTTATTATGGCTTCACTATTGATAAGTATTCTGATAAGGTAGTTTGTGATGTAGCACCTTTGCTCACATGTCATTTACAGCTTGGTCTACTATGGGAATTATCTGAAAATGATTTTTATGATAGCTATACTAAGGCGTATCACTTGTGTAAAAAGGGTAAAAAGTTTAAATTTCTTCCTTTGCCACAACATCAAATAAATAAGAAAGATTAAAAATTCAAAGAAAATTTCTTGAATGGAATAAAGGTAAAAAGCAAAGTGGGAAAAGCCATCAAGATGAAAAGATTGTAAAGGCTTCGACCATAGTCCAAGAAAAATAGAGAAAAGACAATGGAGAGATATCAAGAGAATTTATTTTGTTGTGCCTAACCTTGATTTATCTTTGTCTAGTTTTCTTTCTTATGTACAGATGGACTAACCTCCCAATTGACTATCTCATCATTCCAATCAAAGCGAGGTAAGGAAGATATGGTAGTCAATACCCTATTTCAAAGGTATGAACTTATTTTTGTTTTTTGTGCTGAAATTCTTAGCTTTGAGCATCTTAAGAAATTGTACAAATTTAATTACGAATTTAAAATTATTTTTAGTGTACATTTTGTTTTTTTCTTGTTTAAAATTAATTCTTTTGACTTGGTTGTTGTTTTGAATATAAAAGGCATCCAAATTCTTGAATTTCAATTCCAATTTGTGGAGCATTGTTTGGATAAATCTGTCTAAGCTATAGTTGATAATCATTTACATGCAATCGAATCTAATTTGAATTGTTGTGTTAGCATGCTACATGATTTTCAAGCTTTCACTTTTGTTCAAAGTAACTTGGATAAGTTTGTTCAGATTGGTTAACTTCTTTTATAAATTTTGAATCTCAAATAAAGTTAACTTCAAAATTTTCAAATTTTGTCCAAATCAAGTTAAGTTTTTGTTATAGCGGGATAACTTGTTTGATTTTGTTTTACTTAGACACGCCACCCAAATTTTTGTTTCTTACTTAGGTTTTGAGAAACCTAAGTTGTGTGATTTAGGTCAAATACTTTGTAACAATGAAACCGTGTCAATTTTGCCTCAAAACACTTTGACTAAAATTTTTGTTTACAGTAAAATAACTTCCAATTGTGTCAAAATCAGCGTTTTCTGGCAATTTCTGAAATTGTGCTTATCTTGTCAAAACTGAATGATTTTCTTCTTTGGCGTGAACATTTGTTCAACTGTTTGGATCATTACTTTGCAAAACTTTGTTGTGTTTGCAATAGTGCAGGGCTTCAAGGCCTATCTTCTGCCAATCTTGTGTCCCATTTGACTAATCCGTATTTTTCTTATCCAGATTCGGGGACGAATAACAACAAAAGATTTGTCTTTTGAGGAGGGAGGGAATGATATGGATCCAAATAGCCTAAAGACGTGTCAAGATGAGGAGTTGAATGCTAGAGCAAGCTCTCACTCTTGCCAAGATTGGAGCACATTCATGGTATTTTGATCGAGTTGGATTGGACTATCTTCAATTCATTATTACATGATGCCCAATTCTTCAAAGTAAAGCTCAAGTAGAGATCCTTTAAGTGCAAGAAGGCCGGACTTCCTTTTAAGTTTATTTTAGTTTGGTCTTTATTATGTAAAGTCCAATAGTAGTTTAAGTTTGTGTAAATTGGGCTGGTTTGAAGTTGGGTTTAAGCTGGGTTTGGGTGTTGATTTGATTCTTAGTTTTTAGGCTCATTAATTAGCCTTAATAAGGCCCATTTAGCCCAACTCTTGGGGCTACTTATGGCTGAACCCTAGCACTACTTTTTGAGGAGTTTTTAAGCTAGTTTTTAGGACTTTATTAAGCCTACAAATAGGTATCATCATATGAACGAATTTTTGAGAGCACATTTTTATCAATAATGTTTGTCTTTTTCGTGAGGAAAATGTTCTTTCTTTTAGTCTTTGGATTAAGACTTTGTTGGAATCATCGCTTGAGCAACGGTGATTGTTCTAACTGACTTATAGATTTGGTTCTTGCCTGATTCATATAGGCAACGGTGACATTCTTACTTTAAATCTTGTTAAGAGTTTGATTCTTGTCTCGCTATAGACAACGGGTTGAATTCTTTCTTGATTCTTGTGTGTTCTTTTCGTTCTTGTTTGTGTGTGTTTGCTGTCCAAATTCTTGTGACCAACTTTGGAGTCGATCCTTGGAGTTTTGGTGCCATCTTTAATTGTTGGGTTTTGTGGCATCAAGTCGATTGTGCATGGGGTTCGCACAACACTCAAATGGGATAATGGTTTTCTCAATACACTTTGATGTTAAACACATTAAAGGAAAACAAAATTTTGTATTTGATTTTCTGAGTCGACCCCAAAAATCTCAAACATGTTTACCTTCCGCTGTACACATGTTTTCCTCTATTCCTTCATCATCCTCCATTTTATGATTCCAAACCATTGAGTCATATCCTCCAGGTTAACCAGATCTTTCTTATCCATGGAAAAAAGAAGATCTTGATTGATATGGATCCAAACAGCCTAAATAGGTCAAGATGAGGAGATGAATGCTAGAGTAAGCTTGGACTCACTCTTGCCAAGATTGGAGCACATTTGTGGTATTTCGATCAAGTTAGATTGAACTATTCTCAATTCAATAATACATAAAGTCCAATTCTTCAGAGTGAAGTACAAGTAGAGATTCTTTAAGCGCAAGCAGGCTGAACTTCCTTTCAATTTTATTTTAGTTTGGTCTTTATTATGTAAAGCCCAATAATAATTTAAAGTATTTTGTAAATTTGGCTGGTTTTAAGACGGGTTTAAGTCGGGTTTAGTTGTTGATCTAATTCTTAATTGTTAGGCTCATTCATTAGCCTTAATAAGGCCCATTTAGCCCAAATCTTGGGGCAGAATACTTATGGCTGACCACTAGGACTACTTTTTAGGAGTTTTTTTAGCTAGATTTTAGGATTTCTACAAGCCTATAAATAGGCATCATCATATGGATGAATTTTATAGTATTTTTTTTTATTAAAACACTTGTCTTTTTTATGAGCAAAAATTTCTTTCTTTTAGTCTTTGGATTAAGAATTTGTTAGGATCATCACTTGAGCAACGGTGATTGTTCTAACCGACTTATAGATTTAGTATGGCACAAGATGAACAAAGCACAAGATCAAGACCATGACAATAATCAAGAAGGGGAAAAAAGAATTTTCAGATGAACAATAATAGTGAACAGTATGATGAATAGTACTTTTTTTTTTTTTTTTTTGCAGAAACTAAGATATGATTTTGTTTGGAAGAAAATAATCAAAGAGCAAAAATAAACAAAACTAAGCAGAATTGGACCAGTTCTGATACCAATCTGATGCGAATGTCATGCGCAATCGACTTGATGCCACGACACCCAACAATTCAGGTTAGATGGCACCAAAATCCCAAGGATCGACTCCAAAGTTGGTTACAAACATTTCTTGTACAATTAAAATGTTGTCTGAGATATCCCTATCACTCACGTAGGCCACCTGTTTAGGAGAAATTATTCTTGGCAAGATGGAAGCAAGTCTAGTAGCCAAGAGTTTTGTGCAAATTTTGTTGAAGAATGTGCATAGGCTAATGGGTATAAAGTCACTGAATGAGGAAGGATTCACATTCTTTGGAATTAAAGAAATTATGGTACTTGTGAACATCCTAGGCAGTCGTGTACCCTTCAACAAGTCCTTCACTGCCGTGAGGAGGTTGTGCTGGATTATATTCCAGCAGGTGGTAAAAAATACACTATTAAAGCCATCTATGTCGGCAGCTCCATCTAGATTGAGGGAGAAAACCGCGTCCTTTACCTCTTTGATTGATGGCTCAGCCAACAAAAGCAGGTTGTCTTCATGGGTTAGAACCTGAGAGAGGTTTTCCAGCATAGAGAGATCAAGAACAAGCTTGTTGGAGCATTCCCAATTAAGAACCCGTGGAAGAAGTTCACTCCTTCAGTTTCAATTGATTGAAGATCATCTGTCCAGGAGCCATTGATCTTGATCTTTGAGATGTTGAGTCTTTGTCTTTTGGACATGAGTGAAGCATGAAAGAATTTGGAGTTCTGATGTCACGCCCCAAAAACAGGACCGTAACACGCCGCGCTAATGGTACACCGGACCAAAGCGCAAGGCACAAACGAACAGAGCAACAAACTTAACCGCAATGTAATAGAACCATCAAACCATTTCTTAACTATAAAACCGAATATTTCATTTTACACAAAAAATACGAATTACAAAATTCCTTCTTAGTACAAAAGATGCTACAACAAAAACAAAGTTCATCAATACAAAACCCATCTAATACACTACCCCTCTCCAAACAAAAGAGAAGCTTGGAAGATTATCCGCAGTGTCCTACCAGTAATGTGGAATCTGGAGAAAATCTAAAAGCTGCTAACGCGGTGGAGAGTAAAAAAACGAGCACCTAATCTGAAAAATTATAAGTCACGTGGGGTGAGCATAACTAGCTCAGTGGATATCATAAAAGCTCTTCAAATGGGGCCAAGCATTTCGATAAAAGAAAACATAAAGATAATAACATTTGCGAAAACCATAGTCATGAAGCAGTTTCTAAAATGTCTCATGCCATTTAAATGTCAATAAACCATAATCATAAGTAGTTTCTAAAATGTCTCATGCCATTTAAACGTCAGGCATGTCCAAAACATAGTCAAAAAGATCCAATCATTTCAAAACATTTCTAAAATGTCTCATGCCATTTAAACGTCAGGCATGTCCAAAACATAGCCAAAAAGATCCAATCATTTCAAAACATAGTATGCTAAAGCATAGCTAACAAATCCAAGTATAGTTTCAATCCGGAATTTAATAAAGCATAGCGAACAAATCCAAGTACAGTTTCAAAAATAGCATGAGTATCTTTTGGGCTCAATGGTATGACTTTCAGTACTAGCCTAAGATCTAGTAATCTACCACACCTACTAGTCTGACCGGGAGGTCAAGTTATCCCATCACAAGACCCCGTATCAAATAGTTCATAACATTCACAGAAGTCACCACGGCGTCCCATGGATGACTATAGAACCGGTGCACCCCAAATCAAACATTTCCAAATACATCCAAAATTATATACCTCGGTCACCTATGAGCCAAAACAGTCATAAAATGCTTTCATATCAAAAGAGTTTGCAAACATATCATTTGATTAACATAAAATAGCTTGGTCCCGATTTCATATGTAATAATTCCAAAACTTGGTAAAAGTGCAATTCCAAACATCATACACATTTTAAAATCCATTCAAATATATTTCGAAAGTGGTTAAACAAAATACAAGTGGAAGAGAATCTATGTTACCCACCTATCAAAGCAAAAACTGCACAAATGATCACTGAACACGATCGCCGGCGGTAGGTGGCGTGGTACCTAAAACAGATATAAGAGGACTCTTAGAAGAGATATGGACAATCCTAGGCTATAAGTAGGCTATCCTCCCTGCCAACAAAATCCAATTCCAAGGTATTCAAGGGACCTTGGTTACAACCCAACTCAAAACAACATATTCAACCAACCAACAAAATCCAATTCCAAGGTATTCAAGGGACCTTGGTTACAACCCAACTCAAAACAACATATTCTACCAACCAACAAAATCCATAAACGGAAAGATTCACCGGAGCAATAGCCGGGACTATATCAATAGCATTCCACAACAATCCATACTCCATAACCACTACAATTAACTCTATTACAATTCAGGAACATTAGAGCAACAACCTATGGTTGGAATTCCTCTTTACTACCAAACTGAAATTTTAGGATTAGCCACACGCATGATTCAAACATGTTTCCTAATCCATTATGTACCAAGGAAACATGTTAAAACCATCAAAAGATCTCTTATACACTTCAAAGATAACCAATTATCCAAATTATCCTAGTTGCGCCAAACTTCCGCTTACTTACAAAATCAAGGGAAATCAATTCCACTTGGTTTCAAGTCTCAATTCCTATCCAAACTAACCTTAAAACACTCCTAAAACATCATTATGTGCAAAGACATAAGCATTCATAGCATAACACTCTAGGTCACATATGGAAGACAAAACCCTAACTCATAATCTTAAAATTTGTAATCTAACCATGGAAAGTTGTTAAAAATCAACCCCAATCACTTCCCAACCTCCAAAACACTAAAAACAACCCATAACATACATAAATCATAACTTATAAGGCTGCAAAGAGGGTTTTCTCAGCCATAGTTATATTTTTTTAATTTAGATTTTTTAGATGTATAAAGAGAAATTGTCTCTGTCTCTTTTTACACATCTAGATGGGGGAAAATGGAGAAGAAATTTCGGCCAGCTGCTGGAGAAAAATGAGGAAGAAACAAGCAAGAAGAAGACTTAAAACAAATTCCAAAGTTGACCCAAATAGTACCCATTTGACCTAATAGTCTCCAAGTTGACTATTTGACCCAAAAACTAATTTTTTGCTACTAAATTAACATTATAAATCAGCCATCAAACAACACTCACACACCACAATGCACTAATTACACTTAGTCCAACTTTTGACCCGTTTACCCGCCGTACCGAAATCGCGTAAATCGAAAAATTTGCCGAATTGAAAAACGAATAAGTTGAAGTACTTTATGACTAAAAATAATATGAAAAACATTTTAAACCAATTAAAAATCAAAGAACAAGGCTATTAAAATTTACTGGGTTTCACATCTGATCTCCTTCTTTTAGCCATTTCATCCTAGACTTTTGCCTCCAAAAGCTTTCTTCCTCTACAAGGCATTTGGTGTAGAAAGCTTGAGCTTGTGCCAACGCAAATTGATTGGTTTGATTTGGTTGGTGAACGCAAAGCTCTTCTTTGAGTTTAACATCATTCTCTACTGCATGAATTTTACTAAAAATATTTTCAAATATTGTGTGACTCCAATTTTGCAATTCAGCCTTCTAGCGTTTTAACTTTAAGGCTATGATTGAGAGGGGTGATCCCATGCATGGTAGTGACCAATTGCTTTCCACAACCTACAAAAAACTTGGGTGTTTAGTCCACATATCTAAAAACCTAAATTGCCGTGGACCTGAGAAGTTGTCATTGGAAATTGTGAGTAGGAGCGGAGATTGGTCTGAGCAAGTTTTCAGGAGGTGGTGAGTGGTGATTTTTGGAAAGGTTAAGAGAAGCAAAGCATTGCACACAAATCTGTCCAGCACTTGACTCTTCCACACTATTACCAAACCTGTTACCCCTCCATGTGTTGCCATGTCCATTAAGCCACAATCATAAAAGCAATCATTGAACTCTTCAATAGCATCTATCTCGAGGTTGGAGGAGCCCTTGTATTCATCTAAATTTGCAATAACATTGAAGTCTCCACTAGAAAACCATGGGGAAGAAGCCGCATTCAACCTAGGGAGGTCTTTCCATAACTTCCTTCGTTTCGTCTTGGTGCATTTTGCATAAATAAAAGAAGCAGCTACATTGATATGGAAGGAGCCAGAAGAAATTGTAACGTGTATGAGTTGATCAGAGGCAAAAATTTCTTGAACGGTTAGGTTATTATTCCAAAGTAACCAGCCGTTAGGGTTGGCTTTGAAACCAGCAAACCCTAATTTATTTGCAAATAAGGAAATCCTCGCCCTGTCCAACCATTGGCTCTAATAAGGCTAGGATTTTTATTTTGTATTCCTTCACTAGCAATTTGACTCTACGAAGAGAAGGTGTATATTACCTATTCCTCTTACGTTCTAGACTAGGATGTGATCCATTTAGCATTCCGGATTAGGGTGCAGGGTAGAAGGCTTTGACACAAAGCCTTGTTTTGATTTATCGTGGCATAGCGTAAATTGTTCTACTCCTGGCTTTTTTCTTTTTAGAGGACTTACCAGCCGGTTGCTCTAACGTAGGGCCTGGTTCGACATTTGCTTGGACAGCAGCCATGTTTTGGGGAATGTCATTATCTAAAAATAACAAGGTAGTTCTTCTACGATTTTGTCATGAGTGAGAAAGGAGTCATCATTGATCTCAAAAGGGAGACATAGAAAGCGATTGTTTACACAAATTGATCCATCCCGAGGAAGATGTCAACCGCCTCTTTACATTACAGAAGGGAAGAAACGAGAATAGTTGAAAGCCTATTTGCTAACTTATTGTCAACCTCTTTCAGATATGAATCTATCTAATTCAGAAGGGTAGAACTTGCATCAGTATCAAAATTTCAATTCAAACACTGGGTTTGATTCACACTCCATGTTCTGAGAAATATTTACCATCCGAAAAGAGGAAAAAATGGAGTCTTTGTCTAAAGATATGCGTTAAGAAAGGGAAAATGTATAGAACTTTTCAACGAGATGGTGCTTTTTCAACTCTCTCAAAATGGAATCTATTCCAAACATCTATGCCATGGTTCCTTACTTCGATAGGGTACAAATATCTAAATTTGATATTTTTAGATAATTTTTCAGACCTATTGCCGATACTAAGTAGCATAAAAAATGGGTATCCATTTTTAATGATATTATGCATGGATCGAGTCTATCATGGCGAATTCTTCAGAAAAAATTTGTGTTTTCCACAATAGAATCTGATAAGTGAAATTTTGAGTAATTGTTTACATAAACTTCTTCTGTTCGAAGAAAGGATTCATTGAAATAATTAGTCACCATTGATATCTACACATCTGATATAGCCAAATGTTCAGGATTTCCTCTATTCAACCCTTTTCCTTCTTATTGCTGGATATGATTTAAGCTGTCTCGTTCGTACACATCTTCTCTTTGTTTCCCGGGTCTCTAGTGAGTTACAGACAGAGTTCGAAAAGGTCAAATCTTTGATGATTCCATCATCTATGATTGAGTTGCGAAAACTTCTAGATAGGTATCCTACATCTGAACCGAATTCTTTCTGGTTAAAGAATCCCTTTCTACTTGCTCTGGAACAATTAGGAGATTCTCTAGAAGAAATACGGGCTTTTGCTTCTGGCGGCAACATGCTTGGTTCTGCTTATTGGGTCAAATCAATACGTTCTAAGATGAAATATTTGAATATCAGGCTCATCGATATCGTCGATCTCATACCCAACCCCATCAATCGAATCACTTTTTCAAGAAATACGAGACATCTACAAGCAAAGAGATCTATTCATTGATAAGAAAAAGAAAAAACATGAACCGGGATTGGAATGATGATAAAATAGAATCCCGGGTAGCGAACAGAGGAGCATCTTTGCCACAGAACGAACTCTTCTAGATGAGGATGTTAGTGAATAGGCTTTCAACTATCTATTTTCATCCTTTCTGCAATGTAAAGAGGCGGTTGACATCTTCCTCGGGATGGATCAATTTGTGTAAACGATCGCTTTTTACGTCTCCCAATCGATGCGATGCTGCCAATCGTAGATTGGTGACTAAGGAATGAGAGCTAAAGCTCCTTACACCATGATGAATGGAGTGTTTCTAGTCAATGTTTTTTTGGTTGTTTGTGTATATGCCCAACTTTAGGTCACCTATGTGACCAATCCTCACCATTGGTTTCACAGCACTGAGTAAGCATACTAATGAAGACCGAGTTGGTTGATTTGGCTAGTCCATTCGCTCTAGGTAATTTAATATGGGCTCGACTTCCTTTGAGCTATCAGAAATGAATAGGGCTTAACAGCGCCTTCTTATTCTTTTTATTACTCATTGTTTGAATTTCAAATTTGAGTGGGGTAAGGTGATGCGAACCCCGTACACAATCGACTTTATGCCACGAAACCCTATAATTCAAGGGTTGGTAGCAAAACCCCAAGGATTGACTCCAAAGTTGGTCACAAGCATTTGGCCAGCAAACACACACAAACAAGAACAGAAGAACACACAAGAATGAAGCAAGAATTCAACCCGTTGTCTATAGCAAGCAAAGAACCAAACTCTTAACCAGATTTAAAGCAAGAATTGACCCATTGCCTATATGAATCAGGCAAGAACCAAATCTACAAGTCAGTTAGAACAATCATCGATGCTCAAGCGATGACCCAAACAAAGTCTTAATCTAAAGACTAAAAGAAAGAACTTTTTCCTCACGAAAACGACGAATATTATTGATAAAAAAAAAGTTTTGTAATTCGTCCATATGATAATGCCTATTTATAGGCTTAATAAAGTCCTAAAAACTAGCTTAAAAACTCCTAAAAAAGTAGTGTTAGGGTTCAGCCATAAGTGGCCCCAAGATTTGGGCTCAATAGGCCTTATTACGGCTAATTAATGAGCCTAAAAACTAAGAATTGAATCAACATTGACCTAATGCTGACTTAAACCCAACTTAAAACCAGCCCAATTTACACATAATTAAACTACTATTGGGCTTTACATGATAAAGACCAAACTAAAATAAATTTGAAAGGAAATTCGGCCTTCTTGCACTTAAAGGATCTCCACTTGTGCTTTACTTTGAAGAATTGGGCATCGTGTAATAATGAATTGAAGATAGTCCAATCCAACTTGATCAAATAACCTGAATGTGCTCCAATCTTGGCAAGAGTGAGTCCAAGCTTGCTCTATCTTTCATCTCCTCATCTTGACACATCTTTGGGCTATTCGGATCCATATCATTCCCTTCCTCCTCGAAAGGATTCATCCTTGAATCTAAATCTGGATAAGAAAAACACGGATTAGTCAAATGCGAAACAAGATTGGTAGAAGATAGGCCTTGAAGACCTACACTATTGCGAACACAACAAAGTTTTGCAAAGTAATGATCCAAACAGTTAAACAAATGTGCACGACAAAGTAGAAAATCACTTCAGTTTTGACAACATAAGCACAATTTGAGAAATTGCCAGAAAACACTGATTTTGACACAAATTGAAAGTTATTTGACCTTAAACAAAAATTTTAGTCAAAGTGTTTTGAGGCAAAATTGACACGGTTTCAATCTTACAAAGTATTTGACCTAAATCACATAACTTATGTTGCTCAACATCTAAGTAATAAACAAAAATTTCGGTGGTGTGTCTAAGTAAAATAAAATCAAACAAGTTATTTTCCATAACAAAAACTTAACTTGACTTGGACAAAATTTGAAAATTTTGAACTTAACTTTATTTGAGATTCAAAATTCAAAAAAGAAGTTAACCAATCTAACAAACTTATCCAAGTTACTTTGAACAAAAGTGAAAGGTTGAAAATCATCTAACATGCTAACACAGCAATTCAAATTAGATTTGATGGCATGTAAATGATTATCAACTAAAGCTTGGGCGGATTTATCCAAACAATGTTGCACAAATTGGAATTGAAGCCAGCAAGAATTTGGATGCCTTCCCTGCTCAAAACATTAACAAGTCTAAAACCAAATTAAATGAATTAATTTTAAACAAGAAATAAACAAAATGTACAATAAAAATAATTCTAAATTGAGAATTAAATTTGTAAAATTTCTTAAGATGCTCAAAACTAAGAATTTCAACACAAAAAACAGAAATAAGTTCATACCATTGAAATAGGGTATTGACCACCATATCTTCCTTACCTCGCTTTGATTGGAATGATGAGATACTCAATTGGGAGGTTAGTGCATCATGATTTACACCTTGGAAGGTTTGTACATAAGAAAGAAAA
Organism: Cinchona pubescens; assembly: GCA_025175665.1. Lineage (NCBI taxonomy): Eukaryota > Viridiplantae > Streptophyta > Magnoliopsida > Gentianales > Rubiaceae > Cinchona > Cinchona pubescens. Next base: position 11,837,745 of record JANKKI010000053.1, read on the forward strand.
CTAGACAAAGATAAATCAAGGTTAGGCATGAGAAAATAAATTCACTTGATATCTCTCTCTTTTCTCTCTTTTTCTTGGACTATGGTCGAAGCCTTTATAGTATTTTCATCTTGATGGCTTTTCCCACTTTGTTTTTACCTTTATTCCATTCAAGAAATTTTCTTTGAATTTCTAATCTTTCTTCATTGGGTCTTATTTGATGTTGTGGCGAAGGAAGAAATTTAAACTTTTTATCCTTTTTACACAAGTGACACACCTTAGTATAGCCATCATAAAGACTATTTTCAGATAATTCCCATAGCTGACCAAGTTATAAATGACATGTGAGCAAAGGTGCTACATCACAAACTACCTTATCAGAATACTTACCAATAGTGAAAGATATAATAACTTGCTTAGTTACCTCAAACGCTTCACTTTCAGTTGACCATCGGAACTTATAAGGTTTTGGATGTGGCAAAGTAGGCAAATTCAACTTTTCAACAAGATATGTACTTTCCATATTAATCCATATGCTACTATCAATTACAGTACCACAAACCCTTACTTTCACAAGAACCTTAGTGAAGAAAGTCTCTTTCTACCTGCGAGACTTCAAAAATAAAACTCACAAAACAAAGTGGTTAGTGTTAGAAAAAGAAATAATTAGAATGTTTTCCTCACTCTTGGCCTTACTCTTTCGAGAGCAATTCATTCACTTAGTAAAGTTGTATCGCTCAATCTCTCGTGTATACCCTCAATTGAACGGTTTTTATCACTCAAATGATCTCACCACCCTGTCTTTTTCCTCGCTTTAGTTCGCTCTCAAAGTCTTTGGAAGACTACGAGAACCAAAGTGAGCTCTAGTTATGTCTTAAACACTTAATTGGTTGGAAGTCAAACAAAACAAATAATCACGGGTCAACAACAAATAAGGGACACTAAACTTTTGGATTTGAGCTTCAAAGAACAAGAGACAACAAAATATCTAAGACTACTTGAAGCAACAAAACGTATAGAAAGCAAATAAGAATTTGGTAAGCAAATTTACCAAATAAAAATAGAAAACTAAGCACACAAGAATAAAAAAGTAGCACTTAGGACTAACAAAGAAATTAAAAATACCAACAAAATTAAGTGCTTTTGGATAGAATTACAAATTTGGAAAGAAGATCTTGATTTAGAAAGTTTCCAAAAATAGAAAGTTTCCAAAAATGCAAAGTGTCAAATTCTTATTTGGTGGATTTCCTAATTCAATTGGGATTAGGGTAAGTAATCCAAATCCTACCAGGATTAGGATTAGTTCTTTGAGTGCAACTGGGACTAGGATAATTTTCCTAAGTCAACTTGGATTAGGTTTTTTTCAAATCCGATTAGGATTAGGATTAGAAACTAATTCCAAATAAAATTAGGACATGAAACCAATTCAAATAGGATTAGAATAAGGAAACCAAGTGCAATTAGAATTGGAATATGGAAAACCAAACACCAGTGGCAAAAGGTAAGAAACCGAAACCTTTTTAGATCAGGAAATAAGCAAATAATTGCCTATATTTATATGCAACCAACTATGCAAGCCCTAAAATTTTTACATCACTAATTAATCTTAAAAAATTTAAAATATTAAATCAACCATAGTCCCTAAGAATTTGTAATAGCCGATTCTTCCTCTTCTCTTTTTTCCCCTTTTTTTGAAAGTTTTTTTTTTTTTACTCTTTTCGACCAAACAAGTTTTTTTCCTCCTTTTTTTTTTTTTTGTAGTAGCAACAACAAAGAGAATAATGAAGAATAATAACAAAGAAGCAACAATATGGCTAGAAACAATAATGATGAACAATATTTGAACAATAACGATGAACAGTACATGAACAGTAACGATGAACAGTATGACTTTTTTTTTTTTGCAGAAACTAATATATGATTTTCTGTGAAAGAAAATCTGAACCAACTAAAAATGAAAATAAACAGAATTGACCAGAATTGGACCATCTCTGATACCAATCCGATGCGAACTCCATGCGCAATCGACTTGATGCCACGAAACCCTACATTCAAGTTGTCACCAAAACCCAAAGGATCGACTCCAAAGTTGGTCACAAGCATTTGGACAGCAAACACACACAAACAAGTACGGAAGAACACACAAGAATCAAACAAGAATTCAACCCGTTCTCTATAGCGAGACAAGAACCAAACTCTTAACAAGATTTAAAGCAAGAATTGACCCGTTGCCTATATGAATCAGGCAAGAACACACACAAATCTATAAGTCGGTTAGGACAATCACCATTGCTCAAGCGATGATCCCAACAAAGTCTTAATCCAAACATTAAAATAAAGAACTTTTTCCTCATGAAAAAGATGAATATTATTGATAAAAAAAATGTGTTGTAATTTGTCCATATGATACTGCCTATTTATAGGCTTAATAAAGTCCTAAAAACTAGCTTAAAAACTCCTAAAAAAGTAGTGCTAGGGTTCAGCCATAAGTGGGCCCAAGATTTGGGCTAAATAGGCCTTATTAAGGCTAATTAATGAAGATTTGCTCTCTGAATTTTCTCTCCTCCTTCTCTCTAACTTTTCTCTCACTAAAATACAACAATCACAGCCATCCTCCTCGGGCACCCTTGGCCATGGCCGAAGAGGATTCCCTTCAGCTCTCAGCTAAAGGAAAAAGAAAGTCCTTTGCAGATGTTCTCAAGGGCAAGAATCAATCCTTAGCATCAACACAACAGCCGGAACAACCTTTGAAAATGCTTCAATCATACGCAAAGGAGAGCCAGCCATATTTTTCACCGATGAAGAAGTTCAGAGGCTAGCTATCCCATTTTGCTTCACATTGGTGGGAAACTTTCCATGAGGCAAACCCAATATGGAAACAATGGGGAACAGTTTCCACACTATTGGTTTCCAAGGTAAGTTTTTAGTAGGTTTTCTTGACTACATGCATGTGCTCATTCGTTTTGCATTGGAGGAGGATTAACTCCATTGTTGACTCAAGAACACGTGGTTTATCAATGGTTTCTTTATGCAGGTTCTCAAATGCCACCATCTATTTACTCCGAAAATTGAACCATCAATACTGCCCGTATGAACCACTTTTGAAGGGTTACCAGCGCCTTTCTTCACAAAGCATGCAGTCTTTCGCCTTGCACAAGCGGTTGGAGCCCCCCTAATGCTAGACATGGCCACGAAGAACTTCACTCGACCAAATGTAGCCAAGGTATGCGTAGAGATGGATCAATTGGCTAACCTCCCTTCTAGAGTTTGGCTGGTCCAAGGAGTTGGAAACAAAGGCAAATGGCAGAAAATCATCTATGAGGAAATTCCACACAACTGCACAAAATGTCACAAAATTGGTCATAGTCTAGTCAATTGTTTTGCTAGCCAAAACACGCAAAAAGAACACTCAACTCCCATAACAGCTAGGTCCAAGAAGATTGAAGTTAAATAATGGCAACCCATTAAAAAAAATGAAAATGGTCTTTCTGGTGTGGCTCATGAAAACGGCCATGCAGTTGTCTCAACCGATCATGTTAACGGTGCAAAGAGTTTGGAACCGCAAGGTGGGCAAACAATGGAGCAACAAACAATGAACGATCGACCAAAGAAGGTTGAACAGCCAAGGATTGAAATGCAACGAATAGAAGACCACCAGGTGGAAGAAGAACAATGCACGGAACCGGTAAGGGTAGTTTCAAAATTTTCCCCAACTAGGGGTGTCCCAACTAACTTCACCCAAAACTTGGGAGCTGGAAATTTGACCCCCTCGGATCAAGGGATCTTTGAAAATTCAAATTTGAATGCAATAGTAACTAACTTGGTTGGAGAAGTGTTGACTAATTCAACTCAGCATGAATCACCTACAAATACTCCAAATCCTCAAATTCAAAATTCAAAGGAGCTGTCCAAGGATGATTCATTCTTACCACATGCTACATTCATGCAAGAACTGCCATGTTTCTTCTCTAAAAATGAGGAAGACTCTCATCCACATGAAAGTGATGTTGCAGAAGAACCATTGCCATTGGGGGAATCACCAAATGCACGACTGGATAGCAAGGCCAAGAAAAAAGCAAGAAGAAGAAGAATATACAACATGACCAAGAGCATTCAAACAAGGGCTAAGCCGAACCCCATATCACCTTCTAATCTGCCCTTATAAAATGGATAGTGTGCTAGTTTGGAACATAAAGGGATGGCCAATAAACCCTCAATCCGTCGAGTAAAGTTGCTGGTAAGAGACAACAAAATAAAAATCCTAACCTTATTAAAACCAATGGTGGATAATTGGCCAGGATGATCATTGTAAATCAAACACAAATGGTCAATCTGGCTGTTTTGGAATAATGATATCACCCTATCGGATATCTTCATTTCTGGCCAATTGTTTCATGTTTCAATTTCTTCGAGTCTTAGCAATATGGATGTACTAGCATCATTTGTTTATGCTAAATGCATAAAGGTAGAAAGGAGGAAGCTATGGATGGAGCTTAGAGCAGCCCAGCCCACCACAAATACTCCATCGTGATTTCAACGGGATATCAACCTCTGACGATTACAAGGGTGGGGCGAGATCCCTAGATTACAAAGGGATGAAGGAATTCAATGAGTACCTATCTGACTGTAGTTTGTTGGACCTAGCTTTCCAAGGTTGCAAATGCACGTGGATAGGAAAAAGATTTGGCAATGCAGTGTGGAAATGGTTGGACAGGTTCATATGCAATAATGCCTTCCCCATGGCTGCCAACAAGTCACGGTGGACCACCTCCTCAAAACTTGCTCGGATCATTCACCACTTCCCCTTCTCAAGCTGTCCAACATGCCAAATTTAGGGCCGAAATCCTTTAAATTTTTAAACATGTGGATTAAGCACCAAAAATTCTTGCAAGTTGTAGAAGCTAATTGGCAACTCCATTGAACAGGAGACCTCTTGCAAGTTCTAGTGAGCAAAATCAAGCGCCTGAACGCAGAACTTAGAAATTAGATCCACACAATTTTTGGAAATGTGTTTTCCAAAGTAAAAAAAGCTGAACAGGATGTCAAACAAAAGGAAATCATTTTCTTACAAACGCCAAGCCAAGCCAATCAACTGGCTTTAGCTCATTCAATTGCGCTCCACACCAAATGCCTAGCGGAGGAAGAAACATTTTAGAGGCAAAAATCTAGAATGAAGTGGCTGAAAGAAGGAGATAAAAACTCAAAGTTCTTCCACTCCTCTCTAATGGCTAAACGACAAAAGCTCAGCATCTCCAAAATAAAGGTGGATGGTTCTTGGACGGAGGACATGCAAAGTATTGAAAATGAGGAGGGTTGCTTACTTCCGCAACCATTTAACCGAGGACACCTCCTCAAGGATTGACCAAGAGCTATTGGAAAACATCACACAATCAATCACATAGGAAGACAATCAACTCTTGTTAGCAGAGCCCACCTTGTTCGAATTAAAAGAGGCATTTTCTCACTAAACCAAGAAGGTGCTGCCGGAATTGATGGATTTAATGGGATATTTTTCACCACTTGTTGGAACATCATCCATCAAGACCTTTTCTTAGCTGCAAAAGCCTTCTTAAATGGAGCCAAGCTGCCAAGGGCCTTCACTAGTACTATCAATCCTCTCACCCCAAATCTGCCAATCCCTCAACTTTTAATGATTTTCGTCCCATAAACCTTTGTACACTTTAATAAAGTTTGCACCAAAATATTGGCAAATAGGCTTTCTCCTCTCTTGTCTAAAATCATATCTCCCAAGTAGGTGGCCTACGTGCGGGGGAGAGAAATTGCCGATAACATTTTACTTGTGCAAGAGATGGTGGATTTTCTTGATAATAAAACACGTGAAGGAAACAAGTTTATCAAACTCGACCTCACCAAAGCATTTGACAGGCTCTGATGGACATTCCTCTATGCTATTATGTGTAAGTTTGGCTTTGCAGAAGCGTGGATTTCTTTGGTGCGAAACGCATTGGAAAATTGCTGGTTTTCCATCCTCATCAACGGTGTGCCAAAGGGATTCTTCAAGTCATCAAGAGGAGTTCGGCAAGGAGACCCATTATCACCCCTTCTCTTTATCATAATGCTGGAGGCTTTTTCTCGAGGACTGCAAAAATAATTTCAAATGGGCAAGGTGCTGGAATTCTCTCAGCCTAAACAATGTCTAGTCGTAACCCATCTAGCTTTTGCAGATGACATTGTGGTATTCACAAGAGGAGACATCAAATTCATCAAAAGCCTAATGGCTTTCTTCACCACGTTCGAAAGATCATCCGGGCAGCTTTGTAACAAGACAAAAAGTTTTTTCTACATGCCAAAACAAGATTGGGACCTCCAACAAGTAAGATTTGGAAGATACACAACTTAACAGGCTTCATGCGAAAATCCCTACCAATCTTGTACTTGGGTTGTCCAATCCAAAAAGCCAAGAAAATGAGGTCCCTATTTCAGCCAATGCTTGAAAAAGTCACTTCTAGAATTCATGGCTGGCAAACAAAATTCTTATCCCCAGGAGGTAAATTAATTCTCATTAAGCATGTTCTAAATAGCATTCCAATGTACCTCATGGCAGTTCTAACCCCACCCAAGGTGATCATCAAGGAATTTGAGAAACAATGTGCTAATTTCTTTTGTAGGGAGACAGAAGGTCAACACAAGCACCATTGGCTCTCTTGGAGCACCATTTGTCAACCAACAACAGCTAAGGGCCTTGGCATTAACTCCCTCAAAAAAGTCGTGAGTGGCTTTAGCTCCAAGTTGTGGTGGAAGTTTCGCAAAGGCGATTCATGGTGGAGTAACTTCATCGACGGGTGGTACCTCAAGAACTACACCCATCCTCACTAGCACTTTAATTAACCCTAATCTGACAGACTATTCACATGGAAAGAATGCTAGCTGCCCAAGAGCATGCTGAAAACCATATGCTTTTCTTGATTAGGGAAGCAAGCTGCTCCTTTTGGTACGATAAATGGATGGAACAAGGGCCACTATATCAACTTGTCGATCACGTATATGATGGACATCTCAAGGTTTCACAAGTCTGGAGAACACACAATTGGGACCTTTCGACATTAGACACAAGATATTCCAATGACGAGTTGCGGGAATTGGGGAAACTACTTGACAATAAAGTGCTTGTGTTGGAAGAAGAAAGGAACATATTAGTATGGATGCTATCCCCAAGTGAAACCTTTTCCATCTCTTCCACATTCCTTACACAAGCAGCATCTTTCACTAGGAATGGCCTCAAAGTGTTGTTTCTGTAACAATAGTGAAACTGCCAATCACTTGTTTGTGGAGTGCCGAATGACAAGGCCAATTTGGAAGTTCTTTGAAAATTGCATGGAGCCTTTGGAAGAATGGCTGCCTTTTCAAACAACAAGCACCATTCTGGACAAGCTCAATTCATGGTGGTGGAACTCATCAAGCTCGGCTACAACTGGTATTCTGGATAAAATTATTCCTAGTTTCATATGCTGGTTTGCATGGAAAGCAAGAAACAAGCTCATCTACGAAGAACAAGGAGTCTCAACTCAAAGACTTATCACGGAGATTTGTTCTCATTTGAAGGATATTTCTCTTGTCAAACCTTTCAATAAGAAGGGTGTGGTTGATGACATGTTCTTGGCTCATGGAGTCATTCACCAATACATACAAGCTAAACCAGTAAAAGTAACATCAGTTTGCTGGTCTTGCCCTCCGTGGGGAACTTACAAGTTAAATGTGATGGAGCTTCAAAAGGGAATTCGGGGATGGAAGTAGGAGGTGGTATAATTCAAGACTACAAGGGACAGGTTCTCAAAGCTTTTTGTAACTTTTATAATCAACAAACCAGTTTAAAAGCAGAAGCTTTAGTACTCAAGGATATGGACTCATGCTATGTGACAAGCTACAGCTTCAGCAAGTTTTGGTGGAAATGGATTCACAAGTTCTAGTACATATCCTACAAGGCAAAGCACAAATTCCATGGAGTATTGACTCGGAAATTCAGTTTGTTCTTGAGTTTGTAAAAGACAAAAATTTTACTTTCACCCATGTATTTAGAGAAGTAAAACCAAATAGCCGATTGTTTAGCAAATGAGGGCATTAGGTCACAGACATTTGTTGAGTATTCTAGAAACTCAATACCTATTGCAAAAGGATTGTTGTCTTTGGATGCTAGGAGCTGTCCCTACATTTGCCATTGTAAAGGTTAATTGTCCATTTAATAAAATTTCACCTCCACAAACTAAAAATTAAGAATTAAATCAACAACTAAACTTGACTTAAATCCAACTTAAAACCAGCCTAATTTATACAAACTTAAACTACTATTGGGCTTTACATAATAAAGATCAAACTAAAATAAACTTGAAAGGAAATTCGGCCTAATTTCTTGCACTTAAAGGAATTCCACTTGTGCTTTACTTTGAAGAATTGGGCATCATGTAATAATGAACTGAAGATAGTCCAATCCAACTCGATAAAAATACCCCGAATGTGCTCCAATCTTGGCAAGAGTGAGCCCAAGCTTGCTCCATTTTTTATCTCCTCATCTTGATAGATCTTTGGGCTATTCGAATCCATATCAGAAGGCAGCTCCACATTTGTTGCAACTTTCTTTGAGTGAGTCAGCACATTTCCAGCACAGGCTACTTGGTTTGAATCATCAGCAAACGAATTAGTTATGGCAGTCCCTACCTCTATGGGATTCAAAGCCACTAAATTAGTTATGTCAGTGCCTACCTCCAAGCAATTGAAAATTTAAATTTTCGGTATTTTGGAGAGGCTGAGGTCATCCCTTGCTGCCTTGGGAATGGTGGCTCTTACAACCGATTGTCCATCTCCTCCATAGCTGGTTGAGCTTGTGAAGTTTATGGTTTTGTACCCAAGGGACCTGGCACACCTCAACTCCTTGCTAGAGATTGAAACCTAATGCTTGTTATCCTTTTTCATTTTTGCACTTGTTGGGCGTTCTTAAATGTGGTCTCTTGGGGTTGTTGGTTAGAAGAACGGGAGTTCAACTTTCCTGCCATGTAGGCCAAAGAGACATGGCCTATTTTGTGAAACTTAGTGCAATAACTCGGCAAGTCTTCATAACTAATTTTTTCCCATCTGCCATTCTCACCAATGCCAATCCAAATGCATGTCGGGAGGTGGCAAGGAGGTCAACTTCTACACAAACTTTTGCTGTGTTAGACCGGGTAAAGTTTTGTGTTGCCAAATTTAGCTTGAGTAGCATGCCAACTTCTTGGGCAATGCTAAAGATTGAGTGTTTATTGAAAAAGACTACTGGAAGGCCCTCCAAAATGATCCAAATAGGTATAATTGATGGTTCTACCTCTGGCATAAAAAGGGGATGCCATTTGAGAACAAGCATAAAGAAACCATTGATGAACCATGTGGTTTTAAGCCCAGTTCCAATCCCTCAATTGGAGCTTTGAGCCCGCACCTTAGATAGTCGTCCTTAAAAGAAAAACGTATCATAAGATGTTTATAATCAATGTAACCTATTGTAAATTCTCCTTTGAAGCCAATAGTGTGGAAACTTTTCTACACCATTTTCGTGTTCGGTTTGCCCCTCAGGAAGTGACCGACCAAAGTGAATTTAAATGGGGTTGCCAGCTTTTGAATTTCCTCCTCGGAAAAGAAGATAGCTGGCTCTCCTTTATAGGACTGAAGATTTTTCATGGGTTGCTCCGGTTGTTTGTCTTGGTTGCTTCCAATTAGAGCTTGTGCGAAGATCTATGTTGCCCTCTTGTCTGGAGGACATCACCCTGGGCCATGGTTGAGACTAAAAGATAATTTTTAAAGTGAGAAAGTTATTAGAGAGAAATAGGAGATGTTAATAATCTAATGGTCTTTGTTCTTTGAGCTTAAATTCGAAAGTTTTGTGTCTCTTATTGTCGTTGGCCCGTGATTATTTGTTTTCTTTGACTTCTAACCAATGGGAAGTGGTTAAGACATAGTTGGAGCTCACTTTGGGTGTTGTAGTCTTCCAAAGACTTTGAGAGTGAACCAAAGAGTGGAAAAAGGCAGTGTGGTGAGATCATTTGAGTGATAAAAGCCCTTCAATTGAGGGTATACACAAGGGATTGAATGATACAATTTGAGTGCATATACTTCCAAAAGTAAGTTGAGTGGTGAGGAAATTTCTTTTGATTTTATTAACCCTAATCACTTTCTTTTTCTTTGTGAGTGTTTTTCATTATGTCACAGGAATAAACTAGTCGAGCTAAAAATCCCATAACAATGGAAGCCATACAAAACAATTTGATCCAGTATTTGCTTCATTTGGCAATGTTAGGGATCGCATGGATCAAATAGAAGCTCTCATGAATGACCAACAAAGAGAGAGGCCTCAAGGAGTTAGGCATCAAGCTCGTAGAGCTAATACCCCTCCACGTCGTCAAGGAGATGAGTATGAATCTGATCAAGATAATATTGACGATGAGGGTTTATAATGGCAGGAATGCACAGCATGGCCGAAGGGAGGATCGGACTCGAGATAATGATATTGGGACAATTAAGTTATCCTTACCTTCGTTCCAAGGTAAAGCCGATCCTGTCTCTTATACATCGAATGGGAGCAAAAGATAGATTTTATTTTTGATTGCTACAACTATTCTGATGAGAAAAAGGTAAAGTTAGCTGCCGTCTCTTTTATTGATGATTATGCATTGACTTGGTGGGAACTATTATTAATAAGTATTGATAATTGGGCTGACAAGAAATCTATTTTGCACAAAAGATTTGTACCATCTCACTATTATAGGGAATTGTATCAAAAGCTACAAAGCTTTTTTTATTATTTGGCTAACCACTGGTACCTTGGTGGGGGGGCGCCACTTCCCAATTTTATTAAAAAAATGAATGAAAGTGATTATAAGGATGGGGGACATAGAACCTAAACCTCTAGCAATATGAAAGGATTTCAAAGACATAAAACCCTTTGAAACCATGTAAAGAAGGAATTACAAATTACATAATCTAAAGTAGCTAAGGCCAATACTATCCAATCTAGCTATTCCTCGTACTCTACTAGAAATGGAGGTTGTATCATAAACTTTGAGTAGAGAGTTAGTGTGAGCTAGGTTTGCAAGGAAATCCACTGCTGCATTGACCTCTCGATATGTGTGTGTAATACTATAATTACGTGAGCTAAGAATGCCTTTAATCCTTTGGATTGTCCTATCAATATGCCAAGGAGCTGCTATAACACCCCGGATGCTTTTATATAGTGTGAGGGAGTCGGTTTCAATCTCAATGAAGTCCAGATTCTTTTCTAGGCAAAGCTGAAGTCCATGAAATAGGGCATATGCCTCGGCTGCCAAGCTATTACAAGATCCGTAATAGTTAGAAAACCCGACGATGATATGTCCCTCATGGTCTCGGAGAATACCATCCCCTGAAGAGGAAGTCAAATTTAGTATAGAAGAGCCATCTGTATTGAGTTTAACCCATTCTATGGCTGGGACGTATCCAATGGAGCCTTTGGAACTGTTTAGGCTTAGTAGTTATTGTGGTAGAGAGAAAAGATGAAGATAACCAGCGCACATCACACAAACAAGTCACATCCAATGGAAAGGCTTGGAGGATCAATCTCAACTCAACAAGTACATTGGCAATTATTAATTTTGGAGTAAGGGAAATACCTTTGTATTTTGCCAAGTTTCTAGTTTTCCAGAGGTTCCAACAAACAATAGAGGGGATTATCTTGTGGAGGATGCTAACAAGGGTATAAGGGCTATAATTGAGCCACCAAGAGTGAAGATAGAGCTACCAAGATTCACCATAATGGTAGCAAACTTCAAAAAGCTTCTCAAAAAATGTTCCAAACTTCCCTAGTCAATTTGCAGCCAAGGAAGATATGATCAGGGGTTTCTTGATTTTTGCACATACCACATTTAGAGGGAATAGAAAAACCAATTTTACTTAGTATGTCATCCGTGGGCAGCTTTGAATTGAGAAAGTATAGAGAAATCTTTAGTGGAACCTTAGCATTCCAAATCATTTTCCTGGACCACAGAGAATTGGCCGAGGTCAGCATAATGCAAGAGGAAATAGAAAGTCGTTCATTAGCGTTGGGAGTCCATATTCGTTCATCCTTTTCTTGATTGGGAAGTAAGCAAATACCCTCCAAATTTAGGCTAATTTCTTCCAAATCTTACAAGAAACACCTTCCAAAATTGAGAGATTCCATTTATGCCCATCCTAAATGTCCACTAGCTTCAATGAGGGCTCATGAATATCCGACACCTTTAGGTATAGAGGGCCTTGACCTGTCCAGTTATCATACCAAAAGTACGTAGCCTTGGCATATTCTAAACTGAATGAACTACTTAGCTTCATCTCTAACCAAAAGCATTATCCTCCCAGTGGCCAAGAGCTTTCCTCCACACTGTACCATGAGGGGGGTGATCATCATTCTTCTAATACCTGGTTGCAATGAACTTGGACCAAAGGGACTTGCTTCTTCGAAAGTTCCATCACAATTTCAAAGAAAAACCCTTAATCCTCAAACGAAATAATGTCCAGTCCATTGCTTTCTGATGGCTAGCAAATGGCCTTCCAAGAAATCCAATGTCTCCTTGCACCTTCCTCTGTGGAACCCCAAAAGAACATCGCAAACATTTTATTAACTCCTTTGTTATCACTTTTGGAGGTTGCATTACTGACAGAAGATACAAGAGAATGCTACTTAAGACGTGTTTCAGTAAGATCAGCTGACCCCCTGGGGAGAGGAATTTATTTTGCCAACCCCTAATTTTTGCTACAATTTTCTCCAACATAAGTCAGAAAAGAATGTGTCTCTTTGTGGCTTTCTGAATTGGGCACCCTAGGTAGTTCAAAGGAAAATTCTTCCTTGTGAATCCCGTTAGATGGCTGATTTTTCTTATTCTACTCAGGGTATATCTTCTGGAGACATAAAGCAACTCTTGGAACACCAGTTGACCTGTGGCCTCTTCAAATTTGGATAGGAAGGACATTAATGTGAATAAAGTTTCTAAGATATGAAGCATCCCCTTTGGTAAAGATGAGGACATCATCTACAAAGGTTAAATGAGTAATTGGCATGCAGTTTCTGGGTAGAGCAAAGAAGGCCATCCTTTGTTGAGCAAATTGCTTCTTCAAGCTACGAGTAAATGCTTCCATCATGATTATGAAGAGAAGCGGGGATAATGGATCTCCCTTTTGAACACCTCTCGTAGATTCAAAAAACCCTTTTGGTGCTCCATTGATCAAAATTGAGAACCAGCAATTTTCAACCACTCATTTTACAAGAGAAATCTAATTGCAAGAGAATCCAAATGCTGCAAGAATTTTATAGACAAAACCCCATTGTACACTATCAAAGGCTTTCATGAGATCAAGTTTCAAGATAGCATTCCCTTCTCGAGCTTTACTATGAATGAAGTCCACCATTTCTTGGGCCAACGAGATATGTTCCATGATGCTCCGTCCTTTTACAAAAGTATCTTGCTTTGGAGAAACAATTTTGTCCGAAGAATACTGAAATTTGTAAATTTGGTGGGATAATTTGCTATGAATTGCTTTGATTTATTCGGGGAGAAGTAATTTGGTCTATTTATTGTGTTGATTTAATTTCATAAATTCTAATAGGGAAGAAAGGAAGCAAACAGATGACACTAGTCATCCTAGGTATTTGCAGGTATGAAAGAGTCCTTCTTCTCTCTGTCTCTCCGAGTTTCTACTACTATGTAGCACATCTGCTATTCAATCATAGAATTGATTTCGATCCAATTTAGAACGTAAGCCTTATATATGTTATTCGAAAAGCGCTAACGTACTATCTATAGTAAGGGGCCCTCTTTTGCTCATTAGCACTATTTTTTTATTATAACTGGGGAACCTTTTCTTTCTCAAAGTCAACTTTCTCGCTTGTTAGTCAAGTTTGAAGCCCCTATTGAATTCTTTGGATATTTGAAAAAGTGTAGGTTTCGAACCCTATACCCATACAAGAGTCAAGTCTCGATCTCGTTTGGTGCGTACCCCTCTCAATGATTGCTGACTCAACATTGATTTTGTGCTTGAATTGGTGGGCTCTCCTTCCATCCATCGAGTCAAGTAATTCACTATCAGAAATTTTTCAGCCGCCTATCTCATGTCATGCTTCTTCTTTCTCCAAATTAGTTCCAAGTGTCAGTCAATCAAGTTTCGCCATCAAGAGAGGGAAGAGCCTTTACTTTAGGTTAAGCCAGTCTCATCGTTCACACAATTTCCCTATCCATCAATTGATCGTGCAAGTACGCATCCAATCAGCGCATAGCAAATGAAAAAAAATGTTTAGCCCGGATTCTCTTCCTTAGTCAAAATGTCTATCAATTGATCCCTATTCCTATTCATTCCGTTAAAGTCTCCGCGGCCTTTTTACGCCCCTCTACTAAAAAATGCTCCGTGTTGATAGGAATCAGCAAAGACCTTCTTGTACACGTCTTTGAGGGCAATATTCATGGCAATCATCAGCAATTTCTCCTGAGAGCATGGTATGGCTCTTGTTTTTGGTGTTCTTTAATAAATGTCGAGTGCCGCTTTCCCTGTCCAAGATTCTCCATCTACTTTAAGTGGGCGCAAACCTGAATTCTTGTGTCATGTTGGTTATTTGAAAGACTATCTCTTTACCCTTTGCATCTTCATATTTTGAAAGCCCAAACCCATTCTTTTGGATTTGCATAGGTCCTATTTCAAGTGCAAAGCCTCTTTAATGACGACCTCTTTCCTTGGATCCTAATTCTCATTTGAGAATAAGCGCTATCCATTAAGTAGGGAGAGTTTGCTATAGTGATTCGGGGAATGGTGGCCACTTTGAGAGTTGTGGGTCCTTGCCACTGCGCGAGTGGCAGCTCACGCTCAAAACTTCTCCGACACGAGCCCTAGTCATTGTGCTATGGACCGTTTCCTGGTTGCGCTTGCACGATTTACACTTTAACACACCTAGTTATAAATTAATGAAACACCTAAATCCTACAACTAACTAGATGGCATCCGCAAGTATGCGTCATTTTTGTTGTCAACTAGTAGTAAAGGAAGTAGGGATCGTTCCCAAGAGGATTGCCGGATAGCAATTACCAAGAATTATGAGTGATTTTTTAGTTAAGCAAAATCAAGTGATAGATGATAGAACTATTTTAATAAAACCATAATTTTAATTCTAACCTAAATTAAACAAAATTAAGACTATAATTAAAAACAACAAATCACCCAATTAAAAAGACTACAAAAGAAAAGCCTTGAGTATTAAAAACAACCATTTCTAAACTATAATTTGGAAAGAGTTAAACAAGAAATCTAAATATTTTTGGATTTTTTATTGAAATTAAGAAAGCCCACTAAGAATTAATTAGGAATTAAAGCAAGAAATTGAAAATTCAAACTAGAAATACAAGAAATTAACAAGAACCCTAATTTTCCTAAGAAACCCTAATTTGTAAGTAAAGAAATTCCTACCAAATTGGACAAGAAAGAAAATTAAAATTATATCTATGCGAATCTTACGATTAACCCACTACGATCAATTATCTAATCAAAATTTGATCTTGACAAGAAATTAAAAGAAGATCTAAGATGAAAGTAAAGAGAAATTTCTATTAGAGAAGTAAACTTGGAGTTCAAGCTATGGTAAACTATCTAAAAACTAACTAAAACTATCTACTCCTCTCTTCTCTTACTAATTCTACATAGCTTAAATAGTGCAGCATTACACAGGGCAAAATTAGGGATTTTTGGCTGGAAGTTTACAAAATTGCCCTTACAACTTAACTCCCAGCGAGTAGAGATCACGGTCTGGAACTTTTGAGACCGCGATCTCAACTCTAATATAGTAAAAAAAATTCCCAAGTCGAGATCGCGGTCAAGAACAGTCAAAACCGCGATCTCGACTCTTCTCCCGACAATCTTCATTTCATCCATCCTTGCAATCTGGTCCCTTAAGCTTTGTTTCTTCCAACTTCTAACCTTTAATTTTTAACCTGCATAATAATAACAACATTAAGCACTTATTTAAACTAAAAATTTAACGCGAAACCTACAGAAAAACTTATCATAATTAATTCAAGAACGAAAATACAAATACATATGAAAAAATTAACTAAAATCTTCAATTACTTACCCACTTTCGGAATTTAAACTGTCAAAAGGCTATAATTTAGAGGAAAATAACTCTAGTTTACTAAATTGTTTTTTTTTTGGCCCTAAACCAAGGAAAATGAGTGAAATGTACAAACAATTAATCTCGAATATTAATTATTCACAAATTTGAAGAACATTCCATATGCAAACACACAAAATGTCCCTAAATTCCTTCTGCTTCGTTTAACTCATTTATTTCTAAAAGATAGTTCATCAACCACATGATATAACTGATTTGATAAGAAACAACATTTCAAATAATTTTCCTAAAATTAAACCACTTCATTTTGAAAAATAGTAAAGCTGAGTTTATGAATTCTTTATATTGCAAACAAACATGCAAAATTGTAAGACAATCCCCGGCAACGGCGCCAAAAACTTGAAGCCTTTAAACCTAGTTATAAATTAACATGAAACACCTAAATCCTACTACTAACTAGATGGCATCCGCAAGTATACGGTTGTCAACTAGTAGTAAAAGGAAGTAGGGATCGTTCCCACGAGGATTGTCGGATAGCAATTACCAAGATTTATGGGTGCTTTTGTAGTTAAGGAAAATCAAGTGATAGATGATAGAACTATTTTAATGAAAACCATAATTTTATTTCTAACCAAAATTAAGACTGAAATTAAAAACAAGAAAATCGCCCAATTAAAAAGACTACAAAAGAAAAGCCTTGAGTATTAAAAAGAACCATTTCTAAACTATACTTTGGAAAGAGTTAAACTAGAAATCTAAATATTTTTGTATTTTTTATTGAAATTAAGAAAGCCCACTAAGAATTGATTAGGAATTAAAGCAAGAAATTGAAAATTCTAACTAGAAATGCAAGAAATTAACAAGAACACTAATTTTCCTAAGAAACCCCAATTTGCAAGCAAAGAAATTCTTACTAAATTTGACAAGAAAGCGAAGAAATTAAATAAATATTATATCTACGCAAAGCTTGTGATTAACCCACTGAAATTATCTAATCAAAATTTCAACTTGACAAGAAATTAAAAGAAGATCTTAGATGAAAGTAAAGAGAAATTTCTATTAGAGAAGTAAACTTGGAGTTCAAGCTATCCTAAACCATCTAGAAATCTAACTAAAACTATCTACTATTCTCTTCTCTTACTAATTCTACTTAGCCTAAATAGTGCAGCATTACACAAGGCAAAATGAGGGTGTTTTTGGCTAGAAGTTTACAAAATTACCCTTACAACTTAACTCTCAGCGAGTTGAGATCGCGGTCTGGAACATATGAGACCCCGATCTCAACTCTAATACAGTAAAACAAATTCCCAAGTCGAGATCGCAGTCTGGAACAGTCGAGACTGCGATCTCGACTCTTCTCCCAACAATCTTCATTTCATTCATCTTTGCAATCTGGTCCCTTGAGCTTTGTTTCTTCCACAGCTTCTAACCTTTAATTTTTTTATAACATACATAATAATAACACCATTCAGCACTTAATTAAACAAAAAATTTAACACAAACTTATCATAACTAATTCAAGAACGAAAATACAAATACGTATGAAAAGATTAACAAAAATCTTCTATTACTTACCCAATTTCGGAATTTAAACTGTCAAAAGGCTATAATTTAGAGGAAAATAACTCTAGTTTACTAGAGTTATCACACCCCCAAACTTAGCGTTTTGCTAGTCCCGAGCAAAACAAAGATTAACATTAAACGAAGCCTACTAACATTCAAAAATTTAAACACCTCCAAAGTTGACGTGACACTTGATGAAGCATGGATGTACTTAGAACAGTTAAGCGATCTCTCAAGAAATGTTCAACACTACGTGATATGTGAAGTATATGAGTGAATCAATTAAAAATTGAAATTTTGTTTTACGTAGAAACATACGTTCGTTCACTGCACAGGATTTCACATCACCAAGCATTACCATTCTCGAAAATTGTTTCCAAAAGTATTAAGTAGTTCATTTTCATTTGAAACATCATTACTTCTCAAATCACAAATATTATAAAGTTAATCAACTCTCTCGACTAGGCATCATGAAAATAGAAGTTCAATTGGGAATCAACTTAAATGCAATTGTCACACATTTTGGGAATAAACTTCTAACAAGGAATAAGTAATATGAGATTAATGATAAGTATTCCAAACATTTACTCCTTAACTTATTGGTTTACCAAAAATGTAATTCCCAATGGCTTAATTCGGAGAAAAACAACATGGGTACATGTCGGAGGCCCGTACTCGCCTTATTTACTCTAATGGCTTATTTCAGAAAAACAACATGGGTGCATGTCAGAATCCCGTACTCGTCTTATTGCTAAATTGTTTTCTTTTTTGGCCCTAAACCAAGGAAAATGAGTGAAATGTACCAAAAATTAATCTCGAATATTAATTATTCACAAATTAGAAGAACATTCCATATGAAAACAGACGAAATGTCCCTAAATTCCTTCTACTTCATATTTAACTCTTTTATTTCCAAAAGATAGTTCATCAACCACATAATAGAAACTGATTTGATAAGAAACAACATTTCAAATAAATTTTCCAAAAATTACACCACTTCTTTTTGAAAAATAGTAATGCTGAGTTTATGAATTCTTTATATTGCAAATAAACATGCAAAAACGAAGCCAATCCCCGGCAACGGCGCCAAAACTTGATGCCTTTAAACCTAGTTATAAATTAATGAAACACCCAAATCCTACTACTAACTAGATGGCATCCGCAAGTATACGGTTGTCAACTAGTAGTAAAAGGAAGTAGGGATCGTTCCCACGAGGATTGTCGGATAGCAATTACCAAGATTTATGGGTGCTTTTGTAGTTAAGTAAAATCAAGTGATAGATGATAGAACTATTATAATAAAAACCATAATTTTAATTCTAACCTAAATTAACCAAAATTAAGACTAAAATTAAAAACAAGAAAATCGCCCAATTTAAAAGACTACAAAAGAAAGCCAAATTGAGTATTAAAAAGAACCATTTCTAAACTATACTTTGGAAAGAGTTAAACTAGAAATCTAAATATTTTTGGATTTTTGATTGAAATTAAGAAAGCCTACTAAGAATTGATTAGGAATTAAAGCAAGAAATTGAAAATTCTAACTAGAAATGCAAGAAATTAACAAGAACACTAATTTTCCTAAGAAACCCTAATTTGCAAGTAAAGAAATTCTTACTAAATTGGACAAGAAAGAAAATAAATATTATATCTACGCAAAGCTTGTGATTAATCCACTACAATTATCTAATCAAAATTTCAACTTGACAAGAAATTAAAAGAAGATCTAAGATGAAAGTAAAGAGAAATTGCTATTAGAGAAGTAAACTTGGAGTTCAAGCTATCCTAAACTATCTAGAAACTAACTAAAACTATCTACTATTCTCCTCTCTTACAAATTCTACGTAGCCTAAATAGTGCAGCATTACACAGGCAAAATTAGGGGTTTTTGGCTGGAAGTTAGGTACAAAATTGCCCTTACAACTTAACTCTCAGCGAGTTGAGATCGCGGTCTGGAACATTTGAGACCGCGATCTCAACTCTAATACAGTAAAGCAAATTCCCAAGTCGAGATCGCTGTCTGGAACAGTCGAGACCGCGATCTCGACTCTTCCCCCAACAATCTTCATTTCATCCATCTTTGCAATCTGGTCCCTTGAGCTTTGTTTCTTCCAGCTTCTAACCTTTAATTTTTAACATACATAATAATAACACCATTAAGAACTTAATTAAACAAAAAATTTAACACAAACTTATCATAATTAATTCAAGAACGAAAATACAAATACATATGAAAAGATTAACAAAAATCTTCAATTACTTACCCAATTTCGGAATTTAAACTATCAAAAGGCTATAATTTAGAGGAAAATAACTCTAGTTTACTAGAGTTATCACACCCCCAAACTTAGCGTTTTGCTAGTCCCGAGCAAAACAAAGATTAACATTAAACGAAGCCTACTAACATTCAAGAAATTGAAACACCTCCAAAGTTGACGTGACACTTGATGAATCATGGATGTACTTAGAACAGTTAAGCGATCTCTCAAGAAATGTTCAACACTACGTGATATGTGAAGTATATGAGTGAATCAATTAAAAATTGAAATTTTGTTTTACATAGAAACATACGTTCATTCACTGCACAGGATTTCACATCACCAAGCATTACCATTCTCGAAAAGAGTTACCAAAAGTTTTAGTTCTTTTGATTTGAAACGTCATTACTTCTCAAATCACAAATATTATAAAGTTAATCAACTCTCTCGACTAGGCATCATGAAATTAGAAGTTCAATTAGGAATCAACATAAATGCAATTGTCACACATTTTGGGAATAAACTTCTAACAAGGAATAAGTAATATGAGATTAATGATAAGTATTCCAAATATTTACTCCTTAACTTATTGGTTTACTAAAAATGTAATTCCCAATGGCTTAATTCGGAGAAAAATAACATGGGTACATGTCGGAAAGTCCCGTACTCGCCTTATTTCAGAAAAACAACATGGGTGCATGTAGGAATCCCGTACTCGTCTTATTGCTAAATTGTTTTTTTTTTTTTGGCCTTGAACCAAGGAAAATGAGTGAAATGTACCAGAAATTAATCTCGAATATTAATTATTCACAAATTAGAAGAACATTCCATATGAAAACAGACGAAATGTCCCTAAATTCCTTCTACTTCATTTAACTCTTTTATTTCCGAAAGATAGTTCATCAACCACATAATAGAACTGATTTGATAAGAAACAACATTTCAAATAAATTTTCCTAAAATTACACCACTTCTTTTTGAAAAATAGTAATGCTGAGTTTATCAATTCTTTATATTACAAATAAACATGCAAAAGCAAAGACAATCCCCGGCAACGGCGCCAAAAACTTGATGCCTTTAAACCTAGTTATAAATTAATGAAACACCTAAATCCTACTACTAACTAGATGGCATCCGCAAGTATACGGTTGTCAACTAGTACACTAGTAAAAGGAAGTAGGGATCGTTCCCACGAGCATTGTCGGATAGCAATTACCAAGATTTATGGGTGCTTTTGTAGTTAAGCAAAATCAAGTGATAGATGATAGAACTATTCTAAAAAAAACCGTAATTTTAATTCTAACCTAAATTAACCAAAATTAAGACTAAAATTAAAAACAAGAAAATCGCCCAATTAAAAAGACTACAAAAGAAAAGCCTTGAGTATTAAAAAGAACCATTTCTAAACTATACTTTGGAAAGAGTTAAACTAGAAATCTAAATATTTTGGGATTTTTGATTGAAATTAAGAAAGCCCACTAAGAATTGATTAGGAATTAAAGCAAGAAATTGAAAATTCTAACAAGAAATGCAAGAAATTAACAAGAACACTAATTTTCCTAAGAAACCCTAATTTGCAAGTAAAGAAATTCATACTAAATTGGACAAGAAAGAAAATAAATATTATATCTACGCAAAGCTTGTGATTAACCCACTACAATTATCTCAATCAAAATTTCAACTTGACAAGAAATTAAAAGAAGATCTAAGATGAAAGTAAAGAGAAATTTCTATTAGAGAAGTAAACTTGGAGTTCAAGCTATCCTAAACTAGCTAGAAACTAACTTAAACTATCTACTCCTCTCTTCTCTTACTAATTCTACTTAGCTTAAATAGTGTAGCCTTACACAAGGCAAAATTAGGGGTTTTTGGCTGGAAGTTTACAAAATTGCCCTTACAACTTAACTCTCAGCGAGTTGAGATCGCGGTCTGGAACATTTGAGACCGCGATCCCAACTCTAATATAGTAAAGAAAATTCTCAAGTCGAGATCGTAGTCTGGAACAGTCGAGACCGCGATCTCGACTCTTCTCCCAACAATCTTCATTTCATCCATCTTTGCAATTTGGTCCCTTGAGCTTTGTTTCTTCCAGCTTCTAACCTTTAATTTTTAACCTACATAATAATAACACCATTAAGCACTTAATTAAACAAAAAATTTAACACAATAAGACTTATCATAATTAATTCAAGAACAAAAATACAAATACATATGAAAAAATTAACAAAAATCTTCAATTACTTACCCAATTTCGGAATTTAAACTGTCAAAAGGCAATAATTTAGAGGAAAATAACTCTAGTTTACTAGAGTTATCACACCCCCAAACTTAGCATTTTGCTAGTCCCGAGCAAAACAAAGATTAACATTAAACGAAGCCTACTAACATTCAAAAATTTAAACCCCTCCAAAATTGACGTGACACTTGATGAATCAGGGATGTACTTAGAACAGTTAAGTGATCTCTCAAGAAATGTTCAACACTACGTGATATGTGAAGTATATGAGTGAATCAATTAAAAATTGAAATTTTGTTTTACATAGAAACATACGTCATTCACTGCACAGGATTTCACATCACCAAGCATTACCATTCTCGAAAAGAGTTGCCAAAAGTTTTAGTTCTTTTGATTTGAAACGTCATTACTTCTCAAATCACAAATATTATAAAGTTAATCAGACTACTCTCTCGACTAGACGTCATGAAAATAGAAGTTCAATTAGGAATCAACTTAAATGCAATTGTCACACATTTTGGGAATAAACTTCTGACAAGGAATAAGTAATATGAGATGAATGATAAGTATTACAAACATTTACTCCTTAACTTATTGGTTTACTAAAAATGTAATTCCCAATGGCTTAATTCGGAGAAAAACAACATGGGTACATGTCGGAGTCTCGTATTCGCCTTATTTACTCTAATGGCTTATTTCAGAAAAACAACATGGGTGCATGTCGGAATCCCGTACTCGTCTTATTGCTAAATTGTTTTTTCTTGGCCCTAAACCAGAGAAAATGAGTAAAATGTACCAAAAATTAATCTCGAATATTAATTATTCTCAAAATAGAAGAACAATCCATATGAAAACAGACGAAATGTCCCTAAATTCCTTCTACTTCATTTACCTCTTTTATTTCCAAAAGATGGTTCATCAACCACATAATATAACTGATTTGATAAGATTGAAAGAACATTTCAAATAAATTTTCCTAAAATTACACCACTTCTTTTTGAAAAATAGTAATGCTGAGTTTATGAATTCTTTATATTGCAAATAAACATGCAAAAGCGAAGACAATCCCCGGCAACGGCGCCAAAAACTTGATGCCTTTAAACCTAGTTATAAATTAATGAAACACCCAAATCCTACTACTAACTAGATGGTATCCGCAAGTATACGGTTGTCAACTAGTCGTAAAAGGAAGTAGGGATCGTTCCCACGAGGATTGTCGGATAACAATTACCAAGATTTATGGGTGCTTTTGTAGTTAAGCAAAATCAAGTGATAGATGATAGAACTATTCTAATAAAAACCATAATTTTAATTCCAACCTAAATTAACCAAAATTAAGACTAAAATTAAAAACAAGAAAATCGCCCAATTAAAAAGACTACAAAAGAAAAGCCTTGAGTATTAAAAAGAACCATTTCTAAACTATACTTTGGAAAGAGTTAAACTAGAAATCTAAAATATTTTTGGATTTTTGGTTGAAATTAAGAAAGCCCACTAAGAATTGAATAGGAATTAAACTAAGAAATTGAAAATTCTAACTAGAAATGCAAGAAATTAACAAGAACACCAATTTTCCTAAGAAACCCCAATTAGCAAGTAAAGAAATTCATACTAAATTGGACAAGAAAGCAAATAAATATTATATCTACGCAAAGCTTGTGATTAACCCACTACAATTATCTAATCAAAATTTCAACTTGACAAGAAATTAAAAGAAGATCTAAGATGAAAGTAAAGAGAAATTTCTATTAGAGAAGTAAACTTGGAGTTCAAGCTATCCTAAACTATCTAGAAACTAACTAAAACTATATACTCCTCTCTTCTCTTACTAATTCTACTTAGCTTAAATAGTGCAGCCTTACACAAGGCAAAATTAGGGGTTTTTGGCTGGAAGTTTACAAAATAGCCTTTACAACTTACCTCTCAGCGAGTTGAGATCGCGGTCTGGAACATTGAGACTGAGACCGCGATCTCAACTCTAATATAGTAAAGCAAATTCCCAAGTCGAGATCGCAGTCTGGAACAGTCGAGAACCCGATCTCGACTCTTCTCCCAACAATCTTCATTTCATACATCTTTGCAATCTGGTCCCTTGAGCTTTGTTTCTTCCAGCTTCTAACCTTTAATTTTTAACCTACATAATAATAACACCATTAAGCACTTAATTAAACTAAAAATTTAACACAAACTTATCATAATTAATTCAAGAACGAAAATACAAATACATATGAAAAAATTAACAAAAATCTTCAATTACTTACCCAATTTTAGAGTTTAAACTGTCAAACGGCTGTAATTTAGAGGAAAATAACTCTAGTTTAGTAGAGTTATCACACCCCCAAACTTAGCGTTTTGCTAGTCCCGAGCAAAACCAAGATTAACATTAAACGAAGCCTACTAACATTCAAAAATTTAAACACCTCCAAAGTTGACGTGACACTTGATAATCATGGATGTACTGTTCGAACAGTTAAGCGATCTCTCAAGAAATGTTCAACACTACGTGATATGTGAAGTATATGAGTGAATCAATTAAAAATTGAAATTTTGTTTTACTTAGAAACATACGTTCATTCACTGCACAAGATTTCACATCACCAAGCATTACCATTCTCGAAAAGAGTTACCAAAAGTTTTAGTTCTTTTCATTTGAAACATCATTACTTCTCAAATCACAAATATTATAAAGTTAATCAACTCTCTCGACTAGGCATCATGAAAATAGAAGTTCAATTAGGAATCAACTTAAATGCAATTATCACACATTTTGGGAATAAACTTCTAACAAGGAATAAGTAATATGAGATTAATGATAAGTATTACAAACATTTACTCCTTAACTTATTGGTATACTAAAAATGCAATTCCCAATGGCTTAATTCGGAGAAACAACATGGGTACATGTCGGAGTCCTGTACTCGCCTTATTTACTCTAATGGCTTATTTCAGAAAAACAACATGGGTGCAGCATGTCAGAATCCCTTACTCGTCTTATTGCTAAATTGTTTTTTTTTTGGCCCTAAAGCAAGGAAAATGAGTGAAATGTACCAAAAATTAATCTCGAATATTAATTATTCACAAATTAGAAGAACATTCCATATGAAAACAGATGAAATGTCCCTAAATTCCTTCTACTTCATTTAACTCTTTTATTTCCAAAAGATAGTTCATCAACCACATAATATAACTGATTTGATAAGAAACAACATAATTCAAATAAATTTTCCTAAAATTACACCACTTCTTTTTGAAAAATAGTAATGCTGAGTTTATGAATTCTTTATATTGCAAATAAACATGCAAAAGCAAAGACAATCCCCGGCAACGGCGTCAAAAACTTGATGCCTTTAAACCTAGTTATAAATTAACGAAACACCTAAATCCTACTACTAACTAGATGGCATCCGCAAGTATACGGTTGTCAACTAGTAGTAAAAGGAAGTAGGGATCGTTCCCACGAGCATTGTCAGATAGCAATGCTACCAAGATTACCAAGATTTATGGATGCTTTTGTAGTTAAGCAAAATCAAGTGATAGATGATAGAACTATTCTAATAAAAACCATAATTTTAATTCTAACCTAAATTAACCAAAATTAAGACTAAAATTAAAAACAAGAAAATCGCCCAATTAAAAAGACTACAAAAGAAAAGCCTTGAGTATTAAAAAGAACCATTTCTAAACTATACTTTGGAAAGAGTTAAACTAGAAATCTAAATATTTTTGGATTTTTGATTGAAATTAAGAAAGCCCACTAAGAATTGATTAGGAATTAAACTAAGAAATTGTAAATTCTAACTAGAAATGCAAGAAATTAACAAGAACACCAATTTTCCTAAGAAACCCCAATTTGCAAGTAAAGAAATTCATACTAAATTGGACAAGAAAGAAAATAAATATTATATCTACGCAAAGCTTGTGATTAACCCACTACAATTATCTAATCAAAATTTCAACTTGACAAGAAATTAAAAGAAGATCTAAGATGAAAGTAAAGAGAAATTTCTATTAGAGAAGTAAACTTGGAGTTCAAGCTATCCTAAACTATCTAGAAACTAACTAAAACTATCTACTCCTCTCTTCTCTTACTAATTCTACTTAGCTTAAATAGTGCAGCATTACACAAGGCAAAATTAGGGGTTTTTGGCTGGAAGTTTACAAAATTGCCCTTACAACTTAACTCTCAGCGAGTTGAGATCGCGGTCTGGAACATTTGAGACCGCGATCTCAACTTTAATATAGTAAAGCAAATTCCCAAATCGAGATCGCGGTCTGGAATAGTCGAGATCGCGGTCTAGAATAGTCGAGATCGCGGTCTAGAATAGTCGAGATCACGATCTCGACTCTCCTCCCCGCAGTCTTCATTTAATCCATCTTTGCAATCTGGTCCCTTCAGATTTGTTTCTTCCAGCTTCTAACCTTTAATTTTTAACCCGTATAATATTAACACCATTAAGCACTTCATTAAACTAAAAATTTAACACAAACTTATCATAATCTTCTAATTCAAGAACGAAAATACAAATACATATGAAAAAATTAACTAAAATCTTCAATTACTTATCCAATTTCGGATTTAGACTATCAAAAAGCTATAATTTAGTGGAAAATAACTCTAGTTTACTAGAGTTGTCAACGGGCTCAAACCATCATTCTAAGATTTGCAGTTCGATACATTTCCATTATATTACCTAGCCAAACCCGCCACTACGTGTGCCAAAGTCAAAAGGTTGTTCTTTCTTCTCTTCTCTTTCTTTTCCTACTTATGCGCGGTACTCACTAGAGAAGAAGGGACAACTTCTTTCTCCTTTGCCTTGCTCAATCTTCCATTTCTGATTAAAAGTAGCAAGCCGCTCTCCTACTGGTAGAGAGGCCAAATAGGAAGTTGCTTATCCAGCCAGATGGACTATTGTTTATGGGACAGTGCAATGTAGCTTGAAAAGTTGAGCCCCATTTTGTTAATAAGGTATAGGTTGGGGAAAACTCCAAAACTAGGAATCCAGCACATCTAATGGCTAAGGCTTAATAACTTGCCTTATATTATTGAAAAGTTTTAGAAATGGGCATCCCTACAATACTCCTAAACTACAAGCTGGTGCATGGTTTTACCCGTTGTTGCTTGCTGCTTCCAAGCTCAGAAATCTCTCTTTAGCCTTTCCTCCTTATCTGAATTCTAATTGATTACCTTCTTCTTTCGCACAAGCACTTGGTTCGCCCCTTGCTGTGTTGCATTTTGTGATCCTCCACTTCACTCTGCATTTTTCAGATACGTGGGACCCGACATTCATTTCAAATTTAAATGTCAGCTCCAGGTTTTGGCCAGCTCTGCTATAACGGCTGGAAGCCCCTGCATTGTTCGACTGTGTACTCCCCGTTTGCCTATCTCACACTCCTAAAGCAGATTTTAATTTCATGTTTCATTTTCTTTTCATGTAGTTTTCTTTCTATCCTCTATCCATAGGTTGGCTTTATGCAAATAAAAATTTGCTGAGAGGAGATTGGTGCTCCTTGAAGTATGCCCTTCTGGTAACAAGAGATTGGCTGTTCCTTTATCTATCTTTTCCATCCAGTGCCCGCACTGTGTCAAAAAATATTTGTCTTTGATCTCTCTTCACAATGCAATAAAGAAGTCTAATAGTTTCTCTCGACATCTGCCTTTTAAGTCATTGATCTCATATCTATAAGTAGGGGATCTGCGCTCACTATTCAACCTACGTCCGTCCATTTCTTTCAAGCTTGATCCTTTAGACTCCTTACCTTGTTCGACTAAACTCGTTGGCTCCGCACTCTGTTTAGTCTAAACCCAATTCGAGAACCTTTTCTCACAGATTCCCTTCACTAAGTCATCGCCAGCAATCGACTCTTATCCCTTGGTGTCAAAAGGTGAGTTCATTTCTTGTCTTGCCCAAAAACTTTATTTTCCGCGAAGGTGAATTTTATTGATGAAACATTCAAGCTTTACAATGACGAATGTAAGGGCAGCCCCTAGCATCCAAAGACAGTAATCCTTTTATAAAGATCGGGATTGAGTCCCTGGATTCTCTATCTTACTCACTATATTTCCTAGCTCTAATGCCCTCATTTGCTAACCAATCATCTATTTGGTTTGTTTCTCTAAATACATGAGTGAAAATTAAATTTTTGCCTTTTACAAAATCTGAAATGAACTGAATTTGGTTGTCAATACTCCATGGAACTCATGCCTGGCCATTGAGGATGTTTACTAGGACTTACGAATCAATCTCCACCTCGACTTGCTGAAGCCTTAGAGTGCCATATAACTTGAGCCCATCACTAAGCTCCAAAAGTTCTGCCTGCAAATTGGTTTGAGTGTTATAAAAGTTACAAAAAGCTTTGAGAAGCTGCCCATTGTGATCTCGTTTGATGCCTCCTCCTGCTGCCATTCCCGGATTACCCTTTGAAGCTCTATCAATATTTAACTTATATGCTCCACCAAGGAGGGCTGTCTCTTAACAAATCGAGATTGCTCTGCTTGGTTAAGTTTGTATCAATTGATGAATGACTCCTTGAGCTAATAACACGTGATCAGCTCAACTCCTCTTTGTAAGAGGTTTGACAAGAGAAATATCCTTCAAGTGAGAGCAAATTTCCATGAAAAGCCTCTGGGGTGAAACCTTTTGTTCATCATAGATGAGCTTGTTCCGCGCTTTTCAAGCAAACCAGCAAATGAAACTTGGTATGATTTTGTGACGGGTACCAATTGTGGCCGAATTTGATAAGTGCTACCACCACGAGTTTAGCTTATCCAGAATGCATGTTGTGGGTGGAAAAGGCAGCTCTATGCAATTTTCAAAAAACAACCAGATTGGCCTTATCATTTCACATTCGACAAATAGGTGATTGGCTGTTTCAATGCTATTACAAATACAGCACTTTGAAGCCATAGAGTAGCCAACTTTTACAAGGGCATCATCTAGGGACAGGCAGTTGTTTAACAAGTGCCACATAAAGATTGAAATTTTAAGTTGTATTCTATCATCCCATATCATTTTTCTTGTGTATGAGGCTGCTCTTGTCGGGAAGGTGGAGGAGATGGGGAAAGTTTCGTTTGAGGACGGCATCCATATTATTCTATCCGCTCCTACATTTATCACTACCACCTTGTCTACAAGAAGTTTCCCAATTCTCCGTAGCTCCTCATTGGAATATCCTATGTTTAGCATGGATAAGTCCCATTTATTTGTCCTCCAAACTAGTGAAACCTTGAGATGTCCATCATATACTTGTTCAACAAATTGAGCTAGGGGCCCTTGTTCCATCCATTTGTCATACCAAAAAGAACAGCTAGCTTTCCTTGTCAAAAGTACCATGTGATTTTGAGCATAGTCCCGTACAATTAGCATTCTTTTCCATGTGGAAGAGTCGCTCGGATTAAGGGCAACTAAAGCGGCTATTGTTGGCTGGCAAATGGTGCTCCAAGAGATCAAATGATGTTTGTTCTGATTGTCCTTCGCTCCCCAAAAGAAGTTGGCGAGTTGCTTCTCCAATTCGTTGATGATCGCTTGGGCAGAGCTAGAACAACCATGAGGTACATTGGTGATAAGGATGCTATTAAGGACGCGCCTTATGAGGATTAACTTGCATCCGGGGGGGGACAGGAATTTTGCTTGCCAGCCATGAATCCGAGTTGTAACTTTCTCAAGTATTGGTTGAAATAAGGATTTGCTTTTCTTGGCTTTCTGGATTGGGCAGCCCAAGTATAAGAATGGTAGAGATTTATGCAAGAAACCTGTTAGATTGTGTATCTTCCGAATCCTATGTGTTGGAGCTTTTTTGGGTAGGTAGAACGAGCTCTTTGGCTTGTTGCAAAGCTGTCCAGATGAGGATTCGAAAGTGGTAACGAAATCCTTTAGAAGCTTGATGGATTTGAGGTCCCCTCTCGTGAATACCACAATGTCATTCGGAAAAGCTAGATGTGTTACGACTGGGCAATGCCTAGGCCCAGAAAATTCCAATATCTTGCCTATGTGAAATTGCTGTCAAAGTCCTGGAGAGAGCCTCCAACATTATAATGAATAGAAGGGGCAGAGGGGGTCACCCTGCCGGACTCCTCAGTTGATAACTTAAAGAATCCCTTTGGTACTCCATTCATAAGGATAGTAAACCAGCAATTTTCAAGTATATTTTGCACCAAAGAGATCCATTCTTCTGCAATGCCAAACTTACACAAAATAGCATAAAGAAATTGCCATGAGAGCCTATCAAATGCTTTGGTTAGGTCGAGCTTGATGAACATGTTTCCTCCCCATGTTTTTCTGTCAAGAAAATCCACCATCTCCTGCACGAGTAGGATGTTATCCACAATTTCTCTCCTCTGCACATAAGCCACATGCTCGGGAGATATAA
This sequence comes from Cinchona pubescens, assembly GCA_025175665.1. Classification (NCBI taxonomy): domain Eukaryota; kingdom Viridiplantae; phylum Streptophyta; class Magnoliopsida; order Gentianales; family Rubiaceae; genus Cinchona; species Cinchona pubescens. The sequence goes on from JANKKI010000053.1 coordinate 11,868,250, forward strand.
TTTTAGACAAGAGAGGGGAAAACCTATTGGCCAATATTTTTGTGTAAACATTATAAAAGTATGTGCAAAGGCTTATGGGACAAAAATCATTAAAAGTGGATAAATTTTCTGATTTTGGGCTGAGTGCAATGATTGTACTAGTGAAGGCCCATGGTAGCTTTGCTCCATTCAAGAATGCATTGACAGCTGAGAAAAGGTCTTGGTGAATAATATTCCAACAAGGGGTGAAGAAAACCCCATTAAATCCATCTATTCCCGTGGCACCATCTGGATTCAGTGAGAAAATCGCTTCCTTTAATTCGGATAGGTTGGGCTCTGGTAACAAAAGCTGGTCATCTTCTTGTGTGATTGATGATGTGATATGCTCAAGCAGCTCATGATCAAACCTTAAGGAGGTGTCCTCGGTTAAAAGGTTGCGAAAGTAAGCCACGCCTTTGTTATCAATACGTTGCATGTCCTCTGTCCAAGAGCCGTCTACCTTGATTTTTGAGATGCTTAATTTTTGTCGTTTGGCCAGTAGAGAGGAGTGGAAAAACTTGATGCCTCTTTAACACATCTAGTTATAATTCAATTAAACACCTAAATCCTACTACTAACTAGATGGCATCCATCAAGTATACGGTTGTCAACTAGTAGCAAAGGGAAGTAGAGATCGTTCCCACAAGGATTGTCGGATGCAATTACCAAGGTTTAAAGGTATTTGTGTAGTAAAGTCTAGTCCTAAATCAATTGGTAGATGATAGAACTATTCTAATGAAAACTATAATTTAAATTCTAACCTAATTTAATCTAATTAAGACTAAAACTTAGAACAAGTGAGTCAATCAACTAAAAAGACTAAAGAAGAAAGAAAAAATTGAATACTAAATGCACTCATTTCTTAAAGTGAAAATTTGATAAAGATAAACTAGGAAATTAAATATTTTTGGATTTTTCGATTAGAATTAATGAAAATCACTAAGAAATGACTAGAAATTAAAGCTAGAAATTTAAAATTCTTAAATAGAAAGCAAGAAATTGATAAGAACCCTAATTTTACTAAAAACCCTAATTTGAAAGAAAATAAATTTTTACTAAATTAGATAAGAAAGCAATTAAAAATTATATCTACTTGAAGCTTACAAAAAATCCACTACGATTATCTAATAAAAATGTAAACTTGACAATAAATTTAAAGAAGATCTAAGATGAAGATAAAGAGAAATTTCTATTAGAAAAAGTAAGACTTGTAGTTTAAGCTATCCTAATCTATCTAGAATTATCTAAAATTCTCCACTCTAAACTATCTACTCTTACTCTACATACTCAAAAACTAATTCTACTTAGCTTAAATAGTGCAGCATTATACAAGGCAAAATCAGGGTTTTTGGGCTGGAAGTTTACAAAATTGCCCTTTCAACTTAGCATTTAGCGAGTCGAGATCGTGGTCTGGAAGTTTTGAGACCGTGATCTTGACTCTAAAATAGTAACACTAACTCCCGAGTCGAGATCGCGGTCTAGAACAGTCGAGATCGCGGTCTGGAACAGTCGAGACTGCGATCTCAATTCTTCTTCCAGCAATCTTCATTTCCTCCATTTTGCAATTTGGTCCCTTGAGCTTTGTTCCTTCCAGCTTCTAACCTTTAATTTTTAACCTACATAATATTAATACCATTAAGCACTTAATTAAACTAAAAATTTAACACAAAATTATCATAATTAATTCAAAAACAAAAATACAAATACATGGAGAAATGGAAGAAATTAACTTAAATCTTCAATTACTTATCTAATTTCAGAATTTAAACTATCAAAATGCTATAATTTAAAGGAAAATAACTCTAGTTTACTAGAGTTATCACACCCCCAAACTTAGCGGTTTGCTAGTCCCGAGCAAAACAAAGATTAACAAAAAATGAAACCTACTAACATTCAAACATTTAAACACCTCCAAAGTTGACGTGACACTTGATGAATCATGGATGTACTTAGAACAATTAAGCGATCTCTCAAGAAATGCTCAACACTACGTGATATGTGAAGAACGTGAGTAAATCAATCCAAAATTGAAATTTCATTTTACAAAGAAGCACAAATTCATTCACTACACAAGATTTCACATCACCAAGCATTACCATTCTCGAAAAGAGTTACCAAAAGTTTTAGTTCTTTTCATTTGAAACATCATTACTTCTCAAATCACAAATATTATAAAGTTAATCAACTCTCTCGACTAAGGATCATGAAAATAGAAGTTATCTAATACAATTAGGAATCAACTTAAATGCAATTGTCACACATTTTGGGAATAAACTTCTAACAAGGAATAAGTAATATGAGATTAATGATAAGTATTACAAACACTTACTCCTTAACTTATTGGTATACTAAAAATGCAATTCCTAATGGCTTAATTCGGAGAAACAACATGGGCACATGCGGAGTCCCGTACTCGCCTTATTACTATTCTAATGGCTTATTTCGGAGAAACAACATGGGTACATGTCGGAATCCCGTACTCGCCTTATTCCTAATTTTTTTTTTGGGCCTAAACCAAGGAAAAGGAGTGAAATGTACCAAAAATTAATCTCAAATACCAATTATTCACAAGTTAGAAGAACATTCCCTATGCAAACACACGAAATGTCCCAAAATTCCTTCTACCTCGTTTAACTCATTTCTTTCCAAAAGAAAGTTCATCAACCTCATAATATAAATGATTTGATAAGAAATAATATTTCAAATAAATTTTCCTAAAATTTCAGCACGCTTCTTTTTGAAAAATATCAATGCCAAGTTTATGAATTCTTTATATTGCAAATGAACTACTCACTCACGCAAAAATTCTTGAAAAGAATCAATCATATACTTCACTCACAAGGCATTGAACATCAAAATTATCATCATTGAGTACCTAATTGATCAACTTTTCATCCATTAATCATCAAGTGGCAACAAAATATATATAGAATGACCATTTCCAACACAAAAAGATAAACACCCCCAAACTTGTCTCTTTTATTCAAGTTGATGAATAAATCATCCTTCCATTCACCCAAAATTAAACATCATGACAAAACCCAAAAATAACGAAAACTACTTAAACTATGTCCTACTTTTAACCCTAGAATTAAAATTGAGTAAAAATGTTAAGGGCAACCATGCCATGCATCTCACCAAGTAAATTTCAAGAAAAGATCAATATTCCATTCAACTCATCAACGAATGCAAAGATGGCATCAGCTTAGGGCCCTTAGCCATATTACTCTTAGCATTTACTTAGGTAATAACCAAACTTCACCAAGTGTTAGTTTAATAATCCAAAAGAAATTTCATCCATAAAGCATCAAAATGTATCACTTGGCATCAGCTTAAGGCCATTAGCCAGATTACTAAAAAGGAAAATCAACTAACTTCCAAATTAAAAGACTAAATAAAATAAATTCATATTTGAAGTGATTTTGAATTTTTTTTTTTTTGAAGTTGAGATCGCAAAATTGAGATCGCGGTCTCAAACTCAAACTTCTGGAGGGCAGAATGGTCATTTGGTTTGAGACCGCGATCTCAAAACTAAGACTGTGGTCTCAACTCCAGAGTTCTGCAAAAAAAATTTGATGCCTCTTTAACACATCTAGCTATAATTCAATTAAACACCTAAATCCTACTACTAACTAGATGGCATCTCGCAATTATACAGTTGTCAACTAGTAGCAAAGGGAAGTAGGGATCGTTCCCACAAGGATTGTCGGATGCAATTACCTTTTATCCAATCAAAAGTGGTCTAAACTCGCTATCAAATGCAAAAACTATAGCAAGTAGTTCCTTTTTCGTTGTTGAATAATTAATTTGTGCATCATTTAAGGTCCTACTAGCATAGTAAATGACATGCAACATCTTGTTCACTTTTTGACATAGCACGGCACCTATTGCATAATCACTAGCATCACACATAAGCTCAAAGGGAAGAGACCAATTTGGTGTTACAATAACTGTCGCAATCACCAGAGCGTGTTTTAATTCATTGAATTCTTTCAAACAAAAATCATCAAAATGAAATGGACAATCTTTTTGAAGTGAAAAGCACTATGGTCTAGCAATATGAGAGAAGTTCCTAATGAATCTTCTATAAAAACCCGCATGACCTAAGAAACTTCTTACCCCTTTAACATTGATCGGAGGAGGTAAATTTTCAATTACCTCCACCTTTGCCCTATCAACCTCTATTCCCTTTGATGAGACCTTGTGACCCAAAACGATTCCTTCTCTCACCATGAAATGACATTTTTCCCAATTGCCTGAGAGAACTAAATTAGTTTCCACACACCTCTTTAATACATTGGACAAATTTTCAAGACAATTATCAAATGAGCTACCAAAAACTCTAAAGTCATCCATGAAAATCTCTATGCTCTTTTCAACCATGTCATGAAAAATAGCAAACATACAATGTTGAAATGTACTTGAAGCATTGAAAAGTCCAAAGGGCATTCTCCTATATGCAAAGGTACCAAATGCGCATGTGAAAGTTGTTTTATCTTGGTCATCCGGGGAAATAAAAATTTGAAGGCATTTGGAATAACCATCAAGAAAACAGTAATATGCAAAATCGGCCAACCTCTCAAGCATTTGATCAATAAAAGCGAAGGGAAAATGATCCTTTCGGATGGCTTCATTCAACTTTCGAAAATCAATGCACATTCGCCAACCCGTACCAATCTAGAGGGGAGAAGTTCATTGGTTTCACTTATGATTACGGTAATACCACCATTTTTAGGAACGACTTGAGTGGGACTAACCCACTCCTTGGACCATCGCTAATAGGATAAATAATACCGGCTTTCAGAAACTTAAGAACCTCCTTTCTCACAACCTCTTTTAAAGTAGGATTCAATCTCCTTTGAGGTTGCCTTACCGGTTTATTCCCTTCATTCATCAAAACTTTATGCATGCATATAGAAGGGCATATTCCCTTTATATCATCAATAGACCAAGCAAGAGCACTTTTATTCCTTTTAAGCACCACAATCAATCTTTCAAGTTGCTCATTTGTCAACGATGCATTCACAATCACAATGTCTCATTTTCACCAAGATATGCATACATTAAGTCACTAGGAATGGGTTTTAGCTCCAAATTGGGGGGTTTGTTGGTCAGAGACCCCCCTTTATATTTTTCTTGATTCTCTTCATCTTCCTTTTGCAATAAGTTCTCATCCTCCAAGTGACTCACATCTTTCATTCCTTTTTCATCATCTTGATTTGGCACATTTGACTCCAAGACCTATTCCTCCATTAAGAAATTCTCCATTGCATAGATTTGTATCACCTACAACAATCATCAATTAAGTTATCTACCACATTAATATTCATGACATCTTCAAAAATTGAAGGAAGTTTTAATGAATTAAAAACATTGAATGTAACAATTTAATCATTTATTCAAAATTCCAACTTCCCTTCCTGAACATCAATAAGTGCACGGCAGGTAGCAAGAAAGGTCTCGCAAGAATGATTGGCATTTCTTCATCCTCTTCCATTTCAAGCACAATGAAATCAGCCGGGATATAATGTTTGTCAATTTTCAGAATTACATCTTCAATGATCCCCTTTGGAAAATTTATGCTTCGATCCGCAAGTTGCAATGACACACTTGTTGGCTTCAATTGACCTCCATTTAGCTTCTTAAATACTCCAAAAGGCATGAGATTTATTGAAGCTCCCAAGTCACATAATGCTCTTCTGAATTGCAAACCTCCAATCTCACAAGGTATAGAAAATGAACCGGGATCTTTGAGCTTTGGTGGCAACTTCTTTGTAAGTAATGCACTACGCGAGCAATGCTCCGTTAAGCAAAAATTTTGTCGCCATGCAATTTTCTCTTTGAAGTAAGGACTTGTTTCATGAATTTGGCATAGGTAGGCATGTTCTCAAGTGCCTCCATGAAAGGGATGTTGATCTCTAGCTTTTTGAAACTCTCTAGAAATTTCTTGAATTTCTTTGACTTCTCTTCATCCCTTAGCCTTTTGGGGAATGGCACATTAACATGCTTTGGCTCACGATGCTTAGGATCCTTGCCTTCATTGCTTTGTGAGTTGGGCATGATAGACTCATTCATCGTTTTGTCTTGCACAATTGAAGACTCTCCTTTTTCTTTGACTTCATCCTCAACCCTTTCTTGTTCTCCATTCTTCAATGAATTTCTCCCAAATCTTTCTTCCAACTCTTTACCACTCCTAAGGGTAATAGCCTTGCATTGCTCCTTAGGGTTTAGAATGGTGTCAATCGGAAGCACTCCTAACGGGCTCTCACTGTTCAATCTTGCCAATTGTCCCAATTGTAATCTCTAAATTTCTTGTTGAATCCTTCAATTTCTCATAATCTCTTTTATGCTCTTCCGCTCTCCTATCCAATTCACTTCTCAAATATTCAGCTTCTCTTTTCCAATCTTCTTCACCCAAATTATCTCTAGGAGCATATTGATCATGGTACATGGGTTGGGAAGAATTTGCATAATCGAAATGAGGTCTTTGTTGTTGGTTTTGAAAATAAGGATTGGGGAAATTTTGATATGAGTTGGGTTGGACATTTCTTTGATGAGGCGGTTGATATGGTCTAGATGAGGAATTTGGGGCTTGAGTGTGTTGGGCATTTTGAGGTGGAGGGTTTGGTTGGTAAGGAGGGTTGGATTGGTTGTGAGTGTTACTCCAAGAGAAATTTGGGTGATTCCTCCAAGACGGATTGTAAGTGTTCCCATAAGCTCCGGATTGGTTCCTTGGAAATGAAGATTGATTAGCCACATAATTGATTTGCTCATTAGCCCCATATGGCATTTCACAATGGATCCCATTGGCATGGCCGCCTCCATAAAAATCACATGTCAGCTTGGTTGAGTTGGAGAAGAAGTCATAGCATTCACACTACTAGGTTTCCCTAGATTCTTCAACACCTTTGTCATGTTATTCATCACATTCGTGAACATGGGCGTCTTGCATGTTTAGATTCAATGCTCCACTATTTGCATTGGCTTGATTAGCTTGATGTTGAACCACCAGTGGAGTTATCGGTCCATGATGGTAGTGGTTGTATGCCATCCTATTTAACAACTCTTGAGCTTTTTCCGGGGTCTTATATGAGATAGAGAGATAGAACCGTCGGCGGAGGCATCTACGATGAATTTCATCTCTTGAAGTAAACCATTATAAAAAGTTTGAACTTGAAGCCACAAAGGTATGGCGTGATGCAGGCATTTTTTTAGGAACTCTTTAAATCTTTCCCAAGCTTCCCCTAGGCTTTCACCAACATCTTGTTTGAACGATGTAATCTCATTCCTTAATTTAGCTTGCGTGAGGAAAGTACTTCACCAAGAACTCTTGAGCAAGTTGGTTCCAGGTGGTGAATGTTCCTTGGGCATGGGATTGCAATCATGACTTTTCCCTATCACGAAGAGAAAAAGGAAACACCCTCATTCGAACACAATCCGGGTGTACTCTGTTAAATTTAAATGTGTCGAAGACTTCTTCAAAATTCATGAGGTGTGTATAAGGGTCCTCATTTGGTCCGCCTCCGAACTTGACATGGGCTTGGAGCATTTGGATTAGGCCGGGCTTGATTTCAAAATTGTTGGCTTGCACAGGCATCCGTGCAATGCTTGAGTTTACCCCATCAAAATTAGGTAAAGAATACTCCCCCAATGGCCTTCCATTTCCATTCATGTCATTTCCGTTCCTATATGTTGGGATTTCCTTACAGAAATATCAAAAATAACGCAGCAGAAAAACACCGGAAATCCCTATAAGAGGATCCATGCGTTCTGATTAAATCGTTTAGGGTTTAGATATATACCTTTGATGCTCGAAGCGTATGCAAAACCCTGGTTGCGATCTGAACCTTTCCACGATCTGAACACCACGGTCACGATTTGGACACCACGGCAACCACGAACTATTCGTAGAACACGTCAGACCTTAGGCGCTGCTCTGGGTTGAACGAACGCCCTCTACAGGTATCCACACGAGTAGCTTTTCCGATTTTAGGGTGTTGCTTGCTAGAGCAGTGTTTCGGAACTATTTCGTAGGGTTTTTCGTCCGACTGTGTGTTACTAATAAGTCGCATATCAGACCTTAAACCCTAAAGAATCATATTCTATATATAGCGGTTAACCTAAATTCAAAGAACTCTTCTTTGATTAGAATTCTTCTATCACACGTATTAGGTATATAAACGCGTATGATAGTAACCAGATATAGTTCCTTACGAATTATTATAATTACTATTTAACTGGACAATCCAAGAAATACGTGAATCATTGGCCAATGTAATTAGTAAATAATTCTCGTTCATTGAATCTAGACACAAATTCTTATTCAACGAACTTAGTCAATCAATTAACTTAACCCAATGCTTACTCTTAGTGTGTGACCCTTTAGGTTCATTTAACGTTGGCAATAAGTATAATTTCTAATTCCAACACTGTTGCCTTTAGTACATAAACCAACAATACTCCCACTTGGACTAAAGACAATTAGCTAGGAAGTTTTTGGAATTGAATAAATTACAAAGAATGTAGATTTATCATTAACAGATTATACTCAAGATCAAGATTGGTTCGTCTAGCAAGGCATCATGACCACCAGAGTTAAATGGTAAAGAGCATTGGATGTAAATCTTAAGAATTTCAATAACCCATGTCATAATCCTTTTGTCACACGATGTCTTAGTTGGACATAGAGCATGGACAATGTCATCTCTATTTGTGTCCAACTATTTGATTTCTCGATCTCGAAGTAGAATGATAAAACAAATGAATTTGATCACCTTATCAATCCATTTGAGCACGGCCATGCATTTTACATTCCTACTAATCGAGGGGCCCAAAGACATCTCTCTCATAATTCAAGAGGGACAAATTCCATCACTCATTTTCCTCCGCATAATTTCTACATGTTCAATCACAATCTTTATAATCATCCGGTTAAAGACAACGTTTGATTGTGTCAAAACACATAAGTTCTTATGTAGGAAACTATGGTGATCTCAGGTCTAATTGATGAACAACATGTTCTTATATGAGAATTACCAATGACATAAAACCATGTTGTATTCTCATAACGGGTCAATCCATGACTTTGTTCGCCAACAAATACCCATGATTTTTATTATATCCATATATCCATAATCATCATATGATTATCAATCAAAATCATACTAGTCTTAAATCAACACAGATTCCCACTATATTGAATAACTAGGGACATTTAGAATAATAAATTATTCATGGATTCTAATATTAAAACATGCAATAAAAATATGATGACAATATTCGTTTTAAAATTATCCATTAAAAGTCTCCCAATTAAACAATTAGGTCCAATCATACATATGTCTAAGACCTATTCTCATTGAATCATGTCTCGAATACACATCTAACGTCTTTATGTGTTTGGATCGTTGATGCGATCTAGGCTCTTTGGCTTGTGCAATAGCCCCATTATTGTCACAATAGATATCAACTGGATTAGTGATGCTAGGAACAACACCTAATTCAGTGTCAAATTTACACATCTAGATTGCTTCCTAAGCTGCATCAGATGCCTGCTATATATTCTGCTTCCGTTGTAGAATCTGCTATGGTCGCTTGCTTTGAACTCTTCCAGCTAACAGCACCTCCATTTAAACAGAACACATATCCTGACTGTGATCTAAAATCATCTCTGTCAGACTGGAAACTTGCATCTGTGTAACCACTTACAACAAGCTCTTTTCCAGTCCTCCATAAACCAGAAAACAGTCAGGAGTTCACCTCAAGTACCTGTAAGGTTATTCTTGACTGCTGTCCAGTGACATCACCAGGATCCGATTGGTATCTACTCGTTATGCTCAAAGCATATGAGACATCCGGTCGAGTACATAACATCGCATACATGATGGATCCTATAGCTGATGCATATGGAATCTCACTCATGCGATTTCGCTCATCTTGTGTCGCAGGACACTGAGCCTTTCCAAGACTAATGCCATGCGACATTGGCAAGAATCCTCTTTTAGAATCTTGCATACTGAAGGTCTCAGTATGCAAGATTCTTATAAGATACAGTACTTCAACATGAACAATGGGCTTTTGAAATCTCTTTGATCTTGAATCTTATGATATCTGCGAATAAGTGCTTCGCCCAAATCCTTCATTGAGAAACACTTTCCTAACCAAGACTTGACTTTCGCAAGGTAGGAATGTCATTTCCAATGAGCAAGATATGTCATCAACATACAAAACCGAAACACAACTGCATTTCAAAGGTATATATCTAAACCCTAAACGATTTATATCGGAACGCATGGATCCTCTTTTAGGGATTTCCTTCATCAAAACGAAGATTCCAACTCCGAGAGGCTTGCTTTAATCCATAAATGGATCTTTGAAGCTTACATACCTTTTCAGAATTCTCAGCTTGTACAAAACCCTCAGGTTGTGTCATATACACATCCTCGAGTAAGTTTCCATTAAGAAACGCTGTTTTGACATCCATTTGCCATATCTCATAATCATAGTATGCTGCAATGGCAATAAGAATCCTTACGGATTTAAGCATAGCAACTGGTGAAAAAGTTTCATCATAGTCTATACCATGAGTTTGTTTGAAACCTTTTGCAACCAATCGTGCTTTGAAGATATGTACATTGCCATCCATGTCAGTTTTCTTTTTGAAAACCCATTTACACCCAATAGTTTTTATACCATCCGGTGGATCAATCAAAGTCCAAACTTGATTGTCAAACATGGATTGCATCTCAGATTTCATGGCACTTTGCCATTCCTCAGAGTCTGGTACTAGTCATAGCATCTTGGTAGCTAGTGGGCTCATGGTGATCCATGAGTAACACATCATTTGTATGTGTAATAAGAAATCCATATCTCTCAGGCATATTTCTAGCTCTACCAGATCTACGGAGTCCTTGTGTTTCATGTGGAAGCTCAACAACTGATTGTGAGTCATTCCCATGTTCCAATTGTGTTGTCTCATTCGAACCAACAAATAACTGTGATTCTTGATGAGATTGCACAGAAGAGAGAGTGTTGTCTTGTGGATCTTGAAATTCTTCAAGATGTACTCTACTCCCACTAGTTCTTTTGGAAAGAAACTCTTTTTCCAAAAATATCCCATTTCTGGCAACAAACACTTTGTTTTCAGAGGGATTGTAGAAGTAGTATCCTTTAGTTTCTTTAGGATACCCCACAAACAAACACTTATCAGACTTGGGAGCTAACTTATCTGATAGGCATAAGATGAGATTAAACATATGGTGTCTTTTCTACGGTTTTAGTTGGAACACGATTCAATGTGAATGCAGTTTGTAAAGCATAACCCCAAAACCCCGCGAGGGCGATGCTGTATGACTCCGCATGGATCTAACCATATCTAAGCGGGACCGCCGTTCCTTCTTTCAAGACAGTAAAAGGAGCTTTTAGTCATCTTTCCCAACAAACAAGATTCGCAGATATCATAAGATTCAAGATCAAATTGATTCAAAAGCCCATCTTTATGGAGTTTTGATATGCGCTTCTCATTTATGTGACAAAGGCGACAATGCCATAAGAAAGTTTGATTTGAATCATCCAATCTAGGTTTCTTTCTATTTATGTTATAAACAATCTCTGGATTGGGCTTTTCAATGTTTAGAACGTAAAGACCATTATGCAAATCAGCATTTCCATAAAACACGTCTTCACGGTGAATGGAGAATTTTTTGCACTTCTTTTCAGGTCCTTCACATTAACACAATTATGAGCTCCACATCCAGTATCTAAGACCCATAGTGGGAAATAGAAGTAGTAAGATTAACGTGTATAACATAAATACCTGAAGTAGTAGTCTCACTACTCTTCTTCTTCTTTAGATCTTCCAAATAGAGTTTGCAATTTCTTTTCCAATGACCGGGCTCATTGCAAAAGTGACAAACTCCTTCCTTTGGAGGCTTAGGCTTGTTCGGTTCTTGGGCTTGTTTTGTGTATAGGGCTTTTCTTATAAGCCTTATTTGATTATGAGATATGGCAAATGGATGTCAAAACAGCGTTTCTTAATGGAAAGAGGATTCTTGTATATGACACATGGCATCAGTTTTGTAAAGGCTGAGTGTCCTTCTGAAACAAGATTTCGAAGTTGCATGTTGAATTCCATAACAATCAGCTATAGGATCCATCATGTATGCGATGTTATGTACTCGACCAAATCCGTTGCCACTCTTAAATCCGTAAGGATTCTTATAAGCCTGTCTCTTGTACACAGCTAGATGTCGTATAAGAGACAGCCGTTCTTGCTGTTGGAGAATTGTTCTTGAGATGATCAATCATCTCGTAAGTTCTGGACAATCCTGTCCTTATGAACAGTCTGCAGCGAATGTCTCCAAGAGCATCTAGATGTGTATAAGAGACAGTCATTAGAATGCTTACTGTAAGCATCTCTCTCTGCTCTTGGAGCATTGGCTGCAGGCTGTTCAGGGATAGGATTGTCCAGAACATACAGCTTCCTTTCTTGTTTGAGAACAATTCTCAAACCTCTGAACCAGTCAAGGAAGTTGGTCCCATTCAGCTTGTCCTTCTCAAGGATAGATCGCAAAGATAGTGTTGAAGTGTTATTAGCGGCCATTGATCTACAACAATTATGCAAAGTACAATATTTCGATATTAATATAAAACTCCCACTAAATCACATTGCACAATTACCCTCATAAATGAATACACAACAGTTTGTATTTAGTGGGTTAAGATCCATATTTCACTTAACTTTAACTCAGCTTTGGCATGACAATTAAAATTAAGTTATTTAGGTAGGTAACTCTTTACCAATTACATCATATGTAACTCTTAAAACAATTATGAGATCAATACATCACATGTACCGGCATGTTCAATCTCATCTTATGCCTATGGGCCCAAATTAGATTGATTTCTTTATTAAGAATAAAAAATTGTTCTCATTCACCGTGAAGGAACGTGTCTCTTATGGACATGCTAGATTTGCATAATGGTCTTTACGTTCTAAACATTGAAAAGCCCAATCCAGAGATAGTTTATCACATAAATACAAAGAAACCTGGCATCTTGATTAATGACATCTTAACATGTTATGTGAACTTGTTAATTGATCATATGTTTTCATAGACCACATATATTTAACATTTAACATCACATAAACATATACAAATAACAGTAAGATAAACGTGTCAGCTTAGCATGACCCTTAAACTATGGTGATCTTCATAAGCCAATATGAAGATCAAGGTCAATCCTAGGGTCAAATTACAACTTCAAAATTTCTTCCATCTTCATGGAATACACCTTGTTGTTGATTGACGCCAAGTTGCTCCTCTTGCCTTCTTTACAAGCTTTGTAATACAATAATACAAAACTTTAAAATTACAAAAAAAGAAAACGACACACTAGGTGTCGTATTTATATAATTACACCCCAAAATAGAAATAAATTACTATTCTAGTAGGTCAAAAGGGCCATGCTATGCACCATGCATATGAACACATCATAAAACAGAAAACATACTATTATTTATCCGACGTTATAACCAAAACGATTTTAAGCCACTACGACAGAAAGTACGGCGGTCCCGCATTTGTTGCTATGGTTACTGATACTGCTAAAATGGATGGCAAACATTTTAATATTGATTCTGTTGATTACCCTAAGATAAATTTGGATGATTCTTCCATCATGGATTGTCACGTTAATCTTACTACATGTGAATTCCTTTGATCTTGAATGAGATGATTTTAAGGTGTTGCTTGCTAGAGCAGTGTTTCGGAACTATTTCGTAGGGTTTTTCGTCCGACTGTGTTTTACTAATGAGTCGCATCCCAAACCCTAAAGAATCATATTCTATATATAGCGGTTAACCTAAATTCAAAGAACTCTTCTTTGATTAGAATTCTTGAGTTTCTATCACACGTATTAGGTATATAAACGCGTATGATAGTAACCAGATATAGTTCCTTACGAATTATTATAATTACTATCTAACTGGACAATCCAAGAAATCCAATGTAATTAGTAAATAATTCTCGTTCATTGAATCTAGACACAAATTCTTATTCAACGAACTTAGTCAACAATTAACTTAACCCAATGCTTACTCTTAGTGTGTGACCCTTTAGGTTCATTTAACGTTGGCAATAAGTATAATTTCTAATTCCAACACTGTTGCCTTTAGTACATAAACCAACACTATAGTCACCCATTCCATTATTTCCACCTACCTCTTCTTCTTCGTTCTCCATATTCACATTCCCTTGATGAGCATTAGCATGTGCCATTTCTATCCTTTCTTCCTCTTGTTGCACCCTTCTCAACCATCAAATTTGTCGTAGCTCTTTCTCCCTTTCCTTGTCTAAGCAAATGAATGGCTCTTGAGCTCTTCTTACCATGCACTACACAAAACTTCAAAATAGTAAGTTGAAGTTCCAAGTCAATTCCACAAGACAACCAAATCAAACATAAAAATCAACAAAATTAAAAACTAAATTAAACTAATCTAAAGTGCTTAATCTACACAACCCATAAAGCGCTAGATATTGCAAAAAATCGAAGATAATCCCCGACAACTGCGCCAAAAACTTGATGGCTCTTTAACACATCTAGTTATAATTCAATTAAACACCTAAATCCTACTACTATTGTCAACTAGTAGCAAAGGGAAGTAGGGATCGTTCCCACAAGGATTGTCGGATGCAATTACCAAGGTTTAAAGGTATTTGTGTAGTTAAGCTAAATCAATTGGTAGATGATAGAACTATTCTAATAAAAACTACAATTTAAATTCTACCCTAATTTAATCTAATTAAGACTAAAACTTAGAACAAGTGAGTCAATCAACTAAAAAGACTAAAGAAGAAAGAAAAAATTGAATACTAAAAGCATTCATTTCTTAAAGTGAAAATTTGATCGTAAAGATAAACTAGGAAATTAAATATTTTTGGATTTTTCGATTAGAATTAAAGAAACCCACTAAGAATTGACTAGAAATTATAGCTAGAAATTAAAAATTCTTAAATAGAAAGCAAGAAATTGATAAGAACCCTAATTTTACAAAAAACCCTAATTTGAAAGCAAAGAAATATTTACTAAATTAGATAAGAAAGCAATTAAAAATTATATCTACTTGAATCTTACAAAAATCCCACTACGATTATCTAATAAAAATGTAAACTTGACAATAAATTTAAAGAAGATCTAAGATGAAGATAAAGAGAAATTTCTATTAGAAAAAGTAACTTGTAGTTTAAGCTATCCTAATCTATCTAGAATTTTCTAAAACTCTCTACTCTAAACTATCTACTCTTACTCTACTTACTCAGAAACTAATTCTACTTAGCTTAAATAGTGCAGCATTATACAAGGCAAAATCAGGGTTTTTGGGCTGGAAGTTTACAAAATTGCCCTTTCAACTTAGCATTGAGTGAGTCGAGATCGCAGTTTGGAAGTTTTGAGGCGGCTATCTCGACTCTAAAATAGTAACACTAATTCCCGAGTCGAGATCGCAGTCTGGAACAGTCGAGATTGCGATCTCGACTCTCCTTCCAGCAATCTTCCTTTCCTCCATTTTGCAATTTGGTCCCTTGATCTTTGTTCCTTCCAGCTTCTAAACTTTAATTTTTAACCTGCATAATATTAATACCATTAAGAACTTAATTAAACTAAAAATTTAACACAAAATTATCATAATTAATTCAAAAACAAAAATACAAATACATATGAAAGAAATTAACTAAAATCTTCAATTACTTATCTAATTTCGGAATTTAAACTATCAAAATGCTATAATTTAGTGGAAATAACTCTGGTTTACTAGAGTTATCAGTCCATCGGGAACGAAGCAAGCTCCCCCTACTTCTCTTGTTGATAATGGGATGAATGTGATTGGCCATGCTCCACTTGATGTTGCCCCACCAGCTGCATGTAACACAACAATTCCATTACCAAGAGTTTCACACGGTGAAGATAGCGAACATATGTGTGGAAACTCAGCCCAAAAAAAGCCATTAGCAGAGGCGGCGCCACCAATCGTGGAAGAGCAATCAGCAACGGAGGAGGGATTATCCCAACAACCTGCAATTCAAAATTCAAATCCTAACTATCCTGGGATCATGCCAATAGCCCTGGATAAGGTTAATAATTCAAATTAGAAGATAGAATCTAACCCACATGAGCAAATCTAGGAAGCCCAAATTTTGAAACTCTTGGATGGAGGGGCCACCTCGGATTTGGAGGAACTACATACAGATTCGACTGTCCTAAAGGAAATTGGAGATCAGCCAATACACCCCCACATTCTAATCCCAAATAATCCCTCACTAGATGACTCCATCATCTCTCATGGTAAAATTATGGAAGAGTTACCATGTTACTTTTCGGACAATGACTCTCCCCATGCAAACCATGCAACGAACTAGGTTATCCAGCCTTCTTTCTGAATCTCCCCACTACACAGTCGGTCCGTAAGCCCTTGTCCAAAAAGAAAAGACGTAAAAGAATTTATTACATGCCAAGGCCAATGCACACTCGGTTGGCTAAAATAATTACCATTTCGCCCTCCTTCCCTCAGTGTTAAATGGATAGCATCTTAATATGGAACATACGGGGCACAACAAATAAACCCTCATTGCGTAGGTTGAAATCACTAATCAAACAAAACCGAATAAAAAATCTTGCTTTAATGGAGCCCATGGTGGACAAAGCTAGAATTTCTTTCTTTGCCCATAAAGTAGGTTTTGATTTCTGTGATTGTAACTCTATTGGCAAAATTTGGATTTTTTGGAATAATGAGCTAGGTTTAGCCCCTATTTTCTGTTTGAACCAGCTCTTACATGTTTCTATCTCCTTTTCTCCTCAAAACATTGCCATGTTAGCTTCCTTTGTATATGCAAAATGCACAAAATTGGAAAAGAGAGCTCTCTGGCCAAAAAGTGTAACAAAGGATTAAATATGCCCTTCCAGGAATGTCAGGATCAATGAAATCATTAGAAAAAACTTTTTTTGAATTGTTTAAATAAGATTTGGAGGTCGTTCGGAAGAAATTTTTCTGGGATGCCAAAAGATTGAAACCATCTATAGAACCACATGGGTAGAAATGATTTATTTTCAAGGATAGAAGGTTCCATTCTAATCCACCATGTGTGATTAAAATCAGGGGTATTGTAAAAAAGTACATTGGTGAATGCAGAGACATACAATCCCAATAATTAAAATGGCAATTGGAGTTGTTGAAAAAAGATCAAAAGGAGAAGACATCAGAAGGATGTTCACTCCATTCATTTGAACTGGGAACAATTTTTATAAACATTTTTGACATTGTGAAATGGTAATCTTGGATAGTTTCTGTGCCATCCAATTCTACCATGTTTGATATCAACCAATTTTATGTCATTTAGAAAGTCTGCATAGGTATGTCTATATTTCAAAGGATTGTTTGCAGAAATGGAAAAATAGGAACCAAATTTTTTTAAGAAATATTTATTTGCTATAGAATATACAGTTAAATATAATTTTTATATTTCAATGAAAATTACATGACATTTAACACCATTGAATTTATAAGGTTCTTTTTGGAAAATTTTTGTTTCGGTAGAATTTTCTTTATTTAAAGAGATACCAATTTGTGAGGGATTTGTTGGATTTGAGGTAAAGCGGAAACCGGTTTTGGTTCTGGAGGATGAACTAGGAATAGATCCTAGAATAATCATTCGATTAATAGGTGGAGTCTCAGGATTTGGTGATGGATTTTGTTGCTGATTTTCAAAGGCTTGTAAAAAATTTAGATTTGAAGGATTTGAAAGAAGTTGGGGAAAATTTTTTGATATAGGAGAAATTTGTCCTCCTGGGGAATTTTGTCTTTGAATTTTCCCTCTACCAGAATTTTGATTGCCGCCACCACGGGATCCTTTCCCGAGGAGATTCATCATAAATCTAAAAATTTTAAGCAGAAAGAATTAATATTTTCTTTTTTACATTTAGTTTTTTCAATGAATCTTTTATACATTTCAAGAGTGCTTAATAATACAATATGAGCAGGACTATCATTAACATTTATAATTTCGGAATTATTAAATGTTTCTTTCAAAGAAGCAATTTGTGCTTCCAAACTATTTACGTGATTATGATAATGATTTAGTATTAAATTACTAGCATTTATATTAGCATTTAAAGTGACCAGACATCTTCTAAAGGGACTGTCTAATTTCTTCATTGCTCTGTCAATGTCCATCTGCAATACTCAAATTACTTTGTAAGAATTCTCTGGTAAGAAAATCAGGTAAGGAATTAAAATCTCCTTTAATATATTCTATATCAAAATCGAAAACAGATAAAATTGACTGCCATCTAGCAAAGATTTGTTTAGAAGCAATATTTTTTATATCTTGTTCTAATACATATTTTGCTGCACTACAATCGATTCTTAAAAGGAATTTTTGATTTAATAGATCTCCTTGGAATTTAGAGATGCATAAGATACAATAGATAAAATTTCTTTTTTAATTGTAGAATAATTTATTTGTGCATTTCTCCATAATCCAGATTTAAACCTTATCAATTCTTCTTTCATATTTTGAGGATTAATTTGTTTTAATATTCCTCCATATCCAATATTCGAAGCATCTGTTTCAACAATTTTATACCAAGTGGGATTGGCTAAAGATAAACCTGGTAAATGTTTAACTTTGGATTTTATTTTCTTTATCGCCTTAGTATGAATTTCTGACCATGCTGGGGGATTCTTTTTTAATCTGTCATACAAAGGTTTACTATCTTGTGCTAGATTTTTATAATATTCTGAAATATAATTTAAGCTTCCAAGAAATCTTTGTAGTTGTTTCTTGTCTTTTATTTCATCTAGAAATTTATTGGCAAATTCGATACTTGTAGATATAGGTATTATTTGTCCATTTTCTATTTCAAAACCTAAAAATCTAATTTTGGTTTGGAATAGATTAATTTTCTTTGCCGAAATTACAATTCCTGTATTTTTCTTTGCTATTTTAATAAAAATATTTAGATGTTTAAAAGGATGATCTATAGAATTAGAAAATATCAATATATCATCAATATAAGTGATAATATAGGAATATGAAGAAAATATTTCATTTATTATATTTTGAAATTCAGAGGGTGCATTTTTTAAACCAAAAGGCATTACATTCCATTCATAATGTCCAAATGGTACAGTAAAAGCAATTTTATATCTATCTTTCTCAACAATTTGGACTTGCCAAAATCCAGACTTTAAGTCAAATTTTGAATATATATTTGATCCAACTGTTCTATTTAATAAATCTTTTTTATTTGGAATAGGATACCTTATCCATTTTAATACTTTATTTAATGGTTTATAATTAATTACTAGTCTAGGAGTTCCTCTTTCTATTTCAGAATTTTTATTAACCTAGAAAGCTATGCAACTCCAGGGAGAGTAAGATTTTCTTATAATTTTGTTTTTTAATAAATCGTCTATTTCTTTCTTACAAAAGCTTCTACCATTTCTTTATTCATTGGACATGGTCTTGCCTTAGTTGGAATATTTTTCTCAATAAAATCTGTTTCATAAGGTAATTCAACAATATGTTGTTTCTTGTTCCAAAAAAGCAGTTGGAACTTCTTCACATATTTCTGAAATAATTTGCCTTTTTATTTTGGAAACTTTTTCTTTTATTTTAGGAGAATTTAATTGATCTTCAATTTTTTGATTGTATATTTCCTTAGTCAAGAAATTTATTTGGTTTTGTTTTAATTTAACATTATTTTCTAAAGAATCTTTATTTAAAGAATTAAGATCAGAAATTTTCTCAGTAGTAACAAAATCAAAAGTTAATTCTTTTTCTTTATTACATATTATTTTTCCATCACAGTAATAAGGATACATTTGGCATAAGAATGGGGTACCTAAAATTAAATGGGAACCAACATTTTTGGTTAGAGTAAATGGCATTCTTACAAAATTTCCTTCTTTTGAAAAGACACAAACATTAAAAATTTGATATGTTCTATATGTATTTTATAAGCTTCAGCTGCTGTTAAGGATGCTGTGGTTTTTTCAAAATATTGAGAGGGAAACAGGCCTTCTCTTATACAATTTAAATCTGCACCGCCATTAACCATAGCAATAGATTTAAATGCATAAAAATCATTTATGACAATTGAAACATAGATATATTGTTTCTGAGATATATACATAGTGTTTATATTATAATTTAAGAATTCTTTAGAATTTTCTGTGGAAGATTCTTCTTCTATTTTATTTTTATCCTTAATTACTTTCTTTAAATCTTCAACTAGAGATAATTCTTCTAAATTAATTATTCTTTCTTTTAAATTTTCAATCTTTTGTTTAAGAGTATATATTTCTTTAATTTCATGTTTTAATTTATTTATTTCTTGTTTTAGTAACTGAATAGTAACTGGCTTTGGTGAAGTATTTTGAATATGACTAAAAACATCCTTCATTGAAAAACTAGTATTTTTATTTCCAAATGTTCTTTAACTATTAGGAGAAACATATTCAATCTTTTCTTCTGAGTTATCTTTAATAGTATTATGTAAAGCCAAATATCTCTCTATATATAATCTTTTTGGTTCAGGGTCATTTATTTCATCAATTAAGTCTAAGACAAATTTTTTATTATCTGTAAGAGTGAAAATAGTAGGATTTAAATCATGAGCCTCAATAATAGATTTATAATACATTAATTCAGGAGTACAATTTGAGCATTCAGCAGAATCTTCTGAGCTTGTTTCCAAAATATCATCTTCATTATTTTCTTGATAAATAATTTGTTCTTTAAGATTTTTATCTATTTGTAAATCTTCTATTTTTTCAATTAAATTTATTTTAACATTGCACTTATTGGCATAATGGCCCCTTTTTCCACATTTTTTACATATAACATTTGCTCTAACCTATTTTTTAACTTCTTGATCTATTTTTTTATCTTATGATTGTCTGTTTTCAAATTTATTTTTCTTAAAAATTGTTTTCCTCTTATACTTTGCATGGATAAATATGGCTTAGGTTTTTTATTTTTTAATTTTCATTCTTTTTGATAAGGTATAGGTGGTGAGGGTATCGTGAATTGATCACAAAAATCTCCTAATTCTGTTCTTTGTTTATATTTTTTAATTTGAGCTTTTAGTTTAATATCATTGCATAATTTTATTCCTTATTCAGTACATACTGAGAAAATGTCTCCATATGTTAAATTTTCATAAAGAATATTATAACCATCATTCATATTTCTAAGAACATTTGTTATTCGTTCAGCAAAAAGAATAGGCAATCCATTTATAAATTTTTCTTTCCAAAAATTTGAAGAAGCATCAGACCTATGTAAGAGTCTTCCTAAAAGACATCTTTGTACCAATGGAAATGAGATAATGTTGGACATTTTAGATTCATAAGGAATTCTCTGTGAACATTATTAGCATTGGCTATATTGCCAATAAAATGTTTAACAATATTAATGATTAGAGTAAAAGCAGCATCAGATTTAGCAGTTTGAACTGGACCTTCTGCAAGGAATTTTTATTTTAATATGATTTATAATTTCAGTTTTTTGGGCTTCTGTGAGATAATTATCCCACCAACCTCTAAGAATTCCAGAAAATCCTTCAATAACAATTTTAATAGCATTGGGTTCAGAAGTTCCTTTTTGTTTTAAAATTTGTATATACATAAGCATATTATGTAATGTTTTTTGTATGGCAGCATTACTTTGGGCATCAATGCACCATTCATATATGGTTCCAGAATTATAAGAATTTGCTATATATGAAGGATCTTCATAACTAAGATCTATAGGTGTAGGCCTTTGATAATAAGTATAGGTTTTAGGATATTGAGGTATGAATTGTAAGGGGTTTTCTTTAAATTTTCTATTCTTTTTTATTGCAAAAATATTTTCTTCTGGAATATTTATATTTTGAAACATTTGTGAGAGTTTTATACTATCATGTTCATTTTCAGTTTCATTTTCAGTTTCTGTATCTTCTTTTACTGATAAAACATTTAACTTTAAAATATTTTTCTAGCTTGTCAGTAGAAGATTCATTTTTGTCAGTTGAATTTTTCTGTTTGTCAGTAGAAGATCTAAATATTTTTCTGTTTAGGTAATGAGGGCATTTCAAAACCTATGTATGTTGAATAAGATCGCTTCACCATTCCATGCACTGTAAAAGGATTGGTTGGCCTAGATGCTAGGGGCTGCCCTAATATTCAACTTTGTAATCATTGATTCCATCAATAAAATTTCTGCCCTTCCTTGGAAAAAAAAAAGATTTAAATAGAACCAAGTAAAAGTGATCTAATCGAATTTGGAAAAGCACCAAGAAATGAGGCCTATTGATCTTGCTTGAGTAATTACTAAGGAAGAAGTTCTAATAGTACAATATTGAGAACAATGAAAGGGGTCTAATCGTACAATATTATGACCCAATAAAGGATATCTAATCACACAAGATTAAGAACTCAAAAAGTAGATCGAATGGCATCAGAATCAGAAATAGGAAATGAGTTCATATAAAAGTACATTAATGTTAGAAAAGATAATGAGATCTGGTAACTCATGACAAGAATGCAAAATGCAATTTGATAAACAACCGTGAGCGAGAACCATTCACAAAAGGATAAGAAGCAAAAGATAATGCAATGGTATTCAAGAAAGAACTGAGAAATGAAGCCAATTATACATGCTTAATGACAATGGAACAAGTTGTAATCGTACGGTATTGAAAACTAAGAATGGGATTAATCGTACAAGGTTAAAAACTAGTCATGGAGATCAAGTCGTCCAAGGTTAAGAAATAAGAAAGGAGTTCAAATCAAAGTACATTTAGAGAAATAATAAATTAATTACTAAGAAAGAAGTTATAATAGTACGATATTGTGAACAATGAAAGGGATCTAATCGTACAGTATTATGACCCAATAAAGGAGATCTAATCACACAAGATTAAGAACTCAAAAAGTAGATCGAGTCGCATTAGAATAAGAAATAGGAAATGAGTTCTTATAAAAGTACATTTAGAAAAGATAATGAGTATATCTAGTAACTCATTATATGAACGCAAAATGCGATTTGATAAACAACCGTGAGCGAGAACCATTCAGAAAAGGATAAGAACTAAAAGATAATCAAATGGTATTCAAGAAAGAACTGAGAAATAAAGCCACTTATACATGCTGAATGACAATGGAAGAAGTTGTAATCATGCGGTTTTGAAAACTAAGAACGGGACTAATCGTACAAGGTGAAAAACTAATAATGGAGATCAAGTCGTTTATGTTCAGAAATAAGAAAGGAATTCTAATCAAAGTACATTAACAAAACTAATAAGTTGTAATAACTCATGATAACAGCATAAAATGTGATTTAATTTGGGGAGATTGAGAACCAAGAGCGAGCTCAATTTCCAAAAGATTTAGAACTAAAAGTTGATCTAACAGCATTCAAAAAAGAACTGAGAAATGAGACCAATTGTACCTTGCATAATGGCTAAGGAAGAAGTTATAATCGTACAATATTGAGAACTAAGAAAGGCGACTACAAATCGTACGATATTATGAACTACAAAAGGAGACCTAATCGTCCGCGTGTTGACCCGTGTTTGAAGGGAATGGGTGTCGAATTGGATTTGGAAATATTAGCTTCAGCCCAAGTATTGAAAGCTTAGAATGGGCCTCATCGAATTGTAATCCAATTTGAATTCTAAAAATATTTATGACATTCAAACAACAGAATTGGAATTGGAGCCTCTAATTCCAATTCTGTGGGAACCAAACATAACTTTGAATACTATATGATAAGTGAAGTATTTAAAGGAGTCAATCCAAATTTGCAAATTTTCTAAAAACAAGCACAAGTTCATTTGCTACACAAGATTTCAAGTCACTAAGAATTACTATTCTCAAAAAGAATTACCAAACGTTTTAGTTCTATTCATTTGAAACATATTTTTTTCTCAAATCATAAATATTATAGAGTGAGTCAATTATCTCGACTAGGTCGCATGAAATTAGAAGTGCATTTAGGAATCTTCTTAAATGCAATTGCTTTATCACACAATTTGGAAATAGACCTCTAATAAGGAATAAGTAACACGAGATCAATGATAAGTATTGCAAACATTTACTCCTTAACTTATTGGTATACTAAAATGCAATTTCTAATGGCTTAATTCGGAGAAACAACATGGGTTCAAGTCGGAATCCCTTACTCGCCTTATTACTACTCTAATGGCTTTTTTCGAAGAAACAACATAGGTACATGTCGAAATCCCATACTTGCCTTATTACTAGCAGCAAAAAAAAATTTAAAATGGCCCCAAACCAAGGAAAAGGAGCGAAATGTACTTAAATTTAATCTCAAATACCAATTATTCACAAATTAGAAGAACATTCCCTAGGCAAACACACAAAATGTCCCAATTTCCTTCTATTTCATTTAACCCACTTTTTTCCAAAAGATAAATCGGCTAACAAAACAATATAAGTGATTTGATATAAAACAATATTTCAAATAAATTTTCCCAAAATTTTAGTATTTCTTTTTGAAAAATACAAACTGCCAAGTTTTTGAAATCTTTATGTTGCAAAAGACTACTCACTCACACTTAATTTCATGAAATGACCCAATCAAATACTTCAATCATATAATATTGTACATCAAAACCCATCATCATCAATTACTCATTTGATCACTTTTTCATCCACTAGTCATCCAGTCATAGAAATACACATAAAATAACCATTCCCAACAAGAGAAATAAACACCCCCAAACTTGTCTCTTTTATTCAAATTGATGAATAACTCAGCCTTCCACTCACCCAAAATCCTAACATAAAAATATAGAAACAATTGAATAAGAACTACATAAACTATGACAAAATTTGAATCTAGCAATTAATACCATGTGAAAGTACTAAGAGCACTTAACTAAGCTATGTATCTAATCAATAAAGCTCTATAAAAATCAATATCCAAATCAAGTTATCGACAATTGCAAACACGGCATCAATTTAAGGCTCTTAACCACTCTACTATCATTAGTCAATGGAAATGACCAGTACCAATATAAAAGCCACACCAAGTATTGAACAAAGTAATTCTCAAAATGATCTACTCCATGAAGCACAAAAAATATATCTACTATCCCAAAATAAAATACTAAAGATAAGAGTAATTAAAAGTAAAGGTGCTCAATAATGAAAAATAAAAGAAATTGTTCATCTTCAACATCAAGGAGAAGAAGAAGTCTAATAAATCTAAAATCCTGCTTGTATCGTTCCAAATCACAATTTGGCCTGATGGTGAAATTGCGATTTGGGTTTTGAGATCACAAAATCACTGATCTCAAAATCACAATTTCTAATTCCAGATCGTGACCACAAATTCGAGTTTGATGTTGCAATTTGGGTTCCCAAATTGCGATTTCGCCCAAATGACCAAAATACCCTCCAGAAGTTTGAGATCCACATCACGACTCGGGTTCTCAAATAGCAATTTGGAGCTAAACTTCTGCAAAGTGTATTTTTGACACTTAGCCAAAATTTCTGCACTCTCCACACCTTTCTCCAAATAGTTATGCACAAAATTAACAAGTTAAGATTGATGTTTCCCAAACCTTATTTTGATGATGACATAAGCACTAAACTCTGGAAACAAGCTGTGCAGGTCTGCTATCTTTTCTGCTGGAAACAGGTCGTTCGGACGCAGTACACCGTCGCTATGCCACTTTTCTCGGACAAACAGGAGCGTCCGACATAGATTCACTCGGATGCATTCACCATCCGAACGGACAGGGAGAAAGCGAACTTCTTCATGCACCTGCAACGGACGCACAGGCGCGTCAGAGGAAATATCCCTCGGACATATTTTCGTCCGATTGATAAGAATCAAGAATCCTAAGCTCCTCAATGGACGCATACAACTGTCTACGAAGCTTTCTTCGGACGAATAGGACTGTCCAAAACCCAATCCGGACGATGAAACGGATGCATGCACGGCCGTCCAAATGACATCCTTCGCCAACTATACTGAGATTGGACACTGTGTTGGACGCACCATCTTTATCTCGGACGTCCGAAACCCTTAACACGACTAGTTTTTATGCATTTATTATTGAGCCGTTGGGAAGTAGTTACAACCACAGTTTATTGCTCCTATAAATACCTGCTCAATTGTTCTATAAGGAGTATCTAGTACATTGAATACACGCCTTAGAAAAGAGCAATTTGAGTGCAAATTGGCTATAGTGCTATATTGTATTAGTGTATAGCTTTGAGTGCAATTCAAAATATTGAGTGGAGTGATAATCTTGTACTAAAGTGAGGTTAAGAGTGAAATCCTTGGCTCAACTAAAGTGAATTAGTGTGAGCAAGGATTGTCCTACTTTGTGTACATTAGAAGATTATTGACTCACCAAATTTTGTATAGCATTCTAGTGGATTAACACTTCAAGCTTGGTAGTTTGGAATTGTTGCTTGTTTAATTTCTCTCTTTACCTTTTTATATTCCATAAGCTTCATTGTCTTTATATCTATTAATCCATTTGATAGTTTAAAAGATTTTATTGGTGATTATTTTGCTATTTAACTTTACTTAAGAAATCTAATTCACCCCCACTCTTAGGTTGCTTTGGGGACAACAATTGGTATCAGAGCTTGGTCTCATTTTATTGCTTAAATTGCTTTTGAGAAAAGATCTATTATGGCAACAAACAATGCTCTATTTTGGTCTGTGGTACCCAAAATCCTCTACTTTTGATTTAATTAGTTATTCTGATGCTGACTTTGCTAGGTGTAAAATTGATAGAAAAAGTACTAGTGGTATGTGTCATCTCCTGGGTAATTGTCTTGTGTCCTGGTTTAGCAAAAAAAGAAATTCTATTTCTCTTTCTACGGCTGAAGCCAAATACATTGCTGCTAAAGCCGAATACATTGCTACTTTAAAAGATTTTGGCATTGTTTTTTATTGTGTGCCTATTAGGTGTGACAACACTAGTGCAGTTAATTTCACAAAAAATCTTGTAATGCACTCTAGAACTAAACACATTAATGTTAAACACCATTTTGTTAAAGATATTGTTTGCAAAAAGGATATATGTGTTGAGACATCTCTATTTGTGTCTACATTAGATTAATTGGCTGACATTTTTACTAAACCCTTGGCTTTAGATCGTTTTGAATCTCTCATAAATCGTTTAGGGATTTTAAAGTTTACATCAGCATAAACTCTTTGTTCGGACGCACATGCTCGTCCGAACAACACTCTCTGTCGGACACTCTCACTCGTCCGAAAACATGCTCTCTACCTCGGACGCTTATGATCGTCCGAATTCTCCTCACTTTCTTCATTTTCCCACTGAAATCCTACCAGACGCTCCTCATCGTCCAAGACAATATTGGATGCACAAGCTTTGATTTTTGGTTGTCCGTTCATCAGCTTTCGGATGCACGTTCGAACGTCCGAACGATCACTCTGCTCGCTTAAAACCGTTCATTTTCGCCCTTTTGAACTCACCTCCCCAAACCCTCCTCTGGCATAAAACCTTCTCCCTCAAAATTCTTACAATTTATTCCTTCTCTTGCCAAATTGTTTGAGGAATCTTCATTCCCAAATTGTTCATATTATCCTTATTGCACTCCATTTCACCAATCTATCATCAAATTTCTTCAAATCTCCAACAACTTTCCAAAAATCACACTTTTTTCTTCTTTTCTATATACTTTCAATTCACAATGGTTCGATCTCATGGAGGCTCTTCAATAGTAACTCGTGGACATAAATCAAAAGGAAAAGCTCCAGTGCAAGGGGAATCATCAGTTAATCCTCAAACTTCAACAAATCCACCCCTACCAAAATTCATAGATGCCAAGGCATCTGAACGGTATACATATCTTCTTAGCAAATCTATAATCGTTCAAAGACCTATTTCTCAAGGTCTTTTTGATGAATTTAATCTTCCAATTGTCAAATCTTATTTTGAAAAACAAAATTGGGGTCACCTAGTTCACATTGACTTACCTGTTTATCATGACATGGTGCTCCAATTCACAGTCAACCTTAGAAAAGGACCCATTGTTCGCACATTAGTTTCTCGTGTGAACACCACAAATCTTGAAATTTCTTCCATCAGGAGGCGTCATAAATACTATTTTTGAATGTGAAGTGTCATCCCCGAATGAATTTTCTTATTTCTTTTCTTTGGATAAATGGCCTGTTCTAGACACTAGATTTGATATTGACGAGGTCAGAGCAATTTTTAATTTCAATTTCAAACAAGCCTCGGAAGCCAAAACTACTTTCCTTACTCCTAAAATGAACATTTTATATACTCTTGTCACAAATTTATTACTACCAACTGACGGGCATAGCACCGAGCCCGAAAAAATGCAGCTTTACTTATTTTACTGCATTTTCAAAAGGATTCCTCTAGATTTTGGGTACCTTTTATGTTCCTTGTGGGAACTATTTCTCACCGATACTCACCGAAACATTCTCTTCGGCAAATTTCTCACAAAAGTGTTTGATTATCTTCAAGTACCTTTCAGCAGCAACAAACAATTCCCTCCCTACTTCAGCAAAGGCTACATTAAGCGCAAGGGTTTATGTTATTTTAATGATCAATGGTTAACTACAGCTGCTTACGCATTTGATATTGAAAGATCAAAAACTCAAGCCTCTACCTCTGGGCTGGCACTTTCCCATTCCCCTCCTTCTCATACACCTCCACCAGTCCATGATCTTCACCCTTTTTCCTCCGAACCTCCCCTTTCACACATTTGCAGCCTTCTCAGTTCCTTGAGCACTCAGGTGAGCTCCTTCCAACGTCGCACTAATCGCAAGTTAAAGCGACTTGAAACTTGTCAGATGATCCTGCAAGAGGCACTCAGCTTGGGCATGTCTGCTTCAACTCAAGTTAAATTTGCAAATATTCAATCGCAGTACTCCTCCACCGAAAATGATAACAATGACAATGCCGAAGAAGAAGATGATTGTGAGGGCGACGACGAGGACATTGATGATCAAGGTGCTGCTGATGCTGATGAGGGCGACGACGAAGATATTGACGATACATTTAATTTATCATGCACCGACGTGACGATAGAGATAACGATAGTGAAGCCACTACCGATGATGCCCCTACAAAAAAGTGAAAGATCGAAAAATGCTCTAAGAAGAAAAATGACTCGACTTAGATTCTCTGTTCCTCCTTGAATCATTAATCTGTATTTTGGTTTTGGAATTATTTTGGATATTACTTTGAAATAGATGTTGGAATTGAAATTATTTTGGTTTTATGAATTATTTTGGTTTTGGAATTGAAATAGATGTTGACATTATTATTATTGATCTGGAATTGAAATATATTTTATTATCATGTCATGGTCTACTTTTGATGATGTTGATGTTGTTGGTTATTTTAGTACACTTTCTCAGGGGGAACTGTTTTTGATGATGTCAAAAGCGGGAGTAGGAATGTGTAAAAATTGTTGGTTGTGAATATGCAAAATTGTTGGTTGTGCTATTAATCATATCTGTTGATTTTTGATATACATGCTTGGATATGTTTGGTTATTCAATAACTGTTTGTCATCATCAAAAAGGGAGAGATTGATGTTTCCCAAACCTTATTTTGATGATGACATAAGCACTAAATTTTGAATGAACAAGTTGTGCAGGTCTGCTATCTTTTCTGCTGCAAACAGGTCATTCGGACGCAGTACACCGTCCAAACTATGCCACTTTTCTCAGACGAATAGGAGCGTCCGATACAGATTCACTTGGATGCATTTCACCGTCTGAACGGACAGGCAGAAAGCAAACTTCTTCATGTACCTGCAACGGATGCACATGCGCGTTCGAGGAAATATCCCTCGGAC
Source organism: Cinchona pubescens (assembly GCA_025175665.1). Classification (NCBI taxonomy): domain Eukaryota; kingdom Viridiplantae; phylum Streptophyta; class Magnoliopsida; order Gentianales; family Rubiaceae; genus Cinchona; species Cinchona pubescens. The sequence goes on from JANKKI010000053.1 coordinate 11,898,161, forward strand.
ATATATTTTCGTCCGATTGATAAGAATCAAGAATCCTAAGCTCCTCAATGGACGCATACAACTGTCCAAACAAAGCTTGCTTCAGATGAGTCCGGACGATGAAACGGATGCATGCACGGCTGTCCAAACGACATCCTTCACCAACTATACTGAGATCAGACGCTGTGTCAGACGCACCATCTTTATCTCGGATATCTGAAACCCTTAACGGCTAGTTTTTATGCATTTATTATTGAGCCGTTGGGAAGTAGTTACAACCAAAATTTATTGCTCCTATAAATACCCGCTCAATTGTCTTCTGTAAGGAGTATCTAGTACATTGAATACAAGCCTTAGAAAAGAGCAATTTGAGTGCATATTGGCTATAGTGCTATTTGTATTAGTGTATAGCTTTGAGTGCAATTCAAAATATTGAGTGGAGTAATAATCTTGTACTAAAGTGAGGTTAAGAATGAAATCCTTGGCTCAACTAAAGTGAATTAGTGTGAGCAAGGATTGTCCTACTTTGTGTACATTAGAAGATTATTGACTCACCAAATTTTGTGTAGCATTCTAGTGGATTAACACTTCAAGCTTGGTAGCTTGGAAGTGTTGCTTGTTTAATTTCTCTCTTTACCTTTTTATATTTCATAAGCTTCATTGTCTTTATATCTTTTTATCCATTTGATAGTTTAAAAGATTTTATTGGTGATTATTTTGCTATATAATTTTTAAGAAACCTAATTCACCTCCCCTCTTAGGTTGCTTTGGGGCCAACAAGGATGACAATTTCACTCATTCTTTAACACAATTTATTCAGGCAATTCAAAAACACATATTTTAAAACAAAAATTCAAACCAAATTACTCAAAATCAAACTAATAAAAAGCTCACACCAAAAGAAAATAATAACAACTAAATTAAAGACTTGGATTGCCTCCCAAGAAGCACTCTTTTATAGTCAGTAGCTTGACTATGGCACGAGTGTTTATTCCAAGCACTTGAGGATTGTCGACCCTCCTTTTCCTTTTGGTCTCCATGGAAAAAGCTTGATGCCCTTTTTCTTTATGAGTAAAGCTTGATTCTCAGTTCTCCCATGCACAAGTCTTTTCTTCCAAGCTTTAGCCATCGCTTGTGCACCAATTAACATACCCAATTGTTTCTCAAACCGTTTTCTTTTTTTTTTTGAAACTTTTCAACTTCTTGACATCACCATTTTACCGATCCTTTTCCAAAATCTCTTTATCCTTCGACAAATCACATCCCTTATCGGGTGATTTATCCTTCAATTTATTTCTCATATTTTCTTTTATTTCCAACACTTGCCTTGAGTAAATTGCCTTTATTAACTTCATTTTGCTCCTCATTTGACCTAGGAATGAAAGAATGAAGAGGTTACATTTGGACTGGTACTTCTGAAACAAAAAAGTCTGTAAGAAGGTTCTGCTTCTTCTAAGAAAATGGATTCAAGATCATCATCTGAAGAAATATATTGGCTCGTTTGCTCTTGAATATCCTCAATCAGTTCGATTCCTTTTTTGTTTTGTGGACAATCTTTTGCAAAATGGCCTTTTTGGTTGCAAATGTAGCACTTAGAAGATTTTTTCTTTTTCCTCTTTGGGAATTAAAATTTTTCTTTCAGAAATATGTCCACTTTCTAGGCTTAAGAGATTTTGAAGAACAGAATCTAAACTTCTTGAATTTCTTCCTTCTTTGACTTTCTTTGGTTGTGCAAACTTTGCATTTGCCTTTTATGACCAAATCTGGTTTTTTGCATGGGTCTCCTCTTAGATGTTCCCGCACCACTTGTCATTTCTGACATAAGTCTTCAAGTGCCAGGTGTATCATTGATTGCCTAATTTGTCCAGGGAAAAGACCAATTATAGATCCATATTTGTGGTGAATACAGATCTCAGCACCATCTTGCAATGTCTTAGGCAATAAACTCAAAAACACTTGTTTGAGACTTGGATCTGCACCCAAAACATAAAAAGATTAATTAATCTTTTCATATATTTATCAATGTCTTTCTTAAAATAAGAATAACTTTTTAATTGAAAAAAAACTCTATTATTTTATGCTCCAAATCTTGTGCTGGTTCTCCAAGGAATACTGGATGAATTAAGGCTATGGCTTCTTCAAATGTCTGTCTGATAAGAAAAAATATTCTTTTATTGTCTGTAATGGTTGACCACCAACTTTTCAACATTCCCAAGAATCTTACTGTGAATTCTGACAGTATTTCAAAATTACTTTCTGTGTTGATCTTTTTTACTATCATCCACGCATGAAATTCTTGGAGTCTTTATTCCCATTTGGCAGTTGGAATATCATCTAGGGTGAAGCAATAAAGTTCTAGATATTCCTCCTGAAGATTTGTAATATGTAGAAGTAGATGTATTTTCTCTTACATTCATGGGTTCATCATCATCAGGATGTTCAACTGTAGGTTCATCATCTCCTACCATAAACATGGGAATTTCTTCTTCTAAAGAATCTAATTCAGGCTAACTTTGTTGACTTTCATCAAAAAATTCTGAAGATTCATCATAATCTCCACTAGTTTTTGAACAATTGCAATATGTGGTTCAGATTGTTGTGATAATTGCTTCAAAAATGAACTAATGTTATTTGAATCCTGCTTTACGGGAGCTTGAGCCGGAGTAATCATGAAAAGACTGTTTAGAAGAACTTGCTTCCTTTTGTTTATGTTCTTCTTGTTATCTCTTTTGCGCATCCAACTATACCTCTTGTTACTTTTCGACCTTTTCTTTTGCTTCAGCATCTTGCCACTTTTTCTGCTCCTTTTTTAATCTACACCAGGCAGCTATGTCTCTGGTAGAAGGCTCTCCAGGGTCTGGAATATATTTGAATTCCTCTTGAAATGAAATTCTTGGTGCATTATATGAGGAATTGTAAATTGATGTAGCTCTAAAAGCACCAAATGAAGGTGGGTAATAGGGCTAAATAGGCCTGGCATAAAACATATTATTCATAGAAAAGCTTGAACTGTTCACAGAAGAGCTTGAGCTGCTGCTTATTCCAAAATCAGACTTTGTTGTAGAAAATTCTCCTGTTTTCTTTTAACTGTTAATCAGATTCTAAAGGAAATTTCTTTCCTTATCCTGTTGGTGGCCAATGTATAAACTGACATGCCATAAGGAATAGTCTCAAATTGTAATTGTGCCATTCCTTTCTACAAGAGTTTGAATAATTTTTTGGATGTCTTCTAAATGCTTTATTTTGTCTTTCCCGAACCTCATTGGTCTGTGTCACTCGAGTATCAATCCGAGTGAGAATTTTGTTCTAGGTTAAAGCATTTTTTGTTTGCCAATTTAAAACTTCTTTGGCAGCACTGATTTGTATTCTGTTCTCGAGTGGGGAGCATTTTGGGCCTTTGGGGCAAGAACTGCTATGGCTTTTGTAAAAAGAGTGAGAGGGGAAAAATCAACAGGTTGGAACATGCATATTTCAGGGGTTTGTGGAAGAGTTTTTATAGGGTTTTCAACCTCATTTTTACAAAATGGTTGGATAAAGCAAGAAATATTTGCTTCAGAAGCAAATATTGGATCTGGGGATACTACTTTATCTAGCTGCTCATGGAACATTCATTCATCTGATGGAATGGATCAAGTTAAAGGATCACAAGTGCTTCTGAAAGTTTGTTTGTTTGATGAAGGATCATCAAAATCATCTGGATGTTTATGCTCATACTTGCACTTGTTAGCTTCTTTTTTCTTTTTAGACTTGCAAGAGTTTTCTTCTTCCTCGTCATCATCATAGGTTGTTAAACGTTCTTCACAGTAACAGATATCAAAATAGCAATGACCAGAGAATGGGTCAGTAAAACAATACACCTTTTGTCCTGTGCTATTGAAATAAAAATAGTGATGTCATCCATGTTCACGCTTCTGATATTGTTGTAGTCTGGCTCACTTTCTTACAAGTAAATCTGGTACTCACTGGGACCTTTCATATCAATTTGCATCATTGAAATAGATGGTAAATAAGAGCTTGTGCTAGTATTAGGAAAACTACTAGTACTTGCTCTTGGTTTTGGGATGTGTTAATGGTCAAACTGAATGGCCACTAAACCATCTGGTAAGGTAGTTACTCAGTTTCTGGTGATTCAATTGGTTGGATCAAGGCTGGCTGTGCTCTTTCATAATTTATGATCCAAGTGTCTTGTAACAATCTTAAGAACTCTTCTTTTGAAATCTGCCTGGGGACATGTGTACATGAACCTGCCTGTCCATAATCTATTTTGATATATAGAGCTTTCTCTGCTCCGGGAAGAGTAAGGTCAAAAGAATGATTTTTAACCCTATACGCCATCTGGTAATAGAGAGTTGTTGCCAGTGAGTTAGGAATTTGCGCTGCTCCCTCAAGCTCCCTTCAATTAAATCTGGACTTTGAAGGCAGAAAGAAGATATGGATCTACTAGTGACATGTTGAAATTTGGGAAAAAAAGTTACAAAAAGTATTCCTGCATTCAAAGTAGTCTCAATAGTTGCTACGCAGGCATGTTGGTATTTATAGAATCTGTTATCTAGGAGTGCAATCCTAGCAACAACAGGAAAGCCTTTTCGACCATGAAAGGTTAAGGCTATCCTTATATCTCCAAAATGAATATGAGCATATCCCTGCTGTTTCCATTGTCTTGGAAAATCAGAAAGAATATATAATGCAACCATGTGCTCTTTTGAGGAGCCCAGGATCTGGTATTGATCCATTTTTGAAGCATGAATATACTCTTTAACAGATTTGGGACGTTGGTTGACCAATGATCTGAAAGATTTAAGGGAAAACTTGGACTTAGAAAAGCAGAATATGGATTTATGAGAGGTAGATCGGTAGGGATTACCTCATTTGTATTTTCTGAACTCTCAGGAACAATATTGACTTCGATGTATACAAATAATCTACTTTATTGCTAACAGATTTATGAAAAGTTGGTGTTGAATCAAGAGTAACTTCAGTCATGATTAAAGGTTTCCTTCGTATCTTACTCAAACTAGATAGACTTGGCTCTAATACCAACTTAACATAGAGATGATCAAAAATCAAACTATTATACTAAATTCAAACCATCGAAGGTAAGCTAGGCCAACAAAATGACCTCCTTGGCTAAACAAGGCCCTAAACTTTATCTTAGATTTGAACTTAATTTTGGTATCATTCTAGTCATCTTTGTGCTGTCTCTGGATCATTTCCTATCTAAATGGATGCGAGATAAGATACCTAGGAAAAAAAAAACTTAGAAAATCATTTTAAGAAACACACTCTTTTATTGATAATAAAACTTATTATAAAATTTTCATTCAACTTCTCTGCCTCAAATGAGAAGTAGAGGTTCTTTATATAGATACAGACACCTATCTTAAGACGTAAGTGCTTATGTCAAACCAGACACACTCTCTTTCATTATATTCTGACATTCTTTAAAAAAGTAAAGGTACAGATTCCTGACAAACTTTTATAAAGTAAATGTACAAACATCAGACTTTCACAAAGGCAAAGTACAGACACGTGACAAACTTTAATAAAGCATACAATACTTACTGAGTCAATAATTCCGGTGTCGTTGTCATCCGAACTTTTCGTTTCTGAAGAAGTGGAGCCTGGGTCTGTGATGTTCAATAGTTCAATGTGATACTCATGTTTTGCTCTCTTTCTTCTTTTGTTTCTCTTGTTTCTTGTTACTGACCTTTCTTTTACAGGCTGTTTATTTTGTTGTTCACGTGATTGGGATTGTTAACTTTCAGAAAACTCTTGTGAATATGGATCCTGTGAATCTTGAAATGCCATGAGATATTCCTGTTTGGCTTGCTGAACTCTTGCCCAGTCAGGATGATTGTCTCTTGTATTCTATGATCCTACATCTGGTCCTGGACATATTTCTGGTGGAATTGTTCTGCTCTCCTGAAAATTGATCCTTCTTTGAAATTCAGAGTATTCTACTTCCAAGTCATGAAGAGAAGTAGTAAACTCTCTAAGAATGATATGCGATGGAAGAGTCTGTAGCATTTGTCTGGAAAGATGAACAGGGCGATAAACTTCAATTAGAAAAAATCCTTTTCTAGAATGAAAAAGGATTTGCCAATACGACAGGGGACTAAACCAAGACAAAAGGTCACACAAATATGAAGGAAGGAGATTTAAAAACTTTTTACATTCAAACTCTAACATGACATGGAATTGGTGACAAATTACCAAAAGAAATTTTGTAAATGAGGTGGGAAATCATTTGGATTTATGAAAAAGATTTGTGAAAATGGATTTACAGGATGGACCCCATAAGGATTCAGAATTGACCTTCCATATTCTTCTAATTCATGATCTGTCCTTTAAAAATCAAGGTCTTCTTTTTTTCGGTGATAAGAAAGATAAGGTAGACCTGGATGATATGACTCACTGGTTTCAAATGATGGAATGGAAGATGCCGATGAAATAGAGGAAAACATATTTACAGAAGGTAAACATGTTTGGGATTTTGATGTTGACTCAGAAAATCAGCTACTACATTTTGTTTTCCTTTAATGTGTTTAACATCAATGACGTACTGAGAAAACGATTGGGCCCATCTGAGTAACTGTAGATGAGGTAACATTTTCTGCTTGAGTTTGAGCATGTTAGGGAAACTGCCCATATCTAATTCAATCAGAAAGTTATGTCCAAGAAGATGAAAATTGAACTTCTTGATAGCATTTTTGATTGCAAGGATTAACTTAAAAGTGGATTGATAATGAGTCTCAGAATCTTTGAATTTACCACTGGCAAAACTGCAAAGAGATCTTTTTCCTACTTTTTCCAATAAGGAAAATGGCTCCCCAGTATTTATCACTAGCATCAGTTTGAATGATTCTTTTTCCATCAGTTGGGGGTGGAGAAATGGTAAATTTTGTAACTATTTCTTGATGGTTTGGACAACTAGGGTTTGGGATCCTCCACAAGGCCCAATGGGTTTCTTTTTTAGAAGTTTGGACAACGAGTGAATTGGCTTGGCAATTTTGGGTATGAAATCTCAAACATAATGGTTAATGACTTCAAAGATATGTTGTTCTGGGATATATTGTCCATTAGTAAATTTCATTCCTAAGAAGGAGTTTTTTTCTGGAGCTAGAATTATTTTCTTCTTAGAGAGCATAATTCCATGGTTTTGGACAATATTTGAAAACTGGTTTAGAAGGTTTAAGTGGTCTTCAAGGGTTTGGCTGAACAAAAGGATGTCATCCATATAGATGAGACTGTGGTCAAGAATTGGTTCAAAGATTTTGATCATGGCCTTTTGAAACAATGAAGGGGATGTCTTAAGACCAAAAGGCATTACTTTCCATTGAAAATGATGATTTGGAATGCAAAAGCCTATTTTTTGCCTATCTTCTGGGGCTATACCCAGTTGCCAAAAACCTGATTTTAAATCAAATTTTGAAAACCATTTGGCATTTGAAAGTTTGGAAAATAGAGTATTTTTATTGGGCAATGAAAATTTTTCATCTTGCAAGAAATGGTTTAGAGGTGATAATTAATTACCAATCTCATCTTACCACGAACTTGATCAGATCTTTTATTCACGTAAAAAGCTTCACATGCCCACTATTAATGAGAAGGTTCAATCAAAATGTGTTTAAGAAGATCTTGACAATCTTGTTTTGCTAAACGAGAATGTTCAGGATTCATTCCTGAATGACTTGCTTTTGTTGGATTAACATCCTCATTCTTTTTGAAGAGTAACATGACAAAATTTTGAATTTTGCCGCAAAGGGTTAGAACATTTATCCAAAATTCAGAATGAGATTCTGCACATGGTTGTTCAATGAGTTTGGATTATCTGGGAAATCAAGTTTTGAAAATCTGAAACAGTTGAAAGATACAGTCTAGGGATATCAATGTATTCTTTGAAACATTTTTTTGTATTTGATACCCTCTTGAAGAATTTGCAAACCTGGAGTTCTTTTGTGAAGAACCATACCAGTATTATGATGTCTATACCCGGAAGTGCGCATCCTAAAATCTGAGTACGAATCTTGCATTTTAGGAAGAACTGGATTGTGATTTGTGCTTTAGTAATTAAATACAAAGTGAAAATTCTTCCTTCTACAGCCCTGAAATCTTGTTTATGAGGATATTTATCAGCCAAAACTTCTAGGTTCATTACGGACATTGCTGCACCTGCATCAAAAAATGCAATTATAGGGATTGGTTTATCATACTTAGTAGGATAAACATGAATTAATGTTTTTGTAACAAGAGATGACAGATTTAAAGGGAGAATGGGATCTTGTTCCCTGTTTTTGGTGTGATGCTGAACATTTGGAATGGTACTTCTGAAGCAAAAAGAGTCTAGTCAGAGGGTTCTACTTCTTCAAAGAAAATCGATTCAAGGTCATCATCTGAAGAACTGTATTGACCCATTTGCTCTTGATATCCTCAATCAATTTGATTCCTTTTTGTTTTGAGGAAAATCTTTGGCAAAATGGCCGGTTTAGTGGTTGCAAATGTAGCACCTCGAAGATTTTTTCTTTTTCTTCTTTTGGGAATTAAAATTTTTCTTTCGGAAATATCTCCACTTTCTGGGTTAGGAGATTTTGAAAAAGAGAATCTAAACTTCTTGAATTTCATCCTTCTTTGACTTCCTCTGGTTGTGCAAGCTTTACATTTGCCTTTTACGACCAACTCTGGTTTTTTGCATGATTCATCAATGCATGGGTCTCATTTAGATGTTCCCGCACCACTTGTCATTTGTGACATAAGTCTTCAAGTGCCAGGATCATTGATTGCCTAATTTGTCCAGGGAAAAGACCAATTATAGATCCATATTTGTGGTGAATACAGATCTCAGCACCATCTTGCAATGTCTTAGGCAATAAACTCAAAAACACTTGTTTGAGACTTGGATCTGCACCCAAAACATAAAAAAGATTAATTAATCTTTTCATATGTTTATCAATGTGTTTCTTAAAATAAGAATAACATTTTAATTGAAAAAAAACTCATTCATATATTATTTTATGCTCCAAATCTTGTGCTGGTTCTCCAAGGAATACTGGATGAATTAAGGCTATGGCTTCTTCAAATGTCTGTCTGATAAGAAAAAACATTCTTTTATTGTCTGTAATGGTTGACCACCAACTTTTCAACATTCTCGAGAATCTTACTGTGAATTCTGACAGTATTTCAAAATTACTTTCTCTGTTGATCTTTTTTACTGTCATCCATGCATGAAATTCTGGGAGTCTTTATTCCCATTTGGCAGCTGGAATATCATCTAGGGTGAATAATAAAGTTCTAGATATTCCTCCTGAAGATTTGTAATATGTAGAAGTAGATGTATTTTCTCTTACATTCATGGGTTCATCATCATCAGGATGTTCAACTGTAGGTTCATCATCTCCTGCCATAAACATGGAAATTTCTTCTTCTAAAGAATTTGATTCAGGCTTACTTTGTTGACTTTCATCAAAAAATTCTGAAGATTCATTAGAATCTCCACTAGTTTTTTGAACAATTGTCAATTTGTGGTTCAGATTGTTGTGATAGCTTCAAAAATGAACTAATGTGATTTGAATCCTGCTTTACGGGAGCTTGAGCTGGAGCAATCATGAAAGATGTTTAGAAGAACTTGCTTCATTTTGTTTCTATTCTTCTTGTAGTCTCTTTTGCACATCCAACTGTGCCTTCGGGCTTTTCTTTTGCTTCAACATCTGACCGCTTTTTCAGCTTCTTTTTGAATCTACACCAGGCTGCTATGTCTCTGGTAAAAGGCTCACCAGGCTCAGGAATATATGTGAATTCCTCTTGAAATGAAATTCTTAGTGAATTATATAAGGAATAGTAATTGATGTAGTTCTAAAAGCACCAAATGAAGGTGGGTAATAGGGCTGAATAGGCCTGGCATAAAACATATTATTCATAGAAGAGCTTGAACTGTTCACAGAAGAGCTTGAGCTGCTGCTTATTCCCAAATCAGACTTTGTTGGAGAAAATTCTCCTATTTTCCTTAAACAGTTAATCGATACCTGTCTGAAGGAATTTTCTTTCCTTTTCCTGTTGGGCAACAATTGTATAAACTGACATGCCATAAGGAATAGTCTTAAATTGTAATCGTGCCATTCTTTTCTCAAGAGTTTGAATCTTTATTTGGATGTCTTCTAAATGCTTTACTTTGTCTTTCCAGAACCTCATTGGTCTGTGTCACTCAAGTATCAATCCGAGTGAGAATTTTGTTCTGGGTTAAAGCATTTTCAATTTGCCAATTTAAAACTTCTTCTGTAACACTGATGGATTTTTGTTCTCTAATAGGGAGAACAACCGCATTTTGGATCATTGGGGCGTGAGCTGCGCTGTCTTTTGTAAAAGGAGTGAGAGGGAGAAAATAAACGGGTTTGAACATGCATATTTCAGGAGTTTGTGGAAGAGTTTTTATAGGGTTTTAAACCTCATTTTTACAAAATGGTTGGACAAAGCAAGAAATATTTTCTTCAAAAGTAAATATTGGATCTAGGGATGCTTTTTTATCTAGCTGCTCACATGGAACATCCATTCATCTGATGGAATGGATCAAGTTAATGGATCACAAATGCTTCTGAAAGTTTGTTTGTTTGATGAAGGATCATCAAAATAATCTGGAAGTTTATGCTCATACTTGCACTTTTAGCTTTTTTTTCTTTTTAGACTAGTGAGAGCTTTATTCTTCCTCATCATCATCATAGGTTGTCAAACATTCTTCACAGTAACAGATATCAAAATAGCAATGACCAGAGAATGGATCAGTAAACCAATACACCTTTTGTCCTGTGCTATTGAAATAAATAGTGATGTCATCCATGTTCACGCTTCTCTTATTGTTGTAGTCTGGCTCACTTTCTTCCAAATAAATTTGGTATTCACTGGGACCTCTCATATCAATTTGCATCATTGAAATGGATGGTAAATAAGAGCTTGTGTTGGTACTAGGAAAACAACTAGCACTTGCTCTTGGTTTTGGGATGTGTGAATGGTCAAACTGAATGGCCACTAAACCATCTGGTAACAGAAGTTATTTTAGTTTCTGGTGATTCAATTGGCAGGATCAAGGCTGGCTGAGCTCTTTCATAATTTGTGATCCAAGTGTCAGGTAACAATCTTAGCAACTCTTCTTTTGAAATCTGCCTGGGGACATGTGTACATGAAGCTACCTGTCCATCTTCTATCTGATCAGTAGAGCTTTCTCCCCTTCGAGAAGAGTACGGTCAAAAGCATGATTTTGAACCCTATACACTATCTGGTAATAGAGAGTTGCTTCCAGTGAGTTAGGAATTTGCTCTGCCCCCTGAAGCTAAATCCGAACTTTGAGGGCAGAAAAAATATATGGATCTACAAGTGACATGTTGAAATTTGGTGAAAAAAAGTTACAAAAACTGTTCCTGCATTCAAAGTAGTCTCAATAGTTGCTATGCAGCATGTTGGTATTTACAATATCTGTTATCTAGGAGTGCAATCCCAGCAACAACAGGAAAACCTTTCCGACCATGAAAGGTTAAGGCTATCCTGATAGCTCCAAAATGAAGCTATGAGTATATCCCTGCTGTTTCCATTGTCTTGGAAAATTAGAAAGAATATATAATGTAACCATGTGCTATTTTGAGGAACCTGGGATCTACTATTGATCCATTTTTAATGCATGAATATACTCTTTAACAGATTTGGGACGTTGGTTGACCAAAGACCTGAAAGATTTAAGGGAAAACTTGGACTTAGAAAAGGCAAAATATGGATTTATGAGAGGTGGATCGGTAGGGATTATCTGATTTGTATTTTCTGAACTCTCAGCAACAATATTGGCTTCATACAAATAATCTACTTTTTTGCTAACAGATTTACGAAAAATAGGTGTTGAATCAAGAGTAACTTCAGTCATGATTAAAGGTTTCCCTCGTATCTTACTCAAACTAGATAGACTTGACTCTGATACCAAATTAACATAGAGATGATCAAAAATCAAACTATTATATTAAATTCAAACCATCGAAGGTAAGCTTGGCCAACAAAACGCCCTCCTTGACAGAGCAAGGTCCAATACACTTTATCTTAGATTTGAACTTAATTTTGGAACCATTCAGGTCATATTTGTACTTTCACTAGATCATTTCCTATCTGAATGGAGTCGAGATAAGATACCTAGGTGAAAAGAACTTAGAAAATCATTTTAAGAAACACACTCTTTTATTGATAATAAAACTTATTATAAAATTTTCATTCCACTTCTCTGCCGAAAATGAGAAGTAGAGGTTCTATATATAGATATAGATACCTATCTTAAGACGTAAGTGCTTATGTCAAAACTAGACACACTCATTATATTATGACATTTGTTAAAAAAGTAAAGGTACAGATTCCTGACAAACTTGTATAAAGTAAATGTACAAGCATCAGACTTTAATAATGGAAAAGTACAGACACGTGACAAACTTTAATAAAGCATACAATAATTACTGACTCAATAATTCCAGTGTCATTGTCATCCGAACTCTCTGTTTCTGAAGAAGTGGAGTCGGGTCTGTGATGGTCAATAGTTCAATGTCATACTCTGTAATGTTTTGCTCTCTTTCTTCTTTTGTTTCTCATGCTTCTTGTTGCTGACCTTTCTTTTACAGGCTATTTATTTTGTTGTTCACGTGATTGGGATTGTGAACTATCAAAAAACTCTTGTGAATATGGATCCTGTGAATCTTGAAGTGCCATGAGATATCTCAAATCCATTAAGATAGAAAATGATCTAGTGAAAGCATAAAGATGATCAGAATGACACCAAAATTAAGTTCAAATCTAAGATAAAGTGCCGGGCCTTGTTCAGCCAAGGAGGGCATTTTGCTGGCCTAGCATACCTTCGATGATTTGAATTTAGTTTAATAGTTTGATTTTTGATCATCTCTATGTTGAGTTGGTATCAGAGCCAAGTCTTTTTTTTTTAAGCAAACACCCAAATAAGGTGAGGATTTATTAGAAAAGTTCAAGATTTACAACGGCGAATGTAGGGAAATCCCTTGGCATCCAAGATAACCAAACCTTTCACATGGGAGGGAATGGTATCCGGATCGTATTCAACATACATGGGCGTAATAATGCCCTCATTTGCTAACCTATCTACTACTTCATTTATTTCCCTAAATACATGTGAGAATGAAACAACGCTACCTTCTAGGAGCCGATTGATGAGCTGGAGTTCATTGTCAATGCTCCATGGTGGCACGGATAGCCCTTTCATGATATTAACAATAATTAGAGAGCCCATTTCTACCTCCACAGAAGTAGGTGTAAAGAGCAACACATTTTTAGGCCATCTACAAGGGCTAGAACCTCGGCCTTCAAATTGGTTTGAGAAGAGTAGCCATTGGAGAAGGCCTTGATGGTACTGTCCATGGTGGTTTCTAAGGATGCCCCCTCCCGCTGCCAAACCTGGGTTCCCTTTTGAAGCCCCATCCATATTCAACTTTAAGACACCATAAGGAGGACAGTTCCCTTTAACAACAAGTATTCTCCTGGGTTGCAAGTAAAGAAGTTGGCTGCAAATCCCGTGTGAAAGAAGCAATTCATCTGCTGCAATAAGTTATTACCTTTGGAAACGGATATATTGAGGAAACTCTCTTCAAATAAGCACAAATGTCGACAATGATTCTGGTGGCTGAGATACTTGTCCCTTGGAATGTAGCATTATTTCTAGACTTCCAAATGAACCAGCAAACAATGCATGGAATGATTTTATGTATTGCCCCCATTGAGGTAGAATGAGCATGTGGAGCCCACCACTACGAGTTGAGCTTATCTGAAATGGTAGTGGCTGGGGCAAAACTCCATTCGAACCACTCTTCAAAAAAACTCCAAACTTGTGTTGCCAATGTACATACCACAAAGAGATGATTGACAGATTCTTCGTTGTTACAAAAGCGGCATTTGGATGGTAATGGGATGCCTATCTTGGAAATCAGGTCATCCGTTGGAAGCCGTATGTTTAACAATTTCCACATAAAGACGGAGATCTTCAGTTAGAGTCTCTTATCCCAAATCATTTGTCTAGTGAATGATTGAGCCATTGGCGAGTAAGTGGATGACATAGTCCAATTCAAGAGAAAGAGTCGTTGGATGTAAGAGTACAAATGACCTTGTCCGAATCTGAATTCCTCTGGCAGATGACCTTGTCTTTAATGCAGTTCCCAATGTTGCGAAGCTCCTCACTGGAATATCTCCCGTCGAGTAAGGATAATTCCATTCGCTAGAATTCCATACTTGCCTCACTGAAAGGTGGCTATCATAAACATGCTCCACCATGTTAAATAGCAGCCCGTGATCAGTCCATGTGTCAAACCAGAATGAAGAGTTGGCATTCTGAATGAGGAACAACATATTTTGCTCTGCCAACTCACGAACGCGCAGCATTCGTTTCCATGTGAATGAGTCTCCAGGTGATTCTTGAGCTACACAAGGATGAGCGCAATGATTTAAATATCGTCTATGGAGGAAAAAGCTCCATAAGGAAGACCTTTCTGAAACTTCCACAATAATTTCATGCTGAAACCATGCACAACATCCACCAAAGGAGTAATACCGAGGCCATTAGAGGATGTTGGTTGACAAAATGGTAGACCATGCTATCCAATGGCGTTTTGGAACCCATTCTGAATCTCCCCAGAAGAAACCTGCAAATTGCCTTTCTAACTCCTTAAGGACTGAAAGTGGAGGAGCGAGAACTGCCATAAGAAAGATTGGGATGCTACTCAACATGTGTTTGATGAGAATAAGTCATCCTCCAGGAGAGAGAAATCATGTTTGCCAACCATGAATGCGTGCTGTCACTTTTTCTATCATTGGCTGAAAAAGGTCTTTCCATTTTTTTGCTTTCTGGATGGGGCATCCCAAATATATTAATGGTAGGGATTTTCTTACAAACCCCGTTTTGGCTTGAATCATCCGAATACGAGGTGTGGATGATGTCTTGGACAAATAAAAAGAGCTTTTGGCTTTGTTGCAAAGCTGCCCAGAGGATGCCTCAAACCTTGAAATGAAACCCATGAGAATTCGGATTGAATTAGCCTCTCCCCTTGTAAAAATTACCACATCATCCACATAAACCAAATGAGATATGGTTGCCAGCTTTGACATGACCTCGGAAGAGCGAACTCAGAAATTTTCCCAATGCAAAATTGATCACTCAAATCACGGGAGAAAGACTCCATCATAATTAAGAAAAGAAGAGGGGATATAGGGTTCCCTTGCCGAACTCCTCTTGAAGATTTAAAGAAACCTTTTGGCACACCATTAATGAGAATAAAAAACCAACAATATTCCACACTATTCTTCACTAAAGAGATCCAATTCTCAGCAAAACCAAACCTCCTCAAAATTTCATATAAAAAAGACCAAGATAACCTATCAAAAGCTTTGGCGAGGTCCAGCTTGATAATCAGATTACCACCTATTGTTTTCCTGTTTAAGAACTCCACCATCTCTTGGGCTAGAAGGATATTATCTGTAATTTCTCTACCTGGGACATAAGCACCTTGTTCGGGAGAAATAAGTTTGGGCATAATAGTGGAGAGCCTAGTAGCCAAAATCTTTGTGCATACTTTGTTGAAGAAAGTACATAGACTGATGGGTCGAAAATCTGTCAGTGAAAGATGAGGGATTCGCAACTTTCAGTATTAAAGTAATGAGGGTACTAGTGAACATACTTGGCAGTGTCGCCCCCTTCAAGAATTCTCCTATAGCATGGAAAAGATCCCGATGAATAATATCCTAGCAAAAGGAGAATAAAAAACCTTTATATCCATCAATGCCCGCTGCTCCATCCGGGTTGAGGGAGAAAACCGCCTCTTTTAACTCCTTAGTGGTGAGTTCAGCTTGCAAGAGTTGATTGTTCGCATTGGAAACTGTCGTGGGAAGAGTATCTAACAAAGTGTGATCTATCACCGTCGGCTCATTACACGATAAAAGATGTTGGAAAAACTTAATCCCCTCAGCTTCAATACATTGCGTATCTTCAGTCCAAACACCATCCACTTTAATTTTTGAGATCCGCAAACGTTGTTTCTTGGCCATGAGTGCAGAATGGAAGAAGGTAGTATTATGGTCGCCTTCCTTTAACCACTTTATCCCTACTTTTTGACGCCAAAACACCCCTTTCCTCTTCGGCCAGGCATCGGGTGTGAACCGCTTGCGCATGAGATAGTGCCAATTGATTGTTTGGATTTTGTTGCTGTAGAAATACCTCCTCCTTTACATGTACCTCCCGTTCAGCTGCTTGGACTTTGGAAAACACATCTCCAAACACCGTACGATTCCAATTTTTTAGCTCTACTTTCAATCGTTTGAGCTTGCAAGCAAAGGCGAAGAGAGCCGGTCCAGAACAATGTAAAGACCAATTTTGTTCCACTACCTGCAAAAAATCTTTATGCTTAGTCCACATGTTTAAGAATTTAAATGGCTTTGGGCCTGTTGTGACATCATTTGACACTTTGATAAGGAGAGGTGAATGATCTGAGCACGTCTTGATGAGGTGTTCAACGTTAATGTTGCAGAAGGCAGCAAGGAAATCATTGTTGCACACGAACCGGTCCAGTCTTTTCCACACCGTGCTTCCCGTCCTATTGCCCCTCCAAGTATATTTGCAACCTTGGAAGGCAAGATATCCATCAATCCACAATCATGAAGACAGTCATTAAATTCTGTCATGGCTTCAACATCGAGTGATCTGCCACTTTTATATTCATCCGAGCTAGAAATGACATTGAAATCTTCCCCAACCAACCATGGAGAGTGTGGTTGGATAGTCCGAAGGGATTCCCAAAGGTCTCGTCTTTCTGCCTTAGATTTCCACAGTTGTATGATAGGATGGCAAGGAGCAAGAAACATGAAACAGTTGATCAGAAACTAAAATGGCCCCTTATTCCAAAAAATCCAAATCTTCCTGTTAAAATTAGATTGGCAACAATCAAACCCTAGCTTGTGGGCGAAAAAATGAATCCTTGCTTTGTCCACCATAGGCTCCATTAAAGCAAGAATGTTTATTCTGTTTTGTGTAACTAGCAACTTTAACCTACGAATGGAAGGTTTATTACCTATTCCTCTTATATTCCATGCTAAAACACTATCCATTAACATTGAGGAGGTAGGGGCGGAGTGGAAGGTTTACTCTTAGCCAACCTAGTACGCATAGGCCTTGGCATATTGTAAATTCGTTTACGTCTACTTTTCCTCTTGGACGAAGGTTGACTCACCGGTTGTAATTGAGCGGGAGATGGTTGCGGGTTGTCATGTGCTGCATGTGGTGCATAGGGTGATTCACCCTCCAAAAAATAGCATGGTAATTCAGCCATAATTGTTGCGTGAGGAATGGAAGAGTCATCCATGGGCACGATGGTTTGCATGTGCAAATTGGGGGATGTTGGCTGGATTATTACAGCCGACTGTTCGGGAGCGATTGTTTGGACATTAGCCAAATCTGGTTGGATTACCTTACTGCAAGTTTGAACCAAAGGTAGCTCCACGTTTGTTGCAACCCCCATTGACTTGGTCAACACATCTTCAGCATTGTTGAGGAGATTAGGAGTATCAACCAAATGAGATAAGGTTGTTCCTATCTCCAAGGGATCCATAACCGAATCTGGTATGGCAGCTCCTAGCAAGGAATTCAAAATTTGACAGACTGGTGGGGTTGTTGGAGATGCCTGGATCGTCTCTTGCAGCCGTGATGGTGGTAGTTCCACTCAGGTGATCAACTCCTCCACAGCTGCTAGAGATTGTGAATTCGATGGCTTTGTACCCGAGGGACCCGGGTCCGTGCTAGAAAGTGGAATCCATTTTTTGGTAGCCTTTTGTATTTGCTGGAGTTGTGGGACATTTTTTGGGATGGGTTGCTGGTGGAGATGCTGGTTTGACGGACGGGGATTGCCAGACCTACAATCCAATTATGCATGACTGATTTTGTGACAATTTGTACAGTAGCTTGGCAAATCTTCACAGCTGATTTTTTTGCCATCTTCCATTCGCACCAATACCAATCCAAACTCGCGAAGGTAAAATTGCAAGTAGATAAACTTCTACACACACCTTAGCAGTGTTCGGCCGAGTGAAATTGCGGGTAGCCAAGTCCAGCTTAACTAGCGTGCCAACTGCTTGTACGATGCTAAAAGTGGAGTGTTTATTGTAGAAGTTTCTTATAACTACTGGGAGGCCTTCCAAGGTTATCCACACGGGCACGATGGATGGTTCTATCTCCGGCTTGAAAAGAGGGTGCCATTTAAGAACACGCATGAAAATACCATTGATGAACCATGTGGCTTTAAGCCAGCACCTTAGATAATCCTCCTCTAATGCAAAGCGAATCATGACATGCTTGTAATCAATATAGCCTACTGTAAAATCACCTTTGAAACCAATAGTGTGAAAACTTTTGTGGAGTAATTCCATGTTAGGTTTGCCTCGCGGGAAGTGACCAACCAGTGTGTATTTAAATGGAGCAGCCAGCCTTTGAATTTCATCCTCGGAGAAGTAGACCGCTGGCTTACCCTTGTTCTTCCTTCTGAAACATCTAGATTCTAGTTGTGCGTCGGTTGTGCCACCCAATACAAAGCTTGTGCAAATGATTTAGATTGCCCCCCGGCAATAGGCTGGAGGGCATCACCCTCGGCCATTGCAAAAATTCAAGGAAGAAAGTGAGAGAGAGAGAGGTTTTGGAAGAGAGAAGGAGGAGAGTTTTCGTCGTGCAAATCTTGGGGCCACTTATGGCTTTTTCTGCACATGTTGTACTAAGTCTATCTGGTTTGAGTAAGATACGAAGGAAACCTTTAATCATGACTAAAGTTACTCTTGATTGAACACATACTTTTCGTAAATCTGTTAGCAATAAAGTAGATTATTTGTATGAAGTCAATATTGTTCCTGAGAGTTCAAAAAATACAAATCAGATAATCCCTACCGATCTACCTCTCATAAATCCATATTCTATTTTTGCTAAGACTAATTTTTCCCTTAAATCTTTAAGAACTTTGGTCAACCAACGTCCCAAATCTGTGAAAGAGTATATTCATGCTTCAAAAACGGATCAACACTAGATCCCAACCTCCTCAAAAGAGCACATGGTCACATTATATATTCATTCTGATTTTCAAAGACAATGGAAACAGCAGGGATATACTCATATTCATTTTGGAGCTATCAGGATAGCCTAAACCTTTCATGCCTAGTCAGAAAGTCCTTCCTATTGTTGCTAGGATTGCACTCCTAGATACCAAATTCTATAAATACCAAAATGCTTGCATAGAAACTATTGAGACAACTTTGAATGCAAAAATAGTTTTTGTAACTCTTTTCCCAACTTTGAACATGTCCTTGCAGATCCACATCTTCTTTCTGCCCTCAAAGTCCAGATTCAGCTTTAAGGAGCAGAGCAAATTCCTAACTCACTGGTAGTAACTCTCCATTACCAAATGGTATATAGGGTTCAAAATCATGCTTTTGACCTTACTCTTCTCTGAGGGGAAGAAGCTCTATATATCAAAATTCAAGACGGATAGGAAACTTCATGTACACATGTCCCCAGGCAGATTTCAAAAGAAGAGTTGGTAAGATTGTTACCAGACACTTGGATCACAAATTATGAAATAGCACAGCCAGCCTTGATCCAACCAATTGAATCACCAGAAACTAAGTAACTACCTTACCAGATGGTTTAGTGGCCATTCAGTTTGACTCCATTCACACATCCCAAAACCAAGAGCAAGTACTAGTAGTTTTCCTAATACCAGCACAAGCTCTTATTCACCATCCATTTCAATGATGTAAATTGATATGAAAGGTCCCAGTGAATACCAGATTTACTTGGAAGAAAGTGAGCTAGACTACAACAATATCAGAAGCGGGAACACGGATGACATCACTATTTATTTCAATAGCACAGTACAAAAGGTGTATTGTTTTACTGACCCATTCTCTGGTCATTGCTATTTTGATATCTATTACTGTGAAGGATGTTTGACAACCTATGATGATGATGAGGAAGAAGAAAGCTCTTGAATGTCTAAAAAGAAGAAAAAAGCTAACAAGTGCAAGTATGAGCATAAACTTCTAGATGATTTTGATGATCCTTCATCAAACAAACAAACTTTCAGAAGCACTTGTGATCCTTTAACTTGATCCATTCCATCAGATGAATGGATGTTCCATGAGCAGCTAGATAAAAAAGTACCCCCAGATCCAATATTTACTTCTGAAACAAATCATTTTTGCTTTATCCAACCTTTTTATAAAAATAAGGTTGAAAACCCTATAAAAACTCTTCCAGAAACCCCTGAAATATGCATGTTCCAACCTATTGATTTTCCCCCTCTCACTCCTTTTAAAAGATAGAGAAGCTCATGCCCCAAAGATCCAAAATGCTATTGTTCTCCCCATTGGAGAAGAAAAACCCATCAATGCTGCATAAGAAGTTTTAAATTGGCAAACTGAAAATGCAGAACAAAATTCTCACTCGGATTGATACTCGAGTTACGCAGACCAATGAGGTTCTGGAAAGACAAAATAAGCATTTAGAAGACATCCAAATAAAGATTCAAACTATTGAGAAAAGAATTGCACAATTACAATTTGACACTATTCCTTAAAGGGATGTCAGTTTATACATTTGCCGCCCAACAGGAAAAGGAAAGAAATTTCCTTCAGAATCAGATTAACAGTTTAAAGATAACAGGAGAATTTTCTACAACAAAGTCTGCTAATTTTGGAATAAACAACAGCTCAAGCTCTTCTATGAACAATATTTTTTATTCCGGGCCTATTCAATCCTATTACCCACCTTCATTTAGTGCCTCTAGGGCTACATCAATTTACAATTCCTCATATAATTCACCAAAAATTTCATTTCAAGAGGAATTCACATATATTCCTGAACCTAGTAAGCCTTCTACCAGAGACATAGCAGCCTAGTGTAGATTCAAAAAGGAGCAGAAAAAGCAGCAATATGCTGAAGCAAAAGAAAAGGCCGAAAACCAACAAGAGGCATAGTTGGATGCTCAAAAGAGACAACAAGAAGAGCATAAACAAAATGAAGCAAGTTCTTCTAAACAATCTTTGATGATTACACCAGCTCAAGCTCCATTAAAGTAGGATTCAAATCCCATTAGTTCATTTTTTAAACAATTATCACAACAATCTTAACCACAAATTACAGTTGTTCAAAAAATTATTGGAGATTCTGACTCTTCAGAATTTTTTGATGAAAGTACAACAAAGTGAGTTTGAATCAGATTCTTTAGAAGAAGAAATTCCCATGTTTATGGCAGGAGATGATGAACCTATAGTTTAACATCCTGATGATGATGAACCCATGAGTGTAGGATGAAAAACATCTACTTCTACATCTTACAAATCTTCAGGAGGAATATCTGGAACTTTATTGTTCACCCTAGATGATATTCCAGTAGTCAAATGGGAACAAAGATTCCAAGAATTTCATGTGTGGATGATAGTAAGAGAGATCAACATAGAAAGTAATTTTTAAATACTATCAGAATTCACAGCAAGATTCTAAGGAATGTTGAAAAGTTGGTGGTCAACCATTACAAACAATGAAAGAATATTTTTTCTTACCAGACAGACATTTGAAGAAGCCATAGCCTTAATTCATCAAGTATTCCTTGGATAACCAGCAGAAGATTTGGAGCTCAAAAGAAAAGAGTTTTTTCAATTAAAATGTTATTCTTATTTTAAGAAAGACATTGATAAAAATAGCTTGAAAAGATTAATTAATCTTTTTATGTTTTGGGTGCCGATCCAAGTTTGAAACAAGTGTTTTTGAGTTCATTGCCTTAGACATTGCGAGATGGTGCTGAGATCTATATTCAGCACAAATATGGATCTATAATTGGTCTTTTTCCTAGACAAATTAGGCAATCAGTGATACTGGCACTTGAAGACTTATGTTACAAAAGACAAGTGGTGCGTGAACATCTAAGAGGAGACCCATGCATTGATGAATCATGCAAAAAACCAGAGTTGGTCATAAAAGGCAAATGCAAAGCTTGCACAACCAAAGAAAGTCAAAAAGGAAGAAATTCAAGAAGTTTAGATTCTCTTCTTCAAAATCTCTTAAGCCTAGAAAGTGGAGATATTTCTGAAAGAAAAATTTTAATTCCCAAAAGAAGAAAAAGAAAAAATCTTCTAGGTTCTACATTTGCAACCAAAAAGGTCATTTTGCAAAAGATTGTTCCTTAAATGAAAAAGGAATCAAACTGATTGAGTGGGATATTCAAGAGCAAACGGGTCAATACATTTCTTCATATGATGATCTTCAATCCATTTTCTCTGAAGAAGCAGAACCCTTTGACCAGACTCTTTTTACGTTAGAAGTACCAATCCAATTGTTCAACATCACACCAACAAGCAGGGAACAGGATCCCATCCCCCTCTTTAAATCTGTCTGTTGCGCAAACATTAATTCATGTTTATCCTACTAAGTATGATAAACCAATCCCTATAATTGCATTTTTTGATGCAGGTGCAGCAATGTCCATAATGAACCTAGAAGTTTTAGCTGATAAGCACTGGAAACCTCATAAACAAGATTTCAGGGCTACAGATGGAAGAATTTTCACTTCGTATTTGATTACTAAAGGACAAATCACAACCCAGTTCTTCCCACAATGCAAAATTCGTACTCAAATTTTAGGATGCGTACTTCCGGGTAAAGACGTCATAATTGGTATGGATCTTTACAAAACAAATCCAGGTTTGCAAATTCTTCAAGAGGGTACAATCAAATACAAAAAATGTTTCAAAGAATACATTGATATCCCTGGATTGTATCTTTCAATTGTTTCAGATTTTCAAAACTTGATTTCCCAGATAAAATCCAAACTCATTGAACAATCATGTGCAGAATCTCATTCTGAATTTTTGGATAAATGCTCTAACCCTTTGTGGCAAAATCCAGAATTTTTTGACAGGTTACTCTTCGAGAAGAATGAGGATGTTAATCCAACAAAAGCAAGTCATTCAGGAATGAATCCTGAACATTCTCGTTTAGCAAAACAAGAATGTCAAGACATTCAGATTCTTAAACACAATCTGATTGAACCTTCTCATTCACAGTGGGCATGTGAAGCTTTTTATGTGAATGAAAGATCTGAGCAAGTTTGTGGTAAGATGAGATTGGAAATTAATTATCACCTTTAAACCATTTCTTGCAAGATGATAAATTTCCATTGCCAAATAGAAATACTCTGTTTTCCAAACTTTCAAATGCCAAATGGTTTTCAAAATTTGATTTGTAAAATCAGGTTTTTGGCAACTGGGTATAGCCCTAGAAGACAGGGAAAAAATAGGCTTTTGCATTCCAAATCATCATTTTCAATGGAAGGTAATGCCTTTTGGTCTTAAGACAGCCCCTTCATTGTTTCAAAAGACCATGATCAAAATCATTAAACCAATTCTTGGCCACAGTCTCATCTATATTGATGACATCCTTTTGTTCAGCCAAACCCTTGAAGACCACTTAAACGTTCTGAACCAGTTTTCAAATATTGTCCAAAAACATGGAATAATGCTCTCTAATAAGAAAATAATTCTAGCTCAAGAAAAAATCTCCTTCTTAGGAATGAAATTTGCTAATGGACAATATACTGGGGAACAACACATCTCTGAAGTCATAAACTATTTTCCATACCATAACCTCTCCACCAAAGAAATCCAACAATTCCTTGGCCTTGTAAATTATGTTCGAGATTTCATACCCAAAATTACCAAGCCAATTCACTCCTTGTCCAAACTTCTGAAATTTAAGAAACCCATTTCTTGGGGAGAATCCCAAACCTTAGCAGTCCAAACCATCAACAAAAAATTACAAAATTTACCATCTCTCCACCCCTCCAGCTAATGGGAAAAGAATCATTCAAACTGATGCTAGTGATAAATATTGGGGAGCCATTTTCCTTATTGAAAAAGAAGGAAAAATATCTCTTTGTAGTTTTGCCAATGGTAGATTCAAAGATTCTGAGATTCATAATCATTCCACCTTTAAGGAAATCCTTGCAGTCAAAAATGCTATCAAGAAGTTCAATTTTCATCTTCTTGGACATGACTTTTTGATTGAATTAGATATGGGCCATTTCCTTAACATGCTCAAATTCAAGAAGAAACGTTACTTCATCCGTAGTTACTTAGATGGGCACAATGGTTTTCTCAATACACCTTTCATGTTAAACACATTAAAGGAAAACAAAATGTTGTAGCTGATTTTCTGAGTCAACCTCAAAAATCCCAAACATGTTTACCATCTGTAAATAATCATGTTTTCCTCTATTCCATCATCTTCTATTCCATCATTTCAAACTAGTGAGTCTATCCTCCAGGTCTACCTTATCTTTCTTATCCATGGAAAAAAGAAGACCTTGATTTTCAAAGGACAGTTCATGAATTAGAAACTTTCCTTGAATATGAACAATCAATTCTTAATCCCTTTGGAGTCCATCTTATATATCCATTTTCACAAATCTTTTTCATAAATCCAAATGATTTCCCACCTCCTTTACTAAATTTCTACTGGTATTTATGTCACCAATTCCATGTCTTGTTAGAGTTTGAATGTAAAAAGTTTTTAAATCTTCTACCTTCATATTTGTGTGAGTTTTTGTCTTGGTTTAGTCCCTTGTCGTATTGGCAAAACCTTTTTCATTCTAGAAAAGGATTTTTGCTAATTCAAGTTCATCGGCCTGTTCATCTTTCCAGACAAATGCTACAGACTCTTCCATCGCATATCATTCTTAGAGAGTTTACTACTTCTCTTCATGACTTCTTAAAAAGAAGAATACTCAGAATTTCAAAGAGTCATTTTTTAGGAGAACAGAAAATTTTCACCAGAAATATGGCCAGGACCAAATGCAGGATCATAGAATACAGGAGACAATCATCCTCATTGGGTAAGAGTTTCAACAAGCCAAACAGGAATATCTCATGGCATTTCAAGATTCGCAGGATCCATATTTACAAGAGTTTTCTAAAAGTTCACAATCCCAATCACGTGAACAACAAAATAAACTGCCTGTAAAAGAAAGGTTAGCAACAAGAAGAATGAGAAACAAAAGAAGAAACAGAGCTAAACATGAGTACCACATTGAACTATTGAACATCACATACCTATACTCCACTCCTTCAGAAACGGACAGTTCATATGACAATGACACTGGAATTATTGATTCAGTAATTATTGTATGCTTTATTAAAGTTTGTCACGTGTCTGTACTTTTACTTTATTAAAGTTTGATGTTTGTACAATTACTTTATAAAAGTTTGTCAGGAATCTGTACCTGGAAAAAATTTACTTTATTAAAGAATGTCAGAATGTAATGATGGTGCTAGTTTTGACGTAAGCACTTACGTCTTAAGATAGGTATCTGTATCTATATAAAGAACCTCTACTTCTCATTTGAGGCAGAGAAGTTGAAAGAAAAGGTTGTCACAAGTTTTTTTAGCAATAAAAGAGTGTGTTTCTTAAAATGATTTTCTAAGTTCTTTTCTCCTAAGTATCTTATCTCAAATCCATTTAGATAGAAATTGATCCAATGAAAGCATAAAGATGATCAGAATGATACAAAAATTAAGTTCAAATCTAAGATAAAGTACAGGGCCTTGTTCAACCACGCAGGGCATTTTGTTGGCCTAACTTACCTTCGATGGTTTGAATTTTGTTTAATAGTTTGATTTTTTATCATCTCTATGTTAAGTTGCTTACCTTCGATGGTTTGAATTTAATTTAATTTAATAGTTTGATTTTTGATCATCTCTATGTTAAGTTGGTATAATAAAGACCAAACTAAAATAAGTCAGAGTTGAAAGCAAGTCTGGCCTTCTTGCACTTAAGGAATCTCCACTTGTGCTTCACTTTGAAGAATTGGACTTCATGTATTATTGAATTGAGAATAGTCCAATCCAACTTGATTGAAATACCACGAATGTGCTCCAATCTTTGGCAAGAGTGAGTCCAAGCTTGCTCTAGCATTCATCTCTTCATCTTGACACGTCTTGAGGCTATTCGGATCCGTATCAAAAATGGTGAAGGCCGGGCACTCCAAGTGGGAGCTTGGTGCTGCCAGCACCCAGAGCCTTGGGAGGGGCACCTAGCCACTAGCCTTTGGGTGCTACTAGCACCCTTTCCAGCCTTATGCACTAGCTGGTTGTGATGTTTTTTCCAGGGTTTTGGTTATTTTTGACTCATTTTTGTGTAAGCCCTGCTTAGAACTATATAAGGATCATGTTAGGTAATATTTTATAGAACTTAGGCATTTGGAAAGCATGAGAATTGATAGAATTTATCAGCCAACTGCTTTGAATGGCTAGAATTGGAAAACAAACACAAGAACAACCATTGGAGAAGAAAGCAAAGGAGAAGAATAGAAGACTTGGCTTGCCAACCCTAATTTTTCATTCTCTTCCCTATTTCTTGTGTTTAATAAGCATTTTATGGTTATGTTCAAGTCTTGTGTTGTATCAACTTGTCAGATGATGCACTAAACCCTAATTCTAGGGTTTCATTCACAACTTGCCATGAAACTCAATTGATTTGATTTATTTCGTTCATGATAATGATCTTATGCTTGATTTTCTTAATTAGCTCTTATTAAATGCGTTTATAAGCCTGATCAACTTATAAATTGATTTGTAACCCTAATTCAAAAATCAAAAAAGGAGATTTAGGGTAAGGAATTGGTCTAATTAGCCTTTGTTCAAAAGTTCTACTGAAATGGACAGATGGTTCATGAATATGGATTGAATTATACTTATTCCATCTTAGGTAGTCCTATACAGTGGTCATCTATGCGTTAAGTTTGAATTGAATTCACTTAGTCTCTGAAGTATTGTGAGTTGGCTTGGTTTAATAGATTTTGCTTGGTTTAATAGATTTGTGAGAGAAGTCAAAAGATAACTCACAATTACACACGGCTCTAGACTAGTTAATAGCATAACTGAATCAAGAATTAAGTGAATGAATGAATTAATCGAGGGGATTGGTAAGGGACGACTGAACCATAGATACCTCTATTATCAATTTTTCCTACTACTAACATGATTTATTGCTTTATTTTCATTTTGCATTTTTATTATCCCTCAACCTATTGTTTCTTAGTTTAGATAGGATAAAATGTTGTTTAGGTATTTTGTCAGGTGTTAGCATAGTCTCTGTGGGAATGATACTCTGCCCATCATTATATTACTTGTTCGATGCGTATACTTGCGTATTTCGTGAGTCGTGTCTAGAAGCAATAACCGTAGCACATGAATAAGTTTTTAACGCCGTTGTCAGAGACTAAGTTCTAACACTGTATAGTCGATTAAAATCTAAATAAGCACTTTAACTATAAAACTCCTTTCTTTGTTAGAACCAATGGTTGACACAGACCGGATTCATTCCTTTGCTTGCAGATTAGGATTTGATAGCTGCATATCCAACCCTAATAGGAAGATTTTTCTTTTCTAGAACCAAATTTTTGCTATCTCTACAATGGCAAGCTCGGACCAGCTCATGCATGTTTCCATCTCTTCTAGTCAACTCCAACATGATATCCTAGCCATATTCATTTATGCTAAGTGCACTAAATTCGAAAGAAGAAGTTTATGGCAAGAACTCCGTGCGGTACAATCCTCAAATCCATGGCTGGTGGGGAGGGATTTCAACATAATCTCCACTTTGGATGAGTATAAGGGTTCTTCTTTGTTGGACCTTGAAGCCTTAAATGAATTCAACGATTGCCTCCTAGATTGTGGCCTTATAAACATGGCATATCAAGGCTGCAAATTCACTTGGAGAGGTAATAGGTGTGGCAGCTTGGTTTGGAAAAGACTTGATCGTTATGTATGCTTATAAGGTTAAACCAGGCATTCCTATCTATCTTCCAGCAAATTACGGTGGAACATTTGCTTGAAACGTGTTCGGATCACTCTCCGCTGCTCCTCAAGACATCAAATGGAGTATCATCTGGGCCAAAGCAGTTTAGGTTTTTAAATGCATGGACTAACCACCCTCTCTCCATGCAAGTCATCAAAAATAATTGGCATCTTCACTGCTTGGGCAGCCCACTTAGAATTCTTGCCTCAAAGCTCAAAAGGCTAAAGGCGGAATTAAGGAATTGGAATCACACCATCTTTGGTAACATTTTTGACAAGGTGAGAAATGATGAGTTGCATGTCAAACAATGTGAAACTACCTGTTTGCAACAGCCGACTCAACCCAACCAAATTGCACTTGCCCATGCACAAGCCAAACATGCCAAATGCCTAGCCGAAGAAGAAAGTTTCTGGAGACAAAAATCGGGCATCAAATGGCTCAAAGAAGGAGATCAAAACTCAAAATTCTTTCACTCCTCACTCCTAGTACAAAGAGGCACCAATTGAACATCTCGAGGCTAAAGGTGGACGGGACATGGACGGAAGATTGGTATCTCATTGAAGAAGAGGGTGTAAATCACTTCAAGGATCTTTTAACAGCACCAAGTGACTTAGATATCAATCATGATCTCTTGAACAACATCTTGCAAGCAATAACATAAGAGGATAATAAAAAACTGCTTGCCGAGCCATCCATGGACGACCTCAAGGAGGCAACTTTTGGCCTTAACCCACATGGGGCTGCTGGAATGGATGGCTTTAATGGAGTGTTTTTCACCACCTGCTGGGAAATCATACAAAATGACCTTCACAATGCAGTGAAAGATTTCTTGAAAGGGCAGCCGCTCCCCAGAGCTTTTACAAGCACACTCATAGCATTGATCCTAAAAATTATGAACCCTTTCTCTTTTAATAACTTTAGACCAATTAGACTTTGTACTTTTTTCAATAAAATCTGCACCAAGATATTGGCTAATAGATTTATCTTTAGTGCTGGGGAGCCCAAAATTATGTCTCATGAGCAAGTAGCTTATGTACAAGGTAGAGACATCACCGATAACATATTGCTAGTTCAGGAGATTGTTGAGTTCATAAACCGGAAAACCAAAGGAGGTAACATTATTTTCAAGCTTGTTTTAGCAAAGGCCTTTGATCGCCTCTCTTGGCCTTTCCTTTATGCAGTTCTACAAAAAACTTGGGTTTAGCAAAAACTGGAATGACATCTTGAAGAATGTATTAGAAAATTGCTGGTTCTCCGTCCTTCTTAATGGCTCCCCAAAAGGCTTTTTCACGTCCACCAGAGGTGTTCGCTAGGGAGACCCCTTATCACCTCTCCTTTTGTAATTGCAATGGAAACCTTCTCACGAGGATTAAAGGCTCAATATCGAGGGGGAAAATCTCAGATTATGAATTGCCGAGGAAATGCCAACCAATCTCCCACCTAACATTTGCGGATGACATAGTTATTTTCACAAAGGGAGAGGTGAAGTCTATCAAAGGCCTCAGGGTTTGGAATTTCTCACTTAGTTTGAAGTTTCATCCAGGCAGCTCTTTAACAAGTCCAAGAGTTCTTTCTACATGCCCAAAAATGCTCTACTTTCAAGAGTAAGGATGATCTAATGCCAAACAGGTTTTGTACAACGGTTCCTTCCTTTTACATACCTTGGCTGCCCCATTCAAAAGGCAAAGAAAAGAAAAGCCCTTTTCCAGCCAATGCTTGAGAAAATAACCTCTAGAATTGTTGGATGGCGAACAAAATTTCTCTCCCCCAGAGGTAAGTTAATCTTGATAAAGCATGTCCTCAATAACATTCCAATATACCTCTTCACATTGCTCCAACCTCCTAAAGTTGTTATCAAGGACTTGGAGAGGCAATTCACCAACTTCTACGGGGGCAATTCGGAATTCGGTAGTAAACACCATTGGGCTGCATGGAAATCAATATGTTTACCAATAGAGGCAAATGGACTTGGGATTGTTTCATCATCGGATTTGGCCAAAGGTTTTCGTATCAACCTGCTGTGGTGGAAATTTTGAAAGGGTAATTCCTTGTGGTGTACATTCATGCAAGCAAGATATTGTCATTCCCACCCTTGCCTGATACAGGAGGGATACGGAGACTCGTACATATGGAAGTGCATGCTCAAAAGTAGACAAGAAGCAGAACACAGCTTTCTATTCTTGATAGGCAACAGACAGTCCACTTTTTGGTTTGATACATGGCTGACTACAGGACCCCTATTTCATGAAGTCAGTCAAGTGTCCGAGCCAAACCTCACTATTGCTCAATTATGGAACACAAATGGTTGGAATCTTTCGTGTTTGAATGAGCATTATCCACTTCAAGAGCTAGAAAGACTAAGGCAGCTCCTTCATGGAGTGCTATCCAGATATCTAATGAACCAGATGAGCTAGTGTGCACTCTCTCAACAAAAGGTAAATTTTCAATCTCATCCATCCTCCCCTCACATGTTTCCATGCTCTCTCAGAAAATGATATGGGACGATAGACTACAAGTCAAGATTTTCAATCTTCATGTGGAGACTTCTGAACAAAAAGCTTCCCCTTGACGACATAATAATCAACTTTGGAGTCTCTTTGGCTTCAAAATGCTCCTTTCGCAACAATCTGGAAACTTTGGATCACCTCTTTGTAGGATGCAAATTCGCTAGCAAAGTTTGGTTATACTTTGAATCATGGCTTGAAGTGCTTTTTCCCCCATCCTCCACAATACTAGGTAAACTCAATTCTTGGTGGTGGCATGACCCTCCGTCAAAAACCCTTGTCGCTGTCCAGAAGCTTATGCCATCTTTGGTATGTTGGTTCATATGGAAAGCACGTAATATGGCTATCTTTGAAGGCCACTTCACCACACCTCAACGCACCATTACTCACTTATGCTCCCAATTGCGAAGCATCTCTACCATTTGACCATTTCATAGGACTGCACCAGCTGATGACACATTTTTTTCTCATTTTATTTGCCGTCAAATACTCATCACATAGCCGAGGAGAGCATTGGCAGTCAAGTGGTTGATTGAAATGCCTTTGATTGGGTTCCACCTCCGAATGGCAGTGCAAAACTCAACGTTGATGGGGCCTCAAAAGGAAATCCAGGGTTGGCGGCCGGTGGCGGAGTTATTAGAGATCACCATGGAAACCTGATCAAAGCATTTAGCAACAATTACCTTCTCCAATCCAATTTACAAGCGGAAGCATCTGCCTTGGTGGATGGTCTCAAACTTTGTGCACAATTGCAGCTCACGGAAGTAGAAGTGGAACTCAACTCCCTAGCTCTTGTGCATATAATAAAGGGCCAATCTAAGCCAGCATGGAACATTGACCAGCAATGGCAATTCATCAAAGCTTTCACCTTAGACAGACATTTTACTTTTTTGCATGTTTACCGAGAGGCAAATCATGTAGCGGATAGGCTAGCAAATGAGGGTATTTTTAATTCTTCCTATCTAGAGTATAACCAAGACACTCTCCCTAGGCCTATTAGTGGATTGTTGCGCTTGGATGTTTAGGGCTACCCGTAGATAAGGCATTGTCAACCAAATTATGAATCATTAAATAAACTACACCTACTTTGGGTGTTTGCTCAAAAAAAAAAAGCACTTTAACTCTAGTCTAAACATATTTTTCTTTATTTGTTTTTGTTTTTGTTTTTGTTTTGCATTTTTTTCTTTTATTCTATTTTACAGTTTTTCTTTTTCCTATTTTGTTGGCAGGTCTTTGATGTTCATGCCAAGAAGGTCAAATAGAGAAATTCTACCCTTAGACCTTAAAATTGAGCGATCACAGGTCAACTACGTAAAAAAGCTAGAAGAGGATTTCAACTAATAATTGAGATGGTAGATCATCAAGTACCAGTCAACCCAGTAATCCATGCCAACCAAACAAGGAGGAGCTGATCCCTTTAAGGGACTTTGTTGTACCAACCTTGGATGGACTTTAGTTAAGCATAATCAAGCGTAAATCCAAGTGAACAATTTTGAGTTAAAGTCACAAATAATCTAAATGGTTCAAATGTAGACTATGTTCGGTGGAGCACCAAACAATCCTTGACCAGAATATGCACATATTCAATCTTCTTACAATATGTGACACATTTTGTCATAACAGGGTATCTGATGATGCAATCTGACTTCGGCTTTTTCTAATCTCTCTCAAGGATAAAACCAAAGCTTTGTTTATGTCATAAGCCCCAGGTTCCATTACTATATGGAATAGTTTAGCATAAAAAATTTTAAGTAAATTCTTTCCACCCTCTAAACTGGTAAAATTGTGAAATGATATTACTTCTTTTGTGCAATAGATTAATGAGCCACTCTTTGAGGCATGGAAAGATTTACTAAGATTATGTCCACATCATGCTTTGCCTGGCTAGTTGCAGATTTAAACATTTTACAACGGGTTGCATGGGCCTACTCGAGCCATTATTGATGCAGTAGCTGGTGAAACGATAATAAGCAAAAGTTATGAGGAGGCCACGCAGATGACGACATGTCCTCAACAACTAACAGTGGGAAAGTGAGTGAACCATGCCTAGAAGAAGAATAGGGATGTACACTTATATGGACTCATTCACCTCTCTAGATGCACAAGTGGCGATCCTTAACAAAAGCTATAATGGGTGATATTCAGCCAAATATGGTTGCAACCTATAAAATATGCCATGAAAGACACCCAACTGAGCAATGCCCACTTAATCTGGAGAATGTCAATTACATGAGAAATCTCAATTAATAGCAAAACAATCCATACTCTACCATATACAACAATGGTTGGAGAAATCACCCTAATTTTTCTTGGAACAACAACTAATAGGGTGGTGCCAACAATTCAACTAGACCACCAATGCCACATGGATTTCAAGGGCAGAATAGGCAAATCCGGAAAAATGGAATAGCATGGAGGACCTTTTGCCACAATAAATGGCCAAAACCCATATCATGCTCTAAAATCATAATGCCATTCTTCAAAGCCATACTGCATCAAGAAGAAACTTGGAGACCCAAATGGGGAAACTTGCCATTGCCATAAATAATAGGCCTTAGGGTTCTTTACCAAGTGAACCATAAAGGTTAACCCAAAAAATGATGGTAGGGAGCAATGCAAAGCAGTTAATCTCTATAGTGTCAAGGAATTGGTGGTCGAGAACCAACCAGAGAAAGCAAAGAAGTATGATAGACAGGTAACGTTTAAAGAATAAAAATGGAAGGAGAATGTGAATCATAGAGAGTATCAAATCAAGCCATCTTTCTCTCTCGTACCTTATCCTCAGAAGCCTAAAAAATACAGGCCATGAGCTATATTTTCAAAACATATAGGGGTCACAAGTCAGAGACGCATACCACATGGGATTTACACTAATTTACCCTTAGAAAAAACATCCTTTAAGCCAAAGAGAATATCTTTAGTCTTTAGTTTCAGTACAACTTAAGAGTCCTAAGAAAAAAATGTTCCAAAGTAGTAAAAATGACAAAACAAATCTTCAATCACTACACTATATTACCTTCACAATTACAAGGGGTATTTCAATTATATCTTAATCTAACCTAGGCATTATGTACAATGAATAGATATCTGGTAGTTGAACATCTAACCATTTGCAGTCGAAGATCCCTTGCTTGTATCTGAGATAAGTATAGTAGAGTATCTATCTACATGCTTATTTGTTGTGTGCACAACTACACAAATTCGAAGAGAGAAATTATCTTTTAAGTTTGTCTTTGATTGTTGGAATGATTGTGAGCCACCATCAAGTGCTGCAGTAACAGATTCCACATGTGTTAGAAGATACTCTTTCTTTCTTATTCTGTCGATTGTCTCAGAGTTCAATTCAGTTGTCTTTTCTTCATCATTGCTAGCATAAATCTCATTTAACCAGTCATTAACACTCTTCAGTTACGTTAATATGCTAGACATTTGACCATTAACTATACAGTTAAAGTATCCATATCTGCATCCAAAAAACCTTTCCATGAATCCTAAGAACCATTCCTAAGATTCTATATGCAATACGTCAATCTGAAGTTACCAGATTCACTAGGTAACCCCACGTACCACGTACCAGTTCACGCACACCAATTCACAGTATTCATCTTTATGATCCAGAATGTTATGGTACACATACCGGATCTCACAATTTGGCAAACTATCTTTAAGCATGATCTATAGAAGATTTGACCAATAAGAGACAAAAGGGAAAGAAAATTTGAGGCATAAAACTTCATTTAAACTATTATGCTTGTGGTTTTGTTGTTCTGTGTTTTGTATTTTGCAAGGAGATTTGCATTATGATTGTATTGTTTCTTGAATTAATTCTAACTTTTTACATGTATGCAATTGTTGGTTTCATTTTTCTCTTTAAGTTTATATCAATTTTTATGTGATTTTTTCTTTCTTAAAGATTTATATTAGAAGCATACTAACTAAACTAAACTAAACAAGCATATCATGTACCGACTAAGTGTAGCACTATGTACCACATATTTTGTGAAGTTCCTACCGCATACCCCTATCCATATCGCGTACAGAAAGGATCGATATAAAGGTCATGATTGTTCGACTTATATATTTCAAAATATAAAAGTTTTCCTAAACTCGGCTCTAATCTGGATATATGAATTTTAACGATATAAAGATTATGCAGCTTCATTACTAATTTAATATGTATTTAAAGCCATAGTTAGGGGATAACTCCTTCATGAAAGTTTTAGCATTTTGAATGTATTTCTAACGATATAAAGATCATATGTATACGATTTATAATCCCAAAATATAATGGTTTTAAAAAGCACTGACATATCTAGAAATTTGTTTGAAATATCCTACTTGTATGTTGATAAATTGTTCAATTGGATATTTTGACATAATCAATGATGATCAATTGCTGGAAGTTATTAAGTATTTTGGTAATGATTTATGCTAAATAAGTTGGCTTAATAAAAAGGGTTTGTGTAGGAACTATTTGTGCTATCTTGTGTGCTTGTGATATTTGATTTTGTTTTTTTTGATAAGTTAGTGATATTAGAATAGGATTTATGATGGAACATAAGCATATTTATTAGATCATGAGAAGATCATATGGGGAAATGGGGTATGATATTTGTCAGTAACTTATTGTATCCTTTAGATCGAGAAGTTATAGTTTGTACTTAGAAGAATAAAGATGGTAAGAAGTGTTGGGCTTCTTTTCTATTTTTGAAATATTTTTGAGAAACCCTTTGATATCCTTTATATATAACTATGGATTGATTTTGTGTACTTTATATAACTACGGATTGATTTTGTGTACTTTAGTTTAGCTATATAGCCATGAACTATCCATTTGATGAATGAAAGTTAATGATAATTTCATTGGCTCTTGGTTAAGAGACATTAAGTTGGAGGAACTAGTTCCATATTAGTTTTGATCCGTTATGACATGGAGAGAGAATTAGTTTAGATTCATTAAGGTACAAAAATAGGACTACTTATAATCCTTGATGGAGATAGCATATTGTTTAGGCCCTATTCCTAGTGGGTATAAAGTTAGAATGCGATATCCTGTAGTACCAGCATGCCTTTAATAACCGACCGATCTGCTTGTATTGCTTTACTTTGATCATAGTCTATGTATTGTTTTGCTTTGATTATGGTTATTGTTCATTTTCATTTTTAAGATATATGTATTGCATTTCTTGAATCTTGTGTGAGATGAGTTTTTCTTAGATCAACATTGGCATGTGATGGCGGGTATGACTACCACATGACTATTATCTATAAATTTATATTTAAATGAGTAACATATTCAATCTAAGGAAAGAACCCATCATCGCTTATTGGACATTTAAATGCTCACACCACGTTATCTAACCTTTTTCCAAATGTTTCTGTTCGTGAGGGTTTGAGACTAAGGAGTGGCAGTTTGTTCCTATTTTTTGGGAGTAAGTGAAGTCATCTCTAGAAGTTGGTTTCTAGTTAGGTTTTTTTTTGTGGTTGGGCTTGCATTCCAAGT
Source organism: Cinchona pubescens (assembly GCA_025175665.1). Classification (NCBI taxonomy): domain Eukaryota; kingdom Viridiplantae; phylum Streptophyta; class Magnoliopsida; order Gentianales; family Rubiaceae; genus Cinchona; species Cinchona pubescens. Next base: position 11,934,057 of record JANKKI010000053.1, read on the forward strand.
ACTTGTTCCTCTCCGTTCTAGTTTGTTGGGTTAATGTATCTTCTAGATTTATTATATTATTGTTATAATGGTTAGTACTCTGTATATTGATACCTTGCATTAAGGGTGGTACCCTTAGGTGCGGTTGCGACGCGTTATATACCGAATTTGAGATGTGACAACCGTGAACCTGGTACCTGTGTTAGCCAAGTTCACAACCTCATCAAGACCTTCTCCCTTAAGCCTTTTCCTTGGAGGTTGATAACTCTAGTAAACTAGAGTTATTTTCCTCTAAATTATAGCATTTTGATAGTTTAAATTCTGAAATTAGATAAGTAATTGAAGATTTTAGTTAATTTCTTTCATATGTATTTGTATTTTCGTTTTTGAATTAATTATGATAATTTTGTGTTAAATTTTTAGTTTAATTAAGTGCTTAATAGTGTTAATATTATGCAGGTTAAAAATTAAAGGTTAGAAGCTGGAAGGAACAAAGCTCAAGGGACCAAATTACAAAATGGAGGAAATGAAGATTGCTGGAAGGAGAGTCGAGATCGAGGTCTCGACTGTTCCAGACCGCGATCTCGACTCGGGAATTAGTGTTACTATTTTAGAGTCTAGATCGCAGTCTCAAAACTTTTAGACCGCGATCTCGACTCGGGAATTAGTGTTACTATTTTAGAGTGGAGATCGCGGTCTCAAAACTTCCAGACCGCCATCTCGACTAGCTAAATGCTAAGTTGTAAGGGCAATTTTGTAAACTTCTAGCCCGAAAACCCTAATTTTTGCCTTGTATAATGCTGCACTATTTAAGCTAAGTATAATTAGTTTTGAGAGAGTAGAAAGTAGAAAGTAGAGTAAGAGTAGATAGTTTAGAGTAGAGAGTTTTAGATAATTCTAGATAGATTAGGATAGCTTAAACTACAAATTACCTTTTCTAAATAGAAATTTCTCTTTATCTTCATGATCTTCTTTAAATTTCTTGTCAAGTTTACAATTTTATTAGATAATCGTAGTGGGTTTTTCATAAGCTTCAAGTAGATATAATTTTTAATTGCTTTCTTATCTAATTTAGTAAAAAATTCTTTGCTTTCAAATTAGGGTTTTTAGTAAAATTAGGGTTCTTATCAATTTCTTGCTTTCTACTTAAGAATTGTTTAATTTCTGGCTTTAATTTCTAGTCAATTCTTAGTGGGTTTCTTTAATTCTCATCGAAAAATCCAAAAACATTTAATTTCCTAGTTTATCTTTATCAAATTTTCACTTTAGAAATGAATGCTTCTAGTATTCAATTTTTCTTTCTTCTTTAGTCTTTTTAGTTGAATGACTCACTTGTTCTAAAGTTTTAGTCTTAATTAGATTAAATTAGGTTAGGATTCAAATTATAGTTTTCATTAGAATAGTTCTGTCATCTACCAATTGAATTAGCTTAACTACACACATACCTTTAAACCTTGGTAATTGCATCCGACAATCCTTGTAGGAACGATCCCTACTTCCCTAGCTACTAGTTGACAGCCGTATACTTGCGGGATGCCATCTAGTTAGTTGTAGGATTTAGGTGTTTAATTGAATTATAACTATATGTGTTAAAAAGAGGCATCAAGTTTTTGGTGCCGATTTTGGCAATATCAAGCGCTTTATGGGTCGTGTAGATCTATCATAAGCACTTTAGATTAGTTTAATTTAGTTTTTAATTTTGTTGATTTTTACGTTTGATTTGGTTGTCTTGAGGAATTGACTTGGAACTTCAATTGACTATTGTGGTTTTGTTGTAGTGCATGGTAAGAGGAGTTCAAGAGCCATTCATTTGCTTAGACAAGGAAAGGGAGAAAGAGCTAAGACAAATTCGAAGGTTGAGAAGGGTGCAACAAGAGCAAGAGAGGATAGAACTGGCACATGCTAATGCTCATCAAGGGAATATGAACATGGAGAACGAAGAAGAAGAGGTAGGTGAAAATAATGGAATGGGTGGCTATAGGAATGGGAATGACATGAATGGGAATGAAAGGCCATTGAAGGAGTATGCTTTACCTAATTTTGATGGGGCGAACTCAAGCATTGCACGGATGCTCGTGCAAGCCAACAATTTCAAAATCAAGCCCGGCCAAATCCAAATGCTCCAAGACCCTACCATGTTAGGACGTGGACCAAATTAGGACCCTTTATACACACCTCATGAATTTTGAAGAAGTATTGGACACATTCAAGTTTAATGGAGTACACCCGGATTATGTTCGCATGAAGGCATTTCTTTTTTCTCTTCATGATCGGGCAAAGTCGTGGTTGCAATCCCATGCCCAAGGAACATTCACCACTTGGAACCAACTTGCTCAAGAGTTCTTGGTGAAGTACTTTCCTCCCACAAAAACCGCTAAATTAAGGAATGAGATTACATCGTTCAAACAAGATGTTGGTGAAAGCCTAGGGAAAGATTAGGAAAGATTCAAAGAGTTGCTAAGAAAATGCCCGCATCACACCATTCCTTTGTGGCTTCAAGTTCAAAATTTTTATAATGGTTTACTTCAAGAGACAAAATCCATTGTAGATGCCTCTGCCGACGGTTCTATCTCATATAAGCTCCAGAAGAAGCTCAAGAGTTGTTAAATAAGATGGCATACAACCACAACCATCATGGACTGATAACTCCACCGGTGGTTCAACATCAAAACAATGCTAATGTTCATGAAAGACGCCGTTTTAGCTCAACAAAGCATGTTCATGAATGTGTTGAATAACATGGCAAAGGCGTTGAAGAATCAAGGGAAACCTAGTAGTGTGAATGCGATGACTTCTTCTCCAACTCAACCAAGCATGACATGTGATTTTTGTGGAGGCGGCCATGCCAATGGGAATTGTGAGATGCCATATGGAGCCAATGAGCAAATCAATTATGTGGCTAATCAATCTTCAATTCCAGGGAATCAATCTAGAGCTTCTGGGAACACTTACAATCCGCCTTGGAGGAATCACCCAAATTTCTCAAGGAGTAACACCAACAACCAATCCTACCCTCCTTACCAACCAAATCCCCCACCTCAAAATGCCCAACACACTCAAGCCCCGAATTCCTCATCTGGACCTTATCAACCACCACATCAAAGAAATGTCCAACCCAACTCATATCAAAATTTCCCCAATCCTTCTTTTCAAAACCAACAACAAAGACCTCCTTTCCGTAATTAATTATGCAAATTCTTCCCAACCCATGTACCATGATCAATATGCTCCTAGAGAGAATTTGGGTGAAGAAGGTTGAAAAAAAGAAGCCGAATACTTGAGAAGGGAATTGGATAGGAAAGCAGAAGAGCATAAAAGAGATTATGAGAATTTGAAGACTTCAACAAGGAATTTAGAGATTCAATTGGGACAATGGGCAAGGTTGAATAATGACAAACCTGTTGGGGCATTTCCGAGTGATACTATTCTAAACCCCAAGGAGCAATGCAATGCCATAACCCTACGGAGGGGAAAAGAATTGGTTGAATCTAAGGAGAAGAAGAAGGTGGAGGAAGGAAGCAAAGAGCAAAAGTCCAAGGTAGTTGAAATTGAAAAAGAAGTAGTTGACGATGAAGCCAAGAAAGAGCAAAAGAATGAGATCAAGGTGTCTAAGAAGAAGCATGTGGAGGTACCTTTGAAGATAAAAGTGTCATACCCTCAAAGACTCATTGATCCATGAATGGAGGAAACTTAAGAGAAGCAATTCACCCATTTCTTGGATATGTTGAAAAAGATTAATGTCAACATTCCTTTGATTGATGTCCTCACCAAGATGCCCAACTATGCTCGTTTCATGAAGGATCTTTTGGCAAGGAAGCGAAAGTGGGATGATGATGAGAAAGTATGCCTTGATGCCCAATGTAGTGCCATTATTCAAAGGCGGTTACCCCCTAAACTCAAGGATCCCGGTAGTTTTATGATACCGGTGAATGTTCCTCTTGGAGATGTGCATCGATCACTTTGTGATTTGGGGGCAAGCATAAATATCATGCCAAAGGCCATCTATGACAAATTAGGGATCAACAATGTCAAGCCAACTAATATCACACTCCAATTGGAGGATTTATCCAAGAGGAAACCATATGGCTTGTTGGAAGATGTGCTTGTACAAGTTAAAAAGTTAGTGTCGCGCCCTCCCCTTACTGCGCGCTTACCGACCCGACGTCTGGCCGGCACCGATGGGACCGGCACCATCGCTACGTGTGGTGATAAGTGAAATAGGTGATTGAATGCTCTTATCCTACTTAAAATTTACAAACATAAATTACCTACTTACTATTACAAATTTAAATGAATAACCTATTTACTATTACATAACGGGGCCTTTAATGCGACTATGAATTGTATAAAAACAATCTAAACTAGGAAAAACAAGACGGGTCCAACGCCGGGTAAAGTGGGTGCCGAGGGAAATTCAAAATTTAAAAAATTTTCTTTAAACCCTAGTTTAGATTGACTCCTGGTCCACGTAACTCAAGAAAATGAGTTCGGGAATCCTGTTGTAAAATGGGAAGGTTTGGGATGGATTTGAATTTCCCTCGGCACCCACTTTACCCGGCGTTGGACCGGTTTAGTGATTTTATCGCGTTTCCCTTTTCAATTTTAGTATTCATTATTGCCGGCTTTGTAGCATACGTGTGCTTTGAGATAGTTTAAAAGTAATAAAATATGTACATGTTAATGAGGAAACGAAAATAAATGGTGACTAAATATTAATTAACATTGACAGGTAGATTTAGCCCGGGTCCAATTAAAAGTCGCACACATTGAGCTTGTAGTGCCCTTTAACTCCCAAGGGGCAAAATAGTCATTTATCATGCACGCCGGAGTTTATTTCTAGCCCAATTTTATATTATTGATACAATTATTAAGTCCTGGGCTAAATTGAATTTGATTCAAATATTTAACGTCTAATTGTGCAACTAATCCAAAATTTCAGGGCAAAAGAGTAAATTCACATAATTTAACAAGTAAGATAAGGCATAAATATTATATTGAGACCAACAAACATTAAAATAAAGCACCAATCATCACAAAAGCAATTAATCAAAAAAATATATGCAAAGATCAAAGTCTATTTACAATTTAATACTCATAAGGGCAAAACAGTAATTTCACAATCAAAGGGTAAGTAAAACGTATTAAAATGCCAAACAGAAACCAAAGTAAAACTTCGTGGTTATTGACATAAAACATGTAATTTGGAAGAAATTTATTGAAGAGAAAAAACAAATAATATTAAAGAAAATTCCTTAAGGGCCTAAATGTAATTTAAAAAAATTATTTGAGGGCTAAAAATGCAGAAATCTGAAATCTGGAGGGCCAAAACGCAAATAAAATTTTTCTGAAATTTTGGATTTTTTTTTTGAAATGCCACGTCATCGCTGATGTGGCGCAATCTAGTGGTGCCACGTCATCGAGTACGTGGCGCAATCTGGTGGTGCCACGTCATCAATGACGTGGCATCAAGTGGACCCTATCAGAAGGGCCTAAATGTAATTTAAGAAAATATTCTCGGGTTAAAATGAAAAAAACTGAAATCTGGAGGAGTAAAATGGAAATAAAATTTTTCTAACCTTTCCTTTTTTTTTTGTGCAGATTTTTGTAGGCTACCAGCCTTCTTCCACCATGCTTTTGACCTACTAGATGAACGATTTTGCTTTGGGGTTGAAAATAGAAGTTGTAGCTCCAGGAACCCTCTGCAACTTTTATTCTTTGAGTTTACTCCAGTGTTTCCTCTTACATCACTTGTAATCTTGGCTCAAAGTTTCTAGACTCGGAAATTTTTCTGCAGATCCTCTGGACCAACAGCCTTTTTCTACCACGTTTTGACCCTCCAAATGGATGATTTTGCTTAAGATTTACAAAAGAGAAGTTGTAGCCCCAGGAATCGTCTACAATTTTTCTTCTTTGAATTTAGTCTAATTCCTCTCAGATCGTATGGAATTTTGGCTCAAAGTTGGCTATTTGGCAGGTTTTTTAGACTTAAGAAAATTTTTTCTCTACAGAAAAAATTTTCCTCCACTTTAAACTGATTTTTTGTGCTTTTAATGAATTGGATTGAGTGTAAAAATGGTCAAAGACCATTCCTTGTCATGTGGGGAGTATGGGCATCTGAAATTTTTGGTGAAAATGGGTGAAAAACGCAGAGAAAACGTGGCCAAAACAGCTTTGTCGAGCTGACTGTTCCGCCCGTGAACAGTACGCGCGGTACTGTTCATGAGCTGAACTTTTTTTTTTTTTTTTAAAATTTTTAATTTTTAATTTTTTTAAAAAATTTAAACCAATTAATTAATTTAATTAATAATTTAATTAAATTTTTTTTTTAAATCTAAAAATTCAATAATATTAGAACTCATTCTTAGTATTTCAAAAGTATAAAACGCATAAGAATAATTAAACATCATAACAAAAATTAAGAAGGAATTAAAGGGTAAATTAAAAGAAAATCAAAGAGCAGGTTAAAAAGACATTAAAAAGAAAAAATTAAAAGAAAATTGAGAGACAAATTAAAAAGAAAATAGGGGACACTTAAGGGACAAAAATAGGTGTCTACAGCTTGCCCCTCTTTGCCGGAGTGTCGAAGAGGATCGAAGAAACTCTAGGCAAAGATTGTAGACACCACATGACTGGATGATTCCAATCGTGCAACAAAATTTGCCACATGTCAACCTTATGCTCATGAGGTCATGGAAGGGGAAATTCACCATCTTGACAAACATACTGGGAAGATTAGATCTATCTATTCATCCAGTAGAGCGGAAAAGTCCTTATTGGGGGAAAGAAATGAACAAAAAGACGCGCAGTGAATTGAACCATAAAAGACATAACTGAAACTTGGAAATAAGAACGAAATCCCGATCTGGTGTTCATTGGGAGCACAGAGACTTAGAATGAAACGTAGCTGTGAATGACAAAGAAAACTAACTTGACATAACATGTAAACGCCACTGGTAATGAAACTCTACAAGCAATGTGAATTAAAAGCCCGACTTTGTATCATCAAGGCCAGGGTATGTAAACACAAATGAAAAATCCAACTTTATGTTATCGGGATAAAGACATGTAAGTTAAAATGAAAACCCGAATGATGAGTTTGTCGGGTAATGCAAACTTGAAATGAAATCCGAAATTCGTTTATCGGCCAATGGAGAAATGCAAACTTGAAATTCGTTTATCAGGTTAATAGCATGGAAACCCGAAATTCGTTTATCGGGGATGAAAATGCGAACCTGACACTTGTTTATCGGGTAAAAAATGCAAACCTGAAATTCGTTTATCAGGTTAAATAAAAATGAAAATAAGAACCCGAAATTCATTTATCGGGTGAAAATGCAAACCTGAAATTCGTTTATCAGGTTAATGAAAATGGAAAATGAGAACCTGAAATTCGTTTATCGGGGATTAAAATGCAAACCTGAAATTCGTTTATCAGGTTGAATAATTGTCTATAAGAGAAGTGTCAGGTATAAGCATTTTCATCCCCGCAAAACGAAATTCGGGTTTTTCCATGACAGACCTAACCTGAAAAAAGAGGCCCGAAATAGAGTTTATCGATCTGTGAAAATGCAAACCTGAAATTCGTTTATCAGGTTAATGAAAATGGAAAATGAGAACCCGAAATTCGTTTATCGGGGATAAAAATGCAAACCTGAAATTCGTTTATCAGGTTGATGAAAATGAAAATGAGAACCCGAAATTCGTTTATCGGGAGAATGAGTGCAAACCTGAAATTCGTTAATCAGGTTTTTCAAAAAAAAAAAAAATTCAGATTGAACAGTATTTCCCCGATAAACGAATATCAGGTTTTCATTTTCACCAGCCTGATAAACGAATTTCAGGTTTGCATTGAGAACCAAAATTCATTTATCGGGAGGAAAATGCAAACCTGAAATTCGTTTATCAGGTTGATGAAATGAAAATGAGAACCCGATATTCGTTTATCGGGGATGAAAATGCAAACCTGAAATTCGTTTAATTAGGTTGATGAAAATGAAAACCCGAAATTCGTTTATCGGGGATGAAAATGCAAACCTTTAATTCGTTTATTGGTCTCAATATCAGATATCTGCATTTTTATTTTCATATAGATGTTAATTGCAAACTACATTTAGGCCCATCAGATGTGTCTCTTATACACATCTAGATCCCCGATAAACGCAGTCATTCGGGAAACTCATTTTTGAATTTTCCATTATCGTGAGTAAACAGATATGAAAAGGGAGCAGTTGTTCAGTCTCGGCACGAATTTCGGGTTCTAATTTCCATTTATACTAACCTGATAAACAAAATTCAGGTTCATCTAGATGTGTATAAGAGACAGTTACCGTTTAGGGCTTCATGTTCTAGTTTACAATCCAGTCATGATGCCCATACTCCCCAGTTGACTTTTACACTTCATTTCATGGGTGTGAAAATGAAAACCCGAAATTCTCATTTATCGGGGATGAAAATGCAAACCTGAAATTCGTTTATCATGTTATAAAAAAAATGAAAATGAGAACCCGAAATTCGTTTATCGGGTGAAAATGCAAACCTGAAATTCGTTTATCAGGTTAATGAAAATGGAAACAGTATTCGGTTTCACGCCAACACTAAATCAATTCATTATAATTTACTGGGAATTCAGTGCACCCTCTCCCAAGTGGCGATCACCTGTGAGGTTGATTGCTTCATTAGGGGTTGGCGTGAATCACCCTTTTTAAAATGTGAAAAAAAGACCGTTGGGTATCAAGACAGTTCTCAGGATTAGTGCGTCCCTTGTTGTTTATGAAGGATATCCAATCAATAAAAATTTGCCCCAGTGTCGTTGATTTTAGCATCCACTTTATTTTCGTGTACTGCAGGTACTCAAAACAATACGATATTGAGCAAAGAAAACTCGAATTGGTCAGTGTCATAACATACAAAATGTCAATCTTAGTGAACATTACTATAAGCAAGGTGACCGAGCTCGGTAAGAGCTGCCTACGTATCCCACAACGGGAATCAGGTCGAACGTAGTTCGATTAAACAGATGATTTTCACTTATTTGACAGCTAAAACATCAACAACAAGAAGAACAACTACAAACAAACAAAATGGCAATATGTGAGTTAGATAGAAGTACATGAATAAATAATACAGGCACATGGGAGCAATCTTAGTAAAAATCGTGCCATCACCGTATTAACACCGCTTTCCCTTTCATTCTAAGTTATTTGGACCCGATCAGGCAATGCTTTGGATCCATCGGATACGTGCCTCTTAAAGGCCAATGACTGTGTTGAGAGAACGACATAGAGGCAACCAATAAGCCTAACTTCAGTCAACAAATTTCGATTGAACACTTTCCCAAACGTGGACCCAGAGAAGTCATCAGCAGTTTCAGACTTTGACTGTTTGCTCGATTTGCCCCTTCCTTAGCGCCTTTTCAGGTATTCACTAAGGTTCCCCTCCCTTTTATTTTTATTTTTATTTTTGCATTTTTCAGCACATTCTCCTTTTGCCTAGGCCGCCCCGTAGGGTTTTCAACCTAGCCTCTCTTTTGCTTTTGGTTTTCCTTTTCTTTCTTTTTTTTTTTAAAAAAAACAAACAAATGTGCCATTTTCGGGTTTTCACCTAGGAGGTCCAAGTAAACGGCAAGGTGTGGGAGTAAATGGAAGATGTCTGGCTAAGTAATCGCCTTTCCCAATGTATGCGAAGTTTAGTTTTCAAAGTTTTTCGGCATCAGTAAGGCTGTCTTCCCTGTAATTGGGATAGACATGTTGACATCAACTGCCGAGACTGAACAACTGCTCCCTTTCAGCCTATGCAGAACTTACGATAGTTAGGGTCAAAAATGGGTTAAGTCGTGTGATTGGTAAAAATTAGAATTATCTTAACAACAAACTTGCCCCAAGAAGTTTAAGATGGGCGCTTTGGTTGGAAAGAACATAGCTACAATGGATGGAAGAGCGGGTTTGTGATCTGAAGAAAACTGGTTATGTCCCTTATCTAAAAAATTTGCCCCAGTTTTGGGCTGAGAGCCTTACTTGAAGGCAATTGACTGAACTGAGGAAATAGATTTGAAATATGGTTGGGCTTGTATCCCCTTTAAAAAAAATTTGCCCCAGTTTTATTATAACAAACTGAGTTTTGTTGGGATTTTGTTTTGGTCAGTATCTTGAACACTATTTTTTTTTTTTTTTTGGGCCACCCAAAACAACAATTTTGCCCCAACATCATGAATGAGCTCAGTTCCAATTTGTTTTTACAGAAAAGGCTAGGGACAAAGCGTAATTAAAACGAAAGATAGGCAAATAAAGAGAAAAGATATGAAAGGGTTTAGTCCGGATGTGGGTAAAAAGGGAAAGAAAACAACAGGTAGAATTCTATCCTACGTTCTGCAATGACTTAAAGGTTTACATCTGCCAAATCAGATGAAAAACTTTTTGACCATGTCCCCATTTATTGGTTGAGGGAAAACCTGTCCATCCATCTCCGTAAGGATAAGAGCTCCTCCTAATAATACTTTGTGTACAATGAATGGACCCTGCCAGTTAGGAGCAAACTTGCCCTTCGTTTCGTCCTGTATTGGCAATATGCGTTTCAAGACTAGATCGCCAGCTTGAAAATGTCTGGGCTTGACTTTCCTGTTGTAACCTCGGGCCATCCTTCATTGATAACATTGGCCATGACACACAGCCGTTAGCCGTCTTACATCAATGAGTGCAAGCTGTTCATGTCTGAGCCGCACCCATTCTGCATCTTCCAACTCAGTTTCCATAAGAATGCGTAGAGAAGGGATCTCTACTTCCGCTGGCAAAACAGCTTCCATTCCGTACATGAGGGAGTAATGTGTTGCCCCAGTAGATGTCCTGATGGAAGTCCGATAACCCAGCAGTGCATATGGCAGCTTTTCATGCCAATCACGCTCCTGGAGACTGTCAACCATCTTTCGAATAATTCTCTTAAGACTGACATGGCAGCTTGACTGCCCCATTCATTTTTGGCCTGTAGATGGTGGAATTCTGATGCTTAATCTTGAATTGGGCACAAAGACCATCTACCATGTCATTGTTCAGATTCTTGGCATTGTCGGTAACCAATGTATCCGGGATCCCAAAGCGGCAAATGATGTTCTTTCGGATGAACTCTGCCACTACTTTCTTTGTTACGTGCTTGTAGGATTCAGTCTCGACCCACTTAGTGAAAAATTCAATCGCTACTAGAATGAAGCGATGACCATTAGAAGCTGGCAGCTCGATCAATCCAATGACGTCCATTCCCCAAATTGAACAAGGCCATGGAATAGTAATGTTGTGCAATTCAGTTGGTGCTGCCCTTATCTCATCCCCGTGCATTTGGCAATTAACACACCTGCGGACAAACTCGATACAATCATGCTCCATAGTAAGCCAGAAATAGCCTGCTCTCATTATCTTCTTCCTGAGAGCTAATAAGTGCCCGTTCATATGTGGCCCACAGACTCCTCCATGAACATCCTCCACAATGTAAGCGGCCTCTTTCTTATCAACGCACCTCAGAAGACCCAGATCTGTCGTCCTTCGATAAAGTACATTGCCATTTAAAAAGAACTTGATCGACATTCGGCGTAGGAACTTCTTATCTGAAGTACTAGCCCTTGGAGGGTAGTTGCCTTTGTCCAAAAACTCCTTGATGCCATGAAACCAAGGCAGTCCATCAGATTCTGCCTCAAGACTGCAACAGTACCCTGGCTTTTCCAGCACCTGAATGGTAATGGGTTCTATCACTGTGCCGTCCGGATGACTGGTCATAGAAGATAAGGTAGCCAGAGCATCGGCGAATACATTCCTGGATCGGGGTATGTGAGTGAATTTCAAAGCATCAAAGTGTCAACCTAGTTTGAGAATACTGCAGTGATATGGCATGATTTTAGAATCTCTGGTTACCCAGTGCCCCAGTGTCTGATGGACAAGCACAATCTAAATCACTAAACACAGCTAACTCTTTAATACCCATATCCAATGCCATTTTTAGACCAAGTATGCAAGTCTCATACTCTGCCATGTTGTTCGTACACGGAAACTGTAACTTGGGGATGTTGCTGGGAAGTGTCTGCCCCTGGAGATATCAAAACTGCTCCTATGCCTGCACCAAAAGTGTTGGATGCACCATCAAAGAATAGCCTCCAATATGGGCATTCATCTTTCATGTCTTCAGGAGTGCCAATGAATAATATGTCTTCGTCCAGGAAGTATGTGTGCAAGGGTTGATAATCATTCTCCCTTGGGTTCTCAGCAAGATGATCAGCTATCGCTTGTCCTTTGATAGCCTTTTGAGTAGTAAAGATGATATCTAGAATTCTGCTAACAACATCTGCCATCTAGCCAAGCGTCCAGTAGGCATAGGCTTCTCTAACAGATAGCGAAGGGGATCACACCTGGAAATGAGATAAGTGGTATGACCTAGTAGATAATGCCTTAGCCGTTTTCTTTTTGCGAGATCCAAACCAATGCACAACATGTTCGTTCTAGAAAAGAATAATTGGCTTCATGGACTGTAAACTTCTTGCTTAGATAATAGATAGCCTGCTCCTTTCTGCCCGAATTGTCATGCTGCCCCAAGACACAACCCATGGATCCGTCCAAAATCGACAGATACATGATTAATGGCCTCCCTGGCTTTGGGGGGACCAACACAGGAGGGTTCAAAAGATAATCTTTGATTTTGTCAAAAGCCTGCTGACAATCATCATTCCAGTACATCGGTGCATTTTTTCTCAACAGTTTGAACAAAGGTTCACAAGTAGCTGTCAACTGAGCAATGAAGCAACCGATGAAATTGATTTTACCCAAGAAGCTTTTTACGTTCTTCTGAGTCTTTGGCACAGGCATATCACGGATAGCTTCGATCTTTGCTGGGTCTATCTCAATCCCCCGCTTACTGACAATGAAACCTAATAACTTTCCGGAAGGAGCTCCAAAGGCGCACTTTGCCGGGTTCACTTTGACTTCAGATTGTATTTCCTCACCCTCTCAAATACCTTCTTAAGATTGGTCAAGTGATCCTCGGCCTTCTTGGATTTGATGATGATATCATCGACATAGACCTCCATCTCTTCTTGTATCATGTCATGAAACAAGGTGGTCATAGTGCGTTGATATGTTGCACCAGCATTCTTAAGTCCAAATGGCATAACTCTATAGCAGAATGTCCCTCAAGGAGTAATGAATGCTGTTTTTTCCCTGTCTTCCTCGTCCACTAGGATTTGGTGATACCCAGCAAAACAATCGACAAAAGTCTCCATCTCATGGCAGGCAGCACTGTCTAGAATGATGTGAATGTTTGGCAGCGGATTAGTGTTTACTTCAGGAGCCTTTTGTTTCGGCCTCCTAATGACAATCTCTCGTGCATCGATCATGTCTTGCACCTTGTTCTTCAACGTCCAACAATTAGCCGTGGAATCCCCTAGGGCTCCAGAATGATAGGCACAGCGGGCATTGGCGTCAAACCTATCCCCGGAACTCCATTCGGATACTGAGAATGAGCTATAGGATTCAATCTCCCCGCCGATCTCAACTGCTCATATAGTTGCTCGATGGGTCGTCCCAAGTTGGTGAAATTGCGGGGTGGTCTGCCATGTGGTCTGGCTTGGTTGGGGTTTGGTGGAGGGAAGTTATTTGGCTGGTTGGGTCTTTGACTGTTTGGGGGTTGTGGTCTTGGATTATAATATGGGAGCTGTGGATTAGGCACGGGCACTTGTACTTGTGTTTGGTATACGGGTTGAGGATAGTATTGAGGTGGTAGTGGAGGTGGTTCATAAAAGGGTTGTGGGTTAGGTCTTTGGTATTGATGGAAATTGCGTGGTGGTTGGCGGTTGGGTTGGTTGAAAATAAAAGTCACTTCCTCTTCCTTCTTGTCAGCCTTCTTGCTCAAGGGTTTCTTAGTCACAGACGTGCTCCCTTGCATGGATTCTATCTGAAGTTTGAAGGCCGTCATGTCAATAATTTTTCCACTTTTCATCTGCATACTTTTCACATACTCACATACTCCTCTGAGGGCTTGCTTCTTTAAGTTCATCAGAGCAAAACGGTCTGGTTCTAGGTCGCGGTTAAACTCGTACTGTTTCCCAAAAGCATTTGCCAAGTCCGTCCAATCCTACAGTTTTTTGGGATCAAGCATTAAATACCATGATAATGCATCTCCCTCCAGGCTTCTGCCAAATACCCTCATTGCTATCCGAGGGTCGCTCGTCGGATTCCCCAGCAAGTTGCAGAACATTTTAAGGTGAGCTACCAGATCCCCAGTGCCATTGTACTTTGGAAATTTTGGGATTTTAAATTTTGGCGGCAATTGCACCTCGGGGAATAGACATAGATCTAGTGGAGTATGGTAGTCGATAGCTCCAAATTTATCTGTCCCCTGTTGCTGCTTCATGAAACTATCAAACCGCTCCATCTTTTTCAATAGGGCATCATTGACAGTCGGTACAGGGGGTGGTGGTGGCATTAATTCAGCTTCCTCTCCCGGGGTATACTCTAACTCAAGAGGAGGTGGTGGTGGTGGAGTTGGATCTGTCAGTGGTGGCACTGAAGTTGGAGGAGGTTGATTTTGTGGTGGTGGGGGTAGCGGCATCCCCATGCCGGGATTAGGCATATAAGGAGGCAGCATCTCCTGATTGGCGGGGTGAGGCCCATAAGTTTGCCTATGCCATTGCATTTCTTGGTTCATACTGGCCATAGCAGCCATCATAGATTCTATCTGTTTGCGCAACTCTGCTATCTCCGGGTTTTGATCCCCACTGGTCCCTTCCACATCTTTTGCCGATACGGTGCTCATACTGTCTTCAAATCAGAGTTTATGTGCACGCGAGCGTGTATAAATAGGGCTGCGTTAGAAGCTTGCTACGTGCTGATTCAGCAGCCCCATTGTGCATTAGGCGTCCCAGATCATCGGCCATCTCAGTGCATGCCCTCTTTCGGTTGTATTCCTGCTCTCGAAAACAGGATTGCTGTTCTTGAAGTCTTTTGTAAGCTTGCCTGTGATTGTCCAGCGCTATCTCCTTTTCCACTATTTTCTTATCCTTAGCCTCCAATAGTGCGGTCAATCGAGCAACTTCTTCTGAAGGGTCTATTACAGCTTGCGATTGCCGGCTAAGCAAATGTTCCAGCCATGCATCATACTGAGGTATGGTAGCTGAAATTCCACACTGCACAACAGTCTGGTCTCTTATATGACATGCACGTCTAGATGCCCACGCTGATAAAATACTCGCATTTTCTGGTATTGATTCGGGCCGCATCCCTTTGTCGAACATAATATTGAACCGATCAGTCGCTGATTTTGGAGGTACTGTTTGAACCCTCCCAAACTGACGTAAGACCCGGAAAGGCATGTAGGGAACAATGCCTTCATTTCCTATCAAGGGTATGAACGGAAGGCTAGCAGACTGCAGGCTCGGTGCATGACAGGGTACCCACTCTAGAACCCACTGTATGTCTGACTCCTTCAATGAAGATAACCAATGGATGTACTTCTCCTTGTCCTTCAGCAACTTCGCCCGGTTGATGCGTTGATTGTGACTTTGTACCCATTTCACTCTACCCCAGGAAAAATCATGACGACCGATCTTTCGTCGCCCCAAATGCTCCATGAACCAGGCTTGCAATAACAGATGCTTGAACCCTTGAAAATTTTGACTCCATTCTGACAGTTTGTACAAGCCACCAATATGTCGGCTAGAATAGTAGGGATTATGGTAAGGTATCGACCACTGATGCCATGTATCAAATCGGCTAACATCCGTACCGTCCTAAATGCTATCCTCCCATCCGGCCTCGGAAAAATATATGCACTGGTCAGTGCTAGAGCGAAAACCAGGACTCGCTTCTGGGCCCAGGACTCCTCAGTGGTATGCAAAAAATGAGTCTTGTTTCTGTGAAATCCTTGTTTTGTGCCAAAGTGCTCGTGTAAAAACATCAAAGTAACCGAACTAGCCTCGGGTCCTCCTGGTATTGTGGCCTCGGATATGCCAGTGAACAAAGAGAAGTCCCTTGTAGTACCTAGGGACGGTAATATAACAGCCCGATCCTTGAAGTCCAGTTCGAGAAATCCTGCAATTTCCTCTAGTGTGGGCACCATTTCAAACTTCCCGAATCTGAACACAACTGCCTCACTGTCCCAAACACCTGTACCAAAGCGTCTACTATGGTCCGATCTGGTTCAATATCCCGCAGACATACTAGGTGACCCAAATAACTAGCTATTGCATTCAGTTCTAACAACTGCATGTTTCGCTCCCACTCCTGTAGCAAATAAGGCACTTTGGTCGCCTTTCCAATTACTCGAGCGGAACTCATCTGCATGAAATACATGTTAGCCTTACCTGAGGCTGGTACCCCTTCAGAGCCTTTATAAAATGAACACGCAATCTTGCAAATCCCATTGTAGGTTATGTACCTAGGGATAGGTATGCAATTCTATACACGGGTATCCGATAAGGTATCCCTTCTACGGCTAATGATATGCAATAAGTAGCCTACGGTGGCCCTACATCGGTGGGGTTAGCCTACATGCACACAAGGGATAATAAAACTTTGGAAACATGTTGTAGGGATGGGTCTCCTATTAGGGCTTGACAACCATATGCCTTTGACCCTACCTAAGGCTTACGCAATGCAAAAATTGAAATTTAACTCTTTCTTGCGGGAATAGATACAAATTACAGGCACAATATAAATCATACGAATTAGAAAAACTAATTACTATTACATAGCAAAAATTGTAAGGCTGTTTACTATTACAAGCCAGATAAATGGGTGGGTCTTACCTCAGATGGGGATGTCTAGTGTATAAACAAGGTCCACACAGTTACACTATGGTTTAAGCTATATGACCATGAGGCTAGGCTTACTAATGCAATCTAGATAGGCTTGGTTCCCGAACCTTTAGACTTTGGGCCCAAAAATAAAATCCGTCAATTCCAATGGGCCTTATCGTCGGTGGTTAGGTAACCGCCATAGATACCGTTACGTGCACATTGTGTCACGACTGCATATCTGGGTAGATCATCTTAATTCCTATAGGGAATGTGGGAACGACACCCACAAAAATAGGACATGCAATAAATGAGACATGTGTTATGCTGTGTTCACTTGGAGGCGGTAAGATTCACACATTTTAGCGCGTTTGGCTCTAAAGCCTGTTTGATGCACCCCAACACCCCGAAAATTTCCCCCAAATTAACCACAAACAGGTATAATAGCAAGATATATTAAAACATGTACAATAAAGCAAGAACAAATCACACCATAAGTAGACAGGATATGGCACATAAAACGAGACCTAAATCGAGCAAATTGGCACTCAAGACAGCAAACATAGTGAAATACAGTAAAACAAGTGTAAAATAATTTGAAAAGAACAAAGAAAGTAACAGATAGCATGTGGCGGTTAAAACGAGACCTAAAATCCGTAAATCGGCACACAAGACAGCAAAAAAGGTGAAATACGTTAAAACAAGTGCAAATTAATTAAAAAGAACAAATAAAGTAACATATAGCATATGGCATGCAAAACGAGGTATAGAGCCGGTAACATAGCACACAAAATGGGTAAAAATTAGCCAGTTTATAATGAACGAGGTAAAATTGAGAGAAACGCGAAAAAATCGTGCGCCCGGATTCTCAAAGTCCCCAGTGGAGTCGCCACGCTGTCGCGCCCCCTTACTGCGCGCTTACCGACCAGCAGTCTGGCCGGCACCGGTGGGACCGGCACCGTCGCCACGTGTGGTGCTCGTGAAATAGGTGATTGAATGCAAAAATCCTACTTACAATTTACAAACATAAATTACCTACTTACTATTACAAATTTAAATGAATCACCTATTTACTATTACATAACAGGGCCTTTAATGCGACTATGAATTGTATAAAAACAATCTAAACTAGGGAAAACAAGACTGGAGTCGCCACCCGGTGTGTTGGTGTGCCGGGACACAAAAAATACATCAAAATTTAAAAAGAAAATAAACCCTAGTTTAGATTGACTCCTGGTCCACGTAACTCAAGAAAACGAGTTCAGGAATCCTGTTGTAAAATGGGAAGGTTTGGGATGGATTTGAATTTCCCTCGGCACCCACTTTACCCGGCGTTGGACCGGTTTAGTGATTTTATCGCGTTTCCCTTTTCAATTTTAGTATTTATTATTGCCGGCTTTGTAGCATACGTGTGTGCTTTGAGATAGTTTAAAAGTAATAAAATATGTACATGTTAATGAGGAAACGAAAATAAATGGTAAATATTAACATTGACAGGTAGATTTAGCTCGGGTCCAATTAAAAGTCGCACACATTGAGCTTGTAGTGCCCTTTAACTCCCAAGGGGCAAAATAGTCATTTATCATGCACGCCGGAGTTTATTTCTAGCCCAATTTTATATTATTGATACAATTATTAAGTCCTAGGCTAAATTGAATTTGATTCAAATATTTAACGTCTAGTTGTGCAACTAATCCAAAATTTCAGGGCAAAAGAGTAAATTCACATAATTTAACAAGTAAGATAAGGCATAAATATTATATTGAGACCAACAAACATTAAAATAAAGCACCAATCATCACAAAAGCAATTAATCAAAAAATATGTGCAAAGATCAAAGTCTATTTACAATTTAATACTCATAAGGGCAAAACAATAATTTCACAATCAAAGGGTAATTAAAACGTATTAAAATTCCAAACAGAAACCAAAGTAAAACTTCGTGGTTATTGACATAAAACATGTAATTTGGAAGAAATTTGAAGAGAAAAAACAGTAATATTAAAGAAAATTCCTTAAGGGCCTAAATGTAATTTTAAAAAATTATTTGTGGGCTAAAAATGCAGAAATTTGAAATCTGGAGGGCCAAAACGTAAATAGAATTTTTCCGAAATTTTGGAATTTTTTTTTTAAATGCCACGTTATCGCTGACGTTGCGCAATCTGGTGGTGCCACGTCATCGCTAACGTGGCGCAATCTGGTGGTGCCACGTCATCGAGTACGTGGCGCAATCTGGTGGTGCCACGTCATCAATGACGTGGCATCAAGTGGGCCCTATCAGAAGGGCCTAAATGTAATTTAAGAAAATATTCTCGGGCTAAAATGAAAAAAACTGGAAATCTGGAGGAGTAAAATGGAAATAAAATTTTTCTAACCTTTTCTTTTTTTTTGTGCAGATTTTTGTGGAGACCAGCCTTCTTCCACCACGCTTTGACCCACCAGATGAACGATTTTGCTTCGGGTTTGAAAAGAGAAGTTGTAGCTCCAGGAACCCTCTACAACTTTTATTCTTTGAGTTTACTCCAGTTCCTCTTCCATCGCTTGCAATCTTGGCTCAAAATTGTTTGTCTGGAAAATTTTCCAGACCTATAAATTTTTCTGCAGATCCTCTGGACCAACAACCTTTTTCTACCACGTTTTTTACCCTCCAAATGGACGATTTTGCTTAAGATTTACAAAGGGAAGTTGTAGCCCCAGGAATCTTTTACAATTTTTCTTCTTTGAGTTTAGTCTAATTCCTCTGAGATCGTATGGAATTTGGCTCAAAGTTGGCTGTTTGGCAGGTTTTTTAGGTTTAATAAAAAAAAAATTCTGTAGAAAAAGTTTTCCTCCACTTTAGACTGATTTTTTGTGCTTTTAATGAATTGGATTGAGTGTAAAAATGGTCAAAAACCATTCCTTGTCATGTGGGGAGTATGGGCATCTGAAATTTTTGATGAAACATCTAGATGTTCACGCGCTGAACTTTTTTTTTTTTTTTTATAAAAAAAATTTAAACCAATTAATTAATTTAATTTCTAATTTAATTAATAATTAATTAATTAATAATAATTTAATTATTTTTTTTTTTTTTAAATCTAAAATTTCAATAATATTATAACTCATTCTTAGTATTTCAAAAGCATAAAACGCATAAAAATAATTAAACATCATAACATAAATTAAGAAGGAATTAAAGGGTAAATTAAAAGAAAATCAAAGAGCAAGTCAAAAAGACATTAAAAAGAAAAAAATTAAAAGAAAATTGAGAGACAAATTAAAAAGAAAATAGGGGACAACTTAAGGGACAAAAATAGGTGTCTATAGTTAGTATTTTCCGTTGATTTCTTTGTGCTAGATACGGGTGAAGAGAGTGAGATTCCATTGATTCTAGGGAGGCCTTTTCTTGTCGACCGCTCATGCATTAATTGATGTGCACAAAGGGAAGTTGATTTTACGTGTAATTAATCAATTGAATTTGATGTGTTTGAATACAATGATAATATTCCCATTGTTGAACAGAAATGTGCTAATCAATCTCGTAATTTTATCCTTGATAGGTCAAATGAAGAACAAAATGAAGTGAGCCAAAGAAATTCGCTCAAGCAAGTGTAAGAAATAAAGGAAAATCCGAGAAATGAATTGAAAGAAAAACCACCCGATAAAGGATGTGTGTTGATGAAAGATGAATAGAGTTTTGCAAAGAATAAGCACAATGGTGATATGAAGAAATTGAGAAGGCATAAAAAGAAAAGAAAATGGTTTGAGAAACAATTGGAGATGTTAATTGGGGCACTAGCGATGGCTAAGGCTAGAAAGAAAGGACTTGTGCATGGAAAACCCGAAAATCAAGCTTTAATCATGAAGAAAAAGGGGATCAAACTTTTTCTGTGGAAACCAAAAGAGGAAGGGAGGATCAATCATCCTCAATTACTTAGAATGAGGGTCATGCCATAGTCAAGCTAGTGACTATAAAAGAGAGCTTCTTGGGAGGCAACCCAAGTCTTTAATTTAGTTCTTATTACTTTCTTTAGTGTGATTTTTAATTGTCTTGATTTTGAATGAATTGGTTTGAAAAAAAAAATTATTATTTTGAGTTTTTGAATTGAATAAATGGTGCAAAAGAATGATTGAAAATTATCATCCTAATTTGTGAATTTTTTGTTTGTAGGTTGATATGGATTCGAATAGCCTGAAAATGTGTCAAGATGAGGAGATGAAAGATAGAGCAAGCATGGATTCACTCTTGCCAAGATTGGAGTACATTCGTGATATATTGATTGAGTTGGATTGGACTATCTTGAATTCATTATTGCAATAGTGCAGGGCTTCAAGACCTATATTCTGCCAATCTTGTGTCCCATTTGACTAATTCATGTTTTTCTTATCCAGATTCAGATTCGAGGACGAATCCAAATTCGAGGAAGGGAATGATATGGATCCGAATAGCCTGAAAATGTGTCAAGATGAGGAGATGAAAGATAGAGCAAGCATGGATTCAATCTTGGCAAGAGTTAATCCATGCTTGCTCTATCTTTCATCTCCTCATCTTGACACATTTTCAGGCTATTCGGATCCATATCATTCCCTCCCTCCTCGAATGGATTTGTCCTCGAATCTGAATCTGGATAAGAAAAACACGAATTAGTCAAATGGGACACAAGATTGGCAGAATATAGGCCTTGAAGCCCTGCACTATTGCGAACACAACAAAGTTTTACAAAGTAATGATCAAAACAGTTAAACAAGCGTGCACGCCAAAGTAAAAAATCATTCAACTTTGACAAGATAAGCACAATTTGAGAAATTACCAGAAAACACTGATTTTGACACGAATTGGAACTTATTTTGAGGCAAAATTGATACAATTTCATTCTTACAAAGTATTTGACCTAAATCACACAACTTAGGCTGCTCCAAAACTAAAGTAAGGAACAAAGATTTGGGTGGCATGTCTAAATAAAACAAAATCAAACAAGTTATCCCGCCATAACAAAAACTTAACTTGACTTGGAAAAAATTTGAAAATTTTGAAGTAAACTTTACTTCAGATTCAAAATTCATAAAAGAAGTTAACCAATCTAACAAAGTTATCCAAGTTATTTTGAAGAAAAGTGAAAGTTTGAAAATCATGTAGCATGCTAACACAACAATTCAAATTAGATTTGATGGCATGTAAATGATTATCAACTAAGGCTTGGACGGATTTATCCAAACAATGCTCCACAAATTGGAATTGAAGTCCAAGAATTTGCATGCCTTTTCTGTTCAAAACAACAACCAAGTCAAAAACCAAATTCAAGGACTTAATTTTAAACAACAAATAAACAAAATGTACACTAAGAATTTCAACACAAAAAGTAGAAAGAAGTTCATACCTGTGAGATAGGATATTGACTACCATATATTTTCTTACCTCACTTTGGTTGGCATAATGATGAGATACTCAATTGGGAGGTTAGTGCATCACGACTTACACCTTTGAAGGGCTGTACATAAGAAAGAAAACTAGACAAAGATAAATCAAGGTTAGGCATGAGAAAATAAATTTTTTTGATATCTCTCTCTTTTCTCTCTTTTTCTTGGACTATGGTCGAAGCTTTTACAATCTTTTACTCTTGATGGCTTTTCCCACTTTGTTTTTTACCTTTATTCCATTGAAGAAATTTTCTTTGAATTTCTAATCTTTCATCATTTATTTGATGTTGTGGCAAAGGACTAAATTTGAACTTTTTACCCTTTTTACACAAGTGATATGCCTTAGTATAGCCATCATAAAAACCATTTTCAGATAATTTCCATAGCTGACCAAGTTGTAAATGACATGTGAGCAAAGGTGCTACATCACAAACTACCTTATCAGAATACTTACCAATAGTGAAGGATATAATAACTTTTTCAGTTACCTCAAACGCTTCACTTTTAGTTGACCGTCGGATTTACTTATAAGGTTTTGGATGTGGTAAAGTAGGCAAATTCAACTTTTCAACAAGATATGTACTTGCCATATTAATCCATATGCTACTATCAATTACAGTACCACAAACCCTTTCATTCACAAGAACCTTAGTGAAGAAAGTCTCTTTTCGCCTGCGAGACATCAAAAATAAAACTCACAAAACAAAGTAGTTAGTGTTAGAAAAGTAATCAGAATTTTTCCTCACTACTCGGCCTTACACTTGGGAGTATATGCACTCAAATTGTATCACTCAATCTCTCATGTTATACCCTCAATTGAATGGCTTTTACCACTCGAATGATCTCGCCACACTGCCTTTTTTCTCTCTTTAGTTCGTTTTCAAAGTCTTTGGAAGACTACGAGGACCAAAGTGAGCCCCAATTATGTCTTAACCACTTAATTGGTTGGAAGTCAAAGAAAACAAACAATCACGGGCCAACGACAAATAAGAGAAACCAAACTTTCAGATTTAAGCTTCAAAGAACGATTAAGAGACAACAAAATATCCGAGACTACTTGAAGCAACAAAACGTATAGAAAGCAAATAAGAATTCGGTAAGCAAATTTACCAAATAAAAAAAAAAAAAAAAAAAGGAAACTAAGCACACAAAAACAAGCAAGTAGCACTTAAGAATAACAAAGAAATTAAAAGAACCAAAAAAAATTAAGTGTTTTTTAATAGAATTACAAATTTGGGAAGTTTCCAAAAATAGAAAGTTTCCAAATCTAGAATTGGAAAGTTTCCTTAAATGAATTTAGTAAGTTTCCAACTTAATTGGATTTTGGAAAGTTTCCAAAAAAATGAATTTGGTAAGTTTCCAAATTTAGAATTTGGAAAGTTTCCAAAGATGAATTTGGTAAGTTTCCAAATTTGAAAGTTGGAAAGTTTCCAAACAAAACTAGGAATCAAAATCTTCTTGGATTAGGACAACAAATTTTTCTTCTTTTGAATAGCCGATTCTTCTCCATCCCCCTTTTTTTTTTTTCTTTTTTCCACGTTTCTTTTTTTTTCAACACTTTTTTTTTTCACTTTTCAGCCAAACAAATTTTTACTTTCTTTTTTTTTTTTTAATTGGCCAACAACACTTTTTTTTTTTTTTTCAATTCGGCTAAGAAAAAGATTTTTTTTTTTCCTTTGTAGCAGCAACATCAAAGAGAACAATGAAGAACAATAACAAAGAAACAACAATATGGCTGGAAATTTTTTTTTCAGATGAACAGTACCGATGAACAGTATGGTGAACAGTAGTTATGAACAGTACGATTTTTTTTTTTTTGGCAGAAACTAAGATATGATTTTCTTTGAAAGAAAATCTGGAAAAATTAAAGAGAAAAATAAACAGAACTGACCAGAATTGAACCAGCTATGATACCAATCTGATGCGAACCCGGTGCGCAATCGACTTGATGCCACGAAACCCAACAATTCAATATGGCACCAAAACTCCAAAGTTGGTCACAAGAATTTGGACAGCAAACACACAAAAAAGAACAATAAAGAACACACAAGAATCAATCAGGATAATTCAACTCGTTGTCTATAACGAGACAAGAACCAAACTCTTTACAAGATTTAAAGCGAGAATTGACCTGTTGCCTATATGAATCAGGCAAGAACCAAATCTATAAGTCGGTTAGAACAATCACCGCTGCTCCAAGCGATGATCCCAACAAAGTCTTAATCCAAAGACTAAAAGAAAGAACTTTTTCCTCACTAAAAGATGAATATTATTGATAAAAATCTGCTGTAAATTCGTTCATATGATGAGGCCTATTTATGGCTTATAGAAATCCTAAAAACTAGCTTAAAAACTCCTAAAAAGTAGTGCTAGGGTTCAGCCATAAGTGGCCCCAATATTTGGGCTAAATGGGCCTTATTAAGGCTAATTAATGAGCCTAAAAACTAAGAAATAAATCAACAACTAAACCCAACTTAAAACCAGCCCAATTTACACAAACTTAAACTACTATTGGGCTTTACATAATAAAGACCAAACTAAAATAAACTTTAAAGAAATTCGGCCTCAAAGTCTTACACTTAAAGGATCTCCACTCGTGCTTTACATTGAAGAATTGGGCATCATGTAATAATGAATTCAAGATAGTCCAATCCAACTCAATCAATATACCACGAATGTACTCCAATCTTGGCAAGAGTGAATCCATGCTTGCTCTATCTTTCATCTCCTCATCTTGACACATTTTCAGGCTATTCGGATCCATATCATAGGTTATCCTTGCAAATGGAGAAAAGTAGTCAAAAGTGGAGCAATTTTGGCTAAGTGTAAAAAATTCACTTTGCAGAAATTGAGCTTGAGACCGCGATCTCAAAAATTTGAGATCGCGGTCTCAACCTCAAACTTCTGGAGGGCAGAATGGTCATTTGGTTCGAGACTGCGGTCTCAACTCCAAAGTTTTGAAAAGGCATTTTTCATGCCGAGTTGAGACCGCGATCTCAACCTCAAAAAAAAAAATAATAAATAAATAAATAAAAATTAAAAAATAAATATAAATAATTTCAACCATGAATTAATTTTATTCTTTAGTCTTTTAATTTGGAAGTAAGTTGATTTTCCTTTTTAGTAATCTGGCTAATGGCCTTAAGCTGACGCCAAGTGGCTAATTATTTTGTTGCTTCATGGATTGAATCTTTATGAAATAGCCAAGACACTTGGCGTAGCCTTGGTTATGATTATTGCCTAATAAGAGTAATATGGCAAAGGGCCCTAAGCTGATGCCATCCTTGCATTAGTTGATGAGTTGAATGGAATATTGATTTTGTTTGAAGCTTACTTGGTGAGATGCATGGCATGGTTGCTCTTAATATTTTTTACTCAATTTTAATTCTAGGGTTAAAAGTAGGACATAGTTTAAGTAGTTTTCATTATTTTTGGGTTTTGTCATGATGTTTAATTTTGGGTGAGTGAAAGGATGATTTATTCATCAACTTGAATAAAAGAGACAAGTTTGGGGGTGTTTATCTTTTTGTGTTGGAAATGGCCATTTTATATATTTTGTTGCCACTTGATGATTAATGGATGGAGTAAGTTGATCAATTAGGTACTCAATGATGATAATTTTGATGTTCAATGCCTTGTAAGTGAAGTATATGATTGATTCTTTTCAAGAATTTTTTTGTGAGTGAGTAGTTCATTTGCAATATGAAGAATTCATAAACTTAGCATTGCTATTTTTTGAAAAGAATTGCTGAAATTTTAGGAAAATTTATTTGAAATGTTATTTCTTATCAAATCACTGATTATGTGGTTGATGAACTCTCTTTTGGAAAGAAATGAGTTAAATGAGGTAGAAGGAATTTTGGGACATTTCGTATGTTTGCATAGGGAATGTTCTTCTAACTTTTGAATAATTGATATTCGAGATTAATTTTTGGTACATTTCACTCCTTTTCCTTGGTTTAGGGCCGAAAAAAAAATTAGGAATAAGGAGAGTACGGGATTCCAACATATACCCATGTTGTTTCTCCAAATTAAGCCATTAGAATAGTAATAAGGCGAGAACGGGATTCTGACATGTACCCATGTTGTTTCTTTCCGAATTAAGCCATTAGGAATTACGTTTTTAGTATGCCAATAAGTTAAGGAGTAAATGTTTGTAATACGTATCATTAATCTCATATTACTTATTCCTTGTCAGAGGTTTATTCCCAAAATGTATGACAATTGCATTTCAGTTGATTCCTAATTGAACTTCTATTTTCATGATGCTTAGTCGAGAGAGTTGATTAACTTTATAATATTTGTGATTTGAGAAGTAATGATGTTTCAAATGAAAAGAACTAAAACTTTTGGTAACTCTTTTCGAGAATGGTAATGCTTGGTGATGTGAAATCTTGTGTAGTGAATGAATGTGTGCTTCTTTGCAAAATGGAACTTCAATTTTGGATTGATTTGCTCATATTCTTCGCATGTCACGTAGTGTTGAACATTTCTTGAGAAGATCGCTTAATTGTTCTAAGTACATCCATGATTCATCAAGTGTCACATCAACTTTGGGGGTGTTTAAATGTTTGAATGTTAGTAGGTTTCATTTACTCTGTTGTAAATCTCTGTTTTGCTCGGGACTAGCAAAACGCTAAGTTTGGGGGTGTGATAACTCTAGTAAACTACAGTTATTTTCCTCTAAATTATAGCATTTTGATAGTTTAAATTCCGAAATTAGATAAGTAATTGAAGATTTTAGTTAATTTCTTTCATATGTATTTGTATTTTCGTTTTTGAATTAATTATGATAATTTTGTGTTAAATTTTTAGTTTAATTAAGTGCTTAATGGTGTTAATATTATGCAGGTTAAAAATAAAAGGTTAGAGCTGGAAGGAACAAAGCTCAAGGGACCAAATTGCAAAATGGAGGAAATGAAGATTGCTGGAAGGAGAGTCGAGATCGCGGTTTCGACTGTTCCAGACCGCGATCTCAACTCGGGAATTAGTGTTACTATTTTAGAGTCGAGATCGCGGTCTCAAACTTCAAGACTGTGATCTCGACTCGGGAATTAGTGTTACTATTTTAGAGTCGAGATCGCGGTCTCAAAACTTCCAGACAAGTACCCGCGATCTCGAGTCGCTAAATGCTAAGTTGTAAGGGCAATTTTGTAAACTTCCAGCCCAAAAACCCTAATTTTTGTCTTGTATAATGCTCCACTATTTAAGCTAAGTATAATTAGTTTTGAGAGAGTAGAAAGTAGAAAGTAGAGTAAGAGTAGATAGTTTAGAGTAGAGAGTTTTAGATAATTCTAGATAGATTAGGATAGCTTAAACTACAAATTACTTTTCTAAATAGAAATTTCTCTTTATCTTCATCTTAGATCTTCTTTAAATTTCTTGTCAAGTTTACATTTGTATTAGATAATCGTAGTGGGTTTTTCATAAGCTTCAATTAGATATAATTTTTAATTGCTTTCTTATCTAATTTAGTAAAAATTTCTTTGCTTTCAAATTAGGGTTCTTATCAATTTCTTGCTTTCTACTTAAGAATTTTTAATTTCTGGCTTTAATTTCTATTCAATTCTTAGTGGGTTTCTTTAATTCTAATCGAAAAATCCAAAAACATGAATCTTAATTTCCTAGTTTATCTTTATCAAATTTTCACTTTAGAAATGAATGCTTTTAGTATTCAATTTTTTTTTCTTCTTTAGTCTTTTTAGTTGAATGACGCACTTGTTCTAAAGTTTTAGTCTTAATTAGATTAAATTAGGTTAGGATTCTAATTATAGTTTTCATTAGAATAGTTCTATCATCTACCAATTGAATTAGCTTAACTACACACATACCTTTAAACCTTGGAAATTGCATCCGACAATCCTTGTGGGAACGATCCCTACTTCCCTAGCTACTAGTTGACAATCGTATACTTGCGGGATGCCATCTAGTTAGTTGTAGGATTTAGGTGTTTAATTGAATTATAACTATATGTGTTAAAAAGAGGCATCAGAGGTGAAAAAGCCCTTGCCATCTGACTTGCAACTGACAAATCATACAAATGATGTGGCATTCTTGACTGGAAAATCTTAGACACTGATGTTTGCTGGTATTTGGTATGGTTCTTTACAATTGTAGTCTTAGATTCTATATCTTTCAACAACTAAGATGGATTGATTTTCATATGTAGTTTTTAAACTAGGAGTTGAATGTGACACAAAATAGGACTCAGGGTGTCTTGTTTGCTACATGCTACAAATGATGATAAATTTGTAGCTAATGCATCATGGACCTAAGAAGTTGCTTGTTTAAGTTGCTCGGATGCTACCTTTACTGCTTCTTCAAATGGGTTTTCTTCATTATCTGAAGACAACCCAAGTACTATAGTTTTTAATAGAGCATCAACAACAAGGCAAGCATCATTCAAACTTGAATATGAAGTCAAGAATTGCTCCACCACTGGCTGTGGGTTCTCTTTTTAGCAAAAGAGCACAATTCAGAAAATGTGCGACCAAATGACAATATTGATGACTCTAGTAAATGGAGTTATTTTGCCTCTAAAAACCATATTGTTTTGATAGTATTTTCCCAATTTATGTGTTCTCTTGTATGTTTTTCTTTAATTCAATGCAAAATAGTGTTTTTGGTGATGCATTACAGTATTACTAGACTTTTATTATTACTTTTATCAGATATATATATATATAGCATAAATAGTGTTTTTTTATGAGGCTTCAAGCAAGGCTTAGCCAAAAAATTTATGCACTAGGATCAAAATTTATAATACAATTTGCGAATAATTTTTTGTTGTTTTAATATTTCATTCTCTTAATGTAATTTTTCATTTTTCTTTTAAATTTCTAGGTTTACACAATAGTAAAAGTCATAAATAGGAAAACTAATATGAATAATAATTTATAAAAATACCAAACAATGTTTTCCCTTTATTTTAAAGAGAATCTACAGTTAATCTCCACATCACCCCTTGGCCCTTGGTGTCTCGAGCCCATGACCTAGGTCATAGGGAAGTATGGTCTTACCATTTGAATTACAACTTATACACAACTTCTAATTTAAAAGAATTACACTGGAATTTAACAAACAATAGTTTTCATGCATGTTTTGCTTACTCCAAATGTATTCTTTTGAATACTAATGATAATTAGCAAATTAGACAAAACCTTAAAAATTATGAAAAATTCTACATCCACGTTGAGGGAACCATCCATTTGTACTTTAAGAGATTGTATAGTACAACAACATATGCTTTAAAAACTTGTATTGTACAAACCTTTAAGGCCAACGGGATAGTTATGCAACAAGACTGTAGAATTTCCCGAAACGTATATCTTCTTGACATTGTTTATTAATTATTAGAAAGATTGAAAAAACAAAAATTGATTGCAAATTTTACCAATACTTAATTAATTAATTACTAAATTAATATAAAACTGTAGCTAGCTCGTTAATTTGTAACTAAATTATTTTTCTATTAATCAAACACAATTACCTGATGACATAGAAGAAACATAATTCCTTCTGTTAATTCATATCATATTTTACTTGCTAGTGGGGGCAAAAATATTAAAATCACTACACATTTTCAAATTTACAAAAATTTCCACTCCTTGATTCAATGTGTATGGAGAGACCACTGGGACGCAACTGTTCCTACTACCCCCAGTGTGTCTCCACCATTGGCTTCAAGACCATGATATCAAACTCAAAGAAAGAAATTCCATCCTACTATCTTGAGGGCCAAACTTCCATAGTCGGAGCAAGTTTTGGACCACGATTTGGAAATTAAAGAAGGATTTTTGACACCACAGTCAGAAAGTCTTCTTAGAGAAGAAAATTTGCCCAGTTTTATAATATTTGTAAATAGGAATACTTAGTACACCAAAAACAAATAGTAGATAGTGTAATGGTACTTGTAGCTTAGCTTCCAAGACATTTAGTTTCCATTTCAAATTTTCAACAATTTAACTGTTCAATTACTAGTTTAATTTGTTGCAAGATTTAATCTTTCTTAGATTAATTTTTTGCCCTTTTTAGTAGCTTTCTTTAGATACAAAAATCTTTCATTTTTTGATAACTCTATATTTAGAGTTATTTTTGTGCCTCTTTATTGTGTATATGAGTAGATTTAGTCCTATTTGTTTGTATTCTTTGTATTGTAATTTAGTGTTTGGAGTTTTAGAGAAGTTCATAGGCATTTGTGTCATTTTTATGTTGAATTTTGTGTTTAGGTGGTATAGATACCTATTCATTATGTTTTTATCGTGTGCAGGTGTTAGCGATGGGTAAAATGGTCATTTTGCTCAAGCAAAATGAGGATTAGAGTTGAACTTGTCAAACTAAACTGTTGTTAAGGAGACTCAATCACATGCGGTTGAGCAATGTCATTTTAGCTGCAAACTGCAATTGAAACATAAGGGGTTCCGTAGTTTGTGGTAGTATGAAGGCGAGTGGTTCGCAAACTGTGACTGACTAACACACACACTCGCAGACTACGGGTGTATGAGTTGGACCTAGGCTCTTTTTCATTGTTTGTTATAAATAGGGCGTTATTGTAACAATAAAACATCATCATTCATTCCAACTTTCAACCTAGAGTTTTACAGCTAGTTTTCTAAGACTTCTAGCTTAATATTGTCCTTAATTTCTTTATTTGAATGAATTTTTTACTTCAAATTAAATATTCAAGTTCGTCAGTTCAAGTTTAATTTTTGTCAAATTTAATTCAGATAACTTGTTCTTTTATTTATTTAATTACAACTGCATTGTTTTTCATTTATTGCATTATCATGAATTTTTGCCATTTATTTAATTATTGCTTTTCTTCTTATACCATGCACTGCTAATTACATTAGAGTTCGCGTGTAGGAGATGCGGTCATCCATGGGTTAATTAAATCAAAGGTCAATTATTAAATTATATTAATCGAGTAATAATCAACAAAAAGACAATTCTAAAGAGTAGTTAACTTTGGTTTTGGTTAGGTTAGCTGAGTACCGGTGTTGAATTATTAGATTAATTAATCTGAGCCAAGGTGGTAGGATTAGTTAATTGATTCTCAGAAATTCCATATGGGTAAAACTTAAATTGATTCAATTAGGTAAGATGATACATCCCAAGGACTTGATGGTGATCAATTGTCCACAAAGGCTCGATATAGGCTCACGTCGGAATCCGTACTTCAAGTTCCACAAGGTCCAATTACGAGATCAAGAGCTAAGAACCTCAATAAAGCTATGTTGGGCTTAGTTGAAGTTGTTGAAGATCAAGAAGAGCTCACAAACCTTTTGGAGATGAAGTCCACTAAAGAGTCTAAGATGTTCTTAGTAATGGACGTCCAAGTCATTAAAGATCAAGCCTAGGATGAGAAGCTGAAGGGCCGAAATTTAGCCTCATTATTTCGGCCATGGAATATTCTTTTATTTAGTTGTTCTAGTCTTTTATTTTGAGCCCAATTGTTTTAAGTGTTAGTGTGTTTAATTGGGCTGGTTTCAAGACGTAATTATTTGTTTTTGGGCCATGTATTTCGGCCATTAGTTAAGTGTACAAGAATTGGGTTTAAAGGCTAATGGGCTGTAGGATCTAGCCCAACTATTAAAACTAGCTATCCCACATTGAATAATTTAGTCCTAGAATCCTCCACCCTCAACTACAAATAGAGGGGTCTTGTATAGATTACACAATTGAAGGGATGAATTTTGGAAAAAAAAATTCAGTTTTTTTTTTCTTTTTCCTCTCATACGAGTGAATTAGAATTTTATATTTCTCTTTAGTCTTGTCTAGACTAGGAATCTAGTTGGGGCTTCAAGATTGAGCACTTGAGGTTATAACCAACACCAGGTATTGATTTTCTGCCAATTAGGCTTTGGATCAATTCCTTGCTCATAGTTAAAAGATTGCCTTGTGGCTAATCAAGGTAGTTGCTAATCAAGGAGGTCTATTAACAACTACCTTTCGCTTGTGCATATAAACCCTAGGCCGTCCTTTTTCGATCATAAAGTTGGGATCTTTAGCATTTGTGATCAAGTTCTACATACCCTGGGCATCAACCCCGTATCATAAGAGAAGATCTCGAATCCTAGTTATTTAATTTGATAGAATCCAATCATCGAAGGTCAGGGTTGGGCTGACTTATGAGAATTGAATCTCCAAGAAATATAATTGTACTAATTTATCCAAGATTTGGTAAACCTAGGATAATTGCTAGAAAAAAATGGGATCACTTCTTATGGACTCGTTGAGAATGATTCGGATCTAGTTGGTAAACCTAGGATAATTGTTAACCTAGCACTCGACCTAATTTTGTCTATTGCTTGAGACCCTGTTTTCATTAATTTGCTCTTTAATTTCAGCTATTTTAGTAATTTAATTCAAAAAATCTAAACTCCTTACAAAGAGGATGTCTAAATAGAAATTGGTCTAGAATCTCAATACTTATTTACTCAATTCTCGTGAGAGTAATCCTTACTCACTCTACAACACTGATACCGTGCACTTGCAAATATTAGTGGAAAAGTATGAAAGAGGTAATTAAACTTTTCCTACATCAAGTTTTTGGCACCATTGCCAGGGACAGTTGTTCAGGTAATATTGAGATGCTAAGACAATTCCTAATTTATACTTTTATTTTGATTTTATTTGTTTTTCAATAAGTTATCCATGAGCCATTTTTCCATCAATCTTTCCATTAGTAGCTAGTTTGTCATATAAAATAGTGCTCATAACAGTTTCCTTGTATTTGATAATTTATGCGCAGATCTGACTAAACTCTCATAAAGTTTGATCCTGAAATTGATAGGATTTTCAGGCATTTAAGGAGACAAGCATTTCAGCAGCAACATCAAGTACAACTAGAAAGAAATCCAAACCACCTAGTAATACCACAGGATGATGAGGAGAATATGGGAAACAATGGTGCACTTCAGGCAACGATAATGATGCTCCTGCAATGAATGATAGATGATGCCTTAATACACCTAGTTATAAATTAATGAAACACCTAAATCTTACTACTAACTAGACGGCATCCCACAACTATACGGTTGTCAACTAGTATAAAGGGAAGTAGGGATCGTTCCCACGAGGATTGTTGAAAAGCAATTACCAAGGTTTATGGGTACTTGTGTAGTTAAGTAAAATCAAGCGATGATTGATAGAACTATTCTAATAAAAACCATAATCTTAATTCTAACCTAATGATTAACCAAATTAAGACTAAAATTAAAAACAAGCAAATCACCCAACTAAAAGGACTACAAAACAGAAATTTTGAATATTAAAAGCAATTATTTCTAAACTATAAATTGGACAGAGCTAAACTAGAAATCCAAATATTTTTGGATTTTTGATTGAAATTAAGAAATCCCACTAAGAATTAACTAGGAATTAAAGCAAGAAATTGAAAATTCTAACTAGAAATGCAAGAAATTATCAAGAACCCTAATTTCCTAAGAAACCCTAAATTGCAAGTAAAGAAATTCTTACCAAATTAGACAAGAAAACGAGTAAAAATTATATCTACGCAAAACTTGCGATTAACCCATACGATTGTCTAATCAAAATTTAAACTTGACAAGAAATTAAAAGAAGATCTAAGATAAAATTAAAGAGAAATTTCTATTAAAGAAGTAAACTTGGAGTTCAAGCTATCCTAAACTATCTAAACACTAACTAAAACTATCTACTCCTTCCTTTTACTTAAGTTAATTTTTAAGTAGCTTAAATAGTCTAATATTACACTAGGCAAAAAATCAAGAGTTACTGGCTGAAAGTTTACAAAATTGCCCTTACAACTTAACTCTCAGTGAATCAAGATCGTGGTCTGGAACATTTGAGACTGCGATCTCGACTCTAATACAGTAAGACAATTTTTCGAGTCGAGATCGCGGTCTGGAACAGTCGAGACTGCGATCTCGACTCTCCTCCCAGCATTCTTTATTTCATCCATTTTTGCAGTTTGGTCCCTGAGCTTTGTTCCTTTCAGCTTCTAACCTTTAATTTTTAACCTGTATAATATTAACACCATTAAGCACTCAATTAAACTAAAAATTTAACACAAACTTATCATAATTAATTTAAGAACGAAAATACAAATACATATGAAAGAAATTAACTAAAATCCTCAATTACTTATCCAATTTCAGAATTTAAACTACCAAAATGCTATAATTTAGAGGAAAATGACTCTAGTTTCCTACAGTTATCATCACCCCCAAACTTTGTGTTTTGCTAGTCCCGAGCAAAACAACGATTAACATTAAATGAGACCTACTAACATTCAAACATATGAGCACCTCCAAAGTTGACGTGACACTTGATGAATCATGGATGTACTTAGAACAATTAAACAATCCCTCAAGAAATGTTCAACATTACGTGATATGTGAAGTATATAAGTAAATCAATCCAAAATTGAAATTTCATTTTACATAGAAGCACACATTCATTCATTGCACAAGATTTCACATCACCAAGCATTACCATTCTCGAAAAGAGTTACCAAAAGTTTTAGTTCTTTTCATTTGAAACATCATTACTTCTCAAATCACAAATATTATGAAGTTAATCAACCCTCTCAACTAGGCATCATGAAAATAGAAGTTCAATTAGGAATCAACTTAAATGCAATTGTCACACATTTCGGGAATAAACCTCTAACAAGGAATAAGTAATATGAGATTAATGATAAGTATTACAAACATTTACTCCAAGATGTTAACTTATTGGTCTATTAAAACGCAATTCCTAATGGTTTAATTTGGAGAAACAACATGGGTACATGTTGGAATCCCGTACTCGCCCTATTACTACTCTAATGGCTTATTTCGAAGAAACAACATGGGTACATGTCGGAATCCCGTACTCGCCTTATTCCTGAATTTTTTTTTATTTTTTTGGGCCCTAAACCAAGGAAAATAACTGAAATGTACCAAAAATTAATCTCGAATATGAATTATTCACAAATTAGAAGAACATTTCCTATGCAAACACACGACATGTCCCAAAATTCCTTCTACTTCATTTAACTCATTTCTTTCCAAAAGATAGTTCATCAACCACATAATATAAGTGATTTGATAAGAAACAACATTTCAAATAAATTTTTCTAAAATTCAGCACTTCTTTTTGAAAAATAGTAATGCTAAATTTATGAATTCTTCATGTTGCGAGTGAATTACTCACTCACACAAAAATTCTTGAAATGAATCAATTATACAC
This sequence comes from Cinchona pubescens, assembly GCA_025175665.1. Classification (NCBI taxonomy): domain Eukaryota; kingdom Viridiplantae; phylum Streptophyta; class Magnoliopsida; order Gentianales; family Rubiaceae; genus Cinchona; species Cinchona pubescens. The sequence goes on from JANKKI010000053.1 coordinate 11,969,410, forward strand.
TGTTCAATCACAAAGCATTGAACATCAAAATTTGTCATCATTGAGTACCTAATTGATCAATTTTCCATCCATTAATCATCAAGTGGCAACAGAATGTATAAAATGACCATTTCCAACTCAAAAAGATAAACACCCCCAAACTTGTCTCTTTTCTTCTAATTGATGAATAAATCATCCTTCCACTCACCCAAAATTAAACATCAAGACATAACCACAAATAACAGAAACTACTTAAACTATGTCCTATTTTTAAGCCTAGAATTAAAATTGAGTAAAAATGTCAAGAGCCCGTGCCATGCATCTCACCATTCAAGCTTCAAAAAAAATCATCATTCAATGCAACTCATGAACTAATGCAAAGATGGCATTAGCTTAGGACCCTTAGTCACTCTACTTTTATTAAGCAATAACCAAACTTCACCAAGTGTCAACATGAGAATCCAAAAGAAATTCCATCCATAAAGCATCAAAATGTATCAACTTGGCATCAGCTTAAGGCCATTAGATTATTCATTCCAACAAAAGAAAAACTAAAATACTTTAATTCCAAAGATTAAAAGTAAAAAAAAAGTAATCCAAAGTAATCAAAAGCTATGGTGTTCAATAAAAATAGAGAAAATTATCATCATCCATCAAATCGATCCAATGATCAGGTTTGGTCTTCATCCATGCTCAAATAAATGGTGGCTTCATCTCTTCATTCCATCTCTTCTTAACCCTCCTCAGCGTCACTAGGTTGGGCCTCTTCATGATCATCATTCATGTCCCCTCTAGTCACACGCGCGTGGCAAGATCCCTCATGATGTGTGGTAGCCTCCGGTGGTGTGTAGTACTGTCCACGAGGTGGACCAAAGTGCCATGCCAGAGGTGATGGTGGCTGGACCCAAGTGCCTAATGATGTAACCTTTAAAGCCTCTCCAATAACGGTCAAGTTGTTGTGCATCACCATTTGATGGTACGACCAATACCCTTGAAGATCATTCCTTTCTTCTTCACTTACCAGAGCATTAAATACTAATTCACACCTGGGGGTATCGGAATCATTGAAGTTCTTTGAGGTGGTGGTGGTTGTGGCTGTGGCTGGGCAGGGTGCTCCTCCTAGTGGTGCTTTTCATATTCTCTCACCATCCTATAGACATATTCCCGATTGATCCTTCATCTAGGATGTGTCAATGATTCCAATTGACCAATCGGGCAACCCGCTATGGTGCAAAGATGGTGAATTAGACTAGGGGTATAAAATATGGGTCGTCCCGACCTACCACTCTTAAAAATCCCTGTCTAATAAGGTGACCAACATTCACCGGGACCCCAGTCATGATGGCATAGACTAAGAGTACTTTGTCCCTTCGGATAAAGCTCACAGCATTGGACCCCCAAATGCGGCTACTAATAAAATAAAACCACAACTTAGCCACTAATGAGAGTCCTTGACGAGCAAATTTTAATTCAGTGGCAGACAAAGTACTCTTAATCCATTCTACCCTTCTATCACAAATTGCATCTTTGATTGCATTCATATCCTTATTTTTATTGTTCAAAAATGCCAAATACTGACTAGAAGGTACGGGGGGGTATGCTGAAATACGCAATAATCACATCAGCACTAAAATCTACCAAAACCCCCCGTATGCGCACCTTGCCATCTTCTAACTCACATAAATTACAATGAAACTCTTTGACTAACTGGGTAGGTCAACCTGAGTGTTAAAACCCTCCCAATGCCTTGACCTAATTTGTTCTTCTATCGCTCTCCTAGCAACTTCATATAATCCTCAATGCATGGATAGGTCAAAATTTCTCTCTCTAATCACCTCATGCTTCTCGTTATTCTTGAATAATTGCTGAGCCCTATCACTTGAGAATTGAGGTTCAATTTGCTCACCACCCTCAAATGGTTGTTCCGAACCCCCTTCTCCGCTCGTACCCTTTCCGGATTTCCTTTTTCTAGAACTAGTCCCTCTCCCTCTCATTCTAACTCTTCTCTCAGCACTGCCATATACCCTTCTCGTCATTTTCTTTCTGCAAATGGAATTCAATCAACCAATTTCAAAAACCCAACCTTTAATCAAGAATCAACACCACAAAATCACAATCACAAATTCCCGAAATTTTTTTGAATATTTCAATTCAACTCAATTCACAAATCAAACCAATAATTCCAACAATTGGACAATTTAAAATCACAATTCTTCTAAAACAAATTAGCACCAATTACTTGTCCACAATTCAATAATTAAATACCACAAATTTCCACAATTTAATCCGCAAAACTCCACAATTGCCTTCAAAAATTTCCAATTACAACTAATATTCCAAGGAAGGATGTTACCCGTTCTTTTTTGGATTGAAATTTTTTCAAGAATTGCTTGTGTGTCAATCCCCCTTGAAGCCAAATTTCTTCTAAAAATTCTCAAAAAAGATGGATGCATTGATGTTCCTAGAAAAAAACAATATGATATTAGTGGTGGGTGTGGAGTTTTAAGTGATTTTTGGTGAAGATGAGGGAAGAATTTGAGGAGTTGGGGTTTGGGCTTTCGGATGAGAGAAGCATCAAGAATAGGGAAAGTTTATGAAAAGAAAAGAAAAGATCAAAACTTTAAAAAAAAATTCTAGTAGTCGAGATCGCGGTCTCAGTTTTGAGATCACGGTCTCAAACATTTGAGATCGCGGTCTGAGACTTGAGATCGCGGTCTGAGATTTGAGACCGCAATCTCAACTCATTGCAAAAATAGCCTTTGCAAATGTTTGGAGTTGAGACTGCGATCTTGAGATCGCGGTCTCGACCAAATGACATTTCTGCCTTCCAGAAGTTTGAGTTTGAGACCGCGATCTCAAATTTTGAGATCGCGGTCTCGAACTCAATTTCTACAAAGTGAATTTTCACACTTAGCCGAAATTGCTTCACTCTTGACCATTTTTCTCCATTTACAAGGGCAACCTACAAACAAAAAAATTCACAAGTTAGGATGACAACTTTCACTCATTCTTTAGCACCATTTATTCAACTCAAGAACTCAAATATTTGTTTTTTTTTTTAAGAAAAATTCTAACCTAATTCATAACGAATGTACTCAAAATCAAGTCAATTAAAAATCACACCAAAAGAAAGCAATAACAACTAAATTAAAGACATGGGTTGCCTCCCAAGAAGCTCTCTTTTATAGTCACTAGTTTGATTATGGCATGACCTTCATTCCAAGTAATTGATGATGATTGATCCTCCTTTCCCTTTTGGTTTCCACGGAAAAATTTTGATCCCTTTCTTCTTCATGATTAAAGCTTGATTTTCGGGTTTTCCATGCACAAGTCCTTTCTTTCTAGCCTTAGCCATCGCAAGTGCCCCAATTAACATCTCCAATTGTTTCTCAAACCATTTTCTTTTCTTTTTGTGCCGTCTCAATTCTTGACATCACCATTTTGCTTATTCTTTGCAAAACTCTCTTCATCCTTTGTCAACACACATCCCTTATCGGGTGGTTTATCTTTCAATTCATTTCTCAAATTTTCCTTTATTTCCAACACTTGCTTGAGCGAATTGCCTTGGCTCACTTAATTTTGTTCGAGATTCATTTGACCTAGCAAGGATAGAATTAAGAGATTGATTAGCACATTTCTCTTCAACAATGGGAATATTGTCATTATATTCAAACACATCAAATTCAATTGATTCATTTTCAACTCGTAAGATCAACTTCCATTTGTGCACATCAATTAATGCATGAGAGGTCGACAAGAAATGCCTCCCTAGAATCAATGGAATCTCACTCTCTTCACCCGTATCTAGCACAAAGAAATCAACAGGAAATACCAACTTTTCAACTTGAACAAGCACATCTTCCAACAAGCCATATGGTTTCCTTTCGGATAAATCCACCAATTGGAGTGTGATATTAGTTGGCTTGACATTGTTGATCCCTAACTTGTCATAGATGGCTTTTGGCAATATATTTATGCTTTCCCCCAAATCACAAAGTGATCGATGCCACATTTTTCCTCCAACATTCACCGGTATCATGAAACTACCGGGATCCTTGAGTTTAGGGGGCAACCGCCTTTGAACAATGGCACTGGCCAACATTGGGCATCAAAGCATATTTTTTCTCATCATCATCCCACTTTCGCTTCCTTGCCAAAAGATCCTTCATGAAACGAGCATAGTTGGGCATCTTGGTAAGGACATCAATCAAAGGAATGTTGACATTAATCTTTTTCAACATATCCAAGAAATGGGTGAATTGCTTCTCTTTTTCCTCCTTTCTTGGATCAATGAGTTTTTTAGGGTATGGCACTTTTATTGATAGATCTATCTTAAAAGGTTCCTCCACATGCTTCTTCTTGGATACCTTAATCTCATTCTTTTGCTCCTTCTTGGCTTCATCATCAACCACTTCCCTTTCATTCTCAACTACCTTGGAATTTTGTTCCTTGCTTCCTTCCTCCACCATTTTCTTCTCCTTAGATTCAACCAATTCTTTTCCACTCCTTAGGGTTATGGCATTGCATTGCTCCTTGGGGTTTGGAATAGTATCACTCGGAAATGCCCCAATGGGTTTGTCATTATTCAACCTTACCCATTGCCAGCCCCAATTGAATCTCCAAATTTCCTGTCGAAACCTTCAAATTCTCATAATCTCTTTTATGCTCTTCCGCTTTCCTATCCAATTCTCTTCTCAAATACTAGGCTTCTCTTTTCCAACCTTCTTCACCCAAATTCTCTCTAGGAGCATATTGATCACATGATACATGGGTTAGAAAGAATTTGCATAATGGAAATGAGGTCTTTGTTGTTGGTTTTGAAACGAATGATTGGGGAAATTTTGATATGAGTTGGGTTGGACATTTCTTTGATGTGGCGGTTGATAAGGTCTAGATGAGGAATTCGAGGCTTGAGAGTGTTGGGCATTTTGAGGTGGGAGATTTCGTTGGTAAGGAGGGTTGGATTGGTTGTTGGTGTTACTCCATGAGAAATTTGGGTGATTCCTCCAAGACAGATGTAAGTGTTCCCATGAGCTCCGGATTGGTTCTTTGAAAATGAAGATTGATTAGTCACACAATTGATTTGCTCATTAACTCCATATGGCATCTGTCTCACATCTAGATATCACAATTCTGATTGGCATGGCCGCCTCCACAAAAATCACATGTCATGCTTGGTTGATTTGGAGAAGAAGTCATAGATTTACACTACTAGGTTTCTCTAGATTCTCTAACGCTTTTGCCATGTTGTTCATCACACATGCTTTGTTGAGCCAAAAAGGCATCTTGCATGTTTAGATTCAACGCTCCACTACTTGCATTGGCTTGATTAGCTTGGTGTTGAATCACCAGTGGAGTTATCGGTCCATGATGGTAGTGGTTGTATGCCATCCTATTCAACAACTCTTGAGCTTCTTTCGGAGTTTTATATGAGATAGAGCCGTCGGCGGAGGCATCTACGATGGATTTCTTCTCTTGAAGTAAACCATTATAAAAGGTTTGGACTTGAAGCCACAAAGGAATGGCGTGATGCGGGCATTTTCATAGCAACTCTATGAATCTTTTCCAAGCTTCCCCTAGGCTTTCACCAACATCTTGTTTGAACGATGTAATCTCATTCCTTAATTGGCGATCTAGCGGTTCTTGCAGGAGGAAAGTACTTCGCCAAGATCTCTTGAGCAAGTTGGTTCCAAGTGGTGAATGTTCCTTGGGCGTGGGATTGCAACCATGACTTTGCCCTATCACGAAGAGAAAAAGGAAACACCTTCATCCGCACACAATTCGGGTGTACTCCATTAAACTTAAATATGTCCAAGACTTCTTCAAAATTCATGAGGTGTGTGTAGGGGTCCTCATTTGGTCCACCTCCGAACATGGCATGGGCTTGGAGTATTTGGATTAGGGTGGGCTTGATTTCAAAATTGTTGGCTTGCACGGGCATCCGTGCAGTGCTTGAGTTCGTCCCATCAAAATTAGGTAAAGCATACTCCCTCAATGGCCTTCCATTCCCATTCAAGCCATTTCCATTCCTATAGCCACCCATTCCATTACTTCCAACTACCTCTTCTTCTTCGTTTTCCATGTTCACATTCCCTTGATGAGCATTAGCATTTGCCATTTCTATCCTTTCTTGCTCTCTGTTGTGCCCTTCTCAATCTTCTGAGTTCTCTTAGCTCTTTCTCCCTTTCCTTGTCTAGAGCAAATGAATGGCTCTTGAGCTCCTCTTACCATGCACTACACAACCAAGGCAAATAGTCAATTGAAATTCCAAGTCAATTCCACAAGATATCCAAATCAAACATAAAAATCGACAAAATTAACAACTAAATTAAACTAAACTAAAGTGTTTAATCTACACGACCCGTAAAGCGCTTGATATTGCCAAAAATTGACGACAATCCCTGGCAACGGCGCCAAAAACTTGATGCCTTAACACACGTAGTTATAAATTAATTAAACACCTAAATCCTACTACAACTAGATGGCATCCTGCAAGTATACGGTTGTCAACTAGTAGTAAAGGGAAGTAGGGATTGTTCCCACGAGGATTGTTGGAAAGCAATTACCAAGATTTATGGGTACTTGTGTAGTTAAGTGAAATCAAACGATGATTGATAGAACTATTCTAATCAAAACCATAAGATCTTAATTCTAACCTAAATTAACCAAATTAAGACTAAACTTAAAAACAAGAAAATCACCCAACTAAAAGGACTATAAAAATTATATCTACGCGAAGCTTGCGGTTAACCCGCTATGATTATCTAATCAAAATTTGAACTAGACAAGAAATTAAAAGAATATCTAAGATAAAATTAAGGAGAAATTTTTATTAAAGAAGTAAACTTGGAGTTCAATCTATCCTAAACTATCTAAACACTAACTAAAACTATCTACTCCTTCCTCTTACTAATTTTTAAGTAACTTAAATAGTCTAATATTACACTAGGCAAAAAATCAGGAGTTACTGGCTAAAAGTTTACAAAATTGCCCTTACAACTTAACTCTCAACGAGTCGAGATCGTGATCTGGAACATTTGAGACCGCGATCTCTAAGACAATTTCCCGAGTCAAGATCGCAGTCTGGAACAGTCGAGACTGCGATCCCGACTCTCCTCCCAGCATCCTTTATTTCATCCATTTTTGCAATCTAATGGTCCTTGAGCTTTGTTCCTTTCAGCTTCTAACCTTTAATTTTTAACCTACATAATATTAACACCATTAAGCACTTAATTAAACTAAAAATTTAACACAAACTTATCATAATTAATTCAAGAACGAAAATACAAATACATATGAAAGAAATTAACTAAAATCCTGAATTACTTATCCAATTTCGGAATTTAAACTATCAAAATGCTATAATTTAGAGGAAAATAATTCTAGTTTACTAGAGTTATCAATAGACCTTTGGGAGATTATACTCAGCCGACTTTTGGTGGGTTTCAATCTAGCATCTACCATCTCTTGTACAAGCCAATAATTTTGAGACCAAACCAGGTCACATATCTATGTTACAACAGCATTCCATGTTTTTCGGGATTACACAGTGAGGATTCAAACTGCCATTTGATTAACTTTGAAGAAGTGTGTCATACTTTTAAGTAGAATGGCATATCAACAGATGTCTTGAAACTAAGGATTTTCCTTTTTCTTTGACTTACAAGGGATAAAGCAATACTGTGGCTACAATGGTACAAATAGGGGACATTCACCACTTAGGAGAGACTAGCCCAAGTGTTCATGACAAAGTATTTTTCCCCATCAAAAATAGCCAAACTAAGAAATGATAATACCTCTTGCAATTAGCAATATGAGGAAAATCTTAGCAAGGTTTGGGAAAGGTACAATGATCTGTTAAATAAGTGTCCACATCATGGGCTACACTTATGGTGCAAATGGATATCTTCTACTATGGGTTACTTCAAGAAACCCATGAGTCGCTTGATGCTTCAGCAAATAGGTCCCTCATATTAAACAAAACACCGAAAGAGATAGAAAACTTGTTGGGCAAGATGTCCAATAACTACTGTAAATCTTCCAGAGGGCAAAGAGGATGAGTGCTGTACTTCAAAGGTAGTATTGGCTAAACAAGAAGCTATGGCAGGATAGATGACAGCATTAGCTAACCAAATTGAAAGGATGAAAGTCAATGTCATGGCTACACCATAGCCATTAGTTTGTGACTTATGTTCAGGTGATCATCTAAATGGCCAATCCAGTGCATTAACATCTTTTTTTTGTCTTTTGTAGGTCAGGAGCAAGTGAACTACATGGGACATCAAGGCCAACCACAAAATCAGTATAGAGGTCAGAACAACTACTATAGCAACATTTACAATCCTGGATGGAGGAGTTATCCAAATTTATCATAGAGGAATTAACAAAATCAGTCTAATTATCAACAAGAAGGTTCAAACCATTCAAATAGTTCCAACAACTGCAACAACAGATGCATGCACCTCCACCTCAGTCTGAAAGTCAATTAGAGAAAGTTCTTACTCAGTTCATCCAAACCAGCAATGATAAGATGAAAAATCAAGATGGTGCGATTAGAAATCTGGAGAACCAAATGGGTCAGTTGGCAAAGAGTTAAACTGAAAGACCACTTGGAACATTACCAAGTGACACCATTGTCAACCTTAAAGAACATGCCAAGGCCATTACTTTGAGAATGTGGAAAAGTTATTGGAACTGAAAAGAAGATAAGAAAGAGGCTAAAATAGGGAAGGACAAAACTAATGAAAATGAGAGTAGTAATGAAGATGCCGAAATAAAGAAGAATGAAGCAACAAAGTAGAAAATCCCTGCTCAAAGAGAAATCGAAGTTCAACCTACCCATCCTTCTGTAAAAATTTCGTTTCCCGATAGACTCAAAGGAAAGAATAATCAAAAAAAATTTAAGAGATTCCTTGAAATGTTCAAGAAAGTAGAGATCAACATACCCTTCATGGAAGCACTAGAGAACATGCTAAAATACATGAAGCTCATGAAGCAATTGTTGACCAAGAAGAGGAACTTGTTGGGGAATGAGATTTTGAACCTAACAAAAGGATATAGTGCCATCATTCAAAAGAAACTACCTCCAAAGATGAAGGATCATAGTCCATTCTCTATTCCACGTACTATTCGAGAAGTAGAATTCAAAAAAAATTTGTGTGATCTTGGAGCATCCATCAATTTCTTGATGCCCTTATCTATCTATAAGAAGCTGAATGGTGGGGAGCTCAAACTGACCAATGTGTCTCTTTAGTTGAAAGATAGAAGCATAAATACCCCGAGGGCATTGTTGAAGATATTTTGGTTAAGGTGGTAAAATTCTACTTGCTGACAGATTTCATCATTCTAGACATGGAGGGGAGGAGGATAAAGAGACACCTTTGACTCTTAACAGACCATTCCTAGCAACTAGACTGACATTGATAGATGTCCAAGAGGGAATTACATTTGAGAGTCGATGATCAGACTGTTAATTTTTCTATTTTTAACACTCTCAAACATCCTATTATTTATGATAATGTAATGATGATAGATATAATAGATAATCTTGTCGATGATTTTTGCAGGTACAATACTCCATATGATGCGAACCCCATGTGCAATCGACTTGATACCACGAAACCCAACAATTCAAGATGGCACCCAAAACCCAATAATGGACTCCAAAGTTGGTCACAAGAGTTTGGACATGTAGCAAACACACATATACAAGGACGGAAGAACACACAAGAATTCAACTCATTGTTTATAGTGAGACAAGAACCAAACTCTTAACGAAACTTAAAGCGAGAATTGACCCATTGCCTATATGAATCAAGCAAGAACCAAATCTATAAGTCGGTTAGAACAATCACCATTGCTCAAGCGATGATCCCAACAAAGTTGGGATTCCAAAGACTAAAGAAATAACTTTTTCCTCACGAAAAAGACAAATTTTATTGATAATGATGCCTATTTATAGGCTTAATAAAGTCCTAAAAACTAGCTAAAAAGCTCGTAAAAAGGTAGTGCTAGGGTTCAGCCATAAGTAGCCCCAAAATTTGGGCTAAATGGATGTTATTAAGGCTAATTAATAAGCCTAAAAACTAAGAATTAAATTAACACTTAAACCTGACTTAGACCTGACTTAAAACCAATCCAATTTACACAACACTTTAAATTATTATTGGGCTTTACATAATAAAGACCAAACTAAATGAAAGGATAAACTTGAAAGGAAATCCAGCCTTCTTGTGCTTCACTTTGAAGAATTGGATTTTTTGTATTAATGAATTGAGAATAGTCCAATCCAACTCAATCAAACTATCACGAATGTGCTCCAATCTTGGCAAGAGTAAGTCCAAGCTGGCTCCATCTTTCATCTCCTCATCTTGACACATCTTTGGGCTATTCGGATCCATATCATTCCCTCCCTCCTCGAAAGGATTCATCCTTGAATCCGAACCTGGATAAGAAAAATGCAGATTAGTTAAATGAGACACAAGAATGTCAGAAGACATGCCCTGAAGTCGTGCACTATTGTGAATACAACAAAGTTTTACAAAGTAATTATAGTTTAACAAATATGCACGCCAAAGTATAAAATAATTTAGTTTTGACAAGTTAAACACAATGTGAGCAATTGCTAGAAAACACTGATTTTGACACAAATTGGAATTTTTTTTACCATAAACAAAAATTTTGGTCAAAATTGACACGATTTCATTATTAACAGCAAAGTTTTTGACATAAATTACACAACTTAGGTTGATCAAAAACTAAGTAAGAAACAAAAATTTGGGTGGCGTCAAAAACTAAGTAAGAAACAAAAATTTGGGTGGCGTATCTAAGTGAAACAAAATCAAACGAGTTATCACGCCAATGAAAATAGTAGGCACTTGATTATGTAGTATACTCTTATATGCTCCAAGATTACAATTACTTGTTTCTTTGGAGCTTCTGTCACTAAATAATCTTTTTCCATTTTCAGTAGTATCTCTTACCACTACAATTCCCAATAGTACTTATTTTTCCTCAAAACTTGACATTTTAGGCTTTTATGCAGACAAAATCATAACAGTTCATCTCATTTAGCACCAACCTTTCAAAAAATTGTAATAATTTATCAAAATTACTTCAGGTTCGTACCGTCAATTTGAAGGCAATTGTTAGTGTCACGCCCCAAAAACGGGACCGTAACACGCCGCGCTAATGGCACACCGGTCCAAAGCGCAAGGCACACAACGAACAGAGCAACAAACTTAACCGCAATGTAATAGAACCATCAAACCATTTCTTAACTATAAAACCGAATATATCATTTTACACAAAAAATACGAATTACAAAACTATTTGGGTACAAAATTTGTTGCTCTATTGGGACTGTCTCTTATACACATCTAGATGTGTATAAGAGACAGTTATTAAATTCTTGTGTTAAAGCTTATCATTTTATTATCCGCAGAGTCCTACCAAGGTAATGTGGAATCTGGAGTCTCTTCTTGCAGATGCTCTTACACATTGGAGAGTCAAAAACGAGCACCTAATGTGAAAAATTATAATCACGTGGGGTGAGCATAACTAGCTCAATGGATATCATAAAAGCTCTTCAAATGGGGCCAAGCATTTCAATAAAAAGAAAACATAAAGATAATAACATTTGCGAAAACCATAGTCATGAAGCAGTTTCAAAAATGTCTCATGCCATTTAAACGTCAATAAACCATAATCATAAGTAGTTTCTAAAATGTATCAATGCCATTTAAACGTCAGGCATGTCCAAAACATAGCCAAAAAGATCCAATCATTTCAAAACATAGTATGCTAAAGCATGGCTTTGCCCGTTGTCGATTTCAATCCGAATATAATAAAACAGCATGAGTATCTTTTAGGCTCAAAGGTATGACCTACAGTACTAGTCAGATCTAGTAATCTACCACACCTACTAGTCTGACCTGGAGGTCAAGTTATCCCATCACAAGACCCCGCAGTCAAATAGTTCATAACAGTCATAGCAGTCACCATGGCGTCCCATGGATGACTATAGAACCGGTTCTCCACAAATCAAACATTTCCAAACACATCCAAAATTATATACCTAGGTCACCTATGAGCCAAAACAGTCATAAAATGCTTTCATATCAAAAGAGTTTGCAAACATATCATTTGATTAACATAAAATAGCTTGGTCCCGATTTCATATGTAATAGTTCCAAAACTTGGTAAAAGTGCAGTTCCAAACATCATACACATTCTCCTTCTTATAAGTGGAAGAGGGTCTATGTTACCCACCTATCAAAGCAAAAACTGCACAAATGATCACTGAACGCGATCGCCGGCGGTAGGTAGCGTGGTACCTAAAACAGATATAAGAAGACTCTTAGAAGAGATGTAGAAGTTAAAGAATGACTAGGGAAGCGAAAACGACGCGAAACGATAGAAAACGACACCAACAGCTCTTTGGTCAAAAATGACCTTTTCACAAATTCTGACCAACTTCGACAAGCTAAAACCCCAGTCAAAACACTTAGTTAACCCCTCAAATTCGTATTACAGCTAGATTAGGAGATAATAAGCTCNTGAGAATATAAACAGAAAGATTCACCGGAGCAATAGCCGGGACTATATCAATAGCATTCCACAACAATCCATACCCCATAACCACTACAATTAACTCTATTACAACATTAGAGCAACAACCTATGGTTGGAATTCCTCTTTACTACCAAACTGAAATTTTTACCGATTAGCCACACGCATGATTCAAACATGCTTCCTATCCAACCCACTACCAAGGAAACACTTAAAACCATCAAAAGATCATTAAAGATCCTTCAAACATAACCAATTATCCAAATTATCCTAGTTGCGCCAAACTTCCGCTTACTTACAAAATGAAGGGAAATCAATTCCACTTGGTTTCAAGTCTCAATTCCTATCCAAACTAACCTTAAAACACTCCTAAAACATCATTATGTGCATAGACATAAGCATTCATAGCATAACACTCTAGGCCACATATGGAAGACAAAACCCTAACTCATAATCCTAAAATTTGTAATCTAACCATGGAAAGTTGTTAAAAATCAGGAATCAACCCCAATCACTTCCCAACCTCCAAAACACTAAAAACAACCCATAACATACATAAATCATAACTTACAAGGCTGCAAAGAGGGTTTATTTTCAGCCATAAAGAATCCTACAAAACTTGAAATTAAAGCTTGGATCATAAAGCCCATAAGCCATAAATGCTAAAATACATAAAATCTTACCTTCCAAGTGATTCCTACTTGAAATCCAAGAAAATTTTTGGGGGAAAATGGAGAAGAGAGTTTCGGCTGCTGCTAGGAAGAAATGAGGAAGAAACAACAAGAAGAAGACTTAAAAAAACTTCCAAAGTTGACCCAAATAGTTCCCCATTGACCAAATAGTCTCCAAGTTGACTATTTAACCCAAAAACTAATTTTTGCTACTAAATTATCATTATAAATCAGCCATCAAACAACACTCACACACCACAATGCACTAATTACACTTAGTCCAACTTTTGACCCGTTTACCCGCCGGTACCGAAATCGCGTAAATCGAAAAATTTGCCGAATTGAAAAACGAATAAGTTGAAGTACTTTATGACTAAAAATAATATGAAAAACATTTTAAACCAGTTAAAAATCAAAGAATAAGGCTAGTAAAATACTGGGTTTCACAGTTAGTATTTAGATCCACGTCATATTCCTATTTTTCCATAATGACCATAAGAATAAAAGCTATCAAATCGTATTCCTATTTTTCCATAATGAGCAGAAGAATAAAAGCTATCAAATCTTAAATCATCATTCCAAGTAAATGTAAAACATGTATATATAATATACAAACATCTTCAATCTTAAAAGTGAAATATCAAGAAATGATAAAACTTCATTTGATCATCTAAAATTTCCCACAGAAAATGTTAAAATTTCCCTAAACATAGATGCAACAAAATTGAAGAGTGAATATACATCACACAGATGGCTTCCAGCTAGCACAGTTTTAAAGTGGACGACTAAAGTAAAGCAAATGAAAAGAGTAACCTATGTTGGTCTCTTTGCATAATAAAATGATCAAGAAAGCTATTAACACAAGAAATCATAATAAATCAAGAATTAAATGATTAAAGAATCTAAGCAACAAGAGAACGTAAAAACACAAAAGAGACACATATAGTCTACTTTTTTTATGCAAATGCCCGAAGGAAGGGCAGAAATTTTATTGACGTCATCAATTATTATAATGTCGAAGATTAGGGCAGCCCCTAGCATCTAGCTGAACCAAACCTTTTATAGAGCAAGGAATGGTATAGCGATCATACTCAACGTACATAGGTTTTAAGATACCCTCGTTAGCTAAACAATCAACAACTTGGTTTGACCCTCTAAATACATGTTTAAAAGAAATATCTTTCCCAACACAATAGCTGCTTATGAAGCGAAGTTGATTGTCAATGTTCCAAATTGATGCCGACGCGCCATTCAAAGTGTTAACTAGCGTAAGAAACACATACAGTCTACTTTTAAGAGCAAACATAATTATAAAGAACTACAAATATATTACTATAAGTTTATTCAAAACTAACTAAAAAACAAAAATTAAGTCTATTAAAATAGGTACCTTAAGTTCTAGAACTTAAAATAGGCCAACTGTAAGGTAAAAATTAAAGTCCACAAAAGAACTTTGAAAGTAAGACAAATTTTGAAGTTAGAGCTTAATACATGAAAACAATAAAGGTATAGTAACAAATTAAGCCAAAAGAACAACATCACTATCTAATAAATAAATATTCTTTACTAAATCATTTTTTCAAATAGGCAGTAAGTGTAGTGTCAAAAATTCTTACTCTATTGAACAACAATCTATAAGCACAATACAACTAGCAAAATGTTATGCAACACCAAGGCCCTTTTAGTTACCTTCAAGGGCTGGTAAAGATTTGATTAAAGAAAGGCTCAAATATTCTAAAAGTCAGGCAAAGAAGGAAGCTGCAAATCAAGTTGCATTAGAGGGAAAATACCCAAAATACCTTCAAGATTTCCCCGCCAAGAAACAAATTAGATTAACTCCCGGCCTAAAGTATAATAATGAAGGATCATCAAAGCCTGTATACGAAAAAAAACATCTAGCAATTTGAATAGATACAGATTGTTTCAAATGCACAAATCCTGGAAAGTAAAGAGAATTCAATGAGAAAAAGTTTGTAGAGGTTTGCATCAATAGGATTTTGTTTTGTATTTATTCCCTGGCACAAGATGAACTTTATTTCAGACTAAAAGGAAAGGCAAAATATAAATGCTAATAGATTTATGAATCATAAGAATCAAGTAAGATATAGTGGAGATGAAATTTCTGGATAGAACAACAACAAAAAATAGAGTGCATATAAGAAAATTCACCTTAACTTTTCCATAGGAGTTGCTTCCAACTATAAAAAATAAAATACATTCAATATCCTTTTCTCTAAAGCTCAAGCAACTGCAATCCTTTTCAATAACCATCTGTTGACACAATTCTTTTTTTTTTTTTTTTTTTTGAAAACAATTCAAAATTTACTTCTTTTGACGCAATTCAAATTTTTTTCTTTTGGATCACAAATTTTTCACTTTCTAAAACTACACTTCTTTATTGTCCCTCAAATCTGACCATTCAAATTTTCAGCCATATAATAGAGATAACAAATAATTATGGCTTGCCAAAGTTCATTAGAAAAATTCACAATCATCCAACAAAATCAAACCCTTAAAATCAAAAATGAAAAAAATATATCTAGAAAAGAAAAAGTGCATGTCAGTTCAACTAACAAAAATATAAAGCCCTAAATAGTAGTAATACATTTGACCAGTTCAAATACATAAATGAGTATCTTAGGAAAAATGATAGGAGTTAAATTAGTAAAAACCTAAAGGGTGGAAGAAAGTCAAGAAGAAGGCACACCAAATAAAAAACTAATCTTTTATCTTGCAAAAAATAAGAAAAATCATATCAAGGGAAAAAGTAGTAAGAGCAATCAAAAGGAAAAAAATAAAAATAAAAAATAAACAATAGACTCTATGAACAAAAATCTTAATCTTTTCTTCAAAAAAAAATCTTCATCTTTTAACCTGGATGGAAAAATGGGGGGAAATCATAAATTGGAGGGAAAATTTTCTTTCATCCTCATATACAAAAAATTCTATATTTATCTACTTTAGGAAAAAAAAAAAGGAAACAGCTCACGAATAAACAGATTTGCTCCACACTTTGAACTTCAAAAAATAGGATCATTACAACCTATCAAAAGGCAACCAGTAATTTAAAAAAAAATGATGAAAGGCACACCGAAAAGGATGAAGTGCAAAGCAGCAAATGGAGGGTTTTTTGTTCCCTAATCTGATGAATTAAGGTTTTTATTAGGGTGTAAAATCAGTTGACCAAATCACATGATGAGTTTTGGTACGAGGGAATGGTAGATTCTCCTGTTGTAGGCATGGAGATCTTTGACATAAAAGGCATAATTTTAGGAGAAGGCAAAAAGGCTAAAGAAGAAAAACTAAGAGAGGAGAAGAGAGGAGGCAATACGGTGAAAGAAGAGAATAGGAAAAGAGGAAAAAGGGGAATAGATTCTAGAAGAGGCAATAATAAATGTCGTTGAACAAATGAAAGTGTGAGAAAAATATAGGTTTGTAGGGATGTTTTATGTAAAGTAAAAGTTCAATTCTTAAGCCATTCTATATTTACTTTTTCTAGGTATAGCTTATCCATAAATTGGCAAAAATACTACTAAATGTATTTTGTCATTCTTTGATGTAGAAGGGTCTTATTGTAATTTTACTCCCAAACAACAAAATAGTAGTATTTGGATATAGTACAATTTTTGCAGAAACCAATACGCCCTTGCACTTCAGCCCCAAGTCAGCAAAAGAATCTGTGAGAAGTAGCAAGGAGGTGCTACAGTAACCCAACTTTCTTCTTATATAATTGTAGTTGTTGTTGTTGTTGTTGTTGTTATTATTATTATTATATATAGACACACACACTCACACACAAGGTTTCTAAATAGTTTTTTAACTTGTATTTAGCACACTTTATATTGTATGCTTAGTTATTGTGGTGGAAAATCCTACCAAGGCTTGAATGCTCATTCAAGGGTGAAAGTTTATCTTCATATGAGAGGAAAAGCAAAAGGAGCATCCTTTTCCAAGAATTTTCAACTTTCTAACATTGATTTGCTTTATGTTTCATTCATTACTACTGTTAATAAAACTGCATCTGGAATAGTTTATTTGATAGGGTTGATGTAGCTAAACTTACATGCCACTAATACTTTGATTTAAATGAAGTTCCAAACTTCTCATTTTTCACAAGAGGGTGTATTACTAATTCTATCCCGTTATTTTTGTCACCCAACCCCATAAAACAAAGTTTAGAAATCTACTTTTTCCCTGCAATTTTCCAATCATGGCCTCTTCTTGAAACAAGTTAGTTTAAATTGACAAAGTTAGAAAATTGTACTTATAAACTATCCACTTTTAGTAAGGTGGCATTTTTAGCGAGTCAAAAATAGATTATATAACATTATAAATGTACTGGAGGGAATATTATACTTCATATTTTTATATCTATGATTGAAGAACGGGATCTAAAGATCATAGCGAAACGGTATCTTATTTCTCTTTAATTGTTATACATAGAGATTAATTTTTTAATTTTAGTGAAGAATAATGAATGCCATAACTTGTTCGTGATTATTTTGAAAGAATAACACCTAGATAAGTTGTATAATCTATTTAGTTTTCTGTGAAAGAACAACTTACAATCTAGGATTCCACTGATTGTAATGATTCTAAATTGAATTGCTTTATATTAATTCCAAAAAGATTTCTTCAAAGGAAATAAGGTCTAGGATATTATTAGCTCTAGAAGTACTAATAAACAAAAAGAAACTCTACCATCTTATGTATCTAATATTTGAGCTTATTTTGATTAAAGTCTCATAGTATTATTAGTGTTGATGAAATTAATTCCTAGCAGCCTTTTGTCCTTGTTTACTCACATGTTTATTTATTTTCTTTAAGTATTACTTTAATTTAGTTAAGTAATCAACTCTTTAACTTGAAAGTATAATTGGAATTAATTGTGATCAAATGTATAGGATACTTGTGAAAAAGATAACTCAACTCACAAATTTGTATTACTTGTTGACTAATGTATTTATTAATATATATATTAATACAAGGTAGAACTTTTATTACCAATACAAAATATACATGACTTGTGAATGATTAGATTCTTACATCCCAACCCATCTAATCTAGCCAAGCCTCTAGCTAGTTAAAGTAAAGTGGAATGGTCATAAAATAAGTTGAACTTATAATTGCAAGCGACATTTTCTGAATAATCAGCCATTTGATTACCTTCGCCAAAGATATAGAACGCTATAGCAAATGTTTGACAAAACACACATAATTTGCTGCACCATGCTATGAACCAACCAAATGTTGAAAAAGTTAAGATGACACTACCCTTTGAATCCCCAATTACTCATCCTCTAGCAGCTAATTCTAGATTAGCTCTTGACACCCCATTCGTATTGAGCTTAACAAAATTTTGAGTAGGGGAATTCCAACAAAAAAACTAAGAAATTGAAAGCTTTATGAAGGCTCTGACTAAGAACTTTTTCCCCATGTGCTATCATTGAATCATTCTATTTGGCAGTTGAATGGACGGAAAAAGACTATTTTAGTCCCTTTACCTTTAGAGAATGTTCTAATTTAGTCCTTCACGTATCAGAGGAAGTCAATTCAGTCCCTCATTTTTCAAAATGTTAGTCAATGTAGGACTTTTGAAGAAAAAGTAAACAAATTAATGGTAAAAATAACGTACTATCAAATAGCTGTTAATACACAAACAAGTTGAGGTAAAAAAATTTACTCTTCATTATCCCCAAGATCATTTTCCTTTCTCTCATATTGCCTAAGTTTTATTTTGTCCCATCTTTTTCAAACAATTATCAATGACAGAAATTATTGAAGCAAATTTCATCATTTTCAAGTTTTTAATCTCCAGTCATTTGTGTTTTAAGGCAACGTGATGTTCACGTGGCATCCACCATTAATTTGTCTAAATTTTTCATTAAAAAATCCTGCATTATGATAGACTACCATTGGGTTATTGTGATATATAAGAGACCAAATTAAAACACACCCTAAAAATGAGGGATCAAAATTATCTTTTTTCTTTGAATGGAGCGAAGCTGTAGATAGTGAATGAAGCATAACTTTGACCTATTGATAACTCTAGAAAATTATTTTGCACTTTCAATATAAATTAGTGAGCATTCCGAGTAATTAGCATTTTTGTCATTCTGATTTTTTGTCTTTGCCTTTTTAACAGCTTAATTCCGTGAATCCACTGTGTGGGGTTTAGAATTAGCATTTCTTGATTATAGTATTTTTTGTAAAAAAAATATTATATTATTGGTTTATTGTTAAGATTCGAAGGTTGTGTAGCGCAAACTAATATCATGTTTATCTTATCTTTTTTTTTTTATGGATAATGGCTGCTTTCTTTTAATTGTAAGAGTACTGAGAAAAAATATTAGAGGTGGCATTATTGTAGTTGGAGGAACACGGAACAAGAGCAAAATATAAGAGGTGGAATTATTGTAATGAAGGTGGAGCATGAAACAAAAGCACTATAGGCATAGAAAAGTAAGGTAGTGTGAATGAACAATTTTCTGTCATCTTGCTAAATAAAAAAGAATAAAGGTGTATAAAAAAATTTTTTAGTGATGTTCAAATATCGTTAACTTTAAGATAATCAACCTAAACATTTTAATTTTTTTTTATAAATATCGATTTCTTATTTCTTGATGGCTTAAAAATTTAAAAGATCACCACATTTTCGAGTTGAACCCACTTTGTTTATTGTCATTTTTTTTTAGCATAAGAACATTAACATAATTTAATAACATCCACGAAGTTATATCTAATGGAAAAACTTATGTAAGTTTGATCTGCAGATTCATCTGTAAACCTATGATCATTCAAGAAATCACATGAATCACATCATGATAGATGACATCAATCTACTAACTCCATAAGTGCTCACAAAGTTTATTGGTTTACCCATAAACCAAACCTATACAAGTTTTTCCTATAATTATGTTAAAGCTTGACAAAGGACAGCATAATTTAGTGATTTACAACTATAAACAGATAAAAACCAAAAGGAATCCAAGCCAACACAAGCAATACTACAGTAACTAATTTTTTGAGTTCACGATACAATAAGTTAAAATACAAAATACCAGAAATATCTATTATCTTAAAACATGCAAATCCTACAAATTCCAAATACTTAAAATACTGCATATTTCAAATCCCAAATGAACCAATTTTTCCGAAAATTTTAGATTTGTTTCCAGTCTATTCTTCATTGACTGAACGACGAGGCTTCATTCTTCCGGATGGTTTCCACTTCCTGAAGCCTTGCTTCCAAAACCCGCATTTTCAGCATTTTGGAGAAAGTTCTTGACAATAGAGAAGTGGAAGTCAAAATCAGCTCTATATTTTGCACAGTGCGCACCAACCCACTGCTTGCTTACACTATTAGGAACCTGGCTGTCCCTCCCATGCTCTTCAATGACAGTCGTATTTCATCATATACATATTTTAGATCCACACATCTGGCAGC
This sequence comes from Cinchona pubescens, assembly GCA_025175665.1. NCBI lineage: Eukaryota > Viridiplantae > Streptophyta > Magnoliopsida > Gentianales > Rubiaceae > Cinchona > Cinchona pubescens. Next base: position 11,990,077 of record JANKKI010000053.1, read on the forward strand.
AGCTTGGTTTTTTATTTCCCAACAAATAATAAAAATACGACAACCATGTGAAGGATCATTTCAGGATTAGGATAATATACCAAAAGATGGAACCAAGAGGAGAACAACGAACATTCGAGTACAAATGTTTTATATTGCACACACAAGTATAAGCACTAGAGATAATCCCTGGTGGAAATTTACCAAAGTAGGTATAAAAGAAAAAGATAAAAGTTTCATCAGTTTTTATGATGGTAAAAGACGAATTGCTTATATGTCAACAATAGCCCAATTTGAGTGAGGCATCAAGCAAACAAGCTGCGAAAAAGTAGAAGTGCAAGTACACGTATTTACTCTGTTTTGGTGATGGTGAAATAGTAATTTCTTGTATGTTTCACCAAAGCTCAAAAACTCGACAAGATATCAATCAGAAGGAAAAGCCCAAAACATTCTAGGTAAGCATTACCCTCATTCATTGTTACAAGCAATAAAGTTCGAATAGTGCCCTTCTCAAAATCAAGAGTTTTCACCCAACACACAAGCATATTCTATATTACGTGAAAACGAATAACATTCAATATGGCATCACATACGACAAAATACAGAAATACCACCATGAGCTAATTTACATGTTTGTCTTGGAGTAAGACAAGAAAAGCTGCAACGATAAAACAAACAAGTAGGACGCCCAAGTGCCTGTCATTCCCAGAGAGAGAGAGAGAGAGAGATTAAATGTACATCAACCATGAAGAATCTATGCATCAGAGTAGGACCTCACACAAGACATAAACGGCATTGGATCTCCTGTTGCACTTTTTGGTATTACACTTATATTACACTATGTGATGGGGTGACATTTGTCCCTCATTTCTTATTTTGTTATTTTAAAGATACACATGTGTATAATCACATGGTGTAATATGAGTGTAACAGTAAAAAGTGTAACAGATAATCCAAAGCCGACATAAACTAACCAAAACCTACACATGCACAATGTAAGAGAGAGAAAATAGTAACACAAATACACATGGGGAAGTATGGCCCTCAGAAATTCTGAGCATGACCATTTGTACATCATACTTGCACATTTCTTCTTGTGCTTCCTTCGATTGAAACAGTTTTGCAATATTTTTTGAACTAAATTGCTTTCCACCAGTAGATGTTTTCTTTTTCTTAGGCAAGTGCTGTGATTTCTTCTTTGAAGTTGTACCTGATCCAATATTAAAATTGTGACAAGCACTATTACTCTGAAGCGAGATGACATTGCACTAGTCTGATAAAAGGCCTCTTGCATGTCTTGGTCCTTGGATTTTCCATTGTACAAAACTTCCACTTTCTCTGCCTTCATTGCCATGCCATCAATTTGAACTGAATTGTGCACCTTGGCAGTATTAAAGGAATCCAACTCCTGTCCAGAGTCTCCAGACATATCGCCACCTTCCATTTTCTGAGTAATCAGTTTTCAGACCATCTATAGATTCAAATTTGGAAGGGCTAGTTGTCTCAAGGAAGTGTGAAAAGGGCTTATCTTCGTACCAGAGTCATAAAGAGGAACTTCCTTAACTCTGTACCCGTAGAAGAACAGAAACATTATGCATCACATCCAAAAACTCAAACAACAACAAAAAGTCCTGACTGCAACTGTCATAGAGTGGAATTGTGACAAAAAAAGGGAAACCACACAATGTACATTGCCTGAACAATTTTTCAACCATAGTAAGATATCCAATTATGCCAATTATTCCCACAGAGAGAAGAACTGATTAAAAAACTAGCACTTCAGTTGTGAAACAAGGAGCCTTAAATGGTTCATCTCACGTATTAATTTTAGCGCCTTCCATAAAGCTTAACAAGAGAAAAAAGCATACAGGAATAAGAGATGTCATAAGCAAAGCCCAAGAGATGATTGCTGTGGATGAAACAGTTTCTATTAGCTGGCATATTGGTCTGCAGATTAACTGTTTGATAAAGAATCCACTACCTAAGTGAATTGTTAGAGTTAAGCAAGACTGGATTTAGGGGCTCTACTCTAGACAGTATACTGAATAAGAACAAAGCTGTTCATCAGATTCTGATCACCCAGGGTCATGAGTCAAGAAGTAAGACCACTAGTTTCAAAATGTTAAGGACTCTAGTGTAAAGGAGGTGTAAAGGTCTCTAGTTGATTTTACTTCACTATGAAGTATGAACTAATCTTCTAGGTTTGATCATCTTGGCTACCCATTCAATTCAAAGAGCTTCAGTACCAAGTATTTGGTCAGAAGCGCCCTAATCTAACAAGGAACTAACAAGAAGACAATTGAAGTAGCCAACTTAACGGGTAACTACACTATGGGCCCAGTCCCAAAAACGACAAAACTCGGGGGCTGCCAGATGAGGTTGGGGTAGTAGAGTTCCTAAAGTTGGGCCTAATTCAGTCTCGTGTCTTTTAGAGCTGGTTTTATGTTAATGTACGCCTTATGTGGGAAGCACCTCTATCAAATGTATCATCCACCAAAGTGCCTTCATAGACCTCTCTGAACTTTGAAGAGCACTAACAACATTATTTTCAGATGCGGCATCTCCTTGGGTAGCAAATCATCTCAGATGCATTCTATTCCTTGGAAAAAATACTGAATTAAACATCTATCAAAATGTACATGCTTTAGATATGATAATTAGATATGACAAATGGTTCAAGGAAGCTGGAAGACTCGTGCTTGAAACTTTTATCAACTTAAATAAACAGTTCTACTAAGAGAAATGCCTTTAAAAACGAGTGTCATTTTGCTCTTTAAAAGCCCTTCTGATCCTCAGTATAAGACTCCCTTGATCATTCCAGTTCCCAAAATTTAATGACATGGCTCCCTTATATCTTTCTCATTCTAGCATTTGATTTACTCATAGATTCTGTTATTTCTACACATTTCTTTCTTGCGTGCCCCTTCTGATTCTTTTTCCCTTGTTGTCACTAACATTTCAAAATCTTTTTACAAAATTAAGGGAATAGGGAAAACGATAAAAGGAAATAAGTTGGTATATGGGGATAAATCATAAGCACCAACATACAAAGTGAAGACAACCACAAAGAAGAAATGCGTTAAACTTAGAAGAAAAACGCGTACAAGGAGATGCACTTTTTAATGCAAAGTTTCAAGGAAAATATGCAACCAATAATTAAATATGAAAAAAGCGAGAAGGAAAAATAAGCCCAGAAGGATGTACTAGATCCTCACTTTCAAATAAAATGTAGAAAAATATTGTGATAGAGGTACTTCCCATCTTAAGGCCTACACTAGGAGATGCCCAACTAGGGAACTCTACTTACCCAACTTAAATAGGGAAGCCAAAGAGATTTGTCTTTTTTGGGGGGGCCATAATTTAGTTACTATGGGTCCTTCAACCTTTGTTTGTTATTAGTTCCTGGCATGACAAGGACTCTTCCAGTCAAATACTTGGTAAAACTCTTTGAATTGAGTGGCCAAGCTAATGTAACTGAGGAAATTACTTCATGTGAAGCAAAATCAACTAGCGGTCAATAAAAATGTACACCTCTATTTGTCTGCAAATGAGCACCGAGAGCAAAACAGATCAGAGTGATATCATGCGCATGTAGTTTTCACCATGGCTGAGCGTGTTCAAACCTACAAATCCTCTTCAATAATGCCCTAGATCTCTTAAATTCTCTTAAATAAGCTAGTATACTCGAGCTTAATTCCATGTTGTAAGCTTACATCTATTTGGAAAAACCAACATATTTTAACCAAACTGTTTTGTGTTTTTTTTTTTTTCTTGGTAAGATTCTACAAACATAAACAAAAAACAAGAAACATAAATGTTACCATGGCCCCTAAAGAATAAAAAGTGTTTTCTTCCAGTACAAGAATAAGGTTCTGAAAAAGGACTTATTTTTCAGGCAAGGCTAAGATGGCTTTCTTAAGCTCATTTCTGATTTGGTTCTTCGGACAGCTTATTTTCCCCTTAAAAATGTTCTGTTTATTTTCTAAAGCAGTTTAGGAACCAATTTAAATAATTTTGGCAGGTAGACTTACCCCATTACTTTAAATACCCATGTGGAGCTTAATGGTACTAGCTTTCTGTGATGCTCAAAGATCCAAAGAATAAGAAAAGATGCAGCTGCCCAATTGTTTTTCTCCTCTTTGTTCAGTAATAATTCCTAAATATCAGAGAGTAGAACTTCTATAGTTGATACTTTATGGTTTCTCTGAGGCACTATGGTTCTGCAAAACTTCTATGGTTGATACTATTAGTTCATTAATAGTCATGAAAAATTCTCATCATCAACCAAATCCAATGACTATGAGAAGACAAAACTAATTTCTTAAGTTGAAAGCAAATCTATAGTAGGTAGAGAAAACAATGCCTGTCATCTCCCTCTTTCGACACATGGTTATATTCCTGAATAGAACAGATGTAAATAATCAATTTTAAAAAGCACAGATTTTCAGATAACAATAAATAAAGATAATTTTAAGCTTCTCTATATAAAAGGAAGGCTCGCAAAGACAAAAAACACTGTGAGATATATAACTAAGATATACTTCACTTTTCAGAAGGAAATGGATAAGGATAGGACATTGGCCTTCAAATAAAAATGGAAGCATGATTCAGGTAGGATCTTTATCGTTTCAACATCCGTTAATATTATTTCACAAAAAGTTAAAACAGTCAGAAAGTTGGTAACTAGTTTACAGATGTTTTTAGTATTTTTGTTTACGTGGTTTCAACTACTACAATCTTCACATGTTTGTTTCCTCAATAGTCTTGACTCTTGTGTAGATCCCCTCAAGTTAAGCAAAACCGTCCTAATCACGAAAGAAGAAGAATGTTCTGCTTTATTTTTATATGAAACCCTCATGTAAAGTACCCTTCCTCAATAGTCTTGTGTAGATCCCCACAAATTAAGTAAAAATTTTTCTCAAAGAAAAAAGAATCACACGAGAAATGAGCTTCGTATTGTGAAGGAAAGACAAGTATGAAACACTCATGGCGGGCTAACAATTTCAGAGGTGTACAAAAGGATTGCCACAGATTTGAAGAATCAAACTGCTAGAAGAAAACTTTTGTCAGTTATCCATGTTTTCAACATCTGCCACACTGATAACAAGGATGATCAATAGATTTACAGTAATGCCACTTGCATCTTCCAAGAAATGAGATTAACTGGTTCAAAGCCATCAACCCTCCTTTTAGGAAATTTCATCCAATTAATGCTTCAGAGCATGAAAAAAACCCCCACAAATGACAAATTTTGTTTAATTTAAGCTTCTCTCTCTACAGAGTTAACTTTAGCTCTTGACCCAAATATATCACAAATATATTGCTACCACCAACAGAGAGGGTACTTAGGACATCAGCATGTGACAAGAACAAAAAATTATTTAGTACATCAGCATGTGCAACTGTGTCCTACAAAATCCAAAGATTCATCTAATATACTAAAACAGCAGTCATCAAAGGTAAAACAAAAGATTATTCAAACAAATAATTAAACACTTGACCGAAAAGTTTCACTTGGAAACCATGCGACTTTTCACCAAGAAATATACAACAGTTAGCAGCCCCCACACAGAGCAAACAGTGGCTGATCTACCACCATACCACTCACAACTGTAGTTGTATGCCAGTTCTGTTCCGGCTGATATATCTACCTTTGCAAATATCCCAACCTGTGTTTCCCCGAATACTGTCCATTTCCTTGTCTCACAATTCGGTAGGCTGCAAATTCCAGGGAAAAGAGTGTAAATTCCATTTATGGATGCAAGATCTAATTCAGTGTTGCCTGGAACTCAAAAAGCATTTAACATGAATACATGATATCCATGGATACTTCTGACTCACCATGAATGATTTATGAACCTCGCAAGGCTTCCCTTATTTGTAGCATCGATAAAATAATTAGAATTTAAAGAAATTATATACGCATCCCTGAGACCTATATCAGGTCATTAAAAATTTATGATTAGTCTCAGTAATAGGATACCAACACGTATGCAGAAAGCTTTTTATTCACCTTGTGCTTTATAACTTTGGGACCTCTGCTTTGCTTCTTCCAACGAGATGACCTCTCCACAATATTCTATAATAAATTGTCTTCCAGCCTTGACATCCAAGAGAAATATGGTCATAAGGCATATCATGAGCATGAGTGGTAACAAGTAACAGCACAAGCAGCTGTTTGAATATATGTACTAAAAGAGGATAAAATTGCTACAACAGTGCTATATGTCATACATAAATGGCAAATCTGTCCTCATGTTATACATATTCTCTTAGTGATGATTGAATTTTTAAACTAACAAACTTAAACAACTGAATCAGGCAAAAGGTGGATAAGTTGGACAGATTACCTTAATATCTTCATCAGCCAAAAGAACCCATCCACGCCCTTCAGTTTGAAACAACTTTGTTTTAGCATATTCACATTTTTGAAATCTCTGGCAAGAGACAAAAAAGAAATCTTAAGCATTTCCTCCACACAATTATACATTCAAAAAATCTACAACCTGTCAGGTAATATTGAAAAAGTTATTGAAACATCACAACTTCAGATAAAGATGCCAAGTCTTAAGCTTAGTCTATCTTGAATGAAACAAAAGCACATAGCAGGGGAAAAAAATCTTGAATGTACAAATAAAAGGTACAGAATTTGCATTAAACAAAATAATAATAACAACATGCATCATATCTGCAAGCTGATACTGTAATATTAATTATACATGGCAGAAAATAAATGATAACGTGAGTTGTAACTCAGGACTATAATATTAATTATGCATCATATCTGTTTAGAGAAGCATTTATGTAAGTGCTAATATTTCCCTCAATAGCTCTCAGAATATACTCCCTCAAAATTACGTGCATCAAACACAAGAGTATTGTTTTTCCAAGCTCTCCTACTATATACAAGGGATTTTTTTTTTTTTTTTTTTAGTGCCTTGAGTCCTTGCATCAACTGACCTAACCAGTTGTGACCCAAAAACGTGTTAAATCATCTACAGCTCACTTGCTATCTTGCACACATGCATTACAGCTGCTGTCTTTTCCTACCTCTTTAAAAATTTATCCAAGAAATACCTTGTCCATCCATGGATGAGTACACTCTGAAGCATCTAACTCTGCATTTGTTACAAGTTACTTGTACTAATTGTACCCACCAATCTATCAGAATAGGAAAATGAGCATATCAAGCACTATTAAATATTTGGTGTTTCACCAGAACTATGTTCTGTTAAGTGGATACTGAAAATTTGATGCATCTACTTTTTGTTTTTAAACCTAAGATTCAATACTTCAGTTGAAAATTCATAGAAGACACTTTCTTTTTGTCATTCACACCAACCTCAAAATGTGATGCATCCAACAGCTTAGACATTTTCCATCCCAACCATTTTCCATCCCAACCCAGATAATTAGAAATTTATTGCATTTGGTGGTACTGAATAAATTGACATCAAACCAGCATTGTGAAAAGACAAGCTCATTAGGCCAATGCACCAAATAGACATTCAATTATAATTTAAATACAGAGTAGATTGAAATTACTTCACAAAGGTGTAGCAACTAACTTTATCCTCAATCCCCATTTTCACATCCATATTCTTAAGAATCACAGCAACCATTGTCCTCCATACCAATCTCTGCAGCAAACTTTGCAAATCAGGTATTGTTGAAACTGTGAAAATTCCATCATCTATTACACCAAGTTATCATCCACAACCAAAAAAGCCCTCATTTCCACAATACCAGAAACTTTTTCTCCCTTCCTATTTAATAAATTCTTCTCCATAGACGCCAGAAAAGATGACCATAAAGGGATAGAGGCCCAACTTGAGGTACAATTGATAAATATCAGGACCAAAATGCTTCATGACTATGACGGACTCAATTTGAGATTTCTCAAAATGAGTGAGGGACTATTTAGCAATGTATCATGTAGGGTCATTTTTTCTTAAAATAGAAGCAAGTATATCAAATGCTAATTCTAGACGGTGTTATGCTTGAGGGCAAGGGTCAATTCTAACCACAAATATACCACCTTGTATCATAGTTCAGACTCACTAATAATCAGATTTTAAGTCCACTTCTGCATCATCACCGGCCCCGTGCCCCACCAGAAAACATGTCAACTGGAACGACTAATATGAATTTAGAGTCAGCAACCACATCATAGTTTGAACCCATAAGCCATATCAAAAGTCATGTGACACTATGAGCAGCTTAGTCATCGTTTTAGGGAGCTAAAAATTTATTTATTAAGTCACAGTCTCATTTCCCATTTGCCAAATCTATTTTAGCACTTAACAATAAAGACAAAAGTTACGGGCATAAATAAACTCAAACAGTAACACTCACCTAATTCTTGCAATATTCCTTACATGGACAATACCCGCGTGTGCATTCTGTGCTGGTCATCACATTCAAGCACCCGTCTCCACAGGCACTTTCAGGGTAATTGGCATCGTATGTACAGAAACAAATGGCTACATCATCATCCTTAAGCTTCTTCGGTTTGGAAGGCACAAAGCAGTACAGTAAATATGTGCTTTCTAGGGGATACTAATCATAAGCTTCAAGAAACATTCAGCTAGAATCCAAAAGCTACTTCAATAATTACATTATCATTCTATAAGACAAGGGGTGCTTGCTAGCAAAATTAAATTAATTTGAAAATAAAGATTGGTGGATGAAATGACAAGAAATATGCATCATTTTTTTTTTTTGGTGCATTGAACAAGTCCAGCAATAAACTTTAATTCCGCAAGCAAAGTCCACGTAACCTAGGTAGAAGCCATGCAAGAACAAACAAACATCAGTCACATAAGAACAAAAAGACTAGACAAGCAGTAGGTTTACTACTCAGTTCCACAGACGTAAATATCACTCAAAAAGGAACATGGAGAAGTGAAGCTTACTTTCTGTCAACGAAGACATTTTGGTGAATGTGTGTGAATGATGGTAGTCCCTCTGGAAGTACAACCTGTCAAACAACATTTAATTAATTCTTAACTATAATCCAATAATATCTTGCAATGTGGAATATTATACAAACATCAATCTCCACCAACAGAGGCTAGTGAGTGGTAATGAGTGGCTAACTCATTACATTACTTTTTCTTCAAAATCTTGCATGAACTATAAACATAAAGACCCCTGATGCTAGACAATTTTGAATTCCAACATGAAAATTATATAAATGACACCAATAATATAGAAATCAGATAAAGTCATAAGAAATATGCTAACAATTTACTTAGAAGGTGTGGATTAGGTTGGAAAATGGATAAATGGCTGTAACTAAGAAAGAGTTAAAGCATGGCTTTAACCAACAATCATAATTTTCGTACAACAGTAGACTTTTGTATCAATATTCTGTGGAGTACTTCCAACCTGTCACATATGGAGCAAACCCAGGGCATCTTTAACATTGATATTACAGGCATAAAATAAAACCTGATGATTACTGGAAACTTTTTTAATGTTCACCTTTTGATGACCTCATGTCATTCTCTTTCAGTAATTTCACACATCACAATCTAAACCGTGAATCGCACAACACCATTGCACAACAGAATTTGAAATGTACCATATAACAACACGTAAGAGATTAAGAGCGTCAATCCTTAATTTCACATAAACGTCCCTTCCAACAAAAAGCCGTACTTTAAAAAAGTACTATTCCCAACTTACCGCAAAAATGAAATAAATTTATTTATTAAAAACAAAAAAACAAAAAACCTTACCCAGTAGAATAATTGTAATCATACAATAACTTGTAGTACAACAACAAGCCTTACATCCAACAAGGTGGGGTTGTAGAAACTTCTATGCCCCTGCACTCCGTCGTGAACCATATCCTCACCACCGTAACTTTTTTTGAGAAATAAATGTTCAGGATGGTCCTAACATTCAACAACTATTTCTTGTGGAGAAAATACCTTATTGAGTCCCTCAACTTTTTACTAATCCACTTCTGGTCCTCCTAGTTTAATTTGGGATAATTTGGCTCTCCAACTTTTAATTTTGGCCAATTTGGTAACTATTCAGCGGTGCCACTTCTATGCCTAGAAATAACCGCAGCCGTAGGCGGACCAAATTTGCCCAAAAATAGAAGGTGGGAAACCTAATTGACCTAAATTAAAGCAGGAGAACAAAAAGTGATTTGCAAAAAAAGTTGATGGACTAAATAGGGTATTTTTCCATTTCTTTATTAAGCCAAAATTAAATGGTAATCAGGCAAATAATTTGCAGAATTACAGAAACATGATTTTCGTTGTTAAGTGACCTTTAATATCCTAAAAACATGGACAATTTCCAATTCCCAACTCCAAGTTTTAGATTCAATTTTACAAACTCTAAAATTAGATGTCCTTGGGGTTGTAAAAAGAAGAGGATACGAAAATCTAAAGCAATTCTTTCTCAATCACATCTACAGATACCACACAAGTTCAAGGATCCAAGAATAGATCATTAATTGAAGAAAAAATGGGTGGACTCCTGATGAATTATGCAAAAATGCCAAACAAAGTACTATACATACAAAGACATAAATGCATTAAATCCTAAAACACTGAATAAAATTTTGAAGGGTATTAAGATGAGAATGTGAAGAAAGATACCAGAATCAAGAACTAGAGTAGACCTTTTTACGACACCTCCTAACTCGATTTGAACTTTTGGAAGGTGGAGATCTGTAAATTTCTCGAAACAGTTGCTTCAGATCTTTTTTCTCCATCAGGAAAGTTAAACATACAGTATTGTATGATATATTATTAAGCACCGTTTAGTAAAGGCAGGATATGTAAAAACTTTTCAGCTGAAGCAGAGGAAGATTAGCCAATCTTTCGCTGGGTACTGTGAAACAGCAAGTATTTTGACTGATTTGTTGTCACAAGCTGCTGAACTTCTGTGGCGGAACCTCCTAGGGAAAGACCCAATGGCAGAGGCAAACTATGAGATCAAGAGGGCGAACATATATAGGCATGGGTGTGGTGGAGGCTGTAACTTAATTGAAAACTTGTTGAGGGTACTTCCTAAGTGTCTGTTTGGTTAACAGGCTGGATGATATAGGATGTCATCCTCAAACTCCTTGAATAAGTCATTCCCAGATGAATAGTCCATGTTATCTTATGTTCGGTTAGATCAGATATTGAGTTGTATGGGATATCTTAAAAATAATACTATTTTGTATTTGGTTGGTGATAAGATTAGATGGGATTGCTATTTTACAGAACAAAATACACCTCAATTTGCAGTTTATTTTTGGTAATCTAATAAATAATATTCAAATAAAAATATAGTAATTAAAACATACTAATAATAAACGTGACAATTAAATAAATTGTTATTACATAGGGTAATTAGCGGTATTTTTTTTATTCATAATATAGGGTCAATTATGTAATTTTACATACTATGACCCAATAATAAGGAACTTTTACTCCTCCTATACTCATTTACAAATGTATGTGTAATTAGCTGTCTTTTTTAATTTTTTTAAATAAATTTTGTAATTTTACGTATTAAGGTATAATATTAAATGACTTTTTCTCCTATCCTATCCATTTGTAGAGGTATTTATGTAATTAGGTAATCAAACTTTTTATTTTTTAAAGTTTTGAAATACAAAGTTGTCATAAATGCACTTAGTCGCTTGTAAAAACCTATAGTACCCATGTAAAAGGATCGGGTATAAGGTCAATTTCCCCTTAACCCGATAAGAACGGGTCGGGTCATCTCTTAGGCATATAGATCTGATGCTCAATCCGTGAATACCCCCTATATCCTATATGATATCAAATGATATAGGGTCATACAGTTTAGTAGGGGTAAATTAGACAAAATTTTTGTTATCCCATAGAGGAGTCATCCCAACATAACTAATACTACCTCTCCCATGATATTATTTTAATCCCTTCCACAAGGGATTAATTTGGGTAATTAGGATAATAAATCCCAAACATAGGATGACATGGAATTAATAATCCAATCTCACATCATCCCATGAACTAAACGGACCCTAAAGATACTGAAACATTTCTCTTACCTTGCCATCAAACCTGATCCAACTTGGTTTTGCATTTGCCACCTACCTATTCAATAGAATTCTACTTTCACAACAAAAACACAACATATGCATAAGGGTAATAATTTAAAACACTCCACTTTTAGTCATCATATACTGCCTTTTTTACTTTTTTATTAGGTAAGCAGACTAATAAGCCTTATTCCAAGAAGAAATGACTCACTAGCAAGAGAATACCCAAAATCCTTACAATAATTATATATCCACAGTTACATTTTTTTTTTTTTATAAATGTAGTTAAAGAAACGCAAAGTTGATCATCTATTGGGAAAATTGTGGTTCTAAGACCTATTAACAAAGAAGTTATTTGATTTGTTTTAAAAGGGATAGGTGTTAAGGAGGACCATCCAAGGCCAAGAAACAGTTTGTCATTGTAGGGTTTTTAGAGAATGTGCTAGAATGCTGTTGATTATTTTGCTGCATCCGAAAAAAGAGAAAAGAGGTGTTATAGAGAGAAAAATATCTTGTTTATTCTCACACACTTCTGTCAAGAGTACATAAGATCTATATATATACAAGTGTAGAATAATCTAGATCCTAAAATTAAGCTAATCAATTTACATCCTTACATCCTAAAATCAAGCTTTCTAAATCCTACAATCAGGTATATCAATTAGCCTACAATCAAGGTAAATCAATTAGCCTACAATGAAATCCTACAATTAAGTAAATATATTTACTTACCATATTTACAACACTCCCCCTCAAGATTGAGCATAGATGTTAATCATGCCCATCTTGTTACAAATATAATCAATCCTCGGACTACTCAAAGCCTTGGTGAAAAAGTCAGCTAACTGTTCTCCAGTTTTTACATGATTGGTAGAGATTAAATTTTGTTGAATCTTCTCACGGATAAAGTGACAATCAACTTCAATATGTTTGGTCCTCTCATGAAGAACCGGATTTGATGCAATATGGATAGCAACTTGATTGTCACACCATAACTTCATAGGCAATGAACTATCTAGACCAATCTCACTTAACAATTGATGTATCCATATCAGCTCACAAGTTGATTGTGCCATGGCATGTTTCCTGTCTCTTCTGCACTAGCTCGAGACACTACATTTTGCTTCTTGCTTTTCCATGATACCAAATTATCTTCCTCCAACAAAAACACAATACCCTGTGGTGGATCTCCTATCAATTTTAGAACCTGCCCAATCTGCGTCTGAGAAACACTCAATACGAGAATGACCATGATTATGGTATAGTATACCACGTCCTGTTATCTCAAGGGAGCTCCAGGACGTGGTATCTGCTCTAAAGCTGCCCAAAGATCTCAAGTGACACTAGATGTGTATAAGAGCTGACAGGAATGCTCTGTCATGGACATCTAGATGTGGCTGTCTCTTATACACATCTAGATGTGTATAAGAGATCCGTGAAAGTACTCACTCGAGTGGCACGAGGTTGTAAGTTGCAATTAGTGATCATTGGTGCACTACAAGGTTTAGTACCCAACTTCCCTGTTGCTGTCAAAAGGTCAAGGATATACTTTTTTTGAGACTGAAAGATACCCTTTTTACACCTAGTAACCTCAATGCCCAAGAAGTATTTAACATCCCCAAGTCTTTGGTTTGGAAATGAGTTCCTCCTTTAGTTTTCAAGGGTCAGTAATACTGCACTATTACTTCCAGTAATAACAATGTCATCAACATAAACAACCAACAAGATAAGGCCAGCTTTAGATTGTTGATAGAAAATAGAATGGTCACAGTTACTCTTCTTCATGCCAGACTCTTGAACAACCTCACTAAACCGCCCAAACCAAGCACAAGGACTCTGTTTTAAATCATATAATGACTTTCGAAATCTACAAACCTTACCAGACTCCCCTTGAGCAACAAACCCAGGTGGTTGCTCTATATATACTTCTTCTTGCAAGTCCCCATGCAAAAATGCATTTTTGACATCTAATTGGTGCAAAGGCCAATCATTAGTAGCAGCAAGGAAAATAAACAAAAAGACAGAAGCAAGTTTTGCCACAAGAGAGAAAGTATCAGAATAATCTACCCTATATGTCTGAGTATACCCTTTTGCTACAAGACGAGCTTTTAGCCGTGCAACAGACCCATCAGGGTTAACTTTAACAACAAACACCCATTTACAACCAATTCATAACCTTCTTATTAGCTGGTAGATGTACCAAGTCCCAAGTACCATTGTTGTCTAAAGCCATAATCTCTTCTTCCATAGCAGCTCGCCAACCAGGATGAGCCAAAGCCTCAGGAAGATTATTAGGAACCGACACTGAATCTAAAGAAGCAATGAAACACCACAAAGCAGGAGACAAATGTTCATATGAAGCGAATGAAGAGATTGGATGAGAACATTGTCTTTTACCTTTTCGAAGAGCAATAGGTAGATCAAGACTCAGATCTGTAGATGGAGGAGCTGGTGGAGGATGTGAGTCTATGTGTTGAGTCCGACGAGTGTACACTTGAGTGATAGGTGGTCTCGTAAGAATAGAAGGACTAACAGGGGTTGTCACAGTATAAACTAGAATATTATCTTTCTTTCCCTCACAACCATAAACATTAGATTCAGGAAAGAATGGAGTGGTCTCAAAAAATGTAACATCAGTAGAAATTAAATAACGACCCAAAGTAGGAGAATAGCATACTATATCCTTTTTGAAGACGAGAATATCCTAAAAAGACACACTTGAGACACTTAGGATCCAATTTAGACACTTGAGGGCGAACATCATGAACAAAACAAGTACTCCCAAAAATACGTGGTTCAATCGGGAATAAGGGTGTAGAAGGGAACAAAGTCGAGTAAGGAATCTCACCATCAAGTACAGATGAGAGGCATGCGATTAATTAAGAAACAAGCTGTTGAAATAGCATCCGCCCAAAATTGCTTTGGGACCTTCATTTGAAAAATGAGAGCTCTAGCAACTTCTAGTAAGTGTCTATTTTTCCTCTCGGCAACACCATTTTGGGGTGATGTGTCAACACATGAAGATTGGTGAAGAATTCCATTTTCTGACATGTAGGAATCAAAAGGATGAGAAAAGTACTCTTATGCATTATCACTTCTTAAAGTGCGCACGAAGATATTAAATTGTGTTTTTATTTCAGCACAAAAGGAACAAAAGATGTTGAATAATTCTGATCTATTTTTCATTAAATATAACCAAGTAACACGAGAATAGTCATCCACAAAGGTAACAAAATACCTAAAACCAGACTCAGAAATCACTGGACAAGGAAACATCAAAATTAACTAATTCAAAAGGGGACGCAACCCGTTTATTGACCCTAGGCAAATAAGAGACATGATGATGTTTGGCGAATTGACACGTCTCACAATCTAAATAGGATAAACTTTGAAAATTTGGAAACAACTTCTTCAAAATCGACAAAGGATGATGCTCTAATCGATAGTGAACTTCAAGAGGTGTCAAAGTGCTTGAACATGCAATGGGTTTCGGCACTTTCATTGAAGGAGTTTCGAGTAAATAAAAACCGTCAGACTCACGTCCTCTACCAATAATCTTCCTCGTCATAAGATCCTGAAACACACAATGATCAGGGAAAAATGAGACAAAACAATTGAGAGCACAAGTAATTTTACTGATCGAAAGTAGATTGAACGAAAAATTAGGCAAACAAAAAACAGATGCTCACAACGAGATAGATGTTGTAGGATTGGCTATTCCAGAACCCACAACAGAAGTCATTGACCTATCAGCCAAAGTAACGCTTGGAAGATTTGTGTGAAAACTAAAGGAGGAAAGGATATCTGTATCACCTGTCATATGGTCTGTAGCACCTGAATCAATGACCCATTTGCAAGAGAATGACACAAGACATGAAGTAGGTTTACCTGACTCACTAAGAGAAGATGGAATAGTTGACTTTAGTGAGGCTTGGTACTCGGTAAAGCGAGCAAATTCATCAGCAGAAACAAGTACAGATTTATCCACAGATGAAGGCTTTGTAGACTCATGGTTACTCTCTTGAGATGCGAAGCTGGCAATCTGAGAATGATGTTGAGGTTTGCCATGAAGTAAACAACATGTACGCTTCGTGTGATCAGGATTTTGACAATGATAACAGACACGTTGATTTTGGTCATGTTGTCCATGACTAGCATTCCCTCCACCTTGAAAACCATGTCCATTTCGACTACCAGTTGCTTTTTCCTCGACTAGCCTCATTCAAAGTACCTCGGCTCACATGGGCACTACACACTAGGAGGAGAAGATCGAGATCCCTCAACTCGTAACACTCGAGTGAAGGTGTCACGGAGAGAGACAATCTCTGGACTGGAAAGAATCTATTTTCGAGCAGCATCAAACTTAGATGGCAATCCTGCAAGGAAACTCATAACAGCCATTTGCTCACGGTGAGACTGTTGAGTTTTCACATCAGCACTCAAAGGAAGAAAAGTATTCAACTCCTTATACACCCGTTTAAAATCCATAAAATACTCGGTAAGAGATCTTTTCTATTTTTCTAGACGATAAAACTTCTTACAAACATCATATATATGATTGAGATTATCCTTACCAGAATACAGGAAAGTCAAGTAATCCATAAGATCTTTAACAAATTCACAGTGATTAATCAAACTGATTACCTCGGTATCGATAGAATTTCATATCTGCCAGAATATTCTTGCATCTTCTCTTAACCAGAGCCTTTTTTGCAGCATCATCTGATGGTGTGGTTCATCAATAAGATGATCATCTTTATCAATACTACGGAGATACACCCGCACAGTTTAAGAGACAATCCAAATAGTTCCTGCCATTGAGTTTCGATTCCTTGATCTGTATAGGCTTTGGCTGTAAGCTGGTTGGCGCCTTCTATCTCTCTGCTATTACCCACTGTGTTGTTTGCCATTACAACTCAGTGTAGGAATTTTAATGTACCAAACTAGAGATTAAAAATTGACTCAACAGGGTCACGAAAAAGATAACAAAGCCTAAAGTTCTAATACCATGTTATAGAGAGAAAAATATCTTGTTCATTCTCACACACTTCTGTCAAGAGTACATAAGATCTATATATATACAAGTATAGAATAATCTAGATCCTAAAATTAAGCTAATCACTTTACATCCTTACATCCTAAAATCAAGCTTTCTAAATCCTACAATCAGGTAAATCAATTAGCCTACAATCAAGGTAAATCAATTAGCGAATCTACAATCAAATCCTACAATTAAGTAAATATATTTACTTACCATATTTACAACAAGAGGAATATCTAATTCAGTCAATAGTGTACTTGAGTGAAAAACTGACTGGTGAAAAATATAAATTAATAGATGTCATTCATATGCCTTCTAAAAGGCCTTAAAAAATTAACAAATAGTGTATTTACTCTTAATGGTCCAAGTTGGTTTATGAAAGAATAATATTGACGATGAAAGGCAAAGAAGGAAGATTTTTGGCTAACCCATTACTCCTTTCCTTTTTTCCACTCTTAATATAGCACAGAGAAGTTCCACGTACATTTTTTACATAATGGATAAACAAACAAATAATATCATAGTGGATTCATCTTATAAGATTAACAAAGTTTTACGCTGGCTGTCAACCAAATGTCCATAAATAATGGATATCCGAAATAATTAGCTTTAGGATTGGAAACAAATCGTAAAGAGGTTCAAAAATGTAAATGTTTATGGAATTCAAACTTCACAAGTTTGCATGACAACTAAATCAATTCTAAAGAATATTTTCCAAGATTATATATAGCACTATCAAACATATATAGCACTATCAAACATATATAGCACTATCAAACATAATTTCAAACCATCCTTCCACTTGATAGGCAATTAATTATTCATAATTTTTATTTTAGCATTGAAATGTCATTTGACTCATTACAACTTGATTACCTTTTCATTTATAAATCAACCCTTAACAAGACTATGAGCCCTACCTTCTTTTACAACAATCATCATCTAAACTTGAGAAGAATTTTCCTCTGAGAAGGGAAACTAAAGGAGAAGCACGAAAGCATGGTGGTAAACATTTTCTACTTTAAGAAAAAAGAGTTCTACTTTTTAACTCCACTTCAATAAAAATATTGGCAGCAAGCAGAAGAAAGATCCAACTAGGCATGCATGATTGCTAAGGTAAACATCACGTATCAAGAAAATTGGAGAAAATATCATAACTAGGCTTAAAATCTTCACTTTCTACTTAGCAGTAGAATGTCCAAAATAACCTAATTCCCATTTTTGCAATTTAAACTTTACTAACAAATATGTAAAGGTGTAGTAACTTTTTTTTCATTTTTATATGTATATAAAGTGCAATAGCTTAAAGCCATTAGTGAGAAAGCATTTCTCAAAAGGCATGAAATAGATTAATTGCCTACCCTTATTTTCTTAATGTATATTAACAAGTTGTACACCATCAAAACTCAAATTATTTTAAACTAGTATCAAAATAGAAAAGGAAACACATGATATTCAAGCTTTCAAAACCAATGCTTACCAGCCTAAGAATTGCTATATGCTCATAATTTATCTGGTTTTCAAACATATAAACTCGTGACAGCAAAATTCCTTTACGACTTAAGGGTAAATTTTATATAATGGCAATTAGGCTAGCGATGCTTTATGGGTCTGAGTGTTGGGCAATGAATTACACACATGAGCAAAAGATGAGAGTAGCAAAAATGTGAATGTTAAGATGGATGTGTGAGTACTAACTAGGATGGACAAGATACGCAATGAGTATATTCGTGAGAAGATTGGAGCAACATCTATTGATGAAAAGATAAGAGAAACACGCTTAAGATGGTTAGGTCATGTGTTGAGACAACCAGTAGAAGCGCCAATCAGGCGAGTAGATTTTAAAGAGAGTACTCAACATAAGAGGGTAAGAGAAGACCGAAAAGACTTGGTAGGTAACTTATAAGAAAGATATAACCCATCTAGGAATTAAGGAGGATATGATCCATGACAGAATGCAATGGCGTAGCAGGATTCAAGTAGCCGACCCTACTTAATAGGATTAAGGCTTGATTTGTTTGGTTTGTTTGTGATGGAGATATGTGAATTACACACGAGCAAAAGATGAGAGTAGCAGAAATGCGAATGTTACGATGGATGTATGGGTACACTAGGATGGACAAGATACACAATGAGCATATTCGTGCGAAGATTGGAGTAACATCAATTGATGAAAAGATGAGAGAAACACGCTTAAGACTGATATGGTTAGGTCATGTGTTAAGACCACTAGTAGAAACCCCTGTCAGGCGAGTAGATTTTAAGAAAGTAGTCAACATAAGAGGGGTAGGGGAAGACCGAAAAAGACTTGGTGGTTAACTTGTAAGAAAGATATAACCCATCTTAGAATTGAGGAGGATATGGTCCATGACAGAGTAGGATTCATGCAGCCGACCTACTTAGTGGGATGAAAGTTTGGTTTATTTGTTTGTTTGTATTTCAAACATATGACCTCATCTAACTACTTGTCTTAGTCACATATATTTGCAGTTGACTTTTATACACCCAAAAACTTAGTCAAAAAGAACTTTTACCTTCTCATAATCCGTCTACACCTAATTAAGATGCTAGAAGGTGGTCTCATGGAGCCTTCAGAAAAGAAAGCTATTCGAAAGAACGTGACCAAAAGCTTAAATGCATCAAGTGGATGTCTCTAAAAGGCCCATCCTATCTATATTTCATCATGCTCTTGTTGATTTTCTTACAATGGTGATCAATTTGATCGCTACCTTCTAAGTTTACGTACTTCTCCAGGATCAGAATGTGACAGTATGCACGATTAGTAAGACAATTGAGTCAAAATTTTGGCCACGTAACTACTACATCCCACATTATAATACTTTTAATACCCATATTCATGTGTATTGTAGACAAGACGACAAAACTCTGGTTCTGATAGTTGAACCCCGGTCTTACATCTTACAGCTTACAGCTATGGAAACTCTTTTTATAGATAACCGAATCCAATTTTGAAGGAATAAATGTAATTAATTAAATTTTGAAGGAACAACTTGATAACTCAAAGACGCAACAGAGAACTGGCTCCTTTTGAGAGAGATGAAACTTCGTTAAGCAGATAATTATTGTAATTACAAAAAAAAAATTCTTACTATTCAGAAATGTCATTGGATACCTGACTAAGCATACTTTTTTTGTTCTAACCTTCTATACCACCAATTTTTGTTCTAAGTTTGGATCATGAAAAAAATGATGGTTGACATGTGGATGACGCCATTTCCAGATTCTTTTCAACAAAAGTAATAACAAATATACTGTTGGCCCCAAAAGCAACTTAAGAGGGGGGGTGAATTAGGTTATCTCTAAAGACAAACCTTTTTAAAGTGCTTAATAGAAATTCAAACTTTGTGCACCAAATGAAAACTTTAAGCACAAATGAATACAATAGATATTCAACAGTTTAAGCTTAAAGAACAAATAACAATATTGAGATTAAGAGAATCAAACCAAACTCCCTAGCTTCTCAAGCTTGGAGCTTGTAATTACAAAGAGCTTCTCACAAGGCAACTACCAAGTTCACAACTTGAAGTTCAGCCCTAAAAGTCTCTTCAAAGTAGGTGAGACAATAACCTCTTGTACACAAATGAGGATCACTCTTGCTCACACTAATTTCCTTTAGTTGAGCCAAGAGTTTTACACTCACAACCTCCCTTTGTTACAATTGTTATCTCTCCACTCTCACACTTGAAGAACTTTTACACTTCTAAGCTCTTTAACGGACTGTCTCGAACATGCGTCCGATCGAAGCAAAGTCTACTGGAATATGAACGGACGCTGTTCTAATGTCCGAGGCTTGCTTCACATTCTT
The DNA here is from genome assembly GCA_025175665.1 of Cinchona pubescens. Taxonomy (NCBI): domain Eukaryota; kingdom Viridiplantae; phylum Streptophyta; class Magnoliopsida; order Gentianales; family Rubiaceae; genus Cinchona; species Cinchona pubescens. The sequence goes on from JANKKI010000053.1 coordinate 12,010,960, forward strand.
TGTGTCGGACGATTACCATCGTCCGAAGCTCTGTGTGGTTGTTTTTGTTCGGACGATCATTTGCGTCCGAACCTCCCTGTTTTTCTGCACACTTGTCTTTAAACCATTAGTATGATTTGGTCATCATCAAAACATGATTAACATAACTGGGGTTCTTCAATCTCCCCCTTTTTGATGATGACAAATCAATTGGACAATTCGTCCGACAACCATAAAATATGAAGCAGGGAAACTACATAAGAGAATTTGTCCATTATTTCTCCCCCTTTGGCATTATCAAAACATAAGAAAAAATAATGCAGTTAAAGCTCCCCCTAAGTTTATTCTCCCCCTTGAAAGATGAATAAAATGAAGACACGGAGAAAGAGAGAATTCATGCAAAAAATTATGATCAATTGCACTTATGATCAAACACTTTTCGCTTATTCTTTACTAAAAAGCATCATCAAAACAATGAAGCATGTGTGATGCAATTTCTTGTAAAAACAGATTCATTTAAGAATAAGCCCCTTTCTTTTGCAAGTAGTGATATTTATAGACAAAATTTTGGGGATACAAGTATCCTAGCATTCTAAACATATTTGACCATATAGATGAGTAATATTCAAGAGAACATAGTTCTAAAACTTGATAAATGAAAGCACACAAAACTTTAGATGTTACCCATTTCAATATGATCTTAGCTCATATGCCTTGAGCACCCTTCATAGATAATTTATCTTGAATTCCTTGGTGCACTCCAAGCATACCTACATACAAAGTTAAGCAACAACTTTTGGTACCCAAACTTTCTTGGGTCCAATTGGATTAGTAACATGCTTAATCACCCAAATAGAATTTATTCCTAATTTTTCATTTCTTTTAACATAACAATTTTTCTTTATATGGCCGTGTTGATGACAATGATTACAAGTAATGTTCTTATTGCCATAAAAAGAAGATTTAGATTTAACAAAGCATAAATCATTTTTTCTAAAGGTGATAAAATTTTTGTTCAAAAACATATTTCTAGTTCTTTTCTTTTCAAAAATATTTTCTTTCTTTGTTTTCAAAGTAACATCAAGATCATCTAATCTCTTCTTCAATGAAGCTTGTTCTTCCATGATCTTGGTTTTTCCAACGAATATTTTCTTTCAAAACATCATTTTCTTTTGTTAAAGAATTATTTTTATGCACAAGTTTTGAGTTGGCACTCAATAAAGTGTTAACTTTAATTTTTAACTCTTTGTTCTTAGCATATGATTCTTTCAAACATTCATGCATTTTTAAAATAAATGATTCAACATCATCATTATCATCATCACATGAATCATCACAAGAATCACAACTAGAGGTTACCTCATTATCGCCAAGTGCCATAAAAGCCATTTGAGCCTCCTCATATTCTTCTTCAACTTCTCCATCCGAATTGCAATCATCCCAAGTGATTTGGAAGTTGTTGAAGTGAGGCTTCCTTGAGTCTTTTCTCCCTTTTGATGAAGCTTTAAATGCTATGCTTCTTTTTCCCTTTGCCTTCTCATCTTGTAGCTTGTATTTCAACTTCAATTCAAATGAGGTTAGAGAATTGATCAAAGAATCAATAGGCATAGAATTTAAATTTTTAGACTCTTCTATGGCAATGGATTTGCAGGTTCCCATTCCTTAGGTAAAGCATTCAAAATTTTTCTATTCTTTTCACCCAAGGAATATTCTTTACCCAAACCTTCCAAATCCTTTACCATATCATGGAACCTACAATACATCTTGTCAATGTTCTCATGAGGTTCCATTTTGAAGGATTCATATTTAGCCACAAGAAGTGACTTCTTTTGCTCTCTAATATCTTCACTTCCTTCATGGATATCTTTCAATTTGTCCCATATCTCCTTGGCCGATATGCAACCTTTTACTTTAGAAAACTCATCTGCATCCAAAGCATTATACAAAATATTAATAGCTTTAGCATTTAAAGATAAATTTATTTTATCTTGTGCATTTAACTCAAATCTAGTTTTAGGCCTTAATCTATGAGTATTTTCATCAAAAATATTTGCCTCAATAGGACCTTCATAAATAATATACCATAATTCAATATTAATAGATTGAACAAAAATTTTCATTCTATCCCTCCAAAAAGCAAAATTAATGTCTTTTAAACATGGGAGGTCTAGTGATAGAATGCCCCTCTAAAAACAGAGTATTATTGGTTGCCATGATCTTTACTCTAATGCAATTTAAGCAAAAATAAAGAGACCAATGCTCTGATACCAATTGTTGGCCCCAAAAGCAACCTAAGAGGGGGGGTGAATTAGGTTATCTCTAAAGACAAACCTTTTTAAAGTGCTTAATAGAAATTCAAACTTTGTGCACCAAATGAAAACTTTAAGCACAAATGAATACAATAGATATTCAACAGTTTAAGCTTAAAGAACAAATAACAATATTGAGATTAAGAGAATCAAACCAAACTCCCTAGCTTCTCAAGCTTGGAGCTTGTAATTACAAAGAGCTTCTCACAAGGCAACTACCAAGTTCACAACTTGAAGTTCAGCCCTAAAAGTCTCTTCAAAGTAGGTGAGACAATAACCTCTTGTACACAAATGAGGATCACTCTTGCTCACACTAATTTCCTTTAGTTGAGCCAAGAGTTTTACAGCTCTCACAACCTCCCTTTGTTACAATTGTTATCTCTCCACTCTCACACTTGAAGAACTTTTACACTTCTAAGCTCTTTCCACACTACCTACACTATTACAACACTTGTACCCACTATTTCTCCCAAATAGCTCAAGAATTGTTTGTAATCAATGTAGAAGTCTCTCTTTATTAAATCAGACCTAGGGGTATTTATAGTTGCCAAATATCAGCTTCCAACAACTTCCCAACGGCTATTTTCTGTTTACTGGAAAACTAGCCGTTGGACCTTTCGGACCGCCGATGCAGTAGGAGTGCGTCCGAACAAACTAGCCGTTGGACCGTTCGGACGGCCGCTGCTAAACCTTGCGTCCGACACTGCGTCAGTTCTCTGAGGGTATCCGTTCGGACGTCCGAGGGTGATGTGTATAAGAGACAGGGCTATACACATCTAGATGTGTATAAGATTACAGCTCTATATCGTTGCCTTGATTTGGATTGCTTCACATTCTTTGTATCGGACGATTACCATCGTCCGAAGCTCAACCCTGTGTGGTTGTTTTTGTTCGGACGATCATTTGCGTCCGAACCTCCCTATTTTTCTGCACACTTGTCTTTAAACCATTAGTATGATTTGGTCATCATCAAAACATGATTAACATAACTGGGGTTCTTCATATACTTTAGGCCAATAAAAATCCAACGAAGGCAACGGTGAGAGACAAATAAAGGTTGATATAGGTGATGGTAATCCATGTGTCAAACAACTTGGAGCAAATACCAAACTTGGCCCAAAATCGATTTCCACGTTTAGAACATTCTAACCCTCAGAATAATGAATCTATTATTACGAACTCACATATGACAACAAATGGTGTCAAAGGAAAGGATTGAATAATAGTTCAGGGATCTACTTCCCGCGTAAGTAAACCATGATTTGAATCACCCTGACTCTTCCCAGTGAGTTCTCTTAATTCCTTTTTATTTCGAGAAAGGATGAGTTTTAAGTCATAATTAAGTGCTAACCCAAAGTTATATAGTGATAGAACCAACACAATTGACAGTTAAATTTCCATCCAAATTTAAAAGGAGGGGGGAAATAGAAGCCAATGCCTTGATAATCAAACCAAACTGATAATTTCTCAATGAATAACCCTATACTAATATGTACTAAACACACATACACATGTACTTACAACATATATAAGTGCTGTCTTTGTACACAAATTTCAGATCATTCATACGTACCAAATTCTTCATGGTTTTCACGGAGGGCAAGCCTGCAGCTCACTTAACCTGCCAAATTAAACATCTAAAACAATTTAGTACCACAAAAAAAAAAAACACACACAAACATAGTCAGTGAAAAATGCATACATATGTGTATGCTCTAGAGCTCATTTAATTAACCGCTTCCTCCCAAAAAAAATTTAATTAGCCACTGTTCAAGCAATACGAAGCAAAACTAGATAAGAATTATAAATCAAATATGCTAATAAGTAGAATAAACAATTAAAATTCAAAATTTACAAAAAAAAAAAAAAATGAATACACATACATAGAAGGGTACCTTTCGAAGGGAAAGTAAGTGGACAGACTAGGCTAAGGGCTGGTGAAGACGTGAAGTGCTGGTTTGTTTTTCCTGCTTTTTTTTTTCGGTCCTTTTTTTTTTTTTTCGAGGGGGTTTTGGCGAGTGACCACTTGTATTGCAGGTGGCATAGAGAGAGGGTTCTTGCTTTCTTACAGTTGGCCAAATACGCTCTACCAAATACGAAATACTACAAGTATTTTATTCCCAAAATGTGAGAAACTTTATTACAGGAATGTCATATGTGGCATTTCTAAACCAAAGATATTTCACTATTTAAAATGGTGAGTTTAAAATAATGTTTAAAATGGTGAGTTTAAAATAAAATTAATTGGTGAGTCACTATTTAAAATGTTAGAATTTTATTAGTCATTTTAAAATTTTATTAGTTTGAATATATTACTTGACATTGCCACTCCTGTAATAAAGTTTTTTCTAAAATACCTTACTGCTCCCATTTATTTCTTATTTTTAAATTATTATGTCATAAGTAATATTTCAAAGGCTGGCGTTATTACTAGAATAAATTATATCTTGCCAAAGCAATTTTGAAATTTAAACAATGTATACAGAGTATGCATTTATACCCGATAGTATAATTTTTTTTTTACACCGACAGCATATGAAAGACTAATCATAAAACTAAATATGAAACTAATAAAACTAAGGTTTAATTAGAGTTTGCCCCTATAAATAGGGGATAGTTACAAATTGCCTCCATATTTATTTTATTTACAAATTGCCCTCCAAAGTTTAATAAAGTTAAAATTTTCATCTAAAGGGAATAGTGAAATACCATAATTGCCCTCAATTTTATAATTGCTTTAACCAATATAAAATTAAGATGAGTTGCACTTTAATATCTAATTTTATTTTATAAATATTTTTGTCATTTAGAAGTAACGATGTTTTTTCATCCAACATTATTCAAAAAAATTTTACCCTTAAATATTAATTGTATGAATTTTTTTTCTATTTTATTTTTTCTTCATTGTATCCATATACTTGAGTATGCCATCACATACTTACTTTGTCATTATTATTTCTTATATCTAGAATAAATTAGTTTATTTATCACATAATTTTGAGTTTTATCTTTTTTATTTTATTTTCTCTATATCTATAATTAATTCATCATTTTGCATTTAAAAAAAATCACATTATTTAATTAAATATATTACTTTGAGATGTAATCAATATATATATTTTAAATAAATTGAAATTGTTCAACTACCTCACTCGCTTGTGCTACCTAAAAAAAAGAAAAATACTTGCAATAATAAATTTAGTTTATTATCATTTTCAAGTTTAAAAGAATAATTTTAGTAAAAAAAATTCACAAAGTGTAAAATATTAAGGGCAATTTTGATATTTTACTACTCTATTTAATGAAAATTTAAACTTTATTGAACATTGGGAACAATTTGTAGATAAAATAAATATAAAGGATAATTTGCAACTATCCGCTATTTACAGGGGGAAACTGTAATTAAGCGTAAAACTAATAAACTAAAGATTTGAAAATAAATAAAAATAAGGGTAAATTATCGTAATCCCCTATGTGATATAGTCATCCGACCCATAACCCCTATATATTTTACAAATATACCTTAAACCCCTAGGTATTTTGGACCAAAAGGTAAAGTAATGGAAACCATCCAATTTAATGGAGTTTGACATGCACTCGTGCCATGTGCGAGTGGTTATTGATTTTTTTCAAGAAATATTGCGTTATATAACTAAAATACCCATTATCTTCCTACTCTTTAATAAAACCATCACCACCCATCTTTTACAACTACCATCCACCACCAATGCCACCAGTCCCTCCCTTATCCTCCAACACCAGCACCTACTAGCTCCCTCTTCCTCCTAGCCTCTCTCATACCCTTCCCCCTCTTTCTCCCTCAGGCTGTTCCTTCACGTCTTTCAGCAAAAAGAAACAAAAATTATTTTTGTTAATAAAGTCTATAAAACAACGATCAACCAAATAAGCCTTAGTTATAGAGAAGCTTATCAACTTATGGGGGATTTTGTGTTTCGGCCTAGATCAAGAAAAAGGTCAGTTATTCAGGCCTTGCAGAGAGCTTTATCAAAAATAATCTACTGTCATAATTCAATTGTTACTCTTCAAAAGGTAGCTTAGATGATGACAATTCACTAGAAAATTAGAATCTTCGGTGGGCTGAGGGGAAGTTGTGGAGGATAGGGATTATGTGGATGTTTTTGAGGATCATGGATAGGTTTTTGTTGGGATTTATGATAGATTTAATGGCCAATATGCACTGGATGGATGAGTTTTTGTTGGGATTTATGATGGATTTAATGGCCAATATGCACCGGATTATTTACTGTCAAATTTGTATTCAACTGTTCACAATAAGTTCAAGGGATTGTTATGGGATGATAAGTTTAACTCTTCAGCTAACAATTCCTCTACATCTGTCAAGAAATTCAAGAATTGATGGTGGTGGTGGTGGTGGTGCCGTGGTGGGTGATGGAGGGAAAAGGTAGGGGATGGCTAAGATATTGGGTCAACGAGTTTAATTAATAGTGGATTGAGGTACACATGTAATTTCACTAAAATCTATTAGTTTGGATGATTTTCATCCATATTACCTTTTGGTCCAAAATACATAAGGGTTTAAGATATATTTCTATAGCATATCAGGGTTATGGGTCAGATGACTATACCACATGGGGGTTTACGGTAATTTACATTAAAAATAAAAACAATCCTAAAGTATGGATGGACAGAGATATGAAATGGGTAACTAAAAACTAAAACGTTAAAATAATAAAATTAAAATTTTTAATTATTTGATAAGCTATTTCGATTATTGATTTTCAAAAACAACATCCAAATAGTAAAACTAAATTTCTTTTTTGATTTTATTCAGTTTATCCAAACACCAATTACTTGAATACCGAAAAATCATACTAAATTATTCATTCAACTTGTTCAGTTAAACCAAAGTATGAACACCCTATAAAGAAGTAAACAAAACTTATTTTTGTAGATGGGGATCAAAAATATGCATTACTTTGAATATAAGGAACCGAAAAGAGATAATTTGCAAATCTTAGGTACCATGTGTGCAAAGTTTCCCTTTTACTTTTGTGACCTGAATGTTGTAGAGAAATTTTATGTCAGTCGGGAACAACTATTGAATATGTCCAATAGTTGCTCCTTAACCAATGTGAACCTTCCTTTTAAAGTGGAGTGTGATATTTTTAAAAAACAAGAAAGTCACCCTATTCATAAAAATGAACCCTGCATTCCAAATGATAGAGTCCTATTAGTTGAGAAGCAACTACTGGTTGTGTCTAGTAGTTGCTCCTCAATTAGTGAGATTCTGATAGGGAAAATTGCCAAAATAGTCCCTCAACTTTTTACTTTAGCCAAAATAATCCCTCAAATTTTTTTTTTAGTCAGAATAGTCCTTCAACTTTATTTTTTTAGCTAAGATGGCCCTTTTATGGTGCAGCCACCACAAAAATCTTTTTCTTTTTTTCACATACACTCCCTGAGGTTTATTTATTTTTCACATAACCCCTATACAGTTTAAAATGGAAAAAATAAGAAATTAATTTGAAGGGTTGAAAAAGGACAAAAAAAAACTTCAAAACAATTTTCAAAAAAAAAAATGAAACATTTATTTTTTACAAAAAAAAAAAAATTAAAATCCTAACCCTTCCCTCTTCCCCTTCTCCCAGCCGAAGCTGTCACCCATCCAACTCCAGAACCACCCATTCAGCCACCCAAGTGCTTCCCCGTACCCACTAGACACCAATCGCCACCCACTAGCCCTACCGTCAGATTCTCTTAGTCAATCACTAGATCTTATTTTTTAAAAGTTAGCCATAAAGTTTTGTACAATTTTAAATTAGGCTAATGTGGAAACAACTAAACCATAGGGGTTGTATGTGAAATTTATCAAAAAAGAAAGAGATTTTTGTGGTGGTTCCACCACAAAAGGACTATCTTAACTAAAAAATAAAAGTTGAAGGACTATCCTGGCTGAAAATAAGGTTGAGTGACTATTTCGGTTAAAACAAAAAAATTGAATCTTTGGACTATTTTGGCCATTTTCTCAATTTTGATATTTAGAATATAGGATCTATTTTTATGAATAGATCCTCTATTATTTTTCAAAAATATAGACCATCCAAATGGCTCCATTGGTTAATACCGACATAAAATTTCTTCCGACTACAGTATTTGAGTAATCATCATTCCATCCTCTTCTCCGCATTCAATCAAAACAAAACTAAAAGGGAAAATCGCTAAAATAGTCCCTCAACTTTTTCACTTCAGCCAAAATAGTCCCTCAACCTTTTTTTTTAGCCAGAATGGTCCTTCAACTTTTATTTTTTAGCCAACAAAGTCCTTTTATGGTGGAGTCACCATAAAAACTTTTTTTTTTTTTTATAAATTTCACATACAAGGACTATTTTGGCTAAAAAATAAAAGTTGAAGGACCATTCTGGCTAAAAAAAATAAAAATTGAGGGACTATTTTGGCTAAAGTAAAAAAGTTGAAGGACTATTTCAGTGATTTTCCCAAACTAAAAAGATCCTAGAAGAAAATCACTCCAATAAGGCCACCATGCTTGATGAATTCTCAGAAATGATGCTATAAAGGCAAAAGAGGAGTTTGAGGAATCAAAAATGGCGGAAGTGGAAGGCCTGGGATTGTATAAGGGCAATGTGAGAATTGTGGGCAGTGAAGAATTACAGAAGAAATTATGCTTTTTATGGGGAATTCAACAACCCATTCTCTCAAAGCAGAATGTCTTTGTCCATCAATCTTCTCTCCAACTCCACATTGATGTTTGTGGCCGCTGTCTCTCCATTCTACAGTCCCTTTCTATCTTTAAAGCTTCAGTATCTCTCTTTATATTGATACCCATTTTTTATTTGATAAATTCTAGAGTAATCTTTGGTTTATAATTTGATCAAAGATATTGGAAAATATAGGAGAAGTGTGTATTTGTAGTTTTTCAGAAACCACTCAATACCCAAACTAGTGTATAATTCCAATTTCGTGCTAGGGTTGAAACAAAGTTGATTACGACCCATCATAGTCTAAAAACTAATTGAAAAACTCTTACCGAATTATGCTGACATAACTCCAATATGATAAATTGTTGTATAAAGAATTGATCAAAATCATGAGTTTTACCGTTCCTTGTTTATCTAACACACGCAAATTTGCTAAATGATTAGTAAAATTCTTAAAAATAACCCATAAATTGAATATGAGTAATATGTAAAAAGGTCGTGTATCAAACTCATAGACTTTAATACTTAAATTGACTATTAGATTATTCTTGATCATGAGATAATAAATGCATATGGTTTATTACTGTAGTTTTTTACTTTTTGACTCAATAAAACCTCTGCCAATTTTTCGAGTATAATAAACTCACTAATTTTTTGAGTGGTGTTTTTTTCGTGTTTTTGGACACTGCATTGCATTTGATGGTATATTTTATTAATTGGTAGGGATCTAAAATGGACATTGTACTTCTAGTTGTAAGTGAAAAAAAAAAAATCTACTGTCTCATTTGCTAACGTAATTTGTATTATTACCTCCTTGGTTATGAAGATAATCTGAATAACTTGCAAGATAGAACTGTCAAGCATGAAAGTTGAAGGGGACAGGAGTCTAATTTATTAATTAATGTGGTATAATCTATTTCACCTTAAAAAAATGCTCTTAATTGCAGATAGTCATATGTCTCATATAGTTTCTTGATTGGGAAGTTTGATTTAGTAATTATTTTAGACCAGTGGGAAAGGCATACCCTATGGGTGTACAATTTTTTTTGCAAAAAACAAATTAGAACAAAAATTCAAAAGGAAAAATATCAATACTGAAAATCTTAAAAAAGTTATACAAGAAATTTAAAGAAAAAATATAGGTAGTGGAAGATGGAGAGTGTAGAGGTGAGCAAGTGGTTACAACAACTTACACACCCTATTACAATTGATTTTAATAGGGGTATTAATGAAAGTCAATATAATGATGGACACTCAAAGAAGGGTTGAGACTTTATATATAGTATAGATACTGGATTTTAGATAGCTGGATGAGCTGATAACTCATAGTGGGCTTATCAAACTATCAATAAAATTAAATGAGTTGGTAAAAGTACTGGATTGACTAACCCGACTGCAATCCAATCTGTAAGACCAACGTAGTTATGGAATTTTAGCTCTTGACAAGGTATGTATTCCCTATAGTGTGATCAAGCACAACTGTAGTGAAGGAAAGAGATGATAGCATGTCTGTACTTATACTGCATAGCTTAATCTTTCTTTGTTCTTTTTCTTAATAAGTTGTACCTTAAATGGACAGTGAAAGGTTAAAGTATGAAATTCAGTAGTCAGGCATGCATGTCGTATACCAGCAAAATTGTATTCTCTATCAGCCTTGCTTTAGTGGAATCATTTGGCATTTTTCTTCGCTTGCTAGTAGTTTAAGCAAATGTGATTGCAATCCCTAAATAATTGAGGTAATAATTTTTGAAATTTATGTCAACTAGACATTAAATGAAAGAAAGATCTAAATGGCATCAATCCGAACTTCTGAACTTACTCTTGTTCTAATATTGGTTCGCTTTAGTTTGGTAGATTGTTGTTCTGCACCATTAGACCTTGTACTTATCTTTGCAAAGAACCATATTTACTATTGAACTTGTGGAGGACTTCACAGTGTAGGTTATGGTAGCAGAGATCTACCGAAGATTACTCAAATATTAGATAAAAATGATTCTATCGATTAAGATTCTTATTTTATTCATATGCATCTATTTTTAGAGGCATACAAGAAAGGTTATGTATTACTTAAATGTGATTTTAAGGCCACAATAAGAATGTAAGTTTCAGTTGTTAGATTGACCCATAGCAATCTGTGTGCAATTATATCATATTGCTAGAATAGGTTGAAAAGGATGTCTATGCTGAGAAGAGGTGTCAGCGGGAGCTTATCCATAGCGAAGCTCTAGTTTCATATCTGCAGACAGTCTATAGATGCCCAAACAATGTTTTGTTTTGTTTTGTCACTAGTACTGATTCCAGCATATAAGGTTTTTCAAAAGGCCCTTTTGGTCTATGTAATTAATTGGGGTGGATATTGGCATTGTGAAAAGAGGGAAAAATCCTTTTGAATCTTTGTTTGTGCTATTTATTTATTGTCAAGTTATAGACATAGTTTAAATTCATTGGAACAAATTTAGTTGGAAAGATGAATAGTTTCCCTTGGTACATTAATTTTAAAGGGGTGAAAGAGAATGTAGGTGAGGTAAATGAAAAAACTACTGTTTTCTTACATAAACAAAACTTGATACAATAGACTCTTGTTTCTTCTGTAAGTCAAGTTTGATTTCCTTACTGAGGATTTGAGACAGTTTAAAGTCTTGATGCAGCCATCTCTAAGATGATTTTTATTAGTTGTGGGATGGAGTTAAACCGGGTGGTCATGTGGAAGGCATTTTTCCATTTAATAACTACTTTTCTTCTGGATTTAGAAATGCTTATGCTTGCATTTCAAGACTTAACATGGATATACATGCTTCAACCAAATGGGTTTTCTTATTTGCATCTAATCTCTCCATATATTATTTTAGTTTTTTAGTCTTTTTCGAATGATTAACAAGATTAAGCTATCTTATACACTCTAGATGTGTATAAGAGACATGATGTAGGACAGTGGCGTTGTTCTCAGAAAGTTCTTAGAGCATGCTATGGAATCTGAAACAATTCTTGTCCAGGGAAAGAAAGTTGTTGAATTGGGTTCTGGCTGTGGATTGGTTGGGTAATGATATTTTCGTCTATAGCTTTGTCTCATTGTATAACAAATTATCTAGTAGACAGTAGATGGAGCAAAACACCATTGGATATGAATTCATTTATCCCAAAGTTCTCTTATTTGGATACATGAATATGTAGTAGTTATCACAAAAGCTGAAAGTTTTTCTCAATTATTCCACATACATTTGAAGCAGTCTTACTTTAACTTTTGTTTTTCATGTCTTCTTACAGCTACATTATGGCTCTTTTGGGTGCTGACGTTGTTCTAAAAACTTGCCAGATAGACTCAGGCTATTAAAGAAGAATGTCGTGGCCAATTAACACGGTAATGTACATTCGTCTGCTACTGTAAAAGAGCTCACATGGGGAGATAATCTGGACCCAGATTTGAATTACCCCTCGCCTGATTATGGTACTAGCCTCTTAAAAACACTCTACTTTACTTTTGGTTACTGGTCGAGTTGAATTTAAATTGCATACAAGATATTAAACTCTCCTATATGTGCCTTTGACGATCAATATTGCCTTTTCCTTGTTCTTAAACCTGATTGTTATACTACCATTTTTCCATCTTTTGCATGTATTCATATGCTCTTACTTTAACATTCTTTATGTTTTGCCCCCTTTGTTCGAGGATGCCAGGTTTGAAGCAATAATGATGTGCTCCTAATCACATCATGGTCATATTCTATAAACTGTTCCTTGTAGGTAAATACAAGAACTATTTATTTAATAGGAATCAATAGATAATGATAGGCATATGGAGAAAGATATATGGGTCTACTCCTTGCAGGTATGTCTAAGAACTATTTATTTCTTACGAATCCATATGCTTCTACCTTCCTTGTAGGTCCATATGATAAATATTTATTTCTTAAGAATAAATAGATAATCATGTTGAGAAAAATGTGTTTTACAGATTTTGAAAGAAGAGCTTCCGGCTAGTTACTAAAACATTGTTACTTTGGATTTTAAAAGGAGGAGATGTATAATCTCGTTAGTCCAAATAGGAAAAGCTTTTTTAGACTATGAGAATGCTTCTCAACTTGCTTGTCAAATTGAATCAGGCATCATTCACTAAGAATGGTAACAAGGTCCACACTGTATAGACTGTTTTATCAAAGAATTCTAGGAATAATCTGTTTGCTGGTGCCTTTTGGATGTGTTGATTACTTGAACAAACTCGTTGTACTTCAGATTGCAATGGGGAAGGTAGGTATCATGATCAACTATCCTTGGTCAAGCAAGGTCAGTGAGAATTTTTTAGTTTATAGATGTAGACATAGAAAGTAATGAAGCATACCATATGCAATTTGACCACTTTAAATTCTCCAAATTCCACTTGGTTATTTTATAGCGCCTAGGCAATTCTATCATACTCTAGCAATTTAATCAGGAGCATGTCATCATTAACAAGAAGTTTGGTCTAATGGATAATAATAGCCTGCAGAAAACATATTAGTTTTTGTATTGGTTTTTATTCTATAAAGAAGTGGCATAATTCTTGTATAAGAAGGAAAAACTTATGAAACATTAATGTATAATACCACAAAACCACATATAAAAAGAAAGAGAGATACGATAAACAAGGCAATAGATAATATTGGTAAAGCAAGGGAGGAAAACATAGGACTTGGTAAGTGATGAAGAAGATGAGTGGAGACAAGCTTGGCAGTAAGAGCATAACAGATGCTCATATTCCTGAGCTAGTTCTTTATTTGATCATTTGTGTCGCCAATGCTTGTAAAACTCAAAACCACTTTATGCTTTTGTTTATTTTACTAATTTTTATGTACTTGACTAAATGACTATAATTGCAATCATGGAGTTTAAAAAAAAAAACAAACAAACAGAGCACAAGCCTTAATCCTACTAAGTAGGGTCGGCTGCATGAATCCTGCTACGCTATTGCGCTTTGTCATGGTCTATATCTTCCTCAATTCCTAGATGGGCTATATCTTTTCTACAAATTACCCACCAAGTCTTTTTGGGTCTTCTCTACTCCTCTTATGTTGACTACTCTCTCAAAAATCTACTCGCCTGACAGGCGTTTCAACTGGTCGTCTTAACACATGACCTTACCACCTTAAGCGTGTTTCTCTCATCTTCTCATCAATTGATGTTGCTCCAATCTTCTCACGAATATGCTCATTCTGTATCTTGTCCATCCTAGTGTACCCACACATCCATCTTAACATTCGCATTTCTGCTACTCTCATATTTTGCTCATGTGTGTGATTCACTTCCTAACACTTAGACCCATAGAGCATCGTTGGTCTAATTGTCATTCTATAGAATTTACCCTTAAGTCATAAGGGAATTTTGAGGACACATAATATTCTTGATGCCATTCTCCATTTAGAAGTCCATCCTTGTATCTGATGTGGAACATCTCGATCTATACCACCATTACTCTAAATAACTGATCCGAAATATTTAAAATTTTTACTTATGGGTATCTTAAATTGGGGTTGTCTAAGGTAAAAGGGAAAAGAAGCTTGGGTTTTAGAGATATCCATAGTTTAATCTAGCTTTGTTAGCAAAGCAAGTGTGTGAAGATCATTAACCAATCCTAATTTGTTGGCAAGTAAGGTGTTGAAAGGAAAGTACTCTCCTGAGGGATCAATATAGACATCAAAATGCAAGGGGAATGATTTCCAGTTATGGAAAGGGTTTTGGTGGGTCAAAGGTCTTATGGAGAAAGGGGAAAGGAAAAGCATTGGTGATGGAATTAGTTAGAATTTGGGAAGATAGGTTGTTGGAAAGTGGAGATGGGGAAAGAGTTAGTGTCCGCGGTCTAATATAGACTAAAATTCGTGTCCGCAAGTATACAGATTGAATAAATAATATAGTGTATATAGAGATCGTAATTTGTATCCCACGATGACTATACTTAACACAGTTGACAATTTCAAAAGTGACACATGCAAAACTATATCGAAACAATAAAATAGTAGAATTGTAATGAACATAAAGAATTAATAGACTAAATAACTCTCACAGAATCAATAGATATTGAACTTAGGGTTTATTCGTCATTTACCAATCCAATTGGTTGTTTTGATTTATCATTCCTTTAATTTTATAGTCTGTTTACTAATCTAGGGTTCTTTTTCTAATTGCAAGTTTCTAATTGCAAGTTTCGGAGAAGAACTAAGGCAATCCACCGACCTTGACTAGTCTACTATATCCCTATATGAATCAAAACTCTGATTAGCACACAAATATGACCCTAATTAACTACCTAAAGTAAATAGGTATATCTCTATCCCTACTGACAAAATGGTTTAATCTATAGGCGATTGTTCAAAATAAAGGCTATTTCAACCCGTCCTAACTCTAATTCTCCTCTCTTGATTTTCACTTAAGGTTTATAATCGAGACTCTACTGTAGAGAGTGATTAGTCATTTAGATACATTAAGAACAATTCAAATTAGAAAACAAGGCATATGAAATTAAAGGAACAAATAAAATCTCAACAATCAATCTTTATGGTAAAATCTGAATAAAACTCTAATTAAGAATTTAGTGCATAGTCATAGGCATAAATACATCAGATATTGTTTCAGAACTATCATAGAGTAAATTGAATCACAAAGGAAGGAAAACTATGCTTAGTCTTGTTCCTCTCTCCTTCGCTACGATGAATCTCCTCTTGGAAGTTGATTTTCGATCTTATGAATTTTTATTATAAGGGCTACAACTAGGTTAAAACACATTATTCTATCTCTCTCCTATGCTCTCTTATGCATTTCTCAGACCCTAAGGTACATATTTATAGTGCTCAATAGGGGTTTTACAAGTTTGTAGGTAAAAAATGCTCTTAAAACATATTTTTTCTATTTTTGGCCGCAATGTGGGTGTTGCTCAGGTTCTCCAAGCATAGCACCATAACTAGCAAATAGATTCAGGGCACAGCTAAGCCTCTAGGGGGTAGCAGCACCTAGCTTACTCACTTGGTTTGCCGTTTTCGCTCCGTTTATGCACCGTTTTCGTCCTATTTGACCACTTAAACATTTAAACCTATAAAAACACCAAAAAACACATAAATAAGGGTATGTAAATATTAAAATACATAAAATAATATTTTGATACTAAAATATTAAAATTACCAAAATACCCCTTCTTATTAAACACAAAGTCTCATAAACTGATTAAAATCCAAACTAAAATGCATGTAAATAACTCTTGTTAGATAGTTAACACACCCCCAACTTGAACTTTTACTTGTCCTAAGTAAAACAAGCACATAAACACATCAACACTTTAAGCACATTAACTTTCTTCAACATGTCAATTGTCGTAACAAAGAAAAAGCTAAACAAGAAGAGATATGGATATAAAAGAAAATTGCTACTCAATCCCCAATCATCATTACTGAAGATTTAATTGTTAGAGTATGCCCTGTATCTTTTGTTTTGTCCCACATCAGTTGGACAAGAGTTTTATTCTTCTGTTTAAAGTTATAAATTAAGGGACTTAGTTAAGGTTTTAAGCACACCAAGCCAAGAAAGCTTTAATGGGCTTTAGGGCCTTTATGGCCATCCAGTCTTTTGTCATATTTTGGATTTTTTTGTACTTTTATTATAATGGTGCCTAGAACCCTTTGTTTTCTTTGTAAACACCTTTTGATGAGAACGAATTAGGTCTTTAGGGCCTTTAGCCTATTATGGTTCTCTTAGGTATTTGAGTGTTTTGTTTGGGTTCTTTTGGACTTTGTGGTGGTTTCTCTAAAATTGTAATCCTCTTGTTGACTTAGTGGATTTCTCTCTTTCGCTCGTGGACATAGGTCTTTGGGCTGAACCATGTAAACCTTTGTGCCATTTTGTTGTTGTATTTTTCTTTGATTATCTTCATTATCATCTTCAAGGACTTCTTAAGTAATGTTCGCAAATTTGGATCAGGGTTCCTCCCTAACATTAACTCTCCACTCATGAAAGCACATATCACTTACTCACTAGTTGATGAAAAACTCATTGAACAAAAGTTTAACAAGTGACAAACATGTTGGAGGAATGTTGCACACACAGTACTAAAAATACAAATGAACTCAATCCAAGGATCAAGTAGGTATTTAAGGCTTGTAACGTAGTCTAAGGGATAAAAGTAGGATATATTTGGATAAAGTAACTCATATCACCTTAGACACGTTAGTGAATAATTTCGAATCATAATCCATAGATTCATCCATACAACCATAGATTTTAACCAAGTACACTTTCGAAAGCAAAATATACAACTTAGAAGGAACTGTCATTCTATATTTATAATACTTAACCTAACTTAGAAGGAATTGTCCTTCATTTCTTTCCTTTTTCTTTTATTTTTCTTCTTTCTTTTCTTCTTTTTTTTCACATTTTTTTTCAACAAAACATTGTATAGGGTATTTGCATTAAACAAGATATATATATAACTTTAATTTTTTCCCAACAAACACAATTCATATTATGTCCAACCATTCATAACATCATGCTCATAGTATTGATGTTGTACACCACCAATACTAACTACTAAGGTAATGGGTAGAAAGAATGATAAAATAACAGAGTAAGTCGGCTAAATAACAAGGTTAAACAAAGAAATGGATTATAAGGTTCAAAAGAGGATACTAGGGATAAAAGGTCAATTAGATAGGTTTTTTGACTCAAACGGTCTAAAGAACTTGCCAAATCATTTCCTTAGTCGAAAATTCACTCATACTTCGCAAGTATAAAAATCATATACTATTCCAACGAACGTCACAAGATTAACAAATATCACAAGGAATCATGATTAACACTCGTTGAAAATTAGCTAACTTTCATACCCTCACTCAAGGGATTATATTTAGGGAAAACTATTCCATTAGTCCTTCACATTACCCATTTGTATTTATTTACTCCCTTACTTTTAAAATGATGATTTTTAGTCCCTTACATTATCCATTTGTATTTATTTAGTCCCTCACCAATGTAAAATGTCGAATTTTGGTACCTAGACTTAATCCCGAGCACTTTTTGGTCTGAATTAATCATGTGTTGTTCACATGCCGTATTTTTTGAGTAGAATTTAGGAACTCATTTTTCCTTTCCAACACAAAACTCGAGTATCGGATGGATTATAAATTTTGGAAAAAAAAAATACCACAAGTTAGATATTGAAATAATCTTAAATACAAATAAATTGCTAATCAATCACTTACTTCATATCCTTCGCACTCATAAAACATTTTACTCAAATGAATTTATAAATTTGTCCTCGAAAAATATGTCATGTGAACAATACATGACAAATTTAGGCAAAAAATACTCGAGATTTGATTCAGGGACCAAAACTCAATGTTTTATATATGTGAGGGACATGACAAATTTAGGCCAAAATGCTTGGGATTTGATTCAAGGATCAAAATTCAACATTTTACATTTGTCAGGGACTAAAAGATTCAATCATCATTTTAAAAGTAAAGGACTGAATAGATACAAATGTGTAATGTAAGGGACTAAAAATTATCATTTTAAAAGTGAGGGACTAAATAAATACAAATGCTTAATGTGAGGGACTAATATAGTGGTTTTCCCTTATATTTAAGTGTATAGTGATCACACTTCATAACTCAAAGGGATTAAAGAACAAAGAAAACTTACATGCATTTTCAATCCAAACACTCTAACAAGACTAGTTTCACCTTGAAACATTTTTAAACCCTTGACATATATCACAAAAATCAATGAACACAAATAAGACAGTAAAAAATGAAAAAATATTTGGTTTAATTAGTCCTCTACAATACTTTAGGCAAAGAGAGTATAGAAATTCCAAAGGTTGCCATATGGTAGTTAGGGAGTTTTCTATGCAATCAAATCCTCAACACCGATAAAAACTACCTAAAAATAAATGTGTTTTTTAAAATTGAAAAAAAAAACCCTAAATGCTACGAAAAAAAGCTATCCCAAAGATGAACACCAATAAAACAACATCCTCAAAACAAAATATAATACAAAATAACAATCACACCACCAAAACACAAGCGCACCCCTAACTTAAACTAAACATTCCCCATGTTTTATAGCTAAAATAAGAGAACACTTAAAAAATAGTAAAAAGCAATCAATAACTAAACCAAAACTCCCTGATTCAAACTTTGGGTTTCGGTTGGGTTCACTCTTCCTCCTCTTGATCATCTTCCTCCTCATCACTTGTGGACTCTTCCTCCGAATCATCACTCAATTCATCCTCCTCTTGCTTATCCTCCTCATAAGTGGGAGTTGTTGGCAAAGTTGGAGTTTTTGAAATATTTACATGAGCGGCCTCACCAGTGTATTGAATTAAGTTGTCAATGGCCTTTATGTATTGATATTGATGTTGCATTTGTCTTTCAAGCTTCATCAATCAGCTCTTCACACTTTGATAAGCGGTTGAAGGATTACTTGAGTTTGATGCATTTCCTTTGCTTGGTCCAATGCTTTGGACTTTGTTGCATTCTTGTGATTGCCCGACTATCAATCGGTTTCTTTGTAGCAATCTTCTTATCCTTATTGTCATCCCAATGGACTCCTGCATCAATGCACAAAACTGAGTGATTTAGCAAGGAAACAAAAATCCCTTACTCTTTATTCTAGCCGTATGAAAAACTTTTGCATGAATTACAAGATCAATGTCAATGCTTTGCCCTTTTAGCAAACAATATAGCAAGAACAAATCTATTTTTAGTTACATGTGTGGCATGCAAACCCAGAAATATTGAACTATTGATGAAATTTAACCAAACCTCAGCAATTAGGGACAAAAATTTCTTTGGAAAAGATATTTTTTGTTCCCATAGCATTCTTACATACATTCCAAGTAACATCAACACCATCACAAAGAAATTTAGACATTTTTACCAAATCCAAATCATATTGCTTCTGGTACTTAGTATTATCCATCTCTATCCCCAAAATAATCATTCAAAGAATTACGAGATACAAGGAACTTTATTCCCTTTAACCAACACCAACCCATCTTTATGTTCAAGCATATTTGCATAGAATTCCCTCACAACTTGTTCAATAGCAAGCTCATGGTGCATACAAAATTTTATCCAACCTCTCTTTACAATCATAGTTTCTACTTCATTCAAGAGGTGTTATCTTTCCATGCAACATCAAGTTTGAATCCTCTTTCAAGAATTAATTTCTTATTGATGGAATTTTCTTCGAATTTATCATAAGCTTTATTCGAAGGGAATTAATTTTTAGCATAATTTTTCCTTGAAAAACTACTTGCCTTAGAAACTTTCTTCCCTTTAGATGGAATGATCTCAATTTCAAGCTAACAAGCTCAATTAATATTGAAGTAGGTAAAGAACAAGACTAAGAACACCAATTAATTCAAATTAAGAAAAATTAAGTTCTTCTTATGCAAATTCAAGCTCACAAACACTAGAAGACTTCAACTTTAACTAAGCCATTTCACCAATCAAAGCACAATTAAAGGAAATAATTTAAATTTAAGAGCACTAAAAAGGATAGAAATCACCAAATTAGAAGAGTATAATCCCTCCTTGGAACCTCTATGAGCTCTAAGAAGAATCCTCCAAGAGTTTAGCCTTCTTGATATTCTTGTTGGAAACTCCTTTTTTCTTCTTTAATGTGCTGAAAATCAAACAAAGGTGAGTTCTTTGTGAAATCTATGCAAGATTACACGTATAAATGAAATGGGTTTGCATTGGGAATGGTTTAGAAGAGTTTGGGAAAGTTTAGGGATGTTTTAGACATAGAAGGGGCACAATAGGGTGGTAATTAGGCTGCAATTTTGCAGCCCTTGCCCTTTGTATCCGTCAATCCAGGCATGGCTAATAGGCCAAGGGTGTCGCTGCGCTTATCTAACAATTGTAGGGCGTGGTTGAGCTTTCCCAGGTGCAGCAGTGTCTGGGCTGCTCGACCCACTTTTGATTTTCATTCATTTTAATGATCATTTTCCATCCTTATGATCTATTAGCAACTTCTAAACCCCGAATCACCTCTAAGATTGATTTTTAACACCTAAATAACATAAACAAAAAAAATTAGTCTAAAACAAACAATTGAAACGAATACTAACTAACGAAACTTAAAATAAGTGCATTAGAAAACATGGGTTGTCTTCCAAGAAGTACTTTATTTAACGTCTATAGCTAGGCGTAGCTAAGGGTTCACATAATTAAACTCTTTACATCTCCCTTGAGGATGCCCTCAAGTTTTGAGCAGACAAAATACCGTATGGAAATGTTTCTACCTCCCTGACTGAATATGAGATGGAATCATTACCAGTCCTTAAGATTACTTATTCTTGTTCCACATCAATTATTTCTCTTGTAGTGGTTAGGAATGGTCTTCCAAATATATAGAAATACTATCATCATCTTCTTCCTCCATATATAAGACAATGAAATCCACTGGAAATTTGAACTTCCACACTTTGACAAGCACATTCTCCAATACTTGGCACGAGTCTACCAAACTGGATAGGTCTGTTAACCAATTGGATAGTGTGATAACTTTCTTTAAAGTCAGTCAACCCTAATCTCTTGCAAAGAGGTAGCGGCATTATGTTCATTCTATCTCCTATATCACACAAAGCTCAATCAATAAAAATGTCACAAATGCTACAAGGTTTGGTGAAGCTCCCTAGATTTTTCTTTATTGGCGGTAGTGTAATATCCACACATTTTTTCCGTCAATTTGACATTCCTAAGAACATTCATTAATTTTGTTCTTGAGTTTAGTGACCAATTTACCCTTCCAAGTTTCTAGTGTGACACTTGGACCTTTATCGACCATTCTACTTGGACTTTTCCAATCATTTCATACTGTGTAACAACTGAACTTTCTCCATCTTTCCACATCATTTTATATTTGTTCTTACCTTCTAAAATATCTATTTGCATCCTTCTCTCACGTTTATTAATCAAATTGTCCTTTCTAGATGTTTTCTTAAGTCGGCGGGTCAAAGTGCAATTAAGTGAAATTTGGATTATAAGAGACCAAAGTGTAATTTTTGGAAGCGCTTTTAGGCTTCCTTAAGGAGCCATTTTTACAGATGCTACTATACTTTATTTTCTAAACACTTAGGAATTTCCCCCCAAAATCTCTCAAAACCCTTTTAAACTTCTACTTCACAAATCTTCAAAATTAGGCTAGAATCTTGTTGCCTAAGCTGAAATTGAGTTGCAAGAGTGCTGCTAGATGAACATAAAAGCTTTGTAGGTAAGTTTTACAGAAAATTATTCCAAGATTTTGGTAGTAAAATTTCAGATTTTTGCCAAGAATCAAACTTGTTCTAATCTTGTTGTTTGTGATTTTATCTTGTTACTAAATGTGTTCTTGAACTATCTAGCCTTGAATTATGGTTCCAAACCACTTCAAAACATTTGAAATGAAGAATTGAATGTGGGTTTCAAAGCTATCCCATGAACTGAAAGTGCTTGAATCTTGTCATTAATCATTGATTCTTGTTGCCAAATTGTTCCCCACTTTGTCTAGCCTTGATTTATGGTTAAAAACACTTTTTAAACACGATTTTAGGGTTCTTAGATTTTGGACTGGTAGCTTGGAAGAATTTCACAATCTTGGTGTTTCAGCCTAGAATTTTGATGTTTAATCATACTTTTACTGGCCTAAAACTTCCACAACTTGTTCCTACATGTTTTAATACTTGTTTCTAATCATTTGGAGTGATTTTTGACCATTATATTGAGCTGCTTCATGGCTGGACTTGGGTGACCAGCTAGCTTGTTCTTATCCACCTACTAGCTTGTTCATAATCACCTAAAAGTTTATTCAAGTGCACCAGCTAGCTTGATCATCCAAAATTCCCTTCTTGTTTTTGCTTGTTTTTATCCTAAATTGTAGCTTAAGAGCTACTCTAATGCGTGGCATTGCCCTCTAATGGTTTTAGGATAAGGAGATTAGGTTCTAGCCAAGAGACGTTAGAGTTCCAAAAGAGTAAATTGCAAGGTAAGTAGTTCTTACACCTTTTTATATTGATTGTATTGTATATAGTTGATTGTGCAGCCATGGAATATGAACAACTAAGGTAAGTGGTACTTGAACCTTGTTATTAATTGTATGTTATATAGTTTAATGTGCAGCTGTTAAATGTGTTAAAATAAGTTAAGTACATCGATTTATAATGGTTTACATGATACTTATGCAAAGTTATTTAAATGCCTTATATGATATGCAATGCCTTGTGATGTTGATTGCTCATTGAAAGCTCAACAGATCACTTTAGTGAATTGATTTTACTATATACAGGGTTACTTGCTCTGCTTATTGATATACTGGTAGTACCCAACACTATTTATGCCTAGTCTATTCGCATGGATAACAGATAAACTTGATCCAGCAACTAAAAGACTACTGTGAACCATGAGCTTAGTGAATTTGTCATGTATATTTTGATTATTGCTTATAGAGTTTACATTGAACACTACATTGACTATATACTTATATTCAGTAACTAGTTTAGGTATCCCATACTGTTACTTATATTATTTTGTTGTTTCTCTATTCGTGGTGATTTTGCTATTCTTGTTGTGGACCTGAGCTGGGAGGGGGCTTTGGTGCGAATTCTAGCTAGCTATTGAATCTAGAGTGAGATAGTGGTATAGTGAGAGGTTTTCCCGTATGTTTGGCCTGCATGCCAATATATCTTATTAGAATTTATTTTTCCATGGATAGTTTGTTCGTGACTTTAAACCTACCTTGTCCATAGTTAATCTTAAGAATACTTATGTTTGTATAAAGAATGCTTCATCTAAATTTGGTTGTATATTATGGTTGGTTTGCTGGTATTAGAAGTTCTTATTGATATTATGGTTATTAGACATTCTTGATATTGAGCCTTGGACACTTGGGGCAAGCCCGAGGTGTGGTATGTCATGGTCCCAGTTTTGGGATGTGACATTTAGTGGTATCAGAGCATATGATCTAATGTCTAGGTCTTAGTTTAATTGTTATTAGAATGGTATTGGGGAGTTGGACTTCAGGATTCAAGTAACTCAGGTCTGGACCTAATCAACCCAGATTAAGAGTTACTTTGATTCCTTATTTTTAATCTCTACGTAGGTAGTGGTTGAAGTGACTTCAATGCCATTTGATGATTAGGAATTGATTTCTGAATAACCTATTTTCTTTGAAGTGTACAGGTTGATGGCAACCAAGGCTAGTAAACAGAAGTCAGTATTGACATTAGAAGAAGAGACGCAAGGGTATTGGGTATTTATTAGTAGATTGGGGAGCTGGATGAGATTGATTTGGATTTAGGGAGACAGGGTGAACTAAGGAAGTTTCAAATAAGGGGATCTGCTAGTAGGACACTCAGAATTGTTCAAGGACAAACTGAGAAGGAATTCTAACAATCACAGGCAATGATGATTGACTACTCCAAGTTAGCAACGGTGGTGCATGAAGCTGTCTGTCTTGTCATTCAATTTGCTTCAACCAATCTAGTGATGTTGATCACTACCACAAGCTAATAAAAATATGGGAGTCTCAATCCTTTGATAGAAGATCACATCTTGGTGAGACAAAGAAGTGGCTAAGAAATGCAAGAAACTTTGGTAATACTACGAGTTCTTGAAGAACTTAAAATTGGGTAGTGAAATCGTATCTAACTGGAGATGCAACCATACTGTGGAGTGGGATTCTTGTCTACTTGCTTATGCTAGACCAGTTACTTGGGAATCCTTTAATCAAGCTTTCTTGGATCACTTTTACTTCACGTTACTTTTGATAGGAAAGATAAAGGAAGTTATTGCAATAGATGAGGACATTGCTAGAAAACTATGTATTCTCCATTTCAAGGAACAGTGTATGGGCTTGTGTCACCTCCAATTTACAAGGTACAATTATCATTGCCATTAGTGCCTCGGGTCCACAGTTTTAGAATAGTACCACTACTAGTGAGGCTCCAACTAACCTTATCTATTGCATGCTCCTTACATGCAAAGAAAGTATCCTTACATGCTCCTTTACTAGCTAGGAGACCAGTTGGTACTAATTTCCTCAATTTGCATTTTTTCATATAGAGGAATGTAGATGGAGATTTGAAGCATGTCGACCTTGCAACAATTTTGAGCAGGAATTAGAGATTGTCCATTGGTTAGTTTATCATGGTAGCAAGGTTCGGGACAGGAAATCGATAGTAATGCTCAAGGGATATAGAAATCAAACTGAGTAGTGATAGATTATTTGGGATTAGAGCATGTTTTACTGGCTTGGTTCTTATTAGATGTTTGTCGCTGCGTCAAATAGGTCATATGGATGGATGAGGGAAAAGTGGAAGGTTAGATTATTCAGAGAAACAAAAGTTTGCCTACCATATTAGTACAGAAAAATCAACGGCATGGCCGAATTCAATAGTACTAGTTTTACAAGCACAGAAGGTACAAAAAAATGAGAAAATGAAGTAGTTATGATCAAGGTAAACCATATCAGGAAGAAAGATATTAAATTAGGGGATGTTGTAGTGGCAAGGGACTTCTTGGATGTGCCTCTTCAACAGTTGCTAGTATTATTACCAGGGAGAAGGATAGAGTTTGGAATTAGTATACTAGCAAGGATAGCACCCATATGAAAAGTCTCTTGTAGAACAATCTCAGTAGAATTCAAGGAATTGGAGACTCAGTTACAAATGTTATTTAACAAGAACTTCATTAAGTCCAATGTTCTCCCTTGGTGTGTTCCAGTATCAGTTGTGGAGAAAACGAACAAACAGGAGCTGAGATTATTTGTCAACTACGGGATGTCAGATATAGTCACTATCAAGCAAAATTGTCCCCTTGTTAGGATAGAACACAAGTTTGATTAGTTGAAGGGTATAAGAGTGGTTGTTAAAATAGATCTGGGGCCTAGGCATTACTGACCAAAATACAAATTGAAGACATCTTAAGGATTGCTGCCTGATCATTGTTGGCTACTACAAATTCCATGTCATGCCATTTGGGACAATTAATATAGTTGTAGCTACTGTAGAGCTAATGGATAGAGTGATCAATCCTTATCTACGATAGATTTGTGATAGTATTCCATTGTGTCACGGGAAATATTAACCAACTGACAAGGGCATTAATCTTTTTTTTTTTTGAGCAACCACCTATGAGGTGGGGGGTAGTCCCTTTTTATTATTTTTTAAAAAGAAAAGATGCATGGAGGCTAACATGAGGTCTAGCTCTCCAGCAATAAGAGAATGAATTCAAAGACATACCCTTTGAATTTTGGCATCTTGAAAGATCTAGGATACTAACATCCACTAATTCTATGAAATGGCCTCTTACATTTTAGAACTAAATCAGCAATTTGAAGTATTAACATCCTCTAATTCTATGCATTTGTCTCTTGCATATAGCACTAAATTAGAGAAAGTCATCCTGGTTCGCATTGCTCTTGGCATATTGTATGTCTTCTTGTGTCTTCCTTTTCTTTTTGGGGCTAGAATGTCCAATTCTTGGATTGGGTGCACTTCTCGGTCATCAGGAGACTTATTATCTGAAAAGTAGCAAGTTTTTTCTGCCATAACACCTTATCATTGGGCATGATGGAATCGTGAAATTGATTTGAACTTTGGTTGTTGGGGAGAAGGCAGGTTGGATATGAAGGTGATTTTTTTGCTGCCTGAGAATTTGCTTGGATGTTCGTTGCTGACAATTTCCTTGTATGTTGGCTTACTTGTGGTTGTGAGGCCTTTCATGTTTCGAGTTTGGTGGTGAGTCTTACTAGGCTAGTTGGTTAGGGTAGGATATCCGTTTGGTCTGTGATTAGCTCTTGTTCATTTGAAGGTTTACCTTGCGCCTTCTTTGACTCGTTCAAGGCTGCTCTTGTGGTATTGGACTTACCCTTTGAATTTTGCATGGTTTCTTCCAGCTCATGCAAAGAGAAAGGTGTGTTAGGACAAGGAGAGTCATTGTCTGAAAAATAGCATGGGAGTTCCTCTATAAT
Organism: Cinchona pubescens; assembly: GCA_025175665.1. Lineage (NCBI taxonomy): Eukaryota > Viridiplantae > Streptophyta > Magnoliopsida > Gentianales > Rubiaceae > Cinchona > Cinchona pubescens. The sequence continues at coordinate 12,037,919 of JANKKI010000053.1, forward strand.
TCGGGCATGAGAGATAGCAATGTCGAAACCACCTTGCATGAATTTTGCATGTAGTAAGAGGATCATCTTTGGGCAGCTCCCTTCAGTTTCAAATTTGAGGATTTTGAGGGGATCCTAGCTGGTTTGAATTGGTCAACAAACGTCCAACCAAGTTTGTTGCCAATGAATTCAAATTTGAGTTTCCAATCCCTTGATTTGAAAGGTCAAATTTTTAGGATCCAAATTTTGGGAAAGGTTAGTTGGAGTACCCCGGGTTGAATTTCCAAATCTGCCCCTACTGGGTCAGCCCCAACCAGCAACTCCACTGTGGGTGGCTCCACCACTAGGGGGTCTTCCTTGCATTGGTCATCCATCTTTGGCTGTTCATTAAGCTGCTCGTCCACTTTTGTTTACTCTACCAATTTCTCCATTAGCGGTTCAAAGCAAGGAGTTGTATCAAGTTAAGCCAAAGGGATATCTTCATTGGCTTTGTCATGAGCTACTCCAGAGGGACTAGCTTCATTCTTCTTGAGAGGTTGCCATTGCGTCTTACCATTGTTTTTGGCAGAATTTTTAGTTTGGGCTGAGGGTTCTTTGTGCGTGTTTAACACCTTATGATGACATTCCAGCCAAACAATCAACTGGACTATGACCAATCTTATGACATTTTGTACAATAATGTGAAATTTCCTCATAACTGATTTTCTGCCATTTTCCTTTGTCCCCAACTCCTAGCCATACTCTCGAAGGGAGATTGGCTAGTAGATCCACTTCTACACACACCTTGGTTGTATTGGGTCGAGTAAAGTTCTCCGTGGCCATATCTAGCTTTACTAGAGTTCCAACGGCTTGCGCAAGGCTAAAAATTACGTGCTGTGTGAAGAAGGGTGCTGGTAGCCCTTTGAATGTAATCCATATAGGCATTATGGATGGCTCAATTTTTGGGGTAAATAAAGGGTGCCATTTAAGAACACGCATATAGAAACCGTTAATAAACTACATGTTCTTGAGCCAACAACGTAAATAATCCTCCTCTAAGGCAAATCGAATGATTACATGCTTGTAATCAAGAAAACCAACTGAACAATCACCTTTAAAACCAATTGTTTGGAAGCTCATTCCTCACAGTTTTCATGTTTTGTTTGCCTTGTGGGAAATTACCCACCAAGGTGAACCGAAATGGGGCTGCAAGCCTTTGGACCTATTCTTCTGTGAAAAATATGGTAGGTTCTCCTTTGTAGGATTGAAGCATCTTCAATGATTGGTCTGGTTGCTGAATTGGTGCTATGGGATTCTTGCCTTTGAGAACATCTGCAATGGATTTTTTTTGAACTTCAGCCCTTGGCTGAAGGGCCTCCTCTTCGGGCATGGCCGAGAGGAATGGCCAAGAAAGATGTCAGTGGATGGAGTTTTTAGTGAGAGAAAAGTTAGAGAGAAGGAGGAGAAAAAAGTTCAGGTGAAAAATATGGCGGATGAACAGGGCATTAATCAATAATATTGAAGATCTTGAAAAAAAATGACGTAATAAAAATATGGATGTGGCTGAGGAACAAGGTATTCTCGGAGCATATCAATTTAGAGATTGATAGTCAGAAGATCTTGGGAAGACAAAGACGATTTCTGATGGACTAACAATAAACTAACCAACTGTGGTATAGGTTCGTGGTTTCTGTGGTTCCATAAGACATTCAAGAAGCTTATAGAAGGGTCACCTTGATAATTGTGTTGACTAGGCCTATTCAAAAGAAAATGGAATTTAAAGGGGGTGAAAACTACAAGGTTAGTTTTCGAGGTTTAAGAAATGTATTGGTAAGCACTAGTATCAACATCGTCAAGGATTGGGAAAATTTATGATTTACGGTGATACTTTGGAAAGTGTTTTGTGTTGTCTTCATGCATAATGAACGAGGGATTGTGGTTCATGCCTCAAGACGGTCAACGACTATCAACAAAACTACTCCACTTATAAGAGCAGTTATAGTATTTACCTTCAAGAACCAAGTGCACTAACCCCACATGGAGCAAAGTCGCCTTGGAAGATAAAATAGAGGAAAATCAGGATGAGATTATCAAAAGAATGCTGATTATGAATCAAGGGAAAAATACCCTACTTAGCTTTTACAGATAAATACTTTATTATGAATGAAGGTTCATGATCATACTAAAGTTTTGGACAGAGCATGAGCATGATTTATGGGTTGTATTTTGATTTTGGACTATTTATGACTTGATTATGGGTTAACAACAGGATTTGGGTTTATACAGACAAGCAGTCAGATGGGTATGGGTTCAGATGGACAAGTAACCAATCATTCCGGATTCGGACAAACGGGTAGCCAGCTATTAAGATTTTAATCATGGTTTCGGGAAAGAAATTTTGAGCTCAAGAAGTTTTGTGGAATATTATGGAATAGGTTCACTATTGCTGATTGGAAGGTTTTCGACTAATATTTGTTGTGACTTGAAAACTTGAAAGGTACCCAACAACTAGCCTTTCTTGCTCAAGTCAGGAATGAGTTAAGTTTCAAGGTTGAAACTTCTCTTCAGGAGGGGAAAATGTAATACCCACGCATTTTTTCCCCATCAATTTGATATTTCTAAGAACATTCATTAATTTTATTCCTGAGTTTAGTAACCAATTTACCATGCACAATCCAAGTTTCTAGCGTGACACTTGGACCTTTTTCGATCATTCTACTTGGACTTCCAATCATTTTGCATTGTGTAACAGCTGGACTTTCTCCATATTCCACATCTATTTATATTTATTCTTATCTACTAATATATATATATATATATATATATATATATATTTTTCTAATGTTTATTAATTAGTTTGTCCATTCTGGACGTTTTCCTAAGTTGGCAGGTCAAAGTGCAATTAAGTAAAACTTGAGGGACCAAGTGTAATTTTTGGAAACTCTTTGAGGCTTCCTTAAGAAGCCATTTTTTCAGCTGCTACTGCATTTTAATTTCTTAACACTTAGAAATTCCCCCCAAAATCTCTCAAAACCATTTTAAATTTCTGCTTCACAAATCTTCAAATTTAGGCTAGAATATTGTTGCCTAAGCTGAAATTGAGGTGCAAGAGTGCTCCTAGATCAATGTAACAGTTTTTTAGGTAAGTTTTATGGAAAATTATTGCAAGGTTTTTGGTATAGTAAAATTTCAGATTTTTGTCAAGAATCAAACTTTTTCCAATCTTGTTGTTTGTGATTTAATCTTGTTACCAAATGTGTTCTTGAATTATCTGACCTTGAATTATGGTTCCAAACCACTTCAAAACACTTGAAATGAAGGATTTGAATGAGGGTTTCAAAGCTGTCCCACGAATTGAAAGTGCTTGAATCTTGTTGTCATTTATTGATTCTTGTTGTCAAATTGTTCCCCACTTTGTCCAGCCTTGTTTATGGTTAAAAACACTTCTTAAACATGATTTAGGGTTCTTAGATTTTGGGCTGGCAACTTGGATGAATTTCACAATCTTGGTGTTTTGGCCTGGAATTTTGATGTTTAATCACACTTTTACTTGCCTAGAACTTTCACAACTTGTTCCTACATGTTTTAGCACTTGTTTCTAATCATTTGGAGTGATTTTTGACCATCATATTGAGCTGCTTCATGGCTGGACTTGGGTGGCCAGCTAGCTTGTTCTTATCCATGGCTAAGACCTACTAGCTTGTTCATAATCACCTACTAGCTTGTTCATTATCACCAACTAGCTTGATCATCCAAAATTCCCTTCTTGTTTTTGCTTGTTTTTTATCCTAAATTGTACCTTAAGAGTTACTCTAATGAATGGTATTGCCATCCAATGGTTTTAGGAAAAGGAGATTAGGTTTCCAGCCAAGAGATGTTAGAGTTCCAAAAAGAGCAAATTGCTGGGTAAGTAGCTCTTGCACCTTTTTTATTGATTGTATAGTATATAGTTGATTATGCAGCCACGGAATATGAACAACTAAGGTAAGTGGGACTTGAACCTTACTTTTGATTGTATGCTATATAGTTTAATGTCCAGCTGTTAAATGTGTTAAAATAAGTCAAGTACATCGATTTATAAAGGTTTATGTGATACTTATGCAAAGTGATTTAAATGCCTTATATGAATGATATGCAATACCTTGTGATTTTTATTGCTCATTGGAAGCTTAGCGGATTACTTTAGTGGATTGGTTTTACTTTTTGTCATATGCGGGGTTACTCACTCTCCTTACTGATATACTGGTTGTACCAGCACTATTTATGCCTAGTCTATTCGAGGGGATAATAGATAGACCTGGATGCAGCAACCGAAAGACTACTGTGAACCATGAGCTTATTGAATTTGTCATGCATACTTTATTATTGCTTATATTGTTTATATTGAACACTACATTGACTAGTGAAAAACGTGCAAAACAAATAACAAATACAACCATAGGCGGACCAAATTTGCCCAAAAATAGAAGGTGGGAAACCTAATTGACCTAAATTAAAGCAGGGAGGACAAAAAGTGATTTGCAAACAATGTTGATGGACTAAATAGGGGATTTTTCCATTTCTTTATTGAGCCAAAATTAAATGGTAATCGGGCAAATAAATTGCAGAATTACAGAAACATGATTTTTGTTGTTAAGTGACCATCGTTATCCTAAAAACATGGACAATTTCCAATTCCCAACTCCAAGTTTTAGATATTCAATTTTACAAACTCTAAAATTAGATGTCCTTGGGGTTGTAAAAAGAAGAGGATATGAAAATCTAAAGCAATTCCTTCTCAATCACATCTACAGATACCACACAAGTTCAAGGATCCAAGAATAGATCATTAATTGAAGAAAAAATGGGTGGACACCGGATGAATTATGCAAAAATGCCAAACAAAGTACTATACATACAAAGACATCAATGCATTAAATCCTACAACACTGAATAAAATTTTTTAAGGGTATTAAGACGAGAATATGAAGAAAGATATATGCAAGAATCAAGAGCTAGATAGACCTTTTTACGACACCTCCTAACTCGATTTGAACTTTTGGAAGGTGGAGATCTGTAAATTTCTCGAAACAGTTGCTTCAGATCTTTTTTCTCCATCAGGAAAGTTAAACATACAGTATTGTTTGATATATTAATAAGCATCATTTAGTAAAGGTAGGATATGTACAAACTTTTCAGCTGAAGTAGAGGAAGATTAGCCTAATCTTTCGTTGGGTACTGTGAAACAGCAAGTATTTTGACTGATTTGTTGTCACAAGCTGCTGAACTTCTGTGGCGGAACCTCCTAGGGAAAGACCCAATGGCAGAGGCAAACTATGAGATCAAGAGGGCGAACATATGTAGGCATGGGTGTGGTGGAGGCTGTAACTTAATTTTGAAAACTTGTTGGGGTACTTCCTAAGGGTCTGTTTGGTTCAAAACCTGGATGATATAGGATGTCTCATCCTCGGACTATTCATTGTTGAATGAGTCATTCCCAGATGAATAATCTATGTTATCTTATGTTCGTTTGATATTGAGTTGTATAAGATCTCTTAAAAATAATACCATAGTGCATTTGGTTGGGGATTATATTAGATCAGATTACTATTTTACAGAAAAAAATACTCCTCAATTTGCAGTTTATTTTTTGTAATCTAATAAATAATATTCAAATAAAAATATAGTAATTAAAACATACTAATAATAAACGTGACAATTAAATAAATGGGTGTTATTACATAGAGTAATTAGCGATTTTTTTTATACATAATATAGAGTCAATTATGTAATTTTACATACTATGACCCAATAATAAGGGACTTTTACTCCTATACTCATTTACAAATGTATGTGTAATTAGCTGTCTTTTTTTTAATGAGTTTAAATAAATTTTGTAATTTTACATATTATGGTATAATATCAAATGACTTTTTCTCCTATCCTATCCATTTGTAGAGGTATTTATGTAATTAGGTAATCAAACTTTTTATTTTTTAAAGTTTTGAAATACAAAGTTGTCATAAATGCACTTGGTGGAGTGCCCATGTAAAAGGATCGGGTATAAGGTCAATTTCCCCTTAACCCGATAAGAACGGGTCGGGTCACCTCTTAGGCATATAGATCTGATGTTCAATCCGTGAATACCCCCTATATCCTATATGATATCAGACGATATAGGGTCATACAGTTTAGTAGGGGTAAATTAATCAAAATTTTTGTTATCCCATATAGGAGTCAGTGTATCCCAACATAACTAATACCACCTCTCCCATGATATCATTTTAATCCCTTCCACATGGGATTAATTTGGGTGTTAGGATAATAATCCCAAACATAGGATGACATGGGATTAATAATCCAATCTCACATCATCCCGTGAACTAAAGAGACCTTAAAGATATTGAAACATTTCTCTTACCTTGCCATCACACCTGATCGAACTTGATTTTGCATTTGCCACCTACCTATTCAATAGAATTCTACTTTCACAACAAAAACACAACATATCTTATAGGGGTAATAATTTAAAACACTCCACTTTTAGCTTCATATACTGCCTTTTTTACTTTTTAATTAGGTAAACAGACTAATAAGCCTTATTCCAAGAAGAAATGACTCACTAGCAAGAGAATACGCAAAATCCTAACAGTAATTATATATCCACAGTTACATTTTTTTTTTATAAATGTAGTAAAAAGAAGTTATTTGATTTGTTTTAAAAGGGATGGGTGTTAGCCAAGGCCAAGAAACAGTTTGTCATTGTATTAGAGAACGTGATAGTATGCTGTTGATTATTTTGCTACATCTGAAAAAGGTGAAAAGAGGAATATCTAATTCAGTCAATAGTGTACTTGAGTGAAAAACTGACTGGTGAAAAAAATAAATTAATAGCTTTCATTCATATGCCTTCTAAAAGGCCCTAAAAAAACTAACAAATCGTGTATTTACTCTTAATGGTCCAAGTTGGTTTATGAATGAATAATATTGACGATGAAAGGCAAAGAAGGAAGATTTTTGGTTAACCCATTACTCCTTTCCTTTTTTTCCGCTCTTAATATAGCACAGAGGAGTTCCACATAAATTTTGTAAATAATGGATAAACAAACAAAAAAATCGTAGTGGATTCATCTTATAAAATTAACAAAATTTTACGTTGACTGTCAACCTAACGTCTATAAATAATGGATATCCTAAATAATTAGCTTTAGGATTGGAAAAATATCTTAAAGAGGTTCAAAACTGTTAATGTTTATGGAAACATTCAAGCTTCACGAGTTTGACAACTAAATCAATTTTAAAGAATCTTTTCCAAGATTATATATAGCACTATCAAACATAATTTCAAACCATCCTTCCACTTTATGGGCAATTAATTATTCATAATTTTTATTTTAGAATTGAAATGGCATTTGACTCACTACAACTTGATTACCTTTTCATTTATAAATCAACCCTTAACAAGACTATCAGCCCTACTGTGAAACCCAGTATTTTAATAGCCTTGTTCTTTGATTTTTAACTGGTTTAAAATATTTTTCATATTATTTTTAGTCATAAAGTACTTCAACTTATTCGTTTTTCAATTCGGTAAATTTTTCGATTTACGCGATTTCGGTACGGTGGGTAAACGGGTCAAAAGTTGGACTAAGTGTAATTAGTGCATTGTGGTGTGTGAGTGTTGTTTGATGGCTGATTTATAATGTTATTTAGTACCAAATTAAGAAAAAAATTAGTTTTTGGGTCAAATAGTCAACTTGGAGACCCCTATTTGGTCAATGGGAACTATTTGGGTCAACCTTGGAATTTCTTTTTAGTCTTCTTCTTGTTGTTTTTCTTCCTCATTTTCTCCAGCTGCTGGCCGAATTTTCTTCCTCCATTTTTCCCCAAAAATTTTCTTGGATTTCAAGTAGAAATCACTTGGAAGGTAAGATTTTATGTATTTTAGCATTTTTGGCTTATGGGCTTTATGATCCAAGCTTTAATTTCAAGTTTTGTAGGATTCTTTATGGCTGAGAACAACCCTCTTTGCAGCCTTATATGTGTTGATTTATGTATGTTATGGGTTGTTTTTAGTGTTTTGGAGGTTGGGAAGTGATTGGGGTTGATTTTTAACAACTTTCCATGGTTAGATTACAAATTTTAAGATTATGAGTTAGGGTTTTGTCTTCCATATGTGACCTAGAGTGTTATGCTATGAATGCTTATGTCTTTGCACATAATGATGTTTTAGGAGTGTTTTAAGGTTAGTTTGGATAGGAATTGAGATGTGCCACTTGAAACCAAGTGGAATTGATTTCCCTTCATTTTGTAAGTAAGCGGAAGTTTGGAGCAACTAGGATAATTTGGATAATTGGTTATGTTTGAAGGATCTTTAATGATCTTTTGATGGTTTTAAGTGTTTCCTTGGTAGTGGGTTGGATAGGAAGCATGTTTGAATCATGCGTGTGGCTAATCGGTAAAAATTTCAGTTTGGTAGTAAAGAGGAATTCCACCCATAGGTTGTTGCTCTAATGTTGTAATAGAGTTAATTGTAGTAGTTATGGGGTATGGATTGTTGTGGAATGCTATTGATATAGTCCCGGCTATTGCTCCGGTGAATCTTTCCGTTTATGGATTTTGTTGGTTGAATATGTTGTTTTGAGTTGGGTTGTAACCAAGGTCCCTTGAATACCTTGGAAATGGATTTTGTTGGTTGGTTGAATATGTTGTTTTGAGTTGGGTTGTAACCAAGGTCCCTTGAATACCTTGGAATTGGATTTTATTGGCAGGGAGCTAGTACTGATAGCCTAATTATAGCCTAGGGAGGGGCGAAGTTTTTCGATTTGTCTGGAAAACTGAGCTTATTATCTCCTAATCTAGCTGTAATACGAATTTGAGGGGTTAACTAAGTGTTTTGACTGGGGTTTCAGCTTGTCGAAGTTGGTCAGAAATTGTGAAAAGGTCATTTTGACCAAAGAGCTGTTGGTGTCGTTTTCTATCGTTTCGCGTCGTTTTCGCTTCCCGAGTCATTCTTTAACTTCTACATCTCTTCTAAGAGTCCTCTTATATCTGTTTTAGGTACCACGCCACCTACCGCCGGCGATCGCATTCAGTGATCATTTGTGCAGTTTTTACTTTGATAGGTGAGTAACATAGACCCTCTTCCACTTGTATTTTGTTTAACGACTTTCGAAATATGTTTGGATGGATTTTAGAATGTGTATGATGTTTGGAACTGCACTTTTACCAAGTTTTGGAATTATTACATATGAAATCGGGACCAAGCTATTTTATGTTAATCAAATGATATGTTTGCAAACTCTTTTGATATGAAAGCATTTTATAACTGTTTTGGCTCATAGGTGACCTAGGTATATAATTTTGGATGTGTTTGGAAATGTTTGATTTGTGGAGAACCGGTTCTATAGTCATCCATGGGACGCCATGGTGACTGCTGTGAATGTTTTGAACTAATTGACTGCGGGGTCTTGTGATGGGATAACTTGACCTCCCGGTCAGACTAGTAGGTGTGGTAGATTACTAGATCTGACTAGTACTGTAGGTCATACTGTTGAGCCTAAAAGATACTCATGCTATTTTATTATATTCCGGTTTGAAACTGTACTTGGATTTATTCGCTATGCTTTAGCATACTATGTTTTGAAATGATTGGATCTTTTTGGCTATGTTTTGGACATGCCTGACGTTTAAATGGCATGATACATTTTAGAAACTACTTATGATTATGGTTTATTGACTTTTAAATGGCATGAGACATTTTAGAAACTGCTTCATGACTATGGTTTTCGCAAATGTTATTATCTTTATGTTTTCTTTTTATCGAAATGCTTGGCCCCATTTGAAGAGCTTTTATGATATCCACTGAGCTAGTTATGCTCACCCCACGTGATTTATAATTTTTCGATTAGGTGCTCGTTTTTGACTCTCCATCGCGTTAGCAGCTTTTAGATTTTCTCCAGATTCCACATTACTGGTAGGACTCTGCGGATAATCTTCCAAGCTTCTCTTTTGTTTGGAGAGGGGTAGTGTATTAGATAGGTTTTGTATTGATGAACTTTGTTTTTATTGTAGCATCTTTTGTACTAAGAAGGAATTTTGTAATTCGTATCATTTGTGTAAAATGAAATATTCGGTTTTATAGTTAAGAAATGGTTGATGGTTCTATTACATTGCGGTTAAGTTTGTTGCTCTGTTCGTTTGTGCCTTGCGCTTTGGACCGGTGTGCCATTAGCGCGGCGTGTTACGGTCCCGTTTTTGAGGCGTGACATTTAGTGGTATCAGAGCATAGGTTACGATGAATCCTAAGTCCAGTAATAGGTATTCGATGAGTCTTTCGAGATTTAAATCGATGTGCTCGGGCTTAGAATTATATAAGATTCCGTTTTGCTCGCGACATTACAGGATCTGTAGAATTCTTTGACCTAGAGTTATTGATTGACTTATTTTGGGGGGGTTTTGAGAGGTCCTTGCTTATGTAATCTTTGTTGTACCTCTTTTGTTGATTCTTGAAGAGTTATTCTTTGCTCATGATTCCGTCTTTGACTCTTATCAGCTAGTATGCCGCCTAGGACGTGTTTTGGTTTTAGAGGTCGCGGTAGAGGCTCGGCACAGCAGGACCCTAAGCCTGGGGAGCGTCCGGCTAGGTGGGTATCCGCTGCAGGAGATCCCTGTAGTCGAGTCAGCTGCAGAGAGTGTTACTAGGCCTGCGGTCGACCCTAGGGACGAGGCAGGTCTGTAGCACCTCCTCCTCCGACTGGACCGCCAGTGGTTGATTATGGCGCCATTGCGGCGGTTGTGGCACAGGTAGCCCGGCGACACCCTAACAGTTGGGCGCTGAGCGACCTCCCGTTGCTCCACCACCACCACCGCGTACCGACATTCCATCCCTGTTTCAGACGCTCAAGAAGGCCGGGCTACCTACGTTTGATGGGGCTCCGGATCCGCTTAAGGCGGAGTCATGGATGGGCGAGATAGAGAGGGATTTTGAGTTATTTCAGATTCCGGTAGAGTCACGGACATCTTTGGCTATTCCTTTCTTGGTTGCTGAGGCGGCCAAGTGGTGGCAAACCGTTGAGGCTATGTTGCCCACACCGAGATAGCCTGTGACTTGGGAGATATTTCGGGAGCAGTTTCTAGCTCATTATTTTCCCCCGTCCATCAGAGCTCAGAAGATGGACGAGTTTTATCGGCTAGAGCAGCGAGATCAGTCCGTGGTACAGTATGCATTCCAGCTTCAGAGGCTTGGGGAGTATGTTCCCGCTGCGGCGTGACGAGCAGCGTATGTATCATTTCCGGAAGGGTCTTAGAGCCGAGCTTCGGAGAGAGGCGATAGTGGGTCGTCCCGGACTTATGAGGAGATGTATAATCTAGCCATCCAGCTGGATTCGGAGCGAGGCGTGAGGAGAGATCGGGATACCTTTCAGAGGGGTCAGAGCTCTGCGCCAGCACAGACAGGCCAGACTAGCCGACCATTTCAGTCTCAGCCTCAATCTCAGTCGTGTGGACAGTCGGCCCGGACCTGACTCTATACACCTCCAGCTGGGAGTAGGAGGGGTCCGTCGACAGGTTCTTCTGTTTCTTCTTCAGTTGGGAGCCAGCCTCAGAGATCTCAAACGGTGACAATTCAGCAGCCGAAGCCGCCATGCCGGTCTTGTGGTCGACTACACTCTGGGGAGTGTTATTGGAGGACTGGAGCTTGCTTTAATTGTGGCGAGCACGGTCATTTGATCAGAGATTGTCCTAAGTTCGCACCAAATCGAGGCGACTAGTGGAGTGCGGGGTGGTCCGCCCGAGGACAAGAGGCGAGGACTCGGGCGAGTCCTCTGCCTCTTGTCCTCAGGCGACCACCCTGCACTCCACTAGTCTGCCCTCGATTTGGTGCGAACTCCATAAACCATAATCATAAGTAGCCACAATCTGTCTCTTATACACATCTAGATGTGTATAAGAGACAGATCTAAACCAGGCATGGAAAGAGGATCTCTTATAGAGTGGGGACCCCGGACGGGAAGGTTATGGAGTCTAGGTTTGTTTTGGAAGGTTGTCGGTTAGAGTTATGTGATAGGAAGTTTGAGGCTGACCTTATTCAGTTACCGATAACCGACTTTGATTTGATTTTGGGATTAGATTGGTTGGCGGCTAATGGTGCGACGATTAATTGTATAGAGAGGTATGTGATGTTTCAGATGCCTGGTTTAGATACGGTGATTTTTCGTGGGAATGAAAAGAAGCCCAAGAGTAGGATTCCGATTATATCAGCAGTGAAGGCGTTTAAGGCCTTAGATAGGGGTTGTGAGAGCTATTTGGCTTATGTGATAGACTCTGATAAAGTAGAGCCAGGCATTGAGGATATACTAGTGGTTAGGACCTTTCTGTCTCTTATACACATCTTGGGAAACACCGGTCTTATTTGTTCGGAAGAAAGATGGTAGTTTGAGACTTTGCATTGACTACCGTGAGCTTAATAGGGTAACTGTGAAGAATAAATACCCTTTGCCACGGATTGATGACTTGTTTGATCAGCTTAAGGTTGCGGAGTACTTCTCTAAGATTGATTTGCACCTAATCTGAAAAATTATAAATCACGTGGGGTGAGCATAACTAGCTCAGTGGATATCATCTGTCTCTTATACACATCTAGATGTGTATAAGAGACAGAATTACACTTGGTCCAGCTTGAGAGCATCGTGAGATCGAAAAATCCAGCCTTGTTTGCTTCGTGATTTCGTAAGTTTCGAGGACGAAACTTTGTTTAAGGGGGGTAGAATGTGAAACCCAGTATTTTAATAGCCTTGTTCTTTGATTTTTAACTGGTTTAAAATGTTTTTCATATTATTTTTAGTCATAAAGTAATACACTTCAACTTATTCGTTTTTCAATTCGGCAAATTTTTTGATTTACGCGATTTCGGTACCGGTGGGTAAACGGATCAAAAGTTGGACCAAGTGTAATTAGTGCATTGTGGTGTGTGAGTGTTGTTTGATGGCTGATTTATAATGTTATTTAGTACCAAATTAAGAAAAAAATTAGTTTTTGGGTCAAATAGTCAACTTGGAGACTATTTGGTCAATGGGAACTATTTGGGTCAACCTTGGAATTTCTTTTTAGTCTTCTTCTTGTTGTTTTTCTTCCTCATTTTCTCCAGCTGCTGGCCGAATTTTCTTCCTCCATTTTTCCCCAAAAATTTTCTTGGATTTCAAGTAGAAATCACTTGGAAGGTAAGATTTTATGTATTTTAGCATTTTTGGCTTATGGGCTTTATGATCCAAGCTTTAATTTCAAGTTTTGTAGGATTCTTTATGGCTGAGAACAACCCTCTTTGCAGCCTTATATGTGTTGATTTATGTATGTTATGGGTTAGATGTGTGTTTTTAGTGTTTTGGAGGTTGGGAAGTGATTGGGGTTGATTTTTAACAACTTTCCATGGTTAGATTACAAATTTTAAGATTATGAGTTAGGGTTTTGTCTTCCATATGTGACCTAGAGTGTTATGCTATGAATGCTTATGTCTTTGCACATAATGATGTTTTAGGAGTGTTTTAAGGTTAGTTTGGATAGGAATTGAGACTTGAAACCAAGTGGAATTGATTTCCCTTCATTTTGTAAGTAAGCGGAAGTTTGGAGCAACTAGGATAATTTGGATAATTGGTTATGTTTGAAGGATCTTTAATGATCTTTTGATGGTTTTAAGTGTTTCCTTGGTAGTGGGTTGGATAGGAAGCATGTTTGAATCATGCGTGTGGCTAATCGGTAAAAATTTCAGTTTGGTAGTAAAGAGGAATTCCACCCATAGGTTGTTGCTCTAATGTTGTAATAGAGTTAATTGTAGTAGTTATGGGGTATGGATTGTTGTGGAATGCTATTGATCTTATAGTCCCGGCTATTGCTCCGGTGAATCTTTCCGTTTATGGATTTTGTTGGTTGAATATGTTGTTTTGAGTTGGGTTGTAACCAAGGTCCCTTGAATACCTTGGAAATGGATTTTGTTGGTTGGTTGAATATGTTGTTTTGAGTTGGGTTGTAACCAAGGTCCCTTGAATACCTTGGAATTGGATTTTATTGGAAAAAAAATAGCCTAATTATAGCCTAGGGAGGGGCGAAGTTTTTCGATTTGTCTGGAAAACTGAGCTTATTATCTCCTAATCTAGCTGTAATACGAATTTGAGGGGTTAACTAAGTGTTTTGACTGGGGTTTCAGCTTGTCGAAGTTGGTCAGAAATTGTGAAAAGGTCATTTTGACCAAAGAGCTGTTATGTATATACATTCATATCACTTGATTAACATAAAATAGCTTGGTCCCATTTCATCATACACATTCTAAAATCCATCTTCTAAGAGTCCTCTTATATCTGTTTTAGGTACCACGCCACCTACCGCCGGCGATCGCATTCAGTGATCATTTGTGCAGTTTTTGCTTTGATAGGTGGGTAACATAGACCCTCTTCCACTTGTATTTTATTTAACGACTTTCGAAATATGTTTGGATGGATTTTAGAATGTGTATGATGTTTGGAACTGCACTTTTATCAAGTTTTGGAATTATTACATATGAAATCGGGACCAAGCTATTTTATGTTAATCAAATGATATGTTTGCAAACTCTTTTGATATGAAAGCATTTTATAACTGTTTTGGCTCATAGGTGACCTAGGTATATAATTTTGGATGTGTTTGGAAATGTTTGATTTGTGGAGAACCGGTTCTATAGTCATCCATGGGACGCCATGGTGACTGCTGTGAATGTTTTGAACTAATTGACTGCGGGGTCTTGTGATGGGATAACTTGACCTCCCGGTTAGACTAGTAGGTGTGGTAGATTACTAGATCTGACTAGTACTGTAGGTCATACTATTGAGCCTAAAAGATACTCATGCTATTTTATTATATTCTGGAATCAGATTTGAAACTGTACTTGGATTTGTTTGCTATGCTTTAGCATACTATGTTTTGAAATGATTGGATCTTTTTGGCTACGCTATGCTTTAGCATACTATGTTGTGAAATGATTGGATCTTTTTGACTATGTTTTGGACATGCCTGACGTTTAAATCTTATACACATCTAGATGTGTATAAGAGATTATAGATCCATTGATTTTTAAATGTTATGAGATGTTTTAGAAACTGCTTCATGACTATGGTTTTCGCAAATGTTATTATCTTTATGTTTTCTTTTTATCGAAATGCTTGGCCCCATTTGAAGAGCTTTTATGATATCCACTGAGCTAGTTAAAGTCTGTCTCTTATACACATCTTTTTCAGATTAGGTGCTCGTTTTGACTCTCCATCGCGTTAGCGACTTTTAGATTTTCTCCATTCCACATTACTGGTAGGACTCTGCGGATAATCTTCCAAGCTTCTCTTTTGTTTGGAGAGGGGTAGTGTATTAGATAGGTTTTGTAATTGATGAACTTTGTTTTTATTGTAGCATCTTTTGTACTAAGAAGGAATTTTGTAATTCGTATCATTTGTGTAAAATGAAATATTCGGTTTTATAGTTAAGAAATGGTTGATGGTTCTATTACATTGCGGTTAAGTTTGTTGCTCTGTTCGTTTGTGCCTTGCGCTTTGGACCGGTGTGCCATTAGCGCGGCGTGTTACGGTCCCGTTTTTGGGGCGTGACACCTACCTTCTTTTACAAAAATCATCATCTAAACTTGAGAAGAATTTTCCTCTGAGAAGGGAAACTAAAGGAGAAGCACGAAAGCATGGTGGTAAACATTTTCTACTTTAGGAAAAAAGAGTTCTACTTTTTAACTCCACTGCAACAAAAATATTGGCAGCAAGCAGAAAAAAGATCCAACTAGGCATGCATGATTAACACCACGTATCAAGAAAATTAGAGAAAATTTCATAATTAGGCTCAGAATCTTCACATTCTACTTAGAGAATGTCCAAAACAGCCTAATTCTAAGACCAGTTTTGCAATTTAAACTTTACTGATAAATATGTAAAGGTCCAGTAACTTTTTTTCATTTTTATATGTATATAAAGGTGCAATAGCTTAAAGCCATTAGTGAGAAAGCATTTCTCAACAGGCATGAAATAGATTAATTGCCTACCCTTCTTTTCTTAATGTACTTTAACGAGTTGTACACCACCAAAACTCAAATTATTTTAAACTGGTATCAAAATAGAAGAGGAAACACATGATATTCAAGCTTTCTAAACCAATGCTTACCAGCCTAAGAATTGCTATATGCTCATAATTTTTCTGGTTTTCAAACATATGAACTCGCGATCGCAAAATTCCTTTATGACTTAAGGGCAAATTTTATATAACGGCAATTAGGCCAGTGATGTTTTATGGGTCTGAATGTTGGGCAGCAAATTACACACATGAGCAAAAGATGAGAGTAGCAAAAATGCGAATGTTAAGATGGATGTGTGGGTACACTAGGATAGACAAGATACGCAATGATGAGCATATTTGTGAGAAGATTGGAGCAACATCTATTGATGAAAAGATAAGGGACACGCTTAAGGTGGTTAGGTCATGTGTTGAGACGACCAGTAGAAGCGCTAGTCAGGCGAGTAGATTTTAGAGAGTAGTCAACATAAGAGGGGTAGGAGAAGACCAAAAAATACTTGGTGGGTAACTTGTAAGAAAGATATAACCCATCTAGGAATTGAGGAAGATATGGTCCATGACAGAATGCAATGGCGTAGCAGGATTCATGCAGCCAACCCTACTTAATGGGATTAAGTCTTGGTTTGTTTGTGATGGAGAAATGCGAATTACACACATGCGCAAAAGATGAGAGTAGCAAAAATGCAAATATTAAGATGGATGTGTAGGTAAACTAGGATGGACAAGATGCACAATGAGCATATTTGAGAGAAGATTGGAGTAGCATCCATTGATGAGAAGATGAGAGAAACATGCTTAAGGTGGTTAGGTCATGTGTTAAGACGACTAGTAGAACGAACCTTCTCACATCACCCCTATATTTTAGAGAGAGTAGTCAACATAAGAGGGATAGGGGAAGACCGAAAAAGACTTGGTGGTTAACTTGTAAGAAAGATATAACCTATATAGGAATTGAGGAGGATATGGTTCATGACAGAGTGCAATGACGTAGCAGGATTCATGCATCCGACCCTACTTAGTGGGATTAAGGTTTGGTTTGTTTGTTTGTGTTTCAAACATATGAACTCATCTAACTACTCATCTTGGTCCTTTAACTCTCCTCATCAAACCCACGTAAATTTGCAGTTGACTTTTATACACCCAAAAACTTAGTCAAAAAGAACTTTTGCCTTCTCATAAGCCATCTACACCTAATTAAGATGCTAGAAGGTGGTCTTATGGAGCCTTTAGAAAAGAAACCTAATCAAAAGAATGTGACCAGAAGCTTAAATGCATCAAGTGGATGTCTCTAAAAGGCCCATCCTATCTATATTTCATCATGCTCTTGTTGATTTTCTTATAGTGGTGATCAATTCAAGATTTGTATGATCAATACCTACTAAGTTTGCGTACTTCTCCAGGATCATATTGTGGCAATATGCATGATTAGTAAGACAATTGAGACAAAATTTTGGCCATGTAACTACAACAGCCACATTATAATACTTTTAACACCCATATTCATGTGTATTGTAGACAAGATGATAAAACTCTGGTTCTGATAGTTGAACCCCTCTTACAGCTTACAGCTATGGAAACTCTTTTTGTAGATAACTAAATCCAATTTTGAAAGAATAAATGTAATTAATTTAATTTTGAAGGAACAACTTGATAACTTATAGATGCAACAGAGAACTAGCTCATTTTGAGAGAGACGAAACTTCATTAAGCAGATAATTATTGTAAAAACATGTAGTCTTAATTACAAAAAGAATTCTTACTATTCAGAAATGCTATTGGATACCGGACTAAGCATACTCTTTTGTTCTAACCTTCTATATAACCAATTTTTGTTCTAAGTTTGGATCATGAAAAAAAATTATGGTTGACATGACGAGTATACTGTACCATTTCCAGATCCTTTTCAACAAAAGTAATAACAAAAATACTTTAGGCCAATAATAATCCACGAAGGCAACGGTGAGATACAAATAAAGGTTGATATAGGTGATGGTAATCCATGTGTCAAACAACCTGGAGCAAATACCAAACTTGGCCCAAAATCGAATTCCACGTTTAGAACATTCTAACTCTCAGAATAATGGATCTATTATTACGAACTCACATATGACAACAAATGGCGACAAAGGAAAGGATTGAAGAATAGTTTAGGGATCTAATTCCCACATAAGTAAACCATGATTTGAATCACCCTGACTCTTCCCAGTGAGTTCTCTTAATTCCCTTTTATTTCGAGAAAGGATGAGTTTTAAGTCATAATTAAGTGCTTACCCGAAGTTATATAGTGATAGAACCACCCGACATTTAAATTTCCATCCAAATTTAAAAGGAGGGGGGAAAATAGAAGCCAATGCCTTGATAATCAAACCAAACTGATAATTTCTCAATGAAATATTCATAACCCTATACTAATATGTACTAAACACACATACACATGTACTTACAACATATATAAGTATAGTCTTTGAACACAAATTTCAGATCATTCATACATACCAAATTCTCCATGGTCACGGAGGGCAAGCCTGCAGCTCACTTAACCTGCGAAATTAAACATCTAAAACAATTTTGTGCCACAAAGAAAAAAAAAAAACACACACACACACACAGAGATAGTGAAAAATGCATACATATGTGTATGCTCTAGAGCTCATTTAATTAACCGCTTCCTCCCAAAAAAAAAAATTAATTAACCACTATTCAAGCAATATGAAGCAAAACTAGATAAAAATTATGAATCACATATGTAATAAGTAGAATAAAAAATTAAAATTCAAAATTTACATAAATAAAAAAAATGAATACACATACATAGAAGAGGTACCTTTCAAAGGGAAAGTAAGTGGACAGACTAAGCTAAGGGCTGGTGAAGACGTGCAGTGCTGGTTTGTTTTTCCTGCTTTTTATTTAAATATTTTTTTGATGTTTTTTTTTTTTGGGAGAGGGGTTTTGGCGAGTGCCCATTTGTATTGCAGGTGGCAGAAAGGGGGGTTCTTGCTTTTTTACGGTAGGCAAAAGATAAGACAACCAACATGGACAGTTAAAGGTTGCATCTTTGGACAAAATCCCTTTGGTTATCACAGTAGTAGATTGATACAATGGAAGACAAAGATTTAGGTAGATCCGATCTTTAATTTTATTTATAAATTTTGTGGTGTAGATTAAATTTTAAAAAATTTATGATATCAGTTGATATAAGTAAAAAAAATTTAAAATTTAATTCTGATCACAAAATATACAAGTAAAATAAAAAATCGAATCTATTTAAATATTTTCCAATACAAAATACTCCTAATATTTTATTCCTAAAATATGAGAAATTTTATTACAGAAATGTCATATGTGCGGATTTCAAAACTAATGATAGTTTACTATTTAAAATGGTAAATTTAAAAATAAAATAAATTGATGAGACACTATTTATTTAAGCACAAAATATTAGATTTGCCAGAATAAATTATATCTTGCCAGAGCAATTTTACTCGGCAAGACAAAAATACCCCTAACACTTTCTACAGAATTGGGATCACCTTTGCTTCTCTCTTTTTCCCACTATTTCTTTCTCCATCAGTTTTTCTTTCACTCGGCTTTCACTGTTGGACGGGCCGGCGGGCTATGATATATACCAGCAGCGGCATTCGGTGGTGTGATGCGCCGTTGCGGGCTTGTATCAAAATATTTTCTATTGGCTGAATCGAGACCAAATTATAGCATCTCATTCGATTTTTGGCATACATAACAAATTTGGACTCAGAATTGGCCATAAAAATACCAACTTAGGTTGGAACCCAGTGCAAATTCACTATCTCAATAGCCTCAGCGGTGCGTACTTTTTTCCAGTAGGGTGCAGTACGGTCCTGCAAGGCGGAATTATGGATTCCTTAGGGTAATGGGACTCCATGGATACGATGTGGTTGGGGCTTCTTTTTTTTTTTGCATGAGTCTTAACGCTAGGCTGAGGATTTTATTTGATGGTATTGGTTAGAGTATATTGATCTAGAGTCCATTGATAAATAGCTCCAATTTCTTAATAGCTCAAGTTTCAAATATGAATCTAACACTTTAATATCCCTCCGTGTGTGGTCTATGGAACCTAGAATGGGCATTACATTACATAGTGACGGCTTTCCAGTTTCACCAGCTAAGATTTAGTGTAGTCCAGTGATGAGCCATTTTGGCTCATGCCAGTGAGAGAGGAAGGGAGATACAATTGGGAATTTCAGGGGATGCCAACTCCAAGACGTAAAGCAGCTGGAAGACCAAAGAAACATAAAAATATATGGATTAGTTCATTTTTACAAATTATATTTGTTAAAACGCAGAATATAAATATAAGATATATTATGTGACATTATATTAAAATTCTAAGTAATCAAATCCTCAGTAACTTAAAAATGGAATGGGAAAATTTTTTTATACTCGGGGAGAACCTTCGAGGGATAATGTTCAATTCATTTATCTTTTTTTTTTTATTGGGTTAATTTAGTTAACAATAAATGAGTTAAACTAGTCATATACAATTCAACACGACATAATAATAAATCGATTATATTACATCACAAAATTATTAATGGAGTAATTTTAGCTAAATTGAGATTTTATGATTAAACGATTATGATAGGACATAATTACTTGCAACGTGCACTACTACACACGTTTCATGCTTCTACCTAGAACTATGGAAATATCTAGAAAGTTTTTGTGAAGGTGGCCGAAGTTTTAGATTCATAAAACCGTATTGGAATCCCGTATTGGCATATTCACCGTATTGGAATCCCGTATTGGCTTGCAAATTGTATTAAAACTAAGTCCAGAATTTAGATCAAAGGCGGTTAGCCCAAGTCCGGCCGCCACACTTAACCTCAAACATTTAAACTAGAGTCAAATTCTTTCTTTAGAAAATTATTTTTAATAATCATAAATCTCCGGTTTTTGGATAATTTACCTTTAAAATTTTCTGTCTATATAAAAACTATTTAATTTATTTTGCTATGTTGCCGATTCTTCCCCTAAACGCCTTTCTCAACGGCTAAGCGGGTACTTTTCAAGGCCAACAAAATAAATTAAACATCATTATGACTGAAAATTTTTAAGAACCGAACCAAGATAAATGGAATAACTTTAGCAAATTTGCATGAAGAAATTAAAAATTTAAAAAATGAAATTTGTTTAATAAAACAAAATCATGTTTTTGTAGATAATCGACTTTCTTTAGTTGAAAAATTGGTTAATAAAGGCAAAGAAATTAGTCAGCCTATTCAAATTTCTTCTAATAATAATCTAGATGTGTATAATTTTTTAAATATTATGCAAATTATAACATCTCAAAGATGGTATATAAAAATTAAATTTTTAATTGATAATGATTTCTTAGCTGAATCAGTTGCAATGATTGATAGTGGTGCTGATCTTTGATGTATATAAAGGCACAGTTCTAATACCCATTAAATATTAAACAAAAAACAAACTCATACCAAAAACCGGAGATTTATGATTATTAAAAATAATTTTATAAAGAAAGAATTTGACTCTAGTTGTAAATGTTTGAGGTTAAGTGTGGCTCAGACATTTTTACTTGTTAAAAACCTGATGAATCCTCCTATTATATTAGGAACTCCTTTTCTTAATATTTTATATCCTATTAAAAATTTAGATAAAAATGGTTTTATTGGAACTTATAAAAACCAAAAAATTCAATTTCAGTTTATAACTGGCAATATTACTAGAGATATTAATTCTCTTATTGAATAAAATATTCACATTTATCTTCATTAAATTCAGAACTTATAGTATCTAGATTATTTCGACGTAATTATACAGCCATCTAATTGATGTGTTTAAGAGACATTTTGGATTAAATCTATTTCTGAACAATTTTCACAATCTATTTGTGCTTGATCATCCTAGTGCTTTTGGGATAATAAAAGCATGTAGTTTTTCTTCAATATGAAGATAATTTTCATGAACAAGATATTCCTACAAAAGCTAGACCATGTCAAATGCAATTCTGAATTTTTAGAATTTTGTAAAAACGAAATTGAAGTTTTACTTCACAAAGGATTAATAAAACCTTCTAAATCTCCTTGGTCAAGACGCTTTCTGGCTAATAACAAAGCTGAACAAGAAAGAGGTGTTCCTCGTCTTGTTATAAATTATAAACCTTTAAATAAAATTTTAAAATGGATAAGATATCCTATTCCAAATAAAAAAGATTTATTAGAAAAACTATATATGGCTAATATATTTTCTAAATTTGATTTAAAATCAGGATATTGGCAAATTCAAATTTTTGCAGATCATACTTATCGTACTGCATTCAATGTTCCCTTTGGACAATTTGAATGGAAAATTATGATTTGGAGTAGTAGAGATGTACTTCGAATTCCGAAAATTATGCCTTGAAGTAAATTCCTTATATGGATTTTATTATTGTTTATATTGATGACATTCTTGTCTATTCAAAAACATTAGAATCACATTTTAAACATCTTGAATTATTTAAAAATATCTTGACTAGATTGTTATACAAAATGGATTAGTAATATCTAAACCAAAACTTTCTTTATTTCAAACAAAAATTAGATTTTTAGGACATTTTATTGAAAAAGGAACACTTACACCTATAAATAGAGCTATTGAATTTGCATCCAAATTTCCCGATGAAATTATTTAACAACTTCAACGTTTTTTAGGTAGTTTAAATTATATTTCTCCTTATTATAAAAATCTTTCTAAAGATTTAGCTCCATTATATGATAGACTTAAGAATAATGGAACTCCTTGGAATAATAAATTAACTAATTTAGTTAAAAATATTAAATCAAAGGTAAAAATTTTACCACGTTTAACATTAGCTATTCCTAAATGGACAAAAATAATAGAAACTGATGCTTCTAATATAGGTTTTGGTGGCATTTTAAAACAAATTAATCCAGATACTAAACAAATTTATTTGATTCCATTTCATTCTGGTAAATGGACTAATAGTCAGAAAAAATATGCTACTATTGCTCATGACTTAAATGTTAGCAATAGTTAAATGTGTTCTGAAATTTCAAAATGATTTATATAATCAAAAGTTTATAATAATTACTGATTCTCATTCATTAAAATTTATGTTTAATAAAGATTTTAAAAATGATATTTCTAAACAAATGTTTGCTAGATGGCAAGCTCAATTAACTCCTTTTGACTTTGAAATATTTTATAAAAAAGGATCTGAAAATTCTCTACCTGATTTTTTATCTCGAGAATTTTTACAGGTTTCATGAGACGTGGCATTTCTCAGTCTCCTTATAGGGGACGAGGTGGAAGAACCCCAGTAATATCTAGGGGTGGAAAAACATTATATAATTCAGATATATCTGGATTATCAGGATATGGATCTTCATCCTCATCCCATATTGATCTGGGTAATATCCCAAAAGATCATCCATTGTACGAACAATTGCAAAAATATTTGCAACAACAGCATAAAGGTAATACCTATGCTTCGGTTACCGAAGAAGAATCTGAATCAGATTCTGAGTCTTAGAAGATTTTGCCGAAAAGCATTTTTGCAATTGTTCGTATAACAGATGATATTTTTGGGATATTACCCAGATCAATTCTTCAAAGGTATTTGACTGATAAAGTCATGTTTCCAGGCGAATCATATAAGACTCGCACATATTATGAAAAAATTCTTACTAATAGTGAAACAGCTGATATTCAGCATTATCAGTCATGAAGATGCTTCTTCTATTTCTACTACTATTTATACACATAAAAATTATTATTAAAAAGGTAATTTCTTCTGAAGAATGGGGACTTTCAACCCTTACAGAAAAACAATGTTTTGTTGAAAATCAACCACTTTCTTATACTTATTGGGATTATATACAAAGTTTTCATAAAACTTTTTATTATGAGAATTATAAACACAAGCACACTTGGTTTATTAACCAAATTCAATATCCCATTTAAAAATCCCCGAAAATGACAGCCAGGTGGACTACCCATGGACCCTGAGGGTAAAAATTTTACCTGATACTTTTAATGCTGGATCATATTCCACTACCCACAGAAATATCTACCATTTATTTCTTTCTCGAATTTTCTATTCCTTGGATTTATAAATGGGAACCTGAATTTGGTTATACTCCTGATCATTTCCCTTGTTTATATCGAACCTTTTATACCAAATTCTGGGATAAACTCATCAAAAATGATCCAGAAACAAATCAATTATATGGTCAAGAATTACTCGACCAAATAAAAGAAAAAGTTCAAAGTTATACAATAATCGCTATTATTACCAAAGCAATGGAGCCCAGTCCTTTCAGGCATATTGCCAGGAAATTACAAGTGCAATCAGGCATTATGACAAAAGATGAAATTATAGCTGCTTATATGGAGCAAGTCAAAGACCAAATTAAAGAACATATTAAACAAGATCTTTCTATTGATCTAGATCAAGATGATAATAAATCTAGTTCTTCAAAAGACGAATCATTCTATGGACTCTAATAATTCCTTGGCTGGTGAATCACAATCCATTGAAAAACCCGAAGATATTCTTCAAAGTGTTTTAGACACACTCAAGCAAAAGAAGAATTGAAGATATTCAAGACAGAAATATCAAAGCATCTGTCAAGGCATCGATATTCAAGACAGAAATGTCAAAACATCTGTCAAGCATCAAAGAAAAATTTCATAAAAAACAGAAATTTTACTGTTCAAATAGTAATTTTACTATTCAACATTGAATGCAGTACGATAAGTAAAATCACTGTAGAAACAGTATATTTACTGTGCGGATTTCAAAAATCCTACTGTACAAAATTTATAATTTTTTAAATCCATCAGTCTATAAATGTCCTAAATTGTATAGCCGAGGATAAGGCTTTTAGATTTTAGTTTTTCTTTTCTTTAGTCCACTCTTCTCTCCTTCTATTGTACAACTACTACTCTTTTGTAATTAATTTTGTTCAATCAAAGAAGAAGACCACCGAGGTATTTCACTCTCCAACCTCTTTTGAGGTACCTTCTTCCCTTTCCCTTTTAATTTGTTTGGTCCTGACATAATATGTCAGGCTAATTATCATATGTAGGTTGTTATCTTATCCTAAGTATTTGAACTATGTTTAAACTATTTTGAATTTCTTTCTTTCAAAACTTTTTAATAACCATTTATCTTGGTTCGGTTCTTAAAAATTTTCAGTCATAATGATGTTTAATTTATTTTGTTGGCCTTGAAAAGTACCCGCTTAGCCGTTGAGAAAGGCGTTTAGGGGAAGAATCGGCAACATAGCAAAATAAATTAAATAGTTTTTATAGACAGAAAATTTTAAAGGTAAATTATCCAAAAACCGGAGATTTATGATTATTAAAAATAATTTTCTAAAGAAAGAATTTGACTCTAGTTTAAATGTTTGAGGTTAAGTGTGGCGGCCGGTCTTGGGCTAACCGCCTTTGATCTAAATTATGGACTTAGTTTTAATACGATTTGCAAGCCAATACGGGATTACCAATACGGTGATAAGCCAATACGGGATTCCAATACGGTTTGGGCTTTGTATTAAAAATTATTTTATTATTTATTAGATAAAATAAATTTAGAATTATTTTATATGTTTATGTTATAGAGTTTGTTTTAAACTACTTTCGACTTTGAATCCAAAGTGTAAATTGATTAATATTTCTAATGATGAAACAATTTTAATTGAGACTAATTTTAATAAATCTCAGATTATAACTAGACAACCAATTAAATGGAATGAAATTCAATTTCCTGATCATTGGATAATAAATAAAGATATTACTTCTACATCTAATGCTTTAAATATTACACAGCATGATCCTCAGATTATATCAACACCGAATGGACAAATTGTTCTTCGTTTTGATACATCAAATATTCCATCTAGACATAGTATTGGTTCTAGACCATAATCCTGTCTTTGAACGTGCAGGAATATAGTCATCAGATAATGAAATTATGAGATTTTGAAGAAAATGTCCTATAAGGACTGCATCATTACATACAATAGATAGTCATACTCCATCTACATCACACGTAGATCATTTACATATAAATAATAATATAGTTAAACCAATTCATGATAATGAATTAGACAAGGAAATTCCTACTGAATCCGAATTAGAATTTAATTTATGACTACTGTTATAGATTTTAGTCCCGGTTCAAATGCTAGAAAAATAATAAAACAAGAATTTTTATCTTCAAATTGGAATAATTTTAGACAATGGTTATTTGAAGCATATTCTTCGTGTGATGTAGATGGAGTATCAAAAGTCTCTTATGAACATCTAGATTTACATAATAAAATAATTCCTTTTGTTCCATGGTTTATAACTACTTATTTATATAATTATATTAATATTCTTGAACGAACATATCAATTTTCGATGAGACAGCCGACTATTGAGTTATTACCTTAAGTGCAAAAATTATTTACTTTACCAAATAATACTTCACTTTCATTTAATGCTTTTCAAAAATTAGTAGACAACTGTAATACTCTACCTATTACTTTGCAACATATTAATAATATGTATCAGCAAAATAATTATACTAATATTTTTCTAAAAGTTTTAAGTGAACAAATTAGTTCTCTTCATAATAAAATGGATAAATTATTTTCTTTAGTACAAAAAATATCAAATTCTATTTCATCTAATAATCATAATCATGATTTTCAGGATATTGCAAAGGCTTCTTTGCAACCTCCACCTATTATTAATGATTTTAATTTTAAACCTATTTCTGATCTTGAAAAACTTCTTGATAAAAAATTTCTTCATTAAAAATTAATACTCTTGAATCTGAAAATAATTCACAAATAAATTCAACTAAAGGAAAAATAATTCCTGATGAAATTAATAAACTTCGTAATTCTTATAAGTTTGGTGATAAACCAACCATGTATCATTATTATTATCCTAGACCTACTCCTCAAGATATTTTATATGAAGAACAACAGCATATTATTAATAATAGTTATTCTGGAAAAGAAATTTCTAAATTCCATTCATAAATTTCTTTTCCAGAATAACTATTATTGGTGGGATAATTATTTCACCCAACAAAATCGTGATGATATTTTAAATACTGTTAAAACAGAACCTAATACATCTCATGTTTCTGAAGATGCAGTTTATACACTCATGGTTAATATTTTAGATCATTTTACAGGACGTTATACAACTAATCATGAAAATATTCGTACTTTATTAAATGGATTAAGATGTAAAACACTTACGTCTTTTCGATGGTATAAAGATACTTTTTTATCTAGAGTATTTGATCTTCCAGAAAGTAATAGTAACTACTGGAAAGCCAAATTTATTGATGGCTTACCTGCATTATTTGCTGAAAGAATTAAAAAAGAATTTCCGGAAAGATAATATTTCTATTCCAACTAACATTAAATATATAAGAGACATCTTTTATACAATCTAGATGTTCAAGAAGATATAGCTTTCTGTAATGAAATTAAATTAAATCAACAATTAAAAAGACAACAATTAACTGAAAAAAGACAATTAGGTCAATTTTGTAGTCAATTTGGTTTAGAAGATATATCTTCTACACAGAAAAAATCATATCAACGACCATCATGGCATAAAAATAAAAGGTCAAAACCAGTAAGATCAACAGAAAAACAAAAAGAAAAGAGAGAATTTCGTAAAAAACAGAGAGACTCTCAACCTAGAAATTCTAGAAAAAAACCAATTATATGTTATAAATGTGGCAAAAAAGGTCATATAGCCCCAAATTGTCATGAAAATTTTACACATCTAGATTAAACAATTAGATTTAGATGACGAGATTAAAAATGAAATTTATAAAATAATAGATATAAATACAGATAATAATAGTTCTAGTAATGATAATACTAATATTGATTCTGATGATTATGATTCTGATCAAATATTAATATGTATGATTCTACAGATTCTGATAATATTCAAAATTGTTGTAATTCTTGTAATACTATCTATGATGATAAAAATAAAGAATATTATAACATTCTTTCTCAATTTCAAGATTTTCAAATAAATATAATTTCAAGTGATAATATTATTATACATGATAATAATATATCAAAAGTTTTAGATTGGTCTTATGCATCATTATCTACTCCATCATCTTCAATTCCTAAATTATATTTCACTAAAAATTTAAATAAAAATGATGATTTTATTAAGCATTATAAAAACATTACTTCTCAGTTTCTAACTAATTCTAAGATAGATAATAATTCTCTTATTGAATTAAAATATTTAAATTTATCTTCATTAATTTCAGAAATTTATAATCATCCTATATTACATTTCTTATTACAAAACTTTATTCAGTTTTGCAGAGAATATTTTCAAGCCAAAGGATGACTGATAAAGCCAGTTCTTCTCATTCTTTGCGAGGAAGAGTATTGATAATTAAAATATTTGGAAAATATTCCGAGAATGGATTATACAAATATAGAATACCCTATTAGAAATTATTATAATCAAAATTATGAAAATTATAAAAAAGATTTAATAAGAAGTAAATTTTATTTTCGATCTAGAATTATTATAGCACAAAATAGACTAACACAAATAAAAAGAAGACTAATAGCTTTTAATTATACAAATCATCAAGATCCTTCATGGACAAATGCTATATTACAGCAAGAATTTAGAATAGAAGAAGAAGAAATAAAATTCTGTAAAAATATATATCATTCAAAAATAAGAAAATTATATGAATTATCAATTTGATAAACTTTTTAAAATCTTTTACAGGTTTTATGAGACGTGGAAGTTCTCAGTATCCTTATAGGGGACGAGGTGGAAGAACCCTAATATCTAGGGGTGGAAAAACATTATATAATTCGATATATCCGGATTATCGGGATATGGATCTTCATCCTCATCCCATATTGATCTGGTAATAGACTATTTTGCTGATTCATATTATTAATATGTTGCAAAGTAATAGGTAGAGTATTATTGCTGTCTCTTATACACATCTTTGAGATAGGATATTTGAACACAATTTAATAAACCAAGTGGGCTTGTGTTTATAATTCTCATAATAAAAAATTTTATCTACCCATGGACCCTCAGTAGAAATGATTTTACCTGAGCCTTTTCTTCAATTATATCATTCGTGGATAAAAATTTCACCCACTCTCAAAAAATTATATTCCCAGGATCATATTCCACTACCCACAGAAATATCTACCATTTATTTCTTTCTCGAATTTTCTATTCCTTGGATTTATAAATGGGAACCTTAGTTTGGTTATACTCCTGATCATTTCCCTTGTTTATATCGAACCTTTTATACCAAATTCTGGGATAAACTCATCAAAAATGATCCAGAAACAAATCAATTATATGGTCAAGAATTACTCGACCAAATAAAAGAACAAGTTCAAAGTTATGCTTATGTACTGCTATTAGTAGCAAAAGCAAATGGAGCCCAGTCCTTTCAGGTTGCTCTGCTAATGTATTACACAGTAGCAATCAGGCATTATGACAAAAGATGAAATTATATATTTCAATGCTGCTTATATGGAGCAAGTCAAAGACCAAATTAAAGAACATATTAAACAAGATCTTTCTATTGATCTAGATCAAGATGATAATAAATCTAGTTCTTCAAAAGACGATCATTCTATGGACTCTAATAATTCCTTGGCTGGTGAATCACAAAGTAAATTGAAAAACCCGAAGATATTCTTCAAAGTGTTCTTATACACATCTCATTTAAAAGAAGAATTGAAGATATTCAAGACAGAAATATCAAAGCATCTGTCAAGGCATCGATATTCAAGACAGAAATGTCAAAACATCTGTCAAGCATCAAAGAAAAATTTCATAAAAAACAGAAATTTTACTGTTCAAATAGTAATTTTACTATTCATAATTACTGTATAAACAGTAAAATCACTGTAGAAACAGTATATTTACTGTGCGGATTTCAAAAATCCTACTGTACAAAATTTACACTTTAAGTTGACCAGTAAAACCGGCTATTATCATTGAAGCAACACGTTTGTCACTATTATTATTTGCTATTAGATTTTGCTACTGTAGAATACATAAGCATGCGATGAATTAAATTACTAATTTGTCTTTCAGTATAACCATCTAAATTCCATTCATAAATTTCTTTTCCAGAATAACTATTATTAATAATATGCTGTTGTTCTTCATATAAAATATCTTGAGGAGTAGGTCTAGGATAATAATAATGATACATGGTTGGTTTATCACCAAACTTATAAGAATTACGAAGTTAATTAATTTCATCAGGAATTATTTTTCCTTTAGTTGAATTTATTTGTGAATTATTTTCAGAATCAAGAGTATTAATTTTTAATGAAGAAAATTTTTTATCAAGAAGTTTTTCAAGATCAGAAATAGGTTTAAAATTAAAATTATTAATAATAGGTGGAGGTTGCAAAGAAGCCTTTGCAATATCCTGAAAATCATGATTATGATTATTAGATAAAATAGAATTTGATATTTTTTGTACTAAAGAAAATAATTTATCCATTTTATTATGAAGAGAACTAATTTGTTCTGCATTTGCACTTAAAACTTTTAGAAAAATATTAGTATAATTATTTTGCTGATACATATTATTAATATGTTGCAAAGTAATAGGTAGAGTATTATTGTCTACTAATTTTTGAAAAGCATTAAATGAAAGTGAAGTATTATTTGGTAAAGTAAATAATTTTTGTGGAGGATATAACTCATTAGTTTGCTTACCATCAGAAAATTGATATGTTCGTTCAAGAATATTAATATAATTATTTAAATAAGTAGTTATGAACCATGGAACAAAAGGAATTAGAATCTTATGACAATTTTCTTAAATTCATAGAATTCTTTTGAAATATTATCAAGGTCTTCAGAAGAATATACTTCAAATAACCATTGTCTAAAATTATTCCAATTTGAAGATAAAAATTCTTGTTTTATTATTTTATAAGCATTTGAACCGGGACTAAAATCTATAACAGTAGTCATAAATTAAAATCTAATTCGGATTCAGTAGGAATTTCCTTATCTAATTCATTATCATGAATTGTTGTTAAGTTTAACTATATTATTATTTATATGTAAATGATCTACGTGTGATGTAGATGGAGTATGACTATCTATTGTATGTAATGATGCAGGTTTTGAACGTGCAGGAATATAGTCATCAAATAATGAAATTTGAGATTTTGAAGAAAATGTCCTATAAGGATGTCTGGATGATGATGGTCTAGAACCAATACTATGTCTAGATGGAATATTTGATGTATCAAAACGAAGAACAATTTGTCCATTCGGTGTTGATATAATCTGAGGATCATGCTGTGTAATATTTAAAGCATTAGATGTAGAAGTAATATCTTTATTTATTATCCAATGATCAGGAAATTGAATTTCATTCCATTTAATTGGTTGTCTAGTTATAATCTGAGATTTATTAAAATTAGTCTCAATTAAAATTGTTTCATCATTAGAAATATTAATCAATTTACACTTTGGATTCAAAGTCGAAAGTAGTTTAAAACAAACTCTATAACATAAACATATAAGTTCAGATGTTATATCTGTATAAGATACACATATAGATGTGACTTAATAAGTGGATTAGGATTTCATAAGAATTTAAAGGAATTGATTTTTCAGTTGTTTTAACAACATATTTAGATATAATATTATCAAATAAACCATATTTATAAATAACAGATGGTGAAATTTTTGGAATTGTCCACTTATTAAGTAAATTCATATCTTGAAGAATATCATATTCTTCTTTTAATTTATTTTTATCATATGACACACGATGATAAAGATAAATCTTCCATTATTAAGGAAAGAAATATGTCGATTGTTATCAAATCTTAATACTCTGGGCTCTGATACCATTTTCACTAAAAGCCGGAACCTAGCCTTAATACAAAGCCCAAACCGTATTGGAATCCCGTATTGGCTTATCACCGTATTGGAATCCCGTATTGGCTTGCAAATCGTATTAAAACTAGATTTAGATCAAAGGCGGTTAGCCCAAGACCGGCCGCCACACTTAACCTCAAACATTTAAACTAGAGTCAAATTCTTTCTTTAGAAAATTATTTTTAATAATCATAAATCTCCGGTTTTTGGATAATTTACCTTTAAAATTTTCTGTCTATAAAAACTATTTAATTTATTTTGCTATGTTGCCGATTCTTCCCCTAAACGCCTTTCTCAACGGCTAAGCGGGTACTTTTCAAGGCCAACAAAATAAATTAAACATCATTATGACTGAAAATTTTTAAGAACCGAACCAAGATAAATGGTGCAAGATATTAAAAAGTTTTGAAAGAAAGAAATTCAAAATAGTTTAAACATAGTTCAAATACTTAGGATAAGATAACAATCTACATATGATAATTAGCCTGACATATTATGTCAGGACCAAACAAATTAAAAGGGAAAGGGAAGAAGGTACCTCAAAAGAGGTTGGAGAGGAAATACCTTGGTTGTCTTCTTCTTTGATTGAACAAAAGTAATTACAAAAGAGTAGTAGATGTACAATGAGAGAGTAGAGAAGTAAAGAAAGAAAAACTAAAATCTAAAAGCCTTATCCTCGGCTATACAATTGATTATATTTATAGACTGATGGATTTAAATTAATGGTTATAAATTTTGTACAGTAGGATTTTTGAAATCCGCACAGTAAATATACTGTTTCTACACTGATTTTACTGTTTATACAGTAATTATGAATAGTAAAATTACTATTTGAACAGTAAACTATGAATAGTAAAATTACTATTTGAAAGTAAAATTTCTGTTTTTTATGAAATTTTTCTTTGCTTATGCTTGACAGATGCTTTGACATTTCTGTCTTGAATATCGATGCCTTGACAGATGCTTTGATATTTCTGTCTTGAATATCTTCAATTCTTCTTTTGCTTGAGTGTGTCTAAAACACTTTGAAGAATATTTTCGGGTTTTTCAATGGGTTGTGATTCACCAGCCAAGGAATTATTAGAGTCCATAGAATGATCGTCTTTTGAAGAACTAGATTTATTATCATCTTGATCTAGATCAATAGAAAGATCTTGTTTAATATGTTCTTTAATTTGGTCTTTGACTTGCTCCATATAAGCAGCTATAATTTCATCTTTTGTCATAATGCCTGATTGCATTACATTGGTTCGATATAAACAAGGGAAATGATCAGGAGTATAACTAAATTCAGGTTCCCATTTATAAATCCAAGGAATAGAAAATTCGAGAAAGAAATAAATGGTAGATATTTCTGTGGGTAGTGGAATATGATCCGGGATACATCAAATTTAAAAGAGTAGACATCAAATATTTTATCTGTCTCTTATACAATTCTAGATGTGTATAAGAGAATTTTGGTGGACTACCCAAGACAGATCTCCACAGTAAGTAATGAATCTATTTGGGAATATAGACATACCATTTTTGAATACAATTTAATAAACCAAGTGTGCTTGTGTTTATAATTCTCATAATAAAAAGTTTTATGAAAACTTTGTATATAATCCCAATAAGTATAAGAAAGTGGTTGATTTTCAACAAAACATTGTTTTTCTGTAAGGGTTGAAAGTCCCCATTCTTCAGAAGAAATTACCTTTTTAATAATAATTTTTGAAAAATTATAAATAGTAGTAGAAATAGAAGAAGCCGTATGAGCACATCTGAATCTTATCCAAGGTTGATCCTGCCATTGACAGTCTTTTTCATCAAGAAGAAAAATAATTTCTTTTTCTGGTCTCATATAATAAGACTTAGAATCTGATTCAGATTCTTCTTCAGTAACCGAAGCATAGGTATTACCTTTATGCTGTTGTTGCAAATATTTTTGCAATTGTTCGTACAATGGATGATCTTTTGGGATATTACCCAGATCAATATGGGATGAGGATGAAGATCCATATCCTGATAATCCAGATATATCTGAATTATATAATGTTTTTCCACCCCTAGATATTACTGGGGTTCTTCCACCTCGTCCCCTATAAGGAGACTGAGAACTTCCACGTCTCATAAAACCTGTAAAAGATTTTAAAAAGTTTATCAAATTGATAATTCATATAATTTTCTGTCATTATTTTTGAATGATATATATTTTTACATAAATCTCTTATACACATCTAGATCTGTATAGAGACATTCTTGCTGTAATATAGCATTTGTCCATGAAGGATCTTGATGATTTGTATAATTAAAAGCTATTAGTCTTCTTTTTATTTGTGTTAGTCTATTTTGTGCTATAATAATTCTAGATCGAAAATAAAATTTACTTCTTATTAAATCTTTTTTATAATTTTCATAATTTTGATTATAATAATTTCTAATAGGGTATTCTATATTTGTATAATCCATTCTCGGAATATTTTCCAAATATTTTAATTTCAATACTCTTCCTCGCAAAGAATGAGAAGAACTGGCTTTATCAGTCATCCTTTGGCTTGAAAATATTCAGATTATAACTGAATAAAGTTTTGTAATAAGAAATGTAATATAGGATGATTATAAATTTCTGAAATTAAGATAGATAAATTTAAATATTTTAATTCAAATACAACAGAATTAGTTTTGACAAATATCTTAGTACATCTGTTCTTATAATGCTTAATAAAATCATCATTTTTATGAAAATTTCAAAAATATCCCATTTGTCTATGAAGATGATGGAGTAGATAATGATGCATAAGAATATATCTAAAACTTTTGATATATTATTATGTATGAATAATAATATTATCACTTGAAATTATATTTATTTGAAAATCTTGAAATTGAGAAAGAATGTTATAATATTCTTTATTTTTATCATCATAGATAGTATTACAAGAATTACAACAATTTTGAATATTATCTAATGATGAGAATCATACATATTAATTTGATCAGAATCATAATCATCAGAATCAATATTAGTATTATCATTACTAGAACTATTATTATCTGTATTTATATCTATTATTTTATAAATTTCAGTTTTGTCTCATATCTAGATCTAATTGTACACATGGCATAAAAATTTATTTTCATGACAATTTGGGGCTATATGACCTTTTTTGCCACATTTATAACATATAATTGGTTTTTTACTGTATAAACAATCTATATTCTAGAATTTCTAGGTTGAGAGTCTCTCTGTTTTTTACGAAATTCTCTCTTTTCTTTTTGTTTTTCTGTTGATCTTACTGGTTTTGACCTTTTATTTTTATGCCATGATGGTCGTTGATATGATTTTTTCTGTGTAGAAGATATATCTTCTAAACCAAATTGACTACAAAATTGACCTAATTGTCTTTTTTCAGTTAATTGTTGTCTTTTTAATTGTTGATTTAATTTAATTTCATTACATAAAGCTATACCTTCTTGAACACAAGTATTGACCAATTTGCCATACGTATAATAATCATAGGGAATAGAAATATTATCTTTCCGGAGAGCTTTTTTAATTCTTTCAGCAAATAATGCAGGTAAGCCATCAATAAATTTGGCTTTCCAGTAGTTACTATTACTTTCTGGAAGATCAAATACTCTAGATAAAAAGTATCTTTATACCATCGAAAAGACGTAAGTGTTTTACATCTTAATCCATTTAATAAAGTACGAATATTTTCATGATTAGTTGTATAACGTCCTGTAAAATGATCTAAAATATTAACCATGAGTGTATAAACTGCATCTTCAGAAACATGAGATGTATTAGGTTCTGTTTTAACAGTTATTTAAATATATCATCACGATTTTGTTGGGTGAAATAATTATCCCACCATCTAGCATAAGTTGACCAGTAAAACCGGCTATTATCATTGAAGCAACACGTTTGTCACTATTATTATTTTGCTTTTGCTACTGTAGAATACATAAGCATGCGATGAATTAAATTACTAATTTGTCTTTCAGTATAACCATCTAAATTCCATTCATAAATTTCTTTTCCAGAATAACTATTATTAATAATATGCTGTTGTTCTTCATATAAAATATCTTGAGGAGTAGGTCTAGGATAATAATAATGATACATGGTTGGTTTATCACCAAACTTATAAGAATTACGAAGTTTATTAATTTCATCAGGAATTATTTTTCCTTTAGTTGAATTTATTTGTGAATTATTTTCAGAATCAAGTATAGTATTAATTTTTAATGAAGAAAATTTTTTATCAAGAAGTTTTTCAAGATCAGAAATAGGTTTAAAATTAAAATTATTAATAATAGGTGGAGGTTGCAAAGAAGCCTTTGCAATATCCTGAAAATCATGATTATGATTATTAGATGAAATAGAATTTGATATTTTTTGTACTAAAGAAAATAATTTATCCATTTTATTATGAAGAGAACTAATTTGTTCACTTAAAACTTTTAGAAAAATATTAGTATAATTATTTTGCTGATACATATTATTAATATGTTGCAAAGTAATAGGTAGAGTATTATTGTCTACTAATTTTTGAAAAGCATTAAATGAAAGTGAAGTATTATTTGGTAAAGTAAATAATTTTTGTGGAGGATATAACTCATTAGTTTGCTTACCATCAGAAAATTGATATGTTCGTTCAAGAATATTAATATAATTATTTAAATAAGTAGTTATGAACCATGGAACAAAAGGAATTATTTTATTATGTAAAGCAGAAAAATAAATTCATAGAATTCTTTTGAAATATTATCAAGGTCTTCAGAAGAATATGCTTCAAATAACCATTGTCTAAAATTATTCCAATTTGAAGATAAAAATTCTTGTTTTATTATTTTTCTAGCATTTGAACCGGGACTAAAATCTATAACAGTAGTCATAAATTAAAATCTAATTCGGATTCAGTAGGAATTTCCTTGTCTAATTCATTATCATGAATTGGTTTAACTATATTATTATTTATATGTAAATGATCTACGTGTGATGTAGATGGAGTATGACTATCTATTGTATGTAATGATGCAGGTTTTGAACGTGCAAGAATATAGTCATCAAATAATGAAATTTGAGATTTTGAAGAAAATGTCCTATAAGGATGTCTGGATGATGATGGTCTAGAACCAATACTATGTCTAGATGGAATATTTGATGTATCAAAACGAAGAACAATTTGTCCATTCGGTGTTGATATAATCTGAGGATCATGCTGTGTAATATTTAAAGCATGAATAGATGTAGAAGTAATATCTTTATTTATTATCCAATGATCAGGAAATTGAATTTCATTCCATTTAATTGGTTGTCTAGTTATAATCTGAGATTTATTAAAATTAGTCTCAATTAAAATTGTTTCATCATTAGAAATATTAATCAATTTACACTTTGGATTCAAAGTCGAAAGTAGTTTAAAACAAACTCTATAACATAAACATATAAGTTCAGATCCTGGTACATAATTGTAACCATGAATTTTAACATTTAATGTTAAAGCCTCAAGTATATTAACATCAGATAAAGATAATTGTAAATTAGGATAAACATTAAAATAAACTGGACCATTGGCCAAACTGGATTGTCTTAATACCCATTAAGATGATTTTTTCCAATCAAGATTACGAGCATCTCGTAAAGCAGCTATAAAAGATTCAGGTAAACCTTTTAAAGTTAACGGTTTAAAAGCAATTTGCACTAAACCAATATGCATAAAATTAAATTTACCTCTATAAGAATCAATGTGAATCATTTGAATCTAATAATTGTATTCAATAATTATTTTATTATGTTTTGCCATAAATCACATTATATAGTTTTGCGATATGTATTTTATTAATACATGCAATTTACATGATATTATAGTATTGTACGTAATTATATTCTTATTATTTAATTAAGTTACATGATGTAGTTTTTTTTTTACATTATTTTTCTAAATCATTTATCAATAAAAATTCTCACGACATATCAAATTATGTTGCAAAAATAAAACAAAATTAGAAAATTTTTGCTTGAAAAATAAGTTTTTGTATAGGAGTTTGGCCCAATATTAAGGGTCTAACCGATTCGAGTTTAATTTGATTAATCGAATTCAAAATTGAGTACTAAAATTCGAATTTGGTTAAACAAATTTTCTATCGAATTGAATTTGAAATTGAAATTAGTTAAAAGTTTTAGAACTCTTTTTTTAATTTCAATCGATTTTATTAACCGATCGGTTAAGTGATGCACACCCTAAATATCATCGTGTACCTTATTAGAAATTAAGTAAAAGTCTATATATCTTTATAAATTAGCAAAGTTCAACTACCATATGGAAATATTTTTCACTTTTTTTCCTTTCCTCTGTTCCACCACGGTTAAATTGAATAGGCACCCAAAATAATAAATGGTAGTATTTGGTCTTTTTTTTTTTTTTTTTAAAGGCTTAATAACACATTGCTTCCCCATAAATAGAGGTAATTGCCCCTTTAAATTTGTCATCTGAAGGTTATGACGAAATGTCATAATTTGCCTTAATTTGTTGGTTGCAATTTGCCACCCTAAATTTATGATGAGTTGCCTTTTGGTATCTTAACTTTATTTTATAATCATATTGTCTTTTAAAACTGATAATGGTTTTTTCTCCCATCCAATATTATTAAAAAGACCTTTTTTTCCCTTCAACATTAAGTGTAACACCTCGGACCTTGGGCTGGCCCAACAACTTTTGGGCCAAAACAATTGGCCCAAAATGCTTAAGCCAAGTTGTAAGTACATGATTGTGTCCATGACCCAAGGTGTTATAAACAATACAACATCCCCTCCTACTTTCGATGTGGGACGGGGCGTCACATTCACCCCTCCTTTAAGCCTTGCGTCCTCGCAAGGCTCACATCGGACCATACTCAGTTATGCAGGATTCTAGAGGTGGCTCATATGGGTTCTAGAGTTGGCTCCCGTCCTTCGGTCGACGTAGCAGAGACCACACGAGGTCCCAATCTTACCCCGTGCAGAGACCACACGAGGTTCACTCTGATACCAACTGCAACACCCCGGGTCTTGGGCTGGCCCAACAACTTTTGGACGAAAACAACGAGCCCAAAATACTTAAGCAAAGTTGTAGGTAACCCATGACCCAAGGTGTTATAAACAATATAATATCCCTCCCACTTCCGATGTAGGACGGGGCATCACATTAAGTGCATAAAATAATTTGCTATCCTACTTTTTTTTTTTTTAGTTAGTACCTATTTGTTATATACTATCACATATTATTTATTATTTCATGTATAGAACAATGGTAGAGTATTTTATTTATTTCTCACATTCTTTTATTTATCTTAATTTTACTTTATTTCTATATCTTATCTTATCTTACTATATATAAGGGAAGGGTCCCATTTGACATGGTGGTCTCTCCTTTTTGTTTCTTAATTAGTTAAATTTTAAAAAATAACTACTATCAAGTCCCCCAAAAAAAAAAAAAAAACTACCATCAAGCAACCAAAAAATCATACAAAAAAGGTTTAAAACTACCGTTTGGAGAAGCAGTAGGATTCTTCTTTCTGCCTGTTCGTTCGGACGGTGGAATGCGTCCGAGAAGCTTGACACAGTTCAGACAGTACAGTGAGTCCAAAAACCCTGTCTCTAGCAAACAAATAACAGACCTGAAAAAACTTGTTTACAGAGTTAAGTGTTTATGTCATCATCAAAATAAGGTTTGGAAAACATCAATCTCCCCCTTTTTGATGATGAAAAACCTTCATGGAGTAATTATGTAAAAACAATCAGATATGACTAATCATTTTGCAATATAGATGCCAACTACTTCCCCTTTTGACATCATCAAACAAATCTCTCCCTGAGAATGTGCAAGTATTTCAACAGAAATGCATAAACCAAAGCTCAAATAATCAACGCAAATATTAATTAGTACTTAGTTCAAGTATTCAATAGAAATGCATAAAAACACAATACTTAGTTCAAGGGAATACACAAAAGGGAAATCTGAGAGCAGTCCTAACTAAAAAATATAGAAGTGCTAAAAACTAAAAACAGATGTCAAAGGAACTAATTCGAGTCATTGTTTTTTCTTGGAGCGCTTTTTAGTCTTTTGGCGTTTTGAAGGAGCATCTTCATCAGTGGCCTCACTATCTTCCTCTTCTTCAGTGCGGCGTTGCATGATGAAATCGAACGTGTCGTCAACATCCTCATCGTCGCCTTCATCTTCATTGGCAGCACCTTGAGTATTGGCATCTTCTTCGTCGTCCTCACGAACATCCCCATCTTCATTGTCATCACTATCGAAAGATGAGTCAAGTGGATATTGTGAGAAAATCTAATGCACAATTGAAGGTTGGCAAATTGAACCTGAGCCGAAGCATACATGCCAAGGCTAAGGGCCTCTTGGAGAATCACCTGACGAGTTTCAAGTCGCTTTAACTTACGATTTGTGCGATGTTGAAATGAACTGACTTGGGTGCTCAAGGAAGTGAGAAGGCCGCAGATATGAGAAAGTGAGGGTTCAGAGGTAGATGGATGAGGATCATGGAATGGTGGGGGTGGTTGAGGAGGAGGAGAATGTGGAATAGCGAAACCAGAGGTGGAGGCCTGGGATTTTGAACGTTCAATATCAAAAGCTGCCTTAGTAAACCATTGATCGTTGAAAAACCGGAGGCCTTTTCGTTCAATATAAGATTTGTTAAAATAAGGGGGAAATTGTTTGTTGCCGCTGAAAGGAATATTGAGGAAATCAAAAATTTTGGTGAGGAATTTTCCAAAGAAAATGTTTCTTCGGGTATCAGAAAGGAAGAGTTCCCACAGGGAGCAAAAAAGATACCCAAAGTCAAGAGTAATGATGATATTAAGAAACATTGTGCTTTAAAAAAAACAAGTACAGCTGCATTTTTCCGGGCTCAGTACGATGCCCGTCGATTGGCAATAACAGATTCGTGACAAGGGTGTATAGAATGTTTAGTTCAGGAGTTAGTAATGTGGTTTTGGCTTCCGAGACCTGTTTGAAATTGATGTTAAAAATAGCCATAACCTCATCAATGTCAAATCTAGTATCAATAGCGGGCCATTTATGTAAAGAGAAGAAATAGGAGAAATCATGCGAATTTGAGACTTCACATTCAAAAATAGTGTTGATGATGTT
Organism: Cinchona pubescens; assembly: GCA_025175665.1. Lineage (NCBI taxonomy): Eukaryota > Viridiplantae > Streptophyta > Magnoliopsida > Gentianales > Rubiaceae > Cinchona > Cinchona pubescens. Next base: position 12,079,039 of record JANKKI010000053.1, read on the forward strand.
AGAGAAAATCTCTAGATTGGTGCTGTTTACATGAGAAATTAAAGTGCGAACAGTGGGGCCTTTTCGAAGATTGGCGATGAACTGAAGCACCATGTCATGATACACGGGTAAATCAGTATGCACTAGGTGACCCCAATTTTGTTTTTCAAAGCATGATTTGACAATGGGAAGATTATACTCATCAAAAAGACTCTGAGATGTAGGACGTTGAACATTAGTAGATAGATTTACTTAGAAGAGATGTATACCGTTTAGATGCCTTGGCATAGATGAATTTTGGTAATGTTGGATTTGAGGAGACTTGGGGATTAGTAGACGATTCTCCATGCACTGGAGCTTTCCCTTTTGTTTTTCGTCCATGATTTGCTGTAGAAGAACCTCCGCGGGATTTAACTATTGTGAAGGAAGAGAAGGAAGATGAGGAAAAATTTGATTTTTTTGAAAGATTTGGGAGAATTTGATTAAATGAGATGGTAGATGGGGGAAATGAGATATGATAATAGTGAGAAATACTTTGGAGAAGATAAATTTCTAATCAATTTCTGGATAGAGGGAAGGAATTTGGAGGAGAGGTTGAAGGAAATAAATTTCGGCAGAGGGTTTTCGGGGGTGAGGTTGAGTCCGAAATGGGGAAGATGGACGATTTTAATAAACATAGAGAACGTTCGGACTGCCGAACGTTTGGTGTGTATCCGATGAAGCGTCCGACAGCTGATGAGCGGACAGCCGATCCTGGAAGAGCCAGTGCGTCCGATGTTCTTTCGGATGATTGTACGCATCCGGAAGAATTTCTAGAGAGTTGGTGAAAAAAATGAATATCGTTCGGACGATTATGAGCTTCCGAGGAAGATAGGAAGTTTTCAGATGATACAAAAGCGTCCGAAAGATAGTGTTGTTCGGACGATTGAGTGCGTCCGAACGAAGAAACTATGCCAAATTGATCTGTAAAATCCCCAAACATTTTTTGAGAGATTCAAAGCGATATAGAGCCAAGGGTTTTGTAAAAATATCAGCTAGTTGATCTGAAGTAGGCACAAAATCAACACGAATTTCCTTTTTACAAACAAGATCTCTAATAGAATGATGCTTAACATCAATGTGTTTAGTTCTAGAGTGCATAACAGGATTTTTTGTGAGATTAATTGCACTAGTGTTGTCACACTTTATAGGCACACAATAAAAAATTACACCAAAATCTTTCGGAGTATGTTTCATCCAAAGACTTTGAGCACAACAATTTCGTCTCAGCAGCAATGTATTCGGCTTCAACCGTAGAAAGAGAAATAAAATTTTGTTTTTTGCTAAACCAAGACACAAGAAATTTCCCAGAAAATGACACATACCATTGGTACTTTTTCTATCAATTTTACACCCAGCAAAGTCAACGTCAGAATAACTAATTAAATCAAATGTAGAGGATTTTGGATACCACAAACCAAAATTCATTGTACCTTTTAGATATCTAAAAATTCTTTTAACAGCTATCAAGTGCGATTCTTTGGGGCAAGATTGAAATCTAGCACATAAACAAACAGCAAACATGATATCCGATCTACTGGCTGTTAAGTAAAGTAGGCTTCCGATCATACCTCTATAGTATTTTTCATCAACATCATTACTGTTGGTCCCAAAGCAACCTAAGAGGGGGTGAATTAGGTTTCTTAAAAATTATACTTTCGGAAAATATTGAGCTTTTTAATTAAATGCAGATATAACAAAATCAATAGAACAGTAAAGTAAAGAGAGAATAAATTTAAGCAATCAATACTTCCAAACTAGCAAGCTTGAAGTATCAAATCTCTTGAATGCTTCACACACTTGGTGAGCCAATAATCTTTACAAAGTTGAGAAGTTCTTGCTCACACTAAAACTCTTTTAGTTGAGCCAAGAATCTTACTTACAACCACACTTTCATACAAGATTATCACTCCACTCAAAGTTGAATTACCCTCACAATTGCACACTAATACAACAAAGCACTATAGTCAATTTGCACTCAAATTACTCTTTTCTAAGGCTTGTATTCAATGTATTAGATTGTTTTTTTAGGTTATTAAAGCACCTATTTATAAGAGCAATAAATAGTGGTTTCAACTACTTCCTAACGGCTAAGTAATAAATGCACAAAAAATAGCCGTTGGGGTTTCGGACGTCCGAGAAGGATTGAATGCGTCCGAGGCTGCGTCCGATCTTCTTTCAGTTTTGTTGAGAGGCTTCTGCAATAATCTATGCAAGGAATCCTTATCCCTTCGTCCGACAGAGGTTTCGGATCAACCTGGTCCTGATATGTCCGAAAGAAAGGCAGTAGGATCCCATTCTTTCTGCCAGTTCGTTCGAACGATGCAATGCGTCCGAGGAGTTTTGACCTAGTTCAGACGGTTCTAAGCGTCCGAAAGATCTGTTCCTACAAAAACTTGTTTTACAGAGTTAAGTGTTCATGTCATCATCAAAATAAGGTTTGGAAAACATCAATCTCCCCCTTTTTGATGATGACAAACCTCAATTTGATATGACTAATCAATTTGCAATATATCATAATTGGATATCAATTATCAACATATCAATCATATCAAAGCACAACATATCAATCATATCAAAGCACAATAATATAACTGTTTCTTTTGACATCAATCAAAAAGACTCCCCCTTAGATCATGCAAGTAGTTTGATAGAAAGGAAACAAGTTTAATACATCCAACTGAAAAGTTTAATGGTGCTAAAGTCAAGTAATTACATAACCAAGCCACAGAATTGCTGAAAACCAAAAGAAATACTGAAAGGTTGTTAAAAATCTATTGTCTATTTATTCTCTTATACACATCTAGAAAACAAAGTACAAAATGGGAAAAAGAACTAATGTGAGTCATTGCGCTTTTTGGAGCGCTTTTCAGTCTTTTGTCGTTTGGATGGAACATCTTCAGCGGTGGCTTCACTGTCATCCTCCTCCCCGGTACGACGTTGCATGATAAAGTCAAACGTGTCGTCAACATCTTCATCATCGTCGTCATCGTCATCGGCAGCTCCTTGAGCAGCTTCTGCATTGTCTTCACGTGTATGTTCATCTTCAGGTTCATCACTGTCGGAAGATGACTCAAGTGGATATTGGGACTGAAGATTAGCAAATTGAACTTGAGCCGAAGCAGACATGCCAAGACTGAGTGCCTCTTGGAGAATCATTTGAGAGTTTCAAGTCGTTTTAACTTTCGATTTGTGCGACGTTGAAATGAACTGACTTGAGTACTTAGAGAGATGAGAAGTCCACAGATATGTGAAAGAGATGGTTCAGAAGTAGATGGTTCAGATGTAAGTGGTGATTGAGGAGTAGGAGAATGAGGGATAGCAAAATCAGAGGTGGAGGCATGGGATTGTGACTGTGCAATATCAAAGGCTACCTTAGTTAGCCATTGATCGTTGAAAAAACGGAGGCCTTTGCGTTCAATGTAGGATTTGTTAAAATAGGGAGGATATTGTTTGTTTTCGCTGAAAGGAATGTTGAGGAAATCAAAAATTTTGGTGAGAAATTTTCCAAAAGGAATGTTTCTTCGGGTATCAGTGAGAAAAAGTTCCCATAGGGAACAAAAAAGATACCCAAAATCAAGAAGAATACCCTTGAAAACACAAAAAAATAAGTAAAGTTGCATTTTTTGATAGCTCAGAAATTATCGTCATTTGGCAATAACAGATTTGTGACAAGGGTATACAGAATATTAAGTTCAGGAGCGAGCAATATAGTTTTTAAATTCCGAGGCCTGTTTAAAATGAATGTTAAAAATTGCTCTAACTTCATCAATATCAAACTGAGTATCATCAGCGGGCCATTTGTTGTAATGAAAAGAAATAGGAAAAATCAGTGGAGTTTGAGACTTCACATTCAAAAATGGTGTTAATGATGTTTGATAAAATCTCAAGATCAGTGTTGTTAACACGAGAAATGAGAGTGCGAACAGTAGGACCTTTCCGAAGATTGGCCGTGAACTGAAGCATCATGTCATGATAAACAGGTAAATCAAGATGCACAAAATGACCCCAATTTTGTTTTTCAAAACAAGATTTGATAATGGGAAGATTATATTCATCAAATAGACTATGAGAAGCAGGATGTTGAATGATTATAGATTTACTTAGAAGGGAAGTATACCGTTCGGATGCCTTGGCATCGATAAATTTTGATAAAGTTGGAGTGGTGGAGACTTGGGGATTGGCTGAGGATTCTCTTTGTACTGGAGCCTTCCCTTTAGTTTTTCGACCCGATTTTGTGAAAGGAACCTCCGCGAGATTTCTCCATTGTAATAAAAGAAGAGAAAATTGAAAAATTTTGAGGACTGGTGAGATTTTGAGGAAATGAGATGGTGGATGGGGGAAATGAGATGTGATTTAGGTGATAAGGGCTATGGGTAGGATGATTTTCCAATCAATTTTGGAAGAGAGATTGGAAATTTGGAGGGGGTAGTGGAGAGAAAAAATTTCGCCTGAGGGTTTTCGGGGGAGGGGGTGAGTCCGAAATGGGGAATTTGGACGGTTTTAATCAAACAGGGGTACCTTTCGGACGGCCGAACGTTTGGTGTGCGTCCGACAAAGCGTCCGAAACCTGAAGAACGGACGGCCGAAGGAGGAGCCAGTGCGTCCGAAGTTCTTTCGGACGATGCTGCACGTCCGAAAGATTTCCAGAGAGTTTAGAAAAAAAAGAATATTGTTCGGACGAATATGAGCGTCCGAGAGGTAACAGATGCTTTCGGACGATCCAGAGCGTCCGAAAGAAAAGTTGTTCGGACGAAGGAGTGCGTCCGAACTATGAACCTATGCCAAATTTATCTGTAAAATCCCCAAACATTTTCTGAGCGTGGATAACATTCAAAGCGATCTAGAGCTAAGGGTTTTGTAAAAATATCAGCCAATTGATCTGAAATAGGCACAAAATCAACACGAATTTCCTTTTTACAAACGAGGTCTCTAATGAAATGATACTTAACATCAATGTGTTTGGTTCTTGAGTGCATAACATGATTTTTTGTGAGATTAATTGCACTATTGTTGTCACACAATATAGGAACACAATCAAAAATTACACCAAAATCTTTCAGAGTATGTTTCATCCAAAGAAGTTGAGCACAACAATTTCCGGCAGCAATGTATTCGGCTTCAGCCGTAGAAAGAGAAATGGAATTATTTTTTTTACTAAACCAAGACACAAGACAATTTCCCAGAAAATAACACATGCCACTAGTACTTTTTCTATCAATTTTACACCCAGCAAAGTCAGCATCAGAATAGCTAATCAGATCAAATGTAGAGGACTTTGGATACCACAGACCAAAATCCGTTGTTCCTTTTAGATATCTAAAAATTCTTTTCATCTGTGATTTTCAGCTATCAAATGTGATTCTTTAGGGCAAGATTGAAATCTAGCACATAAACAAACAGCAAACATGATATCTGGTCTACTGGCAGTTAAGTAAAGTAGACTTCCGATCATACCTCTATAGTGTTTTTCATCAACACTATTACCTTCTTCGTCTTTATCAAGTTTGGTTGAAGTACACATTGGCGTACCAACTTGTTTGCAATTTTCCATACCAAAACATTTGAGCAACTCCTTTGTGTACTTGATTTGTGTAATAAATGTTCCTTCCTTAGTTTGATGAACTTGTAGTCCGAGGAAAAATTGCAACTTGCCCATCATACTCATCTCAAACTCTTCTTGCATTAATTGTGAAAAATCCTTGCACAAACTTTCATTAGTTGCTCCAAAAATAATATCATCAACATAAATTTGAACAATTAACAATCCTTTTAAATCCGTTTTTGTAAAAAGTGTGGTGTCAACTATACCTCTTTTGAAACCGTTTTCTATCAAGAAGCCACTTAATCTTTCATACCAAGCTCTTGGAGCTTGTTTCAAACCATATAAGGCTTTGGAAAGTTTGAAAACATAATTTGGAAGATTCTTATTTTCAAAGCCCGGAGGTTGTTCGACGAAAACTTCTTGGTCGATAAAACCATTTAAAAAAGCACTTTTGACATCCATTTGAAATAATTTTAAATTATTGAAACATGCAAATGCAAGAAACATGCGAATGGATTCTAATCTAGCCACGGGTGCAAAGGTTTCATCAAAGTCAATACCTTCTTCTTGAGCGTAACCTTTTGCAACAAGTCTAGCTTTGTTTCTTATGATCTCACCTTTGTCATTTAATTTGTTTCTAAAAACCCATTTAGTACCAATAACGGGATGAGAAGAAGGTCTTTCAACTAAGGTCCATACATTATTTTTCTCAAATTGACTAAGTTCATCTTGCATAGCATTAACCCAAGATTCATCACTCAAAGCAACATCTATATGTTTAGGTTCAATGTGAGAGAGTAATTATGCACAATTACTATTCAAAGGTTTATGAGAACGAGTAGTTACCCCATCGGATAGATCACCTATGATTAAATTTTGAGGATGACTAGAGACAAATCTCCAAGCTTTCGGAAGATCATTTTGGGCATCCTCATTCTTTTCATCATCAATTTGATGGTTGTTGACATTAACGCTTGATGTAATCTCTTGATGATCTCCATGAATAACGATATTTTCGAGCTCCTTTAAAATACCTACATCTTCATCTTCACATAAATTCTTTGAGATAACATCATTAGTTTTATCAAATGTAACATGCACAACTTCTTCAATCAAAAGTGTTCTTCTATTGTAAACTCGGTATGCTTTCTTGTCACTAGAATATCCTAAAAACATTCATTCATCCGATTTTTTGTCAAATTTTCCAAGGTTTTCTTTGATTTTTAAAATAAAGCATTTGCAACCAAAAACTTTGAAATAGCTCACAACGGGTTTTCTACAAAATATGAGTTCATAAGGAGTTTTATGTTTTAAAGAGGATCTTAATAAAACTCGATTCATAACATAACAAGCCGTGTTAACCGCTTCGGCCCAAAAGTATTGTGGTAAGTCGCATTCACTAATCATAGTTCTAGCTGTTTCTTGAAGAGTCCTATTTTTCCTTTCAACAACACCATTTTGTTGAGGGACTCTAACAACCGAAAACTCATGAAAGATACCGTTGTGATCACAAAAGTCGGGAAAACTCCCAAATTTAAATTCGACACCATTGTCACTCCTTAGACGAATAATTTTTGTATCCAATAACTATTGAATTTTAGAAAACAATTTTACAAATTTTTCAAATGCTTCATTTTTGTGAACAAGAAATAATACCCAAGTGAATCTAGAATAGTCATCTACGATAACAAATGCATATTTGCAACCACCTAAACTAGCATATTGAGTAGGTCCAAATAAGTCTAAATGCAACAATTCTAAAGGTTTATGAGTAGACACAAAATTCTTTGGTTTAAAAGAAACTTTGACTGTGCTTTACCAAATTGGCATGCATCACAAATTTTATTTTTCAAAAAATTTAGTTTTGGCAAACCTCTTACCAAATCCTTCTTAGCAAGTTTTTTAATTAAATCCATATTAAAATGGCAAAGTCTTCTATGCCAAAGCCAAGGATCATCTATGGAAGCGGTAAGACATTTTACATTGCTATTGCTAATTTTATCAAGAAGAATCACATAAACATCATTGTGCCTAGTGCCCTTGAATAAAAAACAACATGATTTTTATCAAGGATAAGACATTCATACTTGGTAAAAAATACATATAAATTTTTGTCACAAAGTTGACTAACACTTAATAAATTATAGTTCAAATTATCAACATGAAGCACATTCTTAATCAAGGTTTCACCATTTTTACCTACATCACCGATGCCGATTGATTTTGCTTTATTGTTATCTCCAAAAGTGACTTTTCCACTGTTTTTGGATGTGAGATTTGTGAAGAGAGAAGCATCACCCGTCATGTGCCTTGAACATCCACTATCTATGAACCACTGAGCATTGTTGGTGATGTTAAGTACCTACACAATAAATCAATTTATAAATTTTGGTACCCATGTTTTCTTGGGTCCATTTGAGTTAGTGAAATTGCTTTCAATCCATGCAACTTTCATTCCAAGTTTTTCATTCTTCTTGACATAACATATATTCTTAACATGTCCATATTGTTGGCAATATCTACAAATAATGCTTTTATTAACATACAAAGATGATTTTGGTTTTACAATACATAAGTCATCCCTTCTAAACATGACAAAATTTTTGTTGATAGCTATATTTCTATTTCTTTTCATATCAACAATATTTTCTTTCTTTCTAATTAAGAGAGCATTCAAATCATCCATTCTTTTCTTCAAGGAGGCTTGTTCTTCCTTGACCTTTGATCTCACATGCATTCTTTTCTTCAAATCACGATTTTCTTGTGATAGCCTATTGTTTTCATTCACAAGTTTAGAGTTAGCATTCAATAAAGCGAATTTGACTTTTTAACTAACTCCTTATTTCTAGCATATGATTCCTTTAAGTTATCATGCAATTTCAAAATGAAAGCTTCAAGATCATCTTCATCATTTTCATTGTTGGAGTCATAGTTAGAATTTACCTCATCATCTCCAATGGCCATAAAGGCCATTTGTGCCGATTCCATTTCTTCTTCAATTTCTCCTTCGGAGTTGCAATCATCCCATGTGATTTGAAAGTTATTGAATCCCGGTTCTCTTCCTTCCTTCTTTTTCTTGGAAGGATACTCATTTGCAAAATGACCGAGTTGACCGCATTCAAAGCATTTTTCGTTTTGCTTCTTCATTTCAAGCCTTGACTTCCCTTTGAAATTATTTGAGTTTGTAGCTCCGCCTCTTCTCATTCTTCGTTTGTTGATGTAATGTTTGAGAAATCCTTTGGTGATGAGTGCAAGATCTCCTTCATCAAGATCTTCATCTTCTAGATTGATGGAGCTATTTTCATCTTCCTCTTGAGTCAGGTCTTTACAGTAATGCTCCTTCTTGGCCTTGCTTCTTCATCATCCACACCCTTGGCCTTTAACTTTAGTTCATAAGATGTAAGAGAATTGATTAGTGATTCAATAGGCATTAAATTTAAATTCTTGGCTTCCTCTATAGCAATGGTTTTGGCATCCCATTCTTTGGATAGAGCATTTAGGATTTTTCTATTTTTTTCACCCAAAGAGTACTCCTTACTCAAGGCTTCAAGATCCTTTATAATGTCATTGAACCTGCAGTACATTTTGTCTATGTTCTCATGTGGTTCCATCTTGAAGGACTCATACTTGTCAAACAAGTAGGGATTTCTTTGCTCACGAACATCATCGCTCCCTTCATGAATTTCTTTCAACTTATCCCATATTTCTTTAGCGAAATGCAACCCTTTAAAGGAGCTCGAAAAGTTCGTTATCCAAGGCACTATACAACACATTCATGGCTTTTGCATTCAATGTCAAGTTTGCCTTGTCTTGTGGAGTGAGCTATCTTGGTGCCATTCCTTGTCTTTTCTCTTCTTCTATTTGTGTGATCATCAACGATAGATGCTTCAAATGGACCTTCATTGACAACATACCACAAATCAATGTCAATAGATTGCAGAAATATTTTCATTCTATCTCTCGAACTAATAAAATTTCCCCCATTAAACATGGGGGGCCTAGTAACGGATTGGCCCTCAAAAAATGAGAGCATCAGAAATTTGCCATATTTCTTTACTCAATACAGTATTAAGCAATATAATGAGACCAAGCTCTGATACCAATTGTTGGTGTTTAAAGCTTAAGAGGGGGTTGAATTAACTTCTTAAAAATTATACTTTCAAAAAATAGTGAGCTTTTTAATTAAATGCAGATATAACAAAATCAATAGAACAGTAAAGTAAAGAGAGAATAAATTAAGCAATCAACACTTCCAAACTAGCAAGCTTGAAGTATCAAATCTCTTGAATGCTTCACACACTTGGTGAGCCAATAATCTTTACAAAGTTGAGAAGTTCTTGCTTTCTTCTTATTGATGCAAATCAGCGTCCGATCTTCTTTCAGTTTTGTTGAGAGGCTTCGTTCGGACGTCCGTGCATGCGTCTGGTCCTTCGTCCGACAGAGGTTTCGGACGGTCCTGAGCGTCCGAAAGAAAGGCAGTAGGATCCCATTCTTTCTGCCAGTTCGTTCGGACGATGCAATGCGTCCGAGGAGTTTTGACCTAGTTCAGACGGTTCTGTGCGTCCGAAAGATCTGTTCCTGCAAAAGCTTGTTTTACAGAGTTAAGTGTTCATGTCATCATCAAAATAAGGTTTGGAAAACATCAATTACCTCCTTCGTCTTTATCAAGTTTGGTTGAAGTGCATAAAGGCGTACCAACTTGTTTGCAATCTTCCATTCCAAATCGTTTGAGTAGCTCCTTTGTATATACTTGATTTGTGTAATAAACGTTCCTTCCTTTGTTTGGTGAACTTGTAATCCGAGGAAAAATTGTAACTTGCCCGTCATACTCATCTCAAACTCTTTTTGCATTAAATGTGAAAAGTCCTTGCACAAACTTTCATTAGTTGCTCCAAAGATAATATCATCAACATAAATTTGAACAATTAACAAACCATTTAAATCTGTTTTTGTAAAAAGAGTGGTGCCAACTACACCTCTTTTGAATCCATTTTCTATCAAGAAACCACTTAATCTTTCATACCAAGCTCTTGGAGCTTGTTTCAAACCGCACATGATATAAAGCTTTGGAGAGTTTGAAAACATAATTTGGGAGATTTTTATTTTCAAAGACCGGAGGTTGTTCAACGAAAACTTCTTGATCAATAAAACCATTTAAAAATGCACTTTTGACATCCATTTAAAATAATTTGAAATCATTGAAACATGCAAATGCGAGAAACATGCGAATGGATTCTAATCTAGCCACGGGTGCAAAGGTTTCATCAAAGTCAATACCGTCTTCTTGAACATAACCTTTTGCAACAAGTCTAGCTTTGTTTCTTATAATTTCACCTTTGTCATTTAATTTATTTCTAAAGACCCATTTAGTTCCAATAACGGGATGAGAAGATGGTCTTTCAACGAAGGTCCATATGTTATTTTTCTCAAATTGACTAAGTTCATCTTGCATGGCATTAACCCAAGATTCATCACTCAACACAACATCTACATGTTTAGGTTCAATGTGAGAAAGTAATGCACAATTACTATTCAAAGGTTTATGAGAACGAGTAGAAATTACCCCATCGGATAGATCACCTATGATTAAATCTTGAGGGTGACTAGAGACAAATCTCCAAGCTTTCGGAAGATCTTTCAGAGTATCCTCATCCTTTTCATCATCTATTTGATGGTTGTTGACATCATTGCTTGATGTGATCTCTTGATGATCTTCGTGAATAACGAGCTTTTCGAGCTCCTTTAAAATACCTACATCTTCATCTTCACATAAATTCTTTGAGATAACATCATTAGTTTCATCAAATGTAACATGCACAACTTCTTCAATCAAGAGTGTTCTTCTATTGTAAACTCGGTATGCTTTCTTGTCACTAGAATATCCTAAAAACATTCATTCATCCGATTTTTTGTCAAATTTTCCAAGGTTTTCTTTGATTTTTAAAATAAAGCATTTGCAACCAAAAACTTTGAAATAGCTCACAACGGGTTTTTTACAAAAAAGGAGTTCATAAGGAGTTTTGTTTAAAAAGGATCTTAATAAAACTCGATTCATGACATAACAATACTGCCGTGTTAACCGCTTCGGCCCAAAAGTATTGTGGTAAGTCGCATTCACTAATCATAGTTCTAGCGATTTCTTGAAGAGTCCTATTTTTCCTTTCGACAACACCATTTTGTTGAGGGACTCTAACAACCGAAAATTCATGAAAAATATCGTTGTGATCACAAAAGTCGGGAAAACCTCCAAATTTAAATTCGGCACCATTGTCACTCCTTAAATGAATGATTTTTAAATTCAATAAATTTTGAATTTTGGAAAACAATTTTACAAATTTTTCAAAAGCATCATTTTTGTGAACAAGAAATAATACCCAAGTATACCTAGAATAGTCATCTACAATAACAAAGGCATATTTGCAACCACCAAGACTAGCATATTGAGTAGGTCCAAATAAGTCTAAATGCAACAATTCTAAAGGTTTATGAGTAGACACAAAATTCTTTGGTTTAAAAGAAACTTTGACTTGTTTACCAAATTGGCATGCATCACAAATTTTATTTTTCAAAAAAATTTAGTTTTGGCAAACCTCTTACCAAATCCTTCTTAGCAAGTTTTTTAATTAAATCCATATTAAAATGGCAAAGTCTTCTATGCCAAAGCCAAGGATCATCTATGGAAGCGGTAAGACATTTTACATTGCTATTGCTAATTTTATCAAGAAGAATCACATAAACATCATTGTGCCTAGTGCCCTTGAATAAAAAACAACATGATTTTTATCAAGGATAAGACATTCATACTTGGTAAAAAATACATATAAATTTTTGTCACAAAGTTGACTTACACTTAATAAATTATAGTTCAAATTATCAACAAGAAGCACATTCTTAATTAAGGTTTCACCATTTTTACCTACATCACCAATGCCGATTGATTTTGCTTTATTGTTGTCTCCAAATGTGACTTTTCCACTGTTTTTGGATATGAGATTTGTGAAGAGAGAAGCATCACCCGTCATGTGCCTTGAACATCCACTATCTATGAACCACTTAGCATTGTTGGTGATGTTAAGTACCTACACAGTAAATCAATTGATAACTTTTGGTACCCATATTTTCTTGGGTCCATTTGAGTTAGTAAAATTGCTATCAATCCATGCAACTTTCATTCCAAGTTTTTCATTTTTCTTGACATAACACATATTCTTAACATGTCCATGTTGTTGGCAATATCTACAAATAATATTTTTATTTCCATATAGAGATGATTTTGATTTTACAAAACATAAGTCATCCCTTTTAAACATGATAAAATTTTTGTTGATTAATACATTTATATTTCTTTTCAAATCAACAACATTTTCTTTCTTTCTAGTCAAGAGAACATTCAAATCATCCATTCTTTTCTTCAAGGAGACTTGTTCTTCCTTGATCTTTGATCTCTCATGCATTCGTTTCTTCAAGTCACGATTTTCTTGTGATAGCCTATTATTTTCATTCACAAGTTTAGAGTTAGCATTCAATAGAGCATTTGATTTTTTGACTAACTCCTTATTTCTAGCATATGATTCCTTGTAAGCTATCATGCAATTTCAAAATGAAATCTTCAAGATCATTTTCATCATTAGAGTCATAGTTAGAATTTACCTCATCATCTCCAATGGCCATAAAGGCCATTTGTGCCGACTCCATTTCTTCTTCAACTTCTCCTTCGGAGTTGCAATCATTCCATGTGATTTGAAAGTTATTGAATCTAGGTTTTCTTCATTCCTTCTTTTTCTTGGAAGGGCACTCATTTGCAAAGTGTCCGAGTTGACCGCATTCAAAACATTTTTCGTTTTGCTTCTTCATTTCAAACTGTTGAACCCCAGTTATGTTAATCATGTTTTGATGATGAAACAAATCATACTAATAGTTTGATAACAAGTGTGCAGAAAAATAGGTAGGTTCGGACGCAAATGATCGTCTTAACAAAAACAACCACAAGAGCTTCGGACGATGGTCTCGTCCGAAACAAAGAGATTTGAAGCAAGCCTCGGACGAAGAACAGCGTCCGTTCATATTCCAGTAGACTTTCTATACCATCGATCGGATCATGTTCGTGTAGTCCTCGGACGTCCGAACGGATACCCTAGAGAACGGACGCAGTGTCGGACGTGAAGGTTTAGCAGCAGCCGTCCGAACGGTCCAACGGCTAGTTTGTTCGGACGTACTCTTGCTGCATCGGCCGTCCGAAAGGTCCAACGGCTAGTTTTCCAGTAGACAGAAAATAGCCGTTGGGAAGTTGTTGAAAGCAGATATTTGGCAACTATAAATACCCCTAGGTCTGAATTAAGTAAAAGAAGACTTCTACATTGATTACAAATCATTCTTGAGCTATTTGGGAGAAATGGTTGGTACAAGTATTGTAATAGTGTAGGTAGTGAGAAAAGAGCTTAGAAGTGTAAGAGTTCTTCAAGTGTAAGAATGGAGAAATAACAATTGTAACAAAGGGAGGTTGTGAGTGTAAAACTCTTGGCTCAACTAAAGGAAATTAGTGTGAGCAAGAGTGATCCTCATTTGTGTACAAGAGGTTATTGTCTCACCTACTACGGTCTGTTGAAGAGACTTTTAGAGGCTGAACTTCAAGTTGTGAACTTGGTAGTTGCCTTGTGAGAAGCTCTTTGTAATTGCAAGCTCCAAGCTTGAGAAGCTAGAGAGTTTGGTTTGATTCTCTTAATCTCAATATTCTTAATTGTTCTTTAAGCTTAAACTGTTGAATATCTATTGTATTCATTTGTGCTTAAGTTTTCATTTGGTGCACAAAGTTTGAATTTCTATTAAGCACTTAAAAAAGGTTTGTCTTTAGAAATAACCTAATTCACCCCCCCCCTCTTAGGTTACTTTTGGGGCCAACACAAAGCTTGTCTTTCCTTTGAAATTATTTGAATTTGTAGCTCCATCTCTTCTCATTCTTCGTTTGTTGATGTAATGTTTAAGAAATCCTTTGGTGATGAGTGCAAGATCTCTTTCATCGAGATCTTCATCTTCTTGATTGATGGAGCTGTTTTCATCTTCTTCTTGAGAGGTCTTTAGAGCAATGCTTCTTCTTGGCCTTGCTTCTTCTCTCATCATCCACTACTTTGGCCTTCAACTTCAATTCAAAAGATGTAAGAGAATTGATTAGCGATTCAATAGGCATTGAATTTAAATTCTTGGCTTCCTCTATAGCAATTGTTTTGGCATCCCATTCTTTGGAGAGAGCATTTAGGATTTTTCTATTTTATTCACCCAAAGAATACTCCTTACCCAAGGCTTCAAGATCCTTAATGATGTCATTGAACCTACAATACATTTTGTCAATATTTTCATGTGGTTCCATCTTGAAAGATTCATACTTGGTAACAAGTAAGGATTTCTTTTGCTCACGAACATCATCACTCCCTTCATGTTTCTTTCAATTTATCCCAGATTTCTTTAGCTGAAATGCATCCCTTCACGCGAGTTGATTCATTTGCATCCAAGGCGTTATATAGCACGTTCATGGCTTTTGCATTCAATGTCAAGTTCGCCTTGTCTTGTGGAGTGAGCTCATCCCTCGTCTTTTCTCTTCTTCTATTTATGTGATCATTATCAATGATAGTAGCTTCAAACGGACCTTCATTAACAACATACCACAAGTCAATGTCAATAGATTGCAAAAAGATTTTCATCCTATCTCTCCAACTAATAAAATTTACCCGTTAAACATAGGGGGCCTAGTACCGGATTGACCCTCAAAAAATAGATCATATTTGGTTGCCATAATAGTTCTTTTCTCAAAAGCAATTTAAGCAATAAAATGAGACCAAGCTCTGCTACCAATTGTTGGTCCCAAAGCAACCTAAGAAGGGGGTGAATTAGGCTTATAAAAATACTTTTAGAGATATTAAGATTTTCCAAATAAAAATTGATATAATCCAATCAGTGAAATAGTGAAGTAAGAAAGAGAGAAAATTAATCAGCCAATACTTCCAAGCTAACAAGCTTGAAGTATCAAATCACTAAAATGCTTCACACACTTGGTGAGCCAATAATCTTTACAAAGTAGGGATATTCTTGCTCACACTAAAATTCTTTTAGTTGAGCCAAGAATCTTATTACTTACAACCTCACTTTCGTACAAGATTATCACTCCACTCAAAGTTGAATTGCACTCTAAACTACACACTAATACAACAAAGCACTATAGCCAATTTGTACTAAAATTGCTCTTCTCTAAGGCTTGTATTCAATGTATTAGATATTTTTTACAGAATATCAAAGCAGTTATTTATAAGAGCAATAAATTGGGGTTGCAACTACTTCCTAACGGCTAAATAATAAATGCACAAAAAGTAGCCATTGGGGTTTCGGACGTCCGAGATAGATGTGATGCGTCCGACAAAGCGTCCGATCTTCATGCAGTTGGTGAAGAACTTCGTTCGGACGTCCGTGCGTGTGTCCATTCCATCGTCCGATAGAGGATTCGGACGGTCATGTTCGTCCGTTTGGAGAAGCAGTAGGATTCTTCTTTCTGCCTGTTCGTTCGGACGGTACAGTGCGTCCGAAAATCCTGTCTCTAGCAAACAAATAACAGACCTGCAAAAACTTGTTTACAGAGTTAAGTGTTTATGTCATCATCAAAATAAGGTTTGAAAAACATCAAGATGAAGATAAAGAGAAATATCTATTTAGAAAAGGTAACTTGTAGTTTAAGCTATCCTAATCTATCTAGAATTATCTAAAACTCTCTACTCTCAACTATCTACTCTTACTCTACTTTCTACTTACTCAAAAATTAATTCTACTTAGCTTAAATAGTGCAGCATTATATAAGGCAAAATCAGGGTTTTTGGGCTAAAAGTTTACAAAATTGCCCTTACAAGTTAGCATTTAGCGAGTTGAGATCGCGGTCTGGAAGTTTTGAGACCGCGATCTCGACTCTAAAATAGTAACACTAATTCCCAAGTTGAGATCGCAGTCTGGAACAGTCGAGACCGCGATCTCGACTCTCCTTCCAGCAATCTTCATTTTCTCTATTTTGCAATTTAGTCCCTTGAGCTTTGTTCCTTCCAGCTTCTAACCTTTAATTTTTAACCTGCATAATATTAACACCATTAAGCACTTATGCTAATTAAACTAAAAATTTAACACAAAATTATCATAATTAATGTAAAAACGAAAATATAAATACATATGAAAGAAATTAACTAAAGTCTTCAATTACTTATCTAATTTCGGAATTTAAACTATCAAAATGCTATAATTTAGAGGAAAATAACTCTAGTTTACTAGAGTTATCATGAACCCGTTTAAAAATGAAAATAAAAATTAATTTGTAGTAATAAAATAAAAAAAATTTATTCTAAATATACAAAATAGAAGAGGGAGAGTAAGGGGTGAAAGTGGTGACACGACAAAATTGCATGAAATATGGAAAAAGAAAAAAAAATAATGCACTTGATACTAAAAAGTTAATAAAAAATCAATTATGATAATGTTGGATGCAAAATTTATTATTTTATCTTTGGAAGAAAATTACTTATGAAGTAAAGTTAGTGTACCAAAATCAACTTACTTAATTTTAGGGTGGCAAAGTGCAAATAAATGATTGAGGCCAATAATTTAATTTCACCTCTCCAATCCATTTGGATGAAATTTATAACCCCACGAAGATAATATATAGATAAAATAAACACAGGGAGTAATTCATAACTTCTCCCTATTTATAGGGTGCAAAGTGTAATAAGCCTTTTTTTTAACTTCAGTACATTACTATAGAATAGGTAAAACCGTTATTGTTCATTTTTTGTTTTCGGTTGATCAAAATTTATGGTTAAATATATAATTTTATTGGTAAAATTCTTATATAAATCAGAACTATGAATTGTGGTCCCATTAGGGCTAGAAGGTATTATGTTGTTTTAGGGAAGAGTTTTCAATTTTTAAATTTTTATTGTTTTCTAAATAAAAAGGATATTCGTTATTTGGTTAAAAAACTTATTTTTTTCATCAATGGTGTATGGAAGAAAGCTAAAACCAAATCTAAATCAAACTTTTGTTTGGTAGATTAGTTAGCCGATTTTTTTTTCTTTCTCGTTTTGTTTCGCTTTATCCAATTAACTAAAGTTTACTAGTTAAATAAAAAAATATAATTTTTATATCGTCGGTGAGAAAATTTTCTATAATATCAGAAGTGGATGCATGTCACATGTGCAAAAATTATATTTGAAATTTAAACAATGTATACACAGCATGCATTTATACCAGATGATACAAATTTTTTTTTATACCCACGGTATATAAAAGATTAATCATAAAACTAAATACGAAACTAATAAAACTAAGGTTTAATTAGAGTTTGCCCCTGTAAATGGGGGATAGTTGCAAATTGCCCCTATATTTATTTTATTTACGAATTGCCCTCCAAAGTTTAATAAAGTTAAAATTTCATTTAAAGGGAATAGTGAAATACCATAATTGCCCTCAATCTTATAATTGCCTTAACCAATATAAAATTAAGGTAAGTTGCACTCTGATAAATGATTTTATTTTATAAATATTTTTTTCATATAGAAGTAACGATGTTTTTTCATCCAACATTATTCAACATTATTCAAAAAAAATTTACCCTTAAATATTAATTGTATGAATTATTTTTCTATTTTATTTTTTCTTCGTTGTATCCATTTTTAGTATCCCATCACATAGTTACTTTGTCATTATTATTTCTTATATCTAGAATAAATTAGTTATTTATTTAATCACATAATTTTATGTTTTATTATTTTTACTTTACTTTCTCTATATCAATAATTAATTCATCACTTTGTATTTTTAAAAAAATTCACATTATTTAATTAAATATACTACTTTGAGATATAATCAATATATATATATACATATATATATATATATATTAAATAAATTTAAATTGTTCAACTAACTCACTCTCTCCTGCTACCTAGCTACCTAATAAAAAAAAGATAAATATTTAGAATAATAAATTTAGTTTATTATCATCTTCAAGTTTAAAAGAATCATTTTAGTAAAAAAAATTCACAAAGTGTAAAATATTAAAGGCAATTGTGATATTTTACTACTCTATTTAATGAAAATTTTAACTTTATTGAACATTGGGGACAATTTGTAGATAAAATAAATATAAATAGAATAATTTGCAACTATTCCCTATTTAAGGGGACAAACTGTAATTAAGCCTAAAACTAATAAACTAAGACTTGAAAACAAATAAAAATAAAAACAATCCTAATGTATGAATGGACAGATATATGAAATGGGTAACTAAAAACTAAAAAGTTAAACCAATAAAATTAAAATTTTTAATTATTTAATCAGCTATTTCGATTATTGATTTTCAAAAACAACATTCAAATTGTAAAATTAAATTTCTTTTTTGATTTTATTCAATTTATCCAAACACCAATTACTTGAATACCGAAAATTATACTAAATTATTTTAGTCAACTTGTTTCGTTAAAGTAAAATATGAACACCCTATAAAAACAAGTAAATCAAACTTATTTTTGTAGATGGGGACCAAAAATAAAGGAATTGAAAAGGGATAATTTGCAAATCTTAGGTACCATGTGTGCAAAGTTTCCCTTTTACTTTTGTGACCTGATTCCAGTAGAGAAATTTTATATATTAATAGTTGATTCTTAACCAATGAGAATCTTCTACTTAAAGTGGAGGGTCTGCATTTTTTAAAAACAAGAAAGTCATTTTATTCAGAAAAATGATCCCAATATTCCAAATGGCAGAGTTTTATTGATTGAAAAGTAACTATTAGACATATTCAGTAATGATTTTTCAATTAATAAAAACATGCTATTTAAAATATAGTATCTATTTTTTGAATAAAGTGTCCTATTAATTTTCAAAAATATTAACCATTCACTCAAATGGCTCTCAATGGTTCGGATCGGCATAAAATTTCTCCCAACCACACTATTTGAGTAATCATCAATCCATCCTCTTCTCCACATTCAATCAAAGCAAAACTAAAAGATCGTGAAAGAAAAACTCCAAAACGGCCACCATGCTTGATGAATTCTCAGAGAATGGTGCTGTAAAGGCAGAAGAGGAGTTTGAGGAATCGAAAATGGAGGAAGTGGAAGGGCTGGGATTGTATAAGGGGAATGTGAGAATTGTGGGCGATAGTGAAGAAGCTGCAGAAGAAATTATGCTTTTGTGGGGAATTCAGCAGCCCATTCTCTCAAAGCACAATGTCTTTGTCCATCAATCTTCCCTCCAACTCCACATTGATGCTTGTGGCCGCTGTCTCTCCATTCTCCAGTCCCCTTCTTCCTTGGTAGCTTCAGTATCTCTCTTTACATTGATACCCGTTTTTTATTTGATAAATTCTAGAGTAATCATTGGTTTATAATTTGATCAAAGATATTGAAAAATACAGGAGTAGTGTGTATTTGTAGTTTTTTAGAAACAACTCAATACCCAAACTAGTGTATTATTCCAATTTCGTGTTAGGGTTGAAACAAAGTTGATTACAACCCATCATAGTCTACAAACTTTGAAAAACTCTACCGAATTATGCGGACATAACTCCAATATGATACATGGTTGGATGAAGAGTTGATCGAATATCGAAATCATGAGTTTTACCTGTCCTAGTTTATCTAACACACGCAAATTTGCTAAATTGATTAGTAAAATTCTTAAAACATAATCCATAAATTGAATATGGGTAATATGTGAAAAGGTCGTGTATCAAACTCATAAACTTTAATACTTAAACTAACTATTAGATTATCCTTCATCATGAGATAATAAATGCATATGGTTTATAACTGCAGTTTTTTTACTTTTTGACTCGATAGAAACTCGGCCAATTTTTCGAGCATAATAAACTCACTAACTTTTCGAGTCGTGACTGATTTTCATGTTTTTGGACACTGCATTACATTTGATGGTATATTTTATTAATTGGTGGGGATCTAAAATGGACATTGTACTTCTAGTTGTAAGTGAAAAAAAAAAAAAAATCTACTGTCTCATTTGCTAACGTAATTTGTATTATTTCCTCCTTTGTTAGAAGATAATCTGAATAACTTGCAAGATAGAACTGTCAAGCATGAAAGTTGAAGGGACAGGTGTCTAATTTATGAATTAATGTGGTATCAGCTATTTCACCTTAAAAAATGCTCTTAATACTGCAGATAGGTATATGTCTCATACAGTTTCTTGATTGGGAAGTTTGATTTAGTAATTATTTTACACTAGTGGGAAAGGCACACCCTATGGGTGTACAATTTAAAAAAAAAAAAAAAATTAGAACAAAAATTCAAAAGGAAAAATATCAATACTGAAAGTCGTAAAAAAGTTATACAACAAATTTAAATAAAAAATATAGGTAGTGGAAGATGGATAGTGTAGAGGTTAGCAAGTGGTTACGGCAACTTACACACCCTATTACAATTGATTTTTATAGGGGTATTAATGAAAGTCAATATAATGTCGGACACTCAAAGAAGGGTTGAGGCTTTATATATAGTATAGATACTGTATTTTAGATAGATGGATGAGCTGAGAACTCATAGTAGGCAACTGCTAATAAAATTAAATGAGTTGGTAAAAGTGCTGGATTGACTAACCCAACTGCAATCCAATCTGTAAGACCACCGTAGTTGTGAAATTTTAGCTCTTGACAAGGTATGTAAAATTCCCTATAGTGTGATCAAGCAGAACTGCGGTGAAGGAAAGAGATGATAGCATGTCCGTACTTATACTGCATAGCCTTATCTTTCTTTGTTCTTCTTTTTCTTAATAAGTGGTACCTTAAATGGACAGTGCAAGGTTAAAGAATGATATTCAGTAGTCAGACATGCATGTTGTACACCAGCAAAATTGTATTCTCTATCAGCCTTGCTTTAGTGGAATCATTTGGCATTTTTCTGCGCTTGCTAGTAGTTTAAGCAAATGTGATTGCAATCCCTAACTAATTGAGGTAGTTCTTTTTGAGATTTATGTCAACTAGACATTAAATGAAAGAAAGATCTAAATGGCATCAATCCGAACATCTGAACTTACTTTTGTTCTAATATTGGTTTGCCTTTTGTTTGGTAGATTGTCGTTCTGCACCATTGGACCTTGTACTTATCTTTGCAAAGAACCATCTTTACTTTTGAACCTGTGGAGGACTTCAGAGTGTAGGTTATGGTCAAGCATAGCAGAGATCTACTGAATAGATTACTGAAATATTAGATAAAAATGATTCTATCAATTAATATTCTTATTTTATCCATATGCATCTGTTTTTAGAGGCATACATGAAAGGTTATGTATTATTAATGTGATTTTAAGGCCACAATAGGAATGTAAGTTTCAGTTGTTAGATTGACCCATAGCAATGTGTGTGCAATTATATCATATTGTTAGAATGGGTTGAAGAGGATGTCTATGCTGAGAAGAGGTGTCAGAGGGAGCTTATCCATAGCGAAGCTCTGGTTTCATATCTGCAGACAGTCTATAGATGCCCATACAATGTTTTGTTCTGTCGCCGGTACTGATTCCAGCATATAAGGTCTTTCAAAAGGCCCTTTTGATCTATGTAATTGGTGGATGCTGGCATTGTGAAAAGAGGGGAAAATCCTTTTGAATCTTTGTTTGTGCTATTTATTTATTGTCAAGTTATAGACATAGTTTAAATTCATAGGAACAAATTTAGTTACTGTTGGAAAGATGAATAGTTTCCCTTGGTACATTAATTTTAAAGGGGTGAAAGAGAATGTAGATGAGGTAAATGAAAAAACTACTGTTCTCTTACATAAACAAAACTTGATACAATAGACTCTTGTTTCTTCTGTAAGTCAAGTTTGATTTCCTTACTGAGGATTTGAGACAGTTTAAAGTCTTGATGCAGCCATCTCTAAGATGATTTTTATTAGTTGCGGGATGTAGTTAAACCGGGTGGTCATGTGGAAGGCATTTTTCCTTTTAATAACTGCTTTTCTGCTGGATTTAGAAATGCTTATGCTTGCATTTCAAGACTTAACATGGATATACATGCTTCAACCAAATGGGTTTTCTTATTTGCATCTAATCTCTCCTTATATTATTTTAGTTTTAGTCTTTTTCGAATGATTAACAAGATTAAGCTATAGGGCACTCCTGGTGTAACTGGGGCAGTGATGTGGGACAGTGGCGTTGTTCTCAGAAAGTTCTTAGAGCATGCTATATACACATGGAATCTGAAACAATTCTTCTCCAGGGAAAGAAAGTTGTTGAATTGGGTTCTGGCTGTGGATTGGTTGGGTAATGATATTTTCATCTATATCTTTGTCTCATTGTATAACAGATTATCTAGTAGACAGTAGGTTGAGGAAAACACCATTGGATATGAATTCATTTATCCAAAAGTTCTCTCATTTGGAGATATATGGATATGTAGTCGTTGTCACAAAAGCTGAAAATTTTTCTCTTTTATTTCACATACATTTGAAGCAGTCTTTCTTTAACTTTTGTTTTTCATGTCTTCTTACAGCTGCATTGCGGCTCTTTTGGGTGCTGATGTTGTTCTCACAGACTTGCCAGATAGACTCAGGCTATTAAAGAAGAATGTCAAGGCCAATTTATATGGTAATGTACGAGGGTCTGCTACTGTAAAAGAGCTCACATGGGGAGACAATCTGGACCCAGATTTGAATTACCCCTCGCCTGATTATGGTACTAGCCTCTTAAAAATATTAACATTAGATCTCTGCTTTACTTTTGGTTACTGGTCGAGTTGAATTTAAATTGCATACAAGATATTAAACTCTCCTACATGTGCCTTTTATGATCAATATTGCTTTTTCCTTGTTCTTAAACATGATTGTTAAACTACCATCTTTTGCATGTATTCATATTCTCTTACGTCAACATTCTTTATATTTTCCCCCTTTGTTTGAGGATGCCAGGTTTGAAGCAATAATGATGTGCTCCTAATCACATCATGGTCATATTCTGTATAAATTGTTCCTTGTGGGTAAATACAGGAACTATTTATTTATTAGGAATCAATAGATAATGATAGGCATATGGAGAAAGATATATGGATCTACTCCTTGCAGGTATGTCTAAGAACTATTTATTTCTTAAAAATCCTCATGCTTCTATTCCTTGTAGGTCCATATGATAAATATTTATTTCTTAAGAATAAATAGATAATCATGTTGAGAAAAATGTATTTTACAGATTTTGAAAGAGGAGCTTCTGAGTTCTGCTAGTTACTAAAACATTGTTACTATGGATTTTAAAAGGAGGAGATGCAAAATCGCTTAGTCCAAATAGGAAAGGCTTTTTTAGACTATGAGAATGCTTTTCAACTTGCTGGTCAAATTGAATCAGGCATCATTCACTAAGAATGGTAACAAGGTTTACACTGCATAGACTGTTTTTTCAAAGAATTCTAGGACGTTGAGCTTGGGTATACTTGAGAATAATCTGTTTGCTGGTGCCTTTTGGATGTGTTGATTACTTGAACAGACTCGTTGTACTTCAGATTGCAATGGGGAGGGTAGGTATCATGATCAACTATCCTTGGTCAAGCAGGGTCAGTGAAAATTTTTTAGTTTATAGATGTACACATATATAGTAGTGAAGATTACCATATGCAATTTGACCACTTGAAATTCTCAAAATTCCACTTTTATTTTATAGCGCCTGGGCAATTCTATCCTACTCTAGCAATTTAATCAGGGGCATGTCATCATTACCAAGAAGTTGTGGTCTAATGGATAATAACAGCCTGCAGAAAACATGTTAGTTTTTATATTGGTTTTTATGCTATAAAGAAGTGGCATAATACTTGTATAAGAAGGAAAAACTTATGAAACATTAATGTATAATATCACATATAAAAAGAAAGAGAGATATGATAAACAAGGCAATAGATAATATTGGTAAAGTGAGGGAGGAAAACATAGAACTTGATAAGTGATGAAGAAGAGGAGTGCAGACAAGCTTGGCAGTAAGAGCAGAAGAGATCCTTATATTCCTGAGCTAGTTCTTTATTTGATCGTTTGTGTTGCCAATGCTTGTAAAACTCAAAACCCCTTTATGTTTTTGTTTATTTTACTAATTTTTATGTACTTGACTAAATGACTATAATTGCAATCATGGAGTTTAATTTGCTGAAATTATTCAGACTTGAACTTGAGTTGCAATTTTTGTTGTGAGTTAAATGACTACAAACTTTAAATGAAATATGCTTTAATTATTCTTTTAATGTCGTGTATTGTTTATTCTGTAGTCGTAGTATGCCTGATTTTAGCTGCTTCATCAAAAAGAGAGAAAGTAAGATCTCCGAAACCCAAATAACTTTTTTGGACAGTTCAAGAAAGTTTTCTCTTTCAAGTGGATTTTGTTGGATTTTGTTGCATTAGCATTGAACAGACAGTTAAATGGTGACAAACTAAAGAAGCAGAGTAGAGCTGTATTGCCAGAGCTTTTAAGAACCTAAACTCCTCCTAGTATGATTGGTCAATTATCTCTTTGCTGGTGCGGTTGTGACGTGCTGACTTTTTATTCAATGAGTTATTGTACTTTAGCTTGCAATTGGGAGCAAAATCGGATACGAGTCTTCTGCCTCCAAAAGTAATTTACAAAAGTTATCCTCTTTTTCTGTGTGTATTATTAACTCTGTTTATGTGGGTAGTTTTTCCTTCTTTCCTTTGTTTGGGGAGTGACAGAGAGGTTTGAGGGGCAGGGAGTCACAAATCTTCCGTGTAAGAGACAGCCCCTCACTTAGTTGCAGATTTAAGACCATTTGCAAAAGCTGAAGATACATATCTTTGCTAATGTTGAAGCTATTAACCTCATTGCCAAGGACGAAAATGTTAAAATCAGTCGTGCTTCATGAAAAGTGAAATACATTCTGGCCTGTTCTCATGTCCCAGAAATCCAAGACAAGATAGGTTTAATGCTTAGTATAGCTGATCTGTGCTACACATATAATCTACTTATACCTTAAAACTGTGCTGAAATTAAGCATAAGAAAATTTAAGTTTGTTCATGGCATTCTACCATAGTATCCTGTATATGGACATACAAAATTTCTCTATTAGTTTATGAATTACTTAGTGCTGTTCTAGCAAATCAAGTCAGATAAAGGGGTGTCACTGTTTCCAACAGGTTAGAAAGAGGAAAAGAGAAAAAGAGAGAAACTCTTCCGTGTTATGTGTAGTCCTCCATTTCCAACTTTATGTGGTTGAAATCATTTTACATATTGGAAAGTTAAGATATTCTTATCTGCAAATGATAATAATTGAACTTACCAATACACTGTACTTGACTAACCAGTCTGTTAGAGAAAGTTACCTAATGTCCTCTTATTTTCTGTTCAACAATTTTGTAATTACCAATTCATTCTTATTTCTTTACCTGTCTTTTATATTGGAATTCCATCTCAGTGCTTGGCTCAGATGTCATTTATAGTGAGGAAGCAGTAATCGATTTGTTGGCAACACTGCTAGACCTTTGTGGAACCCAAACAACTATTATTTTGGCTGGCGAACTTCGAAATGGTAAGAAAAGTTTACATCTTTAGTGAATTTTCAAATGTTGTGGCTGACACGAAATCCCTGCATCCTGTGGTAGATGCTATCCTTGAATACTTCCTGGAAGCTGCATTAAAGGAGTTTGTTGTTGGCTGTATTGATCAAGAGCAGTGGCATCCAGATTATTGCAGCCTTCGTGTGGTGATATACATTCTTGTAAAGAAGTAAAGGCAAACAAGGAAGTTCGCTTCTTAATTAGAGTTTGGAGAATCCCATGTTCAAGAGTAGTTCAACCAGTTGAGTATTCTGTGTTATATCATTGGATACTAGGTAGAATATACCTAAGATTCAATAGTCACCGACTCACTGAAAGGCTTAAAGGACTTCTCTTTTTTCTCGTGTTAGATTTTGATGTGGCTTATTTATAATATTACGGATTTTTTTTTTTTTTTTTGGTATGTTGCTAGGAGGGGGGAAATCTAGTATGTAGCACGCTGGCTTTGTGAATCTGACAAATATTACCTTACCTTTTTTCTTTTTACAGCAACAAATATGAATTCTTGGAATCAAAAGTTAAAAAAAAAAAAAAAAATCTGCAAAATAGTAATCTTTCTGTGACGGTGTGGTCCACTAATGGAGGTTTCATGTTAGTGCTAGTATGAAATCATCCACATCACAATGGAGGGGTTTAATTTTTTAGATTAGAGTGATTTGGATGATTTCAAGCCAAGGGTGTTAGCACAACCAGTTGCTAGATTTTGCAGAAAATTGATACCAACTTCAGTCCTTTTACTTATTCCTATTTTCTGTTTTGACACCTTTTTCAGTTTTTAGTATTGCCTGATTTTACGCCTATAGTTTGTTTGGAAGTTTCAATTAAGGTCCTTGGGTTAAAAAAAAAATGTTAACATCAGTTTAATTATTATTTAATGAAGACTTAATTAGACATTGGTTAGATTTGAATTAGTTCATTAAGCTTAGATTAAGAGTGTCTTAACTTCGTTAGCTTAATTTTCTTCAATCAGTTTTGTGTCTTCGTTAGCTTAACTTCTTGGTTGGAAGAAGAATGACTCAGGTTGCTTGTCTTGTGAATAATGAGACAGTCGGAAAAGTCGAAGAAGACCGACTAGAGAGATACATAGTTTGCCTAGAGCAACCATGAAATTATCTGTCACTCACAAAGATGATCATATTAAACAGATGACTTCTCTACTGGTGTTTTCCAGTTAAGGCTGCGGTTAAAGACTTAAAACAGGTAGGTGCGAAAGCACAGTGGTAGAAAAGATGTACGGGGCAAAGGTCATATTCTTAAGGGTAAATTACAAATAATTCTTATAATTTGGCTAATATTCACGTTACTCTCTAAATTACCTCCAGGATCCGAAACCCTTAAAAGCAGCAAACTCATTTCAGGTTTTTTCGTTGGGGTCAAAAACCAACGGGCACATAACAAATTGAAAAGAATAATAGTCAGGTTGCAGTTTTTAATTTACTTATATTTTTTAAATCTACAATCTACCCCTTTATGGTTTGTGTTAGAGTGAAAACGTTAAATATTTTGTTAAGTAACCGGTAGGATGCTAAAAATTCTTTATTTAAAGGGTTGTTTCAGTCATATACAACCTCTGATCAAGGTTAGTTATGTATTTTAATAAAAAATACAACTTCTCCCTTCTGGTAGAGGGGTTTTTTGGGTGATAGAGGGGTATTAGAATTAGAAGTATGTTAGACTTTTTGTACAAATCTATTAAATTTTTAACTTTTCATCTATTTTACAAAAAAAAATTAAAAAAAAAAAAAGGATTAGATTGTAGATTGAAAAATCATGAAGGGTAACGTAAACATTAACCAAATTACAAGGATTCATTGTAATTTATCCTATTCTTAATAATTCATTCATCCATAGCTAGCATGTAAGAGGCACAATATCAAGGATAATGATAAGTTGGGAATTGAATCATTTGAATCCTACATGTGTGTTATGTCAAGAACAAGTTGAAATTACAAACAATGACTTTATATTTTATGGCTTATGGAGTTATTGTGATTTAGTACAGGTTTTCCCAAAATAAGTTAAGGATGTTGTTTTCCTAATGCATGCTCATAAATTTCTTGGTTGAGATGGGATGTCCATTATCTTTTTTTGTTTAAAAAAAAAAAAAAAAATTCTAGAACATTGTTGAACTGAGAATTTTGTAAAGGAGTTAAAGAGTCGGGGGATTAAGTTTTTGTATTATGAAGGGGTTTACAAATGAATTTCAGATAGATATCCTTACACCCAACCCTCTTATTTACCTCCTAGATTTATATGAGGGGGTTGAGGCTCTAAATTACTAGATGACTCACAAAGAAATTACATATTTGCCCTTGATGAGGTCACCACACAAGCACCTCCAGAACATTCTTGGGGAATGTATCACGGGGTAATTCTGAGCATCATCAAACATCATTAGTGCGGATGTAATCAAAGAATTTGAAGTTTTTTCTAATCTGGTAAATGTTGAAAGCTACAAATGAGACTTTAATTTCTCTTATTCCTAAACTAGACCATCCTACTAGGGTAGATCAATTGTGTTGTATAACATTACATCTAAAATTATGATGACTATATTAAACATGTTTTGCATTTAGGAATTGACTCTAATTAGTTAGCTTTTATCCCTGTCAGATAGATTCTTGATAACATTCTTATTGCTGATGAATTCATGCATTATTTGAATCATAAAAGATGTGGCAAGGATCGATACATGACTTTAAAATTGGACATGTTCAAGACATATGATAGGGTTCAATGATCTTTTTTTGCTTCATTCTCTCAAGTATTTTGGGGAAGATGGGTTTTTCACAGAAATTAATTTCTTGGATTTATGGATGTGTTTCAACTGTGACTTGCTCAGTTAATATAAATGGTGATAATGTGGTTATATTAAACCTTTAAGAGGTATTAGATAGGAATACCCTTTGTCTCCTTGTTCCAAATTTGTTTAATGGGGTTCTCTAGTTTGTTGAACAAGCAGTGGAAATGAAGTTGAATTCTGGATTAAGAATAGCTAAGAATAGTCCCTCTATTTTACATCTATTTTGTGCTTGATGACTCATTATTTTTTTGTAAAGCCAAGACTTTTGAAGCTGAACATACCATAGAACTGAGAAAATAAAAGTCTACATCTATTAGTTAATCAATACTGAGAAATCTTCTATTTTCTTTAATAAGAACACTAAACAAGAGGAAAATGATCAGGTTGTGAATAAGTTAGGTGACATGAAGACGGTGAAACAAAGTAAGTACTTGGGGTTGCCCCTAGTCATAGCAAGATTTGAGTTATGTCAAGTTTCTTATTACATTAAGCAAAGGTGAATTCCAAGTTGCAAAGTTGGAAGGATAAGGTTTTGAACCAAAATGGAAAATAGATTTTGCTCAAGTCATTTGTACTTGCAATTCCCAATTTTATCATGTCTTGTTTCAAGTTGCCACCAAAATTATGTAAAGAGATTTTTCTAAGATGGAAAAGTTTTGGTGAGATGGTGATAACCAGGAGCAGAAATTACACTAGTTAAGTTCGGAAAAGTTGTCTGAGGTGAAAGGAAAAAAGGGCATGGGTTTTAGAGATATCCAGAGTTTAATCAAGCTTTGTTAGCAAAGCAAGTGTGTGAAGATCATTAACCAATCCTAATTTGTTGGCAAGTAAGGTGTTGAAAGGAAAGTACTTTCCTAAGGGATCAATATAGACATCAAAATGCGAGGGGAATGATTTCTATTTATGGAAAGGGTTTTGGTAGGTCAAAGGTCTATGGAGAAAGGGGAATGGAAAAGCATTGGTGATGGCAACCCTTCCACAATTAGTTAGAATTTTGGAGGATAGGTTGTTAGAATGTGGAGATGGGGGAAGAGTTAGTGTTCGCGGTCTAATATAGACTAAAATTTGCGTCCTCAAGTATACATATCGAATAAATAATATAGTGTAAATAGAGATCGTTCCCACAATGACCGTACTTAACACAGTTGACAATTTCAAAAGTGACACATGCAAAACTCTATCGAAATAATAAAATAGTAGAATTGTAATGAAAATAAAGAATTAATAGACTAAATAACCAATACGAAATCAATAGATATTGAACTTAGGGTTTATTCATCATTTACCAATCCAATTGATTGTTTTGATTTATCATTCCTACAATTTTATAGTCTGTTTACTAATCTAGGGTTCCTTTTGTAATTGCAAGTTTCAGATAAGAACTAAGGCAATCCACCAACCTTGACTAGTCTACTATATCCCTATATGAATTAAAACTCTGATTAGCACACAAATATGACCCTAATTGACTACCTAATGTAAATATTTTAGGTATATCTCTTTCCCTACCGACAAAATGATTTAATTTATGGGCGATTGCTTAAAACAAAGGCTATTTCTGCCCGTCCTAACTCTAAGTCTCCTCTCCTGATTTTCACTTCGGTTTTACAATTTACTGTAGAGAGTGATTAGTCATTTAGATACATTAAGAACAATCCAAATAAGAAAACAAGGCATATGAAATTAAAGGAACAAATAAAATTTCAAAAATCAATCTTCATGGTAAAATCTGAATAAAACCCCTAGTTAAGAATTTAGTGCATAGTCATAGGCATAAATGCATCAAAGATTGTTTCACAACCATCATAGAGTAATTTTAATCACAAAGGAAGGAAAACTATGCTTAGTCTGGTTCCTCGCTCCTTCGCTACGATGAATCTCCTCTTGGAAATTGATTTTCGATCTTATGATGAATTTCTATTATAAGGCTACAACTAGGTTCAAACCCATTATTCTATCTCTCTCCTATGCTCTCTTATACATTTCTTAGACCCTAAGATACATATTTATAGTGCTCAATAGGGTTTTATAAGTTTGTAGGTAAAAAATGCCCCGCTTCAAAAGGATAGTTGTGCAGCCTACACTTTGATGAGCATTGCGCAGTTCACGTTACAACAACTTTCTTGTCTGCAACTATACTAAGGACTTGTAAACTCTTAAAACATGTTTTTTCCTATTTCTGGCCACAGCGTGGGTGTTGCTCAGGTTCCCTAGGCATAGCAATAACTTGCAAAAAGATTCAAGGCATGGCTAAGCCCTCTAGGGGGTAGCAACACCTAGCTTCCTCGCTTGGTTCACCGTTTTCGCTCTGTTTGTGCTCTATTTTCTTCCTATTTGATCATCGAAGCACTTAAACTGATAAAAACACCACAAAACACATAAATAAGTGTATCCAAATATTAAAATACATAAAATAATATTTTGATACTAAAATATTAAAATTACCGAAATACCCCTTCTTATTAAACACAAAGTCTTAGAAACTGATTAAAATCCAAACAACTAAAATGCATGTAAATAATTCTCTTTTAGATAGTTAACACACCCCTAACTTGAACTTTTACTCGTCCTAAGTACAACAAGAACATAAACACATAAACACATGAACACTTTAAGCACATTAACTTTTTTCAACACGTCAATTGTCATAACAAAGAAAAAACTAAAGAAGAGATATGGATATAAAAGAAAATTGCTACTCAATCCCCAATCATCATTACAGAAGATTTAATTGTTGAGTATGCCTTGTATCTTTTGTTTTTTCCCATATCAGTTGGACAAGAGTTTTACTCTTCCATTTAAAGTTATAAATTAAGGGGCTTAGTTAAGGTTTTAAGCACACCAAGCCAAGAAAGCTTTAATGGGCTTTTAGGGCCTTTATGGCCATCCAGTCTTTTGTCATATTTTGGTTTTTTTTGTACTTTTGTTATATTGGTGCCTAGAGCCCTTTGTTTTCTTTGTATACACCTTTTGATGAGAGCGAATTAGGTCATTAGGACCTTTAGTGTTTTATTATGGTTCTCTTAGGTATTTGAGTGTTTTGTTTGGGTTCTTTTGGGCTTTGTGGAGGTTTCTCTAAAATTGTAATCCTCATGTTGACTTAGTGGATTTCTCTCCTTCGCTCGTGGACCTTTTGACCGAATCACGTAAATCTTTGTGTCCTTTTGTTGCTATATTTATCTTTGATTATCTTCATTATCATCTTCAAGGACTTCTTAAGTAATGTTCACAAATTTTCAGAGTTCCCCCCTAACATTAACTCTCCACTCAAGAAACAGATATACTTACTCACTAGTTGATGAAAAACTCATTGAACAAAGTTTAGCAAGTGACAAACATGTTGGTGGAATTTTGCACACACAATACTAAAAAATACAAATGAACTCAAACCAAGGATAAAGTAGGTCTTTAAGGCTTGTAACGTAGGGATAAAAGTAGGATATATTTGGATAAAGTAACTCATATCGCCTTAGACACGTTAGTGAATAACTTCGAATCATAATCTATAGTTAGAACTCTCCCATACAACCATAGCTTTTAACCAAATACACTTTCGAAAGAAAAATATACAACTTAGAAGGAATTGTCATTCTATATTATAATACTTAACATAACTTAAAAGGAATTGTCCTTCATTTAACTTAAAAGGAATTGTCCTTCATTTCTTTCTTGTTTCTTTTATTTCTCATCTTTCTTTACTTCTTTTTTTCACTTTTTTTTTTCAACAAAACATTACATAGGCGATTTGCATTAAACAAGTTACATAACTTTAATTTTTTCCCAAGAAACACAATTCATATTATGTCCAACCATTCATAACATCATGCCCATAGTATTGATATTGTACACCGCCAATACTAACTACTAAGGTGATGGGTAGAAAGAATGATAAAATAACAGAGTAAGTCGGCTAAATAACATGGTTAAACAAAGAAATGGCTTATAAGGCTCAAAAGAGGATACTAGGGATAAAAGGTCAATTGGATAGGTTTTTTTGGCTCAAACGGTCTAAAGAACTTTTGCCGAATCATTTCCTTGGTCTAAAATTCACTCATACTTCGCACATATAAAAAATCACACAGCATTCCAACGAATGTTTCAAGATTAACAAATATCGCAAGAAATCTTGATTAACACTCGTTGAAAATTAGATAATTTTCATACCCTCACTCAAGGGATTATATTTAAGTGTATAGTGATAACACTTGATAACTCAAAGGGATTCAAGAGCAAAGAAAACTTATATGCATTTTCAATCCAAACACTTTAACACGACTAGTTACACCTTCAAACATTTTTAAACCCTTGACATATATCACAAAAATCAATGAACGCAAATAAGACAGTAAAAAATGAAAAAAATATCTGGTTTCTTAACCCTCTACAATACTTTAGGCGAAGAGAGTATAAAAATTCTAAAGGTTGCCATATGGTAGTTAGGGAGTTATCTATGCAATCAAATCCTTAAGACTGAAAAAAAACTACCTAAAACTAAAAACTTTTTTGTGTTTTTTAAAATTGAAAACAAGTAACCCTAAATGCTACGAAAATAAGCTATCAAAGATGAACACAAATAAAACAACATTCTCAAAACAAAATATAATACAAAATAACAATCACACTACCAAAACACAAGTGCACCCCTAACTTAAACTAACATTCCCCAATGTTTTATAGCTAAAATAAGAGAACACTTAAAAAATTGTAAAAAGAAATCAATAACTAAACAAAACTCCCTGATTCAAGTTTTCGGTTTCGGTTGGGTTCACTCTTTCTCCTTTTCATCATCTTCCTCCTTATCACTCGTGGACTGTTCATCCGAATCATTACTCAATTCATCCTCCTCTTGCTTATTCTCCTCATTAGTGGGAGTTGTTGGCAAAGTTGGAGTTTTTGAAATATCTACATGAGCGGCCTCACCAATGTATTGAATTAAGCTGTTAATGGCCTTCATGTATTGATATTGATGTTGCATTTGTCTTTCTAGCTTCATCAATCAGCTCTTCACAATTTCATAAGCGGTTGAAGGATTTGACTTGAGTTTGATGCATTTCCTTTGCTTGATTGCTTTGGACTTTGTTGCATTCTTGTGATTGCCGGACTATCAATCGGTTTCTTTGTAGCAATCCTCTTATCCTTATTATCATCCCAATGGACTCCTGCATCAATGCACAAAATTGAGTGATTTAGCAAGGAAACCAAAATTCCGTACTCTTCATTCTAGCCGTATGAAAAGCTTTTGCATGAATTACATGATCAATGTCAATGCTATTCCCTTTTAACAAACAATATAGCAAGAACAAATCTATTTTTAGTTACATGTGTGGCATGCAAACCCAAAAAAATTGAACTATTGATGAAATTTAACCAAACCTCAGCAATTGGGGACAAAAATTTCTTTGGAAAAGATATTTTTTGTTCCCATAGCATTCTTACATACATTCCAAGTAACATCAACACCATCACAAAGAAATTTAGACATTTTTACCAAATCCAAATCATATTGCTTCTGGACTTAGTATTATCCATCTCTATGATCCCCAAAATAATCATTCAAAGAATTACGAGTACAAGGAACTTTTTTCCCTTTAACCAACACCAACCCATCTTTATGTTCAAGCATATTTGCATAGAATTCCCTCACAACTTGTTCAATAGCAAACTCATGGTGCATACAAAATTTTATCCAACCTCTCTTTACAATCATAGTTTCTACTTCATTCAAGAGGTGTTATCTTTCCACTAACGTCAAGTTTGAATCTTCTTTCAAGAATTAATTTCTTATTGATGGAATTTTCTTCAAATTTATCATAAGCTTTATTAGAAGGGAATTAATTTTTAGCATAATTTTCCCTTGAAAAACTACTTGCCTTAGAAACTTTCTTCCCTTTAGATGGAATGATCTCAATTTCAAGCTAACAAGCTCAATTATTATTGAAGTAGGTAAAGAACAAGACTAAGAACACCAATTAATTCAAATTAAGAAAAATTAAGTTCTTCTTATGCAAATTCAAGCTCACAAACACTAGAAGACTTCAATGACTTTAACTAAGCCATTTCACCAATCAAAGCACAATTAAAGGAAATAATTTAAATTTAAGAGCACTAAAAAGGATAGAAATCACCAAATTAGAAGCGTATAATCCCTCCTTGGAATCTCCATGAGCTCTAAGAAGAATCCTCCAAGAGTTTAGCCTTCTTGATATTCTCGTTGGAAACTCCCTTTTTCTTCTTTAATGTGCTGAAAATCAAACAAAGGTGAGTTCTTTGTGAAATCTATGCAAGATTACACGTATAAATGAAATGGGTTTGTGTTGGGAATGGTTTAGAAGAGTTTGGGAAAGTTTAGGGGTGTTTTAGACATAGAAGGGGCACAATAGGGTGGTAATTAGGCTGCAATTTTGCAGCCCTTGCCCTTTGTATCTGTCAATCTAGGCATGGCTGACAGGCCAAGGGTGTCGCTGTGCTTATCCAACAATGGCAGGGCGTGGTTGAGCTTTCCCAGGTGCAGCAGTGTCTGGGCTGCTCGACCCACTCTTGATTTTCACGTTGTTATTTATTCATTTTAACGATCGTTTTCCATCCGTATGCAACTTCTAAATCCTGAATCACCTCTAAGATTGAATTTTAACACCTAAATAACATAAACAAAAAAAAGATTAGTCTAAAACAAACAATTGAAACGAATACTAACTAACGAAAATTAAAATAAGTGCATTAGAAAACATGGGTTGTCTTCCAAGAAGTACTTTATTTAACGTCTATAGCTAGACGTAGCTAAGGGTTCACATAGTTAAACTCTTTACATCTTCCTTGAGGATGCCCTCAAGTTTTGAGCAGTCAAAATACCAGTGTGGAAATGTTTCTTCCTCCTCGACTGAAAAAGAGATGGAATCATTACCAGTCCTTAAGATTACTTATTCTTGTTCCACATCAATTATTACTCTTGTAGTGGTTAGGAATGGTCTTCCAAATGTATAGAAATACTATCATCATCTTTTTCCTCCACGTATAAGACAATGAAATCCACTGGAAATTTGAATTTTCACACTTTGACAAGCAACGACACATTCTCCAATACTCCTCACGGGTCTACCATATTTCTGTTAGCCAATTGATAGTGTGATAACTTTCATTAAAGTCAGTCAACCCTAATCTCTTGCAAAGAGGTAGCGGCATTATGTTCATTCTATCTCCTCGATCACACAAAGCTCAATCGATAGAAATGTCACAAATGCTACAAGGTATAGTGAACCTCCTTGGATTTTTCTTTTTTGGTGGTAGTGTAATATCCGCACAATTTTGTCCGTCAATTTGATATTCCTAAGAACATTCATTTATTTTGTTCTCGAGTTTAGTGACCAATTTACCTTTCCAAGTTTCTAGTGCGACACTTGGACCTTTTTCAATCATTCTACTTAGACTTTTCCAATCATTTCATATTGTGTAACACCTAGAGTTTCTCCATCTCTCCACATCAGTTTATATTTGTTCTTATCTCCTACAATATCTATTTGCATCCTTCTTTCACGTTTATTAATCAATTTGCCCTTTCTGGATGTTTTCATGCAAGTCGGCAGGTCAAAGTGCAATAAGTGAAACTTGACGGACCAAAGTGTAATTTCTGGAAACTCTTTAAGGCTTCCTTAATGAGCCATTTTTGCAGATGCCACTACACTTTATTTTTTTAACACTTAGAAATTCCTCCCAAAATCTCTCAAAACCATTTTAAACTTCTACTTCAAAAATCTTCAAATTTAGGTTGGAATATTGTTGCCTAAGCTGAAATTGAGGTGCAAGAGTGCTCCTAGATCAATGTAACAGTTTTTTAGGTAAGTTTTATGGAAAATTATTGCAAGGTTTTTGGTTGTAAAATTTCAGATTTTTGTCAAGAATCAAACTTTTTCCAATCTTGTTGTTTGTGATTTAATCTTGTTACCAAATGTGTTCTTGAATTATCTAGCCTTGAATTATGGTTCCAAACCACTTCAAAACACTTGAAATGAAGGATTTGAATGAGGGTTTCGAAGCTGTCTCACGAATTGAAAGTGCTTGAATCTTGTTGTCATTTATTGATTTCTTGTTGTCAAATTGTTCCCCACTTTGTCCAACCTTGTTTATGGTTAAAACACTTCTTAAACATGATTTAGGGTTCTTAGATTTTGGGCTGGAAACTTGGATGAATTTCACAATCTTGGTGTTTTAGCCTGGAATTTTGATGTTTAATCTACTTTTACTTGCCTAGAACTTTCACAACTTGTTCCTACATGTTTTAGCACTTGTTTCTAATCATTTGGAGTGATTTTTGACCATCTATATTGTATAAGCTTCATGGCTGGACTTGGTATAAGCCAGCTAGCTTGTTCTTATCCACATACTAGCTTGTTCATAATCACCTGCAAGTTTATTCAAGTGCACCAACTTGCTTGATCATCCAAAACTTCCTTATTGTTTCTTCTTGTATTTTTATCCTAAATTGTAGCTTAAGAGCTACTCTAATGAGTGGCATTGCCCTCTAATGGTTTTAGGATAAGGAGATTAGGTTCTTGCCAAGAGACATTAGAGTTCCAAAGGAGCAAATTGCTGTTAAGAAAGTAAGTAGTTCTTACACCTTTTTATTGATTGTATTTTATATAGTTGATTGTGCAGCCATGGAATATGAACAACTAAGGTAAGTGGTACTTGAACCTTGTTATTAATTGTATGTTATATAGTTTAATGTGAAGCTATAAAATGGGTTAAAATAAGATAAGTACATCGATTTATAAAGGTTTACATGATACTTATGCAAAGTTATTTAATTGCCTTATATGTGATATGCAATGCCTTGTGATGTTGATTGCACATTGAAAGCTCAACATATCACTTTAGTGGAATGGTTCTACTATATACAGGGTTACTCGCTCTGCTTACTGATATACTGGTGGTAACCAGCACTATTTATGCCTAGTCTATTCGCACGGATAACAAATAAACCTGGATCCAACAACTGAAAGACTACTGTGAACCATGAGCTTACTGAATTTGTCATGTATATTGTGATTATTGCTTATAGAGTTTACATTGAACACTGCATTGACTATATACTTATATTCAAGTAACTAGGTTTAGGTGCTACTTACTGAGCATTGTTTTGCTCATCCCATGTTGCTTATATTATTTTGTAGTTTGTCTGTTTGTGGTGGTTTTGCTATTCTTGTTATGGACTTGAGCCGGGAGGGGGCTTTGGTGCGAACTCTATCTAGCTATTGAAGCTAGAGTGAGATAGTGGTATTTAGAGGTTTTCCCATTTTTTTGGCCTGCGTGCCAATGTATCTTATTTGAATTTATTTTGCCATGGATAGTTTGTTCGTGACTTTAAACCTACCTTGTCCATAGTTAATCTTAAGAATGCTTATGTTTATATAAAGAATGTTTCATCCAAATTTGGTTGTATATTATGGTTGGTTTGTTGGTATTGGAAGTTCTTATTGATATTATGGTTATTAGATGTTCTTGATATCGAGCTTTGGACACTTGGGGCAAGCCCGAGGTGTGGTATGTCATGTCGCAGTTTTGGAACGTGACATTTAGTGGTATCAGAGCATATGATCTAATGTCCTCTGTCTCCATCTAGGTCTTA
Source organism: Cinchona pubescens (assembly GCA_025175665.1). Taxonomy (NCBI): domain Eukaryota; kingdom Viridiplantae; phylum Streptophyta; class Magnoliopsida; order Gentianales; family Rubiaceae; genus Cinchona; species Cinchona pubescens. The sequence goes on from JANKKI010000053.1 coordinate 12,117,604, forward strand.
GTTTAATTGTTATTAGCATGGTATTGGGGACTTGGACTTGCAAGTAACTCAAGTCTGGACCTAATCAATCTAGATTAAGAGTTACTTTGATTCCTTATTTTTAATCTCTAGGTGGGTAGTGGTTGAAGTGTCTTCAATGTTATTTGATGGTTAGTACGTGGTTAGGAATTGATTTGTGAATAACCTATTTTCTTTGAAGTGTACAGGTTGATGGCAACCGAGGCTAGTAAACAGAAGTCAGTATTGACATTAGTAGAAGAGGCGCATGGGTTTCGGGTATATTAGTAGACTGGGGAGCCGGATGAGATTGATTTGGAGTTGGGGAAATGAGGTGAACTAAGGGAGTTTCAAGCAAGGAAAAACTGAGTAGGAATTCCAACAATCACAGGCAATGATGATTGACTACTCCAAGTTAGCAACGGTGGTGCATGAAGCTGTCCGTCTTGTCATTCAATCTGCTTCAACCAATCCAATGATGTTGATCACCACCAAAAGAAATGTGTCTAATAAAAAGATGGGAGTCTCGACCTTTGATAGAAGATCACATCTTGGTAAGACAAAGAAGTGGCTAGAAGAAATGCAAGAAACTTTGGTAATATTACGAGTTCTTGAAGAACTTAAAATAGGGTAGTGAAATCGTATCTAACTGGAGATGCAGACATATTGTGGAGTGGGATTCTTATCTACTTGCTTATGCTAGACCAGTTACTTGGGAATCATTTAATCAAGCTTTCTTGGATCACTTTTACTTCACGTCAGTTTTGACAGGAAAGATAAAGGATGTTTTGTATCCTCAATTTCAAGGAACTGTGTATGGGATTGTGTTGCCTCCAATTTACAAGGTACAATTATCATTGCCATTAGTGTCTCGGGTCCACAGTTTTAGAATAGTACCACTACTAGTGAGGCTACAACTACCCTTATCTATTGCTGACTCTCCTTGTATCATCGCAAAGAAAGGATCCTTACATGCTTTTTTACTAGCTAGGGGACCACTTGGTGTTATCCTCAATTTGCATTTTGTCATATAGAGGAATGTGGATAGAGATTTGAAGCATGTCAAGCTTGCAACAATTTTGAGCAAAGAATCAGAGATTGTCCATTGGTTAGTTTATCATGGTAGCAAGGTTCAAGATAGGAAATCGATAGTGACGCTCAAGGGATAGAGAAATCAGACTGAGTAGTGATAGATTATTTGTGTTTGGAGCATGCTTTACTGGCTTTGTTCTTATTAGTTGTTTGTTGTTTCGTCAAATAGTTCGTATGGATGGATGAGGGAAAAGTGGAAGGTTAAATTATTCAGAGAAACAAATACCATATTAGTACAGCAAAATCAACAGCATGGCCGAATTCAATAGTACTAGTTTTACAAGAACAGAAGGTACAAAAAAAAGGAGGAGAAAATGAAGTAGTTATGATCAAAGTAAACCATATCAAGAAGAAGATATTAAATTAGGGGATGTTGTAGTGGTAAAGGACTTCTCGGATGTGCCTCTTCAACAGTTGCTAGCGAACCTAATATTACCAGGGAGAAGGATAGAGTTCGGAATTAGTATACTAGCAAGGATGTACCCATATGAAAAGTCTCTAGTAGAACAATCTCTAGAATTCAAGGAATCGGAGACTCAGGTTTTGTTTAACAAGAACTTCATTAATGTTCTTCCTTGGTGTGGTCCAGTATCGGTTGTGAAGAAAACGAACAAACAGGAGCTCAGATTATTTGTCAACTAGGGAATGCCAGATATAGTCACTATCAAGCAAAATTGTTCCCTTGTTAGGATAGAAGACAAGTTTGATTAGTTGAAGGGTATAAGAGTGGTTGTTAAAATAGATTTGGGGCCAAGGTATTACTGACCAAAATACAAATTGAAGACATCTTAAGGATTGCTGTCGGATCATTGTTGGCTACTACAAATTCCATGTCATGCCATTTGGGACTATTAATATAGTTGTAGTTACTGTAGAGCTGATGGATAGAGTGCTCAATCCTTATCTAGATAGATTTGTGATAGTATTGCAGGATACAAAGTGGTGTCACGGGAAATATTAACCAACTGAAAAGGGATTAATCAATAATATTGAAGATCTTGAAAAAAAAAATTAAAGTAATAAAAATGTTGATGTGGCTGAGGAACAAGGCATTCTTGTAGCATATCAATTCAGAGATTGATAGTCAGAAGATCTTGGGATGAAGAAGACGATCTCTGATGGACTTAAACTAACCAACTGTGGTAGAGGTTCGTGATTTCTGTGGTCCGATAAGATATTCAAGAAGCTTATAGAAGGATCGTCTTGATAATTGTGTTGACTAAGCCTATTCAAAAGAAAACTGAATTTAAAGGAGGTGAAACTATGATGTTAGTTTTCAAGGTTTAAGGAATGTATTGGGTAAGCACTAGTATCAACATCGCTAGGGACTGGGAAAATTTATGATTTACGGTGATACTTTGGAAAGTGTTTTGTGTTGTCTTCATGCATAATGAAGGAGGGATTGTTGTTCATGCCTCAAGACGGTCAATGACTATCAACAAAACTAAAAACATCCACACTCCACTTATAAGAGCAGTTATAGTATTTACCTTCAAGAACCAAGTGCTCTAACCCCATATAGAGCAAAGCTGAGCCTGTGGAAGATAAAATAGAGGAAAATTAATATGTATCAGGATGACATTATCAAAAGAATGCTGAAAATGAATCAAGGGAAAAATACCCTACTCAGCTTTTACAGATAAATGACTTTATTGAATAGAGGTTCATGATGATACTAAAATTTTGGACGGTGCATGAGCGAGATTTATGGGTTGTATTTTGATTTTGGACTATTTATGACTTGATTATGGGTTCACAGTAGGATTTGGATTTGGACAGACAAGCCATCAGATGGTTCAGGTTTCAGATGGACAAGTAACCAATCATTTTGAATTCAGACAAATGGGTAGTCAGATATTAAAGTTTTAATAATGGTTTCAGGAAAGAAATTTTGAGCTCAAGAAGTTTTGTGGAATATTATGAATAGGTTCACTATCATTGATTGGAAGGGTTTTGACTATTACTCAACTATATTGTGACTTGAAAACTTGGAAGGTACCCAACAGCTAGCCCTTCTTGCTCAAGTCAGGAATGAGTTAAGTTTCGAGGCCAAAACTTCTCTTAAGGAGGGGAAAGTGTAATACCCTCACATTTTTTCCTGTCTATTTGATATTTCTAAGAACATGCATTAAATTTATTCTTGAGTTTAGTAACCAATTTACCATTTCAAGTTTCTAGTGTGACACTTGGACCTTTTTCGATCATTCTACTTGGACTTTCAATCATTTCGCATTGTGTAACAGTTGGACTTTCTCCATATTCCAACATCTATTTATATTTATTCTTATCTACTAAAATATATATATTTATATCCTTTTCTCATGTTTATTAATCAGTTTGTCCTTTCTGGACGTTTTCCTAAGTTGGCAGGTCAAAGTGCAATTATGTAAAACTTGAGGGACCAAAGTGTAATTTTTGGAAACTCTTTGAGGCTTAAGAAGCCATTTTTTCAGCTGCAACTACATTTTATTTTCTCAAAAGTATCACTTAGAAATTTCCCCCAAATCTCTCAAAACCATTTTAAACTTCTTCTTCACAAATCTTCAAAATTAGGCTAGAATATTGTTGCCTAAGCTGAAATTGAGGTGCAAGAGTGCTCCTAGATCAATGTAACCATTTTTTAAGTAAGTTTTATGGAAAATTATTGCAAGGTTTTTGGTAGTAAAATTTCAGATTTTTGTCAAGAATCAAACTTTTTCCAATCTTGTTGTTTGTGATTTAATCTTGTTACCAAATGTGTTCTTGAATTATCTGGCCTTGAATTTTGGTTCCAAACCACTTCAAAACACTTGAAATGAAGGATTTGAATGTGGGTTTCAAAGCTTTGCCACAAATTGAAAGTGCTTGAATCTTGTTGTCATTTATTGATTCTAGTTGCCAAATTATTCCCCACTTTGTCCAGCCTTGTTTATGGTTAAAAATACTTCATAAACATGATTTAGGTTCTTAGATTTTGGGCTGGCAACTTGGATGAATTTCACAATTCTTGGTGTTTTAGCCTAGAATTTTTGATGTTTAATCACACTTTTACTTGCCTAGAATTTTCACAACTTGTTCCTACATGTTTTAGCACTTGTTTCTAATCATTTGGAGTGATTTTTTACCATCATATTGAGCTGCTTCATGGCTGGACTTGGGTGACCAGCTGGCTTGTTCTTGTCCGCCTACTAGCTTGTTCATAATCACCTACAAGTTTATTCAAGTGATTTTTGACCATCATATTGAGCTGCTTCATGGCTGGACTTGGGTGACCAACTGGCTTGTTCTTGTCCGCCTACTAGCTTGTTCATAATCACCTACAAGTTTATTCAAGTGCACCAACTAGCTTGATCATCCAAAATTCCCTTCTTGTTTTTGCTTGTTTTTTATCCTAAATTGTACCTTAAGAGTTATTCTAATGCGTGGTATTGCCGTCTAATGGTTTTAGGATAAGGAGATTAGGTTTCTTGCCAAGAGATGTTAGAGTTCCAAAAAGAGCAAATTGCGGGGTAAGTAGTTCTTGCACCTTTTTTATTGATTGTATAGTATATAGTTGATTGTGCAGCCACAGAATATGAACAACTAAGGTAAGTTGGACTTGAACCTTGTGATTGATTGTATGCTATATAGTTTAATCTACAGCTGTTGAATGTGTTAAAATAAGTCAACTACATCGATTTATCAAGGTTTATGTGATACTTATGCAAAGTGATTTAAATCAAATTGTGATAAATTCATAACTGTATTATATTTTGTGTCAATTACCACATTTTTATGTGTTGTAAGCAAGATTTGAGTTATTATTGAGCTTAATTTGGTTATTCTTAGTTTTTGTAGGGTTAAAGTGAAAAAGAGGTGAAAAAGATGGAAAAAGATGAAAGAAAATGCTAAGAACGGAACATGCATGAGTATGAAGCCATTGTGGATGCTGTTTCGTATTTTAAGCATAAATTTTGATTCCAATCTCTGATTGAGATGATTTGGATGATTTGGAAATATATTTAAGAGTTAGAGTACAACTTTTGTGTTTTGAGTTTTCCAAGATTCTATAGGCATATTGTTTAAACTTGCAAAGTTGGAAAATGTGCATCGACAAGGAGCGATTCTGATACAGTTTGGTAGTTTCAGTATAACTTTCTTATCTGATCTTTAATTGAGGTAATTCTAGATGTTTTGGAAAGATAAGACATAGAGATACAACTTTCATGTTTTGAGTTTTCCCAAATTCGATCTTCATTAAGGTCAAAATTGAAGCCGAAAGTGAAGAACAGCGCACATGCGGTGGCAACTTTTCAGCACTACCTAGTGCGCAGTGCGCCCAAAATAGGCAGCGCATGTGCGCCCGGAGCAGCAGAATTGCGTATTTTTGAGTTTTTGACAGATTTCTTCTCCCGGTTGGACTCTTTTTCTTCCGATTTCACGTTCTTATCTGTAGGCATTAATTGTAACCCTAAGTGCTCATTATAAATACCCCATTTAGGGTGAGAAAAAGGGATCAACACCTTTATTTTCTTTTGGACTAAACTAGGGTTCTTAGCAGTAGAAATTCCTCTTTATTCTTTCATGGCACTTTGTGCCTAAACTCTTTTCTTGGTAGAGGGACTTGAAGCCATGGTCAATTCTATAAAGTTGTGAGACTTCTTGTGCTTGAATTATTCACTTTTATCTCAAGTATTGATTATTTTTCTGCGATTAAATTTATGATTGTTCTTTTTAACTTGTTATTGCAGCAGAATATTAAGTTATTAGAATTAATCTGCTGCTAGATTGTTTTAACCGTGTGTGTTTAAGTCAATCTGCGAAGCAACTAAATTTGATAATTATTAGATTTGAGTCATTGAATTTAGGAAAATTAATCATCTAATTGGCATAACCGCTTGTGTTTATGTTTAATTAGTCTTATTGTTCTTGTTGATCTTAAAGCTTCCATTAATTGATCTTTGGTGCGTGTTTGGGTTAAATTAATAGTTAGGGTTAATTGGATCGCATGTTGAAAATTAACCAACTTTAGAAAGAAATAAGAATACAACTTTGAATTGGTATTCGTTCGGGTTAATTCTTCAATTAGTGTTTGATATAAAATTGAATTATCTTGTGTGTCAAGGATCGACTAGTGAAATTGCCATGGTGGGTACGACCAAAACCAAGACTTTTCTTACATCGAATTTTCTTCAATTATTTTATTGTTTTAATTTTAGTTAAAAGCATTCAAAACCTCCCTTTTTCCATTTAGCACGAAAATAAACTCCGTTCTCTGTGGGACAACCTGTACTCACCGCTACTACATAGATGAGAGTTAAGCTTTTGGGTGTTTACGACAGCATTGCAACTTGACAGCATTGGATCCTTATATGAATGATATGCAATACCTTGTGATATTTATTACTCATTGGAAGCTCAGCGGATTACTTTAGTGGATTGGTTTTACTTTTTGTCATTGTTGGTCCCAAAGCAACCTAAGAGGGGTGGTGAATTAGGTTTCAAAAATTACTTTATACAGATTAAACTTATTGAGACTTTTTCACTAACAGTAGAATAATAATGAAGATAGAATGAATGAAGCTTAAGGAATGTAAAGAAAGTAAGAAAGGAGATTAAACAAACAATACTTCCAAGCTAACAAACTTGAAGTGTTAATCCACTAGAATGCTTCACAAACTTGGTGAGCCAATAATCTTTACAAAGTAGGACAATTCTTGCTCACACTAAAACTCTTTTAGTTGAGCCAAGAATTTTACTCACAACCTCACTTTTGTACAAGATTATCACTCCACTCAAAATTTTGAATTGCACTCTAAGTTACACACTAATACAATATAGCACTATAGCCAATTTGCACTCAAATTGCTCTTTTCTAAGACTTGTATTCAATGTATTAGATGCTCCTTACAAAACAATAGAGCAGGTATTTATAGGAGCAATAAATTCTGGTTGTAACTACTTCCAAACGGCACAATAATAAATGCACAAAAACTAGCTGTTAAGGGTTTCGGACGTCCGAGATAAAAATGGTGCGTACGACACAGCGTCCGATCTCAGTATAGTTGTGTGAAGGATTTCGTTTGGATGGTCGTGCATGCGTCTGTTTCATCGTCCGGACTGGGTTTCGGACGGTCCTGTTCGTTCGAAGCAGTCTTTGTTCGGATAGTTGTATGCGTCCGTTGAGGAGTTTAGGATTCTTGATTCTTATCAATCGGACGAAAATATATGTCCGAGGGATATTTCCTCGGACGCGCCCATGCTTCCGTTGCAGGTGCATGAAGACATTTGCTTTTTGCCTGTCCGTTCAGACACTCCTGTTCGTCCGAGAAAAGTAGCATAGTTCGGACAGTGTACTGCGTTCGAAAGACCTGATTCTCGCCGAAAAGATTGCAGACCTGCACAACTTGTTTTCAGAGTTTAGTGCTTATGTCATCATCAGAATAAGGTTCGAAAAACATCAGTCATTTGCAGGGTAACTCACTCTACTTACTGATACACTGGTTGTACCCAATACTATTTAAGCCTAGTCTATTCAGGCAGATAATAGATAGATCTGGATCCAACATGTGCATCTTTTCATAAACCGAAAGACTACTGTGAACCATGAGTTTGTTGAATTTGTCATGCATATGTTAATTATTGCTTATATTGTTTATATTGAACACTACATTGACTATATACTTATATTTAGTAACTAGGTTTAAGTGCTATTTACTGAGCATTGTTTTGCTCATCCAATGTTGATTAAATAATTTTGCAGTTTATCTATTCGTGGTGGTTTTGCTATTCTTGTTGTGGATCTGAGTTAGGAGGAGACTTTGGTGCGAACTATAGCTAGCTACTGAAGCTAGAGTATGATGGTGGTATAGTAAGAGGTTGTCCTATATGTTTGGCCTACGTACCAACGCTTCTTAATGGAGTTTATTTTAAATAATTTTTTCTTGGCTTTAAACGTACCTTGTCCATAGTTAATTTTAAGAATACTTGTATTTGTATAAAGAATGTTTCATCCTAGTTTGGTTGTATATTATGGTTGGTTTGTAGGTATTGGAACTTATTATTGAGATTATGGTTGTTAGATGTTTATTGATATTGAGCCTTGCATGCTTAGGGTAGGCCCGAGGCGCGGTGTGTCATGGTCCTAGGTTTGGGGCATAACATGCCTTATATTTAGAAGCTACTTATTGCATATTTCTGTAGTCTTTAACATTTCTTCATCTCCCACTGCTTTAGCATGGATTGCATGGCAGCTTACTCCTTGGTAACTTATTGTTTATTCGGATCATTCATCATTTGGCTATAACATGCATAACCATCTAAAACGTCAAAATAAACATTTTTTTAATTGAGTAACCACCTGTACATCACTGGAGGGCCTTACTTCCAAATTTTATTAATTGAACATGGAAATTACAAGGAGGAGGACTAAGTAAAAACTTCCAAGAAATTACTTTGCAATATGAATGTAAGGACAACCTAGTCTTTCCAATTGCACAAGTTCTCTAACCTTATCAGGAAAGATTTGTTATACAAAACAAACTGCCTATCTATGATGCGTTTGTTTGCTAGGAAATCAGCCACATGATTTGAATTCTCTTTAAAGATATGATGAAAAGAAACTGTGAAATATCTCATCTTGCTTTTAATTTGTTGCACTTTGCCATCAATTCTCCAAGGTGGTGATAGAACACCATTCATAACATTAATTCAAATATGAAAATCAAACAGAACTTGGATAGTACTAATATTAAACTTTACACATAGATTTATACCACTTGACAAAGCATGAACTTTTGCCTGCATGTTAGTTCCAATATCATAGAAGGTTGAAAATCTAGCAATAACACAACTAGTGCTATCTCTGATTATGTCTTCGCGAGCAAACTTACCTAGATTTCCTTTCGAAGGACCATCACAATTTGTTTGAAACAATCAACTTGAGGAGGATACCAACTGACTGAAATTAGTCTTGCTTCTTCTTTGAAATTAATGAGTCCAGTAAACCAGAAGATACAAAACTTCTAGATGTTAAAAAAGAGTCTGCAAGAGTTAAAGCTTTAAAGTTTGTACTCACTTGGGGAAAAATATCAGCAACAGGCTACAACCTGTTGTGAAGAAGTCCTTTTGCTCCCAAAAACAAAAGAATTCCTTGCTTTTTTCCACAATGACCAGCAAATGAAAAAGGGCAGTAGCCTATGCAATACTCGAGCAATTGTAAAGTTTGCTGAGTTAATCGATCATGACAAAAGAAGCAACTTAAAAGAAACCCTCATAAAACCTGTCAAACACTTCTAGCCAAAGGACAAGAGAGAAAAATGTGAATACTTTCTTGATTATCATAGAAAGCACATTTTGAAGCCAAAGAAAAGCCAAGACTAACAATAATATCAATAGTTGGCAACTTAGTGTTAAGGAGCTTCCACATGAAAATAACACAATTCTTTTGTCCCAATGCATGGAATAAGAGAAAGATGTTGATTATGCTTTATTAAGAATAATGGACTTAACTGAAAAATTCCAAGTGCTTGTTAAACTCCATATAGTCTCATCAGGCTCTTGGGAGAGGAATAAGTGCTTGCTACCAATCTGCAGACAGATTACATCCTTCTCAGTTCCTGGGAAAAATTAGATGTCAAATTCTGGAAATCCTAATTATCCTCATTCTAAATTTGATTAGCTGTCAATGATGGATCATAAACCTATTGGACAAAGCCATGAAAAGTTCCTCCACCACTCCAATTACCAAACCAAAATGAAACACCTCCATACCTCAATCTAAAACCAATGAACTCCTCAGTAGCTTCCCTATATTGAATCATCTTTTTCCAAATTGAAAAGACAGTAAGAAAGCTTGCCATTACAACTAGATGCTTCTTGTTCTTGAGATACCTTGTATCTAAAATTCTAGACCACAACGAATCACCCTTCCTAAATTTCCACCAAAGCTTTTGGACAAGTGCTATGGTAGTATGCTCTAAAGCAACAAACCTTAAGCCATTATGACTTTTAGGTTGACAAAAGTGATCTCCAAGAACTTCAGTGCCTTCTTGCTCCAAGCTCAATACTTTCCCTGAAAAAATTTGCAAAAGTGCTTTTTACCTCTTTGAATATTGAGTTTTTGGAGGTTGCATGATGTTACAAGGGACATAGGAATACAACTTAAAACATGCTAATGAGAATCATCCTTCCACTGGGTGATAGGAATTTAGACTGAAATATTTCTCTCTTCTTCCTCCATTTGATGATAGGACATCCCATATACACCATTGAAAAGTGCTTCAACAAGAAACCAGTTACTTGTTCAACAATCCTCTCCTATAAGGATAGGCTTTATTAGACATATAAAGAGAACTCTTACCCACATTAACCAATTGACTAGAACTAGCTTCAAAAATTTCCAATAAAGTCCTTCAACTTCTTAAGAGATTTAACCTCACCCTTAGTGAAAATAACAACATAATCTACAAACATTAGGTGAGTTATGGGCATACAAGAGCGGTAAATCATAGTGTGCAATCCTATTATCATTGAATTCCCCTTCAAACTTCTACTGAAAACTTCCATCAGCAAAATGAATAACAAAGGAGATAAAGGATCACCTTATTTGAGATAAGGATCTTATTGATGATAACCAACACTCATTGATGGCATTTTGAACAAGAGAAATCCATTTTTCATCAAAACCAAAAGAGTTGAGAACTTTATACAGAAAATCCCAAAAGACTCTATGAAAAGCCTTTGCTAAATCCAGCTTCACAATAAATCTTCATAATTCTCAAGCAATTGATCAAATCGTGGAAGAGGAATATAATCTTTGCAAATGGCTTTTGTAAACCTTTGATAATCTACGAAAAAATTCCATCCTTCTACTGCTCTTGACAAGATTAGCTTGTGCTTCTTGTTCTTGACCAAAGTATGCCTGCTTTTCGTTGGTAAGTAGCAGATACGACTTACTCAATTGTGATCTAGGATTAAATTGATGATACTTCATCCACAAAATTGAGTACCTACACTTTCATCCTCTCTTTCCATTTTGGGCTTAGAATTACTTGCTGTTCCATCAAGGGTTTGGTTGAGGCCTCACTTAGGTTTGCATTAATTGCAAAATACTCCCACACTTGGTTAGGCAGTTTTTTCGTAGATTTAAACACTTTAATTTTTACCTCATCATCATTCACTCTCATGGTGAGTTGACCTTTCTGCACATCAATCAGGGTTCTACTTGTAGCTTAAAACAGTCTACCAAGAATTATAGGAATATTTAAATCTTTCTCAACGTGGAAAATAATGAAACCAACAGGAAATATAAATTTGTCTACTCTTACCAACATGTTTTCGATGATTCCTCTTAGATGTGCCAATGAATGACCAGCAAGTTGGATGGTCACCAATATTGGCTTCACTTTTCCCACATTTAATTTCTTGAAATCACAAAGAGGCATTAAATTAATCTAGCACCAAGATTACATAAAGCCTTACCTATGAATTTTGTTCTGATTGTGCATGATATCATAAAGCTTCCAGGATCCTTTAGCTTAAGTGATAGTTTTTGTTGTAATACTTCACTTCATCTTCTGTTAGGGCAATGGTCTTGAAATTAGCTAACTTTATCTTTATAGATAAGATATCCTACATCGAACTTCACATAACTAGGCATGTGTTCCAATGTCTCAGCAAATGGATGTTTATGTGAAGTTTCTTAAAGACTTCCAAGAACTTTTTGAATTGCCCATCTGGCTTTTGCTTCTTCAACCTTTGAGGATATGGTACATTTGGAAGTACCATTTCGTTCCTCAAGTTACTTTCTTGTGCAACTAATTTTGGAGTGACATCATCTTCCCCGCTTGCCAAATTGGACTCTTGTGCTTTAACATTTTCATCATCAAATCCCAATTGTCTACCACTTCGGAGTGTCATAGTTTTGCGTTGTTCCTTTCTTGGTTTACCTTGGTGTCAATCAGGAGAACCTTGGGACCTATTGTTGATGGAATTGGCTAACTCCGTATTTGACTCTCGAGATTTCAAATGGAGGCTGTGTGACTTTGCAGTATGGCATTTATGCTATGAAGTGTCGTATCATTCTTTGTATGTATTATCTAACCAAATCCTCCATATTGTCTTCTTTTCCAACCTTTGTTGTGTAACCGTCTATTTTGATTTTCAAAACCTAGTGGAGCTTGTGGTTTCATAGATAATGATGCACCTTGCTGGTTGTCACTCTACAAAAAATTTGGGTAGTTCCTCTAACCTAATGGCTTTTGTTGTGTTGTCCAACATATTTCACTACTTCTTGATTATTTGGGCACTACTCCGTGGAATATCCCTCATGGCATAACTCACAAGAGATAAAAAGACTTTGAAGTTGTTTATCGTGCACACACATATTGTCTATCTTGTTGGTAAGTGTGACTAACTGTGCTATGAAGGCTATGAAGGCTATGAAAGCGTCAACCTCATAAACCCCTATCATTTTCCTTGGTACGATTTTCTCATTAGACCACTAATAATTGTTACAAGACATGTCCACTAGTATCTTGAATGCATCATCGTTGGAATTACTCATGATGGCTCTTCCAGCTGTTGCATCAATTATAGTTCTGGTTAGTCCTTCAACCCTTTGTAGAATATCTGAACCTGTAACTAATGCACCATAATACCATGATATGGACATAACCTCAGCAGATCCTTGAATCATTCCCACGCTTTGAACAGTGGCTCATTATCATGTTGCACAAAAGAAGTAATGTCATTCCTTAGCTTTGCTGTCTTTAACAGTAGGAAGAACTTTGTTAGGAACTTCCATTCAAGGTCATTTTAGATCTAGATTGAACCTGGTGGTTGAGAAATTAACCAGGCCTTAGCCTTATCTCATAGTGAGAACAGGAAAAGCTTTTGCCTGATGGCATTTTCTGAAACTCCATTATGCCGAACGTGTCACAAATCTCCAAGAAGTTAAAGATGTGAACATTTGAATCATCACTCGACAGTCTACCAAACATAACTGAAGATTGCACCATTTGAATAATCTGTGACTTCAGTTCAAAGTTGTTTGCCTGAATTGATGGTTTCATTATAATCGACTGAAGACCATCTACTTTAGTTACAACAAAGTCCTTGAGAGACCTTGGTTCAATTGGATTCGACAGTACTTGCATGACTACACCTAAGTAGGTACTGATTTATAGGATTATCACCATCAACCATATCTAAGGTTAGTTGGAAACCACTCCTTGCTTCCTTTCTCAAATAGACAGTAGTACGCTTGATCTCTAGGCCTAAAGGAAGTAGTGTTCCTTTCGACCTTTTGGGCATACAACTAGTGAAAAACGTGCGAAACAAATAACAAAGAGAAAATAAAATAAAAGAAAGAAAAAAGTTTAAACTTGAGTTAGTATGTTTAATCTGATATTGGCAAAATATAGCAATGTTAAGACAAAGTGCCCAGCAACGATGCCAAAAACTTGTCTGCGGTCTAATGTAAACTTAAATTCACATCTGCAAGTATACAAATCGAACAAGTAATAAAATGTAAGTAAAGATCGCTCTCACGAGAACTATCACTAACACAATTGACAATTACCATAATGACATATGGAAAACCCTATCTAAACAACAAGATAGTAGAATTGTGATGAAAACAAAGAATTAATGGACTAAATAACTAACACGAAATCAATAGACTATATTAAACCTAGAGTTTATTCATCCTTAACCAATCTAACTAATTGCTTCGATATATCATTCCTTTAATTTTTGTAACTCTTTTCCCAAATTTCAACATGTTCGTTGCAGATCCACATCTTCTTTCTCCACTCAAAGTCCAGGTTCAGCTTAATGGGGCAGAGCAAATTCCCAACTTGCTGGCAGCAACTCTCCATTACTAGATGGTATATAGGGTCCAAAATCATGCCTTTGACCTTATTCTTCCAGGAGGAGAAGAGGCTCTATATATCAAAATTGAAGATGGACAGACAGCTTCACGAAAAATAAAAGAATACTTTGAAACTAAATATTTTATCTATAAAAAATAATTCAACTGATTCAGAAAGTGAAATGAAAATTGTGCGCAACGAATTATTTCGAGTCTGTAAAAATTGAACAAACAAGAAATGTAGTGATAAAAATATGAATATATGAATATATGAAATAAAGGGTTACAATCTCTAGGATATTCTCAATATGTGGAAAAAATTCCTCCGATTCTTTACTTTAGACACGATCCGAGGGCTTCGTAGCTTATTCCTGAACCGAGTATTGAATTCTTCAAATCTTGATATGGAAGACTTGAAGAAGCACCGTATGACAATCTTCAAATCTTGATATATATGAAGAGAGAATTTGAAGACTCAGAACTTTCACAGCTTTTAAGCTTCAGAAATATGTATGTCTAAATGTGTATGTGTGTCTTGAACCTCTGAGGGGTAAACCCTATTTATACATGTATGGGAGGGGAGCAAGTTAGAAGACTTGCAGCACACGTGTAACTCCTTACTTGCATACCAAGAAACAAATTATTATCTCCTTACACACATAAAAGATATCAATACATAAGGACGTACTACTTTGATATTATCTCCTTATTTCAATTTATAAATAAAGAGATAAATACTAGTGTACATATGTCCCTATTGGCCAAATCTTGAAATCATATGACATGGCGCAATTTAACTGGAAGAGTGACACAAATGCGTTTGATTGGTCGAACCACCTCATCTTGACATGTGGAGCAAATATAATTGGCTATAAAATAACTTATAATCCAAAATATTTATGACATATGACGTTATTTAATTGGACCATAAATATGCCAATTAAATTAATTTATAAACAAATGATAATTTTAATTGAAATAAAATTTCATTGTCTACAAATGCCCCCTCGAGACTTGTTCGTGAATGCTGACTTTTAAATTGTGGATTGAATAGGCAAGTCTCGACATTTCCTCCTCTGATTTGACCTTGTATAATTTAAAGGAATATGTCACCAACAAAGTATGAACTTTGATATTCTTAAAACCAAACCCAAGCCACGTGGATAAACTTGAGCATAAGCTCACCATGCTGGCACAAATACCCCTGAATAGTAGATTGTACATTTCAATTCCAAAACTAAGTTGAATCAAGATGCACTGGAGCCTAAAGTGATTTCAGCACCACCCAACTTGTTCAAGCAAAGCCCAACGCTTTCAACATCTTATCCATAACAACTTAAAACTGATTCATACATACTTAATCAAGCTCACTTTTAAATCATGACACCTGAACAATTAAACATAATCCTTGTAGAAGACAACTTCTTCCTGAAGTGAACTTCATGAAAGGGCAAATCGCCTCCCTCAACCTTTTTTTTTAGCCAGAATAGTCCTTCAACTTTTATTTCTTAGCCAAGAAAGTTCTTTTATGGTGGAGCCACCTTAAAAACTTTTTTCTTTTTTTTGATAAATTTCACATAAAAGAGTCATCTTGGCTAAAAAATAAAAGTTGAAGGACCATTCTGACTACAAAAAAAGTTGAGGGATAATTCGGCTAAAGTAAAAAAGTTGAAGGACTATTTCAGCGATTTTCTCTTTCATGAAATTAGGACGGAGATATACGTAGCATTGGAAACCAATTCCTTATTGAATCAATCATTGAGGAGCTTGTAGATGTCAACATAAATAATCAAAAATGAACTCCTCCACAGATGTGAATTTAAGAAGTTTCCAGATGCCCAAGCCTATGACTAACTTGAACTTGAACCAAGAAAATTACAATTACAATCCCATAAGAAATCTTGATAATGAATTCTTATTAGAATAGAAATGAATTGGAATTAGCATTCGAATCCACGCCGTATCAGATTGAAATAAATAAGCTTGTGCATAAGTTCATTCACAATAGGAAACCAATTCAATCGCCGAACAAAACATCGTCTTTCATCCCAATTGTATTGGATTTGAAAGATGCTCAACCCCTATAAATTAAGAAATTCATCAAGCTTAAAAGACACATATTATTCTGAAGAGCAAGGTTAGAGCAAATTCAACTTTCTATGCCTAGATTGCTTGCAGAGTCGAGGATTCGTTGATTCTTGAAGGAAGCACCACAATTAGCTACAGTAAAATTTTGACTTATCCATTGTAGAATGCCAAGTTATGGAATATTGATACATGCATAACCAGAATTTATATTACTCAAATTAATCCAGTAGTTTTGCTTTGAAATTCCCCTTGATATGTCTTCGTAATTCATGGCCAAACAGGAAATAAGAATTTTGGATAACAACGACTAAAATGCTATACTGGATTTTAAAAGCTACTGCAAAAGTTCCCTTGCCCCTAGAGTGCTTCAAACGAAACCATACCGGACCTTATCGAACTGTAAAATCTTGTTGATTGTCTTTCGGCCATTGATGAGTATGCATGAATAATCCATTTCTGTCATATGCCTTGTGAAGATAAGAATAGCTAATTGAAAACTTTAATTATGCAAGCTAATTTCAAGAATCAATAAGTCTGATCAATCTCCGTGATATCTCACTTTTGTTGCTTGACATCAAGAAATCATGAGTAGTTCTTTTTTATGTATTGTATGTCCTTGCCATGCTTAGTTGCCCCTGAATTTGATCATAATCCTTATGTACTAGGGCTGCTAAATTGTAAAGTACCAATTGATGCTACTGCACTTCGATTCTTGTTACCGTCTATGTTACCCGGATTCGGGTACTGGAGTCAGATCCGGTTACATGTCTAGGTGTCGCTGATTCGTTAATTTTTATTTTTTGAGATACAAGGACTCGGCAAAAGAGTCAGATACGTATACGGGGATACGTCACAAAACACATATTGCCCATATAAATTTTTATAAATGTTTGTCCTTTTTTCTTGGAACAATTTTTATTTTAAGGAAGTTGATGATAAATAAAATAAAGTCTTCTAAAAGAAATGGTAATGGAAGGGGAAGGAAATTGGTCACAAACAGGTCAAAAATGTAATTTGGCAAGTATGAGGGCCAAATTAATATTGCAAAAGGTTAAAACGGCAAAGAATTTGAATCACATATAAATAAGAAAGAGAAATGAAAATACAAGGGCTTAGTTGCAATTTTTGTAAGAGGGGACACCTATCTCTATCTTAAAACACAGCCATCTCCCTCAAACCTTCTCATCTTCTTCCTTAAGCATCTGCACATAGCCACTACGGCAAAATAGTAACCAACCACAAAAATAGTTTTAGATCTCTTCTCTCATCCTACCATCGAAGCCAATACGGCTACCGTAGCTTTAGATCTCCTCTCTCCCCCCAACTTAGAAGCCAATCATCAATGTCAAGACAACAACCGATGGAAATACCAGTCGGTCTTCTTCTCCCTCTTATCAGTCAAAGTCCCATCTAACGTTGACTAGATTCGGCACGTATCCCGTACCTTACCCGTGTCGTGTCGTGTCGTGTCGACACGGGTGCACTGGGAGTGAAGGGCGAGTCCGTGTAACATAGGTTACAGTTACTGTACCTGATTTTATTTATTGCCTATTTACCCATTTATAAGACATGATGTCCTTTTTTATTACATGAACTGCCAACTACCATATATGCAAGACATGGAATCCATGCAACCTGCACAATCATTGAACTCCTAGGTAGCCAAATTTGGAGTAGCAATTGTAATCACTTGCATTTTGAAGCTTTAAGAGATTTCTCAAACTTCAAAGCCTTCGTGTAGTTAGGTATTGTAACTGCAAACTCGAGTGTCTTTTATTCCAACTCTATTTATCGTTTTAGTATTATTTTTTCTTTTGTATATACTGTACCCTTTCCTCCACTTTGAGTAATGGAAGTGCAAGCCTCGAGGATACCCGTAACTAGAAGGGGCATAGACATCTGAAGACATAAGCTTCAACAAGAGTCGTATTAGCCTTGAGACACATGGACATCTGGATGTATGAACTTCAATGATGGTTGTGTCAAGCTTGAGAGCACATGAAGTTCCCAATAGAACAGATTTCAATCCACAGTCTTCATTGGTTAGAGAAGTCTTTCAAGACTCGGCAATGAAAAACTTCGATGATAGACATTACTACCCTGAGAAGTCCTTGGATCAGTAGCAAAAACTTCAATGATAGCCTTCACCGACTTAAAAAGTTCTTAACATCTCAAGGTATGAAATTTTTTTTCAAGGACTTCAATGATGGAGAAAAGCTCTACGAAGATGAAGGCATGAGAAACTCTTCATGGACTAGGTCAATAGGAATAGCTCTACCAAGATGGAGGCATGAATAATTCTTAGACACATACCATGTCGATAGAAAAAGCTCAAGAAGGAAGCATGACAAACTTTTCAAGAACCAAGGAGACAACAAGGATCACGACAATGAAGAAAAGCTCTACAAAGATGGAGGCATGATGAACTTTTCAAGGACCACGGTGACATCAAAGATCACGACGACATCAAGGACCATAACAACGAAGAAAATCTCTACTAGGATGGATGACGAAGAAAAGCTCAACGATGATGGAGGCGTGACCAAATCTCCAAGGATCGTAGCGACATCAGGGACCATGAAAACACAGAAAAGTTCTACTAGGATGGATGGCGAAGAAAAGTTCTACGAAGACGATAAAGGATCACAGCGACATGAAGAAGCATGACAATGAAGAAAAGTTCTACCAAGATAGAGACACGACGAACTTTACCAATATCATATTGACGAGAACAACTTTGCCAAGATGGAGGCATGGTGAACTCCTCCCGAACCATGTTAATGGGCAAAGCTCTACCATGATGAAGCTGTATGACAAACTCTTCATAGACCACATGAACAGGAACAACTTTGCCAGGATGGAGGCATGACAAAATTTTCAAAGCCTTAGCACCGTGGACAATTCCTAAAAAAACACATGTAGAAATCCTCTTGATGTAATGTACACCATCTTTAGAGTGTTACGGAATGGAAACCAATTGAAGATTGGAAGATATCCTTCAAAAGGAGCTTGCCACTGCTTGA
Source organism: Cinchona pubescens (assembly GCA_025175665.1). Lineage (NCBI taxonomy): Eukaryota > Viridiplantae > Streptophyta > Magnoliopsida > Gentianales > Rubiaceae > Cinchona > Cinchona pubescens. Next base: position 12,136,636 of record JANKKI010000053.1, read on the forward strand.
AGTTTTGTGAGAGTTTGAGAAGATGAAAAGCCTTCTTGAATGGAGTAAGATAACTATTTACTTTTCCTTATCTTCTGAGTATCTCTAGCAAAGTAACTAATAACCATGAATGATTTTGAAACTTTGCTTCCAAAAGATCTCTTAAGGAAAAGGAGTTGGCTTTGTGGGGGTGTAACTGAACTTAGAACTTGCCCTTTGAGCTGCCTACGTATCCCAAAAGGGAATCAAGTCATATGTAGTTCCCTTTTTTTTGTGGAAAAAATATGGGGGGTTTGCCGTTCACAGTTTACCCTCTTGGGGGACTGGAGTATCCATTTGTTTACCACCTTAGACTTGGTGGAGTGCTTCAACAGTTTAACCTCATACTACACTATTGGTGGTTGCCGTCCATAGTTTTAGCTCATGCGGGCCAGGAGCAACATGCAGTTTAGCCTCGTGCGTCAAGGAGCATCTAGATCATGCGTAGTATCACTTCAAATATTTTCCATTGATGGGGCCAACCCTTAATCCATCTTCAGTGATCAACTCGTACGAGCCATTTGTATGGACTTCTTGGATAATATAAGGGCCATCCCATTTTGAGACAAACTTCCTTTGACCTCCATGTGTAAGGATGAACAGTCTTCGAACAGCAAGGACCATATCACCAACTTGGAAAGAGTGCGGCCGAACTCGCTTATTGAATGCTACGGAAAGGCGAGCTTGGTAACATTCAAGTCGTTGCTGAGCTTCCAACCTTTTCTCATCAAGTGCTTCCAACTCTTCAAGGCGAAGGCATCTTCTTCATTAAAGCCTTCGTTGCATAGCAATTCTTAAAGAAGGTATTTGACATTTGAGTGGAAGAACTGCTTCGACATCGTAGACAAGCACGTATGGAGTCGCTTGAGTAGGAATCCAAAAAGTTGTCCTATACACCCAAAGAGTTTCACCAATCCTTTGATGCCAATCTCTTTTTAACTTGTTGATGCCTCACACACCTAGTTATAAATTAATAAAACATCTAAATCCTACTACTAACTAGATGACATCCTGCAAGTATACGGTTGTCAACTAGTAGTTAAGGGAAGTAGGGATCGTTCCCACAAGAATTGTTGGCAGGCAATTACCAAGATTTATGGATACTTGTGTAGTTAAGCGAAATCAAGCAATGGATGATAGAACTGTTCTAATAAAAACCATAATTAAATGAAAGCGATAAAAACTTAAATTAAAGCTAGATTAACTAAAAAGTAAGTAAGTGAAAATAACTAATTATGAAATTTAGAAACTAGTTAATCTATTCTAGTAAAAGCAAGTAAAGAGAAAGCACTTAATTCTAACCTAAATTAACCAAATTAAGACTAAAATTGAAAGCAAGCAAATTACCCGATTAAAAGGACTACAAATGAGAAACCTTGAATACTAAAAGCAACTAATTTCTAAAAAAGAAATTGGAAAGAGTTAAACTAGAAATCTAAATATTTTTGGATTTTTGATAGAAATAAAGAAAGCACACTAAGAATTAACTAGGGATTAATGCAAGAAATTGAAATTGCTAACTAGAAATGCAAGAAATTATCAAGAACCCTAATTTACCTAAGAAACCCAAAATTGCAAGTAAAGAAATTCTTACTAAATTAGACAAGAAAGCGAATAAAAATTATATCTACGCGAAACTAGCGATTAACCCACTACGATTATCTAATCAAAATTCGAATTTGACAAGAAATTAAAAGAAGATCTAAGAGAAAATTGAAGTGAAATTTCTATTAAAGAAGTAAACTTGGAGTTCAAGCTATCCTAAAACTATCTAAAATCTACCTGTCTCTAAAACTACCTACTACTTACTCTTACTAATTTTTAAGTAGCTTAAATAGTCTAATATTACACTAGGCAAAAAATCAGGAGTTATTGGCTGAAAGTTTACAAAATTGCCCTTACAACTTAACTCTCAGCAAGTCGAGATCGCGGTATGGAACATTTGAGATTGCGATCTCGACTCTAATACAGTAAGACAATTTCCCGAGTCTAGATCGCGGTCTGGAACAATTGAGATCGCGATCTTGACACTTCTCCCAGCATTCTTCATTTCATCAATTTTTGCAATCTGGTCCCTTGAGCTTTGTTCCTTCCAGCTTCCAACCTTTAATTTTTAACCTGCATAATATTAACACCATTAAGCACTTAATTAAACTAAAAATTTAACAAAAAATTTCATAATTAATTCAAGAACAAAAATACAAATACATATGAAAGAAATTAACTAAAATCCTCAATTACTTATCCAACTTCAGAATTTAAACTATCAAAATGGTATAATTTAGAGGGAAATAAGCACTAGTTTATTAGAGTTATCACACTCCCAAACTTAGTGTTTTGCTAGTCCCGAGGAAAACAAAGATTAACATTAAACGAAACCTACTAACATTCAAACATATAAAGACACCTCCAAAGTTGACGTGACACTTGATGAATCATGGATGTACTTAGAACAATTAAGCAATCTCTCAAAAAATGTTCAACACTACGTGACATGTGAAGTATATGAGTAAATCAATTCAAAATTGAAATTTTGTTTTACATAGAAGCACACATTCATTCACTGCACAAGATTTCACATCACCGAGCATTACCATTCTCAAAAAGAGTTACCAAAAGTTTTAATTCTTTTCATTTGAAACATCATTACTTCTCAAAGCACAAAAATTATGAAGTTAATCAACTCTCTCGACTAGGCATCATGAAAATAGAAGTTCAATTAGGAATCAACTTAAATGCAATTGTCACACATTTTGAGAATAAACCTCTAACAAGGAATAAGTAATATGAGATTAATCTTGACGATAAGTATTACAAACATTTACTCCTTAACTTATTGGTATATTAAAATGCAGTTCCTAATGGCTTAATTCGGAGAAACAACATGGGTACATGTCGGAGTCCTGTAGTCGCCTTATTACTACTCTAATGGCTTATTTCGGAGAAACAACATGGGTACATGTCGAATCCCATACTCGCCTTATTCCTATTTTTTTTCGGCCCTAAACCAAGGAAAATGAGTGAAATGTACCAAAAATTAATCTCGAACATCAATTATTCACAAGTTAGAAGAACATTCCCTATGCAAACACACGAAATGTCCCAAAATTCCTTCTACTGCATTTAACTCATTTCTTTCCAAAAGATAGTTCATCAACCACATAATATAAGTGATTTGATAAGAAACAACATTTCAAATAAATTTTCCTAAAATTTTAGCACTTCTTTTTGAAAAATAGTAATGCTAAGTTTGTGAATTCTTTATGTTGCAAATGAACTACTCACTCACACAAAAATTCTTGAAATGAAGGCCAAATCAATCATATACTTCAATCACAAAGCATTGAACATCAAAATTTATCATCATTGAGTACCTAATTGATCAATTTTCCATCCATTAAACATCAAGTGGCAATGATATGTATAAAATAACCATTCCCAACACAAAGAAATAGACACCCCCAAACTAGTCTCTTTTATTCTAATTGATGAATAAATCATCCTTCCACTCACCCAAAATTAAACACAAAGACAAACCCAAAAATAACAAAAACTACTCAAATCATGATATAACTATAAACTAAGAACTAAAATTGGGTAGAAATGCTAAGAGTGATAAATTGTGCCATGCATTCACTATTCAAGCTTCAAACAAAATCAACATTCAATTCAACTCATCAACTAATGGAAAGATGGCATCAGCTTAGGGCCCTTAGCCACTATACTTTTATGAAGCAATAACCAAACTTCACCTAGTGTCAAACATGAGAATCCAAAAGAAATTCCATCCATAAAGCATCAAAATGTATCAACTTTGGGCATTAGCTTAAGGCCATTAGCCAAACTACTTAAAAAGAAAAACTAAAATACTTTAATTCCAAAGACTGAAAGTAAAACAAAAGTAATCTAAAGTAATCAAAAGTTATGGTGTTCAATAAAAACAGAGAGAATTATCATCATCCATCAAATCGATCCAGTAATTAGGGTTGGTCTTCATCCATGCTCAAGCAAATGGTGGCTTCATCTCTTCATTCCATCTTTTCTTGACCTTCCTCAGCATCACTAGGTTGGGCCTCTTCATGATCATCATCCATGTCCCCTCCAGTTGCACCTGCGTAGCTAGATCCCTCATGATGTGTGGTAGCCGACGGCGGTGTGTAGTACTGTCCAAGAGGTGGACCAAAGTTCCATGCCGGAGGTGATGGTGGCTGGACCCAAGTGCCAAATGAAGTAATCTTTAAAGCTTCTCCAATGACGGTCAAGTTGTTGTGTATCACCATTTGACTATACGACCAGTACCCTTGTAGATCATTCCTTTCCTATTCTTCATTTATCGGAGCATTAAATACCAAACCTGGGGGTTTGGAATCATTGAAGTTCTCTGAGGTGGTGGTGGCTGTGGCTGTGGCTGGGTAGGGTGCTCCTCCTGGTGGTTCTTTTCATATTCTCTCACCATCCTATAGACATATTCCTGATTGATCCTTCCTCTAGGATGTGTCAATGGTTCCAAATGACCAATCGAGCAACCGCTATGGTGCAAAGGTAGTGAATTAGACTAGGGGCATAAAATATGGGTCGTCCAGACCTACCACTCTCTAAAAACCCCTATCTAATAAGGAGACCAACATTCACCGGGACCCCAGTCATGATGGCATAAACTGAGAGTACTTTGTCCATTTTGATAAAGCTCACAGCATTGGACCCCCAAATGCGGATACTGATAACTGATTCTAGGGGTAAAAGAACCGATAATAGGAAAATCGGGATGCTACTAAGGACATCCTTGATAGGGACAAGCCTGCCTCCTAGGGGAAAGAAACCGATTTTGCCATCCTGAATGGATACGAGAAGCTACTTTTTCAATTAGTGGCTGGAAAAGATTGCGAGGGCATTTAGCTTTTTGAATGGGACATCCCAAGTATGTGAAAGGAAGAGATTTATGGGCGAAACCCGTCTTTCCTTGGATCATTCGAATTTGGGCTAGTGCTGCCTTTTTGGATAAGTAGAAGGAACTTTTGGACTTGTCAAAGAGCTGTCCTGATGAGTTCTCAAAAATTGAGAGGAAGTTCATTAAGTTCCGAATGGATTTGACATCACCTTTTGTGAAAATGGCAATGTCATCTGCAAATGCCAAGTAAGAGATGGTTGGACATTGCTGCGGAAGTGCATAATGTGTTATCTTGCCTAAGCGAAATTTGGCATCTAACACATTGGGAGAACATCTCCAGCATTATTATGAATAGGAAGGGTGATATGGGGTCTCCTTGGCGAACCCCTCTGGAGGATTTGAAGAAACCCTAGGTGTCCCATTGATGAGAGTAAAAAACCAGCAATCCTCTAAAATAATGTATTCTTCATGAGGGAAATCCATTTTTCAGCAAACCCAAATTTTTGAAGAATTGAATAGAGGAAAGGCCAAGAAAGCCTATCAAATGCCTTGGTAAGATCAAGTTTGATGATCGTGTTGCCTCTTCTTGTTTTCTGATCTATGAAACTGGCCATCTCTTGCACCAGAAGGATGTTGTCCGCAATATCTCTCATTTGGACATAGGCAACCTGCTCGAATGAAATGATTTTTGGCAGAATGGAAGAGAGACGATTGGCCAAAATTTTAGTGCAAATTTTGTTAAAAAAAGTGCACAAACTAATAGGTCGAAAGGCATTGAAGGAGTTGGGGTTGGCTGTTTTTGGGATTAATGTGATAAGAGTGCTGGTCAACATTTGTGGCCGCTTTGCACCCTTAATAAAATCACGCACTGCAAGGAAGAGATCGTGTTGAATAATGTCCCAGCAAGTAGTGAAGAAAGTCCCGTTATTGCCGTTAATACCAACCGCACCATGAGGGTTGTGGTCCGAGAACACTGTATCCTTCAACTAATTTGTTGAGAGTTAGGTTATTAAGCACTGATTATCCTTTTCTAATATGTTTCCTGTGAGATTGTCTAGTAATGAGATGTCTATAGCAGAAGAATCATTGCTAGTCAAGAGCTCCTAGAAAAACAGAATTCCTGCATCCTCAATTTGTTGCATGTTTTCAGTCCAAGCACCATCAACTTTGATCTTTGAGATGCGTAGTCTTTGCCTTTTGGCCAGAAGGGTGGAGTGGAAGAATTTGGAATTTTTTTCGCCCTCTTTCAACCATTTCATCTCCGCTTTTTGCTGCCAAAAACTTTCCTCTTCTGCAAGACATCTCATTCGAATAACTTGTGCATGAGCTAATGCAATTTGGTTGTCGTAGCAGTGATGTAGAAAGAGAGATTCTTCTTTGCATTTGACATCTAGTTCAGCTTCTTTGACCTTTGTGAAGACATTGCCAAACACCGTGTGACTCCAATTCCTTAGTTCCGCATTTAGTCTTTTCGAAGTTTGGAGGCAAGAATGGAGAGGGGAACCAGTGCACTACAGATGCCAATTATTGCTCACTACCTGCAAAAAGTCTTTGTGCTTAGTCCACATATTTAAGAATTTAAATTGCTTTGGACCTGATGTAGTTTCATTAGAAATTTTGTGAACAAGTGGCGAGTGATCTAAACATGTCTTGAGAAGGTGTTCAACACTAATATGTCGAAAACCTGCCAGAAAATTGGTGTTTCAGACAAATCTATCCAGTCTCTTCCATACCACATTTCCAAACCTATTCCCATGTGATAACTCTAGAAAACTAGAGTTATATATACCCTAAACTTGATGATTTTGCTCCTAGTTTTGAGTATTTTTAGTGTTTTCGTGTGTGTTTTTGTCTATTTTTATTTTATGTGTTAGAATGTGTAAGTATGTGTTTATTAAGTGTTTGAGTACTTATTTAAGTGATAATTAGCACATTTTATTAGGTTTTTCCATTTAGAGTTGTGTCGTGTCTTTGACTTAACAGTTCGTTGGGAGTTAAGTTTTCGTTCGTCTTTGTTTGTCCTTTATTTTTTGGCCTATTTTGTGAGACTTTTATTTATACTTTTTGGTGTTATTTTAAGTTTTTATTATAGATAATAATGTTCTCCTATGTGTTAGGTTTGCATGAAAAAAAATGGTGCATTAATTGGACGTCGGATGAAGATTTTGGAAGCAAAACTGTGAAGTGCTGCATTTCAGAAATTTCAGTCCCGACCGCGGACTCAAATTTGAGATCGCGGTCTGGAGGCAGCTGGAGCAAAAAATGACTTTGTTTGGGGCTGATTTTTGCTCCACAATTATCCCACTACCCTAGGTACTATATATACCCCTTTTAAAGCTCATTTCAGGAAGAACTTAGCTAGTAGAAGTAGGCTAGATTAGAAAGTAATTTTCTTCATTTTTCCTCCCCACTTAGGGAGGATTTTCTTAGATTAGATTAGAGTAGGATTTCTCTTTCTTGTAATCACAATTTCCTAGCTAAAGATTGAATAGCTTTTTAGTGGTAAGTTCCTTGTTTATGTTAAAACTCTTTTAGTTAAACTTTAATTTCATATTTTCTTAGTTTAATTAGTCTAATTACTTTCATATATTTTCTCTCTTTGCATGATTTCTTAGTGTAATTGTTAGATTAGTTAATGGGTTTCCTTCAATTATTCTCCTTAGTGGTAATTCATAGTTTAGATTGGTAAATTAGGATAAATTAGTTTATGGGCTTTTCATTTAATTGCTTTCTTTACTTGCTTTCTTAGTTTAATTGGTAGATTAGTTAATGGGTTTTCCTTAATTGTGCTTTCTTAGTGTTAATTTGTAGTTTAGGTTAGTTAATTACTTTTTAAAAATACTTTCTTTTTACATGCTTTCTTAGAATAGATTAGGGGCTTTCTCAAATTGTGCTTGCTTAGGGATAATGAAGTTTAGATTAACTAATTGCTTGCTTAATATGCTTTTCCTTTTAATTGTTCCCTTTATTTTCTTTCTAAAGATACTTCCTTTTCACTAATTGCTTTCTTAGCGATTAATCTTTTCTTTAAATTTCTTTATTAGTTCCATTAGTTCTAGTTTGAGTTAAATTTCTTCACTTAATCAATCGCTTCAACTTGAAATCTAACCAAATAACCGATAATTATCGACCAATCCTTATGGGAACGATCCCTACTTCCCTTTGCTACTAGTTGACAACCGTATACTTGCGGGATGCCACCTAGTTAGTTGTAGGATTTAGGTGTTTGATTGATTTATAACTAGGTGTGTTAAAGAAGGCAACAAGTTTTTGGCGCCATTGCCGGGGATTGTCTTCGGTTTTTGGCAATATCAAGCGCTTTATGGGTCGTGTAGATTAAGCACTTTAGATTAGTTCAATTTAGTTTTTAATTTTGTTGATTTTCTTGTTTGATTTGGTTATCTTGTGAAATTGACTTGGAACTTCAATTGACTATTTTGGTTTTGTGCAGTGCATGGTAAAAGGAGCTCAAGAACCATTCATTTTCTTAGACAAGGATTGATAAGGGAGAAAGAGCTAAGACAAATTTGAAGGTTGAGATGGGTGCAACAAGAGCAAGAAAGGATAGAAATGGCAAATGCTAATGCTCATCCAGGGAATGTGAACATGGAGAATGAAGAAGAAGAGGTAGGTGGAAATAATGGAATGGGTGGCTATGGGAATGGGAATGACATGAATGGGAATGGAAGGCCATTGAAGGAGTATGCTTTACCTAATTTTGGTGGGGCGAACTCAAGCATTGCACGAATGCTGGTGCAAGCCAACAATTTCAAAATCAAGCCCGCCCTAATTCAAATTCTCCAAGCCCATGCCATGTTCAGAGGTGGACCAAATGAGGACCCCTACACACACCTCATGAATTTCAAAGAAGTATTAGACACGTTCAAGTTTAATGGAGTACACCTGGATTGTGTTCAGATGAGGATGTTTCCTTTTTCTCTTCGTGATAGGGCGAAGTAGTGGTTGCAATCCCATGCCCAAGGAAACATTAACCACTTGGAACCATGAGACTTGCTCAAGAGTTCTTGGCAAAGTACTTTCCTCCCGCAAGAACCGCTAATTTAAGGAATGAGATTACTTGTTCAAACAAGATGTTTGTGAAAGCCTAGGGAAAGCTTGGGAAAGATTCAAAGAGTTGCTAAGAAAATGCCTGCATCACGCCATTCCTTTGTGGCTTCAAGTTCAAACTTTTATAATGGTTTACTTCAAGAGATGAAATCCATCGTAGATGCCTCCACCGACGGTTCTATCTCATATAAAACCCCGAAAGAAGCTCAAGAGTTGTTAAATAGGATGGCATACAACCACTACCACCATGGACCAATAACTCCACCGGTGGTTCAACATCAAGCTAATCAAGCCAATGCAAGTAGTGGAGCGTTGAATCTAAACATGAAAGATGCCCTTTTACCTCAACAAAGCATGTTCATGAATGTGATGAATAATATGGCAAAGGTGTTGTAGAGTCTAGGGAAACCTAGTAGTGTGAATGCGATGACTTCTTCTCCAAGCCTGCTCAACCAAGCATGCCATGTGATTTTTATGGAGGCGGCCATGCCAATGGGAATTGTGAGATGCCATATGGGGCGAATGAGCAAATCAATTATTTGGCTAATCAATCTTCATTTCCAAGGAACCAATCCGGAGCTTATGGGAACACTTACAATCCGTCTTGGAGGAATCACCCAAATTTTGCATGGAGTAACACCAACAACCAATCCAACCCTCCTTAACAACCAAATCCCCTACCTCAAAATGCCCAACATACTCAAGTCCCGTATTTCTCATCTAGACCTTATCAACCGCCACATCAAAGAAATGTCCAACCCAACTCCTATCAAAATTTCCCTAATCCTTCTTTTCAAAACCAACAACAAAGACCTCATTTCCATTATGAAAATTCTTCCCAACCCATGTACCATGATCAATATGCTCCTAGAGATAATTTGGGTGAAGAAGGTTGGAAAAAAGAAGCCGAATATTTGAGAAGGGAATTGGATCGGAAAGCGGAAGAGCAAGAAATAAAAGAGATTATGAGAATTTGAAGGCTTCAACAAGAAATTTGGAGATTCAATTGGGACAATTGGCTAGGTTGAACAATGAGAGGCCGTTAGGAGTGCTTCTGAGTGATACCATTCCAAACCCTAAGGAGCAATGCAAGGCTATTAACCTTAGGAGTGGTAAAGAATTGGAAGAAAGAGTTGGGAGAAATTCATTGAAGAATGGAGAACAAGAAAGGGTTGAGGATGAAGACAAAGAAAAAGGGGAGTCTTCAATTGGGCAAGACAAATCGATGAATGAGTCTATCATGCCCAACTCACAAAGCAATGAAGGCAAGGATCCTAAGCATCATGAGCCAAAGCATGTTAATGTGTCATTCCCTCAAAGGCTAAGGGATGAAGAAAAAGCAAAGAAATTCAAGAAATTTTTAGAGATTTTCAAAAAGGTAGAGATCAACATCCCTTTCATGGGGGCACTTGAGAACATGCCTACCTATGCCAAATTCATGAAACAAGTCCTTACTTCACAAAGAGAAAATTGCATGGCGACAAAATTTTGTGCTTAACTGAGCATTGTAGTGCATTACTTACAAAGAAGTTGCCACCAAAGCTCAAAGATCCTGGTTTATTTTCTATACCTTGTGAGGTTGGAGGTTTGGAATTTGGAAGAGCATTATGTGACTTGGGAGCTTCAATAAATCTCATGCCTTTTGGAGTATTTAAGAAGCTAAATGGAGGTCAATTGAAGCCAACAGGTGTCTCATTGCAACTTGCAGATCGAAGCATAAAGTTTCCAAAGGGGATCATTGAAGATGTAATTGTGAAAATTGACAAACTTTATCTCCCGGCCAATTTCGTTGTGCTTGAAACGGAAGATGATGAAGAAATGCCAATCATTCTTGGGATACCTTTCATTGGTACCGGCCGTGCACTTATTGATGTTCCAGAAGGGAATTGGAATTCCGAATAAATGATGAAATTGTTACATTCAATGTTTTTAATTCATTAAAACTTCCTTCAATTTTTGAAGATGTCCTCATGAATATTAATGTGATAGATAACTTAATTGATGATTGTTGTAGGAATGCAATGGAGAATTTCTTAATGGAGAAAGAGGTCTTGGAGTCAAATGTGCCAAATCAATATGATGAAGAAGGAATGAAAGATGTGAGTCACTTGGAGGATGAGAACTTATTGCAAAAGGAAGATGAAGAGAATCAAGAAAAAGGTAAAGGGGGGTCTCCAACCAGCGAACCCCCCAATTTGGAGCTAAAATCCCTTCCTACTCACTTAATGTATGCATATCTTGGTAAAAATGAGACATACCCTGTGATTGTGAATGCATCTTTGACAAATGACCAACTTGAAAAACTGATTGTGGTGCTTAAAAGGAATAAAAGTGCTCTTGCTTGGTCTATTGATGATATAAAGGGAATAAGCCCTTCTATATGCATGCATAAAATTTTGATCAATGAAGGGAATAAGCCGGTAAGGCAACCTCAAAGGAGATTGAATCCTACCTTAAAAGAGCTCGTGAGGTACTTATATACCCTATTAGCGATAGTGAGTGGGTTAGCCCCACTCAAGTCGTTCCCAAAAAGGGTGGTATTACCGTAATCATAAGTGAAACCAATGATCTTCTCCCCTTTAGATTGGTTACGAGTTGTCGAATGTGCATTGATTTTTGAAAGTTGAATGAAGCCACCCGAAAGGATCATTTTCCCTTACCTTTTATTGATCAAATGCTTGAGAGGTTGGGTGCTTTCCATATGAACCAGCATAACAAAGATGGCATAACCTTCATAGGACTGGACCAGCTGATGACACCTTTTTTCTCATTTTATTTGCCGTCAAATACTCATCACGCAGTCGAGGAGAGCATTGGCAGTCAAGTGGATTTCGCCTCCGAAAGGCAGCGCAAAACTCAATGTTGATGGGGCATCAAAAGGAAATCTAGGGTTGGCGACTGGTGGCGGAGTAATTAGAGATCACCGAGGAAACATGATCAAGGCATTTAGCAACAATTACCTTCTTCAATCCAATTTACAAGCGGAAGCATCTGCCTTGGTGGATGGTCTCAAACTTTGTGCACAATTGCAACTCACAGAAGTAGAAGTGGAACTCGACTCCTTAGCTCTTGTGCATATAATAAAGGGCCATTCTAAGCCACAACATTGACCAGCAATGGCAATACATCAAAGCCCTCACCTTAGATGGTCATTTTACTTTTTCGCATGTTTACCGAGAGGCAAATCATGTAGCGGATAGGCTAGGAAATGAGGGTATTTTTAATTCTTCCTATCTAGAGTATAACCAAGACTCACTCCCTAGGCCTATTAATGGTTTGTTGTGCGTGGATGCTCAGGGCTGCCCGCACATAAGGCATTGTAAATTATGATTCATTAAATAAACTACACCTACTTTGGGTGTTTGCTCAAAAAAAAAAAATGCTTGAGAGGTTGGTTGGTTTTGCGTATTACTGTTTTCTTGATGGTTATTCCGGATACCTTCAAAATGTTATTTCCCCGGAAGACCAAGATAAAACAACTTTCACATGCCCATTTGGTACCTTTGCACATAGGAGAATGCCCTTTGGACTTTGCAATGCTCCAAGTACATTTCAACGTTGTATGTTTGCTATTTTCATTACATGGTTGAAAAGAGCATAGAGATTTTCATGGATGACTTTAGTGTTTTTGGTTGCTCATTTGTCCAAGGTATTAAAGAGGTGTGTGGAAACTAATTTAGTTTTCAATTGGGAAAAATGTCATTTCATGGTGAGAGAAGGAATCGTTTTGGGTCACAAAGTCTCATCAAAGGGAATAGAGGTTGATAGGGCAAAGGTGGAGGTAATTGAAAAGTTACCTCCTCCGATCAATGTTAAAGGGGTAAGAAATTTCTTAGGTCATGCGGGTTTCTATAGAAGATTCATTAGGAACTTCTCTCATATTGCTAGACCATTGTGCTTTTTACTTCAAAAAGATTGTCCATTTCATTTTGATGATTCTTGTTTGAAAGCATTCGATGAGCTAAAACACGCCCTAGTGATTGCACCAGACTTATTGTAGCACCAAATTGGTCTCTTCCCTTTGAGCTCATGTGTGATGCTAGTGATTATGCAATAGGTGCTGTGCTATGTCAAAAAGTGAACAAGATGTTGCATGTCATTTACTATGCTAGAGGACCTTAAATGATGCACAAATCAATTATTCAACAATAGAAAAAGAACTACTTGCTATATAGTTTTTGCATTTGATAAGTTTAGACCATATTTGATTGGATCAAAGGTAATTGTTCATACCGATCGCTCCGCATTAAAGTATTTGTTTTCTAAACAAGATGCTAAACCACGTTTTTTGATACTTTTGTTGTAGGAATTTGACTGGGAGGTGGTCGACAAAAAAGGTGTGGAAAACATGGTAGCCGACCATTTGTCAAGAATTGAGGCATCTAGACTTGTCAATCGTGAAGAAGGGATAGTCAATGAAGAATCTCCAATTGAGAAGTTGTTTGAGGTAAAAGAGATGAGTCCATGGTATGCGGATATTGTGAATTATCTTGTGTCATCTTAGCAAGGATAGTACCTAAGATGATCAACATCAATGAGAGGAGGAAATTCTTTGCGGAACTTAAGCATTATTTTTGGGAAGAACCATATTTGTTCCGAAAGTGCAATGATCAAGTGCTAAGGAGATGTGTTCCGGAGTGTGAAATATCCGATATATTAAGACATTGTCATTCATCTCTGGTTGGGGGGCACCATGGAACTCAACGGACGGCTTTCAAGATCTTACAAAGTGGTTTATATTGGCCAACTATTTTCATGGATTCCCAGGATTTTGTGCTCAAATGTGATGAATGTCAAAGGGTGGGTAATATTTCAAGGCAACATGAAATGCCCCTTCATGGCATTGTTGAGTTGGAGGTATTTGATGCATGGGGGATTGACTTCATGGGACCTTTTCCGGTCTCATACTCCAATAAGTACATTTTGGTTGCGGTGGACTATGTGTCAAAGTGGGTTGAAGCAATTGCTACTCCAACCAATGAAGCCAAGGTGGTTACTAAATTCCTTGAATTAATGTAGCCGCTAGAATTTCTTTTCCCAGTTTGGAGTTCCTCGAGTTATCATTAGTGATGGGGGATCACATTTCAAGAATTCTCAATTTGAGATTTTAATGACAAAATATGGGGTGAAACACAAAGTTGCTTTAGCTTAATACCCACAAACATCGGGTCAAGTGGAGGTGTCCATTCGAGAATTGAAGAGAATTCTAGAGAAAATGGTGAATAATGCTAGGAAAAATTGGGCATTGAAGTTAGATGACACTTTGTGGGCTTATCGTACGGCATTTAAAACTCCAATAGGCATGTCTCCGTACTTTATTGTGTATGGAAAAATGTGTCACTTGCCGGTGGAACTTGAGCATAGGGCATATTGGGCTATAAAGAACTTGAATTTTGAGTTGAAGGAGGCATATGAAAAAAGGATGCTTGATTTGAATGAGTTGGATGAATTCTGAAGGGAAGCATTTGAAAATTCTTTAATCTATAAGGAAAAGACAAAGGCTTGGCATGATAAGCATATCCAAGGGCCCAATTCCAAGAAGGAATTTAAAGTCGGTGATTGGGTGCTCCTTTATAATTCAAGACTCAAATTATTTCCGGGAAAGCTCAAGTCAAGATGGAGTGGTCCTTTTGAAGTGATCCAAACTTTCTCTTATGGAACGGTGGAGATAAAGGGGAAAGAGGGAACTTTCGAGGTCAATGGACATCGGCTTAAACCATATTTTGGAGGAATTATTGAAGGTGGACGAGAGATCGTCCAATTAACTCAAGAATGAGGGTCATGCCATAGCCAAGCTAGTGACTATAAAAGAGTGCTTCTTGGGAGGCAACCCAAGTCTTTAATTTAGTTTTTATTGCTTTCTTTAGTGTGATTTTTAATTGTCTTGATTTTAAGTGAATTGGTTTGAATTAAAAAAAAAAATTTAGGAATAAGTCGAGTACGGGATTCCGACATGTACCCACCTTGTTTCTCCGAAATAAGCCATTAGAGTAGTAATAAGGCGAGTGCGGGATTCCTACATGTACCCATGTTGTTTCTCACATCCTGCGAATTAAGCCATTAGGAATTGCGTTTTAATATACCAATAAGTTAAGGAGTAAATGTTTGTAATACTTATCATTAATCTCATATTACTTATTCCTTGTTAGAGGTTTATTCCCGAAATGTGTGACACGTACGTATTAAGTAGACTCTAATGGTCTTCTATTTCCATGTAGCCTTGTTGAGATGGTTGAAAAATGTTGTAATCCTTTTGATTTGAGCAAAAATATGTTTTAGATGAATGGATTTGTTTTTCAAAAATCTTTTTGATGATGGTTAATACTTGGTTATTTAAAACCTTTTGTTGGCATTTGAATTGGATTTATTTGGAAGAGTTAAAAAGCTTGGAATGACTAGTTGAAATATTTCAATTGTCATATGTTATTTGAGGTCCCTTGAGAGGTATCCTAATTATTCAAAGTATATCCATTATTCACATTTTATGTTGTTATCTTGGTGGTGTCATGTGTTTTGCGTTGTCCATTTTTGTTGTTCATTTTATTGTCTCTTTCATTTTACTCGGGACGACCAAAATCTTAAGTTTGGGGGTGTGATAACTCTAGGAAACTAGAGTTATATATACCCTAAACTTGATTTTGCTCCTAGTTTCGAGTATTTTTAGTGTTTTCGTGTGTGTTTTTATCTATTTTTCTTTTATGTGGTAGAATGTGTTAGTATGTGTTTATTAAGTGTTTGAGTGCTTATTTACGTGATAATTAGCACATTTTATTAGGTTTTTCCATTTAGAGTTGTGTCCTGTCTTTGACTTTACTTTGTTGGGAGTTAAGTTTTCGTTCGTCTTTGTTTGTCCTTCATTTTTTGGCCTATTTTGTGAGACTTTTATTTATATGTTTAGGTGTTATTTTAAGTGTTTATTATAGATAATAATGTTCTCCTATGTGTTAGGGTCGCATGAACAAAAATGGTGGATTAATCGGACGTCGGATGAAGATTTTGGAAGCAAAACTGTGAAGTGCTACATTTAAGAAGTTTCAGTCCAGACCGCGGTCTCAAAATCTATTTGAGATCCCTGTCTGGAGGCAACTGGAGCAAAAACTGACTTTGTTCGGGGCTGATTTTTGCTCCACAATTATCCCACTACCCTAGCACTATATATACCCCTTTTAAAGCTCATTTGTGGGAGAACTTAGCTAGTAGAAGTAGGCTAGATTAGAAAGTAATTTTCTTCATTTTTCCTCCCCACTTAGGGAGGATTTTCTTAGATTAGATTAGAGTAGGATTTCTCTTTCTTGTAATCACAATTTCCTAGCTAAAGATTGAAGCTTTTTAGTGGTAAGTTGTTTATGTTAAAACTCTTTTAGTTAAATTTTAATTTCATATTTTCTTAGTTTAATTAGTCTAATTACTTTCATATATTTTCTCTCTTTGCATGATTTCTTAGTGTAATTGTTAGATTAGTTAATGGGTTTCCTTCAATTATGCTTCCTTAGTGGTAATTCACAGTTTAGATTGGTTAATTAGGATAAATTAGTTTATGGGCTTTTCATTTAATTGCTTTCTTTACCATCTTGCTTTCTTAGTTTAATTGGTAGATTAGTTAATGGGTTTTCCTTAATTGTGCTTTCTTAGTGTTAATTTGTAGTTTAGGTTAGTTAATTACTTTTTAAAAATACTTTCTTTTACCATACTTTCTTAGAATAGATTAGGGGCTTTCTCAAATTGTGCTTGCTTAGGGATAATGAAGTTTAGATTAACTAATTGCTTGCTTAATATGCTTTTCCTTTTAATTGTCCCTTTATTTGCTTTCTAAACATACTTTCTTTTTAATTGCTTTCTTAGCGATTAATCTTTTCTTTAAATTGCTTTAATAGTTCCATTAGTTCTAGTTTGAGTTAAATTTCTTCACTTAATCAATCGCTTCAACTTGAAATCTAACCAAATAACCGGTAATTATCGACCAATCCTTGTGGGAACGCTCCCTACTTCCCTTTGCTACTAGTTGACAACCGTATACTTGCGGGATGCCACCTAGTTAGTAGTAGGATTTAGGTGTTTCATTTGATTTATAAACTAGGTGTGTTAAAGAAGGCATCACCACGCCAAGTGAATTTGCAGCCTTGAAAAGGTAAGTCCACCAGGGCACAATCATAGAGGCTACATTAAATTCACTCATAGCGTCCAGCTGTAAAGAGCATGAGCCTTTATATTCATCTGAGCTAGAGATAACATTAAAATAACCACCTACCAGCCGTGGAGCTTGTGGTTGGACAGCTCGAAGTTCCTCCCAAAGAGCTCTTCTTTCCATTTTTGTGCACTTAGCGTATACAAAGGAGGCTACCATGTCAATATGTGGAGGAGAAGAGGAGATGAATGCATGAAAGAGTTGATCAAAAATGAAAATGGGGGCTAAACCTAGCACCTTATTCTAGAAAACCCAAAATTTTCCATTGGGGATACATTCACAGCTATCAAAACCTAATATATTAGCAAAGAAGGAGATTCTTGCGTTGTCCACCATTGGTTCCATTAAAGCAAGAATTTTTAGTTTGAATTGTTTAATTAGTAGCTTGAGTCCATATGTACGAATGGAGGGTTTATTAGCTACCCCCCTTATGTTCTAGGTGGCTGGGAGATAGGTTTAGAGGAGAAACTTGTGAGCATTGGTCTTGGCATGTTGCAAGTGCGTTTGCGTCTACTCTTCTTTTTTGATGACGACTTACCTTGCAGCCTTGGCAATGAGGGTTCAGACTGGGAAGGGATTGCCGTAGCTTGGTTTACATGAATAAGGGTATCCATTGCTTTCTTTGCATGGGGTGTGTCACTATCCGAAAAGTAGCATGGTAATTCCTCTAGAATTTTTGCATGGGGGATGCAAGAATCATCTTTGGATAGGGTGCTTGAATTTGGGATTGGAGATGCTGCTTGGGGCATGTAAGAATCATTTTTGGATGGGGTGTTTGAAATTGGATTTGGGGGTGTTGTGGGAAGGTTTGTTGGTTCATTTGACTGAGTCAATAGATTAGGATTTGGAGCTATTTGAATTTGGAATTCGGTTGGAGAAGTTTTCTCCAACAGATCAGGTTGGTGCTAGATAAGATATATTCTCCATCCAATGGATTCAAAATTTGAGTTTCCAAGTTTGTAGGGGAGTTTGTTGGGTCGTTTAGCTGCTTTGGATGTGGCTGAGTTGCCGCCCTTTCCACCACTACTTCCACCACCGATGCTGCCACGGAATGGTGTTCTACATGCTCCAATTGATTTTCCTGCGTTTGATCGTTGAGCAAGGTATTTTTTGGTTGATTTTTTGTGGGCGCTTCTGTGGTAGATGCGACGAATTTCATGATTGGTCTCCATTGTGATTTCCCTTTGTTCCTAGGCAGTTGAGGTTTGGACGGTGCTGGGTCATGGATGGTGTCAATTTTGGGAGCTCCAACTAGGCATGAGTCTAGGCTATGGCCGAGTTTGTTGCACTTAGTGCAATAGCTTGGAATTTCATCATAGCAAATTTTTTGCCATTTTCCATTGTCACCAACTCCTATCCAAAGCCTAGTGGGGAGGGGGCCCAAGATGTCTACTTCAACACATACTTTGCCGTATTAGGGCGAGTGACACATAGGAAGTTTTCAGTGGGCGTGTAAAGTTTGAGGGGGGTGCCAACTGCTTGCGCCAAGCTGAAAATTGAGTGCTTGTTGAAGAAAACTACAGGAAGTCCCTCGAGGGTGATCCAAATAGGAATAATGGAGGGCTCAAGTCTGGGGTATAAAGTGGTTACCATTTAAGGATTCGTAAGAAAAATCCATTGATAAACCAAGTATTTGTGCGCCAGCAACAGAGATAGTCCTCTTCCAAGGAGAACCGAATGATGACATGCTTGTGATCAATAAATCCAACAGTGAAGTTGCCTTGAATCCAATTGTATGGAAGCTTTTTCTCACCGTCTCCATTTTAGGTTTGCCGAGGGGAAAATTACCCACTAGTGTAAATCGAAATGGGATAGCAAGCTTATGGACATCTTCTTCGGAGAAGAAGATGGCTGGTTCACCTTTATATGATTGGAGTTGCTTCAAAGGTTTGTCCGGCTGTGGAGGTTTTGTTTGGAACTGAATTTTTTCGAGTAAGACTTGTGCAAATGATTTGGTTTGCCCTTCAGCAGAAGACTGATGGGCTTCCGTCTCCATCATGCCGTTTGAAGATCAGCCATGTGTGGAAGAGTTTTCTATTTTTTTAGAGAGAGAAAGTAGAGAGAAGGAGGAGAATTTGTGAGTTTAATTCTCATGAAACTATAAATTTTAGACATGACATCTACTCTTACTTGGTGAATATCTCCTCAATTCATCCTTTTACAAAAGTAAGCACAACTGATGATTAGCTATTCTCACAAGGCATTTGCAGTCAACTACTCCAAACCAAACCCAAGAGAGTCCTAGCTGTCAAATAGGACTGCCCTCCCCACGGATGCTTTAAATTGAATGTGGATGGTGTCTCTAAGTGAAATCCAGGTATGGCAGCGGATGGCGGCATCCTAAGGAATCACAATGGGCAATGCATAAAGGCGTTTTCCAATGGCTATCAACAGCAAACCAACTTGCAAGCTGAGGCATTGGCTCTTGTAGATTGGCTCAAGATGTGTGGCAGCAAAAAACTGCGGCTACAATCATTGGAGATTGAGATTGATTCACTTACACTAGTTAACACTTTGAATGGCTCGTCGGCATCAATTTGGAACATTGACAATCAACTTCGCTTCATAAACAGCTATTGTGCTGGGAAAGATATTTCTTTTAAACATGTATTTAGAGAGTCAAGCCAAGTTGCTGATTGTTTAGCAAACGAGGGTATCTTAAAACCTATGTACGTTGAGTATGATCGCTATACCATTCCTTGCTCTATATAAGGTTTGTTTAGGCTAGATGCTAGGGGCTGTCCTAATCTTTGACATTGTAATAATTGATGACATCATTAAAATTTTTGCCCCCCCTTTGGGCATTTACATAAAAAAAAATGAAGGGTGCAAAGCTTCCAAGAATGTTTACCAGCACCCTTATCACATTAATCCCAAACATAGCCAACCCTTACTCTTTTAGTGACTTTAGGCCCATCAGTTTTTGCATTTTTTTTTTTTTACAAAATTTGCACAAAAATATTGACCCTGGCCAATTGACTCTCCTCCATTTTGTCAAAAATTATTTCCCCCCGAGCAGGTAGCCTATGTCCAAGGGAGGGATATTGGGACAACATTCTACTAGTGCAAGAGAGGCCGAGTTCATAGACCGGAAAATAAGAGGACGAAACATGATTGTTAAACTAGACCTCAACAAGGTGATCGATAGGCTCTCCTGGCCTTCCCTCTATGCTATTGTTAGGAAGTTTGGATTTTGTAAACAATGGATTTCCATTATGATGAACGTCTTGGAGGATTGTTGGTTCTCTATACTCATTAATGGGGCACTGAAGGGCTTCTTCAAATATTTTGGAGGGTTCGCTAATGAGATCCCTTATCACCCCTTCTCTTCATAATAATGTTGGAGACATTCTCACCTGGATTAAAAGTTCAATTTCATTCGGGGAAGATAACAGCTTTTGCCCTCACGTCGCATTGCCCAACTATCTCTTACTTGGCATTTGCAAATGACATTGTTATTTTCACAAAGGGAGAAGCCAATTCCATTCGAAATGTAATGAACTTTCTCTCAGGTTTTGGGAACTCATCAGGGCAGCTTTTTAACAAGTCCAAGAGCTCCTTCTACTTATCCAAAAAAGCATCACCAGCCCGGACTCGGATGATCCAAGCAAAGACGGGTTTCGTTAACAAATCCCTTCCTTTCATATACTTGGGATGTCCCATTCAAAAAGCTAAAAGGTGACGAACTCTTTTCCAACCATTGATAAAACAAGTAGCTTCCCGTATCCATAGATGGCAAACTCGGTTTCTTTCTCCTACCGGCCGGCTTGTTCTTATCAAGCATGTCCTTAGTAGTATTTCGATCTTCCTATTATTGTTTCTTTCACCCTCAAAATTAGTAATCAAGGAGTTGGAAAGGCAATATGCAAACTTTTTTTTGGGGAGTCTCGGATGGGATTCTAAAACACTATTAGATTTCACGGGCCACAGTATGTCAACCAACACACTCAAATGGGCTCGGGATTTCATCCCTAGCGGATGTCAGCACCTGTCTGTTCTGCAGCTTCAGTATGAAACTTTGGTGGAAGTTTGGAAAGACAGTTCACTGTGGTGTTCATTTCTTCATGGAAGATATCTTAGAGGCCAACATCCTTTTTAGTCAAGGAATCACCTAGGGATCCTCTTACATGGAAAAGAATGTTGAGAGTTCGAGATGAAGCGGAAAGGTAGCTGTTATTCCTAATGAGAAAGGCTAATTGCTCATTTTTGTTTTATCCATGGACTGAACAAGGGCCTATCTCCCATATGGTGAAATAAGTATATGATATTCATCTTATGATAGCGCAAGTATTGAGTCCCACATGGATGGAACCTTTCCTCACTTGATGGGAGATATTCTAATGAAGAATTACAAAACATTGCAGAAATTCTCAATGAAAGGGTAATCTTCTTGAATGAGGAACCAAACCAAATCATTTGGACCTTAACAACCAAGGGTTCTTTCTCAATTTCATCCACTTACCCACCAAAGGCACAGACTTTTTCTAGACAAATGATTGAGGAGATGGGATGCGCGACTTCAACCGAAAATTTCCATCTTCATGTGGAAACTGCTGAACAAGAGACTGCCATTAGATGACACAATGTCCAAAAATGGATTTTCATTAGCCTCCAAGTCCTTGGATCACCTTTTTGTGGATTGCGAAATATCACAGAAAATCTGGAATTTTTTTGAAGCTTTGTTTGAAGTGATGTCTGCTCCATCAAGGACCATTTTGGATAAGCTAAACTCTTGGTGGTGGGCTGCTGCACCTTCAACCACATTTGGTGCAATTCATAAAATCCTTCCTTGTATATTTTGGTGGTTCTTATGGGAAGCTAGGAACAAGGAATTTTTTGAAGGAAAGACATCAAACGCAACAAGGATAATTGTTGATATCTACTCTTACTTGAAAAATATCTCCCCATTTATCCTTTTACAAAGGTGAGTCAAGCTGATGAACTCCTTCTTTGAAAAGGCACATCTATCAACTATAAGAACCAAAACTGAGGAAAGTCCCAGCTGTCAAAATTGGGAACGTCCTTATCTCAGATAAGGAAATCGAGGTATGGCAGCAGGCGGCGGTATTCTAAGAGATCACAATGGAAAATGCATTAAGGCCTATCGTACCCCCCCCACAACCTGCGGTCTGGCCGGCACCTTTTTGCACCGGCACCGTCGCCCATGTGGTGCTCGTGAAATAGGTGATTAAATGCAAAAGTCTTATTTACTATTACAAACAGAAATTACCTACTTACTATTACCAATTTAAATGAATCACCTATTTACTATTACATAACGGGGCTTTAAATGCGATTATGAATTGTACAAAAATAATCTAAGCTAGGGAACACAGGATTGGAGTCGCCACCCAGTGTGTTGGTGCGCGGGACACAAAAATACATCAAAATTTAAAGAAAAAATAAACCCTAGTATATATTGACTCCTGGTCCACGTAATTCAAAAAACATGAGTTCGGGAATCCTGTTGTAAAATGGGAAAGTTTGGGATAGATTTGAATTTCCCTCGGCACCCACTTTACCCAGGCGTTGGACCGGTTGCATGATTTTATCGCGTTTCCCTTTTCAAGTTTTAGTATTCATTATTGCCGACTTTGTAGCGTACGTGTGCTTAAGATAGTTTAAAAGTAATAAAAATATATACATATTAATGAGGAAATGAAAATAAATGGTAAATAAAAACATTGACAGGTAAATTTAGCCCAAAATCCAATTTAAAGTTGCACACATTTAGCTTGTAGTGCCCTTTAACTCCCAAGGGGCAAAGCAGTCGTTTGTCATGCACGCCAAAGTTTACTTCTAGCCCGATTTATATTATTGATACAGTTATTAAGTCATGGACTAAATTGAGTTTGATTCAAATATTTCATGTCCAGTCGTGTAATTAAACAAAATTTGAGGACAGAAGAGTAAATTCACATCATTTAACAAGTAAGAAAAAGCATAAATATTATATAAAGCACAAATCATCACAAAATAAACTAATCAAAAAATATGGCAAAATCAGAGCCTATTTACAATTTAATACTCAATAAGGGCAAAACGGTAATTTCACAATCAAAGGGTAATTAAACATATTAAAATGTCAAACAAAAATCAAATTAAAGTTTGGTGGTTATTGTCATAAAAAATGTAACTTAGAAGAAATTAAAAAAAATAATAAAAAAAAAACGAATATTAAGTCATAAATAATGCAAAAATAGTAAGATAAGCATTTTGTCACCAAAACAATCGATTCAAAAGCTCATTTAACTCACCTCAGCCTCAGGAATGTGGTGGAATTGGTTATGCTCGGCTTGGAGTGCATTTGAGCCGAATTTGCTTTCGGCACCTCCAAGCTTCCGGTTGATGAACCGGCCTTCTTCCACCACATTTTTCACCAACCAGATGAACGATTTTTCTTGAGCTTTACAAAGATAAGTTGTAGTCCCAGGTACCCTCTACAACTTTTCATATTTTAGTTTAGCCCAATTCCTCTTTGATTGGTTGAAATTTTCGCTCAAAGTTGGCTGTCTGGAAAATTTTCCAGATTTGGAGAAAATCTTTTCTTTTCTGCAGATTTTCTTGGCCACCAGCCAGATTCTACCACTTTTTTTACCCTCCAAATGTATGATTTTGCTTGAGATTTACAAAGATAAGTTGTAGTTCCAGGTACTCTCTACAACTTTTATTCTTTGAGTTTAGTCTAATTACTTTTAGATCGTTTGGAATTTTTGCTCAAAGTTCCCTGTCTGGAACACATCCAGATGTGTATAAGAGACAGGTTATTAGATATTTCAACAAAAAGAAATTTCGTCCCCCCCACTTTAGACTGATTTTTTTGCTCTTTAAAGAGGTGGATTGAGTACAAAAATGGTCAAAGACCATTCCTTTATACACATCTAATGGGTGTATAAAAAGACAGGTCAGAATGGGTGAAAAATGCAGAGAAAAATGTGGCCAAAACAGCTTGTCGAGCTGACTGTTCGGCCCGTGAACAGTACGCGCGGTGTTCATGCCCTGATTTTTTTTTTTAAATTTTTTTTTGTTGAAATATCTAATAACTTAATAATATTAAAACTCATTCTTTGTATTTTAATCAAAAATGCATAAAACACATAATAATTAAACACCATAAGACAAATTAAGAGAGAATTAAAGGATAAATTAAGAGGAAATCAAAAAGTAGGTTAAAAAGAAATTAAAAGGGAAATTAAAAAGAAAATTGAGAGTCAAATTAAAAGGAAAATAGGGGAGAACTTAAGGGATAAAAATAAGTGTCTACAAGGCCTTCTCCAATTGCTACAAGCATCAAACCAATTTGCAAGCCGAGGCAATGGCAATTGTGGATGGGCTCAAGATGTGCTGCAAATAGAAATTACAAGCACTGGAGGTGGAAATTTATTGACTAACTCTCGTCAACACTCTGTATGGTTTCTCGGCTACCAACTTGTAGCATTGACAATCAACTCCGCTTCATAAAAGACTATTCTGTTGGGATGGATATTTCTTTCAAACATGTATTTAGAGAGTCAAACAAAGTTGCTGATTGTTTAGCAAATGAGGGTATTAAAAATTCTTCTTATGTTGAGTATGATCGATAACACACCATTCCTTGCTCTATAAAAGGTTTGGTTATCTTGGATGCCAGGGGCTGCCCTAATCTTCGACATTGTAAAATTTGATGAGTATTTAATAAAATTTTCACCTTGTTGGGTGGTTGTTTAAAAAAATCCATTTGTCATCTTGGTGTTGCCAATTTGGCGGTGTGTTTATTAAGTTGTTTAATAAGGTTCTTTTTATTTCTTGTGTTACTAAGGACTAGCAAAATGCTAAATTTAGGGGTGTGATAACCCTAGTAAACTAGAGTTATTTTGATCCTAAATTAAGGTATTTTGTTGGTTTAATCCTAATTTTTGGTGTCGAATTAAGTGTTTTAATTTAATTAGTTGCGTTTCATAGCTGCATTTCTATTTCTTGTAAATATCATGAATTTTTAATCAATTTTAGTTAATTTGGTTACCTATTAAGTTAAGTGTTTGTAGGTTAAAAATAAAAAGATGGATATCAAATTACAAAAGTTCGAGGGTCAAAGTTGAACAAATGAAGTCATTGAAGACTTGAGCTGAAACATGCACGGTGTCACGACATGGAATTTGGTGTCACGACATCGAGGTGAAAATTCAATTAGAAAATTTCAGCTCGATGTTGTGACACCAAATTCCAAGTGTCGAAATTGAGTCGCTATTTGGCCTATGTTATATGGGCATTTTTGCCATTTTTGGTTTTCCAATTTTTATTTCTTGCCTTGTAAAGTACTTAACATATATAGTTGGCAATAGTAGTGACTGTACACATAGTAGGTAGTGTAGTCTATAATTTTAGATTAAGATAGATTAGAGTAACTTAACCTCCAAGCTTTTAGTTTGATACAGGTTCCCTTTTAGTTTTCATTTCCTAGTTTAATTTTTGATTAGATAGCTTTAGTTGGTTAATCTTCAACTACAAGTAGATATAATATTCATTTGCTTTCTAGTTAAATTTTATCAATTTCTAGTTCTTAAAGTTCTTAGGATTCTTGATACTTCAGTTTTTTCCAGTTAAAATTGTCTAATCCCTTTCTTTTCATTAATTTTAAATTAAGTTTTTGTGGGTTTTCTTTTATTAATCAAAAAATATTTAGTTTAAACTTAATTTTGCTTGCAAATTTCTTTAGGTCTAGATTAGTAGCTAATAGAGTTTATTTATTTTCAAGCTTTTTAATTGCTTTCTTTACTCAATTTAGAGCTATTTGTCTTTCAATTCTATAAGAGTCTTTGTTAATTTAGTTAATTTTGAATTAATCATGAGAATACGATTTCATAGATACACATCAGATGGCACGTACCTATCAAGTGCGGGTTATAGGCGTGACACCTAGCCTCCACTCCATCTTCATCTCCTCTCAATTAAAATCCTTATCTCTCTCAAAAACTTCCACAAACCACCATATTCCAACCCAATTAAACCCTCTAGTCTTCAATTGCTACCATCCAATTGACAAGAAGAAAGGGTTCCTATAAAGATTCAAGGAAAAATTCAAAAGTTTCAAGGGTGATTCTGCTTCAAAAACTCTCGGATAGTAATAAAATTTCAAGACTTTCAATTGTACACAAGCCTGTAAGTTTTCTTGTTCTAAAATTACTTTGGAGTAATTGGAAGTCGATTTCGAGCATTGTTATTGAGAAATTCCTTAGATTTTATGGAAGTGAATTGCTTTTGGATTTTGCTTTATCAATTGAATTGTGGTGCAATTATTGAGAAACCATTGGTTTGATTGAAATTTATTGAATTCAATTTGGAATTATGGGGATTAAAGTGGGTTTTTGTGAAGTTGTGCTTGAACATTTATTTGAGTAATTTGTTTGGTTTACTTTGTTGATTTTATTTGGTAATCATGCCAAGGAGTGTGTTTAGAGAAAGAAGGTAAGGGGTGAGTCATCAAAGAAGAGAAAAGTGATGAAGGGCCGAGTGAAACCCTTGAACTTAGTGATGATTTAATTTTTTCTAATGATCAAGCTAAGGAGATTTTCCTAGCCTGTCAAAAATGATGTGAATAAGGAGAGGGCTTTTGATCTGTCTAAGAAATCGGGATGAGTTCATTGGATTGGAACTAGAAGCCCAATTAATTGGTAGAGGATGGGAGAGATTCAATGAAAGAGTGAAACCGGGCTAAAATAAGCTAGTGAAATATTTTATTGCAATTTGTGTAGTTTGATTGATGGTAATTGTGGGTTCAATGTGTCTCGGTAGACTTTTCTGTGGAGCAAATCAATGAATTTATAATTTATCCAATGTTCAGAGTGATGAATATAATGCATTTATTAGGGGGGAAGAATGATATGGAAGCCATTAAAAACCGGTTATGTAAGAGAGAGAGGTGAATGGATCATGAATGTTTCTGGTGATTTTGATTTGAGATTGTCTCGTAAAGGTCTTCATTTATTTGCTAAAATTTGGTTTTACTTTGTGAGTTACAAAATTTTGGTTTCAACAGCGGTGGGTGTGGTTCAAAGAGATAAAGCTTTTCTAGTTTATGTAATTCTTGAGGGCATGCCACTTGATGTTGATGTAGAATGCCAATTGATTCCAAGGAAAGCCTCAAACACATGAGCGAGGCTGCATAAGTTTGAAAGGAATCAAACAGCTACTGAACCACCAATTTATGAACCTTCTTTTCATTCTACTTTTTTCCAATCGGTCCGTGTCTTGAATGCACCACAGAATGATGAGAAAAAAATGAACTATATGGCTATTGGACATATAGTCAAATGCTTTGTCACCACAACATGGGTTTAATGGAGCTCAATGCTCAACCTCTTTACTGAGCTCATGGTTTCATCCATAACCACCAGTAGGAGGAATAGGGCAAATGGAAGGAACTGGAGGTGCTCAAGAAGACTTTCAAGAAAGCCATCATGATGAAGTGAGTGATGAGAATCAAATGGGTGTTGACATCAATGAAGTCATTGATAATGCATGAGGCTTGCTAAGTTTGGAGAGGACACTTCTTATCCCTACTTAACTCCTTTATTTTATTAGCTTTGAGTGATTGCAGATACATTATCATTTTCATTTCCTTAGCATTAATAATAAGATTTGTTATAATGTCTTTATTATGCTTTTGGATATTACTCTTTAGTAGTTTTTGTTTGAATAAATAGCTGAAACAGATAGCTGAGGCCAAGTAGATTTTATATTTATGCTTGAATGTGTGATTCACTTGATTGGGCTTACAATGATGAATACTTGGTTTCGTTGTTCATGCTTTAGCTTTGTTCATGTTCTAAATTCGCTACTTTGGTAAGACTTTATTCTTTAGATATGTTTCTTAATGTTCTTAATTATGATCATTTTTGTTTTGTTTCATTCTATTTTGGGTGAGTGGAAGGATGTGTTTTACTCATCATTAGAATAAAACGACGACTTTATTCTTATCAATCATGTACTTAGTAGCATTCCAATCTTTCTTATGGCAAATCTTTCTCCTCCAAATTCAATCCTTAAGAAGTTGGAGAGGCAATTTGCAAACTTATTTTGGGGTACATCGGAAGTTATTCGAAAACGGCATTGGATTGCGTGGGCCACAATATGTCACCTCACTAACACTTCCTCAAATGGCCTCGGCATTCCACCTCTATCAGATGTGGTGCATGGATTCCGCAAAGGCCAATCATTATGGTGCTATTTCCTCTAAGGGAGATACTTAAGGGCCTGCGTTCACCCTTGTGTAACCAAGGAATCACCTGGAGACTCATTTACATGGAAAAGGATACTGAGAGTTTGAGAGGAAACAGAACAACACATGTTACTCATTAGGAAGGACAATTCTTAATTTTGGTTTGATACTTGGAGACGAAGCAGAAAAGTCGCTGTTATTCCCAATAAGGAAAGCTAATTGCTCCTTTTCGTTTGATCCTTGGACCGAACATGGGCCTCTCTCCCACATGGTGAAACAAGTACATGATACTCATCTTAAAGTGTAACATGTATGGAGTCCCAATGGCTGGAATCTTTTCTCTCTTGATGGAAGATATTCCAATGAGGAGTTACAAAACATTGCAGCAATTCTTAATGAAAGGACAGTTTTCTTGACTGAGGATGCCAAATCGTTCACATTTGGACCTTAACAACCAAGGGTTGTCCTTATCAAGGATGTCCTTAGTAGCATCCCGATTTTCCTATTATCGGTTCTTTTACCCCCAAAATCAGTTATCAAGGAGCTGGAAAGGCAATTTGCAAACTTTTTTTGGGGATGCTCGGATGGGGTTCTAAAATCGACATTGGATCTCATGGACCACAGTTTGTCAGCCAACACTTTCTAATGGGCTAGGAATTTCATCACTAGAAGATGTGTTTCGTGGTTTTAGTATCAAACTTTGGTGGAAGTTTTGGAAAAATAGCTCATATGGTGTTCATTTCTTCATGGAAGATATCTTAAAGGTCAACATCCCTCCTTAGTAACGGAATCACCAGGGGATTCACTTACTTGGAAAAGAATGATGAGAGTTCGTGACGAAGCAGAAAAGTCGCTGTTATTCCTAATAAGGAAAGCTAATTGCTCCTTTTGGTTTGATCCTTGGACCGAACATGGGCCTCTCTCCCACATGGTGAAACAAGTTCTACATGATACTCATCTTAAAGTGTAACATGTATGGAGTCCCAATGGCTGGAATCTTTTCTCTCTTGATGGAAGATATTCCAATGAGGAGTTACAAAACATTGCAGCAATTCTTAATGAAAGGATAATTTTCTTGACTGAGGAACCGGACCAAATCATTTGGACCTTAACAACCAAGGGCTCTTTCTCAATGTCATCGACCAACCCCCCAAAGGCCGGATTCTATCTAGACAAATGACTTGGGATGTGTGACTCCAGTTGAAGATTTCCATCTTCATGTGGAAATTGCTATAAATAAGAGGCTGCCATTAGATGACACTATGTCCAAAATTGGTTTTTCATTAGCTTCCAAGTGCTGTTTTTGTTGCCATGAAGAATCCTTGGATCAATTTTTTGTGGAGTGCAAAATATCACAGCAAATCTGGCATTTTTTTGAAGTTTGGATTGAGCTGATGCTTGCTCCATCCATGACCATCTTAGACAAGCTAAATTCTTGGTGGTGGGCTGTCACCTGCTCCTTCATCCACACTTGGGGCTATCCATAAAATCCTTCCTTGCATAATTTGCTGGTTCTTATGGAAAGCTAGAAACAAGGCATTTTTTGCAGGAAAAACAACTAGTGCAACAGGGATAATTGGAACATACATTCTTATTTGGAGAATATCTCCTCCATTTATCCGTTTACAAGAGTAAGTCCAACAGACGATTTGCTACTTTCAAAATGTGTAGCAAACTGAAGATACAAGCATTGGAAGTGAAGATTTATTCACTAACTCTTGTTAACACTTTGAATGGCTCATCGGCATCCATTTGGGGCATTGACAATCAACTCCGCTTCATTAAAGGCAATTGTACAGGCAGGGACATTTCTTTTAAACATGTATTTAGAGAGTCAAACCAAGTTGCGGATTGTTTAGAAAATGAGGGTATTCTGCACCCTACATATGTTGAGTATGATATACCATTCCTTGCTCTATTAAAGGTTTGGTTATCCAAGATACTAGGGGCTGCCCTAATCAATTCGACATTGTAAAAATTGTTTACATCAATAAAATTTCTGCCTTCTTAGGCGTTTGTTTTAAAAAAAAGAGTAGATGTCAGCAATTATCTTTGTTGCACTACTTGTTTCTCCGTTAAAAACCTCCTTGTTCCTAGCTTTCCATAAGAACCAACAGATTATGCAAGGAAGGATTTTGTTAATTGCCCCAAGTGTGGAAGAAGGTGCAGCAGCCCACCACCAAGAATTGAGCTTGTCCAAAATGGTCATTGATGGAGCAAACATCACCTCCAGCCAACTTTCATAGAAGCTCCAGATTTGCCATGATATTGCACAATCCACAAAAAGGTGATCCAAGGATTTTTCATGGCAGCAAAAGCAACACTTGGAGGCTAATGAAAAACCAATTTTGGACAAGGTGTCATCTTATGGCAGCCTCTTGTTTAGAAATTTCCACATGAAAATGGAAATCTTCAACTGGAGTCTCACATCCCAAATCATTTGTCTAGAAAAGATCTGCACCTTTGGGGGATGTGTCTAAGTCGACTAGAGTGGAAGGAGAGTTTGAGTGTAGGGGTCCAAACGATTCGGTCCGATTCCTCAGTCAAGAAGATTGGTCTTTCGTTGAGAACTACTGTAATGTTTTATAGCTCCTCATTGGATTATCTCCCATCCATAAAGGAAAAATTCCAGCCGTTGGGACCCCAAACATGTGAAACTTTGAGCTGTGCATCATATACTTGTTCCACCATGTGGGAGAAGACCCATGTTCGGTCCAAGGGTCAAGAAAAAAAGAGCAATTAGCTTTCCCTATGAGGAATAATAGCCACTTTTTTGCTTTATTACGAACTCGCAGCATTCTTTTCCAAGTGAGTGAATCACCTGGTGATGCCTTACTAAGGTGGGATGCTGGCCTTTAAGATAACGTCCTTGAAGAATAGAACACCGCAAAGAGTTGCCTTTCCAGAACTTCCACCAAAGTTTGATACCAAAGCCACGAACCACATCCTCTAGTGATGAAAACCCTAGGCCATTGGAATGTGTTGGGCAGGCTGGCAAACTGTGGCCCATGAGATCCAATGTCGTTTTAGCATCCCATCCGAGCATCCCTAAAAAAAGTTTGCGAATTGCCGCTCCAACTCTTTGATTACTGATTTTGGGGATAAAAGAACTGATAATAGGTAGATCGGGATGCTACTAAGAACATGCTTAATTAGGACAAGCCGTCTTCTTATGGAGAGGAACCGCATCTGCCATCCATAGATTTGGGAAGCTACTTTTTCAATTAGTGGCTGGAAAATATTGTGTCATCTTTTAGCCCTTTGGATGGGACATCCCGATTATGTGCAAGGAAGGGATTTGTGAACAAACCCCCGTCTTTGCTTGAATCAATCAAATTCGAGTTTGTGCTGCCTTTATAGATAAGTAGAAGGAGCATTTGGATTTGTTAAAAAGCTACCTGGATGAGTTCTAAAACCTTGAGAGGAAGCTCATTAGATGCCGAATGGATTTGGTATTGATAGCTCAAGTAAACTAGAGTTATTTTCCTCTAAATATACAAACATAGCATTTTGATAGTTTAAATCCTGAACTTTGGGTAAGTAATTGAAGATTTTAGTTAATTTCTTTCGTATGTGTTTGAATTTCCATTCTTGAATAAATATGATAAATTTTTATTAAATTTCTAGCTTAATTAATTGCTTAATGGTGTTAATATTATGTAGGTCAAAAATTAGATGTTGGAAGCTGGAATAAACAAAGCTCAAAGGACCAAATTGCAATAATGGAAGAAATGAAGAATGCTGGGAAGAGAGTCGAGATCGCAATCTCAAATTTTCCTTATTGCGATCTTGACTCGGGAAAATGTCAATGCATTAGAGTTGTGATTACGATCTGAAAATTTTCCATATCGCGATCTCGACTCACTAAGGGTTAAGTTGTAGGGGAAATTTTGTAAACTTTCAGCCAACAACTCCTGACTTTTGCCTTGTAACAATTAAATAGGAAGTGAAGAAAGTAGAGTTAGTAATAGATAGTTAGTAGATTTTAGGATAGTTTAGGATATCTTGAGATAATGAACCCCAAGTTTTCTTCTTTAGTAGAATTTTCTCTTCAACTGTCTCTTAGATCTTCTTTTAATTTCTTGTCAAGTTCGAATTTTGATTAGATAATCATAGTGGGTTAATCGCAAGCTTCACGTAGATGTAATTTTTACTTGCTTTCTAGTCTAATTTAGTAAGAATTTCTTTTCTTGCATTCTAGGGTTTCTTAGGAAAATTAGGGTTCCTGATAATTTCTTGCTTTTTATTTAAGAATTCTCAATTTCTTGCATTATTTCTAGTTAATTCCTAGTGGGCTTTCTCTATTTTTATCAAAAATCCAAAAATACTTAGATTTCAAGTTTGACTCTTTCCAATTTCTAGTTTAGAAATGGTTGCCCTTTAGTCTACAAGGTTCTTATTTATAGTCATTTTAATTGGGTAATTTGCTTACTTCTAATTTTAGTCTTAATTTGGTTAATTTAGGTTAGAATTAAGTGCTTTCTTTTACTTTCTTTTACTAGAATAGATTAACTAGTCTTTCTTAATATTATATTTTCACTTACTTGCTTTTTTGTTAATCTAGCTTAAAATTAAGTTTTCATCGCTTTCATTTAATTACCGGTTTTTTCTGGAATAGTTTCATCATCCATTGTTTGATTTTGCTTAACTACACAAATATCCGTAAATCTTGATAATTGCCTTCCAACAATCCTTGTGGGACGATACCCACTCATCCTATACCACTATCAACTCCGTATACTTGCGGAAGTTAGGTAGAATATAGTGAATTAGTATGGTTAATTATTGCTTGTTTGTCCTTTCAAAGTTGAATTCTACTTAACGAAGCAACCAAGTTTTTGGCACCGTTGCCGAGGATTGTATTCTATTTTTGGCAACATCTAACGCTTTACGGGTTGTGTAAATTATGGCACTTTAGTTTAGTTTAGTTTAGTTGTTAATTTTGTGAATTTTTATGTTTGTTGGATATCTTGTGGAATTGACTTGGCATTTCAATTGACTATTTTGGTTTTATGTAGTTTGCATGGTAAGAGGAGCTCATGAGCCATTCATTTGCTTAGACAAAGGAATGGGAGAAAGAGCTAAGAGAAATTCAAAGGTTGAGAAGGGTACAACAAGAGCAAGAAAGGATAAGGATGGCAAATGCTAATGCCCATCAAGGGAATTTAAACATGGAAAATGATGAAGATGAGGTTGTTGGAAATAATTGGATTGGTGGCTACGGGAATGGAAACGGCATACATGGGAATGGAAGGTCATTGAGGGAATACGCTTTGCCTAATTTTGATGGGGCGAACTCAAGCATTGCACGGATGCCTGTGCAAGCCAACAATTTCGAAATTAATCCTGCACTAATCCAAATGCTCCAAGCCCATGCCATGTTTGGGGGTGGATCTAATGAAGACCCCTACACACACCTCATGAATTTTGAAGAAGTCTTGGACACATTCAAGTTTAATGGAGTACACCCGGATTGTGTGCTGATGAGGGTGTTTCCTTTTTCTCTTCGTGATAGGGCAAAGAATCTTCATGGTTGCAATCCCAAGGAACATTCACCACTTGGAACCAACTTGCTCAAGATTCTTGGCGAAGTACTTTGCACCCCCAAGAGCCGCTGGAACCAACTTGCTCAAGAGTTCTTGGCGAAGTACTTGCCACCCCCAAGAGCTGCTGGAACCAACTTGCTCAAGAGTTCTTGGCGAAGTACTTGCCATCCCCAAGAGCAGCTAAATTAAGGAATGAAATTACATCGTTCAAACAAGATGTTGGTGAAAGTCTAGGAGAAACTTGGGAAAGATTCAAAGAGTTGCTAAGAAAATGCCGTCATCACACCATTCCTTTGTGGCTTCAAATCCAAACCTTTTATAATGGCTTACTTCAAGAGACGAAATCCATCGTAGATGCCTCTGCCAATGGCTCTATCTCATATAAGACTCCGGAAGAAGTTCAAGAGTTGTTAAATAGGATGGCATACAACTACTACTATCATGGAACGATAACTCCACCGGTGGTTCAACAACAAGCTAATCACATTTAGCCAATGCAAATAGTGGAGCGTTGAATCTAAACATGCAAGATGCCCTTTTGGCACAACAAAGCATGTTCATGAGTGTGATGAAAAACATGGCAAAGGCGTTGGAGAACCTAGGGAAATTTGGAGAACCTAGGGAAACCTAGTAGTGTAAATGCTATGTCTTCTTCTCCACCTCAACCAAGCATGACATGTGATTTTTGTGGAGGCGGCGATGCCAATTGACAATGTGAGATGCCATATGGATCTAATGAGCAAATCAATTATGTGGCTAATCGACCCTTATTTCTAAGGAACTAATCCGGAGCTTATGGGGACACATATAATCCTTCTTGGAGGAATCACTCAAATTTGTCATGGAGTAACACTAACAGCCAATCCAATCCTCCTTACCAACCAAATCCCCCACCTCAAAATACCCAACACACTCAAGCCTCAAGTTCCTCACCTAGACCTTATCAACCGCCACAACAAAGAAATTTCCAACCCAACTTATATCAAACTTGTGTTCCCCAACCCTTCATTTCAAAACCAACAACAAAAACCTCCTCTCCATTATGCCAATTCTTCCCAACCCATGTATTCGGATGAATATGCTCCAAGAGAGAATTTGGGTGAAGAAGGTTGGAAAAGAGAAGCCGAGTATTTGAGAAGAGAATTGGATAGGAAAACGGAAGAGCATAAAAGAGATTATGAGAACTTGAAGGCTTCGACAAGAAATTTGGAGATTCAATTGGGGTAATGGGCAAGGTTGAATAATGACAAACCTATTGGGGTATTTCTGAGTGATACTATTCCAAACCCCAAGGAGCAATGCAATGCCATAACCCTAAGGAGTGGAAAAGAATTGGTTGAATCTAATGAGAAGAAAAATGTGGAGGAAGGAAGCAAGGAACAAAGGTCCAAGTTAATTGAGAATGCAAAGGAAGTGGTTGATGGTGAAGCCAAAAAGGAACAAAAGAATGAGATCAAGGTATCCAAGAAGAAGCATGTGGAGGAACCTTTGAAGATAGCTCCTCTAATACACGAGATGTCAATAAAAGTGCCATACCCTCAAAGACTCATTGATCCAAGAAAGGAGGAAACAGAGAAGCAATTCACCCATTTCTTGGATAGCGCCTCTTGGGAGGCAACCCAAGTTTTCCATTTAGTTGTTTTTTCTTTCCGTTAGTATGTGTTTTAATTTAAATTAATCAGGTTAGAATTTTAGATAAAAATCTAAGTTTTATTTAGTTGAATAAATGGTGCTAAAGAACGAGTGAAAATTGTCATCCTCACTTGTGAATTTTTTGTTTGTAGGTTGTCCTTGCAAATGGAGAAAAGTGATCAAGAGTGGAGCAATTTTGGCTAAGTGTGAAAATTCACTTTGCAGAAGTTGAGCTTGAGATTGCGATCTTAAAACCGAGATCGCGATCTCAGACTCAAACTTCTGGAGGGCAGAATCGTCATTTGGTCGACATCGCGATCTCATTTTTGAGATCACGATCTCAACTCCAATCTTCTGCAAAGGCTATTTTTGCACCGAGTCGAGATAATCGCGACCTCAACTCTTTCGAGATCGCGACCTCAACTCTTTCGAGATCGCGACCTCAACTCTTTCGAGATCGCAATACCAAACTGAGTTCACGATCTCGAGAAGAAAAAGAAAAAATAAATTTCTTCCTGTTAAAATCACTTCAACCATGAATTTATTTTATTTTTGTCTTTTAATTTGGAAGTAATTTGATTTTCCTTTTTAGTAATTTGGCTAATAGCCTTAAGCTGACACCAAGTAGCTAATTAGTTTGATGCTTCATGGATTGAATCTTTGTGGAATTTCTTGCTAGATACTTGGTGTAGCTTTGGTCACGATTATTACCAAATAAGAGTAGCATGGCAAAGGGCCCTAAAAGATTTATGCCATCTTTGCATTTATTAATGCCTTGAATTGAATGTTGATTTTATTTGAAACTTGAATGGTGAAATGCATGGCATAGTTTAACTATTCTTAGAATTTCTACTCAATTTTAGTTCTTAGTTTATAGATATATCATGATTCGACAAGAAGTAGTTTTTGTTATTTTTGGGTATGTCTTTATGTTTAATTTTGGGTAAGTGGAAGGATGATTTATTCATCAACTAGAATAAAAGAGACAAGTTTGTGGTGTTTATTTCTTTGTGCTGGGAATGGTTAATTATTACATATTGTTGCCACTTGATGTTTAATGGAAGGAAAATTGATCAATAGGTACTCAATGATGATAAATTTTGATATTCAATGCTTTGTGATTGAAGTATATGATTGATTCATTTCAAGAATTTTTGTGTGAGTGAGTAGTTCTTTTGCAACATAAAGAATTCATAAACTTGGCATCACTATTTTTCAAAAAGAAGTGCTGAAATTTTAGGAAATTTTATTTGAAATGTTGTTTCTGATCAAATCACTTATATTATTTGGTTGATGAACTATCTTTTGGAAATAAATAAGTTAAATGAAGTAGAAGGAATTTTGGGACATTTCGTGTGTTTGCATAGGGATTGTTCTTCTAACTTGTGAATAATTGATAGCATTTCCAGCTTCGAGAGTAATTTTAGATACATTTCACTCATTTTCCTTGGTTTAGGACCGAAAAAAAATTAGGAATAAGGCGAGTACGGGATTCCGACATGTACCCATGTTGTTTCTCCGAAATAAACCATTAGAGTAGTAATACGGCGAGTACGAGATTCCGACATGTACCCATGTTGTTTCTCTGAATTAAGCCATTAGGAATTGCGTTTTAATATAACAATAAGTTAAGGAGTAAATGTTTGTAATACTTATCAGTAATCTCATATTACTTATTCCTTGTTAGACGTCTATTCCCGAAATGTGTGACATTTGCATTTAACTGGATTTCTAATTGAACTTCTATTTTCATGATGCCTAGTCGAGATAGTTGACTAACTTCATAATATTTTTAATTTGAGAAGTAATTATGTTTTAAATGGAAAGAACTAAAAGTTTTCGTAACTCTTTTTGAGAATGGTAATGCTTGGTGATGTGAAGTCTTCTGTAGTGAATGAATGTGTGCTTCTATGTGAAGGAAAAAATTTCAATTTTGGATTGATTCACTTAGATACTTCACATATCATATAGTATTGAATGTTTCTTGAGAGACTTCTTAATTGTTCTAAGTACATCCATGATTCATCAAGTGACACGTCAACTTTGGAGGTGTTTATATGTTTGAATGTTAGTAGGCTTCTTTTCATTTTAGTTTTTTTTTGTGTGATAACTCAAACAAACTAGAGTTATTTTTCTCTAAATTATAGCATTTTGATAGTTTAAATCCCGAACTTTGGGTAAGTAATTGAAGGTTTTAGTTAACTTCTTTCATATGATTTTCGTTCTTGATTAAATATGATAAGTTTTTATTAAATTTCTAGCTTAATTAATTGCTTAATGGTGTTAATATTATGCAGGTCAAAAATTAGAGGTTGGAAGCGAGAATGAACAAAGCTCAAAGGAACAAATTGCAATAATGAAAGAAATGAAGAATGCTGGGAAGAGAGTCGAGATCGCGATCTCAAATTTTCCATATCGCATGTGATCTCGACTCAGGAAAATGTCAATGTATTAGAGTCAAGATCGCGATCTGAAATTTTCCATATCGTGATCTCGACTCGCTGAGGGTTAAGTTGTAAGGGCAATTTTTTAAACTTTCAGCCAACAACTCCTAATTTTTGCCTTGTGTAACAATTAAATAGGAAGTGAAGAAAGTAGAGTTAGTAGTAGATAGGTAGTAGATTTTAGGATAGTTTAGGATATCTTGAACCCCAAGTTTTCTTCTTTAATAGAATTTTCTCTTTAATTGTCTCTTAGATCTTCTTTTAATTTCTTGTGAAGTTCAAATTTTGATTACATAATCTTAGTGGGTTAATCGCAAGTTTCGCGTAGATATAATTTTTACTTGCTTTCTAGTCTAATTTAGTAAGAATTATCAAAAGCAATCTAGGTTTTCTTAGGAAAATTAGGGTTCTTGATAATTTCTTGCTTTTTATTTAAGATTTCTCAATTTCTTGCATTAGATTTCTAGTTAATTCCTAGTTGGCATTTCTCTATTTTTTTCAAAAATCAAAAAATACTTAGATTTCAAGTTTGACTCTTTCCAATTTCTACTTTGGAAATGGTTGCCCTTTGTCTACAAGGTTTCTTATTTATAGTCCTTTTAATTGGGTAATTTGCTTGCTTTTAATTTTAGTCTTAATTTGGTTAATTTAGGTTAGAATTAAGTGCTTTCTTTTACTTGCTTTTACTAGAATAGATTAACTAATTTCTTAATAACGTAATTGGTTATTTTCACTTACTTGTTTTTTAGTTATTCTAGCTTAAAATTAAGTTTTCATTGCTTTCATTTAATTACTGTTTTTATTAGAATAGTATCATCATCCATTTTGTAAATCTTGGTAATTGCCTTCCAACAATCCTTGTGGGACAATACCCACTCATCCTATTCCACTATCAACTCCGTATACTTGCGGACGTTAGGTAGAGTATAGTGAATTAGTGTGGTTAACTATTGCTTGTTTGTCATTTCAAAATTGAATTCTACTTACTCGTATGAAGCAACCAGGTATCTCCCTTTGTGAAAATGGCAATGTCATCTACGAAAGCCAAATGAGAGATGGTTGGGCATTGCTGCGGGAGGGCATAATCCGATATCTTCCCGTATGAAATTGAGCCTTCAATCCTTGTGAAAATGTCTCAAGCATTAATATGAATAACAGGGGTGATAAGGGGTCTCCTTGGCTAGCCCCTCTGGAGGATTTGAAGAAACCCGTAGGTGCACCATTGATGAGTATAGAAAACCAACAATCCTCCAAAATATTCTTCATAAGGGAGATCCAATGCTCAACAAATCCAAACTTTCATAGGATTGTATAGAGGAAAGGCCAAGAAAGCCTATCAAATGCCTTGGTAAGGTCGAGTTTAAAGATCAAGTTTCCTCCCCTCGTTTTCTAATCTATGGAACCGGCCAGCTCTTGTACAAGAAGGATGTTGTTCGCAATGCCTCTCCCTTGGACATAGGCCACTTGTTTAGATGAAATGATTTTTGGCAAAATGGTTAACAAGGGGAGAGTCGATTGGCCAATATTTTAGTGCAAATTTTGTTAAAAAAAGTGCATAAACTAATGGGCCGACAGTCACTAAAAGAGTTGGGGTTGGCTGTTTTTGGGATTATTACGATAAGGGTACTGGTAAACATTTGTGGTAGCTTTCCACCTTTAAGAAAATCACATACTGCAAGGAAGAGATCATGATGAATAATGTCCCAACAAGTGATGAAGAATGTCCCGTTATAGCTATCAATGCTTGCCGCACCATTAGGGTTGAGGGAGAACACTGCATCCTTCAACTCCTTTTTTGAAAACTCGATTAATAAGCGCTGATTGTTCTCATCTGAGACATTTCTTGTGAGATGGTCGAGTACTGAGAGGTCTATGTGTCGCACCCCCCCACAACCCGCTGTCTCGCCGGCACCTTTGGGACTGGCACCGTCACCAATGTGGTGATCGGGAAATAGGCGATTAAATGCAAAAGTCTTATTTACTATTACAAACATAAATTACCTACTTACTATTACCAATTTAAATGAATCACCTATTTACTATTACATAACAGGGCTTTAAATGCGACTATGAATTGTACAAAAATAATCTAAGCTAGGGAACACAGGATTGGAGTCGCCACCCGGTGTGTTGGTGCGCCGGGACACAAAAATACATCAAAATTTAAAGAAAAAATAAACCCTAGTCCAAATTGACTCCTGGTCCACATAATTCAAAAATATGAGTTACGGAATCCTGTTGTAAAATGGGAAGGTTTGGGATAGATTTGAATTTCTTTCAGCACCCACTTTACCCGGCGTTGGACCGGTTGCATGATTTTATCGCGTTTCCCTTTCCAATTTTAGTATTCATTATTGCCGACTTTGTTGCGTATGTGTGCTTAATATAGTTTAAAATTAATAAAAATATATACATATTAATGAGGAAATGAAAATAAATGGTAAATAATAGCATGACAGGTAAATTTAGCCCGGGGTCCAATTTAAAGTTGCACACATTTAGCTTGTAGTGCCCTTTAACTCCTCAAGGGGCAAAATAGTCGTTTGTCACGCACGCCAGAGTTTACTTCTAGCCAGATTTTATATTATTGATACAGTTATTAAGTCATGGACTAAATTGAGTTTGATTCAAATATTTAATGCCTAGTCGTGCAACTAAACAAAATTTGAGGACAGAAGAGTAAATTCACATCATTTAACAAGTAAGAAAAAGCATAAATATTATATCGAGACCAATAAACATAAAAAATAAAAATAAAACCATCACAAAAGAAACTAATCAAAAAATATGTGCAAAATCAGAGCCTATTTACAATTTAATACTCATAAGGGCAAAATGGTAATTTCACAATCAAAGGGTAATTAAACATATTAAAATGTCAAAAAAAATCAAATTAAAGTTTGGTGGTTATTGTCATTAAAAATGTAACTTAGAAGAAATTTAAAAAATAAAAGAAAAAATGAAAATTAAGTCATCAATAATGTAAAAATAGTAAGATAAGCATTTTGTCACCAAAACAATCGATTCAAAAGCAGACTCATTTAACTCACCTTAACCTCAAGAATGTGGTGGAATTGGTTATGCTTCGCTTGGAGTGCGTTTGAGCCGAATTTGCTTTCGGCACCTCCAAGCTTCCGGTTGATGAACCGGCCTTCTTCCACCTCATTTTTCACCCACCAGATGAATGATTTTGCTTGAGCTTCACAAAGATAAGTTGTAGTCCCAGGTACCCTATACAACTTTTATTCTTTGAGCTTATTGTAATTCCTCTTCGATAGCTTAGAATCTTGGCTCAAAGTTGGCTGTCTGGAAAATTTTCCAGACTTGGAAAAATTTCTCTTTTTTTTCTGCAGATTTTCTTGGCCACCAGCCTGATTATACCACGTTTTTTACCCTCCAAATGAATGATTTTGCTTGATATTTACAAAGAGAAGTTGTAGTTGCAGGTACCCTCTACAACTTTTCGATCGTTTTGAATTTTCGCTCAAAGTTGGCTGTCTGAAAAATTTTCCAGACTTAAATTTCTCTTTTTTTCTACAGATTTTCTTGCTGCCACCAACCTGATTCTACCACATTTTTGACCCTCCAAATGAATGATTTTACTTGAGCTTTACAAAGAGAAGTTGTAGTTCCAGGTACTCTCTACAACTTTTCTTCTTTGAGTTTAGTCTAATTACTTTTCGATCGTTTGGAATTTTTGCTCAAAGTTGGTTGAGTTTTTTGCTGAGTTTTTTGCTCTTTAAAGAGGTGGATTGAGTGTAAAAATGGTCAAAGACCATTCCTTGTCATGTTGGGAGTATGGGGCATCTGAAATTTGGTGAGAACGTGTGAAAAAACGCAGAGAAAAATGTGGCCAAAACAGCTCTGTCGAGACTGTTTGGCGCGTGAACAGTACGCGCGGTACTGTTCAAGCGCTGAATTTTTTATTTTATTTTATTTTATTTTAAATTTTTTTTTTTTTTGAAAAATCTAAAAACTTAATAATATTAAAACTCATTCTTTATATTTCAAAAATGCATAAAACATATAATAATTAAACACCATGAGACAAATTAAAGGATAAATTCCTTCAAGAGGAAATCAAAGAGCAAGTTAAAAAGAAATTAAAAAGAAAATTGAGAGTCAAATTAAAAGGAAAATAGGAGAGAACTTAAGGAACAAAAATAAGTGTCTACACTATGGCAGCAGAATCGTTGGAAGTCAAGAGCTCCTGAAAGAAGTTAATTCATCCACCTTCAATTAGCTGCATAATTTCCTTCCAATCCCTATCAACCTTAATCTTGGAGATGAGCAATCTCTGTCTTTTGGCCAGAAGAGTAGAGTGGAAAAATTTGGAGTTTTTGTTGCCCTCTTTAAGTCATTTCATCCCCGCTTTTTGCTACCAAAAGGTTTCTTCTTCTGCAAGACACCTCATGTGAATAGCTTGTGCGTGAGCTAATGCAATTTGGTTACTTTGGCTGTGGTGTAGCAAAAGAGCTTCTTCCTTACTTTCGACCTCTTATTCAGCCTCTTTTACCTTTGCGAAGACATTGCCAAACACCATGTTCTCCAATTCCTGAGTTCAACTTTTAGTCTTTTCAGTTTGGAGGCAAGAATGGAGATGGGGGAACTAGTGCATTGCAAATGCCAATTTTTGCCCACTACCTGGAAAAAATCTTTGTGCTTAATCCACATGTTAAGGAATTTAAAGGGCTTCGGACCTGGTGTAGTTTCAATAGACGCTTTGAGAGCAAGTGGCGAGTGATCTGAGCATGTCTTGAGAAGGTGTTGGACGCTAATATGTTGAAAGGCTGCCAGAAAATCGGTGTTACAAACAAATCTATCCAGCCTCTTCCGAACCACATTTTCCAAACCTATTCCGCGCCAAGTGAATTTGTAGCCTTGGAAAGGTAAATCTACCAAGCCGCATTCATGGAGGAAATCGTTGAATTCGCTTACAGCATCAAGGTGCAAAGAGCAAGAACCTTTATATTCATCAGAACTTGAGATAACATTGAAGTCACCACCCACCAGCCACGGAGCTTGAGGTTAGACATCTCAGAGTTCTTCCCACAGAGCTCTTCTTTCCGTTTTTGTACACTTTGTCGTATACAAAGGAGGCTGCCATGCCAATTTGTTGAGGAGAAGAGGAGATGGTCCGAACTGAATATGGGAGCTAAACCTAGCTCATTATTCCAAAACACCAAATTTTGCCGTTAGAGTTACATTCACAGCTATCAAAACCTAACTTATGAGCAAAAGTTGATATTCTAGCTTTGTCCACCATTGGCTCCATTAAAGAAATAATTTTTATTCGGTGTTGTTTAATAAGTAACTTCAACCTACGAAGTGAGGATTTATTAGCTATCCCCCTTATATTCCATACTAAAATACGATCCATTTAACACTGTGGAGAAGAGGGTGAAGTGGAAGTTGTTTTAGCCAACCTGGTACGTATTGGCCTTGGCATGGTGTAGACTCTTTTACGTCTTTTCTTTTTGGACAAGGACTTACCAACCGGCTACTACGTGGGAGGGGGGGTCGACTGAATGACCTCATGCGTCGCATGGTTTGCATGGGGGAAGTAGTTGTCCGATAAGTAATATGGTAACTGCAGGGTTGGCCCCAAAAGCAACCTAAGAGGGGGGTGAATTAGGTTGTCTCTAAAAACAAACATATTTATGTGCTTAATAGAAATTCAAACTTTATGCACCAAATGAAAACTTAAGCACAAATGAATACAATAGATATTCAACAATTTAAGCTTAAAGAACAATTAAGAATATTGAGATTAAGAGAATCAAACCAAACTCCCTAGCTTCTCAAGCTTGGAGCTTATAACTACAAAGAGCTTCTTACAAGGCAACTACCAAGTTCACAACTTGAAGTTCAGCCACTAAAAGTCTCTTAAAAGTAGGTGAGACAATAACCTCTTGTACACAAATGAGGATCACTCTTGCTCACACTAAATTTCCTTTAGTTGAGCCAAGAGTTTTACACTCACAACCTCCCTTTGTTACAATTGTTATCTCTCCACTCTTACACTTGAAGAACTCTTACACTTCTAAGCTCTTTTCTCACTACCTACACTATTACAACACTTGTACCAACTATTTCTCCCAAATAGCTCAAGAATTGTTTGTAATCAATGTAGAAGTCTGTTTTTCATTAAATCAGACCTAGGGGTATTTATAGTTGCCAAATATTTACTTCCAACAACTTCCCAACGGCTATTTTCTGTTACTGGAAAACTAGCCGTTGGACCCTTCGGACGGCCGATGCATCTAGGAGTGCGTCCGACACTGCGTCCGTTCTATGAGGGTATTCGTTCGGACGTCCGAGGATGAGTCCGAAAATGCATCCGATCGAAGCGAAGTCTTCTGGAAAATGATCGGATACTGATCTTCGTCCGAGGATTGCTTGAAATTCTTTGTGTCGGACGATTACCATCGTCTGAAGCTCTGTGTGGTTGTTTTTGTTCGGACGATCATTTGCGTCCGAACCTCCCTATTTTTTTGCACACTTGTTTTCAAACCATTAGTATGATTTGGTCATCATCAAAACATGATTAACATAACTGGGGTTCAACAGTAACTCTTTCATAATTTTACCATGAGAGATGAAGGAATCATCCCTTCCATTGGAGGGGTTGCTTGAAATTGGAGTGTAGGGGCGTGATGGGTGATTTCCAGCTGCCTTTGAATGAATCAAATCATGTGCAACAGAATCTGTTGGTTGTTCCTCCAAATCCGAGTTGACCCCACCTTCCAAGGAGTTCAAAATTTGACCCTCCACA
The DNA here is from genome assembly GCA_025175665.1 of Cinchona pubescens. Taxonomy (NCBI): domain Eukaryota; kingdom Viridiplantae; phylum Streptophyta; class Magnoliopsida; order Gentianales; family Rubiaceae; genus Cinchona; species Cinchona pubescens. The sequence continues at coordinate 12,181,389 of JANKKI010000053.1, forward strand.
ATTTTCTCGTGTTGATTTGACTCTATCTCCTTGTTTGAATTATTAACCTTATCCAGGGCTATTGACGTAATCCCATCAAAGTTCGGATTTGAATTTTCAATCTCCGGTTGTTGGGATAGCCTTTCCACTATGGCTGATTGCCCCTTCACGGTTGGTGGATCTGCCTCAACTGGTGGTGTTTGTTGGACTGATTTTCCATGCCTATTTGCATTGCCATCTCCCTGTGATACTTCTGGTAGTGGAGTTGCTTTGTTTACTGCTGATGGAACAACATCTTGTGGACCATTCAAATTCGTCCCATCATCTACAAGTGAAGGAGGTGGAGCTTGCTTTGATCTAGATGGTCTAGTTTCTTGCCCACAAAGCAAGGTGCTTCACTGGTGTCCAGCGTGTTTGGATTGGTTTCTTTGCTTGATTCTTCATTTGCTCACTCGGGCCTATAGATTGTTTTGCCAATGTCGGCTCTTCTTTCCTGCACGCTTCGTTAGCGTGGCCAATTTTCTTGCATTTTGTACCGTAGCAAGGCACTTCTTCATAGCTGATTTTTTGCCAAATGTCCTCCGTACCAACCCCCAACCAAACCCTAGAGGGGAGTTCGGATAGGAGGTCGACCTCCACACATACCTTGGTGACATTTGGCCTAGTGAAATTTGTAGTGGCCAAGTCAAGTTTGAGGGGTGGCCCAACTGCTTAAGTGAGGCTGAATATGACCTATTTGTTGAAGAAGACTGCTGGGAGTCCTTTAAAGGTAATCCATATGGGGACTATGGACGGCTCTGCGTTGGTGCTAAAGAGTGGATGCCACTTTAGAACTCGCATGTAATATCCGTTGACAAACCTGGCGTTCTTGAGCCAGCATCGTAGAAAATCCTCCTCCAAAATGAAAATCTGATAAGTATGTGTTTGTAGTCAAGAAATCCAATTGTAAATTGACCTTTAAAACCAATGGTATGAAAACTTTTCTGGAGTGTTTCCATATTCGACTTGTGCCTCGAAAAATTACCAACCAATGTGTATCGAAATGGTTCAGCTAGCTTTTGAATTTCTTCGTGGGAGAAAAATATTGATGGTTCTCCTTTGTGCGATTGGAGAACCTTTAAGGGGATACCTAAATTTGGTGCTTGAATGCTCAGATTTTGTCCACTCGAGAGCACTTGTGAAAAATCATATAAATATCACATTTCTATAATTTACATACCATGCAATCTATGTAGCCATACAGGATCCAAATTTTCATAGCAAAAATAATTCATTTCATAGAAATACATTTTCGCAAAATAACTTTTGAAAACAATGTGAGTTCATAAAGTAATTTTGAGAAAAATTGAGGTTCAAAAAATAATTTAAAATTTCAAAGGGTAAGCACCACCTATCTCAGTTTGCTATCGCTGAAATATGTGTTACTTTTGTGTTGGATCCTCTTCAGTATTACCAATAAAAATCCATAATTTCATTACTTAATATGTCCACCATTTATTCAAAATATCCTATAACTAATCCAACAAGATTTCTAATATATTTATTTAGTCTATACTTGCCTCCTAATACTCGTAAAAATTATTGACTATAGGATAATATAGTTTTCCTATGGTAAATACATACTTTTAAGACACTAATATATTTTATATAGTTTTTCTATATTTGAGAAAACCTATTTATACTTTTTGAAAACTTCTTGGACTCTACTTGATTTTTATAAAACTTCTAGGACTTTATAAAAAGTTAAAAAATTATTTGGGGCCTTTTTGTAACATTAGAAAATTATTAGGACCGTTCTATAACTCACAAAAATACTTGAGTTTATTTTGGTCATTTTCAAAAGTCATTGGAGTTTCTATGAACTTTATAAAACCTTTTGGGTTATTTGTTAACTTTATTAAAGTTAATGGGGTCGAAGAATTTATCAATTACAAAAACCTTTTCGGGTCTTAGTAAAATATTCCTAAATTGTCAGGTCCATTTTATAAATTTCAGTAACCTCCAAAGAATACTAATTCTTTTGTGATACTAATTCTTCCATAAAGGGTTAGAACACTTTTGTAAGAATTTAGTATGAGATTTACACAAGACTGCTCAACAAGTTTGGATTTTATCTTGGAAATTAATCTTGCAAATCTGTAATGGTTGAAATGTACAGTCGAGGAATATCAATGTATTGTTTAAAAAACCTTTTATATCTGATACCCTCTGGAAGAATTCATAAACCTAAAGTCCTTATGTAAATATCCATTCCGATGATGATATCTTCACCTGGCAATGCACATCCAAGAATTTGAGTGTGAATCTTGCATTGTGGAAAGAATTGAATTGTGATTTGACCTTTGGTAATCAGGTGAGGTGAAAATTCTTCCATCTGCTACTCTGAAATCTTGCCTGTGAGGTTTCAGTATTCTTGGCTTAAAGTCATTTGGATTCATTATTGATATAGCTCTACTTGTATCACAATTACTTGAATTGGCTTATCATACTTAGTAGGATAAACATGAATAAGTGCTTGAGCAACAAGAGATGAGAGATTGAGAGAGAGAATGGGATCTTGTTCCCTATGTGATGGCGTCGTGTTGAACATCTCCATTGGGACTTCTAAGGAAAATTGAGTTTGGTCAAAAGGATTTATTTCTTCAGAAAAAATGGACTCGAGATCATCATATGAAGAAATATGTTGACCAGTATGCTTTTGAATGTCTTCAATCAATTTAATTCCTTTATTGTTTTCAGGACAATTCTTAGCAAAATGGCCTTTTTGGTTGCAAATGTAGCACCTTGGGGATTTCTTCCTTTTTTTCTTCATTTGAGGATCAAAATTCTTCTTTTTGAAGTATCTTCCATCTTTTTGGTCTTGAAGAATTTTAAGAAGAGAATCTAAATTCTTGAATTTCTTCCTTTTCCTAAACCCACTGGTTTTATCAACCTTTGCATTTGCCTTTAATGACTAAATCTGGCCTTTATCATCTATACATGGATCTCCTTTCAGATGCTCATGAACCACTTCCCTTTTATGACATATCTTCTGGTGCTAAGATCACTAATTGTCCTATCTGTCCTGGAGAAAGACCAATGATAGACTTGTATTTGTGGTGGATATAGATTTCAGCTCCATCCTGTAATGTCTTGGGAAATGAACTTAGAAATACTTGCTTTAAGCTTGGATTTGCACCCAAAACATAAAAAAGATTTGTTAATCTATTCATATGTTTGTCAATATCTTTTCAAAAATAAGAATGACATTTAAGCTCAAAAATTCTCTTAAGCTCTAAATCTTTTGTGGGCTCTTCAAGAAACACTTGATGAATTAAAACTACGGCTTCTTCAAATGCTTGTCTTGTTAGGAAAAATATCCCTTCACTTTCTTGAAGTGTTGACCACTAGCTTTTCAACATTCCTGTGAATCTTGCAGAGAAATCTGACAGTATCTTTCAAAATTAGTTTCTTCCATTGTGATGATAAAGAGAATAGGTGATACAGGATCTCCTTGCCAAACTCCTCTAGAAGATTTGAAAAACCTCTTGGAACCCTACTAATGAGAACTGAGAACCAGCAATTTTCAAGAACATTTTGTACCAGAGAAATCCAGTCTTCATGAAACTCCAACTTCCTCATTATGGAGTATAGGCACTACCAAGAGAGTCTATCAAATGCTTTTGTTAGGTCTAATTTAACAATCACATTTCCTTCTTGCATTTTCCTATCCATAAAATCAACCATTTCTTGAGCAAGAATAATGTTGCCAGTGATTTCTCACCCCTTCACATAAGCCACCTGCTCCTCGGAAATAATTTTAGGCAGCATAAAAGCTAGCCGATTAGCCAGCACTTTTGTATAAATTTTGTTGAAAAAAGTGCAGAGACTAATTGGCCTAAACTCATTAAAAGAAGACGGGTTGGCTACCTTAGGGATTAATGCGATAAGTGTACTTGTGAGAATGCTGTTGGAAGTCATTTGCCTTTCAAGAAGTCCTTAACTGCATTGTGTAGGTCTTGTCGAATTATGCTCTAACAAATTGTGAAAAAGACTCCATTGTATCTATCTATTCCTGCTACTCCTTCCGGGTCCAGAGAAAACGTGGCTTTCTTTACTTCTCTAATGAGGGCTCGACTAGGAGCAATTGGTTATCCTTCCTTGAAATCACTTGTGAAATATTGTTGATAAGTGAATCATCTATCAAATCCGCATTTTCTTGCCTTAAAAGATTTTGAAAGAAGTTGATCCCTTCCTCTTCTATTTCTGAAACGTTCTCAGTCCATGCCCCATTTAATTTGAGATGTGCATTTTTTGCCTTTTAGCTTTGAGAGAGAAGTGAAAAAGTGAGTGTTCTGGTCTCCATCTTTTAGCCACATTAGTCCCACTCTTCGCCTCCAATATGATTCTTCTTCTGGAAGGCATTTAGTGTGGTAGGCTTGTGCATCAGCTAGAGCAATTCGATTGCAATTTTTGGCTTGGCTGGTTCAGGAGGGTTTACTTGTACTTTTTTACCTTCAAATCAACATATTTGACTTTGCTAAAAATATTTTTGAAAATTGTATGGCTCCAATTTTGACACTCCGCCTTGAGTCTTTTGAGCTTTAAAGCTAGGATGAAAAGAGGAGAACTAGCACAATGGAGATTCCAATTAGTTTCTACCACCTGCATGAAAATTGTGGTGTTTAGTCCACATATTTAAAAATCAAAATTGCTTTGAGCCTGAGGAAGCATGGAAGTTGTTTGCAAGGGGAGCGGAGATTGATCTAAGCATGTCTTGGAAAAATGTTCCACTACAATACTATACAAGGTTTCCATGAACTCATTACTGCAAACATATATCTATCTAGGCGCTTCCATATAGTGTTGCCAAAACAATTACCTCGCCATGTGAACTTGCACCCTTGATATGCCAATTCCATCAATCCGCAATCTTGGAGGAAGGCGTTGAATTCTTGCATTGCTTCCATGTCTCAACAATACATTGATATTCCTCGACTAGAAATCACATAAGAAGACATTTCCACAGCACTTAAGACTCGAAAGAGTTCTATTCTAATAGATTTGCAGGAAAAATTTCTCTCCTATGCTTCTCTCTAAAACTTTCTCTCACTCACTTTCCTTCCTTCTTGGCCATTGGCCATGGAGGAAATGGAGGCCCTTCAGCCAGTGGCTGAGGGGCAAGCTCGCTCTTTTGCGGATGTCGTCAAAAACAAGATGGATCTCTACCACACTCCTCGGCCTTTCCTTTGAAAGAGTTGCAATCATTCAAAGAAGAACCAGCACTTTTTTTTTTCTAAAAAAGAGGTTAAAAAGTTGGCTGCCCCTTTCCGTTTCACTTTTGTGGGCAACTTCCCAAAGGGCAAACCAAATATGGAAACCGTGCGTAAAAGTTTTCATACGATTGGCTTTAAGGACAGTTTCACAATAGGTTTTGTTGATCATAAACACATATTAATTAGATATTTTTTGAAGTATGATTATTTGTTTTGTTGGCTTAAAAACACTTGGTTCATTAATGGATTTTACATGAGAGAGTTCTCAAATGGCACCCCCTATACATGCCAAACATCGAACTATTAGTAGTTCCGGTTTGGATAATGTTGGAAGGTCTCCAAATAGTTTTCTTCACTAAAAATGCAGTTTTCAGCTTGGCTCAAGCTGTGGGAAAGCCTCTCAAGCCTGATCTTTCGGCTTCACACGCCTAAACACAGCAAAGGTTTGTGTAGAGGTTGATCTTTCGACAACTCTTCCAACTAGAGTATGGTTAGGAGTAGGTGACGGGAGAAAGTGGCAAAAAATCAGCTCTTAGAACATCCTATCCTACCGTACAAGGTGTCATAAAATAGGCCACGCATTTGGCTGATTGTAAAGAAGGGACTGCTCAACCCTCCAAGAACCTTGAATCACTACCTCCTAAGGGTTAAGCTCCTACAAGGCCAATCAACATGCCATCTTCTCCCTGGAAACTAGTTCAAAATGAAGAAGTCGAGACTTTAGGTATTCCAAAGGAAATTCCAAATGAGTCAATGCCAATTTTGAATACTAATTCAAAAATGATAGCAAATCATGGAGAAAACTTGGGGATGGAAGCACCCACAACCGGAAATATGGTGGCGGAAAACTTTTCGATGGTGGAGCCACCATCTTCCAAGGTAGTGGAGGCTGTTATTAAAGCTCCACAAAAGAAGGACATTCAAAATTCAAATGACCAGGAAGCCGGGATGGAAAATTCAAACATGATTGAGATAAGTCAAGACCTAACTACCTCATAAGATGCTAATTCGACCGTTTCAAATGATGATTCAAAACCTCCAAATCTGGTCATGGATTTGCCTATTCAAAATTCAAAAGATGAAGCTATCTGGACATTGCTATCTCTAATGCCTGAATTGTGGAGGAACTCCCATGCTATTTTTCAGACAATGGATCTCCTTATCCTAATGCACCTCATAATTGGGAAGGAACCATGCAAAATTCCCAACCTAGTAGCTCACCACCAAAATTGAAATAGGAAAGACCTCACAGCCACGAGTAAGCCTACATTCAAGGAAATTGTACTATCTACAAGTAGCAACGAACATTCAAGCAAATTCTTGGGCATCAAGGAAACTAATTTCATATCCAACCTGCCTTTTCTCCAATAACCAAAGTTTAAATCAATTGATGATTCCATCATGCCTATTGATAAGGTGTTGGCAAAACAAACTTGCTACTTTTCGAGGTAATGTCTCTCATAATGGCCGGGATGTGCACCAAATCCAAGAATTGGACATTCTAGCCCCAAAAAGGAATGGAAGACGTAAGAGGACATACAATATGCCAAGAGAAATACTAACCAGGATGACCTCCAGACCCTTTCTCTATGTAATTTAGTTCTAATATGTAAAAGTCAAATTCATAGAATTAGAGGATGTTATTACTCCAAATAGCTGATTTCGTTCTGAAATATAGTGGAACTTAGTGTCTTAGATCTTACAAGATGCTAGAATTCAAAGGGTATGTCATTGAATTCATTCTCTTATTACTGCAGAGCTAGACTTCATGTTAGTCTCCATGTATCTTTTCTTTTTTTAATAATAAAAAGAGACTACCCCCACCTAAAAAAAAAGATTGACACATGAAAGAGTTGGTCGGAGCTGTGAATTTCTGAAACAACAAGCTCATTATTCAAAAATAACCAAATTTGGCCATTCATGTTTGTTTTGCAGGAATGAAATCCTAACTTTTGGGCAGTCAAGTCAATCCTAACCTCATCCACCATAGGCTCCAATAAGGCTAGAACTTTTAGTTTGTTGTCTTTAACCAATTTTTTGAGCCTCCTGAGCTAGGGTTCATTTCCTACCCCTCGTATATTGCATATTAGGACTTTATCCATATCCAAGAACTAACAGGAAGGGGTGGGGCTTGGCGAAGTTTGCTTTGAGGAAAGCCTGGAGTTAATTTTCCTTGGCATATTTTCCTACGCCGACCTTTTTGTTTTGGAGTGGTACGTCCTTTTGCTTGAGGTTCGGCCAGATTGGTTGTAGGGGAATGGACCATTTGAGCAATGAGGGGATTATTGTCTAAGAGGTAACTCGGCAGCTCCTCCATGATTTTATCATGTGTAAGGAAAAAGTCATCCTTGGCTGTTAGTTTTAAATTTTGAACATTCGAAGAGGATGGAGTTATTGTCAGCTGTTGGGCTCATTTGATTCATTGTTCAGGTTTGAATTGTTTGACTTGTCCAAGGTTGTTTCCAAAATCCCTTGAATGGTGGGATTTGAATTTTGAATCCCTGGTTCTTGTGCTGGCCTCGCCTCCACGGCTGGTTGCTCTTCCACAGCTGGTGGCATCTCCAAGGCTGAAGGTTTTTCCTGCATATTCACCTTACCATCGGTTGGAAATTTCTTGGCCAAGCGGTTGTGATGGCTCTTGGAGTATAGGTTGAGTTTCTTTCGTTCCAGATGGTCTAGCTTCATGATGTTTCACTGGTGTCTAATGTGATTCAGTTCGTTTCTTGGCTAGATGCTTCGTGTTGTCCCCAGGGCCATTGGGTTGTTTTGCCAACTTCGGACCTCCTCTCTTGCACGCTTGTTGGTCATGACCAAGTTTTTTGCATTTAGTACAGTAACAAGGAAGATCTTCATAGCTGATTTTTTGCCAAGTGTCTTCTTTACTAACCCCTAACCATACTCTAGAAGGGACTGTGGACAAGAGGTCTACCTCAACACTAACCTTGGAAACACTTAGCCGGGTTGAAATTTTTGAATGCTAAGTCCATTTTGAGAGGTGTCCCGATAGCTTGAGCAAGGCTGAACACGGCATGTTTGTTGAAAAAGATTGTTATAACTCAAAAGTACTTTATCCAGAATTTCCACGAAATGGATGGATGAATATAGGTTCAATGGAAATAGTATCTAATACATATGTGTTTTGTACAATGTGTATCGATGAGACAAATGTTTTTATGGCAACATCGGAATAATCCTCCTCCAAAGAAAATCTGATTATTACATGCTTATAATCCAGATATCCAATTGTCAATTGGCCTTTAAACCCAATTGTGTGAAAACTTTTCCTAAGTGTTTCTATATTCAGTTTTCCTTTCGGGAAATTCCCTACCAAAGTATATTGGAATGGTACAGCAAGCGTTAAACTTCTTCATCAGAGAAGAATATGGCCGGTTCTCCTTTGTGAGATTGGAGCTCCTTTAATGGAGCATCTAATTTTGGAGTGTGAATGTCTTGATTCTGTCTACCTGAGAAGACTTGTACGAATGTTCTGTTGAAGGGCAGCTGTCTCGGCCATGGTCGATTTTGCCAAAGAAAGAGAAAGAGTAAAAGGTGTTGGCACCTTGAAGATAGTCAATACCAAGTAGGTCCCTGTCCATGGATTGGCAAGCAATGTACACGTAGCCATTGGGCAACGAGGAAGAGAAAGACTTCACTTGAGGTAATTCCTCTTGATGATTGTCATGTTGTGATAGGACTTGATTTCCTTGATCGTATTGATACCATGCTTCTTCCATTTCCCGACTGCTTATGCAATTTGGATCTTCAATGCCAATGTGTGGTTTCTTTGAGGAGGGAGTCAGGAAGGGATCACAAGACCCTATCTGCCATACAGCTATGCAAGAGGTTGAAACGAGGATAGTCAACCTTCCTTGCGACGTTGAAGATAGACAATGAGGACACTCAAGGGGAGGTGCCTTAGACAATTGCCCTGGTACTAGAAGAGTTCAAGAATGTGATGCCTGCTGAGCTGTCGAAGGAACTGCCTCCTAAGAGAGAAGTCGACCACAAGATTGAGTTGGTCCCAAGCACCAAGCCACCAACAATGGTCCCCTATCATATGCCTCTTCCTGAGCTCGCAGAGCTAAGGAAGTAGTTAAAGGATTTACTGGATGCTGGTTATATTAGACCTTCCAAGTCTCCGTTTGGTGCAGTTCCAGTACTGTTCCAAAAGAAACATGATGGGTCCCAAAGGATGTGCATGGACTATATGTTCTCAAATAAACTGTCAGTGAAGAACAAGTACCCCATATCACTGATTGCGGACTTGTTCGACCAGCTTGGAGGTGTGCGATGATTTTCCAAGTTGGACCTCAGGTCAGTGTACTGGCATGTATGCATTGAGCACATGCCTTTCGGCTTGACCAATGACCCAGCAACCTTCTGCGCATTGATAAACAAGGTACTCCAAGAGTTCCTTGAGAAGTTTGTTGTAGGGTACCTTGACGATATTGTGATCTATAGCTGCACATTGGAGGAGCACATCCAACACTTGAGGGAGGTGTTCAAGGTGCTCAAGGAGAACCAACTCTTCGTGAAGAAAGAAAAGTGTGTGTTCGCGCAGCAGGAGGTGCCGTTCCTTGGCCACATTGTGGGGAAAGGCTAGATTTTGATGGATGAGTCGAAGATCTCGTCATTATGGAGTTGGAACCCCCTACCAAGAGTGATAGAACTACGGTCATTCCTTGGGTTGACAAACTATTACTGAAAGTTTGTGCAAGGCTACCCCATTATAACCACGCCCCTCACGAAGCTACTAAAGAAAGGAAAGGTATTGGAATGGGATAAGGAATAGACAAGAAGTTTTCACAAAACTGAAAAAAGCCCTGAGCCAAGAGCCGATACTAGCCTTTCCAGACTACTCAAAGGCCTTCAAGGTGGAGACAGGCACATCAGACTTTGCTATTGGCCAGGTATTGATGCAAGAAGAGCATCCAGTGGCCTACGAGTCGAGAAAGCTTAACGAGACTGAGAGATGATATAAACGCACATAGGACTTGGTAAAGCCCTTCAAGGTACTAGGTGGGTAGGAAAGGTCGCATACAAGATGCAATTCCCTCCGAAGTTAAAACTTCATCGAGCGTTTCATGTGAGCTTGGTGAAGCCCTACCATGAAGACGAGGAAGATCCTAGTCACAGACTGTCACAACGAGCACCTATGGGAGCAAGACTAGGTATCTTACGATCATCAGGTGGACTGCATACTGAAAGTACGAGAGGTACGAAAGAGGTATTGCAAGCCCAAGATCGAGTACAAGGTACGATGGAAAAGTTTGCCAAAGAGCAGGGATAGTTAGGAACCAACTAAGGCACTTTGGCAAATTTATCATACTGCATTCAGTAGATCGAAGTCACCACCGACAGCTGATGCTACTACTCCTTCCTTTTTTATTTTTATTTTTTTTTGAAAATCTATTTTTTCCTTTCTATTTGATGAACCTAATTTGGTTAATATAAATAAAAATTAATAAAATAAATTTGTACTTCTTTATCAAATTTATCTTTTGTGAGAGTTTGTCCATTACTCCAAAGAGTTGTTGCCTTTTTAGTTACATCATTCGCGTAGTTCAGTCTTCCTACACAACTTCACTTAGAGGTCTCAAGTGCTTGGGCATGATGACTCTTTTGTACCTATCACACAATCTCAAAATCTTTCTTGGTACACGTATCCTTTCTTAGAGGGATACACAAGGAAAACAAGCTCTATTTGCGCTATCTATGCTATAGTTATCCCAAACCTTTAATTTTTACTATATGATAATTTCCTTATGATTGAATCTAAAATCTTATATCCTAGGGAATCTTCGATACCAATAAGTGTATTTACATTTATGTTGGGTTTGCCAGTAATATAGTTCCTGGCACTATTTGCCCAACTAGAGAAAGTAACAGAAAAAATATTTTTTTTTAAACATAAATCAATAATTACCAGGAAACATACTTTAAATGTTAAAATATACTCCCTCCATCCCAATTGGCAAAACAACCCAACAAATTTGCACAAAATTTTAGGTATCTATAATATGTCTAAATGGCCATAAATACCGTTATTGGGTTTGCATTGACTTCGTACAAATATTTGAGTGAATAGAGAAGATAGAATAAAGGAGGGAGTGATGATGAATTAATTGTTGGGTCCATTAATTGTTGGGATGGAGAATATTTTGAATTTTTGGAAGGATAAATTTGAATCAGATTTAAACAATGCAAATCATCCATTTCAAGTAAGATGACATTGGGACATCCCAATGTGGGAAGTGTGACAAAATAAATGCGACGGAGGGAGTAACTTTTTTCAAAATAAGGTTTTATTAATACTTAAATAAACATTGGGCGATCTTATCGCTAGTAATCTAAAATATATCTTTTATAAAGTTCATGTAAAAATCTAAATCCTATTACAAAAGTAAATAGGAATTCCTTTTTCACACTTTCTAAATTTCTTGAAAGGTTATACTTAGTAAATATTCACTTATTCTTTATTTCTCTTTTACTCAACCTAGAGGACACACTTCCGTTGTTCCAAAGTCAGTTATCATTTAAAACTTAATACTTCTTGCTCGTCCTTGACTATGCTTTAGTACCACAATCCGGTATCATAAGTGTCTAGCCTATGACACACCACAAAGATCATATCCTAAGTTCTGATAGCATTAAAAATGTCACGTTCCTGACCCACACTTGCTACGCATGTGCCATCTTTGTTGTATCCGTGAAACCCTATTCTCATGAATTAAGGCATCCATCCATGTATTGACAAACCAAAAATATTTATTACAAAAGTGGAAGAGACTATTTTTAAGTAATAATTTTTATTTTGTGCAGTATATAAATTCTAGAAAACTAAAAGTACAACTAGCGACCCAAGTAAGGTAGTCAATAGCCTTTAATTTTATTTCCTCGAAGTGTCTGAAGCGAACTCCATTTACTCGATCGGATTCATTACGTAACATTAACTCCACAACTATAATCTTTAATTAATTTGTAAAAAGTATTTATGATGGGATGAGTGATAAGTCACTAGTAAATAGCACTGACACACTACTGGATACATGTAGTTATATATACATATATTTCACAATCATTGCACAATATCGATGCACAAGTTTTTAATTTAAATCATATTTTCAAATAGTGTATTATTTAAAACTCATTTAGTCAAGTAATTTAAATCACATCTTGTAACTGTAGTCTTTCGTCTATACTGTATTCTGTATCAAATCACATATCATTTACTTTTTAGAAAATCTATAACAAGTCATAAAAGTCATCCACAATCATGTATCAATTTGCGGTGGCTCAAATCGAACCACGCCGTCATCGGCACTGAGTACTCAATCTAGTTATTAGCCCCACGAGAAAAGGTGCCAAGAAGTTTGGTAGTTCCTCTTGACCTGTACTATTCTTTTAATCAAGCAACCGTAAAGGTGAATGTTATTGATAGGACATTAAGCTTTACAATGACGGATATAAGGGCAGCCATTTGCATCCAAAGACAGAAATCCTTTTACAAAGCTAGGGATTGAATCTCTAAAGTACTCAACAAATGTTCTTGACCTAATGCCCTCAGTTGCTAACCAATCGGCTATTTGGTTTGCTTCTCTAAATACATGAGTGAAAGTAAAACATTTTTCTTTTACAAAATCAGAAATGAATTGAATTTGGAAGTCTATACTCCATGGAATTCGTGCTTGGCCATTTAGGATGTTTGAACTAGGACTTGCAAATCAATTTCCACCTCAACATGCTAAAGCCTTAGTTATGTACTGTAACTGTCATGTACTATACTATCATGTTAGTCCCTACCAACTATTTTATGTTCGTTTAGAGCAACATCCTCTTTCATTAACCGTACAACACATACATATCAAGTATGTGAAAAATCATACAACTATCACATTTCTATAATTTATAAACTATGCAATCCACGTAGTCATATATTATCCAGATTTTCATAGCAAACATAATTCATTTCATAAAACACGTTTTCATAAATACAAGTGAAAACATGGAAGTTCATAAATCTTTTTAGTAGATATACAAGTTCGTAAAATAATTTAGATATACAGGGATAAGAACCACCTACTTCGGTGCGCTAAAGAATTGCACTCTTGTGCTTGTTCTTCTTCAATAGAAATGTATATAGTTGGGCATAATTTATTAACTATAGGTTCACCATTTATAAAATGCCATAGTAATCCCACCTATTTACTTCAGTCTATACTTTCCTATTGCATTAGAGAAAAAATATTTGTTATAGTACTATATAGATTTTGCTATAGTCCTATATTTTTTTTAAGCAAATGCCCAAATAGGTGAAAATTTTATTGATTTAAATGCAAAAATACATCAAGATTTACAATACCGGATGTATGGGCAGCCCCAAGTATCCATGGTTAACAAACATCGTATGGAAGAGGGGATTGTTTCTTGGATATATTCTACATAGGAAGAATTAATAATGCCCTCTTAGCTAAACTATTTGCTACTATATTAGCCTCTCTAAAGATATGGGAAAAAGAGTAATGTTTGCCAACTAAGAAACTCTTGATGAACTGCATTTGTGGGTCGATATTCCATGGAAGTGCTACTGCACCTTTTAGCAAAACTCCACCCCTAGCTGCCAAACCCTGTTGCCTTTTGATGCCCCTTTGACATTCAACTTTACATGACCAATAGGTGGAGTACATTTTACAGCCCTTGCATGCCTTGGTTTGGTTTGAATAAAATGTCTACAAATATCTTCTGAGAGGAGGATGTCATCAGCCGATACCCCCTAGAGAATGGGAAAGTGCTGGAAATAACCCCTAGATTTGTACAACTCTCCATGATGACCACTTGTGCAATAGCTGCCCTTCCTTCAAAAAATGCCTTGTTTCTTGCTTCCACACAAGCCAAAAAATTGTGCCGGGGAGAATTTTTTGGACATCTCCTATTGTGGTTGAAGGCGAATTATTGCACCACCACGAATTTAGCTTTTCTTTTATACATATTGACGGGGGAAAGACCAGTTCCAGCCATGTTTCAAAAAAATGCCAAACTTGTTTGGAGATTGCACAATCCACAAACAAATGATCGTATGGTTCCTAGTGGTTGCAAAAGGAGAATTTGGAGGAAATTGGAATAGCAATTTTTGAGAGGCTTATATCAAGGGGAAGACGCCTGTTCAACAATCTCCACATGAAAATGGATATCTTCAATTGCAGCCTTTTATCCCACATCATTTGTCATTTGAAAATGAGGATGATTTTGGCCGAAAAGTTGAGGAGATAGAAAAATCACCATTAGTTGTTACAGTCCAAAGGAGCTTATCTGGACTATCCGTGAGGTGAAGGAAGTGTTTTTGGAGAGAAGCTGAATTTTTCTAAGTTCTTTACTGGCATATCTATTATCGAAAATGTTAGAACTCCAAACTTGGGCAACTGTGAGGTTTTGATCAAAAACTTGCTCAACTTCATGGAAAAGAGGCCGTTGTTGCAACCAAGGAACAAACCAGAAGGAGCATTGTGCATTCTGAATCAAGAACACAAAATGCTTTTCAACTTCATTATAGATGCGTAGCATCCTTTTTCCAAGCGTAAGTATCCCTCATTGACTCCGTAGCCACACAGGGATGTTCATGGCATCTTCGGTATCTACCTCAGAGAAATTTTCACCATAGTGAGTCTCTTCTCCAGAATTTCCACCATAATTTGATGCTAAAAACTTTCACAACTTCATAAATGAGGTAGATGCCTAGAGTTTTTAATCCATATGAGATAGTCGGTTGACATAATGTACTCCAAGAAACCCAGTGATGTTTATAACCCACATCCGAGGAGCCCCAAAAGAATGTGGCTAAATTGTCTTTCCAGATTTTGGAGCACTAATGACGGAGATGAGAGTACAGCCAATAAGAAGGTAGGAATGCTGCTTAGAACATGTTTTATGAGAACTTATCATCCACTTGGGGAAAGAAATTTTGATTGCCATCCACGAATTCTTGATGCAACTTTCTCAATCAATGGTTGAAATAAAGATATCCTTCTCTTGGCTTTTTGTATGGAGCATCCCAAGTATGTCGGGGTGGAGTTTTCTTGACAAAGCCTGTTTTGTGTTGTATCATTCGGATGCATGAGGTTGCTGCCTTTTTGGAGACGTTGAAAGAGCTTTTTGACTTACTGATTAACCGCCCTGATGAGGCTTCAAATTGGGAGAGGAAAGCCATGAGGTTCTGAATAGATTTTGCTTCTCCTTTTGTGAAGATAACAACAGTATTGTCTACCAAGGCAAGATGGGTGATTGGTGGGCAATATCTTAGTAGGGCAAACTTCAAAATTCTACCAAGGTTGAATTGTTGTTTTAGAGACGAGAGAATGACCCCATCATAATAATAAAGAGAAGAGGTAACAAAGGGTCACCTTGACGCACCTCTCTGGAGGATCTAAAGAAACTCTCTGGTACCCCGTTGATTAGGAACGAAAACTAGCAGTCCTCCACAATATTCCTTATGAGTGAAATCCATTCTTCTGCAAATCCAAGTCTTCTCATTGTTGCATATAGAAAGGGCCAAGAGAATCTGTCAAAGCCATTTGTTAGGTCCAACTTGATGAGAAAATTTCCGCATCTTATTTTCCTGTCAATGAAATCAAATATTTCTTGTACAAGCAATATGTTGTCTGAGATATCCCTTCAACTCACGTAAGCCACTTGTTTAGGGGAAATTATTCTTGGCAAAATGGAGGCAAGTCTCGTAGCCAAGATTTTTGTGCAACTTAAACAATCTTGTTGAAGAATGTGCATAGGCTAATGGGTATAAAGTCACTAAAGAAGGAAGGGTTCATGGTTTTTGGAATCAAAGCAATTAAGGTGCTTGTGAAAACACCCTAGGTAGAGTCGTGCACCCTTCAAGAAATTCTTCACTGCAGTAAAGAGGTCTTGTTGGATTATATTCCAACAAGTGGAAAAGAATACCCCATTATAGCCATCTATGCCGGGAGCTCCATCTGGATTGAAGGAGAAAACCGCATCCTTCACTCCTTTAATTGGAGGCTCAGCCAACAATAACAAGTTGTCTTTATGGGTTAGAACTTGAGTGAGGTTTTCCAGCAAAGAGTGATCAAGACCAATTGGAGCATTCCCAGTCAAGGGCTCGTTGAAGAAGTTTACTCCTTCATTCTCAATTGATTGAATATCATCCGTTCAAAAGCCATTTACCTTGATCTATGAGATGTTGAGTCTTCGTCTTTCGGCCATGAGAGAAGCATGAAAGAATTGGAGTTTTGATAAACCCTTCTTCTAACCATTTCATCTCAGATTTTTGCCGCCAAAAGCTTTCTTTCTCTACAAGACATTTGGTGTGAAAAGCTTGAGCTTGTACCAATGCAATTTGATTACATTGGTTTGGTTGATGTAGGAAAAGCTCTACTTTGAGTTTAACTTCATTCTCTACTGCATGAACTTTATTGAAAATATTTCCAAATATTGTATGACTTCAATTTCTCAGTTCATCCTTCAAGCGTTTTAACTTTGAAGCTAGGATTGAGACGGGTGGTCTAGAGCACGGAAATGACCAATTGCTTTCCACAACCTGCAAAAAATTTGGGTGTTTAGTCCACATATTTAAAAACTTGAATTGCGGTGGTCCTGAGAAGTTGTTATTGGAATTTTGAGGAGAAGCGGAGAATGGTCAGAGCATGTTTTGAGGAGATGGTGAACGCTGATTTTTGGAAGGCCGAGAGGAGCAAATATTGCACACAAATTTGTCCTCTCCACATGAATTTACATCCATTGTAAAAGCCATGTCTATCAAGCCACAATCTTGAAGGCAATCGTTAAACTCTTCCATAGCATCTATCTCCAAATTGGAGGAGCCTTTATATTCATCTAAATTTGCAATAACATTGAAGTCTCCTCCTGTAAACCACATGGAAGAAGCCACATTCAGTCTACGAAGGTCTGCCCATAACTCTCTTCGTTCCATTTTGGTGCATTTTTCGTAAATAAAAGAAGCAACTACTTTGACATGCAAGAAGCTAGACGAAATTGAAACATGTATAAGTTGATCAGAGACAAAAATATCTTGAACTGTTAAGTTATATTAAAGTAACCAAAATTTTCGTTAGGATTGGATTTGTTACCATCAAACCCTAATCTCTGTGCAAAAGAGGAAATCCTCGCCTCGTCCACTATTGGCTCCATTAAGGCTAGGACTTTTATTTTGTGTTCCTTCACTAGAAATTTGACTCTACGAAGAGAGGTTTATATCCTATTCCTCTTACGTTCCAAACTAGCATATAGTGATCTATCTAGCAACATTTAAGATTAGGGTGCGGAGTGGAAAGCTGTGACACAAGCCTTGTTTTGATTGAGTGTGGCCCAGTGTAAATCCTTCTACACCGTGCCTTTTCTTCTTAGAAGACTTACCAGCTGATTGGTTGGTCGTGGGGACTGGCTCAACATTTTCTTGGATAACATTCGGGGTTGGAGGAGTGTCATTGTTTGAGAAATAATAAGGGAATTCTTCTAAGATTTTGTCATGAGTGAGAAAGGAGTCATCCTTTGTCTCGTTGTTTGAATTTTGAATTTGAACGGGGGAAGGCGGCTCCATATTTGTTGCAACTTCCTTGAGTAAGTCAACACATTTTGAACATGGATTACTTGATTCGAATCATCAGCAGCCAAATTAGTTATTCCAATCCCTACCTTTGAAGGATTCAAAATTAGAATTTCTAGAATTGTGGGAGAGGCTGAGGTCGTTCCTTGATGCCTTGGGAATGGTGGCTCTTCTACCCGATTTACCATAATCTCGTCCACAGCTAGTTGAGCTTATGAATTCGATAGTTTTGTGCCTGAGGGACCTAGATCCTTGCTAGGGATTGGAATCCATTGCTTGTTATCCTTTTTCATCTGCGCACATTTTGAGCATTCTTGGAAATGGTAACTTGATACTGTTGGTTAGAAGAATGGGAGTTCAATTTCCACGCCATTCAAGCCGAAGGATCGTGGCCTATTTTATGACACTTTGTGCAATAACTCGGCAAATCTTCTTAACTGATTTTTTGCCATCTTCCATACTCACCAACGCCAATCCAAATTCGTGATGGCAATATAGCTAGGAGGTCAACTTCTACACAAACTTTTGTTGTATTAGGCTGAGTAAAGTTTTACGTTACCAAGTCAAGCTTGAGTGGTGTACCAACCGCCTGAGCAAGGCTAAAAATTGAGTGTTTATTGAAAATACTACTGGAAGGCCCTCCAAAGTAATCCAAAATTGATGGTTCTACCTCTGTTGTGAAGAGGGGATGCCATTTATGTGAGAATGTGCATAAAGAAACCATTGATGAACCATGTGGTTTTGAGCCAGCACCTTAGATAGTCCTCCTCCAAAGCAAAACGTATCATAACATGTTTATATTCAATGTAACCAATTGTAAATTCACCTTTAAAGCCAATAGTGTGGAAGCATTTCCGCACCGTTTCCATGTTCGGTTTGCCTCTTAGGAAGTGACATACCAAAGTGAATTTGAATGGGGCTACCGACTTTTTAATTTCTTCCTCCAAGAAGAAAATAGCCGGCTCTCCTTTGTATGATTGAAGATTTTTCAGGGGTTGCTCCGGTTGTTTGTCTTGGTTGTTGCCAATTAAAGTTTGTGCGAATGATCTAGGTTGCCCTCCAGCAATAGGCCGGAGGGCATCACCCTCGGCCATGCCTAAATGTCAAGGATACTTTTAAAGTGAGAAATTTTTTAGATCGAAGGAGGAGAAAGTTGTGTAATAGAGTGAGTTAGGTTTTCTGTGATAAAAATGTACTTTTAACGTCCTTTAGAAAATATATAGGCCCATTATTGATCTCTATAAGATACTTGAGGGTATTTTTGTCAATTTTAATGTGTCATTGGGAGCCATCTTGTACTTTATAAGATCATTGAGGGTTGTTCAATATTTTTAGGTCAAATATATATGGGTATTTTTGTACTTCTACAGAAACTTTATGTGAAATAATTGTAAAATGTAAGGTCTTTTCTTATATAAATATCGAGGACTTCCAAGGACTAATAATTTAACCTATAAAATATCCAGGACTTCCAGGGACTAATAATTTAACCTATAAAATATCCAGGACTACTTACAAATTTGTAGAAGTTGAAAATGGCTCAATATGACACATTAAAATATATTTGGGCTAGCACTGTGAAAATCTTAATAAAACTTAGGGGGTCACAACATAATTTCAAAGAGTTGCGGATTGAGTTTGACCACATAAAACTATTATGGTAATCTCTAATTTTTTTAAGAGTCAAATCTGTGTCTTTTAAAAGTAACTTAGGTAAGAATAAAAACTCTATTAAAAATTAGGGACTAAACTAAAAAAAATTATAAATCGTCATCTTCTTCACGGTGTTCAGCAGATCAATGTCACCGCTAACAACTGATGCTACTACACCTTCATTTTTTTTTTTTTTTTTTTCTATTGAAGATCTATTTTTTCCCCTTTTTTTCATGAACCTAATTTATTGGTTAATCTAAATACAAATTAATAAAATAAAATTGTATTTCTTTTGCTCCATAAAAATTATGTAAATAAATACTACTATGTAATCCACTGATCTCTAATAATTTACAATAATTTCAAAACTAAAATAAATAAATAATTACAAAAATTAAAAAATTTTATTAAACTAAGAAAAGAAGCTTACTATTTCCCTTAAAGCCTTAGCAAATATTTTCTTCTCTTCTCCCAATTTGCTCCAATATTTGCAGGAAAGTTTCATGCCATAGAATCCAATATTTACAGATGAATTGATCCCTAACATTTCTCCTAAAATTGGCTAGCCTTCAAGATTGATATGCATTAATATTTTACAAACTACATCCAACATAGTTCCTTATATAATTAGCTTTCTTAACAAAAATATTTTTATACTTTCCTAGTGTTCCCTAATTATTTTTGGAAATTTCTTACTATTTTTAATTAGATTACACAAAAGTTTGGTGTTTCACCACCAAGCATTCCATTAAAGCTCACCCCAACAACCATACAAACAATATAAGGGTTGTAATAGGTTTCCGAAGCAGACTCAATGATGAGAAGGTCTTGGAACAACCTAGGATTGAAACCCTAGTTTTATCGATTTCTTCTTGGTTTATAGTTTTCACCTTTTTTTTATTTTTATTTTTTTAAAGCAAACGCCCAAGAAGGCAGAAATTTTATTGTTAATGTTAACAATTTTTACAATGTCGAAGATTAGGGCAGCCCCTAGCATCTAGGATAACCAAACCTTTAATAGAGCAAGGAATGGTATATCGATCATACTCAACATATGTATGGTGCAGAATACCCTCATTTGCTACAAAATCCGCAACTTGGTTTGACTCTCTAAATACATGTTTAAAAGAAATGTCCCTGCTTGCACAATAGCCTTTAATGAAGCGGAGTTGATTGTCAATGCACCAAATTGATGCCGATGAGCCATTCAATGTGTTAACAAGAGTTAGTGAACCAATCTCCACTTCCAAAGCTTGTATCTTCAGTTTGCCATACATCTTAAGCCCATCTACAAGGGCCATTGCCTCAGCTTGCTGGTTGGTTTGGTGTTTGTAGCCGATGGAGAAGGCCCAAATGCATTGCCCATTGCGATCTCTTAGATTGCCGCCACCCGCTGCCATACCTAGATTTCCTTTAGAAGAACCATCCACATTCAATTTAAAGCGTCCAAGAAAACGAGGGCATTCCCATTTGATCGCTAGGACTTTCCTGGGTTTTGTTTTGAGTAGTTGCTTTGGACGCATTTTGAAATTAGCAAACACATCTACTGGGCTTACTCTTGTAAACGGATAAATGGAGGACATATTCTCCAAATAAGAATGTATGTCAGCAATTATACTGTCACTAGTTGTTTTTCCAAAAAATTCCTTGTTTCTAGCTTTCCATAAGAAGCAGCAAATTATGCAAGGAAGGATTTTATGGATTGCCCCAAGTGTGGATGAAGGAGATGCAGCCCACCACCAAGAGTTTAGCTTGTCTAAGATGGTCATGGATGGCGCAAGCATCACCTCAAGGCAAGCTTAAACCTGTCAGATATGCTGTGATCTTTTACACTATGACAAAAAAATGATCGAAGGATTCTTCATGGCAACAAAAACAGCACTTGGAAGCTAATGAAAAACCAATTTTTCACATAGTGTCATCTAATGGTAGCCTCTTATTCAGCAATTTCCACATGAGTAGATGGACATCTTCAATTGGAGTCTCACATCCCAAATCATTTGTCTAGATAGAATCCGCGCCTTTGGGGTGTTGGTCGATAACATTGAGAAAGAGCCCTTGGTTGTTAAGGTCCAAATTATTTGGTCCGGTTCCTCAATCAAGAAAATTGTCCTTTCATTGAGAATTGCTACAATGTTTTGTAACTCCTCATTGGAATATCTTCCATCAAGAAAGGAAAGATTCCAGCCATTGGGACTCCATACATGTGACACTTTAAGATGAGCATCATATACTTGTTCCACCATGTGGGAGAGAGGCCCATGTTCGGTCCAAGAAGCAATCAGCTTTCCTTATTAGGAATAACAGTTACTTTTCTGCTTCATCACGAAGTCTCAGCATTCTTTTCCAAGTAAGTGATTCTCCTGGTGATTCCGTGACTAAGGAGGGATGTTGACTTTTAAGATATCTTCCATGAAGAAATGAGCACCACAATGAGTTGTTATTCCAGAACTTCCACCAAATTTATGTGATACTAAAACCACGAACCACATCTTCTAGTGATGAAATTTTTAGCCCATTTGAATGTGTTGGCTGACAAACTATGGTCCATGAGATCCAATGTCATTTTAGAACCCCATTCGAGCATCCCCAAAAAAAGTTTGCAAATTGCCTTTCCAGCTCCTTGATAACTGATTTTGGGGGTAAAAGAACCGACAATCTCTTAATCGGGATGCTACTAAGACATGCTTGATAAAGACAAGCTTGGCTCGGGGGAAAGAAATCGAGTTTGCCATCCATGGATACGAAGCTACTTTTTCAATTAGTGGCCGAAAAGATCCAGCCCATAACACCCCCAAATCCAATTTCAAGTGGATCCCAAGTATATTCTCTTATACACATCTTTATGTGTATAAGAGACAGTTGGATTTTCCGAATTCAACCGAATTTCAAATTCAGATAGTGTAGAAGGAACAGACTCTTAAAGAGCTGCCCAGATGAGTTCTCAAAACTTGAGAGGAAGTTCATTAAGTTCGAATGGATTTGACATCTCCCTTTGTGAAAATGGCAATGTCATCTCGCAAATGCCAAGTGAGAGATTATTGGACAAGGTTGCAGAAGTTCATAATGTGTTATCTTGCCCCAACAAAATTGAGCATCCAATCCTCGGGAGAACGTCTCCAGCATTATTATGAATAGGAGGGATGATATGGGGTCTCCTTGGTGAACCCCTATGGAGGATTTGAAGAAACCCTAGGTGCCTTATTTATGAAAATAGAAAACCAGCAATCCTCCAAAATATTCTTCATGAGAGAAATCCATTGTTCAAAACACCCAAATTTTTGAAGAATTGCATAGATGAAAGGCCAAGAAAGCCTATCAAACGCCTTGGTAAGATCAAGTTTGATGACCGTGTTGCCTCCACTTGTTTTCCGATCTATGAAACCGGCCATCTCTTGCACCAGAAGGATGTTGTCCGCAATATCTCTCCCTTGGACATAGGCAACCTGATTGGATGAAATGATTTTTGGCAGAATTTGATGACCTCCTGGAAGAGAGATGATTGGCAAGAATTTTAGTGCAAATTTTGTTAAAAAAAAGTGCACAAACTAATAGGCCGAAAGTCATTGAAGGAATTGGGGTTGGCTATTTTTAAGATTAATGTGACAAGAGTGTTGGTAAACATTCGTGGCAGCTTTGCACCCATAATAAAATCACGCACCGCAAGGAAGAGATCGTGTTGAATAATGTTCCAACAAGTAGTGAAGAAAGTCCCATTATAGCCGTCAATGCCAGCCGCACCATGAGGGTTGAGAGAGAGCACCGCATCCTCAACTCCTTTGTTGAGAGTTCGGTTATTAAGTACTGATTATCCTCCTTTGATATGTTTCCTGTGAGATTGTCTAGTAACGAGAGGTCTATAGCAACAGATCTCAGTGTAGTATAAGAGACTGGAAAAACATAATTCCAGCATCCTCAATTAGTTGCATGTTTTCAGTCCAAGCGCCATCAACTTTGATCTTTGAGATGCGTAGTCTTTGGCTTTTGGCCAAGAAGGGTGGAGTGGAAGAATTTGGAGTTTTTTTTGCCCTCTTTCAGCCATTTCATCCCCGCTTTTTGCTGCCAAAAACTTTCTTTTTCTGCAAGACATCTCATGTGAATAGCTTGTGCGTGAGCTAATGCAATTTGGTTGTCTTGGCTGTGATGTTGTAACAGAGCTTCTTCTTTGCATTTGACATCTTGTTCAGCTTCTTTGACCTTTGTGAAGACATTTCCAAACACCGCGTGACTCCAATTCCTAAGTTCAGCTTTTAGTCTTTTTAGTTTGGAGGCAAGAATGGAGAGGGGAACTTATGAATTACTAATCCAATGATTGTTTGGTGGTCTTTGTGGTTAGTCCACGTATTTAAGAATTTAAATTGCTTCGGACCTGATGTAGTTTCATTAGAAAGCTTTGAGAACAAGTGGCGAGTGATTTGAACATGTCTTGACAAGGTGTTCAACACTAATATGTTGAAAAGCTGGCAAAAAATTGGTGTTACAGACAAACTTGAAAACACATCCAATCTCTTCCATACCACATGATGAAACCTATTCCTACGCCAAGTGAATTTGCAGCCTTGAAAAGGTAAGTCCACCAAGCCACAATCATGGAGGTAATCATTAAATTCACTCATAGCGTCCAACTGTAAAGAGCATGAGCCTTTGTATTCATCTGAGCTAGAGATAACATTAAAATCACCATTTACCAGCCATGGAGCTTGTGGTTGGACAGCTCGGAGTTACCCCCAAAGAGCTTTTCTTTCCGTCTTTGTGCACTTAGCGTATACAAAAGAGGCTGCCATGTCAATGTGTGGAGGAGAAGTGGAGATGGATGCATGAAATAGTTGATCCGAAATAAAAATGGGGGCTAAACCGAGCACCTTATTCCAGAACCCAAAATTTTCCATTGGGGTTACATTCACAGCTATCGAAACCTAATTTATTAGCAAAGAAGGAGATTCTCGCGTTGTCCACCGTTGGTTCCATTAAAGCAAGAATTTTTATTTTGAGTTGTATGCACGGAATTTCCCAGATTTGTATAAGAGACAGCTACAAGTATCTCCCTCATTTTACACAGATAGAGTAGTGTATAAGAGCAGTCCTACAACATGCCAAGACCATTGTGCACACAAGGTTTTTAAATCGAGTAGAGACATAGGATTAAATATAGCTTGGTTTGCATGAATAAGGGTATCCGTTTGTGCCTTGCATGGGGTGTGTCATTCTAAAAGTAGCATGGTAATTCCTCCAGAATTTTTGCATCGGGGATGCATACTAATCATCTTTGGATGTGCTTGAATTTGACATTGGAGATGCTGCCTGGGGGATGTAAGAATCATTTTTGGATGGGGTGTTTGAAATTGGATTTGGGGGTGTTATGGGCTGGATTGTTGGTTCATTTGACTGAGTCAACAGATTTGAATTTGGAGCTATTTGAACCTGATTTGAAATTCGGTTGGAGAAGTCTTCTCCAACAGATCAAGTTGGTGCGATTCTCCATCCAATCGATTCAAAATTTGAGTTTCCAAGAGACAGGTGTAGTATGGAAGTTGGGTCAGTTAGCTACTTTGGAGGTGGCTGAGTTGCCGCCCTTTCCACCACCGGTCTGCCACGGAATGGTGTTCTAACATGCTCCAATTGATTTTCTTGCATTTGGTCATCGAGCAAGGTATTTTTTGGCTAATTTTTGATGGGAGCTTCTGAGGTAGATGTGACAGATTTCATAATTGGTCTCCATTGTGATTTCCCTTTGTCCCTAGGCAGTTGAGGTTTGGACAGTGCTGGATCATGGTTGGTCTCAATTTTGGGAGCTCCAACTAGGCATGAGTCTAGGCTATGGCCGAGTTTGTTGCACTTAGTGCAATATAATGGAATTTTGTCGTAGCAAATTTTCTGCCATTTGCCATTGTCACCAAGTCCTATCCAAAGCCTGGTGGGGAGGGTGGCCAAGAAAATGTCTACTTCCACACATACCTTTTCCGTGTTAGGACGGGTGAAGTTTTCAGTGGCCATGTCAAGTTTGAGGGGGGGTGCCAACTGCTTGCGCCAAGCTGAAAATTGAGTGCTTGTTGAAGAAAACCACAGGAAGTCCCTCAAGGGTGATCCAAATAGGAACAATGGAGGGCTCAATGTCTGGGGTATAAAGTGGGTGCCATTTAAGGATTCGCATGAAAAATCCATTGATAAACCAAGTATTTTTGAGCCAGCAACAGAGATAGTCCTCTTCTAAGGAGAACCGAATGATGACATGCTTGTGATCAAGAAAACCAACAGTGAAGTTGCCTTTGAATCCAATTGTATGGAAGCTTTTTCTCACCGTCTCCATGTTAGGTTTTTCGCGGGAAAATACCCACTAGTGAAAGTCAAAATGGGACAGCAAGCTGGTGGACTTCTTCTTCAGAGAAGAAGATGGCCTGTTCACCTTTATATGATTGGAATTGCTTCAAAGGTTTGTCCGATTGTGGGGTTTTGTTTTCAACTGATTTTTTCCGAGTAAGACTTGAGCAAATGATCAGGTTTGCCCTTCAGCCAAGACTGAAGGGTTTCCGTCTCCATCATGCCGTTTGAAGATCAGCCATGTGTGGAAGAGTTTTCTATTTTTATTTTTATTTTTGAGAAAAAGTAGAGAGAAGGAGGACAGTTTTGTGATTTTTTTTTTATTTTCTTTTTCAAGGATTTGAAACTTTCTCCATAGCTACAACAGCTCCATGGATGAAGACCAAGGGTTGGCCGGAAGCTAGGGTTTTGATGAAACCCTAGTTTGGTTGAAAACCCTAGATTCGGTTTTCCTTTTTTATTAATTTTTATTTTTCTGGTTAATCACAATATCTCAATCACACCAACAAGTTATGAACAGATTATATGGAACAAAAACAAATATTTATTCCAACAAAAAATGCATGAAAACAATCAAACAATTAGTTTCATAGATATGTCTCTCATACCAGTTGAAGGATGAGATTACCACAGTAAGACAGATATTTAAAAATATAAATGCAATGGAAACAATCAAATAAATAAATCAAACCCCTCATCCGTGCATTGATCTATGAAACTTTATTGTTAGGATATGACCCAAAAGGTCAAGAAGAGATCTTTACCTCAAAATTAGGATTTTTGCAATATACTAACAAAGTCATGGGATGAAGAAGTATGCCAAATGTATGAAGTCTCTAGAAATTTACAATAGAACTTCATCAACCAACTCCTCTTGGATAGTTGTTAATACCCTATCCTAGCAAAGATCCGAAACAAATAAGCTATCAAGTGAAAGAATTCACTATTTCACCAAAATCCTAATCCTTAATGCATTAAGAAATGAGAGAAGGAGAGGGACGGCTAAGGGAAGGAGACAAATTTCTCCCATAATTTTTAGGTTAAAGCTGCTGCTTTCTGGACTAGGAAGCTTAAGTGAATATTTATAGACCACTTAAGGTAAATTAGGGTTCAGTAGAACCTAGTTTAATATGGTTGAACCGCAGCAAATCCTAATTTTTCTCCTAGGGTTAATTCCATGTCATTTGGGTTATTAATAAATAACCATGGAATTTCTAAAATTAATTAGACCAGCTCATATATATTATTTATTCCCCATATAATCATATTTAATCCTATGTCTCTACTCGACTTAAATACGATAACTAAAGACACCAGTTTAATCATATTTAATCCTATGTCTCTACTCGATTTAAATACGATAACTAAAGACACCAGTTTAATAATTTGTATATAAACATTTTTGTATGTACTATTAAACCTCAACGCTGGATTGCCCAGGCAACTCCAGCTCACAAAAAACTCTTTTTTTCTCCTCCTTCTCTCTAACTTTTCTCTCACTAAACTACAACAACCATTGTCACCTATCAATCTCGGCTATGGAAGAAGGAGAAACCCTTCGATCCTTGGCTGTTCAACCAGCAAAATCATTTGCGGATGCACTCAAGGACTTGCATCAACCCCTAACACCCATACAACAATCAAATCAGCCATTGAAGATGCTCCAATCGTACAAAGGTGAACCAGCCATCTTTTTCACTGAAGAAGAAGTCCAAAAGCTCGCTTATACCATTTCGTTTCACCTTGGTGGGGAATTTTCCTCCAAGGCAAAACGAACAAGCAAATCATGTAGTCTAAGTTTCCAATTGATTGGATTCAAAGGTGAATTTTCAATAGGCTTCCTAGACTACAAACACGTGCTTATTCGTTTTGCCTTGGAGGAGGACTATCTTCGTTGTTGGCTCAAGAACATGTGGTTCATCAATGGCTTCTACATGCGTGTTCTTAAATGGCATCCTTTATTTTCCCCAGAAATAGAATCTTCCATACTGCCCATCTGGATAACTCTTGAAGGATTGCCAATACTTTTGGTTATCAAGCCATTGGATGCTTTAGCACAAGCAGTTGGTAACCCCTAAAACTTATCTAGCAATGAAAAATTTCACTCGTCCCAACACGACAAAGGTCTGCGTGGAAGTCGATTTACTAGCTGAACTCCCCTGGTCCAGATCTTGGTTAGGTATGGGAAACAAAAGTAAACGTCTTCTTAGGGGAGTTCAGTCCCCTATACACATCTAGACATGTCACAAGATAGGACTTAGCCCGACAGATTGTCGAACGGGCCAAACAACCAAAAAAACCACTCAGCTCCAATCCAAGCACCACCCAAAAAGAATGAAGTAAAGCGTTGGCAACCCGTTAAAAGGAATGAGATCGGTCCATCTGGTGTAACTCATGAAAATTCTCAGCCGAATGACCATATGGATAAAGGTGACAGCACAAATGGCTTGGCTCATTAGTTACCAAACGTGATGCAACGAAGGTGGTGGAACAACCAAAAATGAAAGAGCAATGCATGGAGAACATCCAGAATTCACAAGGTGCGTCAGACCCTCCTGGCATTTCAAACAGGCAAGTTCCAGAATTTGCAACGAGCAATTTCGTAGATGATGTGCAACATCAAAGGCAAGAACCTTCTAAAATTTTGCTAAGACATGGGCTGGTAACAATCACACCTTCTAACCAGAAACATGTAATTTCAGAAACTCCGGCAAAGAATGGGCTGATGGCCACCATTTCCATGGCAGAGCAACCGCTTCCTCAGCCCTCCCAGGCGGATAAACCACTCCCAACAATTCAGGAGATTCAAAATTTGAATTCCCCAACAGATGAGGCGGTTGTAACCCCATCCACAATTCATGCAATTCAAAATTTTAATCTTTGCATGAATTGTGGATGGGGTTACAACCGCCTCATCTGTTGGGGAATTGGAGTTATCTCAATCACAACAACCTGATTTGAACCACTCAGAGAAACTACCAACTACACCAAATGAGCCACAAGATCAGCCTAAAATCGTTACCAGCAAAGATGATTCAGCTCACACCGCATTCCAGTTAATGGAGGAACTCCCTTGCTAATTTTCGGACATGGATGTTCCAAGTGCTCCAGCAACCTCCACGGTTCAACATCTTGAAAACTTGGAAGTTCCTTTTGACAAAAAATCTGCCCCAAAGAAAAAGCCAAGAAGGAAACACACCTACACTAAGCCCCAATGAGGACAAGATTGTCCAAGCCGCCTTCTTTCTCCTTTGATTAATATGGATCGTTTCTTGGAATGGAACATTCGGGTGATCAACAATAAACCGTCTCTTATACGAATCTAGATGTGTATAAGAGACAGAATCATATAAAGGCTGTCTCTGTATTAGAACCAATGGTAACCAATGACAAATTTCTGTTCTTTGCGCAAAGGCTAGGATTTGATAGCTGCTTAGCTAATCCCAATGCAAAAATTTGGCTTTTCTAGAATAAATGTATTATCATCACAACGCGGCTTAACTTAGCTCAACTCATTCACGTTTCTATCTCATCCAGCCAACTCCCACACGACATTCAAGTCACTATCGTTTATGCCAAAACCACTAAACAAGAAAGGAGCAGCTTATGGAGTGAGCTCCGAGCTATGCAATCCCCGGTTCCATGGGTGGTTGGGGGTGATTTCAACATTATTTCCACTTCAATATGAGTACAAAGGTTCTTCATCCTTGGATCTTGGAGCCATGAAGGACTTCAATGATTGCCTCCTTGACTGCGGTCTAATAGACATTTCTTATCAAGGATGCAAATTCACTTGGCCTGCGGCAACTTAGTATGGAAGAGGCTTGATCGTTATGTTTGCAACCATGTATTCCTTTCAACCTTCCAACATCTAATGGTAGACCATTTGCCTAAAACATGTTCGGATCATTCTCCACTCCTCCTCAAAATGTCAAATGGAATGACGACAGGACCTAGGCAATTTCGATTCTTAAATGCATGGATTAATCATCCCAACTTCAAAAAGGTGGTACAAAGTAATTGGCAGTTACCTTGCTCGGGTAGCCCACTAGGAGTTCTTGCTTCCAAGCTCAAAAGACTAAAGGCTGAATTACGTAATTGGAATCACACCATCTTTGGAAACATTTTTGACAAGGTGAAAAATGTTGAAATGCATGTTAAACAATGTGAAGCTATTTGCTTCAGCAACAGCCATCACAACGTAATCAAATATCTCTAGCCCATGCACAAGCTATGCACGCTTAATGCCTTACTGATGAAGAAAGTTTTTGGAGGCAAAAATCGGGTATGAAATGGCTGAGTCAAGGAGACCAAAAATCAAAATTTTTCTCCATTCTTCGCTCCTTGCAAAGAGGCACAAGCTAAACATCCTAAAACTAAAGATGCAAGGAAACTGGATGGAGGATTTTTTGCTTATTGAAGATGAGGGAGTAAAATACTGCCACTATCTATTACTGCTCCAAATGAGTCGGTTTTGATGTTGTGTTAATGACACAGGATAAGAATGAAACATTGCTTGCTGAACCATCATTGCATGAGCTCAAGGAGGAAACATTTGGTCTCAATCCAAATGGAGCAGCGGGAATTGATGGCTTGAATGGAGTATTTTTTACTACCAGCTGGGAAATCATCCAAGAGGATCTCCATAAGGCGGAAAGCTTTCTTCCAAGGCGAGGTGTTACCCAGGAGCCTTCACAAGTACACTCATAGCGTTGATCCCCAAAACCCAAAACCCTTCATCTTTTGATAATTTTAGACCTATTAGTCTTTGTACATTCTTAATAAAATCTGCACCAAAATATTGGCTAATAGGTTAGCTTTAGTTCTGCCCAAAATTATTTCTCAAGAGCAGGTAGCCTATGTAAAAGGGAGAGATATTACTGATAACATATTGTTGGTGCAAGAGCTTATCGAGTTCCTAAGTAGGAAAACAAGAGGCGGCAACATTATTTTTAAGCTTGATTTAGCAAAGGCTTTTGACCGAATCTCTTGGCCTTTTCTCTATACTGTCATGAGAAAGCTTGGTTTCAGCGAAAATTGGAATGATATCATCAAGAACATGCTTGAAAATTGCTGGTTTTCTGTTCTTATTAATGGTTCCCCGAAAGGCTTCTTCAAATCTACCAGGAGTGTTCATCAAGGAGATCCCTTGTCACCTCTCCTTTTCATAATCACAATGGAGACCTTTTCACGAGATTGGTTTGCGAGCACAATTTCGTGAGGGAATCATCTCAGATTACGCATTGCCAAGGAAGTGCCCACCAATCACTCATCTTGCGTTTGTAGACGACATTGTCATTTTCACAAAAGGATAAGCCAAATCAATCAAGAATCTCATGGAGTTCCTCGACCAGTTTGAGTCTTCTTCTGGGCAGCTTATTAACAAGTCCAAAAGCTCCTTCTACATGGCAAAAAATGCTCCATTATCTCTGATCAGAATGGTTCAATCCTGAATAGGTTTTGTGAAATGTCCACTCCCTTTCATATATCTTGGATATCCCATTCAAAAGGCGAAGAATAGAAGGTCACTCTTTCAACCCATGATTGAAAGAATTACCTCTAAAATCGCTGGGTGGCAACTGAAATTTCTCTCTCCCGAGAGCTGTCTCTTATTTTGATCAAGCATGTTTTGAGAGTATTCCAATATACCTTTTCATGGTACTCCAGCCTCCAAAGGTTGTAATCAAGGAGTTGGAGCGTCACTTTGCATGTTAATTTCTTCTGGGGAAATTCGGACTCAGGAAGTAGGTATCATTAGGCATCATGGAAGTCATTATGTAAGCCAACAGCTGCCAATGGCCATGGACTCTTGTCTCTCTCAGATTTGGCCAAGGGTTTGGGCATCAAACTATGGTTGAAATTTCGAAAAGGAAGCTCTTTATGGTGCTCTTTCATGAGTAAAAGATATTGCAATTCCCACCCTTGTTTAATAAATGAAAGGCATAGTGATTCATTCATATGGAAATGCATGCTTAAAAGCTGTGAAAAGGCAGAAAAAGGCCTTTTATTCTTATTACGTAATGGACATGTCTCCTTTTGGTATGACACTTGGCTGCCTCAAGGGCCTTTATTTCACACGGTTAGTCAAGTATTTGATCCAACTCTTACAGTTGCAGAATTGTGGAGTGCAAATGGCTGGAACCTTGCATTACTAAGCAAACATTATTCAGGTGTTGAGATAAAAAGACTAGAGAAGATTCTATGTGGGATACATTTGACAACTAAATAACGACTCGGATGTGCTGGTATGGACTTCCTCACCAAATGGAAAGTTTTCAATCTCTTCCACCCTTCCTTCACATGCTTCCACGCTTTCTCGAAGAATGATTTGGGACAATAAACTCCAACTCAAAATCTCCATCTTCATGTGGCGCCTCTTAAACAGGAAACTCCCACTTGACGATATCATAACTACATTTGGGGTTTCTTTGGCTTCAAAATGTCCCTTTTGTCATCACCAAGAAACATTGGATTATCTCTTTACTCGTCTCTGGTGTGTTGGTTTGTATGGAAAGTACGAAATTTGGTAATTTTTGAAGACCTTTCCTTCACACCTCAGCGAACCATAACATCCATTTGCTCCCTTTTGAGAGAATTTCCGAAAGTCATCCTTTTTACAAAGCTGGACTCTCAGATGACAGCCTTTTCGCTCAACATTTTTACCATCAAACAATCATCACGCAGCCGAGAAGGGTTTTGGCAGTCATGCTGGAATCCACCCCGCCAGCTTGTCTCTTAACGTTGATGCGGCCTCAAAAGGAAACCCAGGACCTTCATCTGGGGAAGGAGTCATTCAAGATCATCAAGGACACCTTGTCAAGGCTTTTAGCAACACTTACAACCTTCTAACCAATTTGCAAGCGGAAGCGCCTGCCTTAGTGGATGGTCTTAAACTTTGTGAGAAATTGCAGCTCATGGATATGCAAGTGGAGCTTGATTCCCTAACCCTAACGCAAATCATCAAGGTCGCAATCACCCTGGAACATTGATCAACAAGTGCAATTCATAAAAGCTTTTATTTCAGATAGGAACTTTACTTTTTCTCATATTTTTAGAGAAGCTAATCAAGTAGCGGATAGGCTAGCAAATGAGGGTATTATTCATTCTTCTTATACAGTATAACCAAGACACAATTCCCAAATCTCTAAGAGGATTGCTGTGCTTGGATGCTCAAAGTTTCCCTTATTTAAGGCATTGTAAATCATGAATTACTAAATAAATTATGCACCCACGGGTGTTTGCTCAAAAAAAAAAAAAAACCTCAACGCTCATATTTTCCCATCTTCAAAATTGGCCTAACACCTTCTTAAGGCTAATTTGTGCATCTCGTGCATCACCAAACAATATGATATATACTGTGCAACTTTTGCACTTTCATCTGCTAGTTTGAAGTTAATTGATCATCATGCTCTTGTGTGTTTGACCAACTAGGTTCATGGTCCTAATGACATCGAAATGATTACAGAAATAAATTGATAATGACCAACTATTTAAGAGTTTTGTCCATTATCTCATAACTGACATCAAAACCTTAAAAGCATCTTTGGAGAAATTAACTCTTAATTGCCAAATTGCCCATGAAGTCCACGAGTGATATCTAGTAACATATCATGGCTCTCAATAGGATATGAATGAGAGGAATTCATCATAAACCTTTATATAATTATTATCACGTGATAAAATCTTCCATTTTGGTATCAATCTATAGATAGTGGCAGTCGTTTCCTTGATTGATATTCATTATACACCATAGTATCATATACTCAAATATTGGTGTTTATAACACTATAAGTCCAAGGACCAATCCACACAATCATAATATTGTTGGATCATTAACAAATGGAGACCTTATGTGATCTAATATGAGTTATGGTTTAGTTAAACACATTGTTTAATCATATATCGTGTCAATCCGTACCTCACTTGTGAATAACTCATGTCACATTGAGACAAAGTCACGATACTATTTTTTTTAATTAGCTAACCACCGGATCCTTAGTGGGAGGTCGTTACAATTTTTATTAATAATAATTCGAAAAAGTTTTACAAGGAGGTGACATAAACCAAAACCTTCAGCAAATTGAAACGTTTCAAAGACATGAAACTCATTGAAACAAAATACTTGCAAAGAAAGAAATATAACTATTACATAATATAACATAATACAACCTAACTTATCAAGCTAAACCCTTTGCTATTTGAGGAAGATAGAGGGATTATAAAACTAATCAATTACCTGGAAGCTTCATTGGCAAGGAAGACTGCTACTTCTTTTGGTTCTCCAAATATGTGCATCAGCTTGAGTTGACAAGAGCTGATCAACTTCAGTATCCTTTGGACTATTTTATCAATTATCCAAGGTGCTATTGCCAATCTATTGATGCTTTGAAGAAAATAAGTGAATCACTTCACTAAAAGTTGTGTAACCCTTCTTTGAGGCATAAGCTAATTCCATCCAATGAAGGCAGAACCTCAGCTTCCAAGATTGAAACAGAGAAAACCATAGTACCGAGAAATGGAAAAAATAACTTCTCCTGCTTCATCTCGAAGTACTTTCTCCAAAAAAATTGCCATTTTTCCTAGCAGAACCATTCTTGTTGAGTTTTACCTTTCTAGGTTGTGGTGAAGTCCATTTCAGTTTTATCAGTGTTCTTGGTTTAATGGCTGCTATGTTGAATGTTAGACCAGCAATTAACCACCTATCATCAACTACACCGATGCTTTGAAATGGAAAAGCTTCAAAAGTGACCCTCAAATTAGTTTGAAAATCAACAATAATTTTTGAAAAGGTTAAGGTTTTGCCTTCATATTTTCTCATGTTTCTGGCCCTCCATATCTTCCAGCAAATGAGAGCAAGTATGATCTTATGTAGAGTCCTTTATGACACCCTTACAAGTTGTGTTGACCACTAGAGAGTCTATAAGTGTAGATGACATTCTCTGGAGATTGTAATTTGAAATCTAAATCAATGACCAACCATACCTTCTTAGTCAATATTGCATTCTAGAAAAATATGATCAATTATTTTTTGATTGTCACAGAAGCCACATTTAGAAGGCCAAGTAATACCAAACTTTCCTAAAATATCATCAGTTGTTTTTCAAAAGTCATGATACTAGCTTCTAAGGGTTGTCATGCCAAATTGAGTACTCTCTACTAGTCGCTTATAAACATTTATGAATGATGTAATTAAAGTGTAGTGTCTCATATTCACAGCTCTTGTGCATATATATTTAGCATCACCCAATGCACTTCTTAAAAATAAGTCTAGTACTAGAAATATATGAATGAAACATGAATTTGCCATTGAATAATATGAGATAAGTTTAAACATAAAGATATCTGTTATACTCATGATGACCTGATTGGGTTAAGAGCACTAATTTGTCAATGAGTCCATGCTTATAGTTGGCTCCTCAACTTGCTCTCCTAAAGTAGGATCACCAGATAAAGGTGGTTCCTAATACCCTTTTGAAGACTACACTAACATGTTGCACGACAGGAAACTTTGAGCATCTGATGTTGGTAGCAGATAATCTGAGAGATTTCCCAATATTGATTGTTTCACACAATTAATCACTCCTATTGGAAGAATTTGACCATAAACAATGTTTTATAATAGGAAGTAAAACAAAAATTATTGTCTTCTTGACATTAGATACTCAAGTGGTCACCACCAGAATTAGTACATGTAGATTGTTTGCCATATCCAACGACTTGTTCAATGATTCAAATTGAACAGCAATTTCGCTTCATCATTATAAATATAAGGAGTTTCATAAAATGGACAGCTATAAGAATTACAATACATAATAACAAATAAAGAATAAAGAATAAAAAGAAAATTAATAAAAAATCGAGTAACAAGCCAAGTTGAAATTAAACTAATCAATCAAACTCTTCCCGATAACACACCAAAATTTTGATGCATGCTAGCCACATTATCAAGTGCACAAGTGAACATATAATAAAGTGATAAAGTAGAGTATCCTCCTACAAGGACGAGTGAATGAATTGCATGTAACCACTACAAGAATACAGACCTTACCTGAGCAAGCGAAAGAGAGAATAAATTCACTTACAATACTACAACAATTAAATAAACAAAAACATAAATAAAGCCAAGACTTAAGAAACTAAGGATGCTAGGGAATTGAATTCACCAAACTAACATAATTATGAGACTTAAATCAATCAAGAATCGATCAAGATGCATATAAGATGGTAGAATTCCCTAAATTATATTAGATTTTCTCAAGCCAATAACTATACTTCCATTTAGGTTTACTTTCAAATAAGTTTTCTTAGAATTAATCTAGGCAAATAGAACTAGAATACGGGATCTTTGGAATTCTCTCTTTCGCTTGCTCAGGTAAGGTCTGTATTCTTGTAGTGCTGTGATGTTATACACCATCTAGATGTGTACAGAAGAGGTGACTTGCTGCCTAGGATTTGATCTTGAATAACATTCAAATATCGATTCTTAAATATTATTGCACAAAAAGTTATATGTAGAAAAAGTAGTAAGAATAATACGCATTCTATTATGGACAAAAACCCTACAATAAATACCCTTCTTAAGGGCTGATTTTAGTGTGCCACCTTAGTTTTTCTTTCTATTTTCTTCTCCCCACTTAGAGAGGAACTGTTAGTTCTTCAATTCTCCTTGACCAGTTTTCCTTTATGGGTGTAACTTTGTCCTCTAACCTTGTAAGACTTAATTTATATAGGATGTACTTTGTTAATTTTCTTTCATTTGAATGTTCATTTTAGTTGTCAACGTTCCTCTTTTAATTCTTTCATCAACCTAAAAACAAATAAAAACAAAGTGTAGCTCAATTGGTAAGACTACATTTCCCTTGTGACCTAGGTCATTGGTTCGAGTCACCAAGGGGGTAGGTGGAGATCCACTTTAAATCCTCTTTTGTAAAAAATTCCTTTCGTCTACCTAACTTTCCATTAAATGATTCTTATAATATTTTTACTATTTTCTTTCTTTGCTCGCTTTAGTCTCGACTAATGCTTTTATTTACTTTCTTGTTGTTAATTTGTTTTAGTTTAGCATGGATTGGGTAGGTAGAGTTTAATGGGTTGATTAGGTAGTAAAATAGACTAATTAGTCAATACTAAGGGGCTTAAAAGTCAATTAGAGAAATTAGCTTCTTTCTTAGTTAATTTGGATTAATAGAGAGGAATTGAAAATTAAACATCTATTATAGATCTAGATTAGTATTGGAATTCTTTTAGAAATATTGACAAATTTAAAATAATTAATCATATGAATTCCTCTCTGCAAGAAAGCTGATATTAAACACAAGAGAGAATAGACCTCTGATTTCAAATTTAATACAATTATTTGATTGTTAATTATAAACCCAGAATATTAGCTAGCGTAAACCATAAACCCAATTGGACACATTTCTAGTTGTTATCACAGTTTTAAACCTAATTTGTTATAATTCCAACCCTTTGAATAGCATTTAAACCAAATAATGGGCAATCGACAACTAATCTTTGTGGGAACGATACCTATTTACTCTTTCTTTCGCGACTTGTATACTTTCGAAGCATGTAAGCTTTTAATAGTTAAATATTGGTAAAAATGAATTTGGTATGTAACATTGATAGAAAAAATTTGTTAGTTTTGACAAATTTCTGTCAGGTTTGAAAAATTTTTAAAACAATAGAAATTCATGTTGTGGGTTAACACAACTTTGTATAACTTGCTGTTACTGTAAAGTACTTCATTAGATCATACAATGTCTATTATTTGCATTTCACCCTGTTTAATTACATCTATGTGTTAATTAAGACTATTTCACTATTTTGGTTCCTGAAAATGTTTTAAGCTTATAGTTTCTATGTTTAGTTTTGTTTGCAGATGCTTCAGGAATAATGAGAAGTGCCAAGAATATTTTTGGAAGGAAAAATTGAAAAGTGAATTTAAGGCGATTTACAAACATTGATTTCCTTAAGTTTTAATTCAACTCCACAAATTGCTTTGCCATTCAAGATATTGACACGCATCTCCCCATTCTCTCTACAAGACTCTCTCTCTAAAAAATCCTAAGCTTGCAATGAGGCTATGTCTGCCTTGAATGTCCTTCTGCCCATGGCTAAAGGGCACCCACTCTCCTTTGATGAGCTCTTATGGCAAACAAAAAACCACTGAACAAGACCTTCCAGATCAACTATTGAAGAAGCTTCAAACCTTCAAAGGGGAACCGGCTATTTACTTTTCTGAGGAAGTACAAAAGTTGGCAGCCCCATTCCGTTACACACTTTTGTACTTCCTCAGAAAAGTAAATAGTAACACTCGTCCTTCCAAAAAATTTGTTCAAGGGAAATTTCACGATTGGATATCTTGATCATAAGCACATCCTCATACGGTTTTCTATGGAGGAGGAATTTCTACAATTTTTGGTTCATTAACAGATTTTACATGCGCATTCTCAAGTGGCATCCTCACACTGGACATAGAGCCTTCGATCGCCCCCATATGGGTCACTTTTGAAGGTATTCCCGCTATTTTCTTCCCTAAATATGCAATTTTTAGTCTTGCACAAGTGGTGGGAACTCCACACACATTAGACATGGCAACGGAAAATTTTACTCGCCCTAATACAACTTAAGGTCTGTGTGCAAGTAGACCTCCTGGCAATTCTCCCTTCACCTGTGGTTAGCGGTAGGGGATGATGGAAGATGGAAAAATATTTCATTTGAAGATCTCACATCCTACTGTACCAAATGCAACAAGATAGGCCACCACATTGCTGATTATAAAGCAGGAGCCACAAAATGACAGGTATCAAAGCCCTTGGAGGATGGAACTTGTCTCTAAATTGGCATGAGGAAAATAAAGAACTAACAAACTTGAACTCAACAGCTTTGACCTATTCCAAGGACCAATCGAAGCCACAAGATCCGATAATTCAAATTTCAAAAGATGATCCTTCTTCTCATGCAAGAATTTCGCAACAATTGCCATGTAACTTTTCAGACAATAATTCTACCATGCACAAGGCCATGCAAAAGATGAACCTCCAAATGAACATGNTGAAAGCTAGCCATCAAACCAAACAGAAATTTCACCCCTAACAAACTAGCCGAGAACTTTTCATCAAATCCTAGGCAGCAAGTCACCTCAACATCTTCACATTTTGGACAATAACATCAAAGATGCTTCGAACAGTCCTCACAACCGGACCATGCAAAACCTCCCAGCCACAGGTCACCCTTCTTTTAAGAAAATTGTACTACCTTCGAGCAACAAGGAATCATCAAACATACATTCAGGCAACAAAGAAACCAGCTTCATGTCCACCCGGCATCACTTTCAATGGCCAAAGTTTAAGTCGATGGACAACTCTACCATGCCTAATGAAAAGGCGTTGGTGGAACAAACAAGCTATTGTTCAGGTAATGAATTTCCTAATAGTCGAGATGTACACCTAATCCAAGTCTGTCTCTTATACTCAGCTAGATGTGTATAAGAGGCAGATTCCTTACACTGTTAAAGGTTTGGTTGGCCTAGATGCTAGGGGCTGCCCTAATATTCGGTTTTGGGGGTCAAAAATTCCCAGTCTTAAATTAGTTAACTGCTTAACTTTGGCCATTAGATGTGTATAAGACGGGTGGAATTGAAAGCTCTTCTCTTTCCACTTGCCATGTCACATGTATGTGGAGTTGCTATACACTGAATGTTAGCCTCCATTGAGCTTTTTCTTGTAATAGGAAATGTATAATCCCCACCTACCAGGTGGCTGTCTCTTATAACATCTAGATGTGTATAAGAGACAGATAACAGTATTCTGTCAATATCAAATTCTATGTTGAAATAGTAAAAATATTCCAGTTGTTTTAGTTGAAAATAGTGGAAGACGTAACAAGAATGAGATTGACGAGAAGATTCTTCCTAATGGGATGGCTTGGATTCCCAACTTAATCAAAGCCATCACTAATGTCGTTTTAAGTGGAGGCAAGGGCATTCTGGATGAGAAAAAGTTGATTAAAGGACCAAATCCTAATTACAAGGGAAAGCTGCTGATACCTTTGATTGCAGCCTTTCAATACTTCTTCGTGATTTTGTAACCAATAAGTGTGGAATAGTATAGAAACTGTCTCTTATACACATCTAGATGTGTATAAGAGACACATTTTATGGTTGAAATTAAGAAAAAACAATAGAAATTTGGGCTGCCTCCCAGTTAGCACGAAATGTTGTTTCAGCTCCACATTAAAGATTGTCAGAAATTCCTAGAGGTGGACCATATACACTTTAAGTGGTATTATACACCAATTAAATAAATCATATAACGGGATTCACTAGAGATGCCAACCTCTAGCATAGTACTTCTCCCTGATTGTGAGCTAATGAAGTACCTTTATTGTCTATGCAAGTTACATGAAGGAAAAAGCAAAATCAACCCCTTTATTTGAACCATGATGGTTTAGAAATCTTCAAGTAATCTGTGATAAACCTTATATAGATTAGCTTACCCACACGGACACAAAATTATCAGACATGAGAGGATGCATATAAGTAAATGTTCTAGTAAAATCATAATCAAGGACTGGACCCTTGTTAATTCTCCAAGAGAGTTACTTACACGTATTTTAGCTTGAGTTTTAATCATTTTTTGAGTTGCCTTATACATTAAATAGGGCTATTTTGGTCATTTTAGGATTGCATTGTCTAAATATTATTTTATGTGTTTTTAGTATTTAAAGACACTTAATTTATGATAATTATGGCATTTGGCGATTTAAAATCAATCGGAGGCCAATGGATCGAAACAAAGCAAAAACAGCAAGCAGTCATATAGGGCCTGGGCATAACTGCTTCCTAGGTGACTTGAGCCACAACCAGGAATTGCCCCAGGCATGCCTGGAGAGCTGAGCGGTACCTGACTGCAGGCTCAAAATGGGATCTTAGGGGCATTTTTTCCCTCCAAATCTGTAAAACCCTAATAGGGGCTATAAATAAGTGTTCCTAGGCTATTATTTACATACCTCACATAATAGAGAGAGAAGAAACATATCATAACATCAGTTTAGGGTTAGAGCAACTACCGGAAGAGAAACATCAAGAAGACCTAAGAACAACATTTCAAGAGGGGAATCGCACGGAAGAGACACAAGGATTGATACTATGCATATATTCATTCCAATTTCTCTTATTTGCCATTTATTACTCTATCAATGGTTGTAGTTTATTCCTTTCGTGTATTTTACTCCATGATATGCACTAAACTCTAGACTAGGGTTTGTTCATATTTTACCATGAAGATTGATAAATGCTATTTATTGATTCTTTTTTATTGTACATACATACCTTTAGATGATTGACCACCATGTAGAGTGATCTATAACCCTATTTGGAATCGATAAAGGAAATCTAAGGTTAGGACAGGTTCAAATATCCGTTGTACGAAACAGCTGCCCATAGCTTGAACCATTTCATGGGTACAGATAGAAATATTGCTACTTATCTTAGGTAGGGAATTAGGGCTGCATTAATGCATTAGTCGGGAATTTATTCCAAATAAACGTATTGTGGATTGGTCAAGATTAATAGATTTGCAATGTGTCCTAACCGAACTTGCAATTATAACGAAACCCTTAGATTAGTAAAGGAAATGTGGAATTGAAGGAATAATAAATTAACTTATTAATTATATTGGTAAATGAAGAATAAATCCTAGGTTTTAATTGTATTGATCTCGTGCTTAGTACTTAATCTGTTATTTCTTATTTTCATCACTATTACTCTAATAGGGTTGTCTATGTGCCATTCTAGTACTAGATTACCGAATTAAGCATAGTTCTCGTAGGATCTATCTCTACTTACTATCCATTACTTATTCGATCCTCTCTCTCTATAAAAATCCTAAGATGTGTATAAGTGCTGTCTCTTATACACATCTAGATGTGTATAAGAGACTGGTATTTTACACACTCATGGGCAGTTTTCCAAGGGGGAAACCAAACATGGAAACGGTGTGAAAGATTTCCAAACAATTTGTTCAAGGGAAATTTCACGATTGGATATCTTGATCGTAAGCACATCCTCATACGGTTTTCTATGGAGGAGGACTTTCTACAATTTTTGGTTCATTAACGGATTTTACATGCGCATTCTCAAGTGGCATCCTCAATAGACACCGGACATAGAGCCTTCGATCGCCCCCATATGGGTCACTTTTGAAGGTATTCCCGCTATTTTCTTCACTAAATATGTGATTTTTAGTCTTGCACAAGTGGTGGGAACTCCACACACATTAGACATGGCATAAACGGAAAATTTTACTCGCCCTAATACAACTTAAGGTCTGTGTGCAAGTAGACCTCCTGGCAATTCTCCCTTCACCTGTGTGGTTAGCGGTAGGGGATGATGGAAGATGGCAAAATATTTCATTTGAAGATCTCACATCCTACTGTACCAAATGCAACAAGATAGGCCACCACATTGCTGATTATAAAGCAGGAGCCACAAAATTTCCAAATCAACAAGAGTTGAACTCGGCTAAGATGACTGCTTATCCTCCAAAGAAGACTACCAGACAATGGCAACCTATTCAACCTCATTCAAAAATATCCAAGGAGGTTATAATCAACCTATTGTGGCCTATCTTGTTGCATATTAGGGCTGTCTCTTATACACATCCAATACTTATAATCAGGGATGGAGAGATCATTACAATTCTTCATAGAGCAACCAAGGAGCTCAAAGACGAATATATTCATACTAACAACCTCAACCACTTCATCAACTGGAAAAGGAGCTAATTCTCCTCTAAGCTAAAGGACATGCTTGTTAATTTCATAAATTAAATGAGTGTGAATACAATTATGCAAAACCACTTAGAATCTATTCAGAATCTCGAGAGGTAAATGGTTCAAATGGCCAACTTTGTCAACAATAGGAACTAAGGTACTCTCCCAAGTGACACCAAGATGAACCCTAGAAAGGATCGTAAGGAACAATGCAAGGTTGTGACACACAAAAATGGTAGGGATTCGAAGACCAAAATGCTAAGGTAAATGATGCCAATCTAACTAGTGGAGAAAAATATTCAAGTTTAGAATCAGTTGCACAAGAAGGTAATCTAGGTAATGAAGTGGTACTACTTAAAGTGCCATTTCTTTGAAGATTGAAAATCATAAGCTGGAAGTCCAATTCAAGAAGTATTTAGAGGTTTCTAAGAAGCTTCACATCAATATTCCATTTGTTGAGGCATTGGAACAAATGACGAATTATGTGAAGTTCATGAAAGAAATCTTGTTTAAGAAAAGGAAAGATTGGAAGAATTCATCTTAATAGAGGAATGTAGTGTAGTGTTACAACATAAGATACCAGTTAAGCTAAAAGATCCTGGAAGCTTTACAATACCGTGCATAATCGGAACACGCTTCTTCGGTAAGGTTTTTTGTGATCTTGGTGCAAGTATTAACATAATGCCTTTTTTTATTATCAGGAAGTTAAATGTGGGTGAAGTGAAGCCAACTCTAGTGACTCTCTAGCTAGCAGATCACTCATTGGCACATCCAAGGGGAATCATTGAGGATGTGCTAGTAAAAGTAGATATATTTATATTTCCTGTAGATTTTATTGTTCTTGATTTTGAAGAGAATGAAAATATTCTTATAATTATTGGTAGACCTTTCATATCTATAGGTTGAACGCTCATTGATGTGCAAAAAAATGAACTCTCTAAGAGAGTAAACAATGAGGAAGTAAAATTTAACGATTTTAAAGTTATGAAAATGCCTAACCAAGATGAAAAGTATTTTGTAGTTAATGTAGTCAAAGATGAAGCTAAAATTAAACACTCTGAAGGAAAGCTAGCAAGCTTGGCTCTAGAATGGAAAAAATGATGAAAAATGAGGTATTCAAATAGGTAGACGAAAGCATCAATAACTTAATCCCTGACAGAAATTGGGTAAGGTTAATTATCTACATACCAAGAAGAGATGAGGAAGCTATGTAGGAAAGCAATAAGAATTAATTAGAATCTACAATTGCAATTAGGGCATGGAAATTTGTCATAAATGACCAAGGGATTTCAAAAACATCCAAAAATATTGAGCTTCGCATCCACCTATTTGTTCAAGACTTGAGAAATGTAAAGGTAAAGCTTGTTATAATCGCTTGAATAAAGAAGCAAATTATGTACAGGTGAGCGAACATACAAGAAATGCTCAAGCAGGTGGGAGAATGAAGAAATGCTAAAAGTGGCTAATCACTGTAATAAACTAGAGTTATTTACTCTAATTCATGGCATTGCATTAGTTTAAATTCTGAATTTTGGTTATGAATTGAATGTTTTAGTTAATTTTCAGATTATGTATTTACTTTTAACTATTATTAAATATGATGAGCTTTTATTAGATTCTAGTTAAATTAGTTACTTTATTAGATTAATATTAGCAAGTACAAATTGGAGGTTAGAAGCTAGAAAAAACTCTAGTTTATTACATCTATTAGTGTATAAGAGACAGCTTTTCTTCATTAGGAAACAATGGGTATGTATGACATGGACATTTGAAATGGATTAACATATTTTTAAGCCATGTCGCAACATTATTTTCTCCATATCGAGATGGAGGCTCGTTTTAGTATATTTTTTATGGGCAACCACCTAGTAGGTGGGGGTAGTCCTTGTTATTATTATTAAAAAAGAAAAGGTAAATGGAAGATAACATGAAGCCTAGCTCTCTAGCAATAAGAGAATGAATTCAAAGACATACCCTTTGAATCCTAGCATCTTGTGAAGTCTAGATTACTAACTTCCTCTAATTCTATGAAATGGTCTGATGTGTTATACATTCTAGAACTAAATCAGTGATTTGGAGTATTAACTTCCTCTAATTCTATGAATTGGTCTTATACATATTAGAATTAAATAAGAGAAAGGGGTTTGGAGGTCATCCTGGCTCG
This sequence comes from Cinchona pubescens, assembly GCA_025175665.1. Taxonomy (NCBI): domain Eukaryota; kingdom Viridiplantae; phylum Streptophyta; class Magnoliopsida; order Gentianales; family Rubiaceae; genus Cinchona; species Cinchona pubescens. The sequence goes on from JANKKI010000053.1 coordinate 12,226,126, forward strand.
CATTACTCTAGGTATATTGTATGTCCTCTTATGTCTTCCTTTCCTTTTTGAGGCGAGAATTTCCAATTCTTGGATTGGGTGCATTTCCCGGCCATTAGGAGATTCATTATCTAAAAAGTAGCAAGTTTGTTCTGCCAACACCTTGTCATTGGGCATGATGGAATCATCAATTGATTTAAACTTTGGCTATTTTTGTGAAGGCAGGTTGGATATGAAGTTGATTTCTTTGCTGCTTAAGAGTGTGCTTGAACGTTCCTTGCTAATTGAAAATAGTACAATTTCCTTGAATGTAGGCTTACCCGTAGCTAGGAGGTCTTGCATGATTCGACTTTTGTGGTGAGACTTACAAGGCCGTTTTGCTGGGGTGGGATTTCTTTTAGGTTTGTTGAATGATAGCCAGCACGTGTTCATTTGGAGTTTCACCTTGTGCATGGAGAGAATCGTTGTTTGAAATGTAAGATGGCAACTCTTCAAGATTCTTGCCTGGGAGAGACAAAGATCATCTTTTGAATTTGTGGCGTGTGGATTTGAGGAGAACTAGGTTGGTTTGTTACCTCCTTTGACTCATTCAAAGCTATTCCAATAGATTGTGTAGGGGTTTTTAGCTCTTTCAAATTTTAATTTCCAACCCCTTTTTCCAAGGGAATTGAGGTTTGAATTTCCAGGTTTGGTGGAGAGGTTGTTACCTCGTCCACCACCCTTGGGGATGGTGTTGCTTTCCTTCGTATCACCACCACCGTATTTGCCACCGGTTAAGCCACCACTTCGACACTTTCATGAGCTTCTGAATGCTTCAAATTTGATGGATTTGGGTCTGGACTCAATGAATCCTCTAAAGATTTCTCCTTTGCAACTCCTAATGGACCGGCTTCATGTTTATTGATTGGCTTCCAATGGTGATTTTCCTTTTGCAACAAAAACTTTAGAAGGGGCCGAATATTCTTCAAGCTTCTTTGGAGCTCCAGCCAAACATTTGGTAGCATGGTGACCAATTTTGTTGCATTTTGTACAATAAGAAGGGATTTCTTCATAGGTGATTTTTTGCCATTTCCCACTATCTCCTACTTCTACCCATACTTTAGAAGGGAGAGTAGTCAAAAGGTCCACTTCAACACAAACCTTGGCTTTGTTTGGTGGAGTAAGATTTTAGTGGCCATGTCCAATTTGAGGGGATTACCTACAACTTGTGCAAGGCTAAAAATCAAGTGTTTATTGAAGAAAATAGTCGGTAAACCTTCTAATGTGATCCAAATAGGCACTATGGAAGGCTCAATATCTGGAGTAAAGAAGGGATGCCATTTAAGAACCTGCATATAGAACCCATTGATAAACCAAGTGTGTTTCAGCCAACAACGAAGATATTCTTCCTCTAAAGAAGTGCATATGGGAACATGCTTGTGGTCAATCTAGAAAACCTCCCGTAAAGTTACATTTAAAACCAATTGTATAGAAATTCTTCCGCACCATCTACATGTTGGGTTTTCCCCTAGGAAAATTGCCCACAAGAACAAAATGGTGCGGCGAACTTTGGACTTCATCTTCGAGAGAATTAGATGGCTGGTTCTCCCTTAAATGTTTACAATTTCTTCAAGGGAGCCTCGATTATTGAATCGGTGTTGTGGATTTTTTTCCAACAAGAACATCTGCAAAGATTTTTGTGCTTCTTCCTCAGCCATGGCCGAGAATCAGCACAAAATTGAGAGTTTTAGTGAGAGAAAAAATAGAGAGAATGAGGAGCCCTCCAAATTTTTGTAGTCATGAAATCTAAGTTTCAGTATTTATTAAGTCTCATTTTTTAGTTTTTATTTTCATGCAAATTGTAATCATTTGTGGTGTGTGGATTTGAGGAGAACTAGGCTGGTTTGTTACCTCTTTCAACTCGTTCAAAATTGCTCCAACAGATTGTGCAACTCACTTGCGCAATCTGTTGGAGCATTTTCACGAGCTTCTGAATGCTTCAAATTTGATGGATTCGGGTCTAGACTCAATGAATCTTCTGATGATTTCTCCTATTTCATCAACTCCTGATGGACCGGCTTCATGTTTATTGATTGGCTTCCATTGTGATTTTCCTTTTAGATTTTGAACTTTAGAAGGGGTCAAATATTCTTCTTGCTTCTTTGGAGCTCTTGCCAAACATTTGACGGCATGGTGACCAATTTTGAACTCTTGATAGAATTTGACATTACTTATGTACCTAGCCAATGAAATAATGTGGTGAAATATGAGGCATTAATCATTGGTTTAGAAATTACACTTGAAATGCACTTTGATTGTGTTAAAGCATTTTGGGACTCTCAGATGGTTGTTAAACAACTAAAAAGCAATATGAGGTCAAGAATGGAAATTTGGGGTCTTACCATCTAAAAGCAATGCAATTAATGTCTCGATTCTAAGACATACAAATTAACCACATACCAAGGTCAGAAATGACAAACCAGATGCTCTGGCAAACTTAGCAGGATCTTTGACCTTGCCTGAGCATAGAGGTGTACAAATTATAGTTAGGGAACATTATTTGCTGCCCCCAACCCTAAATAGGATCGAAGAAGACGATTGTCAAGAAAATATAAATGTGGTAACAGTCCTGGAGATTGAAGAGGATTCTGATTGGCATCAATCTTTTCTAAATTTTCTCATTCACAGGATTCTGCCAATCGAACTTGAAAAGAAAGTCAACTTAAGGCGTCGAGCCTATAGGTTTACTTACTTGAATGACAATTTATATAAAAGATCTTTTGATGGAGTTCTTTTAAGGTGTCTCTCGAAAGAAAAAACCGCTCAAGCTCTTTAAGAAACTCACGCTGGAACATGTGGTGCACACCAAGTTGCCCCTAAACTGGCTTCTCAGATTAAAAGGTTAGGCTATTATTGGCCGACCCTAGTAAAATATGTGATGAAATTTGCAAGAAATTGTAAAGTCTGCCAATTCCATTTAGATTTCATTCATCAACCGCCTCAACCACTTCATCCCACCAAGCCTTCATGGCCATTTGAAACATGGGAATTGGTCATAGTTCGTCCTTTTAATCCATCTTGAAGAGTTGCCATCTTACATTTCAAACAACGAAGCCTCATCATCATCAGCAGCACCTTGATTATCAATGTCATGTCGTTGCCCTTACGAGCATCCTCTTCTTCGGCATTGTCATCACTTTCGGCAGAGGAGTCCTCTGGATATTGTGATTGAACAGATGGCAAATCAACCAAACTTGATAAAGATGAAGGAGGTAATAGTGTTGATAAAATTCGACGAGTTTCAAGTCGCTTTAACTTGCGATTAGTGCGACGTTGAAAGGAGCTCACCTGAGTTCTCAAAGAACTAAGAAGGCCACAAGTTTGTGAAAGTGAAGGTTCGGAGGAAGAATGACGAGGTTCATGGATCTGGGGGTGCCGAAGAAGAGGATGCTCGTAAGGGCAACGACAATACATCAAAATCCCAAGCCTCTATCTCTCAATCTGGCACCTTTAGTTAACCATTGATCATTAAAATAATAAAGCCAGGGCTTCGCTTAACACATCTAGATTTGTATAAGAGACAGGAAATTGTTTGTTTCTGCTGCTTTAGAGGTATAGAATATTCATTTCAGGAGTGAGCAATGTAGTCTTGGCTTCCAAGGCCTGTTTGAAATTGATGTTAAAAATTGCTCTGACCTCGTCAATATCAAATTGAGTATCAAGAGCGGATCATTGGTGATCTAAAGAAAATAAATGAGAAAATTCATTCGGATGAGACTTCACACACTTGGTTTATCAATGGGTTCTATATGCCTGTCTCTTATACACATCTAGATGTGTATAAGAGATGTGCGAACATGGGGCCTTTCCTAAGATTGGTTGTGAATTGGAGCACCATGTCGTGATAATATTGACGGGTAAGTCAGTGTGTACTAAATGACACATTTTGATTTTTATAAAATAAGATTTGACAATGATGTCAACAACCATCAAGTAGATTAATGAGAAGGAATTTGAACTAGGATAGATTTGCTAAGAAGAGATGTATCCGTTCGGATGCCTTGGCATCGATGAAATTTGGTAGGGATGGATTTGTTGAACCTTGAGGATTAGCAAATGATTCCCCTTGCACTGAGCTAGTCTTTTTGATTTACGTCCATGAGTTGCTATTGAAGAGCCTCCACGAGATCTAACCATTGTGAATCCTATTTCTAGTATAAAAAAAAATTGAGCTTTTGAAAAGTTGGTGCAAATTGTTTCTAAAATTCATGGTAGATTGTTGAATTTAAAGATCCTAAGCCCTGAACCCTTAATGAAGATTCCCAATCAATTTGTCGACACATCTAGATGTGTATAAGAGACAGCCCTCTACTCGATTAAAACCGTCCATTTTCCTCCTTTCGGACTCATCCTAAACACCTGTCTCTTATACAGCATCTGCGTCCGAACTAAGAGACTATGCCGATGTGAACTTTAAAATCCCCAAACAATTTTTGAGAGATTCAAAATGATCTAAGGCCAAGGGTTTAGTAAAATTGTCAGCCAGTTGATCTAAAGTAGACACAAATTCAAGACATATTTCCTTTTTGTAAACAAGATGTCTAATAAAATGGTGCTTAAAATCAATGTTTTTGGTTCTAGAGTGCATTACAGGATTTTTTGTGAGTATTAATTGCACTAGTGTTGTCACACCTTATAGGCACACAATCAAAGACAACACCAAAATCTTTTAAAGTATGTTTCATCCACATAAGTTGGGCACAACAATTTCCAGCAACAATGTATTCGGATTCAGCCGTAGAAAGAGAAATAGACTTTTGTTTTTTGCTAAACCAAGACACAAGACAATTACCCAGGAAATGACACATACCACTGGTACTTTTTCTGTCAATTTTACACCCGGCAAAGTCAGCGTCAGAATAACTAATTAAATCAAATGTATAGGATTTTGGATACCACAGACCAAAATCCATTGTGCCCTTTAAGTATCTAAAAATCCTTTTTACAGCCATTAAGTGCGATTCTTTAGGGCAAGATTGACCAGCAATGGCAATTCATCAAAGCCTTCACCTTAGATGGTAATTTTACTTTTTCGCATGTTTACCGAGAGGCAAATCATGTAGCAAATAGGGTATTTTAATTCTTCCTGTCTAGAGTATAACCAAGACTAGACCTAGGGAGTTAGTCTTGGTTATTGCAGATAAGGCATTGTAAACCTATGATTCATTAAATAAACTACTTATACACATGTTTGATGTGTAAGTCAACAATTAATCTAGCACAAAACTGGGTACACAAATATAATCATCTGGTATTGCTAGCCGTTAAACCAGATAACATTACTGTCTCTCATACCTCTTTAGTGTTTTTTATCAACACTATTACCTCCTTCATCTTTATCAAGTTTGGTTGAGGTGCACATAGGTGTACCAATTTGTTTGCAATCTTCCATTCCGAATCGTTTGAGTAGCTCCTTTGTGTACTTGATTTGTGTAATAAATGTTCCTTCCTTTGTTTGGTGAACTTGTAGTCCAAGCAAGAATTATAACTGAAAATTATACTCATCTCAAATGTCTTTTAGCATCAAGTGTGAGAAATCTTTGCACAAGCTTTCATTAGTTGCTTCAAAAATAATATCATCAACGTAAATTTAAACATCAATTAGCAAGCCATTGGAATTTGTTTTGGTAAAAAGAGTGATGTCAACAACACCTCTTTTAAATCCATTTTCAATCAAAAAAACCACTTAGTCTTTCATACCAGGCTCTTGGAGCTTGTTTCAAACCATATAAGGCTTTAGAGAGTTTGAAAACATGATTTAGAAAATTTTTATTTTCAAAACTGGGAGGTTGTTCAACTAAAGGAGCTTAATCAATAAAAGATTCAGCTCAGGCACTTTGCAAATCCATTGCCCTTCCATGTGCACCTCAAGGAAACTTGAAAGCCCCGATGAAGGAGGTAATCTGTCTCTTATACACATCTAGATGTGTATAAGAGGGTCATTGGAGTCAAACCTGTCTTCTTGACACATAATCGCAAAATTGTAGCCTGGGTTCATAGACTAGATGTTTATAAAGATGATTTCATAAAAAACAAACTGTCTTAATTGTTTCTAAAGACCCATTTTGTTCCAATTACGAGATCTTTGATGGTCAGAGAAAATAATTTCCAAACATTATTTTTCTCAAACTGACTAATAGAACTTCATCTTGCATGGCAATGACCCAAGATTCATCATTTAAAGCATAATCTACATGTTTAGGTTCAATGTGAGAAAATAATGCATAATTACTATTCCAGGGTTTATGAGATCGAGTTCTTAACCCATCGGATGGATCACCAATGATCAACTCTTGAGAGTGACTACAGAGAAATCTCCATTCTTTTGGAAGATCTTTTGTAATATCCTCGTTCTTTTCTTCTTCATCATCTACTTGATGGTTGTTGACATCATTGTTTGATGTGATCTCTTGATGATCTCCATGGATAGTGAGCTTCTCAAGCTCTTTTTGAATACCTACATCTTCATCTTCACATAAATTCTTTGAGATGACGTCATTAGCTTCATCAAATGTAACATGTACAACTTCTTCAATCAAAAGCGTTCTTCTATTGTATATTCGGTATGCTTTCTTGTCACTAAAATATCCTAGAAAAATTCCTTCATCCGATTTTTTGTCAAATTTACCAAGATTTTCTTTGCGGACTCATCCTAAGCCCTGTCTCTTCGAGACACATATCGGACCGAAAATTCATGTTTCAACGGTCCATTCATCACAAAATTCGGGAAAGCCTCCAAATTTAAATTCGGCACCATTGTTACTTCTTAATCGAGTGATCTTTAAATTTAACAAATTTTATGCACATCTAGAAAACAATTTTACAAATTTTTCAAAAGCTAATCATTTTTGTGAACAAGAAAAAATGTCAAGTATGAAGAAATAGTCATCCACAATCACAAAAGCATATTTACAACCACCAAGACTAGCATGTTGAGTTGAAACTAAAGTTTTTGACATAAACATCATTGTGCCTAGCACCCTTAAATAAAACAACATGATTTTTATCAAGAATAAGACATTCATGCTTGGTAAATAACACATATAAATTTTTATCACAAAGTTGACTACACTCAATAAATTGTAATTCAAATTATCAACAAGAAGCACATTCTTTATCAAGGTTTCACCATTTTTACCTACATCACCAATGCCGATTGATTTTGCTTTATTGTTACAAATCCCCAAATGTTACTTTTCCACTATTTTTGGATTTGAGATTTGTGAAGAGAGCATCACCCGTCATGTGCCTTGAGCATCCACTATTTATGAACCACTTAGCATTGTTGGTGATGCTAAGTACCTACACAACAAATCAATTGATAACTTTTGGTACCCATATTTTCTTGGATCCATTAGAGTTAGTGAAATTGCTATTAATCCATACAGCTTTCATTCCAAGTTTCTCATTTTTGTTGACATAACACATATTCTTGACATGTCCATGTTGTTGGCAATATTTACAAATAATATTTTTTATTTCCATATAAAGAGAATTTTGATTTTATAAAACATAAGTCATCCCTTCTAAACATGATAAAATTTTTGTTGATTAATACATTTCTATTTCTTTTCAAATCAAAAACATTTTCTCTTTTTCTAGTCAAGAGAACATTCAAATCATCCAATCTTTTCTTCAAGGAGGCTTGTTCTTCCTTGACCTTTGATCTCACATGAATTCTTTTCTTCAAGTCACTATTTTCTTGTGATAACCTATTATTTTCATTCACAAGTTTAGAGTTAGCATTCAATAAAGCATTTGATTTCTTCACTAACTTGTTATTTCTAGCATATGATTCCTTTAAGCTATCATGCAATTTTGAAATGAAAGCTTCAAGATCATTTTCATGTGTATTTCATCATTGGAGTCACGGTTAGAATTTACCTCATCATCTCCAATGGCATAAAGGCCATTTGTGCTGACTTATTTCTTCTTCAATTTCTCCTTAGAATGCAATCATCCCATGTGATTTGAAAGTTGTTGAAGCGGGCTTTCTTCTTTCCTTCTTTTTCTTGGAAGGGCACTCATTTGCAAAGTGTCCGAGTTGATGATTTTTAGATACTTATTTTGCTTCTTCATTTCTAGCTTAGTCTTCCCTTTGAAATTATTTGAATTGGTAGCTCCACCCTTCTCATTCTCCGTTTGTTGATGGAATGTTTAAGAAATCCTTTTGGTGATGGACTTTGATGTATACTCTGTCTCTTATACACATCTGATGTGTATAAACCCAAAGAATACTCCTTACCAAGGTTTCCAGATCCTTAATGATGTCATTGAACCTACAATATATCTGTCAATATTTTCATCTGGTTCACATCTATAAGGACTCATACTTGAAGCAACAAGTAAGGATTTCTTTTGCTCACGAACATCGTCGCTCCCTTAATAGATTTCCTTCAATTTATCCCAAATTTCTTTAGGGAAAATGCATCCCTTCACACGAATTGATTCATTAGCATCCATCAGGCATTATATAACACATTCATGGCTTTTGCATTTAAAGTCAAGTTTGTCTTGTCTTGCAGTGAGCTCATCCCTTATCTTTTCTCTTCTTCTATTTGTATGATCATCAATGATGGTAGCTTCAAAGGGACCTTCATTTACAACATACCACAAGTCAATATCAATGGATTGCAAAAATATTTTCATTCTATCTCTCTAACTAATAAAATTTGCCCCATTGAACATAGGGGGCCAAGTAATGGATTGACTCTCAAAAAATAGAGCATTGTTGGTTGCCATAATAGTTATTTTCTCAAAAGCAATTTCAGCAATAAAATGAAACCAAGCTCTGATACCAATTGTTGGTCCCAAAGAAACCTAAGAGGGGGTGAATTAGGTTTCTAAAAATACTTTAGAAAGATTAAACTTATTGAGATTTTTCAACTAACAAATAATATAAAGAAGATAGAATCAATGAAACTTAAGGAATGTGAAGAAAGTAAGAGAGGAAATTAAACAACCAATATCTCCCAAGCTAACAATCTTGAAGTATTAATCCACTAGAATGCTTCACATACTTGGTGAGCCAATAATCTTTACAAAGTAGGGAAATTCTTCCTCAGACTAAAACTCTTTTAGTTGAGCTAAGAATTTTACTCACAACCACACATTTGTACAAGATTATCACTTCACTCAAAATTTTGAATTGCACTCTAAGCTGCACACTAATACAATATAGCACTATAGCCAATTTGTACTAAAATTGCTCTTTTCTAAGGCTTGTATTCAATGTATTAGATGTTTTTACAGAACAATAGAGCAGGTATTTATAGGGGCAATAAATGGTGGTTGTAACTACTTCCAAACGGGTCAATAATAAATGCACAAAACTAAACTACGTTAAGGTTTGACGTCAAGAAAAGGATGATGCGTCCGACACGTTGTCTGATCTCGGTGTAGTAGGTGAACGATGTCGCTCGGACGGCCGCATGAGTCTATTTCATCATCCAGATCGAGTTTTGCATTATCGTACGTCCGGAAGCTTTGTTCGACAGTTGTATGTGTCCGTATAGGAGCATTAAGAAACTTGCTTTCGCCACTGCTCGGGTGAAATACGTGAGTAAATTTGTATTGGACACTCTTGTCTGCGACATAGTTCGACGGTGTCACGTCCGAACAACCTATTTCCAAGTAGAAAGATACCATACTTGCACACTTGTTTTTAGAGACAGCTCCAGGCTCATCAAATATCTCTTTTTTTTAGCAATTTTGGTTTGATAAATTGTTATAGAATCTGAAAAATCTTGTTAATAGGAAATCCCATATAAGGTTGAGAACTCCTGCTCAACCACCTCCAGTTCTACCATGTTCTATCGCCTATGCGATTCCTAGAGGGTATAAAAAAATCTATCATGGGTATTACTATAGAAAAGTCTTCTCTGTGCAATAGCCAAGTGAGAAATGTGACCATTGTTCATTTGGAAAACAGAAAACTCCAAATAATTGTCAGGAAGTCCTTGGTCGAATCCAATGGGCAGCAATCTGTCTGGAAAATGCTTGCCTGGTATACCAAACTAGTCGATGAGTGGGAAACAATTCGTTTGCTGTGTCAGGATTTCATTGTTGGTACAAAGGAGCCGAGTGATGAAGAAGCAAGACCAAAAAGGAGCATTGCAAGAGAGACCTCTCTCCTTGCTGTCTCTTGCATGCCATTCAAGTTTCTTTTCCCCACAAGAGGCCATATTGTAAGACTCGAATGATGAAATCCTTTTCAAGATGTCTCTTATACACATATTGACAAAATATATTGTAGGTTCAATGCTAAGACTTAACCACATCTGATATTGACTTGTGGAATGTTGGGATAAAAGGAGAGGAAAGTCTACCATAAGGGCTGATCATACAAATCTGAAGAAGAGAAGAGACAAGATCGTTAGTCAGTAATGTGGGTTGGCTTGGATTACTTAGTGTTGCGTTAGAAGGAACAAACTCCTCGTAAGGCATGCCAAGAATTGGTAGCCCGTATAAGAGACAGGTGTAATAGACAGATGTCATATATATATCAACACTTAGGGATAAGGAGAATAACACATTATTCAATGACCATCGACTGGGAGCACCAATTAGATTTCTCTTTACATTGCAAATCTCCGTCCCGATTATTGTTCACCGAGACAAGTGAACGTGCATCAAATATCTACCCTATGCCATTTTTTTACCTTAAGAATTCATTCTCATCCTTGGGGTCGAATATAAGGTTCCTAAATCTTACTTTATCTTCTTTAACTCAGGTAGCCTGGTCGTCGATAGAAACCTCAATATCAAATTGACTAAGAGATTGTGATCGGGCATATTCAGCCATGTCATAATAACTTAATAATTGCTCTTTCAAAATAAAGAAAACCATTAGGTATCCATTATCTCAAAAGTGAAACATCTAGATGTGTATAAGAGACAGATATTTATCTATGGGGTTGCACCTAAGTAATATACTTAGCTGTCTACGTACCCGTTACCGAGATCAAACCTTACGTAGTTCGTGTGAATAAAAATTCACTTGTATTCGGATAATTTATTTTGACTCGTAGTTACAACCACCATTTATTGCCCCTATAAATACCCTGTCTCTTATACACATGGGCCTAGATGTGTATAAGAGACAGCTCTAATAGCCTTGTACAAATGTGTGGTTGTGAGGGATACAAAGCCTGAAAGCTTAAGTGGGCCTTAATACACATCTAGATGTGTATAAGAGACAGCTTTTGGGCTTTGTATCACGTGATTGACAAGTTTAAGCGACCTTAAAAATGGGTCGACAAACATGGATCCAGGATTCAACAAATTAAAACGAGCCTCGAGTCGATTTGTTGATTTTAGGCTTTATATTGATACATTTTCAAAATTCGATCACAAATGTATTTTAGTAAAGCGAGTCTTAAAGCCCATCTCTTATACACATCTAGATGTGTATAAGAGACAGGATCAAACACCCAATCAAAATAGGAAAACTAGGCACGAAGGCCAACGATAATTCTCAAAAAAAAAAAAATCATAATAGTAATATATCGATCTTTATTCTTTTAAAATAATTTCCATCAACAATGCTCTAGGGGCAACTGTTAAAGTGAATTTTTTATAGTTCAAATTTGTCCCGCCAAAATACCTGGAGTGGTCAAACAAGACCACTCCATCATCATGTCAAATCTCAAGACATGGCAAAGCCATGACTACTTGATTCTACCAAAAAAAAAATGAAAACAATTTGTTGCTTGATGGAATTAAAGTGGTCAAATTGACCACTTCAATGCCCCCTGTCATATGATCAACATCTAGTTGAATTTGTGTCGTAGATGGTCATTGAATAATGTGTTATTCTCCTTATCCCTAAGTGTTGATAATATTGACTGGATTTAGAAATCAGATCTTAAATATAAGTCTTCTTTTAATCCCATCTAAGTGACATATTGTATTACATATAGTCACAAATATATATATATATATATATATATATATATATATGTATGACATCTTGTATTGTGTATCACAAATATATATATATATATATACACATCTAATAATTTTAGGCACTAAGTCCTTCTATCTTTATAAGACATTAATTAAATTAAAAAGATTTAGTGCCTAATACCAATTGATTTATGTAGTTCAAATTAAATCATTTGGTCTTAGTTAATCTATAATTGCTTTCATGCCATTTCAATTTGTAGTTCCATAAAGATAATAAGGCATGATTATTAATTACATAATATATCCGTCACAAAGGATCATTGGAAAATAATGCGGACAAGTTTTTTTTGTTGAACTAATCTAAATTATTTTTGTCTTTAATGGACAATTGAATTAAATAAATGTCAATTGCCTCATTTATCTATGGGGTTGCATTCGATAAGAACTACGTGTGGTTTGATTCGAATTTGATACGAGGAAACCCTCCAAAGGGTTCAATTGCAAGTACTACAATATATATTATTTTGTAGAAATTTTCCATTAATTCAAATTCCACAAAATAAAAAATGGGTTAAATCTAAGTAAGCCGTCAAAACTACGTGATTGACAGATTAATTTATTGGCAGAAAAGCGTGAATAAGATACATGGCCTTACGAATTCGTGTGTCTAAAAACACAGACTAGTTCGTGTTCGGTTTGATCTCTTTGAATCTGTGTATAGACATCTTAGGGAAATCTCTTATATAACATTATAGATGTGTATATTACCTAAGTCTATCCCCTATTCTTGTTTATTTAATTGTTAGGAGACCTCTCAAGCTGTAATCTTATACATGGGTCCGACTCACATTAATAAAAACTCGCGCGGGCAAATCGTATGAGTGAGATCAAGTTGAACGAGACTTTAATTCACAAAAATATTAATTTTTTTCCCAACAGTCCCTTGAGAAGTTCTTAATCACTCAAAGTACATCCACTTCTCAACTTTGTGTTGTTAACTTGGTGGTGCCTTGAATGTTACACTTTGAATCTTGTGTTTTGTGTTTGTTCATATCTTTACCGCTTTTATTGTTCTTTTCTTGTCCTTTTTTGCTAGAGATGAGCAAAGATTAAATTTGGGGTGTTACAATTATAGGAAACTAGAGTTTTATATACTCTAAATTTGATGGTTTTGCTACTTGTTTGAGTTTTGAGCATTGTTAATGTTTTCATATATGTTTGTCTATTTTGGTTTTATGTATACTAACACATTCTCTATCTAGCATCCTACAAACATTAAAATAGCATTTCAAAAACTATTTCAACTTACATTTCCATCAACACGCATAGTAATTTAAATAACCCAAAATCAACTTAAACTAACAATGTTAAATCTAATTTACCAAAATTATACACAAAATGAAAAGCAATCAAATAAAATGCATAATAAAGGAAACAACACTTCATTTTG